>CM076453.1:10654345-13203095 GCA_038419695.1 Scomberomorus guttatus | reverse complement strand
TTTTGGTTTGGTTAGCGTGTTTTTGGGTGTTTTTTGGGGACTCCAGTTCCTTTTCCCAGGGTGGTGAAGTCAGCTGGCAGCAATCAGTCTGGTTGTCTTGATCTGGTCAAGACATGAACTTTCCATCTCGGCCACGCCAACGTTAACCCTTTTCTGCGGTTGCTGTTTTACGAGTTGGGGTTTCCTTCATCTCATCTCATCCCTTTACATGCGTCATACTTGTAATGTGCTAACATCATCACACAGTTTATTTGCTAGCCAGCCAACATTACACTAAACATGTAGAAGGGACCAAACCAATTCATTTTCCCCTTTCAGACACCTTTAAGACAAGTAAAAAAAAATAGTATTTTTATTAATGTTTTTTCCATAAAAACATGTTTGATATCCTCATCAAAAATTCCAATACTTATGAATATTCAAATATGGAGATGCCTCTGGCGCTGTCGTGCGCCATGTACACACATTTAAGACAAGTAAGACTATTTTTATTAATATTTTTTCCATAAAGAATGTTTGATATCTTCATCAAAAATTCCAATATTTATGAATATTCAAATATGAAGATGCCTACGGCGCTGTGGCGTGCCATGTAGCGCCCACCACTTAATGTCACTGGTATGATTACACTCTGATCTAAATGCAGTTACTAGCTAACACAGCCACACAAACCACACACTTCATTTGATCATACGTGTGGTTTGAATTGTAACTTTGCTTCCAAAGCATATGTTTTGTAATTGTTTAGCATTAAACTCAGAAGAATACGTGGCATCTTAATTATTAATATCAATTTCTCCAAGGATGATGTTGATAAGCTCTGCAAATTCATTTGCAGTAGTCACATAGCTGGGATCACTCACATCTGTGGACACTTCTAGATTTTTCCAAATCTGTCATTAACAGGTCCCACTCTGCAAAAAAAAAAAAAGTTTTTCTCTTCACTCGCCAGGAGAGCAGTGACCGCAGGAACACCACCAGTTTCTCTGAGAGTTGTCTTTCCTGAGGGTCCTATCGCCTTTCTGCCTCCATTCTTTGTCTTTCTTCTTCTATTTGTTTTAGTTCCTCTCCGTGTACCAGAATAAGTATAGTTGGCCAACAAAGTGAAATGACGCACAATCGTCCTCATAATAGTCCACAGGGTATTCTGTTATTACTCTCGCTTTTTTGAGTTTTTTCCTCAGATCACAGTCTAACCGCAGTGAATGTCAGCTTCATACATGTAAACAAATCATGTTTATTTGGAAAGATGTAATAGGCTCAGCGGCTCGCCTCGATATATTTTGTTTTGCGTAAGTCCTTGTTTCCCCAAATCTCTATAATGGAGCGGGGGAGTGCAAAGTTAAAAGTGACCCATAGAGCCACACTGGCCACATTTATGGGAAATACATCAGGTTGAAATAAACTGGAATTTCCCTTTAAATGGTCATTACATTCACCAGATTGTAAATACAGCAGCTTCTAAGCTGTCATTTCTAAACATTTCAATTCAATTTCACTTTAAGACGGTGACATAAAATACAAGATCGGTCGTCATTGCTACTGATGATAATTGGCTGTAATACTGAGATCTTGGGATGCAGTGAAGGGTTTTTATTAAATCAACAGTTTAACAATATAAACCACTTCATTTTGGAAAAATGAAGGTGAACATTAGATTTATCACCCAAAAATGTTCAGTCTAAATTTGAATCTGGTAAAAAAAAAAAAAAATTCAGGCTTAAAAAAGTGTAGGAAGTTATGTTCAGTGCTTGGATTCTGTTGTGATGTAGATATCAAACGTGTATTAGTAGAATACAGAGCATGGAGGATGTTAGTTGTCATGGCTTCTCATATCCACGTTCCTCTACTCTGGGAACAGCAGAGGTTGTCGTATGATGTCACATCAATCCCTTGATTATTTTTCCCTTGTGGGGAAGTCTTTATTTTTGGAGAGTGCTACATATTAAAAGCTACAATAATATATATGGCCTACATATCAAGTATACCAGTCACACCACGAAGTAAACATACACAGCATATCATGTGAGAATATGGGAATACAGCATTGTGCATACACTAACATCGGAATATATGGGAGCACAATATTGTGCATACATTGTCATTGAAAGCATTTGTCTTAGATTATCTGCCGCAGTCACATATTGTTACTTATCTATATGCTCTAATACTATTATTTTGCTGGCTGGTAATTATTCCAAATTTGTCATGCTCTTTTTTCTGTCCCAGTGTTCCCGTAATAACTGATAATGCAGAATGTGATAAATGACCTGTGAATTATAAACTCAGTTTAGGCAAAGAGTTCTTTACAGAAGTGGTCTGTCCACCTTCTTCCCTGCAGTCTATTTATAAAGCATGTACTGTTCTTCTTCATGAACAAAAAACCCATAAAAATGTTTGATTTACTAACCCCTAATTTTAATACTCACATATATATTCTGCTCATTTCCATTTCCTCTCCCTATTTTTTACCACTCTTTCTTTCACAAAATGCCCCTTAATTTGCATCTTTATGGGAAATTCTTTCAATTTCTGCCAAAATGAGGAATAACATGTAATCCACCACATACAGTACAGACTGATTACCTATCAGTAATATAGTTAATCCAATCACTCAATCACAGTATCACAATCAGATTTCTGCTGTGATACACTGGAACCAGGGCAGCACTTGCACCAAACTATGAGTATGTTTGTTAAATAAGGAAATGATGATTAAAATATCTCTGATATATGTGTTAAATAAGACTTGTTTTGTGATGGTGTATCACAGTTTAGTAATGTGAATGAGCCTATACAGTATACTGTATACAGAAATGAACAGCACATGTAAATTAGTTTCAGTTTATTTTCAATGAAGCTTATAGAATAACTAACCTACATTCACAAAAGGCCATTTGTTCAAGTATGTTAATGTTACACAAGTATTATTTGCCTAAGCACTTGATTTCACACTTTTGTAAAGCCTAATTGCGTTCATAATCTGCTTTTGTTTTGCATTTTCTTCATTAGCTATTTCCACTCTGTTGTGGATTTTACAGGGATTGAGTTATTGATTGACATGGGTGAGCATAACATGCATTTATTTATCATTTGCGGCAATGATAATAATCTAACTTCACCTAAGCCTTTTTCTTAAGAGCTGCATTGTTCTCTCATTAAAATTAAGTCTCAAATTAAAACTGTGGGTCTTGTTCAGTTGCTCATTTAGCATAGCTGTCATGGACAGGAAGTGCACACTACTAATAAAGTAACTACATAACAGGTGATGAAGCCTGTGGCCCCCTCCGCTCAAACACACAGATTTACAGAACCTCCTCCCAGAAAATCATTTCCATGTGTCTGTTAGAGGCTGGAAAGGCCAAACTGGCTGAAAGAGGCACAGGCCTAAATGTAGCCAGTATCATATTATTCAGGGTTTGCTGTCTGTTTTCATGCATGGCTGCCCTTTTCTGAATCTCTCCCCATTAAGGCCTTGCTTGCTCTGTTGCTCTGTGCTTATGCTGCCCTGCCTGTGTGTCTGTCTGTAGGGTGTCTTTAATTGGTGCAGACCAGCTTCTTTACATTTGTGTTTATTTTACTGGACGCTTCAGTGAGCTGAAAGGAACAGGATGGAGAATCTTTTTCCTCTCTCAGGGAAGCTCTTTCTCTCTCTCTCTCCCCACCACACACACAGCCAAATCACCTCCACTTGCTTGTGTAGCCAGCCCATTAAGCGCGGTGTGTAACTGAACAAGACTAGAGCCCCTTTTATACAGAGATCCCGCAGCATTGCCATGAAGAAGACCCGTCATTATGCTGGCTCGGCTATGACTGTTTCACACAGCAAGGTGTATTATTGAGGACAAAAAGCTGCGTAATTGATGAGAAATTGGGATTATTTTTGTTGACGGCAGAGCCCAGCAAATCAGTGCAAATCTGTGAAGACCACCACAGACATAGAGCTAACATACACCCTGAAACGTTGCAAAGCCGAAATCAATGCTAGTGTTTCCTTTTCAATTACTGAATAGTTCAGCTGATGTTTGTTAAATTCCCTTTAAAAGAAACAAACTGGCTTATCCACTCCTAAATCATCAGGCTGTAACAACACTGCCCCTGCGCCCACTTAACTTGCATCTACCTTAAGTTTAAATGATTTCTCCCACTGTGGAGCATTCAAAACAGGAGCATTACAAATAAGGGCTTTAACACTCCAAACGTATTTGGCCTTAACCTTCAAAGATTTGTGATGGGCACAACAACAGTAGAAAAATTCCTACAGAAACACTGGTAATAACCAACTAGTCCCAAAAAACGCATAAGCGCCTTCATAGTTGTGGGTGGGGCAGGTGTTGAAAGGTTGCTGGCGCATTCCACAAACCAAAAAGCATCACAGTATAGGAATACAACCCACAGATGTGCCACAGATGTGCTCCCGAGCAAATTTTGGGGAAAGGGGGGAAGGAAGCTCTAACCGCCATACCCCAACACTACCAACCTCTCCCCTGACGAAACCCAAAGGGGAGACGCCGCTTAACTTACGAGGGGAACCAACAGGTAATGCACACACAGGTGGATCGACACTTAACCCTCCCTTGCCTCAGCGAATATCCGCAGTCCAAAGACAACAGTTGTAGGACAAAAAACAATTCTCCTCGACCACAAACACCAAGAAAAATGCGTTGCTAAACTCAAGGCCTCAAAGTACATCTCCCAGAGCGCAACAAACGTACCATATAAAACTTCCTACGTAACAGTCACAAGAGGGAATCCATCACACATGACGTCACTTGAGAGTCCAATTTCCCTGTTACAGTAAAGGCTTTCCCCATGCATAGCCAATTAAACCGGAATGACACAGTTGACTTAATTCACTCATTAGAAAATAACAAAGACTAATTCACTTAGAGAAAAAAGGAAGAAAAAAAACCAACCAAAACTTCCTGGCATTCTTTTCAAAACGGACAAGCCCCCATAAAAAGGCCATAAAAAGGGGGGAGATGCACTTAGCAGTAACAAACTGAAATTTATTAATGTAAATTACAATGATAATTACAATGAGCGCATGTTGTCAGTGTAAAACACAAGAAGGTAACGCAAAAGAAGCATTCCGAGCTTGGTGAGGGGTGAAGGGACCGACACACTGGCGTCTGGGCAGGCGGGGTTTAAGTAACTTGGGAACACACTGGCCAGGTGTTCCCAGTTAGCTCAATGGCACCTCAGCTCCACCCAACCTGCAAGACACACAAAGCACACACAGTACACACAGAACACACAGAACACACAATACAAAGGACCAAGGCAACAGGCTCTGGGGCCTTCACATTGACAAAAACATTCCTTTTCCTCTCAGAGCTCAATAACTCCCCTCTATAAACATTCTATTTTAATGCTCCTCCCATACCCTAGGTATTACTTTTCACTTCTACTGAAGCGTACAAAGTATACAAAGACAGCCCAATCACTTTTTTGGTGCTGTTTCAATCCGAGGCTCAACCTTTCACCCGGGGCTAATCAATTCAGGTCAGTTATCTAAGTCTGCTGTGGAAGATGGGGTTAAAGCAGTAAGAGCCAAGCCAATAGTCATCTCAGATATAGATTTATATGACTGACCTTTCATGCTCAGAGCACAGGGAATAGAACTCGCTTAGGGCGGCTATTACTAGGAATCTGAGGGCAGAAAATGATGTTACTGTCTACCTCTCTGTTTCCTTTTTATTGCCGCTCTACCTTTTCCTTGCGTAATTGTTCGATGCAATTCTTGTCCAGCTGTGTCCTTATTCTCTCTCCCTCCCTTCCCATTTGCTCCCCTTCATCTGCTCATCTTTATCTCCCCTTTTCCTTCATGAGCTTACAGTCTCTACATGTCTTCTCTCCACAGTCTTGTGTTAACTCCTCATAGCACCCTTTTTGGTTCTTCCCGTCTGCCCACATTGTACTTCCAGATAAGAGGTGTTATAGAGGAGGTAATGTATATGCTTTAAGGTTTATAAATTTGTATTATTATGGATTTTATTTAAAAATTAGCAGAGCTCTCCATAAGCGCCGACCAAACAGTCGACTACTCAATTAAGTCCAGCCGGCTACTATATGAATTTTTGTTTTCTGTTGCCATGACGACGATGGTTGCATAACTTTAAGGTAGTAGAAACCACGTTTTTAAGCACATTTCAAGTGATCATTTTAACCCAAAACATGCTCTTTCCCTAGGTTTTGTGCCTAAATCTAACCAGACCTTAACCACAGAGTTTAGAGCATAAAACATAATTATTTTCGCTCCTGACGCGGTGCAGGCACGTGTATTTTTCACAAGCCTAGGCGAGGCAAAACGTAACACAGACACAGTGGACTGGTGGGTGTATTACACGCTTTGGCCTGATTCCAGGTTGGCTATTTACAGCAGAGCCATCTCTGCAAACACACTGAAACAGGCAGTGTTGTCAAAGTAACAGGCTTATGTCATATGAGGCTATGCCTCAGCCTCACACTGTAGTTTTACAGTTTAAAATGTCCTAGAACACTTTTGTATTTTTTTGTCATTGACCAATTATGCAAACTAATGTCAGATACCCCAAATCATGTTTTAAAAATAAAATATGTCTTAAATCATGCCTGCTTACTGCCCATAGGTGTGGAGTATGTCAATAGAGAAGAAAAGGGAGGAAGATGCCACCCAAAAGGAAGCTAGCATACTCATTAAAATATGCAAAATTAAGATCAGTGTATATGATGGAATAGTGGCATTAAAATGTGCCAGAGGCCACCAAATTTGGGCTTTTACGGCCCAAATCTTTCTCCGGGGGGGCATGCCCCTGGACCCCCCCCCTAGCTGGCTACTTCTTCCCACTGGCTGGCTACTCCACATCCTTGTGGAAAGCCTTGAATTAGGTATTCAGTGTTGGGGCAGCATGCTGACATTTGGCATGAAAATATTCGTAGGACCTGAGAGACACTGGCATATGTGGGTGGTTGGACCTTAGGCTGCCTTGTACCGCCCGTCTTTGCATATTTAGAGAATTGCTTAGGGTGCATTGATGTCTCTAGACTGCCACTTCCAGAATCATTATGTATGAAGTGTACCCAAGGAAAATCTTGGAATGAAAAGTTGGAAGCTTGCCATTTATGCATTGACTTGATTTTGGCTCGTTCAAATGGGCAACAGTGGTCAAAGATATTGAATAATTGACAACCCTTTTAAGAGATTGTGAGTATGTGTTCCCCAGATCTTTCTATCTCCAGTCATGAAAAAATGTAATCAGACAGGGGCACAACATTTTAATTTCATTATTGTATTTGCATGTGGGATGAGTTTGATTTTTTTTTCCTTGTTTGTGGCATCCCACAAGGTTATATTTAACCCAGTAATGCTGGTTTTGGTTTGGTTTGGTTTAAAGTCCCCCTCTACTCAAAATCACTTATTGTTACTTCACTTGGATGTTTGACCTTCATTGTGCAGAATGATGTATGTGCAGGTTGATGAATGTGCAGACACATCAATCTGCTCATGATTCTCTGTGCTCACCTTAAATTAAACACGTGCATGTACAAGCATGACTTTGTGACAACTAGCTTGGAAGCCAATCATGGTCCAATGTGCAGCTTACACATGTGTGATGGCAATTTGAAGCCTCCAGTGAACATACACTGAGAGTGGAGTTTTCAGTGAAGAAGACATCTTGTGTCCAGTTGTTAAACTTTTGAAATGAACAGTATTTGCATGTTCAGAGATTCTGGATTTTTTAGGGAGGGAGTAGATTTTAAGAATTTTAAACATGGAAAAACAGCCACAAATTATTATTCAAAGGAGCTTTTCTTTTTGTCTGAAAACATGCTAGGAGGGTCTCTTTAAACTTTGTGTGAACAGTTGTGCTCATAATGCATGTCACTTGTGACCCAACATGGGACAAGGAAAGATTGCATTAGGGAGGGTTTTTGCCTTTAGAAAATGTTGCAAAAAATATTCCAAATTTAAATTCAGTATTATTCAGAACCACTGGGAAATTAGAGTCATGTTTATGCTGGGAGTTCGTTTTTATTTCAAATTATAATTGAGGTAAGAGAGGTGCACTTTATATACAGTAACAGCAACAGCAGCAGCAGTTGAAAGATGGAGAGGGAAGGATTCACCCTGGGTGAACCAGTGAAACTTCTTGGAAGAAGTGCAAACAGAAAATGTAAATGCTAATTAAAAAAGTATCTAGCTGATGCCTGAAAGATTCCACGCTCTGTGATTTAACAGTCTAAATAGGACCTCGCATGGACACAAGCATGGCAGAAGGTGGAAAAGGGTGGGAGGCAAAAGGATGGATGTGCAAAGGCAAGGATAGTATAGTCAATATTTACCCTGAGTAATTGGTCTACACTTCCCCCAGCAAGATACACAGCCGTCCAGCGTCATCCCTGCCTTATCTCCTCCAGTTCTCCCTCACACACCCACAGGGCTGCTGCTGGCCATTTGGGTGCCCTAAGTGTAATTGCTTTGTGGTGACAACACAACTAAAAAATAAGAATAAAAACAAAACTAATAAAAAAAAAAACAACACAAATAATTGGAAGTGCAGTCTTCTTTTATTTTCATTGTCAATGTTACAAATAAGAAAAACAGAACTGTACAATAACAGTATATATTACACTATAGAACAGGCAAAAAAACTAATAACAATAAAATAATAATTAAATAAAGAAAGAAAAATAATACAATAAACCATAGAATTATATTTTCATTACCAATTTTACCATTATTGTTAAAATAAATAACTAAATCTAAATAAATACAAATAAGACAAACTGAACTGTACAATTAGTCACATATAACAGAAGAAAAGTCACAAAACTTTACAAACTTTGCAAAGACAGAAGCTTGTATATTATACTACAGGCAGAAAAACAATATACACACACGTATTTAAAAGTACAATCGTCTTCAATAAAAAAAAACAAAGAAATATATTTACATTATCAATGTGATTTTGTGACAAGTGATTTTGGGGAAACTACACTGTATAAGAGCACATTTTTTCCAAACTAAGTGTTGTAGTATAACCAACAGGAGACCACCGATGTGTGAAGTGATTTAGGGGACACTACACTGTATTAGGGAGCTATTAAATATTTTTGTAGTATCTCTATTCGCTGTTGCACTTTGTAGACGGTCCCTGCGCTCTCGTCTCACAGCCGGCTGTACATAGAGACCAATGTTATTAGTCCAGCTCAGAGGACGGCTCGTTTGAGTGAAAATTAGGTTGTATCTCGTTGTCTACCATGCTACAGCAGGAAAGCGGCGTCGTTTGTGTTTTAACAATGTTTTGCTTATGAATTATTGATCCGGGAAGTTCGAATCTGTGAATATATTTCCAGTTTTACCGAGGTGTGCTTCTTCCAGCACTTGGTGCCCTGTACACAGCGTGTGATACGCGTGTACTTAGCGGCGGCGCTGCACACCCAGCTGTGCTGTGCAGCAGCACATAATGCCCTGAGCTATCCATAACATAGTAGCACAAGCATATGGGATGAATGCGTGAGATCACTGTGCGTGGACACTGTCATGTCCATTAAAATTCTGCAGGTCACCTTGGGAATGTTGCAGTGCCCACAGAGGACTGTAGTAAGTTATTATGTTAACAAGCTCACAGAGAAGTTTGTAATGAGCTGTGTAGCCACACTTGCTGTGGTAATGAGGTGGGCATGTTCGTGTACCTCAAATATAAACCACCGTAAGTAGTCAGGCTTATTACTGTATTGATAGAATGACAAGGCCATACAGGAATAATAAGGTGTGTTGAGCTTGCCAAAAGAGGGATTCACAACCCGGATGCGAGAACTGCTGCACGGGTTTGTTATTGGCATCGTTCGAGACTCATGGGAAAAGATGAGCTGTCTGTCAAACTTCTTTCTTCTTCACTCTTTTCAGCTGCCCCTCCAAACACACACACACACACACACACACACACAGCCCTCTCTCTGTCTTCTCTCTCTCATGCTCTCAAAGCAACTCTCCAATTAACCTGATGCCTCTCAAACAGCCGGCTCTTTGTAGTCATTTTACATGGCTCCCTCTTACACTTTGGTCCGTGTGGGTCTGAATGGACATTTTCATGGTATTTTGTTGCGATGTGTTGTTGACATTGAGTGGCCCTAATCACACCACCTGTCTGTGTGTAAGTATATGGGTCTGTAAACCCTCACAAAAGCTGTTGAGTGCTGCAGGATTTCTAAGTATACACATTATAGTTGTATAGTTATGAAGAACTATTCAGATAGAGCTGGTAAACAACAGTGTAACTATGGCCTGGTTACTGTGTCAGTGTCCCTCTTTCTCTATATAGCCCCTTTCATACCTGCACCCCTTTACGTTAATCTAATGGCATTTAACAGATGTCAGTCTCATGTCTAAGTAAGAGCCAGAGCCATCAAGCCATTTCACTTTAACAAAACACCAATCTTACGAGGTCAGACCTAACATATCCTGCAACACTTTCAGCCCGGCACAAGTCTGAGTTGAATGCTGTCAGATTAACCGCAGCAGCACAAGGTAAAACATGCACCCTCTCAATCATCATCTCCTATGCACAAAGAAAATAAAATCAGTTTGAACTATGAAACACTGTGAAAGAGACAATTATAAGTTGTCGAGGAGATTCTGCTCATATCAGATCAGTCTATTAAAAACAAATTTCCCACTTGCGCTGCGCCTGGGGCAAAAGAGTTTTAAAAAAAGCCCTGAGCAACCACAATAATAATCTGACCAGCACTCTCTCCCTATATTTTCAATTTTCATTAGCGGATGAATAAAAGAAGATCCATTCAGTGCTTGTGCATGTCAGACTTTGTAAAACAGGCAGCAGCTGTCTCATAAGGTTAAGTGATTGAATTGATTTCAAAATGTATAAGTGGATTCACTGTGAGAAGCAGGGTTGAGCATCGCTCACGCTCAAGATGGTCATTAATTAAGGCTTCAACAGGTAAATAAGTTTTAAAATCCAACAGTGATGCAGCCTGTGAGAGAGCAAAACAGTCTTCGTCCTCTTCATCAGAGCATTTTTAACTTACTTAAGCCCTCATAAGGAACAAGAACGTAAAAGACACCTGTGTCTGAATGACAAAAAACCTTCACTTTAACAGATAGAAGAAGCCAGCAATGTTACATTATCCCCTGTCTGAAAAGAGCTTATGCTTCTCTCCAAAGTGTGCATGTTTGCTTAGGTCTTTATTTGTCAGGAAAAAAAAAAAACGAACAAACAAGGGTGGGAGGGAAAGCACCGGGGGAGATTGTGTGAAGATGGCGGTGTTTTCTCAGATAGATTAAAAAGAACTTGACATTTGGCAGTTTTCAAACATACCTGGATGGCTGTTTATATATCCGAGGCTCGGCATGGTAAAGTCTACAAGAAATGGTCTCTGCAACACCATCTGGGATTCTATTTACTGAAATCGTCTTCCTCACAGGTGAAATTGAACTGAACTGAGAGAGAGGCACAGTCTACAGCTTGTTTTAGGTTTGTTAAAGTTGAAACAGTTAATATGTGTAACAATTTTCAATTTAGCACACCCATGATTTGCATGCATGTATTCATTCAAGTATTAACGTTTGGCAGGTTCTCCCACCACTGAAAGAAATAAAAATCGGGATGTTTTCCGGTCCTCATAAATTACAAGAGCTTTTTTTCCTTCACCCCTCACTCCCCTTTTTCTGTATTGCAAGAGACAAAAGAGGGGTTTGCATCATCCCCACAGAGGATCAGAAGGGCCGTGCTGTCTCATTTAAGAAAAGGTCCATACATAGTTTCCAGAACCTGCTGCGGTAAACGTGCAGCAGCAGAAGGATGATGTAAGCACTGGTGATTACTATCAGTTACTGTCAGTTACTCGTCTGTACTACGAAAACTGGCTACATGTACAGAGTGAATATCAATTAACTGTGTAGCACCTGCGAGCTTTGGTTATGGATTCACGAACGTTCAAAGGTCGAAGCTTTCTATTTGTATGTGAGTACAAAGGATCTCTTGGTAATGAATAATACCTCATTGAGAATGTGTCTCTGTAATGATTAAATACAGAAAACAAACCTTTTTTTTTTTTCTTCTGCACAAAGTGAATTCATTTATCTGATTTGTTTTTAGGTGATGGAACATTTTCTCTTTAAATAGCACTACAGCTGAATATTTAATCTCTGTGTAGCATCCCTATGAAAGACAGCATGTTTAAATGGCCATATTATATGTGCTATATGTGCTATAGAATATTAACATTAACATACATAAGTCAGTGCTGCATCGCAGGACACCATTGACCGTTCTCTAAAATTGAATTTAGCATTCGTAAGCTGCAAGATCAGGCAATGCAGGAAACAATTGATATTGATGCACAGCACAAAATAGGAAAGATGGCTGCTGCAAGTTTTTATTTCTCCAAAGTCAAGACTGAGAATTATTTTATCACCTGTGGTAAAAGCCAGTTCCAACACTATCATCCTGTTCTGTAAAAAAGAGAACAGAAAGTGACACCAGATGAGGAAACAATTACAGTATGTTCTTTGGAATGAAAGTCTGATATTTGAATCAGTTGTAAAAACCACCAGTGTCAGTAGATCTAACTGAGTGTGAGATGGAGGCTGTCACAGCTGTAGTCTCATTTGTTTACAGTAATTAAACCAAAGTATTCCAGCGCATTTGACAGTGATAATATTGATGTGACAAAATTGCTCAGTGTTGCACCTTTCTCACATTTTCGCATCCACGCTCTTCGCAATCGGAGTCATTTAAGCAGGAACAATCTATAGTGTGACCCAATCAGTCACAGCGCTGGTTAACCACACCGTCACTTCAGGCTTAAAGGTCCAAACCTCTTGGCAGCAGGTGTAGCTCCTGCGTCGTGCTCTCAAGTGTAATGAAGCTGCCTTCCAGCTGAACCCAGTTTCAGCACTGCAGCATGAAAGTGTTCCCTGGTCTGCATGAGACTCCTCATTACTGCCCTTTTTTTTGTTTACGAGCTAAACTGCTCACCGCATAGTGTCAAACCTCAGCCAAAAGGCCATGTTTAACATTCCAGCCCATTATGCCGCAGCTGCACTGCGTCAAGTAGAAAATGCCCCGAACTAGTTCAGGGCGCATGCTTTCTGCTGAATGTGTTTACTTCTGCTCTGTGTGTGCGTATCTGTGCATCTATGTCCAAGACATATATGTGCATTGTTTGTATGTGAGCGTTCTTTGGTGTTTGTATCCTTATCAGCCCTATTATGATATTGCCCAGCTCTGAACTGACGCTTACACCCACGATACTGTGAACACTAAATGACCTCCTCTGCTTTAGTATTCATGAGATTGTCCTGTGTTTATTTGCCCGTAGATTGATATGGCTTTTTAAATAAAGCCACTGCCTTTAATAATCTCTATCTTTAGAGAATGGAGATAATAACAGCCTTCCATTTTGACTGTGGTGATGAATACCGCTGGAATGCAATATCCCTCTACTTGTTTGATTTCTTTATGGAGTGAGATTGTAATAGTCTGTCCTCTTCCCTTTCTTTCCCTTTCTGTCTCTCTGTGTCATTCTGTCTGTTTTTCGATCAGAGAGCCAGCTGCTCCCAGGGAACAACTTCACCACAGAGTGCAACATCCCTGGAAACTTCATGTGTGGAGATGGGAAGTGCGTCCCAGGCAGGTGGCAGTGTGACGGATTGCCCGACTGCTTTGACAAGAGCGACGAGAAAGGCTGCCGTAAGTCCAGTTCAGGTTCCATTTATCAGATCCTTTTTTTTTTTGCCCTTAGATGCACCTTAAAGCTGTGAAGCCAGATAGCCTATTTAGAGTCACGTCATGTCTTCTCAACTCCTGAACTCCTCTCGCGATCCAACGTTGCAGTTGTAGTTCCTCTCCCTTCCCGATCCGCAGAGCCATAAGGGCCATTTAAACCTAATTCTCTGCCAACTTAAATTTCCCTCCTCAATCCTCAGTTCTCTCACAGCAGGCGCCTCTCCTCCTCCCTGCCAGACCCTCGGCCCCAGTTTAGCACCAGGGCAAAGCTTAATACCATCAAAGCAAAGGCCGATTACTTCTGTGTGCAGGAATAGTAGCACATGCATAATTCTACTGTAAGGCTACAGTAATAGTTCAGTTTTGATCCTCACTTTTAGTTGGCTTTGATCTTTTCGGTCTGCTGCTCCTCCTCCTCCCCCTTCCATCTCAGCCAGAGCTCCACACAAAGATGGGATTGCTGATGAAGATTGACTTTGAGTCCTCGCCACACAGAATGGAAACCCCCCTCCCCCAACCCCCATCTTCCGATAACTCTCTCACACTAGCATCCCATTTTCACTCCTCTCCGCGCCTTCACTCTTTATCTCATCTGATGATTTTTGGCTTTTGGCTTGTAATTTGCTTCACAGAGGCTTGTTTTCAATTAGAAAAGCATAACCCTCTTCTTGGAGAGATTTGTTTTACCTAGCTAATTCTCAGCCAAAAAAAAATAATAATAATAATATGGTTTGTCCTCCATTCTGTTGCCTCTTCTCAGTTTCTTCTTTTCTCCTCCTCCTCCAGCAGTCAGCTATCTCACTGTTCTCTCTTGTTGGCAGCTCAGAGAGCCAGCAGACTACTTTTGACAAAGTTTTGTCCTATGGCATACTAGCACACACACACACACACACACACACACACACACAGCCTATATAGCCAAACTGCAGTCATCAGTCTTCTTAGTTTGTATTGCCTCGTTCATTTCATTGTATAAGAGGTGTCATAGACTACTCCCTTTGATGCACCTTTAGTTTTGACTTAAAGAGATGGATTAGTTTCATCATTCACTGGCCTTAAACTGTCAACAGCCATCAGACAAAATGGAAAATAATATTCAGATGCATTTAGACTAATCACATCAGAATTAAGTACTTAAACGGTCCTGTTTTATCTAATGATGCAGTTCGGCTGCCAGTTTGCAAAATGCTCAACCAAATCCATCTCAAGTACGTTCACTTTGAACCTACAGAAAAGCCAGATTCTCTTTTTGTCTGTCACTGTCACTGCGTGCCATACTGCTTAAGTTGAAAGCAAGTTATCATAAAGCATCACACTCAGGCTGCCTGTCCGGATGTCAGATGACTGCTTGTGTTTGTTTTTGTCGATCTCTACATTATCTGCTCCGGTATAAGTGGGCCTTATTATCCTCAAATAGATGGCTAGTTCTCAGTCGATATCTCTGGCGACTGCTTCACTAAATCCCCAAACCTCTGGCTCCATTAGGGGCTCTGCAGGGACAGACAGACAGACAGACGGAGGGAGGGAGGGAGGAAGGGAGGGAGGGGAAACAAGGGAGTCAGGGAAGGAGAGGAAGTAGAGAGGTAGAGAGGAGGACTCATTATGGTGGCTACAGCATGAGTTCTGTCTGGTTGTCTATTATCTGAGGAGAACACAATGCCTGGAAACTTTGAGACTGCAGCACTGGATTCTCTGCAAGTGGAATCATAATTAGAGAAACTCCCTCAAAGAAAACACACACACACACACACACAGTTTTATAAATATATAGATATATATATATAACTTCTAACTTCATAGAAAGTTTGACTGCATGAATAGTGAGTTTTAAATGCAGACTCCTCAGAATATACAGTAGTCGCCGTCATTTTTATTTGTAGTGAAATTTTACCATCTGAGTGACTTTCTTTACTTTTATAGAACCGAGTAGGAAGTGATGCATAGTATTTTGATGATGTCTTTCCACCATCTTTTGCAATCACAGTCGTTACTATGGAGGCAGAGCAGTGTTGACCACCACAGGATATTAAATTTCCTCTCATCTGTAATATGAGCCGATGGCTTCTGTCAAGAGGTTTCCAGAAACATGAGTGGTGGATGCAGCTTTTATTGAACACCTATGACCACTTTTACATTAATCTGTGGAAAATGGGGCTGAATCTGCATTGTGTCCGTGTCCCTGTTAGGCACGTGTGTGCTTTGCATCCATTCATACACACACAATAACTAGATATTTATAATATGAATGTGTGAACATATAAAATTCTACGCCACATCTTTTGCTCAAGGACCGGTGCCTATTTTTACCGTGTACATTGCACCAGAAGACAGCTGAAGTGGGAGAGTAGATCCCCTGTAAGCCCATGCTGTTGAGCCAGCAGATTGTGCTGATGTGGGTGTCTCTGATCCAAGGAATACTTGCGCAGAGCCGGAGGTAAAGGTCGTATGTGGTAACACCTCCCTGGTGTCTCATTAATAAGAATTTTGTTTTTGGAAGCCATGTAGCTAAAGGGGAAACAAAAAGAGAACAAATCAATTTGGACTTAGCAAATTACATGCTTGAACATGTAAAGATCAATTTTCTTTTACCTCTGACTGAAATTGTAATAGCACAAGCATCTGTCCAGTCATTATAAAAGTATTTTGCGAAACAGAACCACCCACACATGAACTTATGATGACACTTTCTGGCAGGTTTTCATTTTTTTACCAGCAGTAGCTTTACCTCAGAAACAAACTCCTTTCTTCATATTTTTTGTTGACCTGACTATATTTTATTCCAGTAGGTGAGGTAGTTCAGAAGAGAACCATGCAAACCTGGTCTGCATTTACTTACTTATTGTAGACGTGTCCCAGTCTGTTACGCCTGATAGGCCAGGAATTGTCTCTCGAGCGGTCAGGGAATGTTTATTCGCCTAGAAAAGACCAGCTTTCCCTTCCTCCTGAGCCCCGCTGCTCCTCTCTTGTTTGTTTGTTCTTCCGTTCCCCTCTAGCACAAGGGTCAACTTGAGTCATGTAAATACTTTTGCTGGCTCTTAAATAATAGTCTGAGCTGAGAGAAGAGAGGCAACATCTCCATCCTGAGCCTTATTGCATTAAAGATGCAGCTTATTGTATTACTGTCCTGCTGTGCGAGGCCAGGACCCCCTACAGATCATCTTTTATCAAGTCCAATTTTTTACGGAGTGTAACCTCCGCTTTGCTCCCTATGAATTTAAAAGAATTTCAGATGAAAACATTTCAGTTGTTTGCACACTATCCCCAATATAGAGCATCTTCTCTATGTGGGTGTTCTTCCTGCAGTGATTCAAAGACAGGCTGCTGACTAATTCCTCACACAAAGAGGGCCACAGTAGCACTCTGCTCTCCAGTGTCCATAACGACAGCCTTGGAGAGTGTTGGACGAAATAGATACTGACAGAGGAGAGAAGGCGGAGAGCTGACTGAGCTTGCTGGGCCTCAAAGCCAGGATTAGCCCCTTTGCCCTTGTCTGGGCAGGGCATGAGCAGGCGAGAGAGGAGAGATGCGTAGAAGGGCCAAAAGGGTGAATGGACATGATGTATAACGCAAGTAGTGGGGAATCAGTGGAGGGGGGTGGACAGAAATGCAGCTGAGAGGGAGAGAAAAGACAGAGAAGCACATTTCAAAGAAATGACAGTTCTGAACTAGCGGTCCTGCAGGCTGAGGCCATGGCCTCTCTGTGTGGAGGAGTCCATGTATTCACAATTCTACACTCACAAAACTTGTGCGCAACTTTGCTTTTAACTGGAAGGGTCGTCAAGCAGGGCCAGTGGCTCTTACAAAACAAAGATCAGAGCGCATCAACCACACCAAAGGGCTGCTGCTCATCTCCTCATAGTCTGCCCCCAAGTTACGTATATATGTCAACATGTCTTTAATCAGGGCTTTTGTTCCTCTCTTGCCACTTGCTCAAAATCTAAATGACATTACCTGTCTTTTGTGTTGTATTTTGCATTTAGCAGACCACATTTCCTGGAAGAAAAAAATCTTGATTGCCAGTCACAAATGGATGTTGCAGCTTTCCACACCCCCTTCCTTTAGAGCAATGGTCCCCAACCTGCAGGTAGTAGGATAATCCAGAGGTGTCACAAGATAACAAATGGGATGGGAGAGAATCAAAAACATATTTATTCTATACAAAATTGTGTTTTTTTTCAGACATCTCTCTAATAATTCCCCTTTTCTTGTTAACCACTGAGTAGTTTTAGCCTTTTGGACAAGTCTATGTAAGACTATGTACGTTTTGAAAGGAGTTTTGTCGCTGCAGCCATTTAGTCTGGTATGACCAATAACTTGTGGTGGCTAAACTTTACATGGATATTACACCCAGTCAGATTACTGACTTGATGACTCTTCTTTACACGTTTTAGCATTTACCTTTATCCTATGATGGCCACTTGTGGCCACACAAGGGCGTTGTTCAGCAAAAGTTGCTTTAACCGTAAAGTTTTTGAGGAGGGTGAACTGGTCACCGCTCATAGATTAATCTGTGATAAGGTTGGGATCAGTGTTTTAGAGCACTTCATCCTATTTGTAGTAAACTGTAGCAAACAACAGGTACAGGCCTATAGCAGCTCCCACTCCTGGTCTGCTATATTCAGTCAGTGGGGAACAGAAGGACAGTTTATTAGAGGCTCACACAGGGGCTGATGTTCAGTCAGTTAGTTTAAAAGTCAATTCATACTTCATAACGATGAAGGATATAACCATTTGGAGTTTTCATTACATGATGCACTGTTTATTGATCTTGTTAGTTCTTCACAACAATTAGGAGCAGAATTTATTCAGTTCATTGGATGACTCGCATATTATTGCATTATTGCTTTCCGCAGTCATAACACAGCCAAAGCCTGGAGCAACATCAATGCTGCTTTTTGTTTTTTTGTTTGTGTGTATGTGTGTGTGTGTGTGTGTGTGTGTGTACTGACCTCCACACATTGCCCATGAGATATTGAGTTCAAAAGAGCTGCTAAATACTTATCAACAACAAAGTACTCCTCGACAGCATGGGTGGAAACAGCTAAAAAGACTCCAGAGACAGATTGGTCTTGATTTAGATATCAAGGCTCACACACTCACCAATTCTTTACCAAACCCACCGCGGGGAGGGAAGAGGTTGCTAAGATTAGGGTGAGTGTGTGTGTGTGTGTGTGTATGTGATAAGAACAGTGACCAATGCAGTGATGTTTAACACAAAGAGCCATATAATGCTGACAGGTGTGTTTTTTTTTTTTTTTCGTCTGTCCTGATCGGTTCTGCTCTGCTTCATTCTGCGTAGGTGTTCTTCGCTCGGGGAGTGTGGGATTTGTTTTTGTGTTTCTGTGTGGGTGTGTAAATTTTAGGTAGACACCGTGGAAGAAGAAGCAGGTGGGATTGGAAGAGTTTGGGGGGGGGAACTTAGACTGGAGCATGTTTTGGTTTGCGTGTGTTGTTTCAGCCCAGCTCACAAAAAAAAAACTGTCAAGAGAGCAAAAAAGAAAAAAGGAGAAAATGGAAAGATGAAGAGACTAGAGCATTAATAGTTGAAAAAGTAAGGAGAGCAGAGGGAGGCTTAATGGGACTGAGTCTGGTGCATCCCATGTGTTTAATGGTTGACTGATCAATGAGCTAGTGTAATTAATACCAAGGAACACGGATGAAATATTGATCAGGGTCTTACATACGGTCTCTCTTACTCTGATTCTGTCTCTTGCTGCATCTCTTTTTTTCTCTTCCTCTCACTAGTTTTCTATTTTAGACCGAATGCTATCCTTGCTCCATCGATTGTCACAAATTAGGCAAAATTATGCTTCGAAATCTTCAGAAGAATAAAAAATGCTCTCATGTCATTGTACAATACAACACTGGGCACCACCAGATCAAACAAGGCAATTTTAGCATCACGTTGCTTTCTGTGATGAATATTGCAGCAGGGTTATTATCTGACAAATCGCTTGCTGCTTTTTCACTATATGCTTCCCTTCCCTTTTATCGGTAGTTGTTGAAATATTACTGATATTTTTGCACATGCGCCTGCTGCATGGTATATGAGCTGCACTTGCTTCCACATCTAGCATGAAGTTTGATGGCTTTGCAAGAGCTCCAGTGGCCCATGAACACTCGCTGAGCTCTAAAATGTTGCAGTGCCTCTTTCTGCACACAGAAGGTTATTGTATTGTACAATACAATAATGTGCAAAGCGTACAAGGCTTAGACAGTGAAATGTTTGGAGTGATTATTTTGATCCCGCAGCCCTCCAGTCTGAAACTACTCCTGCCCTTCTTGCTTACACCCTGACTCCATTACCTATTGATTTCCTCCCTTCAGAAATGCTCAGCAAGGTCAGAGAAACCTTTGAAGTCATCAGCTGTCTCCACTCTTTCTCGGCTTCTGTTCTCTCCTGCTCACTCTCCACTGTTTTTTTTTTTTCTTTCTTTCTTGTTAGTCTCTTCCTCCGGTCCTTCTCCAGCATGCGTCTCTCCTCACTCTGTCAATCATGCATGCCCATCACGACCAAGCCTACCTGTGCTGAACAAGTTATTCTGTTCTCTGGGGAAGAGAGGAGAGAGGGAGAGAAGGTGGAGAAGTGAGGAGAAGGGCATAGAGGTGCATATTGGAGAAGAGCAAAGCATACTATCTGCAACTGGAGTTACGCTGTCGGGTTCTGCCTGACATGAATGCTGAAGCCATGGGGGAGATAAAGACGGGGGAAGGAGAGACAAACAATAGTGTTGTGTTTCAGCTTCATGTTAAATCATCCAATGATTGACTGTTAAAGCCAAAGTGAGTTGCTACACCCCCTGGCCTGGAGTTGAACTTTTTTTTTCCGTTTGATTGTGAAAAGTTAAAAAAGAAAAGTTCTTTATTTGCTTACATGGATTTTTTTATATATGTAAAGTATTTAATTGAACCTAACTACTGCTTGGATATTCAGTAGTGCAGTATTTCTAATTAAATGTTTTGTGCCCAGTGTAGTGCGTGTGTCTATAACTGTATGGGAGATACAGAAAGAGAGAAGACATGCTTATGTGCTTTTGTTTGTGTGTCCTCCAACTGCGTTTCGGTGTGATCCAGCCATGTTTTTCAGCTAGTGATAGTCTTACCTCAAGGAATCAGCTTGACTGCTACCTCATTCGTTTTCATTTGTGCCGCTCCGCTGAACACTGGAACTAAGTTTGGAAGCCGTCCAACACCCTGCCTGCTTTTCGTAAACAACTTCTACAAAGGCTTAGAGACGAGAAAGAAAATTTGGCATGGAGCTAAAGCAGTTCAAACGAAGGAACAGAGGGATGACAGAGGGGATGAAGATGGGATGAAATGGACGGTTATAGGTTGAAAAGTAAGGCAGAGGTGCTGAAATTAATCAGCGTTACCTGGATCAACAGCAGTGTATAAATTTGAACGGTAAGAGTCTAGGATGTGGAATAAAACAGGACACCTTCACAGGGAAATTTAATAAGTATGTGTTTTTGCCATCTCTTCTGCACTGAACTTGCTTCCTATAAGTCTTTTTTTTTTGTCTCCTCGCTCTGAAAACTGCTCAGCACAGACTACAAAGGGCCATGCATCCCCAAAAACAGCTAAGCACATTATCTCTATCCCTCCAACTAGTGCCGCCTCTCCCGCCCACAAATTTCCCTTCCTGAGCTTGCCCTTCGTGTGACTTTTGAGCTAATTTGGAACACAAACACTGGGTCAGATAAATCCTGCCGGCAGTAGAAGCAGGGTCTGAAATTAACACCCGCCAAGCGCCAAATGCCTGTAGATTTTCCGTTTGGCGAGTAAATCTCGGAAGGCCGTCCGCCACACTGGCGGGTAAATGTACCAAAATAGTCATGTAATAAAATATCTGGTGTGATAGCTCTGAGGAAATTACTCAGGTTTGTCCCTATACAGTGTACACGCACGTGTGTTTTTTACACCGGTCTAAACAGAAAGCAGCGTTCGAGATAGTCTGAGGAGCTCCTAGTTTCGCGACACTGTTTACTGTACGGGACATCAGCTACTCAACATTGCAGCTCTCCGCTTTTGGCCAGTAAAAAATATCCTTGGCCGGTGGATTTTTTTCATCTACCAGTCCCCTTGGCAGGTGAGTCCATTTTAATTTCGGACTCTGAGTAGAAGTGGTAATGACGATTCGGATGAGGGAGGAAGTGAATGAGGAATCTCACAGCAATAACAGAGCTGTCCTTGCCAAGCCTGCCAAGCAAATGGGAAAAAAAAGCAGTCAGTATCCACGTCCATGCAGAGAAGAAGAAAATTGTATTTTCTAAGAAGAAATTTTATGTCTCCAAAAAGACCAGAATGTAAAAAGTAAAAAGACAAGTAGAAAAATACAGGCAGGCAAACATGTACAATAATTAAAAATAACAGATAAAGCGTGACACTGCCTTTGTTTGTAGCTAAATCATTTTAATTTCAATTCCAGTAGCATGTTTTTGTATCTTTTCTCTTATGTGTTGATACAGCTCAAAGCCATGTGTGTTTTTCTCCCTGGATTCTAATGAATGTGATATACTATGCAAAATGAGCTTTGGGTGGTTAGGGCCTCTGCTGTCCAGGTAAACAAAGGCTTCCCAGACTATAGACATAGAGATCGGGCACTAGCCCAGTTTTCTCCTGCATTTAGTGGATTACATTTCATCCTGGAGACGGGCGCTTCAAACCCTCTTGGTTGTTATGCCTAGCCCTCCCCCCTCGGCACACATAATCGCCGCAGCTTGAAAGAACTCATAAATCAGCCTACCACAATATATTGTAGAGGGAAAAATGCGTGCCCCTGGCATTTGAGACGGCACAGTGCCATCCTATGAGGAGGCCAATTCTAGCCTTTGTATTCAGCTGAGGTTAAAAAAAAAAACAAAGACCGTTTGGTGGCTCGAGATGTCTAGTATGCCCACTCACTCTCACCCTCCCTGTGTGTTCGAATGTGTGGGCTGTTTCATCCTTTTGTTGCTTCATAGTATTTACAATTCTGTTCCCTCACTGGCATTATCTCCTAGTCTTATTTAACTAGTATCATAACAATGTCTAAGCTGTAATTGGTGGGTTTTTCTTTCTCTGTCTCCAATGAAAAACTATTACAACAGGAGCAGCTCTCACACAAAGCCAAATTTACAATTTTAAGCTGTTGCATTATAATGCAAATTACTTGAAAGGAATATTCCACGACGAGTTCAACAAAGGCCAGTGTAGAGAGACAGATGTCTGAGAGATGACACTGTTTCTCACACAGATGTGGGTTATTATCACAAACTCTAAATAGCAATATAGGCTGTGTACTGCAGTGTCTTTTGTCTGTCTCTCCTTGTTCCTTGTTAAAAGTCTAACTTCACAGTGATCGAGCCAAAACAAGGTCCTTTATTTTCTGATGTCTTTGCTTGCATCTACCTGCTATCTTGTTTTTCTACTTCTGCCAGGGAAGATCAATGTGTTTGAGTTAAAACTCTGGGTTAGTGTTAAACGGAGGACGCCAGGCATTGATGTTCTGCAGGCTCGTCACTCAGTCTCAGGCCTGTCCTGCGAGATAAGACCCGTGGCCTGCTTAGGCTGATCAATGGCAGAATCCATACAAACACTCTCCCACACGATCTGCTCTCTTTGTCTTTGTCATTAACTCGTTTTCCACTCCTATCAGTACTTTGTGCTTGCGATCTTACCCCCTCCTTGTCATGCTTAAGAGAACGTGAAGATAAGTGTTACATTACAAAATTGGCAGAGTAATTAATTGGTCTCCATAACACAGAAGCTGTGATTATTTGAACCTTGTACAATGTTTAGTGACTGAACGGTTTACTGTTTTAATTTTAGAAATTCAACTAAAAAAAAAAAAAGTTTTAGACTTTTCATTCGCTGACCTTACTTACTCCCTTCATGCCTCACAGCCAAGGCTAATTCTGTCATAAAACAGGATATACTGTGTTGAAATGTGTTGCATCATCCCTCCATCACACATAGTCTAATCTGTTGTTCTACACTCTCTCTCTCCACTTCGCCCCAACCCTCCTTCTCTCCTCAGCTAAGGTCAAGTCAAAGTGCGCCCCTACATTCTTCGCGTGCGCTAATGGCGTCCACTGCATCATCGGACGCTTCCGATGTAACGGCTTCAGCGACTGTCCTGACGGGAGTGATGAGGAAAACTGCAGTAAGTCTCTCACGCAGCAAACAAATCCAATAATAGCAATCTGTCTCATGCCATGGTCACCAGAAGTCACGGTCACCCTATCATAACAGTTCATACTGCAGCTACAAGGCATACAGCCAGTGGATGGCTGAGTACTGAAAATACACTTTACTCAAGGAAAAATACAAATTTTCCTGTAAAACCGGAATAATATGTGAAACTAGTAATGTACTTCATTGACAAAAAGAACAAATTACGTATAATGGAAAAATCAGCACTCGCTGATAAAAATGCTTTAATCCATTAAATTCCAGAGCAGCAAAGGTAGTCAGACAAATAAAAATATACAATGAAGATGACAATCGCCACACCTCTGTACATTGTACAAATATCTTCCTCTCTTCTCTTCTTTTCTCTTCTTTTCTCTTCTTTCTTCCTTCTCTATCTCACTTTTTCATTGTGTTCCACAAATAAATGAAAAGACCTTGCTTACAACTGACATCATAACCTCTATCTATGGAGGCGTGACTATTAACTCACAGAGGCACAGAATGCACATCATCCTGTAGCTATTGCTTTCTTTAGATCTGGTTATGAACGGTGGGAGCAGATATAGTCAGAGCTTGTCTCTCTTGTTTTTCAAACTTGTGACTTCTGCTGTGCCTCAGTTTTTCTAATGCCAGTACAGTATTTACTGTACTGGCATTTTAATACCTGCTTCACTTTAAGTGTGAGGCAGGTATTCTTTATGTCCCGTCTCGCAGAGGAAAATGAAGGAGAATTTCATTTTATAAAGAAGGCAATTTCTCTATCTATGCATTTTGTGCTTGAAAAATCACACAGTAGCCCATGTTGTACTGAACTGAAGAAAGAGTGGAACACCAGGATTCAGGTGCAGTCTGTATATAACAATATATATTATCAGGGATGTAGATTGTCCTCACATGACCCCGTCCCTGCTTTACCAGTGGGAAAAATGCATCAAGCCAATCACTCTCCATTGTCAGAGGCAGTGTGCCTAGCCTGCAGGGCCCCATGCTCACAAATCTAATCTAACTATTTAAATGGAGCTTTGCTCCACGCTCCCAGCACATACTGCGTCATGACTGTGTAATTGTCTGGATCTTCTCACAAGATAATTCCACCTCATTTTGCAGAAACTATAGACAAAGACAAAATCAAATTGTATGCTAAAAAAAAAAGTGGTGGTGCTGGGCAGGATTTAGTGATGTTGTTTGGTTTTTTGTTTTTTTTTTGGTTTATTTTTCTGTAAAGTTTCTGCTTGATTTTATCAAACTCTCCAGATCAAATTTTCTACTAACTCATGCTGTTTTTAATGATTTATTTCTTTTCTGAAAATCCCTATGAAAATGTAATATCCATGTTTTTATTTTAAATTTAATCATATCAAAGTGTTATATTTGAGATGGGATCAACACTAAATCATCTTCAAACAAATTGATCAAACATCCACTGGAGAATATTCATTTAATTTGCTTTCAAAAACTTTATTTATGCACTGAAGTTTATTTCTCAGGGGGAGAGTCACTCACATGTGTGTTTCTGTTTCCCAGGTAACCTTGAATTGGAAAACCTTTTACTGAAACCCTGTTTGAACTAACACTTTACCTCTGCTCTGACTCAACCACAGCAGGCAACCCACTGGTGTGCTCAGAGGCTCGCTTCAAGTGTCGTAATGGCCGCTGTGTAGACCGCAGCTTCTTGTGTAACGGCCAGGACAACTGTCAGGATAACAGTGATGAGGAGCTCTGCCTGACTACAGCAGGTAAGCCAATAAGTCATCCCTATGAAAGATGGCCACAGAGCACATTGACAAAAACAGCAGCTCAAATGTGAACTATTTCAAGATGAAAATGAGCGATAACCACTGTCACTTCCAACAAACCAGAGTTTGTTGAATATAATCAGGTGGTAATTGTTGAAAATATTGGCAGTAAAGATTTCAGACGGACAAACAGATTTCAGAACAGGTGGAAGATTGTAGATACAGCATTTAGCTTTTCTATTAAACTGGATAAAATGATGACAGAGGAGTGGGAAGATTCTGTCACTCAATATGTCACATCATCTGATATTTCTGGAGGCAGCACTTGGGAAATGTATTCTGTAGTCTGTGCTTCATAGAGATAAAGCAGAGCCACTGACAGATGCCAAAGAAGACATAAGCGGCTGTGATTTTACTCTCCCAACTTTAAAGGAGCATTCCTGATTATGCCTATTTAACACACAGTAATACACCATGGTATCGTTAGCGTAATGTCGTGAAACATAATGCGTTTGATAATGTGTAACTTTGCATTGTAACACAAATAGTATCATCCCTGACAGTGAATCAGATGCTTTCTGGTATAGAATGTCTTATTCACTGGCAGGTACCACTTATAACTGGCGTACTATTCTTATTCCACTGGCAGCCCCACTTCTCACAGGCAGCTGCTGCCACTATGGCTTAAGAGTCGGCTTCTGTCAACACTTCAGCTGTACTTCCGCTGGCAAGCAAGCTGACATTATTTCTGCCAGAAGTCCAACCCCCGACATGCATATAACCTCAGGCAACCAAATGTGGACCGCTGTCAATGTGCTTCAATCGGCAGCCACTTTTCACCATATGTACTGTATCTGTATCCTTCTGTCGAGGTGCTGCTGTCACAGTGATTTATTCTGTTGGAAAAAATAGTCTGTCAGAAATAACAAAGCTGAGAATAGGTGTGGAATACCAAAGGAAAAAAGTTGAGGAGCATCTATAGCCCACAAGACAGTAATTGTATTACCAATACTGAGATAGGCAAAGTCAGCAGAAATTTGATCGAAACTCAAGAGGCAAAACATGTCTGATAAACAGGGGAGGAGCTCTGCTACAGTCGCACAGTAGACTTCAGAGTAAGAGCATAGCAAAACTTTTCAACACCGTTTATTCTCTAAAATAAAGACCCTGTTCACCCTGCTGAGAAACTACAGATCGGATCATGGTTGCAGGAGATAATCACTCCACATTACCATTACCATACAAATCTAGATTTAATGTGCGAACATTAGTCAATCGTCTTTTAAAGGTTGCCTAATTAGTGAAGCTGATTCACTGATATACTCATTATTTTAACCTGTGTGTGTTTATGAGGGACAGACAGAGAAAGAAAGAGAGTCTATCCATCATCACAGACTCCACGACTTAATGCAGAGCCACAGAATGCTGAATGGAACTGTATAGTGATGCAGAAATATTGATTGATATCTGTGTCAACTACACTCCATTTCCTTATAGACAAGTGAACAGCTCCAGTGCTGGTTGGCAGAGTGTAGCTGTGTGTCCTTACGGGGTCGCAGGCATTAGATCTCAGAACACAGCCTTCACAACTAATTCTGGATACTGTGTGAAGAGCTGAAACGATCGCACACTTGACTTTTAACAAAGAAACTAATTTTCTGAGCCATTATTAGATGAATTTGAAAAAGGTTTGCTTCAATTAACAGTCAAGATAGACATAGCATCCAATAATTATTAAGAATGTATTTTCCTTTGAAGTGGTACATTTTAAAAATGCATTTTATAGCAAACGCATTAAAAAACATTCTCAGTTAATTACAACTCAGATACATTACATTATACAATATTCATGCACCTCAGTCTGGGCTCTGTGAAGACCTTAAATAGTGCTTTATGATACATGATATTGCTGGTCTTGAGTACAATTATTTTAGCCCATTTCCTACTAAAGGAAAGTGTTCTGCCTAGCAGCAATTTTATTAAAAGGCGTGCTATGGTTGACTGAGAGGCTTCTCAGACTGCTTCCATCTCTAACATGTTTTCAATCAATCAGGTAATCAGTCAAGTTATTTGTCACATGTAATCATATAAGGTGCAATCACAGTGAAATGTAATCGAGGGGAGCAGTCTTAGGCAGTGACCTCATTTAGGATCCTAGTGGCCTGAACCTCTCAGTGCTGGCCTGGTGTATCCAGTATCTTCTTCCCGACCTCAGTAGGCAGAAAAGGCTGTTATCCGGGTGGTTGGGATCCTTAATGATTCTTCTAGCCTTATTCTTGCAGCACCTTTAGACAGGGTAAAGCACCGCCTATTGTATGTTGGGCCAAACGGACCACTCTTTGCAGGGCCTTGCGGTCCAGTTCAGTGCTGTTTCCGTACTAGGCAGTGATGTTCCCCGTCAGGACGCTCTCGATGGTGCAGGAGTGGACATTTCTAAGTATTTCAGGGGATACCTGGAATTTCCTCAAGCATCTGAGGTGAAACAGTCTCTGTCTTGCCTTTCTCACCACTGAGTCAGTATGCAGCACCCAGGTCAGGCCTTTGGTGATGTGGACACCAAGGTACTTGAAGCTGACCACCCTCTCCACTGAGAACCTGTTGATATTAAGGGGGGTGTAGTTAATTTTCCTCTACTTCCATCAGGTAGGCCTTTTCATTGTTATCTGTGATCAGGCCCACCACTGTGTTGTTAGCAAACTTGATGATGGTGTTGGAGTCAAAAGTGGGTACGCAGTCATGTGTGTACAGGGAGTACAGCAGGGGGCTCAAAACGCAGCCCTGAGGTGCTCCGGTGTTAAGAAAGAGGGTACAAGAGGTGTGTCCGCCTACCGCCACCACCTGGGGTCTGCCCATCAGGAAGTCAAAGATCCACATGCACAGAAAGGCAGTGTCAAACATAACATTTTTTCCCCACTGGCCCACTTGGCCAGTAGATCAGAGTTTTATTGACCCCTTGTATATTTTCACTGGCCCAGCAGCCAAAAAATGAAAATAACTTTTTTTTCATAATTTGTTAATTTTATACAATAATTTATTAATTGTATACATAATACGTACAACTATGATGGTTGTTTTCCTTTAGTTATGGATGTGTAATGTTGATATATTACACAAATATGCTAAATATAAAATTAGGCACATACTGAATCAGTAAATGAATGGTGTATAAATGTAGGTTTCTCCATATTTTGTCCTCCTCCCTCTGCTGCTGCTGGTCAGAGACTCACTGCTGTAGGTGCTGCTGGTAGAAAGGAGGAGCAGGCTGGCAAAGCATGAGCATAGATTTGGTTATGGGCAGTAGGGACATGTCCCTACCAATATCAAGGTGTTGCTGGATTGTTTTAAATATTTTTACTAATCTCAAACAATCTAGTTGCTTTAACTCAACGTAATGTTAAAGGTAAGATATCTGCAGAGTTGCCAGGTTTGTGTGTTTTCTGCAAAAAAGTGCGCTTTTATGATAGAGTGAGAGAGCAAGATATAGGAGATACTTGACCTGATGATCTGGCAACCGTCAACTTCAAGCTGTAGCCTACGCACTGTTGACTAGCAGCAGCCGGCAGCAGCAGCAGTGGAGTCAGTGAGGTGGAGAATCTGAAACAGGGAAGTTTACACAGAATTGAAAACGACTTCACTGGACAAAACTTAGATCATTTCATATTATAGCTAATTTCAGGCGTTAGGTGTTGTTAGCTAATTTGTGATTGTTGTTCTGACATGTTGTTAATAAAACAACTTTATTACTGTTGATGAAAATTCCTCCCAAAAATCTATCCAAACATTAATCTTTGAAATTAGTGGGAGAAATATTCACTATTTAATGAGTGGATCAAGAGCAGAGTTATTATTGTGTGTGTGTCATTAAGACATGAACATTATTTATAAGCTAAATTAGCCACAGTTTGTCCAACTGATTTGTTTGTGACTGTCAGGCATCATTTTATTCAGAAAATTCTGTCAGCAGCAGCCTGAGCAGCACATAAACACACAGACAGGTGAGCTGCAGCCTCTCAGGTGAGCTCTGATATCACACAGGTTTGTAAACCTTACAGCAGCTAGTTACAGAGCAGCACATTACATACCATTACCTATTACTTTTGCTCTCAGATTTATAGTTAAGTAGTCTATCAATAAAATTAAATGTAAAAATCAGAGAAAAAATCATGTTACAAGTCCGGTTTCAGGCAAGTCAGCAAATGCATATTCAGTAAAGTAAACATTTTGCAGGGTCAGACTCTTTATGTGTGTGTATGTGTGTGCACATGTGCCTATGAAAGAGAAAAGAGTGATAGAGAGCAAGTACACATACACAATTATTTTCCCTACCAAAGCTAAAACCAAACCTACACCCTTGGCCTAAAGTCTACAAGAATCCAACTAACTGTAAGATACTTAGCTAATTAGACTCAATCGTTACATACAATGAATGTCCGTTTTGAGCTCATTCATAACAGTTCGCTATTAGCATAATGAGCTCCGTATAGCTGTAAAATATAGCGGCTGTGGATGAGAGGGGCGTTGACTGCTGGAAGATGTCGTATTTAAGTTTATGTTCTGCTTGTTCAACAGTTGTTTGAGAAATTGCTCGCATCGTCTCCCTTACTGCCGGATTTTGGCAGTGAGTGGTTGTAGTCGACTCAAGTAAAGTATAACCCAAAGTCCTTTTCATTCTGTCCACTGTGGCCTCTCTGCTCTGATGTCCTCTGTGTGTGTGTGTGGGGGGGGGGGGGGGGGGGGGGGGGGGACTCCAGTCAGCTGCTGGAAGTGGGGAAAGTGCGCATGGTTTGTGTTCGCCGTGATTTTTATGTACAACGGGAAATTTCAGCAGTGGCGTTCGTCATTTAGCAGCGGCGCTGCACCACACAGCGATGTAAACCTGGCCCTACGCTGTGATTCCAAATTATTTATCAGCCGTCTGGCCACTGACCCCAATTTATTTGTCCACCATGACTCTGATTGGCCGTCACTGGCCAATCAACTTGCCCTGCATGAAATTTTTACTGGCTCCAGGCCATCGGTTATGTCAGGCCCTGTGAGGTGTTTAATCCCAGGTCATTGAGCCTTGTGATGAGCCTGGAGGGAATTATGTGGTTATGGTGCTGAACTGTAGTGAATGAACAGTAATCTCACATAGCTCCCTTTCTTGTCCAGATGAGATAAAGTGGTGTGGAGGATGTGTGCTATGGTGTCAGTTGGGACGGTAGGCAAACTAGTAGTGGGTCCAGTGTGCTGGGTAATGAGGAGCAGATGTAATCCCTGACCAGCCGTTCAAAGCACTTCATCACTACAGAGGTGAGTGCCGCTGGGCGGTAGTCATTCAGGCAGGCTGGTCTTGTTTTCTTGGGCACAGGAATGATGGTGCACTTCTTAAAGCACGTGGGTATGACAGACTGAGCCAGGGACAGGTTGAATATCATTGTGAACACCAGCGCATAGTTTGAGGACCCGCCCAGTGATACCATCTGGTCCTGCTGCTTTCTTGGTGTTCACACACTTGAAAGCTGTCCTGATGTTATGCTCAGAAAGAGTGATACGTGTGAGAGGTGCACCCACCCATCCATTACCTCTGTTTCAGCGGTTTTTGCTTGCTGGCTGCCGATGGCCTCAAAACGAGCATAAAGGTTGTTTAGCTCACTTGCTAGAGACGCATCAGCACCTGACAAGGAGGGGGTGTGGGCTTATAATCTGTCATAGTTCTTAAACCTGCTAAGCCACAAACTTCAGGATTTGCCCTCCTGGAATTGTAGTTCCACTTTTTTCCTGTAGTCCCTTTTTGCCTCCTTTACTGCTCTTCTTACATTGTAGGCTGCTGCTTTATAAATGTCCATGTTTCCAGACTGCAGCCCTAAATTGTAGGCTGCAGCGTGTGTGTTTATCTCGGATGGTTCTGGTAATCCATGGTTTCTGGTTGTGGAATGATTTAACTGTAGTTTCGGGTACAGTTGCTTGTGTTGTTTCACAAATTAAATCCACCACAGACTCAGTGATTGAATTGATGTCATCTGTGACGTCGACAGCGGTGTCCTGGACTGTGCTCCAGACTGCGTCATATAGCGCACTGTGGGGTGGCCTCTGATTGGCCTGACCATTTCCTGACCTCTCACATCACTGGGGGCATGCGTTGGAGTTTGTTTACATACTTAGACCTCAGCAAAATGGCCGCATGGTCGCTCTTCCAGAACACGGGTAGCACTTCTGCTCTGTAGCTGTTTTGAATGGCATGTAGCGGTGATTTATTCCCCTTGTGGCGCAGTCAATATGTTGATGAAAGTCAGGCATAACCTTCTTAAGGTTAACCTGATTGAAGTCTCCGGCAACAATGAGCACAGCATCAGGATTACCGGTCTGTGAGCAGTTCGGCAGATCCGACAGGGCAGCCTCTGTACACGCCTGTGGTGGGATGTAGACCGCTGTGATAGTGACCGAAGTAAATTCCCTTTGTAGAAAGTGCAGTCTGCATTTGATTGACAGTAACTCCAGATCAGGTGAGCAGGAACGGGATAGCATTTTAATATTCCCACTGTCACAGCAGTTTTATCTCTTTCTTATCATAAAAATGCATGATTTTTCAGGCAGTCTACACTATATATACACAATCTACACTATATATATACACATTTACTGATTCAGCTTCCACAGAAATCTGTCAGTGCACCTATGTCTAACCTGAGTCTGTTTGGATGAGTTGTTATATTCCCAAAGACTCACTGTCAGCACAGATTATACAGTGGTATTTGTAGGTACGGAGCACAAACGACCTAAATGTTCCTCTGCATATTTTGCTGCTGCATATAGTGCAAGTGTTGAGAAGTTGTGAGCGCCGTGTTGTGGTGGCCTTTAAAACAGATCAAGGAAGAGCAGCTCAGTTTTTTTTTTTTCTTTGTTTTTTTAAAATGTATTTATTTTTTGTCATTACCCTCGGTGCTTCCGAAGGAGCGAAGGCATCGCTGCGGTTTGACTCTCTGCATTTCTTTCCTGAATGCACTCACACTCACACACACCTTACATTCTGCTCTGACTTTGCCTCTCTCTATAATAAGCACAGTCCTGCAGGTGACAGATAAGGCGTACAATATCCGCTCTAAGCCACCTGAGCGCAGCATCTCCTTCCTCACTTTCTCCCCTCTACCTCTACCTAGCTTCCTCTGTTTGACTCCTCTTCTTCCTTACCCATAATTATTTACTTCACTGTCTCCACATTTGGCTCCTCTATTTGAATAGTGAGAGATCATCTCAATGTTTAGGAACCAGCGTTTGATTATCCTGCCCTGGAGGTATCAGACAGTTAGATCCACTGCACCCTCCTCCTGACTTTTTTATGCCTCCAGTGTTTCTATTTCCCGTCAGAGTGATTTTAAACAATTTGGCACAACTAGACAAAACAGAGGTACACAAAGCTTATTTTACTGTTTATCATTTTATTTGATGGGTAATTGATTTTTGAAATAGCAGAGGGAGTGGGATAGGGAGCCTTCAACTGATAAGCGAGATAAAGAAACGGGAAGTGCACCACTTGAACATAATATAGTGAACGAGAAAGGGAGTCGCAAAGAGCAATGAATAGCAATGGGCAGGAAGATGGAGGTAAGCAAAGAGAGACAGGTGATTTGGCAGAGAAAGGCAGGGATTTGGATAGGACTGAGCGAGTGGTAGCGATAAGCCAGAGAGGATGAGAGCAGCATCCATCTCAAGTCGAGCCCTGAGGCCGAGCAGTGTAACTCTGGAAACAGAAATGACATGAAAGCTAGTTTTGCAAAGCTGAGCTTCTCTTTGCTCTTCCCGTCTGATTGTGGCAGGGGATAGAGAGTGCAGTGATGGAGCGCATGTTTGCCCCTGCAACGAATTGTTGTTGGAACACAGCCGCAGGGCGCACAAGACTTTTGCTAGATGCTGGGGGAGCCCTCGCAAGAAGCATGTGCACGAGTGCATTAGTGAACTTTTTAGAAGGTCGTAGAACTGGCAAGTTTAGTGATGAGCAAAGTAGATGACACTTTTTAAAAAGTAGTTGAGAATCCCCTTTAGAGTCGTTTAAGAAAAGTGATTGAAAATGCACACATCAGTGTCTCTCATTATGCATTAATTAACACAAGTAGACAAAGAGTATCAGATGGCGTGGTGACTGTGGGAGAGTGTGATAGTCATTAATTCTCACATCTCCTCTATCTCAAAAAGGCTTAAATCCTGGCCTTATTTTTAAGTGGAGTTGTTCTGAATTAGGATAAGTGCAAGTGATGTAATGTATGGTCAAAAGCATCAAAGGCGTTTTTTTTTTTTTGGTTGTGTGTGTTTATACATGTGTAAATGTGCGTTTTGTTCATTCAGTGGACACACAAATATGTCAAAATTTCTACATGTCCTTGTATATACAGTAAAAATAGTGTGGAGTTGTGGCAGTAAAACTGTACAATCCTGCATTAGGTTTCATGATGTACTGTAGCTTTTCCGCACCTCATGAGGAAGATTTATGCTTTCGCTGCTGCATACTCTGTAGACTCCATTTATTTTAATATCAGTGCAATAATAGGACAAATATAAGGTAAATAAATCTTTAAAAGTGTAAAGAGTGCACAGCTTGTGGTTCATAAACACTTTGAAAGCATCACAACATCAATTAGACCTCCACTTGGAACAAAAGCGGCTAAATCAATTCCACCGACCAAAACGCTTGAGAAATGTTGACATTCAGGACACATCTCTGAATACATTTACTTTGTTTGCTGGGTAAATCCATTTACATGTGATTTAAATTACAATGCACTGTAAACAAAATTATTTATAGTCTTTCTGTTCAAGGGTATCTTGTATCACTCTTACAATGAAGGAATCACACCCAGGGGGAGGCCTTTGTTTACCCGCTGCCTCAATATGTCATGTATAGTATGCATATTTTGTGATGTCTAGACTCCTATAAAAACAGATGCTCCCTCAGCCAAAATACACCGGACGCAGCGTGACACGTCTGTCGCAGCATGGCCGCAGCAGAGCGCGTCCATTATAATCAACTGAAGCTGCTACACTGACCACGAAGTCACGCAGCTCATCTCTAATTTTGTCTCGCAGCTGGTCTTTTTTTTTTTTCTCTACGCGTGACTTAAAATTAAAATAAATACCTCATTGTACCAGAGACAGTGCAACTTTTTGGTGTTTTTTTTTTTTTTTGCATTGCACATTAAAGTATATGAATCAAAACAATATATATCCATGATCCTGTAGTTAAAACGACCCAGAACCAGTTAATATAGCCTACACTTCCAAACCCTGCATAACCAACTGCATTATCACTTGGCAAAACTCAATATGCATGCAGTGACGGAGACGGAGTCTGTGCTCCGCCCCGCCTACGTGACACATGGCCTGTGCCTGGTGTATTTCAGCTGTTAGGATGAAACAGAAGTGTCATAACATTTTTTCTTCATTATGCTTTTTTTTTTTTTTTTTTTACCAGTGACTCCATCAGAGTGATTGTTGGCCAACAGGTCCTCAGAGAATTGTCAGCCAGAGAGAACCACTGAGCAAGATGCTGGATAACAGGCTGACAATTAACATTAGTCTGCTATATGAGTATACTGTCAAAACACTGGCAGCTGACGTCACCCTTGACCCTGATTGGTTTGATGAAAATTGGGCCACCCACTAAACATAGTTCAAGATCTGCAAATTAAGCGGGGGCAGGACTTTTTGGAGAACATGACAGTGTATAATTAAGCTTGCCAATTTCTTTTGTACATTTTGATAAGCTTCTCAGCGAGAATAAGTCGTTTTCACAGCGCTTGTCAAGGGAACGTGACGTAGTGTAACAATACCTGTCAACATGCCCTTGAGTTTCATTTCGGCCCATCGTCACCACCATGGCCACATATTCACAAACCCTCTCTATCCCCACCACACAATACAATAGGTAGTTTTAACCTCCTGGTTTGTCTGTGGAGCGCTTCGTCTCAGAAAAGTCAAATCCCTCATTTTAAACTCCAGGGATGCTCCCCTCCCACTGAGAGTAATCTGCAGCTTTCTATTTGTTATATCCTCCTAAGGCTGTGTAAGAACTACTCGATAGATCCACTAGCACCGCATCTGCTCTTTTGCATAAGCACTATGTATTCAACAACCTGTCTTCACAGCCATGCCATTTACAGGGCTAATAAACAGCAGTAATTCAGACGGGGCTGTATATACAGTGACTGTCTGCTGACATCCAGCAGTAACTCCTGTCTCTCCATTAGTGCTGCCAGTAAACCAGACATTAATATGTAATGTCAGTCTGATATATAGAAAGGACAAAGAATGTCAGAGTGATTAAAAGTCCCTCGGCCTGTATTCACTATTGGTATCCTTTTAGCTTGTTAATAGCCTCTCGCACAGCCACAGCCTCCCCCATTGATTGCTGCCAGCTTTTGGGCCCGAATAATATACGTAGGTGCTATAGATTAAAATGACAAGTTAATCCATGTGCAATTTTTGTGGTAGAGATGTGTGTGACGCTGAGATGTTGGTCTGTTCATGCCCTTCGTCAGTAGCACTGAGAGAGCTGGCAGAGAGAGAAAGGTGTGGGAGGGAGTGTGAAATGGCGTTGGGGAATATAATGGCAGTAGACTGAGTTGTGGGAGTGGAATGTAATAGTGCCAGTTTATCAGAGCCAACGCACACTTGACAGGCACAAATAGGGGAGGTTGCACATGTCACCGCCCACGGATTTGAACTCTGGGAAAGTTTCAGGTTTTTGCTGTTGTTATTCTGAAGCATGTTCACAAACCACTGCTGAGGGGCTCTCGGCTGCTGGTCTGCAGGAGAGGAAGGCCAAGCAGTTGGCAAGATGCTGTTAGCTGCTGCTGGCAATGTTCAACTGAGGGGGGGGGGGGGGCGCAGCTTCCTGTCTCCTTAATTTAAATTGCAGATAAAATTGTCCAGTATAGTTAGAGTACATTTTAAATTGGAAGGTCTGGCAGGAACATTTAGGATCTAAATGTGGAAATGAATATAGTAGATTATGTTCGTGCATCCATCTGTTGTGTGTCTCCTACTTCAGTATGGTTTTTGTTGTCTGTGCTTAATCTGAGAATACATAGCTGCAGTTCTTTCATCTTTCCTTTCTTGTCATCCTCTCTCTCCCTCTCCTGCTCACCAAGGCTAAGTGTCACTTCTTTCAGAGCTGCTGTTGTTTAAGGGCCCCGTTGCCATTGGCTATGGCCACACAGGGGGGTCACTCCTGGGACCAGACTCTGCATGAATCATCCCCGTCCTTGAATCAGGACCAGTCAGCCATCGCTGTTCAAGCTGCTGTAAATTAACAACCTTTCCCTCCTAAACCTATCCGCATTCAGTCACCATGGTGATGGTGGCGACGACCTGCACCCACAGACTGGTGGAGGAATTTCACTCGGAACAAAAGCTCCACTGTTCCTTTTGGTTAGAGTTGTACTTTGAGTGAGGGTGTTTTTTTTTTTGTTTTTTTTGTTTGTGTGTGTTCATGTATGTGGGTGCATTTGTGTGTGTGGGTTAGATAGATGCAGAATATGTTGTTTACATCTCTCTACACTTCTGTTTTGTTTTTGGCTGGATGAGCTCTAAGAAACTTCAGGCCTGCCATTAAGAAGTATTATAGCACAAATGTCAACTCTGTATGAACTGGCTCGGCCAGCCAAAAAATTTTCACAAAAAGGACAAAAAACAAGCTTATTAGCTCACTGATTTGTGCTTCTACGAGCCTCACAATTGCATTAGAGTGCGTTAAGCCTGGTCTCAGCTGCAACATATCCTCACTGCATCGACACTTGGCTTGAAAGACGTGCTCCTCTCTGGCCCCTCAGTACACACTTATTGGTTGGCTGACAGCAGAAAGAGGAGGTGAGATCACCATGTAAAGTGTGTGCTTGAACGAGGCTCTAACGCTTCTCTTTCCATCTCTGAACCTAAATCATTTTAGTCATTTGCAGTACCTCCACTCTTTTCACAGTACACTAGCTTTTTTAGAATATTGTGCCTGCCTAGTCTGCATTGTGCAAACTCTAATGAGGCTCACAGGGCCATTATCTTTCTCGAACAATGTCACATTAAAGAAAGACCAAGAAGTGTTGAGGCTGCACCAATACTAGATATCGACTGCTCATTAGTCACCCTGCTAAAGTCTTCGAGAGCTGTAAAGTGGCAGAAGATATTTTGACTGCTTCTTTGTAAGACTTGAGTGATTATTAATGAAGTCTTTAAAGGGGACCTCTTATGCTTTCCTTATTTTCAGTCATATCTATAATGTTACAATGTCAGATGTTCATATTAAACGTGACCAAAGTGTCAAATAATGAGCTAAATGTATGTAAAAGTAATCCCTGTTAGCAAAAAGCTCAGGCGTCAGACTGCTCTGAACGCTCGGTTTCCAACAGTTTTTTCTACTTTCAAACCAAGCTGACGTCAACCGATGATTTCTTTTTATGGTCATCAGCTGCAGCATGTAAATTCTTCACAATAAACGTCCCCTGTAATTTAGTAATTTAAAAGCTTTTAATTTGAACCCACAAAAGCAGAAAATGTTGGGTTTTCATCAGCAGTAACTTAAAACGACTCTAATACGGCTGAAAGCGATCAGCAAACAGTAAAATAAGGCAGATATCTAAAAGTACAAACAGGAACGCAGAGAGAAACTAAACTTCAAAGCACAGAGATTTAGTTAGATGCTACAGAAGTACAGAGAGGTGAACACAGGTAGAGGATAAAGATGTCAGCAGGTAATGAGCCTTACCAAACAGAGACTTCCTGCTGTAAAGTTTGTTGCTGCGGATGTTCGTGCTGTCCACTTGCATATTTCGGGTCAGATTTCAGCTCCAACAAGTACGGATGTATTTGAGAAGTTTATATTTTAAGTAAATAACGAGAACAAGAAGCAAAATCTAACAACTATAGCTTCCTGAAGCTGGCCAATCAGAACAGAGTGGGCTTTTACAGAGGGGTGCAAAGGGGAGGGGAATCCAAAACTGCCTTTTTCAGAGTAAGGCTGAACTGAGGGGCTGCATAAAGGGCCAGTATAAGATAAATAAGGAGTTTTTTGGGACTGTGAATCATGCAAAGCTACTCAAGTGAAGTCCAAAAATAAAACTAGAAAGCTGGAAATCAGCATAATAGGTCCCCTTTAATAAGTTTTGGATGCAGTAAAAAGAACTTAAAAGGAAAATTTAATCACTTCTTGTTTTTTAGTTTCTAGTAAGAATGTTTCCCTAAGTTTGTACAAGACACATTTCTTTATCACTTTTGGCTCTTTGTGGCCCAAGACAAGAGGAAAAATGCTGTTTTTGCATTTTTAAATTGCATTGAGTTAAAAAAGGAGTAAATTATGAAACCAGAGTGAAGAGGTGCACTGAATATGATTTCATTCTCTTGGATGGCTTTGATGAATGTTGGAGAAATTTAGATACAGTACTTTTAAGAGATGGTTATGTGCCCAGAGCTCAATTTAATTTCCCCACACAATTTTTTTTGACCATATTATCTTTTCTTCAGGCATGTCTAATGCACCCATCCATAAGTAGCAGAGTCATTTAGTAGCATTGCAACTCTGGTCTGCTGGAGTAAATTATAGTGTTATATCAAAATTAGCGTCACAGTTTTGCAGGGATGAAAGACTGGTGTATTAAAGCAAATAACAGTGGCTAAAATATGAATACAAAATGACAGTAATCAGCGCTGGCATCAGGTGCTCTGTTGCATCTCATCAAAAGAAGTGGCCCCCCTTAAATATCACTCCTTTCAGCCGAAAAATACAAAACCCCACTGAGAGGCAGTCATGTTGCCTGGAATTATTTGGGATTTGGATCACTGAACACATCTTCCAATCTCAGTGCTGAATAGTACAACACCTTTCCATGAATGATTCCTCCATGATATGTCGATTTATTTATTAGTCACCTGACAGTAACTAATCCAGTATTAAGCATTACGTGCATGCATCTACTAAAGTGGCAGTGGACCAAAATGGTGTGCAGCTATTAGGAGTAAACAGATAGACTCCCTTAAGTGATGCATTAGGTGGCAGTCAGCTCTCACTATAATGGGCCAGGTTATTTTCTGCAAATGTGTTATCTGCCAATACTGTAAGTGTGCATTCACCCATGATATGGTTTAGCTGAAGGCGTTTCTTGACAGACAAAGAGCCATGGTGATTATTAATGTGTGATAGAATGCAGATGTGTGTTTGGGTGGTGCTTTGAGCTTCCATATATGTGTTTGGCGTGTGTGTATCCATCAGGGAAATGCAAAAAGAAGGAGGGCTTAGGTGGAATGAAGGAAAAAGAACAGTGCCCTGGAGAGAGAAAAGAGGGATTGCATGTCAGAGAGTGCGAGAGACAGAAATGTGAGAGGACAGTAGAAGGGGAGAGAGGTGGTAGAATATGGGATGAAAAAAGAGCAAAATGTGAGTGTGAAGACGACGGAGCGAAAGAGGGAAAGAAAGCAGGAGGGAGAGGGTGATAAAGAGCGAGAGGGAAGCTGATGGAGATGAGGGATTAGAGAGAGTAGCAAAGCCATTGAGGGAAAAAAAGATAAAACCCTCTGGATTCATTGTGTAGAAAGAAGGGGAATCAAGGGGGAGGACCAAAAAACAGCGGGGGAACAGGGAGAAGGAAACAGTAGCTGGGGAAGGGGTCATGGGTGCTGCTGGAGAGAGAAAAACCATTAAGTAGGGTGAAGAGAGGAGCTGAGTGGAGAAAAAGATGAGAAAGTAAGCAGGAAACAGGATATCTGCAGAGATGGGAATAAGCAGGCAGAAAACTGAAAGGCAGGTGCAGGAAGCAAAGGCACTGTAAGAGCAGAACAGAGAGGAGCGCTGGGGAATGGGAGACAAAGTGAGTGATCAGGATGAGTCGATTGAAGTCGAGCCAGTGCGTCGAGGTGGGAATGAAACAAAGCGAGGTAGACAAAAGAAGGGAGAACAGAGGGATGAAAACAGCAAACAAAATGGAGAACAGGAGTTTGAACGATGACTGGAGAGAAAAACTGCAGGGTATGAGATTTTGACAGGATAGGTATACTTAAACTCAGAGATTGAGTAGAGGGTCTAGATTAGTCCCTGCATGCAACAGTGGTCTCGTTCATGGTACTTACTGGATTCTGCACCATCTTTCTCAATTGCTTTTTTTTTTTTCTTATTGCACACTCTCCTCTGTCTCTCTGACTCAATTCAGTGGGCTTTATTGGCATGAATGTTTCGAGAACAATGTTGCGAAAGCATCATCATCACTCTGCCCATGTAACATTAACCTCCCATCAAGTGTTCTCAGTTTTGTCGTTTCACTCCAATTTCCACCCTTTTCTCATCACTTCTCTGTACCATTTCACCTCCTCGTGCCCCACTGTCCTGTCTCCTCTCATCATGGGCTTTCTTTGTTCTCTCCTCTCGTTTCCTCTGGTAGTCTGCGGCGGCTTTGTTCAGATGGGCAAGGCTTAAACGCAACACTTGAGATGATAATACCACTCTGTTCCTGCAGTGGTGTATTTTTTTTTTTTTTTTTTTGTATTTTTATCATCCCCTCTAACACCCTCCTCATCCTCTTTTTCCTCTCTCTGCCTCTGCCTCACCCATCCTTTCTCTTTATGTTCTCATTGTTTGATACTGTCATGTGGACACCCGCATGCCAGAGGCATGTTAAAAACCATGCTAGAGATTTAGTGAGCCAAAGGATAGGGAGGCAAAGGGAGTAAGAGACAGCAAGAGATACAGTGAACAATAGAAAGAGATTTGTGTGGTCTGTTTCACCTTTGGTCTTTCTCTTAAGCAGCTTTGTTTGGTTTAGTGAATATGCGGAAAGCAAGGCCCCATGTGCCTGCAGGACAAATGTGTGTGCAGATCTGTGGCGTATGTGAGCTGCAGGACCGTTAGAACTGCAGGATCTGGTAGAGACACTTTAATTATTGACGCATTCAACAGACGGACAGTGCACTTTATAAAATATCTATCCTTTGTTGATCTAGTACAAAACAAGCTCTCTTTGTGAACTTTTTACTATGATCAGTCACTTTCATTCATCTGGGATATTCATTCACTTGAATTCATTTTCATCTGTGACAGTTCCTTTAAATGATCAACAGAGAGGGTCATCTCTGCAGAATTTTGCATATTTCAGATCACTTTCCACAATAGATCAGCTGTTGCATGCCTGTCATGTGTGCCATTGATCAAAATGGGAAATTTCACCTTTTCCGCACTTAAAAAAAAGTAGAACTGTTAACTGTTATTTAGAGATCAAGGGCAAACCAGTGAGATGTTTCACTGTTTGAAATGTTAAAAAATTTAAGTTATAATTAGAAAAGTGGTAGGAACTTAATTATTGGATGAATTGCTAAATTTATTGATGCAGTACTTAGCAATTTATATTGGCTAAGTTTGCAGTTTGATGCCCAATCGATGCACATAAAAGCATTGATGTACTGTAGCTGATGCACAGATCAACTTTGACGGTCCTAAAACCTCTGGTAAGCTACATTTTACACAATAACTTCATTTTTGGACGTTTTAATTTTAATTGTCACTGAATGAGTGCGGATAAGCACATCATGGTGCATTCAATATCAGAATTTGAGTTTAAAAAAAAACACCTTAGAACAGTACAACACTAATTGATGGTGGGTGGTGCAGGAAGTGATGAATATGCAGTATGAATACATTTGCAAATACAATTTCAAGTCTGGTAGCCTCAGTGGAGTGTTTAAGTTGAAAAAGTAGAAAAGGAAAACATTGTTCTCATCTTCATGGCCGTGTCTCCATTCTGTTATACACATTTTTTTCTTGTTTTTTTCTTTCTTTCTTCCTATTTAATTTATTTATTCATACATTCATAAACACAACATCACAGTTGATGAGTGCGTATGTCAGTTTTTTATTTTTATTTTGCTTTTAGCTTTAAAACTGTGCAGCTGATGTGAAGACACTGATGATATACTGTAGATGTGCGTTGTTGTGTCTGTATATGTGTATGTGTGTGTGATGCTTTGTGTATGGGAAAGTATGTGTAGATTGTGTGTACTGTAAGCGTTCCTCACTGTGATTGAGGCTATTGGGGAATTTAGATTGTGCATTTGAGATGTTGATACACCAGATTTTGGTCAGTAATCAGTTTGATTCTCAATAGATCGAGTAACACGGCTGCTGTAGTGCAAATTATTTTATGCAGTGTAAATACTGAGCAAAAATAATGTACAACTGGCTACCGCTGCAAGGGAATACAGTGAAATGTCTGCCCTCTATGAGAAATTCTTACATACTGTGTCATCCATGATGTGTGGGCTCTAAACCAGCCTCATAGCCAACAAGAAACTCAGATGAAGGCGTATGAAGAATCCCCTCTACGACCGTCCTCTTCTTCAAATTGCAAGATTCTTGAATGTGGGAAAAATAAGTAACTTCCAAGTGTTTAAGTAAGATAAAATACCACACACAGTTATCCGCCTTTCAGGATTTGCATTGGTGCAAATGTTTGAGTCTTACTTCCTGTAAAAGACCCTCATACAGGCTATAGTGTGCTTTTATTTACTCTTCTAATTGTGAAATTCTGTGAGCTATAGGCACTTTCCTTGTAGACTATGCACACTAGATGTGAATGTTAAGACCAACTGGGTTTATTCCTGAGGGACAGCTTTCCAGTGATGTTTTATAGTTGCTAGCCTAGTTTCTCAAAGCAGCATCTTCTAGCCCTGCCAGTCTACTGGGAAACTTTCAGCAGTGTTGATATTCATAGAAGTATCATCAGAACAAAAGGCTGCGATTTTATTTAACTTGTCTTTTTTTTTTTTTTTCATTTTCTGCACAGGGCTGTCTTGAAATATTATAAAACTTTGAAAAACAGGTTATTCTGAATACAGCACAGAAAATGTATCAATCAACCCCCATTCATTTCTAATGGTAGTGTACTGAATTTTTATGCTCTACAGTCACGTCTTTGGATGGGTGATACCTGTCAGCGCACATCCAATATCATTTTCTGGTTGTAAAAAACAGAACTACCTCAAGTACACTAACTGCAAAAACACCTGAAGACTATGAAGACGAGTACTGACTGTATATACAACATAGTTAGCATGTATAGTTAGCATGACACACTTTTTGTGGTGGTCCTGCTTTTTGTGCTCGTAATTTTGCCTGTGAAAGTATGCCACATCGTCACCCGCCCTGACGTGTTATTGTAACATTCCCTCAGGCTATAGATGATGCATAGCTGTGACCTGCATTATTAATTAGATTGGCAAAAAGTTGTCTCACTTGCACTGTGCGCTACAGCTTGATGTGTGGTCTGTCTCATCTGTGGCTGCGTGGGTGAGAGATTGTGTTTCTGTGTTACAGAATATGTGCATACATGCCTGAGCCTGGCACTGATGGATGGGATCATCAATACACTTTCAAAGGCATTAATTACAGAGACAAAATGAATGCGCGTGAGTGCACGGACAGCCATCAATTGCGTTGGAAATGATGCAGCTGTGTATGTTAACCTGTGCTGCAGCTGGCTGTTATTGATTTAGACGAACCCATTAATGTGGCTGTCTAACCCATTAAAAGAAGCTCCTGCTGAGAATAAAGCGTATACATGATCAACAGGCATAGAGCAACTGAATTGTTTTATACAAAGCGAGAAACAAAGACACGAGGGAGGGAGAAGCGAAACCAACAGTCATTGAGCTTTTAGTGATCAAACGAAAGAAAGAATGCCGTCGATAAAGATGGACAAAAAAACTCAAGGCAGGGGGGGGGGGGGAGGGGGGGGGGGTGTGAGAGTGCAAGGGAAGGAATGAGCTAAATATACTCAACTAGTGCGCAGCACAGCAGGGATATAGGAAGTAAAAACATGCCTTTCCCACTAAAAAGGTTAAACACATACTGAGCCCCTATGCTTCAATTCAACCAATAAGCCACAGGGCTCTAGACATACTCTGTATAGTACATGCATAATTGATTTTAGAAGCATTGATCCTAATTGGCTGTTGTGTTAAAGCCTTTCCCTCGAGTGACAAGAGCAGTTTCTTTTATTTTCTTCTGGTTAATGAAGCTGTGATGTTGTGAATAGCCAGGAGGTGAGGTGAGGAATGGTGGAGAATGATGTTCGCCACATCTGTGCAATATATCGAACATTGCTGCTCAGTCTTTTTGGTCTTCAAGAAGACGCTGCTATTTCCAGCTGTGTGCTTCACTGGATGTGCGAGGAGATGCAAATTGGAGAGAAAGAGGAAGAGCGAGAAGGTAACGACTTAGATTCAGTAATAGCCAGGGAGTATGCAAAAAAACCACACGGAGATGGTGACATACTTAGCATACCTTCTGGTGAGGCAAACCAAGACTTCTGCTGGGATTTGTTTCAGCACAGCTCGTCATTGTTTGTTCAGACTGCACAGTGTGCATGACCGGTGCTCTTCACAGATTGGCTCCACCTTGCCCTCCCATACCTAAAAGGTCATGACTTTAAAGAGTTATCTCAGAAGACGCTCGGGGACCAGCCCTTATCTCTGACCTCCATGTACCAGCCTCCCCTCAGGCACTGATTCCCAATCTATCCATGCTTTCCCAGCCCTAACTGTCACACTCAGAGTAAATATGTACAAGCTGCACAACTGACCATCATGCTGTGCTTCTTATCACTCAGAGAGAGGCCATTGATTCCACTGTAGCTGAAGAAAGATATGAGCAGGAGCCACAGACCTTCAGCAATGGGCTGTGTTGTTCTGTTGTTTGACTTTGATAAAAGACGCAGGGGCTCCTTACGCTTCCACCAGCCTGACCAGGCCTATTGTTGAAGGAGAGAGGATTAGATGGTGGAATGGGCATCAGGGGTCTTGCTCTATTTCTTAACCAGGAGAAGAATAGGGCAGAACTAAAGCCAAGGGAGGATTGGCATTGTATGTGGGCACTGATATTTTGAGTGTGTGTATGTGTGTGTCTTTGTGGATCTGCATGGCTGCAAAAGGCACGCATGCTGTTTGCAGACAACTTTTCTGGTGTGTGCATGCCTGCATAGCCATTACTGTATGTGCATTTACACTATGTGTGTGTACATGTGTGTCTATGCAGGGTTTATCCCACTTGATCTGAAGCCAGATCCTGACCTGACTTCCCTGCACCTCTCTCCTCGCTGAGCTCAGACTTATCGTAGCGTGGCCTGCCAGGATAAAGTGGATCTGTGGTGTGGGGGCGGGGAACCGCTGCTCACTGTACCTTTAACAGATAAGCCTTGAGCAGGCTGTCTGTGCTGGCCTTTGGCCTTGAGCAGCATTCTCTTGCCTTTTGCATACTTATGAACGCACACAGAAACTAACATATATGCTGTATACAGTGTATCAAATATTGCAATATATATATATATATATATATATATATATATATATGTTGCATTATATCAAACTGAAAAAATAGCTGATGTATGCAGTACATTAAACTTTTCAGTGATATACGTACATGATGAAATTTTATATACAATCAATTGCCACGGTAGCTAAAACTAGACAAGGCAAGTTTATTATTATTCTTCATACACAGGGGCAATTCAGGGGGCTTTACATAATGCATTAAAACTAATTTAAAAGATTAGACCACCTTAAAAGAAATACAAAAAGTTAATAACAGAGACATAAATGTAGGATAGATAAGGGCAAGATGGTTAATGAGGCGTACTACCAGGATTTAAAGATGGTCAAAGTCGGAGTGAGTCTAACATCCTCTAGAAGTTTGTTCCAGCTCTGTGATGCACAGTCACTAAATGCTGCTTCTCCATTTTTAGTTTGCACTCTGGCAACAGTCTGAGAGGCCGATAGGGTTCACATGGTAAAAGATCTATTGACAAGCAGCAGAGCTTTAAACTCTGTTCTCTGAATGAGTGTTGAAGAATGAAGTTGAGAAATTTTTGGGGACCCGAGAAAAGACCGTTACAGTAATCTAACCTGCTGGAAATGAAAGCATGGATTTGTTTCTCTCAGTCCTGCCTGGATATCAATCCTCTGATTCTTGTTATGTTTTTAAGATGATCGAATACAGACTTTGTAATTGATTTTATGTGGCTGTTAAAGTTTATTTCAAGTCATAGACTGTAAAAAATATGGACGTAGCCACCGTGACGTCACCCACTGGTTTCTGAAGAGCGGTTCTTGAAGCTCAAAGTGGGCGGCTCTTGTCGTCGCCATCTTGGCAGTGCCTGACTCCGCCTAACTGCCAGCTAATCTAAAATGGGCAAAGAGGTGGAGCTGAGGCGGGCTGAATGAAGCCTGGTTGCTGAAACAAGCCACCTAGCAGCTAGCGACCAGTCACTCAATGCGGCAACATCCTTAATTATGCATAACTTTACAGCTTAATAAAATTTAAACAAGTGAGCTATAAAAAATTTCACTCCCTGTACAGTTGTCATGAAAGGGGAAATTAGCTATAGAGACTAAAACTGTTTTTGTACCAGGCTGTAAACATGTTTATCTCTGCTGTAAAGTTGGGCATTTTAACATGAGGGTCTATGGGGACTGACTCGCTTTTGGAGCCAGACTCAAGTGGCCATTGACTTCATTTTTCAGCCCTGGAGGTTGCCACTTGGTTCAAGTCCAAGATTACATAAAAATTTTCACTTTGTTTTTGGTTTTCAGAGAAAGAGTCGTGAGTCATTTAGCTGAAGAAAGTCACATCAAATCATTGATTAGTTCAAAGCCCTTGCAGAGAGAATCTATGGGACTGTAGTCGTTTTGTGACAGAGCAAGGTAAATTTTGGTGTCGTCTGCATAATTATGATTATGTTGATGTCATTGTTTTGTATAATTTGGCCTAAAGGAACCATCCAAATGTTAAATTAAAGACATAAAAGACTAGGAAATTAAATCCAGGTTGAAAATAACTGGAATTATTCAACAACTGGACATTTTCTATACTGTAATTAGGAGAGAGACACACTTTAATTAATCCTGCCTGTGTAACTATGATCTCTGCTCTGAGAACAAAATCAAATGCTGGAAAAATACTGGAGCTTCAGTGACTGAAACACAGACAGTCTCCTGTCACGACAGCTTCTCAGTAGATAAGGTTACCGAGAGGAATGTTTTGCTTGTGTGCTCATGCATGTTCTTGTGTGTGTTTGTGGTGTATGTGTGGCTTTCACCCTGTGTGTCACAATTAAACTTGAGAGCACTGCCACATTTACTCGTGGTACTGTAAAAACCCCACATAATTCATTTTGACAGTTTGTCAACAGTTTAATATAACTTATAACACATTATCTTATGTGTTTTTGGAAAGGGAACATTAAGTGCTCTGCTTTTGACACATCCTGAAATGTGGTTATATTAATTTACTCCAAGCAATGTGAAAATAATTGGATTTTAACTCCCAGTTCAAAGTATTGCAACTTTCTACACAAGCACAAAAAAAGATGTCACATAATGTCCACAAATTGATTTTTTTTTCACAGAATCCAACACACTATATGGATGTAGCCAACAAAAATACAAGCAAAGCACCTTTTGTTTGTCATAATTTCAGCCCTGACACAAAAAGCTGCACCACAGCAAACTTTTAACCAGTTTTAATCTCATCCATAGACCTTCCAGCCACCACGGCGCTTTGGGACAAACACAGCAAGTGAACCTGAGAGTGGCAGCCCAAGAATGACTGATGACTTAACTGCCACTTATGTGATCAATAAAACTGACATCTACACTGGCAACTCAACTTAAGACAAGCAGAAATAACCATGCACTCGTCTGATGGCTGCAGTGTGTGGATCTGGGGATAGGTCCCTTCGGAGAGCTTGATAAGCACTGTCCAACTACAGGCATTACAGCAATATATTACAGTATACAGTGACAACTACAGTACAGTATGTACCTTTACTGCACTATTTATAGGCCTCAACTGCACGCCACTCATTACTGCTGATCATATTTGTAAGCATAAAAGGTTTTTAGATTGATTTCCTAGCAAAACAAGTGTTTTAAAAAGGCTTCCTTTTTAGTGTATTCAAGGGCACCACGACACCAGTGAGCTGTGTGTGTGTTTTAATGGAAGAACAATCACATATTTTTCATGCCATATCTGTAGGCTTCTTTCAGGGTTGGCCTCCCAACAACACATTTTCAAGTTTCAAATGCATAAATGCATCTCCATCGCATTAAAACATTCATAAGCACCGATGTGATGCTTTTCACAGTCTGGGCAAAGATGCATACCTAATTGTTGATTTAGGACAGAGCACATTTTTCAGGTTTAACAAAAAAACAAAACCTTTCAGTTAAAACAGTTCATAGACCTCTGAATTCTCTGAAGAGGAACGCATTTTTTGACAGTGATGCTTCAATTAGCGTTGAGCAGAAGAAAAAACGTGAGCGACATAAGAATGAAGAAATAAGAATCAACGTCATAGATAACATGGCAGCACTGCACAGCCCTCACCGCTCTACGATTCATTTATTAGAAGACTAGTCCTGTTAGAAACACCCTGCTGCTGCTGCTGCCAGCTGAGTTTAGTTTTAAATAGTCTTTCTCATATATTTATAATCGTTTTTCTTCAAAAAACTATGTGACAGCATAATTTGCTGATCAACTCAGCCTTATCCTCCTCTGCATCAAACACTGTCTTTCCCCATATTTTTTGGTCTGGTTGCCTCCAGCACCGTTTAACTTTTCAGTTGACCTTGTGTCTGACTTTTAATAAATCCACTTTAAATTAGAGGACAGTTGTAATGGAAAGAAACGGCTGTGTTTTATGGTTAAGCTTTCAGATGCATGCACACATACTCTCTCCTGCCCTGTAGGCCACACATATGATAGATTACATGCAAGCAGGGTATTTAAATTCATTACTGTGCTTACATAACTCAGTTCTCACTGATTTTAACAGATTATGGCATACTTAATGGTGTTTAATCATTCTCATGACAGGAATATGTTTCTGCAAAGAAGAGAAAAATGCATTAATTTTATAAGATATTCACAGTCTGTGTTTTCACATTTAAACCTAATGAACATCCCAATTCTCTATGAATGTCAGCCAGAGCTGTTCCTCAACATTCGACCTCTACTAGTGCTACTTCTGCACTGTATGAAAGTTTTATAAGTTACCAAAACCAATTTTCCCCCGAACAGTCAATCGTCCCGTATCAGCCTCCTGTCACTGAGGCTGTCAGATGTGCCTGTGACTCCTCTGTGACTCTTGCATGTCATCCTGCCTGCTGTTTTGTCGCTCTAGCTGCAGGCTAGGGTTTATAATAGTCTCCCGTCCCTCCTGAGGAGGCTTGTCTAAGCCTGCGGATCCTGTCTCTGCACATGTACACGGGCCTGAGTAGGACTTTTTTTATCTCCAGATAGTTCTATCAGTCATCTCCATCACATCTAGGCTTTGGGCATTATCTGTGTGTGCGCATGCGCCTGGCGCATTAGAGATGTGTTTGTGTCCACTCGCAGGCTCGCCGCCACCCCCTTTCTAACTCACCTTTCGGCCCCTCAAAGAATAGTTGCCATGGTGACCGCACCCGTCAGGTTCGGTGGGAAGGGCTTATAGTCAAAGCCTCTCAATGATCCTGACCAACCATTCACACTGCCCATTCTTTTCCATCCTTTTCCCCCAGGAAAAAAAATAGCCCACCCTCCTCAACCTTGGTACTCAAATGAAAGGGTTTCAAAAAAAAACTCCCACTTGTGCGACTCAGTTGAAGCATGCAACATGTTATGAATAGAACAATGAGTGACGCGTCCTCGTTACTGCAGTTCCTGCTGAGTCTGCCTCTCTGGGATACAGTAGCAAAAGTGATTTTCATAGCCCATCTCTTCACCAACATCTAAGCCTTTTATTCAGGAAAATACATTAGTCTTTGCCTACTGTGCTACTGCGGCAGGGACATGCAGAGGTTGTTAGAGGGGCAGGGGTCTAAATACATAAAAGGCGATTTTTGCAAATAATTAAATAAATACGCCTGGAATGACTACTTTTGCAACACTGTTAAAGGGATATGACTGAGGTTGGTTCAAACACTGCTACATGACAGTTAATTAATGATACATGCAAAGAAATGAAGTGTATTTCAGTAAATTCTCCTCACATGTTAACCAGCCCAACTCTTACCTACTGTAGCCCTCTGACTGACATCCTCACTTACAGAAGCTCAGCTTAATACTGCTGACAAAGATGCACTTCCTTTGGCTGCATGGCTGCCTCTCTCGCCTCCATATTCATCTCTTACCACCTCTCTATAGAAGGCATAATTGCCTCAGTAATAACGGGCAAAGATGCTGATATTGTATGGCTAAGATACTATTACTATGTGCCAACAAATTAGTTTAATATAATTCACATATCGTATCATAATACTGAGGTTTGGAAGACACCATGCGTTCAAGCCACAATTCTAAAAAGCAGCACATAAGCTAGATAAGGTGTATTAGACGCTGGTTTATAAAAGATTTTAACAGTTAACATTCCTACTAAATTACTGACATTTAGTAAACAGTTAACATTCAACATTCATGTAAATGTTGCTGCATTCACTGTCCTTATACACATATTCACCTGTTGAGCAAACACATACAAAGAAAGGAAATATGTTTGCTTACTGTACATGTAATCGTGCATTAGGCGTTACATTAATGTCTGACATTAACTCAAACATCACTGCAGACTATAGTTAATGTAGATACATTTGACGCTAGAAACTCAGACTTAGCTAACATTGAACCCACCTCATTGGCTTCTTGTTACAAAAGGGAGGAAAACGTCCTTAATTTCGTCATATCATCGTTATCTTGTAGCTTTTTCACAACTTTATAGCTAACTTAAACAACTTGGAGAAACGTGTTACGTAACAGTATCCATACTCGCTTTGCATGGGACGTGAAATGACAATAATAGTCCCCCTAAACATTAGTTCCATGTTCAGTTCTGTCAATTACAGTCACTTTACCACACAGTAAACTATTAACACTAACATATACTAATATAAATTCTCTGACAGTTACACTCAGAAACAAGATGAGATACTGAGTATATTGTTGTGTCACGCTGGATGTAGCAGGAATAACAGGAATGTATTCATTTATTTTAAAAAACACCCAGCCACATAACCCAGAAAAGGGGCACTTTCTCTCTAGGGGGCTAAATGTGCAGGTGCTCAAGCCCCCTTTGAGGTCTGTCTATGCACGTGCCTATACAGCAGACAGTCTACTGTCCCACTTCTCACCTCTTTCCAATCTTCCTTCATCTGGAGCAACATTACAGTAGGCCTTTTGTTGATACCAGCAGTGGAAAGTTTGCCTTTATTTGAGCTGATGTTTTTTTTTTTGTTGTTGTTGTTTTCATTTTTAATGCAGAAAATTGTTCTACACGTTATATGTTGTCTTTCTTAATACAAAACTAAAGTGTGAAAAAAACATGTCAAAGCAGACTTTTCCGCTCTATCTGTGCTGAAACTGATTATTTCACTGAATGCACGAGATGTAGTTGAAGCATTTGGTACTGACAGTCAGTAGTTTTGTGGGATTAGCTGTATTTTATGCATAATGATGACAGCCTTGCAGATGGTGCAGGTCTTTCATTATTATTGCACAATTGTCCAAAAAATATGATTTTTTTTTAATCCTTTCCTTTTTTTCAATCTCCATTTTGCAGGCTAACAAAAATTGATTAAAATTGTGAATTAAGCTTGGAAAAAAATCTGTAGCTGTTGTTTGCATTGTCAGATCAGTCTGATATATTATTGAAATACTCAGTACTCACTTAGAACGTAATTCATTTAACAGCTTTAGTACTTTCTTAACCCCAACCTCACACTTTATTGTTTCACAGTCATCATCGAACCATTTTCATATACAGTAGCTGCTCCTTAAATGTATCAGTCACTTGTCTTCTTTCACCTTCCCTTCAACTTCCTGCCGTGTCCTTCCCATCTGTCCCTCCAGTCTCCTCTTCCTCCCCCTCCTCCACCTCTGTGGATGTTCTGCAGATGCGAAAGTCATCCATTAACTCTAACCCGCCTCCCCTCCTGTCCTCTGGCCGCCCACAGTAAGCTGTGACTGAGTGTTATGGGGGGGGGTCTGATAGTGGCAAGCAATGGAGCGGACAAGTTATTACAGGACAGGCAAATAGAGGTCCGATGAAGCATGAAAACCTCCCTTCCCCAAAGCGCTCTACTCTCACACACACACACACACACACACACACACACACACACACACTTGCACACCTTGGAATATACAGACAGACAGAAGGACAACAGTGCAGAAAGACAAAAACACATGCAAACATATTACAATACAAATATACAGGCACTTTTACTGCTCTCTTCCAGGAAACCATAAACACACTTCTTAAAGAGTTCTTAAAGAGGAAAACAAAATGTGGATATATACCACACTACACACTCTCTCACAATAAGGCTGGGCAACATATCGATATCGTGATATAAGACTAGATATCGTCTTAGATTTTGGATATTGTAATATCGTGATAAGTGTTGTCTTTTCCTGGTTTTAAAGGCTGCATTACAGTAAAGTGATGTCATTTTCTGAACTTACCAGACTGTTCTAGCTGTTCTATTATTTGCCTTTAGTCATTATATCCACATTACTGATGATTATTTATCAAAAATCTCATTGTGTAAATATTTTGTGAAGGCACTAATAGTCATCCCTGCAATATCGATATCAAGGTACTTGGTCAAAAATATTGTGATATTCGATTTTGTCCATATCGCCCAGCTCTATCTCACGCACACACACGGCCTGCCTTCTTTCTCTGTGCAGGCTAACAAGAACAGACATATAGTACATGGCAGGGCACAGCAACAGGAACAGGCTGACAGCATGGGATATGAATATTAATACTGGGATGCCGAAGGGATCTGGAACAGTCCTGTCGCAGAGTATGCTTTGCTTCCCAGCGTGGCTTGGCAGAGCAGTTTTCAATCAATCAATCTTTCATGTCTCACCAGGGGGGAAGGTTTGTTGGCAGCAAGGGTTTATAAAAACAATAACACATAACAGAGGACAACAAGGGTGAAACTAAAGTAAAGGCAAACCTGCCAACATTTAGCTTTTAAAATACAGGAGGTTTTTTTTCAGCGGTGAGGGGGGTGATGGGGGCGAAGTGAATGATAATGTTTTACTCGAGTTGACGACAACTACGCTCGTTACTGTAAGTGCAACAAAACCGTCATGAGTAAAAAGCTAATAAGTAGGCTACTTTATCAAACCACCTGTTTAACAAGCATAAACATGTAGAAAAGCAATATTTTCAACTGCTGCTTTGCCCGCCAGTGTGTTTTACACAACCACAGCGCGCTGGTTAAGCTAATGACACGAAAGCTGTCTGTATGTAGCCTAACAGTTTATCTGAGTTTGCCACGTACCTTAAAATTTGGCAAATTCTTGTAAACTTAGCTGCTGGCAGAGACAAACCAGCCCCTCCTCTTTACCAGCGGTACCTGCGGACAGTGAATCACATCAGCAGCAGAGGGAGGAGGACAGAGGACAGGAGGAAAGACTGCCTGCACAGACAGCAGCTGTACACACGCCCCCTGAATCAGGTTGCGGTGACAGATGGGTTGAAATTGTATGTCGTGTGTGGATTGTGTTTCATAAACGGTCTGGCAACTTGGGCAGACAAACATACCAAAGTTATGGATCCGTGTGTACGATTATTCATAATAAAAAATTGAGGGCAATGCAAATTACAGGAGTTTTTCCCAGGAGAAACAACAAAACGGGAGCACAGCGGGAGAGGAGGTGAAAATACGGGAGAAACCAGGGAAAAATGGGAGTGTTGGCAGGTCTGGTAAATTTCCAACCAGCCACATATTTTCTGATACCCAACGGTTGGTTCCATGAAAGCAGTTGCTCAAAAAGGCTGTGGCAGCGGGTGTTAAGTCAGAGCAATAAAGTATTTAATTTACCGCAGATCCACTGTGCCAAGCAGCCACCTAATGAAAAATCCAATGCCCTCAATGAGAGGACACTGGACCTGCACAGTCTTTGGTCTAACATGCAGCGAGAACATCGTGTTTCCTGGTCTCTACTTGATAAAATATATCTCAGTGTAGCACGGGTTACAAGCAGAGAAGCTCGTATCAAAAGCCATTTATCAGTGTTGCCTGAGCAGACATGTTTCATCTGTAAGATACAGCAGACAAACAAACACCATAGATCTCGAGTGCAATAGTGAAAACGTGAGCTGGGAGGAGGAGGGGAGACATGGATCCCATTTATGCGTGGAATTAAAGTTTGATCTGTATCTGGATGTTTTATCTAGATAAAGAAAATTGTATGTTAATGGAAGGTGCTGATGCACACGAACACTATCAGCATGTGATTGAATCAAACAGACCACCTCTGGAGTTGATCTTGCTTGCAGAGTGATTGGATTGCATGAGACTGTGTCTGCTCATGGGTTAGAAATAAAATCACTGCAGGCTCTGCTCTGCTACCAGCCAAGATAATCTACCAAAAAAAAAGGACAATTCTGATCTCCAAAGTCAATAAGAAAAACAGTGAAACATTCAAAGCTGCTGCAAGACCAACTTGTTGTTTTCAGAGAGAGAGAGAAAAAGTACAGCCTGTACAATAACCTCATCTGCTATGTTTTTTGTTGATGAACCGTCCACCTCTCCAACTACTCACCTGATGTGAGCGTGCGAAAACAAATGTGAGCAAATCACGACGCGGGCAGAATGCAGACAAACAGGAAAGTAATAGAATTGCAAAGAGTAAATGCAGTGGAGTGATTGTGTTATATTCCAGATGCAGACTTAAGTTTAATAGCAGGTGTCAATTGGGTCAGAACGACGGGGAAAGTAGGATAGTTTTAGTTTTATAATCCTTTTTAGGAACGTTTATTGCAACCATAGCCACCACAGTCACTTTTAAGAGTTTGTTTTTCACCCTGTAGATTCCACTGTGCTAGTCGTGGAGTCTGAAGAGAGAAAAGGCACGCGCGAACCAAACAACCCTCAAGTTGCTGTTTGTAGTTTCCCCTCCCCATTTTTTTTCAGATTTCTCCACCATGTGGCATGGATTTAGTTAGCTCGCTCTGGACCAGGATAAAAGGATTTCTGGGATTTTGTTTGTATAGATGTTTTTTTACTCATGTGAGCATCTGAAAGCAGCCTGCGTGTGTGTGTGTGTGTGTTTGAACTTTATTTCTGATGAACTTAAGGTATGCTCATGAATGTATGTGCCTGGCTGGCATGCATTCTGTATGTGAGGACTGTATGTTAATTGCATGTGTGTGCATGTGTTTGAGGGTATGTTTGAAGCCAGATGGCGCCCCCTTTGCAACACACCCCTCGACCCAGTGCATGCAGTATGCATTGTGTGTGTGTGTGTGTGTGTGTGTGCATGTGGCTAAGTAAACATGTGAACTGTCTGCCCCCTAGTGGTTTTCCTCTCCTCTCCTCTCCTCTCCTCTCCTCTCCTCTCTTCACGGTCCCTTCCCTCATACCAGACTTAATCTGTTGAGCCACGAGCTGGCCAAGCCTGTCACTGGTTATGCGCCTCATTTTATTACTCAGTCGTTGTGGGCGTAACTGTGGCAACAGAGCTGCCAAATGAGCCAGCAGCACCACACCTGTAATTAGAGTCAGACAAAGTGACTCTGCAATGAAGGAAAGCACTGTTGCGACCAACCTCTATCAGCTGAAGACAGCCGTACCCGACACGTAGCCGCAAACCCTGGAATGCTAGAGCCAGAGGATGATTACTTTTTCCCCCCACTTTGCGATGGCACTTTGTGAATGTGAAATGAGTCTTCAGCGCATAGGGAAAGTACAGCACATCTGTGGTGCCCCTATCTTCCCCTCAGGAATGAGCCAGGGGGAGGGGGGGTGGGGGTTCTCTCCATTCCCTTTATTCAGAGGTGTTTTAACTGTGGCAATTAAGATATGTGGAGTCTTTTATTCACCCGATTTCTTTTCATTTTATTTCGCTCATTCATCTTCAGATGAGCGTATTCTGACAGTTGTTAGTTAGCATATTCAGTGGCAAGTAGCCAATCAGGATAAAGGAATGCGCTCCATTTTTCTAAAAAAAAAAAGCTTGTATCTCAGCAACCCAACACCATGTCCGCAGTTGATCTGCAGCGTAGTTTGATTAAATACAGACAAAGGAGGGCTTCAGAGCTTGTTTTAATCACTGCATGCTCAATAGCCTATTGTGTACTAACATCGGCCCTCACTTTGCTTCAGTAGCTGCATACAGTTTGTGGGCGTGTATGTGTGTAGTATTCTGTCACATCTTGCTCTGTAGCATCTCTGTGGATTTCTGTTTTCATTTAATATCAACTAAGAAATATTTTGATGTGAAAGCGTCCTCACTTATTGCTGATGGGTTGTACTGTAATGTAGATCTTGTGGTTGAGAAAGTGGTGTTTTCCAAAGAAGTATCTACAGGAATACAGGTGTACATATGTATGTACTTGAATACAATGATTTTGATTTTATCATGTCAGTGTCATGATTTAAGATTTAATTGATTTTCAAAAAGACACTAATTTTGAGCTCTTCTCCATTTCGAGACATGTTAGCAGCATGGCTCTGGGGATGGGGATGGCAATGTCTGTTGGTCGGTCACTCCACCACTTTGATCCAGACTAAAATATCTGTTACTAATATCTATATCTATAACAACTACAGGGCAGATTGCCATTCTGCCTACACACATTCATGGTCCCCAGAGGATGAATCCTACTGGCTTTGGAGGTCCTCTGACTTCTGCTCTAGTACCACCAGCAGGTCAAAGTTTTCACTCATCATGAAAAATATCTACCTATCTAAATTTTGTGCAGACATTCATGGTTCCCAGATGATGAATCCTTATGATTTTAGTAATCCTCTTAATTTTCCTCTAGCGACACCATGAGGTTGACAATTTTTTATCTTTTAGTGAAGCATCTAGAAAACTATTAGATGGGTTGGCATGAAATTTGGTACAAACATTCATGTCCCCCTCAGGATGAGTTGTTATCAGTTTGGTGGCGCCATCATCTGGTCTGCAAAAGTACTGACATCCCATCAGCCTCAGCTCTACTCAGTGGTTACTGCTGATTAACAAGGTAAATATTATACTTGCAGAATGTTAGCCTTGAAGCCTAGAATGCCTTGTCATCATGAGCATGTTGCCATGCTAGTGTTAGCATTTAGGTCAAAGCACCACAGTACATAAGTACAGCCTCACAGAGCCTCAACAACATTTTTTAATTAAGATCCTTTTGATTTTGTTATTAAAGAATTGTGACCAAAAATATTGACATTGCAGCACATTTTACAGTTGGAAAATAAACCTGTAAGTGTTCTCTGGTGGACAAACTATGGCACCACTTTTTCTTAAATACCTCAAATATACAGTATCAGCATTTCTGTATTGCACAGCCATGCTGATATATCAGTCGGTCTGCATTTTTTACCTGGTATGACCTTACTCAATTAAGCCTGCATCCCTGACAACCCCAGTATTGTTTTACTTCCTTTTATTTCACTCAGTAGAAGAAGAAAAAAGGAAATGGAGATTGTTAGCCAGTTTTAGACAGGATTGCATAAAGATGTAGAAAAGAGCAGCACAAAAAGGGATCCAGGCAAAAAGAGTGTGTCCCTGGAACTGAAGGCAAACAGCGGGGGGTCTGTGTGACTCTGCCTGTTGTAATTTAAGGCTAGTTGGAGCAGCATGTGTGGAGAATTCTCTTAGTCTGTGGTAGATGAGATGAGATGTGTGCTCACGATACTTCAAACGACACTATGCCTATCTCTCTCCCCTCATGTGGACACATCCACATCTGTTCCTGTCTCTGTCCTCTTTCAACTCCTCTCCTCCGTCCACTGTTGTGCTGTCTATGACCTCTCTATGTCCCTATAATTCTCTCCTCTCATGCCGGGCCCGTGGTAATAAGATTGATGCAGGCGGGAGATAATGAAATGCAAAAAGAGAGCGAGGGAGAGGGGCACAATAGTGGGGAGAGAAAAGGCAGTGAAAGAGGGAAGAGGGTGGGATAGTGTAGATGGAAAGAAAAAGAAAGTGGAGAAAGACTAAAAGAGGAATTCAGTGTATTTTTTTTCTTTTTTGCTGTTGATAAGCATTTTATTGAGTGCATAATCTAGCCTGAGTGCAGTTGTTGTATATCATAAAAGCAAGTTACATGTCATCTCCATGACAGCAAATTACCAACAAGAGGGGAGCATAGCAGAGTAGAGGGTGGAGAGGAGAGGAAAGAGCTCTGCAAAGCACAAAGCTGAGAGAGAAGGAGAGGGAGGCATTAGAGGAGAAACAAGAGGGGGAAACAAAAGGCACCAGGAGTGGCAGGGGAGAGGAGGGGAGAGTATGAGATGGAGAGATGTGGGGAGAAGGCACTCTGATGTAATTAAAGTGGCAGAGTTGAAAGGCTGCACCTTACATCCCCCACCCCCCCCCACCCCCCACCCCCCAAAAGCCTCCACATATGGATGGTTTATGAGGTTATGAATACAGTATAGACGCACTGTAAAAGGTGCAGTGTCACCGGGCGAGGTTATTAAAGTGCATCTATGTGCAGACATAAAATGTTTATCCCTTCAAGAGTATACAGCTGAAATCTTTTTTTAATGTCAAACAAGAAATGAAATGTAAGAAATGGAGCTTATAGAAAAGCTTCTGTCACTTTGCCCTCTGTGAGGTCAACAGTGTCTGAGCAGCTTGTACACAAATGTGCTCGAGCCTTTCATGTCGAGTTTGACAAGACCGAAAAGCCTCTGGTGAACTTTGATATCCAACTTTGATCATGACAGTTCCATCAAATAAAATTGGGTATAAAGTGACGCAGTAAGAGTTGCTAGGAGGATCAGGCATGTTTGAGGCCGTGTCGTGCGAGCACACCAATCACAAGAGATGTGGGCAATGAAAGCCAGTATAGTACCCTGTAAGTTTGTTCATGAATTACCTGTCATATATACTATATATAGTATGTCATAGGCTTGATTATCACTGGCTTTAATCTTGAAGAAGGCAATAAGTGCACAAATATGAATCCATATGATTTAAATTAAAAAGATTGCATCTAAGTTATGAGTGTGCAGCTTTCCCCCTTTTTTCTTTGATTGGCACAACACAAGATAAGATAAGGAGGCTTTATTGTCATTGTACTGCTGTGCAAGACGGCAACACAGTGAAATTATGATGGCACTCCCTGATATTAAAACAATCAAGTCAAAATGACTATAAAGTACAATATATAATAGAAAATGACTATACAAAATAGTACTCAAGGTGCTATCGGTGTGCAAATAAACAAACAGTTAGCAGCATACAATTTGAACAAGTATGGCGTATGAGCATATTGCACAGTAGGGAGTTCAGTCAGCAACATCTGGTCCTGGCTCAGCTATGCAGGTCTTTGATGTGTGAATCCATTCTTCACAGAAATGAAATTTACAGGTAGAAGCTAACAATAACCCTCCAGAGTACTGCTATCAAAGGGCATGAAGTGTGTCCACAAATGTATCAGGTGATCTCACGTAGAGGCACTAGTATATGATTAGGACTCCTCTCTTTCACATCTGAATTACCTGTGAGACCCCCTCACCTATCTTTGCAAAGGGATGATCACGCCTTTCTTTGTGCCGTAACTACATCTAAGAGCACAAAATGGGCTGAAACACAGAATGCGGAGCTCCATCACACACACACACACACACACAGCGGGGGGACAGACACACTCTGGACCTCTCTCCCCCTGACAGAAAAGGAGGCTGCTTCAGACTCTTTCTCTTTTTGTCCCTGTCTTTTCATCTCCTGTGTGATTTGAAACAGCCTTTCAGGGCCTCCATCGCTAATGTACCAAATAGGCTTCCATTGTTAATGTTACAGCATTATGAGTTCCTTTTGTGTGTGTTTCTCTCTGCTCCCAGAGGACCGCACTGAAACCTGATAGGCAGCACAGGGTGGCAGTGGTGGGATCTCTTTATTTGTGCTTTTGTTACTAGGTAATTATGGAAATAATTCTTCTTTGTTTTGGCCTTTCTCTGCTGAGAGTCCAGTCCATAATTAATTGGTAGCGTGAAGGACTGGCCAATTTTAAATCACAAGGGAGGGGTCGAGGGGGCTTGTTTTATTGGCTGGTGCCTGGTTGGGGCAGCGGGCGGGTGGAGCATCTGAATTAGATTAGATTTAATTAAGGCATGGGGCCCCTGACTACACACTGGTACATTAATAGGCTGTATGCCAGGCTGGCTGTTGTTGAGAATTCAACAGTATGTGAGCGCACACATACACATACACACACACACACTACTAAAGACTCCCCCAAGCCTTCAAGGTCAGATAGACAGAGGAAACATACAGCATGGTGTCTGGAAGAAAGAGGAAACAAGCTGAAAAACCCCTCCTGTAATGATAGCTCTGTGGTTTGTCCGCACAAACGCTCTCAGAAACACTGAGCTTTGACCGTCTCTCTAACCCCCAACCCCTTTTTCTTAAAGAAATAGTTTGACATTTTGGGGAAAACACTTTCTTGCCAAGAGCCAGGCTAGCTAGCCAGGCCTTCCCCCTGTTTCCAGTCTTTATGCTAAGCTAAGCTAACCGGCTGCTGGCTGTAGGTTCAGATTTAGCAGAAAGGTCTTGATCTTCTCATCTAATTCTTCGCAAGAATTCGATGGAATTTTTTCCAAAATTGTCAAACTATTCCTTGAAGTGCACATTGGGACCTCTATCAGTGCATCATCAGTGATTTGAACTGAACAGTACATATAAACAGGAAACAGAAAGAGAGGGTTTCCTTTCATGGACATTTTAGTTGGTGATGTGGATGTGAATCAGACCTTTAACCCACTATAACAGGGTCACACTTGCTGACTTTTTGTGGAGCTCTGAACATACGTTTGATTCTCTGGGGCTCTGTAGCACTAGCTTGTACATGTGGGTGGACTCTTCCCCCTGTGCTAAACACAATATCCCCCAAGAGCCTGTAAGTCTATATAAGCCTAGAATACTTCAAAAAGCTCCAAAAAGGCTCGCCTGCTTTGCAGTTTCAAGGGATCTAATGTAATCCTTACAGATGGAAGCATTTTTGTACTATTGATTCAACCTCAAGATATCTCAAAATGGTCATTTCCTAGCAAAGCCCTCTGGGTAATATCCTCAGCTGTCTACATGATGGCTAGTGGACAGAGATGGGATTCCTTTTGAGTTCATATTAGGCGTTAATATACAAAAACCTTGAACACAGAACATAGACAGTGTTCCAATGAGTGTTTTGAACTTTTTACGAGGCACACAGAGGTTCGATGCTTACAGCCCCCTGAGGCATTAGTGTAATTTGATCTGAAACAGCAACTGTAAAATACTTTTATGTAGCTCATTCCTCATTAGCGCAGCCTGACTGCAGCTCCATAATGAATAGGATCCCTTCCACTCTCTCTCTCTCTCCCTCACTCTCTCTGCTCAGCTGCTTACCGGCAGACAGTAGTGTCTGCCGGTAAGCAGCTGAAACACAATTTACATGAACCTCACCCCGAGTGCCTGATTGAAATTCTCACACAGTAATATCAGTCAGCGGAAATGTTTAAGTGCTATTCCCTCATCCCATCTGGAATAATAAGCTGCAGTGCTCTCTGGCATTACAGTAGTCCCTCTCCTCATTTCAGGCAGCGGGTTGGCTGCTCTGCATTTCTTACTGCTGGCCATGGCTCTCATCATGAACGTTAAGTTCCCTGCGCTCCTAAGTAGTTTGCAGACAGCCCCTTCCCTGCAACATGGTAATGTGTGACTGCCGCTGGTGTTCCTCTGCCTTCTCTCATCTGCAACGCCAAGCAACTTCAGTCGTGTTTTATCTAAAACTGCTGTAAGCTGTTTTGGCCTCACAAAGAATTATTTATCCTCTCTGTTCTTTCTCTGTCTTCATAATAAAGAGCGGGGGTCCCTGCTTTTTAACTGGGGTCTCAAAAGTACCTTCTGCACTGCTCCATTTGTTCTCCTTGTCTTTGGGAACTCTTAGCTCAGGAAGAACTTCTGCTTATTATGTACAACTCTCATCTCCAACAGAGGCTGCCTCTGTTGAATCACACATAATACATTTCAAAATGATCCTGAAAACAATTTACTGCTTGATATTCATGCACGTCTCCTTCATTCCCTCCTCCATTCCCCTGGATATGCAACTCCACAACTCATCCTCCTGTTTCGTCAACCCCCTGTTCCCTTATCCATGCTCAAATTGTTCCCCTCCTCCTTCCCTCATCCTCCTCTGTGTGCCCAACACCACCTCTCGTTCCCCCATTTTGCCCATTCTCCTACATCCTTATTACCTCGTCCCTCCTCAGTTAACTCATCTTCTTCCTCTTCCCCCACAGAAGCTCCTGGGCAGGACTTTGTGACACTGGACTATCGTCTGCGGTACTACCCGAGCATCACCTACGCCGTCATCGGCAGTGCCGTTATCTTCGTCTTGGTGGTGGCGTTGCTGGCGTTGGTGCTCCATCACCAGAGGAAGCGGAGCGTTCTGCTGCCCAGAGGCGTAAGAGGAAGCTTGCATCACCACCACCACCACCAGCCCCTGCTGCTGTCCCGTTTGGTCATCTTAGACCGGGGCCACGTCCATCCCGGAGGTCCGGGTATCTCCCCCGGCTCCCCCACCGCAGCCGCCCAGTACAGCTCAACTCCTCAGGCGTTGCAGCTGCTCTCTGGGGCCCTGTATCCCTCTGGACTCTCCATGGACTCACCTCCGTCGTACTCACAGGCTGTTCTGGATGTCAGGTGAAAGGAATAATGATTCTAACAGCTGTATAGAAATGTATAAAATTGTGTGTGTAGCCTTAAAGTTAGAATTCTTCTGTAAGCAATCATTAAACCAAAATAAGCAGAATAGAATTAAGCAGAAACAGTGATACTCAAAGCTGTCTCTCTAGCAAAGTATAATCTAATTTAGTATAGAATTATAATACAACATAATAAAACTGAAATTTCATTTACTCTTTTTGTTTCATATTAGCAATTTTAATATACACAGAACAGACCTGAACTCACAGGATGCTATCTGAAATATCAGTCAGTCTGTCTTAGTACTTCTCATGTTATTGGTAATGCACAACTAATGTCTTCTAATGTCATAAAGTCATTTACTATCAAACAAAAGGGGAGATTATAGTCATATTAATGTCTTTTCAAATGTTGATCATAAATTACAAAAAATGAAAAATGAGAAATCAGTTTTTAGTAAAAGCATTTACTTAAAATGCACAATAATATGAATATATGTAGAGAATGATATTGATCTGATTTGTTTGTACACCAGCTTCTTTTTAAAGCTGTGCCATTCTCTCAGAAAGGCAAGTGAGCTGCTGAACCCAGTCAAAAAATATTCATTGTACAGTCCTTATGACATACGTCATGATCCTGCCATCATATTCTTCCTCTGTCTATCTGTTTCTCCTGTTCTTCCCTAGCCGGCCTCCCTGGTTTGATCTCCCTCCTCCTCCTTACCTCCCAGATGGGGACCTTCCCTCAGAGGGTGAGCTGCCTCAATACGAGGCCCCACAAGATCCTTTGAGCCAGCCCACGCCCAGAACTGTGGCTTCAGGCACGCAGCCGAGTTCAAACTCCAGAGAGGAGTTGGACCAGCTGTAGTGGTTCTCTTGAAGACTGTTGATAGCTAGAACTGAGAGACTGAAGGACCAGGTTTCAGGGCCGCTTGAGGCCAGGACAGTCCACAGCACTGACCTGCTGAGGAGAATCAACAGGGACTGAGAGACTGAGAGACTAAACTCGCTGCTTTGGTTTACTGAAGCACTGGACTGAGACTAGCTCATCCTGCTAGACTGATCTTGTATGCTGGCTCCACCTGCTGGAGTCATGGCTGCACTACACCTTCATCGGTTAATATTCATTAAAGTTCATTTCAATTGATTTATGCTCCCCTTGACGAAATACTGTGTATGATTCTGAACTTCAAAGAAATAGGAGTTAAACTGTCATTCAGTGACATCATACGTGATGAAATCGACATAATGCGGTCTGTACTGTGTGTAACTCTGTGGCAGCACTTGAAGAACTGAGTCAAAGTCATGCAGCATTTTGTTGTATTCCTCACTGTCCTTTACATTTAACATCTACAATACTTCCATAGCGGGGTTCATAAGAGATTTGTATTGTGTTAAAATTGTAAAATACTAGACAAAATCTGTGTTGTTGAAAATGACTGCTACATTTGAAGACTCACTGTATTTAGAGGACATGTTGCCTTATTCTTATTGAAGCTGGTACACTTTTAACTGTAATTCAATCACATATACAGTAGTGTTGTGGAAGAGTGAAACACGTGGTTGTGATATACAAAAGCAGCTTAATCAGAGGTACTCAAAGATTTAAATGTGTTTTTTCAGTGTTGACGTGGAAATGAACTTATTGTATGGCTAGTGAAAATTAACATTTTGTAACATCCTAGTGGTACCTCAAACTAAATCCATAGAAGTGTTTCCACTGAGTTCTTTAGAGAAATTTAAGATATATTTCAAAAAGATCAGTGGAGGTTTTTGCTTTTTCTCACAACAATTTTTACAGTATTTCTTGATTGTCCTAAATTCCAGATAAAAAATGTGACGAGGACCATTGCGATTTAATGAAATAATGCTGAGCAGAAATTATATAAGTATATATATATATAAATATATATATCTTTACCATGTGAGTTTCAAAAATCATTCCTCTAAGCAAAAGAACGACCTCTGCTGGCAAAGATAAAATTGTTTTATTACATTTCTGTCTGAAGACCAATAATGTTTTTATGTCAAGAGTAAAAAAGTTCATAGAAAGGATTTTGTTGAGGCCTTATTATGTGCCAGTTTGGTCCCTCGTGCCTTTGTATGTGATGTTTCTGGGCCCATAGCCTATTTAAAGCCTCTGAAAACAGCAGCCTGATCTTGGATATAATAATAAGGTCACATGACCACATACAATTGAGAATATCTTGTCTTAAATCTGATTGGTCAAGTTCTATTTCAGATTTTAAATGTATATATCTTGTGTGTCATTCAGAAAATACAGCCTCAGTAGTATTAATGATTGATGAAATCCATATCTGAAGGATCTGTGTTCATGTGTTTTGTTTTTTTTTTGACCTTCGTTCACTTATTTCAACGTGGTTCAACACTGTAAATAGAAAATAGGGAAAGTAAAGAAATCTATTTAAAAGTAGAACATTTTCATTTAGTTTAAAGCAAGTTTAAAGAAAGAGATGAATGTAGTTGTGCTTACTTTTCTATTAGAGCCAGCAGTGATAATGCAGGCGCAAGAAAAACAATCAAACCAAAGATAATCATTATTAACCTTCTCCCCAAGGATATTACCCTCCAAAGGAATGATTATGTGTCACAACTATTTGTACCTTTATTATATTCCCCATTTGTAAAGGTTTATTGAGTAAAACAGATTTCATGTTGCTGTAAAACTGGAAAAGCATTTCTCAGGACGAAATTTATACCAGTCTATCTGTTCTGTTGTTCACATCTTTGTTTTGTCTTTAGAAATGTTTAAGATCAAGTTCCATTTTCTTCTGATTTGTTCCTATAAGGTTAGCTATTCACACATTTGTGACATCATGATCTTTTTGTCCTCTGTATTCTGTACATTGAAAGTAATATAAAATTCTGACTCTGGATCTTTGTGTGTATTGTGAGTTTTTCTGGAGATGGAATATTAAATTTTATCAGCAACTCAATATATTGTCACAATATGTTTATTGCAGAGTCTGGAACTGTAGCGCCAAGCATCCCCAAATAATAAAGATTTAATAACAGGGATGCCATCTGAGTTTACACTGTCAGCGGAGAAGATCAGAGGTTAGTAATCACTGTTAGAAACCTTCTGCTGGTGTGAAGTATTAGACAACAGTGCAATTAAAGTAACTATCATTTAGCAGGGTTTAGCAGGACCTCTTAAGTCCCCTCAAGTATCCAAATTTTCCTTTTCTGCGTTCATGTTTACTTTATTGGCAGCTAAACAGAGCTCTGCAGTTCCACATTTCCACCAATAGATGTCACCGTGTCACTATAATTGACAAAGCTCATTGCCAGATTGCTCAATTCGCTAAACTGAAACATGTCCTGCCACATTTTTGCAATCTTTTATGTCAAATGTAGGAACAAAGTGGCTATTGTTATGTTTTTTTGTTTGTTTTAAAAAAAAAATGTTTCATTCAAGCTCATATCTGCTTATATCTTGGATTCATGGCAACTATCTACATCTGCTATGACACCTAGTTCAGTGCATACATGAATGAATATTATCTCACCAGTGGCCCCCTATTTTAATTGTAATGTCCCCACAAAACCCTGCATCTCATCTTGCCCCTCCCACCCCAATATCCGCATCGCATTATGATACATCAGATAACATTTGACACCATCTCTTAACAGCACACACCCATTCCTTCCCATCACTCTACCTGCCCCTCGCTTCCTATACTCATCTTTTATCTTCCTATTCTCACTCCCTCCACCCCTCCTCCTCTCTGTGTTTTTTTTTTTATTCTCATCGCCCCGCTCTCCTTTACCTCATCTTAAACTCTGATGGTGGAGGCCCATGTTTGCTTAGCCCGGGCCCTTAACTACACAGACTTTAATTAAAAGCCTGCACGCTTCTACGTCTGTCTGTCCCCGTCTCTCTCGCTCTCTCTCTGTACCCGGCAGCTGGTGAATTGGCAGGAGAGAATTTCTGCATATAATGCGTAATAGTGTGTCCACTGGATCAGAGGATGACGTCCCTGCAGTTATGACCCACAGGAAATGACACCAAGAACAGTAATGAAGACAATAAGGAAAAGGAAAGTTGTATTTGGGTTGAGGTTGGTGCTGACGTTAATGTTCATGTAGATGAGATTTATTATCAAGACACGCCATGGTGATATTACAAGGTGATGGAGCAGAGAGACTAGTTTTACTCTCTTGGGGGTCTTTTGTTGTGCATTAAGATAGGCGTTAGCTATTGGATATAGTGCAAGCTGGCTGATATCCAACTGACAATGAAACAATACTTTCAACTAGTGCTAAATAAGACTTGAGGTTATTGCATATATCATTTTCTCACATGGTTTCTGGTAATATTTGTCTGCTGGGGAAAAAAACAAGAAATAAAGCACGAGTGGGGATATAAATATAGATTTAGCCACATAAGTGTTCATTTCCACTGTTCACTTTCAGTCATGCAGCTCTCTCAAGGCCACTTTCACCCACATATATACGAACATGCACACATACACTCACTTGGCTGTTGTGCCATAGCTCCAGTGAACTGGAGATAAGACCCAGTGTTTTCACATGTAAATGGTGTGAGCGTGGAGGGGAAGGAGGGCGTATTGTTAGCATGGAGCGGCTCTGAGGGGCTCTGAGGAGCTCTGCTGAGGGCTTGGCCAGCGCGGCCCTTATCAGATGAAGAGCAGGCCTCTGAGGGAAGGAGGGGGTCGGCGAGGGACGAGGGCTGGGTAGGGTTGAGGGGGCCAACAGGAGAATAGAACAGCTGGCGGAGTCACGCGTGCAACCCCAAAAACATACAGAGCCCAGACACGCTGAGCACGGTGGGAATCTCCTCGGCTAAGAGATCCACAAACACACAGCCTCTTGTGTTATTATCAGCCACCAGCCAGCAAGTCTGAGCACATAATCACACACACAGCAGCACAGAAAGAGGAGCATTTCACACAATCGCGGACACATATACACACAAAAACACAATCATCGAAGACAATCACAGAGATTCACAAATACACATTTCCATACAGGCGTCTTTACACATCATTAGGCTAAATCACACACACACACACACAGAGATAAAGAGAAAGACTGTGGGTCACCCCGACACCCAGAAAGCTAAATCACCATTCAGAAATTGTCTAGTTTCTAACTAACAATTTCAACAAACCCCTGGTTTCCATGTCTTGCTCCTGTTCATATAGCGTGAATCACAGGATGGGACAGATTCCAAAACATGCGCTCATCCTGATTATCTAAGAGGTTCATGCCATTCTTTCATGCAATAAAGACACCAATCAGCCTCACAACAAACTATATGTATTTTTGCTCCCAAATCAGTGGATGTCAGAGTCTGATAGCCACCAAAGGACCAACAGTCCTTCCATTCCACAGTCAAGGAATTTTATGAATCAACCTTGAAAGTCTCATGAATTGTGGCTTAAAAACATGTTTTTTAGTAAAAAGAAAAGAAATAAACTTACCGGTTAATAAATAAATGATACATTTTAGGTTTATCATTTCTGCAACTTGTTTCACTCATGGTATTCTCAGTCTCAAAACAGCAGAACTGTCATTATGTCAGACAGCATACCGATAGAAACTATAAATTCCTCTTATATATATGCATGTATGCGTATATATGCATAAGTCAGACTGGCATTAGCAGCTGAAACAGTAACACTTCCCTGCTTAAGAATAGACCGGGGTGCTGGCTCTTGTCCTTTCCATTCAGGCCAGTGTTAAACACACAAACTAGCATGCTAATGGGTAATCCCTGAGGACCAGCCACCTTTGTCCCAGCCCTAAGAGGATGTCTCTCTCTGGGCACTGGGTGACAGCCACCAGGCTGCCTGCTACTGGACACCCAGCATGTTGCCAGATACTGATCTCAGGCCTCCAGAGGGATGCCAGCAGGTTGCCAGGCCCTGATTGGTATCTGATGGGCGGAAGATTGGCGTCTGTCCTGATTTCCTTTTTGTTTTTTTTGTCCTGTCTGTGATGCACCAGGAGGAGGTTTGCTATCTTCCTTGGTGAGAGGAAAGGGAAAGTGTGGTGTAGGGGCACGTTGTCATGCAGTAGGTGGTCTGTATGTGTCAACAAAGATCTCCAGTTAATCTGATAGACTACAGTGGGAGTGGTATGAGGTTGCTACTTTTACTGTTTGTCTTAAAGCCCCATTCAGTGACCTGTAGCATTTCAAACAAGCTCTGAAAACAAATAATTGGTTTACAAGATAAAAGAGCAGCACAAGCGGATTCTCCTAAAACAGGTCACTTAGCACTAAATTCATTTTTTCAATTACCTGTCAAATAACAGGATATTCTGAAATGGAGAAGTGTCAGGAGGATGAATGGAGGTTTTGGAAATTGCTGAAAGGTGTTCCTGGGGTGATGAGCACTTGTTCATGTATCTCTATGGATTAGGACATTCCACATTGCAAGGTGGACAGTGGGAGCGGGGAGCGAGTCGAGCAGCGGGCTGTCATTGATTTGCTGAGAGGACATTCCACAGTGCAAGGTGCAATAAGGAAACCCAGAGGAGGAGGTTCATCTCTTAGGAATACTAGTGTTCCTAATCCTTATGATGTGATGAAATAAACAGGAAGATTAAGAGAGAAGAAGAGAAACATGAAATATGGAGAGCTTCAGAATTGATGGCAGCATCACGTGCCACGTGTGTGGTATTATATGTTGTTGGCCAAAAGCTATACGATGATTATTTTAAACAATTTATCCAGTCCTGGTTCTATACTGTCTATGATGAAATATTGTGGCCTCATCCCAACTCTGTACTCTCATCAGTCTTTTCATCCCCAGAGAACTGAGCTCCACATACAGCAGCACCCAGTACATGCACACACATACTCTACAAGCACGCATGCACAGACACACACACAAGTAACTCAGTGCTACTCTCTCCCTGTTAAAAATAGTATAGATTCAGTTTATTTTTGTTTGAGATGTATTGAAAAATCAGTACCTGGCATATCATGAAGACATTTAAGTGCATCATATAAGTGTTTTTTTTACAACATTTTGTGCCATAGTGGCCATCAGGTTGAGAACAGATCTGTTTGTGTGGAAACTTTTCGTGCAGATTCATCAGGGGAGCTGGATCCCCCACGATGAAAAGTGATTCTTTTTCCTCAACACGTACCCTCATCTCCAACAATTCCCCACCCGCAGTAACATTGTTCTTCACACCTACGTCCTCATCCATACATACTGCGTGGACCCCGTACACACTCCTTCTCTCCAACGCTTGCTCCCTCCCCCCTATTTCCATCCACACTCTTTCAAAATGAAACACGCACAACATAGAGACCATACCCCCCCCCCTCCCCGGCCCAAATCCGCCCACCACCCAGGGCCACCCCATGCCTCGCACGTTCCTCTCAGACAGGGAGCACGACACTGGGCCCCTCCATCCCCGTCTTCCCCCGTGGCCCCCCAAGCACGTCCAAGCCCCCCAGTTCCATCCATCATATCTGCCCCCCGGCCTCCATCACGTCCCCACAAAGGCAGCTAACCCGAAGAAAAGAAAAGGCAAAATAAAAAGGGGAGAAGAATACAGCCGCTACCATGCAGAACAGTGCTGGCCGGAGGACCGTCTTTTGTCCCGGGCCCTGCCTCTCCTCGCCTGGTCTCTCCTGCAAACACACCCTCTTCTCCGAGGGAACAACAGCCCGGAGGCTTGGGGGATGGAACCGGGGTGTGGTGCTATCTAAAGCAGTATAGTTTGGCCCCCTCGATGGCCCCCTGGTCACCAGCAGACCCTGTGTGTTGAGCTGTCAAACGGGGCCGCCCTCGCCCTCCCCTTGCTTCCACGGGCACTCCCTCTGGGGGGCAGTAGGGGCCCCTAAACTCCTGACTCAGGGGCCCACAAGCCGAGGCTCACCGTGCTCTGCTGACCTGACCACTGATGCTCTGTGAAGTGGAACGGCAAAACTCAGGTGAAGAGGGGAACTGAAGGCACATCTGCAAGGAACTGATGGATAAAGTAGGAGATTAACATAGGTTGACATCAAAGACACCTTTGACTTTTTGTGTGATATGTGCACTCAACTGTAATGCAACTGGACCACAGATTTCATTTCTGATACCATAGAAAGAGAAGAAAGAAAGGGAGGGAAAAAAAAGCTTTTTATGGCACTGCCTGTGCTGAAAGAAAAGAAGACAGAAACCAAAAAATAAAAAAAGAGCTAAGATTGAGGAGGGGAGCGTATAAGTGAATGGGCAGCATCCATTAAGTGCAAACAAAAGCGGGTGCCTTTCTGTTGGTGCTGATGTTCTGTCGCAGGCCATCCTGCCTTTGTGGCCCAAGGAAGAGAGGGAAGTCCCCGCTTGGTCACGTTCACACCCTCTGCTGATAGAGCACCTCTCACTGCTGGTCATGGATGTTAGAAAGCCCTGCAGCTGTGTGGGCACAAATGGAGGTGACGGGAGAGAGACAGACAGAGAGGCAAAGAAAAAAAAAAAAGGTGATACAGAAGCAGACACTCAAACAGAGGAATGTATAAAAGCTGGTTTGGAGATGAAGGAGATGATTTGAAAGAATCAATACAGCAGAATAGGGAAAGACGTGGAATCCATAAACTATTAAAGAACAAATTAATGGAATATTGTTAAGGAAAAGGTTTATGCAGAAAAGTTGAGAAGACAAGGAAATTATTAATGATGAGAAAGCCCTGGTCTGGGGAAACAACACACATGTTGGATTGTCCATATTCAGTGTGCTAGTTTATGAGACCCCAGAGACTTGTGAGGCTGATAGTAGACTGGTGGAATGAGAGGGGGCTGGAGGGGTGGAGAGAGGGAGCGAATGGGGTTATATGTGGCACCCCTATTGTTAATTACAGCCTAGCACCAGCATGAAGAAAGGTGGGGGCCATCACGTCTTATATATTCCATGTATTCTACTATTGGCAATATTAGTAATTAATGAAATGCAATATTTGTCCTTTGAAGATGTTAGACAGAAGGGGAGTAGCAGTAAAGACTGAACAAAAGTATAATATTAGACATAGTAACACACAAAAAACTTAAAAACACAAACACATATAAGCACATATCAGTGTTCAAACACACAGCACGCACCCTAATGGAACCGTGACTGACCACGTTCCATCTCTATTCAGCAAAAGGACAATAGTGTGCTGAGGCTGCAAAAAGCCAGTTGAATGTGTGTTTCTTGTTTTCTGTGTGCGTGATTGTGTGTGCGTGCTGGGCATGATACGTGTGTGTGTGTCTATACATGAAGGCCTGTGTCCAGTCCTCGGGCGCACAGATTGTGATTTTCCCAGGTGAACAACACCATACGGAGCACTGCATCTTCAAGCTCATTAAAGACCATTCTGTGCCATTAGAAAGCATTCAGCAGGGTGTGCATTCCCCCAGACTCTGGTGTCAGGGCACAGAGCCATGCCCAAAGGCCCCAGGGTGGGGACCTATGCTAAACGGGCCGAGGGAAACGCAGCAGAAGGAGCTGATCCTTTTTCTTCAATGAGCAATGGTTGCTGCGTAGATGGATAGAGAGGCTGGGGGTAGGGAGGGGGGGGGGGGATGCAACAGCTTGTTTAGTTCCCTTGCTTGGGGAATTCAAAAATTCATAGTAACTGTTGAATAGAGTGATGGATGAATTATGAAAATAATAATTAAATTGATCTCATTGTAAGAATTTAAATGCTGAAAGAAAAGCAAAAACGTGTTGAGAACAATCAGTTTCAAAATTATCAATTGTGCAACTATTACATTTTCAGCTAAATCTGGGCATTTGAATGGATAGAAGATGACATAAGGCCAGTAGTGATTGTGATGATAGATCAGCAAAGACAAACAGTCCCCCTTGTGGACAGCAGCCAGATCCTCAAGCATCAGCCGTCTATTGATTCCGCTGACTATAGAGTTGGACCACGGAGCAGTGTGATGCCATTCAGTGCCTGCCGACCGTTGCTAGGTAGAGTGCACTAGTCCATAGTTTGTGTGTGTGTGTGTGTGTGTGTGTGAAAGAGAGACTGAGAGAGAAAGATAGAGAGAGAGAAGGAGAATGAGCTCGGTAGAGAGGCAAGGGTGCAGCATCCACCCCTGATGGTTATAAATGAGAGTCATGTCAGCACGGGGACCCCAAGCCATCTGTGATACTCACAGATGATCTCATAGTGTGCACACACAACACACACTCATACTGAAGAGAAAGCTATCCTCTTGGGATACAGAGATTTCCCAACTGTCTGTGATGAAGGTACGCAAAACTTGATCGACAACTTGTTTTCTATATTTGTGTCCTTTATTAGGTTTGTTTTGTTTATTTTTACTTCACCTGGACGTTTGAGCTTAACTGTGCAGAATGAGTATGTGCAGAGTTTGACACTAGAAGGCTGTTTTATCATGGTAATTATACTTTTTTGTGGGAAAAACCATATCAGACACACATTATTGTCCCAAGCAGAGTATTTTTATATGTCCTGATACATGTCTGGACAGGATTTTTAAGGAAATTTCAAATTTTTTCAACCTGGCTCTCATTTACATGATTGTGGCCATTGTGATGATGGGCCATGCTACTTTTGCACTCACCACTTTCGTGGCAGAGATTCAGGAAACACGATACTGCAGCTAGTTTTGTTAGCTGGTAAGTCGGCATGCCCCAGAAGCAGCATGTTAACTACAGTAGCTAATCCAGAGGCCTGCTTTCTGTGTTTACTTTTGGTCCGATTTGGGTAATAGGGTAAAAATGTAGTTTATTTGAAGTTTATTTGGAAAGTTTTGGGAGGCTCATGCTGCTCTCTTTGGATCACGTTGTTTTGTCTGAGTTGCATTTTCCAGAATCTCTACAAAAGTAAACACAGAAAGCAGCCCTTGTAACTTGCCAGCTAACCAAACTAGCCACAGAGTCCTGTTTCTCAAATCTCTGCAGCAGAAAGCTAGAATGGCCACAATGATGAGTATAGGTTGAAAAATACCTTAAACTAGAAGCTATAAATAGAAAAGAGAGACAGAGAAACAATGTACTCAGAGAGAATGGGTTTCTGCAGCCATACATGGCTTAGTTCAAAGAAGAGACTGCAAATGAATGTGGAAGAAGCGGGGCAGGCTTTAGCAGCGTAATGTTTCACTGCTAACAGGCTCAAAATTTACTGCTGAATAAGATGTTCTGTAGGATATAGAGGATAAGCTCAAACTTTTTCTAGGTCTCCCAAAAAACATGATCTATATTCTCTTTAAGTCAATTAATCAGACGACTTGCCACCCTGTTCCCTCTGGTAAGGAGAGCAGGAATAGGCAGACCCTCTTCTCGCAGTGAGAGCTCGAGGAAGGAGAGTCAAATATTTATAGAGCTACACACCAGGATTCATTTCTCTCTCGTGACATTCACTAACTCCTGCTTCAGCGAATAGTGTTTTGGCCATCGCTAGGTAGACAAATAGCTGAGTGTCCAATCAGATCTGAATTTATTTTAAACATCAACCGGCCCATATAAGAGAGCAAATCATGAATCATACCCAGAGGAGAGAAATTAAAAGTCAAAGTGACCTTTTGTGGAGTCACTGGAGAATACTGGCCGGAGGAGGAATGCTGCCATTTCCTCCAAACTACAGTATAGGGTGGTTAAAAGGAAAGGCAGTTGCCAAGGTAACTTGTGGCGGTATGTTTTGGTGTAGGCCGAGACAAAGCAACACGTGACAGGCTCGCCGTCCCCCTACAGCTGTGACCTGTCTCCCACCCTAGAGAGGGAAAGAAGAACAGGAAAGGAGAAGAAATGGATGGAAAAGAAGGAAAGAGATGTGGAGAAGTTCCAAAAAAGGAAAAATACAAGTCAAGGAGAAGACAAAAAGGAGATTAGATCAGATAATAGTGTGAGTAAAATGTCAATATAAGGCAAGAGAAGTAAGTTTTAGTAACACACACGTCTGCAATGATACATGTCCCACCAGTGCAATCCGTCCAGCCCACTGCTACTTCTACCCCTCCCAACAATGAAGACACAAAGAGGTTGTAAAATAGCACAAAGTTGTAAAAGACAAAGAGGTTTAAAAGAGTGGAATCACACAAAAAAACTGCTGTAACAGTGAGGGGTCAAAGTGGCAGAGGACCGAACTCTTGACCTCTCCGGTGACCGAGAGCTGCCACCCATTTAAAACAATCCACTCATAATCTTTCCCTCTGTGTGTTTGTGTGTGTCCGCCTGTCTTCTATGGTATGGATTGAGATACCTCCTGGTAGGCGTCTTAAAAAAAAAAAAAAACATCTTCTTCATCAGTAATCATGTCTCCCTTCCTCCCTCCTTCTGCTCGCCTCCCCCCCCCCCCCCGAAACCTCCTCCATCTCAGACTCTCTTCAACCCAACTCGAGTGGGTTGCCTCCATCCAACAAAAGACATCTTCTTCTCATCCTCCTCCAAGGAGACAGAGGGACGGATGAGAAGATGGAAGAGCATCAGCTCATCCCTTTAATCCAGGCGTAGACAGAGAGACTCTTCAGTGAAGAGGTGGGAAATCCACTGATCAGGGGCTTAAGATGCAAACTCTACAAAAGACCTGTGGCTCTCTTTGGGGGTCATCGCAGCAGGACAGGACACCAATCTCTGTCTGTGCATTGTGGAGCACACACCCTTACACTGCATACTTGTTTCAAAGTGATAATGCACATTATGCAAATACACACATTGACAAAGAAACACTGCCTACATGGCGCGACATATTTATGCATACATATAAATACACACTGACATTATGGCTGAACATTTCTGGGATATCAATAAAATCACAAGTATTAATTGGCATATTCATATATCATATTATGCATAAAGTGTGATTTGTTTGTGACATTACTCCAAATTACGCCAAATTTGTGCAGTAACAATTAAATTACCATGACATCTACCACTTGTTTTGGGTTAATTTGGGTTAAATGCTCTTGCGTGCTTTATGTCATTAAAAACCCTGGTTCAGTTCAAACTGGCTGAATTGTTTTTATATTCATGACAAGAATAATAAATAAGAACAAATTTCCAATGAAAATAGGCTCATGCACATTTATTGCAGTCCACAGACAATATTGGAGGCATTTTGCATAAATTACAAAAGGGTAATGAGTAGTAATGTAGTTTCCGTAAACCTGACTGTTGTTGCATGAGCCACGAATTGCATCTATGAGTGTGTGCACATGTGTATCAGTATGAGCATGCGTGTCACTCCGTGCGCGTGTGTCATTGTGTTCTTGTGTGTGTGTGTGTGTGTGTAAGGTGGTGAGTGTGCGCCTGCATTCAGCGTCTCCCTGCAGCTAATGAGTGACGGCCCACCTCTCCAGCAGGCCTGGCAGTCCTTGGCTATGGGGCTGGAGCTGGCTGCTTTCTCATGGTAATCACACACTTTGTCCCAGGGTGGATAATCCTGCACCGGCTTTGTGTGGGCCCCAGAGGAGAGCCCCACAAGGTCGACCCCGCTTCACAGAGAGCCACAAAGACCCAAATGCAGTAGCAGCACCCCACTCCAGGCCTGCGCTCCTCAACACGCACCCATACACGCAGACACACACCAAAAAAATGCATGCTTGCACACAAACGCACGCACACCCGCCAGCACACTCATTACTTATTCTCAATTTCAACAACCTGGAGTCATTAAAACGGACTGCTCGTGCAAAAGGCGTACACGTTCTCATACACACATGCACGTAAGAAAACACAAGCAGCAGAACATTTTTAATGCAGCACCACTTAAGAAACATTCATGTCGGTGGGGCAAACCAGCTAATGTTAGCTGGTTCCACAGAAGAAACACTCCCCTGCAGCACAGTGAAAACAAGTGATGCAAGAGAAAAAGGGCTTCATAAAAGATCATTCTCAGCAGCATCTACAGTAAAGTATGAGCCATATATGTGCACTGAGTCTCTCATGGTTCCTTCATTAACAACAAATAACTGTATTCAAAGTATGAAAAACCCCCCCGAGTGAACATTTACATCCCGCATGAAAATAAAATCTCTTTGATCAAAACTCATTTTTGGCAGCGTTCCACTCTGTCTGTAACCCTGATGTGTATAAATAGGCTGTATTGCTGGAAGGGAGAGTAACATACTCAGGGCTTGGCGTGGCGTCAGGTAAGATCAGCTCAGTTTAATATCTGGAGGGGTTGAGTGAGAAAATGAATGCTGAAGCGAAGCAGAGTTGAAGACAGGCTCCCACAGGTCTCTCTTAAGCTAGGTTTATGCTCGACGCAGTGTCCCCGGCGTGATGGTGCGCGCGCCAAAAATGACGTCATTGCATCTTTCACATTGAACGTAAAGGCCCTGCGAGTTGTCGCAGAGCTTGGTCATGCACCTCTGAATTTTTTTTTGTAACTAGGCGCACGCTGCACACTGCTGAGAGGAACTTCCCAAAGCAATAAAATAGAGATTTTTTATTTACATAAGTGCAAACAGTACAAAAATTTCACAAACAAACAAAAAAAACACATCACTAGTTCAAACAGCCTCTCCAATGACTGTGTCCAGCGAAATGAAGAATTATTACACATTATTTTATCAGCATATTTGTACAGTAGAAAAATGGCATATGAATGAAAATTCACTCTAGTGTCATTCCCACAGGGCTACTACCACGTGAGCTTAAATCATGAGCTTTAAATCATGAGTATAATGGGAGGCAGAGCCTTCAGCTATCAGGCTCCTCTTCTGTGGAAACATCTTCCAGTTTGGGTCCAGGGGGCAGACACCCTCTCTACGTTTAAGAGTAGGCTTAAAACTTTTCTTTTTGATAAAGTTTATAGTAAGGGCTGGCCCAGGCTTGCCTTGGACCAGCCCCTTGTTATGCTGCTATAGGCCTTGACTGCCGAGGGACTTCCCATGATGCACTACCATGATCCCCTCTCCATCTGTACGCATTCATGTACCATTAATGCATGTTACTAACTTGGCTTCTTCCCCGGAGTTTTTGTGCTTTCTCGTCTCCCCGTTATGGGCTTTCATGGAGTGTGGCTATTATTATTATTAGTCAGATTTCTATTATTATTACTTTGTTGTTATTATTATTGTTGCTGTGCTTCTCCATCTCTCTCTCAGCTCTCCCCCTCCTTCTTTCTCTCTCAAACCAACCGCTCAAGGCAGATGGCTGCCCACCTAGAGCCCGGTTCTGCTTGAGGTTTCTTCCCGTTAAAGGGAAGAAACATCCGTGCTGCCAAGTGCTTGCTCATGGGGAAATGTTGGGTCGAGACCTGCTCCATATGAAAAGTGCCCTGAGATAACTTGTGTTGTGATTTGGCGCTGTATAAATAAAATTGACTTGACTTGACTCGAGGTTCTATCTGACTTTTTCTTTCTTGTGAAAATCGAGTTCTCTAAATATTCATGACCATTTGAATGTGAAATTATGCTAGTGAGTTGAAGCTCAGAATCTAACTGTACTCAGACGGGACCTTGAAAGTCCTGAGGATAATGACGTTCTTCCGGTAACACTGGTTGACTTCTTGCTTCTTCACAGAATATTTTGTTTGTACACCCCCACTGGTATTTTGGAGAATACTGCCACGAACAACGTGTTGAGCATAAACGCCTCTGTGCATGCTCGTAGCTCACGCGCCATCTGCGGAGGTCCTGCGCCACGGCGTCTCGTGCGAGTATAAACAATCTACTCCATTTACTCCCAAATCATTAATGAGCAGGCTCGGGAGGAACACGGCTAACAGTACTTAAACAAACAACCAACCTGATCTCTAGAAGCATTACAGCAGCCAGTTGCATGCGGTGCTGAACAGTGGTCGGTGGTCAGTGGTCTACACTCGGCTTCTCACAATGACTTTAGCATCAATATTATCCTGCATGCCATTAGCTTAGATAACAAAAAAAATGTCTCCTCTCTGTAGTGCTTTAAAAGATCCTACCTAGGATAACTCAGAATAAATGGGTATTAGCTAGTATTTCTTTACCTAAGCCAACAAGCCTTTTCAGTGACTGCTTTCTTCATCTTAAACTTGTCAAAGCGTGTGAAGGTGCAATGAACAATGTGGAAGGAAGTGCTCAAGAATCCACAGATGTGATTTTTGGATTTCCTGGTAATCATCTACTGGTGTGCAAATGTTTTATCTGGAGGATATATTAGGGATGAGCCCAGATCCGAGCTCTATTTGAAGGAATGAATGTGTCTCACTGGGTCATTAGCCAGGGGGACTGGAGCACTGTGGGCCAGTGTGAGGAAGCAAAGAGAGGGTTTGTAATCCTCTATGGCCAATGTGACACAGCCAAATGTCTGTCTAGGGACACACTAGGACATTTTTGTTCCACAAACAAGTGAAACACACACACACACACACACACACAAACACAGCCACACATACATACATAAACGCACACAGACACACACAACTCTAGAAATCCCACTGCTTCCAGTCTAGTAATCCTCATTGGGTATTCCGACGGAGTTTTGCTGTGGACACCAAGTTGACAGACAGAGTTAGAGAGTAAAAGAGGAACAGAGGGAGGGAGGAAAGGGGAGGAAAACAGACACAAAAAAAACCTTCCTTCTTCTCTGCTCCCCCAGTCACCATTGGTTGACGGCACAGGGTCTTTTCTTTCCTTTTTGCTAATTGGCCACCCAGGCATTGACTCTGGCATGAGTTCTACCCCAAAACATGTGCATGTGCCCCACTCTCATGAAACACCCCCTGGCTATTCTCCACTCACCTTGCCGTTTCAATGACTGGTGGCACGCCTGTTACCATGGCAAATGGAAGCAACTCCGACAGGAGATGGCGAAAGCATTCTGCCACAGGTGCAAAAACAGTCATCTTTACATCAGCTGTATTTCTGTCTGCAGCCTTTAATGCAGATATTCAGACAGTGTAAAACTCAGCTAAATGTGTCAGTTAATTCAAATAACAGAGTGATTAGTGGGAAGCACATGTTGCAAATGAAACTTTATTCTTATATACAGTATATCTGTAATTTTAAATGTATGACATGTAACACTGCTTTATTGTTTTGTGCTGCACACAAAGGGCAGGTTTTTCTATAGAGGTCTGGAATATTTGTCCCCCTAAGGGTCCTCACCTTTAGAGCAAGGCATTTCCCCCAGAATTCTTTATGGCGTGATGGACAGGGGATGATCTCATTATTTCATTAACTTATTAGGAGCGGTGGAATTCGGTCACATCTTCCACTTATGCCCTCCCTGCCTTGAGGTGGCAAAAGCAAAAGGTCTGCGATAATTTCTTTAAGAAAATGAAAGGAAGAAAGACACAGGGGGGAAGAAAAAGAGAGGAGAAAAAAGTAATTTGATTGTCTGGAGGCTCCATATGGTTCCATGGCTTTTCGGTTCACCCTGGCTGGCTGCTAGCAGACTGAGGCCTTTCACTGTTTCACAAACCAATGACAAACTTCCCTATCCTCCCTTCATCCACCTCTCAATATCCCCTCCATCCCCCCCTCCTCCAAACACCCCAAAACACCCTGAATCTGGTTAGGGGAATAATAGAGGAGGCAAACAATGAGGGGGCATGCGGGGGTGCTGGAAAAAAGAAGGAGGGGGGTGTCAAGTGACCCGCAGAAAACACTATCAAACAAGACTGGAACTCTAAGGGGTTGACAATGGAGCGGCCTGCTCTTTTCTGTGCTGCGCCACTGGTGGGGCAAGATAAGGGAATTCCTCAATACAGCAAAAAGGGAAGAAAGGGGAGCACTGCTTTTGAGAGATTCAGACCTCAAATCCAAACACTCCCCCCATAGATTATAGCTTGTGTGTTTTAAAGGGTAGCTGAAATAAAGCAGCACTTTGTTGGACAAGTTAGCCTTGTTGGTGTTGATCTGTGCTGCCATTGTGAGCGGAAGTTTTATGCAGTTCTATGCAGATGACGGGGAGATTAGGAAAGGCCTGGACTACACAAGGCTTTTAAAGTTCTGATACAGAGATCTATCACAATAATTCAAAAGGTAACACAATGGCACTAACTGCTGCAGCTGTCTGAATTTATTGAGCCTTAAAACACTACAGAATAAACAGCGGATTTAGCTGTTGGTCCATACTCCTTATCAGACCTTGCTGTGCACTCTGTTTGACTTATGTGCTCCAAACCGAACGTCTGCTGTGTTTGAAAACCAATGCTAGGGTAATATTATAGATGACTGATCTGAAAGAGCAAGATAATAAAGTCAGCCTTGGGCCATGTGAAAGGAAACTTGAAGTTGCGGAGAAGGCGGTGCGTCAGAACATTTAGATTTACACTGACGCATCGTCAAAACACTCCGCATGCAGCCCGGGGCCGTGGTACGATCCTGGCTGCTCCACGTCAAACACGGTGAAACATTTCACTGAGGCCTGACTGTGCCAACTAACTGTCACACACACAAACACACACACACATGCACAGTTCGGAGCCCAGTCTCACTCATGTGTTACTTTTACTGTCAGAATAAACCGCTCCTGGCACGTCATCATAAACTAGCAGAGGATGAAGGAAAAAAGGCATCACACAGTGGTGTCTCACCCTGCCCTCTTCCTGGGGTGAGACTGATGGATCTGGGCCTCAGCCAACCAACAGACTGACTGACTGACTGACTGACTGAAAGAGCAACTGACTGGTTAGTGTATATTGCATTACTGATCAGCAGGTTGTTTAACGAACTGTCTGGATGACCAAATAAGCATCTATTTGCTAGTTGGTTCTTTGCAAGGATAGATGGATGGATGCATGACTGGCTGACTGACTACTTTGCTCACAGATGGCCTTCACATTTGTTAATTTAGCTATAACTCAAAGCACTCCACAGCTAACCACACAGGACATTTTGGGGACACTAAATTAATCAGAAGAGTGCTTTTCTGAAGTTTCATCTGAAAGTCTCTCTCAATCATGAAGCAGGGCAGGTGAAAGAGCAGGACAGGGAAGAGAAAGCAATGGAGAAATCATAATCACATAAAAACTCAACAGAGATCCTTTTTTTGCAAACGTGTAATGGCTCTGTCAGAGTCCTGCAGCCACCTGTTTTCCATCATTCCAGTATCTCTTCTGTCACTTTTTACTGTCTGCTATCCAACAGAAGAAAAATGTCATAACTCTTTCCGTCCAATCTCTGCAGATACAGGCGCTGATAAAGTAAACTGTTGTAAGATAAGAATTTCACAATTGTCTCTGCAACAGCGCTCAAACCATTCCCAATAACAGCATATCCAGCGTGATTTGATTTGTTGTGCAGCTCGGATAGAGAACAAAACGGCATGAGAGCGAGCCAAAAAAAATGACCGTTAAGACACCGCTCTCTGGATAAAACCAAGCCCAGTGCTTATCTCAACGTTTGGGGCAGAAGGGGCTTTACTTTGGAGCAGAGCTGCTCAAATATGCGCTATTTGCACAGCGTACAACTTCCCAGTCACTGCGGATTAGGCAAACAATACAGCTCCCCCATGCTGCCCCCTCCGCCAAAAAAAACCTCCACCCAAATTAGTCTTTCTTTGGCCAGTTATAAAGACCTGAGTATGAATGAGGGCCTCTGTTAGTCCAGGGAAGATAACACACACTCACTCACAGTGAGGGGGAACTAGCGCTGTGTATTCTGGCCCTCCTCAACATCTGATTGGCGAGAAATGATTTATCTTGACCGACTGAGGAGAGTAACTGACCGGGGCATGCTTTACACCTGTCCAACTGTTCGCCTTCATGGTGTGTGTGTGTGTGTGTGTGTGTGTGCGTGCCCAGGGCCTGTCTACATGTGCCCCCTTATACATGTATGACAGATGAAAAGCCTTCTGCTACCTCCTGATTAGGTTTAGAGCTCAGAGAGTTTGGTCATTAAGCCATGACAACCTGCCAGACTTGCAGAAAGACAGAGGAGCCCGAGCCAATCCTCCACACAAACAACACATACACAGAAGTTGAATGGCAACAACCAAAATCCCACTCTTCGGAGAGCAATTTCTATTAACGGAGAACATTGTTTGTGGTTGTCTCAGACGCATATGAATACAAAAGTGTATGCATGTCTCGGTGTAAATGAGCCATTGGGTTGAGGTGTGGTGAAACACGCTGATTTGATTTATGAAGGTCAGACTTTATCAGCCATTAGTGGTTTCAGAGACGCCCCGAGCAAATTCCTCGCAGTCAAATAAATTGTAACATGCCCTTCTCTAATCACTAAGTAGAGAAATAACACGGCTATTTTGCAATACTTCATCTTGTCTGAACTGAGTCATAAAAGAATCTCAAATGCCAAATGCACCTGTAAGGTGTCACTCAGAGAATAGTAAAATAAACATCTGAGCAAATGAGGGAATGACTGACACATATTCTGATGACCTGATCTGCATCACTGACTGCTGCGGCATTTATTTGATTTTGTATTGATAATTTCTGTTATCAAAACTGAAATAGTTGAAGTGAGTATGATAGATGAATGAATTTTGCAACCATGCAGACAGGTATGAAGCACAACCACTGCAGGGTAACAAGGTAAACATAATTAGCATCAATTCCACGAGCTGGATGCTGGGGGTGAAGAGTGCACGCAGATATGGAAGAGACCTGATACTTCTACAAATACATAGAGGTTGTCAAGTGGGGATCATCTGGATTCCCCCAAAAAAAAGCGTAGGTGTGTGTATGCGTATGCGTGCGTGTGCATGTCTGAAAGAGTGCAAGGTAACACAGCGACACCAAGAATGTTTAATTAAATCTTGGAACAGACTCTGGGTGCTTTTGCTCTAAATGGCCCTCCAGCTGAAAGGAAGGATTAACACAGAGCACGGACAGGCCTGCAGCTACAGCATGCTCATTACTACAGAATGGGAAGATAAGTCCGAGAAAAGAGAAGGGGGAGAGAGGGAACGGGACAGAAGGCAGGAGAGACGAGTAGAGGGAGTGCAGGCACAAAATTTAAATGTGTTTAAATGTGAAACAGAGAGATGTAAATTTGGCTAAAGAGGTGTACATGGAGAGACTGCAAGAAACAGAAAGAGAAATGTGGAGAACAGCCTCACAAGAAGCAAATTCTCATAGTTTGTCTTTCATGTCACATATGAGTCTCATACATGCACATATCACAAAAGTGACAGCTGTTGATTGTCAATCAATGTGACACCCATTTGATCTGGTTTTGAGTCACTTTTTACAGATTAAAGGTAGGTAAAATTATTTTTGCTGAAGTTGTTAAAAGTTGCTCAGTGTTTTGGTCATGTAAATGGCCTTGCTTAGGCAACATATCCTGAAACCCACTCCTTTTCCAGATCTGCTAGTTACTTTAGCTTAGCAGTTAGCGATGACACTCATCAACCCCTATTTCTTTCATTTTTTCTATATAACAACACCAGTCATTGATCAGCAATGACATAATTGTTTGTCTGACTGACCTAATAGCTAAAAAGCAATACAGTTTTCTTATTTTATGCTATTAAAGTGGCAAAGAACTCGGATTTGTATTTACTGCTAGTAAAATTAGAGGGACTGTTTTCACCCAAAAAGGGGTGGGGGTCATGATGCAAGGGCAAAGCACCTGGATGTGCTGCTCTCATCTATAACTAACTTGCACTTTCTGAGTGGAAACATAACTACACAATGGGTCCTCCAAAATGTTGAATGTTATAAAGAGACAGAAAGCTTAAATCGCTAACGGTATAAAAACAGTACAACAGGCTTGTTGAAAAAGCGAAAGAAACATCCTGCATCAATATTCATTAGCTACAGGAGGCTCTGGTCAGTGGTGCACCAGAAGTTGACAGAAGAGCCAGCTATATGTCAAAAAACAGTTTTATTCTCTTCTTAAAAATGGAAAAAATATGAACAATATAGCTGCAGTTTCATTATAGTGTATATTTCCTTACACGAAAAGTGAGGAAATTCAAATTTCAGCTCAACTTTAAAGACGACAATGAGAAACAGATTAAATGAGCTGAGACTCAAAAAAGGAAAAACAGAACAGAACATTTGCCGTTACTTTGCGACATGGGCATTATGGAGAGTGGGCCCTGGCGTGGCTGGTGCTACAAGGATTAGCGCTCTTCAGCTCAGACATGCAGACAAGCTCTCTCTAGGGTGTCTGAGCGGCTGGGCAGAGCAGAGTTCGACCCCAAGCCAAGCCCCCTGAGCCCCGGCCATGTCCGTATTATAGCCACAGCCAATCTAACTGTGCTCAGTGTCAACAGCTCACACACTGGATTCACAGGGGGCAGTTTGCTCAACCTGCAGGCTATACCCTCAGACGTCCTGTTGACCTGGCTGCACCAGCTGGCGGGCAAATACACACATTTACACTCTCTCCCACAAACACCACTTCATTAAGCTCCTTGAAACATTGTGGTGGGAGCGGTTAGTTGAGGAAGCGCAACACAAATACACATGTGCTTTTAGTCCATTCAACTACCACAGGGACTTTTTGTATAGTAAACATACACAGGGAACGTATGTACACACTGGTACATGTAAGTGTTACACAAACACCATGTTGTTAATTGACTAATTTAGTAATTAGAATGTGATGGGAAGTGTGTGACAGTATGTTTGAGTGAGATCAACATTCCTGTGCAGAGCAAAGTGCAATGTCAACAGGCAGGGATAATTTGATTAAGTGGCTGCTTTGCTGTTTTTGCACTTAGACAAGTAAACCAAATACAGCTCCATTCACAGGTTAATTCTCCCCCTCCAATAAAGCAGAGGCCACTCTGTTAAACAGAGGTTTGTGTTTAGCTTCATGTATACAACTCGGACGAGATAAGATTGAAAAAAATGAGATATACTGTATGTATCCAAGACAATACAATGTCCTACACCAGCCATAACATGTTTCGCTTCCAAATAAGCATCTTTATCAGAGCTTTTTCATTGAAGTTACTGCCTGATGTGGCTGAAAACACTGTGAGAGCAGTGAGAGTGAAATTGCGGACTGCAAAACCAAAACAATGTCCTGAAAGATGCTGAAACGCAGCGTGGAGCTGAAGGGAACGACAGAGTGTGGTGATAATATTGTATAATACAAATAGTGATCACAGGCGCTTTAATGCACAGGTGGTGCTTAATTCTAATGTTGAAAAAATATCTGTTAAATGATCCAAGTTAGAAGATAGAAAAAACTTCAGATTTCAGATGAAACGAAAACTATTCCCATGGAGAAAGTTTGGGGAACCTGACCTTTTAAACGACACACTTTGACATACCCTGCAACTGAGTAACCCCGTTATTATGAGTAACCCAAAAATGATAGTTCGACTGTTCAGTGCATTCCAAAAAACAGCTCATATGGACATTTTATGATGTGCTGCCACTATGTTTAAGGTACTAAAACTACTTAATAACATAAAAATTAGGGAATAGACACAACCTGACCTGAGCAATGATGGTTAGATTTAATGACCAGCCCTCTGGGGTTCAAAAGGACTACTGCTCACCATAAAGTCTGTGTATGGACATGAAATTATTTTTCTGCCACACTGAGCGATAGAAGTAAATCAAGTAGCCAACTGAAATTAATCAAGCAAGGCCAATCCAGTACATACGAATAAAAACTACAGGAAATTAGAAGCTGGAGCCGTTGAAGCAGCAGTTTATCTCCAGACAGTTATTGACTTCTGTGAGACAGACACCGGCAGACAGAGAGGACTGAACGGCACGTCTCTTCCCAATCACTCCTGCTTTGTGATAGCTGTGAAGGTAAAGACAGGGCAGTGGAGCTCCTTATCTCTATTTATCTAGCTGCACATCAGCACCATCTGAATCATACCTTTGATAGTCATGGTGTCTGACAACACAGAGGGTCAACATGACTGAGCAGATAGATTGCCGGTGAACTTGTGTTCAAAGGAAGACCTATGCTGGGGTGAAAAGATAATGCTGCACTGTTTTAGCCTGTTCTGTGACTGTTGGCTGTTGTTTTGGTAGCTGGTGTGGGCAAGAAAATTTACATTGCAAAGCAGATCCCATTCATAAATCCACACTTCCCAGCCAGAATCAAGACCCCAACATGCGTGCGTGTCTGTGCGCTCATCTCCATGTATGTAAGCCTTTTAAGAGTGAGAGTAAGCACCCAAGTGAGTGTGTTTGTGTCTCTAGGAGTTGCCTGTGGGATTTGGATCCAAATGAGTGGAGTGTTGGTGCATTAATGAGTAACACACATCCCCTCATCTCCAACAATACCCCCCCCCCCCCCCAACACACACCACACACACACACACACATCAATTCAACACACACACCAACACCACCCTTCACCTCCTCCCTCTCCTCTGACATTTCAAGGCTGTGTTGGGAGCCAGAGGAGGAACTTCTTCATTTGGAGTGTGAGACAATGTGGCAGGCCGGTTGGCTTTGTGCTCCTGACATCCCGCCGAGGCACAATATGGCTCCGTCAGGGATCAGTGGGAATACACAATGCCCATTACCCACGGGGCCGTGCGGAGGGCCTCAAGGGCAGGGCCGGGATGGGCCAGTTTCCAGACTACGGGGTGTCTAGGCCACACTGAAAGAGAGATGGAAGGAGGAAAGAAGATCAGAGAGGAGATAGAGAGACAGAAGATTAAAGATAAAAGAGAGGGGAAGAGATGAGGAATAAAGGCATGCCGAAAATAAAAGTGGCGAGAAAGCGCAGGGAGTGTGGATGATGAAGATTTAAAAATGGGTAAGGGTTATGAGAAAGAGTTGAGCAAAAAGAAGGAGGATACAAAAGAGAGGGTATTGAAAAGAGAATAAACAGGGAGCAGGTCCTCTGCCAGAGATGGGGTGCAATGAAAAAGAGAAGACACTGCCTGGGGGTGCATCTCCCTGGGGATACAGAGGGAGATGCACATACAAGGGAGAGGGTGAGGAGGGGGCAGGGGGGGTTGGATTATCTTGGAGCTGAACTTGGTTGCTTGATCACACCCAGTATAATGGCAGCCTTGAGCAAACAGGCCAGGGAAGAGATGCATTTTCACCTTCACTGCTGCTGCTTTGACCCCAGGGCTCTTTGAGGGGACGCAGTGGGTGGACAGGAGCACATTGGGGGTGGACGTCAGGGGCCAGAGGGCCAGAGGTGGTGACCAGAGGCCACGGAGGGGCACCTAGAAGGACAGAGAGAAAGATAGAGAGGGTGGACGTGGGTCAACGAGCCAGCTGAACTTAACCATCAGTCTCCCACGAGAATCTCCCTCTGTCACTTCTTTTCCACCTTTCAGAAAGCACTAAACCAGTTAGCTCGACAAACAATCTGCGATGCGGAGACGGCAATCCTACCTTGAAATGAGCCGGGAGGGTGGGAAAGAGTGGCAAATGAAATACCATGACCTCTGTGTAGAAACATTAGATTATCCCAAAGTCATCCAGCCCTATTCAGACATTACCTGTAATTTTCACCCAGCTTTAATTTCAGATCAAAGACCACGGGGAACGCATGATCTGAGCCATTCCTGTAGCTCCTGCTCTCACCTTAGTTAGGGGTTAGTACAAGTCTGATTAAATGGGTCAGCGCTCACCTATTTTCAGCTCTTGCTGACAGGGAGATGCATTAGTAATCTGGGAGTACATCCCTGGAAAGAAGGGAAAAGGATAAAACTGCTGTGCCAGTGGGTTTGCATGTGCCCAAGGAAGTTTCTCCACAAACCTCCCAATGGTACACCTTTTCTGTGATAGAGGTGCTCTTATCTATTTACAGCCTGCTCTGGAAGAAATTAGGTGAATTTCAGTCTCACTGTGGTTTATACCCCTGCACTCGTTTTGGAGCTGTGCACCGAATCCTTCTTTGCCTTTTTTCATGGCAGCCAGCTAAATATTGCCAGATGGCTTTCTATCTTTCTATTGCTCCTGCACATTTATTTTCTCACAGCCTGTCTCTGCAAATACACACCATTGTTTTCACATGCCTCTCACACGCATTAAGTGTAAATATAGTTGTCAGGATGCATAACAAGGGAAAATTGTAAGCAAGGTTCACACAGGGTCAAAAGATGAAAGCATGACTGTAGAAGTCTAGTAATACAGAGCTGCGCCATTCTGTGCAATGAGGTAAAAACTATACAAAGACCAATATGGAGCTCAGGACAAATATATGTGACAGCGCACAGTATGCAACCAAAACAACAAACAGGCCCTTGTTGTGTGTGTGTCCCTGGTGAAATCTCTTCACTCACTTTATCCTCCGTCTCGCCCTCCTATCTGCCGCTCTCGGTGCTATAGGCTCCACCCTGGGTGCTGCCACAGGTTTATTTAGAGCTGGCGGCATGTCCACACTGCACAGCTTGTCTGAATGGAGACTCACAACATGTGGCAACCCCCCCCCCCCCCCCCCCCCCCTCCCACTAACACTCACCATCTGGCCTGGTCCTCTCTGATGAGAATGAGATCCACGCACAGCAACACACGAGGGAGTGCACAGATGTGTGATCAAAATATTCCCATGCTCGTGCACATATGGAGACACTGATTTTTTTTCTTTGAGTTAGCCCTTTTACCTTTTCCTATTTTTATCAGCATGTGCTAATTGTGTATAATAGTTCATATAGTATTTTTTTTTAATAAAGCACAACTGCTCTAGTTGTGTTTTTATTCAGCTCTCATTCAAACATCCATGAAAATCTGCTAAGACCTCAGAGTAGACAGCCTGTTCACCAACATGAGCTGAATGCCCATAAGCATGTTGACCTTTTGGGGTCAGAAATCATTGTGTCCTCTCCTTCCACTGTGTGGTCTCTGGTGTATAATTGACATTTAATGAAGGCCTCCGTTAGCGTGGGGCCATAATGGCACTGAGTAAAAGAATGGAGAGAGGGGGGAAGGGGGTGAAGAAGGGGGAACAAGAGAAATTTGGGGAAACACATTGATATTAAAGGTTGTGATGAAATGTGAAAAAAGGTAGATAGAGTGGGCAATGTGGGTGAGAACAGGGTGTAAAAGGAAACACAGAGATAGGGTGATATAAAGAGGTGGAGGAGAGGGGGCACATGGGATACATGGGAGCGATGGGAAAGAGCCCCGTAACAGACGCAGAGGACGACAGCCTGTTGTCTGGCTGCCAACCCCATCTGTCTACTTTCACATCAGCTCCATCAACCGCAGAGAGCTAGTGAGGGAGATGGAGAGCGAGGAAATGGACCCGCTAATGTGCCACATGTTGACACCATGCTCTAATATGTCGTCTTAATGGCATACCACTGCATGAGGGGTGCACACAAGTGATCCGTTTGTATGATAGAAACTCTGAATAAGATGAATCACTGTTATATAACCTGCACTACAGTACTTATATTCTACTCAGGGTACGTCTGGGTTCAAGAGCATTAAACACATCTCTTAATGTGTGTAATTATCTGCCGCAGTCTTCTTCTTACACATCCTCCTTTAATGACTGGATCAAAGTGGCTCAATCTATTCAACCGCTCAAACAGCCGAGAAGCATCCACAATAATGAAAAGGTGTGCGTTCCTCTTCCTGCCAATCTCATTTGCCTACCACTTTGAAATGGAGTCTGTGTTTGTTAGGAGAAGCTGTTTTGTTATCTTGTTATTCAAACCAACTGAAGTTGGCCCAGTATCAAAGTCTGCACTCGGGGAAAACCACGTTGAATCACAATGGTCTGCAAAATGTGAAAGGTAAACAACTGTGTGGCCAGAGGTTAGTCATTGTGGTGTGTGACTTAATAATGCAGCTGTCAAAAAAGGCCTTTGCTGACACAACAGAAACTAAAGAAGAAGAAAAGGAGGAGGAGGAAAGGTTTATACAGAATTAAATATCTGTAACAGAAAAACATGATACTTCATTTTATGTTATAGCACAGATGAGGAACTACAAACATGTTTGTACAGTTTTTAGAGTCATAATCTCCTTCTTAAATTCAAAGTGTATCATCATCCATGATCAGTCAATGTCTAGTTGTTGGTTCAATGCCAACTCTTTACTTTTAATTAAAGTCCACCTAATAACTGTAAAACTCAGTGTCCCACTATCATTATGGCTTGATAGAATCCCTCTATGTGTTGAAATGATAGCTGAGGCAGTGCACTGTATATAGATATGAATGATTCATGAAGGGCTGTGCAATGCTTGCACACAGAAAAATAAAAAAAGCACGTGTCGCTTTCAGTTTAACCCACAGTCCTCTAACTTTGAGCACTTTTTGCATTGTTTTTGAGATAAGGCCGATAGATCAGGTTAGACAAGAATAATGTTTTAGATTACGGCCTACAGTCACTGATGTAGATATTCAAACGGCTTTTAAAGTATGTATAACCCCAGAATTTATACTTGGATTGAATCTGGGCATCCTTTGCAAAACGATTACTGTTTTAATGGTAAGATTAATTTACCTTTACTAACAAGTGAATACCTTTAATACCCATATCAACAGGAGTCTATACCCAGTATCCCCATTATTGTATACAAGAGGGTTGCTGTAACCTATTCAATAAACATAATGTGATGGATCACTTTGGAAATTAGCCAGTAGGCTCTTTACACTATTTTTCCTATTCAGTGTTTATTTTCTCCACGTTTGTTTCATTGCCACATAATTAATTACCTCCTCATAATTACAAAATTGTCATCCCATTATTCCCTGACGTCTTTTGTTTCCATGTAGCTAAATTGCTACATCCATAATTATTTTAAAAAATAGCTGCAATTGAAAACATGAAGTCCTAGATTAATACAAAACTGGCACCTCTTAATTGGGAGACTTATAATAAATTACATTTAAATCTAAAGCGTTTCCCAGATGGGATTCTTGCACTGGATCATTTTATTAACCAAGTTTCAGACGTCAGGTGAAATTCATGAGGTAGAAATTACATTAATAAAATAGGTTTTGACACGATTTTACATTTCTTTTTTCACTGTCTTATGCCCATTAAAGGATATATGGCGTGGGATAGAGAGTAAGCATTCTGCTGTTTGTTGTTAGAATACACTGAGCAATATTTCAAAGAGTAAATGTTTTCGAAAGTCGTACTTTTTTAGTTTCTGTAGAAACCAACCTTATAAAGTGCAAGACAGGCAAAAAACTATTAAAACTTCCCCATCTCTGGGGTTTAAAACGCTCTAAAATAGAGAGCCGTGTAGCAGATTCGCCCCTCAGGGAGGAACTCAGAAAGGCCATTCTTCCCAAACTGTACTTAGCCAGCGCTCATTGTCTCAGCTCTGTGATCTCATCTCAAAATTATACACTGCTGTCATCTTTATAGCATAATTGAGTTCTTGTATTAGGCTCCCAGAGCATAATCGCACACATGCACCCACAAGTTATTACACCCGAGATATTTTAACCCAGTTTCCAGATAATTGGTTCAATGGATAAATGTCATTTTTGAGCAGGAAAGCACAACAATCAAAAACAGCCACACCTCCTTCTGTCTGTCTGTAATTTATTTTATGATAGCACAAAGCCATGACAATACAGGAAATGGGTATATCTGTGGGACAGAATACTGAGACAAAACACAGAGGAGAATGGTTGAACTGTCACGATCAGGAGCAGAAAAGGAAGAAGACTTTTTAGGGTTTGTCAGTCAGTCATGTTGAGTTTGTGAGGCTGAAACTGGTCGTACGTATTCTGAGTTTTCACCGAATCAGATCTGATGTTTTATCCTGAGACTGAGGTCATGCAGAGTAAAGGAGAATAATCTGTTCTCTTATACATTTGCATTAGATCTTATCATGTCTATCTCATTCACACACACACACACACACACAGACCTAAACACCCGTTCACATAAAGAGGCAGACTTGAACCTGTCATCATCTTTCCTCTTTTCCTGTCTTACCTCTTTATGTCTGTCTCCCATTCCTTTAGGACCTGTAACCGCACACTTAAAGCAGTTAACGGTCACAGCAGTGTGTGTGTGTGTGTGTGTCAGTTTGTGTGTGTACATATCTACATTTGTTTAATATAAACAGACTTAGAGACCTCCGTCTGTTAACACAAATACCCTGTCGACACAGGGAGGCAAACAGTAAATTACGCACACATAATTTTTGTTCGCGCACTCTCAGTTACACGGTGTGTGCGCGTGTGTGTGTGTGTGTGTGTGTATGTGTGTGCCTTTTCATGCTGTCTTGGAGACTGGCATGTGAGAGGTAATGGCTTGTAACTGGGTGTCAGGATTACCAAGCCCACAGCTATTCTCCCCATAATGAGAAATCATTAAACCACAGAAGAGACGATCTACAGAGGCTCCAACAGTTTACTTTGTTGCTTCGTGCACGTGAGGATGACAAAATGTAGAGACGTTGTTGTTGTTTTGTTGTTTATTTGAGTGACCTTCACTGCACATGCACACACAAACAAACACACTAAGAGAACAAAGTTAGGGCTGTGTGGTTGCCTGTCACAAGCTATCAGGTGTTCACACATGTGGAGATGGAGGGAAGAGCCATGTGCATACCTGGCCCTCTTCCCCGCAGGTTACCTGTCAATCACAGCATGTCACGGCTCACAGAGGCTGCCCTCAACACTGTTGAGAAAACTAGGGATTAGTGCTCACACAGCACTAATAATTTCAGTCACTATAGACACATGTAGCATACATAAGTATATGTCAGGTTTTTCTTTAATGCAAATTTTCACTCTACACTTGTATTTTTAAGTTTTCTTTTAAGATAATTAAGTCATATACTGTCATGGTCATGTGAGAGTTTTAGTAAGTATTCAGCGAGTATGTTATTAATCCAATTCTCAATATTGTATACAGGCAAATTTATAGCACAACAAATGAAAGAAAATATTAGGATTACATCACTCAGGAAATACGTTAGCTGACGTTGTAAATCTACTGGCCGCTGTCGATGAGGTTGCTTCCACCATCGATATTTTCAGTTAGAGTTCATACGTGGCCCGAAGCTAACCGGCAAGAGAAAGTTAAAAGGTCGGAGATGTAAAGAAGATGACACTGTTATCTGTCATATTTCCACACTGGTGAATACTTCACTTTGAGAAAGGTTTTGGTGGGAAAATAGAGGAACAACTGCCTGGAGGGTCACTTAATTTCCCCGTAACTGCTGTCTCATTTTTCCTCACCCCTATCTCTTACCTCTCTCAGTCCACTTCAGCATTAGCAAAACTCCCAAATGCTCGTTATTTTGGAAAACTTTAACTGGGCACAATGCTATCTCAAAGGTCACCTGACAGCGATCGTGCATGTACATTTGGTTTTATTTTCTGATTTGGTAGTTAATTGCATTACATGGTATCCCAGTTGTAAAATAGTCCCGGACTGGATGGTGTGAAAACCGGCAGCTCTGAGTCATAGATATTTGAATATTATGATATTTTATGATCATTTGTCTGTATGAGTCAATGCAAATCAATTGTGCTAAGAAACCATTTGACATATTTGGTTTTCTAAAGAAAACAGTGAGTAAGAGGGGAAGAAAAAAATGTTTGTTTAACTTTAACGTTAGCTGTCACCACCTTCCTATACTAGAATGATAATAATATTTAAGCCTTTAATTACCCTAGCCCTAAGACGTGGTTGCAAACAAGACTAGTGAAAATGAACGTTAAAAACATTTAAGATGTTATCTTCTAGTTTTACTCTGTCCAGGTGCTGTGCTCTATATTCCACTCTCTTTCTCTCTCACACATACAACAGTACAGGATCCTGCAGGCTAAGTTTCTTAATGCTTTAATGGAGTGTGTGTGTGTGTGTGTGTGTGTGCGTGTTTGTATATGTGCGTGTCACTTTATCTTTGGTCGACAGGGAGAAGGAGAGAGAGCACCTTCTTACCTCTTATTAGACTTTGCATCTTCTAATGAAGCTTAAAGTGGAAGACACGTACAAAAGAAAACACGTACAAAGTACTGTGCATACAGTATATACTGCCCTTATACTCTACACATACAATCTACAGTATATATAGTGTGTATGCAGTATATGCACATGTATACTGCCAGAATGAATATTGGGTAATGCATGCTTTTTGCTTTTTCTCATGACTTGGTATGAAACTGTTTCTCTGTCTCAACCTGCCCACAGAAAAAGAGAGAGACAGAAAAAAAGGGTGATACAGTATCAAGACTCAGGATATGTATTTTTATCATTTAGCAAAAATATACACATTTTCATATTATGTATGCTGTGTTGGCACTTACATGGTGTGTGCTTACTTACATATGTGCATGAATGCATACATGTACTGTACGTCTGCATGCTTCTGAGTGTCTGAACAGGGTGGGGGTACCCAGCAGCGTCAGCGACAGCCAGCAGCCATTTCTTGTGCTTGACGGAGCTGTCAGAATGCATCGGCTCGCCCCCCTCTCTGTCAAGAGCGCAGGGCATGCATTCTTCCATCAGATAATGGAAGGATGAGACCTGGGAGGTGTCTTTATCCATACGGACAGACAGAGACACACAAAGGAGGGTACTGTAGACTTGTAAACATACAGGATCTGACACTGCGATTCAGCGGATTGCCACATGTTCTGAGGCCCTGTGAGCCATCCCTCGTGCTAGTCACGCTAGCGCACCAATCGCACACCAGGACAGAACCTGGTGTACAGACGAGCAAATGTAACTTAAGTTTGAACAAGTGCTAGAAGTCATCCTGAACAATGACATTAAAAAATATTGTTCATGTTTGCCCTCAACTTTCTGCCCGACACTCACCCACTGACACACACACACACACACACACACACACACACACACACAGAGCGTCAAATCCATCCTTGCTCCAGGCTACTTTCATTCTCTGCCGTGTACTGAGACGTGAGCAGGCCTGCCTTTCACATCCCATGCCAAATTATAGCAAAAGAACTTTCTTAACCGCCAACTGACTTCTAATATGTGTTTGTGTATGTGACTATGCCGTATAGTACTGTAATGTGCAGTATGTGTAAGCAGAAGTACAATAGTAAAAGTCAGGTAATGTGTTTTTATGGATATGCAAGCAGCATTTTATGACTCAGCTTACATTATATCAACTTCAAATGAACCTATCGCGACAGGGTCACATTCATAAATCATGCCTCACTACTATCATAATACATTCCTTAAGGTTCAATCCTTTCCCATAACTGTGAGATACAGTATAAAACTCGTAACTCATACTGATGACTGTAAATACATTTGAATAAATGCCAACTGCAGAATTTGGTGAATATGCACTGATCTCACAAAAGCACCACTGGTTAAATGATAAAAATATCAAGTTGAAGAAGACTGAGCCCTCTTGAGTCAGGATGTTACGGAACAGTGAAATGGAAGTCGTTGCTGTAATCTCGTTCAGTGACCAGGCTGGTTCATCAGTGGCGTGTCACAACATCACACTGGTATCTGACTCCTTCTTCATGCTTGATGTAAATATAAACACTGGCAGGGGAGCTCTTTACAGCTCCCGTTTTGCGTAAGTGTGTGTGTGTGTGTGTGTTTAGAAGCTTCACACGCGGAGGGATAGAGCGGTTGGCCTACACTTTGATAGTATGCTGCCAGCGCCTTGTCGGTTTGTTTACTGTACAGTGAGATAAGCAAAACCCAAAACACAGTAAACACTCAGCATGCTCCAACGCTCATCCTTTTCTCTGGAATGTCACTCAGCTTCTCCGAAGGCAATCAATTCTGTCACAAGGAGGAGGGAGGAGAGACGTTCATTTAAACAGCGCGCAGTTGTTTGATCCAACTGCGATATCATTTGTCAAGGTGCTGTCATTAAAGCCTCTTTTGAATCCATGTGAGTCTTTCGAGTCAACTTCAACTTTGGTGAACTTTGACAAGCAAATTTGCACCGTTGAACAATGGCAAACCGTCTTGACAGTGCAAAGCGTTGAGGGAATGGAGAGCCGTAGAGTCACATAGGATATTATCACACCTTAAAGGAACATGTCAACTGGAGTTCTAGGTCCTGGTCCTGGTTAAGAAAAAGTCTGTCTCATAACCCAAGAAAAAAGGGAAATTGTAAATTTTTACACTTTTTGTACAGATTAAACAAACAAGATATAACATGTTAATTTGTGAGCTTTAGAGATGCTAAGAAGCAGATGTTAGAGCCAGGCCGACTGCTAGTCTTTATGCTAGGCTAAGCTAACCAGCAGCTGGCTGCAGCTTCATACCATACAGACATGAGAGTGGTATCTGTCTTCTATCTAACTCGCTGCATGAAAAGCAAATAACCAAAATGTCAAACTTTTCCTTTAATAGTTGTGTTGTACAGTCATTTATTTAACGTCCACTAAACAGGAATAGTTTGCAGACTAAAGTAGATGACACAAATACATCCCCTGAAAAACTGTATGAACTTATTGTCCCGTTAGTGACCGAGCTAAAAGTTAATAACTGACAGTTAGCAAGCATGGCAGCTATTGATTTGTAGAGAGCCAAAGACATCACGTCATGACTTCATGTCCCAGCTAGCCTCTGGTACCTCTACATTCTCAAAGCAATCTCTCATTCAGCATTTCTCTCAGAAAAAATAAAGCTTGTTCCTTGTTTTCTTTCCGTATTGTAGGACAAATCAGCTTCCACAGCACTTACTTTCAGGTATTGAAACCTTTGCACGTTTTAAACAACAATTAATTTTTTGGATACAAAAATCTACAGTTCCATGAAAATTTACAGCAGTATGGTAGCGTAGAACTTAGCTCATCACAACTTTGTTTCATCTGTGTTATCTATATCATATATTTTTGTCTAAAGAAATTTTTCAAACTCTTTTACTGTAACCTTTGCTGTCTAAAAACATCTACATCGTTCAGTCCTCTCTGTCCTGCTGTTATTACAGGCAGCTAACAGCAGAACCTTGTCTTGGCAATGGGCTCACCTCTTTGGTCAAACCGGGGCGTTTAACCAGCAATGATCCAAGGTGTATGGCAGTGTATAGAAAACGGGTTTGTTAAATGCTGCTAGAGAAATAGAAATACTAAATAAACAACAATATTAAAACTTTATAAAAACATCCAGAAACATGACGTGAACAACACAATTAGCCCACTGCTGAGGCTATGTTCAAAGGTGTAAAAGGGATTTAAAAGGTTCCTACTTCTGGAACAGCGGCAATTTCACTTTGGCTGCTGACTTTGTTACCTGCTACCTGACTAGCACTAGCATGTTCCCAACTTGCTAGTATGTTAGTGGATAGCTCACCACTTACAGTAGTTCACTAACTAGCCCAGAGAGGAGTCTATGTCACCAAGCGAGCCACATATTTTACAAAGGTGCTCAGGTGAATTCTCTGGTGTGACCAGACCTTTAAACAGTGTAGACATGGATGTACAGTAACAAAGTCAAATTATTGTTAGATTTGTAGAATACAGTTCTTAATTTTAGCCAAATTTGAATCTAAACTGATGTATATTTCATGAAGATAAGGTTTTTAAAGAGTAAATAAGACCTTTGCTACAGTATATTTAATAAAACAATGATTTTAGTTAACAATAGTGGGTACAATTCTTTGAGGTCATAGATTAACAACTTTTTGATTTACCTCCACATCAAATTCTGTGTGGCTCAACAAAGAGTGGAGAAGCCACGGGCCTCATCTAAATCATTACAACATGAACACATGCACGCAGATCCACACACACAAATGTATGGGTACATACCCCCACACAAATGCACAGCACAATACTGGATCTTTTTTTCTCTTCTTTTTTTTTTTTTTTTTTTGATCAGCCCTTTTAATTGTGCGTTTCTGCATCTCGCCTGGTGTATTTAGAGAAAGCGTAACAAGGCCATTCGAGCCAATTATACAAAGAGTGGTCTCCAAACCCATCGTCCAGGCGGAGGAATCACAGAAATATTTATCCTGTTTAAAAGTTTAGGAAGGAGAGAAAGGGCCTTGGCACTAAACCCTTTAGTGAGGCAAGGGGAATGAAAACCTCCAGTGTAAAAGGACCTATTAGTCTCAGGACATGGACATTAGCATGATAGTAGACTTATCCTCAGGGCTGAAGGAGAGGGACGCTGTCTCTATGCTTTCAGCTAGTGGGAGAAGGGGGGTTCCTATACATACACACACACACACACACACACAAACTCTCTGATAGGCAGGGAAATGCAAAGTGGGGCCCTATACAGAGCATGAGGCATACCAGCGACCCAGTAAATAAGGAGGAGGAGGAGGCGGGGAGGAGAGCGGGCGGTTCGGGGATTGAAGGAGGGTGATGGAGAGAGAGGAGAATTAAACTTGCTCACAACAGACGAAGAAGAGGAGAACCATTAAAAGATGTAAGGAGCAATTTGTAAAACTGCAAGTGACAACAATGCTTTGCAAGCATGAAAAAAAAGAGTTTATTCCTTCTTTTTGTATATAACATTCATCCCGTTATAGCTGCAAATGCTCTGATCTGTAATGATGAGTTAACAGGTGAATGGTGTTCCACCTTCGTCTTATTTGGGCAAAATCTTCCAGATCGTCAGTGAATCATCAAGAGTTTACTTTTTTAATGCACAGTGAAGAAAGAAAAGATAGGATGGAGGGAAGGAAGGAAGGAGGGAAGGAAGGAAGGAAGGAAGGAAGGAAGGAAGCCTGAGCAGTACAGAAGGGGTTCAAAAGGATGGGAGGGGTTAACCTGTGCAGAACAAGTTGACCAACACTTCACACCGAGTTTGGAGAGAAAGAGTCCAAACAGGAAACCCACAGTCGGACATCACTATTCCAAACACACACACACAAACAAACTCACTGTGTGTGTGTGTGTGTGTGTGTGTGTGTGTGTGTGTGTGTGTGGGCGGCAAATGAAGGGAGTTGGCTCAGTCTGGGGTCACAGAGGGCAGTTATGTACAAAGCGTGTGTTGATATAGTGTAAAGATGGAGGACACACAAGCAACTCATGCAGGGAGAGGGCAACAAGTGGAGAGAATGAACCTCATTGTATGTCCGTTAGGGAGATGCTGAGCATGGTGGGGTGATGGTGGTGTTGGTGGTGGGAAGGGGGTGCCTAAAACTAAACAACAAAACTGAAAGTTCCTACTGGCATTGAACTGTGCACTGGCAAAACAATCAGTAGGCAGAGGAAGGAGGGAGGGCAGGAGAGGAGACACCTCCAGCGAGTCTCTGAAAATATGATAAATGGCCTGTTTGGTGTGAGCATTCAGGGTTTTCAGTCAAGGCAAGACGTTGAGGGATTAGGCCGTATGAGTCAATATTAGTGTTGGTAGCATTAGGAAAGCCCTGTCTGGTTAAACAGAGCAGGGAATAAAAGCGTTTCCAGCTGATGTCAATGTTTGAACACTGATTCTAATCATTTGCACAGAGATGAGGTCTGCTTTGGTTTATCTAATAGATCAGACGCTGGTGTGGGGCTGATAGAAAGACCCTGCATATTGGAGGCAAAATAGTTTCTTGAATGCACCAGTGGGGGTACAAGTGTAAAAAATATCCTGCACTGAAGGACTGAAATTCTGCTTAAAGTTGCAGTCAGTAATATTTGAGTCGCTTTTTGCACAAAATAACTAGAAAGTCCTCTTTTAACCTAACAGTTCATGCTTTTTAAACTTGCCAGCTTTGTGTTTGTTATACTCACGGTGCACGATGCTCTTTGTTTAGTTGGATGAACACTGAGAAAAATGGAGAGACCTCTGAATAGAATGCAGTCAGAATACTACACATTTGGTCTTGATGCAACATGGCAAACATCAGCTTGCCAAAGTATCTCATCACATATTACAAACATCCAGTGGTACATTGTGCCTTGGCTTATTGTGTCAGGTTATACAGGCATACAGGGATGAAATACAATGTCAAGATGTCAAGCATTAAAAAAGTAAGTAAAAATGAGTTTAAGGAAGCGATTTAAAGGATTTGGCTGTCGATTTTCTATATTTTCCTTATTGTCAACAAATCTCACCTGCAGAGCCAAACCAACAATGAACTCATCCTACTTACAAGTATTGCATGTGTATCCAAAGCCTGATATATCATATTCCTCTGTGCAGCAGATCTCCGTTGTTGTCCAAAAACTATTAAAAACACATCGATGAGCCACACTAATGCACTGGGCGACATGTTCCACTGTCCATGAAAACAGTGGTTACCATAAAGCCAGTGTTCTACTTTCCGCATCTGCGAGGGTCTGCTAGGTTCTGCTAGGGTCTGCGTGACTTGAATTTCATCATCAAAGTGTGTATGCGTAGGCTCTGTGCGGACATTCGCGTACCTCCACTATGCTACGGTCAATAGACACCGATCTACTGCACATGTGTTGAACGCGTCCTCCAAGCAGACTCCAGAAGTACTCCGGTAGTATAAGTAGTGGCCACAGCTGTCTGTGTACATGTCTGCTTGGGAGTATATTCGGGGTTTAACTTGTATAGAAATGGCTCCAAAGAGTAAAAACAGAAATAATAATAACGCTCAGGAGTGAGGTTCTAGTACGGCAGACGCTACTGCACATGCGCGAAACATAGCACATAGCACAACAAGCTAGCAAAGCTCTGTAAACGTAACCACGTTTCTGTGAATGCTCAGTGGCAGGTTACTATCTTATCTCTTATCGCTATTTTTACTTGTTCGGGCAACAAGTTAGACTAACCACTGTTTAACACCACAGAAAATGTCAGCCAGTGCAGCAGTGCAGCTCGTTGACATGTTTTTTTTTTGGACAACAACAGAGCTCTACAGCTCAGAGGAATAAGACTTTTCTGTTTGCTGCACTGTAACTTTTATTCTCTTTTTAGCTTATTTTTTATTTTCAATTTAACTCATTTTAATTGCATTTAAATGCCTTTTTCAAAAATTGTGTTTCTTTTACATTTTGTCTTTCTGCCCTTCAAAGCACTTTGAATTGCCTTGTTGAAATGTGCCATAAAAATACACTTACCTTGTCTAAAATAAGAGTAAGACAAGAGTAACCAGTGTCTTTTCTCCCTGAAGTCTGCTTTCCCTGAGAATCTGAGAAGCACCTGATTCAGCTGCAGATTGCTAAAAGATGTGTTGAGAACCTCTTTTTACCTCGATATTTTTTCATTTCTTTATTGAGGAATACGGGTTTGACATCATTGAGATCCAACCACATTACCATATTCCTTGACATACTGTTAAAAACAATCCAAAGTATTACACAAAATAGTTCTGATAATTGGCTAAACCTCCACATATTAAAGCTCCTACACACCCACTGGCCACACACACAAGTGTTTTCACTTATTATTTGATATGTCCTTCACTCACTGGTTGATTTGTTGTACCTGTTAGGACAAAATAAATCACAACTTTATTATTCTTATTTGTACATTGAGTTTGGTGAGCTCAGCTTCGCTCCACCAAACTGCATCTTGAGCAGAGTTCTAATCAGCCATAACTGAAAACACCTGTGCAGATGTGCCAGGCCTTTAATCGTGTCACGTCATTAAGCTACAACCCAATTAGAAAGATTATGTAATGAGATGAAGATAGGTGGTCAGCACCTCTAATGTTTGGAAAACTATGGGTAGACAGTAGCCAGTAGCCACGGCAGCAGATTTGCCCCCTGCAGAGTCCAAGTCCAAATCTAGAACACCAACATCGCTGGACAGCAGTACCACTGATTACTGTTTCAAAGCACAGTTACAGTCGCAGCTCACCTGAGTTAGTTTGCCAGTGTGAAATATAATAGTTATATCAAATGTTGTTATGATATGCCATCACAGGTCTCATTATGTAAGAGGAAGTTACTGTTCCTAATTAGAGGTAGTAAGTCAAAATGCAAATGTTTTTGTAGTTCCCTATGGCTGCTAATGGCTGCCACTAGATACAGCCATAATTTACTGACAGCACGTTAGGCAGATGTAAATGAGTTGTTTTGCTGGTGGTTAATTTAACATTCTCTAAACATAACAATTTGCAAATTACAGATATTGTTGTATATGAGTTTCTCACAAAATCCAAAATTCATAAAAACCTGAGTCTTGAGTATAGATTATTTTATTTGGATATAACCAGACAGACAGTGTGGACAAACATGAAGTCATACATAAAGGCTCTGTACACCAACACAGGTGTTTTGACTTCTTCTGGCTGATCTGCTCAGAGTGGAGCTCTGCTGGGGATTACATGAGGTCACCAAACTTTACAACTTTATTAACTTGTACTACTCAAACAGGTGTAACAATGGCTCTGTTCTATCCAAATGTCCCAGTTAGCCACGACAGTGTGACAGTGAGCCAGCATGCACAATACCAGGACCCTGAATCCATCATTGATGTTATTATTTACACCTGTGCTTTTCCTGCTGTAACACAATGTCTTCAGTGAAAAGGGCCTATGAAGTACAGTGGTGTGGTGAAGTACAGTACGGTGTTGAAACAGGAATCTACCCTCGGAAAAGTTTATTAACTTTTACTCATTTTCATCTACAGATAAAACTAATAATAATATCTACAAATAAAGAAGTCATGAATACAATCTGAGATTGTAAAAAACTGCTAGATGCAGCACTTTTTGGCTAGTCAAAAATCTAAATATATACATACATTTGGGCTTTAATACCTCCACATGATTACAAAGGTTCAGTGCAAGTTACAGTAGGAACCAGCTTGAAAAGAGCCAAGAAAATCTATGTATGTGATTTTACATGTATAAGCAAAGTGTAGTCACCTACTGAATCAGGACACAACAGAATGATGATCATATGTTACATATGTATAAATTATCCTGTGTTTTTTGCTGTCCAGCACACAGCAGCTGTCAATTCAAGACACGAGGAGTTGCAGCAGCCAAAGACTTTGGTAGGAAAAAAGTAAAATCATAAAAACGTAAAACATAACAGGCTTAACAACATTTACACTGAAACCCTCCTTTGTAAAAAAAAAAAAAAAAAAAAAAGAGCTAAAAAAGAGCTGCCTTGTTTTTCAAGGGGAATTTTGCATCTCATATTTCAACTGTTTGTTTTGACCCAAATGATTTATGAGTCTCTCTAGTACAGCGGGAGCCCAAGGTTGTAACTGCGAATTCGAAACGACCCCAAACTAACTGGCATTACAGTTTCTGTTACAGTATGTCAGGTAAATGAGGCAGAATGGCACATCAGATATGACAGATAACATGCAAATTAAACCACAGTCACAATTTCACTGATGCATACATCAGAGGAATATTTCTCTTTTGAGTCACATTAGTGTGCTTCAGAATAACTGTCTGACAAGTGCTTGCATACACACTCCATTCAGGCAATAGCAAACTTGAACCATACAGTTGGGTGTGTAAGTGTGTGTGTGTGTGTGTGTGTGTGTGTGAGTGTGTGGAGGTATCCCTATAAGACCGGGAATATGCTTGGCCCGCCTACAGCTGTGATGAATGGGTCTGAGGCTTTGTACCACAATGCCCCTCACTTCATTACTGTCACATGGAACAGATGGTGCCTTTCACCGTAGCATCACATGTACACACACACACACACATACACATACACACACACCTTCTTTCCAGGGATGCTGTCGTTCTGTGATGTTCACGCACGCGCACACACACACACACACACACATACACACACATGCAGGGGACAAGCAGGCTTAATGAATTCTACACCACATGCAGCTTCTGCACTCAGCTGAGGCATTAATTTACAGATCTGAAGAGCAACCAAACAAAAAAATGAGATCATGAGTATGAAATGTTAAACAAACCAAAGAGGGGGTAATTGAATGAAGCAGGGAATAAACAAAGACCTGTGTTGCGTCTTCCAAATGGAAAATTGTTTTGGTACTTGGGAATCTAGATTTGCCGGCACAGCGACACAAAATCCCAAGATGTTTGAGGAAATCAACAATGTGTGTGTGTGTGTGTGTGTGTGTGTGTGTGTGTGTGTGTGTGTGTGTGTGCACTGGTGCCTTGGGGAGACAGCAGGTTAGACACTCTTCTTATCATTGTGTACTTTAACTGGTGTTCAGCGCATCACAATCACAAACAGACAAAGTGCAAAGTTTGTGCTTTTCTTTATTATGCATGCAAACAAGTTTACTAAACCAAACATGAGATATGTCAAGAATCACATTCAAAAAACTTTATTGTGTGTCACATAGTAACAGAAATTCCACTTTGATTTGAAATTCCTCTTTATTGGCCTGATTGGTGATGCAGGAGAGTTTGATTTTGTGTTTAGTGGTAAGGTTATTGTACCAAGATGAAATATTGAAGGTGAGTATTGATTCAATGAGTGAGCTGTAAACCCGGGTTAAGAATGTCTTTGCTAACGTTAAAAGTCTGACGTTTCCTCAGCAGGTCGAGGCGCTGCTCAGCTTTTTTGTCCGCTGAGTCAGCATGCTGAGAGGAGGAGAGGAAGGTGTCCAATTCCTTCCCCAGGTATTTGAAAGTGTTCACCTACTCCACCAATTGATCATCCAACCTGATGGGTTCAAAGAGTGGTTGTGGGTGTGCCCAGTTTCCCCCTGCTCTTACAACACAGCTCTTGTGTCTTGCTGATGTTCTTTCTTCAAAAGCCTGGACCAGGTTGTTCAACGACTGATGCTATTCTGACAGCGAGTTAGCGTCAGTCAGGTGTGCCACCAGAGCCGTGTCTGCGTCTTTAAAAAGAGTCATTCTCTCACTGTGGCACGAGATGCAGTTTGTGTAAATGGAGAAGAGAATCAGAGATGAAATGAAGTCCTAGAGGAGTCCTGTATTTAAAAAATGTTGATGCAAAATCAGATTCACATACATCAACTATGAATGAAAATGTCACCTAATTCTTGCCCACAAGTCTTCTTATTCTTCCTCTTTCGTTCCTCCCGTAAAGGCCCCCAAAGTCCTGAGCCTGTGGGTGTGTGTCACATTTGTGAAGGCCCGCTGCTTGAACAATTCTCCACTCCCTCCAGCCTTGAACCAAATTCCCCCTCAAAACCCCGACAGATATCCCTTCCCTTCCACACAGGTCACAAATTGACAAGTCCCCGCTCGCTCAGCCGCACAGGAGCATCCCTCTAGCGCGCAAATGTGGAGGGGAAATGGAGCATGAGCCAAGGGGAGCTGAGCTGTGGGGTGGGTGGAAGGTGGCGAGGTCACCTCTGGAGAGATGGTTGGCACTGTAATGATGGATGTACAGTAGGTCTGAATTCTTCAATGTGGATTTCTCTTCTTCTCTTCCCTCTTTTGGCTAGTCTCATTTATATCTTTGTCTCTTGGTCCAAACTGTCTCACCTGTCCCAAGAAGGGGAGAAAAAAGTGCGTGGAGCAAAGTTCAGAGGACAGCACACTCTGCTTTAAAGTTACACCTGCCAATGAGCGGGTGCAGTAAACTAATCTTTAAGCACACACACACACACACACACACACACATGTCTTGGCCCCGCTATCTAACTGAAAATCAGAGCCACTGATACAGCAACTGAGACCACACGCCACACAGAGCCCAGTCCAAACTCTATCTGTGGATGGAGCGAGTCTTGACTACATGGTCCCTGCATTATCTTATTGGTTTAACATTGAGTAAACTGTGGCAGCACACCAGAGCACCAGCCTTTGGTTCCTCTTTGCTTTATCATATTTCTATTTACTCTCCTTTACTTCTGCTATCTTGAAGGGAACTATTAAAGGTGCATCTCTCTTATTTACATAGGAACCAAGACAGAGTCTGTGTGTGTCCATGACTGTTAAAGTACTTTTACTTAAATGAGGTCAGGAGGAATGGCAGCGAAAGAGAAAATCGGGGCTAATTGTAAGGAGAATTGTCTTTTATCTGTGACATTTACATATAAATAAAGTGATGAAAAGGAAGGAATGACACTGATGACATTGTAATTTAAAAAAAAACATATCACACATAAATGTTGTCTTCAAATCTCATGATAACTGAATAACTGCCTCTTTATTTCAGAACGGGAAACATGTACACATGTCAACCCTGTACCACAATATACCAGCAATGTCTGAACGAATGGACTTTTTTTTTTACTATTAGTGGAGTAACTGGTCCCAGTGGGCAGCAGATGCAGGACAACCTCCCCACCATGTAACAATAGCTCCCAGTCCATGCTGTCCATCCATCTGTATTTGTCCAACACAGTAAAGAATCCCTGCAGGAAAACCAACTGGCATTCTTCTGTTTTCTATTGTGATGAATCTATCACAGGAATGGATCACTGGGAAGACAATCCAACCTAATTCTCTGATCCCAAACCAAAAAGGCGGCCAGGAATGGAGTTTGATTGATCAGGGAACAAATGGAACAGATTCTCCCTGCCTGCCTTTCTCTGCAAAAACTAGCATCTGAATGGCTAACTCAGTTAATTTCTGTGGCCTGTGGCTTCATCCCTGTCAAAACCTGACGGAGTGGCTGGTTTCAGTAGGTGGCTCTCATAATGACCAGGGGTTCATACGTGCTACTGCTGCTGCTGTAGGTCTCCGCTGCTGTCTCCGAGGTGAGTGAATGTAGACCCCCCAGTAGAGGTGAAAAGCACATCACACATTCCTGCGTCCACAAGGAGATTACTTATCACTAGTACACATCTTGCATCAACTGACATGATCCATTGATTTCAATACATTGGTCGAAAAAAGGTGCGTACAGAACAAAACCTGTCATGCTTATTCTTAACTTAAATTAAAGGCAGTGCGCTATCTCACCATTTAATAGTTTAAATCACTGTATATGTCATGTGACTGAGTGAACTATAGTGTGCTGGAGTGATATCTGAGTTGGAACCTGTTACAGCAAGAAAAAACAGTATATGCTTCCGGGCTACTCTGAGACATAAAACTCTCCACACTCAATGCCTCCACAAGTTTTATGAGCTAGCCAGCCTGAAAACAGACTGGAGGGACACTCACTAAAAATATTTGAATCAAATAGTTATATGATATTTTACAGGCATGCAAAGGCAGCTTCATATTCATTAATTCATTCAAGTGAACATGAGTTTACACTTTGAAAATCTGACATTTTGTTATTGTAGTATTTGTAGTATTTACTGTAGTAACTATACAGTAATAGTTCATGTACAATACAGTCTGCATACCCAATATTTACTTTGACATTTTCTTTAAAAATAGGGTTACCTTAATGGGTACTAGCAAGCCTCTTATAGGCATCTAGTCAGCAAATAGTTTACAGCTTCAGGTTTCAGCTTCAGCTTTAACTTTATTGTCATCAGGGGGGAATTTGCCTTGCAGCCAGGTAATGGAATAAAACATAAAAAAAATACATTAAACATATGCTAAAGATATATGCTAAAAACACCCAATGAGCACTCATGAAACAATGCACATCAGTGACAGCATAACATAAAACCTGAAGTACATCCAGCCTATTAGACGTGGCTTTTATACTCTGAATCTCCACCCAGAGGGGAGAAGCTCTCTCCGTGCAGAGGATGAAGAGGACACTCTAAAATGCCTTTGAAATAGCTCTTTTTTTTTGGAAGATGTTAGACATCACACAGAATCCAGGACAGTTATAATTTGAACAGGTCATTTAGTGTAACGATCAGAGGTTGACTTGCTCCGTGTCTATTTGCAGCCTGGTAAAACTCCTGCCTGGACTCTGCCCAGAAAAGAGTAATTGGGGGGGTGGATGGAGCAAAGAAGCAGAGGAGGGTTTCATCCTTTATTGCCCATAAAGACCCGGGAGTGGAGTCACTCGTGTGCAGTAAAAAGCGCTCGACACCTGCCGGGATGTTGACTTAAAATCTTTATCACCGATATCTAATCGCTCGCCTTCCCCCCCTGATAAATGGGCTCATGTCGGAATTTTCCCCCTCTAACTAAAAGACATGCTAAACACAGGTGTGAGTGAGTGTGTGTTTGTTTGACAGATAGAGAGGATATGCGAGAACCTGTGCATTTATTCACTTATGGCAAACTAATGCCTAATGGTTAATGCTTAAGCAGGTTTAGGTGTGTGTGTGTGTTGATGCCTGCGTGTTTATCGTCTATACCTGCGGAGGCCATGAACCTGGACAGGACATAAAGAGGAAAGAGAGAGAAAAGGGTAACGAACTGTGATTAATGGTGAACAGAGCAGACCTGCTGCCACACGCCACCGAAATTACCTGAAAACCTAACACACATGCACAAAAATTCAAAGATAGATACGCTGTTATGTGTATGCTTATTATGAGGTGGATAATGAAACTGAATGAATGTGGTGAGTCTTTCTTTCTTTGTAAGTCTTCAAGAAATGCCTCCTTTCAATGACTAAAAAGCAGAAAAGAAAATCAAGTGATGTTTAAAGCTGAAAGCAGGCCGACAGTTTCTTTAGATCTGTAACAATGATAGCTCTTGGTGCTCTTGTCTGATATGAGATACTGAGACCTTACACACTTCAAAGTGTTAGGATTACACTCTTTGCTTCTGTTAATCCTTGGAGTCAAATGACAAGAGCTACCTGTCCTGTTCGCTCACAATGACGGCATGGGCCAAAACTGTTACCGCCGGCAACAAAAACACAGAGGGGAGAAAGCTCTCTACCCGAGTCTAAATATTGACTCTGAGGTTTGTCACTGCGTCCACTTTTGCTTGACTGCTATTCACACAAGAACAAGGTGATTCAATATGAAAGTGCTGCACTTCAGGGAAGCTATTACAAAAGCGCAAACCAGAATCTGTTGAATCAGTGCATGCTGTTAAAACCGAACCTCATTTTTCACTCAGCTCATGAATATTGTGTTATAAAACCTAAACATCAAGCAAAAAAACTCATAAAGGCAGAAAGGCACTCCTCCGTGTGCAGGTACAGACAATAAATTGGTCAGTTTTGAGGAGTGACAGTAATTGTGATGTTGTGTCGGTACCAGAGGAACACAATGTGGTTCAAGGACTACAGGATAACCTGAAGGTCTAGCGTGTGTATGCGTGTGTGTGTGTGATTTGTCTGTGTCATAGGTGTGCGCATGTAAACAGCGACACTGTCAGTACAACTAAAGTCTCGCCACACCCAGAGGTGCATGTTATAAAGGACCAAATACAATGTGAACAGACTCAACACACACAATGAAACACAAAAAACACACGTAATGACCTACGCTGTCTGAGAAGGTAACCTGCAAAGTCCTAGTCCATTGTTGGAATGTAACATTTACTCAAATACTGTGCAATTTAAGGTACTTTACTTGAGTGTTTTACTCCATTTATTCAGTTTTATAATACTTTATACTTCCTCACTACTTTTCAGAGGCAAATATCGTATGTTTTACTCCATTACATTTATTTGACATCTGTAGTTACTAGTTACTATTAATCAGTAATAATAATCCAATAATATACTATATAATGACATAACACTCAATCTTTCTGTATTACTACTTTCTGCAAAAAAAAATATACTATAATTTTACTTGAGTAAGATTCTAAATGCAAGACTTTCACTTGTAATGAAACTTCATGTTGTGGTTATTGTTACTCTTAGTAAAGTATGTGTCTGTAGTAGTCAGGTACTGCATACGACTCTGCTTGTTGTTCCTTATCTGTACATGCTGATGATGAGAATTAACCCCCTCAATCATTAATTTTATTATGGCCCTACCTAAAATAAATCACTTTCTCTTTCTCTAGTCTGGCACAAATTACAGTTTTACAATGTTTGAATGAAATGTCTCTTCAGTGGCTTTACAGCATTATTTAATTGAGGCAATTATTCTCATTACCCATATGTGACCCCTGTGCCTTATTGACTGTACCAGAATGTGTTTGCTTGCTTATCTGCAAGCAGTGTGATAAACAGGAATCTACAAAGGAAAGTGAAGGAAAATGTACAAATTATGAGGCAGCCCACCTACAGAGCAGGTGAGCACACACACACCCCCCCGTTTCCAAGCAGTCAGATAGGAGCTGTCACTGAACAATAGAAGCAGGTCTGAGGCCCAGCAGCAACTGTAAGGATTCACAGAGGGGACGCAGACACATACTGATAGTGGCTGACTTGTTAAAAAAAAAAAAAAGAACGGTAGAGAGAGATAGGCAGAGAAGAGGAGAAAAAGAAGACCTCCTACTGACAAGGCCACACAGGATCAGCCGCAATTTACTAATTTATCTGACCCCCAGTCGGCTCAAGCTTCTGGGTTTGTGTGTTTGTTGGTGTGGTGGGGGGGTGGTGGGGGGGGACACACATCAACAATGCCAGTGATAATGCACTGGCACTCTACGTTCTGTCAGAACTTTGTCTAGTTTAATTTATTTGAAACACCGGGCACACAAATTGCTCTGTCCCCTGGCATCTGTGAATAAGGCTGAAATGGGATTACACAGTGACTTGTCTTCATCTCAGTCCTCCACCCTTTTTTTTTTTTTTTTTCCTTTTTTTGAGTCCTGCTCTGGACCCAGCCCTTCTCTCAGGTCTATAAAGCCCCACTGATGAGCCTGACTGGCCTGGGCTCTTAGGGCCAGTAATAATCTCTCTTTAGGAGGCTGAGAGGGTGAAGTGAGCCATAAGAACCCTCTCTGTCAGCTTTAACCGGCCAGCAGAAAGAAAAAGTCATAATTATAGTACTCTCTCTGGCTGGATTTAAATAAAGCTTCCTGGCTGGGCCCCTATAGACACACACACACACACACACACACACACGCTCACACATACACACACATGCACTTCAATAAAGAGGCACTAATCAATCAGGGGTTCCCTTGCCACGGCTTCATTGAAGCCCCTGTCTGAAAGAGGGACTGACAGCCCTCAACCTCCCAGTATTGTCAGACGAGACTGATTAGGCTTCTGACTGGCTACCTCAGCCACCAGCTAGAAAAGCACAGAGGTTAAAGGGTCTCCATTTGAAATCGACGAGCGCTGAAAAAGTTCTGGACACCTGCTTTTTAAAGTGATGCTTGTCTCTGCGGTTCTATCCTCCTTTTTTGTTATTTGCAATTTGAGGGCAGCGCAGGGGAGAGGGAGAGAGTTGTTTGAGAGAGGACAGAGTAGAAAGGGGTGAGTGGGGTACTGTGTGCATGTGTGTGTGTTTGTGTGTGTGTGTTTGTGTGGCTTAAGTTTTGAAGGGGGAGCTTGGCTGTGGGCCCAAGTCTGGAACAAAGAGGGGACACTCTTTACATGCATAGCCAGACAGAGTAAACTGGCCAGCAGCACTGCCAGCAAATACGAGGCACAAAAACAGACTTAGAGAGAACGGAAAAGAAGGAAAAACAGGAATATCGGACTAACCCTACCATCAGCTAGCTCCACCTCTAACACTTTTCAGCCATGTGTGTTTTTAAAATGAGAAATGTATTGGGTGGCATGCTTATAAGGCATTAAATCGCACAAGCTGCTTAGATTTTATTGTGTTTGCGTTCAATATGGTGCTGTGTGGCCACGGGTAAACGGAAGCTATCCCTTCGCAAACAGCCACAGGATGAACAAATACAGGCAATTAGTGCAGCACAGCAACAGAGAGAGACAGGTGGACGGAGAGGAGAGGAGAGGAGAGGAGAGGTTTGGTTTTCAGATCCCTTTATTGGGCCACTGCAGGACTTACAAAATAAACAACAGAAATTTGTCAAGCCATAGATCTTATTTTCTAATCACAAATTAAAGATCAACTCCCCATTCTCCCCCACAGAACATAAAACCCCCCCAACAGCCCATATCTCACTGAATGACAAAACATTGTCCGTCATCTTATAATATGCGTATTCCACCCTCAGTCTGGCTTTTAGCAAGCCCTTCAGAGTTGGTACCGGCTCCACGCAACCAGCACCCTGAGCCTTGTTCTTGCGTGTCAACCAGATTGCCAACTTAGCAGAACCAGCTAGAAGGTTCATTATTGTGTGTACCCGCTTTTTCCTTGCACAATATTCTGGACCAAAGATAAACAAAGGAAAAGAAAAAGACTCCCCAAATCCCTGAAACCACCTTCCTAATACCCCAAACAGTGCTGACAGCCGAGGACATTGAACAAATAAATGTGCCAGGGTTTCGGTCTGACTGCAAAACAAACACCCATCCCCTACCCCTGGATCCAGGTGCGCTCTGTATCTGTTCGTGGCTATTGCCCCATGTACAGTTCTCCACTGGAGGTCCGCCGTACGCTTTTCAATGGGCACCTTGTACAAGGACCGCCAGCTGCCTTTCGGGGAAATGTCTGGGCCAAACAACTCAGCCCACTTCGACTCCCCCATTCCTGCCAAGGAACGCAGGTTCAGGACCTTGACACTGATGTGGTGCAGTGCCTTTCTCCCCGCGTCCTTAAACCTGTCCAGTTGAGGGATAGCGAACGTCAGCAGCTGACCTCCTCCCTCCTGCCACTCCCCCACTGCTGGGGTGATCCGCAGAGAGGGGAAGCTGTATTCACCCTCCTCGATCCACTGTTCACACAGCGTCTGGTTAGCTGCATAGGTTCTCAAGCGTGGTGGCAGTGAAACACCGACTTCTTCCACCACTTTTTTAATCAGCCTGGTGGAGGTGATGTTACTCCTCTCTCTCAGGGTGTCCATGAACGTCGCTGTCATCTTCATCAGATGGCCCAGTTTGGTACAACCAGCTCTTCTAAAGCTGGCTCGCAGGCTGGCAGACTGCAGTGTGTGAGACCTAATGAAGCTGTTGAAAAACAAAGGTTCCTCAAACAACCACATGCCCGGAGTCTCATCCTTGTAACGTGAAAACTTGAGCATCTGCCAAGCCTGCAGTACCGAGCTGTAGAAAGGTGTCAGTTCGCTTTGGTCCACTTCTTCAAGCTGCGTAAGGAAAAGTTGTTTATCGTAGCCCAGGCGCCCAGCTCTTCTCAGCAACAGCCGAGCTGTATCAAGCCAGCCTGGGCCGGAGTCATACAGCAGCTTTTGTGCAGTCTGGAGTCGAAATGCAGCGATTTTGGACTGGATATCAATCAGCCCCTGCCCCCCTTCGGCCACAGGTAGATATAGGGCTGCTGCCCGGACCCAGTGCTTGCCAGACCAGAAGAAGTCCACGATGGCTCTTTGGATATCTTCGACCAGGCTTCTTGGTGGTGTCAAAACCTTGAACTTATGCCAAAGAGCCGAAGCAACCAAGTTATTGGCAACCAGAACTCTTCCCCTATATGACAACTGGGGAAGCAACCATTTCCATTTAGACAACTGAGCGCACACCTTCTCCTTAACCCCCTCCCAGTTCTTTGCCTGAAAATTCTGCGTGCCCAAATACACCCCCAGCACTTTCAGACCCTCCTTCCCCCACTCAAGCCCTCCAGGCAGGCTGGGCACCGCCTGATCCCTCCACTCCCCTACCAACAAGGCTTCACTTTTTACCCAGTTCACCCGTGCAGACGTGGCCCTTTCAAACAGGGTCAGGGTATCCTGCATATGTTGAACATCCCCCTGACTTGTGACAAAAATGTTGACGTCATCAGCATAGGCTGAAACAAAGTAAGAGGGATGATCAAGATTGGAGGACCCTGGCAGTGAAAGACCGCTGAGCCGATCTCTCAACCTGCACAGCAAAGGCTCAATTGCTAGGCTGTAAAGTTGACCTGAAATAGGACAACCCTGCCTTATCCCTCGCTGCACAGGGATCGGCCGACTCAGCCCTGCCCCTGTCTTTATTATACACTGAGCACCACTGTACAGTAAACCAATCCAAGCTAGAAAACCATCACCAATCCCAAACGCCCTCAGTGCAGAAAATAAATAAGAATGATCCACCCTATCAAAAGCTTTTTCTTGGTCCAGACACACAATACCAAAGTTAACATTTTTATGAGATGTGCAAACATCAATGATATCTCTAATGAGAAAAATATTGTCTGAGATTGTTCTGTCGGGTACACAATACGTTTGGTCTGCCTGCACAACCATTCCCAGGATGTTTTTTAGCCTATTAGACAAGGCTCTGGAAAGCACTTTGTAGTCCGTGCAGAGGAGGGCAACTGGCCTCCAGTTTTTAAGTAGTGCCAAGTCTCCTTTCTTAGGCAGCAAGGAAAGCACCGCCCGCTGACAGGAAACCGGGAGAGAGCCTGCTCTGTAGCACTCCAGCAAGACAGAATGCAAGTCCGCTCCTAGTACATCCCAGAATTGCTTAAGAAAGTCAACAGAGAGGCCATCGATCCCAGGTGCCCTCCCTGATGCCAACTGGTTTACAGCGACTCTCAACTCCTCCAGAGCCAGCTCACAGTCCAATGCAGCTTTCTCCTCCACGCTGAGCTGAGGGAGCCCTACCAGAAGCTCCTCACGACAGTCCATGTTGCATTGTTCTTCCCCAAAGAGATCAGTGTAGAAGTCCATTGCGTGTTTTCTCATCTCGCCAGGGTTCGTTGTTACTCTTCCTCCTGGAAGCTTGAGGCAGGTCATCTGCTTCCTTTGCGCCACTGATCTCTCCAGATTGAAGAAGAATGAGCTTGGGGCATCCATGTCCTTTAGCTGGATGAAGCGAGACCTGACGAGGGCTCCCTTCACTCTCTCCTTCATCAATGAGCTTAGCTCCGACCTCTTCTCCTGCAGCAGAGGACCCATGTTGGGATCAGGGTCTCTTTGTGACCCTTCCTCAATATTCATTATGCTGGCTTCGAGGTCCTGAACTGCCGCAATGATCTTAGCAGTCGAGTGGGAGGTATACTGCTGACAGAAGACCCTGATCTGTGCCTTGCCAACCTCCCACCACTGCTTCAAAGAAACAAAATCCCCCTTTCCTGTTCTCCAACACTGCCAAAAATGCCTAAAGCTCTCACAAAAAAAGCTGTCCTGCAGGAGCTTATTATTAAAAGACCAGTAGGACTTAACCCTTACACCTGGTGAACTGACCACATCTGCGCTGACAAAATGGTGGTCAGTAAAGCCAACTGGACTTATGCTGCTATTAATCAGTCTGGAGTTAAGAGTTTGTGAAATGTATATCCTGTCTAGTCTGCCTGCTGTCACCTCGTTGTTTCTGACCCTCACCCATGTGTATTGTCTAGAATGTGGATGTTTCACCCTCCATGTGTCTACCAAGTCCAATTGTGTGATGATGCTTTTTAGGCTCCGAGATGACTGTGGATGGGGTTCCACACCTGTCCTATCCATGGTAAAATCTATTGTGCAGTTAAAATCCCCAGCAATAACTAGCTGATCCTGATGGTATTTGCTCAGCTCCTTTTCCAGGAGAGCAAAAAAGACCATCCTTTCTCGTCCTTGATTTGGAGCATACACATTTACAAAACAGAATACAGAGCCCTCTATTTCAGCCCTGACAATCAGCAGCCGACCCTTCACCACTTCAGTAGAGGACAAGACTGCTGCATTTGCAGATGTTCTAAACAGAACAGCTACCCCTGCACTGAAGTTAGTGCCATGGCTAAGGGTGTGTGAGCCCTCCCACCATAAGCCCCAATCTACCTCATCCCCTGTACTAGTATGTGTCTCTTGTAGAAACAAGACATCAACCCTTTTCTGAGTACAAACTTCAGAGATGAGTGCCCTCTTATGCAAATCCCTCCCACCGTTGATGTTTAAAGACCCTATTTTAAGGCTATGCATAGAGAGTAGAGAGAAAGGAGACAGGCAGGATGAAACGAATAGAGACCAGTACAGAAGAAAAAACACCATGTGCTGCATGATCATGTTACTTTCTTGTCCTCCTGGCAGTTTTACCTATCTTTTCCTTTCTCAGAGTTGTAATGTGCTTTTTAAGGCGGAAGCGTTTCTTTTCGTCCAAAAGATCAAAACTAACCAGCCTTTTCAGCATGTCAACAGATTTGATGAACTTATTGGTGTCACTGAAATAGTCACTCACTTTCACAGACTTCTTGAAAGTTACATCCAGAAAATGATTAATGTCCTCCAAAGAATAAAGATCATCAACATTCCTGTTACTTTCACAGACAGAAACAGCATCTGACTCTGAGTCAAACTCTATGTCCTCAGCTTCGCCTGACGCCTGACTATGGAGCCCACTCTGTCCTTCACTGATGATAGCGATGTTATCTTTGCCTGAGAAACTAGTTGAAGCTGTCTCTTCTGTGGACCGTGATTGTGTTTCAGTGCCTGCAGACTGAGAGCTATTCAACTTTTCTGCATCCAGTGAAGCCCACTGCTCATGCTGACCCCGCTCCTCCCTAGCCAACACACATGCAGCACCGGCATCAGCCGCCAAAGCGGCATCGGCCTCAGCGGCACCGGGGGCAGCGGCAGCCACCCCGGGAGCGGCGAAAGCCGCACCGGGAGCGGCCGCAGCGGCCCCGGGAGCAGCGACAGCCGCACCGGGAGCGGCCACAGCGGCCCCGGGAGCGGCAACAGCGGCACCGGGAGCGGCAACAGCGGCACCGGGAGCGACGCCAGCCGCCCCGGGAGCGGCCACACCGGCACCGGGAGCGGCCTCAGCCGCACCGGGAGCAGCGCCAGCCGCACCGGGAGCAGCGCCAGCCGCACCAGCAGCGGGCCCACCTGTCACTTCCTGCTGCTTATGCGGACACGCAACGCGCTTGTGTCCCACATCTCCACACTCAAAACATTTGAACTGCCCTGAAGTAGCATACACCATGTAAAACCCATCACCGTGCTTCACTCTGAAACTCACCTCCAGTGTTTGAGTGGGTGAATCCAAAAACATAAAGATCTGCCTCCTCAGAGACTGAACATGCCTCAGTTTCGGGTCCTTACACCCTAAACTCATTATCTTAAACCCACTGGCAAGTTTACCAAACCTCCGGAGTTCATTTTCCAGCAACTCATTGGGTATAAACGGCGGGACACCGGAGACGGTGATCCGTGTAGAGGGTACTGACAGCGGGGACACCTGTACAAACACATCCCTGATAAACACACCTCTCTCTATCAACTCATGCACATGGCGCTCCTCTTTTAAGAAGACAACCACTGCTTTGTTCATTCGGGAGGCAAAAGACAGATTTTCATGTCCTACCTGCTCACCTGCAGCCAGTAAAACCTCCTCCACAGTAACATTACCTTCCGGAGGGACTATCCGCACTCCCTGTCTGATAGACGGAGGTGGCGTCCCGGCTGACGCCATTCCTCCCCGTAGGGAAGACAAAACACCGGACAGCACCAACAATCACACCGCTAACACACAATACAAGCGTTAATATAACTTACCTGATCATGCAGTTAGAGAGAGAGAAAGAACAGTTGAAAGACAGGATCAAAACAAACTCAAATTCCGCGCCACCACCGCTCACGCTCACACTCACGATTACCGGAAACGGAAACAGAGGAGAGGAGAGGAGAGGAGAGGAGAGGAGAGGAGAGGAGAGGAGAGAGGACAAGAGAGGAGATAATATGATACAGAATCATAAAACTTTACTTTTAAATTGTCAAAAGATGTGAAATGAATTATAAAGATTCACCTCACACATCAGGTAGATGCATTTATCAGTGTATGTGTTACCTCTGTTATCTGTTGTGTGTATGCTCTCTCCATTAGAAAACACTTGGATGTAAACGTCATCACAAACTTGTATCTCTAACCTCTGAATGGCCCAGTAGCAACTGAACAATTCCTCAGTTCGGTCACTTCAGATGAATTGATTTTTCACTTAAAGGCCAACTTTTTTTTCCCATCACTGTTATTTTTAAGGAGGTGTGATGGATTCCCTTTCTTTTATGCTCCCCTTTTTTTTTCTCCACTGAAATCAGCTTAAAGCTCTGCAACGATTTCACCCTTTAAAAAGGAGAGCCACTCCATCAATGAGGGACAATAGTATATTCTGACAAAAAAAAAAAAAGTCTGAGGGCGTTACGCCACCCTGCCATCACCGGGTTCCCTTCCATACAGCCTCTACCGGTGACTGGTAAATGCCACTTTCAATCTTTCTCTTTTCTCTCCTCTTTCCTTTTCACTCCTTCTATTCCTTGCCCTCAATGGGTGTGTTAAGTATTGTGCGTTCTGATGGGGGCGGTGAGTCAGTCAGGATCATTAAAAGCAGGCCGAGCCTTTGGCCAGATCAAAATAATTAACTGGAGAGGTCACAAGCTAATGAAATGAAATGGGGGCTGAAAGGAGCCCCTAAATGGTGCTCACTAATCCTCCCTTTACCTTGTTTTAGGGAGGGGGCAGAACTCTATAAGCCAGGGCATCTCTGCTGATAATAGGTTGTGGGGTGCAGGGGGACCTGGGACTATGGATTTGTGTGTGTGTGTGTGTGAGAGAGAGAGAGAGAGAGAGAACTGCAAATAACATCCATCTTAACATTCCTAACACTCCTAAAAATGTAAAATGGTTTTCAGTTGCTCTAATGCAAATTAGCTTTGCGTAATCACGTGTTATGTAGGAGTGCAGTGCAGTGGAGTGATCTTGTTTCAAGATATTGACATCTGTCTCTTTAAAATCACTAAAAGAGAATAAGTTCAATAAGAAGTGAAGATCAAGTTGCGATAATACTCAGTTAGAAGGAAAAATCCTGCTTTTAAAAGTTTATTTAAGCAAAGTTACTTCAGTACTATCAGAAAATAAACATGCAGGCAGAATGGCCCTTGTCATTGTTATATTATTGCTTTGTATATTATGCTGTTGGGTTGTTATTTCTGATGCATTAAGCAGCTTACTGGACTAGAGAAGACTGAAGTCTAAAGTCTAAAGTGCATGTAAGGGATATTGTACAAAAAGAGATCAAAGAGGGTAAGAGAAATATTAGGTGGATTAGATAATATCCACACATGGGTGTATGAGTAAAATGAGCCCAACATTAAGGATATGAAACAGGACAAATCCAACCAAGCTTCTCTGTGGTTTACTGAGCCACCTTCACTTGATTCCTTAATCCTGCATGTGCTTTCATGTTTCCATTCAGAGTCCTTACACACAAACCTTTTATGACCAGGAGCAAGTGTACACTAAGCTTTGATACTATAAAGAAGGCACTTCTATTGTGTCATGCAGAGATATTCACAAGACATATAAAAGAAAATATCTAAGTGTCCTACTGTCTGTCTGAATCGAACAATAGAGGAATGAAGCATGTGATCCGAAGCTGAAGGCGATGCGTGTCAGAGGCTGATGAAGCCATGGTGTGTCACTGTGAACAGGTTCACCAGGGGCAGGCTCCAACCTGCTGAGGACCCCGGGACATGAATCCATGTGTGTGTGTGTGTGTGTGTGTGTGTGTGTGTGTGTGGGTCGGTAGGGACTGAGTTTGTGTGAGTTAAAAAAAAGAGAGTAGAGAGGAGGTTTTCAGGGTTAGAGGTGTGACCTCTGACATTTAGACAGTCATAAAATTTGCACACCAACACACGCATACACAAACTTTAAGGCGCCACAATGTATCGTTGAGTGACGGAATGCACCTGATCTCGGCAGGAGAATGGGAGAAAGCTATTTAAGAAAAACAAAGACACACACACACACACGCACACAGAGCAAGCCCACACATAGCATGTTTTTGGAAAGACAGTTTTGGGAGTTACCGTTTTTTTCTTTGATGACTTAGCATCTCATGTCATCACACACACACACACACACACACTGTGAGGGCAGACTAGATCGTAATGATTGTGATAGTGTAAGAAGAGTGCAAAGTGCTTACCTGACAGTATGAAAGAATACATTCAAACAAATAGTACATATTGTTTTATATATTATAGGCAGTTCGGTTTTGGCAGTAATAATCACATCTGAGGGCTGAATCCAATGCAGAAGTGTCTTAAGATGAAGTTCCTCTAATGACCACTAGATGCTGGCTCAAAGAAAACTTATATCAAGGTGATTGGACAATATCCCCACTTCTCTTTGTCATTTTTTAACCCAACAAGTTTTGGTGTCAATACCTAATGTCTTCTAATGTGTGTCCTGGTGCTGTTTTTGACTATTATTGTTCCATTAAAGGGCTATCAAGCTTTAAAGATGCACATTTTGAGGGTGTGTGACAGGTGACAGGAGACAGGTGTCGCTTTTTGCTTATTCCACCACAGTGCCCAAATTTGGATTTTATGGCTCCCGTGAAAATGAAGCTGAACCTCTGGCTTGAAAACGTCCCCTGAGAATCCAATCAGGGACGTAACTGAGGCTACTTTTATTGTTTGTTTGTTGTTTGTTTGTTTTCAGGGTTTTTATGATTCAGATTCCTGTATCAAACTTGATCATAGTGAAGAAAAACTCAAATAATCTGCAATATTAAAGACATCAGTAGAATCTGGAAGATTGATACATTTGGAGAAAGATGTCATTGACCAGGCCCAGTTCTCATTTCAAAGCCCTGGTGATCACAGGTCATCGCAGGTGAACTTTCTATTCTTCATGCTGATACCCATCACTTGCTGATATCTCCATCACCAACTTTGGTCTCAGCCCATGACTCCAGACCACATCTCCCCCATCTGCCTGCATAAGTTTATCCTGCACTTTAAAGGCGTCATTTTATGACTCGCAGCTCCAAGTTTGCAGTCCCATCATTTTGTCCGTCACATTCTTTCCCTCAGCTAACCTCAGACACCAGCTCTGCTCTTCCTTCCCAATAAACCCAAACAAACCAAAAAAGAAAAATACGTCTCCCTCTCCGACTCTGTACAAGCGGTCCACTCCAGGCTGCTGGCTGCAGTCTCTCTCTGAACCATCATTACAGTCATTAGGCAAGAATAAGCTCTGTATCACAGGAGTCCACCCGCATCCAGTTTAACCCAGCACAATTAGCACATCCGTTGGAGTAGAATTACCCTGTAAAATGAGAATGCTCTGGACAAAAGAGGCAGGAGAGTTGGAGTTGAAAAAAAAGAGGGTAAGTGTGAGGGAAAGGGGGAGAGAGGAGGAGAGGAGAAAGAAGGGAGGACAGGGAGAGATTAAAATTGTTTGAATTGAGTCCACGCTCGCCCCATTCATTTGGTATTCTGCTCAAATCAGGGCTTTTGTTCAGCCTGGCGTAAAGTAGTGTCAATCATCTCGACCCGGTTTTGTAGAATGGGGAAATTTATTATGAATTTGCTCCTGCAAATAATGAGGACTACCCCCTGCCTGCTCTCCCTTTTCCCTACTCCTTCTCCCCCCAAGCCACCTCTCCTCGCTCCCCCTCGCCTCCACCCCCATATCAATGCTGCAGAATAGGCAATACAGAGTGAAGTTAGCAATCTCAGGGCCACTCGCACTCTGGACCCACATCAAAGTGACAGAGACGTCCAATCAGATTTGTCTTACAGGCATTACATGATGAATATGGTGCAGCCGCAGCACAAAAGCGCCTTTGTGTCTCCTCCGAGCAGAGACTATTCACAGCCCGCCACAGCCAGCCAGAGTGGAAGTAAATGGCCAAAAGGGCCCAGGCCAAAAAAAAAGCACCCAAACTTGTGCAGCACAATGGCCCATGCAAATCACAGCCCCCGCCACCTCCACCCTACCACAACTCCCCACCTCTTCCATCCCTCCACCCTTCAGGCCTGAGCTTGGTTCCTCCTCTGCTGGGTCGTCTGAAGTTTAGGGCCTATTCACACACATACAGAGGTGTCAGTTAAAAGTGCTGAGCTGCACGCATTCAAACTCCTTTTTTTTTCATTCTACTCATTTGAAAAGAGAAAGATTTCTTTTTTTTCCAGAAAGATAGAAGAAAAACATGAGTCGAATGAGTGACTTTTTTATCAGAAAGTAGGGGTGACTTGACGGCTGTGAGCAGAAGACGTCTATTTAAGACTTTTGGTGTGGGGAAGAGGATTTTCAGCATACTGGAGTGGCCCAATATGACATTTGCTTGCACTGAGAGAAAAAAAGACATGAAATGAGTTGTGCCCACTTTGGCACAGACTAAGGTCTTATATTGATCCAGAGATCCAGTGGTTCAACAAAACCATGAACAATACACAAGTACAACTTTGAAACCGTTATGTTTAAATTGTTTTAATTTGTGTACTCTGCTTTCTTTTGTATTTATTTGATTTGGTTTTTTATATTTATATTTTTATATTTAATGTCATGTGCTTTTATCCTGTGTTACACTGCTGCACAACCAATTGCCCCTTGGGGACAAATAAAGTAATTGATTGAACTCAGTGGATTAAGTACTGTAGTATGCTGACTCGAGGTGCAGAAAAGTTTAAGCAGAAAGTCAATGCAATGGATCCACAGTATGTCTTCCACTCCAGGAATTGAAAAGCTTGATATTGACGTCTGAATTTGAATCCCAGAAGCTTAACTATGTGGTTCAAATTAAGGAACAGGGCATGTTCATCGGCACTGGTTCAAATTCCAGCTCCTGCTATCCTCATAGCATATAAGAAATAATTGATCATTTAATAAAACATAACAGTAGAAAATTAACAAGTGAAACTACTGGTTCTGTGAAGAAGATACTTAAGTGAGAAAGAACTCATAGGTAGCATCTACAGCACAAAAGATTCTAAATTTATTAAGGAGGGAAAAGACTAGAAGCTTTAAATCTAAGAGGCCTTTAGATTTAGAGATTGTGGAGAGCCACTGTGACCTGCAGTGACTGACCATAAGTTCTTTCAGGGCAGTAGTAGCAGCAGTGATTAGTGCGAATACTAGTGCTTCCATATAGTGCTTCAACTACCCAGAACCTTACTCAATCAATAGCCAAGGGGTCAACAAATTTGTCTCTGAACCAGCTGCACAGCCGTGTGTGTGTGTGTGTGTGTGTGTGTGTGTGTGTGTGTGTGTGTGTGTGTGTGTGTGTGTGTGTGTGTAAATGAGTATACTGCAAATCAGTTCAGCATGTCTTCTGTCCACGTTAAATATAAACGGGTCTGCGCCCCTGCTTAAACATTAACACCTCTGTAAGCATTGCTCAAGGTTGTGCACCATCTCTTCAGTCATCTAAATCTCAGCTCTATCTGATCTCTGGTCATGTCTGGTGCCATAACTGTATTTATAATTTCTGCATCTTTACAGTCATGACTCTGACCGGTGTTTCACAGAGTTTTGTGTGTTGTTTATTGCATTTGTGTCAAGTTGTTTTGGACTGTTTTATGTTGACCCTGTTAATCTAAGTAAGACAAAATAGTTTAGTAATTATGAATGAATTATGAAAGAGAAATAGACAGGTGTTGTGCTTGTGGTCTGGAGAAATGCATGCTAAGACAAAGTCTGGTTTCCCCGTGTTATGAGCTCAGTAGCTGACTCATTACTCAGAGTCTTGCCTGCAGTCCCTGAAGCACCTGTTGCTCTGCAGGTAGATGCGGCTCTGCTGTGAATGGCTTGACTTCAGCAGCTGCACCTCATCCCAAACAGAAGACAGTTTGATCAAATATTTTCATTTCAACACTAAATGAAAAATCATTCTCAGCTGAATTCAAGTCAACTTAAAATTTATAGTTATCAGAATCAAAGGTTCAGGTCTTGTGACTTGAAAAGTGTATAAAGAAACATTGTTCAGTTTGGAAATCCCTGATGATGGACACCTGCTGTGTGTGTTGTCATGAAAGTATGTCAGATAAGTCTGTTTTCTTGGACAAAAATGACAACAATGCAATCATGAACACTTGTATCCACTTACCCTCACAGTTATTGGTGCAAGTCATCACAGCTGCCAATTTGATGTGTTGGGACATGTGGTGCAAGATAAACTACACTTGAAACTCCTTCTGTTGAATTCATGTAACTGAAGAGAAAAGTTTTAATGAATTTCTCAAATTCCGATCAGTTAACTCTGCTGCTCTACAGCATCATAACAAATGAAGGACAAAACCATTTTCATGTTGATATAACTGAATGAATCACGCTGAAAGGCTCGTATTTTGAGTCAAGTCAAAAGGTGGTGAGTAATAAAACAGTTTTGTAAATAGTGACAGTGTTATCATGTAAATATTTTTCTACCTCCAAAATGATTCATGTTGTGGGACATACACTGATCAACGTATTTTGCCGAGGGAGTCAAAACATAAGGCACAATTAAGGTTGGACACCAAAACTAGTTCAGCAATGCGCATTTTACGCACACACTGGGACTGGGATACAGATGAGATGTGCGCGTTCAGGGCAGCGGGTGACCCCTCACCACCCTCTTCGCCTAATTTAGCTCTATGTTATAGTCACTGCCCATTTTGGCGTTTCCATGGTTTACGCATACATCATGGCTTTCGCAAGAAAACGCATGCATAAATGAGCTGCATGTGATTGATTATTCAGCAATGGATTAAGCCAAAATTAACATCGCCCTTATATTGTCAACATGAAAATGACCCACCGACAAAATGACATGAATAAATCTATTTTCGCCCCTGCTCCCCCTTATATGGCTCAGGAGAAGATTGCATATCCATCTTAGGAGGACAAGAGACAAGCGCTTATTTTCACTTTGTGCCCTGGCCTCTGCCTGACACTGAAGGACATCAGAAACTCCATTTCAGCCGTATAATAATGGACCAGCGGGATATTTTGCGTCCAACATTGATTTGTCTATTTGAGTCCCGGTGACGTAGGGAGGTTGTAAAGCAGAGCGTAATTAATGTCATTTATCACTTGTTTGATTTTGTCACTGCTTTTACCGACAGGGCTCACATAAGCGAGCCATTAACCAATGGGAGCAGGGCGCCTGAGCCTTTGTCACCAAGTACAGGCACGTGGCTTACACCTGCAAGCTGCAGTGTGTGTGTGTGTGTGTGTGTGTGTGTGTGTGTGTGTAAGACAGACAGAGGGAGCACATGCATGCATGCACATGCGTGTGGCACACTTTCAGGTGCAGAAAAAGAATATCCCACACATCTGAAACCTGTGTTGTTTTGGCCTACTACTATCGCTCATATTCTTTGCTCTTATTTTGGCTCAATGCCGGCTGTCTCCTAGTTTTTTTTGAATTTCGGACTATAAAACCAGCTTCAATCAGCCTCTCTTGTTGCTGATTTTCCACTCCCACAGAGAGCACCAGGTGAAATTAAACTTGTTATTTCTCGTTCTGCCTCGCTGAATTTGGCATCAGTGTTTATTTACAATAGAAGATCTTCCATAATTCGCATAATGAGGCGCAAAGGCGCACACAATAGTGTTCACAATGGGGCGTTGTGCTCCCCATTTCGCCGGAGATGGGCTTTTTGATTGGGCTGTGTGCGCCATGAAAAACACAGTTGGGGATACAACTAGTCTACAACCCCAGGTTTTATTTAGATTGATCTCAATCGGGCAATAAGAATTTTGACCCTCTCATTGTCTTGCTGACTTTCCCCAGGCCGTATTTCAAAGTGTCTATACCCTTTGAGAGGAGTGAATTGCACCCCTCCTCCCCCCCTCCCTCTCTCCCTCCGCTCCAGGCCCTCTGGGCTATTGGGTAAAGGCATAGTATGCAAAAGAAACAATGCAATGCATGAAACGTAATATTAATCTCCCCGTCCTGAATGCAGACAAAGCGCTGTAGAAGGTGCACGTCTATAATGGTTATTGAGTGCTCACCCAGCTGCGCAATTTTCCCCCGTGTGCCCAACCAACTCGGGAAAAGGTCATGGAGGGGCTTTGAATAGAAGAGAAGCTCCCTAGTTTGCTCAATTACCGCCACCAACACACACCCCTCTCTCCCTCACTCTCTCTCTCTCACACACACACACACACACACACGAGCATAAATGTATGCAATATCAGCTGAAGAACCAAACCACTGCAAAAAGCATATAATATAAATAGATTCATCTTTATTTATAAAACTTGTTTTACACAAAATATATCTGTTAAAATCAAATATTTACATTTTAGGCTACTGGAAATGGAGAACAAGTGCATACATTAATAAAGGTCTCCTTACCACCTATTTTAGAAAAAAAACAAAACAACTACAATCTGTCACAGGTAGTAGCCTTGATATTGCTGTCCAGTCACACAACTTATACATGCCAACTCACTTCCTCACTGACAGCACGGTTCTCAAAACACTGTCAGGAAAAGTGGCAGTGACTGTTGTTCAAGAACATTGTTTGCTTGACTCAGTGTACAAAAATATGTCTTCATGTTAAACAACTCGTTGTATAGGCTAATACAATTTCGTTAGGAAAGGGAAGAAATGTACATCACGAACAAAACAAAACAAAACAAAAAAAGTCTGTTGACGCATCATCTTTGTTTTGTCTTCCAACAGACGTGGCAGCTGAGGAAGGCAGTCCTGCTCTGATGAAACACTCATCAAACAAGTCTTCTTGAACTACAGCACCGTCTCTGCAGAGCCTGCTGTGTCACGTATTAATTGCACTTATTCAATCATAACATCAACAGTTCTTTACTTCCACGCGTCAACGTGACACTGTCCAACTCCCTCCTTCTTGTGGGGACTTCAGGGCGACTACTTATGCAACAAGAGGCTCCCCCTCCCTCTCTCTCTCTCTCTCTCTCTCTCTCTCTCTCTCTCTCTCTCTCTCTCACTATTGCTTTACTCCTGCAGAAGCTGCCCGGGTGAGGGAGGGAGGCAACAGATCACTTCCAAGCACGGAGGGCAAGACTGATCTGATGCCTTTATCAAGTCTTTGTCAGCATTTCTGAAAGAAGACAGCTGCTTTTACGCACAGACGCTGCTGTGTGGTTCTGATGCTGTCAGCCTCAGTACCTGTCGAACCAGGTTGTAAAGTCCAACAGCTCCTGTTCCTCTGAGCTCAAAGGCTCGTAGCCACCTTCATCTGATGAGTAGGTGGAGTGAGGCGACTCCGGGTCGGCAGAGTAGCTGTTGGAGAGCGTCGGGGATGGCAGCCCGCACTGGAAAGCAGCCGACACAGCGTCGTGTTCGTCCAGAAGTTGCTGTAAAGCCCTGATGTACTCCACCGCAGACCTCAGGGTCTCTACTTTGCTCATCTTCTTGTTGGCTGCGCCGTTAGGCACATGTTGACGCAGCGTCTGGAAACCCATGTTGACTTGTTTGACCCGGTTCCTCTCTCTTTCGTTCCGCCGGGCAACGGCCACTGGCTGCTGCTGAGGGATGGAGTAGCCGAGGCCGTTGAAGCTCAGGCGCCGCTTGCAGCGCAGGAGCTCCGGCGAGCTGGAGCGCTGTCTCTTCAGCACCTTGGTTTTGCTTTGGTAGCCAGCAGCGCTGCTGTTGGGGTGCACGGCGGGGACTGCGCAGTCCTGCGCCGGGGCGTGCAGGCTGATGCTGGCGCGTCTTTCAGTAAGTCCAAAGGTGAATGCAGTCTGCGTGGTAGTGATGGTCGTAGTTTCCATCTCGCTGACAGTTCTTCTGAAGTGACGGATGCAGAGGGCGAGTGCAGCTTCAAATAGTGGGACAAGAAGAGGAGGAAGAGCGGAAAAAGGGTGGCAGTGTACAGCTCTCGTGTCCTTCGCGTGGGGACCGTGTGGCTAACTCTAGTCCAAGTCTCTCTTGACTGCTTACTCCACGAGCCGATCTGACCCAAACTTTGGCAGCACTCCTCTTTTTCAACACGCGCCCCAACACACACCCCACCCACCCCTTTTAGGAGACGCACGCTTCGTCGCGAGGCCCCGCCCCCGCTGTGTGATTCTTCTGCTCGCCGGCTCCCCCCGGGCCAGGCGCGTGGCTTCGGGAGCTCAGTAAACAATCCCGAGCTTTCACTGCGCCGGGAGCACGCGCTGGGCTCATTTACATTCCAATGTCTCTAACTTGAAGGCCCATTGGTCGATTCAAACGGCCTGCAACCGTGCGAAAAGAAAGAAAGGAGAAAAAAGACAGAGAGAGAAGAAAAAAAAAGAAGAGAGAATGAAAAAGTGAATGGTTTGGTTCTTTGAAATGCCTTTTGAATTTGACAATGTACCCCTGGCAAGTCTTCAAATTATCAGTCTTCCCCCCTCGGCCATCTTTCTCCTCTAGCTCTTTACAATCACAAATACCAAGGACGCTCTCTCCTGTATCCAGGCTACAGCTTTACAGAGCAAAATAAATTGCAAGCGTGTCTCTCAGCGCAATAATTGGCAATTATAAAGCTGGCGTAGGGAGGCGATTCATTTAGAAGTAAACATCGTGTTTATGACATGTAGGCTTCAGAGCGCATCACTGCTCAACTTCTCAGCTCTGCAGGTCCAGTTTGTTGGCACTTGCTCGGCAGGTCATCGCTAGAAATCTTAACCGTGCCCAATTCTTTCGCTTCCATCTGAATGCAAAATAATTTCTCCAGTGTTATATATTTACTTACAGGCTACTCTTATAAGGAGACCACAGAGGGGATTATCTGCACGGATGCAGCATTTCAGCACCACATCTGACTGGATAGTTGAACACAACAGTAGTCACCATTTAGTTTCAGTTTCACCTCGTTTTATTTAGTATTAGATTTTATTCAGTATTGTCCAAAAAAATTAGAAATGCGTTTCTGTTCTTGGAAAAAAAAAGTGTCATTGCCAGCAAACTGTCAGTGAGATAGTCTGTGTGGAAACGTAAAGACCGTCACCCATATAATAAAAATGGGACACTTGCGGCCTCTGGTGGGATAAATTAGTAATTACCTCTTGCAACTCGACTTGACACAATGTCCGTGTGAAGGGAATTCCCCTGACAGCTGGTGGTTAGACATCTCTTCCTCTGGCCTGAGATTGCCCTTAAAATTAACATCCACTATTTATATATGACGTGTCATTTTCACACACACAAAAAAAAAAATGCTACAAAACAGTCAAAACAAAAGAAATAAAAGAAAACCAACAACTTTCCCAGTCAGATCTTCAGACCTTCATTGTCTTAACAAAATTCAGAAATCACTGAAGGAAACATTTACTGTACATACAGGAGAAATCAGAGTAAATACCAATCAAATAATCCATTTTGTCTTCTCTTCCAGGCTTTTAAAGCTAACAAGCCTTAGTTTAGCTTAGTATGTTGGTGTTTTCAGACCATTTGCTTCCTTTTAATAGAATTTAACATTTCAACACAAGTCATGCCTGTAGACACGCAGCATACAGTAGCAGCCTCCTCAAACACTGAGCAGAGCCACGGTGCAATTACGGTGTGATCATGTCATATTTGGTCAATTTATGTCCAAGAAAAACCCCTCCCCTCTTAGAAAACATCATTATCATCATCTTTTCCTTTCTTGATGGCTGAGGTGAGATTCTCGTATATTTTGATACTGCCTGCTGTAACAGGTTTTTTTTCCCTGTGTGTGTTCTCTAAGTAATATAAATATAATAATATAAACACTAAGCAGCAATATAGAATTGCATTAGCCTGTGTGCTTCAGCATGTTTCTCAGACTGACGGTGCTTTACATGGCAATCCCCACTTTGAACCTCATAGATTTCCCCCTTCCTCTCCTTCCCCTGCCAACAGCAGAGGGCGTTCAGTGACATTAGAAGTGAAAGCCTTCTGTTACAAACCTGTTCATTCATCACTGGTCTTATTATAGTGTCTCTACCATTTCTACTGACTGAAATGGCATCTGCCCTGATGTTACAGCTGAACATCTGATAAAATTGTCAGTGTTATAAATGTACTATGATAACCTGCGCTGATGAGGAAGTCTTACAACACGTACTTGTTGTCGTACGTTGTTGTGCTTTTGTCTAACAATTCTCTTGAAAAATGCTGAACCACATAACTGATGGCGAAAGGCCACATAGGAATTTTCTTGACAATATCGATGACAATGTTGTCATTTTCATTACAGTAGTGTTGTTATCAGAACCCGCTGTACGCTGTCTCTAACAAAGAGAAAGATTCATTTCCTGACTTCCTTATTAGGGATATCTGGCACGGTGAATTCCCCCGCAGACTACCAAAGCACTTTGTTGCCACACTCCTGAGTCAGCAAAACCCAAGACACACACACACACACACACAACCAGAAGCATTCAGACAGAGTTTACAGGAAACTGTTGGAAAGCTTTTGATTTGCCAAAGTCTTATTCCCAGATAAGGGTGTGGTTGTTTATGAGAACTGTAGCAGGTTTACTAAAGCACACTGAAACTCCTGTGCCAGTGCCTCAAGTTAACAATGTCTATATGTGATACAAGTGAGATAATAATGATTAAGAGATAGAGAGTTAAAGAGGGAGATATGAATGAGGAAGGAGAGTCTAGGATCTAGCTAGAATACCCAATAAAAAAATCCCCTTTAAAGATTTTTTTTTTTGACTTTAAGTGCACCTGCTACATACAAGTGTGTCTTCCTAATTCCATAAATGTGTCTGCACAGGTAAGATAAGGGTGGCCTTGGCCTTATCTCACCCTCATATTCTTGGAACTTTTGCAGCACACTGTGGCACACTAGGGGATCAGGGCCGGTGCTCAAGTGCCCAAAGTCAGAAAGTAATAAACGATCAAACCAAAAATAGAATTTGCACAGGCATAAAATATTCCACATGACTATTTGGCTTCACAGACACAAGCTGACACTGCTGATATTGCCTTTGTGTTATGAATAAAAATGCAAAATAGGATCTGAACTTGCCCCGTGTTCTCTCAATGATCCTACATCCTTTTTCAGTTGCAGCGATGTTAGCTAAAGGGCCATCTACAAGGACTGAGCCGTGTTTCCAATGCTCAGGAAAGGAGAAGTGCATCATTAGGGCGTGTGTATCGCTTCTCTATTCTTGACACATATGCTGGGCTCTAGGTGTGCATGAGCTGTGTTTACTGAGCTGTTTGGTGATCAGACAATAGAAAGCAGTTCTACCTTAGAAGAAAGTAAAAAGAAGGCTTTGTGACCGCCAGCATGCACGCTAATGCAACACACAGTACCTGACCTTTTGTAGTGTGATTCAGGGGAAAAGGTTGGGTAAGACCCTGGAGAAGTAGAGAAAAATAATATTTTCCAGTTGTGCTTTCCTGCATCGGGAAGTTCTAAAAACGCTGATGTCAAAAAGAGGAAGTGAAGCTTCGTTTGGAACAAGCTGAGTAGTTGTTTTTAGTAATATAGACTAAAATTTAAGTCATGGCAAGACAAGTGTAACCCCACAGCACTCTCACCCATGGTCTGAATATAAATATTCTGTCTCATACACACATGACACAACCGCACACCTGCAGGGATCTCACTCAGAAAGTCCCCTAAAACACATTTAAAACAAATCAGAGTATGTTCACTGGTGTCTAAATGCAGTTGTGATGCAGCCAAGACCTTTAATGGTGGAAACATTTTACACAGACATTTAAAATATGTACATAAAAAACAATCAACACACTAAGAAATGTTGTCTGTCTATAATCGCAAGAAAAACGGAGCAACACAAAGTCATTTGTTTGAACTTCACAGATCACAAGTTGTTTGAAAATAACACATATACTAGTATATAGTATGTGTGTGTGTGTGTGTGTGTGTGTGTGTGTGTGACATACAATATATTATATGAAATATTAAAACCCCAGATGTCATGTTTTTGCCATATTTTATTTGCGCCAGAATATTTTAGATGTACGGCACATCTTTTTATAGCCTTTGTCCTTTATGTCATGTCATAATTCAGCATTACACATTTAGTTTAGAAAGACTGGGATCTGACAGCAGCAACAGAATTATAAACACGCTCTGGGCCAAAGATCTCCCGGCTCACTGTGTCGCAAATGGTGTCTGGCAACCTGCTTAGCTACAGTATAATTTTGTTTTTTGACAGGTCCAATTGTGTGAAATCTAGTTTTAAGGTGATACCAATACTGTGCTTACTTATGGTGCATATTCCTGTATTCATATGTATATAATAAAATACCACATTGCATTATTGAGGATATGTGATATTTCATAAGAATGCTGCACACAATGAACCAGGGGCCCCCACGCACTATAATCCGGTTATACCCGCAGGTGGCTCTGGTATGTTTTGCTTTGTTTTTTAACCAATGCAAACACGCTGTATACAGTACAGCAGGATTGGCAGCATTCCCATCAAAAGGTTAAGATCCAACTGCAATAACCCGAACTGAGTCTCATTTGGTATGTTAATGACAACACAGGAAATATAGAGATATCATAAAATAACAAACTACAGCCTGCAGTTTCTCTGATTTATGATGATGATGATGTCAAATGTGAGGCAATGCTTGGTGGAAAAAAAAGGCTTGGCTCGAGCACAACGTGGGCGAAACGCTTTCAGAAAAAAAAAAAAAAAAAAAACATTTACCGGCTTAAATATATGATGAAATCCAGGTGATGCAAAAAAGTAACCGGCACCATAACTTTCACTTTCTTTCGGTTGAGAAATTCCACTTTTCTAGCCAGCCCACCAAAACGCCCTCCTCTGCCCGGTTCATGCGTTACGTGCGTTATAACGACGCGCCTATCCACGAATCAAACTCACCCATTAGCGCGTCAGAAATGCCAACATGCCCTCCCACGGGAGGAGGGAGGAGCCACGGGAAACCATCCCGTGATGTCACCCGGTTTTGTCTATAAATGCAGAGGAAGCAGATCGCCCCCTCGTTAAAGAAATAACACATCTGCTGAGAAATGCAAAGGTAGGGAGAAACACATCATCTCTTTCTTCGCCTTCCACATCTAGTAGACTGTGTGCCTTTGTGTTTGTGTATTGGGAGGGAAGCTCACGGTGTGTGTAGGTTTATGTACTTTATAAGTGTAATACATTTATTATCAAGTCTGGTAAAGTGTGCATGTTGCTGAATATTGTTTGGCCAGACCATGTTGGTCAGGATTACAGGTCTATGCGTTTGAATATATCATTTCTGAAAGTCTGCAAAACAAACAGAAAAACACTGTAGCTTTAACAGCACTGTGTGTGTGTGTGTGTGTGATGGTGGAGGAGGAGGAGGAGGAGGAGGAGGGGGTGGTAATTGTATTTCCTCTCTCTTCTTGTGACACATTTAAAGCGCAACATTGATCTGTCATGTTTCCTCTCAGCCCTCCCAAGCCACAGTTTGCCAGCTGGCTCATAAAGCAAGTGGAGACGGGCCAGTACACGGGCCTGTGCTATGTGGGCCAAAACAAGTTCAGAGTCCCCTGGAAGCACAACTCTAGAAAGGACTGCAATGATGAAGACGGCAAAATATTCCGGGTAGGTCTGACTGCCTCTATTAAACTTGTGACCCTGATACTGGTGTTATCTGGCACACAGGATTAGATAAAGCGTTGATGACTATGTCGACATAATATGACGCAACCTTAATATTGCTCTATTAATACCTGAAGGTTTAGAATGAATGAAACATTCTGTAGATTATGATAATGAGAGTTCATCAGGCATTTCTTCATTTCATTAGTCAGTTGATGTATGACAGGAGCAATTATAGAGCATGCCAAACCAGTGGTGGCACTTTCCTTGAGTCAAAGCAGAGACAAAGTAAAAACACCACTGTGCAAATGTTTAAAAGATAATAATTTATAAGTAGAATTCTTGCATTGAAACCTTTACTTAAGAAAAGTTTGGAAGTAACTTTGTAAATTGTGTATTAATGGATCAAAAGTATAAACAGTGATTGTGAAGAATGGCCCCTTTCAAAGTGCCTTGTTTGAATAAATGACCTGGAAATGGGAGGTGCAGACACATATGCAATTAATTCATGATCATAATATGTGTTTGTCAAGTTATCAAAATTCAAAATATAAGCCTGCATTAAACACATTTCTGTTCAATTTAAGGGTGATGGCAGGTTTGATGGCAGGGAAACCTCTTAGTAGAGTCTCACAAGATGGAAAGTACCGTAAAACTTAAGTACAGTACTCAAGTAAATGTGTTTATTTTCCACCTCTGTGTATTAACTTCTCTCTGTATGCTTCACAGGCATGGGCAGTGGCAAGTGGTAAAATCAATGAGTTCCCCAATGACAAGGCCAGGTGGAAAACCAACTTCCGCTGCGCTCTGAACAACCTCTCCGTGCGCTTCAAGATGATAGAGGACAATTCCAAGATCTCTGAGGACCCTCATAAAATCTACCAGATTATGAACACTGAGTGTAAAATGCTGATTACTTAATCCAGGCCTTCCAGAGTTTGACCCTTTCTTTAGTTTGAGATGATATTAATGTGGTTTTGTTTTCTTTATCTGCAGATAACTATGAACGTCCTCCAGTACAAGACTCCCAGGAAGATTCTAACATGACTCCGGATATCTACAGCTCTCCCATAGAGGACTTCCCCTCAGGAAATGAGGTGCAGTATTGCCTAAAGTGAAGTTTCACATCTCACTAACTGGTTTAACATTTGATCATATTAATGTAGATGTTTGGTCTGTAGTGTGTTTTTTTTATTTTTTTTATTTACTATGGCTTTTTTTCTCCAAACAGTACATTCTGCTTAAAAATTTCACAGCCATGGATCTAAGCAACCATCCAACCGGTACAGTGTCTTACTACATGACTCATTTAAATTCATATTCTCAGCACCTGTTTATGATTTTAAGTGCTTTTAATAAAGGTTAAATAGAGTTTAATGTGTTTTTTTATCATTATCATTGACAGAGGAGTGGGTAGAGTCCTATGCCAGTCCAGCTGTCCTTGAAAGCTCTCCTGCTGTTGCAACAGCCGAGAACCTCACGCAGCCTTTACCAGATCAGCCGTCCTACCACGAGCGTACGTTAAGCCACACTTCTTCTTTACTGAATCTTTATTTATCAACTTCAGCCTGACATCTGCAGTGGATGCTACAGCTGTATGCAAATGTTTGGGTACCACTTGACAAATAACATATTTTGTATGTGATTTTTTTTTTTTTTTTTAAATTGAACAGATGTAAACACAGTTTCTCTAGGATACGGGGAAAAAACACAGTATTTTCAGCGTCAGCCGTGGCCAGAGGCATTATGTTTTCAGGTTGTCCATCTGTCCCATTCTCATGAACACGATATCTCAAGAACGTCTTGAGAGAATTTCTTCAAATTTGGCACAAACATCCACTTGGACTCAATGATGAACTGATCAAAGTCTGAGAACTGATTAAGGTCTGACACCTTGTTAAAAGAGTCTGAGACTTTGGAACTTGGTAGGGTGCCCAAACCTTTGCACATGCCACAATTTTGTTTTTTATTTTTGTGATTAAAAAATCACCAAAATGTTATTTGTCAATGGGTGCCCAAACTTTTGCATACAACTGTCTATGTGTCAACAGTCATGCTACAGAGACAGACTCAGTCTTGTGTAGATGACTCATGGTTCCTCTCCTGATATAAACCTCATCTACCAAAATCTTGAACAGTGTAAAAATGATTTTGGATTCTTAATGTTTTGGCTTTACTTTACAGTAAATCCACTGCCAGTCTTCAGTTTGCCTCAGCAGCCAACTATCTGGGAGCTGGAGATCTCCATCCACTACAGGAAAAAAGAAATGCTAAAGACAGTGTTGAACACTGCCCGTCTCCAGCTCCACTACCACCACGAGGCCCCTGAACTCAATGCCTACCATCTCTGCTTCCCCTTGACTGATGGCCTGCTGGACCGCAAACAGGTACACAACATCAAATAGATATTTTGTGTGACTTAAATTACTGGGACAATTTTGTAAAGCAATTTCCTGCAATTAAATGTCAGATTTATTTTATATAACATTTTTGTTTTAATTGACAAATGCAAAAAACTTAAACAATAACACAGAAGTAAACACAGAAGAAAGGAAAAAAACTGCTGCTGTGCTATAAGGAAGTGCAACTCAACAGGCTTAAAATTAATGATCTTCTTTTAGCCAGGTTCAGTTACTAGTTTCACTCTTGGATGTATCTGTGTGTGTTAGCAATGGGCCTCAAATATCTGAGAATTTTTTTAAGAATAACGGTTCTCCTGAATCTTTCTTTTTTTTTTGGTATGCGTACAACTGAGATCATTTCAGCAATCCATCTTTGGAAACATCAGGAAGACAGTGATATCCTGTCTGTTTAGAGACATTTCTTGGCTATTATAATCTGAGAATTAAAGTTTGTTGTATGGCTGTAAGTACATGTAAATGTAGACAGCCAAAACTAGAAAGTTCAGACTAAATGAAGAATAAAGAATTAATAGAATAAGACTAAACCAAGTTTTCCTAATCCCAACCTTCTTTACACCAGATTGAATACACCAACCACATCCTTAACAGTATTCAGAAAGGTCTACTCCTGGAGGTGCGGGACACTGGTATCTATGCCTACAGGCAGGACAGGTGCCATGTGTTTGCCAGCACCGGTGACCCCAGTGTGGCTCACCCCAACCCAACAAAACTGCCCCAGAACACCATGGTGGAGCTCCTCAGCTTTGAGAAGTATGTGAATGGTAGGTGTGGATCTCTTGCTCATTTATGTGAATAAGACTATTGTTTTAGTCGTGTTACCTTTTTATTTGAAGACGACATTAATGCGCTGTGAAATGAATGGTTCAACCTGCATCCGTTTCAGAACTGAAACAGTTTAAAGAGAACAACGGTGGCTCTCCGCACTACACCATCAACATGTGCTTTGGAGAGAAGTTTCCTGATGGAAAACCTTTGGAGAAGAAGCTTATCGTAGTCCAGGTAACGCTCTTCCCTGTTTTTCCAGAGCTTTACTTCCAAGACGCATACGGTGGAGTTTTTAAGCGTCTTCCTCTGCCCCTGTAGGTGGTCCCTCTGATCTGCCGATACTTTCATGAGATGGCCCAGATGGAGGGAGCTTCGTCTCTTCACAGCTCCAACATCAGCCTGCAGATCTCACACAACAGCCTGTATGATCTCATTAACTCGGTGTTTGGTCTGCCAACAGTTGAAGAGTCATTGCGAGCTGCTGAGCCTTTTCAAAATCAGATGTGAAGGTTTATATTTCACTGTCCTTCATTGGGAATTATTTCAACCACCACATCCTGCTCTCACCCCAAGAATCGCGAAAATACGTAGCCAATCCTGTGACATGTTGACCTGGTTAGCAGGAGTGAACAGCTTTAAACTGGGTATTGTTTTAAAAAAAAAAAAAAATTAAGCCGCATCTCCTGTTTGTTATGCATCAGAATTGGTGAAAACTGACATTTTCAGCACTACATAAGTACTGTAGATAGACTCCTCCACCATTGGACTGTTACGTTACTCAGCTGAAAGGCCAATGGTCTTATCTAATAAATAACGCTTTTTATGATTGTGTGTTAAATGCCACTGTAAATGTCAACTTCTTTTATTAAAATGTACATTCAATTGATATATGTATATAGTAGTAACCATAACGACTAATATGGTAGTAAATCTATTTTAAAATGTAAGTTTTTGTTTTTTGGTTACATATTTATAATCTTGTAAAATCCAAAATGATAGTACGGTTAGGTAATGTATAGTGTAGTTTTTTTTTATGTGTAATAAAGCTGTTACTTGTGATTTGCACTTGAGGATTTGTTTTGGTTCGATCAAACCTTTTTTATACTCTGCTGGTCATTTTGCACTGAAGCTAACTGGTATTTTTAAGACTTCAAATAAACAGTTTAACACTTGAATGACGGCTCAGTTCATTAATCTGCTGCTATCTATGGCTCATAAATACTGATTTTAGGGTATAATCTGTAGCTTTTAGAGCCAAACCAAGCCTTTTTTTTTTTTTTTTTTTTTTTAAGCAAAATGAACTTTTGAAAATTTCAGCCCCTTTACTAGCTCCCAATGCTGAGCCCTTACACTGCAGCATCAGATTTTTCCATTATAACCCAAAGAGAAGTGAAGATAATCATCTTATTTTTTTATTAAAACATTGGGGGAAAAAAAGTAGAAAGAGCCATTACTACGATTCTCAGTATATCTTCAGATGTTGCCACACAAGTCCCAAATCCTTAATATATGACAACAGAACAGAATATGAGTAAGTGCTTGAATTAAATACAGACAACCCCTATTTATCATCAGTGATTTATTAATATTTGTGTTCCCTCTTAGAAACACCTGGCCTATTTGATCAAGTAAATGCAGAAAAAAAAAAAGTAAAATACATTCACAAAAACATGAGCACCTGTTTCTTTTAGATTCTAACACTCATACGCCTCTGCTTTATGAAGCCCAATAAAATATGATGACAAAGTACAAGGCAAGTCCAGCCACCCACCAATCAGTCAAAAAACTAGTATTGACAAAGAACTGGTTAACAAACAAATTAGTTTCCCATGAACATTTAAGTTGTGTTAAAGAGGGCAATGCAGAGCAGTGAGGGACGTCACCAAGAGTAACGTTTAGGCTAAAGACACAATGACAAAGTCATTAACTAAACACTGCAGACACTTTATGGTTAACAATGAAAATCATTTTAATGTTCCCAACTAAAGGCATGTAATTACTTTTATCATACCTACATTGGAAAATACTATAGCTTACAGGATGCTGTTTGAGAACATAATGCGCAAAAAAAACGAATTAAATCTCACTTTTTCATTTTTTGCTTGTTTGGCACAAAAACAAAAATATCCCCTCATTCTCTAAAACCCAGTTTTTACCTATCAGTCATGGGTTCAAAGATGATAATGGTGCAAAAGTTTAAAAAAAAAAAAAGAAAAGTAGGTGTAAAGGGAAGAGGCTGTTATTTGAGAAAAGTGACTCCATTATTTATTTCAAACTACTGAGCCAAATTTCCCAAATACAAAACATAAACCAATAAACTTTATAAACTAAAAACTTTTACGCCAGTCATTCACAAGAGGTAACACAGATGAAAGGAACATATAAGTGGATATATCAAATCTATATTATTTACAACAAAATCTAAAATTGTTTAATTCCTCTACTGATAAAGTTTCTACAAAGATTGCATAACAGTGTCTTTCCTTAACGTGACAAACTTCTTAAATATGCATACTCTGCATACTTTAATATCATTTCTTAACCAACAAAATTAGTTTCGCCACTGATAAATAACCCTTTGTTCCCACAAAACAAAAACACCACAGAAAACTCAAAGCCCACACTGCCTCCTCCCAGTGATATGCCTGTGGAGAAAGCTACCTGATTTATCACTCGACGGGAGGGTTTTAGAGATTTGCCTCTTTAAGGCAGAACCTCAAAGTCTCCCATTAAGTTTCTCAGCTGTACTAAACAAAAAGACCAGTTCTTGGCAGTGACTGTCCAAGCACAAGACACCAACAGGTGCTGTTCAAGTGATCAACGAAAAAAGTTTTTCCTCAAAATCCGATTAAGATAGAAAGCTCAACATTATAGAAAATGTTCCATCTTGAAGCAGGAAGTGAATCTAACGTAACTGTTTAGATTGAGCATGTAGTAAAACACAGATGAATATGAATAAGTGTTTGTGATGGGTGCAGCTGTCCTTGCCTGTAGTTCATGCCTCCTCATGGGCTGTCAGAGGTTTTCATGGCCTCAGTCTGTCCCTCCGGTCCCTTCCCTAAATCCTCTCCTTTCTTGTGTTTCCGAGCATGTTTGTATTTGTCCACATATGCCTTCACCAGATTCCCCACCTTCACTGGGTTAATCTCCCCGCTCTTGCTGTGGCACACCTGATGACCAGGAACACAGGATCATTTCATACTAAATTCTCAGGAAAAACACATTCAACTGATAACCTTAGGCACAGAGAAACACCTTAGTTTATTATTCAAATATATATGAGGGGCTTAAAGTTGGTCAATTACAAACCTTTTAATATCTTGGGCAAAATGTTTAGTGTTACCTACCTTCTGGACAGCTTTTCGTAGAATCTCTTTATATTCATCCTTGTTGATGTCTCTCCTCTGGTAGAAAGGCTTAATAGCTAGCTTCACCTCCTCTATAGCTCTCTCCTGCATGTGAAGCTTCTTCAAATACTGCTGCCAGGAGTAAAAGTAGGAAAGAGCTATAATATTTATCTAATACAAAAGACGACATGAGACTACTTGAGATATTCAGTTCAAAGCTTAAGCATCCAGAACGTGGATTCACCTTGTCATTTCTCGACACATCCCCTTCTTCTGCCTCTCCTTGCCCAGTGGTTGACAACCCCTCAGGGTGCACGCTATCAGATCTAGAGTAGGTGCTGTGCGGACCAACACCACCCTTCTTGGAAGGGTCACTGACAGAGCCACTTCCAGTGATGTCCTGTGAGAGTCGAGAGAGTTTATATGGATGATAAGAAAATCACTAAACTACTAAACTAAAAGATTACAGAAAGATTCAAAAGCAAGATGAGAGTGTTATTTGTCACTGTGCATGGTTTACCAAACCACAGATATACACACACATATACATATTTTCAAATTATATACTATATGTACATATATGTGGTATATGTGTAATTTAAATACACATATGCATACACATAAGTCCTTATCATTATTGTCTATAGGTGATGTAATGATTGAGACTTGAAATTAATGATGAAATTAAATGCAAAGACAACATCTTTCCTTCCCATTAACTGGCTTTTACTTTCATTTAGTCTGAAAATACCTCAGTATCAGTTTTAGTTTCTGTTACATGACTCTCGGTAAACAATATATTAGCTCTCTCTAGATAAACACTGCCACCTTCTGGTCATTTAATAACATTAAAAGTACTACATCTAAAAGTACTTGATCCAAGAAATATTAGGGTAACTCTACAGTGCCTCAGTCCTACCTGACTGGATATCTGGACTGTGGAAGAGGGTCTTCGAGCTCCTTCTTGCTTCAGCTTCAATTTATACAGAGCCAGCTCTGAGTAAAAAATGAGCCAGAAAACATTTAGCTGACGGACAGACGCAAAACACATTTATGATCTCTTCCTGCTGTGCAATATATATATCAATAATAATCTATACACACTTTTTACATCTTAAATCTCTTTTTTCACTTCTTTAAATCACTTTTTAGATTAACCACATTCGTTAGGAGAATCTATTGATGTTATGTGAGCAACCACCTAAAGCTGGTGTGGAATAATATAGTGGCAACACTTACTGCTTGCAGATTTCTCTGGTTGAGGTCCCTCAGGCTCCTGTATATTCCAGGTAACCCTCTTCACTTGAGTCTTGGATTTGGCTCCCACTATGGCCGGCACCTGCTCACCCTCATTCTTCCCCTCCTGTCCGCCCTTCTCTTGTTTGACAGCTGCACCACTTCCCTCTGCGCGCTCAGACTTCACATAATCCAGGTTGTCAAGCATCACATCAACATTGAAGTCATCATCGGAGTCTGAAGGTTGCTGCACTTCCTGCTTTATGGGGACACTCAAACAAACAGTGTTTGGTTGTTCTGAGGTCATTAAATCTGGGTGAGACTGAGAGACTGTTTCTGCAACAGGTGTGGTCAATGTAGAAAATGAGGTGACAGGGGGTAAGTGGCACACTTCTGGGGAACTCGGCTCCGATTTAATTGTAGTGATTTCACAAGTTTCAGTCTTGATCATTTCACAAGGCTCAATCTTAATGGGGTCTTCTTCGATTTCTTCCTCTTTTATGCTTTTGGCTTCGATCAAAGAAAGGGTGTCAATACCTTCTTTCTTTATTTGTTTGGTAATTGGAGAATCTTCAAACATATCAAGAGATGGTTGTTTTTCCTTCTTAATTTCTTTTACAGCCTTTATGTCTTTCATCATTTCTGCTGTTGAGGCCTGGCTGTCTGCTCTGAGGTCTTCACCTTCCTTTTTAATGTTAGAGGCAGAGGTACAGGAGGACATCTCTTGTTTGTTCACTCTAGCAACTTTTTCATCTTTGAGGGTGCTTTGAGGCATATCTTTCTCTTTTTTCTTGTCCTTCCTGTCTTTAGAGGATGAAATACCGGACCCTGAAGTTTTCTGTGAACTTTTGGATGATTGTTCTTTCCTTCTCTCTCTTGAGCTTGATCTAGACCTCTGTCTCCTTTTGTCTTTTGATCGTGACTCCACCTTGTCTCTGGTGGAGAGAGACGATTGTTGCGGTCGTGTGTGATCTTTCCTCCTTTCCCTGGATCTGGACCTAGACCGTGACTTTGACTGTGAAGAACGACTAAGCTTCTTGTCCTTTGATCTAGATCTGGACCGTGTTTTTGACCGAGAACGACCACGTCTCTTGTCCTTTGATCTAGATCTGGACCGTGATTTTGACCGAGAACGACCGCGTCTCTTGTCCTTTGACAACGGTCTTCTGTTGCGGTCTCTGTCTCTTCCATCATTCCTCTTTTCTTTATGCTTATTCCTCCTTGAACACTCTCTGCTGCTAGAGTTGGAACGAGACCTACAAATCAATAATGACAAATGAAACCTTTGACTAAAGAAAAACAAGCAGTTTATGCTGGGAATATTGGGCAAATAATTACATATTTACCTGGATCGCCTCCTGTCTTTGGATCGTGACCGGGACCGTCGTCTCTTTCTGTGAGTCCTATCAGGGGAATTGGACCTGGAGCTCTCTGATGTTGAACGTGCCCTCCTCTTCTCTCTGGACCTTGACCGCCTGGAGCTCCTTTCTCTGTCCTTGTCCCTTTCTTTCAGCCAGCCCTCCTGTCCAAAGGCATTATGGTCTCCTCCCCTGTCTCTGTCTGTCTCTGAACTGCTCGAGCTAGAGTGTCGCTCCTCAGATGAAACACCTATTTTGGAGGTTTTCTTCTTTTGGCTCAAATCTCTTGATGGGGACCTGGAACAGAGTTTGGAATCAGATTTGACTTCTGCCTTTTGTTTCTTCTTGGCGGGAGCTGAATTGGATGTTGATGAATTGCTCTTATAGTTAGTGGGAGCACTGCTGGGAGTTCCAACACTCTGTCCACTCTCCTCCTCTAGTGTCACTTTCTCAGTCTTTAAAAGGTCCAGGCTGTGGTCAACAGGTGGTGTGGTGTCTGCTGGCCCTGTACTAAAATAACTTTTTATGCTGTGACACCTTTCAGCTTCCTCTGCATCATTTAACCCTGGCTCCTTCTTAACTTCAGTGCCAAGTAATGATGTTTGTTCCTCAATCTTAGTGTCAACTAATCTTGATTCTTTTTCAACCTTGACTTTTTCCTCTGAGCATCTGACAACCTGTGATACAGTCTCCTGTACAATAGCTCCCCTTGGTTCTTCCTGTGTGACCTCACTATCCTGTGTTTCAGTTTTCACACGAACCAGCTCCTGCTTGCTTTGCACTACACACTCCTTGTTTCCTAAACTGGGAACTAAACTAGCATGTCGGGACCTGCTATCCAGGCTCGTGCTCTCAGCTTCACCGTCTGAGCTGCTTGATTCTGACAGAGTGGGATTAAAGGGATCATAGATATTATTACTCTCTTGTTCCTTATTGACAGGTGTACGTGATGCCAGCAGCATCTGTTTATCCCTGCGCAACTGTCTCTTTTTTGCTTCATCTTCCTTTTCTCTCCAGTGTTCCTGCATGCTGCCTCCACTAGCAGAGGATGACGGGGTGCTTAGCCGCCTTGAATGCCATGAGTTCCCACTGGAGTTAATGCGGAAGCTTACTGCTGATGAAGATGAGGAAGATAATGAGGAATAACATGGCTGGCTGGCAGGAGAGCCAGTGGAGGAGGAAGAAGAGGAGAATGAGTTGGAGAAGGCTGATGAAGAGCCTGCTCCGTCACGCCTGTGCCTATGGGCCTGACCATCAGCCCTGCCCTGTTGCTGGTCTATACTTTGCTGCCTATTCTTGTCCCCAGCAAGGCTGTTCATGCCCGTTTCAGGCATACCGTAAATATTACTACTTCCCCTACTACTACTACTACTACTACTTATATTACTGCCACCTTGATTACTGCCATCATTTGTGAAATCACTGCTCTCCCTTCTTATTTTCGGTATCCTAGGAAGCACTGACACATCTATCCACATGGGCTTTGTAGATGCTTTTTTAGGTTGGGATTGTGATGGAACCATTGCCTTGCTCTTTGAGCTGGAGTCTGAGGCGGGGCGGATGGATGAGGAGGTTGTTTCCCTGGGGTTTCCAACTCCATTAGTTCCCCGGTGACCAGGAGTTGGGACGGGTCTGGTTGGACGAGGTGGCTGCAAACTCGGATGACCTCTGGGTGGTAAATCAGAATGGAGAGGTGGTTGGGTGTGGCTTGTGAAAGGGGGTAAGCGAGAAGAGCTCTGGGAGAAAGGTCCGTTCAGGGTGCTACGGGAGGATCCTGGTAGGTCTCCGTTGTAGTGGACAGACAAAGAACTGTCTCCTGGGTTGGGTGACATCCCTGGGTTGATCTGAGTGCTGGAGTCTCCTGAGCTACTGCTTTTGCTGCTATCTGGCTTTAATGCGGATGGCAGACTCACTGTAATACAAGAAATATACAAATGATTAGAACATATGGAGTGGAATATTAAAACTTTTTGTCTTGTGTAATGTTTTAGTGTGTTATTATTGTATGACAGTATTTGACAGAATTATGCTTTTTGATGCTAATTACTCAATTAATGTATGTATTTTTTTCTTTTGCATTTTTCTCTTTATTTGATAGAAATAGTCAGGAAATGTTACGCTCTGTAGATTGCTCATGGAAATTATTCATAGGAACAGTCACAATGTTGGGGAAAAAACAGAAAAGGAAACAGGAAACATCTCAATCAGTCTCATCAGCTGAGAACAACTCACTGCCCAAGAGGGAGAACACAAACAGCACTCATTGATTCTTGTGACAGCAGATTTAAAATAATGTAAAGTTTAATATTCAACAGCTGGTTTTAATGTTAACATTTTGATGGCATCAATTTTTCATGAGAGGTAAGAGCAAGTCAGATTTGCGGCTCTGTTTACCCCTCCCATCCATTAAGTATCTAGAATCCCTACTCACACAGCTACAACACATTTAAATCTCAGGCTTTGTTTTTAAAGATGTGCCACCCACACTTACTTGGCTTTGTAGCTTTAAGAGAACCATCTCGATTAATGACGACATCAGAGCTGTCCATCAAGAGCATGCTTTGTCCTGATAGGATACTGCCCAGCAGGTCAGGCACAGGAGCTGCCTCCACAACGCCCCCTGATTGGGGGACATCCATACCCCTCCTGGTATAGCAGAGCAAACCTTTACTTAGATGAGCTAAATTTCTGAGGTATTCATCAAGTTAGATACCATCTTGATCAAAAAGACGGACAAAGCTAAGACACCTTACAATTATTAGATAAATAACATAAAAGCAATTATGATGTGTTAGATGATGCATGTAATTAGGGTTTGAACATGTTTAGATTTTATAGTTTCTCATTTTGAATCTGCTCATCATTTTGGTTCTTAGCAAAACTGATTTCAGATTTTTGCATTTATTTGATTAAGAAACAAAAAACCTTGATATTTTTGCTGTATCGCTAAGTTTTTTTGTAAAGCTTAGCCACACTTTTGAGTGATAGCACTGGTCCACCATATTGCACTTTTGCACTATATGTGTTTGAGTCTTGCATAAGCGGTGATGTAGCAGCAGATGCAGTACGACACTTTCAGGGATTGATGAGCAGAATCAAAAAGCATGTCGCCCAGATAGCTTTATATGTGGAACCATTTTAAATTCAGTAACTGTTCTTGATATCCAAACCTACACATCAGGGCAAAAGTGGGCTTTTACCTGGAAAGGCTTGCAGTGACTGGTCGAGCTACAGGCTGGTGAGAGCGAAGGGCAGAGCTAGAGATCCCTCGTCTCTTGGCCTCCAACAGCGATGTAACGTGTTCCTGCTGCTCTTCCTCCTCACTGATCAAATCAATACCATAGGTCACAATTTGCTTAATAAATTGTACCTACAAACACACCGATATACATTAATACTATCCTTACGTGTTATATACTTATAACAATAACAATTATAATAAGGGCTGACCTGAACTATTCAAAAATTGTTTTGTAAACTGGATTTGTAATTATAAGTCAGCAATAAAGAGCTTTTCTGTTTATTTTTACAAAAAAAATTGCTTCACACATCCATGTGATGCAACATCAAAGTAAGACACATACTGAGCTAAATGAGTTTAAAGAAACAGTGTGGGAGCATTTTACATTATCAGATGATAAGAAAACATACCGATCTGCAAATGGATCCAGGTCAAAAGGATCTCCATAGATGGAGAGGGATGCGGCTCCTATGTCAGCTCGCATGCTGCTTAGCGTGTGCTCAGAGGGCCGGTACACTGTAGGAAGCGAAGAGCTCTTCTTGTCCTTTGCAATTCCGAGACTATTAGCAATGCGGCTTCGAGGAGTGGCCTTTTTCAATACCTAGTGGGAAACCATGGACACAGAGTTCACATTCAGTGTTAGATACATCCAGTGAAACATTTAAAATATTCACCAGACTGATGTTGGGCTCACTCACCAGCTTTTTTCCAGATTTAGTCTTCCTCACTTTACGTTTCCTCCTCCTGACTCCTGTGCTTGCTGAGTTACCTTTTTTACCCTTAGCAGATGATGTCTTCTTGCTTTTGACCTTTCTGCGCTTTCCTGTTCAATCAATCATAAAAGTCATCCCTCATCACAAACACATCCCTATTTTGGCCACATAGCTATCTCTTGCTATTCCTTCCACTATATCTGTTCATGTGGGCGCTTGTGATTATGCTAACCCTAGCTTGAAAATTGTTGTGTATTTGTATGTGTGTGCTTACTTACTGGTCTTGCGCCTGCGGGTAGATGGGACACGAGGTGTTAAGTCCCTTACATACACAGCTCTGTTGAGCCCGGCCACCACAGCATTAATAGTCTCATCAAGCCAAGTGGACTGCATCAGATATGTGGGAGCCAGCTAGTGAGAAAAGGTTTGCATGACTCCACTGGTTCGCTTTCACAGATCAACAGACCCAAACACATGCACTGCTCCTTAACACAATCATTTCAATCACCAGTCAAGGCATCATTTCTGCTGGCAGTAGCACTAAAGTACATTACCCAAATACACAAGTTAATAAGTAGTAAATATTATTAGTAAATCAAATCTGAACAACAACAACAAACTTGGTGCAACATCAAGACATGCATCTGCAAGATCCAGCTGCGTATATGCTGTAGAAGTAGGTTAGAAAATTAGCATCACGCCTCATTCCAAACCTGTGAGGTGCGTGCCTGTGTGATGCGATGACGGTTGACGCTAGCTCGAACTCTCTCACTCTGCTGGGTGCGGGCGATAGCTCGGGTTGGACCTGCAGCACGGGACTGGGAGCGACTGGTGGCAGGACGAGCAGTAGAAGGAAGGCTCTCTGTATCACTAAGTTCTTCAGCTGACCGCCCTGGGGCAGGAAGAGTTAAACATCTGACTTGTGAAAGGATGCTTATGATTGCAAACAATGCAATGAGATGAGGGTATAGGTAAATATGTTTTTATATGAATTTATGTTTTTGCAATATTTTTTTGGGAAATAGAAGTAATAACATAAAAAAATTATTGTGGCAACATTTTGGAACAGCATTAATTCACTGAAAAATGTAAAATGCTGTATATTAAAGAGATAGAATATTAAGGTTTAGTTTTTTTCCTGTCAGTAAATGACTACTTGCTGCCCAAGACCAAAATATTGTTTGAGCAAGTATGAATTATAGAAGGCAAATAACTTATACACTTACGTGAGTGACGGTTGTTGGCTTCACACTCAGGGCAAAACCATTCCTCAACAGGAACGGCATCAAGAGGTGGCGTGAGACAGTCCGTGTGATACCTGTGGAACAAAGAAGGCACAATTTATCTGACGGGAAACATAACAACATGTTACTCTTGTTAAGAGTACTGAACTAATTTTCCATTATGCTTCTATAACATTGTTGGGCGATGGATATATCAAAATCAACAGAACCAGATATTTAGTGTTTTTTTATTCCACACATTCTTCTTCCTTGTCAAAACTGGGCACCTACATTACCCACAATGCAACTTGAGGCAATTTATCAATTTCACACAGTTTCCTTCTGGAGCCACAAAAGGCTTTAACCAACTATTTTTCCACACAAAATCGGCACAGTTCCACTCTACGACTGTAAAATATGCAAGAATTGATTTTGAAAGGATTATTAATAGAATAATATCTTTCTCACCCAGCATCACAGCCATCACAGAGCAAGAGGCGGTCCTCCCGGTCACTGCCCCCACACACTTCACAGCTGGTCTGCTCCAGGTCCAAATCTACCGTCTCCTCTTGACCTTCCTTCACAGGTTTTTGTACTGTAATCTGAATGAAGCAGCCATCAGAAAACCACACTTAAGCAAATAGTCTACACAAAATAGATGTATGGAGAGTAAACTATGGTAATAAATGTTCCAGAAGTAATGTAACTGAGGACTGAACATACTCACCATTTTCCGCACTTTGCCTCCATAACATTTCCTTAAATATATGCTGTTGAAAGCAATACGGTCCACAGGACACGAGTTTGCATTCTAAACAGTGGAGAACAAAAATACTGGAATTGAGTGACTCAGCTTCCTCTATGATGCCGATGCTTTTTAAATACAGAGCATACACTGATTATCGAAGGATATCTCCTTGGCTTCAATTCATACAACCTAAATCTGGATTTATACTTTTGTATTAAGGGGTTAGCTGTAGTGCTGGGCGGTATGACCGAAAATTTGTATCACAGTATTTTTTTAAGATTCGGGCGGTTTCACGGTATATGACGTTTTAGGTTTTTTTTTTTTGTTTTTTTTTTGAATGAATGGGCCTTTATATAGGTTTATAGTGGTTTATTCTACTGTCAGGAGTACATAGAGTTTTCATGAATCACTACAAAAGTTTGTTTCTGAGTCTGAATGAAAGTAAACACAGGAACTAGCCGCCTATAGCAGCATTATAGAGAACCGGGGCAGTTTGCCGGCTAACCGAACCAACCACATCGCTTTTACATCCAAACACGTTGGTGTGTTTACATGTCTGAAGCTGACTGACTGTAAGGAAACAAAAAAAAACGTACAGTAACAGTTACCTCGGAGAAACTGTTGGTTGTTCTGCGGTCACTGCTCTCCTCTCCTGATGAGTGAAGAGGAAAAGTTTTTCTGCAGTTGGACCTGTTGCTGCCAGAGTAATCACCGCTGTGTAACTACTACACATGGATTTACAGCATTTATCAACATTGTCGTCCTGGAGATGGTTTCACCTCCACAAAATCAACTGCAAGAAAAGAGTGAGGCCAGCTAGATCACACAGCAGTAACGTTAGTCCATGAAAACTGCTCAGTGTGTATCTTGTCATTTTATCCTTACAATTTGGAAACTTGCAGACATGAAGCATTTTATTTCATATTCTAAGTTACTACTTCTCTATGCTCACACGTAAACAAACCAACATGTAAACTGCCCTGGGTGCAGTTAGCCATAATACTGCTACAGGCGGCTAGTTCCTGTGTTTACTTTCGTTCAGACTCACAAACTTTAGAAGCGATTCATCATTAAAAATCATGTTTATTTCTAAAGTAGCAGGAGGGTGGCAGAGGTTGTCCCGATAACCGTCTTTATACGCGAGGCCTCGTTCACCCGAATCTCAATCGGAAACTCCAGAATCTCAAATACGGAGCTAACTGGCTAGCTAGCAAACTGTACCCAGCATGCCGTTCAGCGGTGTAATTTTGTAAATGTACAATTATTAGTGTAACAAATTGTTTATGTGTTACAAATTGCTGTGTGCCATGGTGTTTTACTCTGTTAAAGAGTTAGTTGTGGGTTATTAATTGTTGTGTTATAAGGTTACAACCGTTAGTAAGAAGGGTATGCAGATAACAGGGGTCCCCTCAATGCGCCCTACACTGGGAGCTATAGCGCCCTTAGCTGTGAACAATATACGTTGCTGCTTGTCGAAGGGTTACAACAGTTTCACCCGTGCATGAGTATGACGGTATATGAAAAATTCATATCATATGGGAAATTAAAACCACTTTACTGCCCAGCACTAGTTAGCTGAAGTTCACTTCCTCAAAAACGCGACTACATGTCGGGCCTACAGCATTGACGGAGATACTACAAGGGGACTGCAAGAACTGCGATTGGCTGCTTGTGTTTTCTGCTACAAGTTTCTGATGCCATTGGAGTTTGTTGAAAGTGAAGACAACATTAAAGAAAGTGAAGACTTAGTTGACTATAGTTGTTTTCTTTTCAGTGGCACACACCTAGCAAAGCTATTACACTGCAGACTGTGTGTCTGTGTATCCCAACATTACTCTGTATCACAAAATAAATTAAAGAACGTGCATGACATGGCCTGATCATGTACACTACAAAAGTCTAGCATTGCAGTGGTGAAACCTGACTCAACTATTAATTAAAACCTACACCAGAGACTCCAGTTAACCCCTCGTGTTGACTACAAATCCAGCTTAAAGTCAGACTTACCTTAGCCCATTCAAGGATGCAGTCGAGACAGAAGTAATGCTCACAACTCTCTGGTGTTGCCACAGGCTGGCTGCTGAATGAGTTAAGGCAGATGGGACATTTCTCTGAGTCCTCATCTGAGCTCATGTCTGCAAGGTCAGCAGAGGTTCCCCCAAAAGCTCCCTCCTCCACCTTAGCATCTTCCTCATCCTCCTCCTCCTCCTCCTCCTCATCTGATAAAAGTGGGTAGAAATCTGTTGTGTATGTACTATACAAACATGATTTACGGAGAATATTGCAGCATAACACACTTGAATGATGATTTTGTGTTGCCGCACCAGCAGAATATTGGATGTTGCATAACACAATTTTTCCACAATCAACTCAACAGGAAAACTAAAGTTAGATAGGAAACAAAACTCCCAATTTCTAAGTAAGCAAGACTTAGTTAGACAAGACAACCTAAATAGCACATTCAGACATTCTTACCATCCTCCTCTTCATTCCCTTCTTCTTCTCCCTCCTCCTCCTCATCTTCTCCATCTAGGTGATCCTCCTCCTCTTCCTCACCACTATCAGATTCTCCCTCCTCAGACCCCTCGTCAATGTTGTCGGAGTCATCTAGGAGGACAAAATGTTACATTCAGACAAAATGCATAAGATTGTAAAGCTTTTACTGTACTCGTATGGCAATGAATGTGTCTGATGACAACATTTACTTCATTCATGAGTTTGTCTTATTCGTGATACTTTTTTTATACAGGACAAACATGTTAAACAGACTACCTGAAATGGCCCACAATGCAGCCCTTTTTCCTTTGCTGTGGGACGCACTGCGGTTTATCAGCTCATCTTGGCTGTCGTCTTCATCCATGGCTGACCATCAAAAGAGCAATTTCTCTGACAGCTTTTCTCTAAAATAATCCTTATAGGATAAAGAAGATTTGCAAATCGTGTTTAATAACCTCTAGATGTTTTTAATTTTTAATTTCAGGGACTATGACACAATTAGGTCTAACTGAACCTTACTAGGAATTAAATGTATTGGTTACATGTGAGCCTGTCTACTCACTGTTTTAAGGACATGTGATGATGGGAAGATTTTCAACCAACTTTATGAAATGTCAAGGTGATGTTCTAATTGCCTGAATCCTTAAACTGAGAGGGAAAATAATCTCCAGGCATGTGTTCTCGGTTTATGGGATGTTACAACTACAGAGAACAAACAAATTAAGTCAAGTAAGATTTTCACATTAACCACAAGTGACATTAGAGGGCTTGTGGGACGTTGCGAGACTAAAAAGCAGCAATTAAAAAGACAGAAAACTGTAACTTTGCTTGAAGAAAAACAGTAATAGGTTAACTAACTGGCCAGCAGGCGCCTGCAACCTCAGCGAGGGCTACATTTGTAAACAAAGAAGAAAACTCGGCACCAAACAGTGCTTCATTTGTGGCTTATACGAAATATGCATGCAGGGTAAATACAGACATATACACTATAGATATATGCACTGGCAAGAATATTGGACTAACCTGTAATGCTGTTCTTACTGAACAAATGACGCTACTTAACAAGTGACATTAGCATTAGCGTGTTAGCTAGCTAGCTTCAGAATAGCTAAATTTAGCGAACGTCAACTACAAGCTCGTTCGGACTTTGTACTAAAAACACTCAGTGTTTGGGTCCATTAGCATAAATTCTCCATTCAGTCCACATATAACAACAATGTCCCAGTCGAGCATTTAATAGTAATTTCAAACCTACCCTATTCAGTAGTGTGAGGTGTGTTTAGAGTGATTTGAAGTCTCCACGGTTGTTGAGTGACACCACCGGCTGGTTAGAGACGGAAATGGCCGAGTGCGCCCCTGTACGGTCTCTTAAAGAGACAGTACATCATCTGTCATACAGCATAGACACAGGATTTATAAACGTGAATATGAAGATTAGGTTACTGTGTGTCCACCAGTGTGTCAGTCTACCCACATTAAATGCACACTATATAAGTCCCAAAACACCAAACACAAGTTTAGAACCTACTATCACTCCCAATTTGATGAACTAACACTATGTTTTTAAAAAAATGAATGTAATGTTTGTGATGCTATTTTTGTACAGCAATAGTATAGGCCTGTATTTTCAATTATCAAACACACACAAAAAGGTTTATATTGCTTTTGATATATATATATATATAGCTCACGTCTGAAAGTTATAATACAGATAATATGGTGGGGAAAATCAATTAAAAGATAAAAAACACACACACATACATACCCACACACAACCAAAGGAACAAATGTAGTGAATGGTACCTGCCTTCATATATATATCGCTTAATTTTAGTAGTATATATTTCATACATACAAGTTTAGTGTATAGTTCAAGGTGTACATCACACTAACTCTAGGCATGTCTCAATGTGTGCAGTGTGCAGGTATAAGGTAAACTAAGCCATAAGTAACTTTTGAAATGCATGTAGGCCTAAAAATGTGAAATATTTATAGTTTTGACTTGTTTGCCTCACAGTAGCTTCTGTTTTACATTCAGTGCCTAACCCTTACTTTGTACTAACTGAAATATATATTTCTTAAAAGTTTGGTAAATCTTATTATTATAAAGGTAACTCCAGCTATTATTCCCAGAAGTGCCAGGACTAAGCCACTGTCAGTAAAGTAAACAAGTGCCACTGTCGCCCTCTGGTGGCAATTAACTGTACAAAATCACCTATTACATAATACAATGTAATCCTGATTTGCTACTTTATATCATGGGGTCATGTGTAACCTAGCTGTGAATAATCCTACAGGGCTTTCACAGTCAAAAACAATCCAGGGAGGGAATGCTAGAGTGTAGGCTTACCTGAACATAATAAATAAATCAATCAATAAATAAATGTTTCTAGTCATCCTAGAAACGAAGTGAGAACACGATGTTCCAGTTGGCAAGTTGAAAGGGGTGGTGGAGGTGGGGGGAGGTGTCAACACAATTAAATGTAATGATTTTTGTATCTATTATGTTGATAGAGAATCTATTAATGGTATCCCTTTAAACTATGATAGGCTGGGTAATGTGTAATGGAGTGTATTGGACATATTCATGATATTGAAGTTCAATACATCAAACTTTTTTTCAGGTGTGAAAATTTAAGTGGATTCACAGTTTTAAATTGTGATTTAAAAACAAAAGATATGTGTGTGTGTGTGTATATATATATATATATATATATATATATATATATATACACACACACACACACACACGTGCTGTTACACAATTTGTTAATGATGTCAGGGAATCCTAAACTCTCACTCCGTAAATAATTCATCATCGTCCTCCTCCTCCTCCTCCTCCTCCTCCTCCTCGTCATCATCAGATCAGACTGTCATGCTGCATCCATGGTACGTGCACAGCCACACTCTGCTCATGGCAACACTGTACACAAGTAAGCCGAGTTCAACCACTCCGCACTGTAGGGGTAGGGTCGTCCTTTCTCAAACCCTTCAAGTGCACGTATCCCACCTGCAATGGCAGCTGCCGCATCACGTGGCATCTATTTGGGGGGTAAAGTCACCTGCGTCACATTGATGTTTGCAATAAATAATCTCAAGACAGGAAACTGTTAACAGGAGAATGGTTCATTCCTAATGTACGACGTGCAAAACTGAACGCGCCGCACCCCAACTATAACTCCAAAAATGAACCTAACTGCTGGTTGCATAAAGCCCGCCTCCACGAGGGGTTTATTTGATGATTAGCCACGATAGGCGGGACATTGAGCCCGAACAGAGAAGCCCATTGGCTGTTCATGATGCCAGTTTTGTTGACATTTGCATAACCAGGTCGGGTTGCAGATGCAGGGGAGTGGGCTGGGTGGAGATAGTGCAAGTGAACTGAACTTCAGCGTCGGTGTAAGGCTACACTATATTCTTAAAATACACCTAACTTGAATCATGCGCTGTGATTTGTTTTTTTGAGAAAAAAAAAACAATTTGGGCGTTTGGCTAGATGGTAGACAGGCTCTCATCCGCGAAAATGAAAGTTTTTTTCCTGATAAAAAATGATTCCAAAAGAAAACTTGACTGGTAAGTAGCTCCTTTATCTGCCACTATTCTTTATTCTCTCTCTATATATGGTGTTGATGAATAGGCCACATCCTATGTGTCACTACATGTAATGTCTCTACAAATTGCTTTACAGTTTCACAAATGTAATTATTAATTATTTGGAGTCAATTAAAGTCAATTAAAGCGTTTTCATATATTTTGGTTACCAAATCCATACATGGTGGACTAAGCCAGCTGTAGGCCTAATTTTTAATTCTGTAGAACAGTTTGTGACAGTGTTTGGACATTAGAAGTCACTTAAATTAAATTATTTTTTCTGTTATATAATTTTAGTCGTATAGACGCTATTTCCCAAGTGATGTGAATAGAACAGCAATAATAATCTACACCCATCATGTTGATTATGTCTTGATTTATTACTGTTTCATTACACAGCATTTGCCTGTTCCTCCACAGATTGTGTGTGCTTATTTATTTATTTATTTATTTATTTTTTGCCGGTGGAAGGGTTGAGATCTAAAAGCAGGTAAGCCACTGACTAACGCACATTGTGCCCGTTGCCAGTTCCACTGTGCGTGTGACAGCGGCTAACCTGGTTTTGGGAATACCTCTCATCTTTTGGCTCGTCCAAAAAAAAAACAAAAAAACACACACACAAGACCAGCCACAGCCGGACCAGACAGACACCTATCTACAAGATCGTGTCCCCTGCACATTGCTGGGACAGGCCTGCTCAACATGACTACCCTCCCAGTGGTCTCCATGTGTACTGTAGCCTACTTCCTCCTATGTTCACATACTGTACTTTTTTAGGGCCAGTAGCTTTTGCATTGACTCTTATAGAGCCGACCTCTCTAATGCCACCTACTGTCAAGACTTTTGGTGAGTGCTTTCTTTCAGTTTCTGTTTCATCTGAGTGGTTCAGACAAGATAATCGTCCTCATGAACACTAGCTCCCAATTTGAGGTCAGGGGCCCTCCGGGGGGTTCTTGAAGAGGTTCCAGGGGGCCCTCTTGCAAAATGAGCATTGCTATAATGACACAGAACTTGGTTTTTAGAACAAAATGGATATAGAGAATAATATAACCTCTTTACACAAGTAGAAGCAGTTGTCCAGTTATTTCCTAAATCATATATAGCTGCTGCGTTAATCTGAGTTGTGTGTCAGAAAATCCAAGTCAGTTATAACATGTATCTCTACACAGTATGTACATACCATGTATGTTTGTAAAAAAGTATCCTTTAAATGAGAAGTAAAGTTTCTACTCTAATGAATTGCGCCGTCACGTATCTTACTTTCTGTTTGACCATGTAATGAATTGGGAGGATGTTTTATTCCCTTTGGTGCATGATGATTCATTGTGACACAGAGGAATACATAAGTGCAGTATGTCAGACTCATTAACTTGTGGCCCATTCATCATCATATTGTGGACGTGCAGATGCTCACTCTCATCCACATGAAGGAAGTCCATTCCCAGACACCCGACCACCCTGCTGCTGTACATCACTGTCGAAAAGTGGTCGAACAATCAGGTTTTACATTCGTCTGAATTTTCCAAAGTAGGCTTGGGTTGGGTTCATGAAGTGCCATTGTATGAGCAAAAATAATTCCCTCAGCATGGTGTCCTGGAACATCAGCATAATCTGTTAATGTGCTGTTTATGAGATTGGAGTTTTAGGTTTAGATATGTAGAGGGTGAGGTTGGGTATATTTCACTTTGTATGTAGGATATCTTGAAAAAAAAAAACATGGTTTAACACTACCTAATAATCTGAAAATAAAACCTCTAATCTGGTGGGTCTTCCTTCATTCCCCCCCCCCCCACATCACTAGGCATTATATGACCTGACATTGTTTCAATGTGAACGTAGCAGCTGGTGGGAATTTCAAAGGGACACTGAGTTCTGACTTTTAAGTGTTTGTGTATTACCTCTCAACTCCGCAGGTAGGCGTCAGTGTTGCACCAGGTTGTGGGCTTGTCCAAACAGTGGGAACTACACAAGGATTTGAGGAGCTTATCAGACAGCTCTAAATCTTCTCACTATAATCCAATTCTACATAAGTAATCATAATATCGAAACTGTCCGTCTCATGTATTTCCCCTTAATTCTAAACACATGGTCAGAATTTAACATTGTCATGAAGTGGAAATTTTTTTTTTTTAAATCCCATGTTTTAGAGGTGGGGAGGCACCATTTCTTCATGTGCATTCACGTAGATATGGCAGTGGACAGAAAATATGGGGACTTTACCTGGCAAGTGTCAGCAGATGAGAGTATTTATAGAAATCCACAGGGTTTCAGTCCAGGGTTAGCCAGAGCACTAGGGAAGCTCACGTCACTCAGTGTGTGACAGCGAGCATATTTACTCTCCAGGGTAAACAAACAGGAAAGGGGTGGGGGACAGAAGTGTTGTGCAGAAGCCAACAGTTATGCAATTGTGTGTTTAACTTATCATGCCAAGGTTTTTTTTTTTGTTTTTTTGTTTTTTTAAAATCACAGATGACAGAATATAAATTGTTTTGTTGATAGGAAGAACATACATTGACCAAGAGTAGTCCATGACTTTCTGCAACCAGATGTGGTGGTAATAAAAGAAGATTCATTATACTGATAGCATGAACACACAAGGGACTTTAAAACTTTCAACAAGGTACATTTACAACTAAATATATTGCTAGTCAACCTCTGCAAATACCTACAGGTCTGTAATGCTCTTTTGCCTTTATGGTCACGTGTCTTGTAGATATAATGTGTTACATCACCCATAACAGCAGCAGCTGTGATGCCAGAATGTGTGGCCACATATCCCTGTGCAGCCAAGGATGCACTTTGTGAACTTTCAATCTGCCACCTGTGAATGCCGTCTTTAAAACGGCGTGAAATGATCATGTGGCATCATAGGACCCATTGTACCACGAGCAATGCGGAGAGCATGCATATTTCAGTACCTATAATATATTCATAATGCATTTCACATAGGAGCTTCATGGAACTGTCATTTTTAGAAAGTGTACACTGGCGTGTTAATTATTTACTGCAGGGCACCTTCACTTGTAGTTACTGCGTCGTTTAAAACAGGAGGATTATCATAAAATGCAATTCCATAACACCTGTATTAAAAATACAATGACTGCACAACAGATTATCTAAAACACAATGCACATTTTTATTATATTTAAATACATAGTAATAGTAATAATTGCTCTAGGTAAAAGGTTCCTAAATTATTTTACATTTCATACAGATACTTTTAAGTGTTTACAGTAGCAAAACTGTAAATATATTTGTCTTATGTATATACAGTATGTATATCATGGTAATAATAACAAGAGTTACAAAGAAAGGGGTTAAATAAGAGGTGACGGTGACAGAACAGTGAACAAGTGTCCTGTGGCCCTGCGGTCCATTGTTTTATCTCCATGACGACTCTCGGGATGTCAGGACTGCAAGACACACAAAAATAAGTGGGGATGATGATCCCTTTGTTTGGAAAACACTTTTCAGCTAAGACACTGCAGGAGAGACCTAGGTCAATCAACACACACACACACACACACATGCCTGCCTATAAGAAACACTAGCTGTTATTAGATTCATTCCTTTAGCCACAGAGGTTGTGCATTTTGGGACAGAATTTGATTCGAGCATGTTTTTATAACAAGCTCTGAGATGTCTATGCACTCCACAGCAAGGAGTGGTTGTATAATCCCACAAAGAAAACACCACACTGCAGACAGTAAGGAGAGTGCACACTCAAACACACATCACTTTGACCTGTCAGCATAACATAGAGACACATAATGAAATGTTAAGTGCTATGATACAGTAAATATTGGTTTAGGTGGTTTAGGTGGTCAATTGTGGATAAGACAACAGCTTTCCTTGTTCCCTTTATGTTTGTTATTAGGTCTTAGCTAAGTAAATTCATCCTAAATCTACAGTACACTGAGGCGCAGTGCAAGTTATGACAGGTCAAATGTTAGGTGTGATGACAGCAAAAGAACCAGGCGCATCCATCCCAATGGAGGAAAAGAGAAATAAGGATATCTTAAACCACGGCCCTGTGGCAGTACTTTTGAAATGTATTCCCTCCTTTTAGTAAGGAGCTTTACAAAAATAGACTGGCAAAAGCTACAAGCTCCTCAAATAAGTTGCACTGACTTCACGCAGAGCAGAAAGACAACAGAAAGATACATTTTCTCTGTAGGCAAAACGAGTGCCAGGGCTTCACACAGGGAGAGAATGGGACAGTGCAAAACAATTTGCAGAGCCCTCCGTGAAAGGCTCTTGCTCTTTGGAAGTCAAGCATCACCAAAGTACAAGGCATTGTATAGATACACCCGCTTACATAAGAATAGTATCCATACATAAAAGGCAAACTGAAATGACGTTGGTCTCATATCTTTCCATATCACAGTATAAAATCAGCACTACAATCAGAATGTCTGCTACAGTCATTCCCAGTGCGATTGATGTGTAACATGGTAATACAGTGAAAAGCAGCTGTCGGTAGACGATTGTTGACTTGAGGGTGGGAAGGTCCCTCTGTATTACAGAGGGGGGGGGATTAAGAGCAAGTTCCCAGATGCATGAAAGTAAAACCAACGCAGCTACTGTTAGTCCAGAAGCAAACAGTGAGGAAGGAGGAGGGCGGGGAGTACAGACAACATGAAAGGATAGATAGACCCGGAGAATTAAAGCGTATAAGATGTCAGAAAATGGAAGAAGGAATGTGAAAGAGTAGATTCAATCAACTGTAAAAAACAAAGTTAGGACGGGGAGTCAGAAAAAGACTGAGGGGTTAGGCGCAGGAGAGAAGTCTCTTTCAAGCTGTTAGAGGTAGAGCACAGGGAAGCAGTCGAGAAGTAGCAGGGACCTCCACCATACAGATGCTTCCGCTACCCAACACCAAAAACAGCAGCCGGAGCCTTAAACCCCGATCAAGCTGCGGTAGAAAAAAGTATGGGAGCAAGCGGCTCTGGGACCAGGGGACGGACATTGCAGGGCAGGAGAGGAGCAGAGCAGGATGGACTTGGGAAGCAGCAGGGTCTCACACATACACACCCTCAGGGTTGAGACTGGACACTAGAGGGTTTTGCAGGTTGCGTGGATGTCCCAGGAACTGTTTGGCAGTGGGGCGAGGCGGTGATTCCACTGGAGTTACGCTGCGGCCTTATTGGCAGAGGGGGAAAAAAAAGATGTTTAGAGGGCAAGTCATCACTCTTTAACAGCCTGGTATGCAATGTTGAGCATGAGCTTCGATATCTACTTTTGTTCGTGTCCTTACTTCCATTCCTGTATCCATCCTGCAGAAGATGTGCCAGCTCTAACTGCTCCAGTTGCTCCTGAAGCTCTGTGCGTGAGTGAGTGTGTGCTGGCAGGACACCTGTCTGTTGAATAAACTGCTGCAAGTTACACTGCCTCAGCTCCTTATTCAACTCCTCCAGCTCCTCCTGTTTGGCCTGAGATGGAAAGAACATAGATCAGTGAGGAAAAACAAAGGACGTTTGAAAACTCTCATCAGTCACTGCTGACTCACTGAACAGTACCTTGTTTGCCTGTAAACAGTAGATATAATTCTGCACGGCATGATTTTAATGTCAACTGCTATATTAAGACACCAAAAGGAGAATGTATTCATGTTTTTATAGGACATGACTACTCTATCTTGCCTTGTAGTCACATTACTAGTGTAAATGCCACAAATTAGTACTACTACTAATCTTTTCGCCATAAGGGGGCAGCAGAGTCTGCTAGTCTAGTCTCACAGCACTGGTGGATGCTATTACTCATCATTCATTCTCAGACTATTCAGCTACTGTGAATCATCACAGTAGTCCCACAGCTACCACCTGCAGTTTTCTGATTTCATCAGTTTCCAGTAGGCAAACTCATAAATGGATACATAACTATGCTCGTTTGTTTGCTGCATTTCAAAGTTGTTTTAATTGACCAGATGCCAGAGAGATAGATACACATCAGCTACATTTATCGAAAACGTAAAGTTCAGAGATCCTCCATCCAGACGGCGGCATCACCTTTGCGCCCACTGATTAAACTTTGATGCACACACACAGGCCAGTCAATCGGTCTTAATTGACTATCCATTTGTGCTTAATCAATGTGTCTGCACACAGACACAGGAAGTAGCAGCTGTATGATACAGCCTCCAACCCCAGCGCCTGTGTGTGTCTGTGTGTGTGTGTGTAATTGAAGTTGGACTGAGGCAGCCTGCTGAGGCCGTTCACACCTGCAGGTCTGCCTCCATTAGCCTAATGACAGGAACGCTGCTCTCATCACCACCAACACTTACTCCACTGGCAGCCTCAACCGCTCAAACTGACTGATGACTGACACAGCCAGGCGTACACCCCTTCCCAGTACAATGGATTGAGCTTTATTATGCTGTATCATGTTACCAGTATTAACATGTCATTTAAAGGAAACATTTTGTTTCTGTCAGGGCAATTAACTGCCTGGGTGGCAAACTGTCTCTGTGGTTACTTTAGGATTATAAACACTCGCAGTACTGTTGGGTAGTTGTTATGGCAAGGTGGTACATATAATACCGGTATGTATAAAAAAACAAAAAGACTTACACCCCTGTTCTGTGCTTTCTATAAAAATGGCAGATTGCAGTGATTGTCTATGACACACAGTTGTCCCTCAACCAGGCGCTAAATCTAACGACTTCACCCTCAGTCCCCCATGAGGATAACTGACTGAACAGCAAATGAGCTTATCATTATGCTTTAATCAGTTTTGCAACCAGTTTGCTATTACTTGGGAATGGGACACAATGGTCTTTCAGTCTTGATGGCTTTCGCTAATGAAGACATCAAAACACTGGACTATAAAATGATTTCAGTGTGCCTTATTTCCTTGTGACAAAACATTCAAAACAACACCGTCTACCATACTACTAATAAGAGAGCAACTTCATTTTCTGTAACTAGACTGCGTCAGCTCCATGAAGTGGATCGCCAAGTCTCTGGTTTCGTGTGGATTATGAGGAAACTCGAGTCGGGTTGGGCTTTTATTGATACAGGCGCATCTATGACAACCACCAAAAGTAAACAAACAACGACACCACAAATTGCGATACGCTGAGGCTGAGTTGATCCAATAAAAAGGGGCTTTTGTGCTACAAAACAATCCTCTTTAATCTCTTTTTCCATACATAGGGTACAAGAATATATAGATACTGTCAATGTGATATAAACACCATTAGTAACCACTTGTTCAGAATATGCATACAAAATGATAGCTGCCAAACCAGTTCAGCCAGACTGTAAATAGGTCTTCAGACAATACATTTTCATAGAAGGTAGGATCTGAGTATACAGCAGTAATGTCATGATAATTTCTTGAATAATTATTTATATGTCAAAATACCACAATAAATCATGTTTCCTTTTTTACTTAGTATTCCCTTTTTCTTTTCATAAGTGTCTCTGCACTGATGTGTCTGCTACAGTGCGCAGGTAGGAGAGGGATATAGTGTACAGTTTAGGTAGAAGAGGGTCTGTGCTACACCCTCAAATGCCAACACATAGGCTGATTTACAGCCCTTTCTCCAGAACTGTGACCTCTCTCCTTACCTGCAGCAGAGACTCTGCCTTCCCCAGAGCCTTGTCAGTCTCAGTTAGTTGCTCCTCCATCTCTGTCCCGTGCTTCTCCTGGCTCTGGAGCTCTGCCTTCACAGCGTCGAGGGACTCCTCAGGCCCGTTGGCTTTCCCTTCCGCCTGGCTCTCCCGCTGGATCTCTTGCTCCAGCTGAGCGGAACGGACTGAGAACTCGTGGAGCCGCCTTCCACAGTCGTCCAACTTGGCATGGAGCTCCCCCAGCTTCCTCCTCATTCCTCGCTCCCTCTCCACCTCTGCTTGAAGCTCCTCCTCCCAGTACTGCTCGTGGGCAAGCTCGGCTTGGTTCCTCCGCATTGCTTGCTCCAGAGCGTCCATCTCCTCTTGCAAGCGAGCGTCAGAGACTGGTGAAGGACAAGGAGATGGGTAGGGACGATCCCAGGCGTGAGACTCCCTCTCTAGGGTTTCTAGCTGGGCCTCAATGGCCCTCATTCTCTCTTGCTGCTGAAGAACCTTCCTAAAGACCTCCTCTTTGGACGGGCCTATAGGGGGTGAGGGAGAGGGAGATGGCACATGAGGAGATACAGGGCTAGGAGAAGGGGAAGGGGAGGCTCTGTGCTCTGGGGAGTCCCGAGGAGACCTCTTAAACTGTTTGGCTTTGGTTCTAGGAGAGGTGGATGGCCCCAGGTTAAAGGTGAGAGATTTCTTAGGCTGGCCGCGTTTCGAAGCCTCTGGCTCAGGATGCTTGGGCAGTGGGGGAGGGGTCGGTCTGTCTTGTTTTGAGCCAGGTCCATCACTGCTACTAGGGCCAGTACGGCGCAGGAAGAACTGAACTTCACTGCCGTGTTGGCCTAACTTAGCCAGAGACTCCAGAGGCTTCTCTGTGGCCAGCAGCTGCCTCTCTGTATCCCTAAGACGCTGGATCAGAACATAACGGCCTGTCTGACCTGGGGACAGAGAGAGAGAGACAGAATGAGTATAATAAAATGGAACTATGTACCAAAAAACACAAACTACCTCGAATAAAATACCACAATATTAAGATCAAGAAGGTGCTTGACACTCCTGGTCTTTCTCAAAAAGTGAATTACATAAATTAGTCGAGTGTTCATGAGTTACTTGCAAAAGACCTTTTTTCTCCTTCAGTGTAATTAAAGCAGTGGATTTGACTCTTCCCACCAGCTCTACACGGGTAATGCTAAGTGAACAAATGACATCAGACGTATGATGATGATGATGATGATGCTGATACCTCTAAATCTCTGCCTCTGAGAATAGGAATAAAAGTCTGCTGTGTAAGACTCACACAACATGTAAGAAATGTTCAAATAAACTGAAGTTTCCACAAGGACCTTGAAATTAGGACAAACCCTCCCTAATGACTTGGCAGGCAGCTCACTCATGGAAGGAGGAGAGTGCTAAATCTGGAGTTATGTTGTTCAATGCTGCTGCAGCGTATGGCTTGAATAAAGCTTAAGGATATCAGGACAGAGAGCCGGCTCAATTCCAAAATGACCCCCTGACAATCTGGCAGAGCACTTCATTTAGGTCATTGGTGAATGCAAAGGTGAGTGCAGAACTGGATTGCTGTAACCCCGGTGTGAACAAGCACTCCTGTTTTGTCTGCATCAAATTCTAATTGCAGTGCTGTTATCTAATCACTAAAGGTCTTAAGATAAACTGTCAAGCTGAGACAAACAATGTGCAAAATAACAGCTTGAAAAGCCAGAATCACAAAATGATTACACAATGATTTCAGAGCTTGATGTACTCACCTATTGCCTGGGCCAGAGCAATGACAACATCCTGGCATGATGTCTCCTCTGATAAGCCACATACCACCCGCACCACTCCGTCCACCCACACTTTGAGCTCCATCTGGGACCAGGCAGGGCAGGGTGAAGGGTAAGATGGTCCTCAAAACAGATTCACTTCAGCTTGGCTTTACTCAGCTCAACGCTGCATGGCACTGATTCTGTAAGAGAAGAACAGCAGAGAGAGACCGGTTAGAGGTGATAAATCTAGAAATTCAATTTCCCAGTTATAGGAATAGACTTTTGTTGATAAAGAAATAAAGGCTGGGGGTAACATACAGTGTGAAACCAATCAGCATGTGATAACACAACGCCAAATGTTCTGTCTTCATAGAGAAGTAGATCATGATGTAATCCTATCCAAACATATGACACAAGCTGTTGTTAACCTAAACAGAACACACTGGAAGCTGTCATATAGATGGCACCCTCACTTGTTAGTCATGTTGTTGAAATACCAGTTTCTACAGCAAACAGACATCAGTACCGACGTCAAAAATGTGCTATGCTTAGCGAAAGCATCACAGGCATCACTGAAATGTAAATTTCCAGCAGACCAGCAGCCAAAGAGTAGAGCAGTGTAGCATTTTGTTAAGTTCCTAGTGGTTAGTTAAGAGTTCTGGCTGTATCTTGTGGACCTGGGAGCATAAATGCCAATCTGTAACCCAATTAAACGCTCTGCTGCCCTCCTTCAAAGCCGTTATGATAGCTTACTGCCAAGGGGAACGGACAGGGAAAGGGGAGCAACTCAAGTGTGTCTATGCTTCAGAGAGGGTGTTTGTGCAGGTAGAAATACATAGAAACATAGCAGGGGAGATAGAATAAGTGTGTGTGGTGTCCCTCAGTTTGATCTCACTCAGCAGGACCAGAACTGGGTCTCATCAGACTTCAGAGAGCAGTTCAGCAGGTAGCCGTCTGGGCAGCAGGTTTAACCTAAATGAATATCATTATGTTCTCCCTCTGTGTGCCTGTACTTTCACAGTTAAGCTTCAAAACAAGGTAATAAAATACCGCAGTGCTCATAAAAAGAGAAAACGCCTCAGGCAGTGGTGGGATTATCTATAGAACTTGGCACAGTAAATGAATTTTTGTAGCCTAGGTGAGTAAAGACAACTCTTCACCCACAGTCAGACAGATGGTGTTCTCTTTCTGTCTGTCTCTCTGGTTCTCAATGGGAGGTGTTTTAATACTGAGCCCCACCATTATCTTGCCTCTCATTCAGTGCCTGGCTGTGCTCCACTGGCTGCCTATAGGGAGCTGCTTTGGAGGAATGCACTGACTTCATCTGCCAGCCGGAAGAATTCCTGCCTTTATTAACAAAGCCCTCACCCCGCCCACCCGCCTTCTCCTTTGCTGCTGACCTAGCTGCCCTGCACCACCATTACTTCTCTGCTGTTTAGATGCCAAACACAAACTCCGCTGGGGAGCAACAGCTTATCTGATGTGGCAACAACATCACACAGACCAGCTCAACATGACCACACATACAGAGGGCATGACGGCACAGCTGAGTGACTGAACCCACAGAACGATATCACAGGAAACAAGCGGGAGATAGAGATGGATGATCACATATGCTAGAAATTCTTTGGAGCGATCCGAGCCAGGTGATTTAATCTGGAAAGAAACTTGATATGAAAAGGGAGTGCTTATCAAAATCAAACACCAGAAATTTCCACACAGTGAAGATGTCAATATTTTTCTTTTAGAGGGCACAGAGTGTGCTGTGTTGCAATACATAATTAAGCCTGACTGAGTCATAGAGCGAGTAGACAATCATTTACTTTAGCTGTGAGGCGCTTTTTTTTTTTTTTTTTTAAAACACGCAGAGGTGAACAGGAAGAGAAATTTTAAATCTTCCAGTCTTGTGCCGTGGAATGCTACCGTACAGGCCATGTCAGAGAAAAGCATCTAGCCTGAACCAAGCTTTCCTCTATGTAAAAGCATCTTCTTCATGTCTTGGAATGAGCTGTAAAAAAAAAAAAACTGTTTACAAAGCTTAAATAAGAGTTTGAACTTTGAACATGTTTGTCAAATAAATGCCTGCATGTGTAGGGAAATTAGGTCTTACCTAACTGAATTTGCTGTAATTTACATGCAAACAGTCTTGCAGACAGTACCTAACCTAAAGGTTTTTATATCCATCCAAGATTTCGATGTACCGTAACAATCACATTAAATGAGAACACAAACACACAAACATCTCCCAGCTAAGAATCTCACTCTCCCATGATGCTTAGTTTTCGTCCCTCCTGGCTGCTGAAATGTGATAATCTGCACTAACAGGAAACAAACAGGCCTGCGAGTCTCAGGTTGCTGTCTGTTCTCTCTGTCACAGGCACAACAGCACTGAGAACCAGACATCCGCCTGACCCAGCTCCTTTTCACAGCACAGCTCCGGAGTCCCGTGTCACTTCTTACTGAAATACAGATGGAGGAGAGGCACGTTTACACTGTTTGTAAAATGTAATCTCAGAATCATTATGTGTGGCCTCTCGACAACAAAGGCAGGTACTGAAATAATGTTTAAAAATACTGCAGGAGCTCAACAGTTTGTCAATTGACCCATTTACTCTCCACAGCATGGGGAAGAATAAGCTCACTGCAGAATGTTTGGTTTCAGAGTCAACATGCAAATGCTGTGGACAAACACTGGCTCCAGACAGCTTTGCACATGTTCAGAGTTAGCCCACCTCACTACACGCACACGCACACACACACACACGCGCACACGCGCACACACACACACACACACACACACACACACGACATGACAACACTTCACACCTCTGAATTCCACTCCTTAACCTCAGGTCACGCCCACCCCCCCCCCCCCCCCCCCCCCAAAAAAAAAAAAAAAAAAACCAACCCCATCCCAACTCCCAAATCTACTTTCATTCTGACCCCACCCACCCAAACACAGGACACAGTTTTAGCTGAAACTGACAGAGCTCTGGTCTGTCACGTGTTTTCTCAGAGGAAGAAATCAAGAAAATGTACAATCAATCAAGCACTGCCACTCCAACCTCAGACACACGCGCATCCACAAAAAAAAAGCTACTTGAGGAGCTTGTCTGTTGAATTTAATAAAGAAAAACAGACTAGTCATACAGTATGATGAAAGGGAAAGAAAGAGAGACAGTGAGGAAGACATACTGTGAGCAAAGGAGAAAAGGGGGGGGGGGGGAGAATAAATATGAAAAAAATGCTGACAGATAGATAGATAAAGCGGGAGAAAGAGTGGTAGAGAAAAGAGCAGTGATTGGAGCCATGTGCCATTCTTTCTCTCCCCTCTCATCATCTCTCACCCATCCAGCTAACCCGCTTTGCGTCTTTCATCACCCTGTCTGTGCCTCTGTCTGTCTCTCTTCAATAACAGCCTCCTGGCTCCTCTGCGAATTCAACTCAAGGCAGAAGTGGTTAGCATCACAGCCCCGCAGACACACTGGGCATGATTCGTCTCGTCTGTGTGCCACTCTGTGTGAGCAACAGCGTCAGGCTGTGAATTGATGGGCCTTTTCGGACAAGCTGGGCACAGAGAATCTCCCATATGCCAAAACTACGGCTGATAACTTGAAATAAATGACAGCACACGGTGACTGAGAATGAAACATTTGGACAAGTTTTCTTATTGGGTGTCTACTTTGTGATATGCTTAAAAATTTAAAATAAACACCTCACATGGGACACACCCGCTCTCCACTCATTTTTCTTTTTTTCTTACACGAGAATCCAAAAAATGCACACAGCACATGAACAGACGCTTACGAACAAAAAAAAAAAAAAACCCACACAAATGCACAAGTATTTAAGCATCTGTACAGACACACCCTTAATGCTCAATATCGTTTGCAAAAAAAGCAAACATTCCTGGAAGTCATGAGCAGTACTGAGAAACGTGGAAAAGAAGAAGGTTCATCAGAAAAATGTCAAGCAAGATTATTAATGTACTGTAGCTTCTCCACACCTGAGCCCTAAGGCTACATGAAGAGTATGCTTACTGGGTGTGTGTATGTGTAAGACATACAGAGCGGCGTGTTGTGCTAGTGCAATGGTCAAGGGTGGGGTATGCATGCGTTCATGTACGAGCTTGCATGTGTGAGTGTGTTTTGCGAGCAGACATGCCATTTAGGCCCATCTTTATGAGAGGTTGCTCCAGCTTCAGAGTGATTACTGTGCTATCTCTGCAGCAACAGAAGCCCAAGAAACAATGGCAGGAGTAAAGGGCACAGTGTCGCACACACTACGCCAGATGTGAACCATTGATAGATACACACACACACACACAAAAAAAAACAACAACAAATACATCAAGTGTAGACAAACAGCCGTACTATTTGTCAAAATCCCTATCAGTATCAGCAGAGAAAATAAGACCCTGGCCCAGGCTGGTTAAAGTGTACGTAATAAGTTAGACATTGCTGTTAGAGGACAATTAACAATGCTGGGGGAAGCTCTACCCTCTGTGCCACTCTGCTCCAGGTTGGCAGAGACAGACAAACACTCAAAGAACCAGTAACACGCTGGCACCGAGCAGCCTGGTCTCATCTGTACTGCAGAGACACTATTGTTGTTATGGTTCCACACTCAGCAGACAGTGTTGCCTCTTTTGTGGCCTCTGGCATCGATGGGTCGTCTGCAGCGCCACGCCAGCTTTTACTGCCAGCCTGCCGTGACCACATGTTACCACTGATAACACTAATAAAAGGAAAAACACATACTCGCTTTTGTCCTCCCCCATCTCCTGTTTTGCATTCTTTATTCCTCCCCACTCTTTCTTCGTCATCCAATGTTTCAGTCTACCAAGTGAGCACAATTTGTGCGCTCAAAGACCGATGGGACCAAAAACGCACAACATTACCCTTTTGCTTCAGCAATTAGAACTGGTTCTCTGTGGAAATCTTGAGATGAATCACACAGTTATTCTTAGTCACTTCTTCGCGCAGCAAGAAACATTTCAGTTACAACACACACACACAATAACTGGAAAAACACTGTACCTCTTTCAAGACAATCTGCAGGAGTTTCAGGCTTTCGTCATTTCAAAGCGCATACAAACACCTTATCTGTTTTGGGCTCTAGCCTTGCCTATGTTAAATTTGGACAGAAGTATCCATGTGGTGCTGGAAGCAACCAACTGGGTCAATAAACCACCAGCATTATTATTAGTAACCATGAGGAAGCTTTTTCAGTCACAGCCCAGGGCTTTGGAAAGCTTCCCTACATGGCACTTTAATGAACATGGCTTTTTAGAATTGTCACCTTTTTACTTTTATATTTCTCATTCTCTTTTTCTTCACCTTCACCGTTTTCCCCAGTATCGTAATATTCATCTGACTTGTTTTATAAAATAAATTCTCTAGTATTTTCACAAAGTATTGCTTGATTTGATAACGTCTCATTTTAAAGCATCTTTTCAAAAGTAAATTGCCTCCAGGATTGAACCGTGCTAATCCCTGTACAAAACATCTGCGCAAGCTAGGACCAATTCAGTCCTCTGGCACATTCAGAAGATATTTGGAGAGATGTTTTATATTATTAAACTGACAGGTCTAGCCTAGCCTTATGTCACAATGAACTATTTTATCTCTGACAGATAGATCTTGTTCCAGATTTGTCATGAAGAGAACAATACCTTTTTACGTTAGCCAAAAGTCACCAGTAGCTTCCGAAACACCACCAAAGTCATTATCAGCAGAGCTCCAGTGCCTGCGGTCAGAGAGCAGGGAGTGGTCCACTAGGCATGTGAGGAAACTAGATCCAACATCTGAGGGCTTCTATGAGCCAATTTTACAGCTTAATAACTTTCCAACTTTGACACACCTCTCACGCAGGAGATAATTTGCTTTTATAGTATATGACAAGGCAGTAACATGGTGGAAAAATAATAGTCGCAGCTGGATGGATTGATTTATCTGGGAGGTGTTACCAACACATCAAACGGTCTGTTCACTGTGGTACATGCACAACTTTTATAGCTTTTGAAAAGAAAACTGGGTCATACGTGTTTTTGTTTGTGCCTCTTAACATTTCATTTGTACACGGGCATTAGTGTATACATGTGTAAAATTGTGTTTTCTATTATGACACTGATTGTGTGTTTGCTTGCATGAGAACAATGTTTCTTCTTCCTCACAGTGGAGGGCCCGGCTCTCCAGACACTGCTCATTAATTAGAATGAACAGTTGCCTGGTTCTTTGCTAACGGAGCTTGACTGAAGCTTCAACACACCTGATGAATAATGCATTTTTTTTTCACAGCACATTAATTTGGCAAATATTTCTCAGAACAAAATCCAAATGTTTGTGACCTACTAACTCTTTGAAAATGTCCCCTGTCTGCCTGTGTCTTTTGTCTATTGACATGCTAATGACTCAGAATCAGAAACAGCACTAATAAGCTTTGGTCGTCATACTTGCATACAGCGATCTGTCGCTGCAGCCTTCTCCATTATAATGATTGGCTTGTCCAAGTGTGAAATCTCAATGAGAGTGGATCAGCGGTTCATTAAAATAGGGGACACCTTTGCCTCCAAATCAAGGGCAAATATTGTAAGCGGTATGTAATGTAGTATTCACAAAAGGATACTGATTTTTGTAACGTTGCAAGCTCAAATTCCAATCAGCTGGACAAACATGCTTATTCAACTCTTAAACGCTAGATCTAATGTAAAGTCGCTAAAGGTGCTGTAGAAATAAATAAAGCTATGTCATCACTATGCATGTAATTGATGATTGAGGAGGGTTTAAAGGTTGAGGTCGATTGCTCCATTTGATCTGAAGCAGGCCTCGACATGGCCATTGAGAGTCTGGCCATCACCTGTGGCTGCCAGTACCACTACAGTCACACTGTGTAAGTGTGAAATCCCAGACATCATGAATCACCGGCAGCACTCACAGACAACCTGGCCTGCACCACAAGAGAGGAAACGGGGAGAAGGTGTGTGAGAGAGAGTGTTTATTTCATTTTGATTCTTGAAAACTTTTAGAATGTATTGTTTTTATTGTGCTACCTTGAAAATATAAAGCAACCCTGGCACACTTTTGAATTTCATTGAAAGGGAAGTAAGGTGCACTCCCAAGAGCATGTGGCCACAATAGTTTACACAGCGCTGGCCACAATAAAACACTACTACATTATTCATCCAACTGAGAGGAAGACTTACTCATACCTGGTTTGGCAGCAATCATTCACTTGTTCGCTTCAGCCCCGGAAACCGAGCAGAGGCGAGTACATTAGAGACGAGGAATTTGCTTGCGCTGACTCATGGATCCACCCACAGAGCCAGCAGCTAATGGTGAGAATGATAATGCAGGATTGCACATAGTCTGTGGAAGGCCGGGCAAAGCTGGCCTCCACAGAGAGCTCGGCTCAGGATGAGTGGTTTGGCTGCCTGCAGGCTGAGCCCTGCGAGCACAGGAGTTTGTATTGTTGGGTGAGCCAGGGAAGAAGGCTCTCAGACTGCTGATGGGCACCCATGTGTAATTATATACTCCCGACCTGACTCAGCAATGCTTGCCAGGGAAGGAGGACATTGCTCTGTTCCCAGCCGAACTCACACACACTACATAACACATAATGCACGATTTGGGAGTGCAGTGAGTGCACACATACATACGTACATATAGACAGAGAGACAGATGCAGTTATCACAAAACCAAAATAATATGTTGTATGGCTGAAGCACAGACGCAGACAGACTGGCTCAAACTAAATGCTTAATGCTTAATTTGGAACTAAAGCAACATGCAACTGTAAAAGTAAACCCACTACTTTAAAGTATGCAATTTACACAGTACACAAGTAGAAATTAGTAGCTTTAAATTTACCAAGACGATGTATTTATAGTTTTTTTGAGTTTTTTTGCAGGTGCATGGGTGGGTGCTTCACTCTCACTTCCTGCATGTGTGCGGGCGTGTGTCAGGAATGCCGTGGCCTCCAGTGTCACAGGTTTGAAGCTGAACTCATTAGTAATTTAAAGGTCGCTTCCATGTCTGCTCATATCAATTATTCATGCCCTGGTTTTTGTGTTTACTTTTTTTGCCATCTTTGATTCTTGAAGCAAAATCAAAAATAAGGACTCAAATCATGCTTAAGAAAACCTATACCCATACTAGATAAAGATTCTATAAGTTTAGATGGTATCCAAGTCACAGGCAAGTTGCTTTTGCCCGTGACAAGCAAAGACACATAAGTTTTACTCAAAAAGGTGTTTTTTCTTACTTCTCTTGGATGTTTTACCTTCACTGTGCAGAATGGTGTATGTGCAGAGGTTGATGGCTGTTTTAAAAATTAATCTGTTGAAGGAGGAAAGCTTCTCTGTGCTCACGTTATAGCTGAGTTTAACACGTGTATGTACAAGCATGATTTTGTGACACCAGAACTAGTTTGGAGGCAAGTTGTGAAGAAGTATAAAACTTAAGCAAGTGGAAACTTAAAGCCTCCAGTGCACACAAGTAGGAGAAATCTTAGGACTAGCAGTTAAACTTATGAGCGACATGACATGTCTGGAGGGAATCTTAAAATACAATAATTTAATTAATTTAATTGAAATAGTTAAAACTCCTGTACAGTAGAGGTGTTGAAGGAAGGCTATTTTTAATGACTGACTGGTGTTGGTCTTTCATCATATTTTAATTCTATGCAATCCATGATGCAATATACGTACACTTGCCAGTCCTTATCTGAGCTGAAGGGAATATTGCCATTAGCGTGCCAAAGGAAAAAAACATCTCTGTGTTGCTGCAAAGAAAAATGGCACACAAGAGAGCTCAAAGGCTCACACCTACACCATCTACACACAGATCAGTCATATCCTGATATACAAGAGACCTTAAGTTCAATCTTAGGGCAGTTATCAATCCAAGACAGAGCAGGTGCACATTCTTTTGCGGGGTTGGAATGGTAATATTACAACAAAAATATATGACTCCAACAAAAAGAAAACACGGATCCATCTGCTGAATGAATGTTTTCACAGATGAAAGTGAAGAATTCCACCCAGTTTCCTCCCGAGACGTCAGTCTGAGGTCACAAACATTACACGGGCAGTTCAGAAACTACTACTAATGCAATCCATTCACTGCTGGTTTTGATTGGATTCAACTTTGAAACCGAAAGCCTGAGTTCCTGACTGTGACATTCTTTGAACAACTGCCAGGAAGTTTGAGAGAAAGTCACAGGCTGCAAAGATTAAACTGTTACTCCATTGCTATGGTCAATCTGCTATGCAGAACATCCCTCCTCACACCCACACAATATTTACCTAAGGGGCTCCAACATACCTGGCCCTTGGAGAGAGGGATACAGGTAAACACAACCATGGAGCGAGACAGACCGAGAGTCAGCATGCGTGTGTAGACCTATCGCAGGTAGGTAATTCCTGCTACAGACAGATACGATGTTGTCTTTTCGTTTCCATAAAGAAGATTCACTCCACAAAATTGTTGTTGTGTGTGCTGAGATGAGGTCTGTACTGAGGGGGTTTAAACAGACAGGCACTGTGCAATGTAGAATACGTCATACAACTATGAATAATGTTTTAATTTAAGTTGATAATAAAGCTTTTGTATTATGAACATACTTTTCACCATTTCAAATTCCACTGCTCACCTATAAGCAAGGCCTCATATAATCAACTTCTTAAAAGTCAAACATATAATTAAAACAGAGTCTGAAGCAGAGTTAAGACGACTGGTTAATGCAATACAATCATACCAAAGATGGTCAGGAGTTCATCTTTTCCCCGCAGGAATAAATGAGATATTTTAGAGCATTTTACTTTATAAAAGGTTGGCAAAGGCAGACTAATATTAAAGAAATTCCAGCATCACAGCCAAGAACTGAAGCCTGTGGCATACTTGGCAACATGTAGGTTTCAAAATACAGGATGTTTTTTTCGGGGCGGGGGATGAAATTAAAGATAATTGTTGTAAGTGCAACAAAACCATAGCTATTAAACAGCAAATAAGTAATTTATCAAGCCACCTGTTCAACAAGCATTAACATGTAGACAAGCAATGTTTTCAACTGCTTTGCCTGCTGTGTCCCATCCACCACCAGTATGTTTTACACAACCACAGCACACTGGTTAAGCTAATAAAACAAAAGCTGTCTGTATGTACCCTATTTATCTGAGTTTGCCATGTAACTTAAAATTTGGCAAATTCTTGTAAACTTAGCTGCTGGCTGAGACAAACCAGCCCCTCCTCTTTACCAGCGGTACCTGCGGGCAGTGAATCACATCAGCAGCAGAGGGAGGAGGACAGAGGACAGGAGGAGAGACTGCCTGCACAGACAGCAGCTGTACACACGCTCCTTGAATCGGGTGGTGATGACAGATGGGTTGTGTGTGGATTGTGTGTGTAGATTATGACAATCTGGCAACTTGGGTACCGTCAGACAAACATACATGTACGATTATTCATAATAAAGGTTGAGGGCCATGCAAATTACGGGAGTTTCCCAGAAAAAAAAAACAACAAAACAGGAGCACAGCGGGAGAGGAGGTAAAAATACAGGAGAAACCTGGGTGTTGACAGGTATGTTGTGGGGTTTGAGTGAGTGGATTTTAAAATGTTGGGAAGTCAGAAAAGTCAAGCAAAGGATGGTAGTAAGAACAAGCATGTTCTTCTACAACAAAAAAAATAATTTGACAAAAGAAGCCAAACTTCTTAAATGTTAAATATTGTCACAAACTGGCAAACTCTGATTTTAAATCACTAAGACTAAACAAAGAGTATGTAAACAAGGTTACGAGTCTGACCATTCAATGCAAGCTTTTGGAACTTAGTCAGTACCAAAAAGGTATTGAGGTTTGATAAGCAGTCCCTAATGTACTCATTTAAACTACACAGAATGTAAAGGGCAGAATCTGTTTATGTTGCATGTGGATTAGGGTGGGCCTCTCAATAGGCCTGATTTATAGTTTGATGGGGAGGTGTCACACACAACTCTCTCTCCCTGTCATTACTCTGAGGAGGAGTAACGATTACGCCTATCAATGTAGCGTGGGGGGAGGATGTGTGGACAGTCAAGATGAGCTAAGAAAAGGTAGGGTGCAGATTTATGGCTTATTCCCAGTATCTTAGGAGCACCTTTGGGGCTTTGATTGTATATCTGTCTGAGGAGCCTCTGACTCCAGATCACCAGGGTGATATTTAGCATGGATACACATGCATACAAACAGCTTAATACTGACAAGGCGGTTGCTGTTGTTACGTTTACATATGAGAGATAAGTCGGCTGCCCCCTGAGAACAAGAAAAGAGGGAGGAGGGGGAAGGGGTGATGAAGAGGAGGCTGGACAAGGCGGCACAAAGACGAGTGTTTGTTAAAGGGAAAATGTTCAACAGCAGGCAGACAGACACCAACACCAACTCTGAGATATGTCGAAAGGAAACTCACCGGACAATTGCTATGGCTGGTGCTGCAGATATAACTGAGGGCTCTCATAAGAGCGGGACGTCAGGCATTAGCACTCTATACAGCACACCTTGGTTTATGATGGAAGTGTGACCTGTTTCATGAAGCAGGTTTACAGCATTATTTGGATGTTTTTTGCTGTATAAAACATGGAATGGGTCTTTTACATCAGTTCATGTTCCATATTTGAGGGGGTTTCAGGTTTTACTCAGCCAAGGTATGCGGGCAACTCAGTAAACCTGCATCTTGGAACAGAGCCCAGGTCTGAGTCAAACATGGCACCTTAAACTGCAGAGAAGAGAGTAACATGAAACTGAGAATGACTTATCTGTTCATCTCTATGGATGAAAAAATGTGTCCGCTTTGGTCTCTTTGACACAGGGTGGTGGGAAGCATGGAAATCTAGACTGTACACTCAACTGCACTTTAAGCGACACTGTGAAAGGTTGTGAAAGATTGGCCTTTGAGTGTATTTGATCCACATATTAAAGAATGGACAGAATGTTTGATGACTTACTAGGGCTTGGTAAAAAATATAAAATTTACTGATACTGAAATTGGGAGTCACCAATTTACTCATCTGTCCTAATAACTACAACCCCCATCTGTAGACCTGTAGTTGTAAGAGAGACCCAATGATAGCATCTATATATTGGGGAATAAAAAAGTTATATACCATCAATATACTTTAGTCACATAATGTAAATATGTAAAATTATTGCAATTCTGATTTTTGCACAACTCTAGCACATACGAGAGCTTCTGCTCATCAACACACATTTGCGCATCAGCAGCTGCCATCTACCCATGAGCAACATTTGCTTGTTTTGCCTCTAATGTGATTGATTAAAATACATCTATATTCGACATCAAGCCTCTCAACGTGAGGGACGAGTCTGTCAAATCCACCTGACTCTCTCCTGCCTGTTGACTTAGTGTCTCCGAGCCCTGAGGCAGACATTTTCTTATTCTTGCTGCTGTCTTGACCCCCCTGCTGGCTCTGTCTGGGCCCCTAGGCTGAGGCACCATGTTATTTACTGCCCAAAGAGCTCTGTGTGCAGCGAGTCAACACAGTATGGCTGGTTGAGCAAGGGAGCAACCTGCTACTCACTCTCTCTCTCACACACACACACACACACACACACATGGTCGTGCACAAACACACACAGTCACATGACCGTCCCAGGGGGTTGGCAGAGATGCTTACCCCGCTACAATCACTATGCACGGTAGAATTGAGAGCCATGGACAGAGACAAACAGGCACAGACGTCCATAAACCCAGCAACTATAACCTGCCAGCTCTTCTGAGCAGTTACAACAGAACAGGGAATGTGAAGCTATGGGTTTGGTGACGTGACATAGCAAACACCCATGAAGACAATGAAAAGTTCAACCTGACAGGACATGACAGCATTCACTCAGGTGAACTTTACGGCCAGCTGGACTCACTTGGCAACATGTCCTTGGGTGGACAAAGCTCTGTAAGGTCATACTGAAAATAGGCAGTTTCATCTAACCTGTGACCTGCTCATGTTGAATGAATAAAGAGGGATTTAGGCTAAGGGACTGTATGCTGCTCGATGACCATACCCAGACCTTTTCAAACACTTTCAGCGGTGTTCCCTAAAAAGGTTGTCTGAGGACAAAATAAGTACAATGGCAACAAACCTTTCCCTTAGGGATATGTTTCTTAAACCGCCAGCTGAGATCAAAAGACTTATACACTTGTTTCTGATGGGTCCAGAAGTTTTACAACACAAAAATGTGTTTTCAGGTGCTCTTAAAAGTTTCATGTCTCAAGATCTAAAAGCAGTACCGCAGTGAAATTCCTTCTCCAAATCCCCTCCTTCCTCTCAGTAATTATAGCCTCCCAGCTGACAAACTACAGGTCTGTTGTGTTTGTCTTTGCCTTCTTGGATACAACAGGTGAAGTGAGGCCTGTGTGTGTGTGTGCTTGGCTGGATGCCAGTCTCTTCTGCTAGCCAAGCACATATTACCCCTTCTTGGTACAACAAAAACACTTGGGATGTAAGCGAGGAACTCTAAAAAAAAAAAAAAAAAAAAAAAAAAAAAAGTACTGCCCACAAAAATTAATAAAAAGGAAGATTTTTTTTCTTTGCATCACTGAGAGCTTGCAGCCTTGTAAAACAGGGCTGAGTACAAGAAAAAATATCAAACCCTATGGGAAAAAGTTTGCCATAGTAAACTCAGTGAGGATGATTTATTTAGAGGAGTACAGATGGTTTGATGAATTGAAAACTTGGTTGACTTTGGATTGGAAATCGGGGTGTGAGGTAAGATGAGGGAGCAGGGTGTGAGGGATGTGAATGTGATGCAAGGAGGACTGGATCAATCTTTTATCACTGCAGTGTGCTTTCATCCCTAATGGATCCGACATGAGCACAGCACAGCACAGCACAGCACTACCTTCCGTCACATTGCACAGGCTAGGGAAGGAAGGACGCACGGAAAGAACAAGAGGGAGCAAGAGAGGTAGAGAGAGCAACACATAAGAAAGAAAGACAGCTACAGAGAGAGAGAGAGAGAGAGAGACGGAGGGGGAAAGTGGTTCAAACCACCTTCCCAAAAATAATCACAACCCCAAAACACGCCACCATATTATTTCACCGACATGCTGTCATAGCGTTTCCAATTACCTCTGGCCCTGAGAGCATCTGCAGGAGTTGGGAAACACTCTTGATAAGGATGTGAGAAATGAAGTCACTTCACAGCATGAAGAATGACTTCCCATCAGGAATCCCAAGATATATCTCGCTGTACATGGACAGAGTTGCTTTCCTTGCTATGCAAGCTGAATGACAGACACTGACAGAAACACAGACAGAAACACAGACAGACAGACTACGCCGTTCTAGATGAGGAGGGGAGTCCATCTGTGTATTCAAGCGGTGAAAGAGCAGTAAAAATAACATTGCAGACGAACAAGGCACGACGAGTCTCAGAGGACACTCTGCTCTCTCCATGCTAAACAGGCTCATTCATGTGATAGAAAATAAAAAATATGTCGGCAGTGACGGAGACACATAGGAAAGGAGGGAGAAAAGAAGTGCCAACTAAACATGGCTGGGAAAAAAGTTGAAAGTTTCACAATGCGTTCAGACTGCTGGCAGCCACATCATTATCCTGCTGATAGTCGCTTTAGGTATAATATCTATGGCACTTCAAAGAGAGGGGGCAATTAGCAGCACATTATATTCACCTCTGTGCTCTGTCCGTCAAGGAACTGAAGCAAACATGGTTGACATCCAACAATATACAGCACTTAGCTTGTGGTATGCAGAGTCAGTGTCATCAAATCACAGTTAAATACATTTGAACATGTGTTACTAAGTGCAGGTACACACGATTGATAAAGAAAAAAGTGGTAACAATTAAACTACATAACTAGATGTAAAATAAATCAATGAATAATTGGGAGCCTAGTTAAAGCAATGAAGCTTGAGTCAAAGTTGTGCATTTGGTTCTTTCCCCTACAACCATCTATTATGCTGACGTTATCTCTCTGGTACCAAGTTCACTGCATGAAACATGCAAACAGAGATAGCACATGAGGTATAACTGTGTAACTCCCACAGTCAGTCAGGAAAAAAATAATCACCTCCTGAGGGGGGTGGTGTGTGTGTGTGTGTGTGTGTGTGGGGGGGGGGGGGGGGGATTCCAATCGATGGCCCTGATTGGATAACAAATACAGCCTGCTAATGAGCTCCGAGTTCCTCTATCTGACACATACCATGCTGAGAAATGTTAAATGAGATGCTTGCCATGCATAATGATGAGTCAGTGTTTAAATAGGCTCAGAGTGGTTCAATGTATTAGACTTGAACGATGTTGGTATTTGAGATGTGCAGCACGTTAACAGTTAAATGCGGTAGGAACAAGCAGCGAGTAAGCTGAACTCTGCCCGTGCCCTCCATAAATTAATCTTTAATTCTACAGTGGTAAAAGGAGCAGCCTGTATGACGGGAGACCTGTGTTAGAGGTAGCCTGCACTTGTCTCGTAGTTCTAACAGTAAATGTTTGCTCACAAAAACATGCACATAGAGGCCGGCTCTCTGACTCACACAGGGAGTACTCCAAACACACACACACACAAAAAAAAAAAAAACAGAAAGAAGTAAAAAAACTCGAGTGCACAAAGAGTGAAGTTTCACCCAAACAGGTTTGAGTCCTTTTGTTTCATACAGGAATACTTGGGTGGCGGGTCTAGTGTCAACAGGTACATGTAAAGACACAGCTCAGCTCCTCAAAGACAAAACACAAGGTTCTCTTTGTTTCTCTGTCATACAGAAGAAAATACACACTCATTAATAAATAACAGCTTCCAAAAACAAGCATGCTGAAACCCAGGCTACAGCAGAGCCATAGTCAGAATGCCTGACTTCAGAGAAACTTCCCAATGGTGACATTCAAAGAGGCAAGGACACATTCAAACAATCTCTCAAAGAAGCTCTGACACTCACCGAGTGAGAGAATCTTTTCCTTCTCTAGATTGCCTTTAATTTCCTCTGTCTGCTTAAATTCTCTCCGTCTCACTGCCTCACTCAGGGAAATCCTTTACTTCTCACAGAGCAGCAGAGCCGGTTCTGCAGCTGGTGTGCGAGGCAGCGGGGTAGCGTGTGTGTGTGTGCGAGGAGCGTGCGAGTCCACTGGAGGTCAGAGGCAGTCAGACGTGGTCACGGGGAAATTTAAAAGGATGTCGCGACTTCTCCTCTTTCGCTCTGTCTTGCCGCCTTCTCCTCACTGGCTGCCTCAGGAATTCACTTCTGGGTGTCCTCACCACAGCTTAGATCTGAGAGACTGAAGAGTTCTCTCTTTCTCTCTGCCTGTCTCCACCCCTCCTCCTTCTCTCTGTGTCTCTCACCCACATAGAAACACACCCTCGCAGTCACTCCTCTCTCTCTCTCTCTCTCTCTCTCTCTCTCTCTCTCTCTCTCTTTCTGCCAACCCTTTCTTGCTGCGCTGACAGATCAGGTACCTCCCCCTTTTCAGGTAGTTTTCAGCTTTGTCCTTCTCTCTCTGTATCAGTTTTCTCAGTTATTCTCTCTGCATTCTATATCCACCAGTAACACAAGGGATTGTTGACAAGAAAACTTAGAGATAGGATCAGAATAAACCTGGATCTCTTTGCACGCATGTGCATTTACATACTGTATGTGTCACACACTGTTTGTACGATCTATAACCTGAGGGAGTCGACATCCACCCTCTGGCCTGCGGTCACATGAACAGCTGATTACACAAATGAGCCCGTCAGGTGATTTTCTCTTCCTTTTCCTGGAATGAGGTCATAGTCCGGCAGGCAAGGTGCAGTGGCAGAGTTTGTGTGCATGTGTCTAGTGTTTGAGTTGGACAACGCCCTGTGGGAAAATGAGGGCACAAAGCAGCCTAAATCTGACCACTCCTGTCCAGAGAGCAACACATTTACAAAACAAAAGCCTGATCCATTACAGAAATAAGATACAAACTACTCAATATTCATGCTGCAATCCCTGAACTCTTATCTCCATAGCACCCTCCCACACACACAAACAGAGCTAGGACAGGCAGAATGTGCAGGAGACCCTCAACTTGTTCTCTATTAACACCTCTGATATTAAAACTCAAGACTGGCCACTGATACTGGACCTGATACTAAGCAGACCTCCTGAGTGGAAAGAAAAGTGTACTGTTAGATAACAGTGCATCTGCCAGAATGTTGTGTACAAAATGAATATGCTCATAGGTAAAACTATAACTTTCAGAACCTGTTGTTGTTCTAAACATAGAGGAATCATGGTTACTAACTTCTGTCAGTCCTTTTTGAACATATAGCAGTTTAATTAGAACCCAACCAAGTTCCAACACTGGATTTTTAATGCCAATACTAAAACTGATATTTGAGCTTTAAAATCTAATAACAGAATACCAACCGATGTTCTTTTTTTTTTTTTTTTTACATGAATACTGACAAACATTTCTGATGATGCCTTGAATTTATAACTTTCAGTTATGACCAAGATAGCCTATGTACTGAGTGGGACATTTTCCAAATAAAAAATTAATTTGTCGGTGTACTCTGGTAGATAAATTCTGATGTCACTATTTCTAAACTACTTTAAGCATATATTGGCACTCCTGTACTGGTATTTCTTGCTACTCCTTGGCCAAAATATACAACAATACCGATATATATCTGTGATAAGCTACTATCGGTCAGGTTCTAATTTCAACCCAAATTTTAAACCTCTCTCTGGTCAATTTGTTCTTCAACCATGGCTAATTAATTTGTCTGAATTTTTTTATCATCTCCTGTTATCTTTCTTTGTTTGCTCATTTTCCTGGTGTGAACCAAGAACATTAAATAATAAATACTGAAGCAAATTCTTGTCACAAAATGTCTCAGAATTCTGTGGCAAAAATGTCCAGAAAGGGAATTTAAAAAGTTTAAAATCTAACCAGAAAATAGTCATAAAACCAGCATAAAAATCATTGTAACTATAGAACTCAGATGCAAATTTAGCAACAGCGGGCCATCGACAATACCTGTTTCGTCCTTGTTTTTACTTTGCCTTCATCTGACGTCAGATTGTATTCTGAACAGACTAATGAGGACATGCAGTCACAGCGCCTAATAACCAGTGTGCACATTGTATAAAGCAGACGTTCCAAAAATAGATGTCTTGGATTAATTGCATTAATTTGATGAATTAAATCGTGCAAACAAAAGACCACAGTGAAGAATGCCGTAGCTTTTAGCCAGGCTGAGTCACACAGGCCCGTGGAGAGTCAGTTCACTTCTATGTGAACTGTTTCACTGTTCTGTCTATAAAGCAAAGCTTTTGGCACATCTAAAAGCTGTGTTGTCTGACAAATCACTTAAACCACACTCTAGAATAAAAGGGGAAAGCGGGGGGAGAGCCTCCTGAGGCATTGCTTAGGTACTGAAGGCCGCAGTGAGAAAAGGCTGAGGTGCCAAGGAGGAGTGACATTTTAAAAGCAGCAGAGAAGTAAGTACACTTTATGGATCCTCACAGGCTATTACCCTTCAGTGGATCATGTGGGTGTCCATCGTCAGATCCACACCAAGTTCATTTGGGTTTTTTTTTTTTTGGGTTTTTTTTGTAAAACATGACTAAGCAAAGGTTAACAGGCAGAGAGTCCTGTTTAATCGTTTGTGAGACTGAAGACAGAAACACAACAGGGCTGAAATCAGAGCAGTGGGTGAGGGTATTGTAATGTGACGTGGAGGATTATCAGTCCAAAGCCTCCCAGACTTCGCTGACACCTTCCAGGCATTCCTCGGGGCACCTCCCACTGCTGTGCCTCCCCTCATCCCACCCTCCCCTGTCAAACCCCACATATCATCCCTCTTTTTCTGCGTGACTCAAACATTCTTGCAACCCCCTTTCGTCCTCCTCCTCCAACCCTCCCTCTGCATTCAGAAAAGCAGCGAAAGAAAACAAAGAGGAGGCCTAAAAGGCTTTAAAACCTGAGCTTTCAGAAGAAATTCTTTCCCATTTTGTACTTCTTAACCACTTATCCCCAATCCAAAACGACTGAAAAGTCTCTCAACTCTATATACTGCATAGCTGACTCTATGACTGCTTTCGATCACAACCTTCTACTACGTTAATACCTTAACAAGTGATAGGTATAAATCTGTCCAAAGAGTGGTGAGCCAGCCATAACTCAGCTAAGAGGAGACAAGAAGATGGCTCTGGGACTGAGAAATAGACTGGTTGGGCCTGGCAGCAATTCAATAGGTTCTGTGGAGGGGAGCAGAGAGAGGGGAATACATGCTGATGGTGTCTTTGTTGGCCATTATGCACCAGGAATGAATAGCATTAAGTTGCGGTTACGGCTCGCCCCCTTCCCGTCTTCCCTGTTGAGACCCCCAACCCTTCTTCTCTCTCCATTTATTCAGCCATTCACTAAAAGCAGCCCCCAACAGGTGGACAACAGGTCGGTCAAGACTTAAGTCTGGACAGTGAAGTAAATGAGAACACACTACAATAGCTCTATTTTCAGAAGCCAAAACAACTTAAAAAAATCCTGAACTTCTGTTGACATCGGTTTCCATACTCATGGTAAGCAAAGCAAGGTAGTAATGCCCTGTTGGTGCCAAACACGCCTAAGTATAGCGTTGCTGTCTCATTATGGTCAGGCCAACAGTATTGCTTCAGTAGTGTAGCTATGCCTTGTGTATCATTATGACAAGCAAGATGGCTCTCACCACTGAAGGTAATTGCACTGTTGAGACGTAAATATAGAACATCCCACACCGAGAACAGACAAAGACTTTTGTTTTCTTCCCAGAAACCTGGCTCGGAAGATGATTCATGTTTTGGAAGCAAATGCATGTCACTATATATCTTGTTACAAATAACCACAGCTGTATTGAAAATACATTGCCAAGGTGAACCGGAGGACAAAGACATGACAGAGGAGTCCAAAATGAAAATGACAGGAAGAGAGGGTCAATTTGATAAATATATACGCCACTGGTAAACAAACTTTGCATTCCAAGAAAAGACGATAGCCTTATTTTTCTCTTTGGACACTTGTTAGATCACGCTAACGATGCACGTAAGAGAATCTCTTGTTGGCTTTTAGCAGCTTGCAAGCTGTCAGGACTTTGGCCACACATCGACACCCTCTCTTCATCGTCCTTTTTTCTCACTTTTCAATCAGAACCACTCCAGACTGGCACAGGACTAAATTACCACCATTCAAAAAACAGTTCTACCTCTCACGTGGCCTCGTGTTGCATTTTTGAGGTTCTGTATGAAAAGCTATTTTTAGGAGGTGAAATAAATTTGGACCTGAATCATAAGCTGCAGCATTGTCCTTCACTGCTTTCAAGTGGTCCTGTTAGAAGTAGCTAACCAGTTCCTTTAAAATCTCTCAACTCCTGCCTTCGTCCCCTCTAGCTAAGCCGGTTCGTTTTCATCCAACTTCTAGATATATAGTCGCTCTGTGTCTCTTAAGATAAAGCTGTACCATTAGTGTCACACTGTGCTGCTCGGTGCTGTTCCTATCAGAAAATGGAAATAGGCTACAGCCAGCCTGATTGGTATGGGAGGAAAGATGTGACTGTGGGACTATGAGGCCCTCAACTTTTCACTCATGCACAAACTTGGATGCGACGATGATGATGGGCTGCTGAGTGGTCTGCTTACTGTCCTTCTCTTTTGCAAATCAGCTCCATTGCCAGTCACTATCTTTTTTTTATTTCTGTGTCACTCTCCCATGCGAAGGGGCTCTCACTGAGCCAGGGAACAAAAGAAAGTCAGTCAGTTTGTCAGTGAACCCCCTCAGTACAAGCCTCAGGTCCTGGATGAGCTGAGGATTCCTCGGGACAGAAGGGGAGCCAACCCACAGACTACAACCCTGGTCAATGCACACCGTGTGCACTGAGAGAACAAGCAAACAAAGATAGAGAGAAAGAGAGAGAGCAGGGCAAGACGTGATATATAAGCCTGCGTTGGGGGTGGAACTGCTGATTTGATGATGATCTCAGTAATAACAAAAGCCAGGAGAGGGGGGGCGCTGGATGGACAGGAAATGTGGGTTAGTGACAAGGGTGCTATCAGGTGGTTACAGGTCAGGGGTCGGAGGTAAACAAAAGCTTTGTAAGCCCCACACAGAGTGAGGGAGAGGCCCCCCGGACGCACTCACTGACGCCCAGTCTGTCTGTCTGCACCTTTCTCTACACGCCTCAGGCTGTAGTGTGTTTGTTTAACAATGTTTTCTTAGATCTGCTTGTCAAATCTAAAGTTTTTCCTTTTGTCCTCCATATAGACCAAGATGTCACACTCGCTCTTCTGTCCATTTATTCCAAACACTGTTTACAATACTGGTCTATTCCTCTGAGTGTCTAGGGGAAAGGGCTATCCAAACACCTGCAGGAACAACAGCATCTAAAAGCTTTCACTGCACCAAGCCTGTCATCTCTTTCCTTCTGTGGCTTTATCGGATCAAAGGGAAGCTGTAGCTGTGTTCTAGTTAGAAAGTCTTTTGTAGCTTGAATCATGCACTGTAAGCACTAGGGGTGTAACGGCACCCAAAATTCAGTGTTGGGTATGTACCACGGTTTTAGGATCACGGTTCGGTACGTTTTCGGTACAGCAGGAAAAAAAAGAAAGGTAGAACATAATATTTTGGTCCTTTATTTTGAAAAAATGTAAACATCCAACAACGGCTTATTGGCTGTAACTATTACTGAAACAGTTTTGTTGTGCTGCAGTGGAAAACAACCCTTCTGTTTCCTGCAAGGAGTCACGACACCTTCTGACAGCTGTTTTATGCTGATTTATGGTCGCTCAGAACTGTTTCTTACGACGTGCTGTCCACCTACGTCGGAAATCAAATGTGTTTATAGTTGTTCCGAACAGCTTCAGAGAAGGGAGGGAGACGGGGAGATGCGATATTGTTTAACTCGTGCGCTAGATTATTGTTCCACACATGGGAGTAAGTGGATTATCAAACTGTTTTTTACAGTAATTGTTTGGGTCAGGGGGCATACTGAACGGAGGAAAGTCATGTACTGAAGCGAACATCCTGTACCGAACAGTTCTGGACAAATACACAAACTGTTACACCCCTAGTAAGCACACACACAAACAGAACAATGTATGCACGCATGCGCACACACGCAAAGACATGATGACACAAGTGCATAATGGAGTTGGATCTCTCTAATCATACCAACAGACATTTTAGTTTGAAGCAGAGGAAATATGCAAAACTGATTCACCAAAACTTCAAGCACAGACACTTAAAGACCTATTGAATTTTAACGAGGCCGGTGAGACTGCCATCACCATCTTTATCGAGTGGTAGAGGGTTTGAGTGTGTGCTAGAGTGGGCATGTGTGTGAGAGTGAATTAATGACGTATGTGTGTGTGTGTGTGTGTGTGTGTGTGTGTGTCGGTGGATGTGCCAGATTACTAATCAGCTCTTAGACAAAGGCCATATGTGTGCAAGTCTGTGCATCTCTCCCACATATCTCCCACATATTCCCTTCCACGTCTGCATAGCCGTATCAGCAGGAATGTTAGGATTTGTCGGGTCAGCAACGGTGACATCATGGCAGCCCATCAGAAGCAACAGCGAGGCCTCAGCACCGGTTTCGTCCTGGTTGCATCAGCCACACGGTAACAGGCTTTGGATCGATGACACCCACTCCAGCCCTGCTTCCTGCTCACTTTATGACTCTCCAAACACTCATTTCAGACAAGCAATTGATATGCCTCAACATAACAAAGGTTTAATAATTGTCATATCACCTGACTGTGCAGCCTTATATCTAATCTATTTGCCTGCAGGTAGCTATAGACTTGAAATACTTAATGGCCCACTTTGCGGCCCGAAAATATAACTTGGCTCTATTGTTGTAACAAGCGACCTGACATAACACATGGGCTTCATTGAGACTCCAGACTGTTCACCTGCTTGAGGTGGTCTAAGGTCAACAGCCTGACATGGCTTGATTGTTTACAAAGAGACAAGAGTATAGCCTGAGGGGAAGCAAACTTGGTGAAGAAAAGTATACATAGGGACCACTTAGAGCATTCAGCTTTTTCATTATTTACATTCTGTGGTTATATAAGCAACAAAAATTTGCTAACCCAACCAACCCAACATGTGTGACTACATCATTCTCACTAAAATCAGTCACTTCTGCCACTCACGCAAACTCCTCTTTCACGTGTCCCTCGTCTATGTGAGGGGTCAACTGTCAGCAAACAGATGCTAGTGTGTGTGTGTGTGTGTGGGTGTGGGTGTGTGAGTGAGGATACTTCAGGTCATCAGATAGAGTGCACCTGAGGGAGGGGCGGGGAGCCCGTTTTTAGTGTTGCCACAGTAACCAAACACAGAAGCGACCACCTGGTTGGTGGAACCCGAGAAGGGGAGCGAAGAGGGCACCACTTCAGGACGGTAACCATGCCAAAAAATCCACCCAAAGTGGCCCGCTTCCCAACACACAGCCCATACTGTGTTTGTGCTGCCATGAGCCAAGCAGAGCAGAGAGCGCACGCAGCTGTTGAATCTTTCATGGAACATAAAAAAAGAACTAGGCCTACAGCTCTCATTACAGCAGAGAAACTTGACTTTGTTATCTCCTCATGGTTTTTCAGTACAGTTTATCCTGTTGTACATTTCAAGTCGTGCCAAGCCAACCATGGTTATTTGAGTTCAGTGCAATACCATAACAAATGTATGGTATGGCACATATTTCTGTGTTCCAAACACACAAAAAAGTAAGTAGTGATGATAGTATGTGATCATACTGCTGTTCAGTTTTTGAGTGATTCATCATCAGTTTGATATCACTTAGTCTAATAACACATTGTCACAGTGCTAATCAAGAGTGCTAAACGTGTCAAATGACGTTACCATGGTGACAAATAAAACTGATAAGAGTACCTGTCAAAAAAGAAACCTGGACTAACTTATATTTAACTTTAATGTGAATTGTCATTGTTTAATCAACACTCTAAACTGTCTTGGCTTTTCTGTTTACTTTATATAATTTTTGCACAATTGAAAACACATTTAGCCATGTGTTCAACTAGAAAAAAAAACAAAAAAGTGTAAACTAGGTGATAAAAAAAAAAACCCATTTGTTTCACTCACCTGCTGCAGTCTAATCGTCTCTGTGACTGCCTGCCTGATGAAAAAGGAGAAGAGGGAGAAGAGGAAGAGCGAGACAACCCTGTCACTGTCTGTGTGTGTCGTGCTCACCAGCTACCTGATCCACCACAGCCTGTGGAAGAGACAGAGACACACAGAAAGACAGGCTCAGAGCAATGCAGAGGGGAGGGGGGCAGCTGCAGAGAAAAGTGAAGTGGTGCCGCCATTCCCCGTCACCCTGGAAACCAACGCTCTTTCAAAGAAATCGTCCAATGGCAAACACCGGCAATTGTGTTCAGACAAAAAGTCACATGACTGCTCAAACACCACTCCCTATGCACAGAGTGAGAAGAGAAGAGAGAGAAAAAAAAAGAAGTGTGGTGTTAGGGGGTGGAGGGTGATCAAGAGGGGAAAAATAAAGACAAGGGGATAAAGAAAAAGAAAAACAAGAGAAGAAGAGGAGAAAAAATTAGATAGTCGGTAAGAATTTGAGTTAAGTTACAGAGGCAAGGAACAGGTCACCAGGCCTATCCCATGACTGTGGGCACACACACAGGAACAAACTGTTTCCGCCTTATCTTACTCACAGTCCCATCCTCACAGCAACTTTCTACCAGCAGGTTAGCTGCAACCTATTTCTGTTTTCTAAGAGGAACAACGCTGAGCAGCACAGTGTGACACTAATGGTACAGCTCTTTCTCCAGCTGGCGCACTCAAAAGTCACCTATCAACTTCCACATTAGGCAATTCACATGCATGTTTTTTAACAGTGGGAACAAAGTTATAGGCTGACAACACAAACACAGTAAAGATATAAACTATATTTTTGCAAGAAGCACAATATATTAACAGATTTTTAAAATTCATACTGACACGTTTTTTCCAATATATCCTAAACTAAGCTGAATGCAGGGGCCATTTGGTTGAATGCTGCACAAATAAAGTGCAAAAACAGACTCAACAGAAACACAACAGAAATCTGATTTCACACCGTTTGTATATAAATATAGCAGGAATTAGGCATGCTCTTTTGTGTTTTGATGATTCTTTGATGATTGATGCAACATTAGCACTCGCAATGCTGGTTCATCCGGTCTAACACATTTCACAGGGGTGGTTGTCAACCTGTGAGTAATTATAGGGGGGATGCTCCTGTCAACCAATCAGCAGATGGTGCTCATTACAAATACTTTGATCAGAAAAATGTTTGTAAAACAGACGAGGCAAAGAAATAAATGAGTCTGTTGATTATGGATGGTCCCAACAATTTACTGTCAATTAAAAACTCCGTCTTGCCGTCACTCGTGACAGGACTCAGACATTCCCTCCATTTGGGGCCGTACCTCTCTTACAACCCCGAAGGGGACACAAGAGTACTGTGGCTTTAGATTTAGAAGTGCTGACCTTCACCCCAACTGTTTTACACCTGCCAACAAACACTAACCCTGCTGTGCACTGGAGGTCAAGAAGCCTGCACAGCTAATCATCTGCAAAAAGCAGCGATGCAGACATCCCTTTTTCAGGCTGATTCATTTGATTCAAAATCGGCAGAGGGCTGAACATTGACTTGACAATATACTTGCACAGTTTGAGTTATTTCCTCCTATCCCATATTAATCTTGCCAACCCCTAAAATCATCCTGTGACCCTCAGGCTGGTCCTCCTCAGTTTGAGATCCACAACCCCGCAGGTTAGTATTATCTCACAGCAAAACAATCAGCAAAAATAGCCAACAGCTCCTCATTCTAAATTCATTCAGCTGTTTTACCCTTCATCCTGAACAAGCCTATTTATTTTGGCTATTTTTTGTGAGTAGAGAACTATTATTTACATCAAAGTCTCAATGTTACTTTTATTACAGTTTACAACAGTGACGTTAGCACTTATTTCTGTCTTAGCTTTAGTCCACTATACTAAATATAATATTATTAAAGTCTAATTAAAAAATAATATTAAAATTAAAATCCCTATAAATGCTGTATAATGTTATCACTATGCACTCTGGCATCTACCCAGGTAAACTAAATTATAGCAAGGCTTTGTAGCGTTAATTCCCAACAGAACAGTGAGACAACACAGTCTCCCAGTGTTAGGCGGCAGGTTATTACTCTAGACTGAAATCACACATCTATCAGTTTCTCAGCAATGTACTGTACACTTGAACACAATCATCTGCCTTGTAATGCATCGCCTCAGCGTCAGTAAATTACCCTACTTCAGCTGTGGCAAGCAGGTCTCATTCTCAGAAAAGCATTTACCAAGTGAAAAGGGCCCAATTACCTCTCTACAGTGTGAATGTGACAGGATAGCTGATGAGCTACAGCAAGAGAAGGTGACAAAGCCAGCAGTATCCAACACATGGACAGCAATGACAAGACTAAGCCTCCACCATTGATTTCTTTTTAAAAAAAGGTAATGGAGAGGGCTACCTGAGGATTAACAATCCTGTATGTGCTTGTCAATAAATAAAGGCACATTCTGGCTCCGGGCTTACCGCAGATTCTCGGGATATTCTTGCAGATGGGACATGTAACCTGCAGGTTGGGCCTAATCATAAAATGACACAATTTTTTTTTCAGAACAATGACTTACAGTAAACCAAAGTAAACCACTTTATTAACTAAACTGCACTTACTTGCCTATCCATTTCGTTTTAATATCTAACTGAAATCCAAACAGAGCCTGTGGAGCTATATTTACAATTCATGAGTATAAATTAAATATATGATTCAATACTTGGTAACAGTGTCACAAGACAACAATGTACTGCAGTCTAGATGTGTTTTTCCTCTACCGCTGGTTAGATCAGATGAATACATTGTTGGCATAAATTGTGAGCATAATGAATTCAAAGAGCAAAACTGACAACTGTGTTAAGGGAACAATCTAAGTATCCTACTTTCTCAGCTAGATCTATAGCGGATCTAAACTACCCCTGTGTTCCCGTGAGCCGAAACATTAGCATAAGCAGTAAGAAGAGGCTGGTGTGGCAATGATTTAGTGTCTATGAGATGTAGATTGTGAGTTTGTGTGTCTGTTGGTGTGGGCGTGTGTGACTCTCAGCTGGTAGACAAGCCTTTGTGTTCTCTTGCGTGGAGCAGCTGGCCAGATGAGTCACCATGGAGGGATTTCATAGTGCAGAGGGGAGAAAGAGGTCAAGCAACTTACTTTTACTGTCAACTGTTTGTCCCACTCCTCATTTTATTCCAGCACTATGACTGTGATAATGCTTAATAAACATACAAATTTACATTTTGACTGTAGCACTAAGCCTAAATCGGAATCAGATACACATATGACAAATCAAAAATAATTTGATTAAATAAATATAATTTATCATCAGGGGTGTTGCATTAATGATGAGTTTAGATGGACTGAGGGAGATGGGGGTGATCTCAGCCTTAATCTCAATCAGTTCCTAATACAAACATTATCTGATATAAGCCGTCAAGGATTACTCAACAAACTCATCTGTCAGGGAAGACCACGCACTGACTGGAAAAAACATTAAGGCTGCCAATTTTCAAAACCTAACCAAAATAAAATATGTATGAAATGCCTATAGCTAAGACGCGAGGAGGCCACAACAACCATTTACATAGTTGAGCTATTCACTTGTGGTCAATCAGTGAAGTGGGAAAGGTAAAGAACACGGAAGAAAACAACATTATACAAAAAAACAAGGAAGTAAGAGGTAGAAAACAACAGAGGAGAAGTGAGAGAAGCACAAACAATAGGTTAAAAAAAATAGACCCACAGGGATAAACAAGAGTAGGCAGAGACATGTTGTCAGACCTAAAACTAAGCAAAAGAAAACTTAGCAAACAGACAGGATCGAAAATAAATTACCAATACCAAATCTGTACATATTTGAAAATAATATTTCCCTTAACTAGCAATGGTTGATCAATAATTGTACTGCAAAAAAAACAATTTGGACGTATTGTACAAATTATGGATGTATTGAAACATCACTAAAACTAAATATCTCAACTGGTCAACTGCAAAATGACTAATTATGACTATTTGTTTTGTTTTGTTTGCTCTCTTTTGCCTTGTGATTGTATGACATTATTGTTTTGCATTATGATGTAATGTTTACTTGGGTGGACCCCAGGAAGAGCAGCTGCTACCTTGGTGGTGGCCAATGAGGATCCAAATAAATAAATTAAATTAAATCCTGAGAGATGATGCTGTTGAAACAATACTCAACTGTACAAAAATACCAATCTCTGAGCTGAGGCAGTGCAAAACACAAACATGTTTACTTACTTTAACAAGTAGCCTAGACCAGTGGTTCTCAAAGTGGGGTCTGGGGACCCCCAGGGGTTCTTGAGGGGGTTCCAGGGGGTCCCCAGCAAAAATGGAAATAATTTATTTTCACTATAATTTCACCCATAAGTAAGACAATGACAGAATGTATGACTATTATGGCCATGGGTTTCATACACTTTCTGTAACAATAAAATCTAGCAAAAATCTTATCAGATGGGGGTCCATGGTCTAATCTGTCAGTTTAGGGGTCCTTTGACGTGATTATGATAATGATAATTATTTGTGATGTTTGTTGTTGTTGACATTATACCGTGATTAAGTAATATTGCCATTTTCATTTAACGCTAGGTTAATTTTAGCTTAATATAAGTGTTTTTAAAAACTAAGCGTTAACCTACTAAAGTTTCAGTTAAAAACTGGCATGACGTTAATTCATTTTTGAACAGACTTTGATGTGACTAAGCTAATTCAGTCAACTAGCGGTTACTATTTGACAATATTGGCATTACCACTAGCATTATATCTACCTAAAACATTTTAACCTACTAACAGCAAGTTCCTCCATTCTGACTTGGTCATAAATTATTCAAGTTACACAGAAGAGACTCAGTGAAAAAAGTTTCGTGTCGCAGTTTATGGTGAGCCTGTCAGCATCACCCTGCAGGTGCAGCGGACTGTCGCATCCCCGACCAAATGTTCAAAAACAGTTTAGTTTCACGATAGTCTGGTAGAAAATAAAACACAGGGTGAAAACAACTTACAAGTGATGTAGTGGTCGGGCTTGATACGACGGACTGCCAAGTGCTTCTGATCCCTGTCGTCAAGAGTCCGCTGATGTCAGCCATCCAGGAAGTAGAAATAGTAACGCTTCCGGTCAACAGTTTCCAATGAAAGATTTACTGGAGATTAAAAATGAACAATAGGCCTACAGTATATCTAAGAGTAATGTTCAGTGTGTATATATATATACTGAATAAGAATGTCAAACTCATATGTACCCATACGTGTATGTATACAAAATGCCTTAGAAAAGAACTGTAGCTACACATGATCTTCCTTATTGTCAGTTGTGAGGAACTGCTGGGATTGTAGCTAATTCCATGGAAACAGCAGCATGCATTTACATTTTGGAGGGGTGGTGACTTGGGAATTAGGTCCTTATCTATTATAATTAAATGCTCTTCAACCTGTGTCAACACATGCCTTTCGGAAGTCCCCCACACATGTTGGAGGCAGTAATCTGATTCCAAACTATGAAAGCAGTAAAACTTCCATATTACAGTTAATCTGTAGGTGCAGCAGACAGTTTACACTTTGCTAAACTGTTGAATTATCTAGTGAGCATGTCAGAAATCACCATTTTAAATGGGTTACTCTTTGAAATGTACCCTTCTTGCAGTCTCCAGACTATAACCGATTTTATCTAACGCTGAGACATCATTCTTAGATATCAGAGGTATGTATTTCCAGGAAAATGTTGCACGGATGCAGAAAACGTTCTCTTCAGAATGTATAACATGTTAGAGCATGTGTTTCAGCTCAGTGATGAAGATCACTGAAGGGGGCGGAAGGTTGTAACCGCTTCTGTAATAACCTTTTCATCACATCAAACTGTCTTTAATAAAAGTTTATGCTGTTGACTATTTAAAAGCAAGAGAAAACATCCATGTGTTAACTGATGAGATTTGTTGGCCAAAACATGTCAATAATAAAGTGTAGCCTAAATGCACTATTCAGATGCAGATACATTTAAGTAAACTATTCTTAATTAATACTGCCTAAAATGTTTCACTTTTACCTTTTTGGGGCAAACATTCCCTAAACTACTGAATCGTGTTTATGTGGTGGCATGCAGCTTTACCAAATAAAGTTTGTATTTATCACACTAATTACAATTACTGCTCTACCATGAGACATTCTGGAGAAGAGACATCTCAAAAGGAATCACTGAGCAGAAAACTACAACAGCTGCTAGTTGCTTTGTTCTGTTGGAATAGATTATTAAGCACATTGTTAAGCCTTCATAAGCTTGCCAAGATACTGTAAAATTGATGCATGCAATATTAGTAGGCCAGAAAACAGGTTTCTATCCTAGTCCCACAACATTTCTTATTTTCCTCTAGGTAATCCCTAGTGCCCCTTGTTGCTCATAGTTACTGAACAAATGACCTTGAAACAGAATGAGCGGAAGAATTAGCTCCGGTGTATCAATTCAGCTTTGCAAAACAATGAGTCAGAGGACTGCCTTAAGGTATCATTGCTGGTATAATTACTCCATACTACTTATAGCCTCTCCATACAATGTGCAGTGGTTGTTTTATATTATTTTAAAACCACAAAAATACAAACATTCATTCACTTGTATGGTGGTTTTTGATAAGAACTGTTGAGGGGCAAGGAAAATGTTTATACCTGCATACATGAATTATATTTTATTGGCATTCATATTTATTGGCGTCTGTGTCAAAATGAAAATTGGACTCGCTTCAGAGAGTTGAAAATATGAGTATTTGTGATCAATTTTATACCCTTTGTATACAACTATGGACTATATGTCTGCATTTGGTTGTAAAGGGGTAAAAAAAAAAGAGTTACGCAGTCTAAATATCGTGCAGTGAATGGAATGTTCCTTCCAGCAGGATCTTGTGGTCTTGCATACAGTATTGTACAAACAGCTTCTGCTGGGCTTGCCTGAACTCATGTTGTAGGTATTTCCAGCTTCCTCCTGATAGGAAAAATGACCTGTCTCAAGTCAAAACATGGAGGTTTCCTACGGCAATAAAACAAAAATATGCATTCCCTTTCCGTGAGAAATAAATTTTGGTGTGTGGCTTGTCATAAAATGTTTCCCTGCTATTTATTCACACCCGCGTTGTTTGATGCAGCTATAGCCTCAACACACAGTACTATTGCATGCAGAAAGATTACTATATGAATGTCTTTTGGGCATTATTTTGAGATGAATCCTAGCTGGTCACATGAAGCACATCTGCTATTTCTACTTGTGATGTTCACAGCATGTATTGACAAAGTTCTCTCTACTTCAGTGAGTCAGAAATGTATGCATTTAGTTAACCCTTGTATGTGTGTGAAAGGGATTCATTTTGTTCTTTTATACTCTGTTATCTGTTATATTTGCCTTTATAGCATCTTTTTTTTATAATCAACTCTAGGGAACAGGTTTTACAAAGCAAATTTATCAAGCAGTGGCACTGCAGGGCTATAATTGTCTTTTTAATTTGATTTTTGGTTTAAAAAAAGACCATCTTCACGGTCCCTGGCTTTTCCACGGTGATGCTTTATTGGATAAAAGACTGAAGAGGCAAGCTTTCTCGAATAATATATTTCCTAATTCAAAATCATTACTGAAAAATCATTACTGTACTGAAAATGTTGTTTCACTACATATCAGACTTATTGGAGTTTTTTAGACTTCCAGCTTTTCTCACATTATTTACTGGCTAAAAAGCCATAGATAAAAACCAGGTCCTCTTGGTTTGTCACAGCATCTGGTAATAACTGGAGAGAGGCGGAAAGCTTCTCACAGGCCAGATTAGGTCCTCAGTCCTGACCAGCTGTGAGAATGATCCCTTTCAGAGAAATTACAAGACTATTCAGAGAGAGTATGTGGACACTATCCCATTTTCCCACCATAAAAGACCCCTACTTTCATTCCATTCTCCTCCATCTGTGTCTTGAGATGTAATAGCCCCAGTGAGATAGGAGTGTGTCTGAAAACACCTGACAGGGAGCAAGAGAGCCAAGCAATCCCACAAATGAACCAGCTGTGTGAGAAGATGATCAAAGTAGGTGCAGTTACATGATGGAAGGAGTCAGGGGAAACTGAAGATAAGAAATGCATTAACATGTTACATAAGAGCTGTCTCATGATTGAGCGGCTACGCATACATGCACATGTTCACACACACCAAACATTCCTGTGTCTCCCATGTGTACATGTCTTAATACAAAACTGTGGTGAAGAGGATCATCAGTTCGCTCAAGGTTTAATCACAGCCTGTGCTTTGTTACTTTGACTTATTTACATCATGTTTCTGTAGACAGAACTGAAACATGAATGACAGGAAAATGGGAAGTGCTTTCTCATATGTGTGTCTCTGTGTGTGTGTGTGTGTGTGTGTGTGTGTGTGTGTGTGCTCAGGTATTCATACAAAAAGACTAGGCAAGTTTGGAAATACTAGGTTGAAATCCATGTTTAGATCACTGTTGACATTTCAAGACAGACCACTAGCCTCAAGACTATATGCCTTTAAGAACTACTTAGGTATTAGATGTGGCTCTCTCTGGTCTTCAGCCATCCAGACACTGCAAGTGTCTTAGGACAAAAAATCAATCTGAAGTTGTCCTTTAAACTGCAATGGATGAGTAATTCCCCACTGCTCTCAGAAAACAATAGGATATGTCACAGTTAGAACATATAAACACAAGATGGATTTGATTTGTTTCAGTCCATTACCCATGCTGTGTAGCAGTATGAAACTCTTTCTCCTGTAGCAATGTGCAAGGCCAAAGCTTGTATGCTTTATATATTTATATTGTAAATCACACTCACTTTGATGTAAATGCTGCCTTGGATGTGGCCAAACAGGCAAGAAAAGGAGGGAGTCTCAAGGTGGTAGATTTGAAGGATTGTTTGAAGTGATGGATTCAGTTTTTGAGTCAGTGTTTACAGATAGTGCCCTCTAATGGCAAAGTCAGATTATTACACAATGAATATCAGGACAATCACCAGCAGGAAACCTTGGGTAAACTTTACCGTTTCATATTATTTACTACGCAGCTCAGCTTTCATAAAAATTAAGCTTTTTTAATTGTGTAAACACAAGGTAGCATTTCAGTTATAATAATTCAATATTTCAACCTGAGGAATACTAATATGAGGTATTAATTACATCCCCCTTTAATTTCCATCCAGCTAAAACAGCGAGCACAAAAACATGCAATTTAGTAATATTAAAAGGTGTATCTCAGTATGGTAATTTTGCATCAATTACACTGTTACTCATGTTAAGGCACAATGAGTCCAGTGGATGTCTTATTGTGTTTTGGCAGTTCTGCATATGAATCCAAGCCCTGACAATACTGAGAAAGCTTTCAGTATCTTCTGGATCTTCTTTTCAAAAAAGAGAACAGTTTATGGCAAACCAAAAGTAATCCCAACAAACCTCAGAGCAGAGTGGGAATGACCCCTTCAATGGCTTCCATGCTACCACTCTTTTTCTAAGGGTATGATACAATGACACTACTGATCGCTGGTCAGCCAGCCCAACATGAGCCTATTCTGGTGTCAGTCTGGGTATGAACTCTCTCCGCAGGGTTAGAATATGGGGTGCTGGTGATGTTTCTGTAGAGCTGCTCTGGCTGTGTGAGGGCGAGTAATTGCTGGTCTGTCCAGGAGTTTGGACATCCTGGACATCGGATGCTTGTCGCCAGCCTTTACACTGGGTAAGTCCATCTCCGCACTGAAAGACAGGGGGCCTTTCTTTAGAATGACTTTACATAAACGTTGAGGTCACCTCAAACTGTTACACAGTGCTAAATACCAGCTATTCAGCCACAATTAACTGAAGAATTAAATTATAAATGATTATTTCCTCCATTTGTCACATTTTGTAAACACAGACTTGTGTTGATTTCTCCAGTTCAGTTCCAAGTTCATATCAAATAATTCATGCATTGCATTTTAGAATTCAGGCTCTCAATTCTAACAACATATGATATAAGGGAGCCTTAAATAGCAAAAACAGAATTAAATCTATGTTTTAACAGTAAAAACACAACACAATGGTATATAAAAGTAACACTTAATAATGCCATACCGTGAATCCATGTGCCCTCCACTCTCCATAGTTGTAGGTGGGCGGGGTATATGTGCAGGTGATGGTAGCAGAGGCACTTTGGTCCTGGTTACCTGCTGGATGCTCTTAAGTTTCAGATCTGTGTCTGCTGTACTTGTACTAGACTCAGGGGGGCGCCCTGCACTGCTGGAATGAGGCAAGTGTTCTGAACTGGCCTGGCTGAGTCTAAGCCTACGTGCACGGATTCCGAGTAGCTTCCGATTACCAGAAGCTGCTGTGGCACTGAGAGGGGGAGAAGGGGAAAGCGTGGTGTCTGGAGACAGGGACAGTCGAGTCACATCAGGGGATGATGTTTCTCTGTTAAGCAGGTCTGAAAACAAAAACAAAATTATCAATCTGAAGATATTAGTTATAGTTCAAATCTAATCTCAGCAAATCTGCGTTTCCCATTAGGCTTTACAATTTATGTCTTTTTTTCAACTTAGTTTGACACATTATCATTCGATTTATTAATTTGCTAATGTTCCTTATTAATTTTATAAGCAAAATGTTCATTCAGTAAATATTCACCTGGTGAAAAAGACCGGAAAGATGAATCTGGTGAGGCAGTATTTAGCGTGTCATTGTGCTTCTCCTCACTGTTTTCTTCATCACTACTGTCATTCTTCATACCACCAAAACCTTCCTCTTCATCATCCTCTTCCTCATCCTCTTCCTCTTCTTCATCACTATGCTGAATGGCCAGTACTTGTGGTAATCTTTCTCTCTTTATTTCCTGGAGACGCCTGGAAAACAATGTAGGTAAACATTTGTGAAGAGGAAGCCAGGTTGACACTTAAAGCCAGAAACATACTAGACGACTTCTGAAATCATAATTGGTTGTTAAGAGACGCTGTATCTCACATTTAAAGGTCCAGAGAGAAGTTAAAATAGCCATTTAGCATCCAGCTTAAGAAAAGGAGAGTGAGGTGTGTACATAGTTAATACCTGCTGTGCTGCTCCCTCCAAGCTCTAAGCTCAGCAAACAAATCATCACGCTCTTTCACATTAGGCTCCTCAAGGTCATATGTGTGTTCTGGTACATGGATGGGCAGGTCACAGGGTGCAAAAGTAGACCTGGTGGGTGCAGTCTGTGAGACAGAAAAGAGGGAGAATGAGTAAGAGGCACAGGAGAGGAAGCTAAGAAACATAACAGAAGAATAGAGGCCTATCAATTATGGATACATACTTGGGTAGTGGTCACAGAGAGAGGGAGAGCAAACACAAGAGGGGCAGACTGCACAGGAGAGGTAAGAGGTAAGGGGAAGACAGCAGTGGTGGGTATATGCTAGTATGACAGATCACATGGCGTTGGCAGTGAGAGCCCCATCTGTCAAGTCCCTCTGACACTGCTGCACCCTTCACACATCTCAATCCCCTGTGTCCTCCCACCAACGTGCCTGTCCTCTCAGGTTTCTGTCCTCCTGCTAATAATTAGCTCCCTCTGTTTATACTGATGTGGCATTAAAGAGATGAGCTGGTGGTGCCAGACAACCACAATGGCCTGTCAAATCCCATAAAGCTTGTTGTTCCCTTCAGTAGACACTAAATGCTGCTCTGTATGGGAAACCGCATGCAAGAAATTATAGAATGATGTGGATTAATTTGATAACTGATAAACAGAGATCTGTTTTGCCAAGAACAAAATGTTTTTTCACTTAATCGAAGAAATTTTGTTTCTTCAAGCACACACCACCTACCCTCAACTTTTCTCGCCTTGCTCGAATAGCCTGGACAGGGTTTCCACAGAACAGGATCTTGCCGGCTCCTAAAAAAAATCAACATATTAGAGAGAAGGATTTCAGTGAATGTAAGTGTTTTATGACACTTGGTGGCACTGTTGAGTAAATATTGCAGTTCAGAATGTCTTTTTGCACAGGGTGATGGGAATCAGAAAAAAAGGAACTGGAATTACAACTAACTACGAAACTAAGAAAACTAAAAATGAAAGCAGCAACAGTAACAAGTTCATAACACTGAAGCAGCTAAGACGTTGTGGCTGTATGTAGAAGATCTCACTGTAGAAACATCAGTGTGAAGAACAGCCACCAGAGTGTCTAACCATGCGTCAGGATGCTGGTGTCTGCTTCCACTGCTGCTAAGTCTGAGTCTGCAGAGCCAGGTCTGGATCCAGAGGGGGAGAGAACTCCAGGCCTGGTCGCTGACATGGGTCTGGAACCAGAGAGGGGTCTGGAGCCCGCTGATGAGAGGGGCCAGATGCTGGAAGCAGGGTGCCTGGCAGAGCTGGGTCTGCTGTAAGGACATGCACTGTCTGCTGTCTCCCCTACCGAGACAAAAATGAGTGGCTCATTAAAATACACAACTGTAATTAACTGGTCCACATTGACACACTCAAAACAACATACACGCACCGTCTTCAGTAGCAGCCTGGGAGGAGTTGCAGTCTCGGATGGAGTTTCGGAGAATGGCCCAGTCTTCTCCCAAGTTGCTGCTGCAGCCCAGCCCATCATCCTCCACCCTTACATCATCTAGGTAACGCAGCTGAGGGACCAACTCCCTCACTGCAGCCCGATAACTATAGTCAGTCATCTGGGTAGAAAATGGAAAGGAGACAGAGAGCAAATAGAAATGGAGAGGACATGTTTGACATGTGGTATCAGTTTATATCCCACTGATAATGATATAAAAGACTCAGATATGCGCTTCACATCAGCTGATCCAATTAATGATGTGCTTGGTACTCCAGTTGGCTCCAAAAGATGGAATCAATGCATTTCTAATCTAAATTATATTCCATTATAGCTATACTATAGCTTTACTGATTAATGCATCCAAAGGTGGAACACTGCTTAATGCGTGAACAGCTTACTAGCAAGGCAATCAACAGCATTTGATTAGGATAATACATTTTAGCTAACCTTCATGCTCTCCTTTTGCACTTAGTCTCGACCATGATGACGTCTTAATTAATCTGTGAAACTTAAGTTATGAACAAGGAGGCAGAAGACATAAAGCTAAGCAGGTAGATAACCAGTGCTACTAAAGTCCAGAATAGGCACTTCACACTGAGGTTTGGTATTTTATACGCACAGAGAGAAAGAGCAGAATGAGTCCAGCAAATCACTGAGCTACTGAGCGATCAAATTCGAGCTTGGCAATTCTGCCCTTCACCAAACCACACAGATGCAGTGAATGAGAAACAAAGTGAAGAGCTGGCAAAGAGGAAATGAAAGAGAAAAGATGAGGAGAATGAGGGCTGGGTGAGAGGAAGTGAGCGGATGTGTGCGTTTGTGTGTGTGTGTGTGTGTGTGTGTGTGATGAAGGGAGAGCAAGAGGAGTGATAGTTTGGCAAGAGAGTTTTGGCAAGAGAGCAAACCCAAGAACCCCTCAGTCACTACAAAGCGCAGGCCTAATGCATATTCAGCTCAGCATCTCCCCTCATTGCCCTAGTTTCCTAATTAATGCTCTGCTGGTGGGTGTAAATAAACACATTCACAGTGGCCCAAAAACTCACAGCACACTGTGTCTCAAATCAGCGGAAGGTGGAAATGCAGCTTCTACCCCGTAAAGTTTTAAAATCTAAAATTGGCACTTTATTGTAATAATAAAACATTGTGTCTGTGTCATGATGTCTCCACAGAAGAGTGTGCAAGTTATATGGCTGGTATGTTGATTATTTTGATGCCCCCTGCTCTCCCACTGTACTATCTGATGTGTTGAGAAGCTAGATACAGAGCGGTGAGATCACACAGATACTCAGGACATGCTCAGGACACGCTAATTACATTTCAGTCATTATCTGGCAAAGCCATGAGGGCTGACAGTGAGTGCTAGCACAGGAGAGAAAACTCACTGTTAAACGATACACACAAGTTCCATTCGCAAGTTAGCTTTTACAACATCAACTGAATACAACACTTCCTTTTCAGCAACTCTGCCAAGATTCTTGCTCAAGCTTTATTCAGCTCCAACCGTTCTCTGTTTTGTTATTTCTATTGCTAGGTTGCTGTGGCTCTGAACCTTGCACCACTTGGTATTGGTTGCTTTAAGTGGTGTAGGTCTAGGATTGGAAGTGTATTCTCATGTTGTGCTCCCAGTATGTTCATCTGGATATGAGCATCTGGTAAATGCATAAGGAACACACACAGAGAACAGATAAACACACACATATCTCCATCAGATGTTCACCTTGCATTATCATCCCAGCATGATGACACAATTGCTGATTAGAGATGCTTGTTTGTCTTAAGTACAGCGCAGGCAGATACATGACTTTTGCAGCTAATTCTGGCTCTCCTTGATGTCTCTAATTCCTCTACACTCTCTTTGGAACAATGCTTATTTATCAAATATCTGTGTCTGCTGAATCACAGAGGACAAACAAGGACAGAAAGATAGGTCTGCTGAAAAAAAAGCCAACATTTAGAGTTAAACCTGATCTGTGAGGCCTTATTCGAGCGTCATCACTTTTTGCAGGTGGTGATAAAGGTCTTTTATTCAGTTTTATGCTAATAATAACATAAGCACTACATGAACCTACCTGGGTTGCAGTGGGGTTTGGGCGCACACACACAGGATTTCCCCCCAGGGTGAGGGTCCGGAGTTTGTTACACAACCCCAGATACTGAACCTGGACCAGGTCGTCCACATCATTTCCCTCCAGATCTAACAGCTGCAGGTTCTCTAGCATGCCAACCTGACTCAGGTCTGACACACCGTTATAGGCCAAGTACAACTCCTGAAACACACAGCGTAGTACAGATTGGAAACATTAAGAGATGGAGGGGAAGAAAAACTAGCTTACTGAAAATTCATTAAACAAACAGATATGTAGGCTAACATAGATCAGTACTGTGGATGCAGAATGGGAACATGTTAGACACACAGAGTTAGCTAAAAGTGAATCACAGAGACAGATATGGTATCCTCCCATCTAAGAGTGACTGGGATCTTAACAAGTTCATAAGAACTCTGATCTCTAATGGACATCTCTTATATCATTACTTAAGAGATGTAGGTATTTATAATATGTCATAGCTGTATATCAGATGTGGGAAAGCATGTGCTATGAAAGGATATCACTTGGGCTACAGTTAGACTTTGTAGACATTTTCACCATTTTCGGAACATGGTGAAAATTACACATTTACACATTTGAGGATTGAAAGTATATGAGAATGCCTGGAATTTATTTCTTTCGATCAATATACACTTTTTAAACTTTTAAAAAATAAAGTAAGGAAAGTTTAGTTGCTGGATTTTTTTCAACTCCAAACAGAACCATCTGTAACCTATAAACTCTACCTTGAGAGAGGAGAGAGTAGAAATACCATCTAGGTCTTGTAGGCAGCAGCGAGACATCCACAGCACCTGCAGGTGGGAGAGGGTGGTTCCCAGGTCTCTAAGGAGATAAAAAAGCACAAACTTGATTTTGAGGTGGGGAAGGGACTTACACAGCACCATGAGGGACAGGCTATCCAGTCCCTTGGCCACTAAAGCTAGATTCTCCTTTTTCTTCCCCAATATGCAGGCCTCTCCTCTGCCTCCCACTTGTCTCTACAGTACACCCCCTCCCCTGACCCCACCAGCAGAGTCTCAATGAGTGTATCTCCAACCCTGTAACACCCTCTGCACTATAGCTCCCACAGCCCAGAGCAGGAAATGCTATCAGAGGCAGTGCACGTCCGGCTGACTCTGCTCTGCTGCTCTCAGGGTGGAGCAGACAGCTCCCTATCATTCTGTTTGTACTCTTTTACCCCTCAGCTGTCTCTCTGGTAACAATTCTCCACCTGTCCTGTTATAAGGACAATTTACAAAGTGTGTGTTTGGTGTGTGTGTGTCCTCCAAACCTCCATCCTGGAGGTTTATTGCTTTTCTTCTATCCGATTTTGATGACACAGCTGCAATTAAAGGACAAGAGAGACTGTGCATATTTCCTGTCTTTTTCTGGGACTATCTAAATGGACAAATGTGAAAGCTTAGACGCCACAAACCCCTCTGTGTCCCATTGTGACACAGGTGGGTGAACCTGTTCTCTACATGTATCTATCTCAAGACTGAACTGAACAGCAGATCGGTTGGTGTCTGGTTTACAAGCGGCAACATGCACCTTCTGTACAGAAACATTCTATTACAAGTCCCAGTTGGAAAACATTGGCAGAGGCAGAGCAGAGCTCTACACCTGCACTGCAAACACTTTTGCATCAGGTACACATCCTAGTAGTGACTTCTGACTTGTTATTCGGCTTCTAAACGCTGTCTTTTTGTGGCTTCAAAGGCCTCTCGCTAAAGAGTGCCTTCTTGAACACATGTGAGCAGTGCGAAGCATGACAGTAATCCCCATTGGTCCATCACTGCTCTGGCTCAAATTACAGTGCTCTTTATGTAAAGACCTGGACCTGCATGCTTTGTCACTAATGATTAGTCATTAGCTACATATGAAATGGGGTGGATTTTACTTTTGGTTTGGGGATTTGCAGCTTGTTTAAGTATCTGTAATATTTCATGAGGTAATATCAACATAATGTGAGTGTGTCTTGTGTGTGCGTGTGTGTGTGCATGCTTCAAGGAACAGGTTGCTTTTCAAGAAGACAAACCAGGAAGAAAACAAGAAGATGACATCTATGTTATGTAACTTTGCACTTACCTTACTGACATGATCATGCTGTTGTTCATTTTGAGCTGCACCAGCTTGGGCAAGTAGGCACCTACAAAATGATCAGATAAGCCATTTCTCTCTATTTCATGTCGCAGTAGGGTGGTTACTTGATTGGGTCTTAACCTGGTGACCTGGTTCATTTCCAAATGCACCTCATCAGGCGTTCAACCTCAAACGGCCAAAAGGAAGAGTACCTCCTCATGTACGGACAATGTTTTGTCATGCCTGCACTCGTTGTGAAATCTAGGATTTTCTGAGGACAAAGGTGAGCGTAATGAAGATGTTCCTCTATTATTATCGGCTCAGTCATCTTGCACTGAGGTTGGCACACCTGACAGAAAATCTTGTTCTGATACACAGTGTGTGCGTCATAGCCAGTCTTTGGCTCTTATCTACTACTGGTTCATGATTGTCTATGTTGTTAAACATCATCAGTACACAGAGTGTAAAACCTTCAGCTTTTAAATCTGAATTTATATGTAATAGGAGTTTCTGCGTGTGTGTCCACATAAGGAACACTAGATATAAAAAATACAAACAGGAATATATACTTTGCACCTGTGCATTATGTTTTGAGATAGTAAGTCATGATTTAAAATTTGCAGATGTCTTGATGTGCTGTATATCTTACCAAAGTTACCCAGTGTGTTTTCTTGTGTGTCTATGCAGATCTCCAGGGAGGTCACCTGAGAGAGGTCTGGAGTTTCACACAGTGATTTCTGTGAGGGACAGAAATGAACTAAAGTAGAGTACACCAGCTTATCTGTGCTGTTAATACTGAACAAGATCTCATCAATTACCCAACAAATCCAACAAAATAGTTTAATCATTTACAGTTACATTTATCACAAACATATACCTGTTACTTTCATGTAACAAATTATATGAAGCCTGTGGTGTGAAATGAATCTTTGTGCCCACCTCACCTTGAAACATGTGCTCAAGCAATACCAACCAACTCATTCAGCTGACAGGTTCTATAGTGTCTATGAAAGCTACAGCCTGCCAAAAATTGACACCGCAGATGACCATGGATGGGAAATATTTTGTGCTTTTGGCTCTCTGTAATGACAGCCGCGCACATGCACCTTGTATCATGATTGTTGTTTATATTACGTGTTTATGTTTAAAATCATTACTATTGGCCAATATATCATTATCGGATTTTGTAAACTCTCAAATATCCATATCAGCCTCACAAATCGAGTATCAGTCAGACCATAATGTTGACATGTGTAATGTTATTCCTCAATCCCAGTTCACACACAACTTGGAATAAAGCTACATAAATGCGCTAACCACTGCTGTAAATTACACCAAAATGAAAACAGCAAGTAATCTCAGATAATATAGTTAAATTATCTGCTAATTATGCACATAGACTAGCCACATGATTAATACAAAGACAAGGGAGAACAGGCTCTATCAGTGGGATGAACACTAACTGTATCGTTAGTCACTTCTGCAAACTGACCAGCTTCTCTGGAGAGAGGTAAAGCTCCACTGCTGTTTCAGAGTCCTCACAGACTTTCATGGCAGGAGTTGGGTTGATGGGACCTGATCCACTCAGCTCAGTCACCAGGACCCGTGCTGTAGCAGGTCGGACCTCCTGGGGCACAGACCCATGATAGCAACTCATCTCTCACAGCTACCTGAAATAAAAGATACACATATCTTAACAACAAGGTCGACTGTCTTTTGCTAGAAAAGTGGAAATAAGATCTAACGCTAGCTAACCAAACATCACGGTAACAAACTAACTTAGCGTTCGCTGCAATGTTAAACAAATTCTTTACTATTCCACTCTAAGCTCATTCTAACGACATGTACTTCAAACAGAACATTACATACTTGTTTTACTTTAAATATATTTTACCTGTTGCAGGAAAGTGCAGTCTAAAAAGATAGTGCAAACATTTTTTTCAGACTGAGAGCAATTTGACAAGCAAAAGTTTGCTTGACAACCACAGGCGACTTCCTGGATACGGCACCGAGAGACCCGTGGCTCTCTGGGATTTGTAGTGTTCTTGCACTGTAGCAGTTAGCGCTAAAGGCAATGCTTTCACGCTGTAATACACACAACACAAAGACTAAAGCCTGACACGTCGTAATAAATACATTTTGAAATGGTATGTTGACCTTGAAATTAAAATGTTTTGTAACTAAATGGTCCAGATCCCTGTCGTGTTCGTGGCATATTTGATTGGCTGGTGGCACATTCAGCAACTATACAGCTGAGGTTAACACTAATATGATAATTAATATTATATTATTACGGAAAAAATAATAACCCTAATTATCTCATATTGCTACTATTATTATCAGAGATTAATTTGTAAACCTCTGTTCCTACAACTAAAGCCGTCACTTAGTGGTCTAGTGCTGCCTTCAAATGCCGTTAAAACCTATGGTCCTTAAAGATGTGAGCTACTAAATCCATGTGGTAGTAACTGTGGTAGTAATTTTTGTATACTGTCCTGTAATATCGTATGTTTGAAAGATTTTCTTTTAAAAGGCACACCAAATTGCACAGAGTTACTTTTTGACGCAGTCATATAATGAAGAAGAGCAAATAAGCAGCAGCCATGCAGGCATGAATGTTTTCTTTCAATGTAGCCTAAAACAAAGATAACAGCAAATTATTTCCTTATGTCAAACAAAGACTGAAAATGGAAACTTACTGCAGACGCTGGTTAATTATAACCCGTACCAAGTAATAAATATAGTAGGCTATCTGGTCCTCAGGGCCCGGAAGACACTGAGGCCATATCCTCTGTAATATTTCTGGTAATTTGGGGGTTTAATGACATGAGATTAAATACCTTGAAACATGACTGTATTTATGCAACAATAATGATAATAATAATTTACAAAACACTTTGTGGTGAAGAAAAATCTATTTAAAACACCATTTAGATCATACGGTGATTATATTTACAGAAGATTTACTTTAACAATAACACTCATTTAATCTTTATTTAATTAGGAAGTCTCATTCACTTTTTCAAGAGAGACCTTTCTAGACAACACAAACAGCAAACAGAAACAACACAACTACACAATCAATAAAGAATCAATAAAAACAATTACAAGGGTCATAAAAAAAACATCAGATAACAAAGCATTAAAATCTCCAAGAGGATTGAAAGACTCTAGTTTGAAGACAGTTTGCAGTTCATGCCATTTGAACGGTGCATTGAACCTGAAACCAGTTCTGCCAACATTAGTGCATACATGAAGGATATCTAAGGCTAAGTAATAATAATAATAATAATAACAATAATAATAATAATAATAATCATAATCATAATAATCATAATAATCATACATTTAACTTGTACTGCACATTTCATTCATAGTTCAAAGTGCACACAACATAAAGCAAATAGTAATACGAGTTAAAATGAAAAGGCCCTCCTGAATAGAAAGGTTTTTAGTTAGTTTTTAAAAAGAGTCTAGGGTCTGTGCTGCCCTCAGATGGTTAGGAAGGCTGTTCCACAAGCCTGGTGCAGCAGAGCAGAAGGCTCGATCCCCCATGGTGCAGAGCTTAGTACTGGGGGCCCGGAGGAGCGAGCTGCTGGCAGATCTGAGGGTGCTGGTGGAGGTTTGTGTGGTATGATCAGTTCCTGTAGGTAGGGAGGCACATGTCCGTCGATGCTCTTGTTACTGGATGGTGTACTGTAGTTACCAGATTTAAATGAGAGGAGAGATGTGAGGTAGCTTGGAAGCTTCAACAGTAGAGGTTTAAAGATGAATAACATGAGATGGTTATTTCTTCTTGTCTGTAAGGAAGTCCATCCAACCTTGTCATACAGAGGACAATGAGTATGAAATGTCTTATTTGTGATAAAAGCACATAATGCACTGTGATACACATAAAAAAAAAGTGAGATGCTGTGTATTTGTTTTCCGACAGCACGTGAAGGCAGCAGTAAGTAACATGGATGGTAACCGGGGCGGATCTATGTTTGATAGAGCTGGGCGTGGGCTCTACACTCCTCATCCCCTCTCTTCTGTCTGTGGAAGCACATTGTTCAACGCGGGCTCGTTTCACCCAGAACCAATGAACGCCTCGGTGCCGCTTGGTGCATTTTAGCCACTGAAAAGCTCAACAGTTTCTGCGGGAGAATAAGCTGCAGATACCCGAAGACGGCGGGAAGCAGACCAAGAACATTTTGTTTTCTTCTGATTAAGAGAGTTGAAAGGTTTTCTTCTTCTTCTTCTTCTTCTTCTCCTCCGGTAGACGGAACGTCGCTCTTGTCGCTAATTAGAGCTCTGCTTGTTGTAAGTATGCAATGCGCATTCCTGTGTCCGGAATATGTCGGCAGTGACTGTTTTTTTTTGTGTGTTTTTTTCTTGTTTTTTTGTCTAACGGTAGGTCCGCTTTAAAATGCTTTCATAGCTTTCGGAAACCGCTGGAGATTGCGGTTCACAGTTAAAACACGTTAGCTGTAGCTATCATTACATTTTCATTCACGCCCGGCGAGCTTTTATCTGTCGAGCTCAGTAACTGTATTTTATTTGTAGCTACGTGTTTGCACGGTTACACGGTTTATATAGACTGTGCCGTAGATTGGCTCAGGGTTTTTTCAAACAATTATCTATTTTGAATAACAGTCTCCCTTGAGTTCGGGTGTTAAAACTTGGTTAGGGACGAATAGTGGATTTCCCCCTAATCTCACCTTGAAAGAGAAAGCGAAGGCATTTAAATAGACATCGCTTTCGTGGGGAATTGATCCTTTGTGGCCTGTATTATTATTATTTTTCCATTGTAAAGACAATCTAGAGTATGAGGTTGCTGCTGCCGATAGTGGCCACACAGACAAGCAGGGTGACGCCCCGTCACACTGAGTAAAAACTGAATGTGTCACTGCGGAAGTTGGATTCCTTTGCAAGGCTCTTAGATATCTGACTTGGAATATTTTCTGCTCTGGAAGCTGTCAAAACTGTTTAAGGAGTTGAACAGCAGGGGAAATATGACAAAGATGGCACTAATGCCTCTCAAATTATGGCTAAAGGGGCTGAAATGCAAGAGGAGAAACAATTTACCCATCCCAAGATGACATAAATCTACATCAGAATTCATTCATTATACAAAGTGGCATCAAACAAAGTTAGAGCCTGCTACACTTAAACAGAAAGTGGCTCTTTTTTTTTGAGCCTTTTGAGTACTGATGACCAAAGCATCATGTTTGAATAACATGTAACAACCTTACTGTTTTTTCCATGTTTAAATGGGCTGGAGTACATTAGATTCCATTAAGGAGGTCCAGTGTCGGTTGTGTGAATTTGACAGAGTCGAGGCAAGGATTGAGGCAGCTGGAAAACAGCTGGAGCTGGTTGGGTCTGTGATAGAGGTGTGATGTATATGTGTTGTCCCTTTCTGTGAACAGCTGTAGCCCAGCAGCATGCCAAATATAAGAGTGACTCTCCAGACTGTTCATCTGTAGGGATTTAACTTGTTAAACGTGTAGGTGCGAGGATTTAAAATGTCTCTGGATAGGGTCATGGCTTTTCTGATACTGAGCAAGCATTATCATATTCTTGACTATACTGTATTTGTTCCTAATTTAAGTCAATACTTCTTTAAAAAAAAAATGACAGTAGGTGGGATCCTCTGCAGGTTGATGGTGGCTCTGAGAGGAGTGCTGCTTTCACGTGCACACAAACTAAAACCGACTGGGCACGATTCACCCGTTTCCTCTGATTCCAAGAAAGACCACTGATGAGTTTTCGGGGGTGTCTGATGGTAAGCCTCATGGCTCCTCTAACTGGTAGTCCTTTGTGTGGAGGTCAGCTGGCCTTTTTCATCTCTGCTGCTGCCTCCACAGTCTCACCCTGCCCGACAATCTAAAAGGATGACCCAGTAGGGAAAAGGTCACTTGGACTCCAGTGCCTTTTTAAGAGCAGCTTGTTTAAGTGTGCGCACAAACACGCAGATGCATGCAGAAACTCTCTGCATAAATGTTTGTGAGGGAGAAAATGTTGGGAGGAGGAATTGTTTACTGAAGGATTTTCTCTTGGAGCAAAATTATGGTTTCATTCACGTTTTTGGTATTTTCTCTGGCTTGCACCCCCTTAAGGAGGAATGTCTTGGATAATTATTGAATGAATAGTCATCTTTTAAATGTTAAGTCTAGCAATTAGGTTCACTCTGAATTGATAGACTTGTGTTTCATTGGCCTCAGAGAGCATAATGGTGAGTCCTCATCTGCCAGTCAATACTTAATGTTTGGATGCTGTTTAGAAGGATGATGTCATTGGAGAACAGTGGGAGGGCGCGGTGGGCTATCGAGGCTCTAGGATGGGTCGTGGAGTCTCCGTGTTCGACCGTGATACCTCCCTAGAGAGGGTCTCCTTACCATCATCGCTCCATTAAAAATCTATTATCTCTGCAGTGGGCTTGTGGCTCTGCCAGTATGGATTCTTTAACCAATTAAGCACTTTAATGGAGAGCAGAATACATGTTGAGGAAGATGGCCATTCGTGTGTTCATTTGTTGAAGTGATGGAATAGTTTTCCAGGTCTGGTCCAAAAAAGAGAAAAAGGTAAAGAGATGTTTATGATCAGAGCTGTACAGCTGAACTGGCTGGGGAAAAGCCAGGCTTTTTTATTATTGATTTCTTTATTTATTTTTCAGTTTCCAGGTCGACCCCTCCCTGCTGCGGTTTGCTATGCCCTTGGCATATAGTAAGAGTGGCCCTCTTCCTCCCTCTCCCTCAGCCACTCTCCTCCCATCACCCCTCTCTGTGCTCTGTGCTCGCACCCTCCGTAAGCTGTCATGTAAGATTATCCTCCTGGTCCAGGCGGGGCTCTAGAGTTTCAAAACGAACTGTTAATTTCCCAGGCTGGAGGTGGCGAGCTATAAATAACCCTAAACACAGACATACTGTATATTGCTCCTTGATCAAAAAGGCAGCAGCCATGCAAAGATTTTGGGCGCTTTGGAATGGAGTAGGTCACTGCAACAGTACAGCTGTAGCCTGGCTCAGCATCATTTATGTGAACAGTGGTGGAGGAAATCCTACTCTATTCTTTGAGCTAATTTGTTATGCCAGTACAGGAGTCCAGTGTTTCCCCTATAATTGTACCGGCCTGGCAGCCAACAAGAACCCCCGCCAGGCCAAAAAAAGCCCCCCTTTTTTAAATGCCAAAAATAACACTAAATCTCCATTCATACGGAAATCAATAATCATTTGTGTTTGGGAGCCTTTGTGCGGCGTTGTTCCGAATTGTGAGTCAACCTCTGTCGCTGTGTCGTCGCCTGGGAAACTCTTGACGTGCCAAACGTCTGAAATTCAGGTCAAAATATTTGCGAGATGCTAGAAGCTAGCATGACTTTGTTTATTTAAAAAGTGTTCTGAGTGGATCACTGGGAAATAAAATAAAATATGGGAAGACTTATGAAATATGACTCCTTTAACTGTTTGTTTGATCAGGTCCAAATGTTCTGTAATATCCCCCCCCCTTCCCGGCGGGCCTTCCCACCACCTCAAAGCGGTCGACCTAGGGGAAACACTGCAGTCACTTTGCTATATAATCATTACTTTTATCAGATATGTACCATGTATAAACAAAAAAATGGAGCATGTGTGGGTGTGTGTACATGTGCAAATGTGGCCAATTGTTACATGTCTGGGGCACATAAGGACGGTAGCACAGGTTAACTGTGCACTGATAGTAATTACTGTACAATATGAAAATCAGGGCTGCAGAGGAGGATATGGGGCTGTGGCATGGCTATATGGGATGGATAACAATCGGTGTGTACAGAACAGAAAAACTTATGCTTCCTTCGTACTTGTGGATGAAATATGTAAAAAGATTGATGTGCACCGATGATTGTCGTCTCCTGCGGATGCGTTTTTATCCTACCTCTCTATCTGCACAAAGACCAGCTCCAGTACAAGCTCGCGCTGACAAGTGGCTCTCAGAAAGTGACAGCATCTCTGTCAATGATTAAGTTTGCCATTCATCTCCATATGTATATGTGGATTATTAATCAGCTGCTGACATGGCCTAGTTTGAGAGGAGATGGCACGGCTGTCTGTTTTCCTTCCTCCAGTCTCCCGGTAGCAGGCGCGGGTGTGCTGAATTTGCATTTGAGGCTGTAAATTTCAGTTGTTTGGCAGGTGTACACTTGAGATCTGGTTATGTAGAAAAACGCGGTAACCAACTGTGTCAAAAAAAAATCTGCTGTGAGTGTTTGTGAGAGTGCACATCTCTTTTTTTTTATTTGGGTGTCCTACATTCCCCATCTCTTCTACTATCAGTTCCTTTCAGTATGCAAATTCATAAACAATATTAAAAACCTTCAATTTAAGCAACTATTTTGAGTAGGGCTGCAACTGATGATTATTATTTCATTATTGATTAATCTGTCGATTATTTTCTCAATTAATTGATTGGTCATTTGGTCTATAAAATGTCTGAAAATGGTGAAAAAAAAAATCACTGTTTCTCAAAGCCCAAGGTGCAACCTCAAATTGCTTGTTTAGTTCCAATCAACAGTCCACAACCCAAAGAAATCTAGTTTATCATAGAAGAGTAAAGAAATCAGAAAATATTCACATTTTAGAAGCTGGAACAAGAGAATTTTGGTATTAAAGCTACAATTAGATTAATTCGATTAATCGGCAAACTATAATCAATTAATCATTGTAGTTATTTATTAAGAAAATATCAAATATTCACTGTTTCCAGCTTCTTAAATGTGAGGATTTTATGCTTTTCTTTGTCATATATGATATTAAAGTTAATATTTTGCAGTTTTGGACTGTTGGTTGAATAAAACAAGCAATTTGTATACCTTTCCTTGGGCTGTTTGAAATTATAACGGGCATTTTTAAAAAATCATTTTCTGGCATTTTAAAGACAAAATGATAAATAGATTCATCGATAAAGAAAATAATTCGTTTGCAAACCTTTTTATTTGTTTATTTTTTTAATGACTCAATGACTCGATTATCAAAATAGTTGGTGATTAATTGTCTGTTGATTGACTAATCGATTAATCATCGCAGCTCTGATTTTGATAATAGATTAATTGTTGGAATCATTTTTCAAGCAAAAATGGATCAAACAAGCCATTTTGCACCTTGTGCTCCAGGAATGTGTGATGTTTCACTGTTTTCCAGAGTTTTACTAACCCAACGATTAATCTAGAAAATTGGCAGCGTAACCAACGTCCAATAATTGTTGGTTGCAGCCCTGCTTATTTATGAGTAATGTTTGGGTTGGATGTGTGTATGCTGGCGAGACTGAGGACATCTGATTTACCAGTGAACATTACTAATAATATGACACACCTGTTACTAGTAGCTGACAAAAGATAAGATTAAGAACTGTGTTGTGATGTAGGTCTGGCAGGTTATAGTAGAGTGAATCAGGGTAGAAGGTGCCAGACAAGGAAAACAGGAGGAGTATTACGATACACTCTAGTATTACGATAAATCGAGGTAACGTAAGACTTGTGAGCAAAATATGTCTGTTAGCGAGAAATTTTACAGCTGAAAAATGTGCTCCCACAAAATGGTGGCATTTCTAAATGATGTCATACAGTATCTTTGGGATTTCTTTGCTATTTTTTGTTACTTAGAGGCTGCAATATACACCAATACACAGTACCTGTTTTTTTGGGAGGGTTTTTTTTTTTGGCATTTTTCACATTTTTCTTGACATTTTATAGACCAAGCAATTAGTTTGCAAGATATTTATATTTAAGTATAAGTTATAAAAGTTATAAATTAAGCAGCTGAATAATCAATAATGAAAATTAGGCTAGTTGCAGCCCTAATCCATGATGGCACACATGTTTATCCCCCTGTTATAGTGAACTGGATCAAAAGTCCACTTTATCTAATCTCAAAGACCTGTCCATATTTTTAACATTTTATTTTGTGTCCATGCTGTTTCTGCCAACTGTTTCATTACATTAACTAGATTAGTTCCTGGTGAGCCTTTGCCGTGTCTCGAGCTCGTAGCCTACAGTGACCAAAGGTGCCCCAGCGTCTGTATGCCCTGCACAAGTCTCTCCTCCGCACAGCTGCTGTTTATTTGGTTAGAGGAGGCTCTCAGGAGCAAGGCTCGCTCTGCGGCTCTGCCACGGTCTCTGTACTCCAGCCAGGGTGAGCTGCACTGTGTACCAGGTTGATTTATTTACAGTGAGGGAAAAGGAAGCTAAATGTTTGGCCACAAGATTGAGGGGTCAGGATAATTCCCTTCCTGTTGTGCTTGAGAGTTATAGCAGTAAGGGTGTTTTTTACAAGGAGGCCATTGTTGATATTGGGGATGGCGGGCAGAGCTACCTGTTCCATTAAGGCCAAGCAATGACTTATTGGATCATGGATGTGTGGTTGGACTGTGTGTGTGTGTGTGTGTGTGTGTGTGTGTGTGTGTGCGTGATTGAATGAGAACAGCTAAATGACTGTGTCCTCAGTTAGCAAGTCTGCTTTTCTGTCAATCATTGACATCAGTGAGCCAGTCTTACTCTTGGCTAATCTTAGTCTGGCCCTACATGAGCACAGTCACACACACCTCAGACACAAATAACACGGAGGTAATGCAGATTCTATTAATACAACACCACACCCAGAGACAAATATAGAAGCATGCTTACTTTTGACTCCCCCCTCCCCCCACCGAATTAGCTTTTATATATAAAGGTACTTTTGGTTGAATGCTGTGCCGTCATTTAATTAAACTGTCCAGAAGCTGCGTTCATGTCACCTGTTACTCCTCTTTCTGTGCAAAAGTCAAGTTGCATATTCACACCAGCTGTGTGTGTGCGCGTGTGTGTGAGTGAGAGAGAGAGAGAAAGTGTGTGCGCTCATGTGGGAGATAAAGCACAAGAGAGAGGGTGTGTATGTGTTCTGCTCAGGCTAGCCAAAGCGCTGTTGTTCACTGCTGTTCAGTGTGAGAGGAGTTTGACTAACAGAGCTACATGCTGTGGATTTTTATATAAGGGATGACAGTTGGTGCCCCGGAGAAGGTAAAACAGCATATGTGACCTGTAGTGCTCATGAAATCCTGCTAGATTGATTACACACTGTAGCAAGTGGTGCAGGTCAGTGATTTTCTTCCTCAGCAAAGTGAGACGCTGTCGATGAGCAGGTGGAAATCTTTAACCCTGTGTGACCTTGTTTCGGTCTGAACTGCATAGTCTGAAGTACAAGATTTAAGAGAGACTAGTTTTGAGGAAGAGAAATTTGAGGCTGCCCCAAGTGGGACAGATGTTGATAACGGTGCCTAACAGGGCATAGTACGATTCTGATGTCAAGTTTGTGTTGAAAGTGGAAATGGCACTGTTCATGTCAGTTCAACACATTTGTCCTATTTTGGCGATTGAGCCAGCAGCTAAATCCAAGTGGTTTTATTTTAAAGTTGATCGTCGTTGATGGTGACTTGTGTAAGAATGTCCAGAGCGGAGTTTTTTGCCACTACTCTCAAACAGAAAGTGAAAGTGCCACTCCAGGTCGCTGTGTTCTGGGCAGACACAGGAGTTCCCAGTGATTTTCCTCTGTGCTCTGGTGTCAGAGATGACTTTGCCGCGATGACATCACCTAGCCACTCATTGTTGCCCGTATGATGTCAAACTGAGGCTGTAACCACGGGAGGTTCCTACAGTTGCCATTGGCCTCCAGCAGTTTTTACTTGAGGTTAGCCATAGGTTTGGTCACACTAGCCCTAGCTTGTATTTTATTTAATCTTGCAAAATCTCTGATAGCTTCTTGTCTTTCTAAATGTTGACTCATCATGCGAGCCATCATGTCTTCTACTGGGCTGGTATCAGGTCATTCTCAGGTCATAGATTTAGCAACTTTGTGGTAAATTTGCAGTAACGCTGAGTCACACGTTACCACTGTATGCAGCGGCAACACCCATATGACTGCTGCTCTCTACCCGTTGATTCAACAAGCCTGGAATTTCACTGGCCAGCAGTGTTGTGGTGGTGATGTCAGGGGATCTGTGTGTGTGTGTGTGTGTGTGTGTGTGTGTGTGTGTGTGTGTGCCTGCCTGCCTGCCTGCCTTTGTATTGGCTTGTGGCGATGCACGGATCTACATGTGTGGTTCCAGCTGACTCAAGGGTTACTTCTGTAATGGCACAAATGACACGAGCTTTTCACCATATCTGCATGCATTTGTTGAGCACGCTTGTCACCAGTTCTCCAATGTTAGACTAAGAAAATCATCTGTGAATTTGGGATAAGTTGCTCTTTACCACTAACCTCTGTGTCTCAATGCTTATTTATAGTTATAGAAAATATTCATCAAAGCTAAAGGGATTTGAAGGGCTGTTTTTCATAAATGGCTTTTTAGTTGTGAATTTCAAATACATGTCCAAAGGCAACATTGTCTTGTAAGCTATCCAAATTTCCCGGTATATTTTTGATAACATAGCAGAAATTTGCAGGTCCTTCCAAGTCAGAAATGTACTTTTAGTGTTAGAAATACTTTATGCTTTCCCTGTTCTGTTCTCAAATACCTACTTGATCCAGAGTGGGTATTCTTATGACCAACATGTCTCTTTAATAACATGCTTTGATTTATGATCAGGGTAGCTCTGCTGCATCGACTAGACCTATTAAGTGGGTTCAGTGGGTCCATTGGGGGCAACTGAAGGCACACCTGGAGTCATAAAATCCTCTTTTAGACTTCTTGTACTGTTGCTATGGATTGATCCCTGTGGAAGAACCAAGGCAAAGCATCAAGAAACAGTTTGCAGAAATAGCCTAGCTTTGTCGCAATAGAGAATTGATTAAGCTTGTTGTGGAAAAGACAAAAAGGCAGGTGTGCAGGTGCAGATTTGTGTCAAAGATATTTAACTTTTGACCTCAAAGTCTTCTTGTTAAACAGTTATTGGCATTGCTCTGTTTATGCTTCTGCTTTTGTTTTGGTTTTTTTGGGGGGGGGTTTCTGATTTCTGGCATGTGCTCTGGTGTCTATCACTGTGGATTCAAAGGTAGCCATCAGTAACGTGAAGCCTGAGTGATGAGGATCAGTCTGCCGGTGTCATGCCCCTCCTTTTTCTCCCTCGCTCTCCCTCTCATACACACACACACACACACACACACACACACACACACACACTCTGCTGCTCACACTGAGCGGGACAGGATTGGAACATTGAGTACCTTCAGCACATTTTTAACATTCCCCTTTGAGGGTCTCAACCTCAGCATCCACTGCACACACACACACACACAAACCACTAATGTTTCTCACCACTGGACAATAATGGTAATAGCTGTATGTTTTGTGTGCACCACACTGCATTATGGCAGTCCAGCAGCAGAGAGAAGCTTGTCAAAGCTCCCGTGTTTGACAAAAAACATGCACAGACATTACCAGGTTTGGACAGTGAGCTAACCTTTCTCTCTGCCCTTTCTTCTTTCCAGCATTGGTGTGTGTGGTGAGCAGCAGCGGCAAAGATGACGGAGTATAAGCTGGTGGTGGTGGGAGCTGGAGGCGTGGGCAAAAGTGCACTCACCATCCAGCTCATCCAGAACCACTTTGTGGATGAATATGACCCCACCATAGAGGTATGACTCTCTTCTGCATGTTTTACAGATTATTCTGCTGGGAGGCATCTTGGGTGTTGGGGCAGGAAGATAGAGAAGGATTGAGCATACTGTTAAAAAAAAAAAAAAAAAAAAAAAGTTCTTCCCTGCTCCCCCTTGAATTGAGTGGTTGTACACCACTTCTACACCTACATGGTAGAAGTGCACGCATGCATTAATATACATGTTAAATGCAAATGTCCACAGTCGCTGCTGAAAAACATTGTCTGGGCCTTACTAGGACAGCTCTGTCTAAACCAAGTTAATGTAGTTAAATCAAATGCTGTGGCAATTATCCCAAATGGGCAGGCTTGGAAGAAGTTCCTAATTTTGTTTTAAAAAGAAATTTTCACTCCGCCCTTCTTTGTAATTCTTTCTTTTTTTTCATGAAAACAAGACACTGAGAGACACTGCAGACTTTGCAAAGAGGAGAGGAAGCCAGCGAGAGTGTTTTCTCCTCTCTTCTCTCTTTTTCTCCCTCTCCGTCTCCACTCTCTCTCTCTCTTTCTCACCACGCCTGCCTCTGGCCAGACAATGTCCTTTTTGTGTATTTGCATTCCTGGCCCCTATGCTCTAACAAACAAAGGGAAGGCACTCCCATGTTTTTGTGGCTGCGTGTTGGAAGGCTAAACATTGGCTCCGATACCCTGCTCCTCTGATCTCCCAGTGTTAGTCTGACCTGGAAGTGGATAGGGAATTAATGACGGATATCAGCTTATCAATCAATATTACATCTGTGTGTCTTTGTGTGTGTGTGTGTGTGTGTTTGTGTGTGTGTGCGCACGCAAGCTTGCTTGCTATGTCGCATTGAGTGACCGAGGCCAAGGATGTGACATCCCCAGTGATGGACTCACAGTTGCCTCTGCTGGCCGACAGTCAAATCCCACCTGAACATTCTGTTTTCCGTCTGTTTTTTGTTAAAGATTTCTCTCTCTCTTATATTTGCCTGGTGTCTCCCCCCCTTTTTTTCTGCAGGACTCCTACAGGAAACAGGTGGTGATTGACGGGGAGACCTGCCTGCTAGACATCCTGGACACTGCAGGTCAGGAGGAGTACAGCGCCATGAGGGACCAGTACATGAGGACAGGAGAGGGCTTTCTCTGTGTTTTCGCCATCAACAACACCAAGTCCTTTGAGGACATCCACCAGTACAGGTGTGAGGCATAGAAGGAGAGGAGGGGCATCACACATCATGACACTGATATTGAGCATTGTTGGATCTATTGTTGCAGATGTGTACATGTGTATTTTCTGGTCAGGTCAAATGGCCAGCCAGGGGTGGAGCCCAGACACAAAATCATTTATGTACTTCTAAGGTGTGTGTATTTGTATATGCGGTATGTGTGTTACAGGGACTCCCGTGGGGTCTGGAGGCAGAGGCGTGTGTATATATATATGTGTGTGTGTGTGTGTGTGTGTGTGTGTGTGTGTGTGTGTGTGTGTGCCAGCTCTCTGCAGTAGTTGGGTGATGTCATGCTGTAGCGTTTAACACGGCTAAAGAAAGCTTAGCCCCCAACTGGAGGATTGCAGCACGATGCCAATGAAATCGATCCTGACTCAATTAGGGGAGCGGGGGAGAGGTAGCACTCCCAAGGACAGGGAAGGAGAAAGGGAGGGGGGGAGGAGGGAAGGGGGGGGGGGTTCAGCTGGAGATGACAGTGTTCTCTCTCTTTACCACATTTTGTCTTTCTCATCATATTAGACACCCACTTGCCAGTCTTGCACGTGAAAGAAGCTGCATATTAAGTTTGCCACCTCCTCTACAGTTTCACAGGGTTTTTGAGTTTCTTACACGCACATTTATTTGGCTTGCTGCCATTGCAATCCAGCCTTTTTTAAGGGGGCTGGTTTAATACAACTGCCGGCATAACTGAAACCATCATGAAACTTGCTCGCTTAGAGCTGTTCAGTTATGTAAAGATCTGTTGTCTGTTTTAGAGGCAAAGAGAGAGTGTGAGGCTTTTTTACTCTTCATTTGAACCAGCCAGCATCATTATACTGTACCATACACAAGAATGCACCAGGGTGATAAGATTATGTCTGCACTTGTTGTTCATTGGCACTTTAATACACCCATTAGACTTGAAATACCTGCCTCACCAGCACATAACTAGTGCATAATCTAAACCAGGTAACGTCATCAAGACTCGAGCAAGTGTAGGCACAAATAGTCAAACACCATTAGCAGTGTTGACTGCAGATGGGCTTGGCTCACTGTGGTGGATGCATCCTGCTGTACTGTGGCTGAGGGAGAAGAAGGGCTGAGCTGATAGATTGATCTGACCCACTCCTCTCGTTCAGTTTCCCCCTGGCTGCCTGGCGTTTGGCGCTGGCTGCTGTAGTGATGAGGTAATGCTGTTTGCCGCCTGCCTGTTGTCCATCCCTCCCCCCTCCCTCCCCCCTCCCTCCTCCCTCCTTCAGCAGTGCAGCACAGCCCAGCACCGACGGGCCCTGGCTCTTCCTCAGGGTCCTAGAGCTCCCTGGGTGGTTGGCTCTCCAGTGGCAGAGCTGCTGTTGTTTATGAAGCAGATCCCAGACAAGGAATATATCACTGTGATAAATGCAGTGTTGGGATGGGTTGAGGAAACAGATTGGCAAAGTAAATAAATATTGACCATTTTCTTGTTTGTTTTTTTTCTGTGGGGGGGTTTTGCAACTTACAGAGAACAGATTAAACGTGTAAAGGACTCAGATGATGTTCCCATGGTGCTTGTGGGAAACAAATGTGACCTCCCGGCACGCACAGTGGACACAAGGCAAGCCCATGAACTTGCCCGCTCCTACGGCATCCCTTACATCGAGACCTCTGCCAAGACACGACAGGTAGGTAGTGGACAAGAAGCTTACACTCACATTCTGTACATGCACTTTAATGGAAAATCCCCTTTCTTTCTCTCTCTCATGTCATAATTTAAACTACCTTTAATCACCTGACATATTCCACTGATGTCTTAATTTTTCCTCCAATTTCTCAAACCACAAAAGCCTGCCCTCGTACCGGCCCTGTAATTTCACATTTTGCACGTGTATTCATGCACATCAGGAACGGTGAATGCCCCGCTGTATGATGTGATTTGTGTTGCTGGGAATATTTTATTATACCGCAGGCAATGACTCATAGCCAGGGCGTGGGGTGGGGGGGGGGGGTGTGCTGAGCAAAACTCGGGAGACATCAGTCCACCTTAAGTGAGCCTGGTCAGGTTAGGCTAACCCATTGTCGCTAACTTCGGGCTTAACCCCGCTTTTCTAGCAATTAGGGGAAACGACAGACGAGACTTTTCTTGGTCTTCAGAAGCTGCAGCATTTATTAACTGTACTGTACATTTACTGCCAGATTGACAACTTACTGCTAACCTTTTCCTCTGCTCCGCTCGCATTCACCGTCACTTTTCTGCCGCTTGCTCTCTCACTCGCTCAACCACATACTTGCTACGCACACACATTACGCACTGCCCTATTCGTTAAAGGAGCTACACTACCAAGAGTTTCCCAGGCAAGGACAGGTTGACTCACGTTTCAGAACAGGGCTGCACAGAGGCTCCCAAACACTATTGATTTCCGAATGAATGGATATTTGTTTTGGGGTTTTTTTTGGTATTTAAAAAAAGATTTTTCTTTGGCCTGGCAGGGGTTTTTGTTGGCCTGGCCGCCCACCAGGCCTGTACAATTATAGGGGAAACACTGCAGTCATTATGATTTCTTGATTAACAGTGAAATGATCAGGGTTGCCATGGTAATGTTGCCAAGCCTCAATGTTGAGTACACCTGTGGGCTTTGCTGCCAGTTATAAGATGTGCATTTAGTGTACTCTACTTATAATTGACCATTGTGAGTGCCCAGATTATTCTTCAACCTTCCTGTGTGTTTGTGTGTGTTTACAGGGAGTAGAGGACGCCTTCTACACACTGGTCAGGGAAATCAGACAGCATAAGCTGAGGAAGCTGAACCCGCCCGATGAGAGTGGTCAGGACTGTATGAGCTGTCGCTGTGTGGTATCGTGATGCAGGTGAGATATTTTTCAGAAGATTTCCTTTTCTTCTTTGACAGCTACACAGTAATATGGAAAGTGTGCAAATTTGTCAGTAATACTGAAACTTGAATGTATTTTTATGGGCAGTACTGCTTATTGTTAGTAAAACTGTGAAACCATCTCTTCCACAGTTCCGATATTTCGGTTTTCGAAGATACAACAAACCTGCACTAACGTCTGTCCCCCTTTTTTTGTGACTTTTTCGTCCCACAGCTCACCGTTGCACGTTGAGGAGAAATGCTACAGCGCGTAGTGACAGCATGGACTTCAAGATAGAAAGATAAAACAACTCAATGATGAAATATAAACTTTTTTCAAAAAGAGGATGATGTAAGCAAAAGCTCTCAAGGAAACCACCAGAGCTGACTGAACCATAGACTTTATGGAAAGGAGGATTTGGACTGTTGCCTAAGTGGCTAGCTGAACTAGCCTGGTCCGGCCCCTTTTTTTGGTCCATGTTGACCTGTGAGCAACACCACTAATGACTCTTGTCAACTCCAGTGCGGTCTCGCTGGGTAGCTCCACAAGTTTCCTGCTAACTTATTGTTTTCAGTCTCAACACTGGTCTTAAAGGGGGCGTCTCTGACCTCCTCCCACCTTGAAAGCCTAATTCCACTCTCCCCTGGCTTCCCACTGGAAGGACTGACTGACTTAAATGGAATGGACTGGAATGGACATTTAGTTGCCCCAACACCTCTTACATAAATAACCCCCCACCCCACCCCATCCCACTCTACCTGCATTTGGGGTTGGAGGCTGACATGGGAATGACTATAATTTGTTGTTGTTGTTTAACAGTTAGCCTAGCCGTAAAAAAAAATCTTTGATTTTGTTTTCTGATGTGGAACTTATTTTGTGATTGGAGGATTTGAAAGTCACTGAGCACTATGTGAGCAAGGGTGTTCATTTCAGATGGCACCTGGTTTGACATTTTTCACGACCTGCCTGACGTAGTTGGAATTCCCATTGAAAGGTGGAAAGGAGATTAAAAAGATAGATGAACTTGTTTTTTCCAAAATGCAGCTGCCTTTTCTCCTCGCAGATGTTTCTTTGCTAAGAGTTGTCTTTGTGGAATAATAATAGTAATGGCTAATGTACATAGGTGCTGGTGCAATAGGATTCTTTACTGTCCACTTTACACAAAGTATTGGGAAAAAACACCTCATGACTACTTTATTTTACTTTGGTTTAGGAAGAAGGGGTACAGTGCATGAAAATGTAGCTGTTGTCATCTTCACAGTTGCTAAAGCTGGAGTAGTTGCCTGTAGGATACTTGTACAGTTACACAGCGACAGGTCATGGGTTTTAGACACCAGTTGATTTTTTTTTTTTTTTCCTGCTTTCATTTCAGCAACTGTAAGGTGTACAACTGTTATTTACTACATGGTGATTACAGCTATTTTTAGGTTGCAAGAATCGTTCCTCATAGTTACTAAGGCTCAGGAATCGGGGTCCAGGAAGGTCGCATGTAATAGTCCTGGAAACCAGGGTTAGGGATGTCACCAGTAAGAGTGTAACGCACAAGTCCTGCCTCAGAATAGTCAAACTTCAGTTTTCCCACACACCATACTATCCTCAAACAGCTCCTCTTTCTCTGCCTCTTCTGCTCTTCAAAGGAACAATAACAGGTCAGGTGCTAATCATGTCATATTTACTGTAAATGTGGGACTATTATGTGTAATAGGTGATGGATATTGGGTTATGGGGGTGCATTGCTTTGTTTCTCGATACTGACTAGCTTGCGCTCTCCACAACTGCATTAATTTGCTGCCTAAATGAAAAAGACTGCTCTGTGTTTACTTTGCCTTATCTGTTAGCTAGTTCGTACCTCATGTATGCAGCGAGCTCTACCTGAGACAGTTTTTGTTGTTTGCTGCATTGTTTTGTTTGTTTGTGTGCAACTAAAGACATGCAGAGGCGTGTTGAGTTTAGATATGCGCTGTACAGAATTTGAAAGGCAAGACAAACTCCCCAAAACACTACTCGTGATTTACAACAAAAAAAAGGGTTTATCTGTAATGACGTGTGTCTGAATGTGATTCTGTTTAACACGACCGAAAAACACAACAAAAAAAAAAAGTTACAGTTCTTTAGACAGAGCCCTGTGTAAGCCATTTTGCCTTACTTCACAGTTCAATTTAGATGGTCTGGTGGTGAATATCCTTTTAAAAAGAATAGTTACATTACATTGGGACATGTGTTGTTAATTACTAGAATTTGTACCTTTTTAGTCCCCCAGATTATACTGTGCAGAATATGTCATGTATGATGATGGATGTTCCAGACACTACAGGCAGGTTCTGGCTACATGCTTCAGATGCAAACCTCAAAGACATCTCGGACCTCTTGAGTGAAAAATGTCAAAAACAAGTTTTTATTTCTGACCCAGTTGATTTTGTACAGTTAAAGTGACTTTTTTTTTTCACTCATAACATGGCTTAAAGAAATATGATCAGTCTAGTTACTGTGTGGATGATAGTGGTCAAGTTGTTTTTATCAGTTAACCGTTCATTCCTCTACTTGGAGGAAGGATACGAACTGTGAATGTGTCTTTAGATATTGTTTTTAAGAAGCCTTGTGTTTAAAACTTACAATCTTGAAATAATGCAGGATTTCCATACTTTTGGAGTTGATCCTCGGTCCCACTTTCGGCTGTATTGCTCCTAACATTTTATTTTTCACCCATTGTACTCAAACCACTTAATGGAAAAAAAAAAAAGAGTGTGGAGTTTGTAACATGTAAGTACAGTCCTGATAGTATTCTTGTCCTCTCCCTGTCAATCTTTATACAGTACATCCGTAATAATACCACAATTCCACAAATCTATGCATTAAATTCCCATTGCATTAGAATATCAGTGTCATGTTGCCGCAAGGATACTCAGCCAGCAAAACCACAAGTATACATGTCAGAAAACCTGGCAAGCATGACAAAGACTGTATGGACCATTGGGAGTTTTGCACAAGGATACAGTGGGCTCAAGGGCTTGTTTCTCCCTTGAAAACTGTGGAATGGAGGTGTGGAAAGAATTTGTGAAAATGTCAACTGTTTAGCTATTTAAGTTGTATTTACTCTTTAAAAAAAAAGGCAAATGTATTGCAGGACAGGAATAAAGATGTCAAGATGAAACTGTGTCTTGGTTCCTTAACTGTCAAACTTTCACGTTCCTCTCAAATTTGAGATTTGCTGCCACCTACAGGCTGTTTTGTGTATCATGTTTGAGTATATGATAGGAAATAACCAAGCATACATGGTGATAAAGATATTATTAAGAAATATACCAAATGATTTCCTGTAAATTAATGATCATCCAGTATAGAACAGCGTAGAAATGTTCTTGACAAACATTTTCCCTGTTTTGGCCGGTGTCACAAGCTTGGTTTACACAATGTGATAACGGTTCAAAGGACAGTCATAAATCTTGTGTTTACACAAGAGTTTTACCATCAGCAGTGCCATTTACAAGATGTTTTAGGTTACACTGGTGAACTGGGCAAACCCATTTTGTTTTCGTGAACCTAGTGAAGCATTTCATTGTCCAAAGAAACATTTTGAATGATTCACAATAATGATTTCTAGATGAATGTTCATATGTTTTTCCTGTCATGGTAAATATCTTTCTTGGTATAAATTAAGTTTGATATTTGGTACATGCTTGATTATTCAAAGAAAACACTATTGCACAGAAAATAGATTGTGTGTGTGTTTTTGTCACAAAGGAAGTATGTAGGAAATACTGTATAGTGGAGTGAAAGAAAGCAGCTCAAAGAGGAATGGCATAAGAATATTACTAATATGTAACTTTACATATTCTAAAATTATATACTAATAAATGTTTAATACAATATCAAATCTGTTAAACTCAGACTGAGGTAATTGTAAAGGTATTAGAGAACAGCCATTTTCTACTGAAAACAATGTAGCACAGTAAGGATACATATGGAAGGAAGAACTTTGCATTTTATTATCCCTGGTATCAATAAATGTACCAGTGTATGGTAACCCACTACTTATGGATTTACTGCTTTGACAGTGGTTACTAGTCAATTGCTAATAATCATTGTTGATAGCCGTCTGAGAATTTCATTACAAAGCTGATTACATGTAGAAAAAAGTAACAAGAAAAACAATATACCAATATAGTAACAGATTTATTATTTGAAGAGATTAGACATTCACACGACTCCAAAATACAAAAACAAAGCACAGCTCCTCCACCGGTCATAAATAATCACTATTAATAGAAATCATAATGTATTGGTTTATTGAGTCACTGTTTATTCCTATCATGTTTGTTCAAACCATGTACTGTAACCTAGTTATGGCTTTTTGGGACACATGATTTACATAATTGTGAGGCTGTTCTGTTATTGGCTCTCAGGGGTCATAAAGGATAGGAGGTTATACATAAACCTGAGACATCGGGAAAGCCAAAGGTTGGCGAGTGTTGGTGACTGAAGAGATACAAAGTTATAGTGATATTGCGTTTCAGACGAGCCATAACCATGTCATACCATGAAGAAAGGATTAAGGGAATGCTCCCTAAGGTAAGAATAATCATCAAAAATGTATATTCTCTCTGAATTAAATATAAACAGCAATCAACATAGACATTGGTGGTTATATTTTTTTCACTGTTTTATTTTGTATCATTCATTATCCTTGTTTTCTATCTTTTATGAAGACATATCATCGCAAACATGTGGCCCGTGAAATATATGTGGCACTGACTCACTTCAAAAATCTTGAACCCATGATGGATAGATACGGTAAGAAGCAAAACAACAAAACCAAAACTATTACTGCACTTATTCATCATGCGGAAAAATTTCAATAAGTACTCTAAATGTCATTGTTGCCTTTCTGTACAGTTTACAATGACGGAACCACAAAGGTCTTGATGAGTCTAACTGGAACTATTCCTGTCATGTTTGAAGGTAACTTTGCATTTGATATTGTGTGTTTTCAATGGACATTGGTTTTGATATAGATTCTGATCAAGTCTAATTAAAAACAAGCAACGCTCAGAATCTCTGACATATTAAATATTTCCCCTTGTTCTTATACAAGACAAGACCTATAACATCCCCATATGCCTGTGGGTTGAGGATAGCTACCCCCAGACTGCCCCCATCTGCTATGTCAGACCCACGCATGACATGATGATACTAAGAGGAAAGTATATCTCCAGCAATGGTGAGGTCCTGCTGCCGTACCTGCAGGAGTGGAAGCATGTGAGAGAATCTAAACTTTATTACAGCAGCACAGTGTCGTTTAGAGCTGTGATGTGACACTGGTGTGACTTTTCCATTCCCTTCTCAGGGTGAGTGTGACCTAGCGAGCCTACTGCAGGTGATGGCTGCAACATTTGGAGACTTCCCTCCGATGTGTATGCAGCATCCAGAGCCTCAACAAGCCTCGTGTAAGTAACTCTCAGACTGGCAGAAAGCAGGTCTCCACGTTTCCAACAACAGCAACACTAGGAGCTGTGCCCTAGATAGAGGTTGATGTTGATAAGACAGATCCAAGATTTATTTCTAGGCCACACCTGATCAAGTGTGAAACTAGGTTTAGTACTCATAGATTTTGGCCTGAAAATACTCCTTACCTTTTCTAAATTAAATTGTATGTTTTTTTTAGGTTGGCTACAGTTCTACAGGGAAGCAGAGGTGCTTTCAAAGACAGATGGAAATTTGTATCTGTCTTTAGCCAGAGACGATGGTCAACAAGAAAATGAAACCAACTGTTAGTCTTTTGTGGACTTTAACAATAATTTGCGCAAAGACTCTGTATTTGTTTGTGTGTTGCCTATGAAGTGTTTTATCCTGTGCGCAGTGTCAGATGGTATCCATTGAATATTTTACAGTTAATTAATTAATAACATCAGACATATGATGTATGTTTATTTTCGAATCATTCGGACTGTAAATGTCAAACAGCAACTGAAGAAAACATAATCTTCTGTGTATAACGTGATTGTATTACACCCATTGTGAAAAAATGTCGTTCATATGAATTTAATAAACTACTTTGGCGTTTGAATGCCAGTGTGTTAACAAACATTAATTACTTTACAAGCAGCTCATAAAGTGGCATCTTATCCACACGCACAGACATTGCTGTGTTCTTATCTACAATTGCTTTGGACTTTTGACCAGAGAATATTTTCTGATTTGGAGAACACACACACATTGCAGACCAAAATGGTGTAGTAAACTAGAGAAGAATCTGTTTAATTTACTTTACTTTTATTTTAAATACTACTGCTTACCTTAATTGTGAGCATCAGTTAGGTTGCAAAGTTAGTTATTTGTGTGACCCATTTTGCTTTGCTTGTTAATATAATATTTCACTAAATTACTGTTGAAAATTGTTAGTGACTTTTTTTGTTTTAGTAGATTCATAAGCTGAAGCATACATTACACAGCTTTTCACATAGACAATATACAGGATCTGTTGTGACAATTAATAATTACTGCTTGTATTGTAAAAAAAGAGCCACATTAAACATGTTTGTGCTTATCATTGTGGGAAGCACGTTCAAAAGAATAGCTTCCAACAGAAAAAGCATTTCATATCACTACTACCTAAACATGTAGTCTAGGTTTGGATATTGCTCTGTAGTTATAATATGAGGTAAGGAAAACTGACTGTATTTGATTGGGTGTAGACACTGAATATCTTTTTCATCTGTTTTTTGTATTGTACTGAATTTGTCTTGGCATTGACTCCCAAATAAAATGAAAAAATTTCAATCTATTTACTGAATGGAAGATTTTTTTTATTTTTTAAATGGGATATAAAACTCAAAATGAAATATTGACTGTACAAAGGAAATACAGACCAAGAAATGGTGACAAGTCCAGTTTGATAAAATATATGGAAGTGATCAGTGTGAGATGTGAAGTCCAGTTTGATAACAGAACAGTTCAGCTGGATGTTTTGTGATGTTTACAGTTTATATAGTCCCAGACTCCTCATTTCCAGCTTTCACTCACCTCCATCTCCCCCTCCTCTCCCCTCTCTTTATGCCTTACCTTGAGGTGCAGCATCACAATTTCACTGATCCACCACAGGGGGAAGAACCACATGTTAAAGAACAGAGACATCTGGAGGTGCAGACTGGACAGAACCCGTTTGTCTGGAAACAAAATAACCCAACAGAACAGACACAGAGGGAGACGATAAACAGCCCATGTTTAACACGTGATAGTAAGTAAAACAAAACTCAAGGTATCGTTAAACATAAGAGTCTACTTCTAAAGCCAACCCTACCCTCCCTGTTGCTAGCTACTACAATGCTAATGCGTCCATTACGCCAGCTGCATTTTGAGTTTACCGTGTGGCAAAAATGTGTCATGCTCTTTTGGGAGAGGCTGAGTCGGACTCTGGTCAAATAAAACATTCCGAGAAAAGTCCTCTAAACGTTTTCTGATCGTCTCCGGCAAGTCCATCATGTGAAATCCTCTCTGCTTAGCACAAACATCACCAGGAGGAAAAACACACACTGCAAAGATACCGAACGCTGCCCTCGTTTCCTTGGTGACCAAAGAAATCTCGCGTTCCGCCCAAATCTCGCATGAACGTGTCTTCACGTCTCCTCTGTTGCTTCCTTCGTTTTATTATCTCCTCGTTTAGTCCCTTAAAATTTTCAAATATGACACACAGCGACACACAGACAAACTATTTTCAAGCTTTAATCACACTGCCATGCTAAATGATTAAATGTGATTGGGCTCCACGTCGGGAAGTATATTGTTAACATTTAAATATTTCCACTAGTGATGGGAGAACGAAGCTTTCTGAAACACTGAATCAACATGAAACAATGGGCCACTGTTTCGAAGCATTTGAAAGTCAAAATGGCGACATCTGCTGGGCAACTATTGGTATTACACTTGCATGGCATGGTTATTTTGTTCAATACAGTCTGTCATTAAAATGGATCACATTTAAACAGTCCACAGCTCTGTTTTTAAATATCCTGGCAGACTGAGAGGAACACCCCACATCTTTTTTTCCTCATCTCGTTATTTATAGAAACCGTCACTTACAACCAAGAAGCCATATTGTTTCCCATTGAATGTTGGAAAAATGGGAGTTCCATACAAATTTCCCACGTGGAGTAATTTTCCTTTTGCTGTAGAAATAATTTCTTACATGTTTATAAGTACATTTGTGACTTTTAAATATATAGGCCTATTCTGTTAAAGGTATACTATGCAGGATTTTCCTTAAAAAAAAAAAAAACAATGTGTAGACTCATACAAAAATAATCCCTCTCAATCATCACTTATGACCCACTAGAAGTGTGTGGTGGTGTATGCATCTGCAGAAACCCTGCGCTGTCTGTATTTTCTTATTATTTTCAAGTGAGTAGCTCTCATGGATGTATTATAAGAGCTGGATAGGGCGCTGCCACTCAGTCTTGCAGCCAATTTTTCCCAGTAGTCACTTGCAGTATTGCAGCGAAAAATCCTACTGCAGCCCAAAAAACATTTTCCCCATAGACCACCATTGTAAAAGAGACGTCTGTAAAACTGTTGACAGAACACCTCAAATTGCAAACAAGGTCAATTATGACTCTTTTTATTATGAATTTTTGATCCACGGAGGTTTTATATTTGTAAAACTTTCCTTGAGCCAAGAAAAGTGATTTAAAAATCTGTGATGTCATCACAATGTAAAGTCTAAGGGCCAAGCGGGAACTCGCGGGTGGGGCCTAGCGGGGGAAACACTACTGCACATATTCAGTGGGCAATGCACAATGCAGAAGCAAACCCAAAAGCTAGAAACTTCACTAGCGAAAACTAGCATTATCATTAGCATTATCACAGTTAACCATAAACTGTAAATGCACCGTGCTAACCAGTGCTTACCAAGCTAGCAGCTAGCGCTAGGGTCAGCTCCACCCTCTCGTGCAAATATGGTCACTTCTGGCTCCAAAAATCCAAGATGGCGACGGTCAAATCCAAGATGGCGACAGTTAAATCGCCAAACTCGAGGCTTTAAAACGGCAGTCCACAAACCAATGAGTGATGACACGGTGACTACATTCATATTTTTTCAGTCAGGCATTTCTGGATGTCAGCCTTTGGATAGTGGATGTGTAGCCCCCAGCCAATAACAGTGCTCAGGGTGTGAGGTCAGGACCCGTAGCCTAGTGACCACACTGTCCTTCTCCAAAGTAGCCCCTACACCCTCTCCCTACCCACTTCAACTCTGTTTGCGTGTTCATGTGGAGGGTCCGCCATATTAAGTGCCACCCCAAACCAATTAGCAGGGAGTGGAAGCCTAATACATCCATGAGTAATACATCCATGGTGGAGGTGGGTTATAAAACCCTTCAACAGCAAGCCTCCATGATGCTGACTTACTGAGCATGTGCAACACCTATTGTGTTCATCATTGAAGACGCTCGGTACAAATGTTAAGTTACATGTGACCACCCGTACAAACATTTACTCGTAAACTGCTCAAACTAACATAGACATTTAATATTGCCACGCTGATGTTAAAAACTTAAAGGTTACATTGTATTTAGGATCAAATATACCATTCTCTAGAAAACGGTAGACGTGTTCATTTGATTGTAAAGTGTTGTATATTCACAGGGGCTGTTGCTAAACAAGCAACTTATAAACATAAGAATGCAAAACAAGAAGATGTTTACAAAGAGAAGAAATGCAACCAAAGAGATTTTAGTATTATAATATTAATATTTATTTTTCTCCATGGGCTTAGGCCTACTGTGGAGTGAATGTAATGAGTCTGCCATGTGTCATTTTATATATATACATAACTTGTTTGGACAGGAACTTCTGTAAGTTGTTTAAATTATTTCAAATGGAAAATGAATACATTTTTTGTGTATCCTTCACATCTCCAGAGTCAAGGATGTTCACAACCTCTGGTTGTTATATCCCAATCAGTGCCATTAGCTAACTATACTTCTGACCACAAACTTTTAAAGAAAATGAACGTTTTTCAGGGGAAAAACATTTATTAATGTTTGTACACATGTAATTACCACAGATAAATTCTATTAATGCCCAACAGGCTTTCAGTAATACTTGCAGTGTTACTGTGCCATTGTATTTCCAATTACACGTGGAATTTAGCAAATGGCAATATCACCCAGATGTGAATAGTAAAGCTCAAAGGAAAACATTTTTTAAATTGCAACATAACAAGTCGTTATGTGTTTAGTGTCATAAACGATCTCTCCGTTTTTTAGAAGTTCTGTTTTAAAACCAGAGAGGAAATGAAAAGCCTGGAACGATAAAATGTTTCTACTGACTTAAAAAAAACTTATATTGCTCTTTTTTACTTGTCACTTTATTGTAAACTCAGAACTTTTGTCCATGTCGGGATCCTGTAGGAATTATGAGTCTTTTTTTCCAGTGATCTGATTGGCCAGTAGTCGGAATGTTGGCAGGTTGAGATCCGACCCTCTGAAGTTCACCTGAAATCCTGTCTACAGTACAAGCCCCGGGTATCCAAAACCAGCGCCACACCTCTCTGATACGAGTGTGACGTAACGAGGCCTCAATGTAATTTTTTTTTTTTTGCGCGGGGAAAGGATACAGTGTCGAGTACTCTGCTTCAAGAGTAACATAACTAATTTCCACTCCTAGTTCTGTTTGTTGGATTTATTTGTGGAGCAACTTTTAATCAGGGGAGAGGTATTTTTCTATTTTAAAGAGGAGAGAAAGCACAACAGGACATTGAGTCACTCCCATTCAACAGACAATTTCCAACAGAAACGAAAGTGAAAGTGTATCGCTAAGTGCTGTCGCTAAGATGGCAGAGAGCTGTAAAGAACCAGATCCTTTATCCTGCTCGATATGCTTGGATGTCCTGAAGAACCCTGTGACTCTTCATTGTGGCCACAGCTACTGTATGGACTGTATTAATGGCTGCTGGGACCTGGAGGATCAGGGTGGTGTTTACCGCTGTCCTCAGTGTAGACACACTTTCCTCAGCAGACCTGTGCTGAACAAGAACACAGTGCTGGCTGATCTGGTGGAGAAACTTGGCGGGGCAGAACCCACCTCTCCTGAGAGGGATAATCCAGGGGATGTGGAGTGTGATGTCTGCACTGTGAGGAAGCTGAAAGCTGTCAAGTCTTGCCTGGTGTGTCTTGCATCTTACTGTGCAACTCACCTGCAGCCTCACTATGAGTCTGCAGCTTTCAAAAGGCACAAGCTGGTGGAGGTTTCGGCCTCCCTACAAGAGAAGATCTGCTCTAAGCATGACAAGCTGCTGGAAGTCTATTGTCGAAGTGATAAACAATGCATTTGCCATCTTTGTGTGATGGATGAGCACAAAGGTCATGACACTGTTTCAGCTGCAGCAGAGAGGAAAGAGACAGAAGTAAGAATATTTATTTTGCTCCACAGTTAGATCTTGTAAATGTGCTGTTGCATGCATATTGATGTATAATGTTGAATCCAAATTCAATTCAATTCATTTCATGATTGTCACTAATCTCAACCTGCTCTACATGTTGTGTACTAGTTATATATAGAATCAGGAAGATATATTATACTGTATTGTTTCTTGTGTCAGTTAAATGTAACACTATTATACTATATTGCACCACATGATTCAACAGTGAACACTATGATTTTACTTTCAGAAACAATTTGGAAAGAAAACACAAAGATACCAGCAGGGAATACAGGAGAAGGAGAAGCAGCTCCAGCAGCTAAGACAGAAAATGAAAGCACTGAAGGTAAACTGACTTGCACTTTTTTAAGCTGACTTAAATGCACATAATGTGTCCAGTGTCCTTTTTCTTAAAGTAAAGTAAAAAAATAATGATATTAGTCCTAAATCTACTATCAGTGCTCTGGAGATGCAGCAGCCGATCAAACTGAGAAAGCCTATGCTGAGATAGTCCTGATGGCAGATAAAAGGCGTTGTGCTGTGAAGGAGATGATTCAAGTCAAGGAGACAGCTGCAATGAGCCGAGCTGAGGCAGCCGTGGATCAGCTGGAGAAGGACATCTCTGAGCTGAGGAAGAGAGAGGATGAACTGAAGCAGCTGTCACTCACTGAGGATCACATTCATTTCCTGCAGGTGCTCAGGCAGACATTACCATGGACTATTTTGCATGTAGGGCTCTAGTTTATGTTGTGTTTCTCTTTAAATCATTCCAGAGCTACCAGTCCATTTTTGACCGTCCAGAACCTGACATGTCCTGTGATGTCGACATGCAGCTACACGCATCTTTTGATTTTGTGACAAAGGCCATCTCTGACTTTAGAGAGAAACTGGAAAACATGGTGCTGGCTGTTGGAGAAATATCTGTGACAAGTAATAATTCATGTTTCATGTTAGCTGGAATAATGTCAGATTGTGCAATTAGCCAATTCCTCCAAAATGTCTGTGCTGTTCTCAGAATAAAAAAGCATATATTCTGTTTTCAGTTCAAGCTGATCCTTATCCAGCAACCATGGCAGTTGTCAACGAACGTGCCCTGAAGAAAATGCTGAAGGTAAACCTGCTAATTAACCATTAAGAACCTAGCTTAGCTAATGTTGTCGATATCAAACATGACTCTATTAGCTAAATGGCTTGTTTTTCCTGACAAGCTGAGTATTTTACACATTTTTGGTTTAATAAAAGTGCATTAACGTTAGGTAGGTTCACTAATGTGATATCTTTTTCCTAAGACAACTTGAATGTTTACATTACTTTGTCCTAAACGGTTTGCAATTTAGCATAGCTGTGTTGCTAACTTACGCAGCTACCATCAATAACACGTTAATTAACCATTAACGTTATGTTAACATGTTCACAAGTTCACCATTTCTAGATTTGTACACAGCTGTATTCTAGGTTTTGTTTTTCCAAAATTGATGCCACATTTTCAGGAGCTGTTGTAAAGCCCACTGTGCTACTTTCTGACTGTTGCCATCCTAAAAATATGGTTTAAATCAAGAATTCTGTAACCTCAGTCTTTTTTGATCATCCAGTATTACAAGCATATTCATATACATCATTGCAGTTTTGGCCTTGTAAAGAAATATAAGCATTTTGCAAGATTCTGAACAGATTAATCACTACTAAAAAGCAGCAGTTCCCAGTCCTGAGTTTTGGCAATGAGGGTACCCTTTTTATATTTGGATCCCAGATTGTGTTGTTATGGACTTGGCCTGAAACAATAATGTATACACACAGCAAGTGAGCCACTGCATGCTATCAGTAATGCTGAATTTACTTCATAAGCAAGCAATTTGGCTTCTTAGTTACACCAGTTAATGTGTCAACCCTTAATTTTCTGTTAGATGAATATCTGCAATTGTGTTTCAACCCTTCCTAATACTAACATACATTGTCATCTCTCTTCTCTTTTGTTGTCATTGTCCAGCAATACAAATACAGAGACCTGACTGTTCGTGAGATAACCAATGTGATTTCCCAGTACAAAGACTTGAAGCCGGTTATGGATGCTTATGGTAAATTGAATGCTTTTGATGCTTCTATTAAACCAATACAATTTGTTGTGCTAGTTGTCATGGGATCTTGTTGTATTTCAGTGTTCAATGATGGCTCCACAAGAGACCTGATGAGTTTAACAGGAACAGTCCCAGTGAACTACAGAGGTAACATTTTTCTCTTTATTTGTAATAACAAGATTCTCTATGAAAACATATGATGTATTACTCCGTCACAGAATTTGAAAGGCTTGGGCATAACAAGTTTAGTGCCAGTTTCTGTTTCCTTTTGCTTTTTTCTCACCTACTCTTTCACTCTTGTGCGGCCTCTTTAGCTCTTGTTCTCTTTTGTCTCTCACTTTTTTAAGCAAACTTCCAATTTGTAGGTTTAATTACTGTGGTCAGTAAATGCCTTTTTGTGTGTCACTTGGAGAGGTAGAGAGAGAATCTGCCTGAACCAAAACACATAAGATTTTAGAACAATCTTTGCATTAACAAGCATGTTACACCGTGTCCTTCATCTGCCAGTTTCCCCACTCTTCTGACATCAATTACATCTAAAATATGTCATCTAACAGAATATTTTATAGTGACTTCAAACCCAAGCCAGAGTTTCTCAGCTTTGGGGTTGGGACTACCAACATACATTGCTATCTTGCTAAATATCAGCATGAGGTTGCAGGGGTCTAAGCTGTATATTTGTTTGATTTACGGTATGTCATAATTGCTGTTCACATCATTTAGAGATCCCCCATTGTCTTGTAAAACAGCCATATTTTAACATAGTGTGTGTTTTCCGTAGGCAATGTCTACAACATCCCAGTGTGTCTGTGGTTGCTGGACACATACCCCTACAACCCTCCCATAGGTTTTGTCAAACCTACCAGTGCCATGATGATCAAAACTGGCAAACACATTGATGCCAATGGCAAGATCTACCTGCCTTATCTACATGAGTGGAAGCACGTAAGTGTGGTGTCTATATTATTATATATTATTATTATAATATTATTTATCAATATTAATTATTGACAGTTTATGTGTGAATGGATGGAGTGTAAAAACATGGATTAAACAGGAGTAATTAGAAAATACAAAAGCTTTGCAAAACCATTTTCATAGAAGATTTGAGGTTTGACTCGATCAGATGATGGCTGTAACATACAGTTACTGTCTCCTAGAAATTACCTCCATATACAACTAAAGTGCAACAGCAAATACGTTTTGCTAGAAAAATAAAGCTGCTGAATTACATTTTCTCTCAACATATTGAGAAAATGTTGTTTATTAACATATTTGGCAAGTTATATTTTCGATATGAGTGCTAACAAAATAAGACAATCATAATTGTTGCTTTCGATTATATTTGAACTGTGGTCCATCCTGTTCATTATTTGAAATGCAATTCTGCATTTGTTGTCTTGGTTGATAAAACTTGTCCTTCTCTGTATTTTTTACAGCCTCAGTCAGACCTGTATGGTTTCATTCAGGTGATGATTGTGCTATTTGGAGAGGAACCTCCTGTGTTTTCTCGCCCCAGCACATAAGCCCCTTACCAAACCTCTTTTGCGTTTGAATGAACGAAAATGAAAGAAAATGGTGTAAATTAAACCTCCAGATTCACTTTGAAATCTAGAAAGAAAAATTACATATTTACAGTCTGAGCTTGAAAAGTGCTAGGCAATCATTTTTTTCTAAGATCATCAACAACAACAGTAACAATTCACTCATCTTATTTGCTACCATTGATAGGTTAACTAATTAGTTTCTACCAGCAAATGCAGTGAGTTTGCACCCTTTTTTAAAGACAAGATTCAAGGCATCATATGTGCTATTAACTCCTCAATGCCAAACAAAAAAGCATCATCACCACAGTCTTCCAGAAGTAACTTGGTAGGTATGACACAATTTAATCCCACTGATGACAAAACACTCGAAGAAATTGTCTCCAATTTCAATTCATCCACTTGTTGCCTTGATGATTTACCCACTAGCCTCCTTAAAATAGTTCTGAGCAGCCTGGTGAAAGAACTAATACTTATAGTTAACAGTTCTCTCCAGTCGGGCATTTTTCCAAAGGCTTTGAAAACTGCAGTGATGAAGCCTCTCCTAAAGAAGAGCAGGCTTGATGCTACATTACTGAATAACTATCAGCCTATATCAAACTTACCATTTTTAGGTAAAGTTAATGAAAAAGTTGTTCACCAACAATTTAGTAACTTTTTAACATTTAACAATTGCTTCGATAACTTTCAATCAGGATTTCAGCCCCATCATAGCACTGAGACTGCATTCATGAAGGTACTAAATGACATTTGTCTAGACAATGACTCAGGCAAAGTCTCTGTTGTAGTACTGTTGGATCTTAGTGCTGCTTTTGAAATTGTGGACCAGACAATTCTATTACAAAGATTAGAAAACTGGGTGGGACTCTCTGGAACTGTCCTTAAGGGGTTCAGTTCATATCTTCCTGACAAGAAAGTACCTTCTCTCCATTGGAAACTGTGTCCAAACAGATGGCCTGCGGGGTTCCACAGGGGTCCATTGTGGGACCTCTCGTTCAATCTCTAGGCCAAGTCATACAAAATAATAAAGTAGCCTACCATAATTACGTAGATGACATGCAAATCTACATGTCACTTAAAACAGGGCACTATGGACCTGTTGAATCTCTGTGTCACTGCGTTGAACAAATCATTGACTGGATGTAGCAAAATCTTCTCCAACTAAATAGTTATAAGACCGAGATAATTGTCTTTGGAGCACAGAAAGAAAGACAGAATGTCGGCTTTCCCCTTGACTCCCTGTCTCGCATAACTGAGTCAAGCCAGAAATCTTGGCGTTGTCCTGGACTCAGATTTAAATTTCAATAGCCACATGAAATCAGTAACTTTGTCAGCTTACTACCATTCAAAAAATATTGCAAGAGTCAGAAGAGTAATGTCTAAGCAAGACCCAGCTAGGCTTACCCATGCCTTTATTTCCAGTAGATTGTATTACTGCAATGATTTGTTCACAGGGCTTTCAAAAAAAGCTCTTCCGCCACTCCAGCTTATTCAGAACGCCGCTACCAGGGTGTTGATGAAAACTAGGAAATACAACCACATTACACCAGTTCTAAAATCCTTACACTGGCTACCAGTCACTCTGAGAATTTATCTCAAAATCTTGCTGCTTGTCTACAAATCACTCTGTGGCTCTGTGCCCAAGTACATCTCTGACATGCTTGTGCCATATGAACCTTCTAGGACCCTTAGGACATCTGGGGCTGGCCTACTGGCTGTCCCAAGAGTTAGAACAAAACACGGTGAAGCATTGTTTTCTTATCATGCAACACAGACCTGGAAAAACCTCCCAGATGATATTAGACAAGCTCCAACTCTGACCACTTTTAAGTCAAAGCAAAAAATGTTCCATTCCTATTTTACACTGCCTACTCTAAACTGTAATGGCTAAAAACATATCTTTTCAGCTTAGCTTTTAAATAGCCTTCATTTACTTTGCCCTGTATGACTTTCATCCATCTGTGGATGGTGGGGTTTTTGACCAAGAGGAGAATCTGTGATTCTCAAGAATCTATGATTCTCATCTGCCTTAGGCAGTGAAATCTGGCGTAAATATCAGATCAAGGACAGGGGATAAGAAAATTCAATAAAAACATATGGGCTTACTCACAATGTGCATCTAAAAGTGGGAGTATTTGTTGTGTTTTTTATCTTTCCATTTTACTTGATTTGAATTGTACTACTTTACTTTTTAAGTACTTTATCTTTTTGTATCTATTGTCTGTACTTTCACACTTTTTTTATTGTAAATCTTTTACTTTTGCTGTATTTTTACTACTCTGTTAAGCACTTTGAATAGTCCCAGTCTATGAAATGTGCTATACAAATAAAGTTGCCTTGCCTTGCAAAAAAGCATTTCATATCACTACTACTTAAACATGTAGTCTAGGTTTGGGTATTGGATATTGCTAGATATTATACTATGAGATAAGGAAAACTGGTTAGATTAGGAGTAGACACTGAATATCTTTTTCATCTGTGGTTTTGTATTGTACATGCACCATTGCTATAGTGACTTCTAACGCGTGACTGGTGATATTTTTTAGTATGGTACCTAAATAGCCTTTTTAGTTTATAATTGTGGAGAAATGTTGATCAATGTTTTAACTCATCAGTGAAGAAAAAAGTGTCCAAGGAGCCTTTGATGTCTTATGCTGACAATATTTATTGAACACTTGGCCAAGCTGAGAACAGAAACTTTATCAATCACAGTTGTCTGTGCATGATGCCGTCTCTACTGCTCTGAAGATTCAGATCTGGTCTTGTGGCATGACCTACAGATCATCTGAGTGTGACTTGGTATAAAGACTGTTTCGTTGTAAGCATTAAATTAACAGATTTCAATGACATATTTGATCTGCCATTAAAATCATTTCAAAAACAGCATTTCATTCATCATCTTATACATCATTCTAAAGTTAAAAAAGCCTACTGTTTATTTATGCAAATATTTCCTTGGTAGCCAGATTTGATGTGTTTTTTGTTCTTTGAGACTGAGACATTATACTTCATCTGAAGAATCATTAAAAAGTACAGCAATACCTCAGTGGAAGTCTGTAAGAGATCATTAACATGTTTATCAGAGTTTTACTGTGACGATGGTCAAAATATATTACATAACTATGTAATCGACAAATCCCTTGTCTTCATACATGTTGTCTTTGAGCCAAGATAAATGAAGTGAACAGATTAAAATCAAATTCGTAGTTTTTCTGTAGACCCCCGGGGAATACAGGGTCCCCGGACCACACCTTGGAAATCATTCGTCTATCATCTGACGTCACCTGTGGACCGGAAGACGTCAGGTGGAATGCCGGAAATTGCTTTTGTTGACGATCGGATATTTGTTTTTAGGTTTCTTTGTAGCACTGTTAACTTACCGTTTTGTCTATTTTCTGTTATTCATTACTTCACTGAATCTCGTTGCGTCAACCACAGAGGCATTCATCCTGTTTGACTGGAGGGTTTTTATAGATAAACCGAATCATTTTCTTCACTGTAGCCAGGCCCGAGGCTGGGCTAACGTTAGCCTAGCATTCACTGAAACCCTGCTAGCTAGCGTTAGCTTGTGTTAGCTGCCCCTCCAGCTGGATTTAAAAGTCAGCTGTTTACTCACCTTTCATAAGGACGGTTAAAACAAACATTCAGAAACCATGGCAGTTGTCAACGAAGGTGCCCTGAAGAAAATGCTGAAGGTAAACCTGCTAAATAACTGTTAAGACACTAGCTTAGTTAACGTTAATGCCATCGATAGCAAACATGACGCTATTGGCTAGCGATAGCAAGTTGACATTTCCTGTAATTTGTAATGCAAAATGGCTTGTTTTTCCCGGCAAGTTGAGCATTTTGATTTAATAAAAGTATATTAACGTTATGTAGGCTTACTAATGTGATATTCCTCCCTAAGATACCTTAAACGTTTTTACATTACCTCGTCCTAAATGGTTTGCAGTTTAGCATAGCTGTGTTGCTAACTTACCCAGCTAACATCAATAACACGTTAATTAACCATTAACGTTATGTTAACATGTTCACAAGTTCACCATTTCTAGATTTGTACACAGCTGTATTCTAGGTTTTGTTTTTCCAAAATTGATGCCACATTTTCAGGAGCTGTTGTAAAGCCCACTGTGCTACTTTCTGACTGTTGCCATCCTAAAAATATGGTTTAAATCAAGAATTCTGTAACCTCAGTCTTTTTTGATCATCCAGTATTACAAGCATATTCATATACACCATTGCAGTTTTAGCCTTGTAAAGAAATATAAGCATTTTGCGAGATTCTGGACAGATTAATCACTACTAAAAAGCAGCAGTTCCCAGTCCTGAGTTTTGGCAATGAGGGTACCCTTTTTATATTTGGATCCCAGATTGTGTTGTTATGGACTTGGCCTGAAACAATAATGTATACACACAGCAAGTGAGCCACTGCATGCTATCAGTAATGCTGAATTTACTTCATAAGCAAGCAATTTGGCTTCTTAGTTACACCAGTTAATGTGTCAACCCTTAATTTTCTGTTAGATGAATATCTGCAATTGTGTTTCAACCCTTCCTAATACTAACATACATTGTCATCTCTCTTCTCTTTTGTTGTCATTGTTTAGCAATACAAATACAGAGACCTGACTGTTCGTGAGATAACCAATGTGATTTCCCAGTACAAAGACTTGAAGCCGGTTATGGATGCATATGGTAAATTGAATGCTTTTGATGCTTCTATTAAACCAATACAATTTGTTGTGCTAGTTGTCATGGGATCTTGTTGTATTTCAGTGTTCAATGATGGCTCCACAAGAGACCTGATGAGTTTAACAGGAACAGTCCCAGTGAGCTACAGAGGTAACATTTTTCTCTTTATTTGTAATAACAAGATTCTCTATGAAAACATATGATGTATTACTCCGTCACAGAATTTGAAAGGCTTGGGCATAACAAGTTTAGTGCCAGTTTCTGCCAGTAAATGCCTTTTTGTGTGTCACTTGGAGAGGTAGAGAAAGTGAGTTCAAATTAGGGATGTCAGTTTCGGTTAATTTTGCTTTCGACAGACGAACACCCTTTAACCGGTAACTAACTGGTTAATTTTTAAGAAAAGTTCTGATGTAGCTTCTTTTGTGAGAGCTGTCCAGCAGTCGGTGGTCAGAACTAGCTTGACTACATACGAATATAAATAATAATACGAATATAAGGCGACCCTGATTATAAGATGACTCCCCCTTTTCCAACAGCTGTTTGTAAAAATAACATTACTTTTTGAATATAACTTACATCATAGTATAGTTACATACTCACACACTCTCCTACAAGGCTCTTGGAAGCGGTCAAAACTATTTTCTCCAGCATTTATAAGACTGTCTGTGTCTGTCTGTGTCATGAATGTATTTCCTCCATGGCGGAAAAACACGTTACATGAGCCTTCAGAAACTCCTGCAGGTTAAACTGGACTAACAAAACACTTTTAGGGCTGACTGACTCTAACACACTCACTATAAACAGACTTAAGATACTTGCTAGCCTAGTAACATTAATGCTACAAACAACTCATAACCAATAAACATTCCGTGTAGAAGTTGGTTTTACACCGCTACTTCTAGCTGTTAGTGGAGTGTGTATGCAAATTAACCTATAGACCGACATGGGTAACCTGTCAAAAATATTCTCTGCGGGTAACCGATTAACAGTTAACTGTTGACATCCCTAGTTCATACCCAAGCCAGAGTTTCTCAGCTTTAGGGTTGGGACTACTAACATACTATCTTGCTAAATATCAGCATGAGGTTGCAGGGGTCTAAACTGTATATTTGTTTGATTTACGGTATGTCATAATTGCTGTTCACATCATTTAGAGATCCCCCATTGTCTTGTAAACAGAATACAAGAGAGTGCCTCAAAATAACATACAGTTTGTCAAGTGTAATAGTGGAGTGATGACAATGATAGGACTTAAAACAGCCATATTTTAACATAGTGTGTGTTTTCCGTAGGCAATGTCTACAACATCCCAGTGTGTCTGTGGTTGCTGGACACATACCCCTACAACCCTCCCATATGTTTTGTCAAACCTACCAGTGCCATGATGATCAAAACTGGCAAACACATTGATGCCAATGGCAAGATCTACCTGCCTTATCTACATGAGTGGAAGCACGTAAGTGTGGTGTCTATATTATTATATATTATTATTATAATATTATTTATCAATATTAATTATTGACAGTTTATGTGTGAATGGATGGAATGTAAAAACATGGATTAAACAGGAGTAATTAGAAAATACAAAAGCTTTGCAAAACCCTTTTCATAGAAGATTTGAGGTTTGACTCGAGCAGATGATGGCTGTAACATACAGTTACTGTCTCCCAGAAATTACCTTCATATACAATGTACCTACTTATTTTCCACCAAAATATCCGTTCTTGCAGTACAATATCTACTAGTAGAAATTACAGCAATATGAAACTTTATGGTTATGTTAAGGCACTGGCAGCGCTTGGTTAAGGGTTAGGGAAAGATCGTGGTCTTGGTTTAATACAGAAAAAAGTCTGCAGTGACTTGAAGCACAACATGTTTATTAACATTTAAACCTCACCACGATCTTTTTTATCTCTTCTAACCTTAACCAAAGTGCTTTTGTTGCCTAAACCTAACTACACGCAGGACTCAGGATGCAAACCGGGTCTGTGTTGCCAGAGTCCTGCATCTTGTACACTTCCCATCCACCCCGACCTCCTCTCTCCGACTTCAGAGTGATATATAAATGTAGCCTTTCTGTCATTTGAAAAAATGTTATCTGTGAACATAATCCAGGCAACAATTACGTTTGCTGAGTCAATGTCATTGGGAAAACAATTTAGTTGTATATGAACTTAATTTGTAGGAGACAGCGCTGGTATGCAGTACCATATTATATGCAATATCCAGTGTTTCCCCTAGGATTCTTGTAAGGGGGGGTGGTAGGCCTCCACAAAACTACTGTGTTTTTGTGGGGTGGCATTTTCACATAATTTTGGACTATTATCATTACAATATTTATTAAAACAACACAGGTTGTACTTTTTTACTGTACACTCAGATATTAGCAAGAAGAAAAGTGAAACATATATGCTCACTGATCAAGTAAGTGTTATGTCCTGACCTGAAGTTATCCTTTACATTTTTGTGAGTGATTGCACTGTGCGCCATAAAAAAATAATAATCATAAAATAACATTGGTAAAACAAGGCTTATAGTGAAGGGATTTGAACATTCTCCCATAGTCAGGGTGTAGCCACTAGCCAGCTGTAGGGGTTGGTATGGTTGGAATTTTATCTTTATCATACTAAAGAATTGGGTTTTTTTTAGTATTTAAAAGAATAAATTCAGGACAGGATTAGAATAGATTTATATTTTAAATATAACAAAAAAGTAGTTATATTTATGTTTCTAAAGCAGTAGCAGTAATGTCTACAACAAAGTCACTATATAAATCCAATAATATCTCACTGGAAAAAATCTAAAATGTCAATAAAATAAATAATATTCCTGACATCAAAACACTGAGTGAAGTTAAGAAAGAATGAAGAACACAGACATCAGTCAGTATCAGTCCTTCCTCCTGTCTTCTGTCTTCCTCCCTCTGCTGCTGATGTGATTCACTGCAGGTACTGCTAGCAGAGGGAGTGGGGCTGTTTGGAACGGGGGTACGGGAATCATATCAGCCAGTATTTAATTTGACAAGAATTTGACAAGTTATAATATATGTGACAAACTAGGATAAACAGTTAGACTACATACAGACAGCTTTAGTTTTAGCTTGTTCATTACAATTAGCTGTAAAACATACCGGGAGACTGTGGCCAAAGCAGATGAAAATATCGCTTTTCCGCATGTTTATGCTTGTTGAACAGGTGGTTTGATAAATTACTCTTATTGGCTTTTTACTAGCGAAGCTTTTATTGCACTTACAGTAACAAGTGTTGTTGTCAACTCGAGTAACAACATCACTTGGTTCACTGTGTCCACCGCTGTCTGTCTCTCCTCTGCTCTGCTCCGTGTGTGTAGGAGCTGAGCCCCGCCCTCAGTCAAACACCAACACAGAGAGCAGAAAACAGAGAAGCTAGCGCAACCATAAGTTACAACAAAACGCATTAGAGACTCTCAGCATAGTTTTTTTTTTTTCTGATCATTCAGCTAAGGTGCAGTGAAAAAACATTGTTGTCATTGACGTGCACAGTAAGGTGGTTGTTCGTATAGGTGTATTTCTGTGATCTAAAATTAAACAAGTGCACATGAATAAGGTAAATAACAAACAAACGTAGCCTATTTTGTTTCTTTCAGGAGGGGTGGGGGGTCCCATTGGCAGGGTGGGCCGCCCCTCCAAGGCAATGGTAGGGGAAACACTGGTATTGGAGGAAGTCATAGCTATCTGGAATATTTTCAGTATGAGTGCTAATTAGTACAAAATAAGGCAATCATAAGTGTAGCTTTCGATAATATTTGAACTGTGGTCCACCCTGTTGACCAGTTGAAATGGAATTCTGCATTTGCTGTCTTGGTTCATAAAACTTGTCCTACTCTGTATTTTTTACAGCCTCAGTCAGACCTGTATGGTCTCATTCAGGTGATGATTGTGGTATTTGGAGAGGAGCCTCCCGTGTTTTCTCGCCCCACCACACAAGCCCCTTACCAAGCCTTCCAAGCTGCTGGACCCCCTAACCGTGAGTCACATATATTCACCCAGAGACTCTTCATACAAAGCCAGGGTGCTAATAAGTTTTTACATATTGGAAATCCCTTAGTATATTGAAAGATGTTTTGGATATTTTGTCCACCCCATTTATATCAATGATTGTAGACTAAATATTAGAAACACATTTCAGTAAAAAACAATCCAAGAAGCCACCACAAACTAGAAGCCTCCAAAAGTTGAATCAACACCTCTCTAAAATAGCTTAGAAAATAGTGAACATTATAACCTAAGGATATATGTATAAAAGAATTGTTTTGTTTTTTTCATTGTAGATTAGGAGTAGTTTTTATTTTAAAATGTGTTTCAAATAGGTTGTCCAGTTACTGTGTAAAATCAATAATTTAGAGTGTGGATTTACTATTATGTTAGTGAACAGAGCATTTTTAAACAGTGGTTTTAGCTAGTTTCACATTAGTGTGTCAGGATCCATTTAAAATATATATTCAGTGGAAAGTTTATATCATTGCTGATGTGTATTGGGGCACTTGCTTTATTGTTGCATCATGTTTTAAATGATGCATTTATTTCCTTTAGCACCAGGTGGAGCTCAGATACCACTCTAGCACACCATGGAAAAATATGTTTTGACTTGTGTGTCCTCAGAGCTGATTCTATACTATCTCTCTTTACCTCAGCTTCCTACATGCCTGGCATGCCCGCAGTCTCGCCCTATGGTCCAAATCCAAACCCAGGGTAAGATGTTTACCAAGCAATTCATCAACCTTCTCACCCAGATAATGCACGCACAGTTTTTCCTAACAAACTTGTCCTGGCATGTTTGCCCTTATGGTTTCTTCAGCAGCATATTTATGGAATATATTCATGACTGAAACACTGTAAAACAGGTTCAGTTACATTTCTTGCGTAAGGTTAAAGATGGATATCTGAAATGTTTGAGAATGGGAAATATAAGGCATTAGCTATTTGTTGATCATGTAACTATTTGCAGAGGCTATCCAGGTTACCAATACCCTGCCGGCAACTCTTACCCAGCCACTGCTGGCCCTGCACACTACCCCACCCCGACTCCAGTTTCCACTGTGGGTATGTATTACATTTAACATCCAGGGTACCTTATTTCTCTGTCTCATAGGTGCATTTGATAGTCACTGTCTGCACTTCTCCATGCATGTCTCTCTTTTAGATCCACATGTAAACCAGAAAATACATACAGTGTGCGTTTTGCAAAATGTGATTTATAAGGTGACCCCCAATCCTAAACAGTTTGTGGTGTATCGTGATATTGCAATATAAGGATTAAATATTAAGCCAATGGTTTATTCACCCCAGACAAAACAATACCTCTACACCATCCCGTGGCCTTTAGTTAACCCTGTATTAAGACACTTGACCTTCTGACTCAAACTCTCTCACCCTCTGTGTAACTTTGGTGGCGCGCTGAGCCACCAGTGAAAGGTCGTTAGTGTAACTAGAGTTGGGAGCATTAAAGGCCAAAGGATAGAGTAGATCTGAAGGAAAAGGAATAGTCCCTCCTCTAGCTCTAGCACACCCTATACCTCTGAAGCACACAGCACTATATTTAGGATGGGAACAGTAACTACACACAAAGACAGACCCATCTGCTGTCCCAACATCAGTTAGCAGCAGTGAAACGCTGGTCGGAGACCGGCCTTCTGGAGGAGCTTTAGCCGTCTCCTATATTTAGTAAGAGAGAAGAAATGACTTTGCCTGTCAGATCTCAAGGCAGAATCAACTTTGACATTTGTAGTGCTGACTCCAGACTGTACTGTAGGTGGTCTTGACTCCGAAGACATTCATCAGTGCATTTACTCTTACATAACCTGGTATTTGTCAGCTTTGGGCTTAGGGTGTAGTTTGTGATGGGGTGTCATTAATGTTTCAGATATTTTCATGTTTGTTTTTTTTCATTGCCATGTACTTATAGTGGGAACAAAATGTTAGGAAAACATTTGAATTTATGGCATTCCAATAAATACCACAAAAACAACCTTAAAATGACCATACAGTTAAGTCAGCTCATCTCTGACACAGTCTCAAGAAATATTGCATGTCATAAATTTCACAAAAATAGTGTTTATTGGAGGAATTTCATATGGCTTGTGTTACTATACTGTACAGTGCTCAATTTCTAGTTACGTTGAATCTGTTTACTCTGTGTCATAAGCATCCTCCCTTCATTCTCACAACCATCTGCAGGAGCAATCCAATGACACTTGTTATCTTGGATAACCACTGCATCAAATGGTAATTACAGACGGGTGACAAATTAAAGAAAAAAAAAACAAGTGTGAAAATGATTTGAACCAGATGCTATGGCCTCCACAGTCACCAGATCTCAACACAACTGAACACCTTTGGGAGATGTTGGACCAATGAGTTAGATAACGCTCCCCACCAAGCAACAAGCTGTTCTTGCAGCTTATGGGGACCTAACCAGTCCTTACACCTTATGTTTTTTTTTAATTTAATTTGTCACCCATCTGTTCACATTTAAGTTACCTGATCTTGATGCAGCTGGTGTCTCTGTGGGGCCTCTTTACATTGGCACCAGATACCTGTAATACTAGCTAACATTTGCCAGTTCAATATTTCCCCATACCTCTAGTGACTTAAGAGTCTAAACACTGTAATCTTTTTATTCCTGTTGCGATAACATATACTGTATGTTCACTCTAAACTATCAGGTATTTTTATTGTAACCTAAGACTGTCACTTGCTTCATTGTTATTTTTTCTAATTTTATTTTTGAACACAGAGACCTTGCACCTTGTTGAGGACTGGGCGTTTGCTAGAATCTTTGGGTTTCGTTGACTCTGTCCACACTTTCTCACATCACTTCATAATATCTTTCTTCTTAAGGTCCAAGCAGAGATGGCACCATTGGTGAGGACACCATCCGCGCATCTCTGATTTCAGCTGTAAGTGACAAACTTCGCTGGAGGATGAAGGAGGAAATGGACAGAGCTCAGGCAGAGCTGGATGCTCTGAAGCGAACAGAGGAAGACCTGAAGAAGGGACATCAGAAACTCGAGGACATGGTCTCAAGACTGGACCAGGAAGTGGTGAGAAATCTGTATTTTCTTTTTTCTGACCTCTACTGTCATCAGGTCTCTTTTTAGCATTATTTATTTTATTTATTTTAAATAACAACCTTTTTTTTTTTTTTTGTTGCTGTGATCATGTTTCCACTAGACTGAGGTTGACAGGAACATTGAGTTGCTGAAGAGAAAGGACGAGGAGCTAAGTGACGCCTTGGAGAAGATGGAGAACCAGTCGGAGAACAATGACATTGATGACGTCATTGTGCCCACAGCTCCGCTGTACAAACAGATCCTGAACCTGTATGCTGAGGAAAATGCAATTGAGGACACTATCTTCTACCTGGGAGAAGCCCTCCGCAGGGGCGTCATAGATCTGGAGGTTTTTCTCAAGGTGGCCATTTTTAACACAACTACAAACTACTGCATAAGCAACACAGACATACACGCACTTCAGTCTTTTGTGGTTTTAGCCTCATTGACTCCTTTTCTCTTCTGTTACAGCACGTACGCCTTCTGTCCAGGAAGCAGTTCCAGCTTCGTGCCCTCATGCAGAAAGCTCGCAAGACTGCTGGCCTTAGTGACCTCTACTGACCACTACCTGGAAACTGACTACCTGGAAACATTGATATCTCCATGCTTTCTTGCTCTCTTCTCTTTCCCCTCTATTTTATTCCCTTTTGAATGTCTTCTTGTAGTTCAAACACCCAACCTAAAGATTTCTGTCCTTGTGAGACAGAAATCTGAATAGCAACAACAGAGAATAATTGAAAATACAACATTTATGAAGAACTGTTGTTTAACACAGTGATATTTCAACCCATGTGCTCACAGTTGTAGTAAACATAATTTGTATTTTGATCAGACGAAATACATATGAGATCATTATGCAGTTATGACCCAGACATGACACCATTATTTTTTGCCCCAATATAATATAAAAACAGTCACCACGTTGTGAACCAGTTACTGTGGTTGACACAAAAAGATGCTTAACAAACATGCCATATTGGTAAAAGTTGAGGTGTGAGACCTTTTGTGTGACAGTGTTTGTGGTGTAACTGGGTTGGCGTACAGATTGAGCTAGTGTGTCGACCTGTATATGCTGCAGTCGAGGGTACCCCACAGGTTCTGTTAGCAATCCATTTGCCAGACAAAGTCTTTTGGCTAGTAAGCACAAATTGTTAGGGGCCAGTAGAGAGGTGTTTTGTAGAGAGCCCCATATGTCCACACCCCTTCTAGTGAAAAGGTTAGTCTCTGGTATAAATACCCAGGGCAACCTTTCACGAAGGTCAGGGGTCAGCCTCATGATTTAATGCTGTATGAGGTTCTGGGTCATATTCAGTAGCCATTGAGTCACTTTTTATACAGTAGAAGTGATGATAAACCTGAATTGTGTTTCTTCACTGTCTCGTTTGGGTCTGTTATTGAGCTAGATTTTGAGCTCCTATGGCACTTGCCCACACTATGTTTTTTTCCCTGTTCTGTGTGTGTCTCTGTACACTAGTGTGTGTGAGGATCTTTCATTGTATGTCAGCTGCTCAGGTCTACACTCTACTTTGACTTCTAGGCTGCATTAACCAGTCAGTCATGTACAGTAGCTGTTTTACTGTCTCTCTTTAAGGTGGATGACAGTCTTGACATACATAATTCTAAGATGTTACGAAGGAAATTCTGTATTTTTCTTTGTTTTCCTTGTGCTGTCGACTCATTCTCAGCCCCGATGAGAAGTTTAGGTTTTCAGTAAAATTAAGGAAAAGGTTGTGTATAAAGTGTGAGTGTTGGAGGGTACAAAAAAATAAAGAACTATTGTACTAATCAAAACTTAACTTATGTAAAGTTTTCAAACAGGTCTCATTTAAATTAGCCTTTTACTAAATGCACTTTGAATTGTATGATAGAATATCTACTGTTTGTTTTTTTTCGTTTCCATTTCAACCATAGACCACCAGTTCTTTTATATCTGTAGATTTATGTAAATCAGTTCAAATAAAATAAATCTGATTTAATGGCTCATTTCTTTGCCTTTATTTCATTGAATTCAGAAGTCCGTTATTAGTAGCCGTGCCAATTGTCAGTGATGGGGACAGGTCTAGGTCAAATATTACAACATAGTGTTTTTATAATCATGGGATGGACAGTTTACTGAGTCAGGACACAGGTAAGGAACATTTTGTCTGCCACAGCCACAGGACAGAACCACAGAAAATTCACCTCGCCGTGATGCGTAGACAGTAGTGACCACATTTTGTTCACCTGCATAAAAACCTCTGATCTGTTTTGTGTGCAGAGGTATGCACTGAGTCAGCTGCTCTGTACACACACACACAAACTGCCTTTGCTAGGTTGGATGGCAAAAACAGGAAAGGACAAAGGTCAGTCTTGTATCATTATCCTGGCAGGTTTATTTGATGTTACAGCAAATAAAAATCAATATCCACCTGCCATGACAGGTACAGTTCCTCGGTTAGTCAGGTGGTAGATAGACCATGTCTAATGTTGTGACATTATTACATCAACAGATCTTAACAGTATTAACAACTTTAAATAATACCATATTTTCGTCTCAAAGCTTAATGTCCTTTTTCAGGAGTCAGGTGGAGAAAAATAAATACAAAATCCTTTGAGGGTATTTAGGGTGCCTTGAGGATTGTTAATTTCTGTTACAATCCAAGCTGACTCTTTCCAATGGCTCTCTGTTATCTCTTTGCTATGTGAAATTGTGGCAGATCACCTCATTACAAACCCCTTTAATTTTACTCAGATGTAACCTTTGTTGCCTCTGGCCAGTTCTGTAAACCTTGCCTTTTAAACAGTTTCATCTGTCAGTGCACTTGTGGTTGCCGGTAAGTTTGTTTACAAAGGCTTCAATGCCAAAAAAGTAGGTGTAGCATTGCTTTTCTCAGATGATAAGGTACTTTGGTATCACAGGATTTTGGCCCAGTGATATGCAGCAGTGTTGTTACGACTGTAGGTGGATAGGAAGCCCTCTTCATAGAGAATGGAATGTCTCCATTATACTCCAAATAAAAAAATAAACAGAGATTACCAAGTGGAAAAAAACCAACTGGCAAAAATCACAAAATACATACGAACTACGCACAGGGAGTGTACAGAAGAGGCAGCAACACTACACAGTGACATTAACATACAGTACAAGGCGTATATGCTCAATATGCAAAGGCCTTACATTTGTTGGAAAGACAGGACAACAGATACATACCCCCTCTCTCCAACACAGGTAAGAGTTGTGTTTCCAAGAATTCAGTCATGGAGAGAGGAGGGTGGGTGGGAGACGGCAAAGGAAAATGACACCCATTTGTGAATATCTGAAGGTAATGCCTAGTTTCTACTGGTTTAGCTACTAACACTTGGCCTTTTTAGATATTCAACGGTCTTATTCGCCTGTTGCCACGAGGGACACAGAAGGTACGGTAGGAGGGAGTTGACAACACAGGTGTTTCGTGTGGTTTCAGAGTGGATTGGGGAATTCAGAGGAGCGCTCTTTACAGGGCGAGCTCCTTCTGTACGCCCCACAGGGTCTCAGCGCTCTTCACCAGCTGCTTCTCCTCTTCAGGCTTCAGTGTCATGTGAATGACATCTGTCAGGCCGCTGTTGCCCAGGACACAAGGGACGCTCAGGAAGACCTCATCCTTCACTCCATGCATGTCCTATCAGATGAAGAAAGGGAAGGAGACAGCAAGGACAGCGTTAGCAGGTCATTTCGTGACATCTGTATAATGTACAGTGTATGTAAGCTAATAGGATGAATATAATCATCCTGGATATGCCAGGAAGTGAAATGTATGTCCTGGGGTCCTCACCTTGACCAGTGTGGACACAGGGTGCACTTTGTGCAGGTTCTTCACGATGCTTTCCACCAGGTCAGCCACAGACATACCAATGGCCCAGGAAGTGTAGCCCTTCAGCTTGATAACGTCATAAGCCCTGCAGTCAGAGGAAAAATGAAGGGTAAGAACATGAGAACATGTCTCCTGGACTGCCCCTCTCCCTTTTCTAATATCCCTCATCCGACTTCTTTCCAAATGTTTTCATGTTGAGACTTAAGCTGTTTATCCCCATGAGAGCAACATAAAATTGATTGAAGACTACATGTTAGTTCAGTATCTAAAGCTGTTTTGTGAGGGAACTTTGTAATTGTCACTACAAAATCTCTGCCGTGGTGAGGGTGAAATATGGACACATAAATAAATATGGTCCATGTGAGTTGACTGAAATAAAATTTAAAAAAGCTAGTGCAGTAAGAATGTCTGTAACTCTAAAGAGAAGCATAAACAGCCGAGGATGTTTCCCCATTTCAAACATTAAAAAAAAGTAATTTACTGTATGTCTATTTAAAATAAGGCCTATCCCTTACTGTGCACCTTTGCTAATGTTCTTTCTTCTCTGTTGAGACATCCTAGTGTACATTTTACCCCTTGTCTTTGTCCCTTTTTTAAATCTTTTATTTCATATCTGAAACCTTTGCAAACGTAAACCATAAAGCACCTACTGTATTGTGTTGTACATGGCTGACCTGCCTAGAGACCTCTTTGCAAGATAAGCCAGGTCTACTGGCTGACAATGAAAGAATGGTCCAGTATCAAAGTTTACAGAAGGACAAACCTGTTGCATCACTTAACTTTCACAGGATACAACTCAAATATAAAATCCAACTACAGACCTTTTGCTCTGCTGTTTATGTAACATGGATAGCTCATATTAAAGTCATTCATTTCAGTGGTGAACATGTCTTTGACCAGGATTTAATATTCATTAATGCAGACCCAGGAGTGTAAGTGAGGTCAGGAGCACTACTATATACAGTATAATGTTACATATAGAAGCATAGCTATTGTGTTTGTACTGGCTGCCAGGCTGCGGCAAACCCGTAACACAGTGGTGCACCGTATACCTACCTCTGCCCTAGTCCAATTCCTCACCAGGGATAGTCAGCTCCATTTGATTCAAGTCTGCCTGTTTTTAGTCTTTATGTTAATAGGCAAGTGTGACTGTGGGTCATTTAACCCTAAAGATCTGTTTGAATACACCATCATATTTATAGCTCCCACCTCAGTAATGGACAGATGGCCTGTACACACATTGCTGACTGCTTTGCAGATTAAACTGATGAAGGTGAGAGAGAAAATGCAGTTTTTGGAAGTTTGGGGAAATCTTTCAGCTCATTGGTGGATTACTGAGAAACAAATTGTACTCACCCATCAACCACCATCTTGTGAACATTCTTCCATTTCTCAGCGTCATCCTCAGTCCCCATTTTTGGGTTAATGCCCTGAAGAGAAACTCCTGCGACATTCACACCGCTCCACACAGGCACTAAGAGAAACAAAGAATAGTAATAAATTAGTACATCTTGAACCCAAATCGTATACACAAAGGCAACATAAGACACGCAAATGATGTAGCTATATTAAAAGATATGCCACAGACCGAAAAACAGGTATACTGAAAGGCTAGCACAGATTTGATTTTTAGTCAGAGTTGCATACCACTGGAGTCTCCGTGCTCTCCGATGATCCAGCCGTGGCAGCTGGAAGGGTGGAGGTGGAGCTTCTCTCCCATGATGTGGCGGAAACGGGCGGAGTCCAGGTTGGTGCCAGAGCCAATGACGCGGTGACGGGGCAAGCCACTCAGCTTCCAGGCCACATAGGTCAGGATGTCCACTGAGAAGAATGAGAGGGGACAACTCTTTTAAATGAGCCATTGATCTATGCTGAGCCACAGGTGTTAACATCATATAGATTACACAGATTTCTCCAGTATCCATCCACACCATTTTAAGCGACACCACACTTCCTCTTCTCACGTTTCCATCCATCCTCACTCATTCACACCCCTGTCTGTCTTACCTGGGTTGGAGACCACCATCAGGATACAGTTGGGGCTGTACTTGACGATGTTGGGGATGATAAACTTGAAGATGTTGACGTTGCGCTGCACCAGGTTAAGACGGCTCTCGCCCTCCTGCTGACGGGCACCAGCAGTCACCACCACCACCCTGGAGTTGGCTGTCACACTGTAGTCTGACAAATTGACAGAAAAAAAATATATATAATTTGACACAACTACAGACTAAAACATTCTCTTTGCGACAGAGAATCACACCAGAATAAAAACACACGTTTCATGCTGCAGATACTTCTGTACGTCCTCACCTTTGTCGCCCACAATCTTGTGTGTCTTGAGGAAGAGGGATCCGTGCTGCAGATCCATGACCTCACCCTTCAACTTGTCCTCCATCACATCAACCAGAGCCAGCTCATCGCACAAGTCCTGGTTCACATATACAGTACATACACACATTAAAGTCTCCCTGATCACTCTGCATACACTTTATACAGTCTATCTTGCAGCAACCTATTAGTTAGATTAATTTACAGTGAGGCTTGCTGAAAGCGACTAATCTCTCTGTTACTTCCAGTGAATAACATGGATATAAAGGTGAGAAACAAACACCATTCATCTCAAGCCTTAACATTTCAGCAGCATTGTTAGTTTTAAGACTTGTGACCTAGTTTCTCAGTGCCGCTGTTGTTCCTCAGCAGGCATAGACCCAGCTGTAATGTTTGATTCCTACCAAACATTACACAAGTTGATTTCACTTGTTAGCACACCTTCAAGCAGAGGTGCCTCTCTGATTTCACCTTGATACGTACCAGAAATGCTCTTTATTATCATCCACATACTTATAACTACTATTACTATTATCCCAGTCTTCTCTGCTCCTTTCATCACTTCTTTAGTGATGCACAAACAACCACACATTACTCCTCTTTCTCTTCACTTCCCACATTTCTCTCTCTTTTGTCTCACCTTGAGCAGGATACTGATGGCGGAGGCCATGCCCACCATACCGACGCCCACCACTGTCACCTTGTTCCTGGTGCCAACAGGATCCTCCTTCATCACATGGGTGATCAGCTTCTCCTTGGTGGACATCTGCAGAAAAATCAAGAAGCAGAATGGAGAATGAGAGACAGTCATGGCGGAAGAATAAGAGGAGAGACAGGGAGAATGAAGAGGTGAGAGGAAAAATTAGGTAAGCAGGTACAGAGAATATAAAAGGGGGAAGAGGGAAGATGAGAGTGGAAAGAGAGAAGCAGTAAAGTAGGGCTGCATAATGTATGTGACAGTTTGAATGAGTTGTCACTAATAGGCCCACACAAGGGCGTACGTGACTGCTGTCTCATCACACACTGACTGTGAGGAAATAAAAGGGAAATCCAAGACTGACTCACTTGTAATGAACCCTTTCCATAACTCTAAAACACAACTTCTAACAACCGCAAGGGTTTCGGCAAAGTTCCTGTTTCACACTTGTATGCCCACCACTCGTAATCATAATTACTTCTATAAATGCTTTACTGACAGTACTTATTTCTTCACCGCGCCTCTCTGGGTCTCCATGGCGACCACTTCCTAGGAAAATACTGCAGCCTGTCTCTGTGCAGCACAGACCATCCCTAGATGACGTCACAAACTACTATTTATGTTTCCTGGTTAAGCAGCCACGATGAAGTGGCTCATGCTTGCAGGCTTCTACGAGCATGACTAGACCGGTTTTCTACTGTGAGGTGCAGACAAGCACGTAGTGGTGTACTTGGCAGGATTAATACACTGTAATACCTGCTTTGAGAGGATATTTAAGGCCTCTCTGTGGTGAGTTTGCACACAATAGTAGGATAAAGTAAGTGGGACAGTCATACCTAATATGTTGTTATCCAATTATCTCTCACTCGGAGGTGAACTGAAAGATTACTACATACCAGCACCTGACCCCTGTAGTGAGCTGCGTTTACTCCTAACAAGAGGACCCTTTGTTAGCTTCCAGTAAAGGATTACTGAATATGTACAGTACTGCTGATAGTCCCTCCTATATCATTGAAATATGATGTAAAATAATTTAGGGGAGGATTATTAGTAGCTGAAAGAATTTAATACGATATAGTTAAAGAGATGTGTATTTCGTGTCGAGCTTTGGATTACATGAATTTCTGAGATATTAGTAGCTGCCACACACAACTGGACAACTAAACCTGCTATGTGAGTGCTTGTATTATCATGTTTCCTCGTACATTATGACATTTACTTTATGTGTTCACCAGCAGGTCAGCGAAGGCTCACTGAGCTCTGATGAGGTGTCGGGTATCATGGCTGGAATTCAGTATCTGATCTTTCATTTTACTATTTTGCAGGTGACTGTGAACACATCTTGCTTCTGCACTACTCAAACAGACACGCTAGATGAATTTTAACAGGAGAAACTAGACTTCCTCTCCACTTTGCATTCAATGAATGTAATCAGACAATAAACTGTGGCTGCCAACAGGCTGTGACGGGCTGTTATTCATCCACAATGGTGTGCCAAGTATTGCATTAGACTGATTAATCAGGAAATGTAAGCTACTCCAATGTTACGGTAGATCAATATTCCAAATATTTAAGATCCTATTGACATGATTCTAAAAGTGACATCCATGTACATCTGGTACTGAAGCACCTGCGATCCCCTATCTGCAGCACCCAAACTACTTCCATCAAGATCTTCCATTAAGATCTTCTCTCCCATGGGACAGCATATGAAGGTGCTGCATTTCCTGTGTCAGCTGCCTGGGATCGCCACAGGCAGCAGAGGGCATGCGTAACCACCACTTGTGTAACACTGCGCATATTACATGAACTAGAACCCCTCTGGTGCAACGTTAGAGACTGATTCAGACCACCAGCAGCTTCCAATTTAAAGACCATAATGGGATAGGCTGCTTATATCTTATACACATGGATCCCAGTATCAATAAAACGGCAATGTTTCGATCATATAAGTTCCATCTGCCCATAACATATCAATTTATTCTTCCTTTCAACCCATTCATTTAACTGATGATGATGATGACGATTGATGATGATGATGATCATATTCGCTGCTGCAACAAGTATGAAACTCATACAGGTCTACACCCTGTTGCCTCTCGGTTGCTTCGCTTTTCACACACAAAAATCCATCATTACACAATTGCAGAACATACTGTATATAAAGAATAACCAGCTTCAGACACAACCAATCAGTGCTATTGATTACATAGCGACACGCCCCTCCCCGTATCCTCTTCAAATGAGCATCAGGTTGTTGAAGTCGCTCCTGAAACTCCGTTTATCAACGTAGACAGGGAGACTACTCAGAATTTAAAATGATTTTCGCAGAAGCCTGAGGGTGTAGCCTCCGGATGATACACTGTCTCGTGTTTTTTATCCAGACGGGTTGTCTTACCTTGAGGTTTCAGTTAAAAGGCTAGAAACACGAGCTGGAATGTGGCGGCTCCTCCTGTGTGCAGCTTTTCCGCAGAAGTGGTGCTGGGGAGGGGGTGTAACCCGGTATTTAAAGACAGCCTCCTCCGTGACGTTACGTGCGCACATACTAATGAGATCGGGTGGGTCTGTGGCCCCCTGCGCGTGTTGTGTGTCACGTCTGAGGCAGGATGCGGCGGAGTCAGTGCGCAATCTATGTATTTGTACAGGATCCTTTTGATATAAAAGTAGTTTTGTATTAATAATAACCTTTTTTTTTCGGTGAGCCTAGCTTTCATACTGTTATCGCCATCTGCGTCACTGAAACGCTGTACAGCCTCCATAAATGCACACGTGACCGCCTAATTAAAGTGACAAAAAAACAAACAACTTAATTGACCGGCTTCCTGTAGGCCAGGATGGTTGGAAAGATGCTGAAGAAAGAAGTCAATATTCCGTCTCTTCCGTAATTCTGCCATATTCATTTACAGTAAACGACGTCTTTTTTCATGAATTTACACTTTTATCTAAGATAACTTCATTTGGACGTATGGTGAGCTTTCTGGGTAGTTGTAGCTACATAATAGTAGTAGTAGGGCTAGTAGTGTAATAATCCGCGTGTACTGGTTACTTCCTGACATATAGGCTTACAGTGTTAAATCACTGCAAATTTGTGTTAAATATGTGCCTAATATCCGATATATAGTGTACAGCAAAAAAAGGGGAAATAAGCAGTAATGTAACAACAAAATACACATTCTTTTAAATTTTCATGTTCCCAAAGTATTGTTGTATATTGAAGATTAAAACGCCATCTCTGAGCTCAAATCATGTTACCCCTGAAAGAGCACGAGACATGTATGTGAGGCCCAGGTTTATTCCAGTATGTCGTCATTCACCAGCCTGTTGGCGCCCCCTCCTGTCTGGTTTTAGTTATCACAACAGAAAGCCATTACTCAACCCTTAACAATGTAATGTAACAAACCGGCTTATCAGTACTAACCTATCTGAAGAATTTCCTTTGTCTGGTAGAGCTAACATAAGAGTTGCATATGAGTTACAACATAACATATCATTTTTTTCTTTCATGGTTCTGGTTCAACCATCTGGTCTACACAAGGGACCAAAAATGAATGTCCCTCATACATTCAGTTCAAATGTATGTGAAGTTATGTGATTGTTTAACGTTTTATCCACCATTAGAAAAACAGCCGCCTTTTTTATTTATAAAATAATTAAAAACACAAAATTGACAGAATTTTTTATATTTTGTCAAAGAATTGTAATCTTGGGTCAGAAAAATGACCACCTATTACAGACTGGACAACAACAGACAAATAAAGTCAGAGCAAAGTACAAAATTCAGATATCTGATATGGTTTTTCCACACACAAAAAGTATAATTACCACGTTAAAATACTTAAAAAGACATCTCCTCCTTCTACCGCATAAAATTTCCAGAATCTTTGAATATGTAAATATATTTCATTTCAGAAGTTTAACTGCTGGACATAAGATGTCTCCTCCTTCACTGTAAAGTCCATTCTTAGTGTTTGTGCGCTGGAGGCTTCAAGTTTCCACATCACACTTGTGTAAGTTGAATACTGGACCAGGATCAGCTTACAAACTAGCTGTGATGTCACAAATCCTGCTCGTAGGCCCACTCCATAGAATCAGATTTTCAATGAGCTCACAGGAACTTTCCACTTTCAGCAGATGAATGTGAAAACAGCCTGCTAGTGTCGAACGCTGCACAAACATCATTCTGCACAGTGAAGGTCAAACATCCAACTGAAGCAACAAGAAGAAAAACATATTTTTGAGTGGAAGGGGGATTTTAAGTATGCTTGAATAATCAAAATGGTGAAGTGCAACAGTTTTGTGTTTACAATTTTTGTTTGTAACTCCTTTGAGAAGCAAATCCAAGCAGATTAGCACTTCCATTATGCAAATAGCTGTGCTCAGTTTGGAGTGAACCACAGGTGTGGAGTGGAAAGCAGCCTTCACTCTCTAATGTGGTTCTGAAACTGCTCCAAAATCATTTATTTTGTACTTTATGAATACACAAGATTTAGCTCCCGCTAAAATCTCTGTTCCCTCTCATCAGTTTAAAGTCATTGCTTTAAAATAGGTGTAATCCCTATAAATATGTTTTTGAACATGAATTGATCATAAATATGTTTTCTTTTTGTTTTGTCCTCATTCACAGGCAGGTTATATTACAGCCACAGAACAGCATCACTGCTGCTTCTTAGCGTCTTTCAGTAAACCACCCTGCTGCATAATTATTACTATCAGTGTGTCAGTAAGATTAATTTAACATCATTTTTATTGTGACTGATTTATACAGTTCAAAGATAGGACTAAATGTCCCATAAAGGAAACGTAATGGTAGATTTCTTCTGATGTATATGTATATATTCATGTAAGCTAATATTTGGCCATTTGCAACTTACACTAAGTAGTGTGTTGCCTGTCGTCGAACGTCTGTTTATGACATTCTGTTATGTGTTGAAAGAAACGATGTTATTTACGTAATCAAAATGAGTCTTCAAACTATCATCTCTGCTTTATTATTATGTGGCCACATCCTGTTGATTTGGCCACCTGTGCCTTGTGTCCTTTCATACAAAGCCGTGTGGTGTTTTGACAACCAGCTGTCTGATGAGGTTTGCCCTTTATATGGCTTCCTGTCAGAGAGTCACAATGACAGGGTTGAACGGTGGTGGTCTGAACTGATTCCCCTTCATACCATTGTGCCGCAAAATAAAAGCTAAATGAATGGAAGAAATATAGTTACAATCGCACTCCAGTGGATATGAAAATAGAAAAACGACCTGTACAATCAAAATAAAAGAGTGTCAAAAGAGAAATTTACAGTCGCATTTTCTCATCGGCTCCATCCTCTTGTTTATTTTGTTCGCATGAATTCCATTTTGTACTGTATGTCTAGTCCACTTTATTAACCACCGGCTCAGTACGAGCAGCTCACCAGCAGGAGGTGCTATCATAAAGGCAACAGAACAACCTCCAGGCTTTTTTTCACCCTCTAAACTGATAACATTGCTACCTGGAGCTGAATTCTAATTTGAACACACAGGCAGTTTCTAGTTTTGAGTATCATGAACCAGTACCAGTTAGTGAAGGTTGTCTGCATTCAGTAGACTGGATCACTTATTCCACAGCTCATACTAAAAATCACAAAGATAAATCAGTGTGTCCAGCTGAAACCCATTTATGTATTTATAATTATGTGATCAGTTCAGATTGAAGATTTTTTAAGTGGTAGAATATTCATCACATATAAAAGCAGTTCTTCAGGTTATCTTAGTGATGATGAAAGCTTAAGAAAACATGTTTTGCATCACTGTCATAGACAATGTATTGCAAAAGCTAAACCTACTGTATTGAATCGAAGATAGCAAATATTTCCATAGAGGAGAGTTCTCCTCAAAACGTCACAGCTCTTCAGTTTGAACATCTATCACATGGCCTGTGACTTGAAAAATAATGAAAACTTCCCTAAAATGTGTTTAGACTGTTGGAGATAGATGAAGTCCCATTAGATGTATGTGAGCTCGTACTTCATCTCCTTTTGTTTAATGTCCTCAGTTTGCCCGCAGCGATGTACTCCAAACTTTCCCAGACTCTAAGCAACTTGTTCTTGTCCTTGCTGCTGAATTACTTGTCTTTGTCTTCATCTTCTACCACCACTCTCAACATTCTCTGGAGCGCGTGCCAATTCAATCACTGCCAGCCTCCCCAGCGGAATAAAGAAACACTAGTTTGTCATGTTAGCTTCCCCCTCTCACACCGCAGGGTCAGTTGCCAACACGCTGTTATTGCACAGAGCATTGGGACTGAGGTGTGTCTGCTGTGGGTGATATCCCACCTGTCTCAGCCTGCCGCCTAATGGAGAGGAATCTAATCACCTCGCCACAGCTTCTTCTTCTTCCTCCAGCCTCTGTTTAGAAATAGAACTGAGGCCAAGGAACAAGGCCACATCAATCATAAAAGGATTCTCCGGAGACCAAGATCACTCTCACAACTCTGTCAGAACAACATCCAGTCCACTGATGTTACCTTACTTTACCTCAGATGGACACATCCTGAACCACAAACATTTAAACCCACAATCCTGTCTTTCTGGTTCTTTCTTGCCGATTTGTCCTTCCCTGTCTTTCAACATGAATCAAACATCCTTATTCCTCTTTCCCTTTCATCCCACACTCACCTCTCCTTCTCACTTTACTTTCCTTCATATCTCTCCCCCTTCTCTCCCTGCTCCCACCCCTTCCTCTCGTTCCTTTTCTTAGCTTCCAGACTCGCTCCATGCACACCTTCTGCCTACAATTGATAACATCCCTGGTGGAGCTCCTTTATTAGCCACCCACAGGCAGATTAACCAGAGCAATAATACACCAATCAACAGCAATTATGCACTGATAAGCCCAGGGAGAGCTCTGCTGGGTGCGGGGAAAGGATGTGGCAGTTGTAGAGTGATTGGGTGTATTTTAGTGCAGGATTGAAGGTTGTGTGTCTGTGCATACATTTGCGTGTGTTATACAAGCATATTAAATCAAGTGTACTTTGTTTTTGCCTGCGGTCTTAATCCCTTCATATTGCATATTATTATAATCAGATGTAAAATCAGTCCTAGTCCCCTGATCCTTATCAAGTACTAATTGAAGCCATGATCAGGGCAGGTTGCATCCTCATCTGTGTAGTCTCAAAGTTATTATTGAAAATATAAGCATGAGTGCAGCTAACCAGCTGAAGAGGTTTGGAGTCAATATGGTCATTATTACTCTCTGAGTGTACTGTATTATGTGTATGTGTATTATGATTGAAGACACCCCTTCTCCCATCATTATAGCTCATTAAAACACTTCAGTTACAGTGTTGGCACTTGTTAGTTTTGGACTTTATTGCCTAAACAGCAGCCTGGCATTGTTATAGAGCAGCTAAATGATGATGAAAACGAGTGGAAGGGTAGATATGAGTTTCCTGCCTGCAGGCATTCACACACCAGCCAAGTCTGATTTCAAGAACAGCTGTGCGGATTTAACCTCCCCCCCTCCCTCTCAGTTTTTGCACACGCACAAACACAATTTCGTGTGCACGCATGCAAGTGCACACCCTGCACGTGCACGGGCGTGCGCGAGCTTGCGTGCGCATAGAAACACAAACAGGAGTTTTTAATGGAAGACCAAAGACCTTGGAATCTGTTTGCTGTTGTGCAACTGAGAAGCCAATCTTTCAATTCCAGATTTGCTTTATACCAGCGAATTTGCCAAACTGTGTGTGTGGATGCATCAGATTAGTCCCCCCCAACTGGCTTCAGAAACAATGATCCAAGTCTCCTATAAAAGTGGACCCTCTAATTCATGCTTATTCATTTGTCTCTTTTAAGATTCGAGCACAGCGCAGCAGATTTTGATTAATTCTTGCAATTTCAGTGTCAAAAGGCTGTGTTGTAATTCTGGAAATTGGCACAGAGAAACACCTAGACTGTGTGTGTGTGTGTGTGTGTGTGTGTGTGTGTGTGTGTGCAGGATTCTCTTTTCACCATAGTTTCGCTGAACATACATGTCTCCTCCAGCCTTGAGGTGCCTCAGCCCATGACCTCCGAAAGTTAATCCTGGAGCCGAAAATGAAACAGATATTTACCATTTCTTCAAGCATGAAATGAAATACATTTCCTTTGGCCGTCCCAAGCTCTAATTATTTCTGAGGATTTATGACAGTGTCATTGTTATTTTTTTAAGGACAGTGTATACACAGCGTTCCCAGACTGTGGCAGGTAGCCTCACATTCTTTTACATGTTACTGGAGAAGCTCTGTGAGGCTTGTGTCTCCCAGTCCAGTGACCTTAACACCTATGATTGATATGGGAGGGGAGATGTGCAAGCACGGTCTATCCGGGGTGTGTGTGTGTGTGTGTGTGTGTGCGTGCATGGACGCGTGTGTGTTTGCGTGCATGAAGGGGTAAGGTTAATTGAAGTTGTTAGAGTGAAAATGATTCCCTCAGGGGGACATAGCAGGTGGAGGCGGTGGGTGGGTTCAGCAGTGGGTGACGGAGAGAGACCAAGAGAGAGGGATGAGACGGTGGGGTAAAGGGAGGGGGATGGGTCGGGGGGCAGAGGGGGTCAAAGGGATTGATCCTCACCCCCAGTGCTCAGAGGCAGTGATACACAAGGACGGAGAGATGAAATGATTCATCTAAAGGTCAGGTATGTCTGTCCTTTCCTCCACCCGACCCCTCACCCATCGTTGTTTTTGCCTTTGATCCCTGTGTCTTTCTCTGCTCGTTTTTTCTTCAGCTAGACGTGGACTCTTTTTCCACATTATGTCCTATTAATTTACACCATAACCTTTACTAAACCATTCCTGTGCCCATCCCCTCCTCTCTCTGTCTCACGCATCCCTCTCTATCTCTCTATCTCTGTCTGTCTGTCCCCTCATGTGGCCTTTCCCCTCTCCTCCCATACTAGCCTTCATTTCACAGATGACAGGTTGGCTGACTGTAATCCAACAGATGCTGGGGCGGGGAGGCCTGACCAACTGTTTTAACTCCAATCAGCTTTTATTGCTCTCCGGAGGAACCCCACACAACCCCCTGCCAGCCTGACATTTCAAAGAGCAGGAGAGTGGAGGAGAAAGTAGGAGAGAGAATAGCAGATATATATGTGTATATGTATCTGCGTGTACATGTGTGACTGTGTGTGTGTGTGTGTGTGTGTGTGTGTGTGTGTGTGTGGCAGGGGGCTGATGGGGAAAGAAGGTGACAGTCACTACCCCCTGTGCCTGGTGAGGGGCCAAACTGCTGGCTTCAATCAACTTAGACGCATGTGTTTGTGCGCGTGTGTATGTGTGTGTGTGTGGCAGACAGGGAGTCCAGTGTCAGTGGGGATGGAGATGTCGCTGGTAATGCATCTGCCACTGTTGCTCGCTCCCGACAGCCTCCGCCACCCCTGCATCGCCCACGTCTGTTGCTTCCTTCCTATTCTCCATCCATCTCTTCTTCCGCACCTCACCTCCGTCCTCCCCCTCGGCCTCTCTCCATCCCTCCCTCTGAGACAAAGACAAAAGCCGCTGCAAGTTTCCTACAGTGTGACTTTGAAGCTGCTGTTCAAACAAGATCGTGCTATATTGCCGTTTGTGTCGTTTGAACAGTCTCCAGTCTGAACTATTGTACCGCCAGTCTCCCTAAATGTCACCGTACAAATGGTTATTATCAAAAGTGTAGCTTGTATAGCACATTACCTGAAGAAGCAGCGATGTTGTTTCTTGAATTGTAGGTACTAGAGGATCTTTCAGAGAAAGAGGAGCCTAATTTCCATTGAATTATGCAGGCGATTTAAGCTATTATCACACTGCCCCTGTGACAGCTATAATGCAGTTACTTTAATGTTTAATGCCAAAGGTGGAGAGAGGATTAATTTAAACTAAGTAATTTAGTTGTGATTTGTGTTCACATTTATACTCTGCTGATTCAACAGAGTCCTTTGTGGACTGTAAAACGGGACACCTCATAGTTTGTGAAGAACTAAACAAGAAAAATGCCTGATTTCTACTATCATTCTGTTCTCTATCAGCAATGCTGGTTTTGTTCAGTTCAAAAGCACAATAGCAGACATCCAGAAGCCATCATTCATCTGATAAAAGGGTACCTCTGTTTATCTGATGATTAATGGGTTTTTACTGCTCTCTGTAGTGCTGCGGGCCGCTTGAACTCTGCAGCCTGACCTGCAGGCTATTAAAGCCAGAGAAGACCATAGAAACATTAATGGGGGGCATGTGAATCTTCTCTCTTCTAATCACTTTTTACTGCTGCTGCCACAAAGAGGTGATGTGACCTTGGCCATGACGGTGTTAGTCAACAGGACGCTGATATCATACAAGAGTGCTTTCAGCAAGAGACATGCAGACATCCTGTCAAACAAATCCACTTTGTTACATGACTTTGTTCATGTATGAACCTGCCATGCATGCTGCCGGATCTTGTAAAGGGAAACACTAAAAGCTGTAACGCTAATTGCTCTTCAGTATGAATGCCTAGCTTACACTGACTGCAAAATCAAGACAAATGGTATCTTTAACTGATAATGAATAAACATATTAATAAAAGGTGTTAAAATGACTAAATGAAGATGAAGTCTGACAGCTTGTACGGTGTTAAAGTGTTTGTTATACTACACGAATAACACCCAGTATGTAAGCCTAGTGCTGTTCAAATATTGCCTGAGTAATTTTTCTTTTTTTTTTTCTTTTTCAGAACTCAATATTTGACCTGAAATGCCAGGCTGAGTCACAGTTAAACCTGTCCTTGGCTGTCAGCATCTGTCTGTCGCAGGAATATATCTGAGTAATTCTTCAAAAACTTTTACATTAGATATGTGTTAAGATGTTGGTATTTTGGTATACGCTGATGAAACGTCTTTGACACCAGATTAGAGGACTACAGCTTGGCAAAGAAGTGAAAGTTATACCCTCTAGCTCTATTTCCCACGTGCTTCAGCCTCAAACAGACTCCACAGGCTTACCCGCTCAGTCCTGCAAAGCAACACGCTGATTTTAACATGAAGGTCTACTAATTCATTCTAAACTTAAAAGAAAAGGGTGGCTTAAGTCATATTGTAGCAACCGTTGCAGTCTCCACTCAAGCGACTGACTTTGCTTTGTGTTTTGTAGCAAGCACCAGTAATACAGCTGCCTTCACAGACAGCATCTGTGGGCAAACTTCCTTGAAGGGCTCATACGGCTCATGTGAAGGAACCCCGAGCATCAGGGAAAGCTCCCACTGCGAGACAGAGGGGTACACAATCAGCTTTCATCTCCTTTGTACCTTTAGAAAATAATTTGCTTTTACAGTATTTTCCTTTCGGCATTTACAAGACAGGTTTAATGTCCCTGAGGAACATTTCTTTGGATATCTGCAAACGAGGCATTTCCTATCTTCTCAGGTAGCTCCTTTACCGATTAGAATCTTGCACGTGACGTGGAGAGATTCATTTTTGAGAGCATTTTATATCTTTGTTCTGTTCTCTGCTCCGTTCCTTCAACATGTATGAGCTGCCAAATATTTCCAGCAAAAGGGACAGAGAATATATTTTAGATTATTGTCAGAAAGCCATTAGATGTGATCAGATCTACTTTTACATGCAACAGACTAAAGGAGAATCAGCATAAGAGTCTCCACAGGCTGCATATCACCCCTGTTATTTAGTTTTATTTATTATATTATTATATTATATAGTATATTTAAAATGAATCTCTCTATATATACATTAAGGGGGTATTTCTAGATTTCTCCCCATCATACATAATATGGTCTGACCTCAGAAGAGGACTAAAGACTTAATTTGATTTAATTTTTTTACTTTTCATTTACATATTCAATTATTTTGCCATTCTTGAGTAAAATATACTCATCTTCCACCACTGAAGAGAAACGAAGGGAAAAATAAGAGAATGGAGATGCAGCAAAAGCAAAATATGATAAAGGAAGCTCAGTTCTGGCTGAGGTCAGCCATTGCTTGGAAAGCATTTACAGTTCCTGTTGCCCTACAATCGAAGTCTGCCTCCTCCAGGAACAGTGTGTGTCTCATCAGATTTAGTCCCCCTTCTCTCACAATCACCCCCTTTTGGGTACTCTCAATGCATGAGAGAGATGTGAAAAGGTTGGTGTTTTGGCGTGTGGTGTGGGGAAAAGCAGGCTCCATGCACTATAATGTACACGATACAAGCGGCACATGCGCGATTTCTCTTTCAAGTAAGTCCAGTAGATCATTTAGTCTGCACACATAGCAGGGTCCTAGAGGCTAGAGTCGATGACATTGCCAGAAGCAGATTTCTGTTTGGCTAGAGAGGAAGGCTTGCTTTGTGTGAGTCATTTTTTCAAGGGTACTCAGCCAGTGTATGACAGAGAATAAGGTAAAGGTCACCTATGCAGCCAGACCCACAAGCAACTGTTCTTAAAAGCAGCTAAATGGGCATTGGCAAATAGTTGTGACTTTAACATGGTGTTCCTTTTGGTTTAGTAAGGAATCAACAGAATATAAAGCAGGGATGACTGAGGGTCAGTTGTGGGATTAACTGGCGCTTAAATTGGAAATTGGAAATTGTAAAGAAATAAATACTGCTTAGTCAAATTACTAAGATATTTACAACTTGTATCGAGCAGTGCCTGCAGTTTACAGTATATAGCAATAGCAGCAACGCCAGTAAATGCAGGACAAAGCTTGGCAAATACAATAACCACCTGGTAAGTAATGCTCATCTGGTGCTCAGTATAGCTAATACAAATGTAAACAGCAAAAGATGGCACTGATATATTTTAATGAAGCCTACACCGTGGAGTAATGACAGAGGAGGATACTGTTCTATTCTAGCACTCCATATTTGTTGTATATCTCTAAGCTCAAGCTGATAATGAGGCAGACAGGGAATGTGCATGCCGAATGAGTGATTAGTGAATTTATTACAGCTAAATGTAGTTGTTTTAGTCCTTCACCCCACGCTGCCATTAAATGTCCCTGTGATTAGTGAGGCGCACACAGCCAACCTAATTATCCACAGCCACAGCCAAACCCTCTACATGATTATTAACAGTTTGCTTCTTATACTGCAATTATGTTCTTTGCAATGGCAAAAAGCTATGATTAAAGAGGAAATGCTTGCTTTGTGTCTGTGTGTGTGTGTGTGTGTGTCTGTGTACAGGTGTATGTTGATGAAAAATAACAAAAATGTTTTCTTCCAAAGCTAACCACATCAGTTGCAGCTGCATCGTCCACCCCTTTTCTGTGCTAAGTGCTTAAATGTAAAAAAGGAAAAAAGTCGGGTTTGTTGAAGTGGTTCTTTGCTGCGCGGTACAGGGATCCAGTTTTCTGTCTTCAGACCCATAATGGGATAGAGAAATCCATCTTTATTCTACGCCCCAGCAAATTTCACTGTTAACAGAAACTGTGCTGAAGGCTGCAGCACCACTGAGAAGAAACAGGAGCAAAGTGGGTCAGATGACTGTGGTGGTGAGATGTGGGAGACAGTGTGAGATGTCAGAGTCTCTGTTTCTGTGCTGAGATGATGTCAGACAAAATTTGGATAAAAGTGTGTATTGTTGTAATTGCAGAGGAACAATCAAGTGTTTCCATATCCATATCCATTACGGACCTGTGGAGAAGGTTGGGGTTTCAGGAGTGGGGATGGAGTGAAAGCATTTTTTTTAACCAGCAGGGGGCAGTGGAGTTGCAGCTGACTGCCCAAGTATTTGTGTGTGTGTGTGTGTTAAAGAGAGAGAGAGAGAGAGAGAGAGAGAAAGAGAGAGAGAGAGAGAGAGAGAGGCCAGTTTCCCCTGGTGAGTATTCCCTTCACAGCCTCTCTCAGGGGCATGTCAGTGTACAACCAGCATACTGTAGTGACATTTGAAATGAGCACCAGTCGACCACTGATCATGGTACATGAACATGCTGGACGGTGGAACATATGTATGAGATACAGAAGTGGCAAGGGCTCAAGTGTACCACACTCCAAAGTCCTCACACAGCCTCGGAGACGTGCACAAGTGTCCTCCTGCGTCCGGATAATTATGAGGCTTTATCCCCGTGTGCATGTGACTACAAGACACATTCCTACTCTGCACATGTAGCCGTCCTTCTTGTGTTACCCTCGAAGCAACATCTTTGTTGGAGTGTATGGATTTGGTTACCTTTTCTGTTGCACCATTTATGTTTGTAGGAATAGCTCTGTACATGCCATCAGACACACTTACATCTGCACAAACATGCACGTGAAAGATGGAAATGAGAGCCAGAAGACGCCTGACTGTTTGCCACGTGCCTTTGACAGAGATCTATGAGAAAGTAACCTCTCCTATTGTCTCCTTTGGGCACGCCCTTCTTGAACCCCCACCCTAAATCCTTTATGTCTACAATGGGTATCATGAGAAACAGTGTCACCTGAGCAAAGATACAATATGAATAGATTCTTTCCTTCTTCTGCTGTCACATTTTGTCCTTGATACCTTTTTCCTCTCTTCCAATATTCACCGCCCCCTTTTCTCTCATTCTTTTTCCCAAGCTCAGGAAGGTGAACAGGTGAAATGTGATGCTTATATTTAACAGGCAGAGGTCATTGCCCTTCATTGCCCTTTCATTCATTCCTCTCCCCTCCAGTTTTCTAAATGTTTGCAGATGAACACTAATAGTCTCCCCTGTATGTGGATGACATGTTAATTAATCAGGCGCACCATGCTGGCCAATCCAGTAGCAGCCAATAGCTTCCAGCACGCAGCTAGTTGGCAATTGCCAGTTTGTACAACCCTGAAGGGCTACGAGTTCACGTGCATGTGTTTGTGTGTGTAGCTGTTGTTTCTGGGTGGAAACATTGTAATACTAGCAGAGTGCGAATTTGTGTGTGTGTGTGTGTGACTTGAATGTGCACACATTTAGTGTAAGGTAATGTGTTTACGGCCCCCTGTTGAATTGGCTATGAAGCTATTCATTATATGGTAGTATGGTGGAGATATTATGCAGGTGTGGGCTCCCTCCCACGTCTCAAGTTTATTGGACTCTTGCCACACATCAAATATGTTCCACTTTTTGGTAAAACTTTCCCTCTATTTATCTATCTCTCAGTTTTTTTCTCAACTCATCTTTTACTATCCGTCTATCTTTAGCAAGCAGATTTGATCAAAAATAAATTGAGGAAAATTTCTAACAAAAAAACAAAAAACGACTCTTGTAATGTATACACTCGATTCCATGCCTTGATTGATGTCCAGCTCTTCATTACAGCATTGTTTAGTTTGATCAGTTAGTAGGAGATTATTAGTATGCACATCCTGTGGAGTGTTGGAACCTGCAGTTGCAGCTGATTGCTATTTGGCTGATGGAAAATTTGTGTTATCTAGCAGAACTCTTTGATAATTTTTGCCTTGCCGAATATTCCACAAACATCCAGAATAAAGGAGCTGTTCTGAATTTTGTTTATCCTGCTGATTGAATTTTGCAGCTTGGTGGCTCTGTGGATAAACGTGTGTAAATATGCACATAAACACATGTTCACAAGCGCACACTAACACACAAGCTCAAACACAAACTAAGACGGCTTCTCATTAATTTCTTTGCAGGGAAGTGGGAGAGAGGGATGTAGGCTGTGAAGGAGTTGAGAAGGATTGATGGGAAGCAGGGAGGTACAGGCAAGGTGATTAAAAACTCAAGCTACAGATGTTTCTGGAACACTTCAAAGTGGTGCGCCTGCCAGTGCCGGTGCTGGGCATGATGCATTATTGAGATGGTGCCCACCTGGCACCTGGCGCTGACATCACATGCCCGGTCCACCTGGCACCGCGCAGTCACGTGGGTGACACTCTGGGTCACACCTCCTCGCACAACCCGGCTCCCAGTGTGATGAAGGGCATCAGGGGAAACGGCACACATGCTCAACACACACCTCAAAGGTGCTAAAGTGGGGCATGCGTTGTTTATAAACTTAGTTGCGTTAATGAAAAGTGGAGGAGGAGGCAGGAAATGTTCTTGTCAGGCATTGCAATGCATTTCCTCTCTGGCTTTGTGCTGATATATTATCTCCTACCTACATGATATATAACTTGAATTAAATTTTATTTCCCCACTTGGCTTGTAACTGCCCGTTTACAACGGAGCACAGTTGTGTAATGTTCAAGCTTACAGAGGGAAGATGAATGCAAATTAGATGATGCACTATAGCAATTTAATGTCTTATCAAATAGATTATTGAATTTGCAATGAGGTTAATTCAGTAGAGTCTGTATTTTGAGGAATATTAAGGGGAAACGCTTGGGAATCTTTCTGGAATGTCTTCAGCTTTTGAAGTAGCCTACGCTGTGGTGTTGATGCAATTCTTTCTGCTTAATATTTCAGCAGCCCCCTCAACCTTGTACTCTGTTTAAGAATATTTAGAGGTCACAGTGTGTGTGTTTGTGTGTGTGAAAGAATGTGTGTGTGTGTGTGTGTGTGTGCATGTGTGTGTGTGTTTCTCCTGCATGTGTCCCTTGACACCTGTACTCTCTCAGGGTGTGAGGAACAGACAGAGGCCAGAGCCACAGTCACAGGTCTCAGACCAGTGGGGTGTGAAATGAATCAGAGGGCCAACACACTCTCCCCCTGCTGCACACGCACACAATCACTGTGTAGCTGTGTTTGTGTGTGTGTGTGTGTGTGTATACTGTGTGTGTGTTTGAGAGAGAGGGGTAAAAAAAAAAGGAGAGCACTGGGAAAGGACACGGAGAAAAAAAGAAAGAAGAGAGGGGGCTGAGACTAGAAACTCTCCTACACTGTGGTACATTTCTTGGCTGCAATAAGAGCACCTCAGTAAATAAAGTCAGTATAAATATTTATGAATGCTTTAACACTTTCTGGTGAGAAATGGTACTTGTATTGATGGTTTAGCTTCAACAGTTCAGTTCATTTTAGTTTTTATTGTCCCCAAGACTTGATTACCAACTGGGCAAAGCAGGCCCCAGACCTTGAGGGGCCCCAAAAGCCCCAGGACCCCTGCATGTCAACTGGTTTTTGTAATGTGATTAATTGCAAATTTGTTAGGGAATTTGCACCACCACAATGGACGAGAATGGATGTTTCAGTGAAGTAGGAGACATCTTGTGTCTAGCAGTCAAACTTTTGAAACCAACAATATTTGCATATTCATATCCTCGATTTTTTTCAAAGAGATTTTTAATCAGAATAATTGTAATAAACTTTATTTGTATAGCACCTTTCATACAGGAAATGCAGCTCAAAGTGCTTTACAACAAAGAAATTACATGCAGCAAGTGCTTCACATGAAAAAAGAAAATAAAAATATGTTAAAAAATATTGATGTTACATAAGATGGAAAATAAAACCCACTGAATAATAATAATAATAATAATAATAATAATAATAATAATAATAATAATAATAATAATAATAATAATAATAAAGTTAAAAGAATAGAATGCATAAAATCAAATAAAACATTTTAAAAGAAGCAGCAGTGCAGCTGTATAAGGAAAGTCGTAGCTAGTTAAAGGCTAAAGTGAAGAAATAAGTTTTTAGCTTTCTTTTAAAAATATTTAGCAAGCTGGCCTCCCTGACATTTATCGGTAATGTGTTCCATAGCTTTGGGGCATAATTGACAAAGGCTGCATTCCCCATTTTCTTTCAGCTGTTGCTGGGAACCTCCGATAAACCAGCAGCAGATGATCAAAGAGTTCTTGAAGGCAAATAGTTAACAAGGGAGTTAGCAATGTAGGTTGGTCCTAGCCCATTTAGGGCTTTGTATGTCAGGAGGAGGACCTTAAAGTCAATTCTAAATGTTACAGGAAGCCTGTGCAGAGCAGCTAAAACTAGACTAATGTCTTCTCTCCTCTTGGTTCTGGTTAATAGCCGAGCTGCAGAGTTTTGAATGAGCTGAAGTCTCTCAGTGTTTTTTTTTGGGAGGCCACTAAAAAGTGCATTACAGTAATCTTGAAATGAAGGCATGAATCAGTTTTTCAGCATGTTTTTGACTTATAAATGGTCGTACTTTAGCTATGTTTCTAAGGTGGAAAAATGATGTTTTCATCCACCTTGTTAATGTGGAACTTGAAGCTCTGATCTGAATCTAAGATAACACCAAGACTTGTAACCTCTGATTTAATCCAGGGAGTTAATTTCCCCAGATTATTAAACAGCATTTCTCTCTTACTAGGGCCAACTAGTAATATTTCAGTTTTACCCTCATTTAACTTGAATAAATTATTGCTCATCCGTTTATTTATTGCCAGACGACAGGTAGTAATGGAGTTTATAGCTGCAGCATCATTTGGTACAGTGGAGATGTACAGTTATGTGTCATCCGCACGACACTATGGAAGCATACATTGTGCTCTCTGATGATGTCACCAAGTGGCAGCATGTATAGTGAGGATAATGGATCAACACACAGTCAGAAAGACCAACTAACTTTTCAAGACGATTGATTAGGATATCATGGTCAATCACATCAAACGCTGCGCTTAGGTCTAAGAGGATAGGAATTGAGAATTATTGTAATCAGAGTTTAGTCTTTTCAAGTATCTTACTAAAGAAAAGGAAGGTTGGATATCAGCCTATAGCTGGTCAGTACATTACCATCTAGATTGGGTGTCTTTAGTAAGGGTTTTACAATAGCTCTTTTTGCTCTCTTGTTCTGGGAAGATGCCTGTTTGAAGAGTTGTATTTATAATCTTCAGGACACGACTTGAAACGCTGTTGAACACCCGCTTAAAAAATGCTGAAGGTACAGGGTCAACACGTGAGGTGGAGGAGTTACATTCAGTGACAGTCTTGCAATGGTCAGTTTTTAAAAAAAAAAGAATTTTAAGAATTTTGAATGAGATCATTGAACCTTTTTTGTGGAAAAAAAACATATCTGACACAAATTATTATTCAAAACAGAGAATTTGAATATGTCCCAAAACAAACAAACAAACTGACTGAACTTCAGCTGGTGAAAAAAGTCCAAAGTGACCCAATCATACAAATGAGGCTGTGAATGTAATCTGTTAAGCTAGTGTGCACTCCACTTTGCAATAAAATATCCATGTTAAGAGTAAACTGAGTTTATTTGGATTTAAACTCATGATCACAACCTGCAACTCTTGAGGAAAAAGAAAAGATACTCCAGCAACAAGAAACTGGGCGGCAGCTTTTCTTGTTGCCGGCTCTCTGGTTGGCTGGATTCGCTGTCAATCATGTGTGACGGCTCCGCAGCACCTCCCACAGACGCACAGCGGCAGCGCAGCTTCCACCGACAATGATATTCAAGGCACTTGCGGCTCGTCTGCAGCGGTAGGAGAAAAGAGGAGAGAAAGAGAGAACCTCACCTCCTCAAACAGCGGGTGAGGTAGGGAAAAAGAGACCGAAAAGCTACAGAGAAAGAGTGAGAGGAAGAGAAGAGGCTGTGGAGTAAAAACAGAGAGACAACAGCGGCTTGGACCTCCAGCGAGGAGTGTTTAATTGTCTGCGCTTCATTATAAAGTATCTGATTTTCACACAGATTCGACATGTCATCGTCCGGTAAAGACAACAGCGGTGCCCAACATGCCAATTACGTGGGACCTTACCGTTTGGAGAAGACGCTCGGGAAAGGACAGACAGGTTAGTTGGGACAGCTTGCTCGCTGCATCCTCTTTAATTGCACAATTTATTTTCGGAGCGCTCCGCGGCGAGTTGAAATTTGGCCGGCTGGGTGTCTGCAGGTGATAAATAACTAACCGTTTAGTTACAAACACCTGCCCAGCCTGGTGGGGGAATTTTTAGAGGTTGTTATTTTGCCGGTGAGCTGACATAATCATTGTTCACGCAATGGGACAGGGGGGGGATTTTAGGTGATTTTGCTTTACGTTGGTTTGTTGGCTGTGCGTTGGCGTTGGACTGGGTGTGTGTGCGCGTGCGTGTGTGTGTGTGTGTGTGTGTTTCCAGCACCAGAGCAGCGTGGAAACCGTCCAACACTAAAAATGATGACAATGTGATGGGCTATGAAAATGAACTTTTTGTGTCCCCACTCCCTTGTTTGTGTGTGTGTGTGTGTGCGTGTGTGTATCCTGTGATTGGAGCACAGCGCCGTTAATCCCGATTTGCCTGATACATTGATCTATTCTTAGTCCGCAGGCAGGCAGGCAGGCAGGCGTTTCTCCTATAGGCTCTGAATGTTGGCTCTGCAATACGTGGGTTTCCTCCGATATGGAGCAGAAGGTCCCACCTTGACAGATTACACCATGAGCAGAGCTGGGAAATAAGAGCTACACTGATCTACTCTATATTCATATACCCCAAGGCGTGTAATTGGGGTGCCTGAATCAGGAGCACATGCTGTATCTCAGACAGCAATGACACTGCAGTTTGTTAAAGTTGCATAGCACATATACAATTGATGGTTAAACGGGACTTCATTCCATAATATTTGATGCTATTTGAGGTGATGCTTGCATGTTGGTTTGTGTATGAGTATAGTGTGGAGTGCTCCAGTCCTGTTGCCAGCGTTGGTAACTGGACAGTGAGAATCTTCTGCGGTCAAGTACATGCAGCCAGTGGAGCCATGTGAAAGGAGAGGCAGGCACAGCCCTGTGTAGGCAGAGGTGGCAGGAGTGATGCAGCATGCACTGTGAGCTCGCCACCTTTTAAACAGAGAGAGAGAGAGAGAGAGAGTCAGAGACTTCTCCTCTCCTCCTCTATCCTCTCCTCTCCTCTCCTCTCTCCTGTTGAGAGATTTTCCTCCCATCTGTTGTCTAAAACGGCTACAATAGGCGTTACTTCCCCTACCCGGTCCAGCTGGTCATGCTGAGCAGCCGTGTGCGCGTGTAAATGTTTTTGAGTGTTCTCTCAGACAGTATGCTTTCTTGAAATATTCTCCTGGTCGATTCATTCACCTGGCCAGTCCTCTGTGTTCATTAATGGGGCATGTCTCTGTGTCTTCCCGTGGTGTCAGTGCATGTGTGCCTTCATAACCGATGCCCCTCTTTGACTGTAGGGCAGTACAAGCCATTTTAAAAACATGTGTTTCCAAACCGTGCTGCATCCATAGGCAGGTTAATTCCACTTGTAATGAAAGATATCTGCCCATATCTGCAGTGTGATCAGTGTATCTGACAATGGAAATGAATGTTCCAGTTGGTTCTTTCATAACAGATTAATAACAAATGCAGCATTAAAAACTGGCCCTTCTCCCTCTCTTCTGCTACTCGTATGTAATCATTTGTGCTTCCAGGAGGATCGCTCAGTCACAGACAGACTCGGCTTTCTTGCAGTTTGCTCTCAGGAGTGTCTAATGGCTGTTTATGGTTGTATAGTGCTGGCACTACGTACTGCTGGGTACAGACTTTTAATGATATGGTGTCGCTGAGATCATCCCTGGCTCATGATGTATTTAGTCAGTGTTGAGGCAGATTTTCATGCATTTTTCTCGCTAGGCTTATACACATGGCAGCAGCATACATAAGCTACAGGTCAGCTTGATTCATAATTTGTGTCAAGTGTTCTTGGTCCCATACTCACATGTCAGACTGCTGTAGTATATCATCTGGAGGATTTTGAAGTGTTTCACTTTGACAGTTCTGATTAAATATCGCATATTCATATTGAATTCCTCTGGCCTGGAATTTCAATCACATTTTCATGTTTCAAATGTGCTGAAATAACAGGACCCATCATTATGTGTGTGTTCCGTGTTAGAAAAATCATTTGGTTACTGGCGTCTGTGTAGCTAGTCCATGCCAAACCTATTCAGATTAATGACGGCGCATAATATCCCATTCACCCATTAACCATTCGTTAATCTGTCAGATCTCTTTCCCAGGCCCCACGGAAAGGGTTGGCCTAGCAACTGTGAGGGCCCAATGGGCTAAATCCCCAGCGAGCTCTCCCAGGCTGTGGTTGGCTGGTATTATTAGCGGGGAGAAAGCGGAAGTCCTCTGGTTGATCTGGCTGTCCTGCTCAGAGGAGTGGTGCTGTTCTGTTCATTAAGCGATTAGGCCCTGTCCTGACACACACACATGGCCACCACAGTGGTTCTGGTTTGGCTTCCTGATCTAATCCCCTACACAGCCAAAGTCCGCTTGCCTCTCACTCACGCACTCACGTGGCCCAAAGGTAGCATGGGCAGGCCCACTCTAGCTTAGCAATGTAGCACCTCCATGTTACTGTGCAAATTCAGATGCATGCCACAGGCTACATGCACTGTTTAGTAGGATAAAGTAGGATGCATCTTTTTACAGTCTTTTCTAGCCAGAACAGATTGAGAAAGTATTTGCTCAGTGTACACCAGACTCTTCTGTCTGTCTTTGATATGCCCCGTATCTCTCTCCACTTGTTTTCCTTCAGTTTTATCACTTTCTCTCCAGTTTCTGCAGACTTTGTCAGGTGTGCATTGGGGCCTGATGGTGTCTATAGATATGGTGTGTCTGCATGGCTGGTTACTGATTGGGGCTGAAGCCACAGAAGCATGGAGGCCATTTTCAAGCCAACGATAGAGTTATTGTGCTTGAGTGACAGAACCTGGCCAGGGCATTGTGTCTGTGAGATGGTCATGTAGTGTATATGGTGTCTGTGTGTGTGTGTGTGTGTGTCAACAGGTGAGTCTTTGTGTGTGTATGACTCCTAGCAGGTTCCTCTTGCATTGGTCTACTTTGAAATAGCCAGTCAACCACATTTCTATTACAACCACTGAATTGTATTAGGTTGTATAATGTCCCATATTAGCCTTGTTGGCGCACTAATCGATGTCACGATGCCATGGTAAGTTCACAACTGAGGTTATTAAAATGTATAACTCCCCTTGAATGTCTCCATCACAGCGTGCTTTGGGAGTACAGTAACAGCCTTCTTGTATATCAGATTCTTGAAGCTTTGTTTGACAAAGCTGAAGATTGTGGATTTGTGTTTTTGCCAGTGCACTGACTTAAGACGGGCTGAATCACCGCTCTGTTCCCTAATGCGTCGGAAAACACTGCCGTGCTTTGCCTTTACTTTGTTCCTGAAGGCTGTTGATTAGTGGAATAGAAGCCTATTGTCTGAAAAACACTGCCTGTTAATCCAGTGTAAGTCCCTGTTTTTGCGGGACTTGGATATTGACAGGCTAAGAGTTGGAGGTTGATGTGTAGGCTCCTTGATTCTTTGATTGACGTTTAGAGAGTGAAATCATCTGTGCTTCAGGGGCTCTCATATTGACTGTTCATCTGACAAAAAGCTGCCTGTGATGTTGTGTCTCGCTCCCTTTTTCTCTGTTTTTCTCTCTCTCTGTTTCTGTCTATCTGCTGGAGAGTTCTTGTTCTGGGTTCACCGTGCTTACAAAGCATTTAAGCCATATCCAGCTGTTTCTGCTGTCTCCATGTCAGCAAAAGGCTGGCCAGTTTGTAGCTTTTACTGTGGGTTTCACTGTTGCACTGTGTGGTTGTCTTTGGGTATGAGAGAGAGGAAGAAAAGCTCCCATTTGTCCATCTTTTTATTTATTTACACTTGCAAACACATGGACATATTAACTAGACCGTTCTGGGACTCTGGCCCGTTGCACGGTAATGTAAAACCGTTAATTCGACGTTGATTGATAGCTGGTGAGCAGGGGATGCTTGATTCAGATCAATGGGCGCTCCCAAAGATTTCCTGTCTGGTGGAAGAGATCCATACTGTTTCACAGCACATGATATTCCTGATGATGACAAGTGAGGAGGGAATGCTCAGTCGATGCTGTCAATGAAAAACCGCTTGGCAAATCTTCAAAAACTAAATGCATTTGTGTGCTGCTTGTGAGCGGTGCAGGTGCTCAAACTCCCGGTGACCTGTAGCCTGTGCGCCATTAAAATAATCTTGATACCCACGTTGAGCTCAAACACAGGTGTCTATCTCCCCTTGTGTTCACTTGATTGCCCAGAAAAAGTTGCCGGCTTTGACCTAAAATTGGCGAGCGAGGGGGAAATAAATGAAAGGCTGCGATGATAGACCCCATGTTTCAGTGGGCTTCTTCAGAGATTCAGGTTAGAGAAGCCCTGACCCAGCAGCTGTGCTGCACTGCTCCCAGCTGGGTAGTACCCTGTGTTAGCAAGCTGGATCAGAGCTGTGGAGAAGGAAGCCAAGCCTGCATGGTCTCAGCTGTTTGACTGTCTGGCTAAAGCCAAAACCCTGCTCCCTCAGCCCTGACATGTATCCTAAATGGTAGGAGGCTGGTGTATGTGCGTGTTTGTCTGCCTCTGCTGATACATATGTTCTCTATTTGTGAGCTTGTCTGAATATATACCTTCCTGTGTGTGGCATCAGTGTTTTCTAGGCAGGGCTAAGGGCACGCACACAGAAACTATTCCTTGAGTAAATCGAACCAGGACTTACCCTGTAGTCTTTTCACTGTGACTTTGGCTGAGGTTATATAATGATGATTGTCTCTGTCATTTAGTGTGCCTCTCCTCTCATCCGCCTCGCTCCATCTCTCCCCCCCCCTCTCTCCCTCTCTGTCCCTCTTCCCCTGGCCAGTCAAGATTCATACAGGGATTCAGCCATGTGGTAAATCAGACAAGACCTCGGTGGAATTGCATCGATTGGGAGGAATGTATGTAGCCAACGATTTTCAGAGATTAATGATGAGGAAAGAGGTGGAGAACTGGAGGGGAGGAGAGAGAAGGATGACGGCGAGGAGGAGGAGGAGTAGAAGAAAAGGAAAAAAAAAATCTTGAATGCAAGAGCATGGAGCAGTCCTGAACGTTTTGACTGCAGTGGAGGTTATTAATTAAGGCAAAGTATTGATCATTCTCTTCATTATTCTCCCCTCCTCCCTGATTTTCATCTCTCTATTGCTGACCTCCAGAGGAGAAAAGGGCTCAATCTTTAGATGGGAGGTCAGTGAATAAGTGAAGGATTGCTGGAGTAGTCTCCGTGGGTGATCATGAATGAGTGTGTGTATTTTATGTTTGTGTTTTTTTTTTTTTTTTTTTTTGACAGGCCCTATTGCATCCTATTTGGGTCTCTCCCTAACTCAGCGCATCCACTGTCAGTGTTTCTCTGCCATGTTATATAGCGTGGAGAATCAGGTTAGGGCGACATGGTGCTACGGTCCATTTTCCTTCAGTTATATCAAGTCACAGTGCACACACACATCCGTGCTCATACAAACACAATCTCTTTTCCTCACTCTGTCCCATCTCTTTCTCTCTATTGCTGAAGTGCCCAGCCCTGCTTTGCTGATGTTTTTTCGTGTTATGTGTTATCACCTCATGCTATTTAGAATTTCATGGTGCTAGTTTTCCTGCGCAGCAGAGAGAATCCAAGCAGAAACACACCACTTCTCTTTTCACTAGTGCGCCAACTGGTTACATTTATATATAACTTCATACTGTTGCTTTAATAAAATATGTGTGGTGTTTTGCTACGAGATGTCTTTGTCCCAGCCCCAGCCTCTGTGCACTTTTGATGTCACTAAGTCAGATGTCATGTCTTTTGGTCTTTGACAACATAGGACATTTAAGACATACAGTAGCTCAAGCGTCTGTGCACACAGAAGTAGGCTTAATCAGCCTGTTTCTCTCTCTCTCTCTCTCTCTTTCTCTCTCTCTCTCGCCCCGCTCAGATTAACCCTTACTGAGCCGCCTGTCTGGCTCTGACTGTGAGAACGCTGGGTTGGTTGCCAAGGTTGGTTGTCTGGTTGTCATGGTTTCCCTGCTTCTTGCTGGTTCCCAGTCTGCCCTTATGAAGAAAGAAAGGAAATGCGTTCTCTCTCTCTCTCTCTCTGTCTCTGTCTCTCTCTCTCTCTCTCTATCGTTCTCTCTCTCTTGTTCTCTCTCTATCGCTCTCTCTCTCTCGTACTCTCATACCTCTCTCGCTCTCAAAATCTTTAAGTGGCTGCGATCTGAAGTTAGCATCGCAACAGTCAGGCTGTGAAATCCTCTGTCGCTTTCCATGCATTGCAAGTTTATCTCTATCTGACTGGGGTGTATTTCTGTTTACCTGCCTTGTCTCTAGATGTGAGCCTGGAAATGAGTATGTAAATGAAACGTATGACTGTATGTGTGATTCACATGTACGCCGCATGTGTATGTGTGCGCATGCTTGTGCAGCCCATGTGCTTGTGCGTGTGCTCAGACATACGGTCATGGATCAGACAGGCTTGCCCTGCTCTGTGCTCTGCGCTGTGTGCTGTGTTCCCATTTAAATCTGGGAGATTAGCACATGTGGGGAGCCTCGGCTTTAGTTGCTGTCAGCTCAGCTAGCCTTGGCAGGCTGTCCTCAGATCAGGGGGGAGCTCTGTGCTCATCCCCCCAGTGCTGTCTGTCCTGCTGTACCTTATCCATTAACAAATAGATGGGTGGGCCAGTGACCTTGACTTTGGTAGTTTCTCTAACTGCTGCAGCACACTTATACAATTCACATGGGCACAGCAGAATTTTTCATAGGCCTCATTTTTTATTCTGTAATAATGATAATTTTACATGATTCTGAAATAAAATGGCTGTCATATAGAATATGTATATAGAGATATATTTTAATACATTTTTGGAGATTTTTCAGAATTTACTGGTTTAATCTTTTGTGGGTGTATTTTTTAATTTGTACATGGCTAAAAAAAGTGTTTTAACATACAGAGATGCTGTTTTGAGAAAAAGTTGTTTTTTGTACTGGATTAATACAATTTTTAAATAATAGTGTAAAAATAAGTTATGTAGAAAAATTAAAAGCTAAAAGTAGTTTCTTTTGATGGTTGTTTGGAACATTTTTATCAAACTGTAGAACTTACTTACAGTAGTGCACAGAAACTAACTCCTCTAATATCCATAAATTTCCCTGTTTAGCCAAAGTTAGCATTTTCACCTGGGATGCCTTACTATAAAGAAAATATTGTGTGCTTGCAAATTTTTATTTACTGAAGTATTATCGCTTTGCCAGTGTGAATACAGTGAATTAATGACTTTTATATTACATGAAACAGTGCCTTTGCTTCAACAGACCTGCTGGCAACTCCCCTTGGACTGTTTTCCAAGAAAAAGTACATGAATGAAAATGTGAGCTCATTTACTGTGTGTAGTGCACCCCAGATGGCAGGAGCAAGGTAATTGTGATGCATTCACAGTTTTCACTGCCACTCGCTCTGTTGTCAGCTCTTTAGGCTATGAAGCACAATGTCGCCCATGCCTGAAACACCTGAGATGTGGCCTGGCATGTGAAGTGAAGCAGACAGGCCTCAATGAGATTAGGTTAGATGAGCATGACTGGTCACAAAGCAACAACCTGCGCTGGCTGCTCGTCTCTGTGGCACTTGCATCTGTCTTGGCCAGACTAAAGAGAATTAGCACTATGTTAGCTAGCTTGACTTAGCTTATCTCAGCTCGGAACATCAAGGGGCCTGTTATTCACAGAGAGAGGAAGGAGGGCAGGTTCAGTTTGATATTTGGATGACGTCGGGGAGCGTTGTTGCCAGTTTACAGAAACACCACCTGGATCACAGGTGTTACTGCATCAGTGGGCCAGCCAAGACAAACTGTTTCTTCTTTTTGTTTTTCCTGTGTTCTGTATTGCCACTTCATCAGAGAGCGGGTCAGCGCTTTGAGTGTGCTGCCAGGTCAAATCCTCAGTCATGACTATGCATTAGGATGAAATCGGATCACAGGGAGATGTCATACTTGATGCAGTGAGTCCCAGTATGAGTCTGTGTTTTTTTTTTTTTATCACCCTTTGGCCTGAATTGTAGGCTCAGCATGTGCTTCTTTCCTCCAAATCTCCCTGTATTGTGATGTAACCTCTTTAAATGGGGAACAGCAATATACTCTGAGCCAGAGTAATTGTATAAACATCTAAAAATCAGGTGCTTTATTCATAATGTATTATGCAAACTATTTCCACTCTACTGCTAGTTCCTTTCTATGCTCTTGTGACTTTACCACACACCTGAAATCAGATTTCCTATTTCTAGAACGTTTGTAAAAGCAGGCCCTACAATACAGAACTTATATTTATTTTGTAATGAATAAAGAATAGTTTTCGTTTCCCTTCAACATGCTAAAATCTGAGTCAGTGCCATGTGGTCAGAAGCTGTAAATGGATGCCTTTGTACAGATCCATAAGCTAAATGACCTTTTGGCCTTTGGCAACCCAGTGAGTGCACTGTTACTGCAAAGAATGTCTTTTTAAAAAAAAATGTCGGTTTTGCTGTTTTTACTTTTGTCTTTTCTATTTTTTTTTTTTTTACTTTTTTTCCTGACTAATGGAACAGTTGATGGAGTGATTAAGGCAAAAAAAAGCGATGAAGTAGGGAAAGGTTTCATCTTTATCCCAGATGGTTGGCTTTTTTTTAAATTCATGGCTAAAAGCTGCTTATTTCTGAGGTGGCTGCTGATGTTGCTGCTGTGTTTTGCACTCCACTGTGTGTGTGTGTGTGTGTGTGTGTACGTGTGCGTGTGTGTGTGTGTGTATTCTAGTGTTTTAGTGCGCACTGCATGCTCCTTTTTCACGGGCTCTCTGCCGATACATAACAGCGTCTGAGAGCTGTAACTCATGGGACACCGATGAACATGAGAGAGACAGAGTGGAGGGAGGGGCACGCTCACAAAAGGAGACAGTTTCTGAGTGAGAAAAAGAGTCACAGCAGTAAAGCACCTCTCAGGGTCAGTGCCTCCATTATCATTCAAATCTGGCACACACAAGAGCACAGGCGCACAGTTGCTCACACACACACACACACACACACACACAGGATGCACAAACAGAGGCATGCGCATACACACAGACAGAAATGTGCTGTGCAGCAGTGGTGTGGAAGAGTTTCTAGAGGAATCCCAGCTCTCCCTCTGACTGCAGCAGAGCTCTGACGTCATCACTGAAAGAAATGCAGCCACAGCAGGAAGGACTGCTCTCAATACGGAGTCTGAGGACACACACACACACAAACACACACACACACACACACACACACACACTTTCCCATGCCTTTAGGCCATTTAGAGAGGCGTATTTCTATACTCTTCAGTCATGTCCTCTGTCTTACCTCACAAGAGTTTACCTGTCAGTTCAGGCACTTTGCAAAGTTTCATACAGTATGTATATGGAATGCTGTATTTATTCAGTAGAGTGACTGGTATATACGTTTTTTTTTTTTTATAGACTGGCGGACTCAGGGCTTTGATGTGAAGAGTCAGTAGCCATAGCAACACAAGGACACATTTTTATGTGCCGTTTCACATGCTGAGGGCACGAGTGTAGGTGTGTTCCAGCGAGTCCCTTATTTTAGTTGGTCAGCTTTGTTTGCTGTCCTCAGCGCTGTTTTGATGTATTATGGTTTGTATAATGAGAGCATGAATGTGAGCCAACAGTGTCCATGTCTATTTGTCTGTGTCAATGTCTCTGCGTACGCACGCCTCTGTGGGTTCTAGAAAAAAACTGACGACATACTCAGGCCTGCGTGTTGCACCGCATGACTCATGTGAATGTGTCATTATGATTATTATGACCGTTTTTTTTTTTCTTTCTGTCTGTTTTGAGATATAGCTTCCTTTCTTTCCTTCCTTCCTTCTGTTTATAATTAATTTAGGGTTGTAGTTAAACATTTTTGAGCTACATCTGCTCACTACATTTTGTATGTTTCTGCTTTATTTCACCTAAGCTCTTCTGTGAAGAAAATGATGTCATGAAAACATTTAGATCACAGCATTTAGACCATATCACTCAAGCAAACGGTAATGACATAAGGTGCGTGAGTTGAGGATGGCACAGCACTTGACTCCTAGTAGTTGATGAAACTAACTTCCTGCCTTTAAATGAAGAATTTATTTAATATATTACTGAAAATTTTAATAGAAAACTGCACAGACTGAAAAGAACCTATACCACATTGACTTCCCCTATGTAGCAAGATAAACTGATATAGCAGCCAAACTACTTTCCTTTCTATACATCTAATCTCAGAAATAGTTTATTAGGGCTACTTTAATAGACACCCCACAACCTACTCCCTCTTTTCTATTTCTGTATCCATTACCTTCTTTTCCTACATATCTTTCCTCCCCCTTCTTTCCTTCTTGACCCTTCCTCCTCTTGCTCCGTCTTTCCCTCGCTTCATGCCTAATGGAGGTATTCCCCTGCAGCCTCCAGACTTCGCACTGCTATTCTACTCAGGTAGGGCTCATTTCATGCAGGATGATTAGATCTCACTGGCAGCAATTCAGGGCTGGATAAGCCAGAGTGTTGTGGGCCTGCACAATAGCAGAAGAAATTCAATTAAATCTTTACATTACTCCCTTGCAGTATCCTGCCAATCTGCGGACATGCAAGGGCATGACACATACTGTATGTACGTACACTCCTATTCACATGCACTCCTTCAGTTTCACTCACCCACACTCATTCACACCGACGCGGAAGAAGAGAAAACAAAATATTTGTAGCATTAAAAATAACAAATGGCGCACATAACCTTTTGCGAGTATGTGTGTAAATGGGCTAATTTGATGTGAAGGGAAACTAATGGAAGAAGCATATCCTGTGTTGGCTTTATGGGCCAGCGCTGGTAATTGCTTGTAAAGACTGATATGAGCAGAATGTATCATCATACTTCATGTTACAAACCACAGGGGGAACACGGAAATAGTAACAGGGGCCGCGGTATACTCGTTTTAAAGGCCGCGCTTGGAAACAGATAAAGACAAAAGAGTAACTTACATGTGCTCTTACAACAACAAATATGTTACAATTCAGAACTTCCTCACAGAAACCACAATCATAACATAGCACAGAGGGAGCAGAATAAAAAAAAAAACACTGGCTATTATGCAGCTACTATGCCTACACAAGGCGGAGTCTTCTGGGCTTTGAGTTGAAAAAGTTGATTATGTCATCGTACTCCAAAGTGTCAATTAGTTCTCTTTCAAAAGACAAAAGCTGTTTAAGCGTCCTGTCAACATGGATGATCTGAGGCGCGCCTGGATCCGGAGAAAAGTCTCACGACCAACCTGCTGCGACTTCTCTTTAGGCACAGCCTGGTCCAAGCATGCTTCGTGACGTAGCGTAACATCAGTCATGTAAGAGAGGACGTTTTCATAAATCTGATAGGGTGGGCAAGCTGTCAATCTGGGTGCACACATCCAGGCCCACCCGTAGATCCGTCTTTGGTCACAGCTTGTGGGTAAAAACTATGTTTTTTTTTTTTTTTTTAATCATGTTTTATGCGTGTCATATGTGGCTCTATTTTGGAAATTTTCATTTTCAATAGTCCAAGGAAACAAGGTACATTTAAATAAGAGCAGCCCGACACTCCTTCTAACAGAGTATTTAGAGTGCTGCTTGTTTTTTACAAGGAAAAATAAAGAAACACCCTCTTTAAATGTTTAGTAAGAATGAGGAGACACATCGTCCTCTGAGCTGGAAATGAGGAGCATTTGGTGTTGTTCGCTCATGTTTCTAACGCCCTAAAGCTTGTGATTGTGTCTGTACGACTTGGGCTGATTAGGCTTGTATGGGACCTGAATTTATTACTCTGTCTTCACCAGTGTCATTATACTTCAACCTCTTATATTCACTCCTTAATGAGACTTTATGAAATATTCAAATCTTTACCTGGAGGAGCTCAAAGTGTGTGTGTGTGTGTGTGTGTATTCTTACATATCCCTCAGAGTGTATCAGCACTTTTTGATCTCTCTCTTAGCACTGACAGATACAGCGAAACAAACAAGAGACAGACAGACACCAGAATAAATTAGCACACACCTGCAGACAGACATGATTTGAGTTGGCATAATGATTTGTTATTCCAGAATTTACCGTCCCAGCCGATGAAGAGTCCAAGCTAGATGAGGCTCATTAAGCCCGAGAGAGATGTGCTCGTTGGCTGGGTGTGTTAGCCTTACTCTTGGCCTTCTCTCCTTTTTATTTTATTCTTGCTCTCCCTCTCTCTGTCTCTGTCTCTTTGCAAAGAGAACACTAAATCAAGCCGACCTTTTAATTAAAAGACACATTTTCTCTGGCCTAAACACACTATAAACGGACACACAGTACCAGTCTTCTCCCTCTTTAAAACATATACAGTATATCAAACGAACGCAATGAAAGAAGGGCTGAACTTTGAGAACATTACCTGATGTCTCCCACTTGTCCAGGAGAGGTAGTTAATATACCCCCCTTGTCTGGTTTGACGTTAGGAATAGACCCTCCCTCCTGCCCTTGTACTCTTTGAAGATCTCTTTTAATGAAGTGCTCTTGTTCCATGTGAATTATAGTGTAGCAGTTTCTCTGTCATGTATGACAAGTCACATGTATGAGGGCATAGAGGTGGAATATGAGTACTGAGAGCTCACCAAAGGCCCTCTCCTGGGGCCCGGGATGTGTGTCCGGACTACGAAGCGATTCATTAAGCAAGTCCCAGGACTCACATCAGGCCTCTCCTGGTTCACACAGAGGCTCTCTGCTTGACGTGGCCCTTGTCTTTACATGCGCCTCACACACACAGCGTTCTCTGATGTCTTACGGAGAGGCTAAGAGTGATTGGTGGAGAGGGTGAGAAGGGTCCTCTATCTATCTGGCCGTATATAAGCAGTCCCGCGTAAAGTGATTACTGGTCTCCTTATGGGCGCTTTCACAGTTTAATGGCTAAAGTAAACGGATGGTACTCAATTTAAAACAGCTTGTAGGCAGCTTGTGTTTTTAACGTTATTTCAATGTGTTTTAAGTGCATTTTAATAATTAAAGAAGGGGGTGGGTGTTTGGACATGAGTGTGCATTCTGTTTCATGGTCCTCAGTGTGTGTACGGTGGCCATCCGTTTTAACCTCAAACACAGAGGTCGCGTTTAACTCCCGGGCCATATTGAAAAATTCACACTCAGCACGCAGTACATGCACTCACGTCACCCCTCGTGCACACACGTGTACATGCATGCAGATGCTTTCTATGGGGGTTCATTAGGGGCAGATTATTCAGTGCTCGGGATCTGACAACCTGAATGAAGCTTCTTTGGCTGTGATTTTGTTTACTAATCACCCTCAGATTAGCCAAACACACATGCAGACCACCATGTAATGGCTTCAGCGTGGAGAGTATGCATATGCATCATATATGATTATGCACACACCACACATTTTCCTCATCTCTCTGAGTGCATGTGTGCACATATGTATCAGTGTAAGCCTGTGTGTGTGTGTGTGTGTGATTAATCTCTGAGGGCCAGAGGTGATGGGGTCAGAGTGGATGTGCCTGTGGAGCTAATGACAGTGATTAAGATAGGGGTTGGTGGGGCTTAACCTTCATCAGGTTCTCCTCCTGGACATGCTGTCCCCCTCAGGACATCAGTAACCTTATCACTGATGAGAAGAGCAGAGCACTGCTAGAGAGAACCAGTGGACCTGTTCCATCTGAAATGGATTCCATAATAACTGGACCCAGGAACCAACCACGACTTATCACTGCAGGGATGAGTGATTGGCTTCATGTCACACTGTTGTCTCTCACATGAGTCCATATAGCAGCCTGCACATGCTCTTAAAAAAGTATATATGTTCCTTTTGTATTTGATTCTGCAGGGTTTCAGTGGATCTATCTGAAGGAAGATGTATTCTATAATAGCCCCCTCCCACAGGATAGCTCTTATTCATTTTAAACTTGCACAGCTAGTTATTTAAGCAGTTAAATACGTGGCTATTAGCAAAAGCAATAGCAAGTGATGGATTGCCTCATTTAGCTGTTGCAGGGCAAGTTTAAATGTGTCTTAAAGCCTCTATTGGCTATTTCATATTATTTGATATAGCTTTGTTTGCTTTGATATATTTATTACATAATATATAAGATATAATCTATAAAGGGCTGTTTTTAAATTTTATAACCTTAAAAATAGTCTTATAACCTCAAAAATAGTCTCTAGTGATGATTTCTGAGTTGTCGTGATAAGGAAGGAGAATCTTTTGATTAAATTTTTTGACAAAAGCAATATTTAACTTCTAAAATTCTTCAAGTTAATCATTTGGATGAGTGAATAGTCCAATTATTAAAAACACAAATAATCTCTGAGTCTGAGTTTATATTAGTTCAGCCAGTTAGTAAAAACAAGTTAATTAAGCCAGGCCACATTAGCCTACGAGATATTATTTTATTTGGACATGTAATAGCTTTTAAATTGCCTGACTGCCCACATATTTCCAATCAAAAATGGCAAATGACCCCCATTATATTATAAACACTTGGAGCCCTGCTTTAATAGGGGTTCCCCAAATTCCCCAAGCCTGCAGTGATATATGAGATAAATCAATATCCACGACCTGGCGCAGGGGTGAGACTGAACTAAGAGCCGAGGTCCTTTTTAATGGGTTTTACCAAACTCATTCTCTTTCAAAGGTGCTTTTTCCTGCCTCGCTTCCTTTTTTCATCAGCTCCTTCCTCACTCCCCTCACCCCTCTCTTATTTTCATCCTCTCTTCCTTTTTTTTATGCCTGCTTTCTTGTTCTCAACCTCCTCCCTCACCACTTTCCCAGTGCCACCTGTCCCTTTTAGCGTCACCCTGCTATTTCTCTCTCCCTCCATCTCCCTGTATTATCCTTTTTCTGCCTAATGGGATCATCGGCGAGCATGTCTCCCTCTCTAGCTTTGCTCTCTACTATATCCTCACTTATCGCTGTGAAGTTAATGAAATAGACTACAAGAATGACCCCTTTCTTCCTTTGCTACCTCCCTACCTTCTACCTACACTTTATTCATCCCTCCATCCTAACCTCCTATCTGTCTAAATATCTTTATACTTGTCATTGTCGCTTTGACTTTGACTCTTTATTCTATGTGGTGCACAAATCAAGAGACTTTTTGAAAGATTATTTTATTCTCCTCTTCCTGTCTTTGACTCCCGATTCTTCACACACAATCAATACAGCTGTAAATGCATTTCTTCCTTTCCATCAGACTTGTAATCACCCTTTTTAAATTTCTGTATTCTGCTGCCTTACCTAATATTGAAATGCAAAGGACTGGGTGCACATAATGTTGAGTGCTCAGTAGGCACAAACACCACCTGTCTGCCTACTCCCCTGGCCTTCTTTAATGCTGTCTTTTCTCTCTCAGGCAATATTAGGCTTTTATCAGTGAGTATTTTTTGTATAGGTTGTATTGTACTGAGTGAGAATAAGTGTGTGTGTGTGTGTGTGTGTGTGTGTGTGTGTATGCATTGCGTATGCACCAGTGCTTTCATCTTAAACCTCTCTACTTGTCAGAAATGTCACACATGGTGTCGCCCACACAGATGGCTTTGTTGGTGGGCTGTGCATGCATATGATGCTGTCACCATGTATGTGTACAGTGTATGTGTGCATGTGCGTGTGTGTGTGTGTGTGTTTGGGCTGCAGCCTGTAGCTGTAGCCTAACACTGCCTGTAGCCTGGCTCATGGGTTAGTCAATAAGGAAAATGCATTTGTGCTCCGGAGAAATTATCTGTCACAAAACCACTTTAGTAATGCTGAGTATTGTCCCTCATAGCCTCACACACACACACACACACACACACATGCAAGCACATGCAAGCACACCACATGCACCGGCACACCCGGTGAGTTCAGACAGCATGTCAGCATCTCACAGCGAGCGGTTCCAATCAACACAGTGATGCTGAAGTCAGACCCCCCTCCGCTTGTATTCAGTCACCCTCCACTAACATCACCCACCCATGCAAAGACACACTCAAACACACATGCACATTAATATATATTCACACCATACTTGAGTGCAAGAAGATGCTGTCTTTGAGTTGCTTTCTGCAGGAGTGCATGCTAGTGGGAGAGTGGGAGTGCCAGTTATTTATATACCGTGTGTGTGTGTGTGTGTGTGTGTGTGTGTGTGTGTGTGTGTGTGTGTCAGTGTGTATTACTGCACCTGTTTGCTTCAGTACCTGGTTGCCCTCATTGGTGGACACCACCATTATAGTCACATATGGTCACCATGGTAACGACCATACTGGATATATCTCTATGTAACTGTGAGTAGATGATTCGACTGGTAATTGCATAGAAGCTCGCTCACAGTGTTTCCACTCGAAACACTTTAGTTTTTCATCGCTGCTTCTTCTGCTTCTCATTTCACTCCATTAATGGCTACAGACTTCATCATTTTCCCCAACAGCTGTGATCAGACAGAGCAAGACAAAGGCAGAAAGACCTCTACAAAACAGACTGGTGATGCTTTTGCTCCTTGCTTTGATGATCCATCGCACTCACTCATCCACACTGGTCCTTTGAAACTTCAGGCCACATTACACTGGTGGACAGCATCTAATTGAAGAGAATATTATGTCATCAAAGGCCCATAAGGGAACGATGCAGATTTCGAAGAAAGGTTCAAAGTCAAGGTCTGCAGCTAATGATTATTATTGTTTCTAAGTGATAAATCATGTGTCAGGAAATAGTGTAGAATGGGCATACAATGACATCTTCAGATTGATCAACAGTCCAAAACCCAAAGATATTCAGTTTACAATGAAAGACACAGAGAAAAGTATCATAGTAGTGTGAGAGGCAGATATATCACTGTATTTTTACTTAGAGAAAGAAAGAAAGACGAAAAAAAGGAAAGTATAGACGAAAAGACAGACTAGATGGATAGATAACCCATCGGAGAAAAAGAGATGGAGGCTAGCTACAAGGATTAAATCTCACTCTGGCCTGGCCCTGCGAGATTACCAACTTGCCCACTCGAGTGCTATGAAAACGCAGGCAGATTAGGCATACACACACGTGTGCACACACCCACACACCCGCGTGCACATACACACACACACACAAAAACTCTGTAGTGGATTAGGCCTCGCTGCTGACCCTAGGACCAAGGTGAAGCAGATGGCTGCCCTTTGTGTTGTTATGTAACCTAACTGAGAACCACTCTTGTACTATGAAATATTTGTGTGTACACTTTCTCCAGTGTAGGATTTCTGAGCCGCAAAGTCATATTGAAAATGAAGTGTGAGGCGACGACTAAAAAAAGAGGATGAGCAGAGTAACGTAGAAGAAATGGAGAAAGAAGACAGACGGACTGTCAAGTAGTGGGAGGGCAGTGGCACGGTTCCAGGAGGTTTGGAGAAGTGCCAGATAAGCATGCTCACACATGCGCACGCACACGCGCGCACACACACACACACACAAAAAAACACTCCCAGTAGGGTGCTGGGGCGAGCCAAGGTGACCGGACTAGGTGATAGGAGGGTCACCATGCCAACGGGGCTGACTGATGTCACCGTGGCAATCTATGTCACAGGCCACTGAAAGACACGGAAGGGGGTGAGGGGCCAGGGGCTTGTGTGTGTGTGTGTGTGTGTCATGGTGGGAGGCCCCCCCAGTGTGTGCTGGGGTGTCAGATGGAGTCAGGCCCTTAGAGTACTCACTGACAAGCTGACATTGAGAAAGTCTGTATGGTACAGTATGAGGGGGTTGTAGGGCAAGAAACCCATTAACTGTGTTTGGTCTTTGTGCTGCTATGAGACCCAGAATACTTTTAAAACAATACACCAAGCTTTAGGATATGGTTGCTATTTTTAAATACTACGTAGCTGGGGTTTAGCAGTTTTGTGTTGGGTATTTACATGAAATCTTTACTTTTCTATTCTTGAAATTTGGAAACATGCAAGCCTTTGGAGAAACGTAACAATGTGATAGCTCTTCTCGGTTTTTTCTCTTCAATAACTCACCGCTGATTTCTGAGCTGTGAGCTGACTTGTCATTGTAGACCACTGATGTGGGAGACGTTTCTCTTTAGTGGAAATGATTTGTCAACCTCAGCCTCAATGGTCATTTGTCGTGAATCAACCTTATTTTTTTTCTCCGCCCGCTTCAGTCTGTCTATATTTGGAACAGTGATTCATTCAGAAAGGTCTCTGTCAATCTTTGTGGGATTCTTTGTCTTGCCGTCACCCTGCTGTCCCATGTATGCCTCGTTATTAGCAGCTAGCTAGGTGGCAAGGGGCTCATAAACTCTTCCCCTTATTGGTCCCCCTGTCCCTGCTCCCTTAAGGATGAGACAACACAGGAAACTAATTATCCACAATGATTCACTGGTTTCCATTACACATTATAAAGACGGACAGATCGACAGCAAGGTCGGGTCTGGGTGACACCACACTCTCACTTTGTATATTCGCAAGAATAACACAAAGCAATTTCAGAGTCTATGCAGTGTAATTGCCTAAATCATTTGTCTGTCATTTTTCTGAGGCGTCCTATACAGTAAGTCCTTAAGAAGTTGCTTACATTTTTTGCATTTGAGCTAGGATTTCACATCGTGAGGCATTTCTGTAGACTTAAGTGCAGCATTTTAATCTGTAGTATATAGCGTCAAGTGGTGTGAGTAGAAATTCAACCATGCTGTGACACAGGGAAGGATCCCAGGGAAACAACAAGATACGGGGGGATAAAGAAGGCTTAGACAGAATTACTGTCAAAAGAAACTAGGAAGTAGCGTTTGAATGTGACCCAGAATTTAGACACCTTCTATTGATTTTTAACTCACTACCAGAAGGTCTTTAATAGTTCATTGGGGAATGTCGGGTTCATATGAAGATGCTCTGTGTAGTGAAAGTTTTACATATCAAATTTTTATTTATTGCCCAGCAGTTTTCTTTAACAGTTGTAGTGCTTTAAGTGCCAGATTGAGAGAGTGGCTACCTCCTAGTATTTCATAGAACAAATGGGTGACTGATGGTACACTGTTTGGCCATTAATGCAGCAAAGGTTACTCTAAGGTTAGCTCACACTCTCTGGCTTGTCTCAGTGTGAGGGTTCTCCTGGGAAACAGGCACTCAGCAGCTTTCTCTATCGTTTCTCTCACTTTGTCTGACTCTTGACTGCTATTAGTTTCTGGTTTGAGTTCATCTCTTATTTATATGTACATATCTGCACATGCATGCATATTATTCAGGCCGCGACCGGTGCTGTGATGATCGAGGCTCACATTACTTACTGTGGAAAGAAAAAGGCGGCGTGCACAACCTCAGGCAGTGAGGCCAGCCTGAAATATGGGTGATACACTCACACGGACACGTGCTCACATACAGTATACACACACACACATGAGTGTGTGTTCACACACGCACATTGAAACTCCCTTGCAGACAGAGTGATAATAATAGTCTAGCATCCATTCATTTTTTGTGAGAACAGTCATTACTGTCATCACTGTTCCTCTCTGAATCACTTACTGTCAGAGCACACACACACACACACAAAGACACACTCTCTCACTTTGAATGTTACCTACCCTTTCAACCTCTGCTTCCATATTTCTATTTTTCTTCCACCTACCCTGCTACTGGTGAATCCTTGACATGACAGAGCCGTCTCGTGTTTGGCCCCCCATGGCTGCCTGTCAGCCAGGAGACAATGGGGACTGGGGCACATTTGCCTTTCTAAAGAGGCAGTGCTACTTCACCCATCCTCCCCATCACACTTCCTCTCTCGCTCTCTCTCTCTCTCCTCGTCTTCCTCTTCACTCTCTCTCCCCCCCTCACTTTCTGTCAGCTGTGATAACTCATTAATATGTCACAGACCTGTGTGTGTCTTCCTGGGTGTGTTACAGGAGGCCTATCAGTGTAAGAGAGCCAGTGAGCTATGTGATTGGGTTAAACACAGGGACCTGAGTGAGGTAAAGGCCAGCCAGGCTTTCGTATGTGAGCATGCATCACACGTGCAATGTTGTTTTTTAAAATCCTCTGTTGAGGAAGCCAGTGTGTTGCTATTGACTCCGTAAAAGAAAAAGTGTCCATCCTACCTGTTTTGTGAATTCTATGTTCATGCCTGGTAGCACCTAAAGGACCCTAATATAAGAACTGCCTCTTTCTGTGTTTTTCATACATACAAAGACAGAGGTTTCTTCTAGAATTACAGATATTAGTTTATCCCAGAACATGCAAGAACTTGTGCCTCAAAATGATTTTAATAGGGAGAAAGAAAGAAAGGGAAAGAAGGCAAGAGAGGGAGATAAAGGTTAAAACACACAAAGAGACACATCGAGATGTTCCTCCAGCACCCCTTCCCCCTCCCTCAGGAAGACAGATTGATGTTTAAAACATCACTTTGACTGAGCCAGGTTCAGCAAGAGTTAAATGCTTTGATCATTGTGCTTTTTATGCCGTGCACCTGACCTGTGTGTGTGTGTTAACCGGGGCTTCTTAATGGTGGATGCTGCTCAGCATGGGGACTCGGCAGTCATGCAAACCGAGTTCTGCCCCGCTTTAGGCTGGGTCTTGAGTGTGTGCCCCGGGCGCTTCTTCCTGAGTGGTCCCCAGGTGCTCCTCAAACTGACATTACACTCATGCACACACAAACACACTCAACCAGAGCACACCTGGGGATTGACATATGCATGCACACGCACACCATACACACATATGTAAGCATGCATCTGTAATGCTGAGAGGAATGCACGCGCGCACACACACGCACAAACATACAGACAGACAGGCAGCGATGCACAGTATGGCCCCAGGCAGTGGGGATCAGTGAGATGCTAAGGAAGGCTGAAGTAAGGGTGAAGATAGGGTGAGTATCATTTCAGGTCACGGCTTCAAATACTGTAAACTCACCACAGTGGATTACTGTGGTGTCGGTTGAGCTCAATAATCATGAATTATCCAACTTATCAAACATACAGAGTTTTTCCAAGACCAATGACTTTCTTTCTTATTCTGACTCGTGGCCACTGATTGGCACGTCATCCTTTTAATGCGCTTAAACCGATGTTTTTTTTTTCATCATTATACTGCAGTTTGATGGAGGCGAATCCTCTTGTCGCAGATTTGTTTTCTTGGCCTACATCAGGGCTGCCAGCGCTGGGAGAAGGGGTGGGGGAGATGGTGTAGGGTGGTGGTGGTGGTGGTGGTGGTGGTGGTGGCGGCTGTGTATGTGTGCGCTACACAACTGCAGAGCCCCAGTGAAGTTGATTCCTGTCAAGCCTGCAGCACCACACTCAGACAGGGCTTGACCAAGCGTTTAAACACTGCTCTTGGATTTCCCGCTAGTATGGGCTGAGTCGACGTGTCCGTCAGTGAGATGTGTGTGTCCGTGTGTGTGTGTGTGCATCGCACTGGCAAAATCAAGGGGTGCTGGCAGTTCAGAAAGGCCGAAAAGGTTGGAAGGCTAGCTGAGAGCAACAGAGAAGTTGGGTTTGATTAGAGGAGTAAAGGAGGAGTTGATCACTTATGAGCGGAGGGATTGGAAACAGTGACAGCTCATAATAAAGGTGTATACAGACACTGACATAATCTCATATGCACTCATAAGCACCAAAACACTGACATATACTCAGTATAAGGACTTTGCAATGTTAGAATGTCACAAACAGCATATATTGATAGATATTATAGCTACAGGTCCTTGTTTTTTTTAATGCTTCAGGGGGTTTTGTTACTGCCGGTTAGTCTCATAAAAACCAGCATAGCTCATACAAGCTCAATTTTCACTTCAGATATTAGTCTGGAAGACATCCAGTAAGAATCAGTGAGGCTGGCAGACTGATGACAAACCAATCAGTGGTGATAATGACACCAAGCAGGATAGAAATTTTAATTTGTACTTAGCGAGGGCACTTTGTGTTTCAACCTCCAAGCCTCAAGAACAACTCAAATTTAAAACATTTCAGTGACAGCATGTTTCAGGAACAGAACATTTCTTACCAGAATGTATTTTTCCAGTTTGAAAACAAGAAGCAAAACACAAGGTCAGCAAAGTTTCAGGTGCAGGCAGGATTTATGTTGATATTTCAGCAAAGGAAAGTGCTTATTAATCATCTGTTGGTCAGTTAAACTGATTTAGGTCAGATTGGCATTTTAACTTAGATTGGCATTATTTCTAGTACATTAAATTCCTCATTTTGCTGGGAAAGCCCTTCAACCATCTCAAGGACCCCTGGGGGCTTCTGGCCCCATTTCACAAACCACTGCTTAAAATGCGCTACCACATACATACTGTACGTACAGGAAGACACACACACACACACACATATGCATACTAAATCAAGTGATGCTTGTGTCCAGTGCTAAGTGATAGACCTGAGATGAATGTCTCAAGAGAGGGTGAGACAGAAGGATGATGGGATGAAAGGATGGTGAGAGAGTGATTGGACAGGGGTGGGGGAGGGGGTGTGTGGTGTTGCTATGGGCGATGGGCAGGGCAGGTGGTTAGTGACTGGCAAGATGAGCATGGTGGCGAAGATGTGTGTGAGTGTGTGTGTGTGTGTGTGTGTGTGACTGAGACAGGAAGTCAGCTTGTTCTCTGTGCTCGGACAGTCTGTTGGTGTGGGGATTTGAGATTTGGAGGAAATGTGTGTATGTATATGTGAGTCTTTTGTGCCGCTGTGCTCTTGAAGTCCTATTAAAGCAGCAGAGGGGTGGGGGTGGGTGGACTTGTCACTTCAGAGAGGCGGCTGTGATGCGGTGGTGGAGAACGGAGGGGATTGACTGTGTGAGTTGGCCTTGAGGGAGCTGAAGCCTTGGGAACATCAGTCATCCAGCGCGACAAAAGAACAGTTTTGTGTATTTGTGTTTGTGCATGACAAAGTTGATGAGAGTCCAAGCATGCAAATGTTTATTTGTTTTGTGTGTGTGTACGTGTGTGTGTGTGTGCATGTGTGTATGAGTGTGTTAATGTGACTTTTTAAATTAGGCTGCCACTGCAAGATTTAAATGATAATGGATCTATTGACCCTGAGAAATGCTGCATTTGCGAGTGTGCAGTTTAGTAACCGAGTTGGGGGGGAAAGGGGGCAGTCATTGAATTCACCATTTGTGTGTGCGCGCGCGCGTGCGTGTGTGTGTGTTTTTGCAGCAAGTGTGTGCGTTGGCCTGCTTTGTCCTCTCTCCTAAATGGACTGAATGAGGAGATGGGCGTTGAACTTTTTGTCTGGTGTGTATGTGTATTTATTTTGGTGAAATGTGTTTTTCCTGTTTTGATTGTGTGCAGGCTTAAGAAGGGATCACAAGAGAAACACGCACACACACACACACACACATACACACACACACACACACTCACACTCACTTGGCTTTTATTGGAGCAGACAAAGCACACAGTCAACCAGCTGGCTGCACGACAGCCACAATAACATTAATGCAACACTTATCTATCCAAACATATTAACAGACATTGTGTGTGTGTGTGTGTGTGTTGGTGGGTGTGTCACGCAGTCCTACAGTCCAAGGTCAAAGTATTTTATCTTTCTCTCTGCCATCTTCACTCACAGTCTTTCTGTCAATCTGCCAATTTCTCTGGTACATGTACTCTTTCCTTCTCATCTCCTTCCCTCGTTTGGCTTTTCGCTCTCTCTATCTCTTTTCCTCTTGTCTCTTTATCTCCTTTTTCATCCGTCTCTTTCTCCCAGCATGATTCTCCATATGCCTCTGGCTACCGGACAGCCACCTCTCTTTTGGACATTCTTTTTCTTTATCCATCTATTTCTTTTTTCTTTCATCCTTGCCTCTTTACCCTGTATTTCTCCCACTTCTACCTCTTTTGCTCTCACTCTTTCCATCCCTCTAGCTCCCTCTCTTTTGTTTTTCTCCCTTTCTCTCTCTCTTTTCTGTCACTCCCCCTCTATTGTCCTTGTTAATCTGGCCTGCTCTCTGGCTGTGCCCTCGTGTCCAAATGATGCATTAATCCAGGTTACCCCAACCCATTGTTTATGCTGTACACCCCACGCAACGCTCTCTTTCACACACATATACACACACTCACAAAGGCTCCCCTTGTGTTGTCACATCACGCAGGCCCGACACATGACAGACAAACAATAGCCCGATGTCACTCCTGACATTGCTGAATGTAATCTCAGATCCTTAAACATGGGCGTCACTGACAATAAATTAAGCCATCATTTCAATTTGCAGCCAACTGGAATCACCGTGATAAATTCATAGTGTTTTTCTGTGATTTATCACTCTGGACGTGTGTCTCAGTGACCTGCGGCCTGTGCGTTGCTCAATGCATATATCTGGCTGTTATCACACTGAAATACTCATTGTCTCCACAATGCTTTGATTCAGTTTACTCATCCTCATCCTGTGATCAGCTTCCAAAGAAATCTGTATCTAATTCTTCACAGTCTTGATTTTGATTATAAATGTCTGGTGTGATAAACCTTGATAAAGGTCATATAGATCAGAAACTGCGGGCTTTGCTGTTTGATCAATCATAAATTCCACCTTCTCTAATATTCTCATTTAGTCCCTGGGGTATTTAGAAATGTATTTAACTTATATTATTTGCAACAGTGATTAATTTCCCTGGGAGGTAGATCTTAGACGGTGGATGTTAGAGTGTGTGTGTGTGTGTGTGTGTGTGTGTGTGTGTGTGTGTGTGTAAAAGACACGGTGTCCTTGAACAGGCTTATTGCTGCAGCTGGAACATCATACGCTCTCCCTTCTCCAACAGTTCTCTCACTGTAACTCACACACACACAATTCTACACACATAAACGTGCACACCAACCAACCCCCCCATTACCGCCCAACGTTTTCCAACCTATTCTCCCCCTTTTCGCCCATTTTTCCCAGCTTTGCAGAAGACGGGGAGGGTGTGAGATGGAGGGCGGCGGTGAAAGAGGACCCTAAAGCGGCTGGCATTTTTACAGGAAGACGTAAATCAGAGTAGCACACGAGCCAGAAGTTTATCCCCTTTGCTTTTCTCTTTTACACATGGAGGAGAGATGGAGGAATAGACTGTACTTGTTTCATTCGGTGAAAGAGAAACATGTTGTTTGCAGTTTTGTTTGCAGCATATATAGCAAGAAAATCAGTGTGAAAGATCAGCATTACATTGATTATGTTATGAGCAAAGGGATCTTTGTTGCTATTAATCCCTATTTTTTTTGTTGCCAAAAAAGCTAAAAAATTCCAGCTCTGGTCAGACTTTAATTAGTACATATATTTTTTTTACTGTATGCACTCACACCCTCTCAGCATGAGCAAAAACATTTGGTTTTACTCGCCCTTTCTCTGTTTTCTTCCTTTTTCCCCCCTTTTCCCCTGTCTTTCTATGCCTAGGAGAGGTACAGAAGAAGCCTGAGGCTGGAAGAACACTGTTCTCATTCTCTCTCTCTCACACACTCTCTTATCATACACACACACTCACACATATATACATACACACAAGAACACACATGCTCACGCACTTCCTTCAGGCCCCTTTGTGATTTAGCCGCAGGTCAATCCTTACGAAACGCTGTGAAATAATTTCTCAGCTTCATCCCCTTTTACAATCAGCGCATGGATTTATAATGCAGACGGGTGTGACCTAAGAACTTGAGCAAGTCTCAGTAAATTGGGCAACTTTTTGTAATACTTGATTTCTGTAGTCAGCCCACTGATACTCCCTCTTTCTCCCCACCGTCCTTATTTCTTGCTGCTATGGAAGTTATCATTAAAGGTGATTGGGCTTTAAAACATATTTTCAACATGAGCCGCCACACATAACACCTGGCACTTGCGTGTGTTTAACGGCGGGATCTCACTGTACGCCGACATTTTCTGCACGCCACAGTCGATTTCTCGTCTCGTTCTTTCCTGCAAGATGTTCGTATGATTCCATTTTGCAAGCGAATCATTTCAGGGGTCTCACTACAAGTTGTGTTTTCTGCTTGAGCAAAGATATTGAAAAAAAATCTTCCACTCCATCCATTTGTGGATTATTGTCCAATCTGTTTGATGTCATTCTCCGTTCCAGTCTCTCTCGAGTGCACCTCTCTCTCTTACGTTCCCTCTCATGACACCCTCACTTTACTTTTGTTGTTATTATCTCAGCCCTGCATATACAACTCCCTCACTTCATTAGCTGAAGGAGAACATCCCTTTTTATTCATGCCTCAATGGAGGGATGAACCAAAGTGATAAAAGGGAAGAAAAATGGTTCACGGCCTACGCATCCTCCTGTAGAGGGAAACTTGAAGGCTAATAATTGTATGTCTATTCTCAACGGCTCTCCGAAGGCACTGTTCTTGGTATGGGCTGGCATGGCTTGGTTGGGCAGACAGTATGAGCATGAGCAGAAATGGGAAATCCCTTTGTCCCTGCTTGGGATGAACTTTGTAAATGAAATAAAGGGGGAAGAAGAGGGTCGCTTTAATGGAGTCTCCTTTCATTCTTTCATTTTCTAATTCTGTGCAAGGACTGTTGCAGATTAGCAAGTAAAACATTTTTAGAGTAAGACATAGCTATTTCCTCCTTGGCTTTGCCTAAAAATCAATAGGAGTATCCCTGAAAAAGCTATGCTGTGTCCCTGAGTAGCTCTCTAACCCTCTGCACCCCAAACCAGCCTTATCTGCCTCTCCCAGCTGGGCCTATGAGCATCAGAAGTGTGGAGCGGTATAAAGCTTGGATAAAAAAAAAAAAAAAAGCTTTAGATTCTGTGTGCATGCGCAATGTGTGTGTGTATTTAAGAGAGTGAGCGAGTGTGTGGATGAGGTTGCACAGGTTTTTGTTTTTATGCTGCATATGTGTTTTTTTTAATATGTGTAGTATATCTCTGTGTTTGTTAACTGTATGTGTACAGTTATAAACATGTCAGTGGGCCTCAGAAATTGAAGGTGTGATGATCTCCCCCCAGCTGCTGCTGCTGCTGCCAAAGTCACACATACCTTGTTTCCGGACCGTGATGTATTGGGTCTGAACCGTGTAGTTTTTGACAGTTCCAAATGAAGGATGGAGAAGGACAGTTTGTCACAGACAAATACTGGATGTTCAGTGAAGCTAGAGGCTGCCATTCTCTCTTTAACCTCAGTTTTAGTCTTTCTTCCTCTCAAGTCCTTGTTGCTTTCTTCTTATGTTGTTGCCTGTAAAATGAGCTTCAAATGGCTCTCAAAGAGAATTGACAGAAATAGAAAAATCCACAGGGACATGTTATACTCCCGGTGGCATATACATTACAGGCACAATTATGTAAAAAAAGAGCAGGAGTTCTGCTCAGTGTTCGACTAAACAGGCCTTCAAGTGGGAAATGACTCTGGTTTCAACAGAGGTTCCAGAAACAGCACAGCCAATCCTTATGAGGATGAAGCGCTTCTTTGATCATTACTTAAGAGGCAAAAAGACCTTCTCTCCATTTTAATTTCTGCCCGTCTTACCTGGGACTGGAGGCTAGAGCACAGCCTGGGAGGCAGCAGAAGAAAAGGCTGTGCACTTTGAAGTTATTGAAATGAGGGGAGGAACTGGCAGGAAATACCAAGGAGAGCTAAGTAAAGAACTTGTTGAGCTGCTGGAGAGGTTCGCCCGAACTGTCAGCCTCAGCTCTCCGTCTCTGAAGTTTTTTTTTTCTTTTTTTTTTTTTTTTGGACTTGAAAGTGAGAATATTTGATGGATGTTAGCTTTGTGCCTCTTAGTAAATATATTGTGCATTTTTCACCATGCTTCAGGTGCATACCTGTGCTGAGGAAAAAACCAACAGCTGCCCCCTATGTCAAAGCAGCATTTCTGTAGTGCCCATACATTGCCTCTAATGAGACACGTCTGTTTGTGTTAACCTATTTGCTAACTCAATATGTTATGGTTTATTCAACAGTCAAGCGAAAAGCTGTCAGAATCCATTGATTCCTTGGATGAGAAATCCCACAATCCAGACATCATCCTGGAAGGCATGTTGCATGGCTCTTAACCCTTTAGAGAATGGCTGTTCCTGACAGGGTCAGACTGATGTCATCTGAAAGCAGTGAGGACCTGACACCAGTGATAACCGTAGAGAAAGCCTCTGAATGGAGCTATGGGCATTGATGATGTTCAGCCTGTCAGGTTGTGTAGAAGCTTCTCCAGCAGTATCCTCAAAGGAAAGACAAGGGAAGCTTCTTTATGTGAAGATGACGTCAGGGGTCATTATGAGTCAGTGGTAACTGAGGCCTGGGAAGAAATAAAGAGCATGAGAGGAGGGAGACGTAGAGAAGACAAGATCATGACTGACCTCCATCTGTCCAGCAGAGCAGAATATTCTTTTTAGTCAAAATAACAGTGTTAGGTTGGTACATTATTGCTTATTTCTGCTGGTATTTCTGTTGTGAATATAGATTGGACTTAAGATGAACTCATATTGTAGTAGGCGGGGGATGTGAACACAGTGCACAGGTGGCACAGAGAAAGGTGTCTTATTCTTTTGTATGTAGATGGACCTCATGCAATTTTGAGCAGGGGACATGAATGATATAGTTATCATGTCCCAGGGTGCAAGCCAAAACCTATTTCCATCTTAATACAGGAAATGGCAGCTTATCATTGATTTTTTGCAAGCGTCACATACTTTCTCCCTTTCACCAGGAATGAAAGCAAAGTGGACTTCAAATGAAATTAAAGATGTAATTTCTTTTAGTACAGGGAAAAAAAATAATAATAACAATCCCTTTTGGTCCGCCTTCAAGGGACAAAAAGAAGAGGAAGAATTTGTTTACTCAAATTGAGCAGTTTTCGCACACACATGCTAGTATTTAGCACATGCTAGAAGACTAGGAATTGACTTGTTAATTCCCTATAAATTGAAGTGTAGATGTTTTGCACCTCTCCCAGATCGCTTCACAGCTAAATGTGAGTATTAGGTCTGTGTTCTCTTCTACTCTACTACTGGCTGCTGAAAAATTGTTGTCTTATGAGCTTATGTGTGTGGAAGGGAGTTTATAGTGGCCTGCAAGGAGTTGGATTCATGCGTATGTGTGTGTGTGTGTGTGTGTGTGTGTTTACAAAAGACATAAACACCCCACACACAGAGCGTGTTTTTTAATAATCATTATGCAGCAGAATAGCTGCTTTGATGCATGCAGCTCTTGGGCAATTTGTTGTGATTTAGCAATTCTACCACAAATATTGGCTCTGGCCTGCATGATGAAATGCTAACACATTTTTAACCACTTCGCAGTTTGATCCTGAGCCACGCTGACAGGTGCACATCACGCAGCTTTAATATGGAGGGCATCAGCAAAATATTGCGGGCTAGACTTGCAGAACCTGAGGGTGCAGCAAAGAGTTCATGTGCAATTTACATGGTTAATATGCCGTTGAAAGCTGCACAGGGTCTCTGTGATCATGTGTGCTTGTGTGTTTGTGTGCGCGTGTGCGGGTACATATGAAAGCGGTGTTGCTGTGGAACGTTAATTAGTGCTGATATGTTTCCCATTTCATCTACAGCTGAATGTTCCCTGTTCACAAACCTTGATCAACGTTCATTCATTTTAGCCATATTACAACTCCTCCCCACCCCCCACCCCCATCTTTCTCTCTCTCTCTCTCTCCCTTTTTGTCTCTCTCTTTCTCAGCTTGTAGAAGTGTTAGCCATTACCCCGCTAATTTACGCTGTGATGGGGAGAGGGGGGAACTGAGCGGGAAGGGGGGGGAACATATAGCCTCGGTGCTCTCTTTCCTCGCGCCTGTCTGTTTCTCCTAATAGCTAAATGTTTTCTGCAGTTCGTTCATGTAACGCCAGCTTGGGAAGCTCTCTTTGACAAAGAGGTTTTAGGATGAAATATAGCAAATTAAGCATGCTTAAGCTGCCTTCCTGAGTAAAATAATAGAACTTTAAATGATGTATCATGGGGGTTTTGGGAGCCTACCACCACATTTGCTGTCAAAATGTGTCAAAGTTAAATAGCCCAGGTGTGCACTGATTGGGACTTATTCAAATAGGCTGACAATTGCTTGTTTCAAGTGTGTCTAATCAGAGTTGGTTCCCATCCTAATTCTTTGATATGGCTGTTTGCTGTCATTTATTTATTCTGGTGTGTGTGTGTGTGTGTGTGTGTGTGTGTGTGTGTGTGTGTGTGTGTGTGTGTGTGTGCATATCTTGGCAAATATTATATTAAAATTATAATAAATTAAAGCCAGTCATGCTGTTTGAGAAGTTGAGATGGTCTAAATAAAAATGGAAGACAATTTAATAGGAAAATAGCGCACTGTCCTGGTGAAAATAACATTGTGCGCACTTCCATAAATAAGTCTCTGACCTGACCTACTTGTGTTGAGACCTAGTAACGATAGTATGGCTTTACGGCAGGTTTTTCAAATGTGAAGATTTTTTAAAACATTTTTTTTCCTTTTGTTTGCAGTCTCACACCTACTGTACTAGAAAGAAGAAAGTTTGACCACCATAAAATTAAGGATAACAAATAATATTGATAAAATAACATTATAAAAACAACAAATTAGTAATAACATTATACTATTTTGGTTGGACATGAACAGCTTTTCAAATGATTTTTATAAAGTAGGCCATTGTGATTCTATACAGTAGATGTAATTGTCACATCGGGCTGCATGTATACATGCACGCACGTACGCACGCACACACACACTGCTGTCCCAGTCGTCCTCAAGGTCACGGTCCTCCCATCCTCCTCTCTGTTTGTCCCCATTTATCCCGTGTATAATGGGAAATGCTGACTGGTTTAGGACATACATTTAACACCCCCGTCACCTCCATACAGGCTTTTGTAATCATGTAAACCTTGCATGGCTACATGGAGGCTTTTGTGTTTAAAGGTTTGTATGCGTATTGATTGTTGTCCAGCTATAATCAGTCAACATAAAACATAGTTGCTGTATGTGAACAACTATACTTAGTATCCTCCCTGTCTTTTCATTCATTTTTGCTTCCCTTTGTACAATGAAAGTATCCACAGTAGTAATGTGATACAGGTCTGAGGGAGAACATGAAGGTCAGTAGTAGTGGTGCATGCACTTGTGGTTAACCTCCTCCTTCCTCCTTTCTTTATTAGCTGTGTGCAGCTGTATTAGGGTTCCCCCACGGGAAGAAAGAAAGAAATTAAAAATGGGTAGGGGCAGTGAGCCTGACCGACATTCATATATATTGTGCCTTCCTGGGCTGGAACTGTCTTGCTGTGTGTGTGTGTATGTGTGCGTGTTTGTGTGTGTATTGGGCAAATATAGGGTTAACGACTCCCAATGCCTGGGGTCTATAGCCGCCGTAACCCTGTCAGTTAGTGAGGCCAGGTAATTACCTTAGAATGACAGGTCTGGAGGGCAGTGTGTGTGTGTGTGTGTATGTGCTGAATGTGCATCGATGTACAGTAAGCGTGCACAAATAAGTGTATATGGGCATGCTTGCAGGTTTGTGCCTACCATGTGTTTATATGTGCATGAAGCTGTGCACATGCATTGTGTGTGTGTGTGTGTGTGTGTGTGTGTGTGTGTGTGTGCAGGTTATTTGGGGGGCTGGGAGAGATAGGAGATGGATGGAGAGCTGCAGCATTTCTTATCCCATTCAATTCAATTAGTCAGGATATATTGACGTGTGCAGAGGAACACCTGCTTGCGTATGCAAAGCACACAGCAAGAGGCTTGACTTGACAGCTACACCCAAATGCACCCCTCCCCTAAGATCAGCACATATTGTTAGTAGGATGACATTATTTTCCACCAAACAGACCTCCTCTCCTCTCCTCTCCTTTCTGTTTGTTCTAGATGGAGTCTCAACACTCGGGCTCAGCTGATTTATTGAATCAAGTCTGAAGGGAATACACTGTAGAGTTGCAGTAGTTGCATAATGTTCATATCCAAGATACATTTCTCCCTCTTTCAAGTATTTTAGGTTGTTGCAAGTCAAGCCGGGCTTCCGTAATATCAGCTATTGATACAGACGTAAAGTGATGGGACTCAAAGGAGTAGAAGACAGAGTATTGTTGCCATGCCCGTGTTAATGATCACAGACATTTCCTTAACAACGTCTCTACTTATCTCTCCCCAGGCCATTTGTTTCTTCTCCATGCGACATAGTCATCTCATTTCTCCTCCTACCTTGCGTCATCTGTCCATTTTTGTGGCGCGTTTCTGTATGTGTGTGTGTACTATATGGGTGGGTGTACACTCCAACATGTTTATTGTATGCCTTTGTGTCCCCGGAGATTTAAGCTACTCAGCTCCCGTCATGGTTCCACTGAGGTGGGATTTATCCAAGTATGTGTTCAAAACGACGCCTCCAGCACAGCATATTACAGCACCTTAATCCACAGTGGGTTATACAGAGGAGGAGAGGAAGAGGAGAGAGACTGAGGACAGAAAGGACAAGATTAAATGTGCGGGAACAAAGGCAAAGAAGCAGGAGTTAGAGGAAGAGGAGGAGGAAGAGCATAGAAGGTTGGAAGATTAGGACTGAATCAGAGAGAATGACTACAGAAGTTAAAACTGGATTACAGGTTGTGTGAAGATGTAGTCATCAGAGACTCCAATAATGCACGCTAGCTGCATTACTGCAATACTGCTACTCCAGAGGAGGAACGTGTATATAAAAAGTGGGGCAGTTTAAATGCAGTAAACATGCTCAACTTTGAGAAAAATGTTGCTGAGCTGGTGCATAAATATTGAGCTGGTTTAGGATCATTAGAGAAACTTTCTAAAATGATGACTGCTATGAATTCTATACATGTTATAACTATATCTTATTCAGTCCAGGTTTAAAAAATAGGTGCCTACTCATCGTACCTTTGTGTTGGTACCTGCAAGTGAATATCATAAGTTTTTGGTTCATTTTGACAAATGGTCAATTGTTGAGCTCGATTCACAAAATAGGTGTGAAAGATACTGATGTGGACAAGTAATAGAGGAGCTTAGAGGTGTTCTCTTCAGTGAAAGCTTTGGACAGAGTTTATATGAAGTGCTATTATTGTATGGTTTTGGAAAACTGTCAATCTGTCTGGAAGGGTTTTTTTTTACAATCGTCTTAAAACATACAGTACTGCACTTATTTTGTAGAAAATCCAAACAAATGGAGGTGTGGGTATGCTGTGAGAGGCTGCAGCAAAATGGAGAATGAGTAACAAAAGATTTCTTAGGGAACTACTGGAGTAGATGTGGATGAGAGAGCAGGTCTTTATAAAGTTCTGTGTCTGCCCCCTCGCCAACCCTCAGGCCTGATCCTATTCTGTCTTTCCTCTCAGTCGCGCATTTAGTCCTGTATTATTCAGCACGCTCGCCAGACAGAATGCTGATTTTGAGCAACTGTGCAAAACCTTAGATTATGTTCAGTGATGTTTTTCAGCGTTCAATGCAGGTTCACGACTGGCACTGGACATAAATTATGTGCTACAGAATCAAAATATGAATGTACTTTCTGGGGAGAGTGGGCTGGTATTCCTCTTTGACCTTGCTTTTCCCTTTTCCCCCCATCCCCCAACCTCTGATCCCCCAACCTCACTTCATCCTATCCTCTTTTCTGCCTGTTGAGTTCTTGAGAAAGATATCTCTCCTGACCACACATCTTGCTTTAATCTCATTCATGCTCCCTTTTACTTAATAGCAGCTTCTGAGTTGGCAGTCACTGGTCTGGAATACTTGCATTTCCCCTGGGCTTGAACTTTTTTTGAACTCTAATTTGTGTGTTTGTGCACCACCTTTAGTCCCATGTTGACAATAAGAGAAACTAATTTAAAGGGCTTCCAAGTATAATCTTTTAAGCTACATCTCTACTCCATAATACCTCTCCTTTGATTGCCTGTGAGGGGCTATTTAAGATGCTTGTTTCTGGGACTTAGATATTTCATAATCACTCTATGATCTTGTTCCATGGGCTTAGGCTTCCTTCATTCAGTTGGACGCTGGCAGGATTGAGTAGCAGGTTTTTATATCAATGTTTAGCACAAGAGGGGTCTTAACAGTATTGGGATGGAAATCATCCAAATCAGTTTCTTTCTAAATAATACTATTGCAAGGATGGTTAGGCTGAAATCAGTAGCACAAGATTTGAAAGAATATTTTTCCAATTTCAGTTTATGTTATGATTGGTAAATTTGTGCAAAATTACATAGAAAATAATCAGATATATGTGAAATGCAGTGATCTGTGTTTCACTGTTATGTGTCAAATCAGACAAAACTCACATATAAAAGTGATTTTGTAGGTTTTTAATTACAGTTTGTTTGGCATCATTAGTATGTACAGCAAAATTCTGAAAACCACGTTGTCGTTTCCATCAAAAGTTGTTGTTGTTCGATAAATTTTAATCCTTGCACAGCAGTAATTGCAAAGGTATTTGGTTTGATGTGTTCTCAGGCATGTTGCTGTGGTTAAGTTTCATTTTCATCGAAAAAAAGTGAAAAATATTATGTAAGCAGGTTAACTGTTAACCCAGGCACTGTAGGATTTTTGTCATCTTTTGTTATTGGTGACTGTAAATGCAAATATATTACTCCTCCATAATCGTTGGGGGAATATTTAAGCTTTCCGAGGTTAGCTTGCTGCAAAATGAGTCACATGACACCCAGTAGTAAATGTGGGGCCTGGAGCTAAGGCAAGGGGAGAAAATGAAAAGGGGGTTGTATTTTGGCAAAAAAAAAAAAAAAAGACTGAGCTATTCTCCCCCCTCTCACTCATCGCTGCTTCCCCAGACAGATTACTGGGCTTTGAAGGCGTCCTCTGCAGAGGCAGAGTTTTAAAATGGGGGCCATTGGATGGGATAGAGAGGGTGGTTGGGGTGGAGGAAATAGGATATAACTCAGAGAAGGAGATTAGTATTGCTGCGGTGTGTGTGTGTGTGTGTGTGTGTGTGTGTGTTGGGAGGGGCTGTCAGACAGAGAGTGACAGAATGAATAGTGTGAGTCTTTATCAGTGTATGTTTGTGTACTGTATGTTCCCATGTGCAGGTATTTATTCAAAGTGATAAACGTTTGAAAGGTGTGACAGTGCAGTCGCTCTCATCCATCCTCCTCATTTCTTTTCGCCGTTCCTACCTTCCATCTCTCCCTGCTCCTTCCTTTCTTCCCTCTTCCCCTCCTTCCTCCCGCTCCATTCCCCTGTGACGTGGTATAGTTATAATCCACTCAGACATGTTCTGATGTTGTTGTTTTTTGTTGTTTTTTTTTTTTCTTCTTGCTTTCTGTTGAGTATTGGCACTCACCCACACACTCTCTTTCACTCTCTCTCTCTCTCTAAATAAATCCCTCACTCCCCAGAGAGAGAGAGAGAGAGAGAGAGAGCTACTGTATGGTCTGCTGTTTCTGTGGCAGCCATTATGTGAATCTGCTGTTTGTTTATTTGTTTGTCTTTGTTTGTTTGTTCATCTGTGTATCTAGTAAAGATGGCATGATAATGTGTGTCTGTGTGTTTTTGCTGGTATGCACGTGCATCTGAGGACTTGTATTTTGTCAGATGGAAAGTAAAATGTGTAAATATTGTGTTGTGTGTTCTCGTATGACTGTGGAGGTTGCACTTGTGTCTGCGTGTGTCTGCTGGGTGTGTGGCCCACAGTGGGTGCTCCTTGTTCACTGCAGGCCAGGTGTCTCTCCTCTCTGCTTCTTTGCTACTCAGAGCTCTGCAGGCTGTTTGATCACAGGATGAGCAGCGAGTGTGTTTGTTCTGCTGTTGCGTGCGTGACGTTTATTGCCTGCCAGTTAAATCCAACCGCACAGCATCAGGAGGCCAGACTTAATACACTTAATTGATAAACCCACGGACAGCACATGTGTCCACATCCACATGTGTTGCTCCAATGATCAATATTAACTAATTTTGTAATAACACATATGTATTGACTGTAGCGCTAGGTATTAAACGTCAAATTGGTGCTGAACAAAATGTGTCGGTAGCGCTGAGTCAGAAACTGTTAAGTAGTGACAGCTTGCATCATATTTCTGGTCAGATTTGTTAGATTATTTACTAATCAGTTCATGCATTTAAATCAAAATCTTTGCCTGTTTAGATGATTTTCTTCAGGCAAAATTTGGCTGCTGGTGTTTAACTTATTATTTAACATTTGAGAAATTTGGTATAAACAATGTTTGTATTCCTCAAAGTAAGGTATTGAAAAAAGTTTAAATTCTTTTGATATTGATACAGAAACACAGGTATCATATTGGAACTTGTATCAAAAATCCATACACATCCCTAACTGAATGCCATTTGGTGCGAAGAATGATCACTAAATGAGAATGAGAAATTGTAGCACATTTTTAGCAAAGTGAAAATGTAGCTATAAGCTCTTTTTATATGCAGCACATTGGTGAAACCTACAATATTAGATTATTAGAAGTATTTTTTTGTAAGATCTGTGACTTTAAGAGGACTTTTCCACAATGACATTTCGACATGTAACAGTAGGGTGAGAATACCCACAATGCAACATTCTGCGTTGCTAATCCTATTGGCTGCTGATGAATCACCGACATGCGTTTGCTAGGAAAAGCGCAGGTGGAAATATATTAATGATGGTTGAATTTCTATTTAGCTGCTTCAGTTTCAGGGTCCTGGTATTGTGCATGCTGATTCACTTTAAAAGAACAGAGTCATTGTTGATGTTATTAGTAACACCTGTGCTTTTCCTGCTTTAACATGTCAACATGTCTGCTGTGAAAAAGGTATTGGCGATAGGAGACCCAGTAAGGCAAGAAAATGTAAATTATTGTCTAAAGCCTATGTGCCCAATCACCTGAAATATAAAAAAATAAAATCAGACATATAATAAAAATAAAAAAAACAACAACTACACCTTTCCTTTGTGAAGTATTTGCAGGATGAGCTGCAGCACAGAGCTACTAGTGTGTTTTCATGCCTGATGTTTTCAAGCATCTGCAGCCATTTTTGTTCGTCTCTCTTTTCTTGAATGCAAAGTTAGATTCATCATAGAGTCACACAATAGATCAGACATGTGCTGCTGACGTCATGTATCTGTCCCACTGCAAACGTATCCCTTTTTTATTGCAGTGTGATCTGTGGCTACCAAAGAATGGATTAGCAAATCAGGTCACACTCTCTATTCCTGTCATTTTCTTTTTTCCGTTCTTGTTTGTTATCCCTTCATTGTTGCTGAATAAAAGCTAAACACCAATGTCTGCCTTCCAGAGTGAGCCATACCTCCCAGGCGTGAGAATACCCACAATGCAACACTCTGCGTTGCTAATCCTATTGGCCGCTGACGAATCACCAGCATTCTGCGGTACAGTATGCGTCACTGCTGAGCGGTGTGCCAGAACGAGACGAGGCTAAATGCTTAACTACACCTTAAGCTTGTCAGATATGAATGAGCTGGAGGACACAGAGTGGAGCTGGGCCTAGATTAGTGGCTTTTTGTTTGTGTGTGCAGGAGTGTGTGTGGTTCTCTGCAGTATGTTCGTATCAGAGACTGTACAGGTGTTGTTTGAGGGGAGAACCTCCCCTCTTCACCAGTGAAGTTGAATTAGCAGAGCTTATGGAACGATTTCATGTTAATGCTGCCAAATACAGTTCTTTAATCTGCCATGATTCCCTGTGCAGCATGGTCTTACTGCTTAAGAATACCCTGATTATTCTTCTATCGCATACATTAACTTTTACTCCCCTCTTGAGGAAAGTGCCCAGAAAGCAGCCAAGCATTATGACTCCCATTTAAGAACAAACACAGCAACAAATCTACACACACACACACGCAAAAAAAACATAATATACCTTCATTGACTTGGTTACATGGGTAACAGAGGGCGGCAGGGGGGGGGGGGGGGTGAAGAACAAGAAAACGAGGGGCGCAGAGGCGAAGGAGGAGGTTCGGGGCCCAGGATTTAATTTCCGCTTTGCACTGTGAGATAAGTCAAGCTTAATGAGCTGACAGAGAGAGATGGAGGGAGCAGGGGAGCTATGAGAGCCGGGGCACACAGAACAGGGGGAATGAAGAGGAGAGAGGAAGGGGCAGGAAAGGAGGAGGGGGAAGAGGAGGAGAGTGTAAGAGATAGTGGAAAGAGGGGGCATCCTGCAGATTCTGTCAGGCGAGATACATGAAGAGAGGGAGAAACGGAGGGAGAGGTGATGAAGGAGAGAGGGGTAAAATACTTCTGTCAGCCCTGTGATCCCTTTGTAAGTGTGTGTGTGTGTGTGTGTGTGAGAGAGATTCAGAATTTTCATTATGTTGGAAATCCAAAGTGTAGATAGTCTGTATTCACACATTCCTCAGGGAGGCGTAGAACATTTTAAAGGTTTGCTAGTCGCTTCTGTGTGTGTGTGTGTGTGTGTGTCTGTCTATAGAGACTCTCAGATGAACCCTACTGGTTCCTACTATGCTGACAGTAGCTTCAGGACTTTTGCTGACAGCAGCTTATTTACTGACTGTGTTTTGTGTTTCTTTTTTTCATGTGTATGTGAATCTACTCTGTTCTTAAGGGATTCTATAGTTTATATTGTTTGGTTTTTTTTATCCCATAGTAGTTTAATGCTTGCTTTATTAATCAAAATCATATGCAAATGTAGGTTATGTAAAAATGTTAGGTGTGAAGTGAGTGAAATGAAACAAGAGCTGACTTGGGACGCTATGCGCCTGCTGTTTCCCTTATGAATGTGTCATGTGTTTCTACTCAGCTGGCTGATCCAAGCAATCCTGGCTTGGGCTGAATTAGTTTATACTCCTCTGTGATTACAACTTGCATGCATTTAAATTTAGAAAAAGGCAGCGTGGGGTGAAAATTGTAACACATGGAATTAACAGGTAAAGACTTGCAGCGAGAGGTTTGCCGGCTGCCGGGAGTGAGGGAACAGTTCCAGCTGAAAGTGGGTGAAAGGTCACTCGTGGAGACTTAAGGAGCTGTCCCGGTGCTGTTTGCATAAGTTGACACCAGGAGCTCTCCATGGTGCTGAAAGAAGCATGAACGCTCTGCTCCCTTTGCCTCTGCTCACACTCCTTTCCTTCTTTAAGACAATTCCTGAGCTGTATTGACATCGTTTCACATTATTGCAAGGTGCCAATAAATCCTGCCTTTATTAGACCCCGCGTATTGATCCATTTTTCACTCTCTCCTCAGATCTCTAACTCTCTCTGCCCATTGCTGCTTAATCCCTGCTATTTTTTTCCCTCCTGCTTTCTCCTTCTTCTTCATTCGGAGGGAAATGTCAAGCTCTATCTCTGTCTCTAGTCCACAAACTCTGTAGAGGGGGAAGGGGGGGGGGGGGTTGTTTGGTGGGGGTGGGTACCACGACCCCCTTCTCTGGGGCTTAAAGAGATTTGCCAAAAATGCCAGCGAGGCTTTGATGGTGGCATCGATACGATTGAGGCAAAGAGAATGATATTTACATTTTCACTATTATTGCCTCATCACAATCACACAGAAACACAGCTAATTATTGCTGGGCCAACAGTGTCAATAGTTTGTGTGTTGATGCTGTGTGTCTCTGTGAACACATACATCTCTGAATAAATGCTTTCCTTTGTGTTGCTTGATACTGATATGATGTTGCATGGACACAGGCACGTATCTGGAAATGCTAAACAGGTGGGAGATAAGCTTGAGTGATTTGCGGCGCGGCTGTGTGCATATGTGTGTGTGTGTGTGTGTGTGTGTGTGTGTGTGTGTGTGTGTGTGTGTGTACCTGTGATAATGTTCCCCGGAGATGTGACTCCCGATGTGCGATGATTTGTGGATTTGTATATGTGTGTGTATGTGGAAGGTGTGGCTGTGATGTTAATCAGACTGTCACGCTAAGACTGAATCCTGCAGGGAAAAGCCTGTTGTGTCTGGAGTTCTCCACAGGACATCCCTTCACAAACATACAAAACTCACACACACACACACACACACACACACACACACACACACACACACACACACAGTTGTTTTCTCTTTGTCTTTGTTGTCCTTTTTTCCTCCTCTTGCCTGTGTGCTGAGCTGATGGATGTGCTTATAGCCTTAGTACACAGGAACTCTGGTCTTGAGGGTTAACACTAAGTATCACAGTGTGTCCATGCCTCCAGTGCCTCTGTGCAGAGCCACTATAGACTCTTAAAAAGGGAACTGTTCAGTATGAACCAATTTTATGTCCCAAGATCACACTGACCATTGTAGTTCACCTTAAACAAGATCACTTGCATAAGAGCATATAGGTCAAAATGCTGTCCAGTAATTGAAAGTGAGGAAAAATGAGAAGAATAAGAAAATAATTAACCCTATTTATAAAGAGGAAATTGTTGTAACGGGTGAAATAAGAGAATAAGAACAGGAAAGCAAGTGAGTAAAAAACAAGCAGGGGTGCACCACAGCATTCTATAGGGGAGTAACAGCTTCTTTCACCACCTATTCTCACACATACCACAGCTGTCTGTGATTTCACGCTGTGCTCATCTGTAGACACACACACACACACGCAGACATACACACACGCACAAAGCCCAGAGGAACTTTTGTCAAATAGTCACCTCGACTTACACATGTTCTAACTGGTAAAGCCACTCACACACTAACACTCCCACTAACACTTACACATCATACGTTCTTTTTCATGCTCTCGCCAGGCATGAACGCACGCACATACACACTCACACTGGCCTCGGGGCTGTAATTTGTCTTCAGTTATCCATTAGTGCAGGTGGACGGAGCAATCGAGTGAAACAGGAAACCGCGAATGAGAAAGAGGAAGTCATACAGAGATATAGTTTGTTGTCGGTAGCTGCAGGATAGAAAAGTATGACACAGAAGGAAGATATCAATAATATGTCTTTGTGCAGCATGTATCTTTCATGTGTGTTCTTTTTCTTTTACTCTGTGTGCCTCCCTGTGTAAAAGTGAGCGGTAACAGACAGCATGCCCCAAGGCTGTAAAGGCCAGTCAACCCTCAGCATTTGCATTATCAGATGTCCACTTGTATCTTCTTTACAGCTGTCAGGGTTACGCTGTAGAGGGTAGACATTGGCATTTCTAACTGTCCAGTTAGCCTCGACCTCGTATCCTTTTTTTTTCTCTGTTGCTGCATCCTCAAATCTACACACACACACACTAGGGTATGATTTAGGCTCCAGAGATGACTTTGGGTTCTGTTTAGCAGGAGATAAGTTGCTCGCATATTCATGTTAGTTGATACACAGAGAGAGAAAGAGCTCTATTTGATTCATATCTCTAATGTGAGTGTTCCACATAGATATGCAGTATTCTGTGGGGCAAAGAAATATCAGATCAGTTAATGAAGTTAGCGCATTTACATTTGCTTTTCAAAATTCCCTTCAACAACAACAAAGGCAACATCAGCAGTGACAATATCGTCATTAAAGCGAATGCTGGGACGGATTCCCACTCCGTAGAGCAATGCATGGTGGGAGAAGGTCACCCTGTTCTGAGAATTCGCTGCTTCATTTCCCAGAGTGCTGCTTGAGTGACTGCTTCAGTGCTTGCGTGTGTGCGTGCGTGCGTGCGTGCGTGCGTGTGTGTGTGTGTGTGTGTGTGTGTGTGTGTGTGTGTGTGTGTGTGTGTGTGTGTGTGTGTGTGTGTGTGTGTGTGTGTGTGTGTGTGTGTGTGTGTGTGTGTGTGTGTTAGAAGTAGAGTGAGTGATGTCAGGGCCCTGAGCGGACAGCCTTTTTTCAGCTGCTGTTAATCACACTCCATCTCTGACAGAAGCACAGTGCTCAGGCCTTTACTGTACTCTCTACCTCCTCCGTCCACCACTTCAGGCAGCTCTCTGTCTGTTTATCCACTGGTCCACCATTCCTTAGCTGCTTGTTTTTTGTCCACCACAATCACATGGATTGATGATGGATCCCTCGTCACTCATTTTCGCACGCTACTTCCTGCCTTCCCTTGCATGTGATGCTTCACATGCCTAACCTGAATCCATCCAACTGCTCATTCAGATGCAATTTTGACAAAACTATTTTATTAAATATTATATATACAGTATTTATATTTATTAAATTATCTGCCCTATGCAATTACTGTATAATTCATTTGGACATGTTTATATTTGCCTTTTTTTCTAAATTTGTGAATGCACTCACAGCAAGGTGCAGACCACAACTGAAATTTACTTCTACTTATTTTACCTATTGATGGATTGAGATTAAAGAATTGAAAAAAAAGGATTGTTTTGTATGGTAATTTATATTTCTATTGTAAAATCACATGACTGAAGTGATCGACTGTGTTTACATACGGTATAACCAGAAAACCAGACCTTAAACAACCTGCAAGGTGGCTAAATATATCCTACACACTGCACCTTTAAAAGTGAAGATAAGATAATGGGTAAAAGTAACATAAAATAAGTAACAGATAAAATAATTAAGAAAAAGCTATACGGTAAAAGTAAGTCTTGAGAGATGATTTAAAAGAAGGCAGTGAAAGTTCCTCAGGTAAGCTGTTCCAAAGGGTTGGAGACCTAGCAAAGGCCCTGTCACTCTTGGTCTTCAGCCCTGATCAGGGAATAGCTAACAGGGCCTTACCAGAGGATCTCAAGCTATGGGCTGGTGAGTAATGATTTAGAAGCTCAGCCAGGTTGCTTGGTGCCATACAATGCAGGGCCTTAAAAGTCAAGACTAAAATTCAAAAATCAATTCTAAAACAGACAGGCAGCCAGTGAAGGGAAGCTAAAGTAGGGGAGATATGATCATGCTTTCATGATTTGGTTAAAAGTCTGGTGGCTGCATTTTGGACATCCTGAAGCCGTGCAATCATGTTTTGATACAATAATCCAGACGAGAAGTGATAAAAGCATGAATAATTCTTCGAAGTGACAAAAGAGTTACTTCTAGAGATATTTCTAAAGTGGAAAAAACACGACCGAGCTAGCCTTTTAACATGGGACTCGAGTCCTGATTTAAATAACTCCAAGGTTTTTAACAGTGGGTGCCACATGCTGAGCTAGAGTGCCAAGAGCAGGCAGAACTTGGCCATAAGTGTGCTCAGGGCCTATAATGAGGATTTCTATTTTGGAGGAGTTAAGCTGAAGAAACCTTTCTGCCATCCAATCCTTAACTGCAGCTAGGCAATTATGCAGGGAAGATAACTTAGCTGATTCAGATGGTCTGCAGGACATGTACAGCTGAGTATCATCTGCATAGCAATGAAATGAAATATCATTCTGTTTGATAATGTGGCCCAAAGAGAGTAAATAAAGAGAAAATAAAATTGGTCCTAGAAGGGGGCCCTGTGGCACCCCATACATAGACAATGCTTGAAAGGAGGTAAAGCCAACAACAGACACAGCAAATTTTCTGTTAGAAAAGTATGAAGGGAACCACTGGAGGGCAATCCCGGAGATACCAGCCCATGTTCTCAACCCTTCAATAATAATGCTATGATCCACCATGTCAAAAGCAGCGCTAAGATCAAGCAGAACCAGCGCCGAGCATTCACCTGCATCAGCCTTCATCAGTATATCATTGTTAACTCTTACAAGGGCGGTCTCCGTACTCTGTTGCTGTCAGAAACCTTTGATCAAATGTCCTCATCTTGTCTATGACTAAACAATCAAAGGTCTTAAATAAGAAACTTGGCTTGTGCTGGTCGGAGGTGATGAGCTCTGAAAAATATTTTGTTTATCTTTAATTTCACTGTTATAAGATTGTAATAAAAATGTCATATGTGTGCTGAGAGCTTTGATTTCTTCCACTGTCTCTCAGTCTTCCTACACTCCCTTTTCATGCCACGAATTCTTTCAGTATTCCAAGGTGATACAATAGATGATTTGGATTTAAATATACATTTTAGTGGAGAACAAGCTGTGCTCACCTGGTTTGGACTAGGTCTCAGTAAGAAACATAAAGTCAAGATTTTCAGATAAAATAAAATCACTTCAAATAAATGGCTTATTTGAAAGGAATCGTACATTTAAAACAGCTAACCTGACATCATTAGTAGTAGGCACAGCAGTTTTAACAACAACAGTAATAGGGCGAGGGTTTCTCTTGGGTAGGTAGGTCTTTCTAAGTGCAGTTGAAAATCTATTAGTTATTAAAACTTGGATATTAGTGATACCTGATTTTAAGGCAGGGTGACTAAAATCAGGACTTTCAAGGCGTCATATTGTAAAGGTCTTGCTGGAGTGTAGGGCCAGTTCATGTGTGTGTGTATATATATATTAATAGTGAGCAGAAGAGGGAATGTAGGACTTGACACTGTTATTATAGCCCAGCGAATCTCTCACAGCAATGGGCAGCAGCACAAGTAAAGCTGATAAAATGTGATGGCTAACCTTCTCAACAGCCAGATACACATTCATCCACATGCAGTTAATACGCCCACAGTCTCTGAATAGCTACATGCCCAAATCTAATTTCTCTCATGCACTCATTTGTAACAAGGAAATGAACAGTGTCTGCTACTGATATCACGAAAAGGTCACTGCAGCATCTTGTCTCAAAATACTTTTCAGATGTTTTTTGTTTATTAAAAAAAAAAAAAAAAAGTTGTGTGTATTAGTTCAGTGGCCAACTCCACACTTTCTGTGAACTTCATACCCCTCCTCCTCCTCCTTCTCCACCCCCAGCCCCTGGCCTCTCTTCAGTGCCAGATGGTGCAGCCCATCACTGTTAACAGGCAGAGATTGGGAAAAGGAAGAACAGTGAGATGGGGATAGCCAGGCAGGCAGTCCATGTATTATTAATTGTGAGTAATAGAGGCTTGTATGGCTGTATACATTATTGAGGCCAGGTCCTTCCGAGGGCAGTTAAACTGAAGTGGCCCTTGGCTTAATGGATTGGGACAGTGTCAGACTGAGAGCACATTTACCAAACACCGGGTGTAAAGTTAACTGTTAACTGTTTATACCATGCTGCAGATGAGGGAACAGTATGAATCTGAAACTTTGTAAGCATTTCACACCAATGCAGTGCAAAAGTGTGGTGAAGAGTGGGAAGATACACTGACTACAGTTAAAGGGGACCTATTATGCTCATTTCCAGTTCTATATTTTATATTTATTTTATTCTGGGACTCCACTAGAGTAACTTTGCATGACTCACTGTTCAAAAAAACTCCTTTATAAATTTATCTTTATACAGCCCCTCAGTTCAGCCTCTGTCTCTTAAAAGGTAGTTTTAACTCCTGTCTCTTTAAGGCTCCCCTCCCAATGAGCCCACTCTGTTCTGATTGGCCAGCTTTCTGGAAGCATGTCGAGGGGCAGCACGTATCAGAGTCGTGTTAAGTTATTGCCGATGCAGATGAAGAATTTACAGATATTTGGAGCTATTTATTCAGCGGATTAGTTATAAATAATGCAGGGGGGAATAGTACAAGCAGAAACAGCCACAGTGATGATGATGTTTGATGAAGAGCTGCAGACGACCAGCACACCTCCAACAGGTAAACAATTATTTTACTTTGCCGTGCTGTGTAATGAAAAAACTTTATGAGGTGATGATGTGTCAGTGTTTTCAGCTTTTTCCGCTGCCCCCAAGTGGCCATAAAAACAGTTAATGCAGCTTTAAACAAAAAGCGGCAATAATGTGGAAAGATTTATATGGTCCTTTATATTACTTTGTGTGGCTCCCTGTGCAGTGGGAGATAATATGCCCTGACGCAAAACTACCCCAATATTATTCATGTACTTTTTGACTTCTTAATTATTCTGATAGAAATCTCTAACTCAAGTGTCAGTATGTGTGTGTGTGTGCGTGCGTGCGTGCGTGCGTGCGGTATTTGCTGGCAGATGCTGGGCCTGAAGCTGGGAATTGATACCACTGCACACCTGAATTCTGGTGCAGGTACCAAAATGATACCTTACTTCCCCGAAAATATAACATTTCTCCACAAAAAAGGTTATGCTTTAAAAAATGACCTCAACAATGCCCCACTAAACCTGAATCAAAGCACACTTGTGTGCCTGTCAGCTCTGCATGAGCCCTATTCATATTCGTCTGCATCTGAGCACATATACAAACACCTACATAGTTATTGAAGTCATATATATGATAGTACACATTTAGGGCTGTGCATCTTGTCTGGATAAACCTCTGTCTTTACACGAGACATAGCAAGCTGTTGAGCCATAACGGTAATCTACATAATTTAGAGTCTGATACGATCTGTCTGCCGTTTATAGTGTGTGGTCTTAATATTGTTGCAGATATCTGCCTACCTTTCACGGCAGAGATCTAATTTGATATTATTAGTGTTGTTTTCTGGCCTGCATTAGCATGCAGTGTCGGCTTTTCTCCTGTTTCGTGTGTAGGTGTATAAAAACATGACACTGATACAGAGAATCTGATATGAGGGCTGTTGAGAATCTTAATGTGTTTGCTGTTGCATAAGTAATCTTATACTTTGTATCGGCTGACTTCACGCATGCACGCACGCACGCATGCACGCACACACTCATACTGTAGATACACAGAGCTGTTGGACTGTGCAGCTTGGAGAAGTGTGAATGTTGGTTTGAGTAGGAGGAGTGTCGGGTGATCCTCTCAGCTCGGTGGCAGGTTCTGTCATTCGAAAGAACAGTATCACTCTGCATTTACATTGATCCTTATTAGGCCTGGAGATTAAACCCTCTGCAAGTGCGAGCTAGCTACAGTACAGCTGCAGTGCCTTGGAGTTTCACCGTATACCACTCAAACACAGGCCTAAACGAACACACACACACACACACACACACACATACACCCACTCAGTCACTCACTCAACACTCTGCAGTCATGCTTCAGCGTTAATCTAGGACACAGTCACCAGGAGACATTTCTCTGTCTGAACCTTTTTTCATGTGGATTTTCCAATTCACAGTTTCACAGCAAGTCAGTGCTTCTTGTGATATATTTGGCTTGCAGAAATTCCAGCTTTTGCAATTCAGTTTTTAGAATTTTTTTTTTTTTAATCAGCAAAAGTTACCATTAGAATATATATTTTTTACCAATAAAAGCATCAGGTTTTTTTTTTTTTACTTTAAACCAGGAACAGCATTCATTTTCATTTATTCCTTTTAATTTCTGAACTTTTCTTGCACCTCAGCCACCAATCACAACCCTCCATCCTTTCAGTCAGGAGGCGTGTGCAGTCGAGTATGATGGGATGGATGGAGGTCTCCAGGGTAACAGGACAGGTCATGCGGTGTTGTCATGTTGTACAGTTTCCAATTATATTATGGGCTGTTTGTTTCCTAACCCTCTGTTGTGGAGTCACCCTGGCAACAAGCCAGCAATGCATGCAACATTTTGAGTCACCTGTGTGTGTGTGTGTGTGTGTGTGTTTTTGCATGTGAGTCACACACAAGACCAATATTAGAGTAAAGACAAGCAATGGTAGTAAAAGGGAAAAAATACACTCATACACACATACTACAATTTTTTGCCCTTGCAATTTTCCATATCCATTTGAATTCCCATGCACTCTGAGACATACTGTAAGTGGCTCTAAAAGTGAAATGACTTTCAATTGACAGTTTTTTGAAAGGGAGCCATCCAAACCTGCCTTTAAGCATATTGGATATACCTTTCGCATATCAGCACATATCATATTGTCTGTAATGTTCTACTAAATATGGATGGACCTGCTTGTGCTGTTTAAGCAGAAGTGCTACGTGCAAATATATGTGAATGCGTGTCTGACTGCTATTATGTGTTATCTGTGCCCACCTCTCAGAACACCTCTTCTTTGCTGATAATGTAGGGTTTATACATTCTCTTCCCCATAGGGACAAAAGACTGAAATCACAGGGAATATATATACACACTTACACTTTCATCACAGGGACATGGAGAGAAAGAAAGAGGGAGACTGACAGAGAAAGAGGAAGGGTTGAGAGAGAGAGAGAGAGGGTACAAATATTATTTGCTGGGCATCTCACGTTGTGTATTCTACAGAGGGCTGAGAGATAGGAATCGGGGTGTGTTTCTGCTCTGACATGGACGAAGAGCCACAGAGCACAGACCAGAGCACAGAGGGAAGGAGAGGAAAGGGAAGGGAGAGAGTGAGGCAAGGGGGAGCGTTAGAGAGATACAGATCAGGACCTGGAAGTTGTTCTCCTGTGTCCTGTCATAGATGAGAGGCAACGTGATAAGGAGAAAGAGGAAAGGACAGAGAGAAGAGGGCATGAAAATGGAGGGGTGAAGAAAGGGCAACACAAGGCATTTTACTACTTGTTTTCAAATGGAGCAGTGGGTGAAGAGATCAGTGCGACACAAAAATGTCAGGGAGTCACTACAGTGTACCGTAAAATGGAGAACAAGAAAGTTCAGCGCAGACACATCTGGTTCAGATGTTCTTTTTCTGCATTATGCCACTCTGCAATGGTTTTCCTGTATCGTTATAGCTATTTCAAAGCAATGTAAATGTGAATGCAGCGTGAAAACACCAACATTTAAATGCAATGATCATCAGAAGACGCCTCATTGACTATAAGCCCATACCAAAATTTTGCAGTTAAGTGGTGCATCTTTTTCCTATAGCTCACTTGAAAATGTCAGAGCTGACTTGCACAGAAGCCACGCTGAATACATATTTGTTGTTGTGACGTGAAGTTTTAGTACACTGAAATGTGGCATGTAGTGTCTGTAATGTCCTCTTCTTTTCATCACCAGTCCTTATATATGTATTTAAATACAGACATTCCTTTAGAAAATTAATCTTTTCTGTAATGCATTATTGAGTGTGTAGCTGAAGTGTGTGACATCTGGCATTACACCTCTCCATTGTGTGAAATTAGCCATGCTGTTGCCCAGTAACGCATGACGCCTGCTTCGCGTTTGCTTTGACAACAGTGTTGCTGCGATTGAGCCGCCCAGTGATAGTCTGGTGGAATTCTTCATCCATCCATTCATGGTCCACCGTTCTCCATCCATTCCATCCACTTACCATAGCATCTCTTTGTGGATCTCCAGGCTCAAAGATGCACCCAAGAACTGGCACAATTCCTAATGCAACAGCAACCCTCTTTTTTTCACTCAGCTGGTAACAAAATGTGACATGGTGTGGTGTTCTTGGTGTGGGTTTCACTATTCCCACAACTGGTGAACAAATCTCTTTCCTGTGAATTTGGAGAGCCTCTGGACAGGATGCACACACTAAGTGGGCAAAATAAGCTCCAATAACAACCCAAAGAAGCCCAATAGCATTATACATGTGAAAATGTATTATACTATGTGTATTATACTATACTAAAAAAGAGCTACAATAGAAAATGTATTATTATATGGAATGATAAATTAAAGAAATTGGATAAAGTGGAATCAAGTCATTCCAGGATTCTTGTAGGAATATTATACACAGCTTAAAAAGATAAACCAAGTGAACATAATGATGTTGAATAATGTTTTTAATGTTTCAGTACTTCTTAATAGCATACCAACCCCACCCACCCCCCAGCATATTGCTTGCCTCTAACACACATTGAACCAGCAGGCTATAAAGTTTATTCAAGTGTAGCCTCTTTATTTTGTTTCTGTAAAAAAAACTCTTTAAATCAAGTAGCCTTAATAGCTTGCTGTCCATTATTTGGACATTTAGCTATTAAGGTTATGGGTTACCAATGGCGAGCAAAATTATATTTTTAATGCAGCCCTGCTGTATAATGAAATACATCTCTTGCCATTTTCATAACAAAGAATGTGTAAAAAAAATTACATTTAAAGTCCAACTGAAATTAAATAACATGTTTGATCTGCTACAGCACACATATCTGCTCTTTTCCTGTGGTCTCCTTTGAGAAAAAATCAAAAGGGAGAAATGTATATTTTATATTTTTTGGTTTCATGATGGAGACCCCTAGTTTTGCATTAATGTGATGGAATGCTGTTAATTCTCTGTCTACATACATGGAGACCTTGTTTCCATAGAAATGTTTCAAATCTTTGCATAGAGCAGATGATCTACACTGAGCACACAAGAGCCACAGACTCAGAGCAACAGCAACACATATTAGCTTTCCTGCTTAAGTCTTACAAACATGAACACATGTCTTGTCCTGCACCTTAGCTTGTTGAACAAGCCACCAAACAAACATTCACCAGGGAAAAGAGCACTGCTAATGTCAGTTTAGATGCTGGTGTGGTCCTTACTCTTTAATACCACTCATATAACACACTGTCTGCCCATGACTTGTAGCTACAGTCCAAGTTTGTTTACTTTGTCTCTCTGTGCCGCCTGCCAGCTGCTGTCAATTAAACACAGACAGGATACGCCCCTCCAGCCTGAGGCGGAAAGGAGCATTACTGATATTTCCTCAAATGCCTTTTTCCTTTTTAATAGAAAAACTATTAATAAACTGTATTTAAAACATGTCAGTTTTATCTTTGACTGCAAAAAGGGATGTCTAAATGTGATTTCAGTTGGACTTTAATTATCATTTCTTATACAGGAAGAAATGGATTTCATTAAATAAGCCAGACAAAATACTATAAATGAGCAATTTTGAAGGTGCAGGAGAGATATTTGCTCATTTTTAAGATGATTCCTGGTTCCCTGACAACCTCACAATAATGACAAGACTTCAGCAAGTCACTACTCCCGTCCAAGAAATGGTCCAACACAAAACCGCAGCTTGTTGTTTTTGCTATTCAGTTTTTTTTGTTTGTTTGTTTGTTTTTTTGAGACATTTTGACAAACAAGATCTTGTGTATTAATTGGTAAACTTTAGATTTTGGACAGAGCCAGGCTAGCCATTTCCCTTGTTTCCAGTCTTTATGTTATGCTACGCTAACTGGCTCCTGGCTTATATTTATTGGAATCTTCTCTCACAACTATTCATTAAACCTATTGTCCCCCTTGGATTGCTGTCCAGGAGTTGTTAATTCTGTTTTGTCCAGAGACTGGTAGATCTCACTGATGAACTGAAACGTTATCTATAATTAAAGACATTAAAGACAGAGCTTCTTTTAGTGGGTTAGGTCTTTCTTTACTGCACTGATGCAGTGGTCCGTATGCATCCCAAGGTTACAAAGAATGCATATTTGCTGAGTAGTTAGAACCCGGTTTTACATGATACTCAACAACAATTTCCTTCCCAAACAATGTGTATATATGTTAGAATACTCTACTGTAAATACAACCACCTTGACCTTTTTATAAAACACTGGAGTCATAGAGCTACAAATACAGGATTACATTTAAAAGCAGTCATTTGGGAGCATGAGCCATGCACAAAACACTGCTTTTATTTGCATAGACACACAGACTCACATGAAGAATCAGCATTGCCGGGTATCACCTTGACACCTCATTGCTGTTATTCCCAGCCTGTTGCCCAGGAGACCAGCGGCATGTAGCTGCAGGTGGGTGCAGGGGTGGGTGTTGATGTCTTCCTGCCTCCCGTTGGAGCTCAAGGTCTGAAGATCACATGCTGATAATCTAACAAAGGATTTGTCCACAGGCACAGTCACAGACTCCCAAAAATATACACAATACTGTGCAATAAGTCGGGGCTGAAATATCAGTCTTGGCTTATTGTCCTTCGCCCCTTATTGTCCCTCGTTGCTTCATGAGTCTCACTCAACTATCCCTGTTTTTTTTTTTTTTTTTTTTTCTTTTTTGCAGTATATCATTCGTCTCCCTCTACTTAGCATCCCCTCACCCTCTCTTTCTCTCTCTCTGTCTCTCCTCTCTGTGTTCGGTATGATTATGTTACTAAGCAGAAGTCTCCTATCAGAATGTTCATTGGTGGAGCTCATCTTTGGCTGGTATTACATAACTGCTCCCTTCTTCATCTTCGTGCTGACTTACTTGGATCGTAAGATAAACAGCAGTTAAGTGGAAGCAGAAAACTCAGTGAACATTTTCACAGAGTTGAACGCACTGTTTCCTTACATTTCCTGCTAAAAAGTCAACATGTTGTCGGAGAGAGGGCAGCATAAAGGCGGAGGAAAAAAAAGATATAAAGATGCAAATACACTCACTGCTCTAAACAGTCTTTTTTTTCAAATGGAGTTCAGTCGTCAAAAGAATTTGCTGAGCACTCAGCGAACATCTGAGCCGCCACTCTTCATTTGAATGTGCTTCCCTTTATTCTTAATGTTGGATAAATATGTATTTGATGTAGACAGCTAGAGAGAGTGAGTTCACAGAGGGGGAGAAAAGGTGGGAGAGAGAGAGAAAGCATCACTCATTCTTTGACAGCGCCGGTCGTCACGCTTCTCTGGACTGCCGGAGCTTCACAAGGCTTCCCTCGTCTGCCTCAGATATGAAGGGGACAGTTGCTAAGGCGGAGGCTGTGACCCAGCTGATTCGTAGGTTTTGGTTGCTAAGGCGTAGAAGATGTGATCCATCTGTGAGGTTGTGATCTGGCTCTGGTGCTGCTCAGACAGAGCGGGAGAGAGGGAGGGGAGAGGGAAGAATAGGATTGATCTTAACTGAGAGCATTAGTGCTGTTCGGGGACCATTTTTTGGTATGTCTATCAGTATCACCATCTCTCTCTGTGTTTATGTGCATGTGTGCATCAGGTGTATGTTATATAAAGAGGGAAATACGGTTAAAAGCCCCTGGCTCTGAAAAAAGAAGCCTTAAGGCAGGAGGTGTAAGTCACATCAAACAGACCGCTTTAAAGCAGCTCTGTAGGTTATGCTTCATAGAGGAGAAAGACTTCAAACATGCACCTAAAATACAGGACGAGCAAGACATCATTACAGCTGTACTGTATGAATACTACTGGTATCAACTATAATGATACATGGTTTTAGATGAATGCTTTATCCATGTATTGGCTTGGCATTTAAAGTCTGTATTTGGCTTGATTATAGATAAGTCTGATTTCATCCTTAATGTGCACAGTCTTCTTTTTTTTTTTTTTTTGATCCTCTGTGTGAATACAGCTTTCGTCTCAATCAGAGCCTGCTCTTACCCACAAGGCTCATTTTGCCAATCTGGCGTGTCTTCCCTTGTGCTGCGCGTACATCCTTGCGCACCTTCCTCCTCTCTCCTCCTTGCAGGAGCCTTTGAAAAATAATAGGTGTGCACTGGGAGCGCTATTGATTTGGTCTCACTGTGCTCAGGGAAAAAGTGAGCTTTATTTTCTCCAAAATACAGACCAAAGAGGGAAAAAATGGCCATGTTTTAGAAGGCTTTTCACATCCAATTTGTGTCTGTTTTCTTTTTTCTTCCATTTTCTGCTGTTTTGTGTACTTGTCCACTTCTATGCACTTCTGTTTTTCCTCCACTTTGTTCTGTCTGTCTTTACTTCTTGCTTGTCAGTCTTTCTTTTTGTTTATGTAGTTTCTTTCTCGATTCACAGCTCCCTTTGCACGCTCTGACCAGTTCTCTGTTCCTTTCCTGTTCATGCCTGTCTCTCAGTGCCACAGCTGTCTTTCTAGTGTCTGTTTTATATGCCAGGTAACACCAAACACTGGCCATACACACCCACGTACACTATTCCTGTATCTGCAGCTGCCTCTGTGACCTAAACCTCACCGTCCTTACTGATTCTCCCTCCAGGTGTTCACAAATCTTGGCCAGCGTTCTCGCTTCAGTGCTGTGCTTCAGGCAGGTTAGCAAAACCATGTCACACACACACACATATGCATAAAAATGCATACAAAATAAAATAAACATATACAAACACATATGTCTGCATATGTATGCACAGAGTAACAAGCACAGACACTCACACTTTCACAGAAACACACACACACACACAGTAGCTGGGCAGTGTTGGTGAATGAGAAGTAGCTGTGTGTTGTGTGCCTCAGGCACTCCTTCTAGCTACTGATGTAAGTTCGAGTCAAGCGGCTACTCTTTCATGTTCCTGAGCCAGTATGTGACCACCCATGCTAAATGTTTGCAGACATAAGAGATGACCACATGGTCAGGTGGAAGTTGAATGGTTTGACTGATCGTTGAGTATATAGGAGGTTTAAGAGGAAAGGATAGACTATTTTAAGCAAATGACTCAACAACTTAATGAATAAATGAATAAGATGTGACATCCTTACATGGAGTAGCGCCGTGGAACTAACCAGAATGTCACTGTGTTTAACAGTATTCAGTTAAACTGAACGAATCTGAACTGAGGAGGCAAATGTATTATATATCAGGACAAACCCCATGAGATGTATCATCTCATTTTCAAGGGTGTCCTAAATGTCACATCACTTCACACATCACTAAGGCAGTTCTCAAACTTGCACTGTTGACTGTGGTCGTTGGACAGCTGACGCATTTTCAGTCTGTAAGTGAGCTACACAGACTTTTGCTCAAGCAAATATTTGTTGATTCCAGCTTCACTAATTTTAAAAATTTGCTGCTTTTGACTGTTTTACATCATTGTAAATTGAATATTTTTGAGATTTGGCTGTTGGTCGGACAACACAAGCAATTTGAGGATGCCAGTTTGGGGTCTGTAAAATTCTGTAAAATCTGTAAAAACCTTCACACTGTAGTTGTTTAGAAACAGCAGATAGATGTGTGAGTGTGAGATTTGTTGTGTTGTGATCTATAACGCGAGGCTACGAGAAAGTGCCAGTGTTCCAGACAGTCGATAATGTGTAGATGTGTGCCGTTTGTAGATTTGAACTCATTCTTATTCACATTTGTATGCGCATTTCCTGGCTCACTCCAACATGTCAGGACCAAACATGTTGTAAGTCAGAATAAATGGGAATATGAAGGAGGATGCAGTGTGCAAGAGGGTGTGCTTTGTTAAGAATTTCCTCCTGCTCTATAAGCAGCCACCAGCGTCATCGCTCTGATTAAGTTGCATAAGAGAAAAGAGAAAATTTGGCCTCATTTACGTCCCCTGGGATAGAAAAAGTGTGGAGGGAGGCTGGGGAGAGAGCGAGGGGGAGAAACCGAAAACAAGGTGTCCTTGTGATCACATTGCAGTACTTTGAAAGTGTTTGTCATTTGATTGCTCAGAGGTAGAAAAGCTTTTAGAGCATGTAGAAAGAAATGGTCGGAAGGTGGGAAGTAAATGAAGGACGGAGAGAGGGAGGGAGGCAGAGAAACAGAGCTCTATAAATAGTGCGTGTGTGTGTGTGTGTGTGTGTGTGTGTGTGTGTGTGTGTGTGTGTGTGTGTGTGTGTGTGTGTGTTTGTGTGTGTGTGTGTGTGTGTGTGTGTTTGTGTGTGTGTGTGTGTGTGTGTGTGTGTGGTCCCTGCAGCCTCATTGTGGCAACTTTGACTGTGGACCTCAGATTACCACAGAAGGGATTTAACCTGTGGCGTCACTCCAGGCTGCAGCTTATAGCTATGGTGGTTGTCTGTGTGTGTGTGTGTGTGTTTCTCCCTAACACTGTCATTTGCACGTGCATAAATGTGTTTGTGAATCTGTACATGCAAACCATTCATTTAGTGAGGGCAAAAAACAACAACTATTTCTTTAGTAGATTTATGAGTTCAATAATAAAGCCCAGTCACACACAGTTTTAAAAACAAAATCGTATATTCACAATTGTGCTCTACTTGAAATGTATTCTTGTCCCATGAGGGGGTGCACACAGTGCCACTTGTCTGCCTCTCCACTGGTGTTGTTTTCTCCCCCCTGTGCAGCTACATGGGGGAGAAGCCTGGGCCTGTCACTGTTTCCCAGAAGACGCCAGCAGGTTGGCTGTCATGGAGGCTGCTTACATCTACATGATGATATGCACTCAGCAGAGATTTGACAGACAAAGGGGTTGACCTGGTAGGGAATCCAAGGAGAGAGATCCCTGAGCAGCACAAAAGGATGGACAGGAATGTGTAAAGAAATGATAAGACTCTTCCTGGCAGAGCTGCACTTTTTGAATCATACAGTGCCTTAGCTTTGCATTGGTTTAATGGGTACTGGGGTCACAAAAGGTGGTGAATGATTAATGGAACTTTGTGACCCTTAACTTGCATTCGTCATCTGTTGTATTTGCTCTCATTTTTGCACTTTGCTTGATGATAGGATGGCACCGTACTGTATCGCTTGGATATTCTCTTGCTCTTTTGATGTTTGACTTTCTTTTTGGCACAGTCTTTTGTAGTTATCACTGCTCATTTTGGCTCATCAGCTTTTCACTTTATTTGAAACAAACTCCTGTGATTGCTGCAAGAAATGTAAAATGCATGACTCCCTGTACGTCAATGGACATTTCCCCTGGGTAAATTGTTGAAGCTTTTATAAGCTTGATTAAATCAGTATTGTGATGTATTAATCGACACTACAGAGCAACATAACTGACTGGTATTTAGATTAAAATGAGGCTTAACCAACAAGACCAGGTGACTGTGTAATGATCAGTGACCCAATTTACACCTGGCATTGAAATGTGAGCTGGATATCAAGGAAAAACACGGTAATGCAACATGTAAATGAACACAGAATGAATCGTAGTGTGACCACATTATTGAGAAAAAAATCTGCCCAGCGAGTTGAAAGGTCACCTAACTCTGCTTCTTCCTGCTAGCTTAAGCAAGCCTGGCAAAAAGCTACAAGTAACAGCAGTAGCTATAACTTCTAATTATGATTATTAAAAATGGCATTGCTTCCCTTGACCTGGAATGCACCACGTTTGTTGACAAGTCTGTCAGCTCTGCTCATTTGCATATTGAGATCTGATCACAATGCAGGCAGAATGAAGATAGCTTATAAATACTAAGTGTAAATGCAAAAGCCTATGGATCACGTGTCACTATCCACATAATGTATCCACATATAGATAGATCATTAGACCCATAATCATGGAAATCATCAATACAAGAATCCAACAGCAATAACATCTGGGAACACACAGACTTATAAAGGAAGTAAGTTAGAAATAGTGTTACATTACCTTCAGTTACATTAAATATTTATGGGTCCATGTACTTTCAATGTATCCATATATCAATATATTGTATCTGACATGCACTGATATATTGCATTTCCAATGGTACAGTAATAATCCATTAAATTACATATATCTGCCCTAATTTGCACATGTATTTAAGGTGTAAATGGCTCTAACATAAACAGACAACAAGCCAGGAAACTGTGGTCCAAATAAAAGGTTTTCTGTGTATAATCTACCTCCTCTGTTGATTAAATGACCCTGGAGGTTTCTCACTTTAAGGGAGTCTGGGTTGCAGAGCTCACTTGGCTGGAAGCCAGGCTCCCTAGAGTTAGACATAAACAAAGCATTTAAAAGAATCAGATATATACACACAAATGTCATGGGAATATACAGCAAATTCATGCAAACTCACAAATACATGTGGGCACACCGTGTATGGACACTGGGGAATTTTATATCTGTAGTGAGATACGGTGGATGAGGAGGCAGATTCCTCTTTGAAAATTTTAACATTTATGGACATCAGTCCCCAGAGGACTTGGCTCATCCACAGCTTAAATACCACTACAGCAAAAGGAGACAGAGAGTCAGCTCGCTGTCTAATGAGGTGATGATGGAAGCGGCGTACTGTGTATGATGAGAGACAGCAAGAATTCCAGGTTGCGGTTAAATGTGGAGTGGTAAATGAGAGCGCAAGTGTGTTGGCATTTGCTGGGTTGTCATGCACAGAATAACACAGAATTTTACGTCACTGCTTTGATTAAGAATGGATGACTATGCTTTGCTCTTCTCTCCCTCTGTCCCTCTTTCATGCTTTATTTTGCTGTCTCTCTTTCCATCGCTCTCACTCTCATTCTCCATTTTTTTTTTTCTGAGGAACCCGATGCAGCGACGTAGGAGGAGGGAAGATGGGAGCAGGGACGGGAGAAGACGAAGAGGGAAAGATGAGGAGAGGGAGAAAGTGGGGCGATGGATATGTGACAGGAGAGATGGTGGAAGGATTAGAGGGGAGAGACAGACGAAAAGGAGAAACGGGTCCATTTCTTGCTTATATAAATGTTTGAATTTTAAAGGTGCTGCTGCTGATGCGCGACTGTGGATGTGCTGCACTACACCCCCAACCCCTGCTCCTTCTCTTAGCCAATCATCACACCACACTGCTGTATTTGGGTCATAGCAACGTGTTGCTGCTGTCTCCACTGGCAGATGCATTGTGCTGTAATCTCCAAAAAATAGGCTGGGAGGAGGAGAAGAGCGTGGAAAGTGGGAGAAGAGAAGGGGTAGCGACAGAAGCAAGGAGCTTTCTCCCGTACGAGGATTGAACCTCCTCTTTTGTGATTTTCTTCTAATACAGTCTCTGTCTTTGCTTCCCTCCCTCTCTTCCTGTCACCTCTTCTTCCACCCTCATTTTCCTCTCTGTGAGCTGTAAAGGGGTTTTATGTCCTGCAGTAGCTGCAGAAGCCCCATCCCCCCATCAGCATCTGTGCTTTGCTCACTTTTATTCATGAGTTGATTCACACTGTGGCCAAATCATCAATGAAATCTTCTCAAAACTCCTGCACTTTAAGTGGATCTGAAAATCACTGGTGTTTAAGGGGAATGTCTGAGCCATTGATTTTTCCTACTGCTCAAAAGCCCCGCTGATATTTAATGGATGGTCCATTGGAGAGAGACGGTGAGAGAAAGAACGAGTAGAGAGGAGAATGGCAGATGCATGGAAGATTAGAAGACATTTGGATCAAGACAAAGAGAGATGTTGAGGCAGAAAGAGACGTCTAGTTCACCTCTAAAATAGTGGCACAACACCTGAGGCACATAGGTGGGATCATCCTTCTGTGATGAAATTGGGTGAGACTGAAGGCTGTCGCTAAGTCTCAGGCTTTGTCCCTCACTTGACACTCTACGCTCTCTCAATCACAGACGCACACAAAACCTAAAGAAGGGGCGCTCATTCATTTTTAAATTCATTCATATTCTGTGGTACTCTCCATGATGGAGTGACCTAGTAGCAGACTGTGAGCCCAGTGTTCCACCGCCTCCCCACAGAGCTGTTATGGACACGCTCCTTCACCGCTCCACTTGCTTTTTGTAAGATGGAAGACTAATGGATTTTCAGGCGGACGCTTGATCTGCTGAGTTGACCTTGAATCCTTTCACTGTAAACTATACATGTTGTGTGTGAGCGCGTAGTTCAGATGTCCTTCCAAATGACTGACCACCATAATAGAGACAATAGCTGGAAATTCAGGGGCACCATGCGCCTGAAATGCTTATGATTTGTGGCATTTAATAAGAACAAGATGATATTTATGTAGTCATTGCCAGCATGCAAAGATAGAAAAAATAAAGTGTGTGCTGTCACTACTTCCACAGTCAACTATGTGCTCAAGTAACCAAATGTGAAAATAACTCAGCAACAGTAACTGACTCACTGGGGGAGCCTGCTCATTATATCCACATACCTACTGTATATCCACAGCTTATATACACTACATGATGGCTGAATCTTTGTCAGTTATCCAATGAGAACTAGACACATACAGTATAATGGCCAGCCTCTTAAGAATGCTGCACTTACATAACAAAATGTGACAGTCACACAAACAGTCACAGAATAAAGTGACAGAGAAACAGTTTGCATAAGTAAATATTGCAAACTGCTAATGAAGTGCAAAAACTACAAAACTGTCTCTGCTCTAATCTTCTATAAATCTGATCCTAATTTATCTCCCTTGGATGCTTCTTTGTGTTTTCTAAGAAAGTTAATATTGCTCCCTAAAACTTTCTGGCCTTGCTGTATTTTATATCTCCTCTTCTAATTGAGCTGTGATGGCTGCAAAGCTGCTTCAGGAGCCTAAAAATGAGGATAAATTATTGTGGCATCGCCTTTTACACTACACCATTACACACTACTACAAGTTAGTCATCAGATATTTGAGGCTTCACCTCAGCTCAGTTCTCACTGCATAAGCTTAGTGACTAACATTACTAAACACGTGCCACAGAAACCCAGGCTGCATTGCTGCATGTCACCTGATTGTGCCCCGTAACCGTCTGCAACACAAACATCATTAATCAACAAGACTGACACAATTGGAAGACTTCACCAAACTTTTGTTTATCAGAGCGATCTGCTGGTGTTTGAACGCTCATAAATATGAAAAAGCTTATGAGTCAGAGTTGTACTTTGTGTGTGTGTGTGTGTGTGTGTCTGGTGTCTAATGTGTGTGTCTGAGCTTGGAGATGGTGCGTGTTGAGCGAGGAAAAAAAAAAATGCCTCCCTGAAGGCTCCTTCATGCAGTTTATTACACATCAGTCCCATAACGACTGCCATCTCTCTGTCTCTCCCCTTTCCATTTATTCCTCTTCCTCTCCCCTCCATCTTCTCCTCTTCACCCGTCCGTGCTGCTCCCTCACTCCCAGCACTCAGCACTAACAGCCGGTCCCTCTCCTCTCTGTATGGTGATTTTTCTCTCCTCAACATCTTCCCTCACTGTCTGTCTCACTTTTCTCTCTGGTAGTGGGTGTGGGATGTGGGGACCACTCCGTGGCTTTTCCCTGCATCATTGCTATCTTGTGGCTACGATAATGACGGCAGCAACGAGGGATGGAGGAACGGAGAGGTGGAGAGAGCAAAGCAGAGAGATGGAGTGCTCTTCCACATCGGCTGCCAGTGACTGCATTAAGCAGCCCTCGTCCGCTGCAAAGGGTCTGACGAGGGACATTGTCATCAACCCTCTGCTACCTTGTGATTTCTCCCAAACGCATATAGAGAGATAAATGTTTTGTTTTTTTTTTGTTCACTTGTGCGGTAAATTACTTTTAGCCGCTCGCTGCAGTCATGATAATGTGTACGCAGGTGTGGGTGTTTTCACACCCGCGCGGAGATACATCGCAACATGTGAAAACTTGCCAACTGAGTTTGTCTCAGACATCCATCCTCACTGGAGCCCCAGTAGACCAAAACGCCCACTCACACTCTCCTGCTACTACTTAACCTTACCAACCCTGAGGTGAATCCTCTCTCGGCCATTCTCCACTCGATTCAGACTCTTCACCCCCACATGCAATACTTTTTCCGCCAATGCAAATAGCCCACGGACCTCTGGTCAGTTTTATTGTGAGTTGGGTGTTGAAATAGATTGCAAGTCATCGCAGCTTTCAGGCACACAACTTAGAAATTGTCAGGATTATTTATATGCCCTTATTATACTGAGATTGTGATTCTCTGAACTGAGCCTGCTTCTAGCTCTCATTAAAGGTTTTGTGAAAAGAGATACTTGACCCCATTTCCCCACATGACTGGCACATGTTGCACCTCATGGGGTGAAGTAGCAGAATAGTTAAGACGGGTTAGTTATTTATCTCCCTGTGCAGAAATAGGCGTTATATTTTTAGCAGAGAGTTTGGGCTTTAAAGCTTGTTGAAAACCTTCACTTTTGGAGATCTCATTTGTAGGTGTGATTTTTATTAGATTTTTACAAGCTCGCTCCCGCCCCCCTCTCTCCCTTTTCTCTCTGCAGTCATGGGTGAGGCCCTGTTAACAGAGGGGTGCAAGATCAAATTGTACATCTCAGTGGTCTACTCGTATGTCCTTTTCATTTTTGCTTTGCCTCGGCGACAGGAGAAAGCAGGAGAAGCAACAAAAGAAAGCATAGCGTGACACAAAGTTGGGACAACGATATCCTGGGTGTTGTGTTAGTTGTCGCAGCAGCGCCGGAGGTATTTTTCAGTTAGTCTGATTTATTTTGCCACATTTGTTTGTGGAGTTCTGCTGCTGTTTATGTTGTTTTCCTCAGGCTGTGAAGACAAATTTATTTGGATGATATTATAACAGAAACATTACACAGCTGAAGGACAGAAAAACACGATCAGAGTAATTAATTAAGTCCACTGTGGTTATGGATGAGCAAATCTTATCTGCATTCCTTATTGTGTGAGTTTTCCTTCCATCATTTAATAATTGATGGAAGGACATTTTTTCCCTCCTCTACATGTTGTCTCTCTCCTTCCCTCTACCTCTTTCTGAGTCTCTCGGTACCCCATTAGTTGAGCTTTTTGCTTCCTCCTCTCCTACACCACTTAGACTCATAGCATAAGTACATCTACACATGCAGAATATGTACACCGTGTTAAATTGAACTCTAAATATCCGCCAGTCTCCACATTTTCTCATTTTCCCATTCTCTTTGAAGGATATGTTGTTTTAGATGTCCTGGTATGCTCAACTCTTTTTTTTTTTTTTTTTTTTTTTTTTTGGCATAAATATCTTTTCATCCTCTCCTCTCCTCTCTCCTCATCTCTTCTTGTCACATTCAATACTCTGCAGATCTTCACTTTGCCTCTCTAACCTCCTGCTAGGTAAACCCATTGACCCCAGCCTCCACTGTCTACATCCTACTTGGAGAGCTCGTCCTCTTGCTGGCTGACCTGGCTTTTGCTCTGACAGTGTGGAAGCATTTATAGAGCTGAGACTTTGCTGCGAAGCTCTGGTTTGTTGCTTGACACAGCTTTAGTTTACTACAGCATCGGATTGTGTGTGTGCGCGCACATACACGTGTAGTCATGCATGTCTTCTGCTTCACGCATTTGTGTGTAAGAGCATGGCAGTTCTGTTTCCCAACATAGTTTCCCTGCCCTGTTGACTTTCCATTTGACTCAGACTAGTTGAGCCCCAGCCTCCATGAGCTGCTGGTCACGGCCAGAGTGTTTTAAGGTTGGGCAGGAGGGCTCATTGGAGGTCTGGGCTCCCAAATGGCCTTTTAAGCTGCGTTCAACGGCTGAACAGGGAAAAAAAACCATCGTTTTAAAAACTGAATTGGGCTACGAACCCAACAGAGCTCTTTCACACTCTCTCATTCTCATTATGTTCCCACACTTCACTTTCTACTTTCTATCTCTTCCTCCTATAATATCCTGACCCTTCCAGCCTCTCTGCTCACATCCCCTGGCTATGGGAGTTGAATGGTGCTCATTATTGAGGCCTTTAGACCAATTCTGTGGCCCTCTGCAAGCTGTGAACCAGTTAGCTGGCTTGTTCTGACTGTCTCTTTGTGTTGTGTGCCTTGGAAGCAGGGAACACTCCTCTGCTGTCCTGGGAGGGTAAACCTCAGATGCAACTGCTTTACAGTCAGGCACAATAAGCACGGTTCACTGAATGATGGTTGTCAAAAAGAGAGGGAGAAAAGAGAAAGATGGGAATGGGAGCTCAAGATTGTAGAAGTTTTTGAGATAGAAAGTGTTTTTGAGATGTGCAGTACTCCACACTGATGGTGTTGCGGACTGCCATAGGGGCACACGCACACACACACACACACACACACACACACACACACACACACATCACAGATCATTAGTGTCACCAGTTGATGCTGTTTCAGTCATCACTTTGGATGCAACATAAGCAAGAAAAAGAAGTCAGCGAAACACAAGAAATTAATCTGTAATTTGTCACCAAGGTGTCAGTATTATAGCGAGTGGTTGCACAGTGAGTAATGAAGGGGACTGTTGGGCTGTTTGTTGAACATGAGCTGGGCCTGTATGGATCACATCTGCCTGATGGCTCCATGTTTTTTATTAGTCTTTCATGAGGTAAAATGCAAAATTGAGGATGGAAACTTAGTAAATCAAGTTGATGATACAGTAAATGGTGTTGGGTGCACATGCTCAACATCACACTTACTTGCCATATGATTGTACTGTATATTACTGCTATGTTTTCTCGGCCTTAACATCAGGGCTGTGTAGAAAATGTAAGGTCTTTTACCCCTCCTCTCTGCCTCATGTCAGTAACTGTACAGCTTTACTGTATTGTTTGATGACACGGCAGATATAAAATCAATTATTTTCTATCTTCTTTTTTTGGGTGGTAGTGGTGGGGATGTTTTGAGCTTTAGAAAAGGAAAGAAAAAAATTTTGCAATGGATGTTTTCAACAGCATCAACAATGTTGTTGTGAGTATTTGATACCTTGTTGACCAGCAACAGATGTTGGTTAACCTTTGAGATTTTTAACATTAAAAACACTGTGTAATAACTCTTGAAGATTTTACTTTAACCTGTGTTGCAGTTGACTCCTGGGTGTTTACAGTTTACTTGAAAATTGCCTATGCTGATACAAAATGGACTGGACACTGGTGCCAAATTTTAGTGCTGCAGAAAATGTATCTTTTTTTTTGTTCACAGTGAACAGAAATAATACACAGTAGATCCAATGCTGTACATTTTGGTTAGTAACTGTGAGCCTGGAACTAACAATTACTTTCTATAGGTGACTATAACAGAAGTTTTTAGTTAAATAATTTAAGAAAATATTAAAATTGTCTGACAAATGAATAGACTAATCTTTTCAGCACTAGCGTGTCTATAATAAGACTTTCTTCAACAGACTACGTGTAACGGCTCAATTAAAAAAAGAATAAGTAAATATGTGGAAATGATGAGACAACTGGAGTATTCATTATGGCGGGGCAGACACGCTCATATTAGCTCATGGTTCATGTCTGTCAACACTATGTTGAAAGTAAAGCCATGTCTATTTCAATATAAATTTTCTCTTTAATATTGATTGACACCCTGTTATAAGTTTTCATGAAAATAGAACCAGAGGGTTTTGTTTTAGGCTATTGTTCAGGGTTAATTATTGTTGAATTTAACAGTGGGGGGAAAGTCAGCTCAGAGAAAGCCTTTTTCTTCATCCTAGACACTGTTTCTTTCATATTCTCCCTCTCTTTTCCTCCTCTAGAGCTCTCTGTGGACAACATGATCCCTGCTCTCTCTTTAAAGTGGTGTGTGTGTGGGCGTGTGTGTGTGTGTGTGTTTACACTAAGAGCAATCCTCCATGCTGAGGGTTAATGCCAGCAAAGAGAGGTCTATATCTCTATTAGCAAGGGGCAAGGCTGTCTGTGGAAACAGCACCTGTGTTACTGTGTGTGTTTTGATGTGTGTTTGTGTACACTTGCAAAAGTGTGTGTACCGTAGGGGCATTAAGGTTGTTGGTGGCAATCTAAGAATGATGAGCTGATTAGTCCCCCCTGTGGAGATGTAGCTGGAATCACACCGGTTTATGGGGAGCAGGACACAAACACACACACACAAACACAAACACACACACTCACACTCACACTCACACTTGTGCTTACTTAAAAATACATATATTGAGATATCTGTTATGAAGTCCTGTGTTATTCACATCTTCTGTGAGAAAAGTACTGAAACATTTATAAAACTGTGTGCATGTGTGTGTTTTTACACCTGTATCCATTTATTTTTTTCTGCCTGAAACATCCTCTATTTCCACATGTTCCTCAGCCTGTACGAGTCTGTGTGCACGTATGTGTGTTTGACAATCCCACAAGTGGTCGTCTAATTAATTCCAGCAGGTTAGTTGGGCTGCAAGTAGAGAGGTTTTGGACTACATCCCTATGATTCCCTATTTACTACGACCACTCTTTCTGTCCTGGAAAGCAGCCATAACATCACCACCAGCCCATCAGACTGGAGCTGCCCCGTGCCAAATGGACGCCCTGGCTTACCACAGCCTCAAGGATATAGGGGGAGTCAATGAGACAGATCAATTTAGGCTGGATGTCTCAGTGTGGAATTTGGTGTGTAAAGTGGAAATGGGAATATTACACTTTTAATAGTTGTGTCTTCCTGATCGGTTGGTTTTCTTTATGTCGTCATCACTGCAACACTTTTTGGAATTCAAGCTTTTTTTCTGTATCTGTTTTCTGTATCTGGCTTTCAATTATGTTTATGACACAGTATTCTGACTGTTTGTGACACTTATTTTTTCCCAAATGTTGTACCCCAACACACAATATACTTCATACTTCTTAGTATACACTATGAATCAAAGAAGGATTTATGTTTACTCACATGACAAATCAGAAATATTACATATTCACTACTTTATGACTTAAGAGAAAGGCTTAATCTAAAAATCCTACCTGTAGTAGTTGTGTGGTGTAACTGGTGTCTTTGGATTTTCTCACTTTGACTGAGGAGAATGATTTTACTCTTTCTTTGGGCCACTGGGTGACATGCATGGTGCACAGGTTTTGATCGGTCACGCCTAACAGAACCTCCTGATATACAATCTCAGACCTGAAAATATGGTTAATCACCTCAATATCACCAGATTACATGATTATTAATTCTGGAAATGGTAATATAAAGTATATCTGTGACTAATTGTGCAGCCCTAATGGCCAAATATCCTTGGAGTGTCACATGAGTAATTGCCAGAATTGGAGAGAAAGACGACTGTAGAGATAAAAGACATTGACTGGTTCCACTTTTAAGATCAAACCTGTCCACTAGCAAAACACTCTCACCTTTATTCACAGGTGTTAGAGTAATACTTCTGAGATAAAAGTGACGTGGATTGAATCCTGCCGTGATTCAATCTATGTTTCTCTTTTGTAACAGCTGTACTGCAGGTTACAGAGCTGGCTGACAGAACACAAGATTATATATTACATCAATAATGTATATAAGGATATGATTGTATTCTCTGTGTTATTAGATTGGACTCACGCAGAGTACACATGATTAAATAGAGGATTTGTAGAGATACTGATTTGGTTTGCATTGTGTTTGCATGGCTTAGAGTGTGTATGCTTTCGTGCCTTGTCAGTGTATACAGTCATTTGCATTGGACTCTCTTTCCACCCCTCTCCCCCCTCTGTGTATACATAATTCCCCTCATTGATTTCTGGCTGGACTATTTGTCACCCACTTACTCAAGTCAAATTAGAAAGCACTGTTCGCCGTATCCACAATTCAATCGATTAGAATGGGGGAACCACTCCCAAACTAAACGTAATGAATATAATGCTTACTGGGGGAAAAAGCCTTCATGGATTGTGCGTGTTTGCGTGGATTTAATGGGAAATTTCCAGCTTGACAAAGCATGAGTTATCCAGTATGCGTGTGGATGGAAAGGAGCCGCTGCACAGGGCTGGTAGGTGTAATTTACATTAGTGCGAGTCACTGCTTCTGTGGCTCTTTGCAACACACAAGCCCACAACAGACCAAGCCCCTAGACACGTACTACATTAAATACAAACATTCATTCGGAAATAATGCTTAAATGTACAGGTCTCTCACCTTTCTTTCTCTTCCTCTCTCTCCTCAACACATACGGTCATATCAGCTTTGTGTACCATAACTGAGAAGATATGATAGTTTTCCATTATTCATTGACTTGAAATTCCATTTCTCGCTTACCTCATTTGCCTAAAATGCTGGATACTTCACCTGAAAAATAAATGAATGCCTTCCTCAATTAGAGAGATTGACTGAAAATGGGGTTGGCTCAGTGCCTCTCTATGTGTGTAAAAAGGTGAAATGAGCTCCAGGGTCCCCGTGTTGTCACCGCTCTCTCTCTCTCATTTGGTTCTCTTCATCACTCGGCTGTCTCTCAGAAGGAGCGGGAAAGTTGACATGGAGGGAGAAGTGCAAACAAATTATTTTTCAGCCGTGCATGGTAATAGGTAATATGTGGCAGCTGCACACTCATATATCCACACACACACACACACACACACACACACACACACTCACACCTACCTCTTTCTATGGGACAGTGAAAAGTAGTGTTAATGAAGCCCTTTAGTGGAGTGGTCTTTGGAGAAGCTGCCAAACATGAGCCCCATAGCCCCTTTCACCAGCCCCCCCAGCACAAGAACACATTACTGCCAATTAGCCCAGCTCTTAGTGTCCTAATGGACCCCGTCACGCATACACACACACACACACACACACACACACACACACTCACTCACACACACTCAGGTTCACACACAGTTACTGTACGACTGGGAAAATAGCAGCCTAATTTTAGCTTGAGAGCTGGAAGGCTGTGACTCAAGCACAGGCATTGTGCCATTGTGATGTGAATCTAGATTACAGTATAAATGTATTTGGTAGTGGATGAAGCAGCTGTCTAAAAAGCGTCACATTTTCTTTCTGGTGCTTTTTTTCATATACATACTCTATTGTAGCTCTGTTTAGTTCTTTTTACTGTAATTGGTAAACATAAAAATGATCTGTCCCTCTCCTCATCTTGTGTATTACGCATCTCAAGAAAATAGATATGCTTGTGTTATAATGGAAATCTCCTGTACTGCAAATACCTTTTTCAAACATTACTTTACACCCAGTGAAAACAGAATAAAATAAGAAAACATCTGTACATGCATTGATTCGTTTTCTGTGGTGAAAGTCCCTCCATTTTCTGTCCAGGATGAGAGACTTTGCACTGGATAAGTCCAAAAATCTTCACTTGCTGTGTGATGTGAACACGTCTGATCAAGCCACTTCATACTAAATTACTGAAATGCCTATTGCATTAGCTATAGTTGAAATTCAACAGAGACTGACATTTTCTGCTCGTCTCAAAAGCAAGATTTATTTCCAAAGATTTGCCTCTGCAAGGTTATCTGGGTGTCAGTTCCTCTAATCATGTTTGAGAAAAACTCGTCTCAGCTCACAGAAAACAAAAGAAACTCATCTCGGAGAAGAATGCGTCAAGCGTGAAGTCGCAGAATAAACAGTGAAGATAATGTTGCCTGTACAAATCAATTCAGCGTTAGGGCCATCAAGCATTAACCCAGTATCTTAGCAGTGAAAAACCTGATCATGCATACTTTCTCTCTTCTGTGTGTCATGAAGGAAAACTTAAATGAGAGATAGAAGGAGATAGCAGGAAGGAGGAAGTTGGGGAGAATGTGAGGTAGAGATGAAGGGAGGTGGAGAGAGCAAAAGAAAGATAAGCTGGACGAGATCAGTACACTGGAGCTGGAGGAAATTAGCTCAAATCAGAGAAGAAAGGGGTGAAGATTGAAAAAGAAATAATGCATTGTCCCACACAGCAGAAGCACTGCATGAGGTAATAGAAATATGATTAGCGAGAAGGGATTGTCATGGTTTTTACAGTGTGTGCGTTTGTATCTGGTACAGGCGCAAATCTGTGCATTGTCTCCATATGATCCTGACTATTTTGTATGCAAGAAACGGCTGATAATAGCTCAATAAAATGCAGGCAGACAATGGTGAGAGAGGCTGAAGTAAGTTTAAACTGATGAAGTGGATCAGTTGAAAGAGGTCAGTAGGTTTCAGTCTTGGCTCTGCAGATTGTCCTAACTGTGTGTTCAGTCTACCGGCGACAAAGCAACAGGCTACAAGTTATTTTCACTGGAAGCTGATGACATGAAGCTACAAACTGACGCCCGACACTTGTCGCTGCGTGACGCGCTACAAATCGAAGTTGAGCTGGCCTTAATTTTTTTCAGCGCTCCCATGACGCGGTGAAGCGTCAACCAATCATATAATTTTATTTCACCATTTCCACTAATACTAATACTAAATCATGTTTACTAGCTATTAAAGATAATCGTAAATTGATATGGTACACAATGACGACATAACCACTTCAACGAGCTCTTGAACAACATTTCAACGGCGCCTTGGTGAGAATGTAGCTGGCCACACTTGGCCATTTTGTATCTTTGTCACTCATAGTGTGAACACCCCATAACAGTTAAATGCACTTAATTTAACTGGTTTTCACCCAATGTCCTAAGTGTATAGTCTGAGGAAATAGTCTATGAGGCTGTTTAAGGCTGCAACCTTAAACCTTGAATTCCTTTTGATCAATTTATTGATCATTTAGTCTATAAAGTTCCCACAGCTCAAGATGACTTCTTCTATTTTCTTGTTCTCTGGCCAACAGTCCAAACCCAGATGTAATCAGTTTTCAAGCATATAAAACAGCTTAACACAACAAGTCCTTACATTTGAGAAGTCGAAACTAGCAAAAGTTTGGCATATTTGCTTGATAAATGACTTAAATGTTAAATCAGTTATCAAATTGTTAATTCTCTGTCAATTGACTAGTAGTTTGAGTAGAGCTGTTTTTCACAAAAGTGACATAGGAGGGAGATGGAGCCCCTGGTATAACTGTGTGTCTGCAGTATGGTGTGTGTGTGGGGGTGTGTGTGTTTGCATGTACTACCTGGTGGCACAGATGGAGAAGGGACACAAGCTGAGTGGGAGTGTGTTGCTGTTGGTGCTTTTGTACATTTGCCTTCCTGTATGTGCCTGCTTCTACCTTAAAGTCACTTAAGCCTGTTTGTGTGTGTGTGTGTGTGTGTGTGTGTGTGTGTGTGTGTGTGCGCGCACCTGCGTGTGTGTGTGTGTGCGCGCGTCTGTGTGTTTGCATGTGTGTGTGTAGGTTTGTTTGGAGGGAATCCCAGGTCCCTGTGGTGTTCTTTGCAGTTCAGTAGGATGCACCTGAGCCCCACTTTCAACCAATCCGATGCTTGTGATTCAGATCAAGTGCCTCATCTCAGGTGGCACAGCAGTAGAGTTGAACACACACACACACACACACACACACACACACACACACACACACACACACACACATACACACATACAGCAATTATTGGTCCTCATGTACCAGCACACACCTGGTAAGACCTCCCTTTTCAGACATTCACTCTACTTCTTATAGTATAGTGCAATTCTCAGTCTATTCTATGTTCTATTTATTCAATTTAATTTATTTAATTTATATCTATAATTTTTGTATCTAATATTACATTGATGCTGAATTGTCCAAACACTAAGATTATCCACATTACCTATGCTAGTGTGTGCTATTTTGTCAAGATTGAATAGCACGTAATCACCAGCATTTAGCATGCAAGAAGTAATAGCAAATGAGAGTGTAATAAATAGCTGCTACTGTGGAGTAATAAAACAAGTAACTACAGTAGTGTTTTATGTGACAATGAATCCAAGTGTTCACAAGACACATTCAAAGACATTTCAGGAATAACAATCAAGCTTTGCAATGATTCAGATGGTTTCCTGTCACTTTTCTCTTTGTATAGTACATACACTGACAGTATAAGCCCACCCTTATGGTTCTCTGTGCTATGTGCATGTCAGCAGGTCTGGTCAGGTCAGTGTGAACAACATGTCTGATTGTATGGACTGGACAAGTGCCAGCCGCTGACCTCCTCTCATGGCAGCACACCACAGCACGCAACACGGCTCAGAGGCAGGAGGACGATCAGATGGTCAGAGAGAGGGAGGGGATGAGGTGATTGAAGGTGATTGGAGGAGAGAGGAGGTGCGGACAAGGAAGAAGGGAAAACGGGGAAAGAGGAAACAGACACAGGAAAGAGGAATGGAACCGGGCAGGATGAGAACGAGGCAACGATGCTTTCAGAATCCAAGCACGCAACAGTTTTGGTTTCTGTGAGTGAAGAAGCTTCATTATTACAGTCTCATGGGTGGCCAGACTGGAGAGAGAAAGAGAGAGAGTAGACAGAGGAAGCAGAGAGTCAGGGCTGTTATCCACTCTTGTGGTTTCATTAATTCCTGTTATGGTTCCAGATATACAGACAGACTACTCAGTGTGCTGCTGTTGTTGTATTAAAGCCTGCTAACCAAAGCTGACAGGAGACTTTCACGGTCTCACATACATGCGCACACACACACACGCACGCACACCTCTCACTCAAACTGGACAGCCTGCAGCTCTGTGTCCTCACTCCATGAAACTTTATGTTTCTGTGGAAAACAATGCTTTTTTACACAATGAATGAAGGTGTAATAGTGGTGGCTTACTGTGAAGAAAACAACGACAAATGAAACGCTAACAAAAATGAGGTGAAATGTCCTGATTTTTCAGTTTTGTGTATATGAAGGTGTGGATTTTATATTTTATAAATGTATTTTTGTATTCTATAGACTGCTAGCCTAGAACCATGAAAAACCTATATAAAAGAGTGGAGAGACATAAAGAATTCAGATGCTTTTCTTTCGGTGATGGAGGTTACTGAAAACTTTGAAACCCTGAAACTCACTAAACCTTGAAATTACACAGAATTACATTGAATAAATACCAAATTTTTCCACATGTGTTTGCTTTGTATATTTCTTTCCCATGTTCAACCCTGGTCAGGACGGAGGATTGGCTGACCATTGGTTTTTCCTTTTAATTTGTCACTTGTCTCTATTTGTCAATGGAAGACTAGAATTATAGCTGTTATCATTCATTGTGTATTAAGAATCTAATATTGGTTGAAGTAAACCGATATTGCATTTTTAATGTAAAATTGGTTTACTGTCATTTCATAAAAGCAACAAACCACACTGTTTTACATCACTGTAAATCATGACTGCTTGTGGCTTTTGTCCCATAACTTTCCAACACCTGTATAAACTGTAGCATCAGATCTTCAGTTAGGAGTCGGTTGCGGTCACAAACCATTTGCCGAGCGCTGCTTGTTTTACCCGGATGGATTAGAGTGTGACGTCTGAAGCCAGGGTTGGATTAATCTCTAAAGATACAAGACTCATTTAGATTATACTCTAACACGAACACACACACACACACACACAAGCCTGCATGTATTCCACACTCGCTGCAAGCTTACACATTCAAATACAGTACATCACCGTTAACATTCCACCCACTGCTCCACTGGGTCTCTCTGTGTGTCTTTTCAGTCCATTCCTTCCACCCTCAGTGTCTGCCTCTTTGTTTTCTTCACTTCTATTCTATCTCTTTCTTCTTCTTTCTCTCTCCCGCTGTTTAATCAGAGAATGCCTCTCTTCTTTTAATTAGTAGTGGTGTTGTTCCCCTCTTCTTCTCCTGGCCAGGACCACTAATATTGCAATTAGGTCCTGTAGGAAGCTTTCAACAACAGCCTTTGTTCTTCTCCGTGCTGTACAGCGGCCCACGTTCCTGCATTGCTCCACAGAATATTATGTGTGTATGTGATGCAGAGCTCCATTTTAATAGAGGAGAGAGGCATAATCAAAGCTGGCCTCATTTTACTCTGTCAGAATCATAACACACATCGTTCTTGTTGGGGGGATGAATGATTCCCTTTTCTCTCTGCTGGGAAGGTTTTTTTTATTTTCTGCCTCTCTTTTTTCCTCCTCTGCTTCTTCCACTCATCCTTTTGGTATCATCCTCTTGCTCTCCACTTTTCTTCACTTCATGCTGCATCTCTCACCCATCTCCCTTCTGTTTCCCCTGATATCTCTCACAGCCCTTCTCCAGCCTGCCCTTGGGGACAGATAGGAGAGGTTGTAAAAAACCAATTGAATTTAACGGTGTGACACTACACTGTTAACCTATGAGTGGGCTGACGTTGTCCTACGGTCCTGAGCGTGACAGCTCAAGAGGCCGATGGTTGTTTAGGTCGTAAACCTTCTGACACAATCGCTCTCCCTGCCCCGCAGTCTGGCTTCTACAGCCAAACCTGCCCATGTGAAGTAGGGTTTATAGGAAGGGGAAATGTATATCACTGGACACAGAAGGCCTCCACCTTAGAGGATAATTCCAATTTATTACAAAAGCTGTAGCATGATTACAACTAGTTTTTAAGTCTGTTTTACAATTACTGACTATAGTAAGTCTCTACAGTGTTTCCATATAAACTCTGTGCTGGTTTAGTTACAGTGGCTTACTGACAAATTTAGGATTTAATCAAAAATCCATACGTTTAACGTGTTACACAATTTATATATATTATTAGTATTCGTCAACTAGGCCTCTCAGGACATCAGAACAATGGCTACAAGTTGTACCTGGTTTAAAGTTGAAGGCTCATGGTGACCAAGCTTTTGCTGTCCTGGCTCCTCGATTATGGAACAGTTTCCTTCTGGGGGTCGAGACCTTATTCTCAGAAGCATTTTATTGATGTTTCCTTGCCTCAATTTGTTATTCTTCTGTTGCTTGTCTTTGATTTAGATATGTATTGAAATGCTTTTATAGTACTTCTGTAACTGTAAAGCACTTTGATATCCTGGTTTTGAGAAGTGTTGAATACTTGCTTAAAAATACTTGTCTTTGTACTCATTAAGTACATTTCTGAAATCTGGGAGGGTGTTGTGACATTACTAAATTAAGTCTGATGTTGAAAGAATCATAAGCAGTCAGATGATACAGGTTGTTTTTTTTTAATAGAAACCCCAATAAATTGTGTCTAAACTGCAAAAATAAGATCCAAGTTGTAATAAACCAGAATTATCCTTTAAACAACACTGCTCAGGATGCATACAGTGAGGGTCCAGGTGCCACGAAGGTATTTTTAAGTATTAGATTATCTGTTATGGGCAAGTAAAAGAAAAGAGACCCCCTGGCACCTCTGGATGATCCATGTCAGACTGAGTTAAATAGAAAGTGAAGTGATAGGTAGAATAGTAAGACAGGGTTGTGTTTACGTTTTATGCAAAGTAATGCTTATCTTTGAACAATTCTGGTATATATCATCCTTAGACCTATATGACACAAGGTCAGAATATCTGGTAAGATATATACGTTTTCCTTCTTGCTTCCTGTTTCTCACACAGTTGATATTTAGTGGTAGGGCTACAAATTCAAACACTTTTACAATATGATTCAGTCAAGCTATAATCACGGACTTACAATGTATTGTAATGGATAAAAGTGATACATAAAAGTTGCAGGGAGTATGAAGGAGTTGGCGGGCCAAGAAGGTGCAGCTAAGGGAAGTATGTACAGTCCGCTACAGAAGGTCTGATGTTGGAAAGTAATATAGTAGTGGGATGCTGTTGCAGATTGTTTTTTTGTTTGTTGTTTTTGTGTGTAACCCTAGGTGTCTCATACAGATATTATAAGATATATTATTATATATTATTTGTAATCCTGTATATCCAAATCCAGGCGTTAGGCGTATTTGTATGTTCAAATACACCTAACATCAGAGGAGGGCGACCACAATAATAGGATATTTTATTGTTGTGGCTGTAAAGTAATACCTCGGTAGAATATCATGAGGATGCTTGAAATCATGTCAACAGGGTGCCATAATGTGGTCAAGAGGAAAAAAATGGTCAAGAAAGCTGCAAAACTCAATGAGATGTATTTATTTTCCAGCTGTCATAATGCTGTGAAAGGCTTGGTTTGATGCCATGGCGAGTGTAAATCTATTCTGGTCGTGTGTGTTTGCGTGTGCTCACACACATACTGTACAGAGGTTAGCATGCTAACTAAACATCTGCCTTACAGGTTCAGCATCTGATTCCCTTTCCTCTCCCCTCTACTGAGACTAACCCAAACAACTTTTCAAAAGATGCTTCTCTGCCGGATAAAACTTTCTCCCTGTGATCATGGGGACAGAGATGGAGGGATGGGGGAAGGTTGAGGGAAAGTGAAAGAGTGTCACACTGTGCTGAGCGAGGTGGGGGGAAAGAGCAAGGGGAAAATCTCTTACATGAAATAAAAATTAAAAAAAGAAGACAGCAACATCTGTGCAGGAACTTCAAACACCCTTTGAAAGGCAAAATGTGATTCTGTTCGGGATTCTCTGGCTTGGTAAACAGCCGGGTTTTATTTTGGAAGTCGGTTGGAGTGTGTGTGCGTGTGCGTGTTTGTATATGTGTGTTTAGAGGAGGGATGCTTTGTAGGGGATGAGGGACTGTCAGGGCTGGGATCGGGGAGAGAGAGGAGAACACATTGAGAGGGGATGAGGGCTCCAAGTCCTGTGATTGGCAGGGATGTAATACAGTATAAATCCACCTAAACCCAGTTTACTCACATTTGGAGCCTGACATATATGCCTTCTTAATCATGTTGTTGTCATTTGTGATTTGATGTGATCTGCTTGTTCATAAATTTCAGGATAAAGAAATGTGTGACTACAAACTGTTCTGTTCAGTTTATCCTAACATTGATTCTCTTTCTCTCTCTCTTATCTCTCCTTTCTGCCTCCTGGCTGGATGGAACCACAATATTTCATGTCCTCCTTACTCTTCTACCAGGTAAGACACCTGTTAATAAATGACTTCCTTCATTCCCTAACACATGCTGAACCACACATCAAACCTTGAGAAGTACTTATATTCTGTTGAAATGTAGCTAAAACTCACTTACTTCAGGCTTGTTTTTGTGAAACCCAGCCAAGCACTGTGTTGCCATGAGGTTTCAGCAGCACCATAATAAGTATATCCCACTCTTTGGTTTATGGAGTTAAGGTGACTTAGGTATGTTTTTTTTTTTATCAGGTATCATATTTCGGCTGAGTTGTACCTTTTAGATATATGGCTAACAATGGAAATCAGAGAAGATAAGACATATTACGCCTCTTTGTTGGAGAGAGGAAAAGAAAGGTTTGAATGAGAGGTTTAAATGTTTTTTCAGTGCAAAAGAAGCATCTGAAATTGATGCTCACACCCACGGGATTACCTTGTATTACACAGCTTACTCTAGCTCACAGGACTGGTCTGAAATAATGACTCATGGCATTAATAATTACTTCTGGAAACTTTCACCACATCTTTCACTCTAATCAGGTAACACTTTTTTTCTTTAAAGTGTGAAAGGGAAATTGGGTGCCATAAAATTTCTTAAACTGACTGTTGAATAGTGAGGTTTTTCAAGTAATGGCGAGCCTTCTGTAATGATGAGATGCTGTTCACCAACTTGTCAGTGGGCTTCCTGCGGGGTGTTGAGTATGGTTGCCATGGCACTTAGACCATCTATTGACAGACAGGAGAAAAGTATCAATACTCCTACATTAGGTGTTTCTATACCACTTCTGCCCCATCCTGGTGTATGTATCTCTCTTTCCCTCTTTTCTTTTACTTCTCTGCCATTTCTAATGATTCTCATCAGGGTCTTTTTTTTATTCCATCCTGTTCTTTCTCTACATACATTATTGTCATTCCCACCTTAATCTGCTGCTCCAATCACTTTTGTTTCCCTGCTCTCCTCTTCTGTGTCATTCTTCTCTCCCTGTTTCTCCTTTGTTCCTCTTCACTGGCTAAGGCTATATATGTGTGCGTGTGTGTGTGTGTGTGTGTGTGCGTGTGTGTGTGTGTGTGTGATGGAGCAGAGCGGGGCTCTGCAGTGAGGTGATGGTATGTGAAATCACTGACATTACAGAAGGGGGGGAGGTGGCGATGTTCCCACTACGCCGCTGTCCTCTAATCGACAGGGGCACCATCCATGTACCACATCCCTCCTCACCTCCATCTCCCTTGCTCTCTCTGTCCAACTGTCTCTCCATCAACCCTTCATTTCACCCCCCCCATCCTCATCCTCCTCTTCTCCCCCTCCTCCCACCTCTCTCCTCTCCTAGCAACATGAGTGTCAGCATCCCTGTGACTCTAGATCAGTTGGTTTCTGAAGCACGTGTGTGTGTGTGTTGTATATTTGATGTCCATATTTATTATTTTTCAGCATATTGTTTATACTTACCCATCTCTTTTTTTTGATCAAACTCTCATTTTTGCTTATTTCCACATCTCTAGTCTCTTATCCCTTTTCTCTCTGACTGTGTAGTCCTGTTGGCTATTCCTCTTTTCTGCATGTCTCCGCAGTAAAATCACAGTGGCTGGACAGGATTGCAGTGCCTGCAAAAAGAGACAGCCAGGGGTCATTATATACCTAAAACCACCAACGGGTAAAATATACCTGTGCACCTGGCTACCATATTTCTAATACTAAAAAATGTACTCTGGCATTGTATTAAGGCATTGTCTTCACAAAGGAAAGTCACGAAATGAGTTTGTTTAATCATCACCTGTGTTTTGGTCCTCTTGTTTAATAATGTCAGTATCTTAAAGAACACTAATCGCTTTGCATGGCCATCAGTATAAATCAGTCTAAAATGACACTAAAAATGGGTATTAGAAGGAAATATTTGCATATTTTGGTGATGTGATATTATTCTAAAACTACATTCATCATATAATGAGATAACCCATGTTATTTAAATGACCTAAATAGCCTAAATACCCCAAATGGCAAAATCAAGCACACAGTTTCACCTAATTAAGTGTTAATTTAGACATTTCAGCAATGTGTGAATAAGAGAACATCACCAAGAAACTTGAGGTAACCATTAAAGCGTTTTTTGATTTATAACATCATAATGCAAATATATATTTCTGTTTTGATGTTCCATTCATGAAAACAGTGTAAGGCAACAGGCAAATTAGGCTAAATAGCCTATAAACAATAAACAGTAACATGGCAAAACTAAAATTAATGAATAATCATTTAATGAAAAATAAGTTTTACACACAATGAACATTTGTGAATAGGCTTAATCATCTTCATTTGAACACATCTGATTATACATGTTTCCTGCACTTCTGGCACTTGAAGGTTTTATTGCAGGTCATTCTCCTCTGCTCTTTTATAATTTATGTATGTATTTATGACTTGATGAAGTTGTCAGATCACACACTCCAATGAATGCAGCTGCCTAGCAACTTAGAATGTTGAAATAAATGTATTTCATATACAGGTGAATTTTACCTGGTGGTGGTTACAGGTATAATTGCCCGTGTTTTTAATCTGGAATCATCTTCACTATTTTTAACAATAGGGGGGGCTTCACAACATTATTTTAGGAAGAGTCAAAGACTGGGGGAAATTAATATTTTATTAAAACATAGTAATGTAAATTGAAAAACTGCCACGGGTAAATTTTACCTTGTGGCGGTTCTAGTGTTAAAGGTGCAGTGTGTAGAATTTAGTGGAACAGACTTGGCAGAAATGGAATATAATATTCATAAGTATGTTTTAATTAGTGTATAATCACCTGAAAATAAGAATTGTTGTGTTTTTGTTACCTTAGAATGACCCTTTATATCTACATAGGGAGCGGGTCCTCTTCCACAGAGCCCGCCATGCTGCACCACGATATTCCTACAGTAGCCCAGAATGGACAAACCAAACACTGGCTCTAAAAAGGGCCTTTTGCATTTTTTGCGAGTTTTGTGGCCACTGTAGGTTCTCTTACATGCTTGGAAGGAGAGGGTGGGGTTTATTCAGTTGGTTGCAATCTGCAACCTCACTGCTAGATGCCACTAAATCCTACACACTGGTCCTTTAAAGAGACAGACAGAATGGGGGTAATATTAAAAACAACAGGAAAGAAGAGCAGAGAGAAATAACACTGAACGAGAGTAGTAGTTGAAAGGCATCAAATACAAACAAAGTTACAAGGCAAATGTAAAGGATTCTTTTGGCAGAGATATAAAGAGAATCAGGAGCAGAGTGTGAATGAAAGCTAGAGAGTGAAAACAGAGTGGATGGGGGATGAGGTAAAAGTGCAGGTGAAAGGGAGCCCCCCACTGACTGGAGCTGGTACTGGTACCCAACAACCTCCACATGCTCCTTTGCTTCTCCCCTCTTCTTGTTTAGTTTAGGAGAGACATCACTTTATAGGGTCACAGATGATGCTCATGTAGATTAGTGATAATCTTACTTTTCCTGGGCCTCCGTGTGTGTGTATGTATCTGCTTGTGGGACAGTCTGTGTTCCACTTAGAGAAGCAGCTACAACTCCTCAGACTGTAATCATCACTCTCTTTCCTTCTTCTCTTTCTGTTCCCCATCCCTCTTTTCTTCCCTCCCTATCTGCACTTGAGCACTGCACCAAGCCAGAGTTATATGGCTATTTGCGTCATCAGCTCCGGGCGGAGTGTGTCTTGTGTGTGTGTGTGTGTGTGTCTTGTGCCGTGAGTGTTTGACCTGAACTCTCCACATACAGCATCTGAATGTTAAGCTCTGACTGCTGTGTCTTTTTCCCATTACTGCAGCGGTGCAGAGGCCAGGGCCACACATGCATGAGTGCGCACACACACACACACACACTCACACTCACACCATGGAGGACAGACATAATGTGGGCACATGATGTTAGCATGTATGCAAATTGTTCAGAGCACACTTAAGTGCACACACACACATCTCTCCTTTTTTTCTTTAACCTGTGGACCACCCATCAGCGTCCATCATAAACCACTTCTACCTCCGCCTACCTCCGCCTTGTCTCCATAGCAACGCCATAGCAACCCCCCACTGACCCAGCCAGCCACTAGCAGAGCCCTTGACATGAACTCAACCCGCCCCTCTCAACCTCTCCATCTGTCATTAGTGGCTGAAAGGATTGTCCATCAGCCCTCCTGACATCTTGATTGGCAGTTGCTGCTCAGACATGCATGGAGAATGCTCTTCAAAATGAGATGGGCCTGTGAAGGATGAGCACAGGAATACAGGAAATCGGTTTACACAAACTTGAGTTTTTCCTTCATGAGCGCAAACCTGAGGAAGGGCGGCTTGCCTTTGACAGATAAGTGAAGAGGTGTTTGAGGGGTCTTCAGTCAGATCTGTGTTTCTGTCTTTGATTGCCAAGTGATGTAGCATATCCAAACTGCCTTACGCACATCCATCACAGACGTGCAACATGCATCATGCCATTGTGACAAACTCATTCATAGCTGTTATGCCAGGACACACAGTGATGTACAACATGTAATAAGCATGTCAGGGATACCCCCCATGTCTGCAAGGCTCCTATGACAGCTTCATGAGCATTAACATGATATATAAAAGCCATCATCAGCCCTGCAAACATGACTAATGTTTCACTACTCTCTGCACTGACACTGGGCATTAAAACAGTCTGTGCGTGTCATTTGATCACTTATTGGTATAAATTGAATGCACTTGGAGTGTTTGAGCGATTTTTGCATCCTCATGTCCAGCGGTAAAGAGCTGTTGTATTATTGATGACACACACACACACACACAAACACGCAGTCTTACTCATCTAGATGGCTGTGTCTCTATGTGAAGTGTCACGTATGGGGGAGGTGTTGTGCCTGATCAATATGTCGTCAGTCGCTCCTGACTGTATCATTATCATTTTAATGACTGCAGTATTTTCCCCGCTGATGGCCGCCAAGATGAACACAACAACGCCAGAGGTCTCTAAAAGTTCACTGCTGCTGTAGTCAGCTAGAGGCTGCATTCAGGTGTCACGTAATGGCCAGTGACATTTTGAAAAACCAAGCAGCTAATGAAGACAATACAGAGTTCATTGATCAATGCTATAGTTCAACAAAAGGCCCATTTTTATTTTTATTTGTTGAGGCTGTCCTCCCTTTGGCGCTTTCCAAGTTTAATCTGTCCTGTCATTATACATGACAAATCCATACTAATGTAATTAAAAAGTTAATGTTAGGGGTGAGCTGCCCTGCTCTGTTTTATACATACAGTATATGTGCCTTTATGTAATATCATGGAGTGCTTAACACTGGGTGTAATCCTGTGTCTGCTACCACACTGCATGCTAATTATTACAGCTGCAACTAACAATTACTTTCATTATCAACTTAATAACAGTCCAGAGCCCAAAGATATTCTGTTTACAGTACTGTAAAGAAGAAAGTGGAACCAGCAATCATTTAGCATCTTTGCCTCATAAATGACAAACAATTAACCAGTTAACAAGATTGTTGCTGATTAATTTTCTGTTTGATCGACAGTTTCCGCACTACACTGGGTCAATCAATATATAAAATGACACAAATAGAGTTTAATAGTGTTATTTGATCGTTTAACAAAAAATGTATACAGCATAAAGCAGTTATTAAAAGCTCATAATGACAGAAAAAACTGATTATATTTGAAACCTCATAGTCCTGCTACTTGATACTGTGGATTCTCATGGAGGAGAGAGTTAAATGGAGAGAGGGAAAGGAAAAGACATGCCATAGGGTGTGTGTGTGTGTGCGTGCCTTTATGTGTTGTGTGCGTACTCAGGCTCTCTGCATGTATCTACTCCTGTGGTCCTGTATGTGGTGACAGGCAGACATCAGAGTAAAAGCCCCATGAAGTTGTGTTGAACAGATGTGTCTCTGCTCTCTGTTTCCCTGGTGGTGGAATACATCGACCTGGCACTCTGCTGTCTCTCTCTCTCACTCTCTCCTCTTTATCTGTCTCTCCCTCTGTCTTTTCAATTTACTCTTCTTTTAAAATTCACTGTTCTTTCTTCAGTCAACACACTTTTCAGACTCCCTGTCCTCCTCCCTTATCTGTTTTTTTTTTTTTTTTTGCTTTTGCCATTCAGACAGAGTCTTCCCTTGGCTTTGTTATACATCTCACTCTCAGATCCGTCTTTGTTCAGTTAAAAGGCCAGGTGAAATGGACTCCTGGTGAAGTGCCCTTGGTGCTCTGCATATTTTTTTGTCTAGTACTTCCCTGTGTGTGTGTTTGTGTGTGTGTGTGTCCAGTTTGTGTGTATCTGCCCTTTTTGTACAAGGCAATATTCCAAGCCCTGTGACGTGAGCCCCGTCTCTGAGAAAGCAGGCAATCTGGGCCTTGGCTTTTCTCCAGAACCGCTTTCATTTCTATTCAGCAGTGGGATGTTACTCAGTGGAACACACATGTGCACTGCCCATGCAGAGACACACACCTATGAACACACAGAATCACTGATAATTACAGACAAGATGAGGAGTATTCAGGCAGGTTCAGAGCCCAGCTTTTTTTTTCCTTAATAAGACTTTCTCTTTTTGTCTTTTGGAACTGGCTATTTTCTTACAAACTCTCACTTATATATGCACAGACACACACACAAACATACACACAAACCGTTGTTGTTATGGTTGGAACGCATGATGCAACAGCAGAGCCATCCCTCCTTATGTCCCTCGGGAAAAATGGGGGTGGGGGGGTTGCAGAAAAGAAAGAGACTTATCAGGCCACAACAAAAACAAACAGAGACTTGAGAGGGAAGGAAGAGTGACTGATTGATTGAGGGGAGGGAATAGGGGACGAAGTGAAAATGATAGAGGGATTCGAGGTAGAGGGGGGAAAAGAGAGCGAGACAGAGAGATGTGGCTTTCGGTGGCTAATAGAAATTCCCTTGTTGCCTCATTGAGATGCAGTCGTGGCTTGCGTAATGAGCTAGCTGCCGCTGACACAGTGATTTAGCCACAAGAGTCGTGAAAGATGTCAATAGCTCCACCAATGGCTGCGGGGCTGATTACCAACGCATCCTCCCGTCAAAACATCTCCCTCAACTCACCGCTTATTTCATTCTTCTACACTGTCTTCTTCAACACTGTCTCTGCCTCCTTACCACCTTCCTTTGCAGCCCCTCCCCCTGGGATGTCCCACAGCCCAGTACATTAGATTGTTATGCTACGAACAAACAAGGCTGGCTAGTGGAAGTATACAGTATAATGAGTGGCTTTAGTTGGAGTTCTTGAAGAGCAATGGTATTGTACTCTAGATGATGGAATGGCAGGTAAAATAGCAAAGAAAGATTACCGCAACGTCCCTGGTTCAAATCCACCTGGGGACCTTTGTTGCATGTCATACTCTCTCCCCCTTGTTTCCTGTCTGCTTCTCCACTGTCGTCTGTCAATTAAAGGCAAAAAAAGAGAGTAACTAGGTGGAGAATCTGCTTGTATTTTTATTAAAACATGGATAATTGCTCTCAGCAAAAAAATAAGTAATGTCCCTTTAAGATAATATGGAAATGATCCTGTATGACTATGTGTTATCATGCTCTGCAGAATGTGCGTTTAACATGGATTATGCATAGATGTAAAAATAGAGAAAACAGGAAAACGTTCCAAATAAGATGAGTCATGTTCACTCATCTCAGTACTTGCACTGGTGGTGATTCTGAAAATGAGTTTTAAAAAAAAAAAAAGCTTGTAAATGTTCAGATAGATACACAAGAGCTTTTGCAACAGTATATTCTGTACCTCAGTTTTACTCAAGGCATGAAGGCACGCTGATGCGTTACAAGAGGATTCACCCACTCAGTTAATGCAGGGTATCAACCAGAAATACCCTTTAGTGTCTTTACAAATGTCATGATAAAGTGGTCGTATTAGTTCAAAAATCTACTAATGATTTTATATCTACTGGCCAAGTGCACAAGCATTTTCTACCTCTAAAATATTGAAGAAATCAAAATGATTTCAATCTAATTAGTGTGTTTTTCAGTTAGTTGTAAAGTGAAAAAAATCTATCTAAGCAGTTCATTTCAGTTTTATCACCCAAGAGAATGAACAGAATGATGGTCAGGAGCTGGACAGAAGCTGCTATACTACATGTGATAATAGTTCACTCATGTAGATCTGGCTGCTAGTATATTACATTGATGTTTTTTTGACAGATTTCTTATGCGTTCTTGTAGGGTATGACGACAATCCTCTGTGTTGTACTGCAAGGCAGCCCTCTCTTACACACAAATGGACACATGCTGTCTTCATTGTTTCCATGCCTTGAGGTGTTTCTGATCAGACCGCACACTAATGGTGAAGCTTTGACACGTTGACCTTTCTCCTGTGCGGCGTTTGTTCTACACTAGTGAAGAATAAAGGCGGTACAAAGACAGGAATGAGATAGGAAAGGCAGGAGAGGAAACCACTTGCCAGTATTTTTGAACCTTTTGACTTTTGATCAGGAAGAATGTGTGTATGTATCAATGTCACACACCGGGAGGCGGCCCCCCTACCCCGGACACATACACACTCTCCCACTATAGAAGATTTTTCTAAATCCATACGCTGTAGGTACATATAGGAACAACCTTGTGCATATTGACCATAATAGCGGGGTTTGTGCTCACCTTAGACAATCCTTCCTGCTGTTATTTGCCGTTTTTACACTTACGTTATGATTGAATGTCAGACTGTTGTATAAAGCCAATTTTAGGTTAAGGTCTTATTTTTTTATAGAAGCATAAGTTAGAGAATAAAAGCAGGATGTTGTTTTTTTTTTTGTTTTTCATCTCCAGCGTGAATTGAAGTTTGTACCGTTGTGTGGGTGCTTCCTGCTTTCTCTGTCAAAAAACGTCATAGCGGTACTCATTTTCAGTTCATGTGCTCAAGCCGTCATCTCCCCTGCCTGCCCCAAAGTGGGAACGCAGCACCCTCATTGCCAATTAAACTCCAATCAACAAACGAAGATGGAGTGAGACATCGAATTACATCCAATATCCTCTCCCATACTCAAGCCAGTCTTTGCCAGCCACAAATTAGCTTACAAATTAAGGCTCTGAAGATGGGAGAAGAGTTGCCAGATAACAACCAAATAACATCCTGCCTCCGTCTTGATGTGTCTTTCCAACTTGGATCCATCCTCCTGCCTTTTTTTTTGATGTGCAGGGAGAGTTTAGTTGAGTTTTTTCCTGGTTGAGCTTCAACCATCCATTTCAATCTCCATTCAGAAGAAAGCTGGTTATTAAGACAGGTTGATGAGAACTCATCTCACAGAAGTCTGTTCCGGTTTGATCCATGTTTGATAATGAAGATGTTGCATAGACAACCCAAACACAGTTAATTAATGAAAAAACTCAAGCTGAATTATAGATGAGGAAGGTCTGATTAATGGTTTCTTTGCTCTTCCTTCTCTTTTCCAGCCCACACAATTGGCCCCTCTGCATGGCTCATATGCCAGAAATTGCATGTTTTTTGTTTTTTTGTTCTGTGCATGTTCATGTTTGCGTGCATGCATGCAAGCGTGCATGTGTGTGTGTGACAAACACAGAAAGAGCGCACAGCCACTGCCAGCATGTCTTTTTATGGTTACAGCAAAGTTTTGTAATATTATCCAGTCAGATGTTTAATAATTCATACTTTTATATTGGGGGTTATCTAACACATGACAGGCAGACAGTGTGCAGCTCTTTGAGTAGTGTCTAGGGGCTCCGCTCACTATGAAGCCTATCAGAGAGTCATCACCAAGGCACCAATCCTTAGCTCATCATTTCCCCTCTTCATTTGACTCCTGTCTCCCTTGAGGAGTGTGTGAGTACATGTTTAGCATGCACACACATATGTTTCAAAAATGTCACACACCAGTAACATCATTTCCTGTGGACACCCATATCTGTTTGCGTGTACAAGTACGTATATACTGTAGATGAACGTGTGTGTATGTACATGTGCACGTGCACGTGTTTGTCCCGTCTACTTCGGTTGCTGCAGTGGGCCTGGTGTGGCTAATTAAAAGAAGCCTGCTTGCATTATTCATGAGGCTGTAATTATACATTCCTTTTGCTGATCCCCAGTCAGAGGCATTAAAAATAGATCTGAGTCTCCCTGCTCCGCCCTCCTAGGCCCCACTTTCTCTCCATGTTTTGACTAAGTCTCTCTGTATCTCTCTATTTATCTATCCTTATCAGTATTTCTCCATCTCCCTGTCACTGGCCTCATTGTCGCGGCCCTTCTTTTTTTTTTATTTGTTCTTTCCATCTCTCCTCTCATCTCTTTCATATCTGCCCACCGTGTCTTCATTCATGTTTGTTCTGATGTTCCCGTTTGGGATTTGGGCAGAACATTCCTCTGACAGTGTCACTCTCGCTCGCCTCTGTGGCCTAACCTCCAGTCACTTCAAGCCAGAATTTAGAGTGGAATATTTTGAATGTGCGACGACATCTCGGCAGAGAGATTCAAAGGAGAAGAGATATCACTGCCTCTGATCAACTTAATGGGGAGACTGTCTGAGGCAAAATCTCTACCCAAGAAGTTCTCCCTGACCTTTTAAGCCGTGCTTGCGTCGTGTCAATGTCTGTTTGATGGTCAGTCTTTCCACCACTCTGGTCCAGACTGACATATCTCAACAACTACTGTATGGATTGCCATTAAATTTGGTAGACATTCATCGTCCTACTGACTTCAATGGTCCCCCTTTAAAAAAAAAAATTGGGCATTTTATGCCCAAAATATATACAGGCGGCTAGTTCCTGTGTTTACGTGAATTGTCAGACACTTATAATAACAATCTGAGCCTGTCAGTGGCAAATACAAGCATTTTTAGTGGACATATTGAGGGGTGCAATTGCCCCCAAGGATTACATTGCAGCCCGTGGCGTGGCTGCCGGCTGAAGCGCTCTCGCTTAATACTGGACCAATTTTAAAAAAGTTAGTCCCCATTAGTCACTTACACCCAAAATGATGAGAAAATAGTGCCCAGGTTGAAAAATACTGTTCCGGTTTCCCTTTAAATACAGCTTCAAAGAGTCACAACATGGCTGTAGACTCTTAGTGCTCAGTCTACAAAATCTGCAGCAGCAGTATTTCTATCATACTCACATGAGTTAAAATAGTGTGCGGATATCTGGCATGATATGTGTACCATATGTTTCCAGCACAAAGTCATCAACATCCAGCAACTTTTTTTGCCCAGTTAAATATATGACAGCCTGAACTTTCTGAGTTATTTTCTTCTGTGCAATCATGCATTACTTACCTCTGGCAATGAGACTCGTTTGCCTTGCTGGCAGAAAAAGAGTGTGTGAAGCTCGCATCTTCTATCGTGCAGGTGATGAGCTTCTGAGCACGTATTTGTGCATATATTTACATGGTGATGAGGCTGATGCAGAGAGGGGTGGGGACTTCTAAAATCTGCCAATCAGAGAGTTTGTTAGATAACTAAGTGGATCACTCAGTCGCAGCCCTTGGGCGATGCTCTCAATCGTTCTCATACTTGTTTCTGAATGTGAAAAATAGATTAGATGCCTTGAAGCCACAGTACTTCATTGCCTTTTACCACATTTCATTCTATTTGTGTTTGTTGGGGCTGTATTATGTAAATGCGGTCGTGTATTTGGAAATGGCTTCCCACACCCATGCACATGCACACTCAAAGAGTACGAGTAGAGTACACTGTTGCTCTGATCGGTCACACTGCTCTTTGGGCAGTGTCACTGTGGAAGCCATATGTGTCTTGATGTACAGGATGTTTGCCATTTTATTGCAGTTAAATGTTTAAAATATATATATTTTTGGACATTTTTTGCCTTTTACTATAGCGACAGAAGTGCGAGAGATGAGGAGAGATATGCAACAAACGTCTGCTGCTGGAATGTATTATGCGTCTTAACTAGTAGGCTACTGGGGCACACCATAGCAGTTTATTAAAATACACTTTTATCAGGTACAGAGGTAATGGAAGGTAAAAATAGACCATACATTTTTTTCTTTAATCTAATATATTGGATAGAATGAAACATGCTGAAATGCTGTTATCTGTATCTGAGAATGCTAAGACCTGTACGCCAAGTCACAAATTCAAGCAAATAGTAAATAGGTTTTCAGCTGTTTTCACACATAGATTGAGCTTTCTGGTGGAGAAAAAATGATCATGTCTGAACCAGAGCTAATGGTCTAAATCTAAATTTGGTCCAGGGACTATTGGTGAAAATTAGCCAGGAAAGAGAGACACAGAAAAAATACCTTTGTGCTGTTAGTAAAGTACCTTTATTATTGTATTTACCAAGAGATCCCTGTTTTGTGCAGGGAGTTAACTTATAAGGGAGCTGTTGAGCAAATATCTTATTTCATGCAGGCCAAATAAACAGTTTCTGTATGCATGCGTCAGTGTGCCTCTTTCCTCACTCCAGCACTCCAGGGCCAAACTGCTCTTCCTGCTTTTGAAGCTGTTTAGTTAGCTTGGGCCTCTGTTGTTACTGATGTTGTTGCTGCTGCTGTTGCTTTTCGCTTTGCCTGGTAGGATTTAGAGGGTTGCAGGGGAATTCAGGCTGGGTAGACTAACGTCACGGCTGGCTGAAAATGCAAAGAGAGCGAAAGAAGAGGTGGAGGACTGGAGGAGATAGAGAGAGATTCAGTGAATGAAGGAGGAGGAAAGAAGCGGTGGGAGAGAGACAGACAGAGAGTGCTTTCACTGAGTGGTGAGTGAGCATTGTTTGATCTTCGACATGCTGTCTCCCTCCTGCACAGTATGACTCAACAGCTTTCTGCTGGTGTATTCCCTTTCTTTTTCTTTTTTTTTGTGGATAGATGAGAGGATGAAGAGAGAGAAGGGGAGATAAATGAATCAGAAAACACTGATGGGTTGAAAAGGAATGAGGGCAAACTTTGGCAGAAACGGAGAAACGAGGAAAAGACAAGTACATGAAGTAATTGGATAACAAAATGGACGGAAGAGAAAGTAGAAATTCATAAACAGAGAATTACGTGACAAGTCTACAGACTTTAAAGGGGACATAACACGCTTTTCTTAAATTTTCTGTTACTTTATACTGTTATATCAGATGTGTATGTTAAACATAGTAAAAGTTCCAAACTTGAGGTGAACCTATGTAAAAATGCTCCCAGAAAATCAAAAGCCCGCTCTAAATGCTTCGTATGCTATGTTGCCTCGACTTCCTGATCAAACTGACATCAGATCGTTCAACATACCCACAAGCAGCCGCCCGTTACATAGTCTTGTTGCTAATGTTGTTCCATGGGCTGTTCGCGCTGTCCGCTTGCATATTTCAGATCAGATTCAGGCTGGAACATGTACAGAAAACATTTAGAGTAAAGAACGAAAAAAAAGAAGTGAAATCCTACTACTACTGTTTGTTTACGTAGCCTCCAAAGCCGCCCGCTTTCAGCAAAGACCCGCCCTACTCTACCTCTGACTGGCTAGTACTTGCTGCCTTTGTTGGTTAGGTTTAGGCATGAGGAGTGAGATGGTAAGGATTAGGGTAAAAATATCAGGGTCAGAGCCGATCAGAGGCAGAGTAGAGGCAGATCTTTGCACTTCGCACCAAAAAATAACGCTTGGGAGAGGGGCTTTAAAGAGACAGGAGCTAAACTGGCCTGTTTCAAACATGCTGAACTGAAGAGTTGCATAAAGAGCCAGTATAAGATAAATAAGAAGTTTCTGAACTGTAAATCATGCAAAGATATTCCAGTAGAGCCCCAGAATAAAAATATAGACCTGGAACTGTGCATGATACATCAGTTTTAAACAAGACCTGTTTCATTGAGCATGTTCTCTATTATTGGGGTCAGGCCAAACATTAAAATAAATGAATAAACCAAAAGCAAAAATGCACCCAAATGTTTTATTTATTTAGGTTTTGATTCATTTTGTTTTTGTTTAATAGTTTTCTGTCAGGGGCTGAAGACAGTTCCTGGGTTTCTGTGCTGTGTGAAAGAAATGGAAAAATAGTTGAAACTTTGTTGGAAGAATAGGTTGCTATTCTATAACTGCACGTCTACTACAGTATACAAAGGCTTAACCATGTGTGTTTTGTACTTTGTCACCACTAGTACATACAAATGGACTGCAAATGGTCCGTGAACTGCTTTTATCTATAACGCTTAACGATTTGCCTCTTATTCACCCATTCGACATGTGGACAAGAGGAGCCAAGAATCAAACCAATTTTTTCAGTGAATGAACAACCTGATCTACCTGCTCTGTGACCTGTGTCGAATTAATACAAAGTGTTATGAAGAATATTATTCTTCATACTGTAGCTAGACAGTATATTATACCATACTTTAGTCCTCATCCACAAATATGCCTGACAATACAGGAAGTCTGTATTTAGTGTAGTAATGTATGCGGAGCTGACAAAACTGAAGAGAGCACAATTGAATTTGATTATTTAACATTCCTGCACACTATGTGTGCTTGTGTATTTATGTAAATAAGAGAGTGACAGAGAGTGAAGAGCCGTGGTGGCTGATGATGGGTCTTCAACTCCTGCCCTTCGCCCTGGTGGAGGGGATTCCCACGCTCTACAGCAAGGGCTTTCCATATGGCCAGAAGAAGCTGGAAGAATAAGCCCTAGTAGCACATTGTGTTTCCTTTCAACACTGATCCCAGGGCAGAGCTGTAGCCCCCACGTAGAGTATTCAGGGTTAGAGAGCAGAAGTGGAAAGCAGCTCACAGATCTGTGCCTAAGGGCAACGAGCTTCTCAGAGCCAGCGCCTCAGGGAGAGAAAGCTAAGCCAGCATAAGCTACTACCATCTGCCAGCATTGGCTTAGGGCTTCTGAAAGATCAAGTTTGAAAGTGAGAGAGGTGCACAAGTGGAGACATCTTTTTCATCCTTCACTCCCTTCTTCTAGTAGTCGTTTCCAGATGGAAATTAAACTATCCAGTAATGATCTTTAACCACATGGATGCCAGTGCTGTGAGGTGGATAAAGCTGAAAACATTGTGTGTGTGTGTGTGTGTGTGTGTGTATGTCTCTGTGTATGTGTGTATAGTTAGCAGGTGGAGATCATAAAAAGTCTCTCCTAGGTTTAAAAACAAGCTGGGTGTTCCTGTCCTCTCTGCTGCTTTTCATCGTTTACTCACAGCCTCTCGAATCGATGGCCGGGGAAATGAGGCTCACAGTCAGAGTCCTTCTCCACTCCTACCTGTTCCTCCCTGGATGTCCCAGCACTGCCCAATGATAAATCGACCACTGATCGCCATGCTTTGGAACCTGGAACAAAAAGAGCTCTCATAAGTTAACACAGGAGGAGACAAGGTTTCTCTCCCTGGGACTGTGTTTCCTGGCTGCTCTGCCAGGCTAAACAGCTTCAAGGGAAGGCAAAGGAAGACAAACACAAACATGCCTACAAGGTCCCACTGGGAACTCCCATAACAACTCAAAGGATTTAAATGAAGTGCTGTACACAGCTCTCCCTTTGTAGCCCGCTGATGCTCACTCAGAAAAACTGCCCCTCGGCAAAATCATGTACAGTACTACAACAGTGAGCTCCACCGATATTTTCTTTCTTTCAGTGTTAATTTGGGATGGATTACTGACAATATCCAAGTATGAAATAATGACAAGACTTTTCCGACCCACTAAGTGCCACTTCTTTTTTTTTGCCTGGGTCCAGACCTTTGAATCCGCCCCCTCCACCAGGTCGAGTTGACTGATTTTGTTGGAAATGGAGTGTAACAAGTTGACTAACTGTCTGATATCAGTTACTTAACTTGTGTGTGTTTGTTTTGTTTGTGTGGTGCTCCCACCCACCATTTAGTTAGTCAAAAATATATTTTTGAATCCCAAGGCCCAAAAGTCATTTTCGTTCAAATTTTTCGCAAAAGTTGCTCTCTCCAAAAAGTTCATTCAGAGGCTGCTATAATGAATACACCCTGACATCTATTAGATATGTTTCTTTCGAGACAGAATCAGCTCAGTGATGATATCTTGAAAAGCATTCTCTTATGAAGTGAGACAAAAAGCTCATTACCAAATCAGTGCTGGCACATGGCACAATGATGCCGAGCAGGAGACACACTGTCAGAATGTTCTGTAGTTTTTTTGTTTTCTGTAGTTCATTTGTAACATTTTCACAACTCTGCAAAGTTATTTTGTTAATTAACTTTTAATTAATGATGCGTTACTATACAGTCATGGAACTCAATGGCTCTCTCCTTTTCTTCTTTCTATCTTTGTTGCTTTCTTCTTTTTCTTACTTTGACTTATTCTTTATGACCCTCGGTTCTCTTGCTTGCGTCTTCTAAATGGCCAGCTCTGAGGACGCAATCAGCTCAGCTTTTATCCAAAAACTTTTATTATTCATCGCTGATTTCTCAAAGCCAGCGGGGCGATGATTGAAACCATGACTCTGTAGCCGTGCAGCAGCTTTCATCGCAGCGCAGCAAAATGCTGCACACTTCTGATGCTCACTGAGCCGCGGACCAAAGTTCTCATTCTGTGTCCTCCTCCAGCAGTCCCTCCACATTAGATCATTAATCACAGAGGCGCATGGAAAGTAAAGAGTGCAGAGCGGGGACGGAGGCCGGGGGTCAGTCGATGGTGGCCTCTCCAGCCCATAAGTCCCTGGCTGGTGTCATTATTCTGACATTGTTGTGAAGGCGAGAGCTTTTGATGCTATTGATTTGGGAGTAAGGCGAAGGAGAGGAGAGATCGATGCACTTGCTGATTCAGTGGTGTTGCAAACTGAGGTCAGCTGCACAGCTTGCTTTTGTCCATATGTGTGTTAATGAAAAGTATATAGGTACAGTGTGTGACGATACCAATCTGCACGTGTGTGTCTCGGGACCTGTTAATGTGACACTCATTCACAACACAGTGCTGAATACAGATACACATCAGCTTTACACTTTACCTACACAATGATATCAGCTGTACACAAAGGATGCATGTATGTGCAAATATTTGAAATAGCTGTTTTTCATTTTGAATAACAGCCAAATGCAACTACAAAAGATCAAATTAAAATGAAATGTATATGTTCTCACACACAATAATGAACACTCGCTACTGCAGTGGTAATCTACTCTATATTCCCCCCCGTGAGGCACTGATCCTTTGTGCTTTCAGTCAAAGCCTCACGTTTGAAGCTATGTTCAAAGACAGCCTACCTGCTCAGCTCAGCCAGATCCAGACGAAACCCTGGGTATTCTGGGCATCTCCTAAACACCCTTCCTCCAGCCTCACCGCTGCAGGATCAGTTCACCCAGAGCTGCGAGGGGTTTCCTCTGGGGTATTGTCGCAGACAGGTGAAAGGGCCCTGGGAGTATCAGGCAATCAGGACATTAGAGAGAGCGTGAAGAGGGGATGATTGATTTTGGGTCATGGGTATGTGGGTGTTAATCAGATACCACAAAAAAACTGGAAACAAGTTAAGTCACAATGAAAGTGCTGTGAGAAAGTCTTTGATTTAGTGTTTTTCCTTTTAAAAGAGGATGTTGGATATGAGGCAGAAAGGGATCAGAGTTGCTATCGGTGGCTTAGAAATGATTAGAATCTGTAATAGTGTAGGGGGGGAAACATGCTTGTTTAAAGATATTTTACTCTACACATAGAAGTCATTGTGCAGGGCTGCAGAGCAGGGCTTTCTGTGACAACTTTAATCTGATGCTGTCACATTTTGTGATTCACTGTAAGTTGATAAATTGAATGTGTTTTGCAATGACCATTTACTGTAGTTCTATTGTTGTTTTAAGTAGCAGTTTTTATGCACGAGGCTTCTGTCTTCTGTGCTTGTGTATTATGTACTGAACCTCCTTGTAAGAGTTCATTTCAATTTATACACAAAGTGGTTGTAAAATAGTAATGTGCTGTGTTCCCGTGCACATTTCCCTCTTGCTAATGCGCCCTTTCCTCACGAAAATACAGGCATTGGAGGAAGATGGATAGTGAGGCAAATAATTCAGTTAACTTTTCATGTGTTTGCAGGCTGATATTTTCTCTTTAATGTGTTTATCATGACTTATGAGCTTCTCTATAGCAGCCATTAACATATGATTACCATCGCAGGGCTAATGGGTTTGTCTGTTGTTCCCCCTCCTGCTCCACTGCCTCATCCTCTTTTTTTCCCAAATTTTTCTACATCTTTTATCTTCCTCTTTTTACCATTCACTTCCTTCCTGTCTCTCTTTCATTCTCTCCCTCTCCCTTTTTGTGTCTTAGCCTTAACTCCTCCATGTGTCTCCACTCTCGGCCCCCGCGGCCCCTCAGCTCCCAAGCCAGAGCCTCACTCAATCACCCACACAATGCTCTCCATTATTGCTTAATTATCTGTGGCCTGTCATTTGAATAATGCGCCATCCCTGACTCTCAATCTTTTTCACGTTTTTTCCCCTTCATCTTTCATGTGCTCTTTTCTATTTACTTCTTTCTCTCTTGCTCCTTCTCCATCTCCCGCCGCTGCTCCCCCTTCTTCACTTCTCTCTCACCTCCATGTTTGTGGCTTCAGAACACTTGTTTATGCTTTCCTTTCCATTTTACTGCCTCCTCAAAGGCCATTGACTCTCCTGTACTGCTGTTTCATATAGAAGTCAAACTATGAGGGAGACAGTGGGAGAGCGGGCTAGAAGCCCACGTAAGTCTGGTTCGTGTCGGCCAGTCAGTTTTCAGCGGAACCATTTCTACTTTCCATCAATGTGCTTTCTTACAGTAATTGCACCATTTCTGTCTTAGACACATTATAGATATACTTATTAACTTTATTCCACCATATTCATCTCTGCCAAGAAAAGAGTGGCAAGAAATCAAAACATTCACATTATTCCACTTTGTTGTTTCTGTAAATTCTGTGTGCCAGCCATTAGAGAGCTAAACGCTAAATCATCTTCTGTCATCTCCAAATCCCTGCAGCAGCACAGGGCCATAGGGGAAATCAATAATAGAGAGTCGACATTTGTTTGTGTACGGGTGTGTGTTTGTTTGAGTTTGTAAGTAATCTATCTGATGCAAACATCTTTCTAATGTGTGCGCTGCTCTGTGGTCCCTTGCAGAAAATGGATTGGTGCTGTCGTCATGGCTCCCCTGTATCAAATACATATAAACGCACCACTTTGTTCCACTGTTACTGTACACTCACAGAGGTTTCCCTGCATGTTTTCCACATTGTTTGTGGTTGATTGTTTAACTCGGGATACCTCGGGACATTATTGAGGCAAGGCAGGGAAGATGCTTTTGTGATTGCGTGGCAAATCACAGGATTTATGATATGTGAGGTTTGATTTTGATACTAATGCCAGTCTGAACAAGCTGAACATTTGTGTGTGATTCCTAACAGAAGTGGCTGGTATTACACACTGAAGTCTCTCCACATGCGTGAATGTATTTGTGTTGTGAAGTAAGAGGTCGGGTGCTGCAGTTGTTGAAATACAGCATGATATACTCTCCTACAGTTCATCGTGTTGCTGCTCTCTTACAGTTGGCTGTGATGTTTGCATTTTTCAGCCCTGGTCAATAATGAGAGTCATTCATTGGCTGACCTTTGGCTTTGTGTTGCCTGTGTTTGTTACCACTACCTTTTATTGTCTGTTTTAGCTTACTCAACGCGACTGCATTACAGCAGTTTAGTACATTATAGGAATCAATAACACAAATGGCCCACTCACTTACTGCCTTTATGACTCAAATAAACCCCAGAGGGCAGTTTATTTAAGCAACTGTCTACACTTCAGAAATCATTATCAGCATTCTGTACCTGAAGTCCCGAGCCAATTTACATCAGTCCAATAAATGCACATTAGTAGTTAGACAAAAAACCCTTAGTTTTTCTTCACACATCACAATGTATCACTTTAATTCAACACAACGAGAGTCTAAGCTCACTAGGAACTCCCCTTCAGTACAGTGCACAATTATGCATCAGTTGCTTTCTTGTTGTCATCTGAACGTACATTGTTTTGTCAATAATCCTAAGCAGACAGGCCTATGCAGTGTTTGACCTATTTGACCTAATAAAGTGTGCGTTTCCTCTTTGTTTTGCAGGATTGGTCAAGCTCGGAGTTCACTGTGTAACATGCCAGAAAGTCGCCATAAAGATTGTCAACCGTGAGAAACTCAGTGAGTCAGTACTAATGAAGGTAAGTTTACAATTTTCCTTCAGTGGCTTTCAGTGTTGCAGTCGAGGTTGTTGAAGTAGTTAGTTTTCACTCTACTCATCCTTGTGTCTCTTCCTCTGAAGGTTATATGTGTGTGTGTGTGTGTGTGTGTGTGTGTGTGTGTGTGTGTGTGTGTGTGTGTGTGTGTGTGTGTGTGTGTGTGTGTGTGTGTGTGTGTGAGGTACAAGGAAAACATCCCTTTCAAGTTCTTCATTTTGTATTTTGTTTACCTGGGTATCTATAGATGAGAATAAAGCCTACTATTTGTCAAATTCCTAACAACTTCAAATTTAGTAAGGGCCTTGCTCAGGAACTTTATTTAGCATTATTTTCTCTCTATTCCCAAAATCTTTAAATGCACCAGGCTGGCTGACTGAAGCAACACTAAGAGTTAGACTGTGACTGAGTAGTGAAAGTACCTGAAAGAGTCACCTCTTTGACGCATAAAATCTGGGCGGACTGCCAGCTGGCATTTCAAAAATCAAAATTAGAAAGAGTGGACTGTTTGAGTGGCTGATGCTGCAAAAAATGTGTGAATATGAGTGATTTATATCATAATACACCTCGTTAAGAGTGGAATAACTGGCTGAGTTAGTGACAGTTGGTCTTTGAAGGAGCTGATTTTCATTCTTTCCAAATTGCGAACTGAAGGAGTCAGCTGCTGTTTGGCTCACCTGCCAGGAGTCAGAGCCTCCAAGAAAACCTGGGTTGGTGTAACAATAAAGCAGGTTTTTGCAACTATAATTACCCTCACCCCAAAATGCATAAAACATTCTTATTTATAATTCCCCTTGTTACTCACACAGCCACTTTTAAAGGATACAATATGGATTTTTTTTCTTCTTATTACATCCCAGGGCTCCTGCTGGGCAGCTCTATTCAGTGCCCGCTCAAAATTGCCATGCTGCAAAATTGGCCTTTGTGTTGATGGAATATTTGTAAAGAAACTGAAGAGAGCAGGAAGATAGAGGACAACAAGACGCTGCAACCTGAAAATTGTCTTTCACAGGACTCACGCAGAGAGAAGCGCCCACTGTAATTGTTTGCTTATGAGCTGGAAAGCAGGAAGCGGATGGGTTTGCTCACAGCACAGGTTATCTGCAAATGGAAAATCCCTCCGTTTTGCATCACATCTGTGGCAGCGTCATTAGACTTTAGATGAAAAGCTCTCCCTGCTCAGATATTGCTGTTTGATAAACAGTCGGTATTAATCAGCTTCTTGCTGTGTCAGAGTCTCCCAAAGTCTTTTTCACTCACTGCTGTCATGCTCCGGAAGTCGCTCTCTTTCTATCTCTTATTCAGCTCAACATGCAGTCTAATATTTTCATCAGAGAAAGACGGGTCATTTCTGTTGCTTCAGCGCTGACAAAAGTATTATTGGTTGTAGCAGAAGTAGTTGCTGGAACCGTTGTAAGATGTGACAGCGGAGAGGAAGGTAGCAGGATAATGTCCTAACCCAGGTGCACATTGTGCTGTCCTGCAGAGGAAAATGATAGTAAAAGATGCCAAACACTGACAGGTTTCCGACAGGACCAAGGCTTTTGCTGAAGTTGCAGTTCAGAGCCAATTACTGAACTCAGCCATTGTCACTCTTCTCTCAACTGCTAGTCCCTGGTGTGTGTGTGTGTGTGTGTGTGTGTGTGTATGCGTGTGTGTGTGTGACAGCACATGTGTGTTCATGTATGTGCCAGTAGGGACTGAATTATGGAGGAGCCAAGGGCAAGTGAGTTACTCTGAGTCTTGTAAAATTGGGAGTGGATCATAAAAATTGTAATCAATCACCAATATTTCATGTAAATAAATGTTTCAAACAAAGTTCAGCTGCCCAGGTTCTCTTCCTAGACAGTGAATCATTTCCTATTAAGATAAGGATCAGATACAGAAATCTGTGTGTGTGTGTGTGTGTGTGTGTGTGTGTGTGTGTGTGTGTAACTGTTTCAGCTGGCTTGGGTGTAATGAGCAATGCTCGTATTGAAATGATGTGTATGATCGTGTGTGTGTGCAGCTGTGTGTGATTTTTTTTTTGTGTCAGCATTTCTATCCACTCATGTACAGTGTGTGTATTTATTTATTTATTGGCCACCGATATACAATAGCTTGGGGCCTCAATTCTAAGCCTCTGTACCAATGTACCTTGCACCTTTATACAGTAAATTGTGAGGCATGACCACACTTTTTGTGAGGTCACTCGTGAAGTTTCGGGACACACATCAGATTAAAAACCACTCTCACATACTGAGGTTCGACCTGTGGCTGTACAGGTGTTTTCTGACTCAAATCCAGCAGCCGCTTTCCCAAATTCCCTTAGTACTGAACACCACAGTCTATGTGTCTGCCCTCTGGCCTGCCTGTGTGGCTGTCAGCCTGTCAGAGTGATCGGGCTGCACTCTACTGCAAGGCTCAGACTGTGAAATGTCACCTTTTAATATGCTAATGTCTTGGGTCCCTACGGTGCCATTAGGGGAGAATCTGACTCTCCTGGACAGGTGCGCGCGCTTGTGAGTGTGTGTGTGAGAAACACAGACACACGACACATAAATGGATGCTTAAGCACACCCAGACACATACAGTGCATACACGCTCACACAAGAGTTGTGAGAATGTGTGTACATGTGTCATATAGACACACACACACACGTATTTATATGTATGCACACAGAGACATTCTCCATGACGCATGTCATCCCTCTAAGTCTGTCCTTCCCCTGACTGGCCTTGTGAGTCAGGGGTCTGTGGGGATGGAGGCGGGTTGAATTAATTGTCTCAGAATATCTGTGTGAGAGGTCTTTCCTCCACTCTGTGTGTTGAACTTTATATAACTAATATTGAACTCTTTCGTCCACAGCCCCACAGGCTATGACACTGCAGACCACTGAGACATTGAATTGTCCTGGATAATGAATTCGTCTATGAACTTTATGTCAGTTTGTTACCAGGGAATGAGCTTTGACTTCAAAGAGCGAGTGCCAGTGTTGCTATTTTTTTTTTTAATCAACTTCTAAGCAGGAAACCTAATGGAGTAAATTGAATAGTAAGAGGCTCCGACTGTGGGAAGTGGCTGTCTGTCATGTTTCAAATGATGAGAGAGAAACAGACAGAAAGAGAATAGACAGTATGTGCGCATATGACAGTATGTCTGCAGTCGTTCGCACTGAGGCCAAACAGAATGGAGTGTGGCAATCCGATACAAAGTGAAGCCCAGAACCAACACTTTATGTGTGAGTGTTTGTGTGAGTGTGTGTGTGTATCTTGAGGGAGTAGTTAATGTTTCTGAAACTCAGCCAGCCCTCTCTCTCTCTATCGCTGCAATGTCTCTGTGCCGTGGGGCCGTAGGGTGGAGAGGGAAAGGGAGGCAGGGTGAGAAAGAGCAAGGCTCTGGAGATAGAGATGGACATGCTGTGAGAATCCCTGCTGAGGCAAGATAACACACAGACGCCTTAGTAAGTACACCACGTCTCTACTCACATTTCCTGTCAGGAGTGCCTGTGTTTTCGTCTTCGCCGTATTAAAGTGACATTCACATACGGTATGGAGAAATTGTTGGGATTCATATGATCACAGAGGATTGTGAGATTCAAATAATGATTATATACATTATAAGGTTGAATGTGGTGATGATATGAAAAATCTTTTCCACACTTCCACCACGACAGAGATAGAAAAGATATTTCTGTCTATTGTAAGGTATGGATTTGATATATTCAGGTGGAGCTCTTTCTGGTAGAAAGGTAGAAATTGAAATAATCCAAATTGAAATTCGCACAATAATTTGACAACTCTGAAATTACTGTTGTCATGAGAATTCTTCACAAGCCAGAAATGATTGATAGACCCTGATTAATAGGGTTGGGTATCATTTAAAAGTTTTCAATTCTAGCACTGATAAAGAACCAGCGTTTCAGTACTGACGGTAAAACAGTGCCTTGTTCAGTGCCTTGCTTTAGGGACTGTATCCTATAGGGAATGAAACCCCTTTTTTTATTGGACAAAAGAAGCCATGTTTTTCATATTTTAATGTTGTTAATGTTCTTGAGATTTTTGCTCAAATAATATAGTCTAAAACTGGTCATTTTTAAAATTTAAATCAGGAACTATTTGATCAAAGAAAACAAGGTTCTAAATCTGACAGTCAGTGCCAGCTTTCAGTACTTGACAACTTACTTGGTGAAGAAGTGTTGAGGTCCAGTGTCCAGCCCTACTGATAATGCATTAGGGATGGGTGCCTCACCTTTGTTGTACTGTTTTCAGTGGTCATTTAGTTACTTTCATGAAGTATTGTGATATTGTCTTTACCCTGAACTTTTGTGATGATACCTGAGTTAAACATGCACTATATTATATTATATACTATACTATATTGTAGTGCAGTTCCATTATGTATTGAATAACCATCCGCCTGCTGTAATACTGATGATTATACTGATGACAATGACATGGTGGAGAAAATGGACATTGAGTAGAATCTCGCTGCTGCAGTCAACGACAGTCTGACAAGCTTTCCTTGAGATCAGAGGATTCACCGTACCATATTTCATACCATATTACCTATCATTATGCTGAGTGGAGCAACTTCTCTAATCTGCAGTTTAGTCTCGGGGTGAGTTAAATTGTTGCTAGCCGCTAGCGCTAACAACTAGCTGAGGGAGAAGGGTATCTTTAGCATGCAGCAGTTGGTAGTTTTTCCCTCTGAGCCAGTGAGCTTGTGGCGGCTGCTGCTGTTGGGATAAGGACAACTAATTAGCCGGAGTGACTCTCTCTCCTCCTGAAGCAGCACAACTTCAAAGTCACTCTACTGTCCCCAAGCCCAGAGAGAGAAAGGAAGAGAGGGAGAGGAGGGATGGAGTGCAGGATGAAGGGAGATAGAGGGGAGGGAAGAGTGTGTGCGGGGAGGGTTAGAAAGGATGGTGAACATGAAGTTGGAACACTTTGGATGGATGTCTTGTGAAGTAGATATTTCTACATAGCTACGCTGTTTTTGATGGGGGGAGGGGGGTTTAGCGCAGTGAGGTTACTTGTGGTTTGCTGACTCCGTCCTTGATGTCAATCATAACATTGCAGATGAGAAATGTGTGTGTGTGTGTGTGTGTATGAGAGAAAGACAGAGAGTTGGGAAATGGAGAAGACGGCAGTATAATTGCCCCCTGAAGCAAATAATTGAAGCGCTACGCTAAGGACACCGCATGTAAGAGCTGAGAATGACAAGGCAGTGCCACAGCCGGGGTAGATAGCTGCATTACCTAAGATGGCCCAAAATACAAGGATGAGGATCTGTACACATTTTCGCATTCAGTCTTAATTAACAAGATCAGTACTGTTTTAATTTCTTTTCCACAAATAAGCCTCTTGTATGAAATTAAAGCAAATTTGTGTAATTTGTTAATGTACACAGTCTGTGCATCTGTACCTGTAATATAAGTAACAAAATATGAGGGAAAGTTTCATTCATGATGATAGTTTGACACAATTGTATCCCAGTTTTGAATGCGCAGCATCTAAAATAACAATTTGGGACTAAAGAAAGAGAGAAAAACAAGTGATAAAGGTTGAGTACATGAACCAGCAGAGATTGTGGTGGGCGGGTGAGGAGCAGAATGCCACAGATGAATCACACAAGGTTTAATCTTGTTATCCCGACACCTCGGTGACAGCACTGCAGCTTTCTTTCTCCGCCATCTCTACTCTTCCCTCCTAATGATTATAGATTGGCCGTTCTCTCCCGCCTCTGTTGTGCCGCGAGTGGGTTGGATATAGAAATGCCTCCAACACGCACACGTCCTCCTTAACTTTATGTTGCGCGTGCATGTGTGTGTATATGTGTCTGTCTGTGTGTGTGTGTGTGTTTGTGTGCACGTGTCTGTGAACGCAGGCACCCCTTAAAATGAATGGGTTTCATATGTTGTGCCCCTGCGCGTTGATCCATCAGCTTTGCATGGTGCTGAGCCAGAAGCCAGGGCTTAGCACACAGTTTGATCTTAACAGGCTTGCTGCACAGAATGACTGTAGCATTACCAACTCTGTTTCTCTGCTGTTTGCTCATTTTTGTCTGTTGATATATTTTTACATCCAAAAAATTGAGAAATATGTACATTCTTACATCTGGGTTCAATCTAATAGACTTTCTGAAGGTATTATAACTATATTATATAACAAATTCAGAACAAAAATAGCACATTACCACATTACTACCTGTTGTATCATACTAAATATTGGCCAAAATAATATTCCATGAAAAAAGTGCACTCTTCCTATTGTTGCATAGTTTTTCTCTGTTCCTTGTTCCTTCATAGTATTCTGTAAGAACCTAAATAATAATATCCTGAAGCTGTAAGGCCTAAGTGTTCTTTCTGTTATCAGTCAATATGAAGGTCACTCAGCATTCAACATCCTAATTTGGTTTCCAAACACCACTCCTAAATCAATGTATATCCACTATTTTTCCCAGTCTGTATTAAGTATCGATGAGTCTCTGGTGAAACGAAAACGGGGAATAGATTTTACCCTCAGGGCACAAGATGTTAGGGGATTGTGAAGAAAATGTCAGCTTTTAGCCCTACCTGTGTCTCATTGCGTCTCATGCTAAATGACATTGACTGAAGACACCAAACATCAAGTTTTACACAGTTCTGACTGGTAGCTTGGGATCTAAAACATCCTGGCGAGACGTCTAAAACCGTTAGTGCTGCTGCTCACTGTGGTGACAAAGCTCATCAAACCCACGCAGCACTGTTTGACTGATTTTATCTCTCATATGTCTTATCGAGATAAAACAGAGATGGAGTGCAGACAATATAATGAAATGGAGGATAGCAGAACACAAGATGTAGCGGGATCCCCCGTTGAGCTCGACAGGAGACAGACAGACGTCTAAACCGATGGCATTTGTTTCTCTTCTTCAAAGGCAACAGCCGCTGTGTTGTCAGATAGATGAGAAAGCTTTGTTTTCTTTTTTTTATTTGTTGTTGCTTTGGTGTTACTTTTTTTTTTTTTTTTTTGCCTTTCCTTTGTGAGCGGAGGGCATATTTTATCCAATTCTTCTACCCTTAAGTGGAGTGGTGCATAAGCGGCGTTAGGACATCATGACGAGCGGCTGAGATTGTCACTAAAATGAGAATAGCTGGTCCACCTTTAAAAGTCAGTCCACCTTAAGTGAGCCTGGTCAGGTTGTCGCTAACTTCGGGGCTACACTATATAATGTGTTGCCGTCTTTTCACTGCTGACACAGTTCAGCGTTTTCATTATTCTAACTTAACCAGTATGCAGTGTACAATGCACAATACAGTGCACAATAGGGTGCTTTCATGGGGAGATCAGCAAAGTTTATTTTTCTTTTTTATTTCTTTGTTTTGCACTTGGATTTCTTACTTCTTGATATTACCTGTGGGCCACAGAAGTGTATTTTGTGTGTGTTTCTTTTCAGCATTGACTATTTTGATAATCTTTTATCTGTCTTGTTTGGGTAGGGACTGGTAATTGAATAGGTACATCACATTCCCCTGAGTGAAAAAAATGTAGTCAAACTGTCTTTGTCATCTGTTTTTCTACCATGCTGCTGCTTGCATTCATAGACACAAACTTCTAATGCCCTGCATCTCAACATGTTGCCTATCAGTACGTTTAATACAGTACGTGTTTGTGAGTGTGGCCTGTACACTTATGCTCAGGCTTAATGTGAGATATCATCTTTAATAAATGCACAAATCCATACAGAGTAGCTTTTTAAAAAATGGCTTGTTGGGACAGTGAAGAGGACTCTTATTTAATTTTGGTTCTCTCATTTGTCGTGTGTATGTGTGTAATGTTGTATGTGACAATGTAGCAGAGTTTTGAAATACTTTACTAATTAACAACAAAGTATGTCACTGTCATTTCATAGCAATGTTGTGATATGTCTATTCATATACAGTACCATGTCAACATTTTAACTGCCACTATATGTATGTGTTTTGTATGTGTGGGTGCGCTATGCGTGTATTTTTGTGTGCAAGTCATACGCACCATGGCTACACTGTGAATGACAGCTCCCTGACCATTGTCTAGTTGCTCAGAGTCAATAAAGACAGACAGACACACACACACACACACACAAACACACACACTTCTCCCCTTAAGGCTCTCTCTGTCCTCTCGCTGCAGGGTTTGGTATGCGATAGTCTCACATTAGAAATGCAGGGTTGTGGGGTGAATCACAGCTTGTGGACAAGAATGCCACAAAGACACTAACAATGCAGACAAACTGTGTATACTGTAGTAGATTGAAGCACACCCCTGATAATGATGCCCAAAAAAATACCTGTTATTTATCAACTACATGCATGGTCCACATGTTCTCATAGCATAAACTGGAACTCATAGTGTGAACAGGTATCAAATGTACCTCACAGTATGTTATTACTGTAATATGAAGGAACAGTTAACAGAACAGTGACTCTGTTTTATGATGCAGCTGCTGTGTATATAAAACAGTCATTAGCTGCTCCATATTGAGAACTTACTGTGTACTGATAGAAGTAGAAGTAGTAATGCTTAATTGGGGTGAATACTATTAATATCCTGACCTACTACTTTGTATGTAGTTATGGTAGAGGGGAATGCATGTACTCAGAGAACCGGAGTTACATCCAGGTGACTCCTCTGTATTCAACACACTTCTTCGTCTCTCGATTATGCTGTTAACTTGCATACACAAGGCTCGAGCATTATGCACAGGCTACATTAATTTGCAAATCCGGCATAAATTAACCACTTTTAGCTGTTGCGAATAAACAGGGAAATTGGCTCCGTCTTGGCAGTGTTAATGAGTGTGGGACAGATCCTGATGTATATTTGGGAATTTGCGGTCAATATGTTGAACATCTAAAGCAAGACACTTAACTTCATCAGCTCCTTCATCTACACCCCTGTAGGGATTGTTTGCTAATGACTTTGTTGCGCTACACATTCTCGCTTTCTCACTCACTCACACACTACTGTTCATGCCCGACAAAGCACAAACACACAGACACTGTATATTTTTGCACATATAGTTTGCCATTCTTGGGGTAAATTTGTATTCATACACCATATGATTAGGACACGAGAGTGTTCCTTTTATGTGTCAAAGACTCTCGCTCAGTGTAAGACCTAATTAACAAGTGCAGAAGCTAATATAACTCCCAGATTACATTATTAGAGCTATTCTGAATTTATTTACAAAGTTTTGAGCTAATTTGGGTTGTTTCAGTTGACCGGTCTTACTTACTGACCTGTTGCCTGTCCGTTATTGACTCCTCTGCCTGGTTAACTATTGACCACTCTCATGTGTCAATGAATAGGCCATGTATTCATATGTGGAGATAATTAGTGAGGCAAGTGAACCACTGTTAGCTCGTCACCACTGTCTGCTTGAATTACTGCACTAAATAGTCTTTCATTATTTATTCATTGCTCACTTTCTTTGTTTGAGTTGTTTTCACATCACTTTACATTCACCAACACCAGCAAGTGTAGTTCACTTGTGTCACTTTTACATGACAAAATCATGTCAGTGCTCCCATAAATGAATGGTTTCCATGATAGATATCACATTTTTTCATAGATACTTTGTGTATTAAAGGAGGAATAGCTTTTGCCCTGGTCTTTCTCTGATAGTTAACTAGACCGCCACATTTTAATAAGCAAAATTTATATCACAGATTTTTTTAATTTAGGGCAGGCTGAAAAAAAAAACAAGATAAGGTAGCACTTAATAGTAGATGGCATTTAATACAAATTTCTCCAGAATCCTCAGAGGATACAATTTTATCTTGCTGTGCAGCACTTTAGAAACAATTCATCGTCCTCGCAGGCAAATTTAGGCTACTGTAGGTTATTAGAGTTACACTTTTATAACTGATATAGATGACCTTCAGATCTAATCAGTTTTGTTCTGTGCTCTCTCTCTCTAGTCTGTGAAAACCAGTTCATTAATCCACATTTCACATCTCCACTCAATCCAAGGTCACTTTACCAATCTTCTTATATGAAATATCCCTCTCTTAGGGAGTGAGTGACTGAACTGGACAAGTTGACAAAAAAAAAAAACATTTCAGACTATTGACACAAAAACATGGCGTCCACTGCCTGCCCGTCACTGATAAATCACTCATCCTGCTGATGGCTTTTGCACAAACGCACGTACGGCGATGCATATATAAACATACACACACACTCCTTTGACCCTCTCCCTGGCCCATCACCCTCAATCCCACCTATCAGCCCATGCAGTAGGTTCCAAGATGTTCATGATTATACCCTTTGACCTCAGGGTCTGAAAGACCTCTGCCATTAGACTCTTATACGACCAAGGTTATACAGAGACATGTCTGTTAGTGTGAAATGATGTGGCCTGTCACTGGTCTAAGTGGCAGCTTGATGGATCCGCCAGCAGCACGGGTACACATCACGGTCATGATAGAATGAGAGAAGGACAGAATAAGGAATAGGAGAGGAGGAGGAGTGCCAGAATTGGTCTTGGGTGGGAAGGGGTAATGAGTAAGATTTGAAAGGGTGGGAGATGGATAAAGGATAAGGACTAGGAAGCTAGCAGAGACTATGTCCAGATCGATTTACATGTCTCTGGCATTGATCAAACTCCCCCGTGTGGGGAATTTACCTCCTCACCACAAAGGATGACTGATACAGTGATTATCAGAAAAACCTGCTGCGCAGACTGTGTATCCGTGTGTGTTTGCTTGTGTGCCCGTGCAGTTGTGTATTTGTGAGGTCCACAGGGTGGAGGGAAAAGCAATAAACAGAGAAAGATGAAAGTAAAAGAGAGATTACTTTTTTCAGTTCGATGACTTTGACTGGAATGGAATCATACAAATATGATTTTATTTTGTATTTTGTTTTGCTCTCAGTGGGAATAGCTCAGTAGTGGGAGATAAAACATCTACCTGACACACACACACTCCCTCACCAAATACTGTGGCTTTGTGATAATTTATCAAATGCTGCGTTCCATTTTTATGCAGATGATACAGTTATCTATTGCTCATCCCCTTCAGTAGTACAAATCCCTGAATTCCCGCAGTCTGCCTTTGATGTTGTTCAATCCCATCTAACTCAGCTTAAGTTGGTGTTGAATGCAGATATGTCCAAATTCATGCTACTTTCAAACGGTAAAGAGCTAACATCTAATCTTCCTAAGATTTCAACTGCTCAAGGGGTTGAAATTGAAATGGTCACAACATATAAGTATTTAGGTATTATTATTATTGATCAGAACTTGTCATTCATATCACACACTGAAAACCATGTTTCCAAGCTGAAACTTAAATTAAGTTTCTTTTTTAGGAATAAATCTGGTTTCTCCCTTTCAAAGAAGGAAACACTTGATTTCGGCAACTTTTTTTTACCTTTATTCACTTGTTTGTAGTGTGTGACAGTTGTATTTGTCTATTTGTATTGTTTGTGTTTATTGCTGTAACAATTACCTGGTTAAATAAAGGATAAATATACCGTTAAATCCATCGCCCCAAGCCTGTCTCTGTCAATTTCTAAACAAATTTTGGTTGAGAAGGAGTGGCCATGTTCTGCACACATGAACTCACTCCCTGAGACAGTCTTGGCTCATTTTGCCCAATGTTTTTCTAAGGAGGAGTAAGGAGTAGGCTGTGTGTGTGTGTGTTTGCCCTTGAAACTGATGTCCTTCCCCTCTGGTTACAAAGACTGACATGTAGTCCTCTACAGCCACTAAAGTCCTTACCATTTACATGCATGTGTAAGCACGTACACACAGATACACACATGCATGCACACACACCAGCTTGGCTACCCTCTGCTCCTGGCAGAAACCACTGATTCTGCCCTACTGGCTCACTGACCGACATATGGATGGATGGATGGAGGTGGCTCATAGCTTGCCGTGATCAGTGGCGTGTGTGTACAGTGTGTGTGCATCATGCGTTAATGTGTCCACATGTCAAAAGTATGAATGGATGACAAGCTGACTGGTTTTGTCTGTGAGCCAGTAGCCAAGCTGTGCTGTCTCCTCCCCTTCTGCTCACTGACAGTTGGACCCACATCCCCCTCTCTCCAGCCATTACTCCCCCCATACTTTTCTTTGCCTTCACCCATATGTTCTCTTATCTATACATCTTCTGCATCTCCCTCCCTGCAATTCTAAATTGAGTTTTATTTTTGATTTTTAATTCATTTGCACAAGTTAAAATCAAATGACTTAACAATGGAAAACAATGTACCGGAAGGAAACCCATTTATTCATTATAAATATATATATTATAATATAATATATTATGACAAAGAAAAAATATGTTATAGAACACTATTATTTAATCATGTTTTGTTGTACTTGATGTAGAAATGTTAAGTTAACCTCTGCTAGTCAGATGTGATAGAGGATAGAGGATCAGATGACTGTCTGGTTGAGTAAAATCTGTGTGAATCTGTGAATTAGCTTGAAAATAAGACAGAAAATGAACTGTAAGATTTCCCTCTTTGAATTGTATCTTACATGAAATACATGCAGTACATATATAATAAACTGTCACACGTTGATGTTTCTGAAATGGAGAAGCTGATTGGGGTGCAAGGGCTCCACACACATTTGGAGGAAGAAAATTACTTCTACAAAGGGTTGTAAAAAAAGTACTTGCCCTTGTTGTTACAGTGTTTGTCTATAGATTATCTTACTTGTCAGAATGGTAACCCTCCGTACTAACAAATTGTCTTCTGTTGGAAATGAAATTTATTAACCATAAATGCAGTCATAAAATCATATTTCTGGAATTTACTGAATAAAATTAAAAGCTTTTGAAGTATATACAGTAGCAATATGGTACAAATGAATCCATAGTTGTCAAGTGCTGTAGATATTTTGTCCGTCAGGTGAATCAAAGCCTTGTGGGTGGAATGGTCTCTCATTTCCTTGATTGTCACACACTTTTAGCTCCTCACGTTGATGCCTCATCGCTTTACCTGTTATCATCTCACTCTCTCTCTCACTCACTGCCACCGTGCTCTCTTTCTGTCTGTCTCCTCTACATTTCTCTTTTAGTCTTCTCCATTGCAGAGAATTACATGGCTTATGCTCACGCATTCACTCATCCTCCCTATGTCTCTCTTTTGTTTTTCCATCCATCCAGCAGCTCTTGCATGCACTGTAGTTCCCATGTTAGCATAGCCACCCCCGTTTTTTTTGTTTTTTTTTATCTGACACACATGGCTGCCCTGTTGACTTTGATCCTCAGATCTCAGTATCAAGGGACCATTCACTCGCTCGCCTGGGGGAGGTGACAGAAATGTCTGTGTTTTCCTTCTGTGTGCATGAGAGAGAAAGAAAGAAAGGCGGGAGAAAGAGCACAAGATGCAATAAGTGGAGAGTGAGAAATGACAGAGCCTGTGATCCAATATTTTCCCCTCTGAGATTTTGGGCTGGTTTCTCTGTCCCCTTGCTCTGTGACATCTGTGACATGAATCTAATCTCTTTACGTCTTTGTTGTTGCCTGGCTGTCTCTGATCCTCTGTCCTCCATCACTGGACTCTCAGCCACAGTGATGAAACTATTGATGTCGCCAGTCATTTGTTTGCTCGTCCATTCATCCTTTCAAATCCAGGGCTGTAATTTAAAGAATCAATAGCAAGCTGATGGAACTATGCTAAACTGGCTCTCATCCTCTGAATTTGGAGTGACACATGTGACCACCAGTGAACGCTGCGCCTCATTTGTCCACGTAGCTACAGTCTTCCTGTTCCTCCACCTCGCACACAGGCTTGTTTCGCTGTTACATCGTACCATCTGCACCTGCAAATTACACCATAATTACAAGTAATAAATCACATTAGACGTACTTTCAAACACAACAATATCAGAATTCAATTACAGGGTGAAGAAAAAGCTGCTCTAGCTTTTAATATGGAGCAACAAAATGCCGCTCCTTGGAGCCTGGTAGTAAGATGTCATGTGTTTATCATTCATCATGCAGCATAACTTTTTTCTTTTTTTATTTGGAAGTTTCTTGCCTGCAACATAACACACACCATCATGGTCGTAGTTAACACCTTAACAGGAATCCCCACTGCAGTTCCAACCTATTGATCCATTTAGTGTGGCAGGATATGACACTGATAGGAAACCGTGTGGGTCGAAGCGTCGCCAATCAGCCTATCCACCAACAGGCTACTGTTCTGTCTTCAGCTAATGATGTGCACTCCACAACAATAACCACATACTTTACAAGACAAATTATCTTGCTGTCAAATAAACAATTTGGATTAGTGTCAGTCTTACGCTCTTGTCTGACCTCCGCTCTCTAATTAGATGTTTCCTCTCTAACTATTCTTTCTCCTCTAAACCTGTTTGCTTATCAGAGAATTTAGCAAATTGGCAGTGCATTGAACTGCCGAACACAAGAAGAGCACAAGTAACAAGAAGGATAAAAGAGAGAAGGTGTGTGTTCATCTGACCACCTGTCCATCTGTGCTTTTGTGTGTGTGGCTCGGCGAACGGTGTCCAACCGCCTGCTAATAAAGGCTTAATGAAGTGCCACGGAGATATGGCGATTGGAGAGAACTGTCCACACTCACAGATGTGAAACTTAATGAGAGAGTGCAGAGCCATGTACAGGAGCCAGGCCAAGAGAGAGGATGGCCACCTGGCATGTATACTACCATGAAATTATGGAGGTGTTGGATGGGTGTGTGTGTTTGAGACTTTGATAAGAAGTGTGCGAACAGTTAGTCAGTGTGTGTATGTAAGCAGTCGGTGTTGTGTTCTACCTGTGTTATGCATGCATTAGTATTGTTTGCAATGATCCATGCAACAGCATACCTTACTCTTACCCTTACTCTACATTTGCAGTCAACAAGCAAGGGAGGTATATTTGTCAGATCATTTATATTTAATGAAACTGTTGTACTGTATGTTGCTGGATAGAACAAGAGGTGCTCCGCAGATTTACATTAGTGTGTTAATCAACAGCTAATCTTGCAATAAGCAGACTGTTGTACAGTTAAGTCTTCACATTAAGCCTTATTTCTCTTATTTCAATTAACTATAAGGAGGCGCTTAGAGGAAGCTTAGGAAGGCAGTTGCAGGCTCTGTAGCATTTCGTTCAACTCTCCCTGAGTCCTGGGTAGCATTAGTCTCTCTGCAGGGAGCCCAGCTGCCAGCCAGCTAGCTAGCCACCACGGGCTCATTCTTAACAACACACCTTAGCCTCAGGTGAGGAAGTGGCACAGTGCAGTGCTGCTGAGTGCAGAATCCAGAGTCATTAGTCTCTGGATTAGCCCTGATTAGCCTAGCTGTTACAAGCTGTGTGCCTAGCGTTATACTCTCCCATGACTTTTTTTTTTTTTTTTTTTTTTGGCTGCAGCTTCAACACGGGTTGCACTGCTTTGCATTTTTCTCTTTAGTGACTGAATGTATGCTAATTCAGTTTTTATCACACATTTTGCATCAGATGTTGCCCTTGATAAGGAGTGGAAAGGGGGTTGTTTTGGCAGAACGTAATCATCAAAAACGTGTCAAGAAGATAGGCTACAATACCTGAGCGGGTAGAGATGACTAATAGAAGCTGAAATGAAAAACAATGTGAGAGCATAATTAGCGGGGAGGAACCTGATTTTACACCTGGTCAAGCAAACAGCTTTGTGGGAGTTTAACAAAGACATTAGCTGGCAGATCAGAGTTTTGACTTCCACATGAGTGTTCATAAAAACTAAGCTACAATGAGTGTGACAGTAAAGCAAAGTGAAGGCTGTCACAGGCGAGTGATATAGTGAAATTGACTTTGATGAGACTGAGACGAGGCACGGGAGCCCTTAACTCACACTGTCCTTTCATCTCCATCATTGTCAGTTAAAGCTAGACACAGAGGCTGGAGGAGAAGATGGACAAGAAATGTGTAGGAGAAGGGTGAGCAGATAACCCGCGAGGAGAGCAGAAGAGCGCAGGGGGTTGAAGATTAGCGGTGGCTTCTGTCGAAGTAGGTTCCATGCTGATTTTCAGTGGCAGCTGTACATGCTGACTACAACCTCCAGAGATGCTGACACAAATCCAAACTGATCTGCTCGATTTTGGTGAAATTCAGCTCTCACCGGTATACACGGTACTGTAGATGTCTCTCAGCAGCTCCGTAAGCAAAAAAGGAACTCAGAAACTTGTGTGGACTCAGCCGTCTGCTTGTTCTGGTGTTGTGTTCATGTGTGCAGCCACTGTCTCAGACTGACTACAGGGGGAAAAAAAGCCTCCTCTGGAAGAAGTTGATGTACCTGAGTTGACATTTTGACCCCTATTCACCCTCAGGCAGTCCTCTTAGTGGACAGAAATGTTCAAATGTGTGATGTCTGACTCTGACAGGTTATTCTACTTCATGTTTCTTATCTAACCAAGCTGATTTATGTTCACCTCAAGCAAACCACCGGATTATGAAATGTGATTGCAAAGGCCTTGTTTTGTTAGAGAGGGAAGGGTGCAATTTTTAATAAGATAAGACAAACACAACCTGTTTTCCATCAGCTTTTGAAGCAAACCATATTTTCCACCTGAGATAACAGTGCTTACTGGCCTGGATGCCAACCACAGTGTGGTCAAAGCTTATCTCTGTCCTTTCTGCCAGTAGAAAGTGCCAGTCAGCTCCTTTCATTGGTTTACTTATTCCTCTTAAGCCCTTGTGCTGGTTGTGTAAAGTGTTATTACAGATTGCTGCCTCTCACATTTGACAATGACCTTCCCAGGTAACCTCAGAAAAACGATTAGTGAGACCTCATCACAGGTCAACTTCAGTTTTGGCAGCAGTGACAAGAAAGTTGGAGTGGAGGAGGGCAAATAAGGGCGATTGCACTTGTCCTAGAATGCTAATCAAGTCTCTTTTTTTTCTCCCTCCTTATTCTCTTACTGTCTTCCTCCTTCCTCTCTTCTCTTTCCCCTCCTCCCTCTTTCCCTATCTGTCCCTCTCTCATACAGGTGGAGCGAGAAATAGCTATTCTCAAGCTCATAGAACACCCGCATGTTTTAAAGCTACATGACGTCTACGAAAATAAAAAATACTTGTAAGTATCACCAGTGAATTGTGGTCCAGTGTTGATTTATGTAAAATATACATAAATACACTGCACAATTATTGTAAATTGTATAAATGTTTTTTTTTTTTTGGCTCACAAAAATAATTACTAACAAGTGCTCTTTTGGACAGCAGAACATTCTTTAAAATCCCACAGATTATTTTGTTGGCCTGTGGAGCGGTTTCGATTGGTGTATTATGATTGGAGGGCAACAGTGATAGCCTTGGAGGGGCGGATGCTCCATTAGTTTTGGCATGAGGCATTTAATTTGGTCACGCACGCTAGGGGAATGCTAATAGGTTGAGGAAGTCTCAGTAATGTAAACACCATGACATGCTTATCAGAGGCAACACCACTGCATTAAGAAACATTAGCCATGGAGAGTGGCAGTCGCATTACTCTGCTGCAGCTGCTGCACGCACACACACACACACACATGCACACATGCAGACACATAAATAAATCTATTAGCTAACTTTAACAGTGGTGAGTGACAAGCCCATCAGTCGTTTATAGCAGCCCCCTTGATCTACAGAGGACTGTTTGTCAACTAAATTCAATTAGCTCTCATCTTGAGCTTACAGGCCAAATGGGATTGGACATGCAATACTGTACATGTCATCCTTTAAGATTATAGGACCAGCAGAATATTATGATTCATCCTATAATTGGATTATTAAAATCACATTTTGTGCCCATTGCTTCATCACTTTTGACAGTTGGTCACTTGTAGCATCACAGAGGACAAATTGCTTTATATTTGCATCACCAGTGAACTTCCACATGAGTGATGTAATTTTGCAATTAATATTGTTCAGATTCTTACTCAGATATCTTCACTTGAAAGCCAATAGTTGATAGATACACAGCGTGTTGGAGCCAGCAGTCCCGCAGCGTTAAGATTTATTATGCTGTTGGCACACCACAAGCTGTTTAAAGTGGTGTGGTGAGTGTGTACTGTAGGTGAGGGAGAAGTGGAAGGAGTTTGATACATAGCCCAACAATATTTTATTTATGGATATTTCATTGCTAGAAATGAATGATCACATCATGATGTTGATATAAATTATGCCTATAAGAATGAAAAATGGTAGCTGTAAGAATGCTCAAAAGTACAAGAGAACATAATGCACATGAGCACACTTGATTTGTAATAGTGTTGCTGTAAGTCGTTTTAATTCAGATTTTATGCTGCAACGTTTAAACAAAATGTTTTATTGTGTAATTGTAATCATGTAAGATGATGATCGTTCTTTAAACACCTTTTTCTATCTTTGCCTTGTTGCCATTGGGACACAATGAGGCCAAATCTGTTCCAAGTCCCACATTCACTCCATCCTAGTATTTCTGAAAATGTATTGATATTTCTTATGACGGTATGAACAGTTAATCATCTCTTAAAGTTACTACAAGGAACTTTTAGGTTACTAAATGCCAACAGGTCGGATTCCCCACGAAATCAGATGAAATGATTTACGGCATGCAGACCAGAAGAGCCTATGTTTACATCACATGTAGCATTGTAGCATGAGGGAGTACAAAGATGTTCCTAGGACAAGGGGAGGACATTTCTCATCGTTTGTTAACGTTAAAAGTCACATTAGACCTGTTGTCGGCTTCCCGACTCAATTTAATAAAGACGAGAAAAACAGAGAGCAAGCAAGCTGAGAGCACGAGAGAGAGAGAGAGAGAGAGAGAGAAAGCAGCTGTGGTCAAGTGAGCTAGAGAGTGAATCTGAGAAAGAAAACATTATTTTCTCATTGTTTGACAGCGGTTACGTTCTATAGTACAAATAAACATGCCCACACCTCCACACAGCTCTGTACAACCCTGCTGGAAGGTGCCGCATTGCCAGGTTTGGTGGTGAAATAATTTCATCCAGCCTGATCTAAACTGATCTTGAAGGCTAAAATCAGTGGAGTGCCCCTTTAAAAGGCTACCATTATACTAAATAACAAAACAAACTGCAATACTTGGAGGAATTGCATTTAAATCATAATTATATTATATAGGAAACTGTGTTAATGCTGAATGTGATTCATATCCATGTTTTTATAAAAGTATTAATAGTGTATGTGTTCACCGACAGTACTTGTGTGTGTTGCCTGGTTGTTATATGTGCCAAAGGTATTGAGGTTTTTCTGTAGCCAGCTTTTTGGCTTTAAGGATTTACACTTGCTTAGTTACCACATGCTTTGTAGCTGACTACAGTGCTTTGCAACACAATAACGTGATCAGTAGAATTGCAGAGGTGCATGTCCACACACATATCCACAGCGGGGAGAGAGAGAAGAAACCGAGTATTTAACCGCCTGTCTGAGTTTCAATTTGTCCTAGTGAAGATGGAGGGAGTTTCAGCACAGGATATACGAGCAGAGCAGTCCGGAGCAGGGGCAGGACACGGCTGGCTTTCAGCCCACAGATGCAGCTTTAGGTCTGGGTCAGCAGAGATTCATCTCCTCTCTGTCCCCTTGGAGCCCTAGAGCACGGCCGTACAGTCAGGATGACGGACTGCGCCCTCCTATAAACCCAGCCACACATGCTCAAAGGCCACCTGAATGGCGGCCGTAAAAAATCTGATGGCAGGGAAGGTTGTGTGTGTACGCATGTTTGGTAAAAGAAGCGGATTCATCTAGCAAAATTCTTGCTCCATCTCTAAGATATACAGTCAACAATAGCAACACAAATACTGTATATGTTTGCCAAGGAACTTCAGAGGATTTTCCATTCCCTCTTGTCCTCCCTCTCTGTCTCTTTCGCTTGATTAACCGAGTGCTGAGACAAAGACTGTCACAGAAGCTTACATTGTCTGTACCTTAGCAGAATTCGTAAGCCCCTAAATCCTTTATGTCTAAGGGCTTTTCGCACAACTTTTCTATCTTTTTGCAGTGTAATGCAACTGTATCATCCCTCTGATGCCTCCCACAGGAGGTCAGAGTGTATAGTATATCAGAACCCTTCACATTTATTTGTAATACAGTGTTGGCATGTTTCACTCTCTTACTGTGGGGACATCTTATAGATGACAGAAAGAAAAATAAACACTCAACATGATATGGCTTTTGGGAGATCAGAGCATTGATCGTGGGTGTTTGTCTGTGTATAATGGCTATGAGGGAACAATCTTGCCTACATTGCACCAGTTCTTACAGGCCTCTAAGGTCGGGAGCTCTGATTCTGTTTCTTTTTAGGGTCCTTGCAGGTGGCTCTATGCTATTTATTCCCGCCCCTACAAGTGAAATGTTGTCCTTCGTGTGTAGGTGTATGAGATTTGTTTTTGCTGTCCTTCTTGTTTTATCTTTTGTTCTTCCACTGAGTCCCCCTTTCTCGCTCGCACTCTCTTTCAGGTACCTTGTGCTAGAACACGTGTCTGGTGGTGAGCTGTTTGACTACTTGGTGAAGAAAGGCAGGTTAACGCCTAAAGAGGCCAGGAAATTCTTCAGACAGATCATGTCTGCCCTGGATTTTTGCCACAGTCATTCCATATGGTGAGTGATATGATTAATATGCAAAAAGACTTTTTTCTAGCTGCCAGTAATGTGGATATTATGAATGGTTAACTTTATAGATTCTTACTTACAGTTTCTTTTTTAGATGCTATATCTTTCTTTTTGAGGTTTTGACACAAATAAAGAGACAATTATGAGAAAAGGAAGATATTTTAACCATACATTGATAAAAGTACACAAAGTATATAAAGCATATAATATAATTTAATTGAATTTTAATCATTTACAATAGTATGTGAGTCTATACAATCATTATGTACAAAACACAATACAAAAAGTGTGTCCTATCTCAATTTAGACTTAACTTTATAGTACAGGAAATGCAGTACACATAAGTTCTAGTACATAATTATACTTAAACAAGTTCACCATGCTGTATTAGGCAACTGTGAACACTACAGGCTTCATATAATAATATTTTTGGGTAAAGCATAAAAAGCCAAAATCACTATCTGCAATCCATAAAACCCATCACATATATTAATAAACAACCATACCCAGGATGTGTAACATAGTCAATTATGTTGTGATACAACATTGAGCAAATAATGACTTCCCTAATAATAAATTCCAAAAAGATACAGATTCTTCCTGAAGTGAAACAACAATCTAAATTTCAATCAGTTTATTCATCAGTGCTGTTTGCTTTTCAAACTGTTGATTCAATATGATTATTACAGAACTGAGAAAACTTGATATTGCTTGTTATGAATATATATTTCCCTTGTTCTAAAAGTATCCAGTTTACATCCAGTTCAGACAGCTGACATATTGTGAAATGACAAGACTAAACAGATTCTTATGTAGCCCAACATTGTTTAGGCTTTTAAAGCACATCACATTCATGATGTACAACACCTTCGATGGATGTTGTTCTTTACAGTATTGAGCAAATTCTAATATAGATGACACCCATTGTCACTTCTTCTCAGGCATTTCTCTGGTATTATTGTTAGAGCTGAGCAGAAGTGACTCTCTGTTAATACACAGTACATTTTCTTAACTATGCCCCTTATATTTGTTAAAATTAGCTTCCATGTTGTTACTAATGTGACAAATTTTGTTTATACTTTTTGGCTTCGAGGGATAATTAACTGCTTACCAGCTCATAGACTAGAGGCAATCACATACTTCAGAAGGCAAACATGTCAGCAGGGACTGATTTGGAGCGAGTGTGTTTTGTGTTTGTATGTCTGTGTTCTATTGTGTGTGTGTGTAGTGTACACATTCATTTGTGGTACTACAGCAGAGAGTGACTTTTTTCCCCTCTCCAGAGAGTATGGAGAGTATGCCTTTGCTTTACATTTTGTCCTCAAGTGCGTGCACAGCAGAGTGCAGGGACCATAGAGTGAAATGAGTTCAAGTGTAGTTATTTTTATCTTGGTCACAAGTAAATTTCCAGCAACTTTGCATGAAAAAAGCTGAAAAATGTAACCGCATCCAAGTAATCAATTTTCAAAGTCACACCAAAAAAGAAATACTACGTAAAAGGACATGTTAATTAAAAAGGATATGAAATGAGGTGAAACATGGTAACCTGGTACAGCAGAGAGGTGGGACAATGGTTGGTGCCAAAATATGAACAGGTAAAGGACAGAAAGACTTTCACATAGTTGCTATAAATTTTACAGCCCTGTGTTTCTGCTTCTGTTCACACTCAGCACCAATCACATTCCTACACTGTTATTCCAGTGTTAGCAGTTCTTCTATTATTATTCCCATATTGTTATTATTTTTTGTATTATAATTAGTTAAACTTAATCATATGTTATATAATAGTAACATATATTATTGTTTGTTATACCCCCACTTGCTGTAATGTATTTTAATTGATTAATATATCAATTAAAGTAATTAATATGAATGTAATGTGCTCATTTCTACTGTAAACCAAGGCATCGGTTTGTTTAAACTGTATGTAAATTTAATAAGTGGGATAATTTTTTTTTTCAAGTCAAAACAGCAGAAAATGAGTTTTTCAGCTACATGAACATTAAGTCAGTCATGTACCAACTATATTAACATGGCAGTCCAACTTTCAATTTGACAGAATAAAAATGGAATAGATTAAGAGCAGGAGGATATGACGGCGTTTGAGACCAGACTAAAGGTGCTATTTCACTTGCATTAATCAGAAGAAGTTTGAGGTTATCAACAATTATTACATGGTCATTATACAGCACATTATGAGTTTCCTTTGCTGTTCACACTGGTATTATATTCACAGACAGGGGTCACAGATTACAAACATTAAGATATCATCATGAAATGCTAACACAGCCACTTCCTTTTCACACTGGCACGACGACTCTCAGCCAGCGAGTTGACTCGTGATTATAATTAATGTGATTCCACCATAACTTTTGTGCAAAGGCTGTTGTTGCTTAAAGTGCTGGAGAGAGAGAGAGAGAGGCTTTTCTCCTCTTCTGTGCACAGTCTAGTATCCTTGAAAGTTTTCTGAGTAGCTTCCTGCTGATGATGAGGTGGAAACCAAGCCGGTGGAAAACAGTTGTGGTAAAATATTCTGTAGAACCTGGTGCTGAGTACTAATGCCTGGGAGACAGATTTGCATAATGTGGCACGGGCAATTAAAAGGAATGAATTAAACTGATTTGTCATGGAATGATTAGGTGCGGTTGAATTTCAGTGATTTGATATGCTTTGTATTCTTGCACTGTATAATATTTAGAGGAGGCAATTACATTTTGGCTGCTGCTATTTAATAATAAAACCATTGTGGGAGCTGTTATACACAGTACAAGCTACTACATCCTGGTGTCAAAATGACTTTACATTTTACTGATTATCTCAGGGTGATGCGCTTGATTAATTTTATTGTTTGACTATCAAACAGGTAGTTGATGGATTCAGAGAGGTGAAAAAAACAGAAGATAGCTCCTGTACCACTTGAAATTAACAAAACTGTCCTACCTAAGGGAATGAAAGTTAGAAGTCTTTTATCAGTCTATGTAAATAACTGACTGTGAGAAGAACAGATAAGGCCAATTAGGAGAAAGCATCTGGCACTGACATGAACTGCGTGCACATACATAGATTATCACGACTCTTTTGTGGTAAGAGTCACCAGCAGATGTATCTCCCTGTTTTACTTTGCTGCTGTCTCTCCGTCTTAGCTCCTCAAATCCCCACACTAACACTCTTAGAAAATGATGCCTTGTAAATTTATCATGATGTGGATTATTTGGGAGTGTTGCTGTACCCACTCGCCCTCCTCCCAGCCTCAATTAGGGGCAAACAGACAGGCAGACGCAGCCCTTCTCACCTCCCTTCCATTCCCACTAATCATCCCAGCATCCCCTCAATAAAAAAGCGTTTCTGCAATCATTTCTTCCATTTCTACTTGTCTGCGCAGGGGACCTACACAGGCCATTAGAAGTGCTCCCTTTTCTCTGTGACTCACCATGCAGAGGGGGGGTGAACGCATTCTCCTCAGCCCTGCTTTTCTGCACAACTCCGTTGCTTCCGTCCTCCGCCCACGTCCTATCCCCTAAATATCTCTCTTGAGCCAGATGGATGTAAGTCTGAATATGAATGAAAGAACATAGAGGGAAACGGCTGTTTATGACTCATTGTTTCCTCTGCCTGATTCAGATCGCTCTCTGAATCAGGAAAAGATAGGGACAAAGTGGAGCACAAGGATAGCTGAAGAGGGAGATGAGGCAAGGATAGGTAAGAGTAGGATAAAAACAGACGTGGGAAAGGAATCGTCAGTAAAATACATTTTTAATGAATGCTGAGGCAGTGAAAGAGAATCTTCATTGTATATAGGGTACATCCCAAATACCTTAAATTGCATCCGCGTTTCCCTCACTTATGTCTTTTCCATGGAAACCATGTGAGGAGAGAGGAAACAAGGAAATATGTTTTTAGAGGAATGAGACAGCCTTTCCTCTGAAGCGTCACGTAAAGTGGCGTCTGTTTCTGATGACCGTGGCAGCTGTAGCAACTTTTGATGGAGTTTGTGTCATGTACACTGTGCTAATGCTCATAAAGGCGCACAGTTATCACTGTCAGAGCAGCTGTTTCCTCTCTGCAGGCTGTTACCTGTTTAAAAACACTGTATTTATACTGTGTACTGTGTCCTGCTCAGACGCACACGAACCATTTCTACCGGCAGAATGCGTTTATATTATTTATTAATAATTTGCATCTATATTTATTGATAGTCTGATAGTGAATTCATTACTTAATAACACAGAATATGATTAGAGTGACTTTTGAACACTCGATATTATTTATTAGGCTAAATGTTTCAGGGAAAATTGAAATTATGTAACTCATATCAAACCCAACGCTCAGGAATTTTTAGCCTCACATGTGACTGAATGGAAATGACAACAAATTATGTAAAATATAAATGTGTTTAAAAAGTGTTTCTTGCTGACAGACAGACTCTCCCTTACTTTAATTTCATCAAAAGTTAATGGGGGGAAATAACAGATCATGAAAAGAAAAATCTTTCTAATTGTTGATCAGACCTACAATTAGCAGATTATTAACTAGATGGTGAATCAGAAAACAAAATATAGGGAGTGACACACTTGAGTTTAATCTGTATTCTGTCTCCACTCAGTGATGTTGTGATATATCCGAACAGTCCGATCAGCTGCAGCGTCCAATCAATAACTGATATCCATTAAGGGGGGCGTGTCGGCCAGTAAAAGACTTCCGCGATGGCTGTATCCTCACTCATAGCTCCTCAGAGATCCCTCCTCGCTGCTTGCTCCTCACTCCTCAGAGCAGAAATACACAGTTTTCGGGACGGCCTTCAAGATGGTGGAGCTGAACAACTTCCGGTTCTAGCGAGGATCAAGGAGCGAGGAAAGATCAAATAAGGGACTTGGGACTACCCATAGATCCAATGTCAAACTGTGTTTTCCCTCCTCACTAAGACTTGTGTTTGGATATTATTTGAAGTCTGCCTATAAACCTATGACTCAGATACAGGGAGAGGCTGACTGACAGACTGGTTGGAGCAGAGATGAGCACATCTAATCATATATTTTATTGATCCTTGTGAAAATTTCCCTTTCTATCCCTCTGTAGGGAGATCAAAGTTGAGGGTCAGCTACAGAACAGTGCTCCTAGAGCTGCTTTGGATTCAGTTTGTCACTCAAAGTGAAAATATCAGAGTGGATGTTTCAAAGATGTAGTTAAAATATTGCAGATAATTCACTTCCACATTTACCTGAGAGGGGATCCCAACAACAGCTTCAGCTGCATCTTGCCAGTTTTGACATTCAACAAAATACACACCTGCTACACAGTTTATACACTCTCCTGAGAAGCTGACATGGCAGTCTGCCATACTTGCAAACACCCAACAGAAACACAGATTGACTGAGGAGAGTGAAGTATATTTACTTTGAAAACTTGTCAATCTGCTTGCCCTCTTTTTACTCAGCTTTTTAACCATATTAACGGGTGATGAGAGATTAAGTTTATACAAAACAAAGATGAGAATAAGAGAATATAATTAGGCATTTGTTTTCATCTACACATTAGGCTACCTTTTTACTACATGTGCACTTACCATAGCAAGCCCTGTCTGCTGTGATTTCCTGTGATAAACCTAGTGCACTATATTTCTGTTCTCATGGGAGCAATAAAGCTATGTTGTATTGATTTTTTTTCTGAAGCTGCAGCGAGACTGTACCCAGGATTCAGCCTGAGGTCAAGTGAACCGGGGCTGACACCAACCAAACCCCTGTATCCCTCCCCAGTCATTTTGTCCACCCACTCTGTCATATGCTGCACATGCAGAGGGTTGCTTAACCTACAATATACATTTTCATGAGCATGACCACCCAAACCATTCAGAGGAAAAAAAGCACAGAAATCAATGGGTGATTTCGCCCTTACATGCTCTGTCCTCCCTCTCACCCCTGTTCTGTTTGTTTAATAATGACTCTGGTCTTTCCCTCGTAACCCAGTTAACAGCCTTATGTGTGTCTGTTTAATACAAAGTGACTGTGTGTGGGTGTGATATAAAGGCTATCTGTCACATAAAGTGACTTCCAACATCCCACCAAGTGAGCCAGCGATTGCTAGTACACCTTGGAGGAGAACCTGGTCCCTAAAGCTCATCATACATGCACACACACACACACAAAGTCACACATCCGCCTATCCTCGACACTGATGTGCACATTATTGCCGCCACCTACATGTGCTCAAACAAACACCTGGCCCAAAAGTCAAATTAAACCCACGCAGAAGCATCATCCTGCACATCATCCATATCCACCTTTCTCTCTCGCTCGGTGTCTCCCACACTCGCTTTGTCATTAGCTGCTTTACTCCTCTGGGCTTAAAGAGCCACATCCATCTGTCTGTGTCTTTGCTCCCTTATAGTTCCACAGAGAGGAATAAAGCCAGCCACAGGTCCTTTTTATATGATCAACATTCATCTCTAAACAAATTTTCTATTACAGAATATGTAATTGTCCATTGCAACGGTAATAAATACCATGATACATGCTACATTCATAGATTAAATAACCAGATGGAAATTACTGTTTTTGGCTAATCTAGTAAATGAAATAATTGAAAAATAAAGGTATTTCATTATATTGATGCAAAAATCCTGCATGTTCAGTATTAGCGATACAATTAGTGATATTGAAGAACCTCTGTAGAAAAGCCCCAAACCCATCTCTTACTCTATGCCATCTCTTCTCTCTCTCCCTTTCCTTGTTTGTGTCTAATGTTTTTTGTCCATTGTCATCTTTCTGTAGCATGCAATACAAGTTGGTCTGTTTATTATCATCCATCCTCTCTATGTCCTTCCCTCCTTCAATAGTGGCTCATTCCCTTGTGGCTGTTTGTGGCTGTGTTTGTTGACATTCTTACGAGAGTTTCCCCAGATGACAGTCTGTCTGTCTGCTTGTCTGTAGAAAGCCTGTACTTATAGCCTGTCATCATTACAGATGATGGCCTCTAACAACATAGAATGAAAATCTTTCTCTCTCTCTCTCTCTCTCCTTGTCTTTATAGTTTTCTTCATATTTTCTTCTCCTGCAGCGCCAGTTAAAGCGCTGAGGTGTAACTGTGTGAGAGGAGGGAATGATGTGGAGAGGAGGTGGAATGGAGAAATGGAAATGGGATGGGTATGGAAGATGGAGCGGGAGGAGGGAGAATGAAAAGAATAGGTTGGTTTATGGTGCTTTATTTCAGGGGAATGGGCAGGTGTTTGTAAGGGAAAGGGGGCCTTTGTAAGAAATGTGGGAAGACTGGTTAAATGAGGGAAGTGAAAAGTGGGGTAAATGGGGGGTAAAATAAATGTGGCAGTAAAGAGAACAAACCAACAAGCTGAAGAGAAGAAAAACGACAAGTTGTTAAAAAAAAAATATTGCATCTATGTGGAGAGTAAAGGTTAGAGTAAAGATAAGCACATATGCGGTAATGATAAAGAGTATACACCTTTCTAATGTTGAACAAGGCACAGTTGACTATTTTAAGAGGTGTTATGCTCCACCATGGCTGTCGTATTAGATGTGTGGTGTTGCTATGGGTTTTTAATATCTATGCCACTACTTCACTCCAATGCTCCTCTGACAGCTTGTCTGTTTATTCTGCCTTGAAGGTCCACTGCTCCTCCTATCTCCCCCAGTCAAACTCCTCTGGATTAAGAGCAAACGCCGGGTTGCACACACCGATTTGGCACAACAAAGCAAATAGTTTGTTTATTACAGATCTAGCCATCATTGTAATCCCACTTTTTAGTCACTGCATTACATGCAACAATGCATTACTTCCCCAATGTTGCTCAAAACCCCAGAGGAATAGATAGGAATGCCCCATATGGCACAAGGAATGCTCTTGTAACCAGTCAGTGGAGAGGCAAATCTTGTGTGGAAAAATAGATGTGTGCCTTCCGCCCAATTCTAATCCTGCTTAAATGCAAATTATATGAGAGGAGACTACTGAAATGTGTAGGGCACCAGTGTAAAAAGGCGCTAAGTACCGTAGCTAACCGAGAGAACTTCGAAGATCATGTGAGATCAAATGAGACCGAAGGGTAATATGATGTGAGGAAACAAATCCAGCTTTGAGAAAAAATGGCTGCATCTGAAATTGTTCTTTCATTGGCTAAGTAAAATTCACTGTTATGGGAAATTTTCCGCCATATAATGTGTTGTTGTCAGTTGACACTACACAATCAGACAATGTTCCGTACATGGGCAATGCATGATGGAAGTTGTCACTTGTTTAGTGATTATTGCTTGTTTTTATGTTGCTTTGTGTGATACTTATTTAAGCTTTGAATGATTATATAAGACAAGACTAAAATGGTTATTCTAGTGGCCCTGAGGCTTAATAAATTTCACAAAGTGTGGTGATTAGTGATTTCAAAAGTATAACAGGGGCTGCAAATCAGCTAGATAGCCTGGATACATTACATACTTTTTTCCTATTTAACAATGTTTTACTGTTTTGTTTCTGTTAAATAAACAAAAAAATAAATACATATAGTAAATAGTGAATGGGTTCGTGTGTGTGTGTGTGTGTGTGTGTGTGTGTGTGTAATTTTGTCATGGTGCTGCACAGTGTAGCTAATGCTGTTAGGACAATGTGGTGTAGCACATATCTAGGCCATTGTTATTAGCTAAAGTAACTAAGTCTAAAACCTTAAATTTATATTACTGTGACCACACACTTGCACTCACTTGCACCTACCTGCCCCTATTTCCTATCTGTACCAGAATAATATAGTAGCAAAATTCTGAAGACATTCACCAATGACTCGCTTTAAGCAAAAATGCAAAAAAAAAACAAAAAAAAACAGACCAATTCAATTTGACAGGAAAAAAGAAAAAGACAACTTTATCATGCTCATCCCTCATTGCTCTTAATACACAATTAACCCCACTGGCTAATGAACGATTGTGCCAAGCACATCCAAGTCAGCAGTCACAATGTTGTCCTCTTTTGCTAATGCGATTGAATATTAGCCTAAAGCATTTCTAGTGAATGTGCTTGGTCTCTTTCTAATTGGGTCAACAGAAGCCTAAAAAAGTTTGAGAGAAAAAAGGAAAGATAGAAAGAGGAGGATGACACAGAGGTGTGCCGGAGGCTAAATGGGTGCATTTCAGCTCGCAATGATGTTAAAAACCCCTCTCCAGCTAACAATAATGGTACCAGGATAGTACTTCATGAAAATGCAAAAACAGGTGTGCTATTTTCCAGGCATGTTAATATGTCAAAAAGATGCATTTGAGCCATTAGTGTTAGTTTGAAGTGCTCTGGCTTAGCTAATTAGTGCCTCGTATATCTCGGCGTAATAACAGAGTTTTAACAAAAGGCGGTATTAAATATGATGTATGTCAAATGAGTCACCACGGGAAAAGTATGTTTTCCTTGGGCTGGAGAATTTAGTTACAATACTGCTCATCACCATAAACATGTCTGGAATATTATGGGGATGTGAGGCCCCAAGAGGACAGACCCATTACAACCTTCTGTAAAACAGAAAATATCAGCATGCTGCGTGCAAATGATCACAGGCAATTAAGAACTTGGTGTTAGATTGCAAGAATCATGTCTTAACAGCTCCATTGGGGTGTAATGCTTGCTCAGACAGCATGTAGACACACGTGCACCCTGTAAATTACACTGAACAGCATCATAAGAGCTTAGATCAAGGTGGAACTGTTAGTCATACTCAAACAGTGAAGTTTCTTTTTTCTTTGACATTTGGTATTTTTCTATTCTATTCATGTTCTGTGTTGTGGGGTGAGTGTAGCACTAACATTTGTTTTCTGCAGGAGCCACAAAAAAATATATACAGCCATGACATTTAGAGTATTTTGGAAAAAGGCTTTTCCCCAAGACTTGCATGCAAGCTAGTGGTGCACAGCTCCCACTTTTCTGGAAAGAAAAACTACAGTTACATTCGAGCTCATTGCAGCTGTTGAATTAATTTAACAGCATCCACTCCTGCATGACACATGAGTGCAACACAGAGATATCCCTGCCGCAAGGCCTGCTGTGTGAGCAAGATTACAGTAGCAAAGTGCAGCCTAATGTGTCAGAGAGGCAGTTTAATGTCCTATTATGGATACCAGGGTCCTGAGAACCAATAAAGCATCCAGATGCAATTTGTCCCCTTGATGCTGTCGGTAGATAAATACGTTGTTGCCCTCTTTCTTTTGTGGATCAGTCTCTTGAGCTTTGGCTCTTTGTGTGTTACATGTGATAGGCCTTTGATTACGCAGTGTTTATGCCACGTTTATGAGTCTTTTACATAATGATTTAGTGTGCATTTTTCTATCTATGGCTGACAGTTAGACAGTGCTTAGATATGTGTGATTCTGGTGAGGCTGTGTGTTTCTGATTGGGGTCTGTTAGGATCAGGAGCATATCTCCCTCATGCCATCAATAGTGAATAATGTTTGAACACTGTCTTAAGCACCAGCCACAATCAGTGCCGTAGTTGCCGTTGCTTTTGTCTCTGATGTCACACCAAATTATTTAATGTCCTCCAGGCCCTGTCTTCTGGTCCCTGCATCTACAAAGTTTAAACTCACTCAGTCACAAGTGATTAACTTATAACTTTCAGCTGTCTAAAACATTTTGTTCCCAGGAGAAACATAATTTTTTTAAAGCATTATTTAATCAGGCGTGTCGACGAAGAACACTTTTCTATACAGCATTGGCTCGGTGGAATTAAGGGAGGCTTATAAACACATACCTCAGAAATGCCCAGTACAACCACAGTCTCACACTGGTGTCGCCTGAGCTGTTTGGTAAATATTTGTTGCTTCCTCTTGTGCTTTGACAGTATTAGTTAAAAGACTAACTCTCAGGCTACTGACATCCCTGCCAAACTATGGTTGTGTGAATTGATAAAGGTTTTAGCCTGGGGAGAACTGTTTTAGATGCTATCTGTGTTTTATTTCAATTATAGCAGGGATCACAGAGACTGCCAGTGTGATAACAAACCAGCTGACAGCTAATCCCTCAGGACAGGAAACGAGTTGTACAGCAGCTGATGTCATCTGAGGTTAAACGTCCAATGTGATGAGGCGCTCTTCAAAGGCGGACGCATCCAGCTATTGTTCTTCTCCCCTTTCTGTCATTAGTCTAAAGAGGAGATGCCCTTCTGACATCCCTTTTGCTCCATAACCCTTACAAAAAGCATAGAGGGAGGTAAGCAAGTATACACGTACTACAGTATACATGAATGTGGAAGAGAAAGATGGATAGACAACACTGTATATGCGCAAACATGTGTGTGATTTCTGTGGCGCTTCCCTCAGCCTTAAGAGACATCACAAGAGCAGCACAGTATGATGTAAGACTACCCTCGACCCGGGAAGAGATGTTAAATGCACACTAATGCTACTCTGCTTTTGAACAGTCACTCATCAAAATTGAGATTTTAACCCCTGACATAGCAACAGCATACGTGATATGAGAAAGATATTCCTCTCAATGGTCCCTTTTAAGGAGGGAGATGGTGTCCGCTGGATATTATCCCCCTCGCTGTGTTCAGTGGTAATGAATGGCAGCTAATGAACACCACATCTGCGGCAGGCTACCCTTGTTGCCCTTTGCTCAGCCAGTTTGCTGGTGGCTGTCTGGGAGATGAGAGGAAGGGGATGAGGGGAGAAGAGGGAGGGGAAACAGAAGGAGAAAAGGACACAGCAGGGGGCTGTCACACCTCGTACCAGCCCAGCGATGAGGTGGGAGCCTCTAGTTTCAGCATGGACAGATCAAAGGCAGAGGTGGTGCAGGGAAGAAGAGGGCGCTCAGCAACAGGTCAAGGGGCTGTGTTGTTCACAGTCGTGTGCACGGATGTGGATCCAGACTTGATCCACAGGTGTTTGATAGACCTTGCGGCACACCTCTCACTTCACCTTAGTTTCCCTAGTTTATGTAACATATCATGAGCTGTTTCATGTTCCATTAACTGCTTTATGTTTCTGTCTCACTATCTTTCAGCCACAGGGATCTGAAGCCAGAGAACCTGTTGCTAGATGAAAAGAACAACATCAGGATAGCAGACTTCGGCATGGCCTCCCTTCAGGTTGGAGACAGTCTGCTGGAAACCAGCTGTGGGTGAGTAATAGAGAAACTATTGTAATACATGCTTTCTAATGTGATATCTGACTCCCATCCTCTGCAGTTGAAATTTAGATGATGTTAAAGGTAAAAATAAGTCATAGTCAGGGGCAGGTGGAGTTGGCAGTATGCAACAGAGAGAAATGACGAGGAGAGCGAAGAGATGATGAGATGATGAGCGGAGCTATCAAGCCCTCTGCCAGGTGCCATATTCTCAAAGCCTCCATTATCGGGCAGTGTTGATCTCTTGATGAGAGACTGTTGGTGTCTCTCACAGAGTGTGCTACCTGGCTGTGGGCAGGGCCAGAGCCACAGCCACACATTACTGCTCTCCGTCTCCTCATATCTGACGCCTGGTTTTTATGATCTGGTAGTCATGACAACCCCACGCCCATCAATCCCACAGGAAAAGTCACTTTGAAAGTGTGACGGTTACATTCGAATGAGGACTGGAGTTCCCATATTGTAGGAGTGTTTTTATTTAACCCTGAAGTGTAGTAAACAGTGTGCGGGGTCAGATTGGTCAATAAAAGAAGCAACCTAGTTGACAACTAGGTATTAGGTGCATAAACCCAATGACAGCATCGATTAAGAGGAAGATTTCACAGCTGTACTGGATGCTTAAAAAATTGATGGTATGGATAGATTAGATGTAAAGCGAGAGGTGTAGGGCTGTTCTGCAGATTCCTGGGGATCTGGATGCCTTGGGGAGAATCTCTGCGGTGGCACATGACACTGCGTGCATGGCCGGGAGATAGAGAGGCCCCGTGACATCTGTCCTAAGCTCAGACCTGATTTTGTCCAGATTATACCACCAAATCAGCCGCAACTGGAATTACACTCACTTGCATACACGCAATTCAACAAACACACATGAGCACACAGTGCTGGCAAGGCTTAGTTCATCCCTGACCTCTAAGACCCTTTGTCCTCTGCTTGTTTGGTTGTCTCTCAGTCTGTCTCTCTCTGTCTCTGACTCCCTCCCTCCCTCCCTACAATAGACACACGCACACACACACACAAGCATTCAGTTGAAACTGTTGCATAATTTTTTTTTTTTTTTGCCAGCAGCATCACAGTGCCTAAGCTCTCATGACTCATCTATAGAGATCAGGCCAACTGAGGGCAGTGTGCATATTTATCTGCAAGTAAAATGTGGACGATTGAGTCATTCTGCAGCCATGATGACCACAATGAAGTGTTTCCTTTTCCTAGAGAGGCCATACAGGGTGAAAGCTCTGACTCAGCTGTTCTGAGTAGACCAACTGGAATCTATATTTGATGGCATTCTGCTTCCACTCTGAGCAATTCTGCTCTCCGATCCAGATGCCGTGCATCTGCTCAGTCCCCTGCGTACATTTACAAAATGCTAAAGGTACTTGTTGCAAGTGGGAACACAGAGCTGTTTTACAGAGATGCTCGCACACAAACAACAAGCGCGCACGCACGCACACACACACACAGCTAAGCAAAGTAGTTCTCTTTTCATTCTGCTCTCAGTTCCATCACAGTACCCGGCTCAGTTTGCGTGTGTGTGTGTCTCACAAGAATGTGTACGCACCATCTGTGTTTGTGTCTCTGTCTGCATGCCGGTGCCGAATACATGTGAATGTGCCATTCACCGTATGCGTGGTTATTGATTGTTCATGCTCTTCTGACTGTCCCATCTCTAAGTGCAGATATGACAGTTTTTAATTAAACGCATTTATCTGGCCCCCCTCTCGCCATGCAGCGGTCTGACACAAATGTATTCCATTTGCCACGGGTAATGGAGCTGAGTGAAGATGAGACTAGTCCCAGGTAAAGTAGGGGGAGCCTCGGAGTACATACATAAATACATGCAGACATACAGACATATAGATGAGCAGAGGCATTGACAAGCACGTACAAATATGGATCCAGGAATGCACACATAACCGCTCTCTCTGTCTCCATTTGCACGGCTCTAAGTTCATCAGTGTTTGCTGTTTGTTTAGGTCTGTTGCTCTGACTGATGAAAAGGAATTATCTTGTATGCAGTGAGTAGCAGCACAAATTTAGGTGGAAAACACTCAATCTAAATCTAAATGAGCTGCATGTCTCTGTTTCTCAATGTTGCCTGCCCGTACTCCCCATTGCCCCCCGAACTCACATCTCTTAAGCTCACGATACTCTCCTTGTATACTGTGTGCAATCTACTGTAAGAGACATGGTAAGCTTATGGTAAATGTATGAATCCTTGTTTGAAATCGTGTTCCAGAGATCTCTCTGCAAACACTCTGACACTGACAAGTGTAGATAAAACAGCTTTCCATCATCTTTATCATTTTTGTTTCCCCACTTCAGCAGTCTGCGCTGCTTGAGTTACAATCTTAGGTCCTTAACCAAATGCGTTTCTGTCTTTATGCTATCAGGAAAGCCACTTACAGCAGCATCTTGTGCCACGATACCGCTATTTGTTGCCCTCGAAATGTAGCCCAAGTTCCTGCAAGTCCTGTCAGTTGATTTTATTGATGTGAATTTGCACTCAGCAGTGTTAGGTTGAGAGAGTAAATGAGCTTTAGCAAATAGCGAGACAAGACTAATGTTATATCAACCCACGCACAACTGTTCTTTAAAAGACTGGATTTTTGGCTGGACCGCAACATCAGAATCAGCCTTATAAACGCGGATGTCTATCACTGAGTGAGTGAATGACTAAGTAACCTAACTAAACTAAGTATCCCAGAATGCATTTCACACCAGTTGGCAGCGATCACAGGAGGAAACTTAGGTATTTTTCAACCTGGACCCTATTTTCCTAACTTTTTGTGTCTAAGCAACTAATGAGGACAACAATGTAATGTAATCCTACAGGGCAATAGTGTCCCGTCGATGTATGTCCACTAAAAGTGCTTGTTTTTGCCACTGACAGGCTCAGATTGTCTGACAACATTATGGAAAGGACCATACAGAGAAATAAAACATTTTTCTTTACCTTTCACTTGATCCGGTCTGTTTGTTATTGTGTCTAACCAAGTCTCGCTCAAGGAGAAGTCTCATTCTGATGCGAGAGTTGTGTTGTTGTCGAAATCAGCTAAATTTTTTTTTTTTTTTTTACACTTTCTGTGCTTCAAACCCAACAAACTCCTCCTGGCACTCCTCTCTCCAACTCTGTCAAAGCCCGGCACACTTTCTGGGGTTTGGTCTCTACGTGTCGTCACTTCCTCCGGTGTTCTGTACACATTCCAGCCATATACTAGGTTTTGACCTAGTCTTGTTCACTTTGGTCAGAGGGAAGTGGCTTTTAGTGCTTTCTATTTATCTTTAGTGTCCTAGTCTATAATCTGAACTTCTGGTTTGAGCAGCTATAGATTTTTATCATGATAAAAATTTCATGGAGTATGAACTTTCATATGTGGCCCGAATTTGAATCAGTCAGCTAAGACACTTTATTTACACCCATAATTAAATCAGGCCATCAAATGTTTCATTATGTGAGTAGACGTTTGTTTCAAAGAGCTTCAGCATGGAGCCATAGCATTATCAGCACTGATGAGGCATTACTGGTGCAAATCTCAGGCTTGTTTTATTTTTTATTATTATTATTATTATTATTATTCCTCGCTCATCTGCATAATGCACTATGACACTTGCAATCAGGACGGCAGTATTTGCATAGGCTCGCGTTTGAACTTCCCAGTTGACATGGTGGCAGCGTTTGTTATCGGCCAGTATTTTGACAGCCGGAGGAAGCGAGGCCGTCAGGGCTGGTATTCATGAGTACACAAGACAAAAGCCGAGCTAATGGGCGCCATGTTTACAGACCTTAGATAGATTCTCATTAGAGCCAAATATATTTTTTATATTAAATAAGGCTAAAGGAGGTGGAAGAAATCACCTGGCCAAGGAGTTTGGGGTGACAGTTGCCTGATTTGTTTTTTTTATATGATATCACATGAGAAAAACAAAGAAACACCCTGAAATGAAAATGCTACATACATTATTCAATTATAGATTTCCCTTATTATAACCCTTTTTATTTCAAGATGCTGTATTTAGCAGTCTGACAATGTCAAAGAATGGAAAAGTGCCACTGTGTATGTATAGAATAACAAGTCACTCCACAGCTGCTCCACTCATCCGTAGCCACTGGCTTATGCAGCAGCCGTTGCGAGGTAGCTCCATAAATCTTCATACGATATTGATGTGTCAATCTAGTCATTGGGTTTACTGTCAGCCCATCCAGGTGCTGTAAAGATTAGTGGGTCTGTTCATCGTCTGCTGTGAGAGGATGCCCTTGAGTGAGCAAGCAGGAGGACATCCAAACACCCTCAGGATGTCTAAACTCCTGAAGCACATCTTGATCTATGTTCACTGGAGACATTTATTGTCTGCTCAAATTGTTCTTTTCACATTTTCATACAGTGGTGTATGCCAGTTTAATGTTTGCTGTGTCATGATTGTATAACCCTGACTTACTTCGCAGTACGGCTTGCCGAAGTTTAGATAGCAGCGACAGAATGAAAAAGCCCTCAAACAACCTCGATTTTTTTTTCCCCCTCTTTCTTTCTGTTACTTCCCTTGTTCATACCCTGTTTGCACGTTTCTCTGTCGTTCCAACAGATCTCCACACTACGCCTGTCCAGAGGTCATCAGGGTGAGTCATAATATTAACATTCTCTCTGCTCTCTTAGCCTTACCTCATATGCTCTTTTACTAGCCCTTTTTTTATAGGCCTCCATCTTATTTTAACCAAGCCTTACACTGTCTGAACCCACTAACAAACACTTTCTTGTCCTTAGGGAGAGAAGTATGACGGGAGGAAAGCAGACGTTTGGAGCTGTGGGGTCATTCTTTTTGCCCTTTTGGTGGTGAGTGCCAGCTTGTTCTCTACTAGCTGATGGTGACTGGACTGACATACAGTTTAAAATTCTCCAGAGAAATACAGCATAATACAATTTTACCTAACCCTCCCTTCATAGTCAATATTATGTCTAACCTTTGCACCAGCTGTAATGGATCAAAAGCACAAAGCGAGTGAGCCTTGCGACTGGACAGTCATGACTTTGCACACTGGGCTGTTGACTCGAGGGTGACCTCAGCGGAACGAGAAGATGGAGCGAGCGTAAAGCCAGCAAACACAAACTCAGGATCCAGGGAGTTAAATCAGAAATCCTAACATTTAGAAGGTCTTACTGAAAAATGTTACAGAGACCCCCTTAAGCTGATTCTTATGCAATAGAAGATCAGAGAATAGAAGCATCTTTTTATTCATTATCCTGTATCCTTACACAATGCTGTATCCATAATCAGGTCTATTCTCCAGCTACATTATGTCTGTGGTTCCCCAGCCGTGCAGCCCTGAAGCTTTGTTTCATCAACAGCTGTACTGTAGTTCCTACACACTCCTGCTCCATGAATAATTCATGCAGCCAAACTGAAAGAAGAGAGCCCAAAATAAATACCAACGCTAACAGGGCAGCTTTTGGCCACAGGCCCTGTGTATTTGTCTTTGTTTTTGCCTCTTTTTCCCCTCACTCTGTCTCTTTCTGTCGCATGTATGTGTACTTGTATTAAGGACAGTCTCCCTTACTCTTGTGTTGCGTAAACCTAATGTTGTTTACCATTGTATCCATCGTGACCGTACTTCTCTCACTACAAACAAAAGTTTTTCCCCGTTGCTGTTTGACTGCAGATGAATACTGTTTTTCTCTTGTTCGTCCTGCTGTCTGGCTGCGAGATAACCATTTGTCTGATTGTGGGAGACGCTCATACTCCCCAGCAGTTAGGCTGCGCTCAGATCATCTGTTACACAAGCATGCCCTCTTTTTTTTTTTTTCTCTCTACCTCTCTTCATTTCTCATCCTTTCTCATCCTTTTCCTCTTTCTTCCCCCTCCTCCATCATGTCTTCTGGTGAAGGCTGTCATTCATCAAACAGCCACATCTGTGAGGTGTCAGCTCGCTCTGATAAATGACTCTGATGAGAGAATGCTAAATGAAGGAGGTAAATGAGAAAGCTGGGTAATTATTAGAAAAGCCCCGTTTTCAGCTTACTGCTGTTTATTATTTATTTTGCATCGCGGCTGAGGGCAGAATGCTCTAATTGGAGAGTTGAACAAGTTGAGAAAGGAGGCCTGTTCTTTAAGTCGTGCAGGATTAAGACTCAAAATGTGTTTTCGTTTCTTCTGGCGAGCTGTCGTCCTTATTCTTTTTTTCCTTTTCTACTCTTGATTTGGTGAAGGTTTATTTTCTGTTCTAATGCTAAAGCGAGCGCAAACTGCTTCTTCTCTACTTGTTTTTTTTTTTCCCGCATCTACATCTTTATTATTTCCAATATCTTGTCCTTCTCACTTTGCATCTTTTCTGTATCTCTTTAGGGTGCCCTGCCGTTCGATGACGACAACCTGAGAAATCTTCTGGAGAAGGTGAAGTTGGGAGTGTTTCACATGCCCCACTTTATCCCTCCAGACTGTCAGAACCTTCTCCGTGGCATGATTGAAGTGGATGCCTCCAAAAGACTAACGGTCAGTTCAGTTAAGAGACTGGATGATGATGAGCACACCATTATGATTATGTCAACCTACTTTGTGTACTTCTGTTATGGGGCTGTTTCTAACAGTTTGCATGATGTGGTTCCGCAGTGCATGTAGGTACACAGAAACTTTGCACCTTGTTTTGCACACTTCAGCACATTCGCAGTGATCTGACTTATATCTGCATTGAATATTTTATATTCATAGTCTACAATCAGTAGACTTATCATGTTGTAGAAGCAGCTAAACACATGTGGATGTTATTTGAGAGCGTTCATGGAGAACAAAAACCCAGACATATCAGGTCTGGGTTAAGAAAAGAAAGTCATTATTTTGTAGATACGCAGCAAGCTGGGAAATGTTGTAATGCTCTAAGGAGAGAGCAAGATGGCAGAGATACACATTCACACTAAAGTGGCTAATATCAACTCAGCCCTGCCAAGTCAACCGTTGTCTTTTTGTTTGTTTCTTCTTTCCTCCCTTGTGTTCCAAATGTGTTTGTCTCATCCCCAATTCTATTTGAGTTCCTCTTCAAGTACAGGATGTGAATTCAGGAGAGGATTGCCGTTTGTATTCTCTCCCCCCTGCACTGTTGTAGTGTACTCATCACAATGCCAGCCCCTTTCTATGCTGCGACTGATCACCTTGGCAAGGTGGCTAGAGGAGAGGGCGAGAACAAAGAGGTGTGAAGGGCAGAGAGTCAGGATAAGAGAAAGAGCGAGTTGGACAATGGGAAAAGTAAATAATGAAAGTGGCCAGAGATCTCGAAAAGTGAATACTTCATTGAGAGATGGCGCTGCCCTTTGTCCTGCAATTCACATTCGGACGACACACAGAGATACTGTGTCTGTGTGCACACTAAACAAAAACACACACATACATACACTCCCTCTCCGGGTATCTTTCTGAATCAATTCGGTAAACAAAAGAGTGCGTTCATGCACTTTTGTGTACGCAAATATGGTGACAGCCCTCTTGAGTGGATACTAATGCACCATTTCCCCATGCTCTAGCTGTCTTTCACAGTGTCAGTATCACATCAACTAATATGGAAATGTGAGAGACACCTGTAAAAAGAAAAGTCAAAAGAAAGAGCTGCTCATTTGCAGGAGAATTGACAACTTTAAGGTGCAGCCCTTCAGATACTGTAAATTAAGTGTTGATCCATGAATTTGAAAGACCGCACTTCTTTGGTATGCTGTATGTACACTATATGCTTTATTTTTCTCTTCTCTCCTGCCTGACAAGGACAGGTCACCCTGAGATCCCCTAGCTATGTCAACCAGCCTCCAGCGCTGTCCTCGACAAAGGGTTACACACAGGCCGAGCTGCTGGGAGAGAATATGCTACCTGTCCACCCCCCTCCTGCGCATGAGAGCTCCAAACACAGCTCTGGGGATGTGTTGTAACCTCGCAGAATGTCAAATAGCCCTGTTAGATTGAGCGTTCTTAGTGTTTAGTGGTGACCGCTCAGTCCTAGATGAGACAGGGGTGGGAATGACATCATAAGGGGACATGTCATTCATTTGCGAGGGATTATTTTTTATAATAATGTTGACTTTACTTTGTTGAATCAAATCGATAGGGTAATCAGACCATAACTGTTGGCTGTGTTTCAATGTCTATTGTCACCTTCTTTTAATTTGATTTTGCCAGTAGATGCACAAATTACACGCAAGTACACACACAAAGCCAAGGTCCCCTCAGAGTCTGAGTGGGAGGGCACGTACCTGGGCTTAAGGGGTTTAGCCCAATAAAAGCCTTTCTCTTCATTTCCTGTCTGTGTAGTCGGGGCCCCGGAGGCGACCGGGCCAGCGTCCTCAACACAGTCATCTCATCTTCACTATTCAAATGAACACAGACATCCTGGAAAGACCTGCCTCCTCATGATCCCTGGCTAATGAAGAGGATTGGCTAGCTTATTATATTAAAGAGCAGTTCATCACAGACAGATTATACCCTCATGGGGACAGCACAGATAAAGTACCAAGGTTGCTGGAATGGAAATAAAGGAAGTGTGTGGGGTTTTTTAGTGTGTGTTTTTGTGCATCTTCATAAGTGTCAAATAAAATTCACCTCATTCATAAAGTATTCCCTGTAGTTACTTTTGACAAATGCACTGAAACTATTTGTTTCTTCCATTTTGACCCTTGTATGACACTTTAAAGACTTATATTAACCAATCTTGGTCTTAGTTTTCTCTGGAGCTCTTTGCCTTTCTTCCTGACATGGGGCCACTTCAAAGATCCTTCTGTTACTTCTCCGCCCACACTGATGTCCCTCCCTGCCCTAATGATGCCATACGATTGAAAGATATGCATACACACACGCAGACCTGCACACATTTTTTTTAAAACTTCTATTTTTTTATAACATTTTAAATTTAGCAGTGAACATACTGAACATGAAGAGGGGGGCATAGGATGAGGACATACACAGGTATTCATTACACAAGGATTAAGGCACAGTTCACATTTAGTATGAAAACAAAAAGGAGAAATATGAAAAAAATGGTATAGAGATCATTAAACTGTTTCCCAAGAAAAACTCCTTTACTAAAATTACACTAATATAAAAATACTTAATATATATTAATAAATAAATAAATTAATAAATACAAAATACAAGTAAAACTCCTTCAGTCAAAATATAATATAATACAATATAATACAACACAAAAGTATTATCAGCCAAATGTACCAAAAGTACATATGCTCATGTGACTGGCATATTATTCTACATTATGTCATTGTTAATACTGATACTGAGCTTGTTTTAACTGCTTAAAACACAGTTAGGTAGTTCAATGAGGGGCTCGGCCCCCTTCAAATGGTCACAAGATGAATCTCGGTGGATCGTGAGATGATTAATAGGGTTGGAAAGTTCTTCTACATAAATTTGTATTCATTTTTGGACTATTTTTGTTTTTGTGAAATATTGGATCGCTTTACCTCATTGTGCCTCAAACTGTTATTTAAAGGAAACCATTTGAGTTTAAAGGGAAAATCACTTAATAGTGGAACTACTAACAGCGCATAGACATCAAAAATGTGACAAGAGACCACAAGTATGCTTTTTGTAAGAGGCCACAAGCCAAAAAGGTTGGGAACCACTGGTTTAATCTTAATTCATTATAGTATATAAGTGCATCATATGTTTTTATGTAAAGTTCTTAATCTGAAAAGTAACTAGTAATAATAGCTGTAAAATAGCTTTGGTGGAATAAAAAGTACATTGAGTATATGAATAAATAGTTTCCATGGAGCGTAGATAGTGGCAGTGGCTATGAAAAGGTGCATAGTGCGTGGGTGGGTTTCTTTGAAGCCAGCATTTATTAATAGATTTTTTTACCTGCAGCCAGCTTGTATAAATACACACTTGTACAAATACAAGCTTGCATGTGAATTAGTTTACGCAGCACCCAGATAAATACGTACCTGGATGCACACTCATACTCACACCTAGCCAAGCCAGTAGCACAGCAGAATCCCCCTCTGCCTGAGTGAAAGCAGCTGGAATTGGTGCTGTCACATTTAGAGACTGATTGATGTGATACTGCATTTCAAACCACATAACTTTCAACCTGTGTGTGATATCGGTCTCTTGCCTCCAGCCCCTTCAATAAAAGTGGGAGAGAGTAGGTCACCCACTGGCCTGTATCTGACAGGCACGGTGTCTCTGTCAATACCATGACCTCTGTGGAAGCAGACAGGAGGCACCTATAGTCAGTAACTGCCCGGCTTTGTGATTGGACTAATATCACACGAAGGCATTCAGCAGTGTTAAAGCGTAGAGGTAGATCCTCTGGGATGGTGGAATCATCGAGACACTGATGGAGACACATACCCGAGAACTATGCCTGTGAATAAGTGACAGTAATTAGAGCTGCTATGTGAATCTCCTGTGGTTCCACAACAACAGCAGGAGCAAATTAAAAAGTCCCAACAGTGACATTGATCCCGTTTTCCACTGTGGGCAGTTGAAACACAGTGGAGTCATTTGAACAGACATCTTCCTTTGTTGCCCTTTTGCTCACAGTTTCTGTCTCTTTCTGTTTTTCCTTTCTTGGCAAAAGACCATGTTGACAGTATCGGTGACGAAGTGGCCACATTAAAAGTGTGATGACAAGAGTGGTATTGAGTGTGTGTTTGTGTGAGTAAGAGAGATGGGAGATTCCCTTTAGACCAGAGTGCTTGGCAGGGTCAGCAGTGTGTGTGTGTGAGGGAGATAATATTCTCAGTTTATAGCTCAGTGGTATCACCTCTCTCTCGTTTTACTCTAGCTGCCCATCTCTGTCTCCCTCTTTGCCTCAATATGTTTTTTGTCCCATTGGCAGTATTAATATTTGAAGGCCTCATTATTTACTCCCACCTTTCAGCCTGCCCATATTATACAATTGTGTTTCCATTAAGCCAGTGAGCTCACAGCTTACTGAAGCCATAAAGCATTCACATTTTCCTTAATGATTCTGCCGTCTTTGGTATTTTCTTAACATCTAAAAGATGATTAAACGGACTTTGTACTGACCTGCTGTCTCTTTTCTCTTTTCTCTCTGTCTTTTACAGTTAGAACAGATCCAGAAGCACACATGGTACATGTAAGTACTCCTCTGTCTTTCTTTCCGTTTTTACGCCCTCCCTTCCTCTTCTCTCCTCTCTTAGCCTGTTCTGCTGGGGTTGTAGACCCGAGGGGAGCTACCACATGATAAATGACTTTGAGTTTCAGCCCTGTACACCGGAGTACATTTGAGCAGGGCATGACTCCACTCTCGGGGATGTGGGGGTAAATTGGTAGTGCATGAAAGAGGATGTGCAGCATATGGTCAACTGAACAGGGAGGAGGGAAGTAGAGAACAAGCAGGGATGTAGTGGAGGATGAACCCACCTAACCTCAGTGTACCCCCACCGTTTAACGGTTTTAAACTAACATAAATCTTTCGAGATCTTTTGTTGCACAGTTCATTATAAACTGTATCAGAGTTACATTATTGTGTGAGGAGATGTTTTCAAATAGGGGAAAAAAGGCATGAACAAAGTTTTTTTTAAAGATAGTTTGTAAAGGCCAATATATGAGATAATCAGATGATCACCATGTAGTCATAGTGATTTCTTTCAGGATAGGATTTTAAAAGGTTCTTGCAGTGGAAGAGCAAAGATGAATCATGGGAGGAGGTTGTGAGCCCTGGAAGGGGCTTAGTTATGGTTTCTGTCGGTGTTCTGAAAGATCATGCAAACAGACAGCGAGACTGATAAAAGAAACAAGAGGAGACAAGAGAAGAGCCGGGAGAGAAGTCTAATGTAGTACGAGTTTTGTCAGTGAGGAAGTCGCTTCACTGTCTCTGCACGGCAGGCTGGCTGGCCAAGTGACTGCTGAATGAGCTGAATGAATGAAGGTATGACTGAATGAATGAGAACGGGGGTTTTGTCTGACAAATAAAATGCTATACCAGAAGCAATGTGTCAGTGGTGTGTAAAAAATGAAATCACACAAACTACAACTTTTATTTGAAATTGAAATGAGGGTCGGCCACTCAAGTCAAGTCAGTTTTTATTTGCGCAGCCCAATATCACAAATCACAAAGTTGCCTCAGGGGGCCACTGTCACTGTGTTTATTCAGTAGGTGAATTAGTCAGTGAGCTTCCTAAAATCTTTCTGCAGCAGCTGAGTGCAGCTGTGGTGCTGAAAGGACAGCACCAAGCCAAACTGTCTTAACCAGGCTTACTAATGATGGGTTGTGGAATCACTTTTATATGCACATAGTGAAACAAGGGGGGGGGGGTCCACTTCACAAGTCCACAATATGTAGAAAATGAGAGGATTGTAAGATTTGTAATAGTTGCCTATGGGGTCTACACTTAAATGAGTGAAAAGAATTAGATTAAGGGGAAGAACTAGAGGGGTTTGCTTATTGACACAACCCTCTCAATATAATAGAGTCTGTGTGTATTGGCACCTTTGTAGAAATTGAAGATGGATATATTCTTTGAAACAGACGACTTGAATGTTCCAGAAAATGTTGTCGCTGCAGATTAGCCTGTCATTTTAAATCCCGAAGAATATAGGCCTGCTTGTGTACTCCCAAGACAAAACAGAGACAGATAAAAGTGACATAACTAGGAGAGCGCCTGGGAAGAAAGAGAGAATAATGAAGTTGGGAAAAGCAAGAGAGAGAGAGAGAGAGGGAGATTGCAGAAACGTAACAGCATGACTCAGTCGCCTGTCTGCATTTTGGTGAGCTGTTCACCCACTGAAGCTTACATGCAACATGACTAAACCTGGCAAAAACACATGATTATGAAAGTTTTAAAATGTGAACCCGGGTCATAATGAGGCCAACATCTTGCCTCAGATAACCCGAAAGGCAAACAAACATTTAGAATACAGCTTGTTCTCTGCACAGTATATAGTCATTAAATGTGAAGAGTGAAATTGTTAATGCCTCTATAAACTATATAATAAAGTTCTTGCACTGTAAAGTAAAATGATTGGAAAGTTGGCAGGAGGGGAAAGTGTCCGACTGTGTCCTTATTTGTGTCATATTTTTGCTTTCTCAGAGGGGGGAAGAACGAGCCAGAGCCAGAGCAGCCTGTGCCTAGGAAGGTGACCATCCGCAGCTTGCCCTCTGCAGACGACATCGACCCAGACGTACTGGACAGCATGCACTCCCTGGGCTGCTTCAGAGACAAAAACAAACTACTGAAAGACCTGCTCTCAGATGAGTGAGTGAATTGAGTAACAAAACGGGGGGATGGGGCAAAGAAAGATGTGGGGTGTAGAAGAAAAAGCAGAGTATGAAAGTATGGGAAGAATGGAGATGTGTTTGGTGATCGAAGAGAGAAAAATAGAAGATAGAGAAAAGTGAAGCAGTGTGATGAAATAGGAAATGATAAAAAACACTGGAGAGAAGTAGACGGTGGTATGCCGTGAGAAAGGGGACTGCAACGGAAGGATGGGTGTGTGGTGTCCGTGTGCACCGACGGCCTTGGTTTCTCCCCGTCTCTTATGAAATCCTGTGAGGCTGTCACTTCAGATGTCAGAAGCCGTACATCACTTAACTGTTATCACACAGCGCTTACACCGCTTGCCACTGGATACATTCCCCTCAAACTGATCCTGTCTTGCACTCCAAACAAGCCCCTGGGTCACATTGTTTATGTTCTGCTCGCGATGTTTGTGTCTGTGTTTGTGTTTTCAGTTCAAATATGAATTTATGCTGAGGATATTTGCCCTTCAGTCGTTTTATTAACATGAGTGTGCAGATTCCTTTTCTTTTTTAGTTTCTTTTCTATCTCCTTTCCCTCTATTTAACATTTGCCCCGTCTTTCCCATTTAATACTAAATTAGCTTTTCTCTATCACTTTCCCCGTCTCTTCCGTTTGCTTCCTCTCTCCTGGGAGCATCCAGTAATAATGCTGGACTGGAGGAAAATCTGCGGTCTCTATCTCCCTTCCCCTGGTTCATTTTAGCTGAAGTTGCAGGTCCTTGTCTCTTTGCCTCCTACTGCTTTCCAATCTGTCTTTATTATGGTAGGCCAATCCCTGGGCCTTTTGCATAGAGAAGATTGGCCTAGAGGCTAAAAGATATTAGGCTTCCTGATTTACTGAGAAAGAAAAGGACGAATTTATAATGTTTGATACTTTCATAAACTTGCTAGCACACTATGTGTATGGAGATAGGGCAATTCTAAAAGGAATATGTGCAGAATATTATATCATGGCTTAATGATCTGTAAAACTAAACTTTTGTTTTAATGATGGAAGCTATTTAGTAGCTGTTTCACAGTGAACCCAAAAGTATTAAAGGACATTAATCATAGTGAGAGTTTTTACAGTTTAATGTGTTGGTTTTAAGCGCTTGCAGACATACTTTTTATACACAGCTTAGTAATCTGATGTTTCATGCATACATGCAGTCGGGCACTTTTAAAATAATTGTATATAATTTCCAGAAGTCTCAGTTATGTTTTTATTGTCCCCTCTCTGCAGTGACAACCAAGAAAAGATGATCTACTTCCTTTTACTGGACCGTAAGGAGAGGTACCCCAGTCAGGAGGACCAGAACCTTCCCCCTCGCAATGAAATTGGTGAGGCTCGAACGAAAAAGAGTGCAGAGAAAGAATTTAACATATTAAAATATAATAGAACAACAGCTACAGAAAAGAGCATAGTGGGGGAGAAGAGAACTAAATCTGTAAACACAGTATGGCACACAGTATGTCTGAACAATCGCACTATGTGACTATGGGTCCTTTACTTTAAATGCCTTTTCATCTTGTCATTGAATGTAAAGCTGTTTACACAAACAAAACAAGCCAATTTAGACAAGAATAAGTACTGCAGGAACGTAACTCTTGAACGCTCCCGGTGTCTACAATGTTTTCCTCCCTCAGAAGAAATTGGATCAGCTCCAGTAGCGGTGGATTGGATCTCCAGTAGAAAAAAGCTTTCTGTTTATTGAAAATAGACAAGCTTCTCAATGAAGTATAGTAGCAGAAATAGAAGGTGTCAATAGGCCAGAGATTTTTTTAAATTCTAAACTGTCAGCTCCAGCTGCTTCGGTTCAGATATTAACTCATCAAAAAAAAAAAAAAAGAAAATTCTCCCATTCATACATGACAACTCTCCGTAGATTTCCACCCACAGGAATCTGAGTGCAGACAGAGACGCTTGACTTAGACTTCTGCCAGGGTTATTTTCTGACAACAGTGCTGCAATAGGAGGAGTATTATGCGCAAATGTGTGTGTGTGTGTGTGCTGAGAGATACCGACATTTTGATGAATAGACTCCCTCTTCAGTGAATGTGATACAGTCAATACAGTGGCCATTAGTTCAAGGTCTGGGAGGAAGCCATTACTTATTCACTATTAGTTAAAATGTCAATGTGATCAGCGCTAAACATCACTCAAACATTTATAAATGCTCGTAATGCACAAAACTGCTCAACACGTAGAAATGCACACGTTAACGCGAGGTGCATTGTGCTGATTCTGAATCGATACGTCTCACTGCTGTGCTCAGATCCTCCTAGGAAGCGAGTGGACTCCCCCATGTTGAACCGTCATGGCAAGAGGAGACCAGAGAGGAAGTCCATGGAGGTCCTCAGTGTCACAGACGGAGGCTCGCCTGTACCGGCCAGGAGGGCTATCGACATGACACAGCACGGACAAAGGTACGCGTGGAGGTGAAACAGGTCTTTTTAAGTTAAATCTAATTTTCAAATGTAAAATATAAAGATAGACATAGCTGTGTGTGAGTGTTTGCGTGAGTTGATGCAGTGTGGAGGATCTCGCGGCCCAGTGGTCTTTCAGCAGGTCTGACAGCTCTGGTGTCAGCAGGTTAAATTGTGGACAAACATAAACAGAGACTGACGCTCTGCTCGCTTTGTCTCCTGTCTCACTGTAGTAAATCAGTGTACAGTAAAAGCTTGGATATTCCTGATGCCAGTACAAAATGCAGCAAAGAAGAAAGGTATTGACTTGCCTCTCACCTCTCACGCTATCCTCTTGCTCCGTGTCTCACCCCCATGCAAGGAGACGTCCATGGCAGGAGAAAGATGCAGTGGTGCTTTCTGCGGAAAGTTGTTTAAATGGCTCATGCAGCATGTGAGTTTAATGAGCCGTAACTCATCTGAAAAAACAAAGTCAGAAGCTTGCTCCAACAGAGTCAACAGTTTTGGTGTGACATTTCCTAAAGTTTGACTTGATTCTATTAATTAACTTAATTTTCCAACCGAAGAAGACTACACATTTGCAATTCACAGCCGTAATATCTACACCCCCTACCCCCCACCCCCTTTTTCCGGTGTGAGCTCAATTATCTCTTCTTTTCATAATCTTGAATGCATTGATAATCAGTTTCTCCCTCCCATACTGTGTCCCACTTTCTCCGGATGCGGAACATTTCTTCTATTTTAGAAATGTTCAACTCAAGCCAGAACCACAACCCCACAAGGCACAGCGGACTGATTTAAAATTTCCTCATCTTATTTCAACAACCAATATATCATCACACCACACATTTCTGCTCAGAGGCAGTGACATTTGTGACAGCGGGGGAGATTGAATCTGAGGGGGTGATAACCTGATCTGTCTAATGATAGGCAGATTGGCAGAGTGCTGGGAAAAGCTTTCAGAGGTATAGGACATAAATGCAGAGGCAGCGTGTAATGTATCAGATAAAAGATATATAGTTATAAAATCGAATATTCATCCAAATGCCGGGTGCTTTAAGAACTCCTCACCCCAGCAACAACAAGAATTTATTTCCCACTTCTTTGAACTTCATGTCACTGGGGGAAGCCACTTCAGAAGTTTTAAATCCACTTCAAGAGCTCCCACCTCTAAACACTTCTGCTTAATTCTTCCTGTCCTCTGGCGCCTCTGAATTTAAGTTTAAGATTCATCTTCTTGTGTTTCATCGCCTCTACTCCACTCCTTTATCCCTTCAGGCGATTCAAGTCTTTTTTCTTTTTTTTTTTGAAAGGTCGCTTTAGTGTAGAAGCTGCCTTCTCCTGCCCTTCACTCTGACTCATCTGTTTCAGTCAAGCCGAGAATCCCCAAATAGGCCGGATTACAATGACTTTATTGAGCATTAATAATACCTTCCTAAGCAGCGTCAACACTGATTCATATTTCATACACAGCTGAACGGCGTACATCATAAAGGGCACTGAGATGAGTGCTCTGAACCTGTAGGTTTACTCATATAAATCTCAATAAGAGGACACATCCAGCTAGCATCATATAAAATAGGTTTGTGTCTGAATCCTACATATATCATCAGCAGTGGCAGTCATTAAATAAGCTCCCCTGCATCTTTCTTCCATGCTACTTTAAATCAGTGTGTTTGTTTATGCCCCTCCACCCAAATCTCTTTCAGGGGCTCCTCCCTACTCTTTCATATCTCCCCTCTCTTTCTCTCTCCTGTGGTCCCTTGTGTGCAGCTGACCTTCAGTCCCAAACGCCCCCCTCTGTTAGTATGAAATTGCTATGCTAATGTGGAAATGCTGGTAGTTTTTCTCTGTCTGGCTTCCTATCAGCTGTGGTGGGTTGGAGGTGGGGGAGTTTTATACCACAGCCCCTCCACCTCCAAATCAAATCGAATCTCTCTCTTGCTATACGTCTCTTTCCCCCCACTGCAATTCATAGCTCTCCAGCTGATCAGTGAGGGGAAAAAGATGATGGTAACAAAGTCTCTGTGAATCTGGATTTTTTTTGTTGTGTTTTTGAACTCTTCTGCCTTTTATCACGTCCTTGTGTGCGCTTTGTTTGATCATGTGCGTGCTTGTGTGTGCATAGACGCTGGTGTTGGGGATGCACATGCGTAGCAGAATAACGTCCAAAGATTTGACTGACTTTCTCTGAACCTAACCTTATCTTTCCCCGACAGCAAACTTTTGTCGACAGCACAGAAGATTCATAGAACTTCAGATCAGAGGGCGTCAGAGAGAGGACTGACTTTGAAACATGTGTTTTGACAGGATACATTTCCACCAGCGTAAATGGTGGAAAGAGAGAGGGGGAAAGGGGTTTTATCTAAAATTACACAACAAAAATGCCCCAATCTCAATCCTTATCCAGTATTTTGCCTCACATATCTCATGTAGGCAGTTACAATCTGAGCAAGTGCCCAGGCTGCATTTTCATACATGTGATTGGTGATTTGACTGCTCCTGTGAAGAATAATTGAACAGATTTGGGATAAATGCTTCTTTAGCCGTGTTGCACAGAAATACACATGGAGACATTCTCACATGAATGCCCGTTTCGTTCTTTATATACCCAAAAGTATCTTAAAAAGATGTTTAAAGCTAAACTCAAAGCATAAGAAATCCCACTGATTTAATTTTATATCTTAACAGCATGCCAGGAGAAATGAAGGGAGGTTAATGATATGTAAATGAAATATGGAAAAGTGCTGCAGTGTGAAGAAGAGAATATCAATTGATTTTTTTTTTTTCTTTACAGATCTGCTCTAGTTGCTTGATGTAGTTTGAATGTGTTGGGTTAGTCTGAGCAGTCTTAATAAGTCAGGCTCTCATGCTAATTATTGACTCTAATTTATTTAAGAGGCTCAAATGAGCACAAATAAAGCACCTTTAACACTGATCTCTACAGCAGAAACTGCAGGGGTCTTACTACATTTAGAAATTTGAGGAGCTGAGCTGTGAATATTAATGCACACTGAGTCCTAAGGGAGTTTTCAGGGCTCAGAAAAGGAAATGAATTTAAACAGTGTGTTGATTTATATGAATATCTACTTCGCGTAGAGGAACTCCATTGGCAGGCCAAAGTCAATATAGAGGAGGGAGAGGGGGGGAAAGAGAACTTTCTCCACTTGCCTTAAATCCTGCTAGCAGAGCAGTAGCATGGATTTGGCAGTGTTATTTGCTCACTGTTTGTCTCCTGGCACCAACCATTTCATTTTGCTTTGGTTTCGTTTTATTTCAGTCCATGCCCTCATCTCAGAACCTCTTGTACTTGTTCCACTCCCCACAGTCCAACATTAGACCCCCACGGGTGCTTTGGATGGGTCTCTGACACAGCCGGTGGTCACGCACTGAGGACATGGAGCCTCTTCCAAAACAGGCTTATGGGAAATGTTAGCTTGAGGACTAATGGATAATAGAAAGACTAGAATAGGTAGCCACACAAAGACACACAGACATGTATATACATCATTGTATGCACATGCATCGGTGTAAGTATGCATATAGTAAAGGGTGAGTTCACCCAAATTACAAAAAAAACACATTTTATATGTACTTTCAGTGGTGTTAAGCCATGGAGATAGTTTAGGTTTTATTTGTCCAGGTTTTGAAAACTGTCTCAGAGATTTCTGCCTCCACCCCAAAACAATGGAGGGTGAATGGAATTTTATTGTGGTGTTCACAGCATAGAACAAGAGTCTACAGCCATGCTAGCGGCTCTGTGAGGCTATACTTTAGCACAGCAGGGCTTTGACCTAAATGGTAATGTCAGCATGCTAACAAGCTGATGTTTAGCAGGTATAGTGTTTACGATGTTTACCAACTTAGTTTAGTGTGTCTGCATGCTAACATTTGCTAAATAACACTAAATAGCACTAAACACAAAGTACAGCTGAGCATGGCACTATATGAAAAGTAAATGCATTAGTTTTTAGCCTTTTCACAGCACGATGTTTTGACCTTTCAAAGCAGGAAAAGCACAGGTGTGAATGATAACATTAACAGTGGCTCCATTCCATCAAATGTCCCAGTAAACCATGTCAGTGAGTGAGCATGTTTAATAACAGAGCCCTGGAACTGGCTCACCTAAATGTAATGCAGCCATCATTAATGTTATTAATTCCACCTGTGCTTTTCCTGCTTTAACAAGTCAAAATATCTGCCATGAAAAGGGTCTATGTATTCTGATGGGGATATGACATAAAGCCACCCCACTAGCATGGCTAAAACCACCTAAACCTACACCTAGCAACGCTAAAAGTCCCTACAGCCCTTGCTATAACACATCTTTAAATGGAACTACTTAACTATCTGCATGGGTAGATACCTTTTTTTTTGTAATTTTGACAGAACAAATTTGACCAAACAAATAAAGCTACCAGAGTGGCTTCCTGGCTACAGCTTCTCCTCTCCTACTGATTCACTACATGGCTTCTTTGTCTCCATATGATGAATGATAAATGATCAGTTACTTGTGTGTGCTGTTGACTATAAATAAAACACACTTCAACAATAATTCATTGTCTCTTAGAAGCAAGGGTGAGCCTCTGACAACCTATTACTGTACAGCATAACCATCTGTAACATTAGCTTTATAGACCTGCTGGTCCAACACTAACAGATGCAGATTGCCTCTAACAATATGCTCATTATGGCCCGAGGACACAGTGTTTTGGCCATGTTTAGATGAAGTGCAATTGGCTATGCGCGCACAAGCGCTGTAGTGAGCAACTGTGGTCGTGTCTCAGTGGACTGTCGGACTTAAATGTAAATGATAGCAACTGTCTGGTCAGCTGCTTGCTGAAACAAGAAATCATAGCCAACATGGTCTCAACATCGCCTACTCATGTGTGCACGAGTGTGTGCAATAAATACACTCACAGAAGGGTCAGTGAGAGAATTACAGAAATAGCTTAGGTGTGGGTGTTTCTATATTTTCCTCACTCTCGTGGTGGCTGGTAGTGTTACTTCTGTTCTGTTTGTGTGTCTATGGCTCTCGGGAGAAGATTCCTGCTCCAGTATCAGTTCTTTCTTTAGGTTGTTGTAAATTAAAAGCTCAATGAGGGTGGATGACTGAACCCAAATAAGTGCTTCTACCTTTAGAAGATACATAGCCTACTTATCCTGGTACAGACTTCTTGTTATGACAGTACCAGTATTATTTTATGGCTACTAGCCATAACCACAGTTGTGTGTCCATGTATGGATGCTTCTGTGGTCCTGTGGGACTGCTCCAGCATCAAGAAGGAACATCAGTCCCCATTACTCCATCACTGCCTCCCATCCTTCATTCGTCCACCCCTCCCTTCTTCATTCCTCTATTACTGCTAAACTCCCCTATTCTCCTCTCCCATTTGTCCATGAGGTCTTCCTCTTCAACCAAGCAAGGTGAAAAACACTGGCCGTGCTGTTTACTATCTCTTAATCATTTATAAGAGAGACAAAAGATCTGTAGGCTTGGCCACATGTTCATGAATACATCAATGCTGAAATGTAGAGAAAAAGAGAGGAAGAGGAGGAGGGGGATATTATTAGATTGAATGACAAAAAGGAACAGTGTTGTGACAGTGAGCAGCTGGTGTTTCCGAGTGTTGACAGGCGCTGTTTTTGTGTGTTTGTGTGTATGTACGTGTGTGCACGCACGCTTGATGGAGACAGATTGTCCTGTGATTGTTCATTTCTGAGCGGGGCTCTGCTCATAGGGGTTATTGACAGCATCTGCGGGAAAAAGAAAAACATGACAAATGGCACTCAACCAAATGTCCCACTTCATTTCCCCCCTCAAGATATTTTGTACTGATCCAGTGCAAAGGCTGAAAAAGTCAACATGTTTCGTTTATTAGCAAACTATAGACAGGGTGGAAAGCTAATTTGAATGCTAATCTGTGGAAAGCAGCGTATAGATTTCCAGGAGAAGCTGCAGTCAAATCAACACATTTGAAACCGAAGTTTCAGCTTAATTGGTTTGAGACTAATTGCTGGGAGTCAATGCTAGTAATGTCTGTTAAAAGGTAATTGCTATTACTGTGTGCTGTAGTGCTTTCACCCTCTATGTGTGATCAGTTGTTGTGTTTGCAAGGGGCTTCATAGAAACTCTGTGCTTAATATGGTACAGTACCATATGCTGTAGTGCTTTCTAACCATGTGCAACATGTAACCTCCAAGCTCTCACTTCCACCTGTGTTTACTGAAACATGTAACAGGTACACACGTTGATCCGACAAATTACTTCTGCCCCTGTGTGTGTTCTTGCGTGTTTGTGCCACAGGTCGCGGTCTATTAGTGGAGCCTCTTCTGGCCTCTCCACCAGCCCCCTCAGCAGCCCACGGGTAAGTCACGACCCTCAGAACCTTTCCAAATACACACACACACACATATACAACACACACCTCTTGACCCAGTTCTCAGGTATCTAGTTGTTCACCTTCAGGGATAAAAACCGTCCAACTACTGCTGATCCCATCTTATTGCTGTCTTCTTATTGCTCTTTATGTCAGCAAGAAAAAATAAAGACTACAGCTACATCGCAGGGGCTTCTGACCTTTAACAAAGCACAGCAACCGCACCATGAAAGCAATATTACTGTATCTGTCTGCAAATGCAATATAGTTTCACTGATCCACTATATTATTAGTCTGAGATATGGTTTATTTTTTCCATTCCTTTTTTTAATCCACTGTTCAGATCTAGCTTTGTGTTTTGAGGAAACAGGGATCCACTATGATAAGCTCCTCATATCCGGTGTGAGATCTGACTTTGCATGAGTCCTCATTGTGTCCATATAGTTTGGATCGTTCTGTTAACTCCCAGTAAAACATATTGATGAGCACGTACAGGGGATGTGACAGCAAAGTTTCTTCTCCCTCAAAGCCCAAAGCTTCTTCTCTCTCCATGCTCTCTGCTTATTATCCCTCTTTCTGTTTTCTGTGGCCTGAGCTCTGTTGAAATCCAGCTCAGGGAATGCTTCAGAAAATCCCACTTTTCTTGCTTAGATCAGGGGAGCTTGTAGTAAACTTTTCCAGCTGACTAACCTGAGAAGGCTTGAGATTAGGCAAGATCCTAAGACGAGCTCCTCGCAGCACACAGGTTCTTTAAGGCTGATCTGAAAGGGAAATTGATTTCTCAGACCTAGCCAAAGCTTGGATTGTGCGTCTCAGCAAGAGACTCCGAGTGGAGTTATTTTCTCCAATTTGTGTCTGGAAAAAGGGGAGGTGTCCAGAGGAAATAGTTCATCAATCTATCATTGTGGCCACAATTTCACTGTTACAAATCAGACAGATCAATAAACCTATCTAGAAACTGGAAATTTTACAGCAGAGCTAAGATAACCTTGTCCCTACTGTTATTGAGGCGGCCCGAATTGTCTTCAAGGCTGGCCTCATGTCTCTTACACCTGTCTGTGTCCGCTTGCTTTTCTGTCTGCTAGCAGAGTCCTGTATGTTTTATTTATTAAGTCCATCTTTTTTATGTCTTTTGTTTGGAATTTTTTAAAATATGTGTATTGCTTCTGATCTTGTTGTTCCCATTTTTTTGTTTTATTTTGTCACTGAATGGTATAACTGCATGTTCTTGTCTTTTCTGTCTTTCTTTTTTGCAATTCCTCCATCTCTCCCGTGTGTGTGTACACATCTCACCTGCCTCTACTTCTGACCGCCACACTTTATTTTCTTGCTTTATCTATGTGCTTGTGTGCCTGCATGCGTCCCCCATGTGTTTTTCTTTGTTTTCTTTTCCTCGTCCACCTGCTCTGGCTCTCGGCTGTATTGTGCTGTGTGTCCTCACACTGTGTCCTCGAACTCTAGCCTGTCAGAAAGTTTGGTGTACCGCCTCAGTCCCCAGACCTGTCACAGTCCCCCAACACCAGCCCCTGTCCATCCCCTGAGCCCGTTCCAAATTGCACAGGCCCGCGTATCTCCACCCCCAACTCGCTCGCTCCAAACAGCGAGCCCCTGCCAGCAGCACTTAACAAGACACAGACACTCCCCGCCAAGCCCAAAGTTGCCCCAAAGCCTCTCCAAGCCACACGATCCAATCCACTCCCAGAAACCTGCCCGGATCCAGCATCTGCCGCCAAATCAGAGCCTTCAACCCCCTGCCAGCTCCCATCACAGTCACCCTCCGCCTCTGTACCCCCCACCCCCACCTCCCCATCCTCCCCGTCCCCAGCCCCCATTTCTCCCGTCCCAAACAGCCCCCAGGTACGGCGCTCCCATTTTGCTGCCAATCCCCAACTCTCTGTGCCCTTCAGCCCAGTGGTGCCCCTGTCGCCTATCCGGCTGCACCACTTTCACCCCGTGGCGCCAGCGCCTTCTTCATTCACTGACCACCCACCCAAATCTATCCCCTTAATACAGGTTACCCCTCACCCCTCCCCTCGAGGCAGCCCCCTCCCCACCCCAAAGGGCACTCCAGTGCACACTCCCAAGGACAGCCCGGCTGGGACGCCCACCCCAACGCCGCCCCCCAGCCCTTCCATCGGAGGCATGCCGTGGAGGACGCGCCTCAACTCCATCAAGAACAGCTTCCTGGGCTCACCACGTTTCCACCGCAGGAAACTCCAAGGTACTGACATTGTAGAAAGTGTTTTTAGTAAACACTGAATAATATGTAATCTTTTATTTTCACCACGCCCAAAAATCCTACTGACTACTGTGATCTAATTTTGGTCTTTCTTTGAGCCTTTGTCTCACCTTTGGCCCTGCTTCCACAGTCCCCACACAAGAGGAGATGTCCAGCCTCACACCAGAGTCTTCCCCAGAGTGAGTACCACCACTACTATCATAACTATGCATAACCTATCAGCCCCTCAGTCACTGGCTCAAACAGGCTCGCTCTTGATAGCGTGATGTTTTGGAAAGTATTACATCTATTAATTTTTTCCTGCTGAGTTCCCTGTAATGACCTCAGGTCTGGTCGGGTTTGGAGAAACAGCACCGTAGCAGGAGGTAGTGGGCTGGTTAGGGGGGAGGGGGGGGGGTAGCCTGTGTGATGTTGCTGAGCTCCCAGGGGCCTGATAACTCAAGGTTGGCCTAGATATGCCTGTTTGGTGGGCTGGCTATCTGGCTTGGCCATTTCCACCTGGCTGGGAAGAACATCCAGGCTGGAAGAAGTTGGAGAGTTGGCTGAAAAAAGACCTTCTCTTAGCTAGATCTCAGGAATACACAGCCGACGTAACCAGCTTGTTACTGCAGAACAATGCACCCTTTAATGTCTCAGCAGTCATTACAGAATTATTTAAGTCTTTATTCATATTTGAATAAGTATTTATTTATATTTACGGGGTGATCTGGGAGTGTATCTCCCGTTGCTGAAGTGCAAATCCATCAACATTTTCAAGAATGTTATGAAATATTAATATGCCAGAAAACAGGAGTCCATATGGCTTATTAGTGAGTTTAGGAACACCTGGGCTGAGGCCAGCAGTGAATTCATCTACCTCTGCCCCTTCTGGACCTACAGTTCTGTTCACAGAGAGGCTCAATTATCTCTCTCTCTCTCTCTCTCTCTCTCACACACACACACACACACACACACACATTCCCATGCACATACACATAGTTGCACCGAAGGTGAAATGTCAGAAAACTTTCCTTCCCTTTACAGTTGTAGCTCATTTCCCTCGGGGTATCCTACGTTTGCTTCCCTCCATTTCCCCAGAGCTGCAGAGAGAGTGAGAGCTTTCTTTCTCTGTCTGCATTTCACCTACTCTCCATTTTCCCAGATGGATAGATGGATGTGTAGAACAAGCAAACAAAAAGATTGGCAGGAAGAAAAATGGAAGGACAAAAATTACGGCTGACCATCTTTTTTTTTCTTCTTGTTCTTGTCTTTCCTCACAGACTTGCCAAAAAATCCTGGTTTGGTAACTTCATCAACCTGGAAAAAGAAGAGCAGATCTTCATCGTCATCAAAGACAAGCCTCTCAGCTCCATCAAGGCAGACATCGTTCAAGCCTTTCTCTCGGTACACATTATTGCTTAATTCCTTTCTTTGTCTCTTCCTCCACTGCCCACCCCTTTCCCATCTGCTCCCCGCCCCCCTGTGCCCCAACTATTCTCTCTATATCTGGTTATGTGTGCATGTAGCAGTATTACCTGTGCACCTGCTGTCTGATGCAGGACATTTCCAACAGCAGTGCTGATTGGCTGGGCTACAGTACAAGGCAGGCTCTCTCTGAGTGTTTGCTAACATGCTTCTGATTTACGTAGCAATTCTGTAAACTGCTTGTGTTCAGCGCTTCTATTTTTCCCTCTGACTGCAGACTCACTTGAGGTCAATAGAAAATCAACAGAGGGCACTGATCATTAGCATATAGATGCTTTGCTCTCAATGCCGTGCATTGAGCATGTATGTGTGTGTGGATGGATATTTAGATGTGTAGCGAGAGAAACTGAGAAATAGCGTAGATTGTATCTGTCTGTGTGGTGTGTGTGTATAATAGTGTGGATGTACAAATACATGAAGTAATGCAGGCAACATCAGGGTTTCTCAGTAAGCAGAATCCGTATCAACAAACATTCAGCAGTGTTAGTTGATATTCAGTGTACATAATTGAACAGAACCTATCCTCACCCCAGCTAGATTTAACAAAGTCTAAGTAAATGCAAACTCTGCCAGTTCAGGTCAATGTCAAATCTGTTTCCCCGTCCCCGGAGGTTGCTATTTTCTCCTCTGGGTTATGCTAGCTGGTATCCCAGACAGGAGATTGGCACCTGAATCAGTGGAATTATACCTCTCAGCACACTCACATTAATGGAATGTCAACCACTATGCACTATGGCAAAACGTGACAATTTCAGAGCTCTCCTGTTCATTGGGCATACAAATTCATTTTAGGTGGGAGAGTGCAATGTTGTTGGATGATTCAAGATTACATTCGCTTAAGTCTCCCTGGCATGCATGGCTACTCCCCGAGGCATTAATCTCCTTAGAGTTTCAACTGTGGCTCGTAGTATGTGGAGGGTATTTTAATGAGGGTTTATTCACCTTGTCATTTGCAAGGTGTGGGAGAAAAATTAAACATCAATGCTCCCTATGTGTAATCCTATTACTCCCCTCTTTCTACTACCTATTTTTATTCCTATATCTGCCTCTTTGTCGATTTTCTTTTTTTTTCCTCCCAGATCCCCAGCCTGAGCCACAGTGTGATCTCTCAGACCAGTTTCCGAGCAGAGTACAAGTCCACAGCCGGCCCTACAGTCTTCCAGAAGCCGGTCAAATTCCAGGTGGATATCACCTACACGGAGAGCACAGCTGCCACCAAGGAGAATGGCATCTACTCTGTCACCTTCACCCTGCTCTCAGGTCAGGACACATGCACAGAGTTACTATCCATCCACTAATTTTCTTATCCTGCATACATTGGATACAAAAAGCATGGTGTTTGGGCTGTGGGAGCATCCAGAGGAACACACACACAAACACAGGACATGCAAATGTAATGAAAAATGAAAAAAGTAATGCATGAATTGATACTTGGATGAAACACAAAGCAGGTGGTCCTGTTGTACAGGTAGGCTGAGTACTGTCTGCAAGATTTCCCAAAAAAATCAAGGCACTATGCTTCATATTTGTGCCTTGTACAAAGAGAGGTGCCTTGGATTTTGAGGGGGAATGACCTCCTTTTCTTGCTTGTAGACAAACAAAAATGGTCACAAGTCTATGAGGCAACAGTGCTGACCGCCGATCCACCATGTCAGTGCACAGAGTTACATACAGTATTACGTTGTCTTGAATAGCCATTCTTCTGTCTCATCATGCTCACAGAGGTCTGGGGAAACTCAAGCTCAAAAGTCACAAAGTGTGAAAAGGGCGTTCCTTATATGTAGAGAGGGATAATGTGACACTTCAAGCTCATAAAATGACACTAAAACATGTTTGTATCCAGCCAACAAATAAACCAGAAATGCTGTTTCCAGAGGTGGGTGTTTTCAAACTTTCAAAAAAAAAAAAAGGATTTTCAAAGTTCTTGCAATCCTGAATGCTTGATAAGATTTCCCTCAAACCTCCCTGAGCGCAACAAGATGAGGTCTGGCTATGCAAGATTACATACTATGCAGTCATGCGTGCATGCTTAGTCTCACAGAAACAAATGCATTCTCTCTTTCACTCTCTTTCTGTCACACACACACACACACACACACACACACACAGATACAAGTGAGGGCACATTTGAGCTGAACGGGGTGTAATAGTGGCTGTTTGGAGCCTGTTGCTTCTTCCATGTCACTGACCATATACTGTACACAACAGGAGCCCACAGTAGCACTCCTCTCTGGCCTCCATTTATCATCTCAGGGTTTCTCTCCTTCTGTAGCTTTTCCAGCACACATTTCAGAGTATGCTCTCGTGTCTGTGTGCTTCCCCCTCTCCTCAAATTTACTTTTCTCCTCTCTTGATTATTCCATCTACATATTTCCTATGCACTCTGCTGCCTTCCTTCATGCTGCTGCCTGTGTATCCTGATGCGACTGATTATGCCAATAATTCCTCGGTGTTGTTTGCGTGTTCTTGTGTGGCCGTGTTTAGGACCCAGCCGGCGCTTTAAGCGAGTAGTGGAGACGATTCAGAGCCAGTTGTTAAGCACACATGACCAGCCTGGGGTCCAACAGCTGTCTGGTGAGTAAGACCTCCTCTTTTTCAAAAAATGAAAATATTCAAAAACCTCTTCACCCTTACCCCCATCAGCCCATCCCACCCCCTTACAAACCACTCTCACCGCTGAACCTAAGCTAACTCCTACCCTCTGTTCAGGTTGCTGCCTGATGAATTAACAAGGATGACGTTATTCCATACGTGAGATGTTTTATTAGGACAACTGATGAACCAGCTAAACAGCTTGACAGACCGGAACTCGACTGACCATATTCTGCGTGACACAATATGATACCCTCTATGATAGCCTAATCACTGTGCATGTAGACATACACATAAATAGTCCCTGGACATTCCACCCACGTGACATCTTCCCACCTTTGAGTCATAGACAGGTGTATGCAGGTAATTTCTTGCAGTATCCAATTAACTAAACAACAGGTGAATAATCAGAGCAAATAGCAATTAACCTGTGTAAGCCCAAAGTCAGTGTAGGTTAGAAGAACTTTCAGCAACTTATATAACACATTCAATGATGCTTCATATGCAGGCCTCTTGTAAACAATGTAGTAAAGTATTGTAAACAACGTACATCAACTTGTTTTTCTTCTTTTCAACCTTGTCCTTAACCTGAGGTTATGGGGGTAGACCGCCCAGTCACCTCCATAGCTGCTGGAGTTTATTCTGCTCCATTTTAGTGAGCTAAGCATCAAGTAAATACAAAGTCTTTAATTCTTTCAGGCGGATGGATGACTCTTGATGTCGTACAGGCTCCGTTGGAACAGTCTCTCTGACAGGTGAATTCAGAGGTGAGGACTGGGGTGGTGATGGTTGTTCGCTCACCTGTATGCTATCACCCAGTTGTCAAACAGGAAGGAAGGTTGGGTGTAGATGGCACCTGTTCTTACACAGGTTTCCGTGGTCTGTCTGGATCTGGTAGGACCTCTGAGCTGGGTGTGGCTGTTGAACTGTCCCTGCTGTTGTCCAGCCATCTCACCGTCAAGTTTCACTGCCACGCTCTCCCCTGGACTGAGAGGTGGGAGTTCTCTGACGCCATGGTGCCTCTTGTAGGCGCACCTGTAGCCCTCTTTCGCCTTGGCATCAGCTTTACGCACCTTTGTGAAGTCCAGCCACTTTGGAGACAGGACTTTGTCGACTGTGGGCACCGTCGTCTTGATCTGATGGCCCAGCATCAACTGTGCAGTACTGGCATCTGTGGATTATAGCTCTGCTCTCTCAGCCTCATCGTTAGACTGAGGGTAGTGAGGGCTGGAAGTGTTAAGCCACAGAAAGACTTTTAAACTTCTTACTTGAAAATTGTCCTCCATTGTCTGTGTGTAGCTCATCCAGACACCCCCCACCTCTGATCTTTTGTCAGGGTCATGGCGGTAGCGGTGTTGTCATCCGAGGCTCCTTTCTCTGTGTTGGTCTGGTCTGGCACTTTGTCACCAGCTCTTGGATCTCCAGCCCAGGCCACCACACACTCATGCATGCCCTTTCACAACACTTGGTGATGCCCTGGTGCCCATCACGTAAACAGTGAAGTATGTCACCTCTCATCCTGTGCGGGATGACGACAGGATCCCCATACAACACAAGTCCCTTTGAGGTTGACAGGCTATTAGCCCCATTGGTGGTTTGCTTTGGCTTGTACTGGAATGCTACTCACATCCCTGGGTCACCAATCTGCTCACCACCTGCAGGTCGTAGTCCGTGCTCATCTTCTGCTTGATCCGTTCCAGTTTGGAGGGTGACACGGGCCGTGCTGTGTGAGCTGCATCTTCAAACACTGCAACCTCACAGGTTAGTTCTGACACTTCACTCTGCATTACTGGTAACGGCTGTCTGGTTGGTGTGTCGGCTACTGTCAGTGTTTTCCCTGGCACATACTCTGCAGTAGGATTGTGTCTCATCAGACGCACGAGCAGGCGCTGGCACCTCAGGGGAACCGTGTCGAGGTCTTTGTTGTTGATCAGAGGGACCAGAGGTTTGTGGTCTGTGTGAACTGTGAAGTTTTCTAGGCCATATAGGTAAGTGGAGAATCTGTCACAGGCCCAAACTACTGCTAGGCAATTATCCTCTATCTGTGCATAGTGCTTTCCAGCATCAGTCAGTGTTCTCAAACAGAATGCAGCTGGTTTCAGTCTATCAGCATGTTGCTGTAGCAGTACGCTGCCCAACCTGTAGCTGCTCTGGGTTTGTGGGTTTGTTTACATGATAGAATATAAGAATGGGTGCGGTGGATGAGTTGCTTTACCTTGTTGAATGCATAGGCTTGTGCTGCATCCCAGGTCCACGCAGCCTTAGATTTCAGCAGGTCGTTGAGGGGTCTCACCACTTCTGACAGGTTGGTCACGTATCTCCCCAGATAATGGACCATACCCAGGAACCTCCCCAGGCCTGGCACGTCACCTGCTGGCTGTAGCTCTGTAATGGCGCTTACTTTTGAGGGGTCTGGCCGGATGCCGTCTCCGTCGATGCGGTGCCCCAAGTAGTTCAGCTGTTTTTGGTGCAGGCAGCACTTTTTGTCATTGAACTTCAAGCCTGCACTCTTTAGGTTCTGCAGGACGCTTTGGAGTCTCTCCTCGTGCTGCTTCTCATCCCTGCTGTGGACGAGGATATGGCCTCAGAACAACACTGACATTTCCCTCTGAAAAATCTCTGCTGCACTAGATATTCCAAATGGGAGCTGCTTGAAAAAAATATCTCCACATGGGTGTGATGAATGTGGTCAATTTGGCTGTTTCACTCTCCAGCAGAATTGCCAAAAGCCGCTTGCCACATCGAGCAGGGAAAACACACAGGATCCTGCCAGCTGTGGCAGTATGTCATCTATGGTAGGTAAAACGAACCTCTCCCTCTTCACAGCCGTATACAGTCGTTTTAAGTCAACACAGATCCTCACCTCGCTGTTTTCTTAGGGACTGGAACCATGGGGGCACACCACTCCGTTAGCTCCTTGATCTCCTCGATGATGCCGCACTTAACCATCCTTTCCAGGTCTGCTTTGACCTTGTGGAGCAGGGGTGCAGACACTCTGCTCGTAGTGTTAACACTGTATGCCACAACATCATCTTGCAGGCATATTTCTACTGCAACATTACAGCCTAGCAGCCTAACCCTCTATGATAGCCTAATCACAGCTAATGTAGACATACACATAAATAGTCCCTGGACATTGCACTCACATGACATCCTCCTCTTCCTGTGCTTGAAATCCCTGAGCCACTCTCTCTCACTTTCTCGAAAACGGCTTCCTCGCATGCATCCGCCCACACCTCACTGCCATGAAAGGGTGGGAGTTGCTCTCAAGCACCGACTGCGGGTCAAATGTTGTCTCATTGCCCTGGCAGTGAAGATTAGAGTGGAGTTGGGGTAAGCTGATTCGCATTCTGTTATTCCTACTTCCAAGACTGATCGTCGAAGCTCATCACCATGGCAACACCACTGCGCCTCGACACAATTCCCACAATGCACTGCACCGCACAGCGACACCACACCTGACAAACGCTCCATCTCGCTCTTTCTCTCCCTCTCTGTATGCCTGTACAATAGGACCTCCTCCCCCTGTCCCCACCCCCCACCCCCCCCCCCCCCCCCCCCCATCCACCACTCAGTCAGTAGATACAAAACCTCTGACAGGCGACCCTGTTCACATCAAACAGCTAACCATTCACCTGTGAACTTCATGATGTTACTCAGGCCTCCCTGTTGGATTTGTTATTCCATCTTCTCATTAGTTTATACCGAGTCCCTGAAAATGTATAAACCTGTTCTTTCTCCCACTGTGGCTACATCCTACAGTATTTTCTCTCCACACACAGTCTGGATGATGAAGCAAAAAAGAAATAGGCATCCTACTCCTCCCTTTCTGCTCTAAGCATGTCCCTCCTTGTGAATCACTGCCCTGATTGTGTGCGTCTCACTTGTCATCCTCTTGACAACAGCTCCACCTGCTGGTCAGACAGGGAAACACCATCAGAACATCCCAAAAAGTATCAATTTTTTAGCAGGAGGACGTGCAGATTTCTCTGGATATCTGTTTCATTACATCTGTCAAACACACTCTTGGTGTCTATTTTTTTTTCCTTTTATACCCATTTTAAATCCCATGGCTGACACAGTTTGTCAGGTGATACCTGGCCTTCATATAGCGTGGTACTATACTTAGTTACGATACTATAAGTTACAAGTGTGAGCTGTATCTTTTCTCTGTGGCGTCTATGCAGTATTATTGTCATTAGCACTCAGAAAATGAACAGCCCTCATGACAGCTGTTATGATATTTAACAGTCTGTTATCATTGCTGTGCCTCAGTAAGTTTACCAATTACTTCAGATCTTGTATATTGTCTATATACACTATTGAATTTTTTTATGTTGTCGAGTTAATTAACAGGATGAAGTGTGGGAAGGGTAAAATCAGAATAAATTACATTAGATTAAGTTTTAATGATTGCTGCTAATGCTTGTTTCAGCAGCAGAGATGAGATTGTATATTATATATTATAACCAGTTAAAGCAATAAAAGATACTCAGAATATTACATAAATAATAAAGGACAGTATTCTACTTTGTACTTTCTATCAGAGCCAGTTGTTTTTGACCAAGGTCAGACTAAATTAATTTCATGTCTTTCCACTATCAGAATATCAAACACTATAATATGAATCTTAAAACAGGTCAATGTGTGCTTAGCAGTAATTGAAAGCATTGCTAAACTAAATCTCCTCCACTCCCCTGCTTCCTTTGTCCTCCTAACACACCTTTAGTGCTACCTGACCACAGGGCTTTAAAAAAAAAAAGCTAACGGCTGTAATTTAAAATAGAAGTGGTTTTGCATACTAATGTGTGTCAAACAAAAGGCTTCATCAAGTCTTAGTCATTATGTCCCCTAATCACCAGTAACAGCTAGCATACCTGGGAGCCAGCTTAGGAAGACAATGATAAAAATAAACAATAATAATTTAAGAAAAAAAACATTGCAAACATACTGTAGGACCACAGAAGAGAACCATTCATTTAGAGGATGGTGTCTCTGTTTTATTGAACAGGCGAGATCATTAAGTTTCACGAGTTTCCTGCCATTTTTGAAAATGTGCAAATTTGGGTCGATCGAAGTGACTAAATGTGGAATTCTTCACACATGAGAGAGGAAGAGGCAACATGAGGGAGAAGTTGGCTGAAACTGTTTTACCAGCTGGATAATGGAGCGGTCAAAACCAATGACCGCACACACACACACACACACAACACACTCATTCATGCTTAGATGAAATTTTTAATCTCCAGACAGTCTTCACTCTTCACACTGGCAGTACATATATATCGTCAGGCCCAAGTTTTGGAATTGAGGCTTTTTAAGTCAAACCAGCCATAAAAGAAAATCTTTCCAACAGCCTTTCATTAAGTGCCGATACTCTCCAGTCCTGTCTGTGTGTGTCTGTGTGTGTCTGTGTGTGTCTGTGTGTGTGTGTGTGTGTGTTTTGTCGTCTGTGCAGCACCCCTGCCTGTTTTTACTGATGTTGTCACCATTCATTTAGCAGCCCGCAGGACTCTGTTGTGCAAATGGCTCTTCCACCAAGAATTCAGAAACTGGGCTGTGTGTGACTGATAGTTCCCAGAGATGTGCTGTGTGTGCACCATTAACAAAAAGAACATTGACTCTTTATTTGCTCCATATCTCATGTTTGGTGTCCTTACTACTCCGCCTACCTGCAGTGGGACCATTAAGGCCCTGCAGAAAAAAAGTAAGGAGGTAATTTGCTTTCATACTGACAGATGCGCGCACACACACACACACACACACTCTCAGTTTGCTTATAGCAGTTAAAGAGAAATAAAGTTGTATTATTTAGCTTATACACCCATTTTAGTCAGCACATACAGCATTACCTTGTGACAGTATTTATGGCTTAAATGCAGCTCAACACAGTTTTGACTCTATTGCAGTGAAATTACATGAGTTGGACCTATTTCACCTCAAAGAGTGACACAATGATGATGCAGCCTCACGGTGTGTTTGATGTCTTTGGCCTGGTTTTCTACTTAGCTGAAAGTGTAAAGCTGAACTCAAGTGAAGAAACATCTTGATCAAAGGTTGTCTCTCTGCTCTAGGCAGACTTTAAGCCCAAACATTACGGTGTTACATTCGCTTCACTTGGTGTAATAGCCACGGGACGGACAGCCTCCATCAGCTGAGCTTTTGCTGAGGTTCACGCTGCCCTTTAGTGCTTTTATGACGTCTGCAAAAAAATCTCTCCTCAAACAATTAGGTTTGGCAAAGAGAGTGGAGACACTGATCCTTTATTATCCTCCAAGGGCAACTTTGTCTTGGATCTCCAAGCTTTCTCATTGTCCTCCTTCCATCATCTGCCCTGCTTCTGGCTGGCCAGACCTGCCCGGGCACCGACTCGCACAGACGACACATCACGTTTACTCAATCTGCAGCACACAGTTAACATGTTAAAGAAATTCACTGTATCACCTCACAAAAGTAATTATCTTTTTATCGTCCGCTGCTATCGTCTGCTACTAAGCTACTAATGATCCCAAATGAGTCTACACTAACGCTATTTGCTGTCATTTCTAGTTTTCGATTGAATGGCTACTTGTGTGTTTTCATTGGCTGTGCTGTGACATATGCATGGGTGCTCACACATGACATAGTCCTGACATGGCTGCTCTAGCAGTTTTCATCCTTGCTGTGTCTGTCGGTCCTCCTCCTCCTCCTCCTCCTCCTCCTCCTCGCCTCTGCTTGCTCTGTCTTACCTGTAGCTGCGTCTCTATCCTGTGAACCCCATTGTTCATTAGATTGTTTGTTCTCTTTCTTCTCTCTTTCCCCCTTTTTTTTTTGTTCTCTTTTCTTCCCGTCTGTGTACCTAGGCAGCCCATTGAGTAACTTCTTTGACGTAATTAAACAACTTTTTTCAGACGAGAAGAACGGACAGGTGCCCTACCCCTCTGGCACGCCCTCCAAGCACTGCCCCTCGCCCATGCACGTCCGGAAGCACGAGCCAGAAAATAATGACACCAAATGCCCCGCTGCGGGCCACGACAGAGCCAAGTTGTCGGTGGCGTCTGTGGGGACACAAGAGGAGTCTTAGACTGAGACGCTCTGTAGTTGAGCCAGTGCTAAAAATCCATCCCAGTATCACTATAAGCCAGTGGCACAGAGAGAATACTCTATCTGTACATAGCTAGATGTACATATTCATTTATGGACATTTTTTGTATAAAATGACTTTATATAGATATAGAAATATATTGAGAGAATCAATGTGATATTTTACAAACAGCATACTGCACCTACATGACAAACACACACTCCTTTCCTTTCACCCCCCCTTTTCATTACCCCTCAGTGTCCACCATCACCATCCACCCCTCTACCCCACCCATCTAATCGCCTGTGGCCCTTGCTCTGTTTTTTGCTCCCTTGCTGCTAAACTGTGTGATGACCTGACTTGTTTCTGATACCAGGAATTATCCAGAAAACCTATTAAGTCCCTCCTCCTGCTCCCTGCTCCGCTCGCCCTCCCTCGAACCACCCCTCCACCACCACCACCACCACCCCCTCCCCGAGCGTGCCGAGAGAGACGGACATTTGTTGACGGAGGACTGCTTTTAGAGGTGTGCTGAGGGGTGGGGGAGTTACCATGGAAACAGACCCTTCATGCAGACTTCTACCTTCATCTCCCTCTGCGCCCCTTCTCCACCTCTGGCAGCCATCAGTAGAAGTAGATGAAAATACCTTTAGTGTTCCCCATCTTAGACACACAAAAACAACACACACACACGCGCACAACTCATCCACACACATCCCAATGAGACAAGAAGGTGCACACACGCGCACACCCTCCCAACCCTGGTCCCCTTTTCCTCTCTTCGAGCTCAAGGAGCTTTCATGAATTGGAAAATAAGCATTTTGCAAAAAGACGCTACATACACAAAACATACATGCATACACGCACAGATCCAGTATGCACAGAAAACTCTGGGATGTATTAACAAGAACACGAACAACAACAACAACAACAACAACAACAAAAAGAGGACATGCAGATACACTGACTGATTCCGAGGAGGAGAGAAGGGGGAGGAGTTTTGTGGAAAGCCCAAACAGCCGACGCGGATGCTTGCTGGATTGTATTGTTTGCTTTTTAATATACTTTCTTTGAGAAGAACTGGGTTTAAAATACTAACTGACTTTATTAGACTTAATACTATTGCTGCAAACGGACTGGAATTGTGATTTCAGAGAGGAGCGGGGTGTGAGCAGAACAGGGCAGGGGGGCAGTGAGGGAGATGATATGATAGTATCGGGTTGGGGGGAGGGACGCGGGTGGGTATGTGGGTATTTAAAATGAATGATCTATTCTGTTGTACAGACTGATATCATTTCTTATGTAAAAAAAAAAAAAAAGAAATGTCTAGTTGTGACACTATGTTTAGATACCATAGGGACAGGTTGGTAAACCTGCGCCTGCCACATACTGTTCTTTCAAATTCCTCTGTGTATTTTTGTTACATGATCATTTATGTCTTTGTTTTGATTGACCTAATAATGATCCAAACATTCCTGTTTCCTGTTATCTGCAGCACTTTGTCTTTGGTTTTCCATCTATACCTCTCTCTTAGTCTCACTTACCAGCAGTAGGAGTAGAGGAACAAAAAAATAATAATAATGACGTGATAAATGCAATTGTGGATATTTTTGTATTTTTGTCCTTATTTATTAATGTTTGTTCATCTCACTGTTTCATTTCCTAATTTATTATAACTTGGCTATTTATATGAACAAAGCTGTTAGGTCAGATGAATGTTATTTATTACCCTCTTGTGTGTTTGTAAATGGGGCAACATTTGAAGAAAAAATGAACTTTTTTTCTTTTCTCTTTTGTTTTGGTCTGACTTTAACAGAATTATGTGAACATTGACAAGTCACAACCTCTCTTTTCCCTGACCTCACTGATGAGGGAAAGAGAACTTGTGGGAACTCTTGAAAAAAAATTATTTACCAGTAATTTAAGAATGTAGACTTAGCCTCTTTTTGGAGAGGAAATATGCTCTTCTATTGATATTTGTCAGTTTCATATTATTGTGCGTGTAGGCCAGGCCTGTGGAGAAGGACACCACAGATCCCAATCTACTTCTTCTCGTTGTAAATAGACAGACAAACCGTTGGGGGTTGATTGTCTTCTCAACCATGCTGGGGATTCCTGCTCTATGCTTTTAGCTTGTATTGCTGTGTGCATGTCAAACATGAGCTTTTCTTTGCATGGCTTTAGTGTTAATGTTCCATGCCAAACTCACTCCTTCTCTCAGCCTTCATCGATTCTCTCTCTCCACAAAACTACCTTTTAACGTTTAAATTCCCCCCTCTGTCCCTAACTTTTCGCCCTCTCTGCTTTTATTTCTGGCCTTCTTTTTTTTTTCTTTTTTTTTTTTTTTTATTGTCCCCTTGCTCCCGCTGATCTTTCCCTTCCTCCTCCTCCTCTTATCTTGTGCACAAAGTTTTTGAACAATGCTTCCTTTACTCTGTACCTCTCTCTGGAAGGCTCGGAGGTCTGGGCTGTCTCTACCTGTAGGTAGAAGAGGCACAGGGAGGGGATATCAGTACTACAAACACAAAGCAATACCCTATTGTTCACCCTCCTTTCTGTTTTCTACAATGGGAAGCTAGCAGCACTAAGGACATCTGATGATTCTGAGGCCCAGAGCGGTCTTTTTGACAGAGCAGGAACAAAACTGACTGATGTAATCCCCATATAACATAACTGTGAGCATCTTCAGTGCTGAAACAAATAAACTCATTCAGTTATGGTGTGTTTGTTTTTGTTCTCTGTGCCTGTACACGAAAGGGTAAGTGCAGACCCAAAGCAAATACTCGTGTTATGATGCATAACAGCCATATGGTAAGGTATTTTTAAATACTTAAAGAATAATAGGTGCATGTTAAGATTAACGTAGTGTAATTTTAATCTTGCCTACCATTATTTTACTTTTCCTCATTTCTTTATTACAACGTGATGACTTTCGTGTTTGTAAGTTTGTGCATTTGCAAGTCTGATTTGTCTTCCTGCATTTCAGGTAAGTCTATACCAACCCACACAAACAGATGGCAGTTAAATTGTTTGTAGTAGTTTGTACTATTAAAAAAATGAAAGGGCTTGTTTACCAGGTTTGTATATTTATTACAATATTCAGCAATAAAACAGACTTTTAGTCAGAATCCCACGTTGAATTCTGCTGTTGTACCTGCGTAGAAGCATTCAACCTCAGCATACATAAGCTTAATTAACTGTTAAGAGTGTACTTGTGTTGTAAAAACAACAGCCACCTGTACACAAAGCAAATTTGAAACAATAATATTAATAATTTGCTTGGATTAAAAACAAAATAAAAAGGGAACACCCTGTTAAATACTCTCACATCTTTTTCTTCTCATTAAATAGAAAATGTCCATCCCACTCTTCAGTAAGTGTTTTGTTTCTCTGGTCATACTTTTTAAAAAATAGAAAATAAAAACATTACAGTTACATAAAAGGTACGTTGGTTGGAGGCACCGAGTCTACCTCCTTCTTCCCACTCTGCATCATTAGTTGAAATGAAACAAAGCCAAAAGTCCAGCATGGCTGCCTCACGTGATTCTTCAATAGATGCTTCAGTCTATTGTCACTTTACATAATAGCTTCAGTCAGAACCAGGAGGGTGTCAATGATCCCAATCTTCCAAGGCAATTATTTCTGTTGCCAGTTTTGTCCATTAGAGGGCAGCAGTGTTTTACAGTTCAGAGCTCCCACCTGTTGCATCCATCTGTTGCTTCTCCATTTAAGCTTCCCGAGCCTTGGAGAAAAAGCATTACATCGTCCAATTTTCTTCTTTATAAACATGTACACTGCAATAATGTCAAGATCGAGTGCTCGGCACAGAATATGGAACACTAAATTGTTCACAGAGTAAAATCTAACTGCTGCCAAATAACTGATCTGTGTCCCAGTGTCAAAGCACCGTGGAAGTTGCTAGTTACCAAAGATAGGATCAGATTTTACTAAGAAAACATCTGTTCTCCAACCATTTAGACAACTTCTAAATATCTGATCCTGTATCAGTGATAACATGAAACTTCTGCTCAAACTGCCACATTCTTATTTCTGTCCTCTCTCCTCAGCATCTGTCCTGTTGTCCTCAGACTCGGGAGGAGACGTAGAGAGAACGTAGTCGTTGAGCCAGGGTGGCCTCTAGCTCCACCAGAGGTGAGTCTCCCCGGCTGTGGACCAACGTAGAAGTGGAGTTGTTCCCTTGTCGGACCCCAGGGGGTCCCAACAGCAGGCTCCTGAAACCCTCTCTCTCCAGCAGAGCAGGCATCTGCTGCAAGAAGTAGCCTTCACAGAATGAGCTCAGCTCCACCGAACCATGGATCTGTGATAAGAGAGGACAATTTATAGTCATATATTTTTGCCACATTAAAAGTACACATGTAAAGACAGTGTCAAGAAAACTGCCTCTCAGTGTAGAATGTAGGCCACTTCATCATGTTACCTACTTTTGTGCGTTCACCTGCTGTGAGTTACCTTAGTTACACTGGCATATAGAGCACAGCTCTGCTATAAAATAAAGCCTGCTATATTTATGTGCATAGTTTACATAATTGAACCATTTGAACCAGGCCTCTCAGTGTTTTACCTTAGCTGTCTTGTAGATGCTGACTGCATTATCCAGGTTGATGTGCTGAGAACAGATGAGTTCACAGTGTCTTTGTAAAGCCCCCAGCTGGAACAGACTAGCCGCTGACAACAACTGCAGGAGAAAACGCAAGCAAATGTTAACAGTGGAGAAACGCCAAGACTTGGATACAGTGGTAAAGGACAATTCTGTTTTTTTTTGGCCACTATTTTTATTAGTTAGGATTGTTTTTGCTGACTAGCTCAATTACTGAGAAAAGGGATGCATTGACACTGACAGAGAGTCCCCGGTTCAGCCAAATCATGTAAACCACAAAGCTGGAAGTGCAAATGCAAACAATTCTTCACACAAACTAATTTTATTTTTATTTATTTGATCAACTTTAACTTAACCCTTGTGCATGCACAACAACACTGTTGCTAGGCTGAAGGCTGGGCAGGAAGTTACTGTTTGTTGTGTGTACACTGTACACAACTGTTACCTTGTGAGGCAGCTGGATTCACAAGATCACGACATCACGTGAGAATCCATCTTGTCAGGCTTCAAGTTATGTGCTTGTGTCTGAACCAACAGTGGTTGAGACCAATCAGCGTCCAATGAGGATTCTCGCGTGATCTCGTGATCTCTTAAATCCAGCTGCCTTGCAAGGTTAGATTGTGATAGACGGTGACGGACAGATGGTTCATCTAATCACCTGCCAAGTGTTTTTTTTTGAAAGTTCCTGCCCTTATCCAAACAGTTTCCAAGAACCACTTCTCAGATGCTTCTGTGTAAACCATCTGGTGTGTCAGGTTAACACCCTGATTCCAATTTAAAACATGCACTTTGCTGTGCCGACAACATTATTTCCCCACTAATTTTAATGGTGTTATAATATTACTGAAGCATGTAAATTATACTGTCCACAGAGCCGACATGTGATAATTCTACCATGTGAACATGTACAGCTAATATCCTCTGGAATTTCTAAGGAGTAAAAATGTTTCACACAACTACTCACCTCCAACAAGTCAGACACATTAGTTTTCAATGACTCCGTTCCTCCACAGTACAAGTATGACATCATCATCTGCAGAGAGGTGATACGGTCAGTACAGTAGTAGTATGGTTGATTTCCATCAATATCGATTCACTGACACACTAAAAACGACAGAATATTTAGGGAAGTATTTTTCAAAATCAGGAAATGAATATTTGTTACCTGGAAAATGTTGTACTTGACATCACTGATCTCAATCTCCTTGTTGAGGCTTCCATCTGATCCAGAGGATGCCAGCAAAGACTTGAATCTACAGGAAAACAAATTTCTTTGTCAAAACCCTTTAAGAAAATGTTTTTTTTTAATGACAACTGTATCTAAGTAGGTTAATGTAGTGTGAACATATCTTACCTGTCAGAAGCTGTAATCAGCAGGACTCTGTGGCCGTAGAACGGTTTCCCTTCCACCACAAATGTCACATCTGACATCTCCTGGTTATTCAGAAAGTGAGGGTCTGTAGGAAAACACATCAGCACATCCTTACAACTTTTTCCTAAACAGATTCCTCGTAACAACGAAGTCAGTCTGAACACCTGGCCACAATTAGATGATCAATTGATTAGTCAGAAAGACAGAAAAAAAAGTATAATTTAAGCCATTTTTCTATAATAAAATGATCATGGTCATCTGTCACACAATTTGATTACATCACTTTGGGCTTTCGGTAACTGTGATGGGCATTTTTCAGTATGAATCAAGAAAATAATCGGCAGATTAGTCAATAATGAAAATAACTGTATATACACGGAAGAATAACTGAGTCCTTACCCAACTGTGCTGAGAGAGTTGCCCTCATCTCAGGGACAGCTGGAAGTGGTGCTGGGCCAAAACAGTGACTAAAAATAGTCCCCAATTGCTGTACAATGGCATCATTCTAGGAGAAAAAGAAAGACCAAGGAGGAGGGCATTATATCACCACAAAACTAATTCCTTGCTTTTACATTTTATGCTGGAAATATGAAGAGGAAAATAAGCAGACACAGTAAAGATTGAGTTTGATGTATACCTTGGTGGTACGCAAGATACTGAACATAAGGGGCAGGCCTATGGTGACCAACTCCTCGCAGTAGTCCTCCTCTCTGATGGTGGTGAACTCTCTGAGGAGGGAGAGGGTGACTCCTGCCCTGGACTGCTGCTGGGCACAACGCAGAGATTCAAGCCACACGTGCAGTTTCCACGGTACACCTGGTTAGAAAGAGGGCATTTATGCTTCAGTTAGTATGATGAAGATGGAAAAAGAAACATTGTGTAGAAAAAAAACACAGTAAAAACTAAAAAAATCTCTATAGTAAAAAGCATAGTAAAACAGTCTGATAGGTACCCATAGCTCGCAGCTCCATGGTGACATCCAGGTAGCCGTGTTCGGCACTGTAGTAACTGGCCTCTTGCAGAGCCTTCATCCTGGCCTTGCAGAGCCTGGGTATTCCCCCCTCAGGCAGGGCCCCGGGGCCAGAGGAATGGTTAGAGAGGGGAGAGAGAGGGAGGAAAGGGCAGATCCCGGCCTCCTCACCCTCCACCCCCTCAGCTAAGATCTCCTCCAGAGACAGGACATCCTCTTTGATTTGCTGGGGCTGAGTCAGGAGCTTTCTCAGCACGTTCCTGACATGATAAATGGGAGGAAGAGGACATGGGAGGAAGGAGAGAAAGAAAGAAAGCTTAAAAACATTTCTATACGTTCAAATTGCAACACATTCATCCATTTTTGTGACCCTGTATGCTCCTCTCTGCCACCCTCACTGTGGAATGTGAAGTGTTGAGTCTGTATTGTGTTCACACATACACAGAGTGAACAGGTGGAGAGATTTATGCTACAAGTTGGTGTTAAGAGATAGATGGACTCTATGTGGAAGGAGATCCTGACCCAGCTTTTCAAACTCTGATACTTTCGAGGTCTTCCATTTCACCGCATGATAAAAGGGACGAATCTCTCAAATGTAGACTTAGGTCAAGTATGACGTTATTTTCTATATTACTTCCTTCTCTGCAGTTAGCAGGCAGTTTGTCAGAGTGCTCCAGCAGCAGCTGTTGTGCTGTTTTCAGTGCTTTTCAGGTCATAGTGAAGAACGCATACCTGTGACCATGTGCTGCAGCGTGACTGAAGCAGTTCATGTCTTCATATAGGGATGATGTGAGGGCATTTCCATCGTGGGTCTTTGATAAGGGGTCAGCGCCTCGTGCCAGGAGCAAACTCACCATCTCATAGTTGCCTGGGAAACACATAAACAGTCAATTACATACAGATAGAGTCTGTTATCTGTTATCATGGGACATTTTACCTGTATTAATCATAAAGTATCTTCATTGTATTCACAGCCGTGCTTGTTAATGATCCATTCTGCTTGTGTATTTTTCCCACCGGGACAGTCTAATTTATTTTTTAAATTCTTGCTTGTTGCTCTATCACCCTACAACTATTAACATTTTATCACTTAATTTTCAATGCTTTTAGTGTTTTTATTGCTTCTAGTGTTTTTATTGCTTATTTTGTAAATTCATTACATTATACTTCTTTCTTGCTTTATTACACTTACTGCTGCAATGATCGAATTTGACCACAGGGACCAATGAAGTTTTATCATACTTTACTTCATACTTTCAAACAAGCAAATGCATTCATGTTAGGCACTATTTACACACTGTCATGGCTGCTATGTGGAGCATGTGTCTCTTTTACTACAGCTATGTGTGGCTTTCAGATGATCCCGCAGAGGAATGCTGCCCAAGGGTTCTAAACAACCACAGACTGCACTCCGCTCCTCTCACTGTGCCTTCATTTACCCTCTCATTTCCTCATTCCTCCATCTAGTTTGCCATTCTCAACCCAATCCGGCGCTGCTCTTGGTGGTCTTTTGGAAGAATAGCTCATTATTCATGTATTTGTGACTGATAATTGTGACAATTATGATTAGTTGGTTTACTCAAAGTTAGCTCCTCCTATAGACTCTGCCTGCATAATTTAAAAGTAGTAATTTAGCTACCATAAATCAGATCAGAGCATAAACCCACTATAAGTCAGACAATTCTCTAACATCGGCTGTGCCTTTTGTCGTTTGGGTTTTTTTTTGTGTATGTGTGTGTGCGCATGTGTGTTTGCCCACCTGCTGCTGAAGCCAGCTGCAATGGAGTGTCTGCCGTGCTCTCTTGTCCATTGCGGATTGCGGCCCCCTCCACATTGGCCCCTGCATCCAACAGGAGCTGGAGAGACACACCACATCTGTTATATTAAGCAATGTTTGACATCCTGTGACTCATTTATGGCCTGACCTCTGACCTCACATTTGTCAATCCACTTTAGAAAGGCTTTGAATTATATCTACAGTTAACTTGGGACTATGTAGAACAACCTGAATTCATTGTGGATATACAACAGGACATTTACCCTTGAGGAAAACTTACAACAAGCATGCAGCATATCCATCAAGGGGTTTTCTACACTAGCCACATCTGGCAGCTACTACATGTCTGTGTATGTGTTTCCAACCTGCACTACGGAGATGTGTCCATGCAGCACAGCGAAGGTGAGGGCTGCCCAGTGTCGACTATCAGGATGCACAGAGGGGTGCTTCGGGGAGCATGGCGGAACCTGACAGCACAGAACAAATCAGTGTTACACAATGAGATCCCACTCTCAAGAAAACACAAAAAATATACTACAATTCAAATGGTTTAAAAGTAATGTACTGTATCCACTGGGGGTAGATGTATAGGTATACATTGTGTGCAACATTTAAATAAATCTGTTCAGCTGCTGGAACTGTTGAAGCATATTTACCGCCACGTCAAGGTTTGCCCCGGCATCAATCAACATCTGGACGAGGGCTTCATCTCCAGCTGCGCAGGCATACATCAGAGGGGTCATCCCCTAGAAGAGATGAGCAGAAAGGAGTGGAATCGACAGATGAAAGGGGAGAAATAAATACATGAAATGGTGCTTTAAAATGACTGATGGATGTCATTGCTCTTGCAGATTGCTGTAATATTCCTCTTAACACACATGGCAGACGTACACACACACACGTATACGCAAACAGACCGTACCTGGTCATCCATGCTGTTGACCCCGTCTGGCCCCAGCAGATCGATGGCTTGACCAATGAGATCTGTGCGTCCGCAGTTGAGCATCCGAAAACCCAAGTCGAGGTGGAACTTGTCTGTGGCAGCTTTGGAGTCCAGACGTTTGAAGGAGCTAAAGCAACACTCAGGCCTGAAGGAGACAGAGAGAGAGAGAGAGAGACTAAATAACCAAGTCACTATCAGTTTTTGAGAGCTCTCTTGCTGCTAGCTATTTATTCGGCCCAGTCAGTCGATCTCAAGAAACACTTTTCTTCTCCACAAAGAAAAATAAAACATAAGACACGGAGAGATAAAAGAGTTTGATTGAAACATGTTTTCATTCTTTAGAAATGAGTGTATACTTCATGAGGAGGTTAATGAACCACGTTGTAGTCATTGAATGGTCATTAATCTACTGTATGCAGAGTGTAATTACTTATTAGTGGAACCAATTAAAGGACCAGTGTGTAAGCTTTAGTGGCATCTAGCGGTGAGGTTGCAGATTGCAACCAAATGAATGCACCTCCCCCCACCCTCCCCTTCCAAGCATGTAGGAGAACCTACAGAGGCTGCAAAAACTGAGTTGTGTTTAGTTTGTCCATTCTGGGCTACTGTAGAAACATGGTGGTGCAACATGGCGGGCTCCGTGGAAGAGGACCCGCTCCCTATGTAGATATAAAGGGCTCATTCTAAGGTAACAAAAACACAACAATTCTTATTTTTTAGGCGATTATACACAAATTAAAACATACTTATAAATATTATATTCCATTTCTGCCAAGTCCATTCCGCTAGATGCCACTAAATTCTACACACTGCACCTTTAAATTACAAGCCTATGGTTTGTGGGTTAAAGGAAAAACATTCAGCACTGTCTGTTTTTTTCTTTTAAACTAATTAGAATGACCTTATGAACACAGATTCTTTGTCATGGCTGATGAAAGGCATGTGACCAGAGTCAAGAAAAGTAAAATTAGATCTGGTCTTCTCTGAAGACATTGTTGAGGTTCGAATTTTAAATTTCCAGCAGTTACAGATGTTCAAATATAGTACACCATATCCCGCCTTTTACTAGTACTCATATCACTGTTTGTAATTTTATGTGGCCAGGACAGTGTGTTCTTATTTACTTCAGCTGCCTTGGTTCACAGTCCAGTCCTGGAAGGAGAAGCCGGGCGGTCTGTCTGACATCATCACTGTCCACCAATAGACTCTTGCGATGCTCAGCGTGAACTATGGCCACTCTCATCCACTCCATCAGAGGCGGCAGCAACAGGAATGGCCTGTGAAGAGAAAAGATCATTAATTCCACTTCAGTCTATTTATGTGTTTGGGACAATCTGCATTAATGCTGAAATCTGTAACACCTAAGATAGGTAACAGACATCCGTATCTAACTATTATGTAAGCAAATTTGAACCAGTGAGTTCACGTAAGCTCTCTCCAATAAACTATCAGGCTGTGTAGGAGGCTGCTCTCGGTGCGGAGTGCAAGATTTGTTCAACACTTATGATTCAGTCATGTTTAAAGGAACCTCATAAACTGTCTTCAACCAGATGACTTGTGTTTGTCTGGCGGTACTTCCCATGACCCTTGGCCAGTGCACAGTGAGTCATCTTTAAACACACACCCACATAAAACACTGCACAGAGCATCTTACCTCTACTAATCACACATACTTGCCAGTTTTTACACATCACATGCAGTCTGAATTCTCCTTTTAAGTCACTGTACGTGCAAGCACAAACACTATTATAACAAATGTATACATTTATGACTCATCTGTGTTTGCATATGGGTTGCCAGGTTGTGAAGTTAAACTTTCTTTGCCGGTAAGATGTCATACAAGGTGAGAACTGTGACTTCACTTGAGCTGTGGTTTGATAAACAAAACGCTGCTTCTGAGTAATCAGCTTATTTTTAAACCAGCAGCGGCAGAATTAACTATCTACAGTAAGGGGTGCAGCACACTGGCATTATTACTGATGGTTTCTAAGATCTTAAACAAAAAAACAAGACAAGGAAAAGAGAATCAATTGAAACTAAAAAGGAGATAAAAATAGGAGTGACAAAAATTGACCTGAACCTGAGGGGACAAGAGAAAATGTCATTAATTGCGGAGAAGCGTGAGAGCAAACATCAGCAGAGGAATGAAAGAGCAGAGAAGGAGGTGTACTGTGGTATTTGTGAAAGTGGCATTCTGAAAGTCATTTAGATAATGTGATTGCTCTCTTTACTCCTCTCTGTGTTTTTCTCTGTTTCTTCACTGTCCTCCCCTCACACCTATTCTTCTAAATCCCTTTAGAAACCACTGGTGATACGGTTATCTGTAACGCCACGTCTAGTCGGTTATCTAGTATAAATCCCTTCTTGTGTATACGCCTTTCTCTCACCATATGTGCATAGAGTGTGCCTGTGAACAATGACACATTATTGTTGTTTGCTTTTGATCCTGCCAAGCTTCAGTCGGAGCATGTTAATGATTGTTTGAACGCTGCCTCTGTGGTATCATGAGTTACTAAGCCGCCTTTCTCCTGCTGTGATGTTATTCTTAGCGGTGGCTTCACCTTTGTTCTGAGGAGATGCAACCACTTCAGTGCATATCATGAATACAGATGGAGGTAAAAGCATGAGCAGTATACAGCATATATCACTGTAGTACGCATGCTATAGGGATCCCAGCTACTGTTAATGAGCACTGGGACCCCCGTAGTGCCATTTATTCTCCTCACTGTGTTTACTTTAAGCAGCGACCTGCAGTTTCCTATAGAACAGCTCCCTCTGTACAACAGCACTCTCATTTATGATAATGTAAAAGTGTATATACTCCTTTTATTTGAAGGTTTCAGAAAATAAATGTCAAAAACTTTATAACCGGACAGTATAAAAAAAGCAAATACCAGGAAGAAAGTTGTTGAATCCAATTGCTGTTAGTAAAGCAGAAAGTAAAACATGTCTTTGATATTTTATTACTGAGACTATTCTGTATTAGTAGTTAACTGTATTGCAGACATTGTGGCGCATTTACGGCCTTAAAATAGCTTCAAATAGCTTCATCTCAGACTTTTTTCCTCAGAATTTAAATACCAGCAGATACCCTGCTGTTCTCTGTTTCTGTCTATTTTATCTTCTAGCTATTCTCTCAGATGTTGCTTCAATACTTTATCAGTCAGTGATCAGTCAGGAGGAGGGATCCTGCTGTCACCCATGCGTGACAGTTAACAAGCAGACAAGGGGCCTGATGGGCTAGAGGAGGAGTAAGAGGAGGGGGTTGTTAAATTCAGTTGATAGGAGGGTTTGAGTGCTGGGGAAACGGCTGGGAGGCAGGTGTGGTAAGTCAAACTGAAGAAGGGGGTTGGGTGGCAGTTTTTGGCAGTTTGGGGATAGTGCCATGGGTGTAGAGTGATAAGAACGCCATGTTTCTGAGGAGAGGAGGAGCAGTGGGCTTGGGAATCAATGTTATGCCCCTCTTAATGAGCTCCACTCAACACAAATTGGGCTGTGTGTGTCTGTGCATTCGGGCATGTATCTGTGTCAGTCTGCCTGAATGCCCCAAGGCATCCGCCATGTTACTTTACTGCATGCTTGCTTCCAGGCATGCACGCTGCACTGGCACTAATCCAGAACTAACACAGCTCCAATCAACTCGTAACACTTAACGCTCATTGATCCATCAGAGAAATTTCCTCTGTCCTTCACTTTATCAATCAGCATTTCACAGCCTGTGTTTTAGTGTGTAAAAGAATCATAAAAATTCCAGTCTCTGCATACTAACCGAGGTAGTATTTTTCCTTTCATGGCTGGAAATTCTGTTTTTTTTCCCTACAAAATACTCTCAGTTGTGGTTTTATACCAACTAACCTTTAATGTGTGTGTGCAAATGTGCATCTTCACAAATCAAGTAAGGCCATGTGTGCGTACACACCTTTGCCAGTGGCCCACCGCTACAGACAGATGGAGCATGTCTCTACCATCACCCATGCTGTTCTGGCCCCTATCGCACAATTCATTTTGCTCCTCTACCTCCTCGTTCTCCTTCTATCTGGACATCTGACCCCTGTGTCTGGGTTATGCCCCTCAGCCTGAAACACAAACTTTAGCTTCATCAGAGAGTCAATGCAACATCAAAGCCAGGATGCCTGTTAACACTGAAACTAGATATCACTTCTGGCTAGCCTACTGACCCGACATGTTAAGGCTACACACTGAGAACAGCGGGATGTAGACGCACACAAACATACACAGACAAACTCTCCCACACATGTGCGCACACAGTCACACATGACATATAAATGATAGCTCTGATTCATGGCGCCTTTCTCAACACCACCTGGCTGGTCATAAAATGAAAGTCCACTCGAATCGTGGTCAGGTGTGTTGGACCTCTAACTTGTCCAACATGAAAAGCACGGGGGTTTTCTCCACAGGAGCCAACATCACACATGCTACACTGGCCCCATGTCCTGTGTGTCCTTTATCCTGAAGCCAATGTTATTGACTTCACATGGAACAAACTTCAATCAGGTCTTAAAGCAGACCCCATCATGGGCTGCAAAGGGTCAAGGTTAACCACTGATCTAGAGTCAGATTACTCTCATAAAGGCTCCATAAGGGGGGATGTAACCATATCTGATGTATCTGAGGTTTGAAGTAACATCCATCAGCTACTTCTTATCACTATAACACATCTATCCATTAGTGCTCCCTTCCATCTCCTGAAGGAAACAGGGGGATTGGGGTGGTCTGTTTAGAGCAGTGCTTTTTTTTTTATTGAGAGTGATTTTCACTATTAAAATTATTGGTTAATAACTTTCATTACTAAGTTGTATTTTTCTACATTGTGGTATGTGAAAACAAAAATATTTAGCCACACAGAAATTGGTGTTTGTTCTCCCAAACTGACAGTAGTCCAATACTCCAATAAAACATCATCACTCACAACTACAGCTAAGCACTAGGTTTAAAAGGATCATAACAAAAAGGGCGTCTCTCATATTTTCTAGGATTCTGCAATAAGGCTCTCACCAGGCTCCATATAATGTTTGACGATGTGGCCCACACAGATTTGGTGGTTTTGAGTTTCCACCAAAAGATTTTATAAAGCTTTCAATAGAGGGTGAGCCAGAGAGATGGAGAGGCCCATTGAGGGAGAGAAGTCTGTATCATTACCAGGTGCTAGCATTGTAATCACAACCAGGTTTGCACTGTTACTCTATCACCTGAGTCTGCCTGTATGCTAACATTCAGATACTATACGTAGTCACACAGAAAAACATGTTTAAAAAAAATAAACAGAAACATAAACCAATACATTTCTAGAAAGAACATAAAATTGTGCAGATGTTACAGAATATACAGTATAACAGGATGTTAAATCATTTCATCATGCACACATAAACCATCCTGATATACACCCAACATTAAAAACATCTGAAGACTGGGAAGAAAGGCCAAGATGAGGAAAAAGAGGGATATATATTTGCTGTTCTGTTCTCTTTGATGCTAATGAGGAGCCCACCTTTGTTCACTCACACTGTGTCTGTTCATTATTACATGAATGGGAGCCAGCTGGCTCTGCACGCATTAGTACATGTGTGTGCATGTATAGTGTGTTTGGATAAGAGAAGATGCAGACTTGGCTGATTTCATCACAAAAACTTTCACCTAACTATGATCATCTCACAGATGTCGTGCCCTCGTGACCTATTAATCACAAACACATGAACTAGAGGATAAAACATTAAGTGAGGAAAAACACACACACACACACACACACACACACACACACACACACACACTAAGCCCACTTGCACATGCACACTTTACATGGAGCTGCATCCCACTTATATGCTTGAGTGCTACCTTTAGACAAGACTTCATACATCAAAAAGTGTAATTAACCTTTACGCATATGAGAACACTTTCCACTGACATTTTTAACATATAGTTACTCTGGGACACACACACACACACGTGTCTGAGTGTGTCACACAGATGTGTGGGAAGTCTGCAAGTGGTTTTCTCCCATTCAGTCACACACTCAAATTGTAAATAATAATGTTACCTTTACTGACTGCACATAATGTAACTCTAACATTTATTTGGACTGCTGAATATCACAACTGTAAACTCCTGTTAGCACATGTTTTAGGCAACCCGATGTTTTAACACGTTTTATCAGTTCACTGTGGAAGAAAAGAGACATGACTCAGTTTAGAGTTAAGAAGCCTCGATACTCCATCAGAACTGACTGTTGGATGGTCCAACGGCTTCAGAGAACGTCAAGAATTATCAGAACTGTTCTACAAAGGCAACCCAAGGAGGATCTGAGGAGTCTCCAACAGAATTACAGGCCATTAACACCTCTTAAAATCCCTTAAACCACTAGTCTTCGGCCTAATTCACACTCTAAATGTGCAATTCACCCTTTTATCAGACCAACATTAACACCTGGAAGCTCTTGGTTACCTGTAATTTACCTAAAGAAAATTAACACTTATTGAAGTGTTAATTACACCACAGGGCAATGGGATTAGGAATGGCTGAGAAAAAAAAGGTCTGCAAAAGAGCTGTTTTCATGATTAGAACCTATTTGTTAATTTCGGGTGGTGGATGTTGGTGTTTTTGAGTTTGTGTATTTGCAGTGGCTGGCATTAATTACACTTCTGTCAATCTCATGAGCCAAATCAAATATTTTCTAATTAGGGATGTAATCAAGAAAACTGAACAAAGCCTACAATTAATGAAAGGAGAAGCAGTAATACTAAGAAATACATTTTCTGATGGTGGCTCCAAAACCAAAATGGAAAAACATACCACTGTCTGAGATTAGATCTGTTATTGTTACTGTGCCTGTGATACATGTGTGGAGAGCATCTAAAGCTCTTTTGTCTGGTCATGCATGACTCCTACCTCTCTTTGCTAAGTGCCATGCGTGGGGGATCTAAGTTGGGATTCTCCATGGACTCCATTTGTGGGCAGCGCAGGAAGTAGTAAAGGGTGTGGAGGGCATCAGGCGACCAGGACACGGGCTGTTGGGGACGGGCGTGGCGGGCTGGGCTCAGCCCCGGGCGCACTGAGCTCAGGCGTTGCATGTGGTGCATTGCGCGGGACACCAAGTCACCTGGAACAAAGGAAATATGATATATTAGCGTTAGATGGTTTGGAAGATATCTGTTATTATAAACAAGTTAGTTACACTTGCTCATTTAATATGTTCAGTTCCTTAACACAGTATCGCAATTTAAAAGTTCCCTGGGGAGGTATACAAGGCCCTACACAAATGCCAAGTGGCACATAAAAAAAACCGTAACAAGAATTCTCAGCGCTCAGAAAAAACCCCGTGGGCTTCCAGTCAAACCGGATTTCCCCTTTTCCTAAACCCTCTTTTACTCATTACTCTCCCTCCATGTCTCTGGTGGTATTTGCCATTAGCTGTATCATTATCAGTAAGCACAGCCAGACGGCCAGTCTAAATAGCCATTCATCTTTAATCACTGAAGGAGTTAATAGGCGGACAGACAGTAAAGCAGGCTCTAATGAGTTGTTCGACTGTTTCTGTATTGATGCCGTTTAATTATGGCACTCAGCCTAGAAAGGTGGATGTCAGTCACATGATAAAAGCAAGGTTCTGTATCTATGCTGAAGTGTGGTAAAACGTCTAGACTGCCAGCTGTGTGGAAATATGCAGCTTATCAGAGGATTCGTCCTCCCACACTGTGAGCTAAACAGATAACGACATTACTGTCCATTTTCCTCCTGAGTTTACAGCATAATATTCATTTAAGCAAACAGTAGACAGGTACGTACGCAGGAGACATGAGAGGGTGTAACGAGTAGAGCATGTGGATAACTATTGCGTGGCCATGCGTGTCAGAGCCCGAAGAGGAGTAGACAAAATATCAGGGAGGGGATGTGGAGGAGGGGCGGAGAGGCAGCGAGAGGGAGGGAGGCCAGGTCGAGCTTAGGATCGTGTAACGCTCATTTAGCATAATTACCCCTGGGTTAATTTCTAACCAGATTACCGTGAGTGGAAGGCTGCACAGAGGCCAAGGCTGGGGAGTTCAGCTGTGTGTATGTGTATGTATATGTGTGTGTGTGTCTATATTAAGGGGTTTGGGGTACTTCGAGGGGGGTTAGATTTGGGTAGCCCTTCCAAAACAGACCCCACTTACAGCTGAAGGGCCTCCTTTGTGTTAACTACCATCAGCAACCCCTCCAGGAGGTCTCCTAGGAATTCTTGCCCAAGATGGAGAGCCTCTCCCTGGCTTTCCAGCACATATTGTGCCCTGAGGCTAAACTAAGCTCCAGGGGTCATGAGGATATGAAATAGTTCATTCTTAGATTACAGCTTATACTGGAGTCCTTGTGGAGGCCTGGAAGTCAGTAAATAGTGACCATTCTGCTTTTTGAATACATTTTGACAAATTTGCGCAAATTGCAGGAAAGTTGAAAGATAAAAAAATGTTTCAGTGATCAAGGTAATTAGAAGATCACACAAGTTTTTATCTGGACTTTGTGTAACCCCAGAATGCTAATTGGCTTTAAAGGCTTTAGAACAAAGCTCATTTTATTTTGGGGAAGTCCAATCCTGATCTTTAATATTTCCCTTTAGCGAACAGGATGGTCACATACTCAAAGTTTCCCATAGCTGGTGGAAGTCCACTGCAGAGCTTCAAATGAAACATTCAAATGTGTCTGAAGGGAACTTTCAGAGCCAGGCTATTGGTTACCCTATATTTCCAACAATTCTGGATATTTAGTTGAAATGTCCAGTAACCTGCCATCCAATATCCATCATGTTTATGCATGCTGTGTGTTTGTGTGTCTGGCCAAGTCCAGTCTAGAGATCCAGCAGGACTGAGCAGTTTAGTACAGATGCTCCTGTGTCTGCCTGGTCTCCTGGGCTCAGATCACAGTGCCAAGCCCTCTCTGTTTTTGTTGTGTGTATGCATATCATGAACACATGCCCGTGTGTGCGTGTGTTTGTAGGCGCGAATGAGTGTGAAGCATGCCAGCCCTGCCCAGAGCAGCCCAGCTTCACACCACCAGTGGCACAAAGAGTCCACTGAGCAAGTGAGAGAAAGAGTGTGTCTGTGTTTCAGAGTGTGTGTACACTTTTCTTAATGCCTCGCTAACGACGGTGGTGTATGAACGTGGCCTTGTGCAGGAGGAACAAATGGCAGAGTGTTAGCTCATTTGGAGACGGAAAACTATCCGGCGCTCTCACCAACACTAATCTCCATCCCTCCTCCTCTCTCAGTGCCCCGACAACCTCGCTCTTCACCTCTCTACCTTTCCATCATTTCCCCTGACGCCTCCACCTAACACGCCACAAATCTAAACCCTGTTTTACCCACTCTGTACTCTTTCCTTAAACCTAATCCCCTAGCTTTCCTACCTCCTTCCCTCAGTACCCCCTCTCGTCTAGTCCTGACTCTTTTTCGCTTTTTAATGACCCTGATTCCAGGACGCCATCATTGCCAACTCCATCACAGTCTCCAGTTGAAACAGACCACATGTACAGTAGATTACAGCATGATTGAGCGAGTGTGTGTCTGTGTTTACCAACCTAAATCCGTGTGTGAGACATTGATATCAAGCACTGGTGATATTTTCATTCCATATGACAGGGAATCTTTCCTTTCAAACCTAATGGTTGGAAAAAAAAGCCCCAAAAAGGCCCTCACTACTTAACAGCTTTGAACATTCCATCATTGTAAAAGGATATTTAAATATAACAACCATCAACCCTATTCTTACATGGGACTGTAACATGAACTTTGGCCAAGAAGTGTTCAAAGCTGTTGTAAAATACCCAGTAAGCACACCATGAGTATACAGTACTGCCTATAAATAAAGCATGCCGCCTAATGACATTTTAAATATATTATGTATACACAATTTAGCATTGTCAGAGGGATCATTTTAAAACGCGCTTTAAAACTTTACAGGCACCAAAGTTCCTTAAACAAACCGCTCTTCTCTTTTAGTGGCCAAGTAACTATTAAGTGGACATGGGAATGAGAAGACTACATGCTGACTGACAGCTGACAGAACAGAGTTTGAGACAGGCTGTCCACATCTTTTTTTGACTAACTTGACTGGAAGTTAGTCAAAAAAAAGATGTGAAGATTTATATATATATATACAAAGTTTGTGTTGATTGATGTGCATTGTTTGGTAGTCAGGCAAGCAAAGAGGCAGACAGCAAAACAGACGAGGGAGAGACAATAAACAATCAGAAGCATTACCACTTTATTCTCCAGAGCTCCATGTGTAGATAAACTATTCCCCTGCTTATTTATAGCGTAGTGGACATTAGACAGCTTTCACTGTAAAAAGGCACATGATGGAACTTGACAGGCTGATAAAGTAATTATATTATCTCTATATTATGTCTGTTAGGCTCTTAACTACACTTGGCTGTCTCAAGTGTCAGTCTTTTTGGCAGAGGAAAGGTTTCCCATCTTCCAGAACACAGTGGGAATAACAAGGTGAAAGTGTTCAGTATGTCTTCAAGTATTTGAAAAAAAAATCATTCATCATTTCTGGGATTTTTTTCTTATCTGTCATAAGAATAATGTTTTTTAGCTTCACTGGTGTTCCTTAATGATCGTTTAAAAAAAGCTCTGAGGAATTGAATAAATTAAACACATAATGTGAAAAAGTATGCTAGCATAAATGACCACACACACACACACACACACACACACACACACACACACACACACACACACACACACACACACACACACACACACACACACACACACACACACACACACACACACACACACACACACACACACACACACACACACACTATCCTGTTCACTCACTGAGTTCAGAGATGCTGCCCACACAGGTAGCCAGCAGGGACTGTTCCAGCGTCCTCAGCTCCAGCTGGGCATAGGCATCCTCCCTGCAGTCCACAGACGCCTGCTGGTTCTCTGTGTAGGGACTGAAATGAGCCGGGAGAGACAAAACACCTACGGAGAAAAAAAACAGATAGAGAAAGGAATTTATGATTAATACGAAATGATTGTGTGTAACTTCTGCAACCGTTGCTTTCCGCACTGCTCCTACAGAAGTCCCAAAACAACTGTTCGTGGTATTTACATAGTGTATTTGTAATCCTGGTAACATGTAAGCCACACCGCTGAGGGCAAACAAACACACAAGGGAACATGAGCCCTGCTCTCAACACATTCAGGAAAATAAACAGAGCACATAGTGACATCAGGCTAATGCAAACAAAACAAATACCCACTGCATCAGACATAGGCTGAAGACAGACTATGATGAAAATAAGAATTCAGTGTTACTGCAGGTATTTATTCCCCTTTCATATCATGGACATTATACAACATATACTACACATACTGCTAAATTTCAACACTGCAGATACTTTGCAGAGGTCTTACGGCGCTAGTAACATACAATACGGTAGATACATGATAGTCAAAGCTGATATGACTACAATATCTGGGAATAGTCAGTAAGATGAAGGGTTGGTATGAGGATCATTAATTAACTGAGTGCTGAAGGGGTCAGAGACCACCAGCTGCTCAGCGCACTGACCCAACAACCCCGCTGACCTTTTTTACACTAGCATACACACAGATGAAGAAACAAACAAAATCAGGTTACAGAATAAAGAAGATTTGCAATTTGTTCAGCATCCGTGACAAACAGACAGGAGGTGGTGAGGATGACTTTAAAGGACACAGGATCCATTTGTAATACTTCGTAATACTTGTTAAAGGAATCAGTTCAAGTGAAAAAAATCTGCCACTGTAAATAAAGGTCCATCTTTTACATTTAATACTATGAGCCAATGATGTGAAATAGTTTCAATACCCTAAAATAATAAGATTTCATGGTAGGAGTATGAGACAAAATCACTCATTAAAATACTACGTCTACTGTGATGGCTATGGGGTAACTAGGGTCAATCTAGGACTTGTGTGGTATTTCCTCAACAGATAGACCCCCTAGAGACCCAGTTAGCCCAGCCCAGCCATCTCTGACAAACTGAATATGTAAAGTTTTGTTATTAGTCAAATTCAGCTAAAATGAAAGAGCATAGTATGTCTGAGGAGTATCACTTACCTCCCTTTATAAAATCAGATAACAGATTATGATGAGTCATGTAACAGTTAAACACCAGGTTTGCTCTTTTATTCTACATGACAGCTGGTTGTCAGACTAATTGCTGGTGAGGAGATAACATCATTCTTACATAACCCAGAAATGTAATCCTGTTCTTTCACTGCTGTGCCCTCTTGTGATTGTTGTTCTCCAACTAAAATGGATAGAAGTTGGACACGAGTGCTGTTTCTCTGCCTGCTAGTAATTCTCTGCTAGCTTTCATTAGCTTTGGCTGTTTTAACTAGGAGCAATATGTGGCTGTGTACGGTTCAGAGTGTACTGTTAGCTACTGTGCAGCTAGTTGACCTGGGTGAACATGGTTAGCTGCCCAAAAGTTAACCTTTATTTTGGCTTCTGAATCTGAGGTGAGCTCTCTGCCAAGCCAGAGGAAATGAGTGGGGGATGGCTGTGGATAGAGAGGAGAAATGGAAAGAGAATCGGTGCAGGTTTGTGATTTATTTACAAAGCCTGAGGAAAAAAAAAGCCTCCTCATCTCCCACTCTCCCCTCTCTCCCAACAGGGAAAAGATGGGCTACCATCCCTAAAATGACATTCCCATGTGCTTCCGGCAAGCTGTGTTCTCTTATTGGATTCTGTGAGGGATGTTGAAGAAAAAAACGCTGATGTGTGTAAAAAAAAAAAAAAAAAAAAAAAATTCTGAGGTCTCTTCCTTTTTAGCACCACATGATATAAGGATATTGAAGGGCAAAAGTCAGAATATTTTATAACCAGTAGTTAACCAATACATTTTTACTTTTTTTACAGAATACTGTCCCGCCCGCAAACATATTTCTGCATCATATAATTTAGCCGTATCTCAGCAGGAGATAAGACTAAATTTAGTTACAGTAAATGAGTCCTGTGCAATTTTCGAAGGTCAACAAAGCAAAATCATTCAGTTTATACAACAGGCTGCGTATGAACTCCTCTATAAAGGCTGAACTGAACTGCATTTCTCAGTTGAGAGATACATGGTACATGATATGTTGATTTCCTAAAAGCAAAGCCAAAGAAAGGGAGAAAGTCACTTCAGTCTAGAGCGGTGCAATAAAGATGTTCGGCAGAGTTATGCCGCCTAAGGGAATCCAGTGTGATACGAAAAGTGTAAATCCATCTCTCTCTCTCTCTCTCTCTCTCTCGTACTTTCTCTGCACCATCTGACGTACTTTCTCTGCACCATCTGACTTGTAATATGTGCTGACTCCCCATTCCAATACAATGGAAACGGCTGCCTCTAGCAGAGTTACCACTGCTACAAAGAACACGCGCGTCAGACAAACAAACTGTACGCAAGCTTGAACACATCCCCTGTGCACTCACTCAAGCACAAACATACACATACATTTGCCGCTGTGGATATATAGTATTCTCACATACGCTTCTTTGATGTGTCACTTCAGGTGTTATAGACATTATAACAAGGGTCTTGCTTTTGTAACTTGTTAATCATTCATTAAAATAACATTGGGCACAGCACACATAAACACTGGTGAAGCATCTGGAGCTTTAACACTTTAACAAGATCTTGTGTGAATCTCTTTTTCCTCACCATTATTCTCTAAAGGCCTTGGTCTATTCTTTCACAGCGATGGCTGCATACTCAAGAGACTTCTTACTTTATTCTGATGCCTTTCATGCTCTGTATACTCTCCTTAAATGCCTCCTGGTGTATATACTACTGTAGTTTATGGCCACCATGACAGGGTAGTATGTGTTACTGCATGTGGAAATGTGTTATCCTGACATTTCTTTGTATACGAGCACTCAATGCCACGGCAGAGCTGGTGTTCTTAAAATGAAATTGTCTAATAAAATCAATCAATCAATCAATGTGAATGTAATATTAAAAGCTCATTCAGATTTCAACTTACGTCACACGCCTCCTGAGCTGTTAGAGCCTCTTTTAGAGATTCTGTTTAATTAGCGTGAGTCAGGGTGTGTGAAAACTTGAATTTGTCGGCAGGTGCGTGCATGAGCGTGTCTATGGGAGTGAGCAATGGTGTGCAAAATAACAGTTAATCTGATTCCTTGTAGTGTGATTCACCAAGAACATCACGTTGACGTTATTCCAGTCATCAAACTACCCATCTGCATATTAAATGGCTCAGAATAGAAATCTAACAATACCCCAAAGACTAATTAAACCAGTGTAATGAACCAGTCTGAAACAGTTCAGAATGTAAGTATAGCCACTGTTAAGGTCTGTTGAGAGCTATTCTGGAGAAAACAGCAGGTATATTTCCAGCTCACAACACTCTTTATAAAACCAAACATATCAGACAGGCACTGATTTGATGTCTTCTGAACTTTCTTTTTTATTAGTTTTAAAGAACAATCTTCAGCCTATATTTAGTATGCTTAAAATAGATGTGTTTTGACTTGAAAGAAAGAGTTGAAATCTTTGGAAATGTTAATATAGTTTCAATTGATTCTGCCATATTCTTTCAAAGCTGCGGCAAATATTCGCACACCACCACACTCTCAGTAGTTCCCACAGTCCCACCCCATTGCTTGCTTCACCGCTGAACCCCAGCCTGCGTCATTTGGGCCCGATGTAGGTCCACAAGACAACCAAGGCCTGTCCCCACGTCCACCACTAATATCACGTGCAGCAGCAGCTCCAGCACCATATGCATCATTTTTCTCTGGCACTGGGAGAGGCCGAGGATAAGACGAAGAGGAGGGGATGAGAGTAAAAGCTGTGAGGAGGGTTTTGGGGCCCTGGTAGAAGATGAATGAGTCATGCAGAGGAGGGACACAAGCGAGGAGGAATATCTGAGACTGTGAAAGGGGGTGAGGCAAGGGAAGATGAGTGGCACAAGGGATTCATTCTTTTGTGGCCATTTTGGTTCCATTTCTGAGGTTGACCCTGCAAATGTCATGTGGGAATCCCAGCTACAAATCACAGCTGAAACTTACCACAAAGCCTGTGGCAGTCCCCAGCCCATCCAAACTATCTTTCAAAACCATTACAGCTTTTCCTAGCTCAGCCAAGCTATCACTCGCAATAATGTTGGACAAACTGCTGTAAGAAGGTCAGAAATATCCAACAACTACTTTTTGTTTTGCTAAAAGTTGAACCCAGCCAAGCTGTCACTTTCAATTAGCTGCCGTTATGAGTCATATCACTTTTCTAATAATGGCATCAAAGCAAATTTTAACATTCAAACATTTCCATCCTTTGTCAGGAAAATGTAACAAATTCAAACTGTGACCGATCATCAAATGTGCCAAAAAAAAAAAAAAAAACACTTTTTGTTGGAACTGATGGAACTGAACATGTCTGCTTTTTCCACAGGCCTTGACTCTCATTCTTTGTTGCTTCCATGATATCTCGTGTTATCTCACAATTTGTTCTGCAAGACTCCAAGTTAGTGTTTTTAAGCACACATTCTTGCTTGCAGCACCATAAGTAGAAAATATCTAGACTTTGGAGGACATTGCTGCTCCATATATCTACAGCTAATATGTAGAGGATATTTGGGTTTTACCTTCAGTGATGGGCCATAATAAGCCAGTTAATTACTTTGGGATGCATCAGAGAATCTCTTTGCAACAAGTTATGTAATGCAACTAGTATGTAAGGACACAGTTTTCTTTTGAAGAGAACCAGACCTTAAAAATTGCTTTGTAAGCTTCCATATTCTTTCACAGCTTTGATTTCATTTCTGTTCCCACCAGCTCAGCTCTGATAAAACTACATTCTTGCACCATAATTGGTCTGCATGTGCTGATTTGTTTTGTCTACAGCAGAGAGTGTGTGAAAGACACAAGGCCATGATCAACTTTGCTCCTGCTGTATGGCCTCAGTAAGCTGACAGAAAAACAGCAAGACTCAGGAGAATGTGTGTGAACGCACACACACACACACAAAACACACGTAAGCAAACACCTGCCTTGCCTCCTTTAACAGCCTCTTCATTCATTACAGGGTGGATGGATCAGAGAGCCAGGGAAAAGGGGGCTTCAAAGCCACTTCCCCTGCCCAGAATAGAGCTCTGATTTAGGGCCAGGAGGCTATAGGCTTGTCCCTGTGTGGAGGATGGAGGGTGGACAATCACACAATAGTACAGTGTTTGACAGGGCTGTGACCGGGTGTGTATCACCCCCTCAGTGTCCTGTTCTCATCCGTCTTTCATAGAGTGCGTCTTTCACAACAAAAGAAAACACATGCTCGCGCTTCTTTTCATGTCAGTGGAATCCATAGGCCAGATGTGATCCTTCACTCACAGCCCTCTTGTTTTCCATCAGTCGAGGCTCCAAAACACCTGTTTTTCACACATCCAACCTCACCCACACACACACACACACACACACACCACATTCTTTTCCCTGTTTTTTTTTGTTTATAGATTACTACACGCAGGTATTTTATTAGAAGCACTGAGTATAATTTTTCAGAGGATAACAGTATGAATGAACTTTATTGTGTGTGTGTGTGTGTGTGTGTGTGTGTGTGTGTATAAGTGCATGTTCTGTCAGAGGCATTAGCTTTATTTTGCTACACTACAGTAACTGGAGCCTTTCAGCATTCAGGGTTAAAAATATCCGTGTGTTTGCTTGCTCTGGCGGACCCTCCTCACGATCCTTATCTAAACAGAATTCAAATGGGACAGAGGGGCATTTAGAAAGTTTAAGTGGTCTATTAGTATTTGGGCTAAAAATAATCATTCATTTGACAAGTTAGCGTGTGTCTTTCAAAACACAAATTACATATGTGGAGTTGGGACAGACAGAGAAGCATTCAGAAGCTGAAGTAGCTTTGGATTGAAGTGACCACTCGCTGGAATATTTGTGTCCAAATCGAGAAGTTTGATTTAAAAAGGCAACAAAAGTTACTGTCAGAGCCTGATAAATCACAGACCATGATAGACAGGTGACATGGGGTCTGGCTGATGTCCCTTGACACCTCTGGTGACCCCCGGCTGCACGGGGTCATGGGTCAGAGGTGGCGCTCAGCTGGGGCTAAAAGAGGAAGTAACCTTATCAGCTGTGTAAAAGGGGGCTTCCCTAAGCCACTGAGTAAGAACACCCACACACACCATTAATCACAGCGAGACACAAGCTGGAGGAGTAGCTGAAAAGAGAAGAAAGTCCCTATTTTTGGTGAACGTGAAGAAATCATGTGGGTTTAAAACGGAAAGATTTCATGCGTCTGATCTGCCTGCAGTCAACAGATGTTACAGTTGCTGTTATCCAGCCGTAAAACATTTGGCTTGTAAATATGTTTTCGAGGAAGTAAAATCACAAACAAGGTTAAAACTAAGATTTAAATGTAAAAACAAAGATTTGAAAGTGTAAAGTTTTGTTCCTGTCCACAGGCTGAAAGTAAGATTTGTGGATCTCTCCGTTGTTAGAAGTCTGCAAGGAAGCCCAGGGTGCAAAACTGAGATTAAATCAGAATCTCCACACAAGGTAGCCTCTGCTAAATCTTCAAAAGGAGACTGCTGGGCGTGTTCAGAAACTCTGAAGTGAACGTTTTATAGCACTCAAATATTACACTGCAAACATTAAGGAATATAAAGCTGATGAACTATGAGCTACTAGCTTGGCAGAACGTCCTGCTCATATGGAAAATCTAGCAAGATGGATAAAACACTTAAATCTGACAAACTCATGCAAGCAGGTCACATTAAGTGGCTCCAACAGTGCGACAATATGACTGTTGAGCTGTAAATGTGGTCTGCAATAACATACCTACCACCACCCTCGAGGGAACACACACACACACACACACACACACACACACGCACACTCACAGACGAATTAGGAGTGGTAGAATTCGAGAGGGCTGGCTTTGGTTTCCCACAGCTCTGAAAAATATCGCCATAAGCTCTTCTACACAACTAACCCTAATCCTAAACATGACTTCAGCTTTCTCCCCCTTATCCTCTCCCCTCCTTTAACACACCCCGTTTCTTTCGCTTTCTTTCAGGCTTTCCCCGCTCTCCCTCTTTCTCTCTCTAATCATGTTTTATATTTTACATTCCAGGCCAACTGTGGTGCCTGTGGCTATCTAGTCTCCGTCAACATTCCCCGTTTCCATATGTGACACCACTTCACATAGTGTGCAGCAAAGGGACAGTATAGCTCCATTATTGGATGACATAGTTTTATAGGTTTCACTGGCTTATTGTACAGTATTGGGGCTGGAAATATGCTGTATATGGAGGCTGGTTTTGTTTTCTCTAATGACACACGACGGCGGATATTACACACACTCTGCAATAACACACGCACATAAACATCTAACCTCAAGCCCGCCCTCTCATAATCAAATCCACTTTTACTATTGAGATGATGTCACCATCCAAAACCCTGCCGGGAGGTGTTTGACGAAGGAAAACACAGGAGAAAGTCAGGAGGGCAAAATATAATGGTGGCAATACATGCACTTTGGTTTGGAGGACAATTCTCATAAGTGTAATTTTTAAAAAGTCAGCAGCAGAGCAACAGAGACAAACTTCCCTTTTAAGAACAAGCTGCCCTCTATTCAGCTCTCCGGCAAATAACACTACGGCTAGCAGGCTGGGCAGAGGAACACAAAGTGTGAATGTGAGTGTGTGTTTGCACTAATTGCTCCCATTCTGTCTGTGTGATCAGCTCATTTTCTCTCAGCTGGAGCATCTAGAGAATGAGAACAGAGAGGCCGTCAGTGTGGATAGCAAACAACATGTTCATTGAGCAAAGCAAGTGCACGTGTACGTGCACACACACACACACAGTACTAGAGTTGGAGGTTCATATTTTTTCAAGAGAGGAAAATCCAGTAAAGTTCAAGCTTGCCTGACCAATTGGCCTATGTTGATCTCTCACTTTCTTAGTGAGCCAGATACCTAAAACACTTCTGTGCTTTTTGTGTGTCGTACTGGTCGTTTGACACCACTTACTAAAACACCTACCGAGTCTTACTCATAAGCTGTGTGGGTCTCACTTCATTTTCAACTGTTCTGATATGGAAATTAATTAACAACAAAAAACTGTGCAAACATATTTGAACACTGAAGTGTGCAGGTCACATGCATAAGAGCAGAAGAAGCTTTGAACAAGAAGTCCATGAAAATGCAGAATTGTGAGGGGTTACACATGTTGAGAGCATGCAGGGAAAATTCATTAGATTTGAGCTCTTCATTAGATTTGCTCTTCATTTTCACTGTTTCGCACTCAGTTTTGTCAGCTTTTTTTCTCCCTCGCATGCAAAATCCAGGAAAGAGTGGATAAAATACATTGAATTTGACACCTATATAACTCCGCCTTCATAAGTGACATCATGCTACATCCTATCAAGACCCATCTGGCCCATCAGCCTTTTAATTTTTCCTGAAAGTCTTGACTTGCAGACTGATTACAGCTTGCACTTGTTTTGGGTTTATTCATAAGTTTTGTCACTGATACCTCTTCACACAATAACACTTTTAAAATTAACATAAGGACTGAAATAACTTCAACGCTTCTGTGTCTGAACGTCATACACAGACGCATGTGGCACTGTTCCATTATCACCTCAACCCCTGCCTAAAAACCTTAATAAAAATAACTTTGTGACTCATAAATTACTTATTAAATTAAGCTTCTAATTCTATTTCTACCTCTCTCACTCTTTCTCTCCTCCTTAATTAATCTCTTACACACTAAATTAAGCATTCACACATTAGCCCAGACATAAATTAACACATGCTGTGCCGTTCCCACCAAAGTGACATCCGCAGATCCCAACTTTCACATTAAGAAATAAACTCTGCCTGCCGCAGCGCAGTTCTCACAGTCCAACAAGCAGTTTTGATAGAGGGACTTAAGTTTGACGTTTCAAAGAACTGGATCCAAATTCCCCCTTGTAAATCTAAAGCAGCTTTCTGCTGATTAACATTCCGCGTTGGGCTTGGTAGAGAGCAAAATCATGACGCAGAACGGAGTCAGTGAAATGGGGGGAAAATAAAACAAGGGTGGGGGGATGGTGGATGGATTACGATTAGGACTGGAGGTTCACTCACTCTCTCAATCACTCCTTTCCTCCTTTCTCCTCCTCTCAAACTAAATCTTTGGACTCAGTTTCACAGCAGAGTGGAAAAGAAGCTCCGGAAAGGAAAGGCAAACCGCTTTCTGGGCAGCCACTGACTGTTGTTCACTCGCACAAACATACAAGTGTGTTGTATTTGTGTGTGTCTGTGTGTGTGTGTGTGTGTGTGTAATACAAGGTGTGGCCTATACTTACATCGGCTACAGACAGTGGTGGAAGAAGAAGTTACTAGCAATACCACAACTTAAAATTCCTCCATTGTAAATAAAAGTCATGACTGCATAATTACACTGAATAAAAGTGCAACAATATTTTGAAAAAGTATTAAAAGCAACAGTACTGATGATATAGAATGGCTCCTGTCAGTGTTATATTGTGGCATATTTCGCCATTGGATGATTATTGCTGATGCATAAATGTGTAAGTAACATTTTATTGAAGAAGTTGGTCGTGGTGGTCCTCACTTCATATTGTTGGGTAGCTCCATAACATTGCATAATATTTTATGTGATGATTATATGTAAAGGCTTGATCTTTAGAGCGGCAACGATTAATCGATCAGTCGGTCGACAGAAAAATAATCTGCAACTTTTGATTATCGAATAATCGCTGTAGTCATTCTAAAACATTTGTTGGCTGCAGCTTCTCAAACGTATGAATATGAAGCTTTTGGACTGCTGATCTGACAAAACAAGCGATGTGAAGATTGACTCCTTTCTTATATTTTATAGACGAAACAATTAATCGATTAATTGAGATAATAAACAGCAGATTAATTGATAATGGCAATATTCGTTAGTTGCAGCCCTAGTTGCATTAAATGGGAATGCCTTAAATAAGGCACAAGTGCCTTAGTAGCTGAATAAATGTACTTTCCACTTCTGACTTTTTTAGTGTTTAGTTTTTAGTGCTTAAAACCAGTACAGTCAGTTCAATAGACAAGAGAAACTCGTCTATTGACAGAAAACTATTTGTAGTGCATTGTTGCATTAACGTGCATCCATTTATAACCTGCCTTGGATAAGATAAATAGAGAGGATGAGCATGCATTATCTCATGGGCATCACAGCTCAGCAACATTTCACAGCAGCGGACCGTGAATGGAGCAGAGCTTTTGTTCAAAAGGTCCACAGCTCTTTGTCTGCAGTAATGAGTGGGGCTGGTCCCTTTAGTACATCTGCCTGACTCTACTGTTGTCCGCGCCATTGTTGACGACAACTGTGCTCACTGTCAAAGACACAAGAGAGGTGAGAGTTCGATGATGGGAGGGGACGCATAACATCGGGTGGTTAGACTGGGCAGAGCACTTCATACAATTAAGTCAGGAAATCAATGCCAGTGATGGAACATGTGTAAGAGTGACGTACTGGTTATAAATCAACAGACCACCCAAACTCAGACATGCATGTTGACGTTCTGATAAATGTGCCGAGTGCAGTCTGACCACACACACACATATTAACACAGAATTAAAGATGCACCAGACATTAATGCGTCATCAACTGCACAAATCATGTGCCCATGTGTCCTTGCTGCAGATGACAGCGGAGCACAGATAGCAGCTCTAAATATTCTGTGTGTGACCTGGGTGTGTTAGGGACCTGCAGGGCGTGTCGGGATGTCCACCTCTTTAGCGGGAGGCAGTAAACTACCTTTAACCAGACCAGTCCCCTCATTCAATTGGCTGTATGACCCATCTGACCCAAGGGGGTTTACAGCTCACCCATGACCCACACGCACACACCCTGTACACACCCTTCACACACAGTGAACACAGTGGGAGTGTCCACACCTTAAAAAGGACCATCCTCTTATGCAGTTATGTCACCTCTTGACCCTCAGATCATTACACCCACTTGCATTCATGCCATCCACTTCAATGTCTACAAGCTAATAGGTGCCCATGTGGTGGTCAGCACTGCGGGATACACTAAAAGTTAAACAAAGCCTCATTGTGTCTGTGTCATCACAAGCACACACGCATACTCAGACACCTACAGTACACTAATGATGTCATCCTGAATGTGTCACAACATTATTTTTCCGAAAGGGATTAATCTCCAAAATTTCTGCTGCACAAAACTTTTTTTCTTTTTACTAAATAGTTTTACCTCTTCAGGTCTCTAAAAATGAATCCCTAACCCTAACTGCTGCAGTGCACAACACAGACACACACATGCGCTCTCAGTCTAGGATGTTCGACTGAGAGTTACAGAACCATTTATGTTGTCTTTCTGCACTTGGACTGATAATATTATCACCCTCCCCTCTTTCCTCTTCCTAAGGAAAAGATGATTGTGCTTACGTGACCGTCTCTATGTTTGATTTCACAGTAGAGAGGGAGCAAACAGGCAACACAAAGAATGAATAAACAAACCACAAAGAGAGAAAGAAGGGATAAGCAAAAAGGAAGAATTAACACTTGAAACAACAAAAGACACAAAAGAGAAGAGAACTGCCAACCTGTGAAAATATATCAGATTATGAGTGTGTTTTCTTGGCACTCTAGTTTATCTTTGGCCGACTCAGAATATAAAAGAGGAATGAAGTATCATGAGTCTCCAATTCTTCGTGTCTGATGGGCACTTTGATTGCAGAGTGTGTATTTACTGCCTCATTGTGCACGGATTTACTGTGAGCTGGCCAAATCCGCTTCAGTTTCAAAGTTTTGCCCTTCAGGTGAAAGAAAGAACCAAGAGAGGGCTCACTGCAATGACTCTCAGGTACCAATCATCTTGAGTCGCCACTGTTGCGGTCTTGTCCTTCAAACACAAAGCCAACAGTCTTGCAACCGCAATACAAACATGTAAACAACTCAGCGTGATGAGTGTTTGCTGCTTCTTCTCTACAGGAGGCACCTGCTCGCACATTCCTCAGCCCAAGCATGGCAGCAACACAAATAAAGTTGTGGGAGGTGAGTGCATGTGTGCGTGCGCGTGTATGTACAAGGGGTGTGTTTGCTGCCGTGTGTGTTCCCAGCTGTTGCCTCTGCAGGTGCTGCAGGCAAGCTCGACTCGGTGTGTGTCATTGAAATACTTTATAAGGTCATCTCGACAACTTCAGACAGGTTTAATCTCCGCGTTCTGTTTTAATGTGCCTGTCCGTGTGTGTTTGTGTGGATGAGTGTGCGCAGGTCATAAGAGGCTACTGTTCCAGGGGTCTCTGTGGACCACCCACTGAATACTCTAGCAGCAGATGGAAAAAGACAAGGATCACAGATGAAAAGAGATAGCACCTCAAGAGAGATCAGGAAGGGTAACAACCTTTCTCGATCTCTGCTTCCTTCCATTCCTTCATGTTTCTTCTAACTATAAAACCAGAGCACTTTAACAAACGGAGCACTTTAAGAAGTACAAGCAACGTCAAAGCCAAAGGCCATTTGCCTTTTAACTGCTTAGGAAGCTGGGCAATTCTCAGGGGTGTGCACGTGTGCGTTAATGCATTTCTTCCTGAGTATCGGAGATGCCCCAGTCAATTCACATCAACTGACGTTCCCACAATGCTTCCCAAAGCCACAATGGCTAAATAATAGCTGACTGACTTCTAGTCCTTCCTAACACACAGAAACTCACACCCTGGCACACACACATATCAATTTTAAACTAGCCACATTGTATAATACCAACTACGCCCTTTACAGAAATTAATAAAACCTTGCTTGGCAGGAAACATCCGATAAATCATCACATACGACACACACACACACACACAGCTTGAGTGAGACTCGGTTACAATGTGAACAAAATCGGGGAAGGGGAGAATATGGAAAAGTTTACAGATTGTTAGACCCACTCAGACTTGTAATATGTGCTGAGTGTCAGGCTCTAACCACCATGGGTATTGTTAGTAAATCATGACTAGTGAGAGGTGCTAGCCACATCCTGACCACACACACTAAAACACACAAACCCCTCTACCCTTCCCAGAGAGACCAGACTACCCAGCAGAGACCCTTTAAAGGAGCGGTGTATATGTGGGTGTGTGACTTTCTTAGAGGAATGTTTGTGTGTAACAGATTGGGGGGAGAGGACTATTCTTTGCGAACGCTCACACAGCTCCTGTACAAACAGCAGACTAAGTGACAAATCTGTTTTCATTCTCCTTTTCCCACTGTAGGGTCTGTCTAGGGTGTGATAATGATGGCTGAGCATGTGTGCAAGCCCTGCCGTTCTACATCAACGACCCCTGTCCCGCAGTTGTGCCAGGTCTGACAGGGCAAAATCTCTCTTTCTGTGCCTATACTTCACCTTTTTTTTTTCCTTTTTGCTCCAACTTTTAGTTCTTATACTTCCTGTCCCTTTCCAAGATAAACAGCAATCCCTGCTTTGCCCAAGTCTTGGTCATGGGAAACCCCATGACCACGAATGGCTAGACAGACAGAAGGGGAGGCTCTTGGGATATTTCATTCAACTGCTTGCCAAGTGTTCAGAGTTGGGGTTTGGACAACCCAAAGCCTTAAGCAAGCATCACACACATACACACACACACACACACCCTGGGACAACTCCCATTCTCCAATTTCAGCCCGTGAAGTCTCAGAAGAGTTTACAAAAACTGCAGGGTGATAATTAGCTACGTCTTACCTTATGCTACTTGAGAGAAACATAGGAAGACAATAACACAAACCATAATGAAGATGGGAACAAGCTGGGAAGTTGTGTAAAGAAACAACGATGTGGAGAACGGTGATGTTATTTCAAGAAGGAAATAGAGAAAAAGAAGAAGACCTCTTTAGTCCCCTGCTGAAAGCTCGAGTGAGCCTAGCAGCCATCCTCCCAACAATTTGATACCCAGAGTTTAGTGTGCATATTTAAAATTAGGCTTTCGCCCCCTGGTGTGTGTGTGTGTGTGTGTGTGTGTGTAATGATGCCTTCCCCAGTCATTGTCTCTAAGCTACAGGTTCCCAAGAGCCTGACTCCAGCAGCAGCCCTGTACGGTAAGTCTCTGGCTGACCCTCGGCCAGAGGAGACCTGGCAGAATGTAGAGAGAGACGACTGCCGAGAAGCGCGAAAGAAAGGAGAAACAAGAGAAGGAAGGAGAAAGTTTGGAAGACAGGAAACTGAGGGGAGCCCAGTCTTTTCTCTGATTCGATTTTCAGACTGCGGTGACACAGAAAGCAGCTTGCAGACATGCACGCACTCATACATGACAAAGATAGCACCAAACATGGAGCCAGAAAGTGCTGATGGAGAATGGCATACAGAAATGCACAAGGCACGGCATGAATAGTACTTGACCTCATTGTGCTAGCCAGCTAACGGCTGACCTCACCACTCTCCAGCTACCAACATGAGTCGGTCAGAGGGTAATTACGGCCTTCAGAGCAGAAGTGTGCTAGAGCCAAGAACCACAAGGCAGGTTCATCTCTTGCTCTGTGCTTTTTTTTTTTTCCTCTGTGCTTGTCATTGTCCCTGAATCCTGTCTTTCTTTTTCCACTTTGCTCTGCTAACCCAAACCCTAAACCTGTGAGAGATAATTAATCTGCACATGTTCAACCAATCACCGTATCTCTCTCTCTCTCTCTCTCTCACACACACACACACACACACACACTAACTATGTAACTATGTTATTGGTTTCTTCGTGCTCTCCTCTGCAGGAGATGATGATGGCATTTCAAGACATGCGTGCAGAACACAGGCAGCAGCAACAAGAGACGGACAGTGGGATGAAGAATGAATAGAAGGAGGGAGTAGTTACGGGAGGCAAGAGAGATGGAGCTCTTGGGAGGTTTCCACAGGGTCAGGATATGAAGAGAGGCCTCCACTGAAGTTTGTCTCTACCAGCATGGGGCTGGAGATGATTGGTATCCATCCAGACATGATGGCTGTCAGGAATCTCGGTTTTCCTTTCCTCTTTTCTCCCTCTCTCTCTTTCTCACACACAACAGATAAAACACAGACATCCTAATGAGGTTAAGAAACACTAGTTGTCACACCTGCATCCAGAGAGAAGCCCACCACATGCTGATAGTGTACTGATAGTGTAAATTCCTTTCCATCCTTGTCTGTCTGTTTGCTACTTATCAGTCTGTGTCCCTATCTCAAGTGATTTTTTTTTTCCCAATTGTGTGTGTGTGTGTTATCTTTGTCTATTCAGACACTGGGATAGAGCCACAATGTTATCACAGTCACAGCAATGCATCAAGTTATCTCCTCCCTGTGTTTTTACATGCTTCTCTTTTAACTGCCATACATACTCCTTTGTTCTGCTGAGATCAGACCAGTGCTTTGGATCCTGTCTGCAGACCTCATGTCAAAACAAAGCCCTTTGGCTGAAAAGCATAATGAACTATCACAATATTGTTGAGATGTTTATATTATATGAAACCACCTCAATGAATACATGCACTCCACAGTTTGGCTTGGGCTCAGCTGACCGGCTGGGTGGGTGTTGAAGTATTTATGACTTGCGGACCTCCATGGTGACATCTGCCCCCTTCAACCCCATCACGCAGACACACACGCCCCTTCTTAGCACCTGAAAGGCCTGCTGAAAGTCTCCTGCTGTCACTGGAAGTTCCCAAAAGCAGACTGTTAACTATGGACAAAGCATGGATTTGTTGTTGGGGTTTCTTAATGGCAGAAAGGTGTGTTGACCTCTCCGGCTCCACGACTTCCTTCATCTTGCCCTCTGTCAGAGTGAATGCTTAGCTGGGTCTTACATTATATATTTAACTACTGTCAGGCTTCCTTTGAGAGTGCCTTTACAGCACCTTTTAACAGAAGCACCATAAGGCCAGGGCACTGACACGTAACCACATGTGCGTACAGTATATGCACTGTATGGAGTTTACCTAATGTGAAACATAGGCTATGGAATATAAGGAGAATGCTTGTTCAATAGTGCCGAAATTAGTCACACTTGAGTCTACAGGCCATGCGGGTGGAACAAATTTCTAATCCTAACATGTTTAATAATCCCATTGGGTTTACATAGAGTTAAACAGAATCGGGCTGATGAGCATGCTGGCGTTGTGACTGTTTTTAGAGGCTGTTTTTTGCTCTTAGAGGTGGAGAAGAGGGGAAAGCATTGAGGGGTGCTGCAGCCATGCTCTGTTTAACTGCTGTCTGACTGACTTCCTCTGCAGCTACACACAAGTGTGTCGACACGAAGACACACTCCAAGCACTAAGTCACTCAAGATACTAATAGTGCAATTTATATTCTCACATTATGTACTGCCAGACACAAAGCACACTGCAGAATTAATCAGTTCGAGCAGGAAAAAACAAGAAACGACGTGCGCCCGTCTTCTGGAGAGAGGCGTCGTCTTCACAAGGATTTAGCTGTTTGACACAAGTTGGACCAGAGAAAATACCATTTCTCTAAACACCCTCAAACAAGGAGTCCTTTCATTTGTGTGAAATTCCAGCACATATTCCCTCTCCTATCTTCTCCCTCCACCCCTTTAATGCTCAATGGGCAGATTATCTCGATGTTGGAGAGGAAACTTGGCCACCATCTCTGGGACTGAGTGTATTATGTCCAGAACTGTCTGTGACCCTGCAGTGACACACAGATGGCCAACACAACACAACACAACACAGATAGACAGAGGCAGAGAAAGGCCAACGCAGAGACACTGCAGATGTGGCTGAATAGACAGCAATTCACAGGCAAACATTCAAATACAAAGTTGAACACATACTTGCATTGACGTGGGCCCACACATGCACAAAGTTATATAAAGATGAAGCCCAAATTAGTGGGAACATACCCAAAAGACATATATCCTGTACAGACACAGTAACACAAACAAAGTGTCAGGTCAGAGTCTTCTTATCGCAGCAGCCATACATGTGGGCAGTCAAGCCATCCAAGTTTTCCCTGCCACACAAACACAACGCCGATTGAAACCCAAACTCCTCGGCGTTTTCAAAGGAAACACATAGACATGGTGATTATGTGTAATAAGGAGCCTCTTAAGTCTGCAGCAGAAATACAGGCCAACCTAATGATGACTGTTTCTGTTCTGTCTGTGTCCCCTAAACATTAACTAAACCTTCATGTGTTTATGCACACTTAACACAAATCAGTGTGTGGTGGGAATTCTTAAAGCCACACCTCCATCTCATCACATATGTTCTGTTACTAACTTTCCCTATTAGTAGATCCTATTTTGGTTACCTATGAGATCTGAACTGTTTATTTTGGTTCCAGGATGGAGTCCACATGTGGTGGATGTGCTGTACAGATCTTATCGACAGAGAGACTAAAGGCTACGGCCGAGGGTGTCCTGTCTTGACAGAGTCTGTTTTCCTGTGCCCACATGTGTTCTCCATATGGCCCTGCTCTAAATGTGCTCCTTCCCTCCACTAACCGCATGGGAATTCCAGGAAGCCTTACTGTACATGGTCTGGGTCTAAATCTGCTGTGTGCGTCGCTGTGGCTCTTTTAATCACCACGTGTCTATCTGGTGACCTTGACCCAACAGGTGATGTTTTTAGGAGATGGCACGGGTTGCAGATGGAAAAGTAAAAGTTTTGGAAAATAAAATTGCAATGTGCGCCGAGTGTTGCTGAGGATAGCAAGTGGGAAATACGACGAAGACACAGTAAGGTACAGGGGAAAAAAAAAAGGCTAGATGAACAGACGAAGCTCTAAATGTGAGGGCCAGAGCCAGAGATTGTCATCAATGTGGGCTGAAAACAACCACCAACAATGGTGGAAAGATGCAGATAAAAAAAAACAGTAAAACAGAAGTTAGAGGAGCCTGGCATGGATTGGAAGTTGGAAAAAAAAATAGATGACCAGGTTTGATAGAGCACAATAGACAGGAGACACACGCCTCAAGACTTCAACCCACAGCGGTTTGGCTATTCGCACAACTTTGGGGAGGGGAGACCTGTGATGTGGGTTAAAAAAAAAAAAAAAAAAAGTTTCAAACAAGCCGCTCAGCCTCAATGTTTACGTACGTGTTGTTGCTGACGGAGCTGCAGGCTCGACACACAAACAAACACATTCCAGTGTCTGACAGGGAAGGACGAGACGGTGGAGAGACGGGCGAGTGGTGAGAGAGAGAGAGAGAGAGAGGAAGACAAAGAAAAGAGAGAGAGAATATGTTTTAAATCCCCCATTGATAATAGCAATAAAAACTAATTGAACTACACTGCTGGAAAATCTGACTTAGGAAAGTGAAGTTACAATGTTCTGCCCTCCCTCAGCAGCTATTATTACTGTGCCCTTGACAAGGGTACTGATCTTCCAACTGGTAACCAGTGATACTGTGTAGCTCCCAGGCACGAAGGCAAAAAAGAACCTTGACATCATTGTGAAAGATTAAGTAGGTACTGTCAATTTCTCAAGGATAAGTAAAGGATAAAAGTAAGTAGATCATTCTTACTTATACTCTTTATTTCAGGTGCTCTAAAAATGTATACAGCACATCCCTGGCAGTAAATCAATCAAGAGTGTCTAGATCTACACACCCTCTCCTGCTTGTACTTTCATCCCATTGAAAGCTGAATCTGCCATGCTTCAGTGAAACAGGACTACACCCTGCCAGGCTTCATCAGTCTGTGACTTGATAGCTGCATTAACTGCAACCATGCTGACAGAAACGGCAAATCCGGGTCAGCGCAAACACACACAAACAAACATCATACATGCACACTCACATACGCGGACATGCGCATTAAAGTCCCTTTTCAAAATCACAGATACCATCAGTGTCAGAGGAGATGACACAGCAGAACATCAAAGCAAAAGCATGAAGAAGAAATGTCAAAGGCTGTGGTGGCCTACTTATTACTGAACATACCACACACACACACACACACACACACACACAGGCACGCACGCAACTCAGTTAACCTGTCATGAAGGGCACTTTGCCTACTGAACCTGGCACATTCAACAACAACTTGTCATAAAAGCTGCTGCTATTTTTCCATTCTCCTTTTTGCCCTTTTACAGTCCCTCCATCTCACTCTCTCTATCCAACTTCTCCCTCTGGAAAATTGGCCAGCTGCTTGGGATGATGGAGAAGCCGCTTCCAATCGTCATGCAGGCTTAACTACTGCTCAACCTGTAGGAGATGAACCGTGAGGTCAGGTATATAAAATATTGTAGTTATTTCTACAGCTCTAGATTCTAAAAATAAAAAAAGGGAGGTAGTCAATCGTAAAGAGACAGGAATGGAAGTCTTTTGCAGAGTATCTTTGTTCACTGACACCATGTTTGCTTACTCCACCCTCTGTCCACACACACACAACCCTAGTTGTCATGCAAGTCAGAAGGAAAAGCATCTTCTTCTCGTTGTCGGTTATTCCTCAGAGGTAGGGAGGAGGCGCAGCTTTTGTCTGTGTATACACAAGTGTATGTCAATGAATATTACTGTGTGTTCCTATGCCTGAAAAGAGAAAGGTGGCCAGAGAAAGAGAGAGTCATGTGCACAACAGTGTGTCCACAGAGGAGTGTGTTTGCTTTTCCAGTGCAATATATCTGAGCTTTGCCATTCAGACTCCACACACTGCTGCTCTGACTCTGCTGGACAAAGAGGTCACTGAAAGCATCACAAAAAGCTCCCTCTTTCAGCCCGTTTACAAAAACAACAGTTAAGACTTGAAAGGAATAAGAAAAAAAACATCACTTTCCGAGTCTGGCTGACGAACATCCGAAAGAAGCACTGTCCTACACACACACAGACACACAGACATTGTCCTAGGTCACTTTTCGGGACATTACATAGACTTACATTCATTTCCTGGAAACTTACTCTAACCCTAACCTTAACCTTAACCTCTGACCCAAAAAACAGCCTTTTCCCAATTGGGGACATACCTTTTGTCCTCAATTGGACAAGTTGTCCCCAGTTAACTGGTCTTTAGTCTGAAATTTGTCCCTGAATCTAGCCCATGACAGACACACACACACATACACACCCACACACAAAGTCTTCCTCAGCTGCAGCGAGTTGGCTCTGGCCAACCTGGATTCATAGATCCCAATCAGAGAGGATATGTGGGATTGGAGCTCCATCTCTCCCTCAAACGCTCTCTATCTCTCCATGGCTTCATCCAGCCAAGACAGTATGACTCCAACAGATTTCACCAGAGAACACAGCAAGGGGTTATTATATCCAATCCCTGGTCAGACAAATCTGTTTCCACTTAAACTACACACTCCCTGATCCCCCTCCATGCTCTCTCTCTCTCTCTCTCTCTCCTTACTCCCCCCCCAACTAGTCTGCCCATCTGATCTGTTAGTGTGTAATTAAATATTACAACCAAATCACCCACAAAATGGTTCTGTATCGACTACAGTAACCGGGCTTCAGTTGTGCTGGAGCGCACATGCAGAGAAGTAGCTGCATGCCAGGTAATGCCTATTAGCAATTAGAACTGTGATGGTTGGCATTGATTTTTCAGGGGTGAGGCGTGGGGCAACTGATGATTTTAGTGGGGGTTTTGTGGTTTGACACAGAGAGTTAGTCAGAGTTGACTTTTTGTGAGATCTGTGAAGTGTATGATTAAAAGCAAGGCGGAACGGATCTGCATTGCCACAGAAACAACCAGACTGAATGGGGTGCTGTATATATTTTCTTCTTCGCGAACCATATTCTGCAACAGTTAATCAAGCCATCTCTGAGTGAAATAACTGAGTGAGAGGGTGGTGTAGCTATAAGATGGATAGTAGCAATAACAGTTTTATTACAGTGACCAACTGCACTTTATTATGGTTTATGTCTGGGGAGTGTACAATAAAGGTTAGTTCTTCTTTCCACTGTAATTGAGTAGCTTATGCACATGATGTTGCTTTTTTTTAAGTCAGCAATTACAGAACATTTTGAGGTGAGGTACGTATTATACTTTAAAAAGGTCAAAAGTGTTTTGAAAGACCATACCTAAAAAAAATGTTTTCTTTTAAGTAACTCATTAGGTTTTACATTGACAATTTTTTTTTTATTTCTGGACCAGGACAATTTCAGAACAATTTTAGGAAACACTTCTAGTTAACCAGAGCATCTGGTGCCATTTCCACTCCAGATTTCCATAAAGGTCACAGAGGCTTGACTTCTTTTGTAGCATGTCAAGCCAGGGGAGAAAACACAAATGAGCTGCAGGAGCTGAGTGTTGTGATGTGAAAGGCCTTGATAAATCTCCATCCTTTTCACCTGATCCCCACCTCCTCACTCCGTCTGAGCAGTAAGCACCTTAAACCCATTGTTGAGTCATTTTTGGTTGTTTTACCATCCTACCTCCTTATTTTCTTTTTTGGCTCGTGTTGCTATAGCTACTGATTAAGTGGGCAAGATGGACAAAAACACAAGACAGTGGTAACCTGTGGCAACCAAGGACAATGTGATCCAAATGAAGCATAAGCATTGATTGGCCTGCATAGTACTTACTGTCAATCATCCTCAAAAACACAAGTTAGCTCCTCAACCCCAGTCGAAGGTTTCTGAAGTTAGTGTTTATGATCTGTCCTTCCAGCGAACAGCACCGCCATGCAAGCAATTTGTCCTGGGATTCGTGGACATTTTTTTGAAACAAGCGTGAAACCTGTTCAGACCCCCAGCGAGTGTGTGCAGCTAATACAGCAAAATGTATCTGTGTAGGCTTCCTTTCATCTGTGCATACAAAAAAGCAAATGACCAAATGAATAAACACAGTGAATGAAATGAAATGAAATGGTGAATGAAAGAGCAAGCAGCTGCTCTACACAGCATCGTCAAAGATCATCCACACAGCACCGCGGAGCAAGTGAGTGAGATGTTGTCAACTATTTGGCTACAGGCTCCACTGACATCATGGCAAAAAAGGAAACACTTTCTCCAAGACCTCAGCTTTGCATATTTTTTCTATTAAGAAACACCTGCCCACACTAGTATAACTATCGCTGACCTTTAACTCCTATCCTTTAACACTTAACACTCAGATTTCAGTATCATTATGACCAACCCAGACTCCAACACAGGTGCATGTGGCATTGCAGTTCCTAAGCCAGACTTCACTTCCTTTCCTTTCAACAAAAACTACTGCCACTCGGTCAAAGATTCCAGCCAGTCTTCCTGCTTCCCTCATTAGCTTCTTGGGCTGCAACCCCAATCCAACGTGCAGGACAGATTCCCTCCGAGAATCATAGCCAGGACTCTGTGGTAAAGCATGTGACATACTGGCTGCACATTTTCCAATTTAAACAAGCCAAGGAAGCTCAATACCAATCCGAAGTCTCCTGTTCTCTCTGGACAGAACCAAGACTCAACTCTCCAAGAATTTGATTAGAAAGACTAAATCAAGACGCAAAAGCACAAACGCTTTCAAGATTGCTGTAACTAGGCCTGTGTTTCTATTTGTGTCCATTTCCCTTGAGTATCAGTCATCTGAATCTTTCTTTGCTTCCTCCCTATCACTGCTTTACTGTAAACAGTGTTAAGAATCATGACTCATCCTGTTGTAATGTAATGGGTGGAGCATGGCGTCAGATCAAAATAATAAGTGAAGTTTCAGAAAAGAGAGAGGAGCAAATAAAGACAGGGGAGAACGCAGGGGAGAAGCTCCTGAATCCATGTCATTGGTTTTGTAATTGCCGAGCAAATCATTTGTGGTATCATATCTGTGAAAACCTTACTCACAGGCTTCCAAAAATAGTCTATACCCATACCCAATAGTCCATTTACGCAACCACACATGAGCACATTCAACACACATGTGCACACCAGCTCTCTAATGGGTCAGTGTTTTTACAGCTGGGCCCAGACAAGAAGCCAGTGCAAACAGTGACATGGACCATCAGTGTGTTTGTGTGCGTCTGTTGCCTGAGGTGGTGCGTGCACACACACATAATACTCACACACACACACACACACTCACAAACTAAAATTTGTAGTGTTTTCTGAGGGATTAACCCTTATTATCTACTAAAGCTATATGACTTATGGTCTTAACTTTATACACACTGACCTGCTGACAGTACTCGCAAGGTTAACCTAAATTCATCAGTACAGTTATTCGGGCCAAACACAGGCTTGCTGTTAATGCCTGGGCGAATTTGAAGCATGTCTAACATGCATTCATCACACAAGGATGAACTTCAGTCTGTTTCACCATAATATTAATGTCCTGATATGTTTTCCAAAGCTGTATTTGATCCTGCTCCAGATTTGTGGAGCAGAGAGTGTATTTTCAGAGTGCTGGTTTCCCCATCTGTGTGACCACAGTGCTGGGCCGCTCTCCCTGCATCTTTCTGCCCACTGTTCCCACGCCTCTTTCTGGGCTAAATACATATTTAGGGAAATACTGAGCAGCAAATCATATACCCTGCTCTCTTAGTGCACCCCAAGCCCATTACTCACAGCCTGTTTTACTACCTTTATAGAGCTGGAGCAGAGAAACTGAACCTTGCTTTTTGTTAGTACTGGACCAAATCAGAGTTTATTTACCCAGGTAAATTCTGCGTAGCATGAATGCCTTCTTTCAGCTGCTTCACAGAGAAGCCCCTTACAACCACAATCTTCCACCACTGGCTACTGCAACGCTTAAACTGAGATGTTGAGAGTTGATAGCCGAGCTCAAGTCGCTAATTTGCATATCTAACTATTGGGCTACTGTTTCAACAACTTGGCAAGCAAACACAGACCCGACAGAATCTCAGAACACTGCAAAAGTCCTACAACCGTTCAAACAGTCCCGACAGCCACACCAGAGTTTAACATACATCTGTGTGCCGGTCATAAAGATCAATGATTTCATAGCCACTTCCATTGTGCATTAGTGAAGCTACTACTCAGCATTTTAAAATGCTCCACAGTACTATCAGCACAAATTATACCAGGAAGACCTCACTCATGCCATTTCCTTGTGAGGAGAAATGAATGACAAATGGACTCCTCTGTGTGTCGGTACTGTGCAGCGAGTTCAACCAATGCTGTGGAGACATTGGAACACATGCAAAGCAGACTAAATAGGTCTGAGGGTCTGTGTGTGTGTCTGTGTGTGTGTACGTGAATGCGCTCGTGCAAGTGCATGCATGAGTAATGAATAAGATCCTGGCACATCACAACTAAGTTCCTCTAATGCACTCCCTGTAGACCAGAAGAAATAAACAGATAAAGATGAAGTGGACGTGAAAGAAAATGGCAAAGAAAAAAAAGCGAGGAGCGAGCAAGAGAGGGCAGGAGGGGAGGAGAGAGGGAGGGAGGGAGTTTTCAGAATTGTTATTGGAGCCGTAGAAGTCATTTCTGTCTTAAAGAGTTCCAGATGTGAGCCAGCCCCTGAGAAAGAGAAAGAGTCTGAGAGAAATCAAGAGAGAGGGAGGAGTATTTATCTGAATGTGCCCTTCCAAATGATCAGTAGGCTACCCTCCCATTCTGAGATTATCTGATTTGAGAGCGGGAAGTGGATCGTTGCTTTACTGACAGTTGTGGCGGCTGGGATAGAGGAATAGTGGGACTTCAGCAGCAGAGGGGGAGGGTTGTGCTGAAAGCAAGGTTCAGGGTGTGGGGTGTCAGGTGGTAAGGTGGTAGAGGGGCATGTGGCTTGCACAACCCAGTCTAGGGCCTATAAAAAAAAAACTAGGGTGGTCAGAATAATGGTCTGTTGTTATTACACACACACACACACACACACACACAGTCACACACACACAGTCACACACACACTGGTCTTTCTCAAAACCAATGACTGAACTCACCAAAATAGTCCAGGCCAGTCCAAACCCAACCAAAAGACATCTGGTTAACTACTGGGACAAAGGCTGCTCTTTAACTTATTTTGCAACGAAAAAGCTCCAACTCAAGCATACATAATAAGTCCAATGCACTGCACTCTATAGTTTGATACACTTGCGAGGATAAACGGGGAGAAAAATGATGAGCAATGATGAAACCAGTGTAGGCTGCGATATGAAGCGTATGGTGTACGTGAGTGAGTGCATGTGAGCGTGTGAAGTTCTGATTCATCTTCTTTTAGGAAGTTGGCAGTGTTACAGCATTAACCCCCCCCCTTCTTCCTCTTCATATGCATGCCATGCCTCCACAGAAAGGTGCTCCCGCATGATAACGTCTTCACTTCGATCAATAGCGAGCCTGCTAATTACAGCTCTGTAATAACGGCTATGTCAAGTTATTTTCTCTCTCCCGCTGCATGGATGTGAGTGCTCGTGTGCCCAGCTTCCCTGGCATTTGTTTTCACTCCCTCTGCATTGGGCTAAGCTGCATGATCACACAACAAAAGGCTATTGTGCTGCAGTAAAAAGCTCTGCTCCAGGGAGCTGGTAGTGGGCCACAAACAAAGGCTGGCTACATTGTCCCAACACAAGCTTATGAATCAACTCAACGCTGGGCTGCCAAAACAGCCGTGGAAAGAGAACTACGAGTCTACTAGGGTGTGACAAAGAGGGAAAGAGAAAGAGAGTCGATTGAGGAGGGATGTGAGGGTGGAGGAAACAAATGGACAGGGAGCAGGATGCACAGCTGGAGCTGGAAGAGAGAGGAGGGAGAGGGATGTAAGATTGGTAGAGGTGGCGGTGGGGCGAAAGGGATTTGTACAGCAGGAGGAAAGAGGGATGAGGAAATGGAAGAAGGGGAGGATTTTGAAGGAGTGCAGCCAACAGAGCAAGAGGATGAGAGGTGAAGTCAGCGTAAACAGAGAGCTGTGTCAACAGACAAGCCTCCCGCCTGGACTCTAAAGGCTCTCTGCGCCCCAAAATCACAACACTGGTGGTTAAACAACAGAGCAGGAGTGACGTGTGAGGACTCAATCTCGCAGCTGACAGGAGGAGAGTAAAGTAGTTAAAATCAAATGTGGCTGCTCAACACAGAACGCAGCAGTCATTGCTCCTCATAGGGTCAGAGAGAAAATACTTTCTTTGTTCCTATCAGATGCGTCTTCACTGTTATTTTCCTGTTCTGTCAAGTCAAATTTGCAACAAATCCATCAAACACTCCTGCACAAAGGGCTGCTATTGTATCCAGCAGCATGCCACATTTCACCTTTTCCACACACGTGGACTGTGAGGGAGTGGAAAGTGGTGACCAGCACTCTGAAGGGAGAGTGTGTGACAGAGAAAAAAAAAAAGTTTGAATTTTGACTTCCACCATCACACAGAAAAACAAACTGAAAGCTGACATTTGCATCACTTTTACACACACTACCCACAACTACAGTGCGCTAAAAGGGGACTTCAAATATATTTACCACTGGCGTTCTTCCCGCAGATCAGGTGCTCATAGTGCTGTAGGACCCCCCACAGCTCCGCGTCATTGTTCACCACCCCTTCCATGGCCTCTGCACTCACTGGGGCGTATGCTGACCCTGAATCCGGCCCCGAATGACCCCTCTCGGCCATCAGCACCCGGGCTCCTATCTCCTCCACCAGAGCTTCCATGCATGCGGTCAAGCATATAGCAGCATACTCATGGATGCGCACGGAGATGCGGGTGTCCACCATCCAGCGGAAGAAACGTCCCACGGAGAAGGAGAGGCCGCAGCGGGCGGACTTGCCCTTCCTCAGCAGCTCCCCGGCGCTCATACTGTACATGGAGATAGCCTTGACCGTAGCAGAGACGCAGTGGTCGGCCAGGGCCCAGCTGAGCACCAGCCTCATGGCGCTCTGCACCTCGAAGCGTGTGCAGCGGCAGTGCATGACGCTCAGCCGCTGAGCCTCTCTGGAGATGCGGATCAGAGCCCTGCGGAGGAGGGCTGACAGCCGCCTCACGGCCTCCGGAGAGAACACAGGTGTAGGTGCCCCTTTTGGGCACCCACTCTCGGCCACCTTACGCAGTATCCTGGCCACCTCCTCTTCGGTCCAGGGGAACTCTTCCAGTTCTGGTAAGCGGGGACACTTGGAGAAGATGTCCTCCGGGTCTTCAGGGAGGACAGTATTGACCGTGTCCCAGCTGTTATTCCTGCTGTTCATGGAGCCAGAGTAGTACCACCAGTTGCCCCGGTGAGGGGCCGTCATGAAGGCCTGGGAGTTTGACTTGGAGGAGGACAGGCTGAGGGATTTGCAGGAGTCTCCAGCCCCGTAGCCCGAGTCCAGAGTCAGGTCCTCCAGGGTTTTCATGTGGACATTGCTCATGCCAGCCATTATTATTGTGAGGCGGCGTCTACGGCTTTGCTTTGGATAAGCGACAGTAAACCTCGTCAGCGGTTTACCTGAAGTCAATCAAGCAGCAGTCGATACTCCCCGCCGAGCTGGATGAACTGGTTACACGGCGCAACACTTGTCGGACATGCTGCTAAATAGAGTTCAGTGCAGGACGGCGAAACAGCACAACTACACACGCAGTTAAAATCCTACTGGGTTTTAATCAAAACCACCCTGTAGCCTGTTGTCATTTACAAACAGAGAAGTCAGGGGAATTAAAAGTCGCACTCGTCTCACCTTTCCTCCGAGCAGCGCAGGGGTTTAAACTTTCCTCCAGAGTCTGTTAAAATGCGACGAAATGTTCCCCCGCTGTCTGAATACAGCCAGACCCGAGTTCATTTGTTAAAACAACTCCCATGTAGCCGCTCAGAAACTGAAACTGGTTCGGTTCTTTTGTGTGGATACCCGTTGGAAAGTCCGACTTTACCTCATCGCTTCTCCTGTCCGGGGCGACTAGTCAGTAACTGCCTGCCGGAGAGACTCAGCTACAGATGTGCGCGAGGAGGGACTGTTGCTGAATGACAACACGGCAGCAGCTCAAGCACCAATCAGGAGAGGGCCGAGTTTGGTGGGAACCAATCAGAGCACAGTCCAAATGTTTCCTAAGTTTGGGAGAAAAAAAACAAACTTTGTTTTGCCTCAAATGACCATCTAACAAATTCCCTTAACATGTTTGACCTACATATGGCTATATTTGCACGTTTTCACACATTCAAACAGTGTCTTTATAATACCTTAAAGTGATTCCAGCAGTTTTACTCTTATGTTCTTATATCACTCTTATTATTTTACCACAAAGTAGCCTATGATTAAATTTAACACCTTAGTATAATCAAATCAACAGGACACATTTCCCTAGTTAACCTAACACTGAATAAATGCGTGGCTATGTGTCCCTCATTAGTTTCATATTACAGTGATGAGTCTTGGGAAAATTCTCCTGATCGGTTAACTGGAACCAAAATGCAAGCAGACTTTAGTTTATCTCATCATGTTGACTCTGGGGGACTTGGCTTGCTGTCTGCGCATTAGCTAATCTCTCACCTACAGCCTGTAAGAGAAATTTAATCTGTAAAGCCTTTGGGAATGGTGTAAGAGGTGGAGTAGTGTTTACTTTGATTTGATGAAGCTTAGGAGTTTCACTGAAAGTGCATTTTAAAAGCTTATGTGAGATTGCAAGGAAAACATTAGCTTTAATAAGTAGCGACTGTGTAATATTTCTTTTTTTGTCTTAGTGTTCGACTGAGAAATTGTGTGCTTGCTTGTATGTTCACAAGTTTGTGTTCTGTACAACTTCAGCCGAGGTCATGCCCTTACAAGAAAAAGTGGCAGCTCTTGCTCTTACGTAACGTCAGTTTTTGTGTCACGGTGTGGCTGTGTTAATTGTTAGTGGTTAGGTGTAACATGCTCGAGGTGAAATAAACATGTTCAGGAGGCTTGTGACTACCTGTTCTCATCACTCTGCACTCACATAGACAGGTAGGGTGTGTCTCTGGAACAGTCCAACACTATTATAAAATGGGTTCAGGGCTGAACACTTAGCATGCATGCCTGTAAGACTGCAACATATTACGAAAGTGACTGTGATGAGTGTTTTCTTGCACATATGTTACAAGACATACAGTGTATGTGCTTAAAGTGGAAAAACTGACTCCCTCACACACAGACAGGAACTCAAACATGATGGTGTATGAATCAGTCGGGGGAACTGAAAGGGGAGTCAACCTTCCAGTTAAGTCAACCTCCCCAGTTTTGTTCTGTTAGTCAAAGCTGCTCTAATGAGATCAGAAGAAGAAGCGCAGGGAGTAGAGGACACCACAGGAGGTTAGCACTTGCCTCATCCAGACCTCATGTAGCTGTGGTGTGGACAAGCACTTACATCATGTCTCTCTGTGTGCACTCAGAGCAAAAACATCATGTCAGACCACCACCCAGAGCAAAGCGAAACACAGGAGGGAGATCGATGATGCAAAACAAAAAAAACTCTGCAAATGATTAAATGTGGTCTGAAAATAAATACATCTACTCTGTTGGAAATGTTAGTTTCATAATGTTTGCTTTTCTCTCAGCGTTGGTCATCAAACACAGTGAATGTGATCTTACATCAATTTATCTTATACTGGGTAACTGGACAGTGTTGTCAGCCTCAGACAGCATAAACAGAGTTGGGGTTGCTGGGTACATGATGTCATATCTACTTTTCATTTCTAGTATGGAAAAGTGCGGTTGGGTTTGTTGCAATCTTAGCAAGTAATCAATTTAAAATGTTTCATAATCTAGCAGAATATACCATAGTTTTAAAAAGGGCTAAAGAAATAGGTTTGACAGGTCAATAGTTTTGAGTCACATTCAGTTCTTTTAGATTTTATGATTTTTATAGATCTTTAGATCACGCTGAGCTTGATACAGCTCATTGCTGCGACAGAGAAAAAGTTTCATCATATCACCTGACTGACATTATCATAATGAGCTGTTGCGTATGCGGTTAAGAGCGGTTACATTGTTTGCGTAAAGGGAGTCTATCGAGACACTGTGGGAGTGTGTTCATGTGTGTGAGAGTATGTAGGAGGGGGATTTTTAAATTTTATCTCAAATGTCTTCTCACTTATCTCTTTTCTCTTACACTGAGTCAACCTGCCCCTGCTCTAAAAAATGTTTTCCTTCTTCATTTTCATGTATTTCAAGCCATTCAAGCACTTTGCCGCTGAAGGTACACAAGTCTATGTGTGTGGAGCACCACCATGTGGTCAGGCCCGGGATGGAGGAATACTTTTCTATACTCCATTAAAGGTGATATTTTATTCGTTACAAAGAGACGAGAGCAAAACAAACGAAAATAAAAAATAAAAAACACATTTGAAAAATGATCTTGGACGTAAGCATAAAATTTTATTTGCAAAAAACCAACAAATCAAAATAAAAGTACAATACATTCTTAAAACCTTTTCTCTACAAAACAATTTCACAGAAATTACCTTGGAATGTATATTCCTATTTTTCATTTTTCTGCATCTTTATATATATAGTCTTATATTTAATGTGTTTCTTTTGCTCTTTAAATAGTCCCATGTCAATGTTAAATGACGTACAGTATAGACCTTTTTCCTGTAGAGGCAAAGAAAGGGTCTTGGAGGGCATTTTAACAATCATATAGTCAATAACAGATCATTAACTCCCATCCATATATGTCCAGCCTGGTGCCCTCCAGCCACTCCCCGTCAATATAAGTACCATGTTGCATAAACAGAGGCATTAGGAGCCCGGCCTCCAGCCAAACTAATGGGAGCAGGTGGGGTCCTGCTGGACTGCAGCTGCCAGTGAGTCTCCATCACACCCTCTGTTCCCACTCAGTAGTCATTCTTAAAATTTCTCCCTTTCTCTCGCCCAACTTAAATCCAGTTACAACCCCACCATGCCGCTCTTCCTTGCTTCTAAAGTAAGGTACAGCAAACACACTGACGCATCTGTAATCCATTGAAGAGAACCACATTTCCTTCTTTTACAGTGTATCTGAATTTACAGTGACGTTACAGCCTGCTGATAAATAACGGTGTATTTTCTGTCTGTCCCCGTCGATCATTTTAAAAACTGCCTGCAGCCAAACCCTGATAAAGGCACACGTTTGTGAAACAGCCATGCCTTGCCACATCGTGTCCGACACATTAACTGGTCTCACTCCTGTTTGAGCTTCGTGTAAGCTCTAAAGAAGAGTGTCGATGTTTTCAACAGCTAAGCATTCTCTGTCTCTGTGGTATTTTAATGAGAGCTGACGTTTTCAAATCCTAAATCCAATATCTAAAAAGAAACACTTAGCTCAGAAAATGCTTAAAACAACGATGGGACAACATTAAATCAAATGTCCGTCCTCTTCTTCCCTCCTGTTATAGTTGTATGTTCCAGTTGGCAATGAGGTTAGAGATCTGGAGGGAATGGAGGACAGCGTCAGTAGGATTAAAATGTGTAAACTGTTGACAAATTCAGTGTTTCAGAAACGAAAATAGCACCCCAACTGTTAGTGCATCCATTCTCAGCCATGACAAATGAAAACCCTGTTTAAAAACATAACAGCAGAACAACCTGCAGTTATGGAAATGAAATCGATCAAGTCCCTAAATGATAGCGAGCGTTAATGTGGGTGTAGCACGTAAAACTCATACATCAAAACAGCAGCCGGGCTACAGTATTTAGAGTGTTTTCGACAGATACAACTACACAAATTCGCGTGACACTGAGGGGAAAGGTCGACAGAGATAGAGACAGAAATGAGTTGAGGATAAAGAGAAAAGAGATACAGAGAGCAAGAGAGGGACAGAAAGAGATATAAAGATGATGTATCTGTCGGTATTTGTTTGGAAAAAGGGCTTTTCTGATTCAAAAATGTTGTTGTTCGTAATATCAGGAGAACTTAAGCACCTCGGTCGTACGACTTAACGGGTAGTAGTTGATCTATTAAGAAATGCTGTTTACGCCACCATGTCTGAATCTATCTGAATAACATGTTGACACACATTCTATTAGGCTCCCGTGTGAGAGCATGTTAGAAAAAAGATCTTAGGTTGTCTTCACATCTCCTTGTTAGAAAAAAAGGTGCTTCCTGTCATCTTAAGCACACACAAGCGGCGACACACCCACGCACACTTATATATATATATGTATATATATATATATATATATATATGTACACACTCGCACACACACACGCACACACACAAAAAAACAAGCTGCTTTCCAGTCCGTCTGAAAACACTGCACCAAAAAAAAAAAAAAAAAAAAAAAAGACGGAGAGAAGGAGAACGAAAATAACTCTCTTCTCTCTGTACAGTAGTTCAGTCAGTGAGGCAAAGTGATGACTCAGGACTATCTGCTGCGTAAACAGCTCGCTTCCAAAGTTCACATTTGGACTCCATTTCCTCATACAGACAACCATACGAGAGGGGCCGATGGCAAAACAGAGGCTTCCCTGTAAGGAGTCTGTTTCAAAAAAAAAAAAAAAAAGGCCAGAGTTCAGGCAGTGAGCGAGCTCCTACAGGTCTCTCTCACACACAGTGGATCTGCAGGTAGGTTAGGATCCTCCAACCAGCAAGAGGCGCTATCCCTTAGGAGTTTTCTTGTTCTGGGCATTCCACATGCCTCGTTTGGAGTGGTAGTAGTGAAAGAAGTTTCTCAAGCGTAGTCTTTCTACTTCCAAACCATTCTGCAGCACCCTGGAGTCAGAAGGAGAAAGAAACACCAGTTTGAAGTGAAATTGCTTACGGTGCTATTTTCTGGTTTTCTTTTCACAATGCTAGGCTACAATAGAAGCTTTCATCATATAGGAATAAATACTGAGTTAACAACTGTAACATCTGTTCTTAAGTCAACTTTAACCAGGGGCTATCATCGCTTCTTTTTTTTCCTCTTTTTATTAAAGGTCTGCAAGTATGCCCATACTGCACCCGAGAGATTCTCATCTGAGATTTCTGCCTCCGCTCTGGTTCTCAAAGCACTAAAAAAAACTCCATTTAAAAAAGGCACTTACAATGCTGTAAGTACTAAAACTGAAATTCCATCCACCTCCATTATTTTAGAGGTGGAGGCAGAAATGTGAGTGCTGGACCGATTAAACCAAAACTCTCTGCATTTTGGTAATTTAGGGGAATATCCTGCTTCAATGGCCAAATTCCTCTCATTATTTCAACCAGTTTTGATGGTGGTAAAAGAGGACATTTGAAAAGGATGGGACGTCCACATACTGAATATTTGTCTAAGACCATGCTGGTCAAAACACTGTCTCAGTAGTCTTTTGGGAGCTTGCAATATCCATCAAACAGACTGTCCCCATTTTTCCTTCCTATGCTGCTTTAGTCCTGCACTTGTACTCTTTCTGCATTGAATGTGCACACTATCTCCCCTCTTTGCTTTAAAAGAGGACATTGTCAATATATAACAGTGCTAATTTTCAAAGGTAATCAACTGTAATAAACAGGAGGTGGAAAAAATATTAGGAACTCTCTACAACATAATGCAACCTGGTGCAACCTAACACACCTCTATATAATATTAACCTCCAACTTTAAAAGATACTGTAGAGTTTAGTCAACATCTCTCTGACACCGTCTCTACTTTTTGTCCGCTCCTAGTGGTGTTAATTGCACGGTTACCTGTCCAGCAGCTCCCAGTCCTCTCCACCCCAGCGGTCTTTGAATTCCTCTGTGTTCATCCCTCCAATCTTATCAAAATCGGATTTATAGATTCCGAACAGGCCGAAGCCATTTACCTCCCAATAACCTGGGGAAAGAACAAAAAGAATGTTAAAAAGAACCACTGGTCCCATTGCATGCTGTTGCATCAACAGTGATTATGATAAAAGGAAAGTCTGATGCCCATACAAGTACATGCCTCTGATCCAAGTGTGTTCATTACGCATGTAAACTGAAATCCAGTATTATGAGCTCAAAGTAGTTGCCTGTATCTGGTGCAACACTCAGGGGACAGAGTTTGAGTGATGAGTCAAAGTACAAACTATGTGAATCTATGAATGTTACTGCGTGAGTACAGACGTGTACCTGCATGCGTTTACTGCGTGTGTGTGTTTGTTTGTGTGTTACCATCAGGCTCCTGCGGTGAACTGCCGCAGCCGAGTCTCATGACGATGGGTGCGAAAGCAAGGCGTCCCTCCACGCAGTGCTTCCTGATGCTCTCTAAGATGTTGAGAGGGAAGTGGATGTGCAGATCACACAGGAACACGATGCTGTGGCTATCCTGCAGGAGCAAACGCAAACAGCAACTTCATTTCACACATTTACTGCATCTAAATCGGTTCAGTGAGGTGATTTTTTTTTAATTCTACAAAATAAATTAGATATGCAACTTGCAACATTTTGAAAAAAGTGTGAATGAATGAGTGAGTGACAATTTAGTGTATGAGCTGGCATAAATTTGTGTGTGTGCGAGCACATGTTCACATAAACTTAATATGGGATTTTAGGATTAAAGAAAGTGGCATCAGTGGCTTGTCTTCACTTTCAGAGCCCGCAGGTCATTCAGACATGAGTGACAGCCCTGTCATGCCACTGTGACAGCACTGACACTCAACTGACGCATCAACGTCTGTCCAGATTTCCAGCCGCTCCACGCCCCGTGGGTGGGTGTGCGTGCGTGTGTGATAGAGAGACAACCAGTGAGAGAGATGTAAGGGTACATGCACACAAATAACCTGTGAAAGGGAGTGAATGTGACAGCTATGGCATACACATGACAGAGGAAATGCAGCTAACTGTCTAAGCGATTCCCCGTCATCCGCAGCTGGGCTCTGTGGGAGAGGGCGAAGGGAAGCAGGAGGAGGCTCGGAGATAAGGGTGAGATCCACAGCCCAGTGACAGAGCTGCCTAGCAATGATGCATTCATTATGCATGAGTGCTCTTTCTGTCTGTCTATCAGCCAGTAAAGGTCATGTGGTCAGTGTGAGTGGCTGACCTTCAGTGAGTGGCTTTTTTTCTGCCAGCTCACATATTGCTGTCTTCCCTCTGTGTGTTTGTTTCTCTAACCTCAATGGTGTCCACTCCGATCTGCAGTCCTGCTGAGCGCTCAAAGTTCCCTTCTCTCCTAAGATACTCATATCTGTCAAAACATAAACATATACACAAAGTCACTCGGGAACCATTTAACTATTTTAAATGTATCTTAAATCAGATTACATGGCTGATGGTGTTGCACACAAACCTCGGCACACTGCTCTCTCTAAGTGCCTGCTCCACGTCCATGTCTTCGCTCTCAAAGTCAACGATGATGATGCTGAAATTGTCGTCCTTGGTCTGACGATGAAGATTCTCCATGTCGGAGATGAACTGCTGTACCCAGCGAGCCTGGTTTTTCACTGAAGGACAGAAGGAACAAAGAGAAATGTAAATAGCAAGTTAGGTAAACAAAAAGAAATTATCCTTCTGAACTCATTACTTTCATGAGGTCTACTCATTGCATGACTGTGCTGAATTGTCTCTGGATGATTAAAAAATAAATCATGAATAACATCAATATATTAGTTCAAGAATTGGTTGAATACAGTTTATTCTTTTTTTTTTAATTATTTATTGCCGGACCTGGTACCACAAAGTGCACCATGATATCTCTCCTCCACTGTAGCATGACCGGCTGGCAGAGCAGAGGTTTAGCATAGGCGGTGCTAAAGGGTGTCACTCCTGGCCGGGCGGGGGACCTGGTGGAGGGAGGGGGCAGTGGGGTGGTGAGGCTAGACGTGGCAGAGGAGGTGGCTGAAGCCGGGGCCGAGGCCGGAGCAGAGTCAGTGTTCTCTAGGCTTTCGTCTCCTTGCCTGCCGCGGTGGAGCAGCAGGTAAATGTACTCGGAAAGACGCACCACGCTCCGGCCTCTCTCCATTAGCTCCAGCTCCACCAGGTAACGGTTTCCTCTTGCCGAGTCACGCCGCTTCTCAACGTTGATGATTCGCAGCAGGGTGTAGATCCTGGGGCACGGACAGACAGAGAGGCTTAAGCAAACGCAGACAGGTTGTACATGCTCTGAAAGATAATACAACAGAAATAGCCACAAATACAAAACAGTATTTCTTATATTATTCTCTGGGTTAATTATTGTTTGACTGTAGGCAGACCGCTTCAAAAACACTGCTATTCATTATCTGTGGCATTGTGAAGTCAGCGTGGTGTGGGAGGAAAATGAGAACAGAGAAAAGTTAATGGCCAAGCTACTGTACACAAATAACATCAGGGTTTGTAAGCACTGCTGCAGAAAATGGTTATCAGCACATAGAGAACTGCTAACATGAACTCAAAGCACCAGGGCATGACCAAAATGTTTTTATGCTTTACATAACAGCATAACCAACCACATTTGAATTTACAAGGTTGCAGGGAAACATGAGCACCTCTTTAGGCTCTCTCTCTCTCTCTCTGGTCTTTCTCTTACCCTCCGTTGCGCTCGTTGAGTTTCTCCATGTACTGCGCCAGCACGTCCACCACCTCACTCTCTGCCAGCTGCAGGTTGCCAGACACATTGCAGCGCAGGTCATTCCAGTCAGAGCGCAGCAGCTCAAAGTCCATCGGATTAACTGAAAAGGTCCTCTGCCAGTTGATGCTCTCCTCTGCCCAGCCCGGTCGGGCCTCGACCTCCTCGTAGCTGTAGTCCGACATCTCGCCCTCCTCTGGTTCTGGCTCAGGGTCAGGGTCGGGGTCAGGGTCGGGATTAGAGCGGTTTGTATCCTGGTCCAGTTCTGCCGGGTTGGGGTCCGGGTCTGGCTGCTGCTGGGACTCAGTGATCTCTGAGGTCCTGAGGTAAGAGGTGACCCGTGATTGACCTTGGAGCGTGTTTTCTGTGGAGTTCAGCCGCGGAGAGGTAGGGGGAGGGGGATCTTTGTGATGGGACAGAGATGATTGAGGGTCTCCTTTGCTGGGCAGATCAGCAGTGACAGTAGTCTTTAAAGCCTGGTGCTCCCCTTTCCTCTTGCTTTTGTCTGGTTGTTTTGCCGCTGCTGCCCTGTTTGCAGACTTCTGTACACTTTCCTTCTGTATGTTGATGCTTCCATTGTGAGAAGGTGTCTTACCCTCCTTTGTAGGAGGATTTGGCCAAAGCTGAGGGGCACTAACTACACTCCTACCTCCTGTTATGCCTCCCGCAGCATGTCCTTTGGCACCCAGGTTGACCAGCCTGGTGGTCTTCCCAGTTTGGTACAGAAACACACCCGGGAACACCTCTCTCGGATGGCGAGATGCCCTCTCCTCCCTCCTCTCTCGACGCTGCTCCCTCTCCCTCTCCTTCTCCCTCTCCCTGGCGGGCCGCGGCCTGGTGATGTAGATCTTGTTCTCCTCCCTCTTCTCCTTCTTGTTTCCAGTGAGCTTGTTGTTGTTGTCGTGGAGGTTGTTGCCGTGGGCGGAGTTGCTGAGGATCTGCTTGGCACGGCTGGCAAGGGCAGAGAGGGAGGACTTTTGGGGGAAAAGGAGTGAAGACTTGCTCAGTTTAGGCGGAGTCTCAGCTCCCTTCTCTCCTCCTCCTCCACCTGTTCCTCCTCCTTTCTTGCCAGGGCCAAGCTCTGCAGGACCGGTGCGGATCCAGGACAGGGAGCGAACACGGACCGTACTGTGTGTGGATTGGGGCTCCGGAGGCCTCTCCCTGGTGTCATATCTCATGTTTCCCCTTGTATGATCTCTTTCCCAGTCTCTATCCGCATCCCTACCCATCTGCACATCTCTGCGAGGAAAGTGTCTCCTTTCTCTGCGGTGTATAATACTGTTGATTGCTCCCTCCTCCTCTTCATCAGGGTCCTCCACTTCTTCCTCCCCTTCTCTGCCAGCTGGTGTGGGCCCAGGTCTTGAGTGCTGATGGGAGGGGTTGGAAGTGTGGCTGGTCTGGCTGGGATGAGAGGGTTTCTTGGGCGACTGTGTGCCAACAATCTCTGCCTCGTCCTCTGCATCTACCACCTCCTCTTCCTCTAGGAAATCTGGAGATATGAATGAGGCACACAGTTGAAAGAGTGTGCGCACATGTGTGTATATATATATATATATATATATATATATATATATATATATATGTGCCACTGCATTTATGTATGAGTGGGTGTTTGTTCATTATTAGTTACCATCTGGGTTGGGGAAGAAAAACGGTCTGTCATCTTCCTCCTCATCCATCTTCATATATTTGTAGAAACCAAACCTGGCAGACACAACAGGAGGCAACACACACACACACGCATACACACACGCATTAGTAGAAGGTTGAAGTTTCAATGTGCCTTACAGTATAATAAACTTAATCTCTCGGTGAGAGGTCGCATGAATCACTGCCATCAAATTCAAAGACACTTGAACAGGTATTCTGCATAATCAGTGTAGCGCCTCATAAATACAAGACAGAGAAAAACGCTCCCCTAAACATAAGGTAAGACAAGATAAAAGCAACCTACTTCTCTAAGTAGATAGGGGACTCTCTGTAGAAACACTTGTTCTCTCGCTCCATGTGGGTGAGTCGTGTGAAGTCATTGGGGTAGACGAAAGACAGATACACCTGGAAAAAAGTACAATGTCAACCTCCCACATATTTCTTCAAACAAAAACAAAAAATACTTTTTTTTTGACTTCCTAAACACTCATGGTCACATCAGTGTTTATTCTCATTTTTAAGTATTCTGTGAGGATTTAAGTAACACCAGCGATTCATTCGAATGAGCCACCGACATAATGCTGCATTTTTTTTTTTGCAGGGCTCACATTTCTAGACCATTGCTTGTCTCAGCTGCTGCTACTGCTGCAGTAACTCGTATCGCCCTACAGGGGGGAGCAGCGCTCAACACTACCTGCCACCTGCTTCCTTTGTATTTTCACACAATGGGAAAGATACAGAGGTAATGTTGAACCAACGTGGATTTAGCTTTGCTCCTTTGTTCTCCGTCCAGGTGATCTCAATATTACACTGACTCTTTAAGGGGCTACTTTTTTTTAGCAGGTTAAAAGAACACTGCCATAATTGGATGCACTTCTGATGACCCCACAGGGCTAATTTTAGCAATAACTGACAATTAAATCGCACGCTCACTTAGACATTCAGACACACACAAAAATACCATCACACATCCCTCAGTGGCAGACCCAGAGGGATGTTGATGGAGAGGTCACTTACAAACTGCAGGCCCTGGTATCTGGCGATGGGGAAATCTTTGACTACGTAGGTTGGAGAGTAGAGGCAGGCCGGCAGAACGTTTTCCAGGCGGGAGGGGTCGATCATTGGAGCTGGGGAGAGAGAGAGAAAGAGAGAGTGAGAAAGGAGGGGAAAATATTTGAGATCTTGCACAAACAAATATGTTGTATGGAGTACCGCCTTCATCAAAGTTACAGAATTACAGAGAACTTGGAGATGAAATGAGCAACGGCAGCCAGTAAAAGGAGGAAAACACACAAAAAAATGGAACCCAGCCACCCAGACAAAATGACAATCTGAATACAGCAAAACTGACAGCCAGAGAGACCATGAGCCAGACAGCCAGACAGACAGTCAATCAGTCAAAGAAAATGACAGGCCAGAAAAGCAGGATGAGGACAGAAAAAGGGGACAGCCTAAAATGAGGAGTGGCAGATTTACTGCTGTAGAAGGTGTCTCTGGGGTCTGGCTTCAGCATATCCGCTCCGTGCTGCATGATGCTGCCTCCTTCCAGACCCTGGGGCTGAGCCTCCCCCGGGAGACGGATGTGACTGGCCAAGGTCTGGGGGATGTGGTCCACGCTGTTCATCTTGAGATTGGACTCGTCTGAAAAAATACAGAGATTGTGGGACATGGAGAGGCAGAGAGAAAGAGACTGAGATGGTGTAGAAGAGGAAGAGAGACAGATCCATTCTTGCATTCAACATTTTGATGACTTTAATGATGGGCAAATTTGTCATAAGCTGTTGGAAGCAAAATATTGTGCACATTATTTGTGCTGCAATCACCATAGATGTTTACTAACCATGAAAAGGTGAAGAATCAGGAAGAAAGAGAGACAGAGAACAAAGAAACAAATGAAGAAAAGGAAGAGGAGGAAAGCGGGATCAAAAGCCAAAGTGGGAGGATCAGAAAAAAGTTAGAAGAAAACAAAAACAGAGCAGGGGAGAGTCATAATTATACCAATCGATACCAGAGAAGGAGGAGAGAGCATGTGTGATTAATAGCGTGTCAGGAGCAAGGCCTGATGGGAGAAATGCTTTATAATTAACAGGGTGGTCAGCATCATTTTTATTCCCTGGAGGGGTGGGTTGTGCACATTCAGTGTGTGTGTACACACGCTACACAGAGAAAGGCTTTTTTAGACTTATTTCTCTGACAATAAGACGTCTGTTGATCACATAGCTTGTTTTCCACCACATACAAGCTTTGCCAAGACCGTTTAATTATCATTGAAATCCTCAATACAGGAAAACAAATAAAAAGAACAACTGAATTCTACATCTGTTTCTTTTGATTAGTTTGCATTATGTTGCACAGATGTATCTGGGTTAAAAAAAAATACAGCATTATTTCAGTATGACAGAAATATTGAGTCAGTCCCCATCAACATGGCAAATATGGCTACCTTTTACTGTTTTGTGCTTATTTGAATTTCCTGGTCTTTGTCTGTAGTAAAAGTCATAAAAAGTGTATGTGTGTGTGTGTGTGGTTGATTGAATTCTTTATCAGCTACCATCTGGGTTGCGATTTTCACTGATGCTGGACTATCTAATGAAAAAGTAAAACCACACCAATAAAGAGATGTATTTGGCTTCAAACCACAAGAAATTATTTTGGTGCTGTAGTGAACTGCCCTGCATGTTAAAATGTTATGTAATGAACACACAAAAAAAAAAAAATGATTCAACTTTAAGCCAACAAATAATTTTCTCTGTCAAACAGGAACATACATCAAACACTTTCCAGAGTGAGAACATGGAGAAATCCAGCAAGACAGACAGATGACAGAGAGGGAGGAGTTGGGATCAGCGGGTGGAGGGAAGGAGGGAGGGAGACAAATGAGGAGATGGCGATGCTTGAATCCAGCAGGTGACCTCATACTGTATTACTGTACAAGGCGTCCTTCCTCCCTGTCATTGCTGGTCATAAAGAAGATGGCAGCATTTGGCATACATCCCTAGCAACTTGCAGCTTTGCCCAAAATGACAACTCGACACATCATTTTCCGTGCAGCTGGCATTTTCTCTTATTACGATACCGAATCCCTGTGACACACTGCTATTCTTAGAGCTATAGAGGTTAGACTCAGGAGCTGGTGCTCTCATTTCTGCTACGAATGACACCTATAGAGGAAAATAGAGCATCTATTAGAGTCTGTAGCTTCTCTCTTTCTTCTCAAATGACAAAAAAATAAATATGAAAATGTTGATTTTCTTTAAGCCATCATCAATAAATGTGAATTTGGTTGAGGGACAAGAGAGAAGCACATCTTGGTTAAAAATTTAAAAAAAGGCAGATTCTGTGACATTTAACTATTGATCGATACCAGACTAGACCGATGAAGTAGTTTTTGTTACAGCATCATTTCCTCTTCTTTCTGGTGAGCTCCAGCTAAATAAAAAGTCAATATTTTATTAAAGAGTTCCACATGCCTCTTGGCAACAAACATCAAGAAACTTTAAAGCCTGTTTAAAATTTCATTATGAAATTAGTTTTTATTTCTAAGAGAAGTTGACAGAAAAGCTTTTCATGCAACGTACCAGCAGAACAGAATAGCTCTTACCTGTGTACAGGGAGATGTAGGCTGAGTCTATCACTTCATATTTCAGACCGGGGAGGAATGGACGCCACTGTGTGTGAAAGCAGAGAGTGAGAGAAAAAGGGAATTGAGTGTGAAAGTATAAGGTGAGCAGAAATCCTCCATCACGGTTTGGAGGCTAAACTGTGACTCTCACTCTCTGTGTTATTGATCTTAGCAACATCACAGGATCAATCTGATGCTGGGTTTATGTATAAACACACTTAACCAGAGAGAGAGGAGGCAACAGAGAGGAACGTGAACGTGAATAGAGGACAAGAAATGTGACGCCATGGGGGGGGGGGGGTAAGGAAATTGAGAAATGAGCAAAGAACAGCAAAAATCCAGAGAAAATAGACCCTGAAGAGAGCCACAGGAGTAAGACAGTGACAAGCAGGTGTAAAAAGGAGCATCTAGTAATGACCTGAAAACAGAGAGAAGCCTAGAGAGAGCAACAAAAGGGAGCGAGAGTGAGAAAGAGAGAGCAAGACAAGCTACAATTCTTTTAAATAGATTTCACAATTACCACGTCACTTCTGGTTACCCAAGATATAATCACAGGAGACAGGTCATTTTCTAACCCTCCGGTTGAGAATACAAATATAAACACCCTCCTCAGGCTCATGCAAATGCCCTCACATGTGTTTGCACACACACACATTAACACATTCGCTGCTTTAGTTTTTCTGGCACACATTTTGTCAGGAATGTAGCACTAATAAACACACCAATTGCTAATATTAAAAGTCCAAAATCCAGCATCTTTTCTACGCTACGCCTTAATACACGTGCTGACACATTTGCGCAGAAGCACACGTATCCACACAAGTACTCATATACAAGAGACAAACAAGGACACGGTGCGACGTCATGCTGAGCAGCAGCAGGGAGCAGCTCAGCAGGCCATCCAGGACTTCACCATTGTGTCATTATTTCATTGTGATTGTCCTCAAGGTCAAGTCAGAAGGCTGACTCAAGAAAGGACAAAAGAAAAAAAAAAAAAAAAAGGACCACACGTGAGATGTAACTTAAAAGGTTTATTTTTACCCATTACAGAAATGTTTCAACACATGTAATGACGTCTTTCCACAAAATGAGCGGAAGAAACCAAATGTAACCAAACAAAGTCCACAAGATAACGGGCATTTAAAGACCTTTGATTCTGCCCCCCAGGCCTCCACAGGGCAACATAGTAAGTAGGAAAAGCCTGTTCACTGACCTGTTGTGCAGACATATGCAGCTCAAACGCACTGCAAACTGCAAAGTCAAGGTGTTCAGTCATATTGAATTTCACTTGGATTTCAAAATTTCTGCAATTAGCAACATTAGATCATTTCCTCTCACTCATTTGAAAATGCAAGAGCCTTGTAGGACTCACAAATGTGTCTGCAATTTGGCAACGACAATCATTTATGAAATATTACCACCATTGTGATTTGCGAGAAAACAGTAGAAATATGACGTGGTCCTCTTTTCCAATTGCAAGCAAGTCAAGTGAATTTTATTCATATAGCCCACAATCACAAATTTGCTTCAAAAGGCTTTAAAGTCTCTGCAGCATAAGACGACCTCCATCCTTAAGCCAAACATATATTTCTGCGTCTGCAAGTACGTGAGGGTCCGCGTGACATAAATTTCGTCATCAGAGGGTGTACGCGTAGGCTCTGTGCGGACATCCGCATACCTCCAATTTGTTGTGACCGCGCAGACAGTCCTGGCCATTACGCTGTCTTCCTGTAGCCGTCGATCTACTGCGCATGTGCGGAATGCATCCTCCAAGCGGACTCCAGAAAGTAGTATAAACAGAGCTACTACGCGTCTGTGGTGTCCGAGCTGTCTGTGTATGCGCCTGCTCGAGAGTGTGTCAGTGGCTTTAGACCCTCAGTTATGAAAAGGAAAACCTCCCTAAAAACTTATCAACCTCAGAAACCTCAGGAAGAGAAACAGAAGAGATGGACAGACATGCAGTAGAGGTTGTATGTACAGAGTAGACAGAAATAACTTTAGTAAAATTACGCAATGGAGAAACATGAGACTGACAATATTAGGTGGAATCCAAACCTGTGTGCATTCTTTGCAGCTTTGGAGCTTTTTTTGCCTAATTTCAGAATAGTCAATGACAGTCAGCACTGTGACTAGTGGTTTGCAAAGCATTTTAGCTACACGCACGTGTGCGTGCGTGTGTGTGTGTGTGTAGGGAGAGGGTCATCACAAGGTTCTTCCTTCTCTAGGATCAGTGGAGCGTAATACTGCTACTGTCACATCAGCCTTAAGAGACACACACACAGCACTTGACATAGCGCATGTGTACCCATGTAGCCTATTTTACAGCTTTTTGTGAATTTCTCCTGTTCATTGTTTGCCCTCACAGATTCTCTGATTAATTCTGCCGAGGGAGGTACTGACCCGGTGTGTACATAGACGCGTGTTTGTGTGTGTAACCTTATATGTGCACGTACACACAGTATTTGTCGTGTGTGTGTGTGAATGTGGGTGTGTACTCTCTGTGTGTGCGGGTGTGTCTTGTGTGAAATAGTGTTGACAGGGAGCAGTGGGAGGATGCAGAGGCCCGCTTGCTGGCCCCACAAAGTTCAACGGAGAGGAGAGAAAAATCAATATCCAAGGGGAAATAATAAAAAAGTACCAATCGCAGAGCAAAATGGCAATGGGCAACCAGCAGTGTGGTTTCATCACGTTTCATCATGCCTGGACCATCCAGTGACAGATGAGGTTTTGATATTGTTTTCACTCAGCTGGCCAAAAGTGGGTGTTGCTCCGACTCATACTGTGTGGTTTGATGCCAGTTGGACACACAGACAATACTTTCATTTCAGCTTACACACACACACACACACATGTAGTTTGCCTGTGCTTTCATGAGGCGCAGGTTATTTTTTATCCCTCCATTATCAGGAGTTTATTGCTTTAGAGCGAGCTGACTGCTGGCTGCCGTTGTTGTGTTTGTTTGCTTCAATTCAATCGGCTGCTCCAAAGCCTAAGGCGTTATGGATATGGAGTTGTTTTGTTAGTGTGACACGTAACAGGTAATGAAATAATGAAACTATCTGACCTTTCCCAGTTTATGTAAAAATCAATTTAGATTTGAGGTCCAATAAGATTAATAGAAAGTAAACACTTCCATTTAGTGGCCTCAGAATCCTGTTCTGGATTTTCTGAGGAATAAATAGGTTTATTTTTATTTTTTCTTTGAGGTTTGCTAATTCGTTCCAAGTTGGTTGCACCAAATTTTCTTAACAGCACAAACTGCTGAAACCGCAATTGCTTGTTTCATCCTGATGAATGCCACCTGTTCATGAGTAGGTGCACATTTACCATTATTATTTTGGATTTAATCATTAGCATTACCAATGCCCAAAAAAATTGCTATATAAGGCCACCTGTTCCACTTCATTTGTTTGATTTATTCATAAAAAAATCACTTATGAGTAAAAAAAAAAAAAAAAAAAAAAAAGAATTTCACACCGCTGAGATTCAAGTCCTGCTGTCAGAAATCAGCAGAAGAACACATAACTAATTTAGCAGTGTCAGTAGTCGTACTACGGGACCCAAGACAATTCAAAAATATTAAGAAGCTGCATACAATGTGTCATCAAATCAGAGATACTGTATACTGTGACATAAAAAAGAAGGAATGGTTTAAGATGAAGTTGGAAATGTTTTTAAAAAGCAAAGCAGTCCATAACCTAGATGAGAGGCGTGCAAGAGGATGTGACAGTTAGATAGACAAGACAATATAAGCCTAAGTAAGTAAGTAATGTTATTTATATACTGTTGCACGTTTCAAGAGCAGAGATGTCACAAAGGGCTTCACAGAGGAAATAAAGCATAAACATACATACAGACATAAAACACAATAAAACAGAATAAATAGAAAATAGAAAAAATACACAAAGGCAAGTCTGAACAAATGGGTCTTAAGGCTGCTTTTTGTGTCCACAGTGTCCACAGATCTTAAGTCCAGAGTTCCAAAGTCTAGGAGCCACAACCTCAAAAGCACAGTTCACTGTGTTCACTTTCTCAATCTTACTTACACACACCTGCAAGGCTTTTCTTTTCACAAAGAAAAGTCAGTGGCAAAGCGGACAGCAGGACAAAACAGATGTTAACAAGCCTGACGACACCTGCCTGAGGGAACAAGGCCAGAAGAGACTGAGACTGCACTGTTGTAATTAATTTATTTTACCTTTACTCTTACTGGGTAGGTTGGATGAGCATGCATGTTCGTTAAAATTACTAAATGTCTGAAGGCAGGACAACTGGGAGACAATATGATAATGAGTTTACAAGATGTAATGGAAAAACACACACAGCTGATGATATTTACTATATATATATATACTATATATATATATATTACATATATATTACATATATATATTACACATATATATATACATATATATACATACATATATATATATACATATATATACATATATATATATATATATATATACATATATATATATATACATATATATATACATATATATATATATATATATATATATATATATATATATGTATATATATATATATATACATATATATATATACATATATATATACATATATATATATATATATATATATATACATATATATATATATATATATATATATATATATATATATATATATATATATATATATATATATATTACATATATATATTACATATATATATATATGTAATATGCTCTATAATGATTGGTGCAGATTAGATAAAAGATTAGATAAAAGCCCTGCAGAGTTTCACACATATGGCTCATTTTTGAGCATGTATTGTTGTAATCTTCAGCACGGAATGTGATTAATCTCTGTGCATGTAGCATCTAGAAAGTTCACATTAGATCCACTAAATACTGAGACAGTCACAAATAGAGTGGAAGTTGTTAATGAGGTGATGGAAATGGTAACAGTTCCCACTCTTGCCAGGACTGTTAAACTTTCCTTCACCACCTACTCAGTCTGTGATCGCTCATTTTGAATTTGAATGAAAGGTAAAACTGTTTTGATGCTTTGCTGATACCACTGTAGAAACTTCATACGATGAAAGTTGACAGCAGCATGAGGGCTCTCATTGACCTGCCTTCGCGTTTCCGTTGCCAGACAACTGTTTGCCCACAGAAACAGTGACTTCATTGAGAATGACATATTGCTAACAAGCCAAGAATTATGTCCGGTGGGCAAAGTGACAGCTAACAAGCTCGTGAAAGCACACATTAATAAGTGATGACCGTGTCCTGTTATATTTTGGTTAGGGTTAGGGGAAAGTAGCCCTTTTTATTTTAAAAGAGAAGCGCTCATATGTAGCAACACCAACTGGTGTCTACAGACGTGTGAAATATGTAATAATATAATCTGATTTAGAGCTCTTACATGTTGTTTTTATAACAAACATTAATATTGAATAATTAATCACATGATAGAAAATTTTGATTGGCATTGAAAATATAAGTTTTGATGACAGCAAAAGTGCAAGTAAAGCAGTCTTTGATGAACTTACTGGGTGATATTATCCGTATCCATTTGTAGACTGTCTGAAAGTAGTCACCTGTGGCTGATTAAATCCCTTCAGCCAACTGAGAGCAGCAGGACAGATTCATGTTTTATGTACAGTATGTTATATGTTTCGGAAGACAGCATTATACATTTGATATCTGAAATACTACTTCTGTGGTTTTTATTCAACAGAGACATAGTTTCTCAGCTGTAACTTTGAGCTTTGTGAAAAAAATGTACAAATGTGAAGGACTTCTGGCAGAGACTGAGCTCACTCTACAAACTGACCTAATCGGCACTCTGATATTTATTGGCAGTATGCTTGCCAGAGCTCTTCAAAACAATGTGGGAGGGCATGAAAATCTTTCTACAGATGCTTCTGTTGGCTATAGTTAGCCTTTCAATGCCGTGTTTAAGACCTGAATTTAAATAGGGACGCATTTGTTTCTCAAGAATAGGAATAACATATGTGCGATGACAAGAAATGACAAGAAAAAGGTACTGATGGGATACAAGAAAAGTTATGACAGCTTTGGTAGGAAGAGAAACAACGTGTGAATTCTAACATTGGCAGTAAAATGTAGTGTGGTGCTATGGTGCTGCCCACTGACAGGCACTTGGCAGCAGAGCATCAAGGAGAGACTCCTGACAGACTCTGAACAGACACCTCCCCAACAGAGCACTGAAGACGCAGGACTGCTGGTGTTTTGACGCTTTGCTGATACCAGTGTAGAAACCTCATACGATGAAAGTTGACAGGGATGCGGAAAGGGAAGAAGAGCCGAAAACAGCACCTAACCAAAAACTACAGCATGGAAACAAGGACATAAAGCTCCTGACTGATTATGCTCTTATTTCAATTGACAACTAAATAGAACTAAACACTTGCATGCTAGAGGATAAATGCCACTCTGCATTCCCTGTCACACTGACATGAAAACAGTGGCTTGTTTTTCATGTCATATCATGTCTTGCCTGGGGACAAAGGAACAATATTCAAAGAGATATGACGAGGTGGATACAGAGACGGGGTGTTTGATTTTCTGTGTTGAATTATACATTAGCCTAATTCTCTCAGACCAGACATTTCAGAAAGACAAATGAGCTCAATATCCATAGCAATTACTGGCGTGTCGTAGTCAGTGTGTTTACAGCGATGCCCTGTGTGCTCAGAGGGGAAGCTAGTTAGTCACACTAACATTCTCACTAGATACAAATGAAGTAAAACTTACATGACCGAATGTCGTGGCACCCACCGTAAACTGCGATGTGTTTTCTCTGTAACCGCATGAATTCACTAAAACGTATGACAAGGACACGCAGGTCAACCTGATGGCTACTGGAGAAGAGATAACACAGGAATATCTAGCCTGATCTAAATATGACTAGAGAGAAAATAGACATAAAATCAATGTTTTTGGACTAAGTGAGCATAACACAGACCTGACTGAACATGTAAAATTGCTTTAATATGCTAGTACTGACACAGCCAAAGGCAGATTATAAAAACATCCAATGATAAAACACATTAGCAGAATGTAATCTGACAAATTCATCATGACCTGAATGTTAATGCAACGGTGCCTGCAACCTTCAATCAAGTGAAACTCAAGTTGCTTGAGAACTTCTTTAATCCAAGTATTAATGAAATATGGATCTAAAAGTGACGTAAACATGAAAACTTTACTCTGAAGCTACCAGACAGGGAACAGATCTGGCTGATCTTTCTAACCAGAAATGTGACGTACTGACAAACCGCTACATGCTCAGAGCCATTAAAATTAAATACTTAAAGGACCAATGTGTAGGATTTAGTGGCATCTAGCAGTGATGTTGCAGATTGCAACCAACTGAATACCCCTCCCATCACCTTCCCTTTCCAAGCGAGTAGCAGAACCCACGGTGGCCATGAAACCCATGAAAAACGTGAAAAACCCTCTCTAGAGCCAGTGTTTGGTTTGTCTGTTCTGGGCTACTGTAGAAACATGGTGGTGCAACATGGCGGGCTTCGTGGAAGAGGACCTGCTCCTTCTGTAGATATAAAGGGCTCATTCTAAGCTAACGAAAACACAATGATTCTTAGTTTCAGGTGATTATACAGTAATGAAAACATACTTATGAATATTATATTCCATTTCTGCCAATAGACCCGTCTAAATCTTACACACTGGTCCTTTAAGTCACCATTTTCAAATAATATACTTTCCCACAGATAACAAGCAGTGTGTCTGAGATTCAGCAGTGCAGAGAAGCAGGATAAAGATAATGTCTTGATAATGACAGTTAACATGACAAGGACACAATGAATCTAGTTTCCTTTTTAGTGTTAAAATGGTATGTCATGTGTGGGCATGTGGTCTTTGGGGTGTGTTTGATCAAATCTGCATTTATGTCCATGTCTTGCACTTTTCATTGTCCTCACAAAGAGGGAGAGCAGAGGGATGATCATTCTGTAATTACAGTCATATTAACTGGCATTGATGGTGCTCTCTAGAGGATAAGACATGGCAATAAAAGCATCTCATACCATTAAAGACCTTTTGTAATTGAGGCAAATGTTCATGCTGCTGTTCCTGTTTTTTCCCATACACTCATATACATGAACTCTTGGAGATGGAGGTGCCAAAGGACAAGGCCAAGTTGAAATGTTATCTCACAAACAATAGCTGAATTGGTCGCAGTGATGTTGCAGACAATGCTGACAATGTAATAAAAACTTTAAAAAATGGAAACGCTAATGTATGCGCAGTAATGATAAAGAGTGTAATTAAATAAAACAAAGAGGACCAAAAGATAAAGTTAAAAGTGGGGAAAAAAAGCACCTGAAAAAGCAAAGGAGAACCAAACTATAAAACCATAGTAAAAACCAAAAAGTGAATTGAGGCGAAGAATATGACTCCATATGTTTTAGAAAGCTGCTGAACTAGAGTTAACCCTGAAGAGTGTTGAAGTGGTGAAGAAACTGAGAGAAAGTTAATTTATTTCCAAAAGTATAAAGACACACACAATATAGTTTAACAGCTGGCTCCAGGTCGCACCGACCACCACTTTTTATATTGAGGAGGGAATATACGTGAGGCAGATGTTGAGAGGCCTGTGTGTACGGTTGCGAGTCGGCAGGGGTGGGGTAGACGAGTGTGTGAGAGTGTGTGTGCGCATACATGGGCGTGTGTATTAATTGGTGGACAGTTTCAGAATTGGCCTGGCAGGAGTGATAAAACAGGGCCATTAAAATCCTGCATTTAAATCCCACACCCCTGCCTCTCCATAAACTTGCCATTACTAATTAAGGCGTGACTTTCTTCTCTTCTTTCTCGCACTCCCTCTTCCTCCCTCTTCACACCGTTTAATGGCCAACACTTTCCTTCATTCTGTCACATGGCTAGCAAGAGACGTTTTTTCCATTAGGCCAGTGGAAAGGCCCTGTGTTTCTCAGACAAAGATCCAGATGGCAATTAAGAAACTTAATGAAACTGCTGCTCACTAAATCTTCTATCATCTCGTGTATTCCATTCAAAAACAATCATCACTCTAAAGAGACTTTATTTGAAGTTAATTGAAGGGAAACACTTTAGTCAGGAGTGCAATGGAAAGGTTCAGTCAGAGTGCAGGTTTGGTAACAACTCGTCCTAGCAGCTCAACAATCTCCTCATTCATTGGCCTGCTGCTCATACATACAAACACAGTTGTTTCCATCCCCTTGGGGAAGGAACAGTGTATTCCTAACCTGTCTCTTCCTGCCACTAATGCTGCTTATGTTCCGCCTTCCTGTAGCCGCTCTCCCTAATTCGTTCACACAACGGAGAAGAAAGGGGAGAAAAAGGTTTCTCATTTTCTTGCCAAAAGGTAAGACTGCGCCTGTGTACCATCTGATATTTACCCCTTCTCGTTTCTTTATAACAAGCGCTGCTAAACAAATACATTCCCAGAGGAACAGCCCACCTTTGACCATGCAATCACAGCTTGGCACAGAACACAAAAGAAAAAGCTGTGAATCCACGCTATCTGCTCTTTAACAAATGAGTGCCTGGGTTTCTGCGGCTTTATGTGAGCCCTGGGCTTATGCTGTTGTGGGCCGGTCACGGTAAATCTGCTATTTTTGTCAAGGTGTGAAATGTATTCCGCTGTCAGATCACACACAGGGGCCGCACTAAGACGGCGTGCCGTACACACATGCAATGCACACAGTCCCACACACAATCGTGATTTGCTGCATGACTTTTATATGCTTCATTAAACTGTTTCTACTAGTACAAACCCACTTTGATGGCCTCATGGGTAGTTGACTGAGAGGGAGGAGAGAGAGAGAGAGAGAGAAAGAGAGGGAGAGTGAGAGAGAGATTTTCACATGACCTTGATTCTCCTGTAGACATAATCACATGAGCAGTTTTCAAAGTCTGTTAGGAAGTTAATGATTTGAGGTAGAAAGAACAGGAATATTTCATATGTAGGCTAATCAATACTTTTATATTAACAACAAAAAAATGAACATACGAAATGGCAAAGGAGTTGTTCGTAATGACAAACTCGAAGAGAACTTCACTTTGCAGTTTCTCTCAGCTCTACGTAGCGTTTTAGCGTCTTTCAGCTCATTGTTTTGGTACACTCTGACTGCTCTCATCAGCGTTGTTTCCGGTCACAGTAGGCAGCTGTTTTCAGTGAAAAACCCAAATAAAAGCCCACTATATGCTACCTGCCCAGCACCAAACAGCCAGACAGACAAAGTTAGCTAGTGAATATAAAGCGGAGCATTTAACATCTAGGCCAAAACAGAGCTGCAAGCAGAGTGTACTTTATATTGGACTTGCTTTCGCCAGAAACAGCTCAAAATGTTGCTCCATGTCTGCTGGATGTGTAAATAGGCAGTTGTTTGTTGTTTGTTTATCAACTGTATATGTCAATGTTGTGCTTATCTACCAGGAATGTGTGCTTGCACATACATGATTGGTCAGTGCTGCTCGATGACGTTACATTACATTGAGTCAGCTTCAGCTTTCTTGCCAGATGACCCTGCATTTTTTTGCCAAACTCTCTCCATCGCTGTAGTCTCATTGAAAGGAATAGAGGATGCTGCATTTTTTGACGCAGTGCTGTTGTCGGTCTGGACACTGCCGAACACCTACACACAGGCGACCATCACAAGGGGTAACTGTTCCAACAGGAAGGACACAATAACAGTGCATCCTCCTGGCTTTAATTTCATTATTCATCACCGACTTATTCTGTTTGTCCTTTCCAGAGGCTCTTCAAATAAATGGGAAGGTATTTGTTTTCCACTGGGAAGTGGTTGTCACAGGCCGTAATTTATTAGTCACACTTGTAAATCATCAGCAGAATATTCATAACACGCCCACACCGACGACCCGCAACATCCCTCAGCAACGGTATAGTACTTGGGAGACCTGCCAACAGGACATTTCGATACTGCTTGTTTTGAAACTCAGGGAAAACACCACCGTGGGTAGTTACCAGCAGATTGTGCCAATTTCCCAATCTCAAACTAAGTATCAGTGAGGCATGGTACACACACACAGTCCTCTGTCTACATCTCATCTCTCACTGGATTCATGTGTGACCCTCCTGGCACTGCAGAGCTATCCGCGGGGGGTGCTCCTCACATCACCCTATCAACTCCTCTCTAAAAACCATGGCACCCAGAGGCAGCCAATCTGCGCTGAACAACACTGAACAGAATGAAGGTTGGAGAGACTAGTAGAGAAACACAGAAAATGTGTCCAGGGTGAAGGAGTGGTGAAGTGACGAATGGCTTGTAGATAAATGGTGAAAAAAAAGAACAAAAATATTACATGACAGTTAAGTCTATAAAGACCCGGGAAGAAACTAACAAGAAGTAATAGGAAGACAGAAATGAAGGTAGAGGAAAGTAGCTAGAGGCACTCAGACAGAGAAGGGAGTCTGCAGGAGAATAAAGACAGAATGAGAAAGAAGTAAAAAATCATTAACCTTGAGGGTGCAAAAATGACACTGAAGTTCTGTGATAGAAGGTAGCAACTCCAGCGGTACCGCTGCTGCTCTGCTGATGATGATGGTCACCATGATGATGATAACCCGGGGCTTGTAAAAAGTTTCATTCCATACACACACCAGTGATCTCTTTTTATCATCTGCCCTCCTACTCAAAGTACAGAGCTCACACGAGGCATGTGGGATCTCGTTTGAAACTTCATCTCGAAATTAAGCCCCACTCATCTCTGAGCTTTGCCTGAGGTGCAGAACACCACTGCTGAGAGAGAAATGGTGCAGGGGAGAGTCGAAGCGAACAGGAGAGAAAACAGAGAGTTAGAGAAGAAAGAGAAGAAGTACAGAACAAAGATACAGAGAGAGGAAAACCCGGCCAGGAGTGGGCGAGGAAAAAAGAGGAGAGAGAGAGAGATGACACATGGGAGTAATGGAAAAACAATTGTTGAGAGAGTTGATGCTCTACACCCTTTAGAAGGAAAAGTCAGAGCGACAACAAGGAGGGCATTTATTGCATATGGTTATGACCGCATGAGTCCATGGAAAAAGGAGGAAAATGCAAAGTAATGTACAGTTGAGCGGGGTGGGGGGGGGGGGGGGGGGGAGCTTTTCCGCTTCAAACGCTTCCTTTCATTTCTCACCTGCTCAGCCAGCACTCTGACACTGTTAAACACAGGCTGCAAGTGAAAACTAATTGCAAATTTTCCAAAGAAGAATTTTTCAAAGATAAATGAAATGACTGGAGGGAAAAAGAGATGTAGAGACAGAAGCAGACAAAGTGTGAGTGTCCTTATTCTGAACGGATCCACTCACCCCAACTTCCACGTGATCGGAGCCCTTGTCGTCCTGCTTGTGGAGGATCTCGAAGTAGTATCGTCTGGATGAGATCAGGCTGCGGGGAGATGAGCGGAGAGAGAGGTCTTATTAGATATTTGACAAAAAAATACTGCGGCTGTCATTGCCTGGAGACCTACCAGCAGTATGTCTTTGAGAGATTTGGGGTGACCAAAAACTGAAGGTATAACTACAGGTACAATCATTTTATGAGGCAGCAGTGGAGTAAAGTAAACAGTTTGACTTTAAAAGCACAGAATAGTCATAGAAAACTAATGTCAATTGGACCTGAGCGTTAACAGGTTAATCAGCCTAGAATGCAACTCTGTGCTACAGGCAAGATGGCTTTTATTCAGCCTCGGGCCCCTGAATAAAACACTCTTTCTGAGACTGTGAAGGAGAAAATCGATGCTCCACATAAATCAACATTTTACACTTATACAAGCTCCAGTATTTCTCAGGAACCCCTGGTTAGACAGAGTAAAGGTCTGATTTAAACTTTTACTGTATATTGTTATTTCCTGCACTGATAAAACACACACACACACACACACACACGCGCACACACACAGCCACAATGCTTTATTCTAATCAAAAACACATCTCAGATAATAGGCCAGCATCTGCTGCTGAATGAGAGACACCACAGCACTCCTCCACACATCATTAGCTCTCAAAACACACACACACACACACACACACACACGCAGTAATAGTCAAACACACACATGCATGGGCGATGAATAAAAAACATTCCTTTGTATGTATATACAATACATATCTACAGTGTAGTGAAAGCATGTGTGTTTTATTCATAGACCAGCTCTGCTTATAGGAGTAAAACGGCACTATAACTGGGAAAAACCAATTCCTATAAACAAGATCATGTTAATTCATGTTCACTGCAGCCTGGCAATTTGTGAAACATTTGCTACTCTGAACTTCGGAGTCATTTGGCTCCTCCATATTCATGTGCTCTGATTCGCTAAGATATGTGATGGATCGCTCTTTTATTTTCATTCATTTTCCTTCTTTGTTTCTGTTTTCTTTGATGTTCCCCTTTCTCTCTCCTGTCTCTCCTCCCGAAGCAAACACAAGCTCATCTTCTTTGATGAAATGTGTTTTGATTTCAAAGTAGTCCCACAAAAACAGGAGATAACATGAGAAGGAGACAATGCAAGTAAACAGTAAAAAAAAAAAGTTTGTTGCATGATGTTATCCTTGTTCTAGAAAGTAGAACTAGACATTAGAATTTTTGTAATTACAGATGTCCATCATACGCTCCCAGAGTGACGTCTGCAGAACCCAAATGTAATCAATTTACAGGATGCAACACAAAGAAAAGTGGGAAATTCAATGGCAGTGAACTTTTTTGCTTGTTAAATGACTTAAACAATTATTAAATCATTAAAATCATACTACTGGACATACATGTAGATGCCTGGTCTGTCATGAAATCCAGACAATTACCTGAATTACAGTTAGAGTGTTGATGTAGTTTACAGTGTGCGTGTGTGTGTGTTTGTTCCTGATGTGGGAAGGATGGATGTTGAAAGGGAAGGACAAAGGCTGAAGGGGGGAGGTCACGTGTTGCCCCGTGCACAAACGCCGCCGCATCATCTGGCAGCCCAGCGATCTGTATCCAATAAATCATTGCAGGTGCAGGAGAGCAGTGACAGTGTGCTAAGGTCACTCTCTCATGAATAGGGAACATCCCTCAGTGCAGCTGCTGAAACGGCACTCAGCGAAGTTAAGTGCCACTTTAGGCTCCTGGCACCCTGCTTGCCCTTTGCCAAATGATTCAAACATAATGCCATCCCTGCTTTTTTATTTTTTTATTTTTTTAAACCAAAGAAAGAAAAAATATCTTATTTCACATTCACCTCAGACAAAACACGCAGTCAAAAGACAAAAGATTAGATTAGATCAGATGAAACGTTAATGAATATAATGGATATTTGGGGAAATTGAGTAATCAGCATCATCTCAACCAGATAACAAGGCAATATTTTGTCTATAGTCAAAGATACATTACATGAAAATTTTACTAAATGGAAAAACACAAAGAGGCATCTATTAGACAATTGAATCTCACCGTCCCAATTCTACCAAATTCAATTTTAGGTTGACATGTCACATCTTTCATTCGACATCCTGAACTGAAACTGATATTTTTTCGGCGGTCTTCGTTTATTGAGTTGCTGTCCCTGAGCGGACGACTGTAGATGGTTTTAGGGAATATTAGTACATTTCCTGACCCTTCATTAGATTGTCTATTTCGCCCCATAATCTGACTCCATCTGGGGGATAATCTAATGTCAGAGCTGACAGGATGCAGTCTGCCGCCACAATGTTTCTGTGTCAGGCTGATATGCAACCATAGAAGTGGAGGGCTACACACTTAAAATTAATAACCATCCTACAGATATATGCACAAAACTCTCAAAGTGCATCCTATATTGTCTGTCAGCATTTGATGATCTCTTTCTTCTAGCCTCTTCTCACTCTCAGAAGCTCAAAAACACATGTGAGCTTAAATTTAAGGAGTGACAGAGTGGCAACTCAGCCAATACAAACCTGTTTACCTGTTGTAAGATAGATAAGACGGCAAGAAGGCAGATAAGACAATACACTCAAGCCCACAGACACAAAATCACACACACACACGGCAGATAGCAGGTGTATCAAAAGCAGCAGAGAGAGAACGGAAACAAACAAAAGGATCATATCACACTGAGAAACAAGGATGGATAAACAGAGGAAGGAAGCAGAGCATCAAGTCATATTCACATACTTTTCTTTCTTTTGTTTAGCTATTTCCTTTTTATTTCCTATCTGTGAAATAAAGTAATTTTGCCTGCCAATTCAGTAGCAATTTCATTTTTGGTTCATATCATTTCATTCCACTGCTGAGGTGAGAAATCTGCAGTCGGTCGACAGTTATTTCCTTTTTTTTTAAAGTTTGCATGGTTTCTTTGTGTGTTTATATCTTATTTTTTCAGTTTAGCGTGAATAAGATGCATATTCTTTATCAAAATAGAAGACGGAACATAATCTAGATGGGGCCAAATACAATACGGTCAGAGACAAGGAAGAGAGATGTAAAGAAATGGAGCTGAGAAGGAATTTGAAATACTTTAAGGACCTCAACTCTGTCCAAAAGTCTTATATTAAACTTAAAATCTACAGAGAAAGATGTAAGACAAACAAAGGAGGAGCACAAAGTAGGAGGGACAGAGGTGTTTTGCACGTGCACAGGTCTATGTGTGTGTGTGTGTGTGTGTGTGTGTGCGTGCACTGGTGACACCAGTCTTCCTGTGATAGATGACGAGGCGGGCTTCGGTTGCGAGAGATGAAGAGACAGAGAGACAGGAGGAATGAAAGATGGAGGAGTGATAAATAGCAAATGAACAGCAGAGACAGAGAAGGAATTATAAATGCTTTCTGTGTCTTTAAATACATTACAGTGAATATCACTGAGACATAATTTCATACAGAACGCCACGCCAGATGAGAAAAAAAAAAAACATAAAAAGAGCAAGTGAAGGGCAAATGAGAGATGGGAGAGGAAAGAATGGCTATTAGCGTGTGACTCAAAGGATGAGTAGAGGACACAAAACAAGAGTCTAATTGCCTGACTAATTGGAGTCTTTGTTTCCAGTTTTCCTTCATTGGGCTTAACGGATAGAGACAGACAAAGAGGCTTGACTGGGCTGGATAACACAAGACGGGACTGTTGGAGCTTAACAGTATTCAGAGAGTATCATTGCTGCCCAAAGTCTGCTGGATTTGTATGAAATATTCATTTGGCACAAACATATAGAGAAGTGTTTTTTTTTTTTTAATCCTGCTGAGAGACAAACTCCTTTTAAAAGCATCTTAAAGAAATCTGTTGGGCTGCAGGTTTGTCTAAAGAAATATACAAAAGCTTGGGTGCACAACAGCCTAAAAACCTGAACACAGTTTGACACACATTCACATACACACGCCCTCAGTGTTACTAACCTGGTTTGCAGTGAGTAGATCTGAGTGCTGAGTGAAATGGAGACAATATACTTTCTGCCCTTGGTAAATACCAGCCCTCTTTCTCTGATTCTACCGTCATCATATTGTCTCCTATCTGCCCGCCGGCTACAGCAATTTCCTGATTCTACTTTTCCAGTATCTCTTCTCTGTTTCCAACTTAATTTCTCATTAATGCTATCTGACTGTCAACCTGTCCCCATCTCCCTCTCTTGCCTGATTTCTCCCTCTCTTAATACCCACAGGTGGCCTTTAAATAAAAGACTGTGCTCGGCGAGTGCTCTCCTCTCAGCTACATTAATGATACCAGTGTTTAGAGCTGCCCCAAGGAGACGCACAAACTTCACTTTTTTCCCCTCCGCTCTCTCCCCTCTTCACTCCATTTCTCATGCATTCCTCTAATCCATCAGAGAGCTATCACGCTGCTCTTCCCTGCAGCCTCAATAAATCCTCTTTCTTCCATCCCCTCCCTTCACTCCATCCACCCCCCTCTCCTTCATCCCCTGCTCTCCCCGCTTTCTCTCTCCTCTTCTCCGGTATCTTGTCCAACGCCTCTCTCCAGTGCTTCTCGCACGTCTCTTCTCCCTCTATCAACCGCGTCCAATTCCCCCATATGTAATTATCTAATATGGCGTTACAGCATTACTATCTCCAATGCTTTTTCTTCTACACACCTCCACTTCACCCTTTTCTCACTTTGATTTTGTATTAACACTCCATCTCCTCTCTCACTGGCCTGAATGCGTGGACATGTGAAGAAGAAAAAAGAAATCGTTACAGTATCTCACAATTCCTTGCTCTCCAGGGGTTTCGTGTGTGTGTGCTACACTGAGATGCAGAGGCATATTTTCTTTTCATCACAGCAAAGCGCTACTACAATTATTGCATTACGTCACGGTCAAACAATACTGCATGTACAAACTTGCAGAGATGAAGGAGTGATTAAAGGACAACTCCGGTAATATTCCATATTTTTCTCATTTTCATCAAGCCCCATGAAAAATAAAACAAACCTATTTCCCTGCTCCATAGACCCCCACTATTTAAAAAAATTCATCAATGAGCCACATTGTTGCACTGGGTGACATTTGGGTGACACCATAATTTCAATGAACACACAGACTGTATTACTTTGAGTCAGTCCCACATACAAGTACCTGCTGCCATACATACTTAGACGTGCACCACAGAAGTCAGAAAGTATTGTGAGATGGACTAAAGGCAGGATATACCCAAAATTAACTAGTGTGTACAACATCATCAGACCAATAGATTCGAATGAATTGACCCTCCGTCATCATTATTGCGTCTAATCAAGAAGCGGTGTTACGGTTTGGATGTACTCATGCATTACAGCCAATCAGATGTCTGATACCGCAGTCTTTCACAGCTCAAGCCATGTGCATCAACGCCCCTAAAGACATTCTGATTACACATAAGCCGCTGCACACAAGATGAACGCACAGACATACACACACTCACTCAAACACAGATTTGTGTCTCAGCAGGCTCCCATCACTCATCGAAACAGATGGCGGAGTGAAGGCCTGAGGGAAGAAAGCGGGACAGAGAAGTCATTGCGGCTTGCTGGCAAACATCGCCAATCTAATTCAACTGCTGCAGTGTATCAACCACATGTGCATATACTCACATGTAATTGTATGCACACACATTATGAGACAGTGCAGGTGCTTGGCCCAAAGCAGGTGCCGTATTTAGCCCGTCTCCACATTCAGTCAGTATTCCTATGATGTCATGAGCACTATAGTTAGTACTACACTTTCCGCTCTCTAAATGCTTGAGTCTCCTCACCAGCTAATAGCCAGCAGTGCTTAAATGATTCAATTATAGATACAGAGAGATCCCATAGTGAAATAACTGGTCATTCTCCACTAGGTTTCTCTCATTGTTGCCGGGAAAGGCACGGTTAACTCTCTCCATCCAACTGTTATCAGCCTTTGGAGGTTTTTCAGGTAAGTTGTGTGTGTGTGTGGAAAACAAATGGGAGCGTTTGTGGTGTGTATAAAGCGCAAAAAAAAAAAAAATAAATAAAGGTGAAAGAAAGATGAGAAGGAAGAAGAAGAAAAAAGTTGAGAGAAGAAGGCAGAGAGGATTTTTAAAAATAAGACATCACAAACTGTCACAAACACACACACACACACACACACACACACACACACACAGAAGAAAGGAAGAAGACATGTCAACGCCCACGTGTCTGTGGGGGATTGGGCGTAAATGTCATTTCCCGCAGTTTGTGAACTGAAAGCTGCTCCTTCAAAATGCCAGCTGCAGCATTACAGATAACCTTGGAATCCTCTTCTGCCTTTCTTCCCCACCACGCCACTGTCAGAGGTCAGCGGCAGCCATTTTAAATTTCAATCCTCACAGCTGAAGGTGAAAATCCTGACACAGCAAAGCCTCGTGTTTGAAAACTCAGAAGCACACGTGCGTAATGGTTAAGAAATAGAGACATCGTTTTCTTTTTGCCTTATGGCACTTTTCTCAACTCCGACCTCATCTCGCCACGCTGACAAGATTCAGCCAGCGCTCATTAGCTTCCAATATCTTCCGATATCTTCAATATTCCCTCTAATCTTCAGCTGGTGTCAATCACGTCCCAGTCTGAGCTGCTCAAAAGGTTCTGAAACACTTTGACGTCAGACGAGCTCAGTATGCAACTCAGGACAGTTCAGTTTATAGAATTTTACCAAACGTCAATCTACGCGGTGTTGTCTATACGGCCCGAGGCGCCGGGAGCTGTGTCAGAGAGTGGAGATAGTGTTGACAGGGTTATCTGGGTTCCTCATCTGACTACTTCACTGTCACCTATCAAGCTGTTGTGACAGCACCTAGCAGGCACTGCCAAACTATCGCTTCACAGGTATGAGCAGAGGTGGAGACAAAGAGTTGGACAAAAAGGGACACTTTCAAAGTGACACAGCTATTATTTTAACAGATGCTCCTGCCATCATAAAAAAGGAGCTTTATAGTATAGTGCTTCTTACTTTAATACAGTCTAGTGGGTGTTTTTAGGGCTTCATTTAGAACGTACAGAATCTCATCCAATATGTGCCAGCAAGGCTATAAGAATGGGCCAAATAAAAGCAAGTCAATGGGGTTATAAAATGTACATTGATGGTTGCTACAACATTTATATACATCCTCATGCGGATCAGTTTTAATGAGATGAAGCTACATAGGAAAGGAGAAAAGAAAAAAAAAAAGGGAAAGTTAGAACAAGATTGAGATGGCAAGAATGATAAATACTCTCCATCTTCAAGTTTTATTATGGCAAACTTCCGATTTACAAAGGCAAAACTATTTCTCCCACAGAACAGCGTGAGTCATTACCTCCAGGTGGTCACAGCCAGGTGGTGTGCATGACTACCAGATCTCCCAAACAGGTGTACTGATCCAACTTCCCTGTCCATCCCATCTATTTAAATTGCCACCTAGGACAGACTATCACACACTGAAGCAACAGGAAGGCCACGCTCCGCTGGTGGAGACAAAGGGGGCGTTTGGAGATTGGTATAATTTCTGTCAGTCTTCAACAGCATGCGTCTTTGCTCGGCTGTCACTGCTGCGTGATGTTTGCACTGCGGCACGCGCACACAAACGGAGAGCGCCTACCCTATCCTAGCCCTCTCCCTATTAAAGCTTTAAAGAAAGAAAGAAAGAAAGTAAGAACGCCATACAATGTGACTGAAAGACAGACAGCAAGAGAGAGAGAATGAGGGGCTGATGGGAAAAATGTGGCATAGTTTTGATGAGGGTATCGCACCTGAAAGCCCAAGATGCAGTCATCCAAGACGCAGAGTAACCACAAAGGGACTGCCAAAGGGACTCTGTGTGTGTGTGTGTGTGTGTGCATGTATGTTTGTGGGTTTCAGTACCATTTTTTTTTTTTTTGCAATTTGTGGAGACCTCCAACAGGCGAGTGATGTGTTTCCAGTGAACCCCTCAACAACAATATGTTTCATTCCCTGACAATATGATTCAGCCCTGCAGCAGCCATTAGTCACTGTTCACTCAGCTCTACTACAGTACGCCGTACAGCTCCAATGAACCGAGACGTATAAATAACTGCAGTTCAAAGCGTGAAAGAAAAAAACAAAACAAAAAAACAACAACAACCTTGTTAAAGTGGGAGCGTCTGTTGTGTTTCATTCTGCTCTCCTCTGTTTAATTACATTTCTGAAGGCTGCTCTCTGTTTGGTTGTGTTCTGCTCAGCTCCATTCTTTTATGCTCCATATTACTTAGCTTTGTCCCATTTCCTCCTGTTCTAGGCCCGATATGATAATAACTAGGAACAATAGAGCATAAACTGTGGGAGCTGTTTTAAATTGCAGCTTTGATTAAGGTTGTGTGCAGAACTTAACTGTGGTAGAATGGAGTGTGTAAATAGACTCAAATGGTCCTGAACATATTCTCCACAAGAGGATCATGCTGCCAAGGGCTAGCTGTAGCCTCCTGTGTACTGACTTATAATTTTCACAGTGGCTTTCCATCTACAAAATTGACTGCAATATTCTAAAAACACCTCATTCATTTAATTTTGTTGAGTTATTTCTTTATTTTATCAGGTTTGCAAATGTTGCACATTACCAGGTGATAAAATATGTCTAATGACGGATTATTATTGCTGTACACGCGCTCTCATGCTATTCTTTTCCCCCATTTTTTAGAAAATTATATCTTGTTCTGTTCTGCACTGTTAATTTGCTCATTTCAGTTCTTCTCCCACCTAATTTGAAGAATAGCTTTTTATGAATGCATAGTGATTAATCCTGCTGCACACACAATTAGCCATGCTCAGGAGCACATCAGCTTTGCTACAAACAGGTCAAGTGTAAATGGTGTGTTAGGGATGGGTGTCGCACGGTGCTGCGCAGGAAAAACGTGGAATATTACAAATGAACTGCCTTTGCTGTGGGATGCTTCAATAAAGTCATCCGATGCAGAGAGGAATGTCAAATGCCGGGGTATTTAACAAACACATGCACATTAACGCACAGACGCGTGTATTTGCACGCGTGCAAAAGCATGAATATGTTCTCTTACGCACGCCCACGCGCAGGAACATCAAACGCGATTTTGTCTAATTATCTTAAGCTAGACTTTCACGCCGTCTTTGACACACTTCCCCTAAAGCATGTGATGTGTGGAGCTATAACATAAAACAGATTTGACATATTGTCATTAGCTCCTTCCGCCGCTAAAACCCCACAATTTTTCTAACCTTTTCATCTCAGATACATGATATTTGGTGACATGACAGTGGAATTATGAATCACTTTACACATTACTGTAGGTAATATTAAAAGATTTGAGAGAAGGTACTGAGCAGCCGGGTAGAGAGCACACAGCTGAGGCGTGTCATCTGCAACAGCTTTCCTAGAGGGGTCAATTATATTACTGACAGCATGTCAAAACTGTAGAAAACTATTCCGCTAATTCTATACCCATGCAAAAGACGTACACAGCCATGTACATAAACACACACGCACAAAGACACGCGGTAACAGGTCATAAAACATGCAATGTCACACCCAAATCTCCCCGCTGCACAACCTTTTTAATGTTCCTGCATTATTCTGCCTCCACGCTTGGTTACTCTGTGGTTGTCTTGTTATTGTCGAGAGAACACAAGGCACTTGTCAGACAGGAAGAGAAAATAGAAAAACTTTCAACCTCCTCCTTCAGCTTCCTGCTCTCTTCTTCTTCTTCTACTTCATCTTTTGTCATCTCTCTGTACTCTCTCGTAGTCTGGTGTGCCTGCTGCGCTAACCAGGCCCAGTTAATCCTACGCAATAGTACGCACACACACACACACTTGCCAACAGGTCCTGGCCTGCGTTCAGCACCTCATGGGATTAACAAATCTTCATTCATTAAATAAAGTGTTGCGTGTGCAGTGTTCAATGAGTACTGAAGATTTTCTCAAGGGTTCTATGCATCTCAGTAATCCTCATAAGATTGATACATGAAGAGTGATGATGAGGTGAGACTCTCACTTTCTTCCCCTGCTCTGCATTTAGCCTTAAAAATTTTACTAAGGCTACTGTATCTGAGACTGAATTTTTATTAATTTATAAATTATTATTTCATTATTTATCAACAAATACTGATTAAAATAAAGAATGTACAGTATGCAACGTTTCATCTCATTTTGCATGTTTTGTGTACTTTGTAGTCTGAGTCACATAACTGTCTTCCACCTGACTTGACTGTGCGACAGCAGGAAAGATTTTGATATCACAGGAAATACTTGCTGTACCAAAATACTTTACAGTAACAGAGGTTTTGCTATGAGTGTCCTAATTTGTAGGAACTGACCACTGCCTGTTTTTTCTGATGTTGGGATGTGTTACGACCCCTCCTAATGTCTCATTTGATGCAGTTGATTTTATTTTGCATGATACTGCAGCGTTGCGGGTGTTAATTCAGGAGTATTAAACTTTAAAACTGAATAAAAAGTTTGTGGCCTGTGGTATGACCAAGGACCATGACCTCTGATCTGTGTGTGTGTGTTTGTGTTTGTGTGTGTGTGTGTGTGTGTGTGTGTGTGTGTGTGTGTACTACAATTAATACCAATGAGGGTTTAAACTTAAAATACTCCATTATTTCACAAATTGAGCTCATATCATAAGTTCAGTCAGGTTCATTCAAGTCATCTGATCATCAGCTGATTTCATTGAGCGTCAACTACACATCTACACATGCTGTCACCAAACACAACAAACAGAGAAGTCCATTTACACGTCTGTATATCTAGTGTGTTATCACATGTATGCAGACAACACAGATAAAACAGTGCCCTGGCTTTGTTCACTCTAGTCTCACTTCTGGGTTTTCCTTTTGCCCTGCTGGTATGAGATGGCTTTCTGACAGGGCTGGCAAATCATTCAATAGTATTGTTAATTGATGTTCAGCAGAATCATATATGATCACATTCAAACAAAATCCGTTACTGAGGTCTTAGTTTTACACATGTGAAGAGTATGGTTTTATAATATGCATAACAGCATAACATAATTCATTGCTTGCATGTGATGTTGTTTGTCATGTTGTGATATGTATCATTATTAGATAATAATCCTTATTACCATCAGGATTTTGACTTAAACTACATTGGCCGGCTGCAGAAAGCTGCTTTGACTATTTGTACAGTATTTGCCATTTTTGGAAACTATGATAGGAATATTTCAGACTGGTGTTAACAAAATACAGTGTGACTTGTTTTGCTTTATATTTATTGTGTGTGTTCGCCTTCCAACTTGTACCATTTAGGAGTGCTAAAATATTCTGAACCTTCACTACAAACACCATCGGCAGTGCGTGTGTATGAATAATTTACAGCACTCTACTCTGTATCATCCAATCAGGCAAATGCGGAATACCAAAGGAATATGAGCACTGTTCTTAGGATCTTTTCTCTTGCTGCATAACCATATCAACTTAACAATGACTTTAGAAGCAGAGTGGCTGCAGAGCACCCCTCATATTAAAGGCTGCTTTTACGCGAGCAGCTCTCAGCAATTAGGGGGAGAGATGTGTTGAATCTGAGAGCAGCGGGTAGGTTAATACATTCTCATCTTACATTTAGAGAAAGAGGTCTTTCAACTGTTATGATCCTACTCACTCTAATACCTGATGAGAGCACTCCATATGTGTTAATTCATAAAACAACACATGCACACACAGATATACACAGTGAGCAGTTGAGCCATCAATTTCCTCTTGCATGTGTACAGTCAAAAAGCCTTTTGAAGCAATTATGTTACAAACTGGGCTGGAGACCGACATGAATGGACTCTACGCAGAGCATCATTGATGCAAACTGCTACTTGACAGGTAGAGAGACACTTTACCAATAACATACCCGTCCTAAGAGATGCTACAGCGGAGGTGTACATTTGACAAGCTTACAGCTAGATGTTAACAGGAGCTTTCTTTCGGTGACTGTACTGGCTTGAGAGTAAAATAACTGCTGTTAAGAAGAGTGTGGTTGTCACAGGTACTTACTGTACAGATTTGGAGGACTGGGACCTGAACTTGCTGAACTCGCCTGGAGCGGTCCACTCCGTACCCAGCTGCAACACACAAGACAGGAGACACACATCAGAGAGAGTGTGAGAGAAAGAGAGTGGGACAGAGAGAGAGAGAGAGAGAGGGTGCACATGTGTGAGAGCAGAGGATATAACAGCATAAGAAATATTCAAGCAGTTTGCTAGTGAAGAGTATTCCTCTAAAAAAATCCTTCTTAAAAATCAACTTCAAAAGCCAAGGACACCAATTTTATGATTTTTTGGCATCGACTCTACATGTTCTTGAAGGATTGTGTCTGTAAGGAAATAGGATTACAAACAGTTGGACTTTGTCAGCTCCTTTTCAGAGCAGAAACTGGATTGGTCAATTGAAAAGGACACCGCACAATCCCGATCACTTCCCAGGTTATGATAGCAGCAAATGAATTGGGAAAACAAGATAATATGCCCCGAAGCAACAAGGAAAGTCAGTCAGGAGGCAAGTCCTGATATGCAAAGTGAGCAAACAGACGAGAGCTAATGGCTATAAACAGACAGAAAATGAGAAAGAGCGATTCCCTGCCAATACTGACTCTAAGAAGCCGGCTCATCGGGAACCCTGGGGCTCCTGTTTCAGCCCTGCGGTCAAATCAGTGCCCATTTATTTCCTCGGCAAGCCAACGCGACTAATTAGGGCCCCTGCTGCTGCTGATCCATAATGAAAGAATAAGGCTAAGATCACAGTGGGCATGCCATTAAATGTTTGTGCTGGCCACACGTCTGGGTTTGAAACTGGTCAGAAAACACTGTGACAGATCACAAGAGCCTTTCAGCTTGTAAATAGCTGCTGATCCTCACTCTGGGTACCACCATGTTTTCATGGGGAGCAGCACGCACAGTAAAGCACACCTACAAGATAATGACACACACACGCACATACGAAATTATACAATTGCACCCTCTGAATATGTTTTCTGGCATGGGAAGAGAGCCACTATGGGAAGAAAACCTCAAAAACAGGCACTAATGTCTGTCCAAAACCAACCAAGCCTCTGGCAGTGCTAAAGCCTCTGAGAGTCTCTGTAAAGCAGTTGGCTGGAGAGCAGGAGAACACAATGTGTGCTACTGTGCCTTTACTCCGAGGCCTACAGCACGCTGCTCTCATAGTACATTTCCACAAAAACAGTCTCCTCACATATTCCTCCTAGGGCGCAGAAGAAGGAAGAATGGAGAGAGAATATTTGTGAGAATATTTAAATGCAAAGGTGACTCAGGAGGAATATTGAGCTCACTAAGCTCCCACGATTTAATTTACTAAGTTTACATTAAAGATGAATGTTTTGTTTTAAACAAACATGTTTAAAGCTGGATTGCGGCACTCTTGTCTCCCCCTTCTGGCAGTGAGAGTAATTACAAAAACACTGTCAATGCGTGCTTATGTCATTGGCTCTACTCCATCCCTACTGTTGTGGCTGTAAAACAGTGGATAAATTGATGTCAAGCACTTTAAGCTGCATTTTTTTGTATGAAAGATGTTACACAAATAAAGTTATTATTATTATTATTATTATTAATTGTTTTGCTCAGCCAGTGGAAGTCTCTGGTGTGCATGCTCTGCCCATAGAGCATCCAGCCAGCGTGGAAATGTCGCCACCAACACCAGATTTAAAAACTACTACTGTGAAATAGAGATGTGATAAGACTGAGATGTTCTTTGGGTGGGCATTCAAAACTAAATCTACAATCTTAATTTAGCATTGATGGCTATTGAATTTTATAGCAAATGGTCCATTGACAACAGGGTGCATTAGATGGTTTATAGACTTTAGACAATTTATCTCGAGACCCAAAAGGCTTTACTCAATGTCTGTGTGTGATGTCAGTCTCAATGTCCAATCCACTATATATATATATATTGTGTTTACTGAGCTAGCAACCTATTTCCTTGCCAGCCCCTCACATGAAGGTCATGCATGGTTAGTCAAGAAACAAAGAATAATGCAGCTCAGATTTGATGCTGAAGTCTGGCTGATGAGCATCACATTCTACACACTGTGGTGTTTGTCTGCACATCAGATGCCTGTTCACTGCAGAAATTGGCTTTAGAAGAACAGACAGCTCAGTAAAACAATTATATCTGATTATTAATACACCAACACTGCGACCTATTAATGCTCCAGTTATTAATTATCTGCGTCAGTCACAATACTCCCACAGTATTTTCTTCTGTATTATCTATGCTTCTCTTGTTATGCTTGTTTGCAAGACAGTGTTTTATTGTGCGTGTGTGGAAGCTGACACTTTTTCTACATAAATAAATGAAACTGTAACTCTTTCAACTCTACTTTAAGGCAACTTTAAGGTTTCATTACGTTTTTTTGTCGAGCTCATCCTGACTAGCGGCGGCGATGATTGCAGAAAGTAGTGCAGCAGAGTCTCTTCTAAGCTCACCTCCCTTAAAAGAATCATCATTAAAATAAAATCTGTGTCACTGTAATGTGCAGTTGGTTTCTTAAGAGAAGCAACCAACCTTCAGTGAAAGTTAAAGAACAGCTGAGTGAATAAGGCACCTCAGCAGGACTGCGACTTAAAACTTTTAACTGAATATAAATAGAAAACTTGTGGGACAATACTGTTGAAAAGTTCTCAAGTTACAGTATTTACGTGTTTATATTCTGTCTGTGAGTGAACTGTTCTCTCCTGAAAGAGCTGTTGTTCACCAGATGAAAGAGAGCGATCACACAGCAGAGGCAGCACTGCAAATCATGTTATCTAGTGCTGACTCTACATGCAGTAAATCTTTTTTTATTTAAAAACAAGTGATGAAAATCTGTGTATAGGCAGAGATCATGATATGATATATGATAATTTCATTTGTTTCCACAGCAAAGGAAAATTCATAAGAGCAGTGTAGAGTAGTATTAATGCTAACAGGTACCTAAACCGAGATTATATTTATCGGAGCTTTGACCTCTAAATCCAGACTTCCTAATGTAGAACTGCACATACAAATGAACCAGGTTGGAAAATACAAGTGGCAAACTTTGTGCCCATTTTTGTGATTTATGCAACAGCTTTTTCCATCAAAATGTACTGCAGTTGATATTTTATAAGATTTTGAATCCATTGTTCACGAGCATTTGTATGTCTATCCATTTCTTTCACTTGAAAATGTCAGCTTTCAGCAGTTGTAAGAAAAAAATGTAATTGGGGGTTTTAAAATATGTAGTTTCGCACAAAGGAGAAAAACATTAGTGTCAAAGGAAGAAATCTCCTCCTAAAATTAAAGTTTTTTTTCCCCTTTTCTTCCTCGTCAGCTGTAGGTGAACAAAGACATTGTTACAAGGACAAAACATGTGCAGTACCTCAACTCTCCAGTGAAAGTGGCAGATGTTTGCCAAGGTACACATGCACCTGCATTACAGACACGAAACACACACAAACACACAGACATGATTTCCCACTGAACGATGAGTCACTGCTTATTGAGAGCAGCATCTCCTCACCAGAGTAGGCGGGAGGTAATCAGAAGGCAAGCAGCCAGGGAGTCATGAGGGGCAACACACACACACACACGCACACACACGCACACGCACACGCACGCGCGCGCGCACGCACGCACACACACACACCCTCTGTCTGACATACTGTCATATTTTGCTTCTACTTCAGAAGTCTTCTCAGAGAAATAAGGCAGGGAACTTGGGGACCCAATTTCTTTTACTTAAAGCAGATAAACAGTCCAGACATACACCAGCCTTGCACTAACATAAGCTCTCTCTCTCTCTTTTTCTCTTTCTCACATAGACACAAATACGCAAACTGTGTCTCTGCGTGAACTTTACCCATATACGTGGGTACCTTGAGAAAACTAATTTCAGATGGCCACTGGCCCTGAAACACTGAAAAGTGAAACATAAGTGTGTAATAGAGCTATGGAGACATTCCTCCTCTCCTCTCTCAAATCCTTCTACACATTCTTATTTCTCTCCATATGAGAAGAGAGAAGTAATAGAAAAACAGCTGACCTGTGATATAACTTCAGAGTGCTGTTTTTGTTCTTTTGTTCCCTCTCGCTTTCAGTGTGTTTTTCCAATTGAACAGCAGGTGGCTGCGGCTCAGGAGGTAGAGCGGGTCGTCCATTAAGCAGAGGGTCGGCGGTTTGATCCCCGGCTCCTCCAGTCCACATGTCAAAGTGTCTTTGGGCAAGATACTGAACCCCAAACTGCTGAGTGCGTGTGTGAATGGACGAGCATAAAACACTGTGGGCCGCTTTAGATAGGAAGCGCTTTATCGCTCCTGATGAGCAGGTTGGCACCTCGAATGGAAGACCCTGCCATCAGCGTATGAAACTGTGTGAATGTTGGTGTGTATTGTAAAGCGCTCTGAGTGGCCTGATAAGACTAGACAGGCGCTATATAAATGCAGTCCATTTACCATTTAGAAGATACTCAGTACACTTGGTTCAACGATAACAAGATTAGTAACACTATTCAGATGATTTATGAGCATGTGCATGAGGACATACAGGCATGCCATGTAAACATAATTAAGTAGGAGGGCTCAGGCCTGCATACTGTTTCTCATTAAATCATCATTATTGACACTTGAAAAAAACTGAACTATTGCTATTGTTCTTAGTTCAACCTGTGCTTTTCCTACCATGACATGTCAAAATGTCTGCTGTGAAAACTGCCTAATCCTACACCTGGAATGCCTGAAACTTAGTCAATCAATCAAATTAAGGAGTAGGTCGCTGCACTGAAATCTGAATGCAAATACAGCGTAAATACGTAAACCTTTTAAATATTAAAAATGATCATTTTCATCTTTGAAAGTTATAACTTTCGAACACGGTCAACATGGTTTAAGAATTTAGTCGACTTCCAAAAAAGTGAAATTATGAATCTAAACACTAATAGTATACATATAGTAAATTACAGTGTGCAACTTTAAAATTATACTGAAACATAAGCCAGCAGCTAATTTTTACACACTGGAAGCTAGACAAGCTGACATGACATGAAATATAAATGATCTGTGTATAGTACATGTATTATATATTAATGAGTTTTTCATCACTTTTGACAAACTGTATTTGAGAGCTGTAAATGCACAGTATATCTGCTCATCACTGCGCCTCGCTCAGCCGCAACATTCTCAAGCCAATTACTAATTAGTCTGTTTGCTAACATTTCCACATGTTCCACAGGTATTACTAATGATAACAACTATGGCTGCGTTACATTTACTTGTTCCAATTTTAGGGCCCTAATATTGAGCATGCTGGCTCATTGTCATCGCTTACTCATAATTGATGTGCTTTTCCTCGTATAAGAAGTCTGCCGTGCAAAAACGTCTACTGACCCTGCTGCTTTATTTAGGATTTAGATGTATGTGCAACGGCAACCCAGGCACAAGTTTCAAGCACTGAACTCTTTAAGATGTTAGTAACTATATAAGTAAAGATGAAAATGTATGCATGACTAACAGGCCAAAAGTACAAACAAAAAGAGCAAAATAAAGATGTTTTTTATTTGTTTGCAAAGGCAAAACTGTTTTTTAGGCCAGATGCTGACAACAAAATATTCATGAGAAAAGGTTATCCATAAACTGAATTAGAAGCTCAGGAGAAATAAACTGACTGCAACACTTTGACCTCAGCATAGACAACAGAGTGATGTCATTGGTCTAATTACAATCAACTTGATGTGAAACAGGTGCGATCAGATTCATAGTCAACAACAGTGTTTGTTGTGATTATGAACTCTGGATGCACTTGTCTCATTAAGCGGGAATATTAGATGCCTTCAAGTGGGATCGTGTTTAACATATTCACAAGAGGAGTCCATTTGAAGTGTTGTGTTTTTTTTTTTTTTAGTTTTGAAGGGTGTTCATTGGTAGTCATTGATTTCCAGTCATTTCAGTCTGGTCTAAAATCAACCTTCAGGTACTTTAAACTGGCTTAAGTAAGGTAATCCATCACAATAATTCCCATGTCTGTTTTCATTGTTGTCAAAGTTACATTATCCCTGTGTGGTTATACAGGTTTAACAAACTCTGAGTCTGTTTGATCAACTCTGAGTATGAATTAAGCATGTGCATGGTGAATGAAAAAAGTTATAATCAATGGAGCTCCAATACTACAAGTCACCATGACAACAGATATAATAATAAAAGGCAGAGCCTCCATTTTAATCCAGTGGACGTAGAGATATTAATGCATGTGTGGTCTGTGCACATTTATCTTTAAAAAAAAGGCCTGAGTCAGAGCGGGGAAAAGTGTCAATAAGTTAAATAAAGTTTTATTCAGTGTTGTCCATTAATTCATCATTTACCAGACCTACATTTCCTTAATGATGATAAAGTGGAATCTGTGTATCAGGCTGTAGCTACATTACATTTTAAATTTGTTCAGCTTTAATCTGACGGGGACAAAACAGAGGAGGCAGCAACTGAAGATGAAAAATATAGTTAAAGATTTAAAAAATATATAGATCAAAGACATAGAAACATGACTGTAAGCTCACAGTCTGATCCAGTAAAGATGTGTTTGGTGATTTGCACTTGAAAAAAGGCGTCAAGGTTAAAATACAGTAGATTTAAATATTTGCTGTTTTTAATTTTTAGACTTCTATCTTGGCTCAACAGCATTGAGTGACTTTATTTCAGCTACTTCAACAAATGTAGTAAATGTAAACATTGTCACTGAAATGCTTTTAAAACATTTTAAGACTATGCACCCTAAAAAACTCACTTTCAAACTACATTCTGCAGCTGCACCACAATCCTGCTCACTCACAAATATCAACATAGAATCTCCAGTATTATAGGATTTTATACATTTAAACAGAGATTACACATTATGTGCAATATAACATTTCAGTGCAGGAGCTGCTCTAACAAACTGACAGCTGTCTTGTGTCACAGAGTCACAGTGTAATGGAAAAAAAAAAAAACTTCCACTCACAAAAAGGACAAAGAGGTTTTATTCTGGGCTGAATTCACGCTGCGTAATATTCGAAGGTGAAGGCAAAAACTGCTGTTCAAAGAAATGACTGATGCAGAAAAAGCAGTAACTTTAGATGACATACAGTAAAGCTCCACTAATTAATGCGCTTCGATACACGCTTTGATACGGACTGAATGAATGAGGAAATGGAACAGCGTGTCTGGCTCTGTAAGGGGAGGAGAGAGAGAGAAACTTAGGGTTTGTTGAAGAAAAGCTGCCAGCGAGCAGGTTAGGTTCACAGAGTCGGTTACCATGGTAACTGAACCAGAGTTTAAGTTATCTCTCTTTCTGGAAGTGAAAACCCAGAGTTGCCCATCTCAAGCAGGTTTAAAAATATAATCTTGGGGCAGCCATTTTCTTCTGTTTGTGTGTCTTTCCAAAATGATTTACTGGATACATGGAGGTTAGAAATTTCGACTTAGAAATTCAAGAATGAAACTAATTATATAAAACCATTCTCAATTGTCATATATTTCAATCCCAAATGCTGTATATTGTATTTGGACAGATGTTCTTACCTGAAATTCATCTCACAATACAGTATTTGAAAAACATAAATGATTTCTTGTCAGAATAGAAATATTTTGACTTGTCATAGTAGGAAAAGCAGGTGTTACAATAAACATTAACAGTGGCTCTGTTCTATTGAAGTGTCCCAGTAAGCCATGACAGTGTGACAGTGAACCGGCATGCACAATACCACAACCCTGTAACCAAAGCAGCTAAATGGAATTCAGCTATTATTCATTTTATTTTCCATCTTTTTCTACTGAGACATGTCATAATGTCTTCAGTGAAAAAGGCCTCTAGAAAACTGACTTTTTCCATTTGTCCACTGGGATGATTCCAGCAATCAACTTCTCCTTATCAACTGCTGTACACAGTTTAGTGCCTTAATGTTCAGTATAGTTACGCTAAAGTGCCTGTTCCTTGTGGAAAAAGTCCTTCTGAGAATGAGCAGCTACTGTTGCTGTTGAATCTCATATTGATTGACACCTCGCTGACCCAGTTTCCTGTGTGTCTGTTGTTGTTATTTCGTGCCTGCTTTCTGAACCAGACAAAATAAGCATCACAGCACATATGACATACTGTACATCAGTCCCCACCATGTATCTGCACAAACACACGGACTTGTGCGCTATGCCGGTGAATGAACACACACTCTCACAAGCTTGCACGTGTTCTTTGAGCTACTCATAAGGCTCTCTCACTATCAGACAAGCCCTGGTCGGTTACTGTGGGAAGCTCTGCGGGAGCTGTCTGGACATTCTGATTGAAGAAAATCTCATTACAGATTAGCTGTGGGCAAAAAATATGATTAATGCCCAGACAGGACAATGGATGATCCTCACTCACACTAAGTACATTCATACGTGCGCACATAATGTCCCAGTAGGACCAAGGAGAGAGTTCTTATTAGAAACCCCCCTCTCCCCCAACACGCTGACCAGAGCGAGATGCTACGTATAAGAGACCAAACATGACTCAAGGTTGATGTGTGTGCGCAAGCGTTTTCATGAGAACCAGGACTGAAATACCTCTGTAGACAGCTTTTCTGTGTGTGTGTGTGTGTGTGTTTGTGTGTGTGTGTGTGTGAGATCGAGAAAGAGACACAGAGATGTCGGTAGATGACGTCATCATTTTGTTGAGGTATACTGTGGGGAAACAGGAGATATCAGTCACATCCGATACACCTTTCTAAAGCTAGCCACAAAACGCTGACGCGGTCTCCACGGAAACGGCACGGAAACGCTTCAGCTCCCTGCTTCTCGTCCAATCACAGCTAAATGTCTAATGGCAGCACATTCCACATATAGCAAGTTCACAGAGGATGGCACCGCTGTGACCACAGACAAACAGCAGCAATCCTATAAAATACTATGAGTATTTTTAGAGCGGTGACTCAGGTCATGAATAGAGCAGGAATTATAACCAGGTGCTTGTAGGAGCAAAGCTAAGAAAACTACACAAATCATCAGTCACTGATGTGAGTATAATTTGAGAGTTTTATTTCACATTTTCTCTGTAATAACTTCTGCTGGCGAGGTCTCTACACAAACATTATGCTAGCATTCAAATTTGACTGGCTGATTATGCTATTCAGATATCCTCTGCTTAACTTGGAATAACTCGAGCACCTGCCAGAGCACAAAACAGCTCATGAAAATGTAAGGATGCTTCCCCAAACCATTGGAGTTCAGAACCTCTTGCTGTAAAAAAAACAAACACTACAAACACTCACTGCATTCAGGATATTGTTTTAAATGTTCTGAGGTTTAAGCTAGGATTTACACTTTACTATTCAATTAGATTTTAAGACTTTATTACATTATCGTTCATTGATAAAACACAAGCATACTGTGTATTTTGAAAGGGGTTTACCTGGACTGTCACCTACAAGCGAGACTGTGACTTTTCTGGTTTTATAGAAGAAGACCACAGTAAATGTGCCAGTTTGTGTGTCTAATACTCCAACAAACACATGGCTATGTATCGGTTCGCTTACTTTTTATATATTTAATTCATTAATTTAAAACTGATATAATTACCTGTAATTATCTCGTTTTTATTAACAGCTGTGGGTTATTGGGATAATCTAAACAGAATAAAAAGAGTGAATTAAAGTTCTAGTCTTCTTTAAAGCTAAAGGTCTTAAAAGCAGGCTTGACAGTAAGCCTTCTTTTCAGATTAGCAAAGCACATCATTACCTGCTTTGGTCATAAAATCGCGCAAGTATGATGGGCAAGGACATCAACATATACTGTATATAGAACACCTTAACTTCTAAAAGTTGTGCAAACATGTAAACTTCCCAACATTTCAGGTGCCCTTTCAAAAGAAACCCTTCCTTGCAGTAACACAAAATAAACATTTCCTTGCTAGACTTCTGTCTTTTTTCTCTACACTCATACGGACAGATGGGTCACATAATGAGGGACGGAGTGGAGAGTTAGATTTTTATCTGTGAAACACAATGTGTCTCTGAAGACAGGGGAGGCAGCGAGGCCTGTCTGTCAGCCAGTGGCAGAATGAATGATCCCTGGCCATGGCACTGCTCCCCTGCCATTACCTAGATGATATTTCTCCACTGCTAAATGTCACATCAATATTCACTGCCAGCTAATTAATCTCAGCTCCCATGGAACCTGGTGACATCTCACATCCTGTAGGAATACAGATGGCTCCATAGCTGGACCTTTGCTCTTAACACATATTTGCCCAGAGCGCTCATACGGTGCAGTTCAAACACTGTGCAACCTCATGCATCCTTTCCTTCTTAAATTTTTCATAAGGTTTCACTGAGAAAACTTCTGAAGGCAGCAGCTTAATAAAAAAGGCGGGACTGCTCTTTATTCTATAAGTTCCAATTGATTTGTTTTATCGACTGTTGTTTGTTCCATCGATCATGTACAACTACGGTGATGCTAGATAGCGTAGCTCTAATTTCTGTTTATTGAGAGAGTGTTAGCAAACAGTAGGCACCCACCTTGTGCACATTAGACAGCTTGGTTTTGGGACTTTGGGTCTTATTTTGTTGGTGTGCTGTCCATCGTGGGCGTACAACAAAGTAAGTGATGAAGGGGTTTCTGTTCTTTCCGTTTATGGAGTGGAGTTGTTAATTGCCCATTTAGTTATAGAAGATGCTGTAAGCTTCTAATTGCTTTGAATCATAGCGTTTCTGTTAGTAACAGTTTCAAAGGAATTTTGACGTTCAATGCTATGTAGAAGTGGACTACATTAGAATTTATTTTCTGGTAATTGCCGTGACGCACGGTGAATGATGAAACACGGAGTTGTATGACATGCAGGTGTAAACATTTAAGGCTTGGTGTGTTATGGTATGGTATCTACCATTAGAGCTCATAATTATTATATATCACAATTCCTCTTTATGCTGTGTGTAGTAGTAATGATAGATCATTTGCATTGTTAGATATTTGGAGTAGTTTTGGTTGAACCACTCCTTGCTCTAGGCTCAAACACACCCACCTATCCTTATACACCTTCAAATGTGGCAACAATAAAGGAGCAGTTCAAGTGGAAAAGAACAAGTCTGTGATTTAACCCCTCAACTAAGAAACATTGACTGTGCCAGTTCTTATCGGACACCCTGTAGTGATTCAACCCTCTGCATCAGCATAGATAGTATTTTAAGCAATTTTTACAGTTTGACTTTTATTCGATTGCGGGCAGGGGGTACTTCAAGGATAGATGGAAAAGGAAACGATTTTTCACAGGATGTTCTACAGGGGGATTTAGGTCTCCTGTATTCTGAGCTATATGTTGGAGGTGAGTGATAGCCTGGGCATTAGAATGGTGACGCAGGTGAGCAGGTACTTAAGACAAACAAATTGCTCAGTGTCCCTCCTGTTGCTGTAAGGTGCACTGGCACAATAAAAAGATTATGATGTTGACTGGTCAGGACCTGATCTTCCAACTAACGGCAGATCGCAGCAACGTTAGTCTAATAGCTAAACAGCTTTTAGTTACATAAATAACTAACTTTTAAAGAAATACTGATATCTGATCTGTCATTATGTGCATGATTGTCTATGAGAGGAAGGAAATCCTTTAGGATCCATTTAGAACTGTGAGTCACCCTCAGCCTGAATATCATATCAGTTAATAAAGTCCCTATATAGTCTAATGATGAGGGTTTGGCTTCCCTGCACATATTGTACTGTGTAAGTGCTTTCCCAGAGGTATATATTATACAAAATGTTTTTTGCTGTTTGAGTCATGACATTGAGGAGTTTGAAACTATTTAGGCCCCAAGTGATTCAGTTTCCTTCCTGCAGTAAAACCTTGTTGCTAAGCAATATTAGTCAAAACCAGGGATTGTACTCAGAAACATGTACTTAGTGAATTTGCTGAGCATCAGAAAGCATAATGAATTCTGGGACCTCATTTGAGTTTTAGTGGTCCCCCCCCCCGTGGTTGAGATATTATACAAGAATGCAGCACAGCTCATTGCTTACCTGTCCTACATAGACCAGCAGCCTGGCGTTGAGAGGGCTCTCATCAGGACTCAGCCAGAACTCCGAGTTATCATCAGACGATACTGAGAACTGGAAATCCCCTGGGGGTGAAAAACACGATCAAAGTGTGTTAGTGGAAGTATAGCCAGATAAGACATGACCTCATAAAATAAATTCTTAGGTTGTGAATGCATGTAGAATTTAATGGCCAGAATCCCTCTGGCAGTGGTCAGAGATGACATATCAAAAGTGTTACTGCAACCGCATTTCTAATTAGATAATTAGACCTCTGGTTTAGGTCTGTGCACAAAATGTGCACAGCATGGCAGCATGGCAAGTGATGAAGGTTATCTATAAGTATAAAAGTGGATAGTCAGGAAACTTGAGGATGGTTAACGAGTGAGATAAGTTATATGTTGTCAGTTTTGTCTGACAGCCCAGCGTAAAAATAAAAGTTGCATTTCGTAAAATTTGAGTAGTCCAGAGATTTTGGCCTCTCTGAAACTGAAAACTGAGCATTTTTATTCAGCTTATATTAGACACTCAAATCTCAATCTACAATGGCATCCAAGAGGTTGTGTATGGCAGGATGAGGTGACGGGCACTTGTTAGAGTGTTTGTTAGATTCCTGAAGATATTATGACCTTTGAGCCATTAGCTGGAACACCAGCAACAGCTACATAAAAGACCAAAATGAACATTAATCTAATTAATAACTTCATATTCTGCAATTTGTCTAAGGGCACTTGGGTGTTAAGGCTTTTCAGTTCCCATAGCAACTGGGCTGGAGGGTAAGGCTATGAGGATACTGCAATGAGATTTAGCTGTGAGATGTCTGGCATTCAGCCCTAATAAAAATGTGAATACCCACTATATTAGTGGCTCTCTGGCGCTTGGATTAAGAGGGCTGTGGAAATTGTCTATTCTTATAAAGGACACATGATCCAAGGCCTGCAGCCCCAGAGGAGGGACTCGCTAATAAGATGAGCTCGTTACCATCTCTGTAAGGGTGAAGGAAGCCAAATATTCTCAGGCCATAGTTCTTCCACTTTGGAGCCACTGCCAGCTTCTTCACTGTGGTTCTGGTCTGCAGTAGAAAGCGGAAATAAAATCACATAATCCATGTAGCAGTCGCTGTATTAACAAATAGAGTAAAAAGGCTGAACAGATATTTTCTGTCAGTGAACCCTATCCACCAATTGACATTCACTAAACCCCTCCCCTGAACTGTGATTGCTCAATCATAGCTTAGAAGCGGTAACTGTACTGGCTGCTACTATACTGTATGTATGTATGTACTGCATGTATGTATGCTACAGAGTGTAGGCTTTAGCGGCCCTGTCCCCCTGTCCCACTCTTAATTGGATTTGCGCAAGTTTACACTACAGATAATGTTACATACACCAAACACATTAGTTAGTCCTTTTCCTAAAAGCCTTACTATTGTAACCTTAAAAGTGAAAACATAATTTTTGAATATAGAAACAATAAAACATGCAACTAACTCGTATCTTGCTGGTCCAAGTATAGTCTCATCTTACATGAATGAAAACTTGTTAGAAATGAGAAGCCTACTTTTGTGTACCTGTCATTCAGAAACCCACTGTTTCAAAACAGACAGAAGGTCACTCAGCGCGTTCTTTAATACTTACATGAGGGTAGAGAGGGAAGTGCAGGTTCTTTCTGAGTTGGGCTATAGAGGAGCCACACCAGTCCTCAAACACATGTAGGTTGGCCTGGCCCTTATACTGCCAACACACAAACAGGAAACAGGTTAGTGCACACAGCAACAACAGCATCACATTTGCTATTAAATAGGCAGGATGTGCTTCAGTACTTCAGCTACTGGAGCTCTCACGCAGCCTGTAAGATTTTCATTTGCACTGGTTTCAGTAGATACATTTTCGTGCTGGAATGTATGTAATTTATCACGTCTCTCCACCATGCAGGAGAAATTAGCTCTCGGTGAACATGTGAACGTAGCGTGAAGTTTCAAATGTTCCCACTGTCCTGAATAAGGGAAGGTGACAGAGCTCGTCAGGAGTATCGGAGGGAGGGGGGGGGGGGGGGGGGGGGGGGGGGGGAGTGTGAACTAAGAATGTCTGCAGCAGTTTGTCAGAGCTCATCCCCTGCCCATAGTCTGACATTTGTCTGAATTACACAGGGAAATCACAGGACACAGCAAGGACAGATGGTGAAACCAGTCTGCCTAGGGGTATAGTTTCCTCACACACACATGGGTATGTACATACACCAAAAGAGACGACTCTCCGATGGCTCGTGTGTCAAACTTGTGCTATTTTGGAAGTAGAATGTAAAAAAAAATCTCAATAAAGCAAGGCGTGGAATACTGATCCAAACAAATATAAATATTTCACATCCTTACACACACACACACACACACACACAAACACGTATTACATACTAATTTAGGGTTCAGAAAGTAAGACTCACACCAGTGGGGTGGTGTACTTTCCTCAACATGTCACGGATACACAACAAGATTGTTATTGTTACATCCCAATCACAAAGTGAGGCCTGAGGGCAAACAGCGGAGGGTGGGGATGTAACTACATATGCAATTGCATTGTTTATCATCTGCACACACGCTCACACAAGTGCACACATGCGCACTGCAGCTTAGTGTCAAGCCTTAGGAGGTTGTTTCAGTGTGTGAAAAACCTGCAATCTAAAACGTTCCATAATTGACGATTAACCAACTGTACCAACACATTTAAACACACTTGCACATACTCCCACCCTTTTAATGCGTGACAGCAGTCGCAGCAGGCCGCCACTGTAATGCTGCCACAGATATTTAGAACATCACACAGAACTTGAGCAGAAAACCGGCTCTTACCAAATGACAATGAAACAGCACAGCAAGGTTCCCCTGGTTGGATCAAAGCAAAAGCCGGTTTCACCCATTTAAGCCCAATTTCATTTGATGTAGATAGCCATTATCTGTGTCGAATAGCTGTTAGCTATCGCCGCTAGCTTCTAGCCACAAGCGTGAGCTGTCAAATCCATCAATAAGGGGAGTGAGAGTGACCTCATGACAAAAAAACACATATAGCCACAAATACTGTTGTCTTTTCATCAGAGGGATTAGGGGGGGTGAGACAGGAGACGCTTTCAGGGTGAAGTAAACACCTCTCTGCCTGCTACATTTAAAAGGAGAAAGATGTTGATGGAGGGTGTCATGCTCCTTCACTATCACACAGGCATTCTAACAGATGGCCTGACCCGAAGTGGTCCTTTTTATTTCTCTACCGGCTCTGTACGGTCAACTAAGTGCCCTGCATGCTGACAGCAGCACAGCAATTACAGCTCATGCATTAACCATGAGATATTTTTGTTGTGTAAACATGTCAGTGCAAAGCAGCGGGAATACTGACTTTAGTTCTTTATGTGCATGGATGTGATTTTTTTATTTTTTTGTTACGTGAAAATGAAAAACAGAAAGGGAAAGAGACGAGGATTTGCAGGGGGGACAATCAAATCAGACAAAAGTGAGGAGTCAGAAAGATGATTGTCTGATGTTTGAAAGGGAGTGGCAGAGAGGAGGGAGGCATAGCGAGGTTAGACGGATTTAGCAGACAGCACTAGTCCCTGTGTAAATATGCCTTATGTAAAGCTTTTAATAGATTTCCTGTGGGTTTTAAAAGCAAACCTTTTTCGGCCTGGCCCCCTCCTCCTCAAATAGTAATAAACGGGGCAGCTTTAAAAGTCTCTAATTATTCACACACACATATCCCTGTGTAGCCCTGGAGAGGCCACAGCCTCTAAAGAAGCAGTCAGCTTTCTGCTGGGGGAGGGGGGGCGGGGCGCTTGTGTATAATTGGCTCTGTTTTGTGGGTGACAGCGCTGTGAGAGGTCTGTCTGTGTTCTGGCCTTAACAGGATGTTGGAAGTGGAATTCCTTCACCCTCTCTGACTTAAACTCACACTGTTATCCCTTTACTTCCCAGACTTTGCTAAACTGCCTTTGTCCTGCGCCTGTTGTGTCATTTGGCTTTTCTCTATTGAGTGCTGCGTACGTCTCCTCTCTCTCAAAGCCTTTCGCTCCCGTTAACCCTAATGTTGTCTCTCCCACTAGTCTTCCCTCTGAGCTCTCTATTTCTACCTCACTATCTCTCCATCTCTGCATTATAGCCGTAAAGAAGATCTGTCATTAAGCCGCCTTTTTGCACCCTTTCTGATTTTTTACAATGAACGGATTCAAAGGCACGACGTGTAACACAACAACATCAGCACCCTGTCAGCTACCTGTCCTCCCATGCCGGCTGTCCCTTTTACACCGACGTTGATTCGGCTCTGTGACTACCTCCAGCTTATTGGCGAAGCAACTCTGCCCCCCCCCCACCCCACTCCGTGTCTGTACCTTTTATACAGAACAGTGAGGCAGAATAAAGGTGCAGCATTCCCGCCTTGAACAGGCTGTGTAAAAGGGGCTTCTATCTCATTTTTGTGTCCCTTCCCGATCCCTCGTTCTGGAGTGTGCGATAAAGAGATGTGCACAATAACAGTCAGTATAGAGATGGTGACTTGTTGCTGGTGGATTTCTGAGTTTACTTGGTTGTGTGTGAGTCTGTGTGTGTGGGGACATGGATGTGTTGTGGCAGCTTGTGTCTTTTCAAACGACAGCATTTTTACAGCTTGTCAGCTCACATTCACATTCAGTAATTGGCTAAAGAAAAGACAGAATGACTGCTGTTGCCTTTCTTAATTTTCTTCATTTACTCTCATTCGTCTTCTGTTCCTTAATCCAAAACCAGAGACAGGCTTCTGTGTTGTCCTGCCACCATGGACTAGTAGTCTAATCCACAGAAAGGAGGGTTCAGAAAGCACTGTTTCCTGCACTTCCACCAACTATAACAAATTCACCACCAGCAGTTAAGACTTAGACCACAGCTGCATGAAAAGAGCCCAAATCAAACTCGAGCTGTTTATCACGTTCATTTGTACTGTGTCGGTTCTGAAAGTACGCTTGATTAGATTTAAGTTGTTCCACATAGCTTGGGCAAAATCTGTGGTGAGTTGAGGCACAAAGTGGCTATTTGTTGGGCTAATTGCTATGACCTTCAGGCAAAGACAGGGAAGAGCAGAACTACCACTGGCAAATTTCTCTTTTTTCACTCTACTGTACTGCATATTTTTGCAATATGTGGCTGCAGAAATAGCAGCAATATACAGCCATTACAAGGGATGCACAATATTGACATTTTTGCTGATACCTGATAACCAATCATTTCTATGGTAATTTCAGATGATAGATACAAACATCTCTATCATTTTATTTTAAGTACGGCCGTAATCCAGTGGATTTTGCCCACTATAGTGAAATGGTGTGGCTCGTGCAGACACATAAAGCAATACTGCTTCCAAGAGTCTGCAGAAGAAGAGCACCAAATGCAACTGTAGGAAACATGAATGAATGTAGAAAACATGTAACATTATGTTTGTTTTAACATTTTCATTTGTTTATTTCTTTTTTCTGGCTCTGTTGGTTTGTCAGTCGATCTACCGCCTTGGTCCAGACTGAAATATCTCAACAACTATTGGAAGGATTACCATGAAGAGGCGCAGATATCCATGTAGCCCAGAGGACGACACAACTTTTTGTAAATATCAAAAAGGAGGGAATTTGCTCCCTTCAGTCATCACAAAGGATTTTTGAAATGCACAGAAAGTTAGGTATTGGCTTTTATAATTTAAATTGGCTTGTAACTGTCATTTAAACAGAATAGTTTGTGACATATACATTATTTAATAGATATTATAAAGATATATAAAGTTATACCTTGAAAAGTAATGTGGCACTGCTTAGCTGTTTAGTCAGTTTGTGCCTCTCAAAAGTGTCAATGTTCATCTTTTTGTCCGTCTGTCTGTTGTTGTCGTCGGTGTACCTTTGTTCTTCCTTATCTTAAGTCTTCATCCACCTTTCCTTTCCTCTTCACATACTCCAGAGGTTGCCCCAACAACTGCCCTATATATAGTCTTGAGCTACAACAGTTTAACAGCAACAAAGCACCTACAGCTCTGCTATTAAAAAAGAAGGGATGGAGGGAAGCAGTTAATGATATCTGTCAAATATAGGAAGGTGACTATAATGATAAAATCAGCAAATGATTTGCTGATTTTATCATTACAGAAATCCATTCAAAAGCTAAGTAATGAAACTGATTGATTGGACTGATTAAGATGTTTAAAATAAAAGATTGTACACTGCTAAACCTGATAGCTCAGCCTACAGTAAGAGGGTGCTCTGCAAAGCACTGTCATTGTCTCGCCTATCTTCTTCAGAACACATATTTCCTCCACAGTGAGCTTGTCTTAGCATATCTCCGTCTCCACTGCTCTCCAATATCTCCTCTCTCTCACCCATCTGGTCGTTACTATCAAACGGAGCACAAATCAGACTTTCTCTTTACTCCCTTTCTCCTCCAGGAGGCTGTCTCCCTTTCTCGAAATCTGGTGCAGCCTTCTGCGTTCCTGCTGGCAGCGAGGCACTGACAAATGGCCGCTCGGCGCACTCACTGACGAGCAATTGCACCAACTGACACTGTGAATCCCCTTTTGGATAAGAAAAGTGAGACATGATGTTCCTGGCAAAGGCACACTGGGGTATATACACAATAGCACTCATCTCACTCCCCCAAGGCATATAGGAGACGGCATTAACGCTCGCTGCTGATACATCATACTGTGGTTTGAGCTGAGCTGCTGTGTTGAAATGTAAATGTCGAATGAATTATCAAATGATACATACGTGTGTTATTCCCTCTGTGGCTATGACAGGAATGTTATTGCTTGAACACATGCAGCCATTTTATGAAATCTCAAGACACTTTGATAGTTTCTCCCTACCTGTCTCATCTTTTTCTGCCCAAAAGTCATTCAGGAGGGAAAAGAAAGTGGGATAAGTAGGAACGTACATATAGGAAGCGTGGTTTTCAAAGGTACAGAGGTTTGAAAGAAGAGATTATGTGGAGAGAGATAATGAGAACTCATTTCACACAGAGTAGAGCAGAAAAAAAAATGGAAGGTTTGTATGATCTAGATTCCAGCCTCATCAACAGCCGTAATGAGGGTTTGTATAATCTGCCATCTGTCATACAATTACATGTCTTCAGTCATGCCAGGGATATAACATGAGGCGGATAGATATGGCTGCAGTGGATAACGGAGGAACGTGAGATGGGGCACAAAGGACGAGCAGAATTTTTTTCATCTCCTGCAACAAGCTGTTGATCAAATTTCGGCCTCCTGTTTGCCTATTTGGCTGTTTAGCATTTCGGACAGACAGATGGAAAACAGACAGACTGAAGAGAGACAAATATCATGCTTCTTCTCCTGCATCCTCCCCCAGTCTAGTCACTCTCACATGTTATTCTGAGATGAGGCGGGGGACAGAGAAAGATCTCGTTCCTCCTCCAGTCTTGTCACTCAATGTTTTTTTTTGGAGCCAGCTGTGACGACTGCTCCCACCTGAGTCATATGTCTGTATTGTGCCACAATATCTTCCATACTTCCCTTTTGAGTGCTAAATAATAGGCTGTCCAAACCTGCAATACCAAAAGTACACACGCATCCTTTATCACCACATCTCCAGAAAACCAAAAAATTGAATCAGCCAGGCAACCAGGAGTCATCTATCCTCTGTATGCAAAATGACACTGTATTTACAAGATTTAACACCTACTGAATACCTGATCAACATCACTGCATATGCATTAAATCTGTGGCTTTAATGTGGGAAGTAACATAAACAAAAAAATCAAAAAAGTCCTTCTGATGTGAAAGTCTACAATAAATTGTCACTAATCCCTCTTACCATCACTTTCTTTCTGCTCCTGACTAAATGAAATTGTTCATTATGCTCAAATTCTCTCTGGATTCATGTCGGCTTTGCTGCAAATGACTGTTTATCCCTTAATGCTTGGCTACTTCTCAAATCTTAAAAAGTGGGCCAGCTCTTTCTCTCTCTCTCTGATCTCGATCCCGTGTCAGTGTCCTTGACATGCTGGTGTCCTTGACAGACAGAGTATGTCCACTCTACAGCTGTATGTCTCCGCTAATCCACAGTCACCTCTGGATGAGTTCACCAGCTGGGGATGCTCATTAAGTGACAAGCAGTGGCAGGAAACACCCTGCTGGAACCAACACATCACACTACTTGATTCAAATAAATGTCAAATCATTACCCTTTTCTTCTCTGTTGCTATATGTATGTCTATATGTGCATGTACTAGAAGAAATTAAGTCCGTACATTTTTCCTGTGCACAATGGCTGAGTATTTGCGGCTTGTATGAATGCTTCTAGATGCCCGTGTGACCTCTGCCAGTCTGTGACAGCTGGCATATGGCACCACTCTACCTCTACCAGCCGGAGTCTACGCCTCTGACAGTGCCAGCTTGGTGGCCCCTCAGACCTCTGCCATCTTGGCTGTGCACCAGGAAAGCAAGTTAGTGCTGGTAATTAGGACAGATCACTAGTAAGGAAAGCAGAGGAAGAGCTGCTGCGCTCCATGGTTTCCGACAGACTTGGCTTAGGCTTGACACAGCAGAGCGGTGTCTGAGATGAGAGAAGAGGATTTTTAAGGATGCAAGTTTACAGAGACGTATGAAATATTTGATAGAATTATGCTGGATTTGCAGAATATTCAAAGAAACTAAATGGCACCTAGCTTTATGAGTGGGCTGGAAACGAGTCAAAGAAATGGCATGTTGACTTCTACAAGTGAGCTTTGATGCTACTCATGCCCAATGTAAAATGTAGTCTGTGTGGATGTTGCAAAATTCATTTCCCTTTAGCAGCCACTTCGCTTTTCCAATCCAAACCATAAATATGACATTATGTTTGGTCATTGAAATCATGTACATGTCTCTGAGTGGAAAAAAAAGCATCTGTGGTATTAACTGTTTTCACATACATAATGATAAAACACCAAGCGCAGAAAAACAAGATGTTCATATTAAAGTGTCTCAATGTGATCAAGCCATGAAATCCATCTACATTTGGGCAATTAGACTACATGGTCCAGATTCAGAGAGCTAGTTTGGCTGCGGTCCGAGCTTGGCTGTTTCACATCAATGTGACTTCTCATTTTTTAAGTGGCACCCTTTTAAATTATGCCAAATGCATCATCCACAGTTAGATGCAGGCACTCGAGAATTCAGGCAACAGATGTTTCTAGGTCAAGTCAAGTCAAGTCAATTTTATTTACATAGCGCCAAATCATAACAGAAATTATCTCAGGTCACTTTTCATATAGAGCAGTTTCTAGACTGTACTCTTTACAATATTATTTAGAGACCCAACATTCCCCCATGAGCAAGCACTTGGTGACAGTGGCAAGGAAAAACTCCCCTTTAACGGGAAGAAAGCTCTAGCTGGGCGGCCATCTGCCTTGACCGGTTGGGTTGAGAGAGAGAGAGAGAGAGAGAGACAGACAGGGGAGAGAGAGAGCAGGAGGAAAGAAAGCATAGCACAATGTAAGTTCCACACAGAGATGTATAGTAATAATAATAATAATAGGACAAAACTATGGGAGAGAGAAGATGCCGAGTTAGTAACATGTATTAATGGGACATGAATGCGTACAGATGGAGAGGGGGAGGAGGAGAGAGGAGCTCAGTGCATCATGGGAAGTCGCCTGGCAGTCTAGGCCTATAGCAGCATAACTAGGGGCTGGTCCAAGGCGAGCCTGAGCTTTATCAAAAAGAAAAGTTTTAAGCCTCCTCTTAAACGTAGAGAGGGTGTCTTCCCCCTGGACCCAAACTGGAAGATGTTTCCACAGGAGAGGAGCCTGACAGCTGAAGGCTCTGCCTCCCATTCTAGTTTTGGAGACTCTGAGAACCACAAGTAAGCTGCATTCTGGGAGCGCAGTGTTCTAGTGGGGTAATAGGGTACTATGAGTTCTTTAAGATATGATGGTGCCTGACCATTAAAGGCTTTGTAGGTGAGGAGACACAGTGAGCCAGTGCAGAGAAGCTAATATGGGAGAAATATGATCCATTTTTCTAGTTTTTGATTCCCAGATTACAGTGGTGCTGGATGCCAGACCAATGCCATCTAGAGTAGCTATATCATTAGATAACATGTTTCTGAGGTGCAAGCACCATAACCTGAGTTTTGTCTGAGTTTAATAGCAGAAAAAAATAAGTCAGGTCAGATTATATTAAAAACAGATATTATCCACATGTGACAACTTACAAAGCCAAAATGACAATATTTGTCATGTCCGGCAATTTATTTGCCATTGCTTGTTTGGGAATATTGAGTTGCAGCTGTTAAAAGCAAAGTATAAAGTTGTATGTTTATGTTTTTTAACATTATAACAGTAACTCGAATCAAATGACTGGTTTCGAGGATGATTTTGTGATTCATGTATTGTGCAAAAGCAGCCTAACTTAAGACCGGCTCACCCCGGAGAGTCTGCTGAAATAAAACAACAGCTACTGTAACATTATCAGGCCCATACTGTGTTCAGCACCCCTGTAATGCCGCCTAGCGCAGAAGATTACACACATAATGCTTTGCAGAAGCAGCAAGAAGGCTGAGTACAAGGCTGCGTATGACAGAGAATCCTGTAAAAAAGTAAAGTATCGCTGCAGTCAAACTGATCTACTTGAAAATAACTTATGCAACAGTAATTTCTTATTATCCTTCTCCTGCTGTGTGTATGAACTGTTGGATTCTCTACAGCGTGCCTAGAAGGATGCACTGTGGTGTTCAGCAGAGATAGTTAAACTTTACCCCAGGTAGGGAAAGACTAATAAATCATATTTTGCAGATTAGGGTTACAGACACACACATACACACACACACACAGACAATCCTTTAATTAAACTCTGCTGAACAGGTTACAAATCTAGCGCCGCTTCCCTTATCACAAATCCGCTGCTTAATTGCCCTGTCTGCTGCTCCCTTTGTTATAGTGGGTGTATAAACTACATCAGTAAGTGAGCTGAAAAATTAGAATGAATCACATCAACTTGCAATCTGCAGGTCATAGGTGCCTTTAAATATAACCCACTAATGGTCTTAGAAGCAATATTATCATCCTCACACAATAATTTATCATCATGCCTGCAAGGTACATTTTGTTCTTCAGATAATAGTATCAGAACGACTGCACGTCTATTTGACCTCAAATATCGGCTGCTAAAAAGGACAACTGGCAGAAAGACATCTGCTCCTAAATTATATTTCACAAAAAGAAAACATTGGCACTCAGTTACCGAGCCAGCGATGAAGGGACGCTAATAAAACAATTTCCATAAAGGTTAATCACTGATGGAAGTTTGATGCATGTGTGTGAGTGTCCTTGCAAGGTTTAGCTGATGAGTCACCAAAATAACAACTGAAAGTCTTCAACACAACAATCCTTACCTGTCTAAAAGACAAGAAAAAAGGGGTTAAGAGGAAGACGATTTAAGGAATATACAAGAAAAATAAAGAAAATAATTTGTATTACCTCTGGTTTCCATGGCAATTTCTTGTGGCGCTGGGAGAGGAACTTCCGGATGTGGGTATGGTCTCTGCCATCGGCCCCTCCTGTGATTGGCTCGTCATCCTTGAAAGAAAGACACGCACATATTTCCTCATTTTACTACAAAATCAACACTCATGAAAGGAGAAGAAAAATGAAAGGTGGTTTTCAATCTCAGCAGCTTAACACCACAAGCTGTCCATCAATCAATTCATGCATCTATTTATGCAGGGAGGCATGAATCCATCCGTCCATCCATCACTGAGGTAACATGACTCCTCTCCATAAGCTACGTAATTGATCTACGAGATAAAATCTCATCATTTGCTAAAACCACAGCCTTTTCCAATTCATAGAAGCATTAAGCAGCATTCTGTTTATTATGCGCGCACACACACACACACACACACACAAAATGAAGGAGCAGGCCAAAGAAACACAAGGTTTTTTCCTCAGAAGGCTACAATGGAATCTGTGGAATCTCCTCTTCTCCATTCATTCCTAATCCAGTGTTTGACTCACCAAAGCCCTAATCTCCAACATACTCTAACCATCCACCCTGCCAGCCAAGATCTCCTCCCCTGGGAGTCTGAACTCTCCCTCTGATCTGGGATTTAGCCCGGTGCTACAGCCAGAGCGCTGCAGGGCTCTTTCTCTGCGGCCTGCTAAGAGGCATGTTAATGTTAATGCTGCGGTGTGACGGGCAGGACAGAGCAGAGAGGAGCACAAGTTCTCGGCCAGCTACAAGGAGATAAAAGGCTGCCGGGCTCCCAGAGGAGGAACTGAGTCGTAGAGCTGTTAAATGAGTGGCAAAGCGTCCTCCATTTAGCAGCGATGTCAGAGAGAGGCACACCTCCACCGAGACAAGCTGGAGAGGTTTTCAGCACCCCTGACATGATTGTCTTTTGTCGGGACCGGTGTTTGCAAAAGAATCAGGGGAGGAAAAAGACATTTTGAGAGTAGAAGAAGCAAAAAGACAGAGCTGTCGGATGCCAAGCCTTTAATTACTTTTTTAACTTCCAAGGGAGAGCGATGGAGGAGGGCAGGGAAGGTAATGATGAAGAAATGTGACAACAGGCTCCCCTCCTGTCTGCCACCAGAGGAATGTATAATGCCTTATGTTATGTTCCCGATGATTCACGAACACGCTCGTGTACTAGCTTTGTCTGACAAACACACAAAGACTCTGAATCACACGTAGATCCAACCTGTGAAGGACACAACATTCATATTGCATCAGCTGGTGTCTCAAATGAAACAAACACAGCAGAACAATATAAGTACGAGACAGGACTAGGCGGTCAGTGAAATACTAATTGCAGACGGATCATGAATTGTTTGAAAATAAAGGGAAGCTTGATTTAATCACCTGCAGCTAAATGATATTTTTGGACACATAGATTATGTAATGCTGCATCCCCATTGTTTTGGCTGTTACATACATATATAAATTATAATTATAAATAAAGCCATGATGAAAATGTATCTAACTTATTAGATTTTAATTTCATACTCTATAATAATACCACAATTTAACAGATTCAGGAGGGCTATTAAATTAAACATGAAGAATGTTCACATCACTTAACATTTTAGTTACATCTAGAATTTCAATTACTGGCAAAGTTTGCATAACCTTGCAAGGATAAGAGTGCACTATCGTATTGCTTTAGTTCTGCAGCCCTCTCCGTTTTCTTGCATTTCAATCATTACAGCTCTGTTGCCTCATTAATGCTTTGCACTTTTGAGTGCCTCTTAATGTTTGAGGTTGAGGTTGTTTTTCTTGTCATAGCAAGGTTTTGTGTTGCTATCACTTCTAGTAAAATTTTGATGTTGGATAATTCCTGCAACATTATGTGCTTCCTGTGAACAAACCGGGAGCCAAGAGCTTTTTGTTCCTGCCGGTGACAGGCAGTTACCGTGCCAGCTAATCAGCTTTCATTATTAGAACAGATGTGACGACTGTATGGAAGATGATAAAAGATTATCCGTGTAAGGTAAAGGACTTTGTGATCTGTGGTTGCTGATTGTTATTTAAAGAGCCGATGTTTTAGAAATAATATGTTGGCAACCTCGAAAGACCAAACGTTAAATCACTTCTTGAGTTTGGACTGTAATTCACACAGACACCGCTACAAAAGTGCTGCCTCAGCTCGACCCAACTCAAAGTCTGCTTATTGATGCAATAATAAAAGGTACAGTTAAACTCATTGACCTAAGGTTGGAATACATCCTTCATCAGCTGCATCTTTTTCCTCTGTAGTGTGTATCGACTCGACACTTCGCCGAGATGTTGCCATTACTTACAGCATACCACAAGTGTTTGTAACATTTTTTGCATGACTCATTACTTCAAAGTTACAACCTCCAACTTATAAGCAGATCTACATTTCTCTGGCACTGGGCCCAGAAGTGTGTTATCATGTTTCACTGATAATTAAAGTTGATGCAAAAGGGCCTGTCAGATGGCCTTATGTATTAAACATCACATCAAGGCAAAACAGGGAATATCAATCACACTGGTGAGACTGCCTATTTATCATATGTTTACACTGCTATTTACCTTGTTGACTTTCACTCAAATAGAATGATAAATGAGCTATAACAATGTGTGTATTTGTCTGCTATGGGAGCAATGCTTCAGAGACAGCAAAAGCACAAGAGACAGTAGCAATTAATTATTGCTAAGCTAAGTTGTTTCATGTATGAGCATGCATGACAGAGTAGTGTATCTCAAAAGGATTGATTGATAGATTAGCAGTCTGATCAGAGAGCTTCTGGCTCTTATCTATCCACGCATCTATCCAACCCACCAGTCAGACACCTCACTGTAGTGGGAGCTAGCCTCCCAGTAGTTTCCTTCTAGACTCCCCATGTTCACACAGCGCAATTCAAATGGATGACCTTGCTGATCCTAGCTCAGGGAAACAGCTGGAGCCAGTGTCTTAGAATACCAATGAGCTTAATTAATCTCTTTTATTAAACACAAACAAGCACCAGTCTGCAGGGAGGGGGGAGGGGGGGGACAGTGTGTGGGAGAGAGCGGAAGGGGAGAAGTTCACAAATCATAGTTTCATTTCCAGCGACCTGCAATATGAAAGCTAATAACCAGAGCGGAATAATTACATTATTCTCAATTTTTCATTCATGCCACCACTGAGATATACAGTATGTTAATTAGTACTGCCGTAATAATAATGTAGACATTTGCCGTTTTTCATTCTATAGTCTTGCTGAATCAACAGTGGCTTCTGTTCACTGTTCATATTAATATATGTAGCTGCAGGAAAAGATACCTGGATGACATTTAGTGTCGCAATGACTCATCACAATGATTCATCACCAAAGAGAAAAGCTGTGATGTTCCTCTGCTCTCATCTGTCACAGTGATGCAGTATATCGAAATTACAGTATGATTCCGTTATTGCAAACAGATATTCATAAACATCATATTGTGCATCAGCCAATATTACAGTGCATCACCACCGACCAGACATTTCCAATCTACTGTATTGGAAAAGATGAGTCGGCTTGAGATGCATAAGCTTATAGAGAGATCTAAAGAGAGCAATAAAGAAAAGAAAAAGGTGAAATGAAGACATAAAAAGTGGCAGACTGGAGACATATGAGACTGAGATGAACAGAGACAAACAAAGATTTGAGAAAAGGTGACCAATGGAGCAATAAAAAGAAAAAGAAAAAGGTACGACTGAGAGAAGACCTTTGAGAAGTAGTGCCAGTCTAGTCTTCAGAAATCCCTCTGGCACAGTGAATGTCTGAGGGCGACTGTGGGCTGCCAGAATCCTTTAACCAACTCTCTATACTGAACAGACCAAACAGACCAGTCTGCTTGGTTTCAGAGCAGCACCACAAAGCTTTGTGAAGTATTACACACACTCACCAGCACTGTGGCTGCAACTGAAAAGATGGACTTTCAGTTCACAGTTCTCAGGACACACCGGATAACGTACATGTACTGTTTCTCTACGTCACAGTTAGAGAAAAATAACCTACATCCTATCCTTCTCTTCAATTTTGCTTTATTGAAGTAAATATTTTACCCAGTGTTAGGTTCATTCAAATAAAAGTTAAACCAGGGACAAAGGCATGATCTCGGCGCCACAGCGAGGTATTCCATTGCGACTCACAGACACCGCCACCACCATTTACACATGATAAATTAGCCTCTGGCACATAGTAACATAATATATTATGTGTTCCTCACCTCACTCAAGGTTAACATCATAGTTACCTTCACCTCACCTTAAATGAATGAACAAAATACAGCAGAAGACTCACTTAAACAAATTTGATTCCTATAATTTTGGTGCTTAATTTTTACAACATAATAAAGCAAAAGGATTTGAATTTATTTAAAAGTCATCATTATAACATTATAGTATTGTACAGAAAAGATAAAGACTAATGTGTTGCAAATATTGCAGCATTTCACATTCTGGCATCCAAGGTTCTTTCAGTAAGGAAGAAAGCAGCGCAGCGAACAATGAGAAAACCTGCGATTTTCAAACTGAATGAGCGAAGAGACTCTAAGCAGAAAAAGACACGGGATAAAGAGAGAGATGAGGCAGCTCACATTTATTTCTCTAGTTCATACCTTAGAGGACCAATTATGCCAGCTAAACACACGGAGGCAGAAAATTACTGAATTACCTTTACAAAAGTCTTGTGAGGATTGAAAAGCATGTTTATGCAAGGCCTTGGACATTATCATGAGAAAAGGAGCACTACAACACTTAATGTGATTATTAGAAATGTCTTCACTGTGATCCATATGCACCTGGTGTTTCACTAAGCACAAAAACACGCTCGCCATGGCAACACAAGACTTGCCATCACAAACCCGTATGAAACAGTAACTGTGTTCCTATATGGCATGTATGTTTAAATTCATGTGTGTTTTTTTTCATGCTGTGCTGTCAATGTAATCACTCTGGAATCATGCGTTCATGTCAAATATACAGTGGTGTCCAAAAGTCTGAGATCACTGGTCAAGATACTTCTATTTTGCATTTGTTTCGAATGTAATACTATTTTTTTCATTACAAATGATAATATCAGCTTAAAAACTTAAAAAACTTAAAAACTCCTTGAAAAATGAACTTCAGAATATCTTAGTATTTGGTATGTCCCCCTTTTGCTAATGACAGCATGAACTCGAGCTGGCATGGACTCCACAAAACCTGATGACCCGTGTTACCCCAGCAGGATTTAACAATGTTCAAAAGAGCTTCTTGTGATGTCACACAATGCTTGGCTTTCTCAGTCTTCAAGTGCCCCCATAAATGTTCAATGGGGTTGAGGTCAGGTGACTGTGACAGTCAGGAATCCTTGGTCTTCTTTGGTCTTCAAGTAGTTCTTGCACAGCTTTGAGGTGAGTTTGGGGTCATTATCCTGCTTCAGTATGAAACCAGAGGGTACAGCATGAAGAATGGAGTGGTACTTTTCCTTGGTCAGGGTGTAGTCAATTCGGTGCAGGTGACTTGAATATTCCCACCACCACGTCGTGGGTTTGATACACTGCGGTATCATTCTCTCTCCTTACATACACTGCCATAAATCTCAAACCTGGATTCATCAGTGAATAGGACTTTTTTCCAGTCATCCACTGTAAAATGCTGCTATTTCTTAGCCCTAACCCAAGCGTTTGGTCTTGTTTCCCCTCCTGAGAAGTGGTTTAGAAACTGCTACTCGTCCTCTGAGACCACTACAACACAGCCTTCTTTTGACAGTACTTCTGCTGATTTGGAGTCTTCATTCTTTATTTAGCAAATTCTGTATCTGTGATGAAGTTGCTTTTCTATCTCTCGGGAAACTAAGCTTGATGTATTGATCTTCTGATGGTGTGGTCACTTTTGGTCTGCCTGATCGTGCTTTGGATACAACTGATCCAGTTTCTGCAAAGTGTTTTAGAGCTCCATGTACTGCCCCCTTAGAAATCTTTAGTCTAGCCATGATTTGACGCTGAGAAAGCCCCTCTTTGTAGGGCTGTAGTCGCAATATGCTCTTGTCCAACCAATGAGAATTTGGTCAAATTTGATTGCTGACCTAGAAATAGTGCAGAATCTTAAATATTTCTTCTTCATTTTACATGTTTTCTGAATCCTCAAACTTTCTGATTATTTCCAGGTTTACGTGAAAATATTAGAGATTTTCAATCTGCTCTCAGACTTTTGGACCCTACTGTGTCTTCTTCTCAGAGGCTGAAGGAACAGAAAGCGAGATGTGGAGAATCGCTACCTCTCATGAGTAGTTAAGTTAGCGTTCTTCATAGCAGAACATCTGTACGGTGCTTATGTTGTAATGGTTGAAAATGTTTAAAATACAGCAAATTCACACAGCCAAAAACATGGCTGCCTCCAATCAAATTATGTGTACTCATTCAACAGGTAAACTGAGCAATTAGTGCCTTCAAAGCTGCTCATTTTCCATAATCTGACATCATTAGGTACATTTTTCAAAGGCTTCCATTGTTTTGGAAAGCTAGCTGATGGAAAACTGGCCACTTTGATATGTGTCTAACATTGGCACATCAGCAGACAGTGCTGGAAACTGAAATGTAATTTTTGCCTACAGACGACCATATGTTGATGTGGCTGCTGCGGGTGTTGACTAATGAATAGGATTGTCCTGGGAACCACCTCAGCGATCCTGGATCAGCACTCGTGAGCGCAACTCTCTGCAGAGTTGTGTGTTTTTTCTGTAAAAAAAAAAAAAGTGCGGTATTATGATAAAGAGTGAAAGAGCAAGATATGGGGGATACTCAGCCTGATGATCTGGCAACCATCAGAGTCGGTTAATATTTATAGTTTAAATGTTTCAAACGTCACAGAATTGAAAACGACTTCACTGGACAAAACTTTTCATTTCATTTCAAAACAATCATTTCATATATTTAATTTCAGGCGTTTGTTGTTAGCTAATGTGTGATTGTTGCTCAGACATGCTGTTTAATAAAACAACTTTATTACTGTTGATGAAAATTCCTCCCAAAAGCAAATTAAGACATCTGGTTCTTTTTAAAGAAGAACCAAAGTGTCAGTAACAGTTGAGCTTAGTTAATAAGAATATTCTGTATCTATCCAAACATTAATCTTTGAAATTAGTGGGAGAAATATTTACTAATTAATGAGTGAATCAAGAGCAAAGTTATTATTGTGTGTGTGTCATTAAGACATGAACATTATTTATAAGCTAAATTAGCCACAGTTTGTCCAACTGATTTGTTTGTGACTGTCAGGCATCATTTTATTCAGAAAATCCTGTCAGCAGCAGCCTGAGCAGCACAGAAACACAGACAGGTGAGCTGCAGCCTCTCAGGTGAGCTCTGATATCATAGTGAAAGATCGAGCCAGGAGTTCAGGAGCTGAATAAAAAAATAATACAAATGGAAGTTTTTGAGATAATATAAAGATATGTTTGAGCATCACTGTCATGAAACTCTTGAGTTGTGTCGCCCAAATCCACACACTGAAAAAAGGACAGAATCTCTATTTTGTAACATAAAATAAAGGCTCTTTACGTGTGTGCACATGTGCCTATGAAAGAGAAAAGAGTGATAGAGAGCAAGTACACATACACAATTATTTTGGCCGACCAACAAAAAATGTCCCTACCAAAGCTAAAACCAAACCTACTCCCTTGTCCAAATCCCTACTCCTTTTAACAAAGTGGCTGGCACTGCTGAATAGAAATCAACCCGAGCACACTCAGTTAAACTATAGCAGAACAAATCCTAGCCAAGAGAAAGGAGGAGCGCAACTATTTTTGTCTGGCTGTTTGCATTATTCATGTAAGAAATTACATGCTGGTCAATGGAACAACAGTAGAAAGGCTGAGTGAGGAAGAGAGGGAGAAAAATGGAACATAAATAAGGGACGGCTGCAGTCGATAATAGGAGTGATAGAGTCAGTGGCTTCAATTCATTGGTTGGAAGATTAATGGTGCAGAGATGAGTACGGCAGGGAGACAATAAGACACAAAGGAGAAGAAGGAGGGAAGGGGGGAGATGGACGGATGGGGAGTAGAAAAACTGCAGACAGTTGAGAGAGAAAAGACAGAGAACGAGCAATTATTATCCTGCATGGGTACTTGAATGCCACTGATGCTAATATGATGATGATGAGCATGTTTGCGCGCGCATGTACGTGTTCCCGTGAACAGAGACTCACATGGATCGTATGTGCGCGCTCATGTATCCGTATGCGTTCATTTCAACACACAGATACTGAGGTGCGCGTTCGTCAGAGAGTCACAGAGTGTGTAACTTATTGATTTAGGTCTGGGACAAGATGGTAGGACTTCTGTCATGCTTGAGTCCACATCAATACAGCAGGCATGTAAGGACAATGGCTGTGAGGAGCAGTGCAATTTCTCCTGGGATCACCAGTGGTCGGAAAAGCTTTGTCTGTGTTGTCACTTTTGGCCCCTCTTGTCTCAGGCCCTCTGGCTAGAAATATAAATGTTATTTATAATTTAAATACATTTTACACAAAGAGCAAACTCAGTGCTTCATTTGTTAACTCTATGTAACCCTCTATGTACAAATCAGATGTGTATATATATATGTATAAATAGACCTCTAGGTATAAATTATTCAGACTAAGATTTTGAGATAAACTTTTTTTGGCAGATTTGTGGTATTAATTCTTGTGAAGTATGAGTTCACCTACAGGTATATTAAACAAAACTGCTACATCATTTTTGCAAGCGATGCATCAAAATGACACTATAATACTAATGATTCTACAAAACTATTTGGCTGACTGATTGAGGAAGGGATTTTGCATTAGGCTGAGCAGTTAAAGAGCGAGCAGGCAAATCTTAAGCCTTCTTTTTGATGGCTTGTAATCTTTACACTGTAATTAACACTGTCTTAGAGGTGCTCGGTAAAGCCTGAGGAAAAATTCTCTGGAAAGACAGCTAAAGGTCCCTTTAATCATTAAGAATGCAATGTAAGTAGAGCTTGAGCAAGATATGGGTCAGATTATTAGAGAGGGAGAAATGGCTGTAGAGGGACAGAGAGCAGATTGGAATCCAGCCTTATGAGCGCTGCATTCAGTCTGAGCAACAAAATCCATTACTCCGTACCTTTTTTTCCTGACAGTGTGGCTTGGAGAAAAAAGAGGAATAACAAACAGAGGTTTGTCGTCTGTATTAGGCCTGGGTTTTCTGTCCGGGCTGATTAGTACTGATAGGGTGTGACACGGGGCAGCTGGCAAAAAAAAAAAAAAACAGGCAAACAGTCAACTGCCAATCATGTCTGACCTGCTTGGTGCTCAGTCTGACCTAATCAACACTGAGCCTGCTGCAGAGAAACTGAGGCGGTCTCAGAGAACGATGGACACGGACACACAAGTCGACAAACTGACTGGTCATGTGCTAAGAAGATGACCACTGTATGTTTACAGTAAGGGTGTGTTAAAGGTATACTATGCAGGATTTTACAAAAAAAAAAACAAAACAATGTATAGACTCCAAGACAATGTATAAACTTTGGGCAGTGGGTGATGAGCAACTTCCCCTTGTGGAGAATTTGCAGCCTTAAACATGAATGAGTGACTTTGTGAGTTACAAGCCGGTTTAACGAGACGCTTAGCATCTAAAAAAGTTAAATATCTGAACTGTTGTGGGTGCTTTTTTTGTCTTCAATGTTTCTTACATGTGATGACAATTTATGCTTTAAACTGTGTTTAACACACATGGCACCCAAAACCCAGCTACAGTATAAATCTCAGCACATCTTGTAGGACATCAAAGCATAAATGTAAGATATTAAACTAATCCCTAAACCCACTCACCCACCCAACAGCTTCCCTGACCTAAAACCAGGGATGTAACATGAGGTAACGCTCCATCCATGCCACACACACACACACACAAGCACGCACGCACACACGCACGCACACAGCTCTCCACCATGTATGTAGTTAATAAAAAGGAAAAACATTAAAATGCAAAAGTGAATTATGAATTAAATAAGGGCCCGTGAGGAGTTTAATAACTTTGAAATAGTGGGAAATGTTCTGGAGTCTTTAATCTGGAAGTGACCCTTAATAACCTCTACAACAATCAAAAATTAATATGAATTCACATGCGCACCAACTCCCTCCAGTCCCATAGCACACACTACTTAAAGGTCCAGTGTGTAAAATTTTGTGGCATCTGGCAGAACGAACTTGGCAGAAACGGAATATAATATTCATAAGTATGTTTTAATTAGTGTATAATCACCTGAAAATAAGAATTTGTGTGGTTTTGTGAGGTCACACTGACCTTGACCTTTGACCACCAAATTCTAATCAGTTCATCCTCGAGTCCAAGTGGACATTTGTGGCAGATTGTAATGAAATTCCCTCCAGGCGTTCCTGAGATATCGCCTTCACGAGAATGGGACGGACATGAGTTCACAGTGACCTTGGACAACCCAAATCTAAAATCAGTTTATCCTTGAGTCCAAATGGATGTTTGTGCCAAATATGAAGAAATTCCCTCAAGGCGTTCCTGAGATATCGTGTTCATGAGAATGGGACTGACGGACAGACACCCGGCATGGAGGCCTTATGTTTTCGGGCATAAAAACATTGGCAGCTGGACTCAAGGTCCTGAAATGAAACAAGCTAAAATACGCACACTCCCAGCTAGTGGTGTACTGACTATCACCACCGTCTGTCTCTTTACCGGCCCTCTCTGTGCGCCTTTCATTCGGGGTGCGAATGAGAGCGTGCGTATTCCAGGTCTGGACTCACTGGCCAATCACAACCAAGTTATACACTGTACAGTGGATAACTCCAGGGCTGAATTTCTTTCCCAGTTCACCCCTGCTCCCAGCTTTATGTATATTGGCGTCTTTATCTATATGCCTTTGCTCTGTGTGTACATGTGTGTACAGTACATGCACTCACACGCACACTGTTACACACTTCATTATAATAAAAACAGTCTTCAGGGGAACTTGCTGGGATCAATAATGAACAGCAAGACCCTTAGGAGGTGGTCGCGTCCTCATTATCTGTAATCTTTAATAAAGACAACACAGAAAGAGGACCCCAACTGCTATTATGGAGAAGGCGCAGAGATTAGCTATGCCTACAATCAATACTTACATCTTCTTATCTTACCCCTTCTGAATAAATGAACTGATAGCAACACTCTCATACACGAGGTCCACAGGTCTATTTCCTGCTCTGAATATGTTAAGAATGAGGATAGGGAATAACACACACACAGTAAGTCATTATCACACAATAAGCCCTAACAGAGTGGCTAAATAGTCTATTATTAAGATAACATGAACTGCGCTTATTACAAGAAATATTTATTTTATTTTTATTACAAACTAAAGTAATTTAGCTTATATTGTAAGAAAGCTGCATATAATGTATTCACTTGTGCTGACTGTGGCAGTGCAAATATACCAACAGCAGCTATTTTCATGTATCATAGCAGGAGAAGCACAGCTGTAACAAACAACACTAACGATGACGATCAGCTTCATCTTGGTGTCCCAGTGAACCAGCATGCGCAGTTACCAGCATCACATGTAATAGAGCCATCAGTAACACCTGTGTTTGACACATCAAAATGTCTGCTGTGAGAGAGTTCTATAGACTAGCTAAATGTTAGCCGTGCTAGTGCTGTGGTTTCGCTATCTGTCTGGGGCAGAAGGGGAGAAAGCAACTGGCACTGTACAGCAGTTACCACTGCTGTCAATTGACAATTACAGCTCATGGCTATTTATCTCCCCCCGCAGTGAGCAACACGACAACAATACATTTTCTGGAGCAATGAAAGAAAACATCTACTGAGTAAAAGCTGTTGTCGGTGTTCAATTTGTGCCTTCACGAGCTCTGTCTCACCTGCCTGGGTGTTGTGTTTTGTACATCAACCAGTGTAGGTAACCCTTTTCCTGCACAGTGTGTCCTTCTGTAAAACCCTTTATACTGTGAATCCTGTCATACCAGACAAAAATTACAAATTGGTTTGGAATAAGATACAAAATTAAACTAAATCAAGAGCAGTTTGTGGTGGTCTAGGTGACCATGAACTGCCACCTCCCCCTGTTCGACCCCATCTCTCTCCCCCCTCATCTCCTGTCTCTACTGTGGACGCTCCAATAAAGGCATAAAAAGCCCCCCCCTTTTTTTTTTTAAATTAATGAATGCAAAAAATAAGAATAATTTGTGAAATATGAAATTTTTCTAAAACTGTGTAATAATAAAGCAAGACATATTGACCATGCAATGTGTGTTGCAGCACGTTTCACATGCAGTGTCTGTGATATGTAGGTTCCCCTAGTGCTTGCTCTGACTTCTGCAACTGACATTTCTGCTGACCAGCACTCCCGAGCTCTCTGTCCTGCTTCAGTACTTTCTTCCCTCCATCCTATTTCCTCGGGGAATTTGCCAGCTCTTTCTCTCTTCCTTTCTACTGAGAAAAACACTTAATTCGGTGTGATCTAACTTTTTCTCCGGGTCCAGAGAGAGCAAAATGAAAGCTTAATACAAAACCAGCCGCTCCTTGACTAGATATATGAAGACCATTTGTTACATAAGCTCTTTAATTGCTCTTAGGAATGTTTGCCAGACACTCCATTTCAAGTCTCCTTGAAATGGTACAACCCTAAACTAATCAGGATTAATAGCTGAAGAGTTAGAGGCTAAGTAACTATCCATCAGGACAAATCCTAACCTTAGCCGTTCCATCCTGGTGATATATAAGGAAAACAAAAAGACTGCAAATAAAGTTTGATAACTCACACAGAAAAGTTCCAGGTTAGAAAGCCAGGAAAAAAAACACAAAAGCTATCATGAAAGTAAACATAAAGGTTAAAATAAGGCTTCCATTTGTTTGACTTTGCTTTGTTTTCATACTTTTAATTTGGGAGGCTGGCCAGTGGGAGACAGGAGGACTCCTTTTTTTTTCCTCATTTAAATTAACACAGGGATGTGTCAGCAAAGCCTGTGGCACCAGGGGATGACTTTTACTGGATTTTTTTTTTCCATTTATTACCTTTTCATCTTTCTCCCACCCTTTTTTTTTTCTTCCTTTTAAATTTCGCTGTCACCCTGGGCCCAGAGAACATTTCAGGCTCAGTCTTTCATCTCAAAGAAAGCTACGCCTCTGTAGCTCCGTATCCCTGCATGGTTTTCACACAAGCACTGCATGTATGTGTGTTCCTGATAACCGGCATCTTTAACCTTTATGACATTCGTGTTTTTAAAATACATGTAACCACTTGCTCACTCTGTTCTCTGAGCCTCTCTCCCTCTGTCAGTGCAACTCAAAAGGACAGGACAGACCTCAGCGGCTTTGAGGGGGAAAAGCCTCCATTTAATAAAGTGTTTTCAAAATGAATGTCTCTCCAGCTCTCTCCTCCATGTCACACTTCATCAGCTGCACACCTGTTTGGAGATCTCACATCTACCTGCTGGTCTCTGTTAAAAAAACAAAAAACAAAAACATGTATGCCTGAAATTCTCTTCACTTGCCTCTATGTTGCTCCATATCACATAGTCATCTGCAAACATCCTCCATCCCGTTTATCACCAAGACAACAAGACAAAGTCTAATTAAAGAGTAATTAATTAGTAATTAAGAGTATTTAAAGTATAGTCAGCTGACTATAGCCTTGGAGCCACTTTACAGAAAGTGCCGCCTCCATTTGCCCTAACAGCTCTTTCACTTCAGCAAGTCACTCTGCAAACTGCTGAACCGAGGTCACGTTTATGCAATTTTATCCTGAAAATTATACAGCTTCCCTGACAGAGAAAACGTTCAGTAGGTGAGCTTTTGTTTTTTTCACAGCAGTCAAACTCCTTGACATTTTTGTCTACTTTAAGTTACAAGTTCAAAGCACTGAACCACTTGGGCCTTGCCCTAAAAACTGTACTTTCTGGTACAACACTGACAGTGAAAACATTCTGTAGCTTTTCTAACATGGTATTTCTAATAATGTGAGTCTGGCTGGTCCAGACAGCGGATGGCTCCTGAGTCTCTTCCCCTGTCTTTCAGGACCGTGCAGTTCTTACATACCTAAAAACACGTTGCATAGAGAATGACGGCGTCTTAAGCGCTTGCTGATATAAATGGCACCTTTTATCACCTGTGCACTATTTTGAAAGCTGCATTGCTTTTACTGCCTCACTTCCACATTTCATCATTCTGAATCTAACCTCTCTGACATCAGCTCTATTTTAGCACCCACACAGCAAACCCACTACCAAACTTGGTGGCATGGGTATTCAATGGTGTCTGCGCATGTTAGTTGAGATGGATTGTGGCGAGAAAAGAGCAATGAATCTTCATCATAGTTTCTCTCTCGCCCGTACACACCCACAGTCCCAAACTGCTCCTTTGTCTTCAGGCTCGGTTTTTGCGTCTCAGACCTCATGTTTGCTCAGTCCCTTTACCCACCCTCACTTGTTTTCTGCCCATTCATCCATTCATCCATCCACCTGTCCATCCGTCCAATCTCTGGACACCTGGAAGGAGGCGGAAAAGTAATTTATAGCTCATTCCAGGACACTGCGCCCTCCTGTTTTTGCCAGCACGCCCACATTGTTCTGTAGCCTCCATCGATATGAACCAGGTGCGTGGGTTGTAATTTCATCCACCTGCAGGCGTCTTGTCAGATCATAGATGACATGTACTGTACCAACATCAACCACCACCTGTAATACTGTATTGAGTCTTCAAGAAACCCACACTGTGACACCACTCACTCCTACAGCACTGCACACCAAGATACAAAGCTTGTGATGTAATTTTGTAACATCTCTTACAAATGGGACCATTATGTAAATAATTGAAAATGTATTATAGTATTGTGAGGTAAATGTCTGTAGTAGTTCATGCTCTGTCTTGTATCAGTCCTCAGCATATTGACGTAAATTTCTAGAAAACTTTGTTGGTGCAGCAATTAAATGATTGCATCTTGAAGTTTTATTACATTACTGCAGAGTTTCCTGCGCTGGAGGAGGACGATGATTGGCTGTGACACAGTGTCAGCTGAGGGTCAACTACTCCAATCTCATGCTGTATGTCTGTCTCATCATCATCTCTTCTTCTGTTACTGTGTCCGTCAGGTCTGTGTCAAAGTATTTGTCCGACAGTCTGTCTGATTCTCTCTCTCTGCCTACATCTGGCCATGAACTGCTGGCGATAGCATAACAGGCCATTTAACATGTACAATATATTACACACAAAAAACAGTTTTTCCATAAGTTGTCATTTTTTTCATCCTATACATCTCACACAACAGTCACATACAGTGTGACAAACTGAATTGCTTGTTATCCTTCATTGTTATGCGTTATACAGTATTTATCGTATATTTTTGGCTTTCAAATTGCTAGTCTTCATCAGCAGTTTGCCAACTTCCATTTTATCCATTTAACCACTTTTACTGCAAATAACACATAAACCTCAAAACCGCAAAACGCTGCTTGTAAATCAAGCACTTGTGGTTGCATTAATTACAGCAACTTAAAATTTACTGATTATGAATCCTCTTGACCCTGAGAGGGGCTTGCTGCATACCAACAGCTCTACGCTCTGTGTGTTTTTTGTGGGCATGTGTGTGAGGTGACAAAAATGATCAATACTGCAACAGACTATGATATGGCCTCCTCCTACTTTTTCAGTACACTGGCACCTGTAATACATTCAGTCATGAAGTGAAAGAGGGGCTCCAAGAAGGCAGAAATGCAGGCACAATTTAATGTGAAAAGACAACCAAAACTGCACTCCTCCAGGCAACAACACAACTTTTGACAAGTCCACCTAAATGCAGATGACAGTTAAAAAAATGGAAAACAGATGTGAGATGATGGAAACGTGTCAAGCCCGCAGGCGGCTGCTGTGCTTTGGATGGTTATTCAGAATACTTCAGGGAGAACTCATAACAGTTGCCAATTTTTGAGCCATCTGGTAAAGATTTGGAGATTCACCTCTTTGTGGATTTAGCTGGCTCGTGATGTTTTAGCGCTTTCTGTCATCTGTCCCTCTCACATCGAGAAACTGATTAATCAGATTTAATTTATTAAGCAGCTGCTTGCTGGTTGATTGTTCTGATTGTTGGAGGGTTTGTTTTCTGAGTGGGCAGAGGATTACAGATATTGTCCGTGTGTGTGAGAGATGTTGGCTAATTAATGCTTGATGTGAGCCTCTGCTATTTGTATTTACAGTCCGTTCACTAGTTACTGTGTACTGAAAAGTACAAAGAGAAGGAGATTGCTTTTACATGGCATCACTTCTTGCTTATTATCACACCTGCAGTGTGTTTCTTTAGTTACAGATACAAACAGTACCTGTGCCAGAAAAAGGTACCTGACTCACTCACAAATGTAAAAAATTGGATTTATTTAGATGTGATGATAAATTGAACTTGAAAATATGCTTCAGTGACAAATCTTGATTTCATATATAGTGGCAGGATAACTACTCTTCTCCTGGTTTTTCAATTTTGAACACACCAGAGACACTCACTCACACTGCACCATTGATTCACTGGTTGCAATTAACACAGTGTTGCTCCTGTCCGGTCAGGCGCAAATTGAAAAAGCCAATAAAAATTGGTTTTCTCCCGCCAGCTGCCATCTCACAAGAGTCTGAAATGGCCACTCCGGATCCATCCATGCCTCCCAGCCAGTGGCATCGACTCGTGTGTCGATATACCTGCAAACTTCTACTGGCTCAAGTGAGAAAAATCAAGGCAGCGGGTTGTTTAATGACAGAATAAATCTAGAAGGACGCTTAAAGGAATTGATATCCTGACAATAACAACAGAGCAAAACAAAGCGCTTCAGCAGCTCTCTCCGTCCACAACTGTAGCTAGATTAATAGACTGCTTGGTCGGCCTGTTTAGGCCATTACCCCGGGATGAGATACATGAAGAATAATCACCTTCTTTCCTTTATCTCAGCCATTCCATAGTCATGGTCAATATTTAATCTTAAATCCATTTACTTTTTTCCTCGAAGCAGTGTTACGACATGTACGTTGTCAGAGCAGCACATAAAGTGTGAGATCATATCTGATGTGTGTGGCTTGATTGGAAAAGCTGGTAAATGAAGCCTCTCACCACCTACTCGTAAAGACTTCTAAAGGTCAAACTCTAACTGTGGTTTCTATGGTAATCACAGCAGTGTGATCTGTAACTGTCAAATGTGGCAGGTTATATTGACTAAAATATTATGGCATCATAATTATATCATTACACTAGTATTATAATGGAACAGTGTAAAATGGAATTTTCATGCAAATGCAGAGGGTACCACTTTTCTCCAACCCAGAACAGGAGGTGAAATGAGGAGGTGGGGGTAGTTCGAGGGGAAGGATGCGGGTGGGTGAGGAAGAGTAGTGAGGGGTTGTGGAAGCAGGGACACTAATGGAGCTGATATGAGAAGGTGAGGAGGAGGAGGAGGAGGACTGATGAGCAGACGATAAAGAGGAGGAAAAAAGTGCTCCTACAGGACAGGTGGACATTATTCATGTCTGCGTGCAGTCAGTGCCATCCATCACAATAAAGATAAGGCATCCATTTGTGGTTTTGATGGTTACTCTGTTTATTTGTTACACTGGATTTCCTTCACTAAGGGCAAGCAGTCTGGCCTTTCCTTGGAGAAAGTGTATCGCAATATGTTTAGGGTTGTTTGTCGGTCGGTCGGGCCACAACTTAGCTCCATACTGAAACATCTCAGCAACTATTTCATGGATTGACATTAACTTTTGTTCAGATATTGAGGCTCCCCAGAGCAAAATATCTCAATATCTACTACATTTGTATAAGCAGACACATGGTAAGGATTTGTTCATGTGCATCATCATACGTCATTATAATTACAGCTGTTACACTGTGTTATCAATCATTCATTAATTGTTAATGTGCCACTTAAGAATGCTTTATAGTAGGAGTTATAATGCTGACAAATACATGACAGTGTATTATAAATATTTTATCGAATGCTCACATACTGCTTATAAATGCTAACTACTGGGTTATGCTCTTTTAAAGGGGGGGGGGGTGAAGACTGGTAGAAGAAGCGGGGACAGACGTGACAGAGAAGTGATGACGAGGCATATAAAGGAGTTGAAGAGGACAGGGGGACAAGGTGGCCGACGATGAGCGGGGGGAGCGCTCAAGAGATCTTGAGGAGATCAATCAACAGGCTCCAAGTGTCTGCCCTCTGCCCGGACAGCGTGGGGACAGCAGAGATCAATGAGGGGTAAGGCCCACCGGCTAGTTGACCCCAGGAGACAATACATTATAGACTGGAAACACACACTCCAGCTGAACGAGGAGAGAAGAATTGGAAGCAAGGAAGTGAGAAAAGACGGGAGAGGAAGGGTTTGAGAGAAGGAGGACAGGCGGGGGGGGGGAGACTTGACCCTGTAAGTCAAATGTCTGACAATCTGAATAGATTACAGCAGCGGCAGTGAAGGTGCAGAAAAAGCTTCTACACCTACACGTGTGTTAGCCTGTAAAACTGTCATCAGTGTTTTTATCAGATCTCCTGTCGCTCTGTGCATCAATGAGTTACATCCAAGCATCTCGACATACTGGTTATTGTTTTGAGGCCATTCCGAGATGAAAGAGTGCGGACTAAAAAAAACAAAATTAGACACTTGAAAGCAGGCGCATATAGAAAACTCCTATGAGAAAACCTTGAAACCTGAAACAAAACACGAAATCCCCTCCAACTCTTCAGAGATATGGCACTCACTCTAACTCTGGCAAACAGGGAATTCTGATGAAAGCAGGAAATGTTCCCACGGGAATGGAAATGAATCTGCTCCTCCTCTTCTTTAAACCTACATAAACACCGCATGCCCACATCAAGAATTTCAAGTTTCCAATTCAATAACTCACATCACACATCCATCCATCTACCCGTGATGCTTCTCGGCCAAGTCTCCCCTTATCTGCCTCTCGTCAAGTAAATGTGTGAGCGGTAGGAGATTTGGCAAGAAAGATGAGGAGGGAGACAGAGGATGCTTTTCCTCCATTGTTCAGCATTTTTCTGTACGGGTCTTATCCCTGCCTTGTTTCTATTGTTAACCTGCTTCTTTGAGAGTCTTCATGGAGCAGAAGAAAAATGGAGGTGTGCAAGGTCTTTGTTCCCCTTTATCAAGTGGCAACAGGAGCCGCACCTGCTTATATCTAGCAGGCGTACAAGCAACTTCAGAAGTGCACAGATTACTTCCACTGCCAGGCCATTTTCTATGATGCAGCTCTTTAAAAGCACTTAAAACATTAAGCACTCAAACAAGTTTGTCTTGAGAGGGTTGATGCATTTTCCCAGCCGAAGTGTTTAACCATCAACTTAATGGTCTGAAGGATCCTGTTCTTTTTCCTCTATGCAAGACTGCGGATTCTGGCTGATTCTGATGTAAGCACATTTCCAAGTATTTTGTATTTGCTTTAGGATCAGCTCTGTGAAGCAGGGCACAGCGAATACATGCTCCGAGTATGAATAGTGAGGAAAATCGATTTCCTTACTGCAGACGGATGGTGCACAGTGGAGTGGCAGGTAAGAATACACATTTACTCTCAGCTCCCACAACCTATCATCAATCGCCGATTAAAGACAATTCTATGACATTTTAAAGTATTTAATATTGATTATACTATGACAGAAAAGACGGCCTAATCTAAAAGTTACCAACACCAACATTATGACTTATTATCTATCAATTGAAAGTACAACAACACATTTAACTCTATAGCCCTGGGTACAAAACCAGTCAAGAGTTTTGGTGTGTGGGTTCATTTCATAAGTCAAGTCAGCATCGTTTTAAGCAATATAATTAACTATGCGTGTCCAGTCTAACTCAGATAGATAAAACGACTCAAAGGTTGGAGAAATGAGGCTGGGGGCGGGGTTAGATGAGAAAGAGCTGGTACAAGAAAAAAGATACCACGTCAGTTGTGTGGGCTTAACGTGATACAGGACAAAACAAAGCTAAATGTAAATATCGTGGAGAAAAGGCGGATTGGTGCGGGAGAGAGAGATGCAGAGCGGCTGAGCCTGGGACAGGGCAGGAATGTGGGAAGTCACAGCGGAGTCAGGTTAGCAGTAAGCCGTGAATGTAACAGTGAATGTGCAGTATGAGCTACAGTTTGTCCGAAAAATAAATGCCACAGCTCCTCAAGAACCAAGTCGAGTTCCTGAGTTTTGTTTACCAGTAGCTGAGTATGGTGACGGGTGTACTCAGCCCTGGAGGAGTAACGGAGTCTGCCTTGTGCGCCCGGCTGCAGTCTGGAGGCTGAAGCAGGTCGGTTCAACTGCAGCAGCTCAGTTACACAAGCGTTTATTAAAATGTTGTCCTTATAAACCCTAAAACATCCCCTTGATAGAATGAGATAACAGACGTCATGGAAGTGTTATTCAAATTTATTTCTAATGTTACTTTTGATAGATTTGATAGTTGTAGTTTTTACTACAGCAAAAGAACTGCAAATACCAACTACTACTCAGTTTATTGTTCAGTACAAATACGGTAAATGGGACAATTAATGATTATATTGATTTCAGGTGGTATCACCGATCATCAGCAGTCCACCTTGACCACACTCGCAGGCATCTATCATATCAGTGTAATAGCAAGTATCACACAGAGAGAGAGGGGTGGAGGTGAGAAAGACAAACAGAGATATAGCCCGGTGTCATGTCTCATGACCCGGTGACCTTCACCCAGCATGGCCCCAGCATGAAAACTGACCGGTAACAGCAAACAGCCAGCCGGTAACAGCTTAGCACTGGCCGCTGCTGGATCAGAGCCAGCAGGTAGGAACCAGAGCGAGTGTAGACAGAGCAGGAATCTTCAATAGGGTGCCTAAAAGGATTGAGGGTGATCTCACTGTGTAATTCTTCCCCCCCCTATCTGAGATATAGAGGATAGAAATAAAGCCAAATGTTCTTAAGGTCTATGAAGGAAAACAGAAATTTGTTTACACTGGTATGTGGATGTATGTACAGTACGTCACGGTCCATTTTTCTGTTTACAGAATACTGCATGTGCTTACAGAGCTGTTGGTCTTGAGAAACAGACTTCCACTCTGTTGGCATCTGGTCATGGGTTGCATAGTATGAAGACAGTGCTGGAGCCCTGCCTGGGAGTTTATTGCATGCCCACAGCTTGAATATCCAGCTTTTGTGAACCAACACCAGGCTGACAAATGCCTGAGAGGTGATGGAGAGAATGAGTAGAAGCACAGAAGCACCCAGAGGAAAAACAATTCTGCACTGAACCCTCAAATAGCCTCATATAACGGCGCTGTCAACACCCCCAAGCTTGAAAAATGACAGGGGGGTATTCACTGTTCTGTTTGCATGGTTACAGCCAGTTATCAGAGGCTTATGGCTTACCCAGACTGTTTGAAGTGAAATTATATACATTCAAGGGAATACATTAATTGCCATGGGGGATATGCATTTCTGCATAAGAACCAGTACTTTAAAAGCTTTGACTGTTAAGGTGTAAACACCAGATAAATCCCGTATACAGTTCTAGTCCTTTGATTGGGTTGAATCCATGACTACAACAACTCAATTAATAAATCTTCGCGTTTATTACAACTTGGGTTTTATTTCAGAGATTATCTAAACTATGTTGGCAATAATCCCTCATTGTGCATGACAACTGTGTGCATGCATAACTACAGTGAGAACAGTAGGTCCAAGTTGACCTAGAAAGTTGGTCTGTAAACTCTTTGTTGTCCCTTTTTCTATCCATCTTTTGTGCCCGAATTGCTCAAGATCTGACTATCAGTACTCTTCTGCAGTGAGATGATTATTGTGTGACAAAAACAGACCTAATATGTCATTGTGACTTGTGTAAGAACTGCTGCTTTATTGTCTATTCTGTTTGGGTTAATAGTTGGTTACTGTCTGTCATTTCCGCACAGCAAACCTCACTGTCTCCGTTTCTGTCTCTTCCTCTGCTCCGACTGCTCAAGTTGTCATAAGAGCCTCAGGAGGAAATGACCCACCATTATCTAAAAGCTCCGCGTTCATTTTTTATGCTTGCTTACTTAGCAACACAGAGGAGTCCACCATAATAGCTCTATTATCCCTCCATCTCCCATTTAGACTATCAACCTGTAGCAGTTCCTTGGTTCGCTCGGGAGACTCTCAGGACCACGTTGGCAGTGGAGTCCTTGATTAAGGACAAAAATTTAATTAATCTCTTTTGGTAACAGAGGTGACAACGGCACTTGAGAGCAGTGGCAGAAAACAAATGCAGTGTGAGCTTCTTGGGCTGATGTACCAAATGCCTCATGGGAGATCCATTTCCACTTGGCCGGCGGCAGATCCAATCAGCCAGCAGGAGAGAACTCTGCCAACCAAATGTCAGAGATGAGGCCACTGAGTCACGTCCTGGATTCATCAATCCCCGAATTGCTCATGTACTACCCTTTTCAATCCGTTACAACATTTGAAATGATATATATAATAAATGTAATAGGTGCCTGGAAAAATGAGTCAAAATGAGTCATGAGTCAATGATCTCCACGGTCAAATCTAAATGTCAAATTGAGCAGTTACGCTGAGACGCTAATCCCTGTGTTTGGGTCCATTTACAGATTACATGCAGCCTAATACCTAGCTGGTAGATGGAGCATTGTAACAGCTGAGTGTGTTGAATCTGATACACCTCGTGTTTATTTACTAGTCGGCCCATGCTCTGTGCTCCTCATCATTCTCAGGGAAGTCTCCCAGTGCCAGCACCAGCTCATCTCACCTCCCATAAACTATCGGCAAGGCCAGAGCGATGTAAGGTGGCCATATTTACAGCCCTGAAAGCAATTGGAGGTTAACAATGAGGCCTGGCTGCTACGGTTTATGAGCTGCTGTAAAATTGCCACTATGATTAAAATCTCCGTCAGGTGAAAGACAATGGTGCAGCCCTGTCTCTCAACCCCCCTATGAAATATCTGCTTTCTCCCTACCTCTCCTCTCATCTCCATGACCTCGTTTGCAGGCCTTTACCTTGGCTAACTGGCCTTTTACAGCCCTGTCTTATTAACGTCTGGGAAAGGGCACTGAGAGTTGTTGGCCTGCGGCTGACTGTGTGTGTGAGGGTGTATAAAATAGGGATGTTTTACATACCAATGGATGATACTGTAGATTTATTATTTTTATCAACTTGGGTGACAATGTACAAAAATGTCCGCTATTGTGACTTCTATGCTGAAACTGTGAAATGGGCTGTGACTTTTGTTTGTGATGTGTTTATAAAATCTTGCTTTATTCTTAAAGGAAAACACTTACAGTCATTCAATAAAAGTATAAAATGTAAATGTTGGAGTGGGTGATGACAACGTACAGTATGTTTATGACAATACAGCTGTTGCTCTGTCTCTTCTTTAAAATAACTCTGATCGGGGTTATAGACACAGACCCACTGATGTAAATGTAATGACTAACTTTAAATCCATGCAGACCTTTTACTGGGTAAAACGTGAGTCTTGCTGGTGATTATCAAAGTATTGTCATTCTGATGACCCTGGCAGAACAGCTTGTGCTGTGAGTTTTTCCCCACTCATTCTCACCTGATTGGGACTGACTGTGCTGCGTACCTCCACTTTTCCCAGTTAGTAAAAACTCAAAAGGTCTTCTTTTTTCACAGATGTTGCAACGTGCCTCTCTGATAAATTACCACAAAGTAAACATACAATGCGCTAGATCAGTCGTTGTGACCTCAGCTGAATTAGAAAGATGCCGACGTGTCTAGTCTTAGTGATCAATTTTGCTGCTAGACGATGGCATATGTGGTTCTGTTGTGTAATGTAGCTCCCCTGCTCTTTTTCCTTTGAAGGTTAATGTTATCAAACACTACAGAAGTCGCTCCCTATTTCAAACTAACTCCTGCACAGCAGAGCCAACAGCAACATTTTTGCTTACAGCCATGTGTGCTGCTTGCGTATGTAGTCATGACATACAATGTTACAATATTACAACTCGTTTAGCAGACGCTTTTATCCAAAGCGACGTACATCTGAGAGTTGATACAACACAAGCAAAGATCTAGTCAGGAGAGAACAACGCCAGTAAGTGACATAAAGCTAAGTTAGAATCCGACAGGACGTAGGTGCCAACAGGCAGTGCACAGAAGCAGATTTTTTTTTTTTTTTTGTATAATTAGTTCTGTATAATTAGTTTTTTTTATCTATCTTTCAATCAATGTTAATAGTTCCAAGTTTCATCCAATCTGCTCCTCTTATCTGTCTTTTATTGTCCTCCAGCCTTTTCGTCTCCTATGAAGCCCCAACCCTCCTCTCTTGCCTTCATCACTCTTCCTTCTCATCAGGTGTGTGAGATGAAGGAACGGACCCAGCAAAGCAATCTAGCACCAAAGCAGGGCCCAGAGCACAGAATCCACATCTCATCCATATTAACAACATGCACACATGCACACAAACGCACACACACACACACGTGCATACCCACCTCCATGGACAAATATATATACGCACCAAATGCACCAAATGGCAAAGGACAAAAACCCACCTCGCTTTATATAACCTTAGTGTCAGACTGTCAGAAAAAAGTGGTAACCACCTGGAGGCTGCCCTGGAGGTGGTATTCACACAAACGCACACACACACACACACACACAATTTGTGACAGTGTAAATCTATTGCAGGTTTCATCTTGAAAAGCAGGTGGCCAGAGAGATATTCCATGTCTTTCAAACACACCCTAAGTCGGTTCCTGTAATTGCCAACCTTGACACACTGTCAACTATTTAAGCCGCAATTTTAGTGACTTGCCAGCAAAGAAAGAAAAGGTGCAGAGGCAAACATTCACTGCTCAGTCCCAGCCTTTCACGGAGGTGGAAAGGAACGCAATTATTTCCTCTCCAGAAGATCCCGCTCCTCATCTGATTTGTCTTGTTTCCTTCCATCTTCGGTCTGTCCTCTCCTTTACCCTCTCCTGTCTTTTCCTACTTCCCTCTATCATGCTCACATTAACACTGGTTCCCCTCTGCTCCCACTGCTTCCTCCATCCATCTGACAACAAACAAGACAGGGGCAGAACACATTTACAAGGCTTTTATCAGAAACCAGCATCCTCCACTTCACCTTTACTCACACCAAGGATGCCACTTAGCTCCGTCTATCACTTGCACTCAGTGTTCCGGAGAGGAGCCAGGAGGCAGAAAGTGACAGAGACAAAAAGATGAACAAGTGGAAAGAGTGTAATTTAGAGACCTAATATGTGTTGTAAGTCTCATAAAAGTCCTCATTAAATTAATTTAAGCAGTAGGCGATGCAGCAATATCTCTCTCAGTGTGTGTGTGTGTGTGTGACAGCCCCTGTGTGTCCATGCTGTAAGCCCCCGACTGAGTGTTTGAACCAAACGCTGCCCAGTTGCAATAAGGTCATTCCATTTTCTTTTAAGCCGTCTATTAATCTTGGGTGCACACAGCCTTGGGGGCAGTTTTTGTTTGTTTTCATCCATGCCATTTTGGTTTCATTGTCTGAAATTTCTAAAATGGCAGCTTTAGTGAGCTATTAGTGCAGAACAAAAACATTAGAGGAGCTTAACAGAGGAGGCAAACAAGAGAGAAGGGCCTCTGTCCCCCTGACCTATATTACAGCACATTAAACACACTAAATCATCCCTCGCTCGCTCTTTCTTTCTCTTAGAGAGACACACACACGCACATCTGGTGTTGGACTTATATTTGGCTATCAGGCCTAGAAACATGGACTACAGCTTTGACCTTTGGCACTGACATTTTCTAAATGAAGGAGCTCTCACACTGGAGCAGCCGCATATCGACTGCAGGTGTCGATTATGTTGCTTTGAATTTCCTCGAGACGTTGGTGCTGAATGAGCAGCAAAGTCGAGAGAAACGCGGAACGTAGTATGCAACGTTCATACATATGGAAGCGCGCACACACACACACACACACACACACACACACACACACACACACACACACTCAGAGGTCAAGCGTTGGTGGAACAAAGAGCTGGTAAATGGGCATGTAAATTATAGATGAAGAGAGATGCGTTTATAGAGCTGAACAGAGAAGTCTTAAGGGTGAGCAGGGGTCAACACGCACATACACATGTACATTTGAAAGGACAGAACAAAGTGCTTGTTACAAATAAAGCAGCGTTATAGATTACCATAAATGGAGCACAGTCGTATACTCTAAACATCGTAAATCCAAATAAGCACCTCCCGCAGCGGGCCAATTCTATCTCCTATATTGTAATTTTTATGATTTACAGCCTGTTTACCATCCAAGTATGAACACAGTTCATCTAATTGATCATTATTTGAAGCAAACCAAATCTATCGCCCGTCATTTAGGGAACAAATGACAAAGCGACGCTATTAAAATTCATGAAGACCGTGCCATAAACTGTCTGACACATTTCAGTGACTTCAGCAGAATGCTTACAGTGCAGCTGAATATTTGAGCTCCAGTGCACGAGACTGACTCATCCCGAGAGCCGCTTTTCATTTGACTGTTACAGAAGAGAAGCCCTAACACTATCAGGCAGGTTTAGTTTAGAGGAGGGCCGTTCAGAAAAACCCCTGCCGGCTTCCCTTCATGACTCTTATCTCTTGAAGCACATTTCCTAAAGCCTTCACTTAAATCGATTTTGAAGACGACTGCATTTTATGGAATAAGATGTATCGTCTTCTTCTCTTGGCCGGTCCTCTCGGCTAGTCGACATTCACACAGTGATATTGTAACAATTTAGGGTTTAACTTTAACTGTGTTTGGGTCTTAAACTCCTGCAGCCACAGCGCGTGTGTGGCCAAGTACATATAGTATGTTATGTATGGTGGATTAGAGTGATGTTACGGTGCACATTATGTACCATACTGTCAAATTTGTCAGTGATATACTGTAGTTACTGCTGCACATGCAGGTAAGAAATCTGTGTGACCAGTGTGATATGGTTCAAGGAATTGTTCCAACAGATAAAAATTGACTATACTTGGGTATTTAAAATCAGGTCCTCAACTGGTATTATTTCTTGATTAAGGCAGGAAATTAAAATAATAAAAACACAGATGATCTCATAAAAACTGAAGTCTTACTGGTTCTTAACTGTCTAATCCATTTAAATTCATTTCACACAGCAGCTTCTCAGGGACGTCCTTTATAGCCCAATAGCCCAATATAGTAAAAGCTTTTTATTATCAAAATACCAATAACTAAATCTGATACATCTCATTAATGTGTATCTGTCTACATCCCTTTCTCTTTATAATGTCGGCCATTTTTGATATCAAACATTCAACACCACCAAACATGCAGTGAAACATTTAATTATCTGCCTTCACAGCATGATTCTTGAGCACCTCGGGTATTTTTACAGATCAGGGATGCAAACAGGTAAAAAAGGTGAAAACATTGCGTGGATAGAGAAAACCTGCCACAACTAGCGGGGTCTGGGGGCATGCTTCCCTGCGAGAAAATGTTGAAAGATATTCGCTTCACATGCTCATTTATAGTTACTTTTAAGTATGTTTACATCTGCCTGAAAACTAATTCTAACAGCCATTATGGGGTAAAACAACCCTACATAAAACACACAAAGGAATCGATAGATGTGGGAGCTGAATACATCAACAAGTCAAAAACAAGAAGACAACAACAAGATAAAAAAGTATGTTGGAAATCAGCTTATAGTAGCTTCTTTATTAACACTCTTCCACTATCAGGCATGTAATTGGTAAAATTCATAAAAAGCTTACATCTAGTCTATATGCATAATTACATATGACAAGTAACATAAATGCAAATGTGAATTCAAACATTTGTCTTTGTTTACTATAATATAACTACAATAAAACTATGAAAAAAAATAATGCTTTTACCAGTACGCCCGGCCCAGAACAGACTCTGAATATGTATGTATATAAATGCATCAATATGGCATACTTTGAAGACAAAATTGATAGACTTAAAATGAATCAATTCTGCATCTAACCCAATGTTAACCTTTCCTGCCTCAGTGTCCAGATCGTAGTCGGGAAGCACAGGAAGACTTTGTGTTCTGCTCCAGGGCCGAAGTTGTCGCTAACTTTGGGGCTAACCCCCTTCACTTAAATCAGCAGGTGACAAGTAAGAAACGGGAACCTACTGCAAACTTCATACTCTCTGCTCCGTTCACCAGCCTCACCATCACACCTGCTCTCTATCTCGACTGCACACTCGCCACGCAACCTATGCACTGAGCTACCCCTTAAAGGAGCTACGCTACTTGTATAACGCTGATCAACCCTCCTACACCCCCTCAAAAAATGTCTCCTTGGATCTACACAAATCTCATAGGTGACCTATTTTGATCTCAAAACAGCAAATTTCGCTGAAACGTGTGGAGTTTGCATCTCTGCAGATACCTGAGCCTCAGGCAAAATACCTCTTCAAGGTAGACGGCCTGTCAACATGAGTGGCAAGTGCTGGTCGACTGGTTGAGGAAGAAGGGAATAATAATAAATTGCTTGCCTCAAGGCCAAATGATGAAAGGTGAATCTTGAGAGTATTAAAAGATTGCTCTTATTTTAATAAAGCAGACTGTGAGCTAGATACAATTTCTGTAAGAAAAGAGAGATAAAATATTACAGCACAGGAGTATAGTGTCTGTGACTGCTCAAATTAAGTTTCTGCTGAAGTGTAATTCTTTAAGTCTGTCCTCATCCAGAGACACTAAGTCTTATTTTCAATGGTTTTCAATCTCATTTTGGAATTAATAAGTAGTTAACTAGCCCTAAACCCTCCAGCACACACACACACACACACACACACACACATATTATATATATATATATATATATATATATATATATATATATATATATATATATATATATATATATGCATCAATATGACACATGAACCATAATCCCTTCCAAGGATAAACTGAAAAGATATTTCACTTTGTAATCTACTATAGCAGACATTCAGTTCAGTTGTGAACATCTGTTCACTGTGTCTGGTACAGAGTTGAAGAACTCTTATCGACTGAATGAAAATGCTTTCCCGCGACTGTACAGCTTTCTTTGTTGTCAAGGTAATGACAGCAGTTTATCATCATTCACACTTTCACAGTCTTGGTTTTTGTGGAGGTATTATGATGATGAAAAATGAAAATGGCAAGAGCTCTGATGTTAACCTATCAGTGTGATGATACAGGTTGTTAAGTTATTAAAATCATTTGCATTCTTCACAAATGATCACTACACCAGCTGATATGTGTTCTGTGCTTTGTTGGTCTGGAGGTTGATTTATCATAAATTATAAAGAGTAAACTTTTCACCCAAATATGTAACGTAATATTTATCCTATCAATAATACAATTTTTAATAATCAGCTGTAATAAGCCCACGTCATGGGAAACTGGACTGTGCAGTGTGGTGCAACTAACCTACTGTAATGTTTCTCCACTTGCATATTAGCACATGTGTTGAATGGCCACACACAGGCAACTTCTGTTATGATATCATATTGTTATATAAAGATAATAAAACACAAACACCAACACATTTTGAGCAGTCACTATGACTATTACAACAGTAACATGATTAACTGATGTGTTGATGTTTGTCCAACTGCTGTAAAAAAACATTCTCTCATGTTCTTCAACTCTATCAATCCTTCAAGCTGTATTGTGATGCTGGTCAGATATTTTCTATAATGCAGTCACAAGGGGATCATAAGCAGCAAAGGTCAACCTAAACAATGCAACCCACTTCCATTTCAAGTTTAAACAGGAAGTTAAAAGACAAAACAACGGACTCGGAGCACTTCCTTGTTAATGAAATGCACGAGGTCAACAGAGGGACGAGACTGTCTTTTGGGGCGCTGGCAGAATGGAGCCCTAATCATTGGGTGCACATAGACCAAAGTTTTTGATGATAATTATGATCCAGACTGTGATTGTTAAAGCCCTGATGAGCTCCTTCACACACACATGAGCAATAAACCTCATTACTGCTTAATCAGAGGGATGTGGGTGCAGCAGGTGTGTGTACTTAGGTAGCAATATCCCATTAATACTCTTTCCAGAGTGGTGAGACAGAAATGAAGAAAGACAGCCAGGCAAACGTGCAAGAAAGAAAGACTCACTGCTGCCTCGTCCTCCCTGCTGTCGCTGGTGTCCTCACTCTTGTGGTGGCCGGCTGAGGAGCGAGTGTCCCTCTTGCGGCTGGCGTCTGTCCCCTCCGTCTGTCTCTCTCCATCTGAGCCAAGGTGAAAACATGGACACTGCTCAGAAAGCCAGCAAGCAAACTGTTATCATCACTCCTATCACTGTCATCAGCCTCATCTCCATTTTAATCATCATAATTAATAGCGTCATTGTCATTCAGATATCTATCATTATCATCATCACGAATAGCATCATTGTAATTATGAATATCTTCAGTATCATCATCATTATGGTCAACAATAATTTTGAGCTATCACTCATTTGTCTTCCTACTGAGCCGATGTACTGTAAACAAAACCAGATAAAAGTTTCCACAGAAAAGGAGATTAAATGGGGAAAAAAATGTAATTGGAAAAGTGAAGAGAGACAAGAGAGAAGAATAAAAACTGGTCCGGAAGGGATATGTGAAGGGGGGGATTGGGGGGTGGGGGGGGTGTGGGGGTAAAAATAAAAGGAGATAAAGAAATGGAGAGACATAAAGAATAGCTTTTCTTGCTGCGAAGTGGAGCTGTTAGGATGCTGTCATGCCACAGATGGATTATGGGAGTTTTGTTGCACAATGATGACAGTTGCCTTGGCCGGGAGAGAACAACCAGAATTTAAATCCACTCATTACAAGTCTGTGTGTGTGTGTGTAAGCATGCGACAGTGTGTCTTTGTGTGTCCGTCACAGAGCATATGGTCAAAATTGCCATCTCTGTGTGCTGCCAGAAAAAAAGACACACACATACGTACACACACACACACACACACACACTGTCATGGATGATTAAGCCGGAGCACAATTCAATTCAGAACAGTAACAGGATATTCGACACTTTATGAGTGCCTGCTTATTTGGAGTTACAAGGACCAAATAGATACTCATAAGGTTTCCTATAAGGGTTTCTACCTCTACGGAGTTCATATAAAAAGGGAATCCATACCATATTCACTCCAATCTCTTTATTTGTATCGCACTGCATTCGATCCCATTTGGCTGACATGGTTCACGAATGCACAACATTGCTGCAGCTCGGATGGGCTGCCATAAAAGGTGGTGCCTGTGCCATTGACTCCCTCATAAAAAGCGTGGTGTTCCAAATGCATTAAAGTGAAAGTGGTTCATTACTGTCTGCTGAGCAGTGGCGGCTGTAGTGTGCGCACATGCATACAGCCACACACACACTCACGCACCCACGCACACACACACAAGGGGATGGATTGTGATTAAAAGAGTGGGGAGAACGGGTGGCTATAAAGCATAATGAGAGCTAATGGTTTTCCAATATGTCCCCTTAACAATGAGTCTGAGTGGGCTGAATTGGATGGGGGGGCTTTTGGGGGAAAGTGGTGTGTGTGTGTGTGTGTGTGTGGTTGATCTGTGAGGAGGTTGATGCGGTCAAGGGGAAGAGGGAAGACAGATAGGTGTACTTGTGCATGCTCACTCATCATTCATGTACAGAGACAGAGAGGAGACATTAGACACACAATCAAAGAACAATCAAAACATGCAATCAAACACACTAAATAAAAGAAAATTGTACCAAAAGTAATTTTTTTCTCTTGTACAACTGCATCCCAGGAAAGTCTTCAGCAAACATAATCTGTGTTGATGATTTGTTTTCCTCATTTGTTTGGATATCATCTTGCCTGTCTCCCTCCATTCCCTTTGCAATTTCACTGATTCCAGACAACTGTAATAAAAAAAAAAAAATCTGCTTTGATCTGAGAAATCCTCGCCTTTTGCTAAATAAAAGGAAACAGAGGAGAAAATTGCCATGTGCCAATTGCCAAGAAAGCATTTCCTTTCCAACTGTTCCCCATCTTTCTCTCTGATTGTGTGAGGGTATAATGTACTGTGTTTGTATGTTTTCCCACTCTTGTCCACTTAGGACAAGGAGCACTAGAAAGGTCAGCCTGACAAAAAAAAAAGGGATGACAACAGCCAATGTCCAGGAAGCTCTCAGTGTGAGCCATTTCCATGTCAAACTTGAGCCACAGGAAACGCGCCGTAAAAGCCGTCAACTCGACATGGACAGTCCAAGTATGGCCTCCGGGGTCTATCAAAGCTCTTCCAGATCAAAGCGCAAACGCCAAAGAGTAGCTGTCCTGAACTTCGTCTCACTTCAAGCCTGACTCCCCTGCCATTGTTGAGCCAAATATAGCGGGGCACTTCATCTTCCACGTTTTGATCTTACTATGTAACTAAAAGCTCTTTTGTCAAAAGTTCTCAAAGGTAGATTTCAGTAGTTCAGTAATGAATGTTCAGGACGCTCTAGTATATAAATTACATTTTTTAAAAAACATTACAAGCCCTACATTTCAAAATAACACATCGAGACAAACAAAAAAGCATGTAATATTGTAATTAGTATATAACAAATTACCCCAAATCACCCCAATGGCAAATTCATTTCTTTATGCTTTGCAATTTATCTCCTGCTTCATTTTGCTGTTTATTTTTGTTCTTCCTCTGAGTAAACAGCATGAGTCACTGCATGAATCAACTGGCAGCACATCTCCGTTTAACCGTTTATCTCAGACTATTATGAGCAGGCAAAGCACCAGGGAACGAGGTGAGCCTCTCCTTTGTCTCGCCTCATTTATGTAAGTGATCACCTTAAATATCAATGAGCATGCCGAGCATAAAAACCTCTTATCAGTTCTACCTGGAAATTGAATGAGTGACAGATTCGACACCCCAAAATGTAAACAACAAATGAAGTAACACTAAACCTGCTGAAAATAACCCACTGTTCAAGATAAAATGGATAGAATAGCTCAAATCTGTGAATAATAAAGGGATTTTTATTGTATATCATACTTAAATGTCCTCAAACAAACTGTGCACCTTCACATACACAATACAAGCTTATGAGAATGAATTGCATTTTGTATGTATAATATACAGTATATTCAAGCTGTATAGATGGTGAAGCTGACAGCCAAAGCCATCTGAGCTTCCCTTAATACCTTCCATAAATAGAGAAAAGATTAACAACATTAGAGTACGACGGAAAGAAAATCATCTATAGAAACATCAGTCTGATGTCAGAAAGCTGTCCACCAACATTTGGAGGCAAGCAAAGAACTCGCTTTCAAATAATTTCACTTCTTCTTCAGGTCCCTCAATCATTGTCTTTAGAGGAGAGAGAGAATATTTTTTGTCTTACCTGAGAAAATAGAAATTCTTCAGCAATGAAAGTACAACATGTGTCTCTGCACCCTATGCTGAGCTGCTATTTTTATCATTATAGTTACACTGAAAATCGCCAAGAGTCCCTTTATATGGATAAGTGTTTGAAATTTTGAAAAAGAACATTCGCTGTTAATATATTCTTCTAATAAATTCTTCAACGATCCCAAAAGAGAAGATAATGAGAACTGCACTTCTCGCGTGTGTGTGTGTGTGTGTGTTGGAACATTTGTGGACAAATGTTCAAACATTTTTTTGCCAACATTTCCCCTTAGCACTCTTTAAAAGATTGTGTATATGTGCCCTGACTAAAAGTATGCATGTGTGGACATGTGCTTATTTGCAGCTTGTCAGATAGGAAGCGGTGGTGCTGCAATGGGAATGAATCATAAATATTGTTTCTGAGGGTTCCTCGGTGGTGAATCAGTCCTACAAACCAGGAGGTTAGGTCTTTCATCCTACGCTGGGACCGTTAGTCCCCTAAGTAACTAGCATGCATTGCCTTCATTCACTCATGGACTATGTAAAGTTAAAAAGGGACTGTGAGACCAGGATGAACCGTGGCACAGAGTCCTTTACCACCTAACATTTACATTCACATGTAGACCATGATGCAGCAGCAGTCAGTCCCAGCTCCTGGACCGTGACAGGACTTCCTCAAGCCTCCATGACACTTCCAATGAAGCAATGAAGAGCTGGCTGGCAGGTTAATGGAAGCCAATTGACTACGAGCTCCGCCACCAGCAGGAGACCAAGTGGAATACTAATCATTTCGCAGCTTCCTCGCTTATGTTTTGCCTGTCTGTTCATGTCCCCCGGTCCTAAAACAGCAGCGCTATTTCACTGTGCAGATAAGATGGTGCAAAGCAACTTCTGCAACCTCCAGAGGACAGAGATAGTGACTGGTTTTTGAAGTGTTTTGCAGATTACGTCTGTGACAGAGTGTATTAAAAACCACAGTAAACAGGAGTCTTATCCGAGGGTTGATAATCTGTAGATGGAGATGAAGATTGTGGGAAAAATTTTCACCAGCTTCCTTTACTTTTGAGAAATGAGTAATAAATTCACCTTACCTTTCTGCCCTTTTAAAACTAATGATATTCTAAACTCTACAGCTTTCAACCAGCTGTGACTGCTCATCTCCACTGTGCCAATGTGTGTATATATATATACACACACACACATACACATATATTCAGTATATACTGGGTGTGTGTGCATATTTCAGGGTGTTTGCATGCATATAATATATGCCTATGTGTGGCGCGTGCGTGCATGTGCGTGTTCTGTTTCTCATTTTATCTTTGAACAACACTGACAACAACTGTTTCGCTTCACTGCGAGGCGGTGCTCCACTGTATGTTAAATGATAGACAGGATGGTGATACAGCAGAATGCTAATCACAGAGTCAAAGAAGTGAAGTGCAGCAGGAGCTACAGGAACGAAGGGCACTTAGAAGACAAAAGGGGAGAAAATTAAACCCTACACAGGAATTGACTTAACTGAGGTGTTTAAGTAGGAGGAGTTGAGTTTGAACACATATGACAAAGCCTCATCATAACAAATGAAATAATAATGTGTTTGGGAGCCCTCGGGATCTGTTCCGTGTAATAGCCCCTCTGGTAAACAGGGGGGAAATAATAGCACACAGTCAAACGCAGCACCTCGCAGTGGTTACAGAACAATGCCAATGGTCATTATCACAATTTATTTGCCGTCGTACATGGTCTCCTTTGAAAGGGCGCAGGCAAACACGCTTATACTCAATGGTAATAAAGGACTACCAACAGCAACACAAGCAGGGAAAAATGCATTAAACATATGCTTCACGGTTACAGATACACATCCAAATGTACAAAAAGAAGTTAGGTTAAAAATGTATTTGTTCTTGCGGTTGACATTCAAAGTACATACTTCTAGGGCTGCAACCAATTATTTTCATTTTTTTATTTAATCGATTCATCCTTAAAGTGACAGCAGGGTGGCTCAGTGGTTAGCACTGCTGCATCACAGCAAGAAGATCCTGGGTTTGAACCCCAGCCGTCCCAAGTCCTTTCTGTGTGAAGGGGTAATACTCCTGTCAGTGCCTCTGACCAAGGCACTGGCAAAAGAACTGGAGTTGGTCCCCGGCCGCTGCGCTGCAGCTGCCCAGAAGCTGCCCACTGCTCTTAGTGCGAGTGTATAGGATGGGTCAAAAGCAGAGGATCAATTTCCCCACAGGGATCAATAAAGTACTTCTTCTTCTTCCTAAATCTATAAAATGTCCATTAAAATTTCCTTGGGCCCAAAGTGATGCTTGATTTATCAAACAGGCGGTCGCAAATTCAAAGTAATAAATAAAAATAAATAATTATAGCAAATAATTCTAATATTTTAAAGGCTTGTAAAATTTTGGTGTTTAAATGATATATTTGACAAAAAAGCAAGTAACTAAATAAGACTTCAAACATATTTTAGAGGTGCTGGAAAGAGTCCTCGGGTATTTGGTCCATGCTGACTCAATACCATCTTGCAACTCCAGCAGATTTTCCAGCAGTAGTTTTATACTCCAAACCTATTCAATCTCATCCCAAAGATGCTTTATTGGATTAAGACTCGGATACTGTGCAGGCCAGCAGAACGAAAACCAAGAATCCCATAGAGGAAGGAAGAAGAGACAAAAGAGTTACAGGAAGAGTGGACAAGTCCACAGCAACAGCGTGCTCTGTGTAAATTATTGACGGGGCCTCTGCCCGCTCTTTTCCTCTACTCACCGAGTACACTGTGACTCCATCTCGGTGACATGGGCTGCACTCCCCCTTGAGCTTGCACCAGCATCGCGGGGAACGCTAAATACACCCCTCACCTCCTCTCCCTCCGTTGAGGAACAAGATTAAAGATGCATGGGACGACAAAAAACAAGAGACTGCAGCTTTTAAGAACACAAGAGCGGGAGAATGACAGGGCGAGTAAGTGAGAGGGGGACAGGATGAAAGGGTGGAGAATGCAAGTGGGTATAGGGGAAGAGATAGAACTGGAAGTCAAAGGAGAGAGTGGAGGCTGTGAGAGGAGCTTGAGTGGGATGCAAGGACGAGAGGGAGTAAGAGAGACAGTAGAAGAAGAAGGTGTGACCACAGGGAGAGAGCCTACCATTTCCCGCTCGCTCACATGCTCACTCATTCAATCACTCATTACTCAGTCAGCCATTCACTGATTGACTTATACACTCACTCATTCACTTTCGATCCATAATCCATCTCTCTCTCTCTGCGATGCATTTACAATACACTCTACTACTTTTTACAAGCACAGAGCTTATAAAGTTTTACAAGGCTCGTGGCTTTTTGCTCTGCAATCAGGCATGACATTGTAAGACATGGTTGACACAAGGCAATGGAGGATGTCAGAATGATGGGCCCGTACAGTTTTTTTTAATGACTCTTTTAGGGCACAACAGCAAAGCATTCATGCACGCACACACGCAGGGTGGCATGGCAGGGGGTAGCGTATGTGTAGCAGGCTTCACTAGGGCTGCGCTGGCCAAATGGAGCTAGCTAATTATAGCAAATAAACTGTACTGATCTGTGCCATTAGCCAGTCAGTAATGAAGAAGAGTTGAGGGCTGCTGTGACACTGATGAATAGGCCTGGCTCTGAGTGCTGCACTCCCTGGCCTTTAGTTCAGCTCTGACAACAAAGCCTTCTGAGGAAAAGCGCCGCTGCATTAAGACAAGAGGCATAACAAGGCTTTGGAGAGGAGATAAATAGAGACAAAAGGACTGTGGCAGAGAGGAGCAAGGAAAGACAGAGATGGAGATAAAGATAAGTTGATGGGAGAAGCGACAGAAAGTGGAGTGAATGTGTGCCTGTAGGCCTGTGGCTGTGTAGGGTAGCGAGAGAGAGAGAGAGAGAGATTGCAGAGATGTTTAATGTGCTGTAATATGGGTCAGGGGCAAAGAGGTCTCTCTCTCTCTCTCTCTTTCTCTCTCACTCTTCTACCCTCTCCTCTAAGCTCCTGCAATGTTTTGCACTCCACTAATAGCTCACTAAAGCCGCCACTTAGGAAAATTCAAATAACAAAAAATAAAATACCTCGAATGGAGACAAACATAAAATCAGAGCCCCAAGGCCCAGCGCACGCAAAGATTAATAGACAGCCTGAAAGAAAATGGAATGACCTTATTGCAGTGCCGGGCTACAATCACACACACACACACACACACACACACACACTCACATGCAAACACGCACATACACACACACACTGATACGAAGAGGGCATTGTTTTGAAGCATTTCTAATAAATATAATCAATTAAACATTTGCATTTCAGAGTAGACGAGCTTGGCAATCAACTGGCGTTAGTGTGAGGTCTGCTGCCGGTGTGCGAAAAACTGCTCATGTTCATTAACATCTACAGTTGTATGTGTACAATTATGCAAGTCAATCTTTGGCTTTCTGTTTATGCATATTTATCATTGCTTACAATATAATGATCTTCGAGTGTAGAAAGTGCAATTAAGAAGCCACAATCAAAGCAGCTGTGAAAGCCAGGAAGTTTCTACTACTTATCTCTAGACTCTCTGGGCTCCAGTGGGTTTAAATCTGACTTGCTCTCGACTTGAAACTTGAAACATAAATATTATCTGCTCTTGAGGTTTTTACACTTATCTGACAATTAGCAGATAAACAGGGCCTAGGAGGTGAAGCCTTAAAGCTGACATTAAATCACCAGACAAACTGGGTATTCTCCATCATTAATAAATCTTCTATTCGTGGCTGAGTGTGGGATAGATCTTTTTAAGGGCTAGTTGGCCGGCAACTCGGGTCATGTTGGGCGCACAGTTAAAGAAAAGAAGATGAGAAGAAAGAAAAAGGACCTGACATATTTCTGTCAGTCTACCATCTAGTTGGTATTTGGCCATAGGCTGTGGAGCAAAACAGTCTGATCCCTTCCGTGACCTGCCAGTCCGCCCCGCTCACCTCGAAATGGCTGTCTGACTCTGCCCATCTCCTCCTGCTGCTTAGCGCTCAAAGCCTCTGTGAACTCCACTGGCTGTCTAGAGGCCTACGAGGTCTGCTTTGGCCCTACGCTAGGTTGCCATGGAGACAACGAGAGTGCAAAATGGAAACATTTCCATCGTGTTCAATGACACAAAATATCAAGAAAGACAGGAAAGACAGAAGCTAGAGAGCCAGAGAATGATAAGAAAAGAGGAGAGGGAGTTATGGCTAGAGATGCAACAATAGCGTTTTTCTTGGACGATTCCGATTTTTTCTTTTTTTAAAACCTGACCTGCTGATACCAATCCCAGACGATACCGATTTTCTTTAATTTGATATAATTAAAAGCCTACAATAAATTAATTAATTAATAAATGCTGCTCTTTAATAAACAACAAATGGTCTGCATATAAAACACTAAAACAGATTAAACAGCTTCTCCAAATGAAAACAAAATGAAGTGCTCCAGGTTACATAACCTTATGATATTTTTTCTACTTTTTCAAATGAAAATAAAGTGCAGAAGGTTACAGAACTTATGACTTATACTTTTTTTTTCTACTATGTAGAATTCCCACACAGCAGACAATCTATTTCTGACCGTCTTTTTACAAGTGCGCTTGTGCAAAAGAACAAAGCGAATAAGGAAACTGACCTGAGACATACAATACAAAAGAAACCACACTGTGAAATGCTGGAAAGAGAAAAAACTTTCTGCACCCCTAGTTATAGCAGCCACTTACAAAGGGACAGCAGCAGTGGCTAAAGTGGATGGACTTTATCCAGGAAACACACACAAATTCAAATAACATCATCACCACCACTCTCTTTTAGGCCTTATGCCTTCATGTGTCTGTATATTATATGTGTGTCAGTGTTCTCACATGAAGGCTAAAAGTGTCCCAGAGTTCTCAGTCTCCAGGGTGTTAATTGAGTCCCTAAGAGCAAGTGTAAAGACACATACTGGATGAACACACTCACACATACCACTATGCAATCCCCATTGACAGTGATACCCAAAGGCAGCTGCTCCAATCACAGTAGAGGAGATAAGGAGGCTACTCTGAGCCGCAGCAGAACCACAACTGTCACAGCTGATGTGTCACTGGGGAAGGAATTAGAGTGAGCACGCAGAGGTTGCATGCTTCCTGAGCCCCCTCGCTCATTAGCATACATTTGTAAACAAAGAAACAGAGGCGACAAGGGCCTCGGTGCTAGGCTAACACACTGTCACGCCATTAGCAAGAGTCAGAGCCGAACAGAGCATCTAAATGAGGTGAGAGCGCTAGAGGAGACCTTTCTGTGATAATTCATTCATCTTCTGCGCTCCTGACAGCTGAGCTGCCGCGCTGGGAGACAATGAGAGAGGAGCCGGCGGTGTCTGCACCAGGCCTGCATCCAAAAAAACTTATACTAGATAAACTTGAGAGTCGAGGCCCGGCTTCAAGTCTCGTGGCGCCAAGCTACGTGAGCCAGAAACAGGAAAAAAAAAAAGACTTTTCTTGTGGGAGCAACAAGAAAAGAAGAGACAGAAGTGTCAGAGTAATGAAAGAAGAGGAGAAAAATGGAGAGTTTAGCTATGCCTCACTAGAAGATGAAGACAAATAGTATTTCTGAAACCTCGAAACGCTCGAGACAAGACTGACCCCCAAATAACCTTACTCTGTTTACCACCTTGCTCTCCCTTTTTTCCCCCCCACTATGAATGCACCTTTCTCCCTTCCTTTTTTCTCTTTGTTGTCTAGCTTGCACTTCCTCTTCTACATGTCTTTTATCCCCTTTTTCCCTGTACCTTCTCTCATTCGCCTTGTTCTCCTTTTCTCTTCCCTTCCTTCTCTTCTCCTCTCAATCACCCTCTGTGGCTGACTGATGCGTCGGCAGCGACCTAAATATTGTTTCCGTGTAGGACCCCGGTGAGGTCATTATCCTCCACCGAGTATCTGATTATCATCGTCCCGAGGAGTTGTTGCTTTCCCGATCATATCGCCTGTGTGCTGAGAGAAAGAGAGATAGAAGAAGAAGGGTGGTGAAGTCAGGAGGACAGACAAATGAGTGAACAGGAGCCAAAAAAATAAAAAGGGGTAGTGGTGGTGAGGGGTGAGAATAAAAGATGAAAGACAGGAGGAGGAAAGGAGGACAGAGGAAGGGGGGAACAAGGGAGAGGGGGAAACTCGGAAGAAAAAGAAAAGGTGATGTGTTACATACAAGGGTAGGGGAGGAACAGGAGGTGGGAGAGGAGAAGGAGAAGGAGGAGGACAGAAACAATAATAGCCTTGTCTTATCACTATACAGTGATAAATTCCCTTCTCGTCGGGGAGCCTGTGCCCTGGCTGGGGTCAGGCCTGATGACAAACCACCTCCACACTGCACTGCGGCCCTGGCTATTTATGATCAGGACTCTTGTACGAGCACAGCCAGGGAGCCAGCTGGGCCTCAATTCGTCTTGGGTCAGTGTCATCACTCCTGGGACCCAGTGACAACCTCAAATGGGCCACTCTGTCACGTCCCATCATCCCCTTCCTCTACCCTCACATCTGACAGCCACTTCAGCACATCATCCTCTGGTTAGTGGTGATAACTCAGTATGATGATCGATCTTTGTGCGTCAACTAGCCACATGTGACAGCGGCCGACACAGAAGAAGAAAAAGTTCAGTTTAAACGACTTCGTCGTATTTGTATTTCTGTATTTCATCCATTTGGAAAAAAGGTGATGTCATGTTATTTTGTGCACCAATGACAATTAAGCAATCAGAATCTGATGAGAGTTGGGAGATTGTTTGGTTCTGTTGCCAGGCGACTGTCAATCAAATCTGTTCAAGCCATTAATATTTATGTTATCGAGAGATACTCCAGGTGGGTACCATCACTCTATTTTGAATCCTTTCTGTTACATACAGTGAGTTGACTTGTAAAGTCTTTTCTCCACATAACCCAAACCCTGTGACATATCTTGTGTACCCATCAGTCTCCTGATGTAAACCCCCCCTCCCAAAAAAAACGCTGTGTATTTATAAACATCAAAGGCATGAAGCGGGATGAGATTGTTGAGTGAAAAAAGCTAGAAGGAAATAAATAAAACTAACACTGCATGTTGGTCTCTGAGTAATTGGGAAGGCAATCTGACAGCTCCACTTTCATTTTTATGGGATTGTCATGGGAGATGGCACAGCCAGGGTGAGTAGAGGGTGCAACAAAATCATTTTAATGTGCTTAATTGAACAGACGCCTGGATTACTCAGTGTTTGAGCACAGACAAGGCCTCAATCTATGCATTTTTCAACTGATTTGCAGAGCCAGATCACAATGTGTCCAAGAATGGTATGGGAATAACTCTGGCTTCTGTGTCTCACTGCTTGGCAACCTTCTTAATGAAAACACAGGCACACACATCAAAGAATAAATTGGCTAGACGCTGAGTGACAGATGTAAGATCCAAAACTGATTCAGTTGTGTTGCTATGTTGTGTGTGTTTTATTAGTTCATGTGTAGACATCAAGAGTTTCAATGCATAAAGTAATGTAACAGGACATGTGAGATTACTACTGTACACACAAAGGTCATTAGGTCATTAAGAAACTCATCTTTCAGTGAAGAGCTTATGCTGGTGTATAAAAAAAAAGTTTCTGAATATCAAATGGTCAAAAAGTGGTCAAAAAGGGACATTACAAACAAACAAAAATCTAAAAATAACCTATATTTAATAATATAACAACAATAATATAACCAATATTTGGTTAAGAGTAGCTTTTCGGGGTCTTGGATGTTTGATCTACAGAGACAGAGGTGCAATATATCATTGGTCATGATGAACAACTACATGATCTGAAGCTAAATATGTAAATAATAATTCAGAATAAGGTAATTATATATTTCCACACTTGGATGTTACACCACTTTATATTCTCTTTTCTTTTCTTTTTTGCATTCCTCAGAGAATTATGAAAACAACAGCAATTAAGATACAGATCTGTAAAGTGTATTGTTGTGTACACAGTCCCACATAACCTTTTACAGTCCCAACTTTGGCCCCTAAACCGAGTAAACAAGTAAAAACACACACAGCTCCTGCACATACAGTAAGTACACCTTTGTAAACACGGATATTATACAACATTGTACAAACAAAGACTAGCTTTCTCATCCTGTGTAATGAAGGGGAGGGAAGCTAACAACTAAAGTTGGGCAGAGATATGAAACAGCGCTCCACTCTCCTCATGGTGTACCAGAGTCTGTGGACCCTCGCAATCGTCTCCCTGGGCAACCAGTCATTTACCCCATAGGAGGATTTAACATTGAAAACCATCGCCTTGGGCAACCACGTTGACCCGAGCATGAGCTGGAGGCAGGGAAGCATATTTCAATCTGTTACCCTTAGCAACACTCCTCACCACACTATCCTCTTGTCAGTGTACACACCTACTGTAGAGCCAAAACAAGACCTCCCCTGAGTTGTGAGCTTGTATTAACCTGACAGAATCTCTCCATCCTCTTTCGTTCTCCGTCTCTGCTTCTGAATATTGTGCTTTAGTGTCTATTTTACAACTTATGTTTCCTCTCTATCTTTATACATTACGATTATGTTACTGAATAAACATGACAGAGCTAGTCAGTATACTGTATGAACATTAAATAATATCATGTAATGAGAATATATAGTACCTGGCATCCGTCTTTTCCTGATATTAAAGGCTACACATCTAATAACTGAAACTATGTTGTCAGTTTAAGCAGAGTGAAATCAACAATAAATGTGGATACGGTGATCTCTTTGGTCATGATATAAATATTTATTTTGATAAATAAGTTCGTTCACAAAAATGTTCCTGGGTAAAATCTTGAAGAGCCGCAAAATATTATTCTTCAAAAGCACAAGTAGGGATTCAAAAAAAGACTGGCACATTTGAAATTGCAGCTTCTGCTGATCAGTGGCGTGAAGTCACAGGGTAACACCGTCTTGCAAGTAAGACTACCTATCATTCACTGATCTGACACATTTTAATAGGCATTACGCTGTCTTTATCCAATTAAGTGATCGGCCTATTTCGAGCAGGCTCCCGAAGAGCGATCAGTGCTAGCCAAAGGAAAAGAAACATGAAGGAAGTCTGTTCAGTCGTGGAGTGCTGCAGCAAGATAGTAGGAGACCGTCACTGCTAAAGACAAAAGCCCATTCTGCTTTGTGTGGGTTGCAGGACGGCTCAGTGAAAATGCGTTCTCTGAAACGAGGTTATGCAAAAGACACAAGACATTCAATTGTCATACCAGACAACACGGCAGTGTAGGAAGCAGGAGGGCGCACACGGATGGAGCATTTGCCATTCTGTTGTTGTTGCTAAACACATCTACTATGCATGAGGAACAGTGGAGCAAAAAGGGCATAGGACGCAGTGCGGGGAGACTGTGGGTAGGTAGATAAGAATGACGGGGACGGAAAGACAGACATGTTACACACACATGCACAGTATGCACTCAGCAAACATACAGTACAAGTACAGAGACCTCTTTATACCAAATAATTTATGCACAATTAAACTTGACAAATATGCATTGTAGAGGAAAGGAACAGTGAGTGATTAAGGCAGCGGGCAGGATAATGCTGAGGGAGAAAGACAAACCGAGAGACAGACAGTGGGAGGCATGAATGGAGCTAAATAGTAAGAGACAGAAGAAGGAGGAAGCGGCTGAAGGGGCGAGACAGGAAGAGAGACGAAAGGACAGTGGCAAAAGTAATGAGATGAGAAAGAGGGTGACCTTAATCAACCACTCGCTAGAATGTACACGCACGCACACGCATACCCACATATACATACACACACACACACATATACACACACACACACACACACCTACAAACCTGGTGGGTGTGTATTTGCACAGCAGTACTCTCTGTTTCATTACAGGCCCATTTCCCCCACCTAATACCCATACAGGAGCTGGCGATAAGGAATGTACACACTCTCCTCTGTACACAACATCTCATTTGAGCAGAGGAAATTGGAAAGAAGAAGAGAAAGGAGGAGAGCGCAGAGAGGTGAGAAGGACAGCAGATGAGTGGTAAAAGGACTGGACGGAGGAAAGGAGGATGGCAGCGGCGAATGAATGTTTGCCAGAGCAGAGATAAGCCCGGTCCACCTCGCGCAGAGGCAAAGGTGTGAGTCTGAGATTGGGGGATGAGTAGAGAAAGGAGGGATGAGGGAGTGGTGTGTAGGTGGGGAGAAAGGGAGAGGGAAGAGAAGGAGACTGGACAGAGTGGTAACCAGAGGTAAAAGAACATGCTGAGTGATGCAAAAGAGCAGCAGAGCTAATTTTCCAGCATGTTTCTTTAACATTTCTCAGCAGCAGGATGAGAAATGTGGCATGGGGAGGACTTCAGAGTCAAAGGCGAGAGTTTTTGATGGAGAAAGCAATCACGTAGAGGTATGAGAGAGAGAGAGACAAGACATAGATGGAAATGGATGCAACACCAACTCCAGCAAAATTCCTTAAGGCTAAACTGAGGGTCAAAGGAAACAAAAACAAGTAGCAATGACGCATACAGAACGGCAAAAAAATGCACACAATGCTCATTGCTCAGGCCCCTCACTGTATTGAGGGTTACAAGAAAACACCAGAGAGAGGATGGGGGTGTGGGGGGGGTGACAATATTAATCATAACACACAATCAAATGAAAATGACTCTGGGCGGTGTCAGGGGACGTGAGTAACACCAAAAACCAGCCAGGAGCAGAGCAATGCTCACAGAAATAAAGAGAAAGAGAGAGAAAGAGAAAGAGAGAGAGAGAGAGAGAGAGAGCTAAATCTTACTCACTACAGCATCTTTAGCCATAAGGAACTCGGCCCAATTTGTATTCATCCGTGCAAACAGGGGCAAACAACCAAGGAGGATAGCAAACACACATGCATACCCTGCAGGGTCCTCGCTCTGGGCATGCAAACACAAATCCATGATACAGTGGGACGGAGTAAAACAAGCATGCAAACACTGGCACACACAACAGACTAGGGGAGTCAGATTAAAAGTATATATTTCAGTTACTAATGTGTTTTTATTCTTTAAATTCATACTATTTTTTTTAAATTACTATTGTAATTTGCAAGTAAAGCCTGTAAACAGAGTATAAATTCAATCTATTGTTGTGTTCACTGCGAAAAATTGTACAAAATGAAAGGTGAGGAACATTTTTTTTGTAAAATTATATGCTGCAGATGAATGAATTCCTGCTGTAAATCTAAAATGTATGCCGACAAACAAATCCTGTTTCCATCCTGAGCAGCCTGCACACATCTGTTCCCGCTCAGTGAAGCATCCATCACGGGGCCTAATGGTGGACTGATACTGTCAAATGCGTACTCCTCTGGATGAATGGAGCACCTACTCACCACCCCTGACCATGCTGGCACTTGACACCAGAAACCAAGTTAAGTTTTCAGAAGATGGAAAGGGCTTGTGACCATGTGTGCGCACTGGCAGACACATTAATTAAACACACACAGACGTGCACATACAGCCCACCTGTGTAAGGCAAGGCAAGTTTATTTATATAGCACATTTCAGCAACAAGGCAATTCAAAGTGCTTTACATGAAACATTAAGAGCACTGAGACAAGTGCAAAATAAACACACTATAAAAAGGAGAGTGTGTTCATTTATGATCCACAGCATGTCAGAGATGAATAGAGGACAGGAGGTAATTGCTAAATCTAAAATCAAGTGCAAGGGGAAAGTGATTTCTCCCGGTAATTTTCTGTTCATGCATGACTGGCCCTTGGGTGCGGCTCCAACCCTCCTGCACTTCCTTTACTGTAAAAATGAACAGACGGGGGGAAAGATAACATCTCACTGAGATGCCCTTAGACAATCAGGGAGAGGAGATGCACTGTTATTATCAGAGCTCTACGGCATGATTACTGGCTGAGGCAGCCAATTACATTGAAGCCATGATTGCCATGATTCGCTGATTCCCTCTGTGTTTTCTCAGCCAGCTGAAAAGACAAACAACTGGCCGGATGCTCTCGGCCAATTGAAATGGTTGATTAGAGAGGCAAAGGAAAGAGGGGAGGCAATGAAATCCTTGATCAAATCTTTGTCGATTTTGTCAAATATGCACAGAGGGAGATGGAGAAAGATGAGCCGGTCTTCTGTGTAATTTCAGGGACTTGAGGGAGACATCAGCTCGGCTCGCTATTCATGCTGCATTTAGGCACAATTAGGAAGCAAAAGAAAGGAAGCTTTTTGTCCTCGTACATTAGGAAGATCTTAAGTAAGCGAATGTAAGTGAGACCAAACAGTCCAGATTTACAGTCTAGAAGGATAGAAAAATATCCCTAAATGTCACATATTTATATACACTCGCAACACACACAAAAACACACACACGTTGATGCTTATTTTAAATGAAGCAAAGATGCAGACAGCATGTAGGACACGGCTGGCTGGCAGGCAGGCAGACAATCTCTGGGCTCCATGTTTCTATTCACAAACACACACAAAAGGGGCTTTGGAGAGAGCCCTCGGAGGTTAGGTCTAATCCTGCTCCAACTCTCACGATGCCACTCAAACCTTTTGTTCAGTCATGAAAAGCACGGGCAATCTCCATAAACTGATGTGGAAGTGCTACAAGGGTCAGTGTCGTGTGTGTTTTTTTCCGTGTGGGCACAAGTGCAGTATGAGGACACCGCTGGATACGTGCGGTCGTGCTCAAATCGTTTTTCATTATCTTCTTGGGTGTTAGACACATTGGTATTTGCATGTTTGCACACAAAGACAAAAGAATGAATGATGTACTCGTCTCTAATTAGAAAGAAAAGGTGCATTACATCACTCCCGTGATAGTGCAGAGCATGTGATGGCTCTACAGCACTACTAGTTGTCAAAAACTCTACATGGAACCTTAAAGGATTTTAAAGTAAGCTTGTGAATTTTTTATGTACCTGTTCTAGAGCAGCAGTATTTATTTATGTCTTATATCTCATATCTTAAAGAAGATTTCTTTTAGTTTTGAATAATTATCAGACACATTTATGACTATCACAGTATGACTCTTTTGGCTTTATTGAATTTTCAAAATTTCAAAATTCTCAATGCAAAAATTCAGCAAAAATGTCTGTAATGATCTATGCAGTACCATAACAACAAAGACTGATTCGAATTTGCCGCCTCATGTGTTAACTGGACCAAAAGTCACTGACATATAGTGTGTGTAACGCCTCAATATCATAATGTGCACCTATTTAATCTTAGTGCATCTTCTACAGGGTGCGCATTATTATGTATTGTTTGAAATGAACAAAAACACCTGTATTGTGTGATTGGTTATAAACTTGGTTATAAAGCACAAACTAAGTGATCACAGAGCCAAACTTTAATCTAAAGACAATGTGTTGTTGTTAATTGGCCAAGATTGGAGGAAGTATAAACTTAAGCACCTTCCTTTGTTTTGCCCTCCAGTGTGTACTGTGAGCTTTTATCTGAAAAAATTGGTGTTGACAAAACCCTTTCAACACTCAAATAGTGTCTTTAAATGTATCCGCATTAGAGTGGACATGGCCTCAGACAGGCTTGGTTTGTTGAAAGTGAATGAGAATGGATGGCTCTGGGGCGTCTCTCTCCTCTCAGTAAAGTTCAAAGAGATGCTATCGGCCCTCATGACAATAAGTTTGTGAAGCAGTATATGTGATAAAAGTTGAAAGAAAAGAGAAAAAGAGACAGAATCAAGCCCCTGAGGCTTCAAGTCTAGACTTAAGACCCAGCACCTCGTAATCATATTATCAGTGTACCATTGTGTGGTTGTTTTGGTCCCTGCAGTTTAGATTTAAGAGTAGTCCTGGTGTCTGTGGTCACCTCTCGGCAGCTCCAGCTTGGAGTCCCCAGTTCCCACATTAGAGCCACACCACTGCTTCACTGCCTCCCTTTCAAGATTACAGACAGCCACTAAGTCCAGAGCCTCTCTGATTCCCTGCCACCCTGGGTCAGGGTTAAGTAATTGGCTTGGCACGGACTGCTCATCTATACAGAACTGTGGCGGGCACTAAATGGGCAACAGTTCAACATACTGTAATGTCACAGTGAATCTTAGCATCTCAGCATATTCCAAGTAAATACACTTATGGAGTAATTGGTGGGTATGCTTCAAAATATATCTAGGAGATCTGCTTCTTAAAGATCCCGCATTTCTCTGTGTCAGGCGAATTGTCCGAGTGTGTCTCTGGTGGGCAGGATTTCATTAAACGCCTGGCTCCCATCTGAATTGCTGTTCGTCTGAGTTCAAAGCCATCGATTTGCACACCACCTCCGCAGAAAACGGAGAAAGAAAAAAAGTGCCACATGCAGAAACAAGTCCCCATTGATTCCCCGATGGCATGAAAGAAACCTTGGCACGTATAGTGTGACACAAGGACAGTTAGCTCCTTCCTCTCAGGATGGGGGTTACTAATCAACATGACAAGCCAGAGAGCAGCAGCAGAAACACACAACGCAGTCTTCTCATCTTGTGTGGACAAGAGGCTGAACGCTCGAGTGCTAGAATCTTACAGATTTTACCTCATCCTGTATCTATCCTGCATTAGCAGATAATGACTTAATCCTTGAGAGTGGTCCAGCAGTGCAACAAGAAAGCAATGCATGTATAAAAAGCTGGACTTCTACGTTTGTATATTCAAGGAGAAGAAAATCTATGAAACAATTAAATACAACAGTGTGATATACAAGCATGGTATGCAGAAGGGACTGAAATTATTTTCTATCTGCGACCCGAGTGCGGTGACCTTTAACTGGTGGACCATCTGCAAGGCACAGAATCCCTTCCAAGTCCGGGGTTGCAGTTACGTCCTGCTAACTAGAAGAAAAAAATCCCTACAAGCTTTACTGTAATATTAAGAAACATTCTGTGCTTCTGCTGTCATAGCCTTTGTTCCTGCTGGAATCATTAACCTACATCAGGCTCCACATTAAGCATCAGCAGGTCAATTTGTCACCCTGGATCCCCCCCCACTGTGAGCCAGTCAATGAGCCAGCGTGCTAATAAACACATACTGGGACAGTTCTCATGGCAGGAATATTGACTGGTCACTGTTTGCCTACAATGCAGCGTGATTAGCAAACAAGTTTTTTCAAGAGAGAAAAACAGCGACTGAATCACTTCTGAATATATTCAACTTCTGAGAAAAATTGTCTTTTAGGTTTTTACAGCTCCTCTTTCAATGACCTTTTAATCATTTCTGCATTTATTTCAGCAGAATGACTTTTATCACAATCCCATTTGGGCTACCAATGTCACAGTTTGAACGAGAAAGAAAGCACGGGTGATGAAACAGCTACGAGAGCGCTGTCATTGTCTCATCATGCTCCCCGTGGTCCTCGGTTACATCATCTGAGTTTCCTTCCTCCAGCCATGCTGTGTCTGTGTGCCACCCAAAGTGAGGGGGGGTGAGGTGACGGCGAGGGGCCATAGAGGGCACACCCAGCGGGGGAAATCAGAGCTCTCCCTCTCTTTGTGTGATTCAATATCACGCTTGTGTACCCATGAACGGATGCCAAGACATTTGAGTTCAGAGCCAAGGAACGAGTAACACAGCCACGTATGGCTTTAGCGGGGACCAGACGGGTGTTCACAGACATACAGTTTATACATACAAAGAGAAGAAAACAGAAGGGGAAGTGAATTAAAAAAAGCGACTTCATTATAAGGTAAAGTCATTCCTGACTTTTAGCAATAATTAAATGGCAGTAAGAGTGCATGTCAACCATTAAGAGGACTGTCTATGTCACTGACACTTGCTGAAAAACCTTGTTGAAAGACCTTGAACCAGTCACTTCAGAACCTTAAGAGGTGCAGATAAGAGACCTGCGATTGCCAGAACGTCACCTGAAGGAAAACATGTTTTTTTTTTTTTTAAATCTGCAGTTTATTCGACATTCAGAGCAGCCTGCTCCGCAAAACCTCTAATTCTTCAGCTCACACTCACTGACAGTCCACACGTCAGTGCACATATCCCTCTGCGCTTCTGCTGCTCCCGGCTTGGCAAGCGGGTAGGAAAGGGGAATTGTGAAATATGAAATTGGATTATGAGTTCAGGAATTTACTGAGCCCCATATTGTCTGTCAGATGCTCCAGAGAATATTGGGAGGGAAGAATATATTACTTTGGAAAAATGAAATAGGACAGCTAGTGAAATGACATGCTGGTAAAATATAATAAGTGGGCGCTTTATGGGGTGGTAAAGGAAGAGATTTTTCACAACCAAAGAATAGGTGCTTAGCAACAGTTGCCTAGCAGAGCTTACAAAAAAAAACCTTAAGAGACATAGATGAATGACGAGCAGGTATATTTATATTGATAGAAGGGAGTGGATTTGTCTGTCTCATGCTGTGCTGCCACCTCTTCCCCTCCCTTTTCTATTAAACAGGCAAGCTCAGAAACTCATTGAATACTGGATGAGGGTAACAAACCGCATGCTTTCAAAAAGAAATCTGCTTGTGAGTATTTGTCAAGAATAAGACTACGCCATGACTGGGTGCAATGTTTTGCATTTGAACACTGGTTAATTGGTAGTAGAAAGCAGTAGCGGAGCGTAATGAGAGAAATCCCCTCTCTTTTGCTGTTTCCGTTGTTGTCGTCACTAATGTTGTTTGTGCCTTTGATGTGTACCCGAGTAACCAGACAAAGGAACTGTGTAGACAGGCATGCAAAAACATTACAGTCGATAAAAACACTTTTTAAGCCCGAGAAACATCAGTACACATACTCACATGCACACACAGCAGTTTAATTACATGATTTCTTGAGTAGGCTGCAAACACGCCCTGACGTCTTAACTCCCAGATGGCCGTAAGAGAAACGTTAGTTACCGCATGACTGCGCCCAGAAAGCATCTGCACAGCACTGCGGGCTACATGTGTCTGTCTGCCCCTGAAGCCCTCTGACACCCCAATCAGCCTAACTCTCAATTACTGACTGAGACTTTTTAAAAGAAACACTGTAGGGAACGCTGGGAGAAGAACAGCGGAGCAAAGACATTTTAAAAGGAAAGCGCCAGAGGGCACAGGAGAGAAGTCTTTACATGTTTATGAGATTTTGTATGTGTTGACCAACATACGATATGTTGCAAGTCATTTTCTCACTATCCTTCTCCAGTAAAACATAAATTAAAAATGGCCGTTATATTGTGGGTTTAAATGTACAGGGTTTGAAAGAAAATTAACCCGTAAAAGTTTTTAGATTCTGAATACACCTGTCAAACTGTCAAAATAACAGCGACTGGTGATTTACCTTGCACCCGTGGGCTTATTTTCTTGTTCGAACGTGCACTTCACTGTTACTTTTCTTTCACAGATAACTGGTCAAGCTAAACAGTGAGACAAGAAAATCATACAGAAAGAAATCCATCATGTCACCAGTGTCACCACGCAGGCGGTCGTCTTTGTAGTCCATATTAAGGCAATGTAAGGCATAGCTTTCTATTTTGCTGATCTTTTCTCTTACCACTGTCACTTCTGTCAGCTGAAGAACTTACTACTGTGGTCGGTTTCATCGGGATATTAAAGGTTGAATAAAACAGTCTCTGTGGGACGGGGAAACCACAAAAGGTAAGTGAAATTCTGCTGAGGACTGGAACAGTTGTCAGACAACTTTACATCCAGATTATTGCCTCACATTCTCTAGAGGTGAAATATTACATTGAGGTACTGACTGTCAATCCTTTGTTGTCAGCTGCAGGTTAACAGTGTATTTCAGGCAGAGACTACTCCGTCTCCCCTGGAGCTGTTCAAGATTCAGAGAGAGTGGCAGGTTAAATAGGCTTTAGCTCTGATTGTTAATCGGTCACAGGCAGGTCCAAGTCCAAGCCTTAATCGGCTATAAAACACGTAGAGTGGAAAAGAGACTCCCTGTGACACTGAACTCCCAGTTTCACTAAGTAGTTGTGTCCCTAATGTTGACCTGCTCTACTCCTTCCTGCCTCCTCTCTCTCTCCTGGTACTGACGGTCTGTTTGCTGCCCGTCAACTCCCGAAACGACACATCACACTATTGCCACACAACACAGAAAAACCCCCCTTCTCTTCAGGTTGTTCAAAGGCATTTTGGGAAATGAAGGCAGTCACTACCTGAGCTATCAGTATATGAGACAGGTTGAGTGACTCCTGTAATGAAATGGACTTCACACACACACAGAACAAATTTCCTTTAACGATTGAACTTCACAAGTTTACAAGTTAGACTAAATGAACGTTTCACCCCAGTGATTAACTCACTGCTCTGTATTGTATTTTGGCCTTATAGCTCCCTGGCTGTGAGACAAATTTATTCAAAAAGAGAGCAGCGGGGGGTATCTGCCTTTCTGCAGTTCGTCCTGTAGGACTGGGTTTGACAAGGAAAAACATAGGCATAGGGTTGCTGCTTTGCTTAAAAAAATGTAGCTCCTTAAACACCTAATAGTGTATTTACAAAAAAACAATAAGGCAGGTGCAAAGAGAAACTGCTGAGAGAGGTGAGTTGGATTGATCTATCTATGCATGCTCACACACAATTAAGCTTGTAATTTCCATACATATTGCTGGTGCTTGACCAGTATTTACAGTTTTTAAAGGAAGATTAATGAAAAGTTTTAGTCATAAAGATATTAATACTGTTGCTACATGTAACTTTCCCATTTTCCAACAACATGTGCCATTCCTTTGGGAAGGTATGTGTGATTTAGTTTTGGAAATGGAGCTACCCCTTATTTAACATTTTGGATTATGGGTGGGACATTTAAATCTCAGTGGAGAGTGGTTGTGTTCCGCTCTGACCTGAATAAAGCATAAAAGTTGCTGAGGCTGCAGGCTCGTCTGAGCTAACAGGACGAGGTTATGAGGCCAGATTCCCAGAGATGCTCAGTCAAGTACAAACAACCACACAGCATTTGCGGGATGGTGGACAGGGAGCTAAGCGATGAGAGCAGTTTTTAGCTTGACTTTTAAACTAATGTCCGCCTCATTCACACGTCTTTTGAGAGGAGGGGGGGGGGTTGAGCTGTCTTTTTGTGTATTCGCTGAGTGTGTGAGTGTGTCTGTCCATGGGGATGTGGTGTCAAACTCGGCTCGACTCACATGTAGCTGTGTGAGTCAACCTGCTGACAGGATATATGCCGATATAGGCTTCAGGTAGTTTCGCTGTCTTATATATGACGACAGTGAAACTGGCTCAAGCACACATGTATACTCAAAGCACCTACACACATGCACACAGAGCTCGTCTATATGGCACTTGATCTGATTTCGGGCACACCTCTTTTCTTGCGTGTTCAGCAAGAATATCTGCACTGATGTTCACTCATTCCACCACCTGTGTCTAACAACATTATCGGTGATATAAAAAGCTCCTCTTTATGGCAGAGAAACAATTGTATTCTCTGTGAAAAGCAATAACGCCTCTGTGTGATGTGTCTTGACAGGTCGGTAGTTTTTAAAGTATGCACAGCCCACATTAAAACCCCTTTTTAAAATGAATCTCTTGTGGCAAATGAAGTCTGATGATATTCTCTTGCCTCTATTTGTCATGTCTTTTTCACAGCTCCTGCACCTATTTTCCACGCAGCTGGAAACTCACAGAGGGCAAATCTGAATGCTTCCTGAGTCCGGTTCCCTACTGCTAAAATGGGAGAAATTAGTCCACAAATGTGTGTGTGCATGTACCCCACAGGTGCGGACTCCCACAACCCCCGGAAGGAATAGAATGAAGGCAGCAAAATATGAATCCTTTGTAGCATCCGAATGAGTGCTTGAATGAGGAGGGTGGATGGGCTGGAGGGCATGTGCGTGTGTGTGTGTGTGTATATGTGTATGTGTGTCACCAGCAGGGATAATAACAAACCCAGGGGGACGACAGCAGCCTGCAGCAGGGCACAGGTGCAACATTCTACAGACACATCACATGCAGGTAAGTACTCTCACTGCAGCGTAGACAGTGATAGGTGGGGTGGGGAGGAAGAGGGAGAGAGGACACCACCTGCGGAAAGGCCGCACCACACTCCAACTCTAATTGTAAGAGTGAGAAACACACACACTGTGGTAAACAAAAAGCTACACACAGACTTAGACCCTTAATGAGCCATTGTAAGAACATGACTTTTTTTTTTTTAATCGCACAGCAGTATTCCTTCACTGCTGTCGATTATGTTTAAGTTCATGAAAAGTGGCATGTTGCACTTACAGATTTTGCAGCCTTGCAGGGTCCCAACATGCTCCACGCAAGTATGCAAATGCAATCTTTAAACATCACAGGTGACTGAATGATTTTCTCTCCTTGCTGCTAACAGGACATAAAAATGATCCAACTAGCTTGATTCCAGCTCGCCCACATCTCTGATTTTGTATTGTATTGCTAACAATGGAAAATGTTGTATATGACAGAGGTTAAAAGAAGTAAAAAGGTAAAAAAAAAAGTATATTTCATCACACTTTTCTTCCATTCATTGCAACCATAATGCGTCAAACTTCCTTAATGCACCTCTATATCACTTCACTATTCATACTCTGTCACATAAGTACAGTTAAGTACCGCTGATACTTTAATATTCATCCAGGTAAACGCAGCTCTGGTAAAAACTTCTATTTGAGGTTCCATTAACTTAACCCAGCTGAGTGAGGCCTTCACCTGCACATTGAATGAACATGTCTCAATCTGATTGGGGTAATAAGCAGAATCCACTTCAGCGTGTAAGGACTCCATTTGCACAGGCAGAACTCAGGCTCAATAGCAAGGACTTTTTGTTGATTGGATGATTTTTTTATTCAGAGCACCACCATGCTTTAAGGGCATTCAAAGAAAAACAAATTACTCAACTCATTTCAGCATTTCATCTTAAAAATGTGTGGGCTGAAAGCAGATTAGCACGGAGAGGCAATATAATCAGCAGTCCCAAAATTTTAAGCAAAAATGAGTGAGATAGGGAGGCGAAGACAAGGTCTACTCTGCGTTATCATGCTGCACTGACCCTCTCTGCAAAAGGGCCAAGCCACACTATCACTTCCTCCATCACTAACTTCAGCTTTTAAGTCGCTAGGTAGGAAACACTGTTGTAAACAAAAAGTCATCCTTTTCCCTCCTTCGTTTACCCTCAGGCACCCTGAAAGTAACTTCCCAAGGCCCACAAATCAGCAAAGCTGCAAAATCTTAGGATAAGGATAATAGGAACCATACTAGGCAAGAAAATCGCTTTTTAAAAGCAACTTTCATTTTCACTTTCTGCAGAGGTGTTGATGCTGTTTGTGCCCACAACAAACATACAGTCAGCATTACCTTTAACAAAGAAACAATTCTGATAAGACCATTGCATGTGCATTTGTGACAAGCTGCCATAACAATGAACATTAACTTGGCGAGCAGAATTAACGGTAGATGTAAGGGCTAATTAATTCTAAATCATGAAAAATAAGTAAGTTACGTGGGCACGCTTTGTCATGGCGATAATTAAACTTGATTCTATCTAAATGAAACAACGGAGGCTTTGAAGGTGGTGGTAGTGGAGACCTGTTATCACAAATGTAGCTGCAACGTGGCTTATTTGAAAAGAGGAATGAGAGCTAATGTGGAATGCTGCAGTCTTCAGTGTGGTCTAAGGGAGACAAAAGTAGTTTGTCATGCTTTGCTACCAAGTACACAAAAGATAGATATTATAAAAGGAAAGACCCATAAAGACTGAATAAGATGAGCAGGACACCATCAGTATGCTATATGAATGGACTTTTTTTTTTTTTTTTTTTACTAAAAAATGCAATTCACTAGGAGTTCAAGGCCTCGAGGACTCTTAAACAGTACACTTGGCTGTTAATGGACATGTTGGCTTTTATTAAGATGTATGTACATGTGTGTGTAAATATAAAGCTTTTGTGAACATTTTTTTTCCTGCTATGCGTCAGAAAATTACATTTATCTTATTAAAGCAGCAACATGCCATCTATCCTAACCTTTGTATTTATCTGCAATATCATTATTTTAATGTCCTTGTTTTTATTGTACTTTTAATGCCTTTTCATGCACTAGTTTTTCTTCTTTACTTTACTGTCCTTTGTACATGTGATGCATCCATCACTTTTTTTTATGTGTATTCTAATTTTTGAAGAGAGGAGAGTCAGGGAACAGGCTTCTTATTGTACAGAGGCAACTGCATTATTTTCCATGCACAACACAATAAAAACTTAAACAGCATCGTTTGAGCATCGTGACCACTCATCCCGCAAACAAAAAAAGCATACACACAAACCTGCTATAAATTCGGAATCCAAATCTCCATTCTTTCTATGTATATACATGTACAAGTATAAATGTAAACAGATCTATCTATCCACTTGCCAACAGCACTTTAAATGCAGCACGCAAGAAACCTCACTATCCTCCAGCACTCAATATATACAAGGCCTTGGCTGTTTTCTCTCTATTCTCTGTACTCTGGAACACAATCAGATGGTCACAAAAAAAAGTGCTCGACTAATGTATTATACCCATCAGCTCACTGCCAGTCCTCCTCTCTTCCCCAGGGATGTAAAAACACCTCATTTCCACCAGCAGGGTGGGTAGCAGCAACACGTCTGACAGATAATGAGAGATAATAGAGTTGCATCGTCTTGCTTTTTCTGAGGAAGGTGAATTTCCATGTCAAATGCGGCACATGAAAAGCGTGCATTTGACCCACATCTCATTTGTACATGAAAAAAAAAACAAGAGGATGGGGATAGATGTGTCATTTTGTGGAGGAAAGAGAACCAAGGAGAGCAACGAAGCAGGAGGGACAAGGAAGATGAGAGAGTGGAGGAGGAGTTGGAAGAAAGTGTGGTGACATTAGACGTACAAAGCCCTCTCTGTCAGATGAGCTTTTAAGAATGTTGTCTATGTGCCATCATGTAAACGAAGCCATGTAGCAATGTGTTGAGTGATGTGACACTAAAAGTCCAGACAAGCTAGCACGCATACGTTTCCTTGCCATGCTGTTCTCTGAGAAAACATACAACTATTTTCAGATAATAAGCTTTTAGAGACTTTGTCACTTTGTTTTTTTGTTGCTGATCTTGTGTGGAGCATTTCTCTTTACGCCCGTTCACAGCTCCGTGCTACTCTTTCTTCACTGTGTCCTGCTCACTGGAGGCAGGAATATCCTTTTATTTACACTGCTGTCACCGTTTGCTGCTTTTTATTGCTGTGAGTGTTGCTGCTGTCTTAGCTCACAATTAGAAATGCTGCACACTGAACAAAACTACCACTTGGCTGGCCAGCCCATCAGAACTTATTAAAGTTGATAAATTTTAATACAAAATTTTCTTTTAGGCCTCATATTGATTTTATTAGACCTAAAATAAATGCTATTCTCAGAACACTATATTGGTCAATTAATTGTTTTACTCTCCAAGCAAGAAAACCAATTGTCCAACAGCTTCTATTTCCTATTATTGATTATGGTGATATCATATACCAGAACACCTCTGAAACACATCTTCAGCCTTTAAAAGTAGTCAACAATAATATCTACAGATTTGTCCTGAGGTGTCCTTACAGCACACATCATTGTTTCATGTACGACACACTGAGCTGGCTACCACTTCACTCTAGGACACATTTTTTCATTGGTTGCTCTTTGTTGTCAAATGCATTTACTTTAACTATCCTTCAAACAGCTTTTGGTTCCATTCAGACCATCATATTCACTCAGACACACTCAACAACCTTTTTTTATTGTGCCTAGGATCTTTACAGACATTAAGAGACGTGCTTTTAAGTTTAAAGCACCATCAGACTGGAATAATTAGCCTAACTCACTCAGATCGATTACTTCTTTCCCTGACTTCAAGACTTCTTTGCTTGTTTACCTTAAATCTACTTGTTCTTGTTTTCGATTGTATTTACCCTCATTTTAGTTTATAAGTAGACTCAGTTCTTATATATTATGTTATATATAATGTTATTTGATCTATTCATTCTTTGTACAGATGGTATGTTTAAATAGATGTAGCGGGTGGGGTTTGGGATGGTGTGAGACCCCTCATGTCTGTGCTGATGTTATTATGTTGATTGTTTTGTGTTGTTGTATTGTTTAATTTATTATCATTATTATTACTAATGTATTTTGTTTTGTTTAAATGGTGTAACTTTTATGTTTTGTGCCTGAGGACCCCCTCGAAAATGAGATGGTGCATCTCAAGGGGTTTGTTCTCTAATTAAATTTTGAAATAAATAAAACCAACATTTCACCCACAACAGACAGGTGCTTCCTTTGTGGAGACTGTCAGAGCAGGAGCAGTGGAGTACAAACTGGATGGATGTAAAAGGTAACATTTTAAAAGAGGAGGAAAGGAGGAAAAAGATAGACCCCGAGCTAGAATTGGGCTGTGAGAGTTGATACTCTAACTGTAGGTCTCGGGAGCTCACTATTTTGCCCAGAAGGGAATTTATAGCAGTGCCCTCGGCAGCAGCCGTCATCACGTTAGATAAGGAATACTGCCTGATATACTGTACGTGAGACAAAGCCCACAGAGGCTAAGAGATAGAGTGCTGAGATTTAAGTGAATTTCTTATAGATGATTTGATGGAAAAGATACGAGTTGGCCCAAACCCAGCCACGTACTGAGAGACTCAACCTGAAGGTGAGAGAAGTGACCTCTCCAAGAAGTTATTTAGAGAAGTCTGCCACAGTTGGGAAATCTTGTTTTGGCAATTTCAAATACACTTCTTGATATTGCAGTAGTGCCCCACAGCACCAACAAATTCCAAAAAGTACAAGGATATAAAACCTTTAACTGTCCACAGTTTAAAACATCTACAGTGACAAGTGAGAAAACATCAGGATTTGGAAGCAAAATATGTAATATTCAGGGAGCACATCTTTAGGGACAAGTACCATTAATCTCAGTACTTAAAGCAGTTTGTGCCCTTTCTAAAAAGCTTTAGCATTTAATGCTAATTTCTCTAATGTATCTAATTTAGGTATTTAAATGTGTGTTTTTTTCCTGCATTCTTAGCAGCCATTGACTTCCACTCATTTAAGTAGAGTATGAATATTGATTTGCAACAACCTGGAACTTGCTTGAGATGACTCATCCTTAATCATGTTTGCCTTTATTGCTGTAAACGTATGTTAAGTTTGCACTGTGATGCAGCTGCAGGCAATGCAGTGCATTACCACACAACAACAATAATAATGTCCGTTACAAAGAAATACAAAAAGACATGATGTTCACTGTGACTGTGGGTCACTGAAAGTCAAAGCAAGTAATGTAGGACAAACATTCAAAGATGGTAGAAAATGAATGGGCTTGGATGTGCAAAAACATTGCTATAATCCTTAAACCAGTAACTACTCAATTTGAAATGTTTACTTCTCTGTGACTGAACTTTCTGTCAGAGCTTCCTTTGTAACCTTCATTTTGCCTGCAACTACTCTCCATAGCAATTGCCAAAAATAACAGCTAAGCTCTTATCAAAACACTGGATTTTCTATCAGCTGTGTTTGTGTGATTGAGACGGTACAGAGAATACTAAAACAGGATATGTAATTACAGTGAATTATAGTGTAGTTCAATTAATGAAGAGATGTTAAAATTCAGAGCACACTGGCTTCTCTCAAAGCGAGTATGCACAGTTACACAAACACAAACACACACATACAGCTCCAAAGTAAACTGGAAACTCTTCCTCTTCTCTTGAATATCTTTCCTCATGACTGGCCACAACAGAAAAAAAAAAAGGGAACAGTGTTTGACAGCCCTGTGAGAGCGACGCTGCGCTCCTTCACAAAGCAGCTCACATGGTAATCAAGCCGACGAGCAGGCCTTTGAGACTCAAAACAAAAGAATGACAAAGTGCAGCCCTTGTCCTCTCTCTTTCTCTTGCTTCTCTTCTCCCGTGATACTCCTACGCTTCATGCAGAAAAATATGATAAAGATGGAGACATGTAAAAGAAAACTTGGACATTAGGTGACATGGACCCAGCATTTTTAAAAAAATGCTGCAATCATACAATATAAAAAGGAAGTAAAGAAGGGAATACGCACCATTTAGCTCAACTAAGCAAAATGCAAAAATGCTACTTGAGTTTCACAATTGGGTTGCTGTCAGCAGGGGAGCCCCGTCAGACCTGCTGTGGAACAGTGGGGAACCTTTTCACCAACGCGATCACATTCTTGCTTTTTTTATCCTTTTAGATGTATAGCCAAATATAAAGCGCAAGACTTCGCTTCATCTAAATGGCACCTAGACATGTTATTGGAAGCCCTTGAATGTCAGAGGGATGAAAGCCTCCAACTCTCCCTCTCACTGCTCAACTTTATCCGGCAAGCTTTTATAAATGGAGATGAATTCCTATCCCACCTCCCAGATATGGTTCCACAAATGTGTAAATATTCATAAGTGTGCGATGAATAGTAAGAATGTGCATGATAGTGATTTCAAAAGAAAACGGGTGAAAACTACAGAGAGAGACGCACACAGGGATGGACATGTTACGGTCAATTTACACTCTTATATCAAGTGTATCCATTTCTATGACTTGCAGATGATAATGCAACCAACATCTCTGTCTCCAAAAATTCAGCTACTTGGTCTGTCTCTAAGGTTTATCTGTCCCTCACCTCTGATGCTTTCTCTGTCTTTGTTGCGAGCCAGCGCAGCCCGGAGGAGAGGTGACCTTTTCCATTAACCACCACTACAGAAAGCTCATTCTGAACAGCGGGGAGCTCACAGACACAGACTCTTTGATGATTGATTGAAATCCTGCAAGGTCTGGATCACTTACAGTAAGGCAACACCAGAGCTGATACAGCCCAGCGCTGCACAAAAACCCTATGAAAGAAAATCCTTCTGCAGAGGTGGGGAGTAAAGAGCGGAACCGAGCCTGAGCACAGGGAAACTGACAAATCCCATCATGACAAGGATCATGATTGTCTACAGTCGATACTCCCACCTGACATCTGTCTCTCTGTCTCTGCTTCTTTTCTCTCTCGCTCTGACTGTTTCTCATTTCTTAAAAGTGGAAATAGACAACTTTTTTTGCTTTAACTTATTATGAAGTAAATGTTGCCTGCACAGTGTAATGGCTATAGAATAATGACCCCATCAGCGTTTCGATTTACAGCACAAAGGACCATTGCACATTGCGCTACGTTTTAGTTGCATTGACTATACTACCTGAATAAACGTGTCTTTTGATTTCTAGAGGGCTTTCTTCCTATTAGCTACAGTAGCTAATGGGAAGAAAGCCCTCTAGAAATCAGTTAGCTAAGCTACCAGCCTTACAGCCATAGAATACTGGATCAGTATCAGTCAGGCTGGCTGTCAGGCTCATCTACTTGTTCATATGAAAATCAACGGACAGAAAATATGTTATCACCGTCTCTGTGGCGCAGTTTCTTTCATTTTGTAAAAACATAAACATGCTGCCAACCGAGTTCGCTTTTCTCAACACATACTAAAGAATTTCTATCTGCTTTCATGTCTCCATTACGGACTAAATGAAAGAATAAACTCATTCTTTTCCTCCTAATGTTTTCTTCTAACGTTACTCCCCCCTCCACCCCGACGCCAAACCCCTGCTGTAGTTACTTGTTTGTGCGACGCAATGGCGTTACTCAAACTATGTTATTACTATGCAATGCACATCATTACAATAGCTTTTGCCTGTTCCCAAATTCAATATAAAGTTGTGACAATTTCAATTTACCTCTTCAGTGCACATGCTTCTTTCTTCTCTCTTATGTCCAAAGTGGTGTTGATCATTTCTTCACGGAACTACACTCTGAGGAAAATGGAGAGCGATCCGGTTGTCTTTACAACAGCGGCGCAAATAATAATACTACTTGGAAACGCTAGGGGGGGGGGGGGGGGGGGGGTTGAAAAGTTGTCTATTTCCACTTTAAAACTCTGCACCAACTCACTGTCTGCTTTACGATTCACGCTCCCCTCCTCTGTGTCTCCCAGCAGTGTCCTAGTAAATTGTCCAAATTGTGTGGGTTTTATGAGTCTCTACTGAGGAAATTGGTCTTAATGAAATCTTGATAGCATTGTTTAACAGTGTGATTGCTGCATTATTATGCACCCCTGCTGCACAGTATAAGCTGGCTACACCTGAATGGCGTTCCACAGTGAACCATTTGATGTGGACACATCCAACTAGGAACCACGGCTCCCTGTGGTGAACAGGTCTCGGTTTATTGTAGGTCACAGCCACATCCTCTCCCGATCCTGCATCCTGCTGCATGTCCCACCTGTTGCGTGAGAAGGGTGTCCTTCTTCAGCCCTGTCCCTCCTCCCCAAATGCTCGTCCCCCATTCACAGCGAGCGTGCCAGCGGGCAGACAGTGCCATCATTCAGCTGCTTCCTCTTCTGCTCGGCTAAACACTGGGGCTAAAGTGCAGACGGCAGCGAGATCGGGGAAGTGCGCACTCAAAAACACATAACACATTTGGAGAAAAAAACACTATACTTGCACAAACACATTTCTCTCTCTTTTACACTAAATTTCTGTTTCACTCAGTCACTCTCGTACACACACAGACAAATCTCCTGCGGCAAAGCTGTGGCAGTGGGCCAGAACTCTCATCTGCATGGGGCAGAGCTGGTACCTTGATGGTGGCTTGTTAGGCAGGCCAACACAAATTTCATTAACCCCGAGGTTAACACACTCTGGACTTCTGTTTTCCATTGCTTTTGCACCTTCCAACCCAGACTCCCTCCCTCTATCCTATAGTCACATCTGTTAATCTTACATGCAATGTCATGAAATACACTGTGGTGATGTGAAGGTATCAAGTTCCGAGTGTGAAATATTTCAGGGCTGTTAAAAAATTCTGTCCAATAGCACTGTGCATCTGCTCGACCACTGGCAAGAAAACAGAAAATGCTTAATAGCCATCAGGACAACAAGAGTTCTACAAATATTCTACAATAACATATTTTCACAAATGCATTTGAATGTGAGGATAGAGTGTCAGCAAATGTGTATGCACATAAGTAGAGTATGAGGTATTATTTCCCCCTCTTAGGCTGGAGATACACTTGTTTTTTAACCACGCGTTCGTGTAGACAACCGGCCTCGTCGTGAACGAAACAGAATGCCCTACAATTCCCATTCCCTATTGTGGACGTGGTCTATTAACTTGTCTTTAAAACTTTCCGCCATTGTTGTCGCTGCTCACCTGCCTACTAACCCCTGACCCTGTCACAGCCCCATACTGCCCCTACACTGCCAATACTGTTCATGTAAGTACGGTATCTTGCGGACGCTAATGCGTTAGTTTCTGAGGACGTGCACAACCAACGTTCCAAACAGATGCAGTATATGTGAGGCAGCCATCATGCGCACACAGACGCATAGTTAAAAGCAAGTACATCTTCGGCCTTAATCCTTCTGTTGTCTCCACCTCCAGCAGGCAGGTCCTGCAGCATCTCGGCTCATTGAGGATGCAGTGTGAGTTGTTACAGGGACATCCTTCATCCTCACTGTGGAATTACCCAGAGAGAGAGATTTACTGGGTTGGTCAGATAAGCTGTGGGGCAGATTCATTGTTGATCCTGTGACAGCCCCCATCCCAGCTCTCCAGACACAACGTAACAATGGACCGACTGCCACATGTGTACGCTTTTATGACACTGCCCTTTAAATGAAATAAGACCTCAAAGATATAGTTGCTTCAAATGAAATGACTGTTTCATATATAATGCTGTTTCTCTTTATTGGATATTGTTATATCAAATCATTTCTCAGTGATAGGAAACCCAGATGCACAGATTATATTTTATGATCACAGCACTGAAAACATTCAGGTTTCTCCAGCAATAACTTCCATCTGGAAATGGAATTATATGCTTGTACAGAATCAGAAATATTACTGTTAAGCCAGCCAAACACTAACGCTCTAAAAGAATATAAATCACCGCATTAGTACAGCTACAATTTCATAATTCACTCCTTTCAGAATTTCTTCTATTGAAAAGCTTTTTTTCCATTTTCATCTGATTAACAGAGCTCTTCCACAGTGATATAAAGGCCTTGCATTCTTAAATGGAAGCAATCTTTAAAAGCCGCACTGCCCAGCTGGGTTCACACGTGTCCCCGGTTTAACATGCCCAAAGCACTTTGTTGATGCAGACTTGCAGACTGCACCCACGCTGGATTCAGTGTTCCTATAAAAATTGCTAAAATCAACTCCATCAGAAACACCCCTAAGATATACAACATGACTGCCGTGGAAATTTCTTTTTACTGAGCATGTAGGTTGTTTATGTTTTTTTGTTCTGTTCTTCCTTCTTCCATTTACAACTGTTCTGTTTCATCAAAGGCGCAAGTGGGCACCAAGCAGCTGCATTATTCACAAATCTGAAAAGGCAATTGACGATATTCATTGTTGCATGAATAAATAAAAACATGAAAAGGTCCTGTGTATGTGTTTAAGTGCTTACACACACCAGGGTGGTGTCAGTTACCATTTTGCCGGCAGAGTGGTTCTGGCCGAGGTAAAGCTGACCGACCGTGAGAACCACAAGAGCTAAAATTAGGGAAGGTGACATCGGAGGGCATGGTTACCATGACAGCGAGCCAGCCTGAGGGTGCTGCTGCTGAGATACTACAACAAGCAAAATCCAACTTGATACTGAACTGCAACTATACCCGAGTGTTTCGATGGGAGTGTGTGCGTGTGGTTTGTTAAGTCAGTTCTTACCTTTCTGTCAAGAGACATTAATACAATACGGTGACACTGCATCCTCAAGTTATGTTTTATTTTTAGTCTCATGGTGGACATTTGACGCATTCCTGCTTCCTGAAAATCTCTACGTGCTTTAGTCGTGATAAAATAAGCACTGAAACATCCCACCAGCCCAACGCCACACGTTCATCTCCCATATGTTGTCTCCATGGGCAACCAAGCATCCAATCTGTCAAGGCCCCTGAGACTTCCCCTCATCGACTTCCTCCTCATCCTTTCAGAGCAGTGATGATATAAACTGTATGTGTGTATTATGTGCTATTTTACAATTTATAGGCAACATATTTGTGTGTTTGCGTGGGGGCGGGTGCGTGTATGCATATGTGTGTGCCTCCACATGTGTAATCATAGTTGATCAATAGAGGCCTGTATGCTGCAGCCAGCCTCCTCCTCCTCCTCAGTGGACCTGTTGATGCTAGAAAACAGGGGGGCTGTTGTACAACTGGGTGGCCGCATAAATGTGGCACTCATCTAATATGCACCACAGTGCTGCCTGCCAACATGCTTCCTCATTGAAATTCAGATTAAATAAGGCCAGTCTGGCCTGTGCACAATCTGAAAACTATTTAATTATACCTTTTAGGATTTCCCTATCATCATAGTTACAAGAGCTACCTTGGATTTTAAGAAAATAGAAATAAATGCCCTAAGAAACACCCACACATTCACAAACTCCTGTTGGAATTGCTCATTGTGCTGTAATTATAGCTCTTTGAGGAGTGACGAGCAGGCTATGTAAACGATACACACATGCATCCACAAAGCAAATAGTAGTATTGCAGCTACTATTTGTACATTGCAAAATCTGATGTGAAGAATTGCCTTCTGAGCTACGGTTTCCTCTTCAAGCATAGATGTGACTTCACCTCTTTAGAGTTTTGGAAGAATCTCCGTTCTGCACCCCAATAGTCAAGTTTTAAGTTCCTCACTTCTTGAGCTTCTATTCGTGTGTGCCATCACCAGTCTGAGATTGGATCCTTCTCTCGTCTCCATCTCTACTTTCTATAGAATTATAAAAAGGTGAGCGCACTGCCCATCACCATCCTATCACCAGTCTATCACACTGCTCCATCCTGTATTGAATAATTTAGTGGCAGAAAATGATGGCCCATTTCAATGCGGCTGTCGCTGGTTTAAAGTGACAATTCTGAATCAAAATGACCTGATGACACTTCTGTAGAATTGATTTTTTTTTACCCACCAACCACAATGCAATATTAATGAGCACATCTGTGAGTCAAAGTACTTCAACAAAGTATGTAACTAATGTTAATCATACCGTTTCCATTATTTCACCAGGGTAAAACACACACTGTAGTGCTTAGTAATGTTCAGTAATAGTTTATTTGCATGTAGCAGAACCCTTTGGATGTATGACATGTCACTGGCCAGGTAATAAAAAACATTCCTATCTGAACCTTGCTCAAGGCCAATAATACCTGCTGAGCGTGCGGTCCTTTCACTACTGTAGGAGCCAAATTCATATTTTACAGTCACGTATTTATATATTTATATTTCCTTATATATGTTTATAATTACTATATCTTATGTATAATGCACATTAATCAGTGTGTTATTTCGAGAAGAAACACGTGTCAACTTAGGGTTCGCACTCTTGCTGCCAGTTTTGGATTGTGCAACTACCACACGCGGGTTCATTGTAAGCCAGTCCACAGAGATCAACCACTACCATTCCATGACCTGATCCCCATATTTTTGTGTCTTATGCTCTACCACTGTGCATACGTGCACACACACACACAAACACTACTACTGACTTCAGAGGGCAGTAACAGATGGTGGACGTAATGCACCAAAAAAAGGTAGCAATGTGCCAATAAGAGGAGAAGATGACCACTAGCCAATGTAAACAAAGCAGGTTGCAAAGCATTCAAAAGACAGCAAATGTCTAATGAGGCAGAAAATGTATTTCACATTTGGTAGGTTGTAAGAATACACTCAGTGTGTTTTGGAATAACAAAACTGTGTTTGTTTGCCATGAAAACTCCACAAGGTACCATTATGAAGGCCTCCTCTCAAAGTTTAGGCCTCTGCTGCCTCATTATGTTGACCCAGTCAACCAACACATGAGCACACAGAGGTGAGTACACTGAAGTCTGAAACACTTGACAGACTGTGTATAAAACCAACTGCTGCAAACTGTCTCCGACACGCTTCTCAATCATTATTCACAACTAGATAGATGCAGCCTCGACGGGACACTTTATGCCAAGATGTTTATATTTCTCATATGTCTGCTGGTCATATGCCAATAAGACATTATCTAGTGGATGAAGTACTAGCAGCAATCTGTCTGATACATGTGCTTGCTCAAGGAGAGAATTTGGCTGATAAAAATCTAATTTCCCCCAAAATAGGGACAGAATCAAAACTTGACAAATTGTCATTTCATATTCAAATAAGAGAGGACTCAGGCCAGAAATGAAATTACATTATTTCTACCTGCCCCACCTCAGTACTAAGAATCAATGAAGATCCCTGTGTGGAGAGAATACTGCCAGCCTGATATGAATATTTACACAAATCATAGTGCCCCATTTTCAGTAATGGTTACATCTCACTTAGAAACCCTTGGTGCGAGAGGGGACATGTTATTCATAAGAGGTTAAGTGAGTTGACCTGCTCAGATGCCTGCTAAATGGAAGACAGTCAATTAGACACACAGACCAGCACAGCACAGCGTAACAGCTTCCTTCTTCACCAGACGGCCGCAGCAGACGAGTCAGAGAGGCAGACTACTGGTGGAAGCCTTAAAAAATGAGGAACACAGTAACATCGAAAACATCGGTGTGTGTCGGGCTCTGTGATTTCAGGGAATGAAAGGGATTTCCGCACTCTTAGGCAAGTTCACAAAATCAGCAGCCCCACATGCTGACAGCAAAATCACAAAGGCTGAGTAAATCTGCTTTTACGGGAGGAATGAGTGTGACCATTTATTACATCAAATACAGTGTCTGTATTTGTGAGCACAGGGTGTGGACACCTATAGTGTAGTGCAGCACAATAGCCCTGCAATAAATTTGGCCTATATGAGACTTATAATGTACATTTTTTATGTACTTTTCTTGAAACACTGTAAAAGAGGCCTGCCACATACTGTATATCCAGGGTAGAATAATATATGCATCATAAATATGGAATTCATTGCAGGGATATTGTGTTGGTTTGTATGATATTGGTGGCCTTAATTTTTTTGCAGCTCCTGTACGTGTATATATATGAGCCTGCAAGTTCATAAAAAAACCTCAAGTTCTCATTTATATGATGACTTTGCTCTTTCCTTTCTTGAATGTGTACAGTTTCTACCCTGAACCCTGATACAAACTCACAACTCGCTTAGCTGCAGATACTAAATGCGACAAGCCAGAGTGACAGTTTAGACCTCAGTATGATTCAGGACTGTCACCATCAGAAAACTAAATCGAGTCTGTCGCTGGGAAAACCCCCACGGCTGAGATCAGACACAATGAAATGATCCCTGTGTCAGTGCATCGTGTGCGTGTGTATATGTGTGTGTGTGTGTGAGTGAGTGAGCACGCGGTGTACACTCCTCAAGGACATCATAATCATTGGGTATCACTTTACACAGACAGCTGCAGGAGATATAGTATACCATCATTCCATGTTAAATCTGTAGTAGGTGATGGTACATTACATCATCCAACACCTCATATCAGGACTTTTTTTTTTTTTAATTAAGTTAAATTAAGTGTCATTTCTGTATGATACTCAGCATCATCCACAACCAGACGCTCCTGTTGTGCACAATGGATGAACGCAATCAAGCCTTAGTAATAAGAAGCGTAACAGCAGCAGGTGGAGGTCTGCCCACCCTCTAATATTTTTTCCAACTCTGACTGGCATGCCTATGACCTCTGAAGCCACCGTCATGAAAAGCCCTTTGATTATTTATGTTGAAGGCAGTGGCCTGGCTTTCGGCCTGGCTTGAGACCGCGGTGCTCTTTACTTAGCCCGGAGAAGGAAACTATTGTTAATTTATGAGACACGCTTCCTCTCTGTGTAAGCATTTCTGGTCCTACCCATCACACTACCCAAGGGAGAACGATCCGTATGGAAAAGTCAGTAGGGCACTGGTTTAAGGGACGCATTTGTCATAAATTCATTCAACTAACAATTACTCTAATATTTATAAGGGACTTTGTGTATGTAGTACCTCATCATAAGTTATGGTATCTGACACCTAAGATTTTTCCTTACTTCCTTCCTTAGGAGTTATAATCTGTTATATCTATACTGTGCTTTATGATATTAATATCTACTGTGAAGTCACTTTAATATTCCTATAATATTCCTGTAAGAGCTCACTGTACTCCAGGGTGACTATGGTGATCTCTAGTTTATGATACTATCTCCTGAGGTATCACTACAGTGGTCATAAAGAGGCTTTTAATGTCCCATTAAATGTATTTAACGGCTTGTAGTTCATAGTCATCAGGGTAAAATACAAGACTCCTTTTAGAAAACTCTAAAGTGTAATATATAAGATGTATAAACAATGTTTTTTTTCCCTCAGGAGATCCTACCTTTTCCGTAGTTGAAGTGGAGTTTGATGGTCTTGCCCTGGTTTATGTGCAGGTAGGTGAACCACACGGCGGAGGTGAGCAGTACCAGCAGCAGCAGGAGCTTGAACTGCTTCCGGATCTTCTTCACGGGGAAGCGCAGCATCCTGGCTCAAACATCCTCCGGTAGCCGCACGGTGGAAAGTCAGAACCGGGTCCGGGAAGAGGTGGTTCGGGCGCTGCTGTTCGGTGTCCGTAGCTGTCCTCGGCTCTACTGACGGGCTCGCTCTCCCGGTCACAGCGACGGCATCCCAGGCAGCCTGCGTGTAAACAGGGAGTGTTAATTACAGCCTTAAAGCGCGTCTCATTCCTCTGGATCCACGGGGTGACAGCGGTGCCAAATTGCTCTTATCCTCAGATCTGGGTCCAAACAGCTCTGTGGCGGTCATTGCTTATGAGCGCAACCCGGTTCCCCCCTTTCCCCCCTTTCCCTGTGAACAGCGTGGCTTTGAAACAGGCTTCCCTGCTGGAGTTTCCAGTCGGCTGGGGCAGCAAAAGGCTGCTGATCAAAAGCCGCTAAGTTCAGTTCAGAGTGTGACCGGGGGAACAAAATAGCAGTCCGGCGATAATCTACACAAATCCCCTGTAGCTCAAGCCTTTGCTGACACCGCGACGCTGATTATTCTATCGGCTACTCAAGGATCATCCCCTGCCATGGGTTTAACGCAAAGTATCAAAGAGCAAGAAGAGAAATTTAGTTTTTGTGGAGAGGTGATTGGACAGAGCATCTCCACAGAAAAAAAACAGTTTTCCTGCAGAACAGATGGATAATCTTAATCTTTCCAAATGAGTAGAAATTAAATTAAAGGGCCTACGGTGGAAAATGGCACCGGCTAATGCCGGTGAAATCTTTAACGGAGAGGTAACCTGATCGGGGAAAGGTTAAGATGGCAATCAACCAAATGTCACATGCCTCTGCGCTCCATCTATTGTTAAACACATCTGAAACTGAGACTCTGGCTTCCAGTTGAGGGCAGCGGATTCAGATGGAGCGCGTTTTTATTGAAGTCCTCGGGAGAGGAGGGGCGATCAGCTGTCATCCTCATACTCGGGTTGGTTTGAAGCGCCGCCGCGACGAGTAAATATTAACCCGATGCAGATTAAAAACTGTGGATGCTCCATACCAGAGAGGTTTGATAGAAATACTCAGATGTGACTGTCCGGTTTGAGGTCCAGGGAAGAGATGTCCATGTGCTCCGACTGCTCCGTTGTCTTACGGCAGGTGCATTTTACCCCAATTCTCCCAAAGTAGCTGCGTTGTCCGAGTCCACAGTGCGTGCGACAAAGATCAAAAGAAAAGAACCACATCCGGATTAAACTAATAAACAGTGATATTCGGTGCAAGCAGCGATTCAATGCCTCGTGTTGTTATTCTGTCATGAGCTTTTTTCCCATTAAAACGCCGCAATAGCACCGTCCAACCCGCTTGTCACCGCGCGCAGGGAGGAAAAACAGCTGAGCTCCGGGGAAGGTGTCGCGGAAAAACCAGCAACAAGCTGCGATATAACCAGGACAGAACATGGTTTTGTTTTGCTACAATGAAACACGTAAGGGTATCTCGTTTCACTGCACAGCTCAGTACGCCCATCAATTGAGCATCTTAACGGTGCAGAGCAACCTAACCCTTGGAGGATGGGGAGTGACGAGTCCATCATCCAATCACAGCCCTGCAAAGGGTTCAGAGAAGGCGGGATGACAACGCTTGCCCTCAACGTTGGCTCGGTACTAGTATGATCCATCATCCAATAGCTGAATGCACAGCCTGAAACTTGTTAAGCTCCCCAATTTAGTAATTTTTATTAATTTTCCCCCTGAAATCATACCCCCCTGATAATTTAATACACAACGGTATAAACTTGAATTGTTTATATCGTTGTTTTTATTAAAATGTCTTACAATGTCCTTGTTAATATGTAATTGCTATCACATTATGTCCTTTATCTTAATAAAAAATATTAAATTTCATTTTTAGAACATAGGGCCTAACAATCAATGATGCGCATTTGGATTTTTTTCAGACCATTAACACATTGCATTTCCTTAAATTCCTGCTTTGAATCATATTTAGTGATTTACAGTTAAATATAATTTATTTTAAGCTCATTCTTACTGTAGAGGGACGAAAGAAACACGTTACAACCATACTGAAAAACGCTGACATGGCAAAATTCAGGATAATCTGTCAAATGATCAACACTATGACGCATGAAACAATAAACACAACTTGTCATTCTTGAGTGAATTTACTTACAGTGATCGACAACAGCTTTTCGCGATTTTTCGCGATTCTGGTAAGTGTTGCGTGCTGTACGTGCTGACGTAGTTAGGCATGTCAGACTTGTATGAGACGAATGACAAAACAATGTCTTTATGTAGGCATTTATTCTGGTAAAAGGGAATAAATGCCTACATATATTTGTCATTCGTCTCAGACTCACTATGCGTCAGAGATAGTGGAAACTCCATATATTGTTAATAATTCATCTCCAGTCTGCTATTTAAAGAGGAGGTCACTACATTATTTTTCTATTTTATTGTTTTAATTTTGAGGCTGAAATAATAATAATTCCAATTAACTGAGTGGTTCATTAGACCAGTGGTTCTCAAAGTGGGGTCCGAGAACCCCCAGGGGTTCTTGAGGGGGTTCCAGGGGGTCCCCAGCAAAAAGGGGAATAATTTATTTTCACTATAATTCAATCTATAAGTAACACAATGACAGAATGTGTGACTATGTTGGTCATGGGTTTCACACACTTTCTGTAATAAAACATCTAAAAGCAAAAATCTTATCAGATGGGGGACCCTGAGACAAAATCTTCTCTAACGGGGGTCTGTGGTCTAATTTGTGTCAGTTTAGGGGTCCTTGACATGAAAAAGTTTGAGAACCACTGCATTAGACTGCTCGCTACAAAGTAATTACACATGATGTAGCCTGTGTCAGCTGCTGGTGGTGGCACCCTGAAGACAGATGCACTCAGGATACACGCTTGGCTGCCGCCTTCTGGCCAAAGAGAAAAGAGCAATAATCACATTAAGAGAAGCAATAGAGTCTATAACAATCTTTGTTGAAGCCAGGTTGTTTTTTTTTTTCAAATGTAAAGGTGACAAACTACATGTAGAGGAATAACTACTTTTGGGTTATTCCCAGCATGCATTCAAATTTTAGCTACAGATTAGATCTATAAGCATTTTTCACAGCAAACATTAAACTACTCATAGCAGGAAAAGACCAGGGGGAACTAATATTGTTAACGATTGCTCTGTTCGGTTTACGTTTCCCAATAAGCAAGCGAGTACAATTCCTGAACCCTGAAACTGACACATCTAAATACAACAGAGCCATCATCTATTCCACCTGCACTTTTCCTGCTATGACAAGTCAAAATGTCAGCTATAAATGAGACCAGTATTAAAATCATTTTGATTTTTCTGATTACATCTCTGCTCAGGTTGATGGGCTGAGATAGAGAATTACCGGATGTCACCATCTCAACATAATAAGACAATAGCTGTGTAAAAAAATCCATATTAAATCTTAGCAGGTTTTGATAATGTATGTTCATGCAGGAAAAGTGACAAAATAAACTCAAAACATTCATGTATGCAGACTAAAAGATTTTTGAGTGTGTTGTTGATGTATACTATTCCCCCACAATGCAATGTGCATATGCAATGCATATGAAACAGAAGCTGCTAATAGCTGGACAATTGCAGATGGTTGTAAAATATGAAAAAAAATCCTTTCTCTCTCATTGTGAAGTTTAATTGTCAGAGGCATCCTGAAGTTGCCGTTCAATTGATGTCCGTTTCTATTAATATAAAATGTTTTATTATGTTACTTTCTTGTTCACTAAATGCAAAAACTATATATAGAGATACGTATAGAAATAATAAATTGTCTGATATAAATTGTCCCATCCTGGTGGAGATGTCAGCCAGTCTGCACAAAGCCACACAAGTCCTGAGAAGAGGTCTAATTAGGCAGATTAGGTGGAAACACCTGTGGGCTGAGTCAAAAGAGGGAAAACATTAACAGGATGTCTGAGTGAACTTAAAGGGGTATTTTACATAAACCTCGAAAAAACAAGTCTTTCTTCTAATGTATCCTTCACTTTAGGTCCAGAAAAATGCATAAAACATGTGGTTTATCCTCAGTTTAATACATGTCCAATCATCCAACTACAGCTATGGTAAGCTAGTGATAACATTATGAATCTAGATAAAGGATCAAAGGACACGAAACCTGAACTATAAGAATACGACCTCAATTTAGTTTGTCCCAGCTGTGCCTTCTGAATCAGTCCGAACACAAACCATAATCCTCTCTCTGTGGATTAATAATGTAATCTTCAGAGCAAACAGTGAGCGTAAATTAAATGCTTAGGTATTCATCTGGGCTGTATTGAAATGAGTACTCAGTGAATGACCTCAGCCAAACATCATTTACGCTGAAGCAAAAACTTAACGACATTCACCTTGCATGTGCTGTTGCAGGATAAACTGATGGTATTTCATCACACACTCTGGGTTTGAAAGTCATCCAATGTGTGTAATCAAATAGTTTCATGTACTGTTTTTTTTTCCCCTCTCTCTTGGCTGCAGGACATTATCATGGGCCTTTTGAGGTCCTGATTCTATCCCTCTCTGTTTGATCAGCGTGTTTTTGTCTTCAATCAGACAAAAACAAGTCTCTTTCCTACTCAGTCGGTGTACCTGATATTTTGTCTGTCTGCTCCCGTTGTTTCTGCCTCATCCAGGGACAGGCAAGCATCCAATACACAGCGAGGGACGTATGCACTTTTTAACTCACATTAAAGGTAGATGGTTTCTCACACTGCATTCGGCGCCATTCGCTAATAGCCCAAGAAAAAGGTGTAAATTGGCATCTGAAACTTCTTCACATTCAGGTACACGTCTCTCTTTCAGTTTAAAATTTAACTCCATGCCATTTTCCCCTCTCTGCCTCCCCTCTCTTTTATGCCTGCGGAAACATTTGGCACCTAGGTCCCCCCTCCAGGGATCTACATGCTTGTATGAATCCAGGAGGAGGCGGTGTGCAGTGGTATGATATGGACAGAGAGGGTGTTCAAAGGTGGAGACTGACACAAGTAAAGGAGCTGCTGTCTCCTGGGGTGTTACAGAGACCAAGCCCACAGGGAGGAGTAAATGCCCAGCTGGCTGTGACAGATGTCAAAGTGTGGCACTGAAGTTATGATGCCACTGAGCACAGCCGAGGGGTGAGGCATCGCTAGGGAATCAGTATGCAGAGAGCATAATCTCAGAGTGTGATGGTGTTTGCATTTTGAACCGAGAAGATGTGATGCAGACAAGCAAGAGAGGAGAAACTTTATCAAAGCTGCCACAGCTTTCATCAACAATTCATCTGATTCAAGACCTACAGGTTTTAAAATTTCTCTCCTTTTACTAATCCAACATCTGCTCGTCTTTGTCTATCCGTCCCCGCCTTCTGTCTGTCCACCGGCCTTCATCTCCTTCAATCTCTCACAAAACATCCTTCCTCGCCTTCCTCCAGCCTTCCTTTTTCCCGGGCAGCACAGCAGCTCACAGGCTTTGATGAGAGGTCTGAGCTAAAATGTCACAGGGATTAAGGGGTTTTGCCTCCTGCATCCCGCCGGATCAGTTCTAGCTGCTCTCTGTGCCGGAGCTTCCTCCTCCCTAAACAGGTGCGGAGTGGTATTTCTTTCTGCTCCACTGTGCCCTATTGGATTTCCTTCTGGGGAAATAACATTTATCCATGTTTACAGATGAGTAAAGAGGGAAAGATGCGGAGGAATGAGGAGAAAAGAGGAGTGGAGATGAAGAAATATAAATTGAGGGGAGCACAGATCAGGGGAAAGGAGAGGATTCTGTACTTGAGGCAGAAGTCAAAACGGGAAAACCTATTTCCTCCATTTACGTTTCTCTGTATTAGCTTGTTACAATAATCCACATTGTGTAACCCTTGCCATCAAATGCACATTACAGTATTAATACAAAGGCATGGTAAATATATTTTTAGTTTGCAAAGTTGACTTTAATCGTTTCTACATTCTGCCCCTGCCCAGCATCCCACACCCACGCGCCGAGGACAGACACGGGCACTCATCTGCAGCTGTTTCCTCCAAATACAGTTGGACAGATTTGAAAATTAGATATCTCCAGAGATGTGCAGTTCAGACAGAGCGTTTAACATCACACAGCTACGGCGACTGCCATATTTAACAGCATTCTGCAGGGTTTTCTCTGCCTGCGTCTTCACAAAGTTAGAGGTAAAACGTCCAAACGCACTCACTGGTCTGCAGCAACTGGAATTTGTCATTCCTTAAAGATCTTGTTGGAGTTGTTATTGCAGTACACAGTAAACTACATTTCCATCTGAACAGGTGAAATATCTAAACACAGTAACAGTAAAAATAGCTCTGCTTTTTCTTAGTGTTTGTTCCAAGGATACTGTCACAAGAAAGTGTAGAATATCAAAAGACATCATACAGCTGTGATTTTTGTTGACAATCGTCTGGCCTCGCTCTCAAAGCAAAGTTTGTATTTATCATGAAGCCACTGAAGAAGCTCAAACAAGTGAGACCAAAGTGACTATTGTAGCGTTAGAGTCTGTCTTTCATCAAGATTGAATATTCATGCTTGGCCTCTTTCTAAGATTTAACAGTAACAGAAAAACAGTAGTCGCACACACACACGCAAAAAAAAAAAAAAAATCAAACCAACTCATCCATTACTGTATGTTTTGTGCTATGAGTATGAATGTGCTAAGAGAGAAATCTAGGTCATTTCTCCATCATTAGTATGCCAGCCAGGTGTAGCGCAAAGAGGATTAGGGGGAAGTAATGCCAATGGGGCTCTCTATGTCTATCTCTTCTTCTTCCTCTATATCTATCTCTCTCTCTCTCTCTCCCTCTCTCAAAGCAAACAATCACACTTAAGTGCTCCCTGCTGCCACCTCAAAGAGGATATCCATGACAAGTAGTCCAGACTGGCAATAAAACATTCATGCATTACCCAGCTCCAATGATGAGCTTGTTTCAAGCCCATTAAACAAGGAATATTTGCTAAATTCCAATTTTGACATTGTGGGAGATCATAAAAGCCAGGGACAGCTCAATCAGTCAACAAGTACGGTACGTGGGTATTTCCCTGTGCGTGCTCCTCCTGAAGAACCTTGTTTTTTGTTTTTTTTTAGGTGTAGTAGTTGTGTTGAATTAATCTTGTTTCCATATATGAGCGGCAGACATTGCCTCATAGTGGAAACACTGAAACAACTCCTAATGAAGTCGGTGAAAGCAAGCATTTGTGAGTGATGGACATATGCTATTTATTAGTTTACTAATTAGCTGGCTAGCATCTGGTATTGGGCTACTAATGTGACACTTGGATATGAATGTTCATGTAAATGTAAACAAATGTGATGTAAATAAAAAATAGTTTTGAGAATTTTATGTCTGGTTCATGTACTTGATATAAATGTGGACAATAAATGTGGACAACATATTAGAAACAGCTCTCACGACAACACAATGTAATTCAATGGCACCACAAACTACAGCCTCCAAAATGACCTTAAAACTCTAAAACAGTTTCAGCACAGACTGAACATTATAACCTTCAAGAAAATAGGATTTTTTTGCAGGGGCATTGTATTAGACTGCATTAACTTTAGCTAAGTGTACCCAATAAATATACAATTGACTGTATATGTAGTGTAATACATAGTAATATGTAGTCTAGCCCATTCAGAGTTACTCAAGACCAGTTCGTGACAAAAGAGACAAAAAGTCATTAATATATCATTCTTCAGTCTAAGTTACACATTACTCATTAATTAGCAATTATTTCCCAGTTTGTTGTTTACTTGCTCCTTCTTCGGATTTTGTGCACCTTATTTCAAAGTTTTACCAAACAGACAATAAAACATGAGACAAGGTTACTCAAAAAACAAAAGTTACGAGTCTTACTTGAACAACGGACAGTGTACTCACAAGGGTGTTCATGTATCTACCAACCGAGGATTCACTGAGGTGGGTGTGGATTCTGCACAAACATCACGAGTAAGTAAAAGTTGTCTGGATAATACAAGAATAAAAATGATTATTTTACTATTTTTAGTCCTGTTAAAACAGACTTCTCAAAACAAAACATCTGCTCTCACCCCATTTCCGCTCTCAATACGAGATGTCTTGAATATTAGATGACACTGGTTATTGTGTGATTGCTGCACCTTGTTCTTTGCGCTCTTTTTTGTGCGATTGCTGCATCACACACCTGCAGTGTGTGCAAAGTGCGGTTGCTGCACCCCTACAATCACACTTTGTTCTTCGTTCTCTTTATTATTTTTATTCCGTCGAGTTTCTTCAGCGCCTCACTAGTCCCACACTTACAGCTAGAAACACTGTTCCAATTATAACAGATTGAGCATGTTTCCACAATGTATGCTATTAGTTTTACTTTTTTCTAGCACATAGTTATTTTATATACATTTTTAAAATATAAAAATTTATAATGGCAGTCTGTGGGAGAAAAAAATTCTAAACTCCCACAGTTTTAACTCTCCAAGCACATATCATACCTCAAAATGTTGCCATGTTGCCATGTTGCCATGAGCTCTCTCTCTCTCTCTCTCTCATAGGAGTTATAGTTTTTGAGCTCTAAAGCTTAATTGATAGGGAGAATGCTGTCCGGCTCTCATTGACTGCAATACAAACTGCAAGTGGTCCCTCCTGTTTCTTAAACTTACAGATTGTCTCTTCCTTCAAACACTGTGTTTTACCTTTTCAAAGGCATTGACAATCATTATCAAAGATTAAAACATCTCTTGTAGAAACTACAATATTTTCCCACAGGAGCAACCAAGTATTTCACACTGACACGCATTTCCAACATCAGGCTGATAACAGGAAAGGCACATTTTACATAGAGCTGAAATGATAAGTTGATTGCAGGAAAATGAATCAGCAACTATTTTGATAATTGATGAGTTTTCAATTACCTTTAGGCAATATTTTCAAACATTCCCTAGTTACAGTCTCTGAATTGTGAGATTTGCTGCTTATCTTTGTGTTTTATGAGAGCAAATTAGATACTTGGGGGTTTAGACTGTTGGTCTGACAAACAAGCAATCTGAGGACATTACCCTGGGCTTTAGAAATTGTAATCAAACAATTATTTAAAGAAAATAATCGGCAGATAAATCAATACTAAAAAAAACAATTGTTAGTTGCAGCCCTAATCTCAGTAGTGCCATTAAAATGAGAACTGAAAACTGAAATGTAATGGCCTGATTTATTTTAGAGGCAACAATTATTAAAGAACCCCAGACACTTCTAAAAGTTCTAGTTAACAGCAATGGCTGTGAAGCTGAACAACACTTACTACTCACCCTTACTACCAGCCCTGTATGTTTATGTAAAAAGCAACCATATACACACGTGGACAAAATTGTTGGTACCCCTCAGTTAATGAAAGAAAAACCCACAATTCTCACTGAAATCATTTGAAATGTACAAAAGTAATAATAAATAAAAATTTATTGAAAATTAAACAATCAAAATCAGCCATTACTTTTGAATTGTTGATTAACATAATTATTTAAAAAAACAAACTAAAGAAACAGGCCTGGACAAAAATGATGGTACCCCTATAAAAGATTGAAAATAATTTGACCAGAGGGACATGTTTAACTCAGGTGTGTCCTTTAATTGACATCACAGGTGTCTTCAAGCTCATAATCAGTCAGTCTGCCTATTTAAAGGGTGACAAATAGTCACTGTGCTGTTTGGTGACAAGGTGTGTACCACACTGAACATGGACAACAGAAAGCAAAGGAGAGAATTGTCCCAGGACATTCGAAACAAAATTATAGACAAACATCTTAAAGGTAAAGGCTATAAGACCATCTCTAAGCAGCTTGAAGTTCCTGTGACAACAGTGGCACATATTATTCAGAAGTTTAAGATCCACGGGACAGTAGCCAACCTCCCTGGACGTGGCCGCAAGAAGAAAATTGATGACAAGTTGAAGAGACGGATAGTTCGAATTGTAACCAAAGAGCCCAGAACAACCTCCAAAGATATTAAAGGCGAACTCCAAGGCCAAGGTACATCAGTGTCAGATCGCACCATTCGTCGTTGTTTGAGCCAAAGTGGACTTCATGGGAGACGACCAAGGAGGACACCACTGTTGAAAGCAAATCATAAAAAAGCGAGACTGGAATTTGCAAAAATGCATGTTGACAAGCCACAAAGCTTCTGGGAGAATGTCCTTTGGACAGATGAGACAAAACTGGAGCTTTTTGGTAAAGCACATCAACTCTATGTTCATAGACTCAAAAATCAAGCGTATGAAGAAAAGAACACTGTCCCTACGGTGAAACATGGAGGAGGCTCAGTTATGTTTTGGGGCTGCTTTGCTGCATCTGGCACAGGATGTCTTGAATCTGTGCGAGGTACAATGAAATCTCAAGACTATCAAGGCATTCTGGAGAGAAATGTGCTGCCTAGTGTCAGAAAGCTAGGTCTCAGTCGCAGGTCATGGGTCTTCCAACAGGACAACGATCCAAAACACACAGCCAAAAACACCCAAGAATGGCTAAGAGAAAAGCGTTGGACTATTCTGAAGTGGCCTTCTATGAGCCCAGATCTGAATCCCATTGAACATCTGTGGAAGGAGCTGAAACATGCCATCTGGAGAAGACACCCATCAAACTTGACACAACTGGAGCAGTTTGCTCACGAGGAGTGGGCCAAAATACCTGTTGATAGATCTAGAAGGCTCATTGACAAATATAGAAATCGTTTAATTGCAGTGATTGCCTCAAAAGGTGGTGCAACAAAATATTAAATTATGGGTACCATCATTTTTGTCCAGGCCTGTTTCATTAGTTTCATTAGTTTCATTTTTTTAAATAATTATGTTAATCAACAATTCAAAAGTAATGGCTGATTTTGATTGTTTAATTTTCAATAAATTTTTATTCATGGTTACTTTTGTACATTTCAAATGATTTCAGTGAGAATTGTGGGTTTTTCTTTCATTAACTGAGGGGTACCAACAATTTTGTCCACGTGTGTAAATCCATTATCAGCACAATTACTTTCAGAGTCTCAAAAAAGTGCCTTAACAACAACAAATACAAGAAAAAAAAGCAATAAACGAAAAGTGTAAGGAATCAAAAGTACATAAAAATGTGCAATCATAATGTGATTGTTTAAAATAAACAATCACAAACCGTGCAAATGGTTAGGTGAGGAAGATGAGGCAATGGAACAATATAAAAAGGCTCAGCAAAAACCTATGCTTTGAATACCCCTCAAGCACTGTAAGCTTGGAGGAAACATACTGAGCATATGGATGGACAATTCAGAAGTGGATCATGCTTTTTGAAGTTTCTATGGAAATTGGATAACCGCTGGCATCCATTGTAACAGAAAAATCTATTATGTTTATATATAATCCATTATGAGGGAGTTAGAAACATTTCTAAGCTACCTTTCAAACTTACAAGGTCTTTGATACCTTTAAAGTATTCCTTTAAATTATTGTAATGTCTCTGTCAAAAAAAGAAGTTAATTAATAACAGACTGACAGAAACATATCCATATATGTACCGTTATAGCACATGTGTGCATTCAAACCTGTTGCTTGGTTCACTCTTTCAACAAGTTATTTTCAGTAGGAACAGTTTCAGCGGTTTACCATCATCAAGACACATCAGTATTTTCTGGATAAAGGTTAACACATGAATGAGTTTCTTAGGATAGTCTAAATGCAAAGCAGAGCTACATTAAGCCAAACAACAGTACAAATGCATCAGCCAACCTGGGGAGACCACTCACAACAATTTCATCTTTGACTGCAACAGAGACGCTCTCAGGACTGACGTGGATTGCATCAGTAGTGTTTTCAGTGACCACAGTGAGGAGAGTAACAGGATTGTTAGCTGTATCTGGCTCGCTTTACCGCTACAAAATACAAACTATGCAATTATGAGGAGAGTTCCAGAAGCAAGGCTGCAATTCATACACTGTATGCTTATCTGTGCTCCCCACACATCTAAAGGATAGGCTTATATTTTTTTCATGTCTGTCTTGATACAACACTTGCATGCCAATATGTATGTTGAGAGTTACTGGTGGCTGTAATCATTATTCCTGTCCATACTAGCTGTGTAACCCGAAATATCCACAGCATGTTGCGGCTGCCGGAGGTGATCCGCTGCCATTCTAGCTGGTGTGTTTGTGTCCACCGGGTACGTGAGATGCACCCACTTTGTTATCTTTATGTGCGGGGTCTCCCCGGATTGGTGGACAAACTTCACAATCCTTGTTCCGTGTAAAACATACATGCTAAAGTTGAGGAGAAGCGCTAAATATTGCGGGATAAATAAGTGCCTGCAGATCCAAAAGTGTCTTCTTCTCTTCAACCAATATTGCAAGTCCAACAGCAGAAAACTGTTTTCTTTGTGCTCCAGTCCTTTATAGACATGTGCAACACACATCATAACAGCCTGGCATTAGCTCTTACTTAGCGGCACTCCATGCAAATCAGATGAACTACAGCTGGGCTAATTTACAAGACTAAATTGAAAAATTGTGGTGATGCAAAAGTTTGCAAAAAGCGGCGGAGGAATACTTCACTGTAATTGCATGTAGGTTTGTTGCCAAGACAAAACACAAACAATAAACCTACACAGGACTACCAGGACAAAGATACCCACTTGATTTGGGTAAGAGACTGCTGGAGACACATATTAGCTTCAACTGAACTTAATACATTTTTACTTGGAACAAGGACTGTGGATTTGTCCCTAATTTTGTTTTTTACAGTTGGATCAGGTTAGGAAGGGATTTCTTTATGGCTATTATGGAGAAGAGGAATAATTTCTGCCCACTAATAACTTACATCATGTCATCATACATTTGAATATTGTATTGTGATAGACTGGAACCTATCAACCTGTCCTTGAATCTATTTGAATTTTAAAAATGCTGCAGGAGGCATTCAAGTTGGTTTCTCATACAATATGTTATGTTAACACTGTACTGATGGATACTGAGATTTCTGTGAGTGTACTGAGAACTTACAGTGCAGGTCTTGAAGAACTAAGAGACTCCTCACACTGATACACTGGAAGCCCACGAAGAGTGCCAGAGTGCGTCTCATGTTGACATCATTTTGTTCCTAGATTGACAAACAAAACGTAATAATTATTACACAAAAATTTGCACATCACACGCACATCAAGCACAAAAAACAGCATAACAATCTTACCAAGGTAATTTCTAAAAAATAAAATTGGTGGCAATTCCAAACATTGGCAAAATTATATATAAAAAAATGTTTTCTGTCATGTTTACAGACTTTACAAACTTGTCAGGGTTGTAAAATACTGACTTGCAGTATTATAAAGTGCCATGCAGTGTTTTGGCATCTGATTAGTCTCAAAACGCAGGGATCTATCCCTCAAACACTACAAGCAACATGCCCACATTCATACAGACCATTTTTGGTCTGAACAGGGTTCAGACAGAATTTCAGTCCAGTATTAAAAGCACTGAGTCTACATATCCTTGAATAATTCAATACAAATATTCTACTCCTGATACAGAGAAAATATCATTTAAAACATTCCTTGAATAGCCGTAGAAAGGGCAGTGTCACTCTGTAGTAAATCTGATCCTGCAGGAATAGATTTAACAAAAAATATGAAATAATTAAAGTTACAGTCCTAATTCCTAATTATTCCACTTAACAAGAACTTCACAATGAAACGATTAAGTGACTTTTTAAATACAAAATGTAACTATTTATCTGACTTACCAATACAATAGCTGCTTTAGGGTGAGTCAGGTGATTTAGTCCTAGATGTGCACAAAATACATGAATATGAACTTTTTATGAGTTTATAAAATAACAGCCAAGTAAAAATGTCAAAAATGAAAAATGAGTAGGGTATAAAGTAGAGATACATTGATTGATAGATTGATTTTATTTATGGATTATGAGACACAAAAAAAAAAACTAAAATCCAAGGGATAACATGTTGACAGATAACAGTGAGAACACTTATTTCCAACAATGTCCACTGATGTTAAAAGACAAAGAAACATAAAGAAGTACAATACATTCAACATAAAAACTACATAATATAATCCTGAAATCCCAAAACACATCACCACAATTTAAGAAATAAAAAATAATAACTCCCACATCAAAAAACAAGAACAGCTAAAGTAACAATGTCATTGCAGATCTGATTATAAATCTGTGACCCTGTTCCATAAAAAAGTCCTAACCTGACTTTTATAAGCCCCTCTTATATTTAAAAACTGGATGTGTAGCAGAAGGCTGTTCCACAACATGGCACCAGTGTAATAAAAGAAACTTCTGGCTACATTATTCACTCGAGGCACTTTACATGAACGCACACTGGCCCTGGTATTATAGTTATGCTGAGTATGGACCATTATTATCTGAGAACACAAGTACTGAGGAGCATATCCGTTGATAATATTGTACATATGATGCAGCTTCTGTTGTTCTACTCTGAGCTGTACTGGCAGCAGTCCTACCCTTCTGAATTCATCACTACCAACATGAGTTCAAGGGGATGCATTAAATAAATACCAAATAATATTATTTTACTTCACCTGGAGTTTGTTACTAAGTTTAACTGTCAAACTACTGTATCAAGCAGAACATGCATAACTGAAATGACACTGTGTCAATGATGAAGTTTCTTTAACTCTCCAAGCACAGGAACTTGAGTTTGCTGACACACTTAGATAAAATAATTTAGCAGCAATAGATTGTGATTAGCAATGAGAGTGACTGTTTCAATATTATTCCTAAATATGAGACACTTGTCTGACATACAATTTCAGCTCCACTGCAAGAGACTTTCAACTTATTTGTTCTTGACAGCTTCTACTTAGTTCCAAACAGGATTGACTCGGTTTTATCCAAATGTATTGAAAGCTTGTTATCTATGAGCCACTCTCTTACACTTTCTAATTCATTACTAAGAGTGTTCGCAATCTCACTGACATTATTTTCAAATACCAGTAACACAGAATCATTAGCATACAACATACGCTTGCATTTCACAGCCGCTAACATATCATTTATATACATAAGAAATTAAAGAGGCCCTAGAATAGAACCTTGTGGCACCCCACATGTAACATCCTGAGGTTCTGTTATAACCCTTCAACATCACAGACTTGAGTTCTTCCTGTAAGGTAAGAAGTGAACCATTTTACAGCAGTATGTCTAAAACCCATGCTCTGTAGCTTTGACAACAGTATAGTATGATTCACTGTGTCAATGGCTTTTTGGAAATCAAGCAAGATCATGCAAACATATTTTCCTTCATCAAAGTTTTGTCAAACAGATGAATAAGACAGGTTTCAGTAGAGTATGCTGCTCTGAAGCCAGAGTGAAGCTCATACAACAAACTGTTCAAACACAAGATGTTCAAAAACCTTAGACATGGTTGTTAAAATTTATATTGGCCTGTAATTCCCGACATCTGATTTACTATTCTTCTTAAAAAGGGGAACAACCCTAACCCTTGTCAGTTCACATGGGAATTTACCCTGATTTATAGATAAAGTTACTATATGAGTAATTACACTCAAAATTACACTGGGACTATCCCTCAGAAATCTGTCTGGAATAAAATCCAAGCCAGTTGCTTTGTTCGTGGGTAATGCAGATAGACACGTCCTTACCCATTCCACTGAAATGAGACTTATCTCAAATACATCAGGAAAGACATTTTTGTCTTTGTAAAAAGAATTCACAAATGATGGGCCATGTCTCCCTGAGCGACAAGGTAAATTAGCAACCAAACTAGCAGCAATGGATTAACACAACTAGCAACCTTCCATTTATCAAAACACATCTTATCCTCAATGACTAGTCCAATATTACCAGATTTTGTTTTGGTTTCCTGTGGAGCCCATTTTAATAAAATTGGGACTTTGATTTCTCTGTTTTATATCAAGCTTGATTTCTAAAATGAATATATTTATTGTAATCAATAGGCAATTTTGACTTCAAGTTCATATTAAAATCACCCAATATAATACACGCCTTCTCCATGCATACATTACTCTAGACATCTCTAGACTAGATATCTCTAAAAGCTCATAAAAGTCTGCTTAGGAGGTCTGTAACAGACACCAATAATAATGGGTTTAGTCTTGAGAAGCAGCAGTTCAATCAATGCCGACAGTCAGGACTGTAACAACCCAGGTTGACTCACATATTTCACCTGTGAATCATTTGGGCCAGGACACAGCAGCAGGCAGATAGACAGTATGATGCCGCCAGTGTCAGCTTGTTGCTTGCCTCTGGCTCTACTTGCCTTGCCAGAGAGGCTGAACTGAAGAAGCCTGGTAATCAAAACTTCATTGCCATGTCCAAAATGTTTTCCCTCAGTGTTCACTGAAAACTCAAATATGTAGATTTGCTGCTTTTCTCTATTTTATATCATTGTGAATTGAATATCTTGGGGTTAGGGACGGTTGGTCGGACAAAACAAGGCATTTGAAGAAGTTACTTTGGTCTGTTTCAAATGACACTAACATGGGCGTTTCTACTTACTAAACAATTAATTGATTAATCAAGAAAATAATCATTAGTTGCAGTCCTAATTTGAAGTTCAGATCAATTTCATTTATTTGGTCTTCAAAATAGGCGTGAAACTACAAATGTTTGCCTGCAACAACTGAAGAAATCCCTCACCTTCAAAAAAGTTGCAAGTTAAAGGCCAGTAGCCACTTCAGATGAGGCAGTAGTAGCACCGGGGGAACCCTTGGGCTAATAAAATTAAACATTCAAGCACCAATTTGATTCCAGCATACTACATCATACCAAGATTTTTTTGAAGCTCCAGGAACCTCAGCACTGATGTTACAGTTGAGCCTAAGAGGAAAGATGAATGACATTACTGGACTTACCATACAAACATACAGTATGTTCAATAGTACCACAGTTCAGTATTTACTGGTTTAGTCAAGCTATTTATATCCAAATCAAAACTATTTAGCTGAATTTTTCCTGATTAAAAAAGACTCAGTTTTGACTATTTCAGTATAAAATCTTAAGATCAGAAGAGGAAAGAAGTTCTAGGATTATTTTATTTGAATTATTTTTAGAGGCTATGAAAAAGTGGGTGAGACCACACCATTTTGTCCCCATTACACTTTGTATTTTTTTTCCATACTTGTCATTTGTTTGTTTGGCCAGTTTAACTTTTGTTAGCATTGCAGCATTGCATGCACATATGATGTGTTTGTGTTTATCGTCATTTTGTTACATTTACATCTGCATTTATGGTTTAATCAAGACAGACAAGTATTTAAGTTAATTTATTGTTTATTGATTTAAGTCCTGAGTTTCTTGAGTTATAGATTAGCTTTAATGGCATTCTATTGTTTGAAAGTTGGAATCTCAACAACTACAAACGCTAAAGTACTACTATTGTTCAACCCACCTCGTCCCCATCACCACCATGATGTTTTTTTTTTGTTTTGTTTTTTACATCTCAGCAGTTTCCTCCGTCAGTAGAGCCGCACCAGAACACTCCACTGGGCCCTGTGAAAACATGCCAGGTTAGTGTGAGAGTCAGCCTCAGGGATTTTGTGTGTGTTTTTTTTTTCCTTTATTTTTTTGTCCTTTTCCTTTTTTGCTTTGTTGTTGTTTTCTTTCTTGGATATCTCCTACCGTTTCTCTGTAATTGGTTACCAAATCTTTGTAGGCATGGCCTAATACACAAACTACTATACCTCCTAAATGCATCATTCATTTGTAACCAAATTTGGCAATGCAGAACAGGTAGGGATGCTGAACTAGTCTGTAGCGTTTGATACAATTTCACCTGTAGGTGGCGCTACAAGATTTAAAAACTTGCTGCTGGAGCAACAGCTTGCAGCAGCAGCAAGCAGTCTAGTCCACTAGCAACAATTTCTTCTGGAAAAGCACATTCAAGTTTTAAATGTAATGTCACATTTAACATAAAAAATACTGTATTAATAGAAATATAAGCAACAAAAATAAACATTTTTTTTCCATTTCACCATCTCAAAAAGAGAAAGCATTAACCTGCGGATTCAGCTCTTTGGTGATTTCCATAACTTTTTGGACCCACTTTGGCCCATTAGACCCATTTCACAGCAGACATTTTGACTGGTCAAAGTAAGAAAACCACAGGTGCAAATAACAGACTGTATAAAATAATGGACGTAGCCACCGTGACGTCACCCATTGGTTGGTGAACTCCGTGTTTTGAAGCTTCGAGTTTGGCATTTTGACCATCGCCATCTTGTTTTTTTTTGAGCCAGAAGTGACATATGTGGACGAGAGGGTGGAGCTGACGATAATGCTAGCTGCTATCTGCTAGCTTGGGTAGCACGGTGCATTTACAGTCTATGGTTAACTGTGATAGAGCTAATGCTAACGCTAATTTTGGCTAGCGAAAAACAGGCTTCAAATAAAGTGTACTTACCGGAAAACTGAACAGCTGACTCCTTAGAGGGTCTTTCAGTACAACCAAACGCTGAAAAGACTTTTTAGGCGGACCAAAATGTTACAATTAACTTTAATGAACTGAAAACACACTAAAATAGCGACAGCTACGCCCATATTTCCAAACAATCAGAGTTCTTTTCGGAGCCAGTGGAGTCGCCCCTGCTGGCCATTGGAAAGAATGCACTTCCGCATTGGCCTCATTTTTCAGACCCGAGCTTCCCACTTCGTAAATAATAACATAATAATGCCTCCATTCCATTAATTGTCCCAGTAAGGCTGTCAGTGAGTGAGCATGCTCAGTGCCAGATCGCTGAAACTGGCTCACCTAAATGGAATACAGCATCATGTTATTAATTGCTCCTGTGCTTTCCTTTCAAAATGTCTGAAAGGGTTTATTTGTGCCTCTGTAGCTAGCCCGTGGATGTATCTATGGTATGGTAACAAATTTGGCCTCATCTGCAATTTCCCTTACAAAACCAGAGAACTGTTTGGCTGTTTCCAAAAAAAAAAAAAAAAAAAAAAAATCAAATTCAAGCCACTACACTTTATCTATGTTGATAAATTGTCAAATGGCATCTAGTTTTAGAGGGACCACTACCCACAGACCACCACACTGCAAAAAAAGGGCCATTCGGCTGGCTGAGGTAGCTGAGCAGGTACTAGCATCAGCTAATTTGCTAGCATGTCAAGGGGGGCTGGCTGCCCATTGGTCCATTGAACCCCAGTAGTTCAAAAAATGCCCCATTGGCCAGACTCTGTTAATATATTGCTCCATTTAACAGATCTGGGTTCCCCTTTACACAAATACTCCTCCTAAATCAGACAATAAAATATCCACAAAACTGTAGAATGTAATTTCCCCCAGGTTGTTGAAACTTCCCAAGAAAAAGTACCAAGGACAATATCTTCATTCTTCTCTTCCTCCATTGTGCTGTGAGCACAGTCTTATCTGGGGAAAAAAGACACTAGTGTAACACCCAGACATACAGTATATCTATAATATTTTGAGCCTTTGAAGACAGTCAGCTTCTTTTTTGCCTTGTCTACTCCCACATCTGTGTGCACCAGTGATTATGAATGGGTTACATTGCTGGTTCATCATGTGTTAAGGGTTCGTCATGCATCATGGGTTGTCCTGTTGATGCTCTAGCCTCACCTTAGCCATTGTTATCAAGGTGAGGCTAGATAAATATTATTCAGTGCTGGGCAAACTCACAACAGATGGTATAAACCTTAAAGCGCTGAAAAACCAAGTACAGGGTCACAGGCCGACAGAGAATAATCATTTATAATTTATGTAGTATTGTTTAATGTATGTTAAAACTGTTGCATATTGCTTTTTTTTTTAACACTGAGACCTCTAGCACTGACGCACACAGGAAGACATGCCTCAGAGACAGAGCCTGCTAGAAACTCTCCATCACCACATGCTCTTTGCAGCACATTAATGTTCAGAAATACTAGTGTGAGACAGCCCTCAGTGGATGCTCAGACTAACCGACCGGTGGGAAATATTAACATGATGTATTGGTCCAACCCAGGAGTGCATAGACCGACAAACTCAGGCCAGATCAGAGCCTTATTTGTCCAGAGACAAGACACAGCAGGTGTTTAAGCTGAGTGCCCCAGCCTTGGCTCATCCACCAAAAAGGAACCAAGAAAGCAGTGGAGTCCGAGCTGGCAGGAGCTCACAGAGAGGGGAGCAGTGTGTGGATTAAGAACATCATAAGAGGAGACATTTGGGCTGGAAGCAGTTAAACCAGAAACCTGGGGTGCTGACTGAATCTGAAAAGAAAGTAAAGGCTTTGCTGTAACAAGTAAGTTTGGTTGGCTGTGTGTGTGTCTTCTGAAATAACAGAACCATGGGAGGAGAGGAAAAATCCTTTTGCAATTTGCCATGCTGGATGCTGTGAGAAAAAGAGAGAGAGATCAAGGACACTGAACAAAGAGGCAAAGAGGTAGGGAAGAAGAAGAAGAGATGTTCTTGTGTTCCACTTGCAGTGAGACAGCAACCTGTTCAGCACTTTGTAGCTGCGAGTCACTTGCTACTGCTTTAGACTGTAGAGTTATACCATCAAAGAGTTTGCTGTGGCCGCTTAAAAACAACTTTCTGTGGTAGGTATCAAAGCTTACACAACTAATTAGTTCCATAACTCCAACATGTAGTGTATTTGCTGCAGGAAGCAAAACTCACATAAATACTTCTTGGATTTACATTTTACATTTAGAGACTAATCTCGTGGGTTAATTGTTCCTTTGGCTTGACATTTACATGCTAAAACCAGGCTGTCGGTGAAAAAAACAATTCTATATTTATATACTAGCTCACAAATATAGGCATGATCATGCACACTGGGCTTTATGTGAGTTTTATTTGAGTATTGAAGTTTCATAAGCAGATAAAGTGAGTGACATTTTTAATTAGTGGGAGACATTGGAGCTTGACTCCTGCTGGTACTTGGCATTAAACAGTTGTAATGTGGCTAATCTTCTTCCTTCAGCCACGGGTAAAGTGTACACATTATGCGCAGGCAAAGATGCACAGCTTACACAAATGCAGAGAGACAGAAATGTGGACTGGGCATGAGGGAGGAATCCAAATTCAAAGTAAGAAGAAGGAAGAGCACGGTGCATCAGTGGTACAAACACAATGCCTTATCTCCCACCGCAGGTGTGTGGATTACCTTTTTTAATTGGATCTTTGTTTGAGTCTGGCAAAGGCAAATGACTATTGTAGTCACTGCTGAAAGGAGGATGATAGAGCAAGGAAAGGGCAGGGGACAAGCAGAGGAAGGGAGGTGAGTTTCAATTCTTTTTTTTTCTTTTTTTTGGTGCGTGCTTCTGGAAACACAAACCCAATTACCACCGAGACACAGCGAAGAAGTGTGTTCAACGCATGCACGCGCATGCAAACACCCAAGCCTACACACACAAACACAAGCCGATGTCTGCTCTGTGCATTCTCTTTTGCTATCTGAGCACACTATTAGCTATACCCGTGAGTGAATTTAGAGAAAATGGTTACGATTGTTCCCTGTCCCTCTGGTCCCTCTTATCTACTGGAGGCAATATATAAGGACTAAAAGATGTTACACACAACAAGACCCAATGGAATAAAGAGTCAAATGAGTATCATCTGCTTCTATCATTTCACCACTTGTAAGATATCCTTTTGCATCTTTATTTGCGTCCATCAACAGCCAGGCACCACCTTAATATCATCACCATGGCAGAAGAGCTCCTCTGGGCCACTGGGGGCAGGATGGAGCAGCAGATGGGACAGAAGAGGCAGAAGTCAGAGATGCAAATGTCCTCCTCCACCATCACCACCTCCTCCACCCTTACCTCTTCCATGAGCTCCACCAAGCTGCGAAAAGTGTCTCAGGGCTTGTCTAGGCCCATGGATGGTAGGAAACATGATGACGTTCCCTTCATGTGCTATGCTCTTAAATAGAGCATATGTCATTATGAGACATGGCATGGAGGATCTTTGATTACAGCTGGGAATACAATGAGCAATAGTAACAAAATCAACAAAAATAAGTATAATTATCCTTTAGTACTTCTAACCGTCTTTTCTTACCTGCCATTTTGTCTTAAAGCTATGTGCATTTTGAACAGTGATGACTAAATGATGTCAGCCTGCCATTTTAAGCTCCTGAACAAATGCAGACCAATAATAAAGCACATAAAAATTTTCAGTACTACAGTGCAACAAGCACCATTCAAAGTCACAATAAAAACATCACATTTGCGTGTAAGGCTGCTCTAGCATGGTTTGCCTATTTGCACATGATGACGTTGTTGATGTGAATGTCCTTTATACTCCCTCAGAGCACTCTGGGGTTCAGCGTAAGACCTCAGCTGTGGTAGAGTCCTTCAGCCAGGTACAGAAATCCACCCACATCCCTGAGGGAGAGTCTGTCCCAGATTTTGAGGAGAAACTGCGCCCCATCACAGCCCAAGAGGGTGAGGTGAACTGCTTCTTGTATCCCACAGTGCCTTAGCTGTAAAGGCTCATGCACACCTTCAGTTTCTTGTAGACAGGTGCGTAGGAAGAAATGTCCATAGGCAAGAGAAGAGAGAATTCCCACGCACTGTCCTTTTACTTGCAAAAAACTTTTTTAAAGATACAACGTACCTTCATCGGGTAAGGTCTAAGGACCGAGTATCTTTAATAAAGTTTATTGCAAGTAAAAGGATAGTGTGCGGGGAATTCTCTCTTTCCATCCCACAGTACCTTGAAAATTCAAGAAATGCCCCTTGAGTCCCCTAATATCTCTCTTCACATTACATTATAAACAACTGTGAGCCCTTGAGATTACAAGAGAACTACATGCAAGCTAATTTTAGATTCCTTGCCTGTGGTTTGCCTAGAAACTCCAGATGACACAAGTTCAACTCCACTGGGAAAAAAGTTAAAAGCAAAAGTTTGCTGAAATGTGTAAACTTGATATATTCTCTGTGGTTGAAGGTACTGTAAATCCACTCTGATCAAAGTCCTGACAAAGACCTAACAAAGCACAAAGATACCGTGATAGTTTGCGAGATGTCCGTGACCTCCACAGAAGAAAGCCTTTGTTGCTTCTGTTGAATATTAGCGTCTGTTCTGCATAAACTATAGGTGTCTGAGTGTTATTCACCCTGGCTCCACCTGTGAATTATAGATTAAGAGGGCTGTAGAAGGTAGCCTGTCACAATATGCAGAACACTGCAGTGTAGCCATAGCATTAGCATTCATGGGCTGACCTTAAACCTCCAAAGGGAAAACAGGAAAAGGTGAGAGAGAGAGAGGCAACATGAAACATTCAGTTTTATTGCGCCAATATAATTAAAAAATCATAACTGTGTCTCAAAAATCAATTGGTAATGCAACAGTGGTTTCTCTACAGCTAATTATTCTCAAGCAGATAGTGAACATGTCCGTGTCTCATCTGTCATTCATAGGTGACAACGCAGTGTTCAAGGCGAAGGTGACAGGGAATCCCCAGCCCAGAGTCAGCTGGGAACGAGCGAGTGGGTGCCCGCTGTCTGATGAGACGAAGTCTTTCTATGACAACATCAACAAACAGTATATACTCAAGGTTTGACAATATAACCACACAGCTTTTCAATGTGCCTCACTTATTAAAGGATCTCACTGTTTTTGCTTCAGAAACAGAAGCCAAGGCTGTGATTAAAGAAAACAGTGGCTCTGATACTGAAATTAACTTTGTGTTGATTCAGATCTACATTGAGTCTCTCTGATTTTCTGTGATATCAAAAGATCATTTTGATCATTGTGTTGTTATAATTGACATAATTGTACAATGTCAAACAAGAAATTGAAATTGACTTAACGCTATGTTTGTTTCATTTCAGTCACATCAAACTATAAATACAACGTAGCATTGCATATATTTGTGCTTTCTGGTTTTCGTGGTTGCTTCATTGATGACTGTGACGTAGCAATGCCTTATTTTTAAGACAAATCCATCACACACACACACACAGATGTCATGTATGTTTCCAAAACTTCTGTATGAGTGGAACACCACTATGTAAGCGTTTCTTTAATCAATCCATATGCGTTTAAATCTAAACACATTTACCAAGACAGTATAGAGTGAAAATGCAGCACTTAAAAAAGGTGAATGTGACCATAACAGACTGCTGCAGACTGCAGACTATCATTAAGCCAAGGGGCTCTGCCATCTTGGTGCTGTCAACCCAGACAGCACACCATGCATCATGAGGAAAAGTAGATAGGAAAAAAAACTCTCTCTGATCCTTTTATCTATAACCACTCTGGAGTGGATTTAGCGCTTTCTCTGTACCAGCCGGGGAGCTTAAGTGAAGCTTAAATAGCTATTATAAAGCAATTAACTTGTGGGTGCTGACATATGCATCTCCCCTTGCCATCTGTTTCACTGGTGAGGGATGACTGTTAAGTTGCAGCGCTAAATGTTGACAGGGTATTCCTAGCATTGCACTGCCTCCCTCTGCTCCGAATAAGCACTGCAGTGGGATCTAAAGTGACCGGATGATGATGTGAGCTCTTTTACTTTGTAATAGAGTAGGTACAACTGTATAGGGTTACAGGTTACAGTTACGGGTTACAGCTTTCATTCATTTGATGATGACTGTGATATATTTCCTCCACCTCAGATTAAAAACCTTACATTGGGGGATGCTGATGTCTACAAATGCATCGCCTCCAACCAGCATGGAGAAGCTATCTACTCCGTATCCCTCATTGTTACAGAAAGTGAGTCTAACCATTTCATATGATGCAATGTGTGAACCTTTCTTAGTCGTGATAGTTGTTTAAAAGCTTTCAGCTTAGTTTATGTGCTGTTTTCACCCAGCGCCTCTGGTGAAGATGCTCTCTTTTTGTTTCTAGATCCAGCGTTGGACTTCAAAAAGATGCTGAAGAAACGGTAGGAACACAAGCTTGTTGTCTAATACTGGCCCTGACACTCCCAAAACCTGTCAGGGTGTGATGGAGCTTTCTCTGATCCACCCCCAGATTCTTTTTTTTTTCTTCATGCATGCATCCAGAAATACCTACAGGATGAGATCTAAAGAGCTCCACTGTGTGCCAGTGTTCCCGCAGGGCCAGAGGAAGATGCTTCTGAGCTGTCATCACACATATGCACATGCTGTCAGACATACACGCACACATACATACACACACCTGGCATACACCTATGTACATGCAAATAAACACACGTGCACACTTTCCTGCTTCCTGAGATCTTTCTCCTTGTGCAGCAGTGTGGAGAAGAGAGAGGAGAGGAAGCCACCTACTGAGGAGGAGATGTTAAAGATCCTGGCTGGAGCTGACAAGAAGGACTATGAGAGGATCTGTGCTGAGCACGGCTTCACCGACTTCAGAGGCATCCTCAAGAAGCTGAAAGAGATGAAGAAGAAAGTGGAGGTGGAGGTGGGCCTGTCATACAGAGAGCTTGTTCACACACCGCAGGATCAGATAAAGATGAAAAGGTTTTGGATATGATACAGAAAAAATCTTAAAATAGAGCTGAATGTTTAATGTCACGGCATAGCCATGGGAACAAAGGTGTGTCGCATAGTAACACTCGAGTCAACTAATGTGAACATCGGAAAATACTCTGTGGTGTCATTTTGTCACTTAAGTGGTTTGTTTAAAATGCATAAATAAATGTTTGATCATTGGATTTTTTTTCTTTTTTCTAGATGGTGCGTGTGCTGAAGCCCCTGGAGGACATCACTACCAAACCTGACACCAACGTTGTGTTCGACACCATCCTGGAACTGAAAGATCCAAACATCAGGATGCAGTGGTTTCTGGTAAAGAAATCAATGTCTGTCTGTTTTGTTAGTGTGTCAGAGTGTGTGTGTGTGTGTGTGTGTGTATCTATCTATCTATCTATCTATCTATCATCTATCTATCTATACATATATACACACACACACATATATACACACACACACACACACACACATATATATATAAAAATAGGTGTTTCCATTACATAAACCACTTGTGAGTTCTCCACTCATCCAGGCATTTTATTTACGATTCAGGGCACGGAGCTGCTGCGGATCCAGTACTCTCATGGGAAATACGAAGTGAAACAGATGGGAACCAAACACATGCTGTGCATTTCTAGCGTGAGACTCAGTGACATGGGCACCTACGCTCTCCAGGTTGGAGACAAGAGACTGTCAGCCAGGCTTAATGTCATAGGCAAGTGCAGAATGAGACTCAAGTCCTTCCTACTGCTCATAACTCAATGAGACAGTTTCATCATTGACTGCATTACCTACTCTGTGACTCTCTGTTTTTACACACTCTTTTTCTTGTCATTTGCATCCCTGAACATCTGTGCCATGTGGTGTTCTGTCAAGGGCTGTGATTTGGACTTGTTTGATTGTTTTAACAGAGAGGGACACATTTTATGTGAGCATATTCACCTGCCTATGAGCGTGACATTTTTCTTATTCCTTCTACTCAGTGTCAGTTTCCTTTGGAGCTCTTTTTTTTTCTTATTATATATGCTGAAATTGCTGAATATATTTCCTTTTCAATAAGGTTTTTAGATTATATAGCACACCCACTTCACATCTTTTTAATTTGTAATAATTTCTGTGTCCTGTCTTTCTTTCAGATGAACCTCTAAAATTCCTGTCTGACTTCAAGCCCAAAAAAGTGACGGAGCGTCAGACTGCTGTGTTTGAGGTCCGTCTTTCCAAGAAGACAGATGCACCACTCATCTGGAAGGTTAGTGCCTGATTCAAAAAGACATACTGAATGACTTAATTACACTTTTACAGAATTAAACAATAATTCACCATCCCATCCTGGAGGAGATTTAACAAATCTGGTCTCTAGGAAAACCTCTAGGAGTTTTTGGCATCAACATTCTTGCTGACAACATTCTTCGCAGAAATAAACACCAGGGATGATTGAAAAAGGGATATGGAAATAGTTTTCCCAGATGTGTTTGTATTTTGACAGGTAAAAGGAAAGGAAGTAAAAAGAGATGAGAAGTTCGACGTGTCTCTGTCTGAAGATGGTCTGACCTACACCTTGAAGATTAAAGACGTGAAAGTCAGTGACACTGGAGACTACACCATCAGCATCAGAGACCTCACTGCCACTGTGCCACTTTTCATTGAACGTACGGACAAGTATTTCATGGGTTTCACGAACATAAAAAGCGCTTTATGTTTTGTTTTGTTTTTCCCAAAAGGGCCGTGTCTTCCTGTTTTAGTGGAGCTAGCAAAAGCATTTCCAAGGAAACAAAACTTCCCCCTTCAGACGCAGTGGAGATGAGCAGTTACTGCCTTTTTTTTTTTTTTTCCTCCCCTGAGATTAGAGGTTTCTTCATAGCTATGCTTAACAACATTATCTTCCAAATGAAGACGTATGGGTAACATAATAAATCCTCCCTCCTAGTGCTGAGTTGAAAGTAAGCCAACCAAATCCCTCCTCACAACAAGCTCATTTATTACGGCTCTGTCTAACAAGATGCTTATTTGCCTAAGGTGCAAGCCGGGGCATGTAAATATCTTCACAAGGATATGTGACTGTCCTCTGGGGTTGCAGGAACAGAAGCATAGTAATTGAGGTTGTGTTAATTAGTTATTCATGGGTACACTCTATCTTTCTTGTTCTTTAAGCATAATTCTATAATGAAGGTCTGCAGTATGTGTAGGGACTGAATATAAAGAAAACTAATAAGTGGGTACATGATAAAGTTGTGTTCTTATCTCCATTCTTATCTAAAATTATGTTTTTCCATTTAAGATGTTATTAATCTTGTTTTAATGCGTTTAAAATACAGAAATCACCACTAAATCAACCTTGAAGTGACTCTTTTTTTTTTTTTTTACTATGTTGTTCAGGGATTCCTATCAAGTTTACCAGCCACTTGAAAAACGTCCGTGTGCAGGAGAGAGGCAAGGCCCACCTGGAGTGTGAGATGAGCTCCAAGGACGTGCACATTCGCTGGCTGAAGGACGGGTGTGATGTCACAGCGAGCCGTCGCTACATCTTCATGCGCGAGGGAAAGAGGGCAGAGGTCATCATCGAGGACTGTGAGCTGACAGATGAGGGGAAGTATTCCGTCGTCTGTACTCAGGACAATGACTCACATGAATATGTCAGCTCTGCCAGTCTGACTGTGGATGGTAATGAAATCTGTCCGTCTGTACTTTTTCAGTGTCACATAGCTTGTTTAAGGCTGCAGAATTAAATGTTTTCTTTTAAAAAATTTGCTGACTAATAAATAAGACCCTAAATAAGCTCTTTTTCTTTTATGTTTTACTGTCAGAACGTTTTGCCTCAGTGAAGAGTGGTATGTCAGATGTTCAGTGTCCTACAGGCTCCCCTGCAGAGCTGTGCGTTGTCCTTGATGATGAGAAGGTGGATGGAGTGTGGCTTAAAGATGGATTGGAGGTAAGAGATTATGGGGTGAAAGGGTTGTAGTCTCCTCGTTATGTATCCTCCTTCTGTCAATTTATCTGACTAATCTTTGCTCCTACCACTCTCATACCTAAATGTCAAGCAAACATGGCATTAGGTGTATCTTTCAAGTGATAAACTACCAAAAACGTATCTACTTCATCACCATTTCAATTGCATTTATTTTTTGTTAACACGTGGTAAAAAACAGTATTGTGTATTTTTCCCGGGTTTCAATTGACAGATTTCGGAGCAGAGTGGGGTTCAGGTGGTCAAACAAGGAGCCGTCCACAAGCTGATCTTCACAGGTGTGACTGATGCCCATGAGGGCAAATACACCTTCAGAGCCAAAGGGGCAGAGAGTGAGGCTGCACTCACTATTGCAGGTGAGTGTGTGTGTGTGTGTGTGTGGGGCTGAGACTTCCTGTGGGAAAAACTTTCCTGCCTCTGTCAAAATCAAACACTGTTTATATTTAAATCCAGACGGTAACTTTTTTCTATTAGCACATTTTCAAATCCTACACATAAGTGGTTTAAACTAAAGCTACCAAATCTATACTGGAAATGAATTAAACTTTTTTTGCCAGACCCTCCAGAGATTGATTCCTCTGTGCTGGACTTGTTGGGGGCCCGACCTGTGACTGTGAAGGCAGGCCAGACAGCCACCATTAAGATCCCCTTCAAAAGCAAACCGCCTCCAAAGGTCACCTGGTACAAGGACGGTGTGGAGGTCATGGAGGATGAGAGGACTAAGGTGGAACGGACAGCTGATGGCACCTCACTGGTGCTCAGCAGGTGGGTGAGCAGAGAAGGTCGTCATCTACTCAGATATTTTATGGTCTTCTAAAAGGTACTGAAATTTATAAATATTTCCACTCACTCTGCCTGTTTAACCAGATGTGTACGAGAGGACAGCGGTGCAATCATGCTTCGCCTAAAGAGTGACTGTGGCACTGCCGTTGCCAACCTGCACCTCGACGTGATTGGTGGGTGACCATTTTTGGCAACCGATGCTAAAACTGTTTTCTTTAATGCAGATTTGTAATACTTGACTCCTGTTTTGCCACATTCTCTAGACCACCCTAAGCCTCCTCAAGGGAAAGTTGAGTTCCTAGAGCTTTCAGGAAAGTGTATCAAGATGAAGTGGAAGGCTCCCCGGGATAACGGGGGTAAGCAGGTGACCAGCTTTGTGATTGAACGCCGCGTGGCAGGGAAGAAGTCCTGGATCAGAGTTGGAGAAGTGGACAGCAGCACCACCATCTTCAGCAATGACAAAGTGGAGGAGGGGCAGGCGTATCAGTATCGCATCAGGGCCGTCAACGCGGAGGGAATGAGTGACCCTCTCGAGACAGAGGAGGTGCGTGCTGGAGAACCAGTAGGTAAGAGCTCATTTGGACACATCACAGGGCTGTCATCATCATCAATGCTATCATCATAATCATCTCTTAAAATACCCAGGTGCGTGTGCAAAAGAAAGGTGAGACTTATACCATCATTATTCTTATTATCCACTTCCCTGTCATTATCATCATCATCGTTAGATACATTCCCTTTTCTTCATATCTTGCATTTGAGAACACTTCTCCTGTTTAAATCCACCCACCCAGAGCCTCCAGGCATGGCGTCCCAGCCCCAGGTGTCTAACATAACCAAGGACACCATGACAGTGAGCTGGACACCTCCAGCCCACGACGGTGGAGCCCCAGTTCTGGGCTACAACCTTGAGAGGAGGAAGAAGGGCAGCAACATGTGGTTGCAGGTCAATAAGGAGCTGCTCACAGGTCAGACTAAAAGGCGGTAAAATAAGATTGTTGTCATGCCCAACTTACTATAAATGTAAAATAATATTTAACATGTGTATACACACAATGCAGACATGCAAGTGTAAGGAGATTTTAACATGTGTCAACCAAGTCATGACTGATCAAAAGTAACAATAGGGTAGAGTGTCCAACCTGTATGATTTTCATTTCTATATTGACAGTACATACTCTTCTATTGCATTTGTATCTATATAGATTCTAAATTTCTGGTGGATGGGCTGGTGGATGATGTGGAGTACGAGTTCAGAGTGATCAGTGTAAACAGGGCTGGGGCAGGCAGTCCCAGCACCATTTCTAATGCTGTCCTGGCCAAAGACCCGATACGTGAGTCCTTTGCTGTCTTTTTCATTTCTTTCCCCTCCTTTCCTCTCTTTATCCATATTATCTAGGCTATCTAACATAATTTAAAATTCTGGCTTTCCCCCTTATAGGAGCTCCTGGCCTGGTGAGGAATCTGTGTGTTTCTGACTCCACAAACTCTTCCATTTCTCTGAGGTGGACACCTCCAGAGCAGGGAGATGAGCCTTCGGGCTACATCCTAGAGGTCCGCCCTGAAGATGCTAAAGAGTGGATGAAAGCCACTAAGATCCCCATCGCTGGTACTAGCTTCACTGTGGGAGGACTTCAGGAGCGTATGAAGTACCACTTCCGTATTCGGGCTGTCAATGAAGGAGGGCTGGGGGAGCCTATTGAGCTGTCAGAGGGTGTACTGGCTCTGCCTCCTCCTGGTAGTATAACTGCATTCTGCTGAAATCTCCTTTTTCTCTACTTTGTTTTTTTCTTTTCTACTCATTGATTTTTTTTCCCCCCTACAAAGTGGCACCCAGGTTTGACCTCCAGGGGAAGCTGAAGAACCAGATGGTGGTCCGTGCTGGAACAGTCCTCTGCCTTCACCTCAGCTTCAGTGTAAGACTCCGTCAGTCAGATGAACTAGTTAGATTACATTTGGTTATGTCTCTCTGAGCTACAAGACTAACTAATACAAGTCCTATCAAAGAAATCCTTACTATCACCCATTTCCTTCTTTGCCATCACAGGCTTCACCTCCCCCAGTGGTAACCTGGTTGAAGGATGGTATCCTCACCACAGGAAGAGAGGTCATCACCGGGAGCAAGAATCACTCCCAGTTCCTCATTCCCTCCTCTCAGCGGTCTGACTCTGGTGTCTACCGTGCCCACCTGAAGAATGACTACGGAGAGGCTCACTATGATGTTAATGTCAGGGTTACAGGTAAGTGATGAAGGCTTGATTGTTCATGTGTCTATTTTTTAATTTGGTGCTTTCTTTAATGGTTATTTACTGTATTTTGCCAAACAACAAATCACTCAAGGAGGATACATCTCTGCAGGGAGAAATCTGAGGTCATTCCAGTTCAAATAACATATTTTTTTCTCCTCATCATCCCCCATCACCTGCTCCCCTTCCATCAGACTTTCCTCGACCCCCGAAGAACCTTCGCCTGGTGGAGGAGGTCCCGGGCACGGTGACCCTGCAGTGGGATCACACCCCAGACCTGGCTGACGATGATGAGGGAGCACATTATGTCATCCTTAAACGAGATACCAGCACTACTTCCTGGTTTACGGTGGCTGAGCGTGTCTTCAGCATCAAGTACACTGTCACCGGACTGCTGCCCGGGAGGAAGTACTACTTCAGGGTTGTTGCACAGAACTCTATTGGAGATAGTGACCCCTTGGACTCCAAGGAACCTCTCATCATTGCAAAGGAGAAAGGTGAGAGGGTGGACATTTGATTTCAGCGTTACACCATCGATGTGTGTCTTCATGTGTATGTCTCTGTTTGTATATCTGTGTCTCAGAGTGCATCAGCAGCCTTCGGTTGAAGGAATATGCTTCACCACCACGTCAGGTGAAACCTACTTTCCTGCTGCCACTGAAGGATCACGCTGTATACAAAGGCCATGACTGCAGCATGAGCTGTGCCTATCAGGGCATGCCAACTCCAAAGGTATGAAAGATGTGTTTCTGATAGCAGTGTGGTGCATCTCCCCAAAAAATCTGCGCATTTATTAAACATCTGTTTGTAATTCCCATGCATAGGCCTGCTGGTATAAAGGGGAATCGAAGATCTCTGACTCCCCTCGGTTTTGGCACAGCACAGCCAACGGAGTGTGCACCCTGGTCATCCCTACCTGTGGAGCTAAAGATGAAGGTGAATACACGCTGGTGCTGGAGAATCCACTGGGGAAGGCCAAGTGCTCCTGCAGCCTGGTGATCTTTGGTAAGTTTTAGAGGGGGGCGGCAATGATGGATTAATACAGAAAAAAATGTGTGTTGAGCTTTGCTGAACTGTTTCTTCATCTGTCTGTATGTCACCATGTCTTTCAGATAAAGATGACAAGGGTCTGCTGGAGAGCCTGACCAACCAGGCAAACAAAGAGAAACTTATCTTGTAAGACATGCCATGGCAGATGCAGTTTGATTGGCTACATACCTACTGCACGTACTGTAGCCACTCACAATAACTTTGGCTAGGGTTTAAGTTTTAGGACATTAGAAACATATGCACCAGATTTTTGATTGATTTTGACTGATTGCTTGTGATTGCTTTTTATCTGTTTAAAATGCTGTTTTTTCATCTTTCAACTTGCTTGTACTCAATTGTCCTGGCTCTGGTAATACACAAAATGAACACTAGATGTCAGACTTGCTCTCATTCTTGTATAGGTATTCTTCTTCAGCAACAGAGTAAGGTATGATGTGCTGGAGAGACTTTTACCAGTCAGCTCAGTCAGCCAAAGAGATTGTACTTGTACTGTACTCATGGTCACAAATGCTTTTCTCTCTATAAAGGAATTTAAAGACAAACATCATCATACATCATTATTAAACCATCATTTAATATAGCAGTCCACAGTGCACTTTATCCACAATGCCAAAGTTCAAGAGTTGAGGGTGGTTTGAGGAAATCGGCATGCACTCTGCCAAATATGCAACTAGACAAAATCTCACCTCCCTTTGGGGTATCCTGGTGGCTTACTTTGCTAATCTGCATATCATGTAACTTTTGAATGCCATCCTCTTTTTACCATCACAGTTCTCCCTAATGCATTCCACTGTGGACAATTAAATAAATGCACAAATGCCCAAAAATATAAATGAATTTACCACCCATAATGTGCCACTGTTCATAAAGTAGAGTGCAGCCAGAAAGTATTAGGACACTGACATATTATTTTGTGTTGGCACTGTAATCCAGCACATTGTTGGATTTGAAATCAAACAATGAGGTTAAAGCTCTGAATCTGAGCTTTAAGGGCTTTATCATCCACATCATTATCCTTTTTCGAAATAGTCTCCCCTCACAGAACCTTTGCAGGTAATAACTGGCTGAAGTGTACCTCTCACAGACATCAGCAAACACTTGCCGTCTTCTCTGGTGATGCTCTAACAGGCCTGTACAGCGGGCATTTACGCTTCTTGCTTGTTTCAGGGCTTTTTCCCCTTCAGTCTCAGGAAATGAAACACATGCTCAGTTGGACTGAAGTCAGGTGACTGACTTGGCAAATTAAGATCATTCCAATGTTTGCCATAAAAATGATTTGGTTGCCTTGTCTGTATGTTTAGGATTAGCATCCTGCTACACTGTACACTGTTCATCCAGTATAAATGTAAACACCTTGAAAATAGCCTGCACTTAAACCTCATTTCATTTCCCTTTACTTGGAGTACAGAGCCATAACTCTGAATAACTTACTGTAAAACTGTCTTAACACTTTCTGACCCCAGCGTATGACAGCTTCCTTCTTGTTATACAGTCCTGACAGCCTCTGTGCTGGCACTTCCTCTGAGTGGTCTGGTAAGAAGCTGCCAAACAGACAGAGAGAGGTTACAACCCCTCTCCATCCTGACGTCACTATGCTGGCTCACACAAACTCCATTTCTATAGAGCCACCAGGGACTGCCAGTGTCAGGTTGCCAGGTTTAAATCAATTAAGCACCAAACCAACGTCACTGGTACCTTCAGTCTCTCCACTGCTCAGCTATTGCACAATAAGGTGGAAGTACTTTGGAGTGAAAGCCTGAATAGTCAATCTAACAGAAACTAAAGGCTGCTGCACCCAAAGGGAACCACTTGCTCCAGTTTCTTCAAATCAGTTTCCCTGCTGTTTTATTGCATTGCATTTACATGACATGTTTTGCAACACATAATGTGAATGGAGAAGTATTATACAGCAGTGAGTTTATTATAGTGTCTTCCTTTGCTCGTATTACTCTCACATATATTTTGAGATATTTTTTTTGTATTTCAGTGGAAGTGTATGTGTCACCAAGCCTTGTTTTTTATAAAGGCCATTACAGAGATGCCTTTAGTAGAAGACTGGAGTTCTTTGATGGTAAGACCTTGGCTGTGAATGAATGAGATGCATTTGTAGAGAACTGGCACGGGTCCTTCAGGAATAAACTATGGGATGTGGTGTGTGTGTGTGTGTGTGTGTGTGTGTGTGTGTGTGTGTGTGGGTGTTAAAAAATTAGAAAAAAGCAGACAAAATGAGAGAAGGCATGAGGAAGACATAAAAAAAGGAAGAGAGAAAGCTTCATTGGTAGCAGTCTGTGGTGAGTTTCCACAGGGTCAAAGGCTGTCGAAAGCACATTTTCCACCTCGGCCAGACAATAGAGTGCAGCGGTTACTAGAACAGAGCTCTCTGTTGTCCTCCGGTCCTTTCTGCCTTAATGGCACTTTAGCTGCTGAGGGCCAACAGCTCCGGTAGAAACACAAAACAACATACGGTTAGAAATATCAGCTGACATTTTGAATGCAGCAACTTTGATTCTAGGAAACAGAAAAACACAAACACAAAAAGACCAACGGACAGTATGGTGAAGTTGCATTGTAATTGCATTTATTTCTCCAATAGATATTCACATTCATAGCAGTTTCACTACAGCAAAGAAACTATTTTTAACTCTACAGTCATGAAAGAAATAAATCACAAAGTGAAATCAAGGACAATAATGGAAAGTATATCATAGAATAAAAATAAGGGGGAAAAAAAAGCATTTGTTCATAAAATAAAGTCAAATGATGCATTGCAATGGGCTTTCAATAAAATAAATCATAAGTGTTTTGTGGAAAACAAACCCAGCTCTTCCCACATTTTGGGCTGCTTTTTTTTCTGAGAATAACAGAATAACCCTTTTAAGGAAAAAAAATACATAAAGGTTTCTAACACTTCAAGAGCAATTCATGCCTTTTTAAAGAAGAAAGCTGATTCTCTCACAAGCTGATGCGTCACTTTCATGTGCTTAAACCATCAATATCAAAACACAAAACTGTCTTTAAACAGTAACTTCAGTTTTCTCTCTGAAAGGGAGAAATGGAAAGAGTTAAAGGAGCATATACTTCAGAGAATACAGTACACAACAATCCTTTGTTTTAAACACTATAGCTACTAGTGTTTAAGAGAGATTGACTGGCCTCACTCTGGGTAAAGAAAAGTGCAGCACACAGAGGGTTCAGATTAATATTACAAAGAAAAGTTGGCTTGGTTTTACACACTTGCCACAAACTTATACTGATGTTGGAGGACTGTCAGTCGTAGTAACGAAAACACCTGGCCGCGTAGTGTGCACTTTTCCACCTTTGTAGATTTACTTTCACTTAAACCTACTTGTCGTGCATGTGTAAAGAAAAAACACACTTTACAGCTCTATGTTTCAAATGTCAACTGCATGATAAAGGGCGCATAACCCGCAAAGGTTTCAGATCCATGATTGCAAGAAACAACAGCAAAGAAACGAAAGGTAGAGAGAAAACTTAAAAATTAAAAAAAAAAAAAAGTGCCAACTTATTCAGAGGACCAAGTGAAACCACGGGCCTCTCTACTACAACAGCTACTGGTTCCAGCTCATTACTCATTACAGTGCAGGCCAGACCGTACTGGCCTCCCACAGCTCTCTCAGGTCCCTTTTGTTTGCACACACAAAGCTCAGAACAACAGGGCTGTTGACAGGCTGAGGTAAAATGATGCGCCTGCTGGCCTGCCATCTGTGGGGGGACAGGATGGCAGCTAACGGGCCAGATGGAAGGGGAGTCTTCCCGTGTGTCACATTTCACCTTCTCAACTAATTCCAGCTACTGTATCGTTTGACAATAACCTCCTTCCTAAGTGGAAGACCAGAAGCACTCCTGCACCAACGAGGGGGACCTCTGTCCTGCAAAACAAAAGGGTGTTTGATACATGAGAAGGCTCTAACGCTAACTGTGGAGGTTCCACTCAACATAATGAGCTCAGTTTTCAGCTTTGGTTATCTGTACCTAAGTTAAATAAAAGGGGAAATGATGGAATAGTGAACATTAGAACGAAGTCCTCCAGATATAGACATAATAACAGGCAGCTTTCTGACTCTATATGGTATTTGAGTTTGTTTCCTGCTTTACAGCCTATCACTCTCACAACAGCAACGTCAGCCTCCAAAGTCAAGGAGATTTTCCGGAGTGTGGGTTAGCCAACAAAAATAATCTCAGAAATACTTCAGAGTAAAGCCTGTCTCTTGGCAAGTAGCCATTAGGACATAAGAACAAAAGTCAGGAGGCTTTTTGTGGCAGAGGACAGAAAATAATGCTTACATAAATTGCCCACATAGTAAGGATGAGTAAGACTGCTCGACTCAATCTCGTCATACTCCGCATACTGGAGTCAATCATGTTGACCAACATCTCTCCTCCACTAAACCCTGATTTAAGACAGAATAAGCAGACAAATGCATATCTGCCAGCAACCCCCCTGTGGGTGTCTTTCAGCGCTTATATTAATAGCTGACAGAACATGCTCTGCTGGTGAGGTGGATGAGATGAGAAGAGAGGAGGGAGTGGTTCTCAAAGTGGGGTCCTTTGAGGGGGTTCCAGGGGGGTCCCTAGCGAAAAGGGGAATCATTTATTTTCACTTTAATTCCATCCATAAGTAACACAAAGACAGACAGAATGTGTGACTATTTTGGTCATGGGTTTCATACACTTTCTGTAATAAAACATCTAAAAGCAAAAATCTTATCAAATGGGGGTCCGTGGTCTAATTTAGGGGTCCTTGACATTGAAAAGTTTGAGAACCACTGTGCTAAGAGTACTGCCAAGACGAACGCTGGGAGGACAAATTAAAAACACGGAAGGGAAGACAAGTGGTCACACAGACGGACTGATGAAACACTTCTGACTGACAAAGCAGAAATATCATGCTGACAAGCATGCTGACAGGCTGAAAGGAGATTGAGGAACTTTTGTGGCAAAGCGGTAGTCAGGAATAGCTGCTTCGGGCTGAGGAATGTCTTCCCCGGTCAAACTGAGACTGTGCACTGTTGTAAATGTTACTTATTAAAAAGGAAAAAAAAAAAAACCCTCGATGAGTGTCAACACCACGGTCTGCCTGCAGATCTGTCATGGTGGCTAAAGTGATGCATAAACACATCTTGGTGTGTGTGTGTGTGTTTTTTTTTGTGCGTATGTTGGTGTGTTACCGACAGCTCTAGGGGTCATTGAACCCATAACACAGGTCTGTTTCTTTTCCATGCCCGTTTGTTTTATATACAGCACTATACATCGTGTTTTGGTGCGCTTGGACTGAACTGTTTAACGTCTGTCAAAATAACAAAACCTGTCCCTTTGCTAATTTTATGTAAATTGTTAATACTTCGTGATTGCAAATTGATTTTCTTTGCGGTGTACAAACTGTTAGTGGTATAAATCATAAAGCTGGCTACTTATACTTGTAATATGTAATGGTATGGTCAAGAGGAGGCATGTCCAGCAATGGAAATACTCACTATTACGGTAAACTTAACCATGAAAAATATATATCCTCAAGTTTGAATGAACCCAATCGAATACTAACTTCATCCTTAATCAAAAACACTGGAGTATTGATGATGGGTATGACAGGTTTAAGAGCTACGTGAGAATACATTAAAGATATCCAGTAGTGTGTCTACCACATAAACTATGATGGTTCACAGCATTTTCTGGCCTTGAGTTGGTTCTGACTTGTCACAGGTACAAACAGACGTTCACTCTGACACATACAGCAATACACACACTCTCACGCATGCACACACACACACTCAAAAACATGCATATATGTAGACATCTGAAGAGAGAGTTACAGCATACTTCTTAAATATTCAATAAGACACTTCCTTCTAACGTTAAAAATATAAAGGTGTGCCAGATGGCGAAACAAATGAGAGGTGAGAGGGGGGAATGTGCGATAGATGAAAGACAAAATATCAGGCAACCTGTCAGGGATTAGCTGCGGTGGATTTTGCAGGATTAAAGCTGATGAAGTGTCCTATGAAAGGGAATTATTGGCTATAATGGGATAACTGTTCCCCTCACATGGCAAGCCAGTTCCCTTGTCTTTGATTTTTTTTCTTTTGCACAACCCGGTCAGGCTGTCCTGGGGCAATGTGTATGTTTCTGTGCATGTCTGTGTGTGTGTCATTATCAGTGAGTGAATGCCTTCACAGGCCCACACACACACACACACACACACAGACTTGATAAACAAAAGATTCCAGCCAGTAACATTAGCCCTTTTCTTTTCAGTCATCATAACATGGTCCAAGGCCAATGACAGCATGGGCTGGCTGATCTAGTCCAGCATTAAGAACCCCATGAACTTTTCCTAATAACTCAACCAGCGGGAGCTGTAGGTGTCAGGTGTGTGTATGTGTGTGTGTGTGTTGACATTTGCACCAACATTTCTGGAAAAACTGCTGGCAGTTAAAACACTGTAAAAAGCTTAAAGGACTTAACACCAAAAAGGAGTAGCAGGTGCACCGTACAGCATGTTATTATGTGTACAGAGGTCTGCTGTCACTGCTGTGTCTACTTTGTTTTCTCTGTGACAGCAGGACAGTCAACAAATCTCAGCAGGAAGAATAATCTACCTTCCCCAAACAACGTCCACCTCCTCTAACGTAGTAAAGCTTCGATACACAGTGGTCGCTGCAGTCACGCCACTTTCCCTCCCTGACTTTCCACCTCATTGCCTTATTTTTTGTTTCTGTCTCCCTTTCATTCTTGCTCTGCCCATCTAGTTGTTCAAGAACATCCTAATAGAAAAAAAAGAAAAAGAATTAATCCACAGAGACTGGGTGTGGATGTTGAAGAGCAGAGTCAACAAAAGCGCTGTGGTTGCTGCGAGTGAAATAGAAGGGACTGCAGATAATAAAAGAGGTGTGGATATGCTCCTGACTTTAAAAATAGCACCCTTAATTCACAGGAACACAGGGTCAACAGAGTGAAAAGCCAAACACGGGCAAGACGGTAAAAAAGAAAAAAAAAGAAAAACTCAGTTTTTAACAAGGCAACAAAATAAATGACAAATATAATAAGGAGTTGTGAAAGCTCACAAATGTTAAATTGCATTATTGGACCACATGAAGTCGACGTGTGTGTGTTAGGAGTCAGTGTGGTGACTGTGTGTGATGGGACCGTGTGGAAAGCGAGGTAAGAGTGTTAATCAAACACACATGAATGCACACACATTCACGCTTCCACACACACTCCTTGAAGGTCCCCAGTGACATGCTCCCCTTAAATTAAAACATAACAGTTAAAAGTAAAGTAATACTCTATATAGCAGGTTAATATTACAACATTTGTCTCCATGGTAACTAGGTTAGGAGACAGCCGTTCTAGGATCAGAAGAGGCAGGTAGGACTGTTGTCGGGAGAGGCTGAAGATAATACTATCATGTCTTCATGGTAAGAAGACAGGTGTGAGACTACCATACTAGTGGGGTAGTAGGGTGATAGCCATGTGAAGGCTGTGGTGGACCAGTCGCCATGGTAACAACGGTGTGGGGGCGCCACACTGAGATGAAGGCTGAGGGTTGGGGATCTGGCAGTGAGATATGTCCATGATCGCTCAGGGCCGAAGGGGGAGCGGCTGCCACCTTCCCAGCCTTGCGGCCGGTCGCTGTGGAGACCGCGGTTCCTCATGTTCTCTTCCTGGCCACCTCCACGTCCTGGCACTCGACGGCCGAGAGCGCTATCAGCATCTGTGCGGCGTAGTAGGTGGCCATGATGATTGCGCGCGAATGGGGCACGGGGAAGCAGAACTTGTTGACAGCGATGGTGAGGTCGGAGACCATGAAGAGCACGGCGCCCAGGCAAGCCGACAGCTTGGTCCAGGTCCACAGGTCGTTGGTCAGCTGCAGGCCCGCGATGGCCCTCCAGCCCATGAAGCCGATCAGAGCGATGTAGACGGCCACCAGGTAGGTGAAGGGACCGGACAGGTAGGGGTACAGCAGCATGTAGCTCAAACTGGACACAGCAGTGATCACCAGGCCAGCACGCATGTTAATGGGCTTCATTCCAAAGGCAGATGAGTAGAGGATGTGGGTGATGGCAAACATCAGAAGACCTGCAGGATAGTGTGTAAATGATTTATAAAGTTTAGACATGACCCAACAAAATAATATCTATCCATCCAATGTAAACCATCAATTAAAGAATGACACCTGATGAAGAGATAAGCAGCTCGTTTACTTCATAAGGAATTATGGGATAATTCATGTTTATTACAACCTACTGTAGGTCTTATATTTGTTGTTTTGGCCATTGTTCCAATTGGTTATGGTCCCAAAAGTGTCATTTCTGAGATCTGGGATATTGCAACAACAGCAACAAGTCACAACAAGTCCAACAGGGCAAAAAACATGAAGATCAAATTACTTGAAAAGAAGCCAACAGTTTAGTCAGATTTGCTACCTTGCTAATTAATTTTTGGAGGTAAAACTGAAAGTGAGCTCTCCAAAAAGGCAATAATGATCCCTTATTTTCACAGGAAAGCTGTGAGTACTACAGTAAGCATGGAAGGTCAAAGTTGAACCAGGAGGGGTGTCTATTAACCATGATGTATATGTACAGTGGACAGTTTGGATAATAAATGTGCTGTTCCCCTTTGCGTAGTTCACCAAATACATTTGGCTAACCTGGCAGTTTGTTTAAAAGATCATCTGACCACACCACTTCTTTTTAGTGATGTTGCCCAGACACTTTTGAGCTATTACCAATACCAATGATGGCCAAAACTACAACAATAAAACAAGTTACAATAAACTGAATTGTCCTTTAAGATGTAAAATCCATATGAAAACGGATAGCGCTGTAGATGTGACAATCAGTGTGTAAGGTTTCTCCTCACCGTGGACGAAGTAGCCCTGTTCCTGCCAGATGAGAAAGGCATCGCCCAGAGCAGAAAAGATGAGACCAGCCAAGATTTTGCGGGCGCTGGAGTGAGCACCTAGGAAGCTGAAGCCGTGGGCCAGTAGAAACACCCAGAGGCAGAAGATGGGCAGACATTTGATCAGCGCACTAAACCAGGATGGGCTCGAGGTGGGCAGCCACAGGACAAAGTATACACAGGTCGCCTTGAAGAATGGCACCAGTTTAGGGCCTTCGCTCTTCACCTGAAAAAGCACATTAAAATATTTACATTATTAATATAGTCATAGCTGGTTGCCCTTACATGAAGTGAGTCAGTCTCAGTCTTAAACTAGATTTATTAAAAGAGGCCATGAAATATATCACAGGGAACTGTGAAATCATCTCAAAACAGTCAGCACTTTAAAGTAAAGTACTTCTCTTTATTTGGTCAAATGGTTTGGTGAGGACTGGAACAACCTTTGGCGTCCGCTGTGTTGTCACTGGTTTACATCACTATGTCAGACATGCACGTGTTTCGCGGCTGAAGCGAAACTCAGTAGAAACAGCGAGCAGAAGGGGAAATGCAAAAAGCTCCCACACTGTTCCTTTGACTCTCTGTAACCTTTTCTTTTCTTCTTTTTTGGCTCACTCCCCATCTCGCTTTTCTCCTCTCCTCGCCTACGCTTCACCTTCTTCTCCGCATCTCATGTTCTTGAGAACTGTTTCGCATATACAAGTCTCCCATTTCTACCTCCCGACTGTGTCACTGGTCATATCTCTTTCTGTCCAAACAGATGAGGCCCAACAGGGTCACGAAAAAAAAAAACAGAGCTAGAAAGAGGTTTCACAACACCTCTGTAATGACCACCCACCTGTGGTTCTGAGAATCAAAGGGCTCAGAGAAGCAGTGAGGGAGAAGACAGGAGAGGTTGAGTTTGGTGGGAAATGAAGTGAGTGAGGGTTCGCTAGAGCTGAGATCACTGGAGGAGAGATGAGGAGGATCAGAGTGAGACATGGAGGGGAGGAAGACGAAGGGGTCGTAGTGCAGCAGGGAAAGGGTTGAGAGAGAGAGGGCTGGACATGTGCTGTTATTCCATGACTGTTTTCCAGGGGTTATTTTGCATCCCTCTCCACATTCTGTGGAAACATAAAGCTATGCAAATGAAAGCGACGCTCCGACTGCACTGTTCACGAAAGACTAAGTAAGTAGGGCAGAGGAAGGGAAGCAGGAGGAAGTGAACCTTTAGAGGAGGGGGAGTGAGTGAGATGGGGTTACTGGCATTTAAATGACAGCTGGATTTAGGAGTGGGCAAGTGAGTAGGGGGAGAGAAGAGAGGTGAGAAAAGAATAAGGGGTCACTCCAGTTCATACATTTTACGCTCCATAGAGGAGGGGAGGAGGGGGAGGCCCCTTGATGGCACATCTACTCAATAAAATAGCGGACCAAATTACAGTACAGGATCAAGCGCAATGTTTCAGTGACCTCACACCTACCCTGGTGTACTTGATTTGACCATCACAGCAGAAAAACAATAGGGATGTGAAACACAAGAACAACAGGACACACAGAACAAGAACATTCAGACACAAACACACACGTGTTCAAAAACAAGCCTACCAGGTGTTCTCTACTGTTATATATGCCTCAAATTACAAATCATAGAGTGACCAAAAGCATCACTTTACTAGCTAATTCAGCTAATTCATACTTATTTGTCTCAAGCAGGCTAGACTACAGTTATGTACTTTTTTACTCATCTTCCAAAAAAGTCAATCTATTCAAAATTCTTCTGCTAAGGCTCCTGACCAGAACTAAAAAGTGAGAGCACATCACTCCGGTTTTAGCTGAACTACACTGGCTCTCTGTATCATTTAGCTGTGATTATATATAAAGTTCTAAACGACTGGCCAAGATCGCAGCCACCCTGTTGTTTTATGTGCCCCATTCACACAGATCCTCTACTGTTGTTTTGGAAGATGTTCAGAAAATTGGACATCTCATTTTCAGCTATGCTCCCAAACTGTGGAATACCATGTGCGAGTATATCAGCTAAAGAGACGGCTTAAATCACCTATTTCCAGATGGCATTCAACTAATCCCATAGCTTGCTATGATTTCCTGTTTCTGTAACTGATATTAGTATTTTATTTCATTAATATTACCGGTGTTATTCCGTTCTTGCTTATTTTTCAGTGTACTTATCTTTGTTTACTTTGAACTACTGTAGATTCTTCATGTAAAGGATGTGTAACACAAGCTTTATTATTAGGGGCTCCACTGTTTGATAACTGTGACAATGGCTATTGTTTCCTCTGTTTGTGTTTGTGTGCATTTCATTTACTCATTGATCTTATACAAGTGTGAGCTGCTTTCCAAATGGGCAAAAAAAAGATGAATAACAGGTTTGCGACTGTGACTACAGCCCGGCATCTGATCTGACAAGATTGAGATGAGTGTCAGAATAAAGCTGGTATACTGTAGCTATGCTGACTTGTACTGAAGACGAAACTTTTACTCTCCGCTTACGGTATTATCAGTCTCGTCCAAGTAGCATGAGAGGCATCTCTCCAGTGGAAACCAGGTGTATAATGTGAACTAATGCACTCCTCTCTCCATTATGTACTTTGCCTGTCCTTCATAAAACAAATGGAGACATAAATTAAGATTAAAGATAGTCTAATGTGTGTGTGTGCGAGTGTATGTGTGTGTGTGAGTGTATGGAAAGTCTAATGCTCCATTGAGACAAAAGGGTGCCAAGTAGATAGAGACAACACTGGAAGCATTCCCAGAATAGCCAATATCAAAATTCTGTTTATCCAGCCATGGGTGGCTACTTATGGTAAGCACAGGACACAAGAAAACAACATATTTCTGTGTGACTGTTGCCTTCAAGCACTATCATTACACTTGCTTTGACTGACATCTGCAAGCAAAGGCCCAATTAAATCTGAGCTAAATAATTCAAGATGACAAATAGTTTGTTATCTGTGGAAAAAACTCAAATCAGTGTCTGGTAAGAATCTTGGAGTGTTGGAATACAGATTACAGGGAGAAAGGTGGGAGGAAGTCAGAGATTCTCATAACCTTTGGTCCTATTCATGCTGTGTTTGAGCCATACTTTGCAGCTTCCCTCTCCATTGTTTTTCGTGTAAACTTACTGGATCTACACAATGAGAACTTGGCTGCAATAGGAGAGAGACAAGACTAACACGGCTCTGAGTACATGGGAAACATCTAAGCCACAAAATATAGAAAAGCTATAGAACGCTCTCAGATCTTCAAAGAAATATTTATCTGACTGTTTCTTTAGCTGCACTCAAATCTCCAACAGTGTTCAAATTATAAATAGGCCATGTGTCTCATCCTAGTTTAATTACTGCTCTAATATCTGATGTTATTGTTCTTCTCTAACACGTGGCTCCCTATCCGATTAAGCTAAAAATGGTTCCATCATGAAGGCCCTAATTGCCTGCTGGAATTCATAAACTGGTCTACAGTGGATGTCATGGCTTAATTTCTCCCGTTCAATGTCTTGTATCTTGTGCCTCTTGTCTGGGTTTTGCGGCACTGTATTGTTATTGTAGCGACAGATACGTTGCCCCCATGTGACAGTCAGCTGTCGCCAGCATAAAAGAACAGAACATACTGCCTCATTTGGGAGGCAAACGAAATGAATCATTGTTGTTATAACGTGATGATCTGAATGATCGCATTATAAACAGCACTGTTTGCAGAAGCGCTGTGACACAGCTGACTGGCTGTAAACACCTGCTTCACATGCCCCCTGTTAAAGAATAATATAGTTAATGATTGACTGTATTTGCACGGTCGCTAACCAACAATAGAGTTTTTTTTTTTGTCAGAATGAATGGCAGGATGGAAGGGCTCCCTTTTCCAAAATAGCCTCGTATCCAGTATCCATCTGCAGCACCCACGAACCAACAAAAGCACTGCATTGAAGCAGTGAATAACATCCAGTCGGGATGACATCTATTCAGCCACTCTGGGTCATATGTTAGTCGAGTGTCAGGAACAAGATACATGGAAACATATAAAAGATCTGTACACGCTTGTGGTTGGCTGAGGGGTAACTGTAACATAAGTATGGCCCTGGCAGGCTCAGCTGGTATGTGAGTCATTACTCACAATGTTATTTCTATGCAGCATCACACAACACTTCCTTCCATCTTACAGCTGCCTTCACTCCAGGCATAGGTACACTAAATGCAAGGCTTCTTCCACACAAAGAAATACCTATGGTAACATAACCTGTGCTCTGCTGTTTATAAATGCTTATGTTTTCTTAAGTAAATGAGTCAGTAATACTGAGTGGAGCAATTGTCAGATATCTCCACGGTCATATCAATAAAGCCAAAAATGGACGCAACGCTGCCGCTGTATCTCTGGGCTACAGCAGGCACCTGCCAACAGGTTCCCAGGCCACATTAGTCAAGGACGACAGCATGTGCTGGTGTGAGACTGCATGTGCTCTGAGTGCTTGATTCTACATCATCTGTAAAGGAGAAAAGTTAATAAATTCCCTGAAATGCTGAAACAGTCTGCTCACCAGATGGCATGGAGCGTGGCAGTGTTTGTCAGAATCTCATTTAGAGTCAGAAATAAAAAGAAAGTCTTAATATAGTTGCATTTTTCAGAGTTATAGAAATGAAACAAAATCCTTGACACTGCTTGCCTACTTTATTCTTTAACACTGTGTTGTTCCTTATATCTGTACTGTCCAATTGTCCGATCTTTATCGCCTCTACATTTCCCTTTCACTGTAGCCCTGGAGCCACGGCTTAGAATAAGTTAGTCTCTTAATAAAAACCCAACAGCGAACCTGCACAGCATCATCATCATCATCGCTACGGCAACCAGTCTGCGTGGCAAGCATTCCTCCACACAGGCTCCTCTCACAGCAGTCACAGGGGCTGCACATCAGGGTTTACTGTGGCTAAGTTACAGCACACCATCTTTCATGGCCCCTGCAAAAGGGTCAAATTTCATAGCATTGTCAAAGTAAGAGTAGTGGTTCCCAACCTTTTTGGCCTGTGACCCCTTAAAATAAATCAAAGGACCCCTCGTCACACGTTGCATTGTCTACCAGTTAAGTTACCGATTATTGTCTTGATTCATCGGTTAATTGTTTTGTCCATAAAATATCCGTAAAAGTTCCCCACAGTCCAAGGTTACATCTTCAAATGTCTAGTTTTGTCAGACTAACAGTCCAAACCTCAAAGATATTCAGTTTGTGATCGTGTTCGACAAAGAAAAGCAATAAATCATCATATTTGAGAAGCTGAAACCAGCTGATTTTTTAAAATTTTTGCTTAAAACAATGACTAAAACGATAACAAAATAGTTGCTGATTAATCTTCTGTCAATCGACTAATCAATTAATCGACTAACCTTGCAGCTCTAGAGAGAGGACTCATTTTTATTTGAATAACTTTTAGAGGCTTGAGGAGAATAAAACACAGAAATCCACAAGAAATAAAGCAAAAATTTGAAGAAAGCTTAAAAAAAAATCACAATTTTGTGTGTTTTTTTTTCTGGATCCTATCCTGTCCTATCATTTTATGACCCCTTTGATTAATCCAGTAACCCCTTGTGGGGGTCCCGACCCCCAGGTTGGGAACCACTGAGGATGCTGGGGCCATTTGAATGATTCATGTAGCTGTGACATTTTTATTAAAGTTGCCAGTTTCCTTCAGTGGCACTTGAGTCGATTATAGCGCTGATAGGCAGACTAAACAATAGAGTCTATGTAAAACCACAGCTACAGCAGAGATAAAAAGAAAGCCTGCGCATGCGTTACTAGAGGGATACAGGGAAGAGGAAAAAAAACACACAAAAAAGGTCGTCACATGACAGGTTTTCTTTTAGTCAGGGGCTGCCTTTGGAAATGTGTAGAAACGTCCTTCTGTACTGTGGTATATCGAGAAAAGAGGAGGGTAAACAGTCGCTACTTTAACATGCAATGACAAGAAAACACACTTGAGCAGAAAAGTTCGCACACATACAGATGCACAGTTTTGAAATAACCAGCCAATAAGACACTGAGAACGGCGTGGGTGTTCAAGGGCTCCTTTAAAAACATGTTCAATGTAGCTAACAGACATTCTTGTTTACTGGTAATTACATTATCACCTAAAGAGCTTATGACTATGCTATGCTATGAATAATTACGCAACTAAAAATACGTTAAACGCTGACTTAGTAACTCCAGGCTGTCGATAATGACCATTAAATGATAAAAGTATTTATAATAATAATGGACCGTGTTGTCTTCGGAAAGCATTTAGCTAAACTAGCTACCGCTGTTATGCCTGTTTAATGTTGGAAAATGTCAGCGCTGGTTTGGAGCTGATACTCACCACGGTAACCGGAGAAACCATCTCTCCCTCGGTGCTGTCGGTGTCCGTGAAAAAGTATATTCTATCTAAATTCGGTGCTCCTGTTTATATTCTTCTGTGTGAGGGATGCCGATTTGTTTTTGTCTCTCTGTCCGGTGGGCGGATCGCGACGTCCAGTGGGAGGTAACGGGCCAACCGCAACGTGCAGGGTTTTCACTGTTGACCAATAGGAGCAGAGAGTCACACTTAGGGGCGGGACTTTGACGTCAGGGACGCCCTGATAGGAGGAGCCAGTCTGCTGTTTACATATCAGAGCAGATGGCCTTTATTTACATTTTGGAGCTTGTTGTTAACATTTGTTTCGAGCATATATTTCATTCTGCGCCAACAATCCTGTGTTAATGATAACCCCCTCAGGCGTTAGAAATCAGACAATCTGTCAATCTGTCATTCTCTGACAGATCGAGACGTTGCTGTTATATTTAAGTGATGGGAACCAATCAGGGAAGTGTGCAGATCCTCTGTCTAATTTCTCTTTCTTCTAATGTTTTTTTCTGTTTTAGATGTGGATGGACTTTCCTCTCAGCTTGTCTGCATTACCAAACGTTTTCACATCAAGAGACACGGTATTTATTTTATTTAAGGTTTATTTGTATGGGACAAGTATAGCATGAACTTATGCCACATATACATTTATAACCTAAGCTAGTTTTGCCCTAGATGGGCTTTTAAAATACATGAAACTCAACAGTAAAATACATATGAAACTACACAAGACTCAACAATACATATGCACACATTACAACACAAAACTCAATAACAATTAAGTACATACAAAGCAGCACAAAACACAAACATACCATAAATATTCCATAAAACAACAAGCAACACAACAATCTGGTAGCATGACCGCCATACAGTTTTTCTGTACGATTAGCTTTACAGAATAATTTAAACTTTAAATTCAAAATTTATAAAGTCTTTCTTTTTTTTGTGTGTCTCTCTCTTTTAGCTCTTTGGTTATGTCACTGCTATATTTTAAATGAATAAACTGGTGGTTCAAACTGAAGACTTGAATTATATATGTGAGACACTAAAAAGGATACGGATACACACACACACACAGAATACAGTTTTTACACACTGGCTGACAGATGTATTTTAGCAGCAGTTTTGTTTCTGTGGCTCGAATTGCATGAAACAATCAGTGGTGAAAGGTAACTATTTTATTCAAATACTGTACTTAAGGTATTTGTACTTTACTGGAGTATTACATTTGTATTATACCTCTACTACACTACATTTCAGAAGGAAATATTTTCTTTTTATTCCACTTAATCTGTTTTGAAGCTGCAGTTTATAAAAGTGAATCTAATGAAATCTGATACATCATTTGACATATTTTACATTAAAATATCTCCCTGAAAGGGGCCATTCTGCATTTGAATTTGATGAGGAAGGAATTGTTGGAGTTAGTCAAGGAGCCCTGGGGACGCCTCACATTTCTGGAGTAGTCTAGGTTCAGTAAGTGCAGTATCCACAGTGGTAGCGACATCATGTGGTGCAAACATGTCAAAATCAATTTAGAAAGGATCTTGCGTAAGGAAACCAGGAAGTGCCGGTCACACAAAAATAAAACAGGGAATTAACGGATTGGGTTCATAGACTGTATATAAATATATGTAATATAAATGTTTCTATACAGTACAGTCTATGGTCTGATTCAAGTGAAAGTACTACAATTAAATGTGAAAGTCACAATTTATAAAAGAACACTAATCTGGCTCATGATTTCCCATCATTTTTAAATATGTGGTTTATATTTACTTTTACGTAGCCAAGTTACACATGCTTTGCTAATTATAACCATTTTCAATCTGTTTAGTGTGAACAAATTTCAGAGCTATGTTGTGTTTGCCATGCATCAAATGTCATACGCCTGTTTTCACATTTTAAACACTTTTATGGAAACAAATGAACTTCACTGATTCACTGATGTTAAATTTACAAACTGCAGTCGCCTATAATAATACCTTTCTATGACAACGTCCTCATCAAGCAAGCCTACAAACATATGGAAATTAAATGTTAAAACTCCACCGTAGCCAGTTAATTTACACAAGTACTGCATCATTCATGCAGACCAAAATGCTTGTTTAAAGAGTGACATCAGCATTATATCGCTTATCAGACATTAGACGGATACAGTTGTTCAGCAAAATGTGTTTTCCCTGATAAAATTCTAATAACTTAGTTAATATATTGCTTGGGAATGAGTATTGTTCTTCTTAGCAAAATAATATCAACTCCAACCCGAAAATAGCGAACTTGATGAACTGTCTTTGCTGACTCGCTGTGCTCACGCAAAGACGGAAGTACGTAAGGGTGAATCATCTCACTTCCTCAGTAGTCTCTGGACACTTTGATTTTTCTGTGTTTCTCGCTGAAGTCTCTACCAACACCCGGCGTTTGCTATGGCAGAGTTTTCGCAGTTTTTATTTCAGCAGGCTTTATTTTAAAGGATGTGACCCTAGTTTGTTGTGTTATGTTAGTATAAAAGGACAAGTTCGTCTTTCAGGCTTTCTTGGTTGGCTAAGGTAGTTGGCTCAACGCAAGGTTAGCTAACTTCGCTAACGTGTGCTAACGTAAGCTGAAGAAGTAACGTTAAAGTCTCGTTAACTGTTTAATGTACAGACTTCCCACTGACTGTATTTGACAAAGTGGCTTCTTTATAGCTATCTGGTGCCTGTGGCGTTCACATAGTGGCGTTTAGATAACGTCTAGCTAACTTAACGTGGTTTGTAAGCTAAACGCTCCTGGAGTTTTGCTTGAATCGCCTCAAACAGCCAGCTTACAATACCAGCTGCTAACATGATGGATTTTGATAATATATTGTCCATCGCCTCGCAAAACCAGGGCCTCAGCAATGTGCAGGTAAGTTTAAAGCTATCACTTACACTCATATACTCAGGCCAAACAGTAAAAATGGGGATTAGTGGACAACCTTGTGAGCACACAAATGCCAGCTCATCTGTCAGGATCTGATAATGCAGCTAACTGCTAACGTCCACCATCGTGACCCTGTATGCAAGGCTTTGAAGACTTTCCCCTAAAACGTGCACCAATCAACCCTAAAATTTGAGGTTTATGTTATTTAAAAGATAAAAAGCCCAATAGATACAATTGTATCCCCTTAAGACCTATGAGTACTGTGAATAGCAACGTGAATTGAGTAAGTGCACCGCATTAAGTAAAATCTGTTTTGTATTATTTTCCCCTTTACAGCAGAAGAGATACAGTTTACAAGCTGGACCACCCAAAAAGGACCCAAAGTCAAAAGGTGTAAGTTCTGCTGCTGTGCAGGCACTTCTGAAGAAGCAACATATTGAGACCAAACAGAAAGGTAACAATATTTGTTTTATGTAACTTACTGGAATTTGAAAAATCATACACACTGAACACATCAATAATTTTTATTCATTAAAAAAAATATATATTTAAAATATTTTTGCAGAAATGCAAATGAAGAAACAGAAGGGGGAACTTCTCGCAAAGAGGATTGAGTTGAAGTCGGATCGTAAAGCACGAGCCATGGCTTCCAGAACGAAGGACAATTTCAGAGGTTACAACGGCATCCCAGTGGTGGAGGGTCCTAAAAAGAGGAGATCGAAACAAGAAATGGAGGAAAAATCAGTGAATGGGGAAAAATTTAGGAATTATTCGATTGACCCAGAGGATGATGAGGATAATTATGAGTATGAACAGACAGATTCAGAGCCAGAGCAGGAGCCAGAGCCCCTGAGACCAGGGAAAACCTCAGGTTTTAGTGGGAGTAGCAGCAGCAAGCCCTCCTCTAAAAAACCTAGTGGGCCACTCAAGTCTGCTCCTCCCTCCATGAACTTTGCAGACTTGCTCAAATTGGCAGAGCAGAAGCAGTTTGAGCCAGTTGAGCTAAAAGCCAAGGTTGTGAAAAACGAAGAAAGGCTCCGCACAGCTGACGAGATAAGGGAACTGGAGATGGAGCGCAAGGTTAAGAGACGAGACAAAGACTCAAAGTCAGAAAGAGAAAGAGACCACAAGTCTCAATCTAGAAAAAACACTTCAGAGAAGGAGCAGAAGAATTGCAAACCACAAAAGAACTCCTTAGAAAAGCAAAGTCAGCCCAGTGGGACAGGAAAGAAGTCACATCCAACACCAACAAGCGATAAAGGCCACTCTTCTTCTAAGCCCTCTGTTAGTGACAGAGAAAGAGATAGACCCAAGATGTCTCACAGTGACAGAGACAGACCCAAGACAAGTTTGTCTAGTTCATCTGGTGCCATAAACAGTAAAGTTCCTTCGAAAGCCTCATCTTCTCAGGTTTCAGCCAAACAAGGGGGCCCCAAGCCCTCAACTAGCCACAAATCCAGCACCTCAAGTGACCTTAGCTTCAAAAAAGAAAGCTCATCATCACTTCACAGAAGACCTTCAGGTATTCCTGGGACCAGGCCTCCTGGTACATCTGTAACAGGTCAAAAATCTCAACATGGGAGCTCCCAACAGACCAGGCCCATCCAGGGAAGCTCAATGAAGCAGGGACCTACAGTCGCAGGCCACAAGTCTGGAAAGGGACAACCACTAAAGTCTGGAATTAATTCTGCAGTAAAATCAAGTGGTAATTCAGTGATGAGACCTTCATCGAGCGGCCCTCCTAAGTCAGGGAACCAACCTCAGGCAAGGCCTGGAGGAACTCTCCCGGCAAGGCCTGGAGGAACTCTCCCGGCAAGGCCTGGAGGAACTCTCCCGGCAAGGCCTGGAGGAACTCTCCCGGCAAGGCCTGGAGGAACTCTTCAGGCAAGGCCTGGAGGAACTCTCCAGGCAAAAGCTAGTGGTGTCCCACAGGCCAGGCCTGGTGGAAGTAACCTACAGGGTCACCCTGGAGGTAGAGGAGCCCGACCTCCAGGGATCGGACCTGGTCGACCTGGTAATGGAGGACCAATACCTGGACGACCGACAGGCAGCTTTGGATCAGGACCTGGAAGACCCAAGTGCACTGTGGTGTCAGAAACCATCTCGTCCAAGAATGTCGGTGGACCCAGACCGGGAGTCCCTCCTCGACCAGGCATGCCATACAGACCTGGGATGGCACCTAGAGGAGGAATGCCACCCAGACCTATGAACAGGCCACCAGGTAAGAAAGGGAAGGAGAAAAATGGTATAAAATGACCAAAGAACTTGATTTTTGTTCAGACGTCATTAATAGTAACCTTAAAGGTGGAGTCAGTGATTCTGGAGAAAGATTGTTGATATTTGAGCTGAACAGCCAAATAAATACACGCCTCCTTTCGGTGCTCCTTGAGAAGCTCCACCCCCCAAATTCATGGATGCGCATTGCCAAGGCAACGACACTAACAACTGGGCTAGCTGACCAAAAGAGAAATATGGCAGAATCCAGAGCGATGCGTCAGCTGTAGAGTCACTTCTGTTCCTCTCACACATTATCATGAGTGCAAAAAAAAAAAATCGTCTTGTGAGCACAACAGTCCATCCACACTCTCCGCCTCTCTGCGGCCTCCCCACTTCTCACTCGACCTGTGTTCAGCGTCTCTGTCCGCAGAAGCAACCGCCTGTCAGCTGCAGTTCCTGGAGAGCTGAGAGGACAGCGGCCGGACAAACTGCCTTCACCAGGCTGACTGACAGCAGAAATTTACTGAACCAAAATAGTTTGCATGTCGGCTCCACAGGAAGAAATTGACAGTGTTTGTATTTATTGATTCACTGATTTTTATTTCCCCGCCCACCGTAGTGAGTGAGGGGAATCTGTAGTGAAACAGGTGAGCTCACAGGCAGACTGGGAGCCTTGATCACTCAATGTAGATATGGTTAATAAGTTGAAAACAGCAGGATGTTTGTGTGATTTAAACAGCTGCCTGCTCAGATTACATTTCACTAAATGCAACAGAAACAGACTCTGAGTGTTAAAAAAACACAGGGGGTCTCCGTGAGACTGTCTCTGATTCACTGTAGATTGATAAATTTAATAAAATGGAACTGATCTGTTCCATGAGAAAACGCTTTCTATGTGAATAGCCACAACATCTCTTTCCAGTTTGCCAGCCCACCCCCACCATTCAACAAGTGCTGTCACGTCCTCACACAGACAGCTGCTCTGATGACTTCCACCTGTCCTGTGCACAAGCACAAACGCCCCCTGCTGCTGATTGGCTGTAATAGTGTTGTGTGGCTCGGTCTGAGCCACTTTGTTTCCCATTTACAGAGCCAGTGCTGTGTATGAACACTGGATTTTTTTTTTTCAGCACACACACACAGAACGGACAGCTAGCGGACCATGCAGAGATATTCACTGAATTTGACAAAGCGTAGTGAATGATCTTTCTTCAGAATTGCTGACTCCACCTTTAAGTTAAACGGCACCTTTCAATACTGTATTACAAAATGTTGCCATAAAAAAACAAAAACAATATTGATGAAACTGATATTGTGTGACAATGCACTGCAATAGTTAGGATGGGAGCTGCATGTCACAACTTGAAAAGAGGCATTTTGATAAAAGGAAGTCCTCATGGATTCGGTTCATGCTTTTTATGCAGAGCAACTTAAAAAGAGCATATAAGTAAAGTGTCTTTTAGCATGTCAAGCACATTGTTGGTGCAGCTGGATATGAAGACTGCACCTTTTTGTTTTAGGGGCCGTCTGTATACTCTACACATACTTCCATAAAAAAATATTCTCTCTGGTTACACAGCAGCAAAACATTCTCAAGAGTCACCGTACTTTATGTAAAATGAATGACTGCATTAATATTGTGTGATATTAATGCAATTTTTAGACATAAAATAACAAAGTATAGAAGGTATAAAAGGTAAACAAGATATAGAAATCGTCAGTATTAATTCCACTGCTCATACATAGTGCAACAAGTATACAATTTCATATAATTTAGCAACACATTACAATGAACAGTAGGAAACGATGCATGCAGTTTAGCATGTGATTTTATAATATAGTAAAATATAATATAACAAACAGCTGTTGACACATTGCAGCAACAGCCTGTAACATCACAATCAGTACTACAGGGCAATGGATTTGTTTTCCAAACTGAATGAAGCGTGTCAGCAACACTCTGCAGCCTTTGTCATTATTCCTGGGTCAGAGAGCAGCAACCTTTTTAACACAGATAAACAAAGTTATTTCAATGTTATTAACCTTCTAGCTTGAAATTGACTTTATAAACACTAATACAACTGATACAGTAATTCTTGAATCACTAGCTTGCTGGCTTCACCATTCCTTTACTCCCCAAACCAGATTATATGTCTTCTTCATAAAGTATGTTTATATTCATGTTAAGCAAAAGCCAAAACAAATGGATTTCTGTATCTGTCATCCAGGTACAATGTTACCACCTATCACCTCTGCGTACAAGAGGAAATATGAGGATGAGGAAGAGGAGTATGACTCAGAAATGGACGATTTTATCGATGATGAAGGTGACGAGCAGGAGGAAATTTCCAAACACATTAAGGAAATCTTTGGTTATGATCGAAAAAGGTAAAGGTTGTCTCCATATATTCTGGTTACTAGTCATTTCACTGTATTGTAAACAACCTCTATATAAAAAAATGCCATTTGCTCTCAGATACAGGGATGAGAGTGACTATGCACTTAAATTCATGGAGAGCAGCTGGAAAGATGTGCAGAAAGAAGAAGCAAGGAGGTAAGTTGGAAATAAACTTCGTTTACTGTTCATCTGTACTTTGTGTCCATCGAAATGAATAGATTCACCGCCTTACCATGATGTTATCTTCTCTCCTTTGCTACATTAGTCTGAAAATGGCTGTGCAGGAAGATCTGGAGGAGGAGAGAAAAGAGGAAGAGGAGCTGAAAAGACAACTTGCCAAGAGGAAAAAAAAGAACTGAAGCCTTTTAAACTGTTGAGATGAACTGTGTCGTCTGAAAGATGGGACAATGGGACTGCCATCTGAACACATAAAGCCCAGTGACTGTGTCCACCTTGGCCTCTGTTGCTTTCTTTCTGCTTCTTTCCCTTTGTCCGGACAAAAAACTGAGTGGACTGACAGATGACATTGACACAAGAGGAAAAGAAAAGAAGAATTTTATTGAAAGTCGACCAGAGAAAACTCAAAGATAAAATATGCACAAATCATTCAGGCATTAGGCTGCTAGGATATAATGAAAGGTCCTTTCATTTCCCCCATTATATTATTTATTTCCCCAACTGAGTGCAGGGTTTACACCGTCAACAGTCCCGATTTCTGAAAGGAACTGAGCTGTGAAGCGACGTATGAATATGAAAGTGTGATTTTTAGACCAACAATGGCATACAATGTCAAGCTTTCATGACGAGCTATTTTTGAGCAGAAGTTACGAACTTTTTCACACAAACTTTGATTGTAAAGTCAATTGAATATGCAGAAAACATTACCACCTGATGTGTTTCTCTTAAAAAAAGAATTTGAAAGAAATGATTGCTTAAAGGCTTTTATTTAAATGTCCATGTTATGGATGCTATGTCAGAGTATGACAATCTCAGTAATATATATGGAACTTGGATTCTAGAACTCAATGAAGGCAATAAAATATTGTTTTCGTGCCATTTGTTGTGTGGAATAATGTTTAATTTTGTTTTAAAAAGTTGCAAATTTTGGCAGAAACTTATTGACTGTTGATGTGGTTTTGTAAGAATTGACAATGGTTTTTTTTAAGTCGTCCTCCATTCAAAAATGTGTTTCTTCTCATTCCTACAGTTGGATGTTTGACCTTCACTGTGCAGAATTATGTATGTGCAGAGTTTGACATTGGAAAGTTTCTCTGAGCTAATTAAAAATCAGATTTTAAACATCACAACTAATTTTGAAGCCAATTCTGGTCCAATATTCAACTTATACAAGTGTGATGTGGAAACCTGAAGCCTACAGTGCACAAACACTGAGTATGGACTTTACAGTGAAGTAGCAGACAGCTTGTGTCCAGCAGGAAAACTTTAGAAATGAACACAATTTGCATATTCATAGATTCTGGGATTTTTAATGAGGTAGAAGGAGTAGATGCCTTTTTAAGGATTTTAATGTGGAAATTATACTTTTTTGCGAAAGAAAACAAACATATCAGACACACGTTATTGTTCCAAGCAGAGTATTTGTATACTGTATGTCTTAATACATGTCTGGAAGGGATTTTAGTCATATTAGCCTGTTGTTGCGTGTATTTTGTCCCTCTTGGACTGCCGTACCTCAGTGGGCGGGACCTCGCGGACTTCCTTAGCTACTCCAGAAAGTTTGTGGACGTTTGTTTATACTGCTGAAGTTGAAGTCGTTGAAGTCGGTCGTCAAGAGGAACAACATCAGAAGAAACGGTGATTTTTATTTGTTGTACTTACAATAGATGGACCTTCGTTCGGAAAAAGTGCAGCGGATCCTGTCCAAGGTTAGTTATGAACCACGCGAACAGCTTTCTGAACTCTAAAACTGACTCCAGTGAAAATGTTTTAGGTTTTAATGCCGGCTAGCATAGCAGGGTAACGTCTGTCAGCCTTCAATAACTGGCTAAACCTGCTTTGTCACTCAGCTTGTTCCAGAGAAACGGGGAAAACACGGAAATGTGATCCAGTATAAAATGGAGACAAACTGTTCGTTGGCATCTTTCTTCCAGTTTAATCCAGTCATACTAAATCTAGCCTCGATTAATGCAGTGAAGGTATAAGTCGCTGCCTTTGGCGGCTTGGTTACCCCCGTTTCATTCAATTATTTGCAAAGCAATGTACAAAATTGTCAAAAAGACATCATGTGAAAGCTAATGCCTAGCTTTACGGTCATCCTGTCCCTTAATTAAGTTACTGCTGTCAAAGTGTCCAACAGCTAAAAAAACAAACATGTACTGTAGCTGGTGAGTCTGCAGTATCTGAAGGTTGTACAAAGCAGCTAATATGTACAGTATGTGTGATATGAAGCAGCATACCGCACAATTAAAACCTGAATGACCTGCTGTATAACATCACTGAGCTGTGATTGTTTACTGCATCTTCCTTTTGATGTTGAGGTTAAAAACTGCTTACACAGCCATAACATAATGAATCAAGAGACAAAAGGAGATTATAACAATGATTTATCTTGTTCACAAAATGCAAAATGTACAGTCCTGACTGGATAAAAGGTAGTAATGCATGTACACATGTTTACATTTCTATACTGTATATACATGCCTTCATCTCAGCAATCATCAGTATTTTCTTCCCCCCTGATTTTAGTACAAATTCCACGATGTTGCAGTTGAGGAGCTGCAGAAAATTAATCGCATCTACCCCGGGATGACAGCATCTGCAGGCACATACAGTGAGTGATGTTTTTTTTTTTTTTGGAAGACATACTTCATCCATCTTCTTTTTTTAGAGTTTCACTCATACACATCACAACTGTATCGCGCTGAGAGGTGATTTGCTTCCATTATGAATTTCAGCATTTAATGACGGCACCCAGAAAGATCTCCTGAAATTAATTGGTAACATCCCTGTCCAGTATGAAGGTGAGTGAGGTTTACCTCTTGACACTCGAGCCGTACAAAGACTCAGCCTGCTTGAAAGGAAACTTGTGATTCTTGAATCAGTATGAGGTCATTGTTACATACTGACGGCAGCCACTCTGTCCTAAAAGGCCGCTCCTACAACTTCCCCATTCAGCTGTGGCTGATGGACTCATTCCCCTTCACCCCTCCCATATGCCTCCTGAGACCGACTCCTGACATGGTCATCAGAGAGGGCAAGCATGTAGACCCCAGAGGACGGATCTACCTGCCGGGGCTGCACAACTGGGATTTTGTAAGTTTTTGCACTTTTTTTTTGCTACATGTTGATATTACAAGTAGGTGGTTTTGCGTTGTTCTCATCAGTTTGGCTGCTGTTTCTTTTGCTTTGGAACAGCCCAAGTCATCTGTGGTGGGTCTCCTAAATGAGATGATCAGCAAGTTTGAGGAGGATCCTCCGCTGTCCTCAAAAACCACAGGAGACAACAAAGACCCCCATGAGCTTCTGGCATTTGTCTCCAATATCCAGATCAATGACGGTGCTTCACTCGATATGCAGAGTTGCTGTTGATGGTCAATAATTGGATTGCTATTGTTGGCTTAACTTGTGTCCGTTTCAGGTGGAAACAGACATCACGATCAACCGATCAACAAAGTCTCAGTTATCGGGGGAGGAGATTTAGGAATGGCATCAGTGATGAGCATTTTGGCAAAGGTAATCACCTCCTTTTTACATTACATGTCAGAGATTTCAATTGATACTGAATATTTTAACAGCTTGAATTAAAATGTTAATTTCTCAATCTCTCATGTTTTTTTTTTTTTTTATTTCTCTCCAGTGTAAAGTGGATAAACTTGTTTTCATTGACGTTGCTGAGAGTTCCACCAAAGGAGGCAGCACAGACCTAGAGATATTCAATCTGCCGAAGGTCGAGGTCTCCAAAGGTACACAAAGGTCACTTTCTGTCACACAATAATGTCCAAGTGCTTAGATTGTTTCAACAGTCTGCATTGTGCTTAAGGAGACTGGTCACTATACCAGCAGCTGTTCTGTAGCTTCCCTCGCACTTTGACCTTTCTACACAGAAAGAAAGAAAACAATCAGCTGTCTGTCTTGTTTGCGGCAAGAAACAACAACAACAACAGCTTTATTTTTCTATATGGTTAATGTCTCTCCTCTGTTAGACATGTCTGCCTCTGCGGGCTCCAGGGTTGTCGTGGTGACTGCAAACACATGGAGCAGTGAGCAGTCGTACGTAAACGTGGTTCAGACTAACGTCGACTTGTACCGAGGAATCATTCCAAATCTGGCACGTCTCAGTCCCAACGCCGTGATGCTCATCACCTCTCAGCCAGGTCAGTGATGGCGACGCAGACACGCGCTCTGAGGAGCGGACAGCTCTGCTCGTTAACCAACTTTTATTCTCTCTCTGCTTGAATTCCAGTGGACATCATGGCCCACGTCGCCTGGAGGCAGAGCGGCCTGCCGCCGACACGGGTGATCGGGGCAGGGTGTAACCTGGACTCGGAACGACTCAGTCACATTCTGGATATTAACCTGAACACTCACAAACAAGCCTGGGTCATAGGAGAACTTTCTGACAACAAAGGTGAGCCAGAAAAAATGAATTAATTAATATTTAGAGGGAAGGCCTTAATTGTCATGGTGAATGTCTGTGGCCATTGTTTGCTCATCTGCCTTTTTTAATTTGTTTTGCTTTTAATAGTATTGACAAAACCAGTAATGCTGCACTACCGGCTAATCCCGTATGCTCTTTCCATGCTCAAGACTTGTAAACACCACATGTAAATGACGCGTGATTGAGCCTGTCAGTGCTTTTGTCTTGCAGTTGCTGTGATGAGTAACAGTGGGCTGAGTTCCAGTGTGCAGGCAGAGATCGCCCCAGGATGCAGCTCTACCAAACCATTGTTAGACAGGTACCAGCAAGGAATTAGTTGGCGTGAAGAATTTAGATTGTGTAATCTGTTTTTTTAATTTTTTTTAAAGAATTTGTAGATGAATCAACTGGATCTGAAATTGTGGACGAGTTACAGGACTTTAGAAAATGTAAATTCACGCAGTAAGGCGGGAAATAAAACAGTACCTCTCCACAGACATGTTTCACCAATTTATGATCATTTTTGCAACAAAATTTTAACTTTAAAAATTAAAAAGTAAATATTTTTCTGATGTACAGTACATTTTTCCGTGCTTGCAGAGCGTTTGACATCATGAAGAATCGAGGCCAGCGTTCGTGGTCTGTGGGTTTGTCCATTGCTGACATCACAAACAGTATCCTGACAGATAAGTTGAAGACCCACTCCGTCTCCACACTGGCCCAGGTGTGTCTCATTCTCAAAACAATACATTTATTCTCAGCCCCAGCATTATCATATGTTATGTGTTATGTTTCACTACATTAATTTCCCTGTCTGTATGAAGTCAGTAGCTTCAGTGCTTTAACTCTGAGGTGCAGTTGTGGTTGTTTCTCATCCACAAAGAGGCAAAAAAAAGACTTAAGCTTGCTCGTCTGATATCATATTAACTGTGACTTGTGCCTTTTGAATAGATCACAATCTATTCTTGGTATTTCTCAGGCGGAGATTATCACGCACCTTCTGATTAGTGATCTTTGTTTGTTTTAGGGCTGGGGTGGCATAGGTACAGAGGTGTTCCTCAGCCTGCCGTGCATCCTGGGATCGAATGGGTCCACACGCCTGGCCGGAGTGTCACTGGGACAGGAGGAAGACTCCAAACTCAGGGACACCGTCACCTCCCTCTCTAACCTCATGAGTCAGCTTAGGATATGAAGGATATGATTGTAACCCCAGCTTCTGTGCAAATGGCTACACCCTCTGGGAGTAGCTGTTGCTGTTGGTGGTAACACACCGTCAGCAGATGGACTGTCCCACTGCTGAAGCTGAACGCCGTTTCATTCAGCTTCTTATACTGTAAGTTTGACGTTATGGACTAAATTGCTGTCTTAAATATTTAATTTAACCAAAAGATAAATTTCTCTGTCATCCTTTCTGTGTATAGAAAAATCAGAAATAATGTACAGATTACTTGTTTTGTCACATACAAAATGGTACTGTTATATTTTTTGAAAGCACTAAAACTATGCAAAAGCATCTAAATAACAGGGATGCGTTTAGTTTTTAATAACTATATTTTTGTCAATAACAACTCAAATTGAATTTGACCTGGTGCAATTTTGCCAAAGATGAATTTATGTTTAGGTATGTATATATGATGAAGTATGAAGCATGTAGATCTTATGCAGTACAGGGTGTTGATGGTGAGTCAGTGGATTCTTCATCGATGAAGTACAGCTCATACACTTTTTTTTGCTGACTTAATTGTATATTTCCATATTTAATGTCGGTATCAAAAAGCTTTTAAAATGCCTTACTGTTGTTTGGTTTATGTAAAAAGCCTTTGCACAGCTGGTACCTAAATTATGTACAGTGAGACTACACAATTTTGTGGGTGTGCAATAAATATCTGAAACGTGATGAGGATTGTCTCTGTGGGAAAGAGAAGACGGCAGACAGCTGAGGTTGATCTTTTTTATAAATCTCAAATAAGTAGTTGCACACATGTACACAAGCTTTGGTCTGAGCCCCAGTCTCACTGATAGCAACCACAGTCATAATTGGTGATCAGGTCACATGACTTAAGATAGTCCAGCAAGTCAAACAGGCAAATATCTGCGTTCATGGGTAAGAATCTACTTCACAAATCTATGCAGCACTCAGACCAAAGTTTGTGAACAAATCATAAAACATCTGTTAACTCCCTAAAATGAAAGCTGTTTTTAACTGTAACTCCCTTAGAACAGAACTGAATACAGAGAATTGCAAAACCTTGGTAATAATAAAGGTCAGTGCAAAAAAACAAAACTGATGTTCAGACACAGTATATAATGTATTATATAACCGAGTGAAACGACAACAGATATAAACATATTTGACTATAGGTCCTTATTATAATATGGCTCAACTTCCATTTCTCAAGAACTTTTGCTCTGAGGATTTAAAATAAACATTAAAGTCACTGCTATGGTTCTAAAATATGGCTGTGCATAAAATTTACTTTGATTTACTCACTTTTCTCCCCAGTCAGAAAAAAAAAAAAAAAAAAAAAAATGGAGACAGTGTAATTATGGATCTGTCCTTGTACTCTGAAGTTTACTAGGCATCTATGTCATGGTCAGAACTCGTTTTCCCAAAAGCATCTTTTCACTGCTCATGTTTGTAAAATGCAGGGGTTTCATTTTCGAGCTTACGTCCAATAACTGTCAATCTAACACTTGTGACCACTAGATGGAGCCACTCTTCACAAATATTGTGATGAGGGTTTTCACCGATATTAAGTTTGTGCTGATATGTTGCATTCGTTAAATCCTCATGTAACTCTTGCATTTCCAACTTATTTAGCCTTGATAGATGCACGTACATATACATGAAACAGTACATTATTGTTGTGAAGTCACTGAAGTGTTAGACAAACATGTCACACTGTAATAATTTCTCTGAAATTGACAGCATCCTAATAAATCTAATTAAAAACAAACCTAAAAAGCAGCAAAATACCTACAGAGCTACATACCTGGGAAATAAATGACTGCACCGGGTTCCATGTGAACTAAACTAGTTTCATTATTAACACCAGTTATGTATTGCACCATGACTTCCCCTGTTGCTGGTTGTGACAACTTTAGCAATTATTTTAAAAGTTTCCAAGCAAACTGCTTTGATGCAACCTGGTTTTGTGGTCCTTCATTGTCAAGTATTGACCTAAAGATACAGTAAAGAAACTGTCATTAACAGTCCCTCTTTACAGTTTGACATACCGTTAAGATGTGTGAGCCTGCTCACTGTTCACCATAAATGCAGTAGAAATGTACAGGCTTTGGGTGCTTTAACAAAGATGACTCGGCAGCCTCAAAAGCCCTTGTGTTAGAGTTGCTACCGTCAGTGCACTGCGATCTGGTTAAGACACTTTGCTTGGACAAAATGAAACGTGACTGGAGATGAAGCAATGGTGAAAGGTGTGGCTGGTATTAGATCACCTTATTTCTGTCATTTTGAGACCATACTTCAAATTGAAAACCAAGTCCGGTCTCACAAACTAACATAATACACTCGCTTTTTGTGCAGCAAACAGTAACGCAAACAGCAGTTTTAAATACAAGTTTGACACTTAGAAAAAATAACTGCTCTTACAAAAAAAAAAAAAGGTGCAAGTAGAAATATGTACATATCAATAAAAAAGTCCGTTCAAACACACACAAAAAAAAACCCCCACACAAAATAGCTACTGGCCTTTGTGAAAGCCTTTCAACTCTTAAATGGCTTTGAAGCCTAATCAAGCATAACAGAAAGCCTGAATCATGTTGGCATAATCAGTAACACTTGAATGATACTTGGAATCTTCAAAAGGTCACTGATTTGGGCAGCTGCTGTCCACCTGGAGGCATCCTGCAAAAGTCTGGGCTGGATCGGACCATGGGTACCCCTCCTGCAGACTGTCCTGAGGGCCTGGGGTGGCCGGGGGGAGACCCGGTGTACAAGAGAGGTGCTGGGAAGGCAGAATGGTCCCTGGGGCCCCTGGAGAAAGGCTTAGAGTAACTGGGAGAGGTGGCTCTGTGCGTGTCTGAACAGCTGGCAGCGCTACACTGGAAGGGACTGAGTCTGTCAGCAAAACTAGGTGGAGGAGGGGGGATGATGGAGTCCTCTACCCAGGTGTCCTCTCCTTCATATTCTGGCTCCTGAGGCAAACTGGGAAGAACGCACAGCGAGGGAGGAGTGGGAGATGGGGAAGGGGGGATGAACACAGGAGGTGGAGGCAGAGGGTAGAGAGCGGGGTCATAGTCTCTGTCAATGGCAGTTGGTGGATTGCAGTGCATGCTGGGAACCTCCTCGGGCGTGGAGCCCAGCAGCCTCTCCAGGTAGCGGTCGTCCTCATCAGCTTCAGACAGGTTGTCATACTGGGAGGTGTTGGAAGGTCGCCGGTTTCCCGCAGGCACCGGGACGTAAAGAGAGACGGGGAATTTGGTTGGCTTCGGGGGAGGGAGCCTGGGAGAGGAGGAGGAGGATGCCGTGAAGGCACAGGGAGGGGAAGGCTTTGAGGGCGGAGGTTTTTTGTGGGTGAGGTCGAGTGATGTGGGGGGTTTTGGGGGTATTTTTGGATTTAGCTTGATTTGAGTGACCACCGGTGAGGCAGAACGCGGGGAAGGAGAGCGACGATGGGTCTGTGCGCCAGTCCCAGCTCCTTGACATTGGTCATTCTGGTCAGTGTAAAATAAAGGTGGAGGTGGCAGATCTGGAAGGTCCATGATGTCCTCCTCAGTCTGCATTGTAAGAGCATCCAAAGAAGGGGGCTTATAGGGTGGAGGCCAATCCGCAGGCTCTTCCTGGGTCTCTGGGTTTCCAAGCTGGCTCTGCCCATCTTCTGTCTGGCTAACCACTGGGACCGACACCTTCACATCTACCTCAGCACAGGGTTTGTTTACTTTCGGAGGTAATGGAGGTGCTCTACAATGCCTAGGAGAAGGTGTTTTTTGCGTGTGCACTACAACTGGATCTGGTGAAAGCAAAGAAGGTGTGTTTGCCCCGGAGAGGCTTCTCGAGTCCTGGGGCTCAGCAGGAGACGGGGTCTGGTGCTGAGTGATGCTATCTGTTTGCGGTGTCTCTGTATTGGGCTGGCTTTGGGGCTGCAGACTTATTTTGACCTCCAGAGGTGAGTCAGGCTGCAGAGGCAGTAGGAGAACTGGTCGCTCTTGACCCAGAGGTTTCTTTGGCAGCTCGTCTGACTTGGCTATAAAAGGAAATGGGAGATAGAGAATGCATCAACAAAGGAAAAAAAAAAAAAAAAGATGTATCAGACGAAGAGGGGAATGCAGCTTTACACTGAAAAATAAAGGAAATAAAAGAACACAACTGCACCTGGGGGAGGTTGGTCCAGCTTTTTGCTGCGTAGCTCAGACATGGCAGCCTGTAACTGTTCAACCACCACATCATCAGACAGGAAGAAAGAAGCAGCCAGCTGCTCCTGAAGAAACTCCCTCAGGTCCTCCAACTGAAACTTCTGCAGGCGCTCTGATTGGTCACACACACACACACACACACACAGGGAGAGAGGCGAGTTAACTCACAGAACGGGTGACACTAATCTATAAAGTCAGTCAGTAAACACATGTAACACAACTTTAAAATAAGTATATAAGTGGCCGTCAAGAGAGTAGTCTTGCGAGAAATGTGTTGAGACAATGCTTGTGCAAGCGTCCAATGAAAAGTCGGCTTTCGATTCTTCTCCACAGCAACCGGCCACTTGCATTATGTAAGCCATCCAGTTAGGAGGCAGCCAACCAAGAGGCGGCGTTCGATGTAATCCACAAAGTAACACTCACGGGTATAGCAACAGCGGCCATGGGCATGAAGCTGGTTTCCCTGACTCATTTAGCGCAGCGCGGCACGGAAGATAATTCAATCAGCCTCATACTCACTCTTGTGTAACTTGAGGGTTGTATAAGCCATGGCAGCTAACATCTTCTCTCCCTCCAATATGTAGATATCCCATAAACGCAGGGTGAGGGTGAATGGGGTCTGTTATGTAAGATGCACAACAAGCAGAGAGTCAGTCTGATAAAAAAAAAAAATAATCAAAAAAAATAAAATAAATAAACAACCCCAGATGTGGTTCAAAAGGAAAGCAAGGAAATATGCTGTGATATACTGATTAATGACTGCAGAATACATCTGGGGACTGGATATGAACAGTGAAGATCCGGAGATGGAACATTCATGCAGTTCATGTTCTTTAAACAGCTGAGGAAATCCAAATACTCACTCTGTCAATGAAGCACTGGAGAAACCATTTGGTGGTGTAAATCCCCGTTGTCATCTGCTCCTTGTCCTGTGGGGGCAGGAATTAATGAGGAACAGTCTCTGTGGGAAGTCACTCCTCATAATCTGTTCTCAGTTATAAATCTCATTTTCCAAATAATTCTGACTTAAGAACTCATTGTTTTGCAGTAACATTCTGAACTTGGGCCTTTTGCAACAAAAATTAATCAGATAAAGAGAAATGACCCGATTAAATCAACTGCAGCCCAGGACCTTCTAAGCAATCAATTCGCTCCAGACTTCTCGCAATGGACAGAAAGCATCAGTCAAACAGATGTTGTGTAACTCACCAGGTGTTTCTTCAGCTTAGGCAGCATTTTGGAGAGGATCAGCTCGTGGTGGGCCTGGAAACGATGCAGCTTGGGAAATCCTGGGATGAAGAACCCTAGCACCATGAAAAAAAATAAATGAGCAAACCATAAATGGTGTATGGATGGTGGAGACATTATATTTACAAGTGAAACAGTATTTCTTCTTAAAAGACTTGATCAAAGGCACTTTGAGGAAAAAAAATGAAAAGATCTGTGATGTGATTATTTGCAATCATGTGTGGAGATTTGCAATTTGCAGATCATGCAAACCTTGAGTTATAGGCAGATGGGAGCAGAAGTCACATGTAAGACTGCAACTGAAACGTTCTGTTTTTCCAGAAGCTAAATACTTTGACATTTCCCTTATTAATAAAAGGCCACTTGCAATAAGTTTTTGAGTACAAATGCACATTTAGAGATTTGTGTACACATTCACACATCTGTGTTTACAGATTCTTGTACATACAGTTTAAGCGTTTCACAACTTTCCACACACATTTGCAAATTAAATAGCTGCAGTATTAGCCCCATACATTTCTATCCTTTTTAATAAGAGACAGTTGGTTTATGTCCAAACATTAATCAGCTCTCATATTTTTTTTTGGCTTCATTTCTTCCTGTGTCTCACCGTGCATGGCGTGCTTGCTGTTGGTGAGGAGTTGGGACAGGGCCCAGAAGGCGTCTTCCTCATTCAGGTACATGAGCAAGATGGCAGCGATCTGACTCATCCCCTGGCAGTAGCTCACCTCCTGGGAGAACACGGGATAAGAGACAGGTTCAATTAAACAGAACGAGCAAATGAGAGGAATTATTCATAATTTAATAGAGCACACACACGGGAACAGAGCTGAGAGGAAGAGAGCACCTGAATGTCTGATGTGGTCTGAAGGCAGACTGTGAATACGTGCAGTTATACTGCACATGAGGAGACACAGGCCTACTGTACATGCTACTACCTTATTATAAACACTTTTAACAAGGTAGTTCAAATATTTACTGTAGTCAAACATACTATATTCCCGGAAATGTCATGTCTTCAACTGGAATTACCGCCAATTTGACTCCATTATGATTCATTGATTTACACTAAACAAATCGCCCTTGGCAGGCACAGGATACACAAACCCAGACACACATTTGGTATTTGTCCATATTAAGGCTGATTTATTGTGCAGCTAGAAATGGACACTCCAAAGTACCCTTTCAAGGAAAAACTGTAAATTTAATTGGGGTTACACTGAGGTTAAACTACACATTCTCCACATTCTTCTCTACCATCACATAGGCGAAAGGACAAACACACTCCCCCCACCACCCCCCCCCCATCTCTATCCCTCTCCCTCCCTCTCGCGCTCTCCTACTGACCCAGTTTCTTATGAGCGGTGTGTGAGAATAGGGGAAAAGGAAAAAGGGAACAGCACATGCCCATTTCCTTTGGCTCAAACACCTCTACCACACAGGAACCGACTACACAACCCAATCAGAAAAACAGACCAGGACAGTGTTTGTGTGTGCCGATATGTACTGTGTGTGCATGTATTCATAAAAAACTGTCTTTATATTTTAGTATTTCCATCCACCACAGATTTCATTAATCTTTTCTTATGTAAGAATTAATATACAAGGATTAATAAACATGCATATGTTAAAATATAGGTTACAAACACATATAAATGTGTTGACACAGATAATTCCTGCTTAGTTGTAAAAGCCAGATTTCACCTCATGGAGACAAACTTATGAATGTTGTTAAAATAAAAAGTATGAATCTGTGGTGTCAAGAGAATTGAGTATTTGAGGTACAAAAAAAAAACATGTTTGTCATTTTTTTGATGGTGTATCTTAAATCAAGAAAAGAGGAATATATGTACTGTGTTAATGGCTACATTACAGTATTAAAGTAATTTGTCTTAGTAGTTTGACCTGTAAGTATCAAAGGGGAGCTTAGCCTAACGACGTGAACACTGAGCATGGATGTGGGTTTACTGGTGGTCTGACTGATACGCTGTGTTGCTGTACATCCAGGCAGAGCCACATTCATAAATAAAAGATCTCACCCAAGGCTCTAAACAAGCACAAGCACAGATGGGTTTAGAGTGCCTGGCTTGTTCTTTGCTGTACAGAAATCGAATGCACTTGATGGGCTCACAACTGTTGCGCTGCTGATGTGCTGCATGTACACAAAACTCTTATTATGTAACACGTACTTGGATATGCACACATATAAACAAACTTACCGTGTTGTAGACAGAATAAGCTGCTAGTACGTGAAACAGTGCCTGCTGCCTAGAGACAGAACAGAGAAAACACCAGTTAAAATGAGGATATGATACTTTTGCAACAATTGAGCAAGCTGATAGAGGATGTTGGAATACAGTAGAGTTTATTAAATGAAAATACCCCAAAGCCACATGAGGAATGATTTCTCAAGCTTAAACCACCTGATCCCTAAATTAATCAGCACAGGCAGATTGCAAACAGCTGCAAATATTTCTGGGGAGGCTGACAAACCCTGGCTGCATCATCCTGGTGCTGTCTGTATAAATCTGTGTGTGCGTGTGTGTGTGTGTGTGTGTGTAAATACCTCCCCCTCTATCCAATAGTCCAACACATGACCTTTCCAGCTTTGCCCTTTGAAAAAATGATGTGTAAAAGGACTTCTTTGATTTAGAATTTAATACAGAACACACATTTTTCTGATTTTCTATTTTTAGTGATCAATACAGCACCATCTAAAGTGGAGTTTTTCCTTTAATATGATTTCACATATGTGAGCAGACTGCAATATACGGATGTCAACATCCTCCCCAGGATTTTTGTCACATAAGTTCTTCTCAAGCGTGCAGCTTCTATGACCGTGGGGTTTGCGTGCTGTGTGGCTGATTACATCTGGAGTCTCCACAGTTTCAGACAGTGAACACATGGCAGCCATTGTGTGTGTGTGTGAATGTGTGTGGGGGGGGGGCATTAACAAATATAATGGAGACAGGAGAGGATGTCTGAACTGCAGGCCTCCATAGTAAATACATGTCTTATAGACACTGACAGAGACAGGAAAGGAGCTTTAAATAGCTGTCAGTGTCTCTGTGCGAGTGGGACAGCTGTTGACTTGCAGGGAAGGAGTGGGCAGCCAAGCAGGATGGAGCTGTGTTTTGGTCTGTTTGGAGTCACTGGCTTTGAATCGAAGGGGAAGTACGTTACAAAGAGCAAGAAGAGAGCACTCTGTCACACACTCGGAGACTTAAACCGACTATGAAAGACCAACGGCTTTCACAATCGCAACTGATCCACAATCACCAAGCAAATGCTATAGAGCGTTCAGTGTCTGTGCTTTGAAGGTCACTTAAGGTATGTTTAAATAATTTTCCTATGTATACATTCTGTGTTGTCTCAGAATAACAGTTCGGGCATTGTTATTCTGTACATGTGCACTTGATGTCGGTGCACATTTCTGTATGAATGCCATTTCCTGTGGGGCTTCGTGTGCGCTGACAGGAAGGCTAATAAAGCACAGGGGAGGAAACCACCGCTTTGGTTGTGTTTGTGTATGTGTGTGTGTGTGTGTGTGTGTGCTGCCTCAAGGTTAAGGCCACAGGCCACACCATGCAAGAGACTTAGCAAAGGCAAACCTGAACATGTGAGGTGACGAAAGAAACAAAAACAAGAACTTCGGACAAAAAGGGTTAAAGACGTTTGTTATGAAAGACAACGGTCAGGGTAGTATTCATATGATCCACAGGAACATCATTTGCTTAGATAAACGCCCAAACTCTGCAGATATTCAAATTACTCACTGCTGCTACCATGACTCTTTTAGGTGGCAATGATGTAACAGTGTAAAGAAAGGAATGAAGAAGTCATACTGTATCAGGAATATTTATAGAGCCACTTAGTCATATATTACTACTCAATTTAAGTACCTAAGGTCATAATGTTAATGTGTGACACATTATTGAATGTTATACTATTTTAGTGATTGAGCCTTTTGCTGATAGAAGTCAAGGACTCACTTGACTCCAAAGCGGTCCATGAACATGATGTGGTTCCTGAAGGTCCTGTTGACATCTAAGTCTATCTGTTTGATCTCCGTGGAGTGGTTACGTGCCTGCAGCTTCATTTTCTGGTGGTTGGAAAGAAAAAAAAAAAAAGTTACAAAAACTAGGTGAGAATTTGCCCTTTCACAGTGACCACATTGTGGATGGGAAACGTTTGACAGTTTTAAGATTCATACCTCATACTTTCCCTTGTTTTCTTGTTTGACTTTCTCTACGTCCAAAAGCAAGGCCCAGGCCTGGCCTCTCAGCTGGAGAGGGATGCCTTTATACACACGCTTCACCAACTGAAACACATGCGAGACAGACGTATGAGCAGACGTGAATACTCTCCGAACATAAAGAGACAGTATTCACCACAACAACCAGAGTGAAGAGGCAGAGGGGTCACATCTAAATGCTGCTTTATAGGGTGTAGCCTTTATAACCCTCTTGATTGACAAGGACTCATCACATGCACTTATGTTCTTCCTTCAACTGTCTAGACCAGAGAGAAGGGAGGGATAATGGAATGAGCTGTGCTTAAAAAGGGGAATGGAAAACAGTTTATTAACAGAAACGGAAATAAAACATCACGTAAATGAGTAAGAGAAAAAGGGGAAGCAAGGGCTAAATGTATACAGTATGTTAGTTTGTCTGAGTGTGTTTGATGAGTTACACACCTTTTCACTGTTCCTATACTTGTCCCAGTTCTTCACCATCTTTACCCATTTCTCCACTCGCTCGATCTCCTGCTGCTTTTGCTGGGGAGAGGAAAGACGGATGTGGTTCAATGCATATGTGACGGAGCATAAACATCACATCCAAGGGCAAAATCTGGACTCGCTGTGCAGCAAATAAAATACGTACCTTCTCTTCAAGCACGCTGGGTGTTGGCAGCTCTTCCTCACTGGAGAAAAAAAAACACAGAAAGTATTATAAATAGGAACATAGAGTGGATAATTTAAGTCATATAAGACATCATCATAATGTGGGGAAAAAGAAGCAAGATGAGGGAGAGAAAGGGGAAGAGATAAACTGGATACAACTTCTACAAGGAAGCTGTTAAACCTCAAAGCCCTTTAACTTACTGCAGGAAGCCGAAGCGGTCAGTGACTTTATAGATGCTGAAGTCAGCATCCTCCCACGGGTCAATTTTGACACCCTCTTGCCTGCCCTGAAACATCCACATATCATAATCCCATTAGAAAATATTGTATGCAAAAATAAAACAGTTAAAAATGTACTTAAAATGGAACTTAATTGTATAGTTTTACATGTATTAGAGGCAGAGCTGGGGAAACTGTGAAAAAGTACATTTCAAATCAAAATGTTTGGTCCAATTGCAATTAAAACTATGTTAAACAACTAAAGTCCTTGTCCTCTCATTCACATGCGGTTGTCTTGTTTTACTATTCCAAAGGGTGCAATTGAAAGTGTTTTAATTCCAATTCACGGACCACACGCAAACATTCATAGTCACTGTTTCGTTCATTGATCATTCCTAGTAATCCTATTTCCACTGCCTGTTGGTAACAAATCTATTCTGAGAGTTCACACATTTCAGGCACCACTCAGGGCCTCACTGAACAAGAAAGTCCATCAACTCCCCTGCTTCAGTGTGCTAGATACACCTGAGCTACCCTTCTCTGAGTAAATATTATGTTCCAAAGGATTTTGATTTGACTTTAGAGATCTGATCCTCTTTATGATGAAGGCTTTCAGGAGCTATGGTGCACTGTCTGCTCCTGATATTTGGCAGTAGTTGAAATCTCTCCATAAACAAAGCTACGCAGTGCAGGGAAATGCTCATCTGTGTAGTTTCCACCAACCATGACAATTAGTCAACTGATATGTTACACAACCTTAAGCGCACAATCATCATTAGTGAGGCCATCATCATTAGGAGATGTCCTATGCAAACACTTACCTTGTCATATTTGGAGATGATTTCAGTGCGTTCCTCTGCTATCAATGTGTCTATGTCCTTCTTCATGTCAAAATCTGGCAGGAAGCAGACAAAACACAAAATGTTGTAAATAATCATTCGAAAAATTGGGCTAAACCATTTTAATCTCAATTAATTGACAAGATATTGTAGATTAGTGATGCACTGCAGGTTGTTGGTGTATGTGTGAAATATGGAGAGGGTATGGAGAGCTGATCACCTATGTTAGCTACAGAGCAGTGCTAAGCTGGCAGGATTTCAGTGTGCTGCAGAAGGAAACATCAGCAGGGTTGAGAATTGATCATTACGAACAGCCCATTAATGCTCTAGTCAGTCTCCAGACAGGTTTGCTACTTTGGGATCAATACTTTCAAACTAGAACCCCTGTAAAAAAGTAAGTAAAAGAAGACAATGTACAGAATGTTGTTCTGTGTCATTTCTGGGCTATTTGAGGGTTAATCACAAGCAGACAGTCACAGTAGGCCAGTGGATTATAACAGGCATATATGAAGTGTGTCACAGAATGACAGTCATGGGACTTCATGTTTATAGTATGTGTGTGCGTGTATATGTACAGTATACAGTCATTTTTGTCTCTGCCTGAGTGCACAGTCGCGTTGGAAGACAGCAACAGGCTGTCTTGAGCCCATGATGAAAGAAACAGAGAAGGGGACAACTGAGGCCAGAGCCCTCAGATGCGGCTGGAGCCTCTTCCCCTCCCTCTTTCTCAAAGTATAACCCCTACCTGACCCCAGTCTGCCCCTTTAAGCCTGCCTCTAGCCTTCCCTGGCCTGATGTGCTTTGGCAGCGTGGCTCGGCTGTTTAGCAGCTGTCAGGGCCGTATAATCGCCCGAGATAGAACAGCCTCAACATTCGTTTGTCAGATCAGCATCTCAGTATGATGTTTAAATATGAAGAATATGCGAGCTATGCCTAGCAGGCACAGTGGATGAAAGGAGATAAAAGAAACACATTCAAAACCCGGGCCTGTCACACCCTTTGAATATACTTCAGGCTTTAAAGCATCAGGGTTAAGAACCACCCTGTTAGTATCTGGTGTTTATTTTAAGCAACAGGTTAGACAAGAAGGCCTTTGTCATGCTGTCATGGGACAAATACCCAAGCTGGGAAAACTAAAATCAAAGTATTCAAACAGACAGGAGAGGAAATAAATGTATTCTGGTGTTACTCTAAAAGAAATATAAGTGAAACAGACTTTAAATAGTTTCATACGGCAGGTTAAGGCAATTTAAATATAAAATTAACTTTTTATAATTGTGTCAGTCTAAAACTAAACTTATATTTACTTTAAACCCACTCAGTGACACTATAAGGAACAATCTACAGGCTAGCCCATTGCTACAAATGCAGTCCATTGAGGAATACTTTCACTGATGCTTGACAGCATGTGTAGCCAGCTGAGGCCTCGGGCAGTACACTATGTCTGGCATGCCTTGCAGCAACAGGTGTGATGCCACCTGCCACGTCACACAAAGACCCTTTAACTTAAGACCCTTATGCCTCACGCTGACAAGGAGACATTTCTAATGAAGCAACGTGTCATTTCTCCAACGTAATTTACATCATGATATCAGAACGGTGGGCACACTGATAGGTGGCAACGCATCAAATTTCAAGATGCAGTTTGTTTGTGAGTATGCACACGTACTCAAATATCATGTAGGCCACTTGGTGTCTCTTTCACCATATCTCTACACTCACAATCTACTGCCTAATGAAACTGGAAAACTGTGAATTGAATTTTAAAAAAAGTAGATCTGCTCTGTACACCTATTTTAAATTATGTAAGAGCCCAACCCATCTGCTTCTCCTACAATCAGGACAAATCATTAAATAAGTTAGTACTGATGTGTTATTTCCTTTTCATCAGGTGCCGTGTCTGTCAGCCCAATCTCCAAAACCGCAGCGGCAGCATCCTGTCTTCTCCGTTAAAACAACAGCTGAGCCTCTAGTCTAACAGGTGGTCAGTGAAACCAGACCACTGAACAAATGGACTGTCCTTTTAACAATTTTCCCTTTCTCGTCCATTCCCGGTCAGGCTATTTTCAGTTTTTTTTGAGGTATCAGCATATTTTTCCTGAACAGTTGAGTAAGCTGTCTGCAAGGTGGTGCTATTAGCCCTTCTCTCACCTTGTCACAGGATAAAGGAAGACTTGCCCCACTGGAACTTTAGATGCATGCTTCATTTAAAATTTAAAGGTGAGAAGGCTTGAAGAGGAAATGAAAGGTGAAATTTGTAACTTGCTGAGTTGATGTAAAGGTTGTAAAAGCCTAGTTAGAGCCTGTTTGTGTCAGCTGTTCAACCAGCTACTCCAAAACCTGGAAAATATGACTAGCAAACTGTTGCATATTACACAATTTAACATTGTGTAAAACGCAACACTTTTAGTGCACCTGCTCAGTTATTTATACTTGCATTGTCAATCTGGACAGGTACAACCTGACAAGTTGAACATTTCTCAATATGAAGGGCATGTCTAAATAAGCATAAACAATGTGGCAGTTCTTGTTTTTATAATAGATGACACATGGATAGTACTAAAAATATATTCATTAATAAAAAAAATTGGATATCATGCAAACCTTATGATCATGGCTGTGTTTATGCTACCAGTCGTCATCCTCATTTCCTTTTTTGGCTACAATTTTCACAGATGAATGAATTTTCAACATGGTCACACATGACTAGTAAGAGTTGTGAGAAAAACATGATTAACTCCAACGCCCTAATCCGGAGCCAAACTGAGATGTTTTTCATCCATGCTCCACGTGGGGGATTGTGAGCTGTTTTTTTAATCACTGTCCACTGAGTCAATTTGTGTAAACGCTCCGTTATGCTTCATCTTTAGGTTCCAGCTGCTTACTTCCTGTGTTGAGTCTCCGGACTGCTGATAGTATTGTTTAAGGGTCAGGAAGAAAAGGAAACCAGTGACTGCCACTCCTTCAACAACAGGTTCAATCAGAACCACAAGAAGAGTGTGACAACAAAATGGGTCTTCCTCCAACCAAGGAAAACTTTTTTTTTTTTTACTGACAAAAGCCTCAAATTATCCATACTTGGGTGTTTGGAGTCAGCAAGACAGATGTGAGTAATACCACAGGATGGTCAGTTCATGTTAACACTGCTGGTATTTTGCTTGTGAGTCACCACACAGCTGAGGCCCACCTCAATGGGCGTTCTGTCAAAAAGCATTACATCTCAGGGGATAGTTCAAAAGAAATTTACTTTGAACAGCTCTTTTCAAGTGGTGACTAGAAAGGTGGCTAGCTGGGGTGGGAATCAGTGACTAAACATGAGAGAAGGTCACTGAGTGGAAAAGAGATCGAACAAAAACTAAAACATCACACCTTGGGGGTGTACAGTTAGTAGGAGTGTGTAGTCAGTTGGAGTGTATAAAAAAAGAAGACAGAGAGAAAAAGATAAATTAAGAAGCAAATTATTTATAGCTTTAAAGAGACTTTCTGCTTGGTACATTACAAGCTGAAAGTGTGAGCTGGGAGTTAAGTGTACAGACACAACAAGGTACTGTATTCACATCTTTTAAAGAAAAACAGAATAATAATCCTTCCACATATATCTCAAAATGTAGGCGGAGTGAGGAAGAGGTGGTGAGAAAATGGTAAGTGGGCTAGTTTAAGCAGTGGGTAGACAGTGGGAGAAGAGAATCACAGGTAGTTGAAGAGACGGAATAAACTGCAGTAAGAATCCACTTTCCTGTATGGCTACATTTTGATAACCTGGTTGCTTACAGGATACAAGACTTTGAGCCTGGTGACATAATTTCCTGTTGTGACATAGAGCTCTAAATCTAGCTTGCATATTTAAGCACTGAGTGCACTGTTGTAACCACAAACAGTTTGCAAAGCGCTCTGAATCACATCTAGCTAATTACATGGTTGTAAGCGGGGATGCGGCTGTCAAAACGCCTTTTATTGATTTATCATCAAAATTCCCTAGCTCTAAATGTATGTCATCTTCTGGCTGTGTTCAGCCCAGGTACGAACCACATCTCCTAAATTGTCATTTATAAAGCTATCAGACTATCAAGAAGCAGAATTATTAGGACAACTGTATTACAGGGAATTAGGGAGACCCAAACAAGCCTATGAGTGTCTCATTTAATGAGATAGTCAAATTTAACATTGTTATTCTTCTGTATTTTGTTTATTTTTACTCTGGTATGATGAATGCACAAGTCCTCTTACATATTACTACTTTTTCTTGATCCATGATCATCTCTCTTTTGGTCTATAATCAATCTTAATCTAAGCAGCAGTCAGATTTAAGGCAGAGGATTATACTAGAGCAGATTCAAAATGTCTGAGATTAGGAGAAGTCTGGCAGCAGTAAACTGTAAACTGTAGGACCCTGGAAACTCTGAGTGAGCTACACTGGACTGATATACTATATGTAGATAAAAAGTCACATTTACTCACTTTTTTTTAACCATTTAATATTTATCTCAGCACTCTGTGCACTCTCCACTATTTGTATCCTGTTTACAGTCCACAGAAACCTGTATATAGACATTCCTTGTGTATCTTTCTGAAGATTGTTGTGTGTGAATACATTGAGAGCCACTAAACCGGAGACAAATTCCTTGTATGAGTAAACATACTTGGCCAATAAAGATGATCCTGACTCGGATATATGTGTGTGTGTATATGTGACATCTTGAGCTGAAACCACTGAGTGAAACTACATCAGGGTGTGGAACGTTTACAGAGGGCAGAGATAAGCCGAGCTGAAGTCACTAAACTGGAGACTTCAACCTGTTTCATCTCAACAAATTGTGGTCATTGCTGTTGTTCACTGAAACCGCTACAATAAGAAGCTTTCTACAGATGTTGCACTGAAACTCCAAGGGACACATTCACCCAATACTCAGAGCAGATAAAATTTTTCACAGTGCATCCTCTTTGTGGCACGCAAACCCTCTCCCAAAACTGCTGATGGCACGATGAAGGAGACGAGGACAGATGCTTTTTTTTTTTTTTTTTTAAACCACTGGATGATTAGTCTGTGTGGTCAGCCAAAAGACAGCTAGCTCTGCAGGAGGACAAGCTAGAGCCATGGACTCATTCGACCTGGTTAACCTCACAAAGCACACCCCCATACCATGCCTTGTCTATCTATGCCATCTATTATCAGCCTGTGTTATAAACCATCATCTGTCCTTCACAGGCTTGCTTTACCTCATCCGGGGGTCTGAAATTACCAACCACCTAGTGCCTTGAGGCAACTACTTTAATGATTCATAAATGAAGGATTACTAAAATGTTAGCTTTTCTCTTTCATTCTACAAAGACCTATACTTGAGATTTGACATCATTAAAGAATGCACAGTGGTAGATCAAAGGGTTTTTCCTAATCTAACAGACAGCCAACAGTTAACCTTACCACATGCCTTTCATTTGTGTGATTGAGTCCTTCTTCGTCCTAAGTATACCTAAATCCCATGACATCCAAGTTTCTCAATGAGTGATTGCACAGGGCTAGCATCTATACAAAACACAACACATTAAATGTACTGCTTTTGCAACTTTGGTGGTTTTATGCATCTTTTGATTTAGGATTAGATATGGTATTAATTTCAGTAATTACTGCAGTCATTACTACTACTTATTATAATATTAAACTCCAAAGCATGTCTTGTAATGCAGTCTATGTTATTATCCCTGTCACTACATGACCTTAATACTGTGAATCTGGAGAGCAAGCATACCATTTCCAGTTCAGGGAGAGAAGGAGGCTAACAAGCGACCACATGGCTCTAATTTCCACATGAAGAAGTCTGAAGTCCCAGATGGTTACAGAGCTCCAGATTTTAATGGGTGTCAGACACACAGTGTGTAAGCATGCATGAGTCCAAAAGAAGCAGAAAATGAAAGAAAGCAGAGGGAGAGATGGTGATCAGTCTGAGACGGGGTTTCTTGATTTCTGTATAGGTCAGCAGGTATGAAAATGAATCTGAAATGTCCTATTTGAGTTAATGCTTTCTTTCATGGATGTATTAGTTTTCTTTGTGCTCCACTGTGGAGATGATGTGCGGGAAGTTTCCATGTTAATGATACAGCAGCTCCTGTTTCAGGTTCACATATTCCTGCCACAGACTGCAGTCAAGTTCACCCTCAACAGATCTTTTGTTCACAGTAAAGAAAACGGTCCTCAGGAACTCTTAGGCAGACTAGTTGGGCATATTGGTCTTTTGTTAATTTCTTCTTAACATAACACAGATTTGGCAGTTTTAAAAAATGAATGTAATGGAGACGCCTGGAGCCTAGGAATATCACTAACTCACCCCACAGGAAATCTAAGAAGGCTGGTACGAGATGTTCAACAGCCGTCTAGTTCTTTAAGGGAAGGTATGGAGTTACAGTAGAGTTCCTCAGACTGGATAACTATATGCTTCAGGCTCTAGTGAAAGCCAGAGAGTGATTCAGTATGAGCGCATAATACACAATTACGTGGTATAGAACAAGTTGTACAACTCAATTTTATCTTGTTTGCCATCTTCAAGCATGTTGCACATAATGACCAATCATTACATTCAAGGCATAAGCCCAGATGCTTCAATACCATCTGCACCCTCCAGAGACATAACAATGATGAAGGTGTCAAAGCAGTATTGCTACCAAACATGTGCTTTGCAGGTGTGATGGTGCATGGACAATGGCCAATTGTCTACCTTTTCCCCAGTGGTTTCTCTCAGGACTTGTACTTAATGGCTACTGACTCACAAATAAAGCACGGCAGTGTGCTAACTTAATCTATTCTTTACTGGGTTGAAGCGACCACTGAGACCATGTAAAATAGGTAATCAACTTAAGAAAAGGGAGAAGAATGATACCAAATTAGGCCAAAGAGAGAAACTGTAACTGCTGAGAAGCCTTGACGACTGGCCACAGTCTCCTTAACAAGAGATTCCTTGTCTTTCTTGCTGTCTGAGCCTCTCTTTCCCCTGTCTCCCTCAGTTTCTTTTGTACAGCTGTAGAGTTTGTGTTTACGCATAGAAAATAGCAGCGACACAGAGACTGTGTGACCCAGGAGCAAAAAAAAATCCAGAGCAAAGGGACTAGGGAAAAAGCACAAGGCTCAGAATAGCTTTATGTCCCCAAGGGGCTTTTCTGTCCTGCTCCGCTCTGTATTACCACTGTCACTCTGCCTTATCGTTTTTCCAAAGCTGACCACACAGAACACAGATTCGCCAATAACACTTACCACCCCAAACTACCTAACCCTTTCCACATCTTAACAAAGGAAATAACAAGTTGGACACTACGGAAGGGGGCTCTCTTTCACCTCACCGCGCATCTGACCCCAGCCTGAGAACTGGTCTTTGCTATCTTAGGATTACCTGGGGGAGGGTGGTGGGGTGTCTAAATATAACAATGACTGCACAAAGTTCTAGATGCTGGAGTGGCGGGCCAGCCAGGGAGAGGCCTTGTTTCCCAGAGTGGCAGCATGTTTTGGAGGGGTGGTATGAGGAGGACAGGAATGTCAAGGGAACAGTGTTCATAAACACGAAACCACAGGACCCGGCTAAGAAAGCCACATTCTCATAAATGGATCCTCTTCCTGGCAAGGATGGAGTCATAATACAAGCAGTGAACCCAGAGGAAAGCACTCATCCAGAGTTTAAACAACTAGGACTATTACATTATAAACTAGTGCCATTCTGTTTTGTAAACTATGAATATGAAGTTGAAACATCATTAATGTGCGGCTAATAAATGCACAAGGGAAACGCACGATGTTTAGGGATATTATGCAACCTCATGCAAACTGTAATGCTATACTTAAACTCCATCTCCTATCTAACCATTTTCAAAAATATCCTAACAAACTCCACAAATCTCTCTGCAACCTCTTCACATACACCTAAATCCAGTGCCCTGGTCAGCCACAATTTTTACTGTTTGTATATGACTACACTGCACCACACAGCACTATTTCTTTTCAATGCCAAACAGATTAAATAATTCAAGAGGGTGAACACATACAGAGCATGTTACCCAATGAGAAAGGCCCAATGAGGACCAAAGTCAGCTGGTCTCAAGTCAAAAGCTAAGCAGACTTCAGACAATCTTATATTGGAAGGGAATGATTAGACAACAGAAGGAGGTTAAGTATTTGGAGCAAAAACAAATTTGAAGTGGCATCTGCAAAAGACACAAACTAGAATAGGGAAATTCCAAGATAGCCCAATTTAGCCTTTATACAAATGCCAAAGACAAACAACTATGTGGGCCATTATCCCATGGAACCATCACTCAGTAGAGCAGCAGTTTTCAGCCTGAGTGACAATCTATTACAACAGTAGTGTGACCTCCATTTCACAGATGACAGCCCAAGGAAAAGATTTGGTTAATTTATGGACAAACTAGCTCATGCAAATGCAGCTTTGGTTTCTGGCAGATTACTCGACGTCCCAAATGTAATCAACCAGCATGTGACAGTACAGTATGTTTATCACTTTGTGTGGCAGGTTGGGCTGCAACCAATGGTTATTTTCATTATCAATTAATGTCAGTTTTTAAAATAAGTGATTATTCATTCAATAAAATGTCAGGAAAAAGTGAAAAATCACAATTTCCCACATCCCAAGGTGACATTTCAAATAGCTTGTTTTGCCTGATCAACAGTCCAAACCCAAAGATATTCAATTTACAATGATAACACATTTTAAAGGTTTAGCCAGTAACACTTTTCTTTGCATTTTTCTTAAACAATTGATTGACTATTAAAATTGTTGGCAACTAATTTTCTATTGATTGACTGATTATTTGTCTAACCATTTCTGCACTATAGTGGCAATTATAATCAGCCTAAAGGCAAAAAAGGCTTCTATGCATATCAAACAACTAGAGCTGGGTGATAAATTTACACAATAGTGTAATTGCAATTGCTTTAACTGAGTAAAATGAAAAATAATGCTTCTACTTAACTGACCATCATAACCACATTCTTTGTCTTGTGGATAAATATCCTATGAAAAGTGCAAATTATTATCATTATCATCATCATAGTGGCAGTGTGAACATCCAAGTATTAGGTCAGAAATATCACGTGCATAGGGGCTGTTCTGTTTGCATGTTCTCCTCATGTTTGCAAGGCTTTCAGACGTGCAGGTTTGGTAAAGTGGAAATTCAAAATAGCGCATAGGTGTGAATATGAGCATGACGTGTTTGTCTCTTTAACATAGTGCTGTGACAGGTTGTACTCTTGCTTTCGGCCCAATGGGTGCTGAGACAGGCTCAAGGCCCCTGTGACCGTGAACAAAATAAGAAGTGATGCAGACATAGGCTAAACTTCCAAGACATCTAAAGAGAAAAAACTGAAACTCTGAAAAGACATTTCAGAGTTGCTAAAGCCTTCCTGTCTTTTTTTAATGGTTGGCAAAACACTTCACTATCTGGTGCGTTTTGTGACACCCGGCATTGAGCCTTTGACGTCCATCATAAAGCCGCCATTCAGGCAGACAAAAAGGCTATTGATGCCTCTCCACTGAAATAATATCACCCCAACAGAATACAATGAAAGCTGCTGACTGAAAAGAGCTATGAGAGAATGATAGATGAACATTGAATTTGGTCTCAAAGTAAAACATAATTTCAATAAACGATTAAACTTAAAATGTATGTTTTTCATCAGATGCAAGTTAAAGAGTACAATTTGTTAGCAAAATCATATCTTAACTGATTATTCGCAATGCTGTTGCTGCCCCGAAGCTTTGATCCAGGAAAGAAATATACATCAATGCCTTCTGATACGTTGAGGTAAGATAACTGGAGCGTAGTAGTACAGTAGAACAGTAGAAAAATGACAGAGAGGCAATCACTATCTTTGAGTGTACCAAAAAAGCCTGCTGACTGAGGCCCATTCACGGGCACAAAATGAGGAATCACATGCTCTGCCTCGCACGTGGCTCACATCCTTGGCATCGGAGAGGGCAGTCAGATCACTGTTCAAGAGCACATTCAAGTGCTTGAAAGCGTTCTACAAATAAAAAGTTCTGTTTGCACGCATTTTTTAAAGTCGAACCGTGCAGCTGCAGCCTTTCAAATATCAGGCTTCTCCAACAAAGCACAAAGTTACAGATTTTCACCGACTTGGTGAAAGCATATAAGAAACCCATCATGTCAATATTACCACCTTTTTGGGATGTCATGCCCTAGTTGTAAATGGGCATCACAGTGAATTTGATTATTTAATCTGTGGCAGAATGGATTATCTACCATTAGTAGATGGTTGACTCATGACTTGAAGTTAATAACCATCTGAGGAGTAAGAACACAGAGCAGAGAGAGGGACACAATGAAAGAGAAAGAAATACTGAGGGATGGTTGAAGGGGCTCTCACATGCTACTCATCACACAAAAGTAAAGTAACAGTGCAGTGACCTTGCTAATATAGGGCTTCCTCCTCAAACCACAAGCAGGGTGAAATGAAACAAAATGTGATGCATACATATCTATGCATGCTCAGACTAAAGGCTTAAAATAAGCAAGTATAAAAAAAATGCGTCTCTTTATCTAGCCATGCTATAGACCTATGGGCCTATAACTGTGCATGTACAGCCCAACAAAAAAGAAATCATTGTTATAAAGAAGCCTCTAGATAACAGTGTGTGGACTGTAGATTTTGCAGTCATAGGTATGCATGCACACAGACACACACCAAGCCATTCACATCAACATATTTACAGTATCTGTCTGTCGTGTGTACAACTACAACTACTCAAAAAAGTGAATGACGGTGCATATTTAAAACGGGGGAAATGGCTAAAGAGAGCAAAATGCACATCTGCTACGTTACATTGAAAACCAAAACACAAAGAGGGGGTTTGGAGGGGGGGGGGGGGGGGGGGGATGACAGTAAAACAATGAGCACCAGACATCTGGCAGAGGATGAGAGCTTGATCCTGCTGGAGATCTTTCAATCAGATTGTCTGTAACCTCCCCCACTCCATATGAACCAGTGAGACACCCAGTTAACCTTCTAATGGGGACCACGCATGGCATGACATTGCATGACATGACACAGACCGGTCACTGGCCTACTTCTGAATGCTGGAGCATCTGTAGTCTGTATAGTGGGCTACATGGGGTAAAACACTAGTCTCCACTGGCAAGAACTATGGCTCCATTTAGGATTGAATACACTTGCCCTGTTACTTGGATCACAACTACCTGTTTTTGAAACTTGTCTCTCACCTGCTTTGTAAATAAATCAAAATGGAAGCAAGGATGTCAAGACTAAAACAAAGAGATAATTGGCTTCATAAGCAGACATCGCAACCAAACAGTAAACATATAGCTGTTTGTTGGAGTGGATAACCAGGAGATGCATAGAGAGCCGTACCCATCATAGACATATTTCTCACTATCCATTTAGCAGCTGGAAAGCCCATGAAGAGTAATGCCAAAACAGAAATTCCCCAAAGAGAAGCGGTCATTCACTGTTCAACAAACCCTCTGTGGTTAGCCATCTACTCTAACAGTAAATGGTATCTCTTCTCAGAAGAAGAACCAGTATGAATCTTTCTATAAAAACCATGTGTACATGGGAGCACAGCTGTACACGCATGACTAGCCATTACAATTATTGTTTCCTTTATTGTTTTTTTAGCGGATTAGCCGAGTTGTAAAGACACAAAAGGACCAGATAAAGACACCCAGGCGACAAGTATATTGGGCCACACACATACTAGCATCTCCAGTGCTAATAATTGTGAAGAGAGTAAAGACTAAATAGTGTATCGGGGGACGCTAAAGGTTCAGTAGTAGTAAACCCCGTCGTCGCTTTGCTTACCTTTCGGAGTGACTTCCCTTCTTCTTCTGCGCTGTACCTACAGTTACAAACTAAACCCACTATTCTCATTCTCTCCCTCGGCTGTCCAGGGAAGCCAAACGCTGCCGCTGTGCTGAAGGCTTGTCCCCGACTGTCGACTAGCTTCACCGGCTGAACTCGATGCTGGTCAGACGGACTAATAACCCTCCAGCCCAGCTCCTCATGCCGCGAGCTGGCTGCAGCTGTCTGGCATCCAGTACACTACTGACAGCACGACGCACGCGCACGAGGGGAGGGAGGGAGACGAGCCTCTCGCGGAAAGTTAAGCCAACGGTTTCGTGTTTGATGAATAGGAGCTGACCATAAAGACGGTAAGCAGTTTAAAGCTTTGTCCAATACGCTAAATTCACACAATGAGGGAGCTTCATTTCCTTCTCCTCATCTTGCATAGTAAGCTGCGGTTTATGCTAGCTGACAGCAGAAATCTTTCTAATGTGATGACTTAACGCTAGTTGAATGACGGTTAGTTGGCTGCAACGTTAGCTTGTTTTAGCTTGACACATTCATATTATTTATGTATTTAGTAAACACATAACAGGGTTTTAACGTTAAAAAAAGTAGTTACAAGCATATTCATTGGATAAATAAATAGTTTGACAACAAATTGTCATCTTGCGCCCTCTGTTGGATAAAAAGTAGACATACAGGTGATGCTGGGATATTGCCAGTCAATGGATTTTGCCGCTGGTAGATTATCTGGATCTAGCTTGATCTGTTTTGTTTGTAAAGGCTTAAAATAAAGCAAGATTTACTTATGACCTTAATCACAGGTTATATTATGGCCTAAATCTGGACATCAACCAAAGAGTTATTTTTCCTTTTCAGATTGTTTCATTTGAAGTATTTGTGGGCACCAAAGAGTTGAACATATCTTGTATTTCACAAGGAAAAATCTAAATAGATATTTATAATAGAAAAAAAAGTAGAAAAAAAAACAGAAATATATGTTTTTGTTATTCATCCCATTAATCATCTTGTGACCCCATATATTTATCTCCGGACCACTTTGGACCTCTGATCTAGACTGCCAAAAGTGGTTCATTAATGACACATTGGTTACAACAGCAGATAATGTGCAGATAATAAGCTGGTAAGAAACCGAAACTTTCTGTTTTACTAAAAAAACAGCATCAGAAGTCATCAGGAAACAATTGCAACAATACCTCTGTCCTTTTCTTTTTTTGGCATAATTCTACTCTTAAATACTTTAAATACCAGTGGGTCTCCTGGTTTGTGTTAAACTACAGTATGTTGCCTAATAAAGCTGTGATGATCATGGCAGGTGACACTTTCAGGGATGAAAAACTAAAAGGGGGTATCTTCAGGGCCTCAATGGCAGGGACTCACATGCGGTTTCTAGTATTTTTTGTTATGGAAAAACAATTACAGTAGGATTTTTTAAAAATATCCTACAAGTAAAAATTGGAATTTAAAAGTGCCTTCAAGTACAATAGTAGTAAAAATATTTAACAGATGTAGCCTTGCACTCCTGACATTGTCGGACTTACAATGGACAGTTAAAAAAAGGATCCAAATCAATGCATTATTCTTCCTTGTCAAAACCTGGTGCATACATTACCCACAATGCAACTCCACTCTATTCTCTGGACTGTATAGATTTGGTTTGCCCACTAATGCAGGCTGGAGACACTAGCCTCAAGCAGAGATCAGGAGAGAGCTACAGAGTTCGGTTAATCTCACTTAATAACTCCACAACCACAGATTGTTTTCATTTTCAAACTTGTAGCCTTCAGACTACATATGTTATCAGACTTTGCACAGCTCCCTCTGGAGTCACAAAAGGCTTTATACAATTTTTTCACATATGCAGTAGTACTTCCCAAGATCTGTAAACAGACTTTGATGTGCAAAATTGGGGGAGTAACCCTTTAAAATGAGCCAAGTTGAAAAGCCGGCTTTTCCTTTTCTTCCAGCTATTTCAGATGTATTTTACTTTTCTAACCACTTGGTATATTTTAACAGTGCAGTGTTACACCACATATATGTGGCCTGTTGACAACACTTAAAAGTGTTTGTAGTCCTAAATGCAAAACAGTTGAATCTTTCAACCTATATGTCTCTGTAACTGTAAATGACCTCTACTGCAAGTTAGTGCTTTTCACTCTCAATCACTATGAATTCAAATCATGCAATTGTTTGAGGTTATGACACAAACATGTAAAAAACAGATGCAATGCAATTTAATACAAAACAGAAATCTGTCATCTGAAAGTTGCCTCAGTCTTATTGGCACAATGTGCACCAGTGCCCAGCTGAGCCTCAATGTAAATTTAGTCCTGCGTTGCTTTTTCTTCAGTTCTGTTCGGGTTGTCGGTGCTTCACTTGAATAGAACAGAGCCACTGTTAATGTTATTAGTAACACCTGTGTGTTTCCTACCATGACAAGTCAAAGGCTGTGTCTGAAATCACTCTCTCATTCATTCATTCATTCACTACTCCCTATATAATAGACACTCAATAGTTTACTCAGTAGTGAGCAGTAATTTGAGATTTTGGACACTTTCTAACCATTGTCATTGTGCATCATCACTGTCAGCTGTAGAGTTTCACAATGGAGATTTTCACATTAATAAAATGTAACTCATCGCATCGTGGTATTTTTAGCAGCAAGTAGTTTACATGCCATGGACACTACTTCTTTTGTTCCATTGTTGATTTTTTAGGGCAGTAGTGGATACAGTGGACGCTCAAATAAAATGGCAAAAGGTAAATATAGTGCACTATATAGTAAAAAGGGAGTGATTTTAGACACTTTGGCCAAATAGACCTTTTTCAAAGCAGACATTTTGACTTGTAGCAAAAAAGCACAGGTGTTACGAATAACATTAACGATGACTCTGTTCTACAGAGGTATCCCAAGTATGCAAAGAATGATGAAGAGTGAGAGCATGAGCCAGCAAGCATAATACCAGGGAAATCACTCAGGTGTTTCCAGTTATTGTGGTTTATTAGTCGTCTTTTTGGAGGTTGAAGTTGGTGGAGCTATGTTAGGAGCTTGCTGAGGACTAAATAAATCAGAAAATATTCACATATGAGAAGCTGGAATCAGAGGACATTGGACATTTTTTTCTTAAAAAAAACGAATCGCTGCAGCTTTACAACAGAACTAACAGGAGCGTCAAAAAGGGGGCTGCAAAGCATGGTATGGGAAGCTCGAGTGGTGCTGGGCCAAAAGTCTTGCCCAACACCGCAGGAACAGAGGAAGGGGATAGGTATTTTTTAATTGGGGGAAAAAGCTGGAAAAGGATTTAAGTAATTAATAACATCAGTAGTGGCTGAGTTTCATTTAGGTGTTGCAGTTCTATTATTGTGCATACTGACTCACTGGCACTGATATATTTTTTTTTATTCATTACGCAACTCTTCCTGGAACTTTTTGTTTGTACAACCAAGTACGACACTAATGCAGAGAGGCTGTCTGAAAATGTGTGCCACGATCCCCATATTTAAACAATATCACGTCTCTCCCCTTTATTACAGCTGACTTTTCACCCTGACTTCAAGTGTGGCTGTTCAGAGCAGCTATGAATACTCTCACCTTTTGATATGGTTGGACAACATTGAATGAACTAGTTCATGTGTAGCTTACCTGGGCCTTACTGGTATGCCACTTGAATGGAACAGAGCCATCATTAATGTAATTACATCCACCTCTGCTGTGTAAGGCCTTGCCTGCAGTGCAGAAAGCCTATCGGACATTCCAAATTAGGGGGAAAAAAAGGTCTAATTATCCAAAAGTGTAAACAACTGTGTGGATGTACCATTGTGCAGTTAGCACGTAAGGGCTTTAATTGTTATGGCATAAAAGTTCTTACAATTACAGCATATTATGTTAAAAATGTGCCCATCAGCATTGTTACATTTTTTAAAATAATTAAATGTTTTATAAAGTTACAATTCTAAGAAAGTCAGTGGAGATTATTGCTGCAACTAGCGATTATTTCCATTATCGATTAATCTGTTGATTATTTTCTCGGCTAATTGATTAGTTGTTTGGTCCATAAAATGGTGAAAAATGTTGATCACTGTTTCCCAAAGCCCAATGTGACTCAAATGTCTTGTTTTGACCACAACAGTCCAAAGTTATAGTTGGCAACTAATTGATTAATCGACTTATTGTTGCAGCTCTAGTGGAGATCATTTTTTATCAGGCTACATTTGGAGTACAACAGTGTATCTGACATTGTCCGACATAGACAAGACATGGTGTAAAGGGGATAGACACAGTATTAAAAATATTATATATATATATATTATATGTACAGTATACAGTATATTGTATGATACAATGCAATACATCACAATTACCCTGCAAAAAAACTTCCTTGGTGAAATATATGTTGTTTTTGTTGTTGATACTGTGTTATAGAAGTGTTATTGAGCATTATAGTATATGAAATGTTTTGTCCTCTCCATTGTCTGTATACAGGGGAGGCAAAATGTCTGTCAACAAAACTCTACATTTAAGCCTCACAAAAGTAGTGTTTGTTGCAAGGCTATTGCTTTGAATTACATGTATGGGTCCTGCTATTATTAAATTAAATGTATTTAAATAACATATTTTACTTTTTGTAAAGCACTTTGAAATCTCTGGTTTTGATAAGTGGTATATTAATAATTAAACCACCTGTGATCGTTTGATTTACCGCAAAGTTGTCACCTGTGATTGTACAGGTGTTCGTTATAGTGTGTGTACATGTGTGTGTACATGTGTGTGTACTGGGTACTGACAAATTCTCCTGGTGTCTGTGATGTGTCCAGCATCATGTCTTTCCATGGGTTACCCTGCGTCCTCATACAACCCTTTACAGTAACACATGAGTCCTCAGGGGGGCGCTGTTCAGACCTGTTTGCCACTTAAATGAGAGAAATGTGACGTAGCAAAAAGGGGGCAGGCTGTGTATACAAGTCTGAGCTCCCATTCATGTAGGTTGTATAGCAGTCCCCGTCGACACCCAGGACGTGTCACATCCTCGTCAAAACAGACAGCTCTGCTCTCTCAGACTACTAGAAAGGCTCGGTGAGTAATAATTTTCCATTTTTTAGTGCGTGTTTACCTCTCTCTCTGTCTCTGTCTCCGTCTCTCTACAGTTTTGGGAGTAGCTGTGCAAATATGGCTGCAGGGCTTTTGAGGAAAGAATTCTCTACTAGCTAAACAGAGAGGAAAACAACCCCATGAAAGCTGTCGTTATCTGCGCAGTTTGCGTTAAATATAAGTTTGTAGTATTTTCCTGTCGGCGCAGTGCAGTGTTTACATGACGCATAGATTTTCTTACCTTCGCGTTGACATGAAGGGGCGGTTCGTGTGCTTGTTTGCCCCGGTGGCAGTCAGAAATTAAGTTTACACACCGGCTAATCTTGTTTTTTTTTTTTTTTTTTTTTAAGTCAAAACTGAATCTCGAGGGAAATACTGACTATTGCACTCACAGCCATACTCTGTTTTTTGTTAAAACTGCGGGTTGTGAAAATGTTTTGTACGTTTAAGAGGCCTCTACCTTAAACATTTCACCTGTTATGAATTTATTCTTCTGTATTGCGGCCTCATGTTGAATAATCCAGGTAGGGACTTGGACGCACTCCTGTGTTATTGTTCATAACACCAATGTAGGCAAAAGTCCAAATAAAGGTCATTCATTGACAACCATCCGGCAGCTCTATTACAATACATATTGTATGCTCTGTAATGAAGTAGTGATCCAGTATAAGAGGTCTGTACCTGACAGTGGCCTATGATGTGTAATAACAAGGAAAAAAAAAGAGAGACATTCAGATAAGTGTAGAAATGTCACCTGCTCGTGAAGGTCAGTAAAAGCCGGTTTGTCATAGTGGCCTTCCTGTAGGAGCAAGTTGTAGAGGTGATACACTTTGATCATTTACATGTGGCTCAAAAAGGCTGGTTATTATAATAAATACATAGATTATGGTTTGACACCTGGGGGTGCACACTAGTGACCCCATTTCGCCCAGACCACGTGGGCAGGATACTTGATATAATACCAGACAAATTTAACCTACATATGCTTGAGCGTATGTGTGAGGAGTGGAATTGCTTCTGTGGTTGAAGTGTTTGATAATGGCGGCTAGAACAAGCTTTCATGAGGTGGATGATTTGGCTTTTGCTGTTAGAATCATAATGCAAATACGCAACGTTAAGTGCGTGAAGACAGTGGGGGTAGATAGCATGATTAAGACAGGGTTTAAAATATAGAAAAATGAACAGACGCTGATTCTACATAATCCAAAGCAAACTGTATGCTTACAACATAACAACAATGGGATATGCTTGCCAGCATACACGCATTTGTGAATACTATGTTGCCTGTTTAACCGGGTATCTAAGCGGCACAGCGCTGCGACCTTTCCCCTAGTTTCTGCAGCACTGGGTGGGTCATGTGATGTTAGAAAGTAGCTGGGGGAGGGGACTAGATGATGCTGCTTCTTCCCAGGGCTGAAAACGCACAAACGACGTGTCCTGCTTTCAGATTGCCCTTGGTTGAATGAAATAAAAATGGACTCCGTACACAAAAAGGCAGTGTTTTTTAGAAACGACCTGAACCTTTGCAGGAGAAACGCTGCTGTAGCTGCCAGTCTTACTGAAAAGCTAGCATGTGAAAACTTAATACAGCAAAGCATTAGAAATGGTAGAAATGGATGCCAAACATTTAAAAAAAAAACCACCTTTTTATAAGTCTGATATTGAGCTGTCAATGCAACACTTTACCAAAAGTTTTAGGGAGTTATCATATATAAATGCTCAGGTAGTGTTTATATTTCCGACAGCAACTGAAGGCAACTGGAAACAGCAGGTTCCTCACATCACCACAACACCACAACCCGAGTTTCATCATCCAGGTGGTGGTTTTGTAGCTCACACATTGCGCAGGTCTAGTATATCAATAGGTAATTAAAGGCTTCACTAATGTAATAATAAATGCAATAATGTAATAGTAAACACATGTTTCTGAGGCTTGAAAATGCTTGTCATTACCCAAGAATATCATCCTTGCTGCATTCATTATGAGGGGAGGCATCCATTACATTGCTGGTTACCATTTTTATACCATGTCATGTGAATCTCTGATGAGGACAAAGTCCACAAGAAACCCTTGAGGATAGCTTAGAAAATATAAATCTCATCTAGAGGTTTATTTAATCAAATTTTGTGCGTAAGAAATAATTCAATTTATAGCCAAGACCTTTGCAGTGCTAACCACTGAGCCCCAGCTACACAATCAGACGTCAAAATACGATTTTGTAACAAGAATTCTTCCAACACCTTTTCCTGAAGGTGTGGACTGATGCAAAGCGGTGGTGCAAAGAGTAGACATGTCACCTCTTCAGGCTTAAAATCAATTCCCTCTAAGTTAATTTCTTTGTCTCCACATCTGTTCTCATCATAGAAATAATTCATTTCAAAAAATGCATCTAAACTTTATTTAAACATTCGATATCTCACTTAAGGTTTACAATTTAAAAAAAAAAAAAAAAAAAAAGGTGGGATTTAGTTTACATTTGAATAGTGTCAGCTATGTGTCGTAAAGGATAGGATGCCACTCCTGCCTAACCAGTTCTGATGAGTGATAGTGGTTGAAAACAGTTACCTCCCAGTGTATCTCTTTTGGTGGCAGTTTACAGCAATCAGTTTATTTGATTTGGTAATTCATTACAAAAAACATGCACATCAAGGACTCTCCTTTTATTCATGATATTTGTTGGAGTGAGAGGGAGCTTCTATATCCATTAAGCTGCAGATAGTTTGTAACCACTCTGCACTTGCATTTATGCAAAATGTTGTCAGTTTGGCAATTTAGGTTTCTCCAAATGCTTATCAGGTGTTTTTATAAATAATGTTAAGTTTCAGTACTGGCTCACATGACAGCTTTTCAGAGAGAACACAAAACAAAAGATAGCTCTCAAAGACATAGTCAAATGATTGTGTTTCAGTCGTGCGCTTAACTGGTCTTCACTGGAAAAAGAAACTCTGAGACAGGATTAAGACAAAGTAAAGTTGCAAGCAAGACCAAGATATTTAAAGAGACCATTGAATATGTGGTCTTGAGACCAGTGTTGGTCCACAATAACTAAGAAAAGGGACTTAGAATGAAAGAGGCCTGCTTACAATCTTGGACCATATGAGGAGGAAAATGTCCATCTTAGTAACTCAAAACAGCTGGTCATGTAGCACGAATGTTGCCTGTAAACCTGAATACTGTGTGTCTGAGTGAGCATGTAGTCATTCATCCATCTAACTCACTGTAAACTCTACACCAGTGTTTTCAAATCTAATAATAATCCTTTCCCACTCAGAGGTTGTTTCCCTACAAAGAGCTTAAATTGATGAATTCTTGGAAATTGGGTAGACAGCAGTGTTGTTGAGGAACAAGCACTACTGATTTCAAGGAACTGTGACCAGGAACGGGTCAATTTCAAATATCCTTCTGATATTTGCTTCAAATATTTAAAAAATTGTCGTGATACCAGGATGTGGTGAATGGACATGCTGCTTTAATTTGATCTCATCATTCCACATGAACGTCAATTGAGAAAAAAACAATGGGACAAGAATGAAGATGTGGATGAGTCTCTATTTTTGACCTCTTGTCTCTTGTGCTTTCTTTTCCCTCAGTGACCCTGCACAGTAGTAGCCACCATGGCAGAAGCTCACCAGGCGGTGGCCTTTCAATTCACTGTCACACCTGATGGCATCGACCTACAGCTGTGCCACGAGGCTCTACGCCAAATCTACCTCTCTGGTCTCCACTCCTGGAAGAAAAGGTTCATTCGCTTCAAGGTGAGAGGTGCTGGATGTATGATGGAGGCAAAGTCTAGAGGTTTTCTGTCACGTGTGAGGGAAACTCCATCTCAAATACATTTATTGGCCTGTTGTCTACTATTAGTATCTTACAACAGTTTCTGTTTATTTCTGTTCTCAGTAAATATTAAAACCGCATCATAACAGCCCCAGTTAGGCTATGTAATAATTGCTAACCTACTGTAAATCTGTTTGTTGGTTTATGTAACTTGCACCCGCTGGAAGGTCACCCACTCTCACACAAACAGTGACCTTCCTGTCTGTTCTTTGTGTCATACCCTTTGGCCTAGTTGTGTGTTTACACACAGTCATACTGAGTCACTCACTCAAACCCAAAGACCTGCTAGCATTTTCAAACATTCCCCTTTTGTTTAGGTGTTGATAATTAATAATAGCTCACATGTGTCAGCAAAGATCCATAACAGTGTGTTAGGATATCAGTGATTCACTTAATCACATCCTTATAGATTCTTTGCTTGCTGTGACCCCGTTGACCTTTGTAACCCACCATTTGTTTTACCTTTTCCACAGAATGGGGTAATGACTGGTGTGTATCCAGGCAGCCCTGCTGGGTTCATGGTAGTGGTTGTGTCCTACATGTCCTACAATAAATATAGACAGCTGGATCCATCTCTTGGGTTGATCGCCAAGGTGGGCCAACACATACCTATCAGGTAAGGCCATAAAACAACATGGAAAATGAAAGAGCTCCATTAATGTCTACACATAACCACTTTGCTAATTTGTTTGCAATTTGGTACAGAGGTAGAGGAAAAGCCCCTGAACAAATATAGTGGTGATTGGCCATGTTCTGTGGTGATAGACAACTAAAAGTGGCTGTAGTTGAGCTAGAAAAGGTAATAGAAGAAATGATTAACTATGATGATGACTAGGCTCAGTGTCATCAAACTTGTACTAGTGCTGCCTCAGGTTACAGGTATTTATGAGAAAAGAGCGTCAGCCAACGGTTAAAGTAACTTTCCTCTTTCAGTGGCAGCTTAAGTCGTGCTTACAGACAGTGAAGTAGTTGGTTTGATGTTTGTCTCTTCCCAACATAGCGTTTTGTTCCAACTGTCCACCGCACCTCATCTGCATGTTTGCTAACAATGTTGATCATGTTTAGTGATATTGTGCAAATGCTTCCTGGCAATATAAAGCTTGTAATGCTTCTCTTATCAACAATGCTGGAGAGTTTCTCTCTAGTCAAGGATGTTGTTAAGATTATTACTCTCCGAAATTTAAATGACAACTTGTCACAATACAAATTACAGATAACTGCTTAAGATTATAAGGTGTAATCAACAGTGACAGTAGCCACACTGAGTAATAAAGGTTTAGGATTTGAAGTTGAAAGTTAATCAGATGACTCTGTGTTAATCCTATCAAGATAAATGACATGCATTGTTTATCAGTCGTGATTTAATTAGACTTTGGACTGGGGCACGTCTGGCAACTACTATATGATGTTTATTGTCAAATGTTTGTATAGGGTGCTTTCGTAGAGCAGAGAACGGCCTATATAATTACATTGAATACCATATCATCTCATTGTCCTTTTGTAGCCAGAATATTAATTTACCACAATCACATTAGATTTTTTCACAAAGTCCCACTCTCTATTCCAGTAGGAGGAAATAATCCATTATACTTGAATGTGTCCACTGTGCAGTTAAATGAGGAAGTGTTTATTTTCTGCTGTTATATTGATCCCCTCAGTGTCTCACTCTTGGTCTCACCCTCTTTTGTATCCCCTTCTCTCGCTCTTTCTCTGTCCACAGCCAATATATATCCACAGACAGCCAGAGGATAGTTGGAGGAGTTCTGGTGGGCACAGGCCTGTGGGTGACCATAATCATGATTATGAGGAATGTCCTTAAGTGCCTGTTGTCATGGCACGGCTGGATGTATGCACGCCATGGCTCTGTGTCCTGGTCTACTCGTGTGTGGATGGTGAGACAATGTGTTTTCTGTTCATGTCACTTTAGAGCCGATTCATAGTGGAATGTCCTTGTGGTATTGTGCTCCGTATGAGTAAAGAATGCAGTGACACCAAATTGAAAACATTTAACTAATGACTACACATTTCTAGCCAAAAAGAGCTTTGGTCCTTTTTAGTTTAAATAGCTGCTTATATGTGTTTCCACTTTGCCCTCATAACCAGCAGATTTCAAGGTGAAACACAAAATGTAACTTTAAATGACCTTTGCCCTCTCCCCTCTTTCTTATCTGTCTTTCTTGTCCAGCTATTAGTGAAGGTCTTCTCTGGCAGGAAGCCAATGCTGTACAGTTTCCAGAACTCCTTGCCAAGGCTCCCGGTTCCCTCTGTCAAGGACACCTGCAGAAGGGTAATTTCTCCCTGTCATGTCATTTCCTGTCTTAACGGTTTCCTTATGCACATTACTGATTGATCATAATGCCCTCACTCACATGTATTTCATTTTCAGTAAGACTCCAAACAAATTTCAAATGTAAAAGCGGTGTAGGTTTGATTCTGCTGTCTCCTCTGTTTAAAACCAATCTTTGCTTCAGTCTTCGTGACAACTTATTTTTCTGTTTACAGTACCTGGAGTCAGTCCGCGCACTGATGGATGACGAACAGTATGAGCAGATGAAGGAACTGACTAAAGACTTTGAGAAGAACTTGGGACCTAGACTGCAGTGGTACCTCAAACTCAAGTCCTGGTGGGCCTCCAACTATGTGAGTCAGAAAGAATTCCTCTCCCTTTCTCTCTTCTCTTCTCTCGAGGGTTTTTGTGTCCTGGGTCTTAAATTGGCTTCAAACTGTCAAGGAAAGCAGTCTTTCCATTAATGCCAGCTTCTATTCCTTTCTCCCCTGCCTCTCTTTTTGTGGCGCAGGTCAGTGACTGGTGGGAAGAGTATATCTACCTTAGAGGCCGCGGGCCCATCATGGTCAACAGCAACTATTATGCCATGGTAAGAACGTCTCTTATTCATTAGTTATTTATTTCCAAACAATGACTCAGCCTGCTGTTTGAACATTGAGCAATATGCTCCTCCATGTAGGTAGTGATTGATTCTCTGAAGGTGTGTATTTGCTGTCTGTTTGGAGACATTAGAGTACATTCCAAAAGTTAAAAAAAAATTAAACTCCTCAACTTTCTTCCTGAAATGACTGAATGATATTTTTATGGATTGTCACCAGTCTAATATCTTGTATAATAGATGTACACACTTGGGTAGTTTGTGTTTTTCTATGCAAAGTAAGGACACTCTTTAAGGCATAAACCTCATGCGTGAGGTAGAAATAGGATATACTCTGACAGCATTTTAAACTGACTCACTACAGTTACAGTCTTGCAGTTGTGGGATTTTCAGCATTTTGGCTGGCTTGGCTACAATCACTGTATTACAATGTGATTTTACTTAGTGGGTAGTTGAATTGCTCCAAATCTGTGTCATATTTGTGATATAGACCCAGTGAACTCAGCAGCAGAACTAGCCACTATGGAGGGTCTGTAAGAGGGACTCTGGCACAAACCCACAAGTTCCTTTCTATCTTTCTGCCTGAACAAGTGAGACAGTAGACTGGACTGTTAATGCAGCAGGGCAGGCATGGTCACTGCTCCCAGAGACACAGTCCTGCAGATATCTTTTTGTCCTTGTGTAGCTATCAAGATAGTATAACTGGGATATTACTAAGCCAGCTCCATCATTTTTTGTACACAAAAAAACATCTCTGCTCTTGCTTGCAAAGCCCTAGGATGGTAGATTTAGTATGGGGACAGTGGAACAACACTCAACATGTTTGGAATAGCAGGTCATGATAGCTTCTGTACAGTCTGTATGCGTACAGTCCTTGACCAAAATAACAACAAAAGATGGTGACATTGTGTTCAGGTTGCTCTTCTGTGTGCGATTACAAGTCATGTCCAAGGACAGGCTCATGTGCCCTCCTGTTTTTCTGGATAGTGTAATGTGTCTGAGGAAAATATGACTAATTGTTGATTTTATTACCATTAATCGCTTTTTCTCCAGGATTTCCTGTATGTCTACCCCACTTCCATTCAGGCTGCCAGAGCAGGTAATGCCATTCATGCCATCATGCTCTACAGGAGGAAACTGGACAGAGCCCAGGTCAAACCAGTGAGTATAGAGCATCTCTGTCTGTCTCCCTATTTCACTTCTTAAATGATTCTCTTGAACTTTGTTTAATCTACAGATGTTTTGCAAAGCTGTAATATAAATTACATTAGTACATGTTTGACCATGGCAATCATATATACATGTTTAGCTTTCTTATTTGTGATTTATTGATTTAGCAGCTGTTATCTCAGTTTGTTTTGTCTTCTAAGTTTATAATGAGAGCTGCTTATTTTTTTTCTCCACCTTTTCTTGAGTTAGTAGTTTATTATCCACAATCTCACCAGTGATGTGTAGATACTTGATATTGTCCTCAGCTCACTGTGTCTAACTCTAACTTTGGAATGAGCCACGCGCTGTGCTTTTTTGCTTGTTTTGATGGAAGTAGAGCTGTGATTACCGACAAAGTGAGATCACAAGCATTTTCTGAAGCCGTCCTTAATAAGGCTTAATGAACGAATGCTGGTGATTTTACTGACACCCTGTTATGTCATCTTTTCCCACACCTCTATGACTTCTTTTCAGGGTGCAAAATTAACTTTTTTTTGTCCACTGGCTAAATGGCTAGTGAATGTTCAAATTTTACCAGTCACTCATTAGATTGCCATTGTTTTTGGGCCGGTGAGTGAAACAAATCTACCAGCCACTTGCATATTTTACCAGCATTTGGCTGGTGGCTGGTGCTAATTTTGTGCCCTGCTTCTTTTCCTTGACCAACCTGCATGGTGCTTAAGTGCAAATTCTGATTTACATTTGCACAATCCTGGCACACATTCTGCAACATGTTGGTTAAACACACACTGATATCTTGCAAAGACCAATTGTATGCATTTATGCAAACACCAATGCATGTGCTTGCTGTTACACACTCACAGTCGGTTGTCTCTGTTTTACTGTTTTTTCCCTTCGCTTTGTCGGACGCTGCGTTAGATATACTTGCTGGCGAACAAGGTTCCTCTGTGCTCGGCTCAGTGGGAGCGGATGTTTAACACCACCCGCATCCCTGGTTTGGAGACAGGTAAGAGGAGGGCACATCTCCAATGTGCACTCTGATCCCCCCCCCCCCCTACCCTGTAACCCTAGCCATCGCCGAGGCAACAGCCATTGGAAACCCTGACTCCTGGACTCTTTCTCAACAGCACAGCCCTGAAACAATCCCACCTCTTACTAGCTTTCATAGATAGAAATATTCAAATCTATTTCATTAATTTTTTCAGTCAAAATATCCTAAAACTATCTACATGTTAGTTCAAATCCTACTGCTATATCAGGGCTTTGCTGGTGACATTGAGGTGGTAGGCCACTGGTTTCTGGACCTTGCTCATGTCTCCTTGCCTGGCAGCCTTCTGAGGTTCCTCCTGCTTCTTAAGACTGCTTATCAAACCAATCCTCATCACTCCCTCTCCACTTCATCCATGCTCCTTTCCCTGTAGGTGTGTGTCTGCTGCTCTCTGGGGATTTTAGTGAATTAGTATGTCATCTCTATGTGTTTGACTCTTCCCTTTTGCTTTTCAGCTCATGCTCCTAAACACTATCCCCATGTGTTCAGCCCAATACGAGCGTATGTTCAACACCAGTCGTGTCCCAGGTGTAGACACAGGTAGAGTCTTTAGCAATGCTGCCTCCTCCACACTACTCCTACTGTACTTCTCCCCTAGGACATTTTGTCCGTCAGTTTGAATTGGAAATTATCTGACCTTTTTATAAATCATAACGCATGTGTGCTGGTTTTTGCACATGTCAGTGACTAATTTGCATGTGACTGAAGTCAAGTGTTGAGGTTTGAGAAGGAAAAACAATGTTATGATTAAGGTAAGACCTGGAAATCCAACAGTACTAGGTTGACCTGATAATATATATTTTTTTGTATTTAGGGGATTTAAGGGCATTCATTTAGCTAGAGTTCAGCATGTATTTCAAGGAGTTTGAAAGATATTAAAATATAATTGCCTTTAGTCCTGGGTGACGTTCAAGGGCATGTTTTATCTTAGATCAGTGATCTAAGTGATGAAATGAAATGTTTAAAGTGTTTAAACAAGCTTGTTTAAACAAGAACTTGGAATTAAGTGTTGTTGTTCAGTTATAGAAGAACTAACATGATACATAACATGCACGGTCAGTGTGTTAAGGACCTGTAAAGCATGATCTAACATTCAGTCTTATATCCAAGAGAAAAACCAGTTCAACATCAACAACTCTGTCTCCTCGGAGCTTGAAACCCTAAAACCAAGACTCTGATCTGTGATGACATCTAAATGTAAGGAAAAATGTGTACATGCGTAAATGTGTAGACACTCTGAGCCCTGACAGACTCCTTTTGTTTCTCTTGTTGTGAAGAACAGAAGTGAATCATTTTGAATGAACTGAAATGCATAGGAGAAGCAGTGAGATTCAGTGATGTCCCCCCTCTTGTCCCAGATTTGACAAAAATACAGTTTAGTAGAGCTTTTGAGGATAGAAAGTTAGATTACTGAATTGAGAAAATTATGAATGTAGCATCAGTGAAGAAATATGGCACAGTTTAGTATGTGTTTTAAGAAAAGTGTATTAATAACAGGTTACTAGTGGTGGTCAGCCCCATATTCATTCCCGCATTGCTGGAGGTGTCCTCACTGTAAGAGGAAGCACAGTAGGCTGGATGTGAGGTTGTTGCTGTCCTTGGGTTATTCCTTGTGTAAGTTACCGTCTCCTTTGTCTTGCCTGTAACAAAGTCAATGCTTGTCTGAACACTGTGAGCATCACCAAAACACTATTTTAACTTTGTAATAAAGAGAACATGCAAACAATGCTTTTCATTTGGTTTCTCTTGGTTATGCACAGTGCTGTTCAGACAAACTTTGCCTCAACTTGGTGTATTTCAAACCACTGCCCTGTTCCCAAATTACTTTCCATTTTCATCCCACTTCCTGCATTTCCCATTTCAAGCTGCTTCAGTTTTTGAACTGGATATAGTCCCTCCCATCATACAGTACATCAACATGAATTGAATTGTTTTTCCCTCTTTAAATTAATGTAATTTCATAAGAAGGGTGTTAAAAAAGCATAATTTAAAGCCCTGGGGGAAAAAAAATTGCTCTCAACAGAAATCTAGTGTTGTGGATATCACATTATTTTACTACTGCTAGTGTTATTGTTCCCAGAAATGAAATGCTGTGACACCCATACACAGTATGAACTGCTGCCTTATTTGGTTGCATTTTGATTATATACAATTTTATTCTTAAACTGCACTGAGATGTACAAACACATAAATCTACTATTCCTCACACCATCTACGACACTCCATTTGTCCTTTTTTTCCCCCTGTTTTTCCTCTTCGTCTTTCTCCTCACCATTGGTCCCTCTCTCCCAGACATTCTGCAGCACATGAACGAGAGCAAACACATAGCTGTGTACCATAAGGGCCGTTTCTTCAAAGTGTGGATGTTTTATGACGGACGGCTGCTTTTGCCACGGGAGATAGAGCAGCAGATGGAGAGGATCTTGGCTGACACGTCTGAGCCCATGCCAGGAGAGGAGCGACTAGCTGCACTTACTGCAGGGGACAGGTGGGTGCATTACAGCACGAGTTTCAGCCAGTAGTTATGAGGCAGCGCAATTTACACACTGTAATGTAGCGCAACATGGGAAGTACCATTGATAGACATTTATTGCATTGATGTGATAACAATACTATTTCTAAATGACCTCAAACTGTTCTCTGGCATTGTTGCACTGTAATATCTTGTTATTTATTGGCAACATTATCTTGTAATATAACATTAATGTGACAAGCTAAAATCAGTTCATGTTATTGGCCCAGCTGCAAAAGTGCTGTCCTTGTTTTAAAAACATGCAGTTGTGTCTGTACTGTCCTGTTTGCAACGTAATATCAATACCAGATTTTCTGTTCTTTGACTTTCTATAGGACCCCATGGGCAAAGGGCCGTGAGACCTTCTTCAGCCGCGGTAAGAACAAGCAAGCTCTGGACGCCATTGAGAAGGCAGCCTTCTTTGTAACCCTTGATGACACTGAGCAGCGTTACGATGAAGCCAACCCAGTCAAGTCTCTGGACAGTTACGCCAAGTCCCTGCTCCACGGAAAGTGCTACGACAGGTGTGATAGATACATTTTGTTGCAGATTTTCCAAGAGCGAGCGTCACAAGCTCATTTTTATAGATAAACTGAATATGTTTCTTCTTTGTTTTCATTCAGATGGTTTGATAAATCCTTCAACCTGATAGTTTTCAAGAACGGCACCATGGGACTGAACGCAGAGCATTCCTGGGCCGATGCTCCAATCGTTGGCCATCTGTGGGAGGTGTGTCAGTGTAGTTTTTGTCAAATGAATTTCGAACGTATCAATACCTCAGTTTGCCTTTTGTCATTAGCATAAGGAAAACAACAAACTAGCTCAACTGTCTGAACTAACACAATGGAATTATATCAAAAAAAATAAACAGTTTCTGTTTTGATTGGCATTATAGTGTCCATGGATTTTTAAGACGGAAACTTGAAGTCAGTGATGTTAAAACCTGACTCTGTGTTGCAGCATGTACTTTCCATGGACCCGTTTAAACTGGGATACACTGAGGATGGTCACTGCTGTGGGGAGCCCCACCCCAACCTGCCTGGTCCCCTGAGGCTGCAGTGGGACATCACTGCTGAGGTAAGACTGTTCAACATCTCACATACTGCAGGCGAGTACCTGAGATTTGATATCCACAGGCCTCGGCTTCCCTCTGCTGGTAGCCTTAACTATGTGCACCAGTGTTTTATTACTTTAATTTAAAGATGCAGAGCCCGGGGTATTGTTTATTTGAAAATGTACCAGTACAATAACTGGTGCTTGTTGTACGTAGTAATAATGCTACTGATATACATTTTATCAATCGGAGCTTTCTTAATTAAATGTTGTCAGTTGTGCCGTGCTACATTTGCTAACATACGTCTAAAATATAACTCTATCACTTCCTCTAGTGCCAGGAGGTCATCCAGAGCTCTCTGACAGTAGCCAGGGCTCTGGCTGATGATGTGGACTGTCACATCTTCCCCTTCTGCGACTTTGGCAAGGGTCTGATCAAGAAGTGCCGCACTAGTCCCGATGCCTTCATTCAGATCGCCCTACAGCTGGCCCATTACAGGGTTAGTCCATCCATCTCACTGCTCAACCGGCAAAATCTTTTAACACTTGTATGGTATTGTTTATTTGATATTTAGTGGCTTTTCCATGGTTTCCCTACAATTGTAGGTGTATTAAATGTTCATATTTTAGCCTTTTTATCCTGTACACTTCTGCATTTATTACATTTTATCACCTATTGGTTCACCTATTGTTTATTATTTTGAAGCGCAAGTGTGTTATGTTACAGAAGAATACTCTTATACCTTTTAAGATTATTAATATTTGAGGATAAAAGATATGCGCAAGAGCAGAGCAGAAACTGATACAGTCCAGTCACACTCCTCTTAAATTCCAGCAGAGGGCAGTCACAACTTGCCAGCCAACAAATGGAAGACTGTCACAAATGATTTAATCAAAACGTTGCTCAGTTGTAGTTTGAGGCTGTAATTTCCTCTTAATCTAGCTGTTTATTTTATGGAAAAAACCTACATGAAGGTGGTAATAATCTGACATCTTTTAAAGCTGATGCGAATTGGCATTTAGCTTCAGATAACTCATTTATGTTGCTGTCTTTGTAATGTCAGTTTAGGTACTTCAGATAAGGTGTTTCTGGTGTTTAGTCTCCTGTATGTGTAAAGTAAGCCTCCTGGAACTTACTGACCCAAACATAATTATCAACATGTATTAACAATTTGTTGGTTTATCTTTTATTTCAAGAATGTTGGTTGTTGGTTATGTTGGTGGTGACTCATACTGTCTCTCAACAGGACAAAGGGAAGTTCTGCCTGACGTACGAAGCCTCCATGACGCGTTTGTTCCGTGAGGGCCGAACAGAAACAGTTCGCTCCTGCACCATGGAGACCTGTGCCTTCGTCCGTTCCATGATCAGAGATGAAACGGTAAGGCTAAGGCTGTCATTTCAGTGATTCTCCCAATCACTAATTGTTAATCCAAATGTGCAGACAGTGATCTTCAATTGTCAGTCATGTTTTACTTTCATCTTGTTCCTTTCCATTCAGAGAGAAGAGCGTTTGAATTTACTCAAAGTGGCAGCAGAAAAGCACCAAAACATGTACCGCCTGGCTATGACAGGGAAGGGCATCGATCGTCACCTTTTCTGTCTTTACGTGGTTTCCAAATACCTGGGAGAAGACTCTCCCTTCCTCAAGAAGGTATGAGCTGTTGCAAGTTGCTCTTAAAGCTGTCATACATACCTGCTCATGTAAACTACAGATATATCGTCCATCTGAATCAGCACACACCTGTATTCTTATTTATTTACAGCTATGGTCCGAGTGCATCTGTTCACTTCTTCATACAATAATGAAAAGTTGAGAGTTGGTGGTAACACCTATTACCCCTGTGACAACACTTAAAATGACAATTTTTCAGATGAGATTTAGAATAGTTAGTCTTACATTGAATTAAATAGTCTTGATTTTAATGAGGCATAGCATTAGGTTAGGCAGGGCACTGAAGTCCTGCTTGTGTTGGCTGAACAGCATCAGCTGTTACTTATATACTTCACAATTATTGGCTCATTCACAGCTGTGTGGCAACCAATCATATTCATGCAGGTGTACAGCAAGGACCATATAACCTGCCACTCACTGTATCACTGTTATTCTGATGATACAGTCTGATTCGCTGCAGCTCCCTCTTTCACTCCAACCTCCTTTTATGTGGTATTGTTGATTTAACCTCATTGCTGCTCGGATTCTTTGAGAGCTCCTGCAAAGAGCAGAGCTGAATTTTTTTACTATAAATGCTCGATTCCTTGATGCGAGTGTCTGTGAACTAAAACGAGGTTATTAGAGTAACTCTTGAAGGAGTGATAGGTTGAAATTAATCTTGTCGTGCCTCGCCCCTACGACGTTGGCACGTACAGTCATTTCATAGTAGGCTGTGCTTACTTTTCTCTGGTTACATGTTACTCCTAATTGTGCTCCATATACTACCAATATTATACCGTGTCAATTAATAAACATGTTGGATATTTTACTTTAAAACCAGCTCATTACTGTTTTACATAATATAAGCCACTTTTCCCCTCCCTTAATACAGTGACTATCAGGTGTGAAAACCTGTTACATGAATGAACACACTGTGTGTTACCTTTTATGTTCAGGTCCTGTCTGAGCCATGGAGGCTGTCCACCAGTCAGACCCCCCTGCAACAGGTTGAGCTGTTCGACCTGGTCAGACACCCAGAATACGTGTCCTCTGGAGGTGGATTCGGTCCGGTGAGTTATCAGTTTTGACAGATATTTTTGAAGACAAGAGTGAAGAGGGTCATGCAGTCTTTCTTCCTGCAACTGGAAAAACATTGTTTTGTAAAATTCTGGCTTTAAAAATAAATAAATAAATTGGAAACATTGACACTGGCCGTGAGATGAAACTCACCTTGCTTTTCCTCGTCCGCAAGGTGGCTGATGATGGTTATGGTGTCTCCTACATCATTGTTGGTGAGAACCTCATCAACTTCCACATCTCAAGCAAACACTCAAGTCCAGAAACTGTAAGTTCACTGTCATTTTATTCTTGAAGATAATTCAGATTAATCTGTGTCCATGTTTTTTTTTTTTTTTTTTTCTGAAACAGCTTTTTATAATCTCTCGCTTTGTTGCTCCTATCAGGACTCCCACCGTTTTGGCGGCAACATCAGACAGGCCATGCTGGACATACTGGATCTCTTCCAGCTTGACAAGAAAGCCAAGTGATCGTCTTCTCATTGGGTGGAATGAAAATTGTTTTTAGCAAGACATGTATTCTTCCTGAAGCTTGTACAGAATCAAATGTTGGGTTTGGGGTTATTTTAAGTTAATTGATGTTACAGAAATAAGGATGATTAAGAGGTATTTGGAAACACTGCTATCATTATGTTTGTGAAGTGTTTATGTGTACTGTATGTATAGGCAAGGTGAGATTCTGGCGATATTTGGTACAGGTAGTGCAGAGATCAAAGTGTTTATTTACAGGACTGTACGCACCGGTGCCTTAGTGACCCACTAATGTTAAAAGGGCAGAAAGGGAGGTGAAAAATGGAGCCACTCCAGTCTGAGATCAAATCTGTATCAACACAGTTGGAGACATTTCAGCGGAGGGATTGTTCAGTAGCATCATCCAATATTAGAATTATATTTTAAGTTGAAAGATGGTGCAATATTTCTTTTTAGTAGTTGTCCCAATTTTAAAAAAACAAAAAAACAAAAAAAAAAAAACCTTTGACCTTCCTTTAGTTGTTTAGGTTTCTTTCATCTTCTCAGTTGCAGCACCTGACTCATGTGTAACTGGCTCAAACAGCAAATTTGATGTTAAATAATATCAACAAATTGCATGTTGCATGGTGTCCATTAATTTGATACTACTCAGTTACTGCAGGGTCTGATTCTCTAGGCTGAACAATTGTATCCAGTAATCATTTATCTAATGAGGCCTGTAGGAGTAAAACCTGTTAATCTATAATATTGAGCTTTGATCTGGAAACTGAGCTTGTATCAGTGTGATTCTGGATACCAACACAGAACACCTAACAGAACACAGAAAGGTGTTCCTACTGTCTAATCAACATGTCTACATTGCCTTTTTGACAGAAGTGCACAGCCGGTGTGTTTGTTCGTTTTAGCTGCTGTGATTGTATGATGTAGCGATGAATGCGCGCGCGTGTGTTTGTGTTTGTCGTTTTCATACTCAGGTTTTCCTAACTTGGCCTAGTATTCTAGGTGCTTCTTAGTGCTTATGTTGGTACATGTGCAACAGTAAAAAGAAGTTGAGATGCAGTACAACATTAACTTTGCTGTTGAGGTGAGGGATTGAGCAGGGTAGGGTGTGTGTCTGGGGTGAATCTCACTTGCACAACGTGTTGAATTAGACTGGGTGTGTAGCCAACGGTGACTTGATTTTTCTGTTTGTTGTGTTTTAAAACAAAAAAAAAAAAAAGAGTGGGTTAACTGTACTCTGTTGTGCACTCCAGGACTGACCTTCAAACTAACCTCCTAACTACCTTGGTAGCCTTTTCTCTGATCACAATGAATTGTAAAGTTTTATGAGCGAACTTTCAAGATGTCAAATGTCAGTTACAGCGTAGTGGTGTTGCAGCTTTTATTGCCTAGTCAAGATGAAGTGCAGAATCACTTTGTGGATTGTTGTATCCCTCCAGTACAATAGGAAGTGCTTAGGTAAAGCAGATATAGAGAGGTGCTCCCTTGTGTTTAGGAATGCATTTCTATTATTATGTATATCTTGTCAGTACATCATATTTATTTTTTTTTTCATGTTTTAACCTCTTTATATACACAACTGTTGGACACATGCATATTTACCAGCTGAATACAGCAAACAATGAGCATCAAAGCTTTGCTGATTTAAGAAGTGAAACGGACAAATCGCTTCTTTTTTTTCTTTTTTTTTCTTTTTTCCACATGACAGTTTTGTTATCACAGACTTTGTCAGTATGTTGTAGTTGTATGATATTTTATCTTGGTAGACCTCATGTTTACACTGCTGCATGTTGTTTTGAAGATGATGCTGTATATGTTTGCCTTTTAATTTAAAAATGTGTAAAAAGACAAGCAGCTGATATACCAAAACAAGTTTTAACAATAAAGTGAATGTCAGACAGCTGTATCAGCTCTGAGTATGTCATCTTTTCCTTGCAACCTGTTAATAATGTCATAACTTAGAGAAGAGACGCGCTGTATTCACCCTTAACACCAAACAAGGTGAAGACTAAACGGCAAGATAATCAAGTTTTGGATAAATCTGAAACAATGTTTTATCAAGCAAAAAAAATCTCCAGCTTTGTAAATGTAAAGATTTGCTGTTTCTTCTTTTTTTCTCTTTACAATATCTTTTAAAATCTTCTTCTTTTTGTCAACTTGGGCTTCAGGAAATTTGGGATTTTTCTCCTTTTTGCCTCACTGTTTTCTGACCTTTTTATTGAAAGTAAGCCTCTACAGCCATGCTAACTGCTCTGTGAGGCTACGCTTTGAGTAAATGCTAATCACTAGCATGGCAACGTGCTCACAATGACAATGCTGATATGCTGATGTTAAGCAGTGTTTAACATTTGCCAAGTTCCCCGTCTTAGTTAAGCATGTTGGTATGCTAACATTTGTTAATTAGCCCAAAACACAAAGTACAGCTGAGGCTGATGGGAATGTCATTAGTCCTGCAGGAGCCACATTGCCAGCATGACTAATAATCACTAGTTGCCACCATCATTTTGAGCATTTACCAGGTGCTTAACTTGGTGTTATTATGACCCATCTCCTTTAACCATTAGCTCAGAGAATCTAAACACCCCCTTTCCTGAGAACTGCAAGGCTATACAGCAGGTGAAAAATTTGAAATGGCCTCCGTCAAGCACAAAAGTCATGCACTTTGCACCATGATGATGGTTTAGCCCTCCTGAAAACTGTCTGGTGTTAAAATGAGATCTTTCCTTCCTTAGCCCAGTGTTTACTTAATCACAAGGAAGCTGCCTACAGCACAGGCCTCTCACCTCGCCAGGTGGTTGGGCTCAAGTGGATGGCACCGAGGAGCCAGTTCCATCCCTGGAGGTATTAATATGTCCCCTCACTGGGGCTTCTCGGGGTGTATTCATCTATTAACTAAAATTAACCGGAAGATGTTTAAAGGCATTGCGAGGTGACAGATTTCCAAGGAGGGCATAGGCAGGAAGTGATTACATGTGACAGTTTTCTCTCTATCTCCTGTCCACCACTTGTGCAATGTCCCCTTTTCACTCTCTCTATCTCACACACACACACACACCACCACCACCACAATGACACCCCCGCCCGAGTGTCACCCTGCCTTGGGCTTCCGAGAGCAGGCTAACGTTTCAAGGCTGCATTCCTGAGGTCTGCTTACTCCTCATTTACTCTGTGAACCTGCATTGTACGCTTGAGAAAAAGGATCGCTTTCAAAGCCGGCCCTTTGTATATCTTTGTTTTTTATGTCTTTATCAAAAGCATGAAGTGTGTGCTGACTTTCTGTGCATTAAGGAAGATTTGATTAGTATTTTAAAAAAGAAAAAAAGGCAGTATCCTCTTTATTCAAAACACAAGACAGGCAAACTATGACAAATCCATACAGCATAATCAACAGAGTTCAACTGGCTGGCCTCCGGACAACAAGTCTTTAAATTGTACACCTAATTGGCAAGCTGGAAAACCCATTCACTCAAGAGCAGACACTGAAACCTAAAACCTTGACTTGCACTTTCTAAAAGTAGACTTTGAGAGAGATCTGCGGCCTCTGCTTGTCACCAGTTTAATTCATGTGCCACTTGCTGCACAACACCCTCAAAGAAAAGAGGAGAGCCAATGTTGCATATCCTATTTTATAAGCTATTCATTCACGCAGGAGCAGGGATGTTCCCATTTTGTCTGGCGGTAATCACTGTTAGCCGTTAACAGTGGAGAATTACATTGTTCTCATTGCAGCTACTGTATGATTTGTGTCATTCTTGATTTGGGTTTTGGCAGGACAATTTGTTTTTCCTGCAATGCTGAACAACTTATGTAAGGCTCTGTTATGCCCCAAACATAATTGGATTCAATGTTACATGTTGATTCAGCGAATGAGGAAAAAATAATTGGACCGCTGTGTCCTGCTACTAAATGTTAGTTTAAGGTTGGATGTCTTTGACCGCAACTTTTCTGGAAGGAACTGTGTTATTGTGCCGCAATTTAACATTAAAGTGGACCTCACAGAGGGAGTTTCACTGTTCAGAATGAAGGATCCATCTCAAACATATAACAAACTTGATTTATTGTACACACACATTATGTTGAATGCTGAGAATAACAATATTAAAGTAAACATCGTCAACTTCTATTAACTGAAAACAACAAATCATATAGAATGATGAAGGTCATTTAAGGTTTTGTGCACAAAAATTGCCCAACTCCATTAGCTCTGTAACCTCTGCTGTCCTCTGAAGCCTCTAACACTGTAACTTCATCACCTCACAAACCATGGAGCCACACTAGTATGTCTTGTGAATTTTATCTGGCTGAGAACTGCGTCCAGATTTTAAAAAGTGCCCTATGAATCTAAGTGATTAAGGCAAGGGTGTAAATGGAGAGGGGGAGCTTGGTGGTTGGCGCGTAGGGACGGTGCATGTCTGCGGCCAGCTGCACCTGTCTAACTGCGCTAAAGGAGCAGGGCCTGGGGCCCCAAGGTGGATCTCAGCCAAGGGGCAGCAAGAGAGGAAGGTAAGGAAGAGAAGCTCAGTGGAGGTTAGGCTGAATGTGATTCCCCTGAAAATCGCTCCCACCGCCTGCTCTCCAAAGCTATAAATAACTTTTATTAGGTTTAAGTGGAATTAGTGGAGATATTAGTCGTCAGCATGCTCATAGATATAAAGACATAGACTTTCTGACATGAGGTGAGGTGAAGGAAGAGTGAGGAGTGTTAATAATAAAAGCTTTCCACGTGGGAGCATGCACATGTGCAAGCAAACATGTAGATACAAGTAGATGCAACAAATATCATGAGTAAAAACTATTATTTATTAATTTTCCATGTCCACATATTTCTGTTTAGGGTCATACTGGGTTCTGGAGCCTATCCCACAATCCTTTGGTGGCAGGCAGGGAAACAGCCTGGACATGTTGTCTGTTCATTGCAACGGACAGTCAAACACACAGAGGCATGTTTTTGGACTGAGGGGATCCAAAGCATCCAAGGGAAACCAACATGAACATGGAAAGAAATAGTAAACCCACGCAAGAAGGACGAGAACTGAGATTTTAACCAAGGACCTTCCTGCTGTGTGACAAAAACCAGTGCAGATGATGTGTTCACTGCTGATACATAAAATCATGTTGACATTAAATGAACGACGACTCGAGGAAGTGAAGTAAGAAAATGTAAACTTTATTGCAACTTTGTCAGTCTAAGTTCTCTGATTTACAGAAGAGAAAAACACTTGTAATGGCACAGTCATCGTAATATGTACATTGCTGATACTGCAATAATCCAGACACTTGTGTTGTCCAGATTTAAGAGTGGCATATTAAGGCAAATGGCATCATGTTTGCTCAGTCTGTAGAGGGAATAACAAAGCTTTTCCTGCAACTACGCGAGCATACCACAGCATTCCTTAAAACATTAGAACGGGGAACTAGAAAAGCTCCTCACATGAAGGGCTCGGTTGGGAAATCACAGTTTGTCCATTGTACATTCAGCTTTAGGAGAGATTAAGACGTCGATGTGTTCACAACATTCTGTGTTGCGCTAAGACATTTGGTGATTAGATAAGCTTCAGTAGACCTGAGTGTTGATACAGTAAACTTGTTAGATCAAAGTTACAGTCAATTTAGTGGTAAAGCATTCACTAAGTCTGTATCATCACCGCGGACAAGTTAAGATTGTCTTGTGAAGAAGAAATCAATACGGTAAAAGCACTTCCAAAGAGTACTGTCAGCTAACTAACTGTATATAGAGCAATATATTATGGTGCAAAGGTTGTTACATTTCTTCATGGGCTGAATACAATCACAAAAGAAAATCAGTTCTCATTTACATGTCGTTTGCTTTTAGTCCAGGTTCAAACCCAATAAGAAATGCTACTGAACTGAAGCAAGCAATGGAAATGGATGTGATTACAAGGGCACTTCAACAGAGCAGACTAAGTAAAGGCACACATGAAGGCAGAAATTATATGGGGTTATTTTATGCTTTTAAAGACTTTTTTTCCCCATGTCGTCCTTGTCAATACTTCCACATTTTGGGAAATACAGTATTCACTCTCTTGCCGTGAGTTTGATGAGAAAATCGATGATAAGGCTACAACCAGGAGAAGGTTACCTTAGCTTAGCATAAAGAGTGGAAACTAGTGAAAGTAACCACTTCTGGCCGAGAAATAGTCCAGCATGTGAGACCGCAATTTGTCGTTTCCACACTTCTTCTTCTGTACAGATTAAACAAATGTTAATTAGTGTGCTTCAGAGGTGCTGGCTACCTGTGGACAGAGCCAAGCTAGCTGTTGCCCCCATTTCCTGTCTTTGTGCTAAGCTATGTTAGCTTCTGAATGTAGCTTCACTTTTACTGTACAGACACAAGAGTTGTGTTGGTCTTCTCATTTGACTCTCAAGAACACGAATAAGCGAATTTCCCCAAAAAAAACTATTATTTCCAAATCTCCTTTCCACCTCTGTGGTGTTATCAACAAGGCTTTCTTTAGAACTTCATTTGGCACTCATGAAAGAGCATAAAGCAACACAATATCAGACAGCATTAGTATAATAAAAAAAGAGCAGCCCATTTAAAAGCCCTTACTACAGCAGGTTAGTTAGAAGGTAAAATCTAAAAGATAAATTCAAATATAGTATATAGATACAATGACAGTGGCCTCAAGTTCATCTGGCCTACAGTACTAAGGGACATTCAGGTGTGTCCAACAGAGTGGTATGTTGATAAATTAAGTTAAACTATTCTAAGAATAAGTGCTAAGGGATAAGTAATAGGTTGTTGTGTCTGATGACTCTGTAAAGCAGCGGAAAACTGTAACTTGAGGTACATTCATAAAACATCAGCCCTTCGGCCTGATAAGTTCAAGTAAAAAGCCTTTCCGATGAGTGAACAAGATATATGGTACCATGGTGCGTCAGTCTCCATAAAAAGCTTTCTGTGAGCTCATTTCCTCCCAATAAGCATTTCCCCCTCGATAAAGCCCTTTCAGACATCCTCCTTTGTTCTTTTCTATCTTCATTTGGTCTTCTGGAGAGATTCAGATTTTTTGCTTTTTAAGCAAACAAGGGGCTTGCTTTGTTCCTCCTTATCAAGAGAGCCAGCAGCAACTAAAAATGTAAAGACTGTAGAAATGCAGTATGTAAACACACAGATTTCTCTGGAACTTACATACAAAAAAGCAGAACAGAGCAAAAAGTCCAGAAACAAATCAGCCAAGAGGTAAAACCGATTAACATTTTTAAAAAAAGGAAGAAAAAAATGTCACAAAGGGAAAAAAAAAAATACAAATAATTTTGAACTGTAAAGTGCAAGTATAAAAAAAAAAATCTTTCTACATATCGTCTCAAGACGGGGCCTTGAGGCAGGGTCAATGGTCTTGGAAAAGTGCAAGTTGAGAACAGCACAAATATTAAAAAAGAATTTGATTCAATAGAGTAACAGCATAAGTCAGATGACTTGTTGAATCAGTCATATGACTCAGCTTCTCCGTAAGAAAACAGCCACTTCCTCCAGGGGCACAGGGTAGTCCTGGAGAAACGTCCCCCCATCGAACACCTGAGCGTTCTGGCTGTGCTGCCACTGGAAGCCTCCGTCAGGTAAATAAATATCCCTCTGCACTGCCCCCTTCTCCACCACTGGTGCTACCAGGACCTGGAAACAGGCAACAACACACATCAGTTTGGTAAAACAAATTCAGATGTCAGGGAGATTGTACACTTAAGTAGCAAGGCATCGGGTTACAGCTGGGGTTGATTTATACACTATTGGATGCCAAATATAGCGGATTCTGACAGAAGCAACTCAATCCCCTCCCATCAGAACATCATTAAGTCACCTCGTCTCCGATGAGGAACTGGTCATTGATGGTGAAGGTCAGGGGGTCACTGGGACTGAGCCACCACATCGGCCGGTAGATGGGGTTTCCCGTCATCTGCCACTCATCTGCATACTTTTCTATGAGTGGGACCACATCCCTCTGGTGCTTTGTTATGTAGGTCTGAGTTAAGTTTAGCACCTATGGGTCACCAATGGAGAGAAGAACATCAACATAATGAGGATTACAGAAAAAAATGATGAGGAGTTGAATAATCTAGTGTGTAATGTTCCTGCCATCACAAAAGCTAGCTCATGGAGAAGTCGATGTATCACTGGATCACTGTCTTCCTTTTTATGGAGCTGTATTTTCATTCAGAGTCACTTATGTCTTTTATTAATATCCAGCCAAATATATTTTCAAAAAATCCAGAGCGACTGAGAAACTGAAACCAACAAAAAAAAAAGAAGTCATTTCCTAAACTAAATCATCTGCCACAAGGATTTTAGGACAAGAATAATATTGACAATGAGGTCTGCTAAAGACATTTGTGCCATCTCTACACCCAGACGTAGAGACAGAACTTAAGAGCAACTCATTGTTGACTTAGTGGTTTTAACACTGTCCAAGTCTTTCTCCTGTCTCCCTCTGGCCAAATTACTTCAGCATTCCTGGAAGGGTCACATCCTCTCCAGTGACAAAAACAAAAAGTTGACCGCATCTATAAAAAATGTATTTTTATGAGTTGGGATTGAGAACATTTGTAGGAATGAGCTTGAAGTCACAGCCCGGATTTGAGTGGATCTTTCTCTAATTGAGAAGCCAGGCATGTGTGTGGTTTTGAGGTTTTATTGCTATTTGATTTCAACGTGGTCACTGCTTTGACCTGTCTGTGACTGACTGAAGTCTCACACACTCTGGAACAAAAGGTGTGCCACACTTAAACTGCACTAAAATGCCCATAAAACAGAAGACTTTACCATCTAAAATGCCTTCTCAGTCTCACTTCATCTGAGTTTATAAGTTGAAGGCCATGCAAGAGACCAAAATGGAAAACATTGCTGCTGTCAAATGTCTAGCTGTCCAAAAGGCCTATTTTTATCTCTGTCACGCAACACAAGTCACAACCAATATATTTTGCTGCCTCAGTCCTCTCCTAGAAGAAAAAAAGTAGTTGATCACTCCCACTATGTCACACTTGTCAATTACTCATGGAAAATCTTAATTGCCACAATAAAGTATTTTTCCAAGACTTGTCCTTAAATTCATTATCATTCCTGCTGAAGTGGCTCTCGAGAGCGAGAGTGAGCCATAAATCTAGAGTAGGGATTGTAATTCAGAACAGATGGACTCTTAACCACAGGTGATGTTGGGAGGGGGCCAAACAATCGCTCCTACTGAGGGGGAGAGGGGAAGGGCGAGGGAGGGAAAAATAGCCTTCACCCTCTTGAGAAACATCAAGTGCTTTTCTGTTCAGGAATGTGAGCCCTGGTCCCTTACAGTCAAAAGTATCAATACTGTCACCGGACTCTCTGAAACTGTAGGTCTTGTTTTCCTGCTGTGCACGGTGAACAGTACATTTCTGATTTCCTGCAAGGCGGGACAGAGGGGAGTACTTGCTCTTCTGCTGGGGGGGAGAGCCAGGCTTGAGTTTTGATAGATCGCCACTCAGCAGCTCTCGTGCACCTCTGCAAACACACCGGCTGGCTCACTGACACCGGTGGGAACTTCTCGGCGGTGAACCCACAGAGCTAAGGAGAGGCTGCTGGGTCAATAAACTCTCCCTCTCTCGACTCTTTTCATAAGCAATCTGCACGAGAAGGAAAGGATAATCTCCCACTCCCTTTTAGAACATCTAATTGGCAGCATTCACACATCACTTCACTTGATCTCTCCGCTGTAAATCTTCACAAGTGAAAATCTTGTTATCAGGTCGGGAAAAGAATGTGAACCTACTATGTTGTCGCTTTTGTAATTACATCTAATGTGGATGACGCAGTCGGGAATGACAACCACCTCAGCCTGACGGTGCAGGGCGGGCCAATGTGCGTGAAAAAGTGTCTACAAAAGAAGGGTTTAAGCGCGTTAGAGTGTCTGCATGAGGTGCTCTGACTGGTTTGTAATGTGTTTTTGGTTCATAGTTGTATACCCGATCCTCTCCGCAGACCCACGGTGGTGTGTGGAAGCTGATAACAGGGAGAAAAGCTGCAATCTCAAGCCAACGGATGAACAACTCTTCATCTGTGACCAGGTCTCCAGACAGAGAGCCACCTGTAGGGAGAGAGACAGAGGGAGGCAGAGAATATTAAGATAAAAAAAATGCTCAAGAGGAAAACAGATTATGTGTGGGCGATTTGAGAGAAGTCAATATGAATTTTCCATGAAATGTCTGAACAAAACCCTGAAACATTCTGGTGTACAGATGATCAAAAACTTTGTTTAAAAAGTCTGGAAAAAAGGCAAGGTGGAGTTTTTAATTATGATTTATTCTCCAGTATTATAAACCTCCAGTTTAGTCAGTGATTTACAACTTTTAAAGTAGGTGTGAAGGTCTGAAAATCTGATAAATATATCTGAATATTGAATACTCAACATTCTAGCTCATTTTTAATTTGTGGTGTCTTGTAAGCCCATGTGGGCTGAGCTTACGAGACACCACAAATTCTGTCTGTAACACTGACAGCTCTGTGTTTTCTCTACATCAAAGTAAATAGTTGTCTCACAGACATCAGCTGTCTGACTGGCTGTGATCCACTATCACAGGAATTTGGAATATTGCAGGAATACGGAGGATGTTTCAACTCCCTGACCACAAGATCAAAAGTGTTTTCTGTTTGTAGCGATTCCACAGTCAACTAATATGCTCTTTTTTTGGTTTTCACATAAGGGCAGAATATAAATATACTGAGCAAATCCTTTAAAATAGTGCAAACGCTATGAAAGTTTTTTGAAGAGCATACAGTAGAAGTGCATGATGATTTTCATGTAAGGCAGCCATGTTTCTGTGCCCATCAGTCATAGCTATGTTCTTAGTAAAGGTGAAAAAAGTGACCCATAAGCTGTGGTATTACCTACTGCATCAGGAATGAGGAAGTTGTATCCCAGCAGAGTGTGGTGCAGCAGGGAGGGAATGATGCCCTTCAGGCCCATCGGGCTCCAGTCGGACTGCAAGGGGGTCATCCTCACAAACAGCGGCTTGTGGCTCGACCTGAGGCACAAATGGAATCATAATAAGCAAACGCATGTCTCAAAATAAAAAGCAGATTGAAGGAGCGATCTCAAACTGTAGAAGATCATTCTCCAAAAATTACAGACATTTTTTTAACAGGCAAGATTAGATGCCTGAAAGCGTTACCGTGTCCCTGCTGTCATAATGGTGGAGTCTCCCATCCTGGTGGCCAGGTCGGCCAGGAGGCTGATGTACTTGTCTCCACCTAGAGCATGTGGCGCCCGCAGGGCCTGCTCCTCGAACAGATTCCCCTCGCCCCCCTCCAGCATGATGTACTCCATCCCCAAGTGGGCCTGCAGGGATCCCACTCTATCCAGGAACCAGCTCACGGCTCCTGGGTTTGTGATGTTCAGCTTAACACAGAACCTCCCTCGCCACTGACTCATCACAGGGATCTGTAGGATGGAGGGACATAAGCAAATTTTGATTGGAGTTCATTTCCCACTACTATCATTTTGTCATTGTAATGATAATTAACTAATTCATTGCCTCTGCTGTTGCAATGATAGACTTTCTGGATAAGGCCATGTTCATGTCTAGGACGGTGCCTCTCAACCAGACCAAAATAAAAAATAAAAAAACTCAGGTAGAAAAGTGCAAATGTGGAGAGGAGGTTGGTGGATAGCCACGTGCTCTAAAAGGATGATGAATATGCCACACTGAGCTCTCACCAGCTGTCCCTGAGGGGCTGAGGGGAGACTGAGCCAGTAGGCCTCAGTGCCGTCCATGAGGGAGGTGTGGAACTGCGTGGTGTCCACGCCCAGGAAAGGGGACAGGGAGATGGAAATGTTAAGAAGCTTGACAAGTGGGAGGTCCCTGGTCAGTCTCTTGGACATCCCCCTTTTCCTGCTGTTGAGGTAGTCATGGTCCTGCACAGAGACAGAGAGATACACTATGATGCCTCATAACAGTCTGGTAAAGTCAACACCATACAGCCTGATGTGTGCATTTCGAAGGCACCCAGTTTAATTTAATCATCATTTTATCAATAACTACCTATATTATTATATTTATTATCATTATATTTATCTATGTGATGCACTAATGGAACAATTCAAGTGTTCATAAACTGGTTTGACAGATTTTAGTAGCCTCATATATGACCTGTTGACCTGTAGCTGTGACAATATGACCTCTGTCAGAACCATTTAACATGCCGTGTATTATAATCCTTTGGAATGTACATGTTAAAGTCAAAGAGACATTTCAGATTACATAACTGTGGAACAAAACCTCTTAAGAATACAAAGGCCGACTCCAGGAGGGGAAGCTGTGGTGGGAAGAAAGGGTAGATTAGCACATATTATGTAATTTCTTTTCTGATCTTTCATTTTGTTCTGCTTTTTTTCCTGAATTTGAATGTACAGATGAATTCCAGCGTAATTGCCACCACGCTAGACTGATCTTAACTGTGGTTTGCTAAAAAAAAAAAAAGAATTAAACAATGTAAGTAATATGATTAGAAACGTATTAATAACCCAAATTTTCCAATGCCAGCAAGTCGCTCCAAATTATGACTTTGTTTCATAAAGCTAATATGGAAACTGGAAAAGAAAGGTCATAGTATGGCTGATAATTTATGAATACTTGTAAAACTGGAGTGAAAGAGAAGCCTAGTTTTTTACAGAGGATCATTGTTGCCAGTCACACTTCTGTAGAGCTGCACACTTCATGGACAACTTTGAGCTCCATAAGTTTCCATGCAGCACTGTACGCTTGACTGATTCGTTATTGGGGGGGGGGGGGGGCGATGTAGAGCCAACAAAACTGGTGTTAAATATCTTTGATGTACCAGAAAAACTTGAGATTGTGTGTAAAGGAAACTCTTGTTCACCAAATGGCATCCATCAGCTGACATGTGTTATGCCTCTCATTTCCCGCCCCTCTTTTTTCTCATTTTACACCTTCTGAACTCATAATAGAAACACACTCCTACGTGTATAGAGTGAGATGGGTGAACTCAACCTCTCTGATGGATATATATCATGTGAAACTCCTCTGCCTCCTCTTCTGTTGCATGGTTCAGGTCAGATCACAGCATCGAGCTGGTGTCAGCATCACCTGCTCAAATTAGTCTTGGCCGAGATCCATTCGAACCTCAATACATCCAATTCTTCGCCATCCTGCAGTTACCACACTCAGAGCAACCTGAGATCTGTTAGGAATCTCTGTTTGACTTCTCTCAGCTGTATTTGTTTTGTAATGGAATATTGCCAGGTATTGACTTAAAAACACTTGACAGTGGTCTTGGTGGTCTTGTTTCCAGGGAGTGCCAAACAACATTCAAGGAAAGTACTTGGATTGATAAGAAACAATAACATAAAGCACCGGCATGGCAACGAAAAGACAAATGTCTCCTGTCCGTTTTTTAAAATGATAATAATCCATTTTTTTTGGGGGTGATGACACACTTACACCAAAACAAAACTCAATCATAACTCATTAGGTGAGCAAGACACAGGTAGTGTGGTGGGTCTTTTTTCAACATGAAGGCAAAGCCCTAAACCATTTTTTTTTCTACATTGTGACATTCCAGTGAACCTGTCCTCCCTTCTTCATTCCCCGCCTGTCTCCAGTGCTCTGGAGATCCACTTAAGAAAACTCTTTCATCCCAATCCCTGACCGGTTTTTGAGCCTCTGCCCAATGAACCCTCACCAGCCTCACAGCCCAGATGGTAGAAGAGAAGGATTACGAGAGTCTACAGCTACACGGTACAGGAACTGGCAGAAGTAGGGGGAAGATGAAAAAAAGAGCACTTATACCAAAGGAGATATGCGTGGCAGTAGACGTTTGTGCTGATGTACTGTAGATGTGTGTAGTGAATGTTTCTGTATGGTCTACTATTTGGTTTCAGATGTTCCAAAGGTGTAATAGAGAGTTAAACATGTGCATGTTGCAGATACAAACATTTCTTTGGGGAATCAGTGTCTCTGGAAGTACAAATATCTCACAAATATCTCTGGTAGTTTATTCAGGTTTCTTTTTGCCCTTCTCTTCAGTAGAGATCATTATAAATGCATGGTAGGAAGTAAAAGATTCTTCTCTCTTTGTCTTTTTTGTTGACTTGAATTTCCTGTTGCTTTCATTCAGCTTCTATCACTTAGATACAGTACATATAGTGTTATATACGTTTATAGTTATTTTTTACTTAGATGGATGAGCACTAAGCTTCATATTATTAGCGACATTACAGCCAGCTTCAATGTAAGGTAAAACTATGGTTCTTTGGCTCTGCTTCTTTGAGGTTTAACTCAACCAAGTGAGATTTTTTTGTGCCTTCACAGCAGGTTTTCCTTCAAATAATTCTCCAATTTATTAAGGTTTTCAAGGCTGGAGGTAGAGACATACAGTGCGGGCGGTAGAGCACGTACCATATCAGAGAGGAGGTTGGTGGAATGTTCATTGAGGCTGATGACTCCCTCTCCCAGCTGGTGTCTCCTCAGACGATTAGAGAAGGTCCTCAGCTCCCTCTCCACCTTCGGCCCTGAATCCACGTTGGTGAGCAGCTTCCAGAACGGCAGCCTGTAGGACACAAAGTGGGATCATACAGGACCAGCTGATCTAAACTCGGATGTAGTTTAGATTATGACCCGCTAAATACCCGAAAAGTTTCAGTCAGTGCTCACAGGTACACCACTGTCTGGCAAAGAAATGAGGTGAGGAAATTCTCATCTCCGCCAATCGAAACTGAACTAACCACAGTGCCTTCATGTTGGGCAGCTCCCTGCTGTGCTGGGAGAGCTGTTTCACTGCTTCCTGGTGCGCGGCTTTCACGTTGTGGGCCACGCACACCGTGTACTGCAGAGGGAGACGCTCCATACTAGGCAGTGACTGCAGGCAGAACTGCTGTCTGCTGTCCACTCCGAGCTGCAGGGGGATATCAGGAGATACCAGCACTGCAACACCTGCATGGTGGGAGGCAGACAGGAGAGGGACATATGTTACATCACACTATAAACACATAATGTAAAGTCTTAGCATATGCAGCACAATCACTCCATCATTTCAACACTGAAACAACATCATAAATGGTTACTTTAATGTAAGTATAACGCTGACTTTAGTGTGAAGCAAACGAGAATAGTGTAAGTTTGAGACAGACCATTGCAGATTCTTCTTATATGACATAGTGCAAGAGTGTTATTGCAACTGGGATGTGTGACGGATTGAGTGTTGTGGGTGGTAGAGTGTAGGCTGTGTCAGCTGATATTACCCCACTCAGATGTGAGAAAAACACTCCCCAGCATGAGATATAGCAGTATGCGGTTGGATGAGTTTACCCTGGGACTGCTGGCAACGTCTATGGAGGCAGGTTACACTGAGAGAGGAGTTGAGAGGTCCAGATATATGTTTAAAGTCACATTGATAGTGAAGATTAATCGGTTTTCAATCATTGTTTTTATCAGCAATTGGAACAAGCCAATTAATGTGATGTATCTGTCTTATATCTTTCCAACCATTATCTCTCTATCTAGTCTCTGTGACAAAAACAGCAAGGAGGCAGAACTAAGAAGTGCACCGGTGATTAAATTAGTCTTCAGCCTTGCAATAATCTCCTGCAAGGGAGATTTCGCCTTGTTTTCTCGACTACTGTATGCAGCCGTTCAGAGGCCGTGTGAAATGATAAGATTATGCGAAGCAGATAATTGTGTCCACAGATGTAGGTGCCCTGCAAGGAATGCCTCTTCCCTCTCAGGTTACCCCCACCCCCTACCCTCACCACTTCTCACCCGTCCTGACTCCCACCTTCTCCCTTCCCTCCGACCACCTTTCACTACCTTCCTCCGCTCTGCTCTGCGGGTCTGCCCCATTCTCAGGTCAGCAGAACCCAGCCGGTATCGATGAGCCTTCTGTGACCCCGGCACTCGCCTGAGTTTTGCGTAATTTGCTTGAAAGCAGCCAAACTGGGATTTGGGATTTGGAGCTGATCAATGAACAGATTAGGTCTTTCCAAAGCAGGCACAGTCTGAGAACCCAGGCTGAGAGCTTGGCTCACTTCAGTCACCCTCTCCAGTTTCAATGGGTTTACTGTTCTCATGCAGGCAGGGACCAGGAGCGGGCAGGATACTCATGTACCAGTTTATAATCAGATTAATAGTTTGGGAGATCAGTATTCAAGTACTGCATAAAGCTTAGTGAAGAGCCTTCAACCGCAGGGTAATTCTCACGTGTTTGCAATGGATAATGTCAAAGAGATACTGGTAACACCTCAGCTGCCTCTCACAAGGTATTAGGTCGCCACCCAACTGCTTGTTGCATATTCATAAATGGCAGATAAATGTAGATTTTTTTCTAAGAAAAACAGTGGTATATTTAAACTGCAAGGTAAAAAAAACGATAAAACAATTTTTAAAAGGTGTCGTAAAACTGTGTATGTCAACGCTGCACATATACGGTGGAGTAAAAAGTGGGGCAGTGTAGAAAATGTTAGCTTTAGATACATAGCTTTTTGAGGAGGATGGAGGTGGAATGCAGGCAGTGGAAATAGAGGCGACCAGAGTACACCGGACACCGAGCAGCTTTGTCAGATGATGTGCTGATACAGCGGGCTACAAACAATGTGTTTTACCAAAGTGCACACGGGCTGGAAAGTGGAGTTTAGATTTGCAGGCATGACTTCTTGAGTCATGTTTAATTTTTATGGAAAATGACACTGCGGGGCCTCGAGGAGATTGGACGATCTGGTCAAAAAAAAAAGGCTGCACCTTTATTCCCTCTTTGACCAAACATGCAGATTTGAATATTAAAGACACTAAATCCTGTCATATATCTTTATATAGTTCTACTCAAAGCACTTTGCGAGTACCGGTGTGCGTTTTTAGTTTCTTGATCAAAAATGAACTTCTAACCCTGGTTATATAAGCGCAGTGCTCTGTACAATGTAGACACACATCCCTTGATGCATATTGCAGACAGGAGTAGGAATCAATAAGAGTTATTTAAAGAAAGTGAAGCAGGTTTGAAGCCTTGAGTTACAGCCAAGGTGGGGTGCCCATGAGTTAAAGGGGGGGGACCCTATTTTTAGAACAATTCCTTTAACACTCCAAGCTTCCCCTGAATATTTTCCATTAGCTCTCAAAAGAAAATTATATGCCTGACTGAGCGTATCCACTCACCTTCAAAGCATCAGGTAGACAGAGGTAAAAGTGAATGAAGTTTATTGGGCAGATTTCAATGATTTGACACACACATGCCTCAGTTTTACAGCTGTTGAGCGAGCGCACAAATCAAGGTTGCCTCTTCACGCACGTGAACATATGTAGATTCTCACGCACATAAAAACACACACACATACACACTTCCTTTCATGGGAAACTGTAGACTTCCAAGAAAAACAGAGCAGGACTTATAGGACCATAAAGGTTCTGCACTTCCTCTCGCGCCGTCTGAGCTGAAAGTTTGGAGGTGGAAGCAGAGGTGACCCCATGCAACTTCTGAGGGGTCAGGAAGGTTTTAATGTGGCGTCTAGGCCCTCAGAGAGTGGCTCAAACTGAAGGAAATCGCTGCCGCCTGACTCCCTGCTGCTGTGGACCAGATGGGCTGCTCTCTTTTACCTGTCATATTTACACTGTTATTTATGACACCTGTGCACGCTTACAGACCTGTCTGGGGTTGTAAAAATGTGTATTCAAACACTAACTGTGTGTGCGCACGTGTGCGAGCAAGTGTGTGTGTGTTCAGGCATGTATTTCCTTAACAATGGAAACTTAGTTTCTTTGCCCAACCTCAAGAAATTGATGGCCACAAAACTGGGATCTTGCCATAGTAGTAAATTTCCAATCCCACTTATTGAAAAAATAATGAAACACTAAAGAAACTTTCTCTGCTCTATTCCTATCATTAATCACTTTTAATGTTTCAAGTGTGAGACAATCTGTACGGTACAAATATCACAAGTATAAAACAAGTACTTACGATTATCGATAGATCAGACAAGAGGATCCCACATTCAAATACTTTGATGCCTCAGCTGATGAAGTAACCATGCTGTTAAAGTTCAGTTCTAATGTTTTAAGACAACAAGATGCAAGATTTTGTTGAGTTTAATGAAAAAGTTCAGTGTTCAAGAAAGGAAACAGAACAGACCTGAGCAACCACAGGCTGGTTATGTATTGTCACTATGTCTCTGGAGAAGATTGTGAATGAGCTGAAACATACAGGTACATCAATGGAGAGAAGCTGTTGTATCAGTCCAATCTGGATTTAGAAAAGTCTCTCTTTACTTTCTCTTGCTTGTTCTTGATGGAAAGTATTTGCTAGGAGATTGACTGTGGAACATTTTGTGGGATGATTTTCATACAGTAGCCCTCTCATACAGGAGATGACATCTCACTTTTAACAAAGCTTCAGTTTGGCTAAGTGAGTCATTCTTGAAGTGTTTCACCTCTTACTCAAGGTTGCGGGGCAGCTGCCCGAGGACCTCCCGGTGACCTATTGAGTAACACGGGGGAATGTTTTGAGCAGCTTGTTTACATTGTGAATTGTTCATTTCTGTGATCCTGGCTTGACATACAGACAAGAAAATACTCAAGCTATACCATAAAAGATGCTATTAAAAAATAAAAAAATAACATAGCTACAAAACGCTTTCATCATTTCCTCTATGTTGTCTGTTATTTGGTGCTAAACCTTGTTTCAGCAAGTATTTAACTCTTTGTCGGATTTTAGGACAGAGAAAGTGATGATTTTATGTCAAAACGATGTATCTGCCCATTCAAAAGGCCTAGACAGTAAACATGTTGGGTCTTGGTTGGAAAGCTACTATAGGAAGGGAACATCATGTATGTCAAACAGAGTTTGCTTGTGAAAAAGCTACGTGTGAAGCTGTCTGTTGGTATTAAACAGCCACAGCCAAACTAAGCAGCTTGAGGAGAAAAGTAAAAAACTTGGCCTCCAGAAACAAACAATTCTTTTTAAAATCAAATTTTTACAATTATTTTTTCTTTTGTGGTTATCTCGTTTCCACTGCCATTACTCACCAGGACCAGGACCAGGACCATAATGGAAACACATTACGCTTTTGGCTTGTTGTTCCCATCCTTGTCGTTATAAGACTCATAAGACTTGTATCAAATAAAACTGATTAAGTATCATTATCTGAAAGAGAAAATCAAATGTCCAAGATGGTTACATAACTTTTATCCATATCTGTCTGTTGTGCTTGGCCGGTTACTACAGAGAGACCAAACAACAAATGAGCAGGAGCAATAAAACATCATTTCTTTGGATGTCATGTGCAAAGATTAAATTCAGAGATAGAAATAAAGAAAAAGGGGTGGGAGAAAAATGATGCTAAAATGAAAGATGGAGAGACCAGAGACATACAGACAAGGAGATAGATAATGTGTATGTGTGTGTGTATATATACAGTATATCTCTCTCTCTCTGTGTGTGTGTGTGTTTAAGCAACGTAATATCTTAGAGAGTTGCTGTCAAGTCGTGTGTGTCTTGCAGAATTAATTTCTGATTCTAATCTCTGTTGCTCACCTCATAAAGGCTAGCATGGAAAAAAAAGCCACATATGAGGAGACAGTAGATAAATTACTTTTATTGGTTTCAAACTGAGTGAAAAAGGTAGGTGATGTCAAAATTATAGCTATCACACTCACTTATTACAACAGCCTGCTGTGAAAACAAATCTTTCCAAGCCCTTATTTGTCATGATGAGTTGGGGAAACTTTGACGAGAGCCAAGTTATGATGTAGGCATACAGGATCTACATGCAGACAATGGAAGAATGAGGCCCTTTGAGTATAAATAATGCTAATATAAAAAAGAATGGAAAATTTTGTTAAACTATATTTGAGGCTAAAAAAATCTGGCAAATATGCTGCTTATTGTGTGCCAAATAGGATATCAGAATCTAATATAAGCGTTCAAATAAATAAAGACAGTATCTGTAACTGTAATAATGACAAAGATGTGGCTGAAATGTTGGTGCGGCTATTGGCTATTAGCTAAAGATGTTTTGTAAAATGGGAAACTGCTCCTTCTTTGCATATAAACCATTTTTAGGATTCAAAAATTTGACAGCTGTGTTACAAATATTCAGCCTGAGAAAAGCTGTATTCATGGAGAGACTTTAGCTTACATGATCAAATAGCCAAACCTATCTCCTAGACAGATAATGCTACTAATGAATGCAATGAATAAACAATAAGTGGATTGTAGCTGTGACTTGCAAGCAATGTAATATAAAAACAAATCAATAAAAAGTAGATCTATAGACAGTTAATTCTATAAATTATTAATTTCTTTATATCTTTATTTGATGCAGGCAAACTCTATTGTAGATATTGGCCCTTTGATAGACACCGTAAAACAATAATGATGGCATCTGTATGAATTAGCAAACAAAAGTGTTGATGCATCCTTATTATTTTAGGACAGCAGCTAATTTCTCTCATGGTGATTTGACTGTGTCTAATAATTAATTTCCAAAGTATAGCTATACAGTGCTATTTCTGCTTCCACATGGTCACTAAAGCCTCATGTAAGTTGTAACTTCAGGACCTACATTACAGAGGAAATGTAAGCATAAGCCCCTAAAGCTTTTGGAAAATGTCTCCCAGAGAGTCTCTTCTTATGTTTTTAATGCATGATGTGGTTTCAGTGATATCTAATCTGTTCTTAGTAGCCCAGTTGTTTTTGTATGGATAAAGACAGGTGGGGCCATGACTAGTTCCTGCAGTTGGCAACACTCTCAAATGTCACACTCCTGCTCTGTTGCATATCTTCTCCCCTGTGTCTCTGCTTTACTCCTCTTTACCTCTTCTTTACTTTGCAACTCTTTGTTCTGTTTTCTTCATTCAGTTTGATATTGACTATTATAGTGCAGCATGGAGTCTTTATTTTGATCTGTTGCTCTATGTTTCAGTCTGTCTGTCCTGCTCTTTAACCGTCCCCAGGAGTCCTTTTAAGTTTAAGTAACGTCAGTCACAGCTCCGTATTCCCCACCACATTTACAAAATGTTCCTCTGACTATAACTAGAATCAATGAGGACAGGTCTTACGCACACACAATGCCTCAACAGAACTGTTCAACAGAAATACTGCTAGTGGTCAATGAGTTCACACAGCTGTGAAGCCTGATATCACACTAAAAACTGCAGTATGTTTGTTTTCCAAGCAGATTGAGGGAAAAAAAAAAAAAAAAAAAAAAAGGCAGCATCAAAACTGTGATGAAGGCTTCATGCCGAAATGCGTCAGCAAATTTGTCAGTTATAAATAAAATTCACCAGAATGACCAAGACATGTGGTGACTCTTACTTTTTTTATTACCACTGGACTGCTGCCTTTGCTGGATCTGTTTTGGGGAAAACAAAAATACTGCAGTTTTCTTTTTTAAAACAGAGTACCCAACTGAAACTAAACACAGAAGAAGAAGAGTACCTGTTTTCCTTTATGAATTAATTATACTAAAACTGCATGCCTTATATTTTTGGGCCTTATTTTCATTAATCGAGGTGCAAAGCACTGGGTTAAAATAATAATATAATCATACTTAAACAGTCAGTTTGTTAGGGGCCAGTATCAAACATGATCAATCGGCTCCTCTCTTTTTCCTTTAAAAGCGGTGTTGTCCCATACATGATGTGTGAACAGTTAGAGTTGAGAGTTGAAACGACCTCTTTAAGCATATTAAAGGGCCAGACAATGTGCTTTCTGTTCATTTTTACTGGCAGAACAATTAACACAAAAACAACATTTGCATTTATAAATAAAATTCAGACTATAATAAAAAAAAATGTATAGATATATTTGGATCACTGTTTCATATGTTGTATCTATTTTTGCAAACTGTAAGTGATTTTTAGTGCTGCTTTCAATTAATTCACTTAGAATGTTAATGTTTTGCTGCCAAACGTTAGAAGAAATCATAAACACACTTTCATAAGCAGAAGCATAAACTCACTTCCCATTATGGTCCTGTTTACTACCCACACATAACTGTGGAGTTTTTTCCCTCTATAACAGCTGCTATAATTATTTCCTGCCCCAACACTATTAACAGCAACAATAATACAGTTATGACTCTATCACATCATGCTGTTTATCACAGCCACAGTCATCTTGTGCAATCTAAAATAGGTACTATTTCTGTCAGACCTTTTGGAAAGAAGGAGATGACAAATGCCGCTCGTGAGCGGTCCTGAGGTTGTTTTCTGATGTTAAGTGTTTAAGCTTTTCATGGAAGTCTATGAGCGGCATTTCCACGCTGTCAGTCTCAAACAACCCTGATATATTTTAGTGCATCAACTGAGAAAGTTATGATAATAATGAACCATAACCAACCAGTCGGGCCAAGTGCGCAGATGCTTGTGTGGTTATTTTGCAGTAGCCTCCTGCTGGTTGTACAAGACTTCATCAATGATTTATGAACAAAAGAACAAGTGGCTCCAACATGCGAAATTGCAATGCACATCACATAAACTAGAGACTGCAGATGGAGCACAATACAAGGGAATCAATAGACTTAAGGTAAGGCTCTCTTTCAGCATGCAAGCCATTATGGATGACTGATACCAGTAAGGAGAGAGACGTCGTTACTCTGCCATCCTGGCATTATTGCCAGAACAGATGTAAACTGTATTCTTGCTTGTTTGAGTATAAAAGGCGCACAGTGGTCTGAGGAGGCCTGCAGACAGGCAGTCAAAGTCAGTTTTGGTTCCTAACACCAAGCAGTGCATCATTGAATTACCTCTGACACGATCTATAATTTGTGCCCATCCTTACACTTGGGCACATGGCAAATTACCAAAATACTAACAGGTCTGACTGTTACACCCTTTGTTAGTGGTGTGATATACATATAGGACAGCGTCTACAGATATCAGCTATAGTATGGAGCGTCTCAGTACTTAATATACAGCAGTGCAATTGCATTGTTGGAAAATGAGTCGAAAACATGAGCATTAGCTTCAGGTTGTGCTCTGCAGGACAGAGCAGGAGACTGATGAAAGGATCTGATGAATCCATGTGGAGAGTTTCATGTTACCTGACTTGTGCACCTTGAGTCAGTGAGTGAACTTTGGATGTAAAATGTTCCAAAACATGAAATATTCTTGACACGTCTGAAGCATGACAGCCCACACATTGTTAGGTCTCTTTAATTTATAACTCATGAGATGCATGCATGAAGAAAGATTGACACGTACAACACATCTGAAAATCATTTAACAATAATGATTTCTTCCGATTCTGCACGTAGGAAAGGCCGCTCTGAGGCCAAATGTGCACATTATGTAGATCTAACAACCAAACAAGAAACATCCTTGAACTTTAAAACAAGATATCGTGTTAAATATACCTTTAATGCTCCAATAGGCATCCTTGTCATTGCTGAGCATAACTTTTCTATGTTTGGGGCTATGTACAGTATGTGTCCGTGAGTCGTTACTTGGCAACATTCAAACAGGTGTTCTCATTGCGATCTCATCTGTGCGTGTGTGTGTGTTTTTTTTCTCTCTCTGCAAAGCTAAACAGAGAAACAAAGGGTTACACAGTCCCGATAATTACTGCCGTCCTCTCACAAGGTGGAAAAGAGAATTAAGGCATGTGACCCCCCCCCCCCCTTGTTAAGCCTGCCACTGTGTTACATAACATCCCAAAATGTGTATGTGTGTGCGTGCATGTGCATTTTGTTTCTGTCAGTGTGTGAATGAAAGTGTGTGAGGACAGAACTAACAATCAGTGAGGTCATAACGGATGATTTTTCCGTATCGCCGACATTGGTTGATGCCACGCCCTCCATTTTGATCTAGACTGCCTAGGAAGCTGGTCAGCACTTCTCAGCTACTCATTACACACACACACACACACACACACACATGCAGAGGACTCCTTAAGACACTGACAAACAGAAACATTCAGTAAACGCCTAAAAAGTACATTATAATGTGCATGATTATAATGATAAAGTTATATTTATCTTAAAATCAGTCAGGAGCAAAGATTGGTTCGTTTGAGCAGCAGCTCAGTAAGCAAACACCACACGAACTCAGCTCGAGAGCCCAAAGTCCCCGATGTTAATGCTACACCACATGTACGCACACACACACACACACACACACACAACACACACAACACACGTTCCTCATCAGTCACATTAACCATTCACATCCGCCAGTGGTCCCTGCCTCCCCCTTTTGCCCCCAGGATAAAATCTAACACCCCCAAAATAACCGAGTGAGTTATAAGAGTCAGCAGGGCCCTCATCCAACCTGCCCTTTTAATAGAAACAAAAGGCAATTACCCCGGTATCCCTAAGAGTTAATTTAAGATGCTAAAGGTGGTTTGCTTCCCTTTGTAGTCTAATCTCTAAATTAATAAACCGAGATGCTGCAGACTGTATCGTGTTTCAGTCTATTTGTGGGCCGGTTTCCTATCCAGTGGTGTGTGTTTTGGAGGTGCTGGTTTTTGCAGGCGGTCGGGCCATTTTTCTACACTCAAACACAAATAAACAAGCGCATCATGAGGGAGGGGGATAAGAAAACACAACAACATCCACAGGGCTTCCCTCACGCCCTGGGATTCACGCCACACTTCGTACACCCCGTTGTGGGGTCAGATTTCCCGAGCTCTTGGTGCAAACCCTGCACCGATGGCAGCTGTGGAAAAACAGCTGACCCCTTCGCATTTTAAAGATTTGAAAAGGTCTTCTTTGTTGTATCAGACCTTGGTGTAAAGAAGAACTGCGACCCCACTTTTGCTAATGAGATCATTTCTCCTGATAGTCGTTTGAACCGATTGATCCTAACAACGACCTCTTACCTGATGAGCCCAGGAAGTAGCGCTCCAGAGCCGAGCCGAAGCCAGAGGGGTTGTCCTTCAGATCACTGACAATGAAGGGCTGCATGGTGGCGTTCTGGTCGTTGATAGGCCAGGTCTGACCCCGGACACTGGCGCCGCCGTACCAGGACACGTTGGTCATGGAGAAACAGTCCTGCACGGACACACACGCGTATGCACAGACACACGGAAAGACACATAAGGAAAGGAAAGAGGAAAGAGGTAGAAAAAGGTTTACATAAAGACAGAATGGAGACTGAAACAGCAACTAAATGTTAAATTGATGCTGAGGAGGCTCCAGTGGAGAGTTGAGAATTAAAAGAGCCACATTAGACAGTAGAGGGAAGAAGAAAATTTCTTGTTTTTAACTCCACAACCTCAAACACACATCTAACATTCAGTGAATAATTGACAAAGTTTATAAGAGCACTCTGAAGCACTTTAAGCACACTTAAAAGTTAATGATGAGTATATTTTAATTTATGGGTATGCACCTGATGTTGAGTATGGATGGATCTAATATTTAACATAGAGTGTGATAGGTGGTACATGAGACTCAGAGAGTGATTTAGAAAGCTTGTCTTTCCTCAAAGCGTCTTTACGCGTGGGGGACAAAACCAGAAGCTCATTTATTCCTGTCAGCAAATCTAGGCTCTGTTAAAGAGTTTCTAAACGGGTGCCAAGTGGTCACCTGAGAGGCACTGAGCCGGATTTTGGAAATTAGAAAAATAACTTTAGTTTGGAAAGATTTTCTGTGATCAGTCGCATCACATGACAGGGAGTTATGGCGAGGAATGTTCCAGCGGGGACAGATTAACCTCCCCAAACATCCCAATAGTTAAATGCCTTTGATAATTAAGCTGGGGGGGAAAGTACAGTAAGTACCGTGCATGTAAAAAAAAAAAAAAAAAAAAAAGAACAGCATAACAACACCAAATGTATTCCGCTCAGCGCAGTTACACCAAGGACTGAGAAAAGGGAAAGGGATCTTTTTTTGTCTGTAGCATCATGTCAGTTTAAATGAGCCACTCACGCGTCATGTTTGTGTTTTGTCTCATAGCCTACAATTTAATCGGATATCAAAAAATCAAATTCAAATCAACAAAATCACGAAAATGTTAGTATAGACCTATAAATTGCAGCATTTAAAAAAAAATCTAATTATTGGCATTAAATGATACACATTTGAAAAAAATGTTTTAAAACCACTTACTTAATTTCCAAATGAAAAAGATAATTCCACTTGTTTTAATGAGCATCTTGTGCCTTAACAATTTTATATAAACAGGAGTTGAAATCAGGTAAATCTAGAATGATCACCAATATAAAAAAAACAACAAAACGTCTTGTATACTGATTCATATGAGCACGCTTGATATTATGTTGGCAGATTTTAAAAGCGCATGGGGCCCTTTTAAATGTTACATTTTGCGTAAAAATACCATATTCATAAGGCTCTGACTGTGTTCTTGAGTGCACACTGACAGAAACCCTACCTTCAACTCCACATGACAGTGCACCGGCGTCCAAGTCATACTGTAGCACTCCGTCTCCGTCTCCTCATTCACCTCCAGCGAGATCTTCACCTCGGCCACCGAGTCCCACGTATAGCAGAACTCCGTTTTATTCAGCCAGCACAGGTTCCTCACGAAGGGAACCTCAATGTCGGGGTTCCCCACATTCCCGACGTCAATCTCCACATAGGTGTTGTCCTCCGTCAGGGTCTGTATGACCAACGAGTGGGTTCTTCTCTCCCAGATCAGTCCGCTAAAAGTCCCCCTGAGGATCCAGTTCTTGTTGGGCTGGTCCACCACTTGCCAGTATATGATCCCGATGGTCATTACAAAGAAGACGGCCACCCCGAGACAAGCTATAGCTCCTTTCCAGGTCTCGTTCATCTCCTTCAATCCCGTGTCCCATGTTACCTCTGGGATGGGGCTAGGGTTCCTATTTCGAGCGTGGGGCATGTTGTTTTTGAGATCAGCAAAGAATCAAACTCAAAAAATGCTGCAAAAATCTCTGTGCGTCAAAATTCTCTGTTGCTTCATCATGTCATGGTGTTTTCAGTGAGGCTACAAGGTAAACCAGCGTACTCTTTATCTTTACACCGTTTATACTGTTGGGATTTTTTTGCGCAATTGTGCCAGCAACAGATACCTGTCATGTGAAGAAAGCTGTGAGAACAAAAAAATCACAGCGGGGAAATAAAACAGTATGAATGAATAATTGACTTACCACATACTGCTGCTGTTTTAAAAGAGTTGAATTTGTAAATTGCATTGGCTGCAGTGAGCTCGTGAGCAGTCCCAAGCCGGGTTTGGCAGCAATGCCTACGAATAGCTCCTAAGACGCTGTCTTGCTTGCCCTGCACTTTCTGACGTAACGCCGGGCTGTTTCTTCAGATGTAAGGTAGAGAGAGGGAAATGGGGGATCGGGAGGGTTTGGCAAAGTCTTAGTGCTGCCCGCCGGGGCGAAGAGGCCACGGACAGCCTGGAAGGGAGGGATCCCCATGCGTGCTCGCAAACTCTCCGTGCGCTCTCCGTGCGTAAAGACTGTGGAGACTTGTCATCCGGAGGTTTGGTCGACGGTCAGAGGCGTCAGTTGGGAATGGCAAGGTCGGGGCACTTGCCATGCTTTATCCAAATTTGATCTTGAGGCGTTTGACGTTTTCATGGAGAGCAAAGACTGTTGCCTGAAATTGATTTAGACAAGTAAAAACATCTTAGCAGAGGAATATTTAGGACCAGTGCTGTTTTTATATGCTATGTGCGTTTGAATTTAGGAGTTTAATTGGCTACAGCTAATAGGCTCTTAAATCAAACTGACCAAGAGGTTAAGGATATATTTTCAGTAATTAATTAATTAAAGTTTCAATTTGTTCATTGAATCTACGTATGTATGTAGTATGTAGAGATCAAACTGGCTATGGATAGTTTGTTTGCACAGTTTTGCTTCATTTATAAAGCAAGATGAACCAGCATCATCCAGCAAACATCCCCGCTGACGCCACAGGGGCAGTGCTCTGAAGGTTCACCATAACCTACTATATATTACATATTATTATCATTTTACTTACTGTACTTATGTACTGAAATCTTTTGTGTAATATTTATCATTACAGATTACATATATTCCACCACACCCCCCAAATTTACATACATACCAGTTTTTCATCTCTTATCAAATTCATTTGTGTATCATTGTTCAGAATAATCCATTCAAAAAAAAAAAGAAGAAAAAGAAGAAGAAAAAAATCCACAAGCCCAATTGCCAACCAAGCATTTGTTCTTTATGGAGGTATTACATGTCATAAGACACTAAAATAGACCAATGGACTGAATGAATGACGCATTCCTTGGTGGTCAACTTTCCAAACAATATCCACCCATTTAGGTCCGATCCAATTTTAGCTAAAATAGCTGAAAATCTTCTTTCAAATACAGATGAACTTTTTGTAGTGTTATTTTCTTGCAACTAGTGCTGTGAATCCGCCTTATTCTACTTTTTACAAGGTGGGACACTGGACTCTGAAAAGTTTTGACGGAAGTGAAACAGCACTGAAAACATTTTCTCACAGCATTGAAAGGCTGAGACTCAGTTATCAATTCCCTGATATGCAAATAACGAGGGTTTGTTTTATCCTAAAATTTTAAAAAATGAGCATCGCAACACATTGGAAGCGAGGTAGAGTAACCTTCATATAAAGCATGACTTTAGTCAAAAAAACAAACCTACAAACTACCTAAATTTCATTACCAATGGACCCATTTTCTATTTGTCTTGTGTTCTTATGTATTGTTTTTAATGTATTTTTATGGGGGTTTTACTAAGACATTTTAAGTACATGTGCTTAATCTGCAGTGGATTCAGGGTGATTTGTGAAACATAAAAAAACATTATAGATTGTGTGTGACTTTTGCTGTGTTGCTTATGTGGTGTGCAAAAGACATTTGAGGGCAGGAATGTTGTTTATGAATGCCTCAAGGGGAGCAAGTGGAGGTGCGATTGGTCGAAAGGTGGCATTTGGACTGTCAACATCCATTGTGTCTGGAGTTATAATGTCAGCATAGTATAGCTGAACTACTGTTTGACGCGCTGACAATAAATGTGTGTGCTGAGTCATGCAATATGCGGATGTACAATTCAAACTAATGCTCAACTCTTAGCTCTCACAGAAGTGTTTCCTTTGTCATAACTTTCTGAAACCTAAACTGTACAATGCTCTTGCTCACTCATTTTGATTCAGTGTCACTATCCATTTATTTCAACACAGTTCTTACTGTAACATGGTCATGGCTCTATTGGTATCCAACAACAACTTTATTGGACCCAAAAATAAGACAGAAGGAATCATGGCTTTAACAATGTTGTTATGTTTGTAGGTTAAGGTCTTCTGCAGTGCAGCGCAACAGATATTCTAAGAGTGTCGGCTGACATACCATGAAGATCGGTTGCCTCTCTCCCCGTTTATGCATGTCAGCCCCCCCCCCCCCCCCTCTACCGATCCATCACATAACTCTGGCAGGAGCAGGGACACTGGATAAGGCTGTGGGAACCTGTGTGAGCACTCTACCTAATCACCCCACTCAAACTGCAGAGGAGTTCAAAATCTCTGGAAATCAACATTTGAACGTGTGTGATTTTGTGCCAAATTTTCAGGTTGGAGTGAGACAGATGAATCAGTAGTTACTTTGTTGCTTGCAGGGCACAAACAGCGCTGCCATCTGAGCATGAAAGACAAAGAAGCTTCACAGTCGGTTAGTGTGTCAGTTGTTGTCATGTGATGGTCTGAGCTTTCTCATACTGAATGAATCTACAGAGTGCTCAGCATCTTCTGTGACACACACACACACGCACATGCACGCGCGTACACACATACACACACATTCACACACAGTATATATATATATATATATATACAACTATTTGCCTCAGACTCTTTCAGATGTTGCATCTTATAAGTGCATGTGTCTGCAGTAGATAAATAAGTGCGTGTCTGTTTGTGTGTGCGTGTCAGCATTTGAACCCCTGAAATTCAAGTTCAGCATGGGCCTTGAGGCAGCCAGGCTCCTAGGTCAGAGGTCAAGCTTATGACATCAACGGAACATCCAAGGGGGAGGGTCTAAATTTACACGCCATCCAGATTGCCCCCAACTCCATCCCTTGCGACTATTAATAGGCAGAGGACTGCTGCGTGGCATGCACCCGCGCCCTCCAAGAGTGTGAACATGGGACATGAAAAAACAGAGGAATCTGACCTGAACTGGCCACTACCTCCGACCACTCATTTAGTGTTGATGGCAAGGGGGCAAGAATTTAATTAGGTGTGTGGCAGAGGGGCTAATGGTTTATGTTTTGTGTGTCAAGTGGGCTTGCTGCTTCATTCAGGCTATAGAAGCCCAAAGTGGCAATTAAAACAACTAGCAGAGGAAATTTGAACTCTTTCTCACCAGTCGCTCAGATGCTTCAGATCTCATGGACCAAATACTTTGGAAAATATGTTTTCCTCTCAACAGTGTAGGATACCAAAAACATGCCTGTAATACTGTTTTAGCACAATAAGTCCTTTATGATTTTTATGTCTTTTCCTCAGCATCAGCGTGATCTCTATTAAGTCAGAATTTACTGCTCTGCATTTATTGCTCGTGCTGATGAGTCCTTTTGGAAATCTTAATCACAATTATCTAATAAGGCTAAGAGTGTGTACCCATGTTAGCAGCTCTGTGAGGCTGTACTTAAACCCAACTTTGAGCTAAATACTAAAGTCCGCATGCACGCGCACAATGACAATGCTAACATACTGATGTGTTGCAGGTTTTGTTTACCATGTTCACCATATTAGTGTGTTGGCTGATGGGAATGAGATTATTTTTTGCAGCTATTTGGTCAAAGTATTGGACAAATTACATTTTTGACCTGATGATGGTGCTAAATGAAAAGGCGGAAATCCCCCCAAAGTCATTAGGATAAATCCTCTGGGCACCATGAATGTCTGCACTAAATTTCTTGGCAATCTATCCAGTTGTTGAGATATTTCAGTCTGGACCAGACTTTGCTGTCCATGTAGCCGCGCTGCTAGTGTGGCTAAAAATGTGAGTATAGATCAACTGACTTGTTCAATGACCCCTGATAGATAACAAGCCACTGAGGCCTACAGTCTATGAAACATCTGCTACAGATTGTCAACGGGGGATGAGAATGGTTTTATAAACAACTGCTGCCAAAAATGATAATTGGCTCCCTTGACACAGTTCTTCCTCATCCCTCACTGCGGTACATAACACACATAACATACTGTAGTTCAAACCTACTGTATGAGTGTTTGACAGGCCACTGCTGAATCGCCCTGGACTCCAAGTTCTCACATTTTGTTGCTCCTTGTGTTTTTAATCATGTTCCTGTTCCTGTTCCTCATCCACTTATCTGTCCCTCTATGTGCAGTCAGGCCAGGTGCTGCACCTACTGTTGGTATGTAAGTGTAAATGTAAAAAGTCGTCACTAAGTGGTCATTATTGCATCTTAATCTTTTTTTACCAACTATTTATGGAAATGATTCAAGGCATCAGGATGCTCCACTCTTCATGCAACGGTTAAATGGCTTCAGAGGGAAACAGTAAAACAGCGGGGCCCGTTATATGCAAAACTATTCACTTCAGCTGACAAACTTTTCCATCTTCTCGTCTGGATCTTCAATTTACCGTTTCCCTTTTTTCTTCTCTAGGATATTCAATACCGACAACTTCTCCCCGGCTGCCTGAGAGCTGAAGGGGGAAAGTTTCCATGCGGCCCCAGTGCCTGCTCTTGGCGGGACAATCCCACTGTAGACCGAACTGTTTCCGTCTATCCACCTCTACTGCTAGAGCACTCCCTCCTCCTCCCTTACTTTCTCCTTCTTTGTCCTGTCACACAAACAGCCACTTTCCACTGCCCCAGACCTGAACCTTCATTCCAGTTCTCTGTCTAACTCTCTCTCTCTCTCTCTCTCTCTCACACACACACACACACACACAGAAGCGGTGTGACTAAAGTCTCATTTAGTTGTAAATATACTGTGGACACTGCTGAGTGTCTGACTTACAATTAATAATAGCTGATTGATGACAGAACTCAAAATGACTGTACATGACTACCTGAGGAGGGTATAGGTGACATGTATGTGTGTGCAGGCGTGCATAGGCCTACGTGTGTGAGAGGCTTTTGTGTGTGTGCGTGCTTGCATGCGTGTGAGTGCATGGCACATATGAAGGCCAGGCCATTTAGTGGCCAAGCCGTTAACAAAAATATGACTTCTGCAAAACTGAACCATAAGCTAAAAAAAGGAAAAAAAAGTAACAAAGAGCAGCAGAGCCCTCACAGGCTTTTGCACCGGTCATTTGAAAAGCAATAAAACCTCATTAATCAGGTGTGTATTCTTAAGGCAACCAGTAAAATCAGATAATATGATTACATTTTATTTTCCATCAAAGATCGCGAACTGTGTGCATTAACAAACAGGCTTGAATCGCATCTATAAATGGCAGAGTTGGACAACAGTGTGAGACCGAACCTTTGGCTGAAGGTTGCACTGGTTCATGTTGCTGGCCCCCTCCGCTCCCCCAAGACCTGGCCTGGTCTGCACTGGCTGGAGCCTTGCTAAACATTGGCACCCTGAGTGAGGTAATGAGTGCGGCTACTGCTACTGCACCCACAGCAAGTTCAGGCCAAGGGAGAGATAGGGGGGCATAAGAATGTGGAAATCACACACACACACACACACACACACACACACATCCGACCCTGTAGCAAAGTCATCACTTATTAAGTGCATTTCTTTGCATTGTTAATGATTTATTAGTTTAGATTTCTACAAGGTTTCTTCACCTTTTTGTGTCCTAGAGTGCCAACACCTTCAGTTGCTCCAGTAAGCTCAGAAAGGGCATTAATTACTTGCAATATTAGAAATAAGATGTTTTTACCGTATATGTTTAGGCTGACTGAGCACGCACTACTTACTCATGTTACCCTGCTTCACGCATTCTCAAGTACAAGTACGCACATTCACAGCAGCTACAAGCGGGGACAATGATTATGAAAGAAAGGGAGAGGAGTTATGATGATAATACAATATTATTGGAACACCTTGCACATTACGCTCTGTATGCTAATAAAACACTCTGCAAAACATGGGTTTTAGAGTTAATGGGATTCAGTTTAACTTAATAATGTATTTTAGTGGACAATCCAATGCAGTAAAGTGTAATATGCAGTGGGAACTAAACATTACAATATAGGTATGTTTTGACCTTTATGAATCTATACTCTCATATCAGGTGTCAGATGGAGCAAAACAACAAGTAAATGAAATGATGGCACAAACAATTTTCTTTTTCTTGAGGCAAAAAACAAGTCAATTGTCGGGATGACAGGACATTCTGATATAGTGTGACAAATGCCTGTGCCAACTGGTGAACATTACAACAACTGCATAATAATCAAATGCCTAACTGCCCTCCAGCACCCTCCACACACACACACTCACTCACACACACACACACACACACACACACACACACACACACACACACACACACAAACACACACCATGGCATCTTAACTGATGGAAACTTCCCTCTCTGGTATAGTGTAGGCTGTCAGTGTGGTCCATTTCCTGCCAGGTCTGAACCAGCTGAGCCAGGGACTCATGTTCCACTCAGGGGGCCTTCAATCACTCCTACCCCGGCTGTGGGCACATTGTAGTGGATGTGAGGTCAGACTTTGGGGCACAGGGTCTGGAGGAGTAACGGGACGAAGTCTCCCTCTGCTGCTTTCTCATTTACATGCACCCTGAGAAAATACACACAGCTATGACATTCACAAAATGGAAGCCCATTCTTAAAAAGAATATGAGCTCTTTTGTTTCAAGGAGGAGATTATAGCAGCTGGTCCAAATGGAAAACATGTTTTTAAACATATTCTTCTTTGACCTGGTGTAGTGCAAGCAAGCAATATTGTCTCAGGATTTTAAGATAAATAAAACTTAGATATAATATACCCACAGTGCACACCGAGTCCTTATTTTAACCTGGGGACCATTCATACATCCAAGCTGCAAACTTGTAACTTTTCTTCAAGGGCATGGACGAAATCCAGTGCGCCTGCGCAGTGCGATTGTTCCCGGAAATACATCCATGCACGTGTAGCATTTGACAACCTTGAAAAGACTACAAAAACTACTAGCTGGCAGCTTATGTCTCACAACAAACAGTTCCAGTGATGCCAGTTACAAGACTACTGTAAGTGCCATTTTTTTTGTTTTACCACTTCAGGTGTAAACAAGCGCAAAGGCTCCTCAGCTACCGATTAAATCTCCGTTAGTCACCTCTTCTAGCAGTTAGCATCTCAGCTAACGTTAGCATCTCCCAGCCCTTCTAGTGGTCCTGTGCTGTATGTCTGAATGTAGCTATTAGCACACATAGTTTACATTTACATAACATTACACATTGTCAGTGCGTTTTTTAAATCCGCGATTTATGTGCTCATTGTGTCTCTCAAATAACGCTAACGTTAAGCAGTAAGACTGTAGCCAGCATTAGCCAGTTATGCTAAAAACATCCTGCCCTTAACAAGCAATGTCGTAGTGCTGGTTACCATGACGAACAGCTCGGTGCAGTGGTTTTTGAATGAAAAACGGTTTGCATTGGGAAGTCATAGTTCTTCACAGCAACACAGTCACAGCAAATTCAGTCATGTTTGATTTCAGTGTTATTAGATTTACTAGAAATGTTGGCGACCTGTATGTATATTGTCAATGGCTATTCTCTTTTGCAAAATCTTAAAGTCTTTGGGATAAACCGTGGTGTAAGAAGTATTCAGATCCTTTACTTAAGTAAAACTAAATACTAAATGAAGCTAAATACTCCATTACAAGTAAAAGTATTGCATGAAAAATTCTATTTAAGTAAAAGTACATAAGTATTAACAGTAAACAGTAAAATATACTTAAAGGGGGCGTTAGCTAAGATATCCTTAGCTAGGTTTAGCTATTTCTCCACCGTTCAGGAGTGGCCCAGCACCCTTGTACAGCCCTCAAAGAAACTCTTTAATGCCATTTTTTTCTTAAGATTTTGAATTACCAAAACCTTTCCAAGCATCAAGGGAGCTGAAAGAGATCCAGGTGTATTCAGAGAAAAAGCTGTGATAAATCCACTGCACACTTCCTGCACCAAGCAGCAGACAGACAGAGATAGTGACTAGCTGGTGAACATTTGCTGGAGAATTTAGCAGTTAAAGAGCCAAATATTTCCTCACAGCTGCAAGAGCAGGCGTCACATCGAGGCACAGAGTGTGGTTTTTTTGTAGTTTGGATGGCACATAGCAAACAGTGGTCACATTCTGTGGCTTTTCATTAAACAGCTCTCTTTTCAAACACATCATTTAAAAATATCTAATGTCTTTGCAGTTATTAGTGTGATTGTAGGAAATGAAACAGGATGTGTGGGAATGATACTGTAGATCTTAAGAGTCTGCCTCTTTTCCTCTTCTCAGATATCCTCTCTACCAGTTGGGCAACCCTCAACTGAGGATCTTCAGGCCCAACTGGTTCCTGACTCTGGTGAGGCCGGGAAAAGAGCAGCCTCCTGACACGGTCCAGTTTCGCATCCCCATGGTGTAAGTCTCTGCTCACAGATCTTTCCTGTTATGTAGAGATGCATTAGAGGAAACCCAAAGGCTGACTACCTTACTGTTATTTAACCCCAGACAATTAGCAGCCAGGCCATGTAGTATATCAATTAAAAGGACTGCTATTGGGAATGACAATTGAGAGCTGGTTCCTGTTTAGAAGTAATTTTAGGTAGTAGTGGCAATACCCGAATGTGCTTATTGTTGGCAATACATGCCATTAAATATATTGTTTTTAATAGCTTACAGGTAGATGCTTCATCTCCTCATTTTTTTATTAATTGATTAGTCATTTTGTCTGTAAAATGTCAGGAAAATAGTAAAAAAATATACATCACATTTCTCAGAGGCCGATTTGATGTCCTTGCATTGTTTGTCTTGTCCAACCTATAGTCCAGACCCTCACGGTATACAATTTGCAATGATGCAAAACAGAGACAAACAATAAAAATAGCAGCTATAGTAACCTGCTCACTATATATTTAAAGCATACAGAGACTGAGTGGATAGGGAGAGGTGTACTGGCTTGAATAATATTATGTATGTTTGAGTCATTTCATTTTTTTTTAGGTACAGTTGCTTTGAGGGGTCAAAGTTTATGTGATGTAGGCAGTATGTAGGTCCATACATCCATTTCCGTAGATCATTACACCATCTTCAGGTAGGTGGATTGAACTACATATAGTGCCACCACATACTCTGTGTGGCTAATGTGTCTCTGTGCTGAATGGAACTGACCCCTAAAGTTTAGCAATATTTCTTTACAGAAAAACTTGTGGACACTGATGCCCACTTTTGACACCTACTTGCACAGAGATATATAGATGTAAGTTTTTCCATGAATGGGAAAACCTAAATGAAGAACAGATGGTTAGTTAGACTGAAAACCAGAAGTCTTTCCTACTATTGTGAACATGTTTGTAACACAAGTGAAGTAAAATAATGATTTGTTTATAGATGAGAGGCGTAAATGATGAGGTTACTGTGACTGAAAATTGTTTGCTTCAACTTAGATTTTAGTATTTCCATGCCACTATTTTCCCCTTATGTCCATCACTGAAACACACAATTAGTGAATTGCTTGTTTGACATAAAATAAACTGCACATTCTGCCTTTGCACTTTGCATTATGGTAATAGAGACAGTTGGTTTCACATGCATTTCTCTGTACTGAGTTTTTAAAAACATAACTTTGAGTGCTTCAATGACCCCATGTTTATATACTATTTTAAGAACTGTGAAGTTGTGTTAAAGCATATAACATAAAATTACTGCAAATTAAGACTGCAATTTGCTACATTCTGCTACCCCATGGAGGCATTCTGCTCTTCATGAAGGGGGAAATTTTGACCACTGTGCACATGATCAAATGTCTCGATGCAACAAATGCAGAAGACGGGGTTTACTAGCACTGCTGTATATCTGTAGCTATACTATACTATACTATACTATATGTATATGTAGAGAATATATACACGTTTGTTCTGTACTGCATTACTGGAATCACTATATTTTAGGAAAATAAAGCCTACTGAAGCGTATTGCAGCATTTTATTTATTTATGCAACATACTGTAAGGTAGCACAATCCATGCAGAAAAGAAGGGCCATTTTTTGTGGTAATGGATTCTTGGTTTATGAAAAAAGAATAAAAAAACTCAAACAAAATAAATAAATAAAAATTAAAGCTACGTCAAAGACCATGGTGATACATATTGTAATGCTGCTAGTTTTAAGGGTTTTTTGTGTTTTTCTAGTTAGTTTTTTCATTAGGAGACACATGTTGTCAGTGTTAAGGTACAAGAGTTGATCCTGAAATGTGTATGAAGTGTTTTGGTTATGCTGAGCTGCATGTAAGTAAAGAGAACTGTGTGAAGAGTTTTACAAAATGAACTCTGTCAGCCTCTACTTACCTCTATCATTAATAGTCAACATCAGTTTTTCAGACCAGACATTTCTAACATGTTGTTATTATTAAGCATTACGAATGTAAAATCTGATCGGATGCAATTTAAAGTTTATGGACAATTTTATTTGTAGTTTCTTTGTTGCAATATCTCTTTTTGTAATACATATATTTTTCTAAAACTGCCACTGCCCACAAACGCAGCTGTTCATTGTTTTAAGCCAAAGAATTGTTCCAACTGTGAATTGGACTCACATCAGCACAAATGCAAAACACCTTTACTAGTATAAGACTACAGAATCAGTTATTTTATTTGGCATCAAAGCTATTTTAGGTTGTTTCTATTGTTAGACCACAGTCATATATATTTTAGTGTCATGTATTTTAATATTTTAGTGTCATTCAGACCTATTATATAATGAACATGTGTTTCACGTTTTAGGCTGCATTCACTTTACTGCAATTGTTTTTACTGGCGCTGTAGCAGTCTTTGCTGGACCAGTAATCTGCTGCGTGCATCATGGCCACAAGGTGGTGTGACAGCCTCAAGAACAGAAATTGAAAGCATCAGCTCACAACTGTATAGACAGTTCTTACCACCTTATGGCCGTCTTTAGCGAGTTCAGTTGCAATGATGACTTGTGAAAGGCTTACACTGGCAGCGGGGTGGGAAGTGAAGTCAAAAGTGTACTTCTTTGGCACCGTAGTGGAGGTTTGAGCCATGTTAAAGACAGACATGCCAGACATCAAACTTTATTCACATAAAGGAGCCAATATTAATATCTACTCAGTAAATGAAACAAAATGTTCTTGATTGTTTTCCAAAACCCGTGTCCACTTGAGTATGCTATATATCACATCACTTTACTGCCTCCTAATTTCGCGCATGAACGCACATGTTGTTTTTTGTCTTACGACTAGTGAATTTGGTTGGTTTGGACAATATGTATTATGTCATAAAACGCAACAGGAGGTTCTCACCAGTCAGCCCTCAGTAGTGATGAGCTGATTTTGACTACCTCCGCGAGCCAAGGTCACTGAGGTTAGCAGTGCTCCTCAGGCGATGAGAGGCCCAGAGCCCACACTGGGGAGAAAAACTGAAGTTTGAGGCAGATCATCTGTGTGTCTCTGGTGGGGTTTAGACCATAATCTGTTCATCCAGGTGCCTGGCCTCCCACTCTGATTCTTGCTTCTTCTCTGCCAAACTCCTAGGGTGCTTATGTAATTGTGTGTGTGTGTGTGTGTCTGTGTGCACGCTTGTCAGTGTGGGTGAGTCAGTTTGTGAGACTCGTGTGTGTCTTGTGTATATATGCACAAAAGTGGGTAAGTGCAGGGTGCGTGTGTGTTTATAAGGGTGTGTAAGGGCTTTTTTTTTTTTCTTGCAGTCTTGGATGCCTGGGAGAGGTGCATGGCTGATAGATATGCTGCTGGGGCCTCACTGTGTGCTTAATACACTGTTATTTTTTTTTTTTACTTTTCATGTACACAATGTAGTAAATGGACACACATGGAGAGACAGTGACACAAACCAAAAATCACTCCCACTCCCAGCTTATTGATGTCTCTGAGTCATTACGGGAGTGAAAGCTGTTGTAGTTATGACTCTTGGGGTAGGCGGTGTTAGTGTTGATAAGTTGTTGTAGTGCCGAGCAGCTGTTAATGAGAAGTAGTAATGTTGGCGTTCTCAGAGCAATAACACAAGGTGGCCTTTGTCTCAAAGACACCTGGGAGCTAGATATGCCTGGTTGTCTGTCTTGTTTTTCCTTTTTTTCCCCTAGTTTTCTTGCTTATTTGCAGTATCACCCACTTTCTATCTTCCGTGCATGTCTTTCCCTCTCTTCTTCTTCTGTCCCACCCTGGGCTCTTCTGTTTATTGTGCTTTTCTTGAACGCTTTGCAACACGTCCAAAACCAATCCCTCTTCGGCAATTGTTGTTTAAGACACCTGGGCTGCGTTCTCTCGTAGTTCTTTTTCTACCTGCTAGAGGGAAGTATTTGTTTGTCTTTTTGATTGTTCCCAAACCTTTTGTGCTATGTTAGTATTTCCTCTCTGCTCTAGAAGGAACATCATCAAATTTCTAGGTTTCCACCCACACACACACCTCTTGTGCCTCAGCTGGCATGGCTAGAGGCCAGCGCTGACACACACAAAGAAAGGAACACAACGCTGAACGTTGTGTTCAGTCTACTACTCAGTCGCATTTCATGCTACTATTCTGTTTAATAACTATGAAACCAGACCATGCTGCGGTTTCTCACTGTAATCTGACTTGAGCAAACTGACCCCGCTACACAGCAGCTCACATGGTCTTTCCACTCCGACAACTGCACAATACCTATTGGATCAAACAATGTTATGATCATCATGGTAATCACTCTGGTTCTGTTCGCCTGCTCCACTTCATAAACACATGGCTCAAGTTGGAAACCAGGTCATTTTTCACGCTAATTAACCTCAGCATATTGTCATAGGAAGTCATTTAGTGAATGGGTTGAAGAGTGTTACTAACTGTCGAGTCTTTACTGACCTGTCTTTCTGTAAGGAGTTTAGTGACTCCTGGTGACCTGTTCTTTGATCTATTTCTGTTCTATTGTCAGACCAAAACCCGAACAATAAATCTAATCCTTCACACGCTGCTCTTATATTCTCAACTTCTCAACTGTCTCCCTAAGTCTCAGGTTCCTCAATGGCTTTCCCTCTAAACAAAGTCTGCTATTATGATCTTGATACTTAGTATTGAGCAACTTCTATGTATGTATTGTCTGTGTAGATGGGAGGGTTAAGATAGCGAGTGTGCGTATCTCGACCCAAACCTGACAATGGGGCAGGCTGACAATGAGGAGCGGCTTTCTTTTGCCTTTCATCTGCGCAGAAAACAACTCTCCTGTTTCATTCTCACCACTAAGCCCCTCTGACACAATGTACTTTGATGTTGTGTGTGTGTGTGTGTGTGTGTGTGTATGGACTGTTTGGTGTACTTTGGATGTTTACCCTATGGTGTGTTAATAAAGGTTACACATAAAATAAAGTCTGAGAGCCAACACACATTACATTTCAGAGGGACATTCCAGTTGTCTTTGTATTGAGGAATGCTCCTGCTCTTTTGAGACCGCAGCTTGTAGTGTAAGTTTCTTGTCTTTCAGTCAGTCCGCTGTTCCTCTTTGCTAATGCATATTTCCTGTGTTTGGCACCAGGCATCATGATATTTTCCACTTGTAACATTACATAATTTTCCAGTATTTGCAGCTGGTGCAGGAACAATTCAGACAGCTAATCCCGTCAACAAATTAACAAATTAACATGTGTCAGCTTTAATAGGGGTTTGGCAGTCACCATTTTTGTAAGGGAACTTGAATAGAGTAAAAAGAGGCCAGATAGTTTCTGATGATGTGTTGAAGGTTTGAGGTTTATCCAAACTGCAGTAAGCGCCTGTCGTCTGCAACTCTACATCACCTCTATGTGTGGCTGCATCCTCTTCTTTTCCATTCCCTTGTAATTCTTAAAGTTGATCTGCCAACCAGAAAGGCACCATAAAAAGCCCAAATGTAGATGCAGCCCAGTTTCTATCAAACAGGGAGCCACATTAAAAGCCTTCCAGTGGTTTGCCAAGTCAAGTTGCTAAAACAAGCAACCTTTCCAAGGAGGATTCATGGTAACCACAAAAAGCATGATGGTCACTGAATCATCCCTACACAAAGTAATATTCATTTTAAAACAAGAAGGACATGACAACAGCAACAGTCCCTATTTTTTTGGATCAAATGTTGTTATAGCTATTACAAATTTGCAATGACTGTGGCATGGCATTCAGTTTACACAGTGGAGTACACACACCATTTTTGAAACATGACTCACCATGATGACTATGAATCTTGTCCTAAGATAAAACTAAACTGCCAGATAAAAATAGTTTTTCACATAACATTCATTAAATCGCTCACTTTCCCCACTGCTAAACCAACTATTTGTAGTTATATTCAGTAAAGCGGTCTATATTTTCCCTGTAAAAATAGGTCATTATGGGTTAAGCCTGCAGGTGTCAGCAATACACTGAGTACAACTTCAAGCACTAGTGTTCACACATACACACTTATATAATACCAGTTAGAGATAGGAAGATTCACCGTTTCGCATTGGTGCACCGGCATATTTGTTCACAATGCAGTTGCCCCGATTAAAAACAAAAAAGTGTGCAACGGATACAATTTGGGATGAACTCACGATGCATTGTTTCTAACATCTTTGCATCGGTAAAATCCGATTTATTTATATATAATTATTAGAGGCCCTATGCCTTTGTTATTTAGAAATGTGTGTGACCAATAATTTGATATTTAGATTAATTCCTCCTCTCTAAACTTTTTCTCACGCATGCTAGCATGCTACAGCTAAGTGGTGTGCTGCCAAAATGTTCCGGGTTGAACTCATGCTCTAGAACTATTGTTCTGTACATCATTCAAAGTAGATTATTAAACTATTTTGACAGTAATTGTTTGGGTCATGGAGCATAGGCATGTAAACTGGTGACAGAGAACGCTACACTACAAAGGACTTGTGAAAAGGCCTGTTTGTGAAAGGTCCAAATGTTTTTTTTTTTTTTTTTTAGAGGTCAAAAAGGAACTGCATAAATGAGATGCTTACTGAGTTGCAGTACTAGAGAAACAAATATGTAAAGTAAAAATGGTAATTTTTTTTAGTTAATTTATGATTTGCTGTATGCTTAAGAAGTAAAATAAAACTCTGTACCATATTGAATTGCATAGCATCATTCTTTTGCATTGCGTCATTTCGCATTGTGTTGAATTAAATTGTGTGGAATCGCACTGCATCACAATAGGGGTGAATCGTATTGCATTGGTAGTTGCTTCATATATATCTTTAATGTATGGGATCGTTGGCAATGCATCGAGATGTGTATCGCATTGATGTAGATGCATATCCCTAATACCAATTATTACATGCAGTCAAAATGAAGATCTTGCTTGTTGTTGTTTTAGGTAAAATGTTGGACAAATATTTGCTTTTTTCCTGGATATTGATGAGTAATTTCATATAGTCATAGTTACGTATATTACAGTATTTTGCAACACATTATTCACTCTAGATAAGAAACCAACCTTCAGATGTCGAGTTTGGTAGTTATGTTCAACAGAAAAATATATGTTTCATACAATACTGTTAGAACATGGAGAAAGATACAATTCTAATTAAAAGCAATGCTATATAGGAGTGGATTGTCTGTAATTTACAGGATGGATGGACAAATATACTTTTATGTTTACATTAGTTCTAAAAGATCACTCAAGTGCAAAACACGTAGCTTTAGTTTGAGCTACCTTCAAGTTCTTTATCTGTGTCATGCGAGTGCTGGACTGAGCAGTAATCTAGATGGGATAGGACTAATACATAAACAGCTTGTTTGATGGTATTTGTTGGTGCCAACATCTCCTGACAACTGACACATAATTTTCTAAATCAATTTCTATCTGGTTTTCTAAAAGTTTACTCTCATTTTCGGCATACAGTGTCACTAAAGGCTTTGTGCTCAACTGATTCAAACACAATACATTTAATTTTAGGAACATAAAAAAGTATTTTAGTATTTACAACCCATTCTTCCACCAGCTGCAACTCCCTTTGTAAAGCATTAGTAAATTGATCAGTTGAAGATGCTGTGATAAATATTGTTGAGTCGTCTGCATACATAGAGATTTTATGTATCTTAATTTCTCCATTAAAGAATGTTTTATCCCATTGAAAGCAGTGCACATTTAATTTTGCTCTTAATATTTATCTTTTTAATTTTAAGCAGTACATGTAGAGTATCATACTATAGGAATGCTTATAGGGGTATGATGCCATTGACAGGCGACCAAATGAAACGGACTGTTACCTTGATTAAAATTATGGATTTCTCTGAGTTTGAAAATTGTTGGAATTGTTGGATTTGGGGTAATGTAAGTACACAACTGAACAAAATATATAACATAGGTCTAGTCTAGTTTTTAGACATTTTAATGCAGAATTGTTACATATTATAGCTTTAATACCGCAAGAGTCCTGGTTGCTGAACTTTTGTTTTTCAAGACTACTTTTGGAGATTTTTGCCTTTATTTGATAATTAACTGTTTTGAGATTGACAGGAAACATGGAGAAAGAGAGGGGGAATGATATGACAAATGTCCTCATCTAAAACCCACTTTAAAGTCTAAACTACTTGTTTTCTTTTAGATAAAGTTATATCAGGGTTTTCAGCACCTTGAAACATAATTCAGCCAGATCTGCAAAACCTTAGTCTTCATTCAATATTTGTCATGTATTATTTGTGGTTGAAGATGATTGTCAGTGAGTGGCTGTATAGAGCATCCTTTATGTACAATGGAGGCACCACCCAGTCACCTGGCAGATGTTCTTTTAGCACCAGCACATTAATAGACATGTGGCAGGTAGTAATCTCTGAGCAGAATATATTCACTGTCTTTATTGTCAAACACTGTCAAAGCTGCCTCTGTCCTGTCTAGCGCTGTTCCGACTATGCCCTTTCACCTACTTTAGTCATATGCTGTCGGAGCACAGGTGTAAATGGACTTAAACTACTGGAAGTGATACTCACAATCTCCTTGGCTCAGTGTGAGTTAGTCCACATTTTAGAATAGGGGTAGGTTCATTGCGGTTGAGGGATTACATTTGAGAGCGGCTGATGGAGGTGTGTGTATTAATCTGCAGATTGACAAATTTGCTATATTGTCACACATAAACAACTTTGTCACAACGGGGCAAAACAAAGCTATCAGATTTACCGTGTTTCTTCATCCATGCCTGCATCCCTTCAGGGACCTGTTTCTCAACACCACTTGATATCAGATTTATGTGTTCTATCTCCTGTCTACACCTCCCCTTGAACAATGCAGAACAATATAACTTAAATTGTTGTCTTCAAGGTTCACTGACAATGATGCCAGTCTGCCTGTTTTTAACCTGCTTGGCAACAACGGGACATAATTGAACCTAATCCATCGTCTGCGTCATCTGATTCCCTTCTAGGTTTTGTGTTTGGAGTTCTTTCATCATCTTGGGTGAGGAATCTTAGTAGCATATGTGTCTGCGTATAAATATATACCAGTTGCTGAGGAACGATGCCTTTTAGCCTTGGCAGTTGCTGGAGACAGGTTTTCATTCTTCCTGAGAGGCAGAAGTGTGAAAGGTTAGCTTGCAGAGTCAGATGGGTGTTTATACTGGGATGATCAGATGCTGCCTGCATCACTATTGGAGACACCACGCCCTTTGTCTAAGTTTAGCCTTGTTTATGTACACGCTTAGCTTGATTTTTTTTTTTCTCCTCAGCTTTCAGCCCAAGGCTTTCTCTAAGACTGGATTCCAGTTTGTAGCTGAGATGAGAATCATGTATTGACTCTGGTTAGAGAGAAAACCGCTATCTAATGTCACCCCCGTAAATCTAGAATACAGTATTTTTGTGTGTGTGGATGTATTCGTTGAATTTCTATAAATATGTAAGTAGAATATATTCAAATGTATATATGTAGACATGCTTATTTTTCTTATGTTTTCCATATCATGTGTTACTCTTATTGATAAATGATTTATTATTAGGTTCTCAGTTTTGTTTCATTGTTTTGTCTTTGTCATGTATTTGCTTTTTCAGCCATGGCTAATACCTGTTCATAAAGCGTATTTGTACATCCAGGGGCATCTTGTGCAGAGTAACAGACGTGACTGTGCTCGCGCATACTTCATATATCCTATCTCTATGTTTGTGGTGGCTGGATAATTGGCGTGGTAAAGGCAGCAGGGGTTTAGAAAATGTTCTCCTCATTAATCAGGATCAGTGTTCCCTCTGCTAATGATCCAGAGGAGACCTTGCAGTCCCCGAGCCACTTTCCTCTCTTCCAGTTCCCCGCCCCTGCTTTCTAGGAAAACCCGTCTCTCAGTGCAATCACTCTCTCTTTCTTCCTCTCTTGATCTCAAGTACCCCTGGTCAGTCCGCTCTGCTTCACTGCCCTCTGGCACATACACTGTGAGACGGGGCTTATGGGGGTGGGGAGTGGGGGGGTGGCTGCAAATGGAGCAGGAAGGCGCATCTGTGTGCCACATCTTAGGCAACACATCTCTCTTTTCTCGACTGGGTTAAAAGGAGACGAATAGCCCCAAAGAGACCTTAACAAGTTTGTTCACACCTTCCCCTCCACCCTAACACCCCTAGTGGTGTTAGGGTGTATTGTATTGGCTCAGAGTGGAAGATCTCAGTGAGTGTGTAGTTCTTTCTTCTTTCAAAGGCAGCTACCGTAAGTTGGTGTTTGGTAGAAAAACCCTATCATACTCAAGAGTCCACCACATCAAACCGTCGAGTGTTCTCTAATGATGGAATCAAATGTGGAAAGAGTTACTCAAGTATCGTAAATGGAAGCTTACCTCTCTCGATAAACACAACATACCAGGTCACATGGAAGTGTTCTAGGTCTACATCAGTGTCAGCTTTGCCAAAATTTAGCCTATTATAGAGGAAAAGGCAATTGTTTGTACAGCATGGAAACATATATTACATCACTCTTAGGTACAAAAGAGTCTTTGTGTTTACAGATGGGATTTTCTCATGCAAATGTTTGCCTCACCTAATATTGTTACAACAGCTCAAGGTATTGTGCCTTTTCTTCTGAAAAAAGGGAATATTACATTATCCCCTTCTATCAAAGAAACATATGAGGTGATATAAGACGCCATATCCGAGGCACTCATGTCAGACCACAGCGTCGCTATTAAGCACTTTGTCAGACGCATTTGGGAAGTGCTCTCTACCAGGCTAATCCAATTGGCTAGATTGATTAGCAGTTAAAAGCCTTTCTTCCTCTGGTCGGAGTGATCCGTTCCAAATGCTGCCCAGTGGGCTAGCTTCAGCTGGGCTGGCCCACCGGATCAGTTGGTGCCAGGGCCACTTCCTGTGTAGGGTTTCACCGGGCGCGATCAATACATGCAGACGGCTAATTGGACACTCACATTTCTCTTCTCTCCGCTTTATGGTCCAGGGAATAAGCTGAATATGTGTTTGTAGGGGAGTGTCCTGTCCGGTATAGTAGGCAATTTAACTGCAAAGTTTATGGGAATGCAGTGTGAAAATAGGCTGTATCATTCCTATGTCGGTGTCAATTAAATGAATGTGGTGTTATTTGATGGATCAGTGATCCAGCATGTAATCATATATGTGCTGGATTGCCGCCATAGACATCTTCTCTCCCTCCATTACTTATACACATTCAAATTACTCCCTACCCCTCGAGAACACTGATGTTGGATACCTTACATAACCCATGTTCTCCTTTCCCTTTTTCTCCCTCCCTATTGGTGTGTTTTTCTCTCTTCTGTCTGGCCTGGACTTGTCTGGACAGAATGACCAAGAGTGACGTAAAGAATTACCTGGAGAAGATCTATAACGTCCCTGTGGGAACAGTCCGCACCAGGATACAGTTTGGTGAGTGTCTTCACTGCTTTGCGCAAGCACATACAGCACAGAGAGCTATTAAATTTACAGAACTTGGAGAGGTTGACACTACCTCCATAAAATATTTATTTTTCTTATAGACTTACTGATATGTTGAGTTACTGAGCCCTAAAAGTGACCTGGAGAAAAATAAAGTAATTGGTGCGCAAGATTTAGTATATTTTTTTACTTTTTTATTCTCACATACCAGCTCTGAGATTGGTCCATAAACATTACACAGAGTGTAAAAGCAACATTTTGCGTGGCTTTAGTTGGCAGAGGCCCACACACAGACCTCTCTAAAATCACAAAACAAGAGGTCATGAGACATTGCCTGAAAGTGAGTTGGCAACCCTGATAAATGTCCTCCTTGTCATCTTCCTCAAACTTCTGGCTGACTGAATGTGCCATGCTAAAGGCATTCGCCACCAAAGGGGAAGAGGCGAAATATATAACATATTAAATCGAGAGCACAAATTAGTCATTTGTGTGCACAAATTATTGAATTGACTCACTGTGACACCTCCTGGGCTCCATAGATGGTTAAGATACATATAAAATATATAGAATTTCCATTAGCCCCACTACAGATCTTCCCAGGTCCGCTCAGGTCCTACTAACTGAGACCTGATCCAAATTCTGATGGAGTCACGTAGGATCCTGTTGCATTGCATGGGTCATTATATCTAATACCTGAGTGGATCCAAGTGGACTCGCTATCAGATCAGATCACATAGTGTGTCACCATCCCAAGATTTGGGTCTCTTCAGTTTGCTGCATTTTGGATTGGGTCTAATTATCCTCGGATCCATTCAGGTCTGACTGTTCATGTATTCATTTTGGTTCAAATCCCAAAATTTTCTAGCTCTCACTAACATTTTTAAATAATTTAGATTCATTACTGATAGTGATTCATGCTGCCAACTTTTAGATCCTTGTAGACATATTATTCAAATGTTGAGACATACTTACACAGAAGTTGTCTCTCAAAAGCGAGAACTCCACTCCAAGGGTACAAACATCACACCTGTAGTTAGTGTCATGATTTGGGTATACATTTTTTTCTGGTATAGAATGTACAGTATTTTAATAGTCACGTCACAGAAAGTGCACTGTGAGTATGAGGACAGAGAAAATAAAAAAACAACAATGTACACTTCCCTGCCTGAGTCACTGACCTTATGTGAAGGAAAGCTAGTGGTTGAAGAACATTACAGACACCATGTAAAGACATGGAGCCCATCCAAACTGTTGACAGAGAGGGTGTGAAGGCAGTGGAGAAAACGCTTGATTCATTGTATGTAATACCAAGCCAAAAAACATTTCAGCCAAATTAAAATCCTAAAGTAGTACTGCAGCTGTCGTGAGTAAATTGAGCAAATGGTGTACATGCACGCATGCACGCGCCCACACACACACACACGCTCAAAAGGTGTCAGTATGATAAGATCCTAACTTCCACTGTGTATGTGTCTCTGTATGTCTCCACAAACACTGTAAAGGAAATAAATAGTTATTTTGATAACTAGTTCATGCAATAAATAACTATATTGTGTTGAAATTTATAAAACAATTGCATATAGTTATATGCAAGATGTCACTATAACTCAATATTGAATATATACAGGGACATAAGTGTTGCAGCAATCCATTCAGCCCCGTCTCCACCTAAAATTCTTGTTTGAAGTATCAAACATTCACCATTTGCAGGCCAGAAAGATGACTAAAAAGTATGATGTTTGCTTCTTGGCACAGCGGCTGTGGTCAACTTGAATTCATGTTACAATGGATTACAATGATGACAAATTTTCACAGCAGAAAATGGTTTTAAAGCATTAAACTGAAACTACTAGTGCAGCATAATCCCCCTCTCTGCTATCCATCTATCTGTTCAGTATGTACAATCATCGTTTTACCAAAAAATGGCTAAACAAATAAGCATTAAGCATTTTTAAAGATCATTTTTATTATAAAATTGTCTTCAAAAGCCTTTTGATGGATGTAAAAAAAAAAAAAAAAAAAAAAAAAGCAAAATTGACTGTTATGAAACAATTTCTGACAGATTACAGGAGTTGTTGGTGTGTAAACATACTTGATATTTTTGCCCAGATGAAAATAACTTGTACAGAGCGACCTAGGAGCCGAATGGTTACTGTGCATGCCACATAACCGCAACGTCCCTGGTTAGTCTTACATAGCCAGACCTATCTCCACACTTCCAGTACTGGAGAAAGGTCTGGCTGAACCCAGTATCATTCTGCTATAGGGGCAAAAAAGCGCTCTGGCTTGTTTGTATTTCTTTAAACCAATCACAATCGTCCTGGGCGGTGCTAAGTCCAGGATGTAGCGATGGTGCCCTTGCAAAATAGTGCTGGGGGGGAACTTGTTTGCACGTGGGGAGGTGAGCTCTGGCATTCAAATGGCTAAATCCCCGCTAAAGAAAACACCACATAAAACAGTAAAAAACGTATGTCAAATATGTAGCAACCTTTACCAATTTAAAAAAGAAAAAAAAAACGACAAACATAACATGATCATCGGTGCCCTAGAGGTGAAGCCTGTCTGTACTTTAGCTTTGTCAAAACTTGCCATTTTCAGCGTGTAGGTTGCTAGCTCAGACGTGTTGTTAGTGTTTTACGTAGCGACGGGGATGTTGAAAACGGTAACACGCAGATAGCGGATGGGGAGGAGAATTCCGACTGAAACTTATACCCACAGTCAACATCCTGTGAGTCAGACTAGCCCCTGGCTCAGTTCCAGCCAGTTACCTTTGTTGCATGTCGTACCCATCTCTCCCCCCTTGTTTCCCGTCTGCCACTTCACTATCCTCTATGCAATAAAGGCAAAAATGCAAAAAAAAAATCTTTAAAAAAAAAAACAACAAACTTGTACATTAAAGTTATTTCCACTGTAATATTTAAAGTCATATCGATCCTAATACCCTTTTAATCAGCTGACAGTTTGTGAATTAAATTTTCGTCACGGTGTACGGAATTCACACAACGATGATTTTTGTTTTAGGAAGCATAAAGTGAAATCGATTTTGTTTTGGAGACTGTCAGTGGTGGTTAGTGGCGATTAGCAAATTCAGCTTGCGATGTAGACGGTCTTCCCATTGACATGCAGCAGCGGGAGTGTTTTCCAGCGGCTAGTTGCGGTAGTGGTTAGCGTGCCTGGCTCTCCTTTCCCCCTAACACACACAGCTGCTTATCTGACAATCTGCTGCTCCAGCACTCCAGTCTCCAGCTGTCCCAGGACACCCCACGCTCCCTCCACACAAACACATACTATTCACTTACAAACTTGCAGCTTCAGGGCCCTAAGTACCCCATCCTCTCCACACACATCCCAAACCTCCAACCCCAAAATTCTGCCCCCTTGTCAAGGATGATCACAGAGCCAAGAACAGTGTTATATCATTGACTTAATAATCGTCTTGGCTTTTTATGGGGGGGGGGGGGGGGGCAGCTTGGGTTTGCATAGACTATTTTGGGGGCTCCCTACAAGTCTAGGAATTTGCAAGTTCATGAAAGAACAGAAAGTGAGGACATGTGAGTTTCTTGAAGCGGGAGAGACACTGAGGGACAAGCCTATGAGAAGAGGCACAAGCCCCCACTGTGCTGCGCCTGAAGGGCCACGAGGAGCCCCCTCTACCTCTGGAGGAGAGACTGGGAAGGAGACATGGAGGGAGGGAGGTAGGAGAGAGGCGCCTAGCATAGCCTAGCCTACAGTGTGGAGTACCCATTAACGCTGTTTATTGGGGTTGTGTCATTAAAAGCTAGGGGAAAAGGAAAGCCCCTCGGGAGGGCGGGTGGAAGGAAAGCATTGAGCAGCGGGTGGACAGAGGGGGGATAGAGAAGAGAGGGTGTCTCGGGGGGCCCCAGTGATCCTGAGGTGCGTCAGAGAAGGTATCCCTGTCTACGTCAGGAGTTCCACTCCATTGGCAGCATAAAGACGGGAACAGGCAGAGGAGAGCGAGGGGCCGCAAACGACCCTTTCTTCCCTCCATGAGCAGCGGGGTATTTTGGAAGGAGTTGCCATGGTTACCCCTCCGGCCTGGGATTTGTAACGTGATAGCTGGCTGCCAAACCGCAATCTCAAAGTGGGAGAAATTGTGCTTGCGTTTGCGAGTGTTGTATGAAAGCTCTCTGTGTGTCTGTATGTGTTAGGAAAGGACTATAAGAAGTAGGAGAAGCACACTTTGTATCTTTTCAAGGTGTGCAAGTGTGTGTGTGTGTGTGTGTGTGTGTGTGTGTGTGTGTCTCCGGTGTGTCTGTTTTATTGTTTATGGGGGGACAGGTCAGTGTCTGACATTGCTCTTTCAAAGGTTGTAGCATTTCACTGTGGATTTCCTCAGCAACTTAATCACAAACACACACACGCGCACACACATGCACATACACAGAGAGGCACACACACTTCGTTACCTCTGTCTCCCACCCACACAGGGGCCTCCAGTTAGCCAGGGGGGCGTGGAGGTGGGGTGTTTTACAACCCTGCTCAGGGCTTTCCCTGAGCAGTGGGCTGCCTGGCTAGTGATTACTAGCTACACGTACCAGACACACACACACAGATACACACGCACATGCACACACACACACGCACACACACACAGACACACATACACACAAATGACTCATTACAGCGGAATGTTTCCCTTGTTTTTCATGTCATAAACCGTTCCCATGGCAATGGCAGTTACTCAGAGGGCCTGTTGACTTGACCACCGGGGTCTCATTGAGATTAGAGTAAGCAGAGACGAACTGTTTGATGCTCTGGTCATTATCCATCATTGATAGTAGAGTTTTTGTCTTACCGTAACTAAAGATTCAGATACCTGTGTGAGGTGCCACTCATTTAGGTAAATGTACCTTTTGATTTATGTGAAGCCAAGTTCCTAGCCTGCCTTTACACAATTGCACCTACACACACACTCTCACACACACACACACACACACACACACACACACTCAGCAGCTCCCCGAGTCCCCTGTCTTCCAGACTTGGCGAGGTCTGACAAGAGAGAGGATGATGTCATCATCATCTCCAGCTGGGGAAGAGGTTAACCTGCCTTCCATAGTCAACAAGATCAGGCTCTGCTTCACCACACGTACACACAATGCAGACTCCACCGTTCTACAGGGAAATGAGCAAATATTTATGATAATATATCTGTTGTTCAGATAGGAATGAAACATAATGTGATAATGGCTGTGTGGGCAGATGTCAGGATGTGCTTTTGTAATTTTGCTGACAGTCACCTAGGGGTGAACAATATTGATAAAATCTTCACAGCATATGAAGTTTTATGTCACAATAACAATATACACATCATTATAACTGTTTATAGATAAAAAAAACAAAGCAAATGGGAATGTTTGTATGTGTCTCATCCAGTGAATTAAATCCCCGTTGAGTCCTTTCATCTCATTCATGCAAACACACTAAAGCAGTCCTGCTCACTGATTTGTAACATTGCTCAGAAAGCCCCAGTACAGCTATTTTTAAGAGTGAGCTTCATCATTAGAAACAGTACAGCAAAGTGTCTGCCAGTTGACAAATTTCCATTATCTTCACAGTATATTGTCATATTGCCCAACCCTACTCTCATCACATTCATAAATTCATAAATGTCATCATCATCACTCAGTCCCACTGTCTGCTTTTTCACTTTCACAATTTGCACTTTTAAATTTGCTGTTCTTTTGTCATTCCTGTTTGCAGACAAATGCAATATCTGTGTTTCTCTGTCTTGTTTTCTCAGGCTCCAACAAGAAGAGGAATCACCTGAACCAGAGGGTTAAGCAGCCTGACTATAAAGTAGCCTACGTTCAGCTGGTGAGAAGACACACACGCACACAGTTATCCTCCTACTCCCAGTCTTTTCTGGTTAGTGTGTTGTTTGAATAGCATTAGCTCATTGACTCCTGTCCAGTACACAGTGGGAGGTGGAGACCTCTCCACAATAACTTTCTCTCTCTCACTAACACCCAGCCCACTGTGTTTTTTTTTGTTGTTGTGGGGGCTGCATTATTAAACACAGCACCCAGGAGGATAGGGCATTTTGGGGGCCTTCAGCTTTTGTGTTGTCGGCTATATTTGAAGGGGTGGGTGGGGGGGAGGGGGGGGACTTGCCGGGTGAGGGAGTTGAGACGGGTTAGTTGATGTTCCCCCATAGAGCCTTGAGGGGCAGGCGGCCTTTGAAGGCGAGCTCTTAAACTCTTACTCACACACACACACACGTGCGTTCGTACAGGTATGAACAGACACACAACAAAAATGAAGTGCGCACAGATGCATTTAAAAAAAAAAAAAACTAAGCCCCGTTTCAAATGTTATTCCATGTTCTCATGAGAAAGCCTCTGACACACACACATGTAGAAACACACACGTCACACAGCCCTACCTAGCATCTCTCTCCTGTGTGATTCACACGCTCTGACTACCTTCCTTGAGAAAGCAGCAGTCTGGGTTCTAGTAGGGCCTGAGGGTGAAAGGTCATAGTTGGTTACATGCCAGACTTATTACAGGAAATATTGAGATATGATTATCATCTGGTGTTGCATGTGTGTTGTGCCATAGGTGGAATGTGAGCAATCATATGTCTGTGACACTCCCACAATTGTGGCGTGTCAGCCTAGACTCCCCTCATTGCATCACGGCTGGTGCCTTCACACCTGTGTTTGAGGTGAGCTTTGGGTCAGGAAGGCCCATTCCCGGCAAGTCTTGCCAATGTTTGAAGTCTGTTAGTCTTTGAAATCAAACAAACCTTCCCCCCCCTGAAATGTCAAAAAAGTCACTGTTTTAATGCGCCTTTGATGCAGACGTGAAAAGCAAGGGGCCTTTGTTTTGTGCCTGCCCTTTTGATCTTGCCCAGATAATTCAACAGCGGTGTAGACGCTTGTTTACGCCGCGCCGCACACCGGACTGGGAGCCATCAATCTTGAAACGGATGAATAATGAAAATTGTCTAAACACAACAATTTGAAAGTGGATACATAATTGAAGCAGCCATGAATCTTTTAAAGGGGAGGCTTCCTCTTGTCTGACACCAAGGAAGTGGCCTGTGATTTTGTGTGCGTCTGGAATTCCCAGCGGAGTCAGAAGTGATGCTCTGTCTCGCCAGATGCACACAACGATGATAGGTGTGAGGATGCAGAACAGCACACATACACACATCTGTGACATGTGTGCATCATTCATGCGTGCTGAGCCCCGGAGGATTGATGTTTTTCCTTGAGTGTCATTCGCTCTGTAGTCGCAATCACGTTGCGGTTTCCTGAAGTTGTGCTCATTTGACGTTGAACAGCGGGCAGAAATGCTGAGATGCAGGCTCCTTTGTGCTTAAAATGGCTGGATATAAAACCGAATATCCGGCCTATTTCTCTGGCAGGTTTTCGGAAAAACATGCTCTCTCACTCCCTTTCCTACCTCACTCTCTCTCTTGTGTACGAACACACACACACTCTCTCACGCACACACACTCACACACAGAGCCCCAGAAAACCCTCCTTTCTTTTGCAGCGGTGGGTAGAAAACAAGATTGTTCCTAATTGACTCCACATGTGGGAGAGTGTTCTGTGGGTCGATGCTCACACCGCGGTCCCCCCATTCTACCCTCATCCTTGCCTCTCCCCCCTCTCTCCCCCTGCTCCCTCCATCAGCTAATATTGCAGCAGTAATATGCTCTCTCTCTCTCTCTCTCTCTCTTTCTCTCTCATTCCTTACTCTTGGTTTGTGGTTGAGGGGAGGCCTCCTGTTAGCGGGGTTCCGTGACGGCCATTTTCCTCAGGCTTGAGGGGGGACCCCAGTATCGGGGGAAGAGATAGCGTCTGCATGTGTGAAATGTGCGCTGTGTGTGGGAAAGTGTGTATGTGCGTGTGAGGGGCTGCGAGGGGTGAGCAGGGGAGGTGAATAAGGGCATGATGGAGTCATGCCAGAGCAGGGAGGTCCAGAGACGGGGCAAAGTGATCAGGGGGAGGGGGGAGAGGCTGTGTGTGTGTGTGTGTGTATGTGTGTGTGTGTGTGTGTGTGTGTTAGTAGACAGGGTGGTGGTGCTGGTGGTGGGGTGACAAAAACAGCAGTACAAAATGAAAAATCTTGAGTCTATCAGACTGCTTTTAGGTCTGGCTGCACTTCAATGGGACTGGTGTGTTTAGAGTCAGACTGCTTTCATGCACCGCTAAGGGCTAACTCTAGCCGCTACGCTCGGGGTAACACTTGTTTCCGATTTTCGCAGTCAACTCATACTCTTCCATCTATTTGATGCTGTAAAGGGCTGATGTTGGAAAATCCCATTTGGCATTGCACTTTTTGACCTCTGTTGTAGACATTACTTCATTTACAGTACGTGTAATTAGATTTCTTGTCTGGTTAGTTATACCTTTGTGTAATCACTATTATTTTTTTTTTTTACTAGGTTCTTAAAAATATTCTCGATTTTTATATCGTAAGCAAGTCACATATTAGCAGGAAAACCTGTAGCATTTTGCGGCAAACCGTAATTTAACCTGACCTTACGCAAAATCAGGATGTGACTGGTAAAGAGGAAAGCTTTTTGCAGCCGACCGTGTTCATAATGCATGTCAGACCCCGTGGTTTACCCTCATTAAATTCTCTTGGCCCATCTCACCGTTGAAGTGCACCATGCCACCATTTCCAGTTAAACCTTGCTTCCATTTAAAACCTTCGTAAACCCAATATGGTGCTTTTCATAAAAGAGAAAGCCCTCCACTTTAGAAATTATAGTCATTTTTGAATGTTTTCAGTCATTGTTCGGTTACATTATTGCCAGTCAAACATTTACGATAAAGTACTCTCTGCCTGGCATGTAAATGAAAAGGCTGTGGTGAGTTTTGGTCTGAGGAGGAGTTATTTTCTCTCTTTTGGAGTGGCAGCTAGTTTGCAAGCGAGCTTTGCTGGCTGGTGCCAGCTGCAGCACTTCAGTGGGCTGAGTGCTCAGAGTGCATGTTGAAAGCTCCTGGAGGGTGACGCTGTGAATATATGAATGGGATATCTGATCGGTCTCAGCATTTCTGAATGATCCAGTTTGGTGTCACATTGCCGCAGATGTCAGAAGCATGCTGTCAAAGTAACAATTTCCAGTCAATTCTACAGCCGGTCAGAGCTGATCCTGGTTAGTTAACTGTCAAAGTGAAAGTTCTCCATCATGCTCTTGAAACAGCGTGACTGTATCCGTGTAAAGAAAGGAATCTCAGACATTTTCCTCAAGTTGTTTTCAGAGGTCAAGATGGGAGGAACAGCAGTTTGTGTTCTTTGTGTATTGGGCAGCGCATGGCACGTCCAGGCACCTGTGGGATGCTTGCAACCATTTAGCATAAAAATGCACTCTAGTTAACTGTTGCTTGACAGCCGGTATACACCGAGTGAAAGCACACAGAGATTAGCCATCCATGTGCATCAACAGTCATCTGGGCTCGCTTGGAGTCTGTAAGTATCGTTGTAAGTCCGTCCTTTTGTAGGGTGTGGTTGCACAAATCCCACACAAGCTCCATTCAACGGAGTTTATCTGTAGACAAAAGCTCATTTCATATAGTCAGAGGAGAGTCTGTATACAGGCGAAAGTAGTGAAAGTAGACGATGAGTGAAAAATTAGTAGCAGAAGGGAGAGCAGGCACACAGATGGTCCAAGGTGTTGTCACGATGCAGGGAATTAGTTGTCATGAAGTGAGCAACTAGTTTTGTTTACACATAAACCAATGATGTCACTGTTTTTATAGTGGTCACGATCTAGTTTTCCTCATCTGAGGACAGCCTAGACCCATGTACACATATCTTAAATGCTTTTGATGTAGTTAAATGTCCATAACATTAAAATATTAACCAAAGGCAGTGTCGTTTGTATTCCTATACATTTCAAGAGGTCATGTTTACCTCCCTATGTAACAAACAATTTTAAACCCTGAAAATCAATCTTTTTCTAATGAGGTTAAGAAAATAGCTAACTTATTTTACCAGTTTTTTAAAATGTCTAATCTTGTTGGGACATTTGCAAATATGAAAAGCAGAGCTCCGTCACACGCACAAACAGCTTGTTTAGCCACTAATAGCTCTCTATTATTGTTTGTGTGCTTAAAAGTAGTGAAAAAGGTGTCAAGGTTTCTCTCTGGGGCCCTGGTCACTGACAGCAACACAGCAATCCAGATGCACCAGTCAGATTGCTCGGTGCCCCAGAGCAATGTCCCAACCCAACAACCACAGAACAAAACAAGATATGGGGTTGGACCAACAGTTGTAGAATAAGTGGTAGCTTCATTCAAATTGCTCATTTCCCGTGTTTCTTTCTGTCGCTTTCTCCACCCCTGCTCGATCCACGGGGAAGTCATCCCTCGAACACGTAAGTGAAAGAGAACGGGGAGGGAGGGAGAGGGAGAGAGAGAGAGAGAGAGAGAGAGAGAGAGGGAGAGACAAACAAACAGAGGGAGAGACTGAGTGGCAAACATGGAGGAGTTGTGACACAGCTGAAAAGGGGGGAGAGAGAGAAAGAAACAGCTGTATTGAGCGTGGTTATGAGAGGGAAACTGTGGCCAAGTCTGGCTCTCCTCTCTGTTTGACTGACACTAGATGGCAACGTTTTGCTGTACAGCTTCTCTCTCTAGCCTCCCCTCATCTCTCCTATATTGACTCCTTGTTGCTTAACAATAGACCCTCTAGGGTTGTGTATATGTGTAACTGTGAATGTGTGTATCTGGCTGGGCTCGGATGGTGGTGGAGAGAGGTACAGGATGGGGGGCTGCAAACCCCCGTGATTCCCACCACCTCCTCCCGTTACTGTTCTCTGGTCAGAGCAAAGCCACGGCTCTCTGGAGCTGGAGGTGCTGAATCAGGCTGTCGGGCCGAGGGGGAAATCTTGCTTATCTGTGTGGAATTTTATTATTTTCAACTATTTGGATCATGATCGCTCCCGCTCTCCTTCCCTCCCTCTTCCTCCTTTTCACCTTGTCACGCAAACACAGGCTTTCCTCACACAGCCTTGTCTGTCTGTCTGCCTGCTGCTCTGCTTCCTTCCCTTTCCCTGTGCTGCCTCACCCTTGCTTATCACACCAATTAACATTTTTAACTTCTGCCACTTTCCCCCCAGTGCACTCTTCCCCTCTGTGTCTGTCCTATTTTTCTCTTTCACATTCGGCAGGGTGATTCATCATATTCAAATTTCCATTTTTATTAGAATCTTGGCATAATTTAATTCTTACATTACAATGTTTCTGTTGTATGCTAAGCTGCTTTTCAGTGGCCCAGAATACAGTACAGCCTGGCTTCTTGTACTGTAAATCTTAATACAGAATACAACAAACACACCATGCAGAATTGGTGTGGAAAACAGAAGTTGTTGAAACTTGAAACTACTTTTCATTGCAATGGGGTCCCTTTTATGTTGTAGCTATAGTATAATTAGTGAAAAATATCATCATTATTCGTGCCTCTCATGTCATTATCATGTTCAGCTAAACCTTAATGCTAACTAAACCTAATCAAGGCTCTTTGAAGATTTGAAGCGACATAAAAAATCAGAACAAAATGAGTCAGAATCAATAAAAACCATGGTGATGATGGTAAGGAACATACTGTACATCACAAGCAATGTTTGCCTGAGTTGCATCTCCACAGTGAACGCCACAAATGTATACAATCACCTTAAATAACACCACAGAATACAATATCAGCTATCAGAAGCTGTCATGTCTATATAAAATATGCCAGTTTTTTTGTTTAAAAAACAAGTGCATCACCATGTCCGGTGAGCTGTCATAAGCACAGTATGATTACAGAGACAATATTTCAATATTTTTTTATTTAATTTTCCAAATTTTGAGAGAAAATTTGTAACAGCAGAATATCTCAGTGAGATATTTGTGATTCTCATTTTATCCAGAATTGTGAGGTTTGAATAGTGAAGACTTCAGTATATCTTATCTGTCAGCATTATAGGCGTATAAATCTTTGGAAGGAAGGAATGGGCTGATTCACTAATTAGTGTTTGTACACACAGTATATGTGTGTGTGCGTGTGTGCACGTGCATGCGTGCTGGTGGTGAGCCTAATAAAAGGAGAAGCTTTTCCTGGCAATCAGGCTTTGCTGAAAGCCCCCCCCCCCTTTCCCCATTTCCCTATGTGTCTCCTGATTTGGAAATTCACTCTTAAGTAAAATCATGCGTGTGTGTGCGTGTGTGTGTGTGTGTGTGTGTGTGTGTATGGCTATGTGTGTGTGTGTACGTGTAGGTTTCATAAGAGCTCAGTGGAGAGAGAACATGAATTATAGAGAACAGAGCAGGGTCTTAACCATCCGGTTTAGAATCTCACACGCAAACCTTTTTTTGAATGACTTCAGTCGAGGCTTGCTGTTGTTTCTTTCTCACCCATTTGACTCTTTAACTTTTCCCAAATCAGTTCAGATGAGTTCACTTCAGCAAGCTTTAACGGCATGACTGTGATGATTTTCATCATGAAAAACAAAAGAGAGGTCAGCAGGACAAATGTCTCAAAAGCAGAACAATACAAGAAATACAGCTTAATGTAAAAACAAATGAATAGAAGTATAACTTAGGTGTGGAGCTTCACCCCCCCCCCCCCCCCTCTCTTTCCAGAACTCTCCTTTGTCATTTTTTTGATTGATCCTCACTTTATCTCTCTCCACAGCATCTTCTCTCCTCTCCCTCATTTCCTCCCACATTTCCTCCAGGTTCCCTTTATTTAGATAGCCATGGCAACGCACATGCACACACACACACATGCACGAGCGCGCATGCTTGTACCCTTTCTTGATTACCCCTGACCTCCTGACCTGTAATGACACAGCTGCAACTTTGATCAGCCAATCAGCATGTGGCGCCACCCAGGTTCTCAGCGGGGCTGCCACTGGCCTGATAAAGCCCTCTGATAGGCCCCTGCTGATGCATTTCCTGTTTTGGTATGCTTCTTCGTTTTTTATTTTCTCCACCAGCTGGTCCCCGCATTCCTCAGAGTTGGGGAGGGGGCAGGGGCATTGCCTGGATGTTTATGTTGCATGTGCATGTAGGGGTGAGTGTGTGTTTTTGTGCTAGGGTGTGTGTGTGTGTGTGTGTGTTTATTTGGTAGCCTAGATAGGGTCTGGGGCTAGGGGGGGGTGGGATAGGAGGAGGGGATGCTTGAAATTGGGGGGGAGGGGTGAGGGCATGTGAGGGTTGTTTACATGCGTTGGTGAGGGAGAAATGGGGTACATTGTGGGGCTTGGGGGGGGGGGGGGGGGGGGGCGGGGGCGGGGGGGGTGAATGACATAGATGGAGGGGATAATGATAGTGAACAGCTGTTTATGTGTGTGTATGTGTGTGTAATGGGGGTGGATGGTTGAAATAGGCGAGGTTTAGGTGTGATCGGGCTTCAAGGTACGGAGGCTGAGGGGGCCTCTAAGATCGAAGGTGATATGATTCACAGTTTGTTCTTCATAATATCTAATATGGAAATATTTGGTTGTGTTATTCTTGTCTGTTGCCTTAACTGTTATTATTGTTGTTGTTGTTATCCTCCGAGTGTCCAGTTCAAGACCAGATGGATGTAAACGTCTTTGTGGGCGGCTGAGTGTGTATTTAGATGGTGATGATCTTTTCCCGAGAGCTCTGTTACCAGGGTCTAATGTCTCCAGTAGCAGGCTGGGAGCAGACATGCCCAGACATGAAAACCACCACGTGCGCGCTCTCTCTCTCACACATGCACACACACACACACACACACACACACACACACACACACACACACACACACACACACTTTCTCACTCACACCCTCTGTTTGTCTCTGGGCAGAAGTATGTGCGCATGTATCACTGGACGCCCTGTACCAGTACGTCAGAGAGTCCCTGTGATAGATCTCAAAGTATTTTCAGTTGACACCAGAGCCGGTGTTCGTCCACCTGCCTGACTCCTGCTCCTGCTCTTTGTCCCACCAAGCACGTACACTGAGGCTGTGGGGCTGTAGGTACTTCACACTTTATGGTTTTTTTTTTTGTGCATCACAAGTTGGGGGCTTTTTCTTACTGTATGACCACATTCATAGCAGCATAATTGTTACTATCCATCATAAAAAGTCAGATGAATTTCATTCCAGGGATTAAAGCATGCGCTGATACACAGATGCCACTTTCTCTCATTGGCTTTGCTGATCAAATATAGCACTTTTTTTGCCTCACTGTGTAGAATGTATAAAGCTGTAACTACAGACCACTTTTTAATTAAATGTTGCCACAAGACTTCAAGCACAAAGGGGTGTGCACATTTCAATAACATTGTTCTAGAAAAGGTATAACATTGTATTGTTACAGTTCTTCATAATTGACAGTGACTATGAAACAGTATTTAATGTGGATTGGTCACATCAGGCTGATACACTGATTCTGATTCTATTTAATGAAGTTAGTATCTGCACTGATACAGATCCAGCATGATGGACCAGTGCATCCATGCCAGAGTGCTGGAACAGTTGGGTTTAGGTTACATGTGTCAGCAAGTCACCATATTTTAAACATGGTGAATATTCATCAAGAGAAACAAATGTGTGTTTTTCCTCCTACTCAAAGTGGTAATGTGATGTTGCATGTTAGATGTATTTTATTTGCATGACATGTGCTTTTTATCCAGCGTCCCTTTTTCCTTCTACTTCATAAAATCCCAAAATGTGTCCTTTTTGGATGGATGGAGAAACTGAAAAGACCACTCAGTCTTAGTCAGAGAAGAACAGCTGCAGACTCTGTCAAGGTCTCTACTTTAATGTAAAACAGAAATTCTGACATCACCTTACCAGTATGACTAGCAGGAGCTGCATTTTTATTTATTTATTTATTGGTTTATTTAACAGGGAAAATGCACATTAATAGACATTGCTGTAAATGCGACCAGAGTTAGCCAAGAGGTTATTTTTCATCTGTAGTCCCTGGACAGATGTTACAAAGTCACCCTAAAAAGGAATAATAGAAAATAAGATTTAAAATTACAAAGTAAGCTGTAGCATTGTTATGTGTGATTAGAGTCCACTCTGAGGGTGTTTTCACACCTGCCTTGTTTAGTTCGGTTGAATCAAACTCTGGTTTGTTTTCTCCCTTGGTGTGGTTCATTTGGGCAGGTGTGAACACAGCAATCGCACTCGGGCGCGGACCAAAACAACCAGACTGAGACCTTGTTGAAGAGGTGGTCTCGGTCCGGTTACAAACGAACTCTGGCACGGTTTGTTTGTGTATGAACATGATCCGACCTAGATCCAACCAACTGCAGGAAGCATTGCGCCGTTTTTGAATTAAACCAGCTCCCGTAGCGAGCTGCGCTGTGCATTACGCTCCCTTCTCCTCTTCAGCTGACTGAAGGCAGCACGTCTTCACGTAACGTAAAGCAACACTTTGTTCTCTAGACGTTGCCTTGAAGTGTGTTCAAATGTGCCATTCTGCTTGCATATTTTGGCTTGGTATATGGCCCAAACGACTGGGCCGGATTATCTATATATCACATCAGGCGAGTGCCTGGGGTCACCGGCCAATTTGCCGTGCTGGGGGGCACCAACGTGAAAAAAATGAAAAACGTTAATAGTTTTCGTGTTCACAAATGGCAGATACAACAATTATAAAGAACCTGATTGAGCTTTTATTTATCATTATTCTTATTAATAAGAATATGAATAATAAGAGTAAGAAAACAGTTGAAAAAGGGTGGCTGCTGTGCGTCTGTCAGCACCACAGAGGTGAGGAGAAAGAGAGAGAGGAGACGCTGTTTATTTCAATAATAACAGCAGTACATTTTATTGCTGACAGAAAATATGTTCAAAGATCATTTTACTAGCCTAATCCACCCTTCTGTGTGGAATAAGTACACCTTTGTATTCCTGAGTGCTACGGTTCATACACTAGTTTTATTTTCTGTTTTACAAAGGCGAGAAGGAAAATCAAGTCCTTTATAAATGTTATAGTAGCCTATCTGCCGTTTCTGAAAAACAAACTCTCTTTTCTCCGCCCGCCAACCCCACAAGATTTCTGACCAATGAATGGAGTGACAACTCCCATGTGGCTTTTGTTGATACATTTTGGTTTGCCTGAAGAAACCAAACCAAACCAAAAGGAAAATGCAACAAAGTAGCAACTCATTCACTGATTGGGACCAAAGCAAATGAACTAAAGGTGTGAGACTCAAGGCGTGCATAGCAGCCCTGGATGTTGGGTCTAATTCCGTAAAAATGCCATTGAATTACAGCAACATAAGCACAATATATTCATGACATTAACTACTGAGGATAAAGACGGTTTGTTATAGTGCATAGCATGGGTTAGGGTTAGTTAATTAAATGTGGTTAAATTAAAAAAAAGATTTATTAGCAGTGTGGCTCGTATGGGTTAAGACTGTGTTCATCATATTCAGTTTACAATTGTGTTTCCTCCTTATACTCAACAAAATCAGACTTTACCGCAGTATGTAAAAGTAGCCGCCAGACAGAGGCTTGTAGTTGCTTATTTAGCCAGCAGCTGGCGTTGGAGTAAACGTCTGAATGTGAGTTTTTATGCATTTATATTAAATCGAGAATCAAAAGGCAATTGGTTATTTTTCCAATGTGCATATACACACGTATGTACACCAAACATTGTCTGCAAACATTGTCCAAAAATATTGTCTGTCTCTGTCATGTGGACCATAGATCATGACTGTAATGGCCATTAGTATGAATGACATGGAAACACAAACAAACGTACACTGCTGCTAGCCAAAGCTGACCAAGTTATTTGGCTGTCGCCGGGCTGTGGAGGAAATGTCATTGTAATTGAAGGGAGGGCCGGGGTCATGACCCTGAACGAACCCACAGCAGGATGCTATTGGTTAGTGGTCTACTCTCACTGCCACTTATCTGCCTTTTACAGAGAGAGAGATGATTTCACTTGGCTCTTTCTCTTGTGCTCAGCTGTTATTTTGCTAACTGCCCATCAGGCTCTCAGGTCATCTCAAGAGTTTGACTTCTTAACCGGAGTGTTTAATTTTACCTGAATGAACAAAGACTAAATCCAGTGTAAATTGGCTTTATTGTATTCTCTTCCCATTGAATCGTTCTTACCTCACCGTCTTTCCTAAGAGAACAACAGTCTGGCTTTATCTATCTTTTGGTATTTACTTTCTTCACACCTTCGCCCTCCCTCTTCCTCATTCTTCCTCACTCTATTTCTCCATCACTGTCTCTCACTCTTCTGTTCCTGGAATGGATTGCACCAGGAGGTCTGGACGGAGGCACAGCGGGGCAGAGTATTATGTGTGTGTGTGTGTGTGTGTGTGTGTGTGTGTGTGTGTGTGTGTGTGTTTGTGTGTGTGTGTGTGTGTGAGTTTGTGTGTCAATGAGATAAAGTGAGAGTGAATGTGTGGCCCACCCAGGGGCCTGGCAGCCGGAGCTGTTTACAATCATCAGGCTACATCTCTTCTCCTCTCCTGCCCTCTTACATCTTCTTTCCTGCCTCTCCCTCTTCTCTTCAACGATTTCTTCTCAGTGATTGCAGATTTTAAAAAAAGCACTGCTAAATAATGCAATATTAGGCTAACAAACTAAAGACTCGAGGTCAATAGTACGAGCAGGGCCTTCTCTGATGGTTGCAGTGGCCTCAAGTGTGTGTGTGTATAGAACCGAAGATCAACAGTTGGAGTGTTTTTACACTAAGCATGTTTGGACTGGTTCAGTTGAACTCTAGCTTTTTAGGGCATTTTCAGACTTGGCCTAAATACTGAAATAAATACCCCAACCCAGGTTTCTTTTTTCAGCCTTTCAGAGGGGGAGTTGCTACATTGAGTTTGTTATTACACACACAAATATGTGTAAACCCGAGACGAAACTCCTAAATGTCTAAAACATTAATTTCAGTTACTAATTTTGTAGTTTAAAAAAAATGTTTGTGAATGTTTGAATCCTTTGAGATTTTTAGAACTCATTAACACACATTAAGATCATAGCTTTGCAATTCCAGAGGTCAATAAACTACTGTATATTAGCCTTATGTGAACAACACGCTAATTTTGCAAGCATGGAGAACTTGAGGTATGTTGGTTTTGACATTTTGTGTGGACTTAAGGGGGACTGCACCTGAACTCACTGAAGACAAACTCGAGACAACTGTTATGAGTTGGACGCATGACCACATCGAGTCGATAGCAGCTTTTACATTTCACCAAATATACTGAACTTTTGGGAAAACTCCTGGGTCAGGGAAAATCTCTTCAACTGGCTCAAATATGAAAACACCCTTCATACTTATACTGTTCTTTTGTTGGCCTTGCCAGGTGAGAACAGTTTGTTACAGTTTGTAAGAACAGGGGATGCACTATGAACTAACTAAGGGGAAAAAAAAACTGTTTCATGAACATATTGTCCATTGTTTTGCTAAAGTATGGCAAAAAAACCGAAGACAAGTCTACAATACTTAGTTAAACCTAAAGGAACTGGAATCGGATTTGTTTTTATTCCCTCCTCCCCTTGGCTGTCAAAATCTGTAATCTTGCAGAACGACAGGTTGCCAAAACTCTGTCCAATAAACAAGCTACTTGTGAGTCCATCTGACTTTGGTTCACAAGCCCCGGTTCACTTGTAATTGGGCAGTGTGAACTTAAATGAACCGAAAAGAAAAATGCAACAAAATGGACTTTTCATCTGTGGTGGGGACCAAAGAAAACAGCCTTGCAAAGGTGTGATCACACCTCTACAAAGGTCTACACATCTACAATTAGGCTGCTACAGCCTGTTGGGGAAGAGGGAGGGAAATCCTCTTTCCTCTAGTTGTGCTCATGAGCAAGGCACTTGACCCCGCCAACTGGTCAAGTGCCGGTCACTGTGCAACAATAGGAAACGGTGACTGTCTGCCGGCGGCTCACAGCCTCAGGTGTCGGTGCAGACAACTGTATGAGCTGCTGAAAATGACCATGATGCATGCTCAGTCAACATTTCCCTAGATAAATAAGGTTTACACACACACACACACACACACACAGCAGGGGGTCGCCCTCAGCTCTAATCCTGGTAACCTCACCACTGTGGTCTCTCCCTCTGTAGTCTGCCAGGCTTTCCTACCGTGCGGTCAAATTGGATTCTACCACAATTTGAACACCTCTCTGTCTCTCTCTCTTTCTTTCTCTCTCTCTCTCTCACACACACCATCAGTACTCAAGATGTCTCTGTGCTGTGCTACGGTTTACCCCACCACACCACCACACTGCCACCGCAGCCACATGAGCCACAGCCTCATGAGATTTCTCACCGCGTCGTCAACACCTCTCTGTTTCAGTGCGCGGTCCAGATTTGGCCGTACTCTAATGGCAACCACCGACATCTGGTTGATTTTTATTGACTTGCTTTGTGAATGGCTCTATCTCCTGATGCCTTCTGGATGGTCCCGCCTCCAAAAAAAAATGGCTGTAGGAGTTTGTCCGACAGTCTCTCAGGGCCGGCGTAAATGGCTCAGTTTCACATTTTCAGACCACTTCAAGCCTTTTCAGGCTCTGTGACCACATTGAGAGCTCCTCTGTTTAATTCGGTCAAGTGTGGTCATCCAAGAAGTCGGTGTACTTGCCCCCGCACCCCTCCGTCACATCTTATTTAGCTCCACAATAACTCTAATAGCTCGAGGTGTAGAGAGAGCACAAAAGAAAAGGCTGATCTCAGGTCGTAAAAGAGCGGTTAGAATGTATTTTCTGATGGATTCAGTTTTAAGTCATCTAGATTATCTGAATGGAAGTCGCCATTTGACCTCAAGTAGTTTTCAAAGTAATAAAATGCTGCTCCAAACTTTTTTCACTCCAGAGGACATAAAATATGATACCATGAAGACTATTCTGTGGATTGAGGATATTGGAAAATGAAGTCAAACCTACTACAATGGGATTGAGTAATCATCTTTGAAAGCCTCCTTATTATTTTTTTTTTTCCTTCAGATTTGTAGCATAATTCTTACTCTGTGCTTACTGTGCAGTCCGCCCAGAGGCATTTAAATGCTGATGTGTATCTCATCTGTCACATGGCGGTGTCTGGTCCTGCAGCTGGTGCCAGTCCAGTTCGGTCCAGTCATGGTCCCGTATGTTTTAACTCTCAAAGCAGCAGGTTGAATCAGCCTTTTGTGTCCTCAGCTGGTGACTGTGCCATAATGTTCTATTCAGCTCCAGGTCTGAAAAGAACCGTGCACTGGCACCTTCCTGTTTTCATCAAAGACATTTTAACACATCAAGTTAGAACAACTACGGCTTTCATATTTCATACTTAAATCTAAGCTTATGAATAATAGAAGAGTCACCCCCTTCACATTTTCCCTGTATTGATTTCACATGCATTCCAAGGTTGCCGGACACACATTTGTCCATTCTTTCAACATTCCCCCCTCCCGTCCCTCTTTTTTTTTTTTTTTCTTAAGGGGAAATTATTACACACAAATACACCAAGACCTTTTTTTTTTTTCCTACGGCTGTTTTTGAGTTACGACTGTGTGCTCGGTCGCAGATCAGAGGCAAAGGTCAATCAGATAGAATACAGTTGTCCTTTGTGTGTCTCTTTCCATCTCTCGCCCCGGTCTCCTCTCTTTTCCTCTGGGGTTGCAAACAGCATTACTTTGGGGTTGACTCTGACTCTGTCGTACACACACACACACACACACACACATACACAAACCCAGGTTCGATTTGGGGACGTTGCACTGAAGTACATTTGTTCCCTGGAGGCTTACCTTAACTGTACATGCCAATAAAGATACAAACCTGTTTCTCCTGAATGTAACTGCTGTGAAAACAATACGAGGACGCCAATTGTTCTCCCTAATTTGGCAGCTGTCCCCAATCAACTGGTTGACAAGTCTGTCCCCAAATGGGACACATGGCAGACTGACACGCTAAATGCACACTTCCTGGAACAGAACAAGATGTTGAATTAGAGCTTAATAAAGAAACACACACAACTGGGGAAAGTGAGAGGGGTTGGTAGTGAGTCAATGACAACATTTGCCTTCCCTTCTTAACCCCCTTCACCACCACCACCAGTCTTTCTCCTCCTTTTCCCTTTCCCATTGACAGGGAAACTGTGGGTGTAATGGGTTGTTCATGTGCGTAAGAGGAGTATGTTTACATCGCTAGCAGCATGGGGCCTTGTCCCAGTATTCCTGGATGGCAACTTGATTCAATTGAGAGCATGGCGAAGATGATGGCAGAGCGGGGGAAAATATCCACTCCTTCAATTTGTCGTCTAGGAAGCATAGTAGGTAACAGAAAGAAACTGTTGGAGGCGCATAATGCCTGACTGTCTTTCTCCACTTTTGTCCTTTTTGGCCAGGCCTCGGCCTTCTCCATAAATCACTCATTATGCACTCATACACACACTCCCTCTCTCTCACACACACACACACACACAAATACACAAGTAGAGAGAGGCAGACAGACACACAGGAAAGATCGTTTTGGCTCGGAGCACATGGAGACTGAGGGGACACGGGCTTTGCCTCTGCTGTGGTGTGATGTATATATTTCAAACAAAAATATGAATGCTCTCTGCCAGCACTTTCTCTCACTGCGGAAATGTGTCCAGCAGACGCTTGAGAGACACACACACACACACACACAGGGTGCGGCCTGCTGCCAACAATAAGACTTGTTTAACGAGTCTCAGCGCTTTGTTGATTTCAATCTCAGGGCTTTGTTGTTTTTGTGAATCGCGCTCTCTGAGGCCAGTATTAATCTTCGCCTTGTGTATACACAAGGGGCCAGATGCATAAACGATGCGTACACACAAAAACCATGCATACACCATTTCCCGCACATAAACTGGTATTTATAAACACAGAACGTGCGGTGAGAATGTGCTCACCTCACGCATTCTTCAAACCAGCCGTACACATGTTTTTCCTAAAGGATCTGAGGGTGAAGTGATGAGGTGGAGATGAAATATAAGGTGAGAGACAGAACGTGTTTTTTTTTTTTTTTTTTGGCGATTACACAGACACTTTGCGTGTTTCATTTTATCATTCTTTTAATTGACACGGGAGTCAAAATTTTATTTTGCTGTTAATATTCTTTTTATTTTATCCTTAGTTGTGACACACCTTGTAAAGTTGGTGAATCATTGATTCCATTTCTGAGATGGTTTACAGGTCCATGTGATGAATTAATGATACGAACACTATAAAGCGCCGCACAGCCGCGTGTAATGACAGCTTTTCTGGCTGTTGGAGAACCTCGCTGGTGCAGCACAATCTGTGAAGCTGTGCGTCTTCTTGCCCGTTTGTTTCATTAACAGCTGTACAGACGGGTGGAGCAGGCGGCAAATTCATATGAAAACGGCTGGTTCAGGGCGTGTCTTCATCCATTTATGGCTCATTGTAGGAGTGGAAATGTGGCTCGTGCACGTGCGCCCAGTTCCTCAATGACTGAGATTTATAAAACAGAACCATGCGTACACACAGCTTTATAAATCTGATGAAAACAATGTGTATGCATATTTTTGGCTTTGTGTGTACACAGTTTTTAGTCATGAATCTACACAGAGCTTAATGCATGTGGCCCAAGGTGTCCAGCGCTGCGCTAGTATAACTGGGAATTGTCATGCGACAACGTTTGGTTCATGTTGGGTGAAGTCTTGTTTGGCTCAGTGCTTCATTGTTCCTCCCGCTGCCAGATCTGGTGTTTATAGCTCTGTGGTAGACCCCTTCCTCAGTCACCCCTACTCTTTCCTCTTCCCCCAGTCACTTCCTCACATCCTCTACCCCCATCTCTCTCCCCGCCGCCTCCTTCTCCTTCTCCTTCTCCCCACGCCTCTCTTATTCCTGCAGCAAACTTCCCTTGGCGTGGTCCAGTGTTTGTGTTCTGGATTCTGCGTTCCTCGATGGCAGTGTGTGCGAAAGCAGAGAGACACAGATGGCCTTGGCAGGGCCATTGGTTTCCAGGTGCTTCTCTGGTGTTTGGCAGCTCTCTGCCTGTGCCTGACTAAGCCTTCTTCTCCCGACCGGGTCTGCACTCTTGTCTCTCCTCCTGCGTTACTGCACTCGCTAGAAAAACCCACTGTAGTTTGCAATACAGGCGTTGCTGCAATCCAGGAACACAAGAACAGGGTGGCTTTTGTTTTGATTGAAGGTTGTGCATGTTTTGCTCTAGCTGCTCCTCAAAGCTGGTATCAGAGAGTTTAGACTCAAATGGCCAGGTTTTAGAGAGTAACATGAATTCAAGTCTGTGTAAAGTATCATACCCAAAATAGTAGTTTCCATAATAGTTGTGTTTTGGATGGTTGGATGTAGTTAGATGCCTGGTCATGCCAGTATTGTCAGACTGGACATGTCAGGCTCGATTGCAGTTCACATGCATAAAGAGTGGGTTGCGGTTAATATCTTAATACAATGACCTCAGGATCTGTGTAGGCTATAACCCAGCCAGCCTCTCCCACCAGGGTGTTTTTTTGTTTTACGGAAAACTCCAAATTAGGATTAGTCACTAACTAAGAAATACTGGAAGAAGGTGGACTGGTTTCTCTCCAGCAAATAAAAAGACAATAGACAGTGGCTCATTGGGCTCATTGTTTTTGGCAGATTTACTGGGGTTTATTTTGGGGGAAAAAAAAAACTAATTGCAGCATAAGGTTTTTGTAGTTTTAATAGTTTATTGTTTTTTTATTTACTTTGAGAGACTTGGGCACATAATATATCATATAAATGGAATGAACTGTCAATCTACGTCTCTTCCCATTGGATAATTTTAATTTTGGATAATTTATGACTTTTTTTGTGTGTGTTGTTTCCGTGATTGTGTGTCTGATGCCGTTTGTATGTACAGTATTTTGTTCTGTGTCTTATCTCTTACTTACTTCTGCTGTACTCGGATCTCTTTCAAAAGAGATCTTAATCTCAATGAGACCGCCTGATTAAATAAAGGTCTTAATCAGCAGCTGCCTTTCCAAAGTCATATTTGCTTAGTGTCCCAGATCAGACAGTTAAGTTAGGGTGGGCTTGTTTCTGTGCTTATTGGTAACGTTTGAAGCATCGCATAACTTGAATGTGAGAGAAAGCTGTAACCAGTGTGTATCCAGTCACTGTAATTACCAGCTTGAAGTCCACTAAGCAGCCAGTCCCCATTCACCTCATTTTGTTCTGTTCCATTTTATGTTTTATGTGTTTCCTCACCTGGTCAGAACCTTACCAGCAAAAGACAAAACGCGTGCACACAAGTAAATGCACCCGAGCACACACACGCACAAGCGTGAACATACAGTAATAATACCAGAGACTTCCAGTTGTCCCAGTCAAGCACGTTTCAGTGTTGACAAGGCCAAGTCCACTCTGCACTCTCCTTGGCTGAGTGAGCCTCATGTTGTCTCCCCCTTTGGGAATTAAACCATGCTATGTGGTAATTATATGCATGTTTCTCTTGGTATTTTGGGGGTTGGAGGCAGACAAAGTAACATTCACATCAGAGCCAGACCATTCCTTTACGCCTACACACTGACCCCAAACAAAATATTTCACATATTTAAACAGAATAGTTGATTGACAACTGTGTTCATGGAAGCAATTCATTTTATGGTGATAGACCTCTATATAAAATAATTGAGAAGTTTACAAGTCACATAATGACATTTTACTATTTGTCAGTGGAAGCTGTTGTTTGGTGTGAACTACAGCGTTAGTGATCGTTAATCACTTTGGCAACATTTATGAGGATTTGCAGTTTTGCCGAAAATCCAAACACACACTGATAAAAATGACACGTGTAAGTGCAGTTTCATCATCAAAAGTTATGGTCAAGGCTTTATGTGAAGCGGAGTCATTTAAGGACTGCAACGATTTGGCTCCAGTCGAAATTGATAACAGTGAATTCCTGTTTCCAGGTGTCCATGGGAGAGGCTGAGAGGGATAGGCTATGGATATGTGTGAATGCCTGCACCCACTGACCTGTTATGTTTTTTTGTGTGTGGGCGTGCAAGCATGCATGTGTGTGTGTGTGTGTACTGTACTTTACTGACACAGACTACGGTGGGCCAGTGATGCATTAGCCATGGCCAGAGATGGGTTGGTATGGAATAAATAATGGATACCATCCTTTCCCTCTGAATAAATCAAGACCAGAGAAATGGAGAGAGATGGGAGATTAAATGTGGGAGAGAGTTGGAGAAATTGAATGCCAGAGAGAAAGAGAGCGTTTTTGTAACTGGAAGAGGAATAGAGAGGATGAAACAGTGTCCTGAATTCCAAATCAGTATCTCACTTCTTGCCTCTGCAAAGAAGAAAATCGAACGGTTTAAGGAAAATGCAGTTTGACAATGTTTTTAGTTGCACATAAAGTTGTTTTAAGTAGAAAATCAACAATTAATTCCTCTTATATCATAAGGAACACAAATGTTTCTCTGCTCATTTTCCTCTCTGTCTTCACCTTTGCATCCCAGGCTCAAGGCCAGACGTTCACCTTTCCTGACATCTTCCCGGAAAAGGACAACACGCCGGCGGAGGGCTCCATGGAGGAGGTGCAGGAGAAGTTCATGGAGGACGAGAAGCAGAGGCAGAAACTCGACCCCAGGAGAGGAGGGGTCACCGATTGGTTCGGACTCTGAGACAGCCCACTGACCAGGAACTCTATCTGCGTATATGTGTGCGTGGGTGTTTCATTGGGAGCAACACGTATTGATTTACAATGCAACTGTTGTGATGTCACTTCTATTTCTGTAAGAAACGCTCACAAGTGTGTAGTAAAGAAGAATGAGCATGTGTGTGGGAGACTGGAGACATGTGTTTTGTGTGTGTGTGTGTATGTGTGTGTGTGTGTGTGTGAGAATGTGTGTGTGTGTGTGTGTGAGAGTTAGCGAGGCTTCAGTCCAGTAACCCGAGCCAGAACAGAATCGCAGGAGGAGGAGAGTGGCCCGGCTCCATGTTTCATGAAACCAGCCCACCGTACAGAATCTCCATCACCTCAGATGACCTCCTCTTCTTCTTCCTCCTACTCTTCCTGATCCACCTCCTCCTCTTTTCACTCCTCCTTTTTGGGCCCAGTACCTCTGCACCTCCTCTTCTCTTTATCCCTCCTCTTTCCTCAGGAGTTTCCTTTGCTTTCTCTGTCGTCTCTCTCTCCTCCATTGTTTCCCTTTCTTCTCCTTCTCCTCTTCCTTCTCCTACACTGCTCTTCCTCTGCCACACTGGGGAGTGGTATAGTGTGGTATCCCTTGTAGCTCTGACTCCCAGCCAGTTGGATCAGACTACCTGGACAACCCACATCCTTTCCTCTTTTATGAGTTTGCCTTGGATTAATTGACCACTTTAGGTAAACAACAATTGAGATGTTGTTTCAGCAAAGCAACGACATGGAATTTGTTGGAGTGTTTTATTATTTTGTGGTAGCACCACTTGCCATAACTCTGAGAGAAGATTGTACCCTGTGTTTGTGTGTGTGTGTGTGTGTGTGTGTGTGTGTTTGCCTAACATATGGGACTTGCCAGTGAATCTGTCTAATTGTAAGTGCTGTTGGAATAAGAACTAATAAACGGTCACTTGTCCAAAAGTGCTCTGCTTACTTTTTCTTGTGTTCTCCTCGCCTCATCTCCCATGGCTGCTGCGCTCAACAACTGGCACTTCGAGACGCTGTTCGCCACACAAGCTGGCCCGTGCATGTGCCAGCGTGGTCTGGTAGCTGTTTTGACAAAGTAATGATCTGTGTTTGAATCGGGCCACTGGAGGACTGAGCTTTCTTACCGTAATAAGGCCCATAAAGGGGAGGGACCTCTCTTGGGCGCCCTCAGACCCTCCATTATGCTGAGAGGCCAAGGTTACAGTAAGTGTCCCCCAGCCGTGACCACTAATGCTGGCTGGCTAATACAAAGGTCCAGTCCCTGACCTCACCCAGCCAACTCAGCTATCACTAAGGAGAATGTCAATATTGATCCTGTTGGCCCATTGTCTGCTGCCTGGAACCACTCACCCCCTGCGTCGCTATAAAGCAATCTGATTTGGAACAAAACAAGCCTCCTGTTACACAGCCTCTCCATTCTCTGTCTGCCTCGTTCTTTCTTTTTATTTTCCTCTTTCTCTGCTCCCACTCTCTCTGTTGCCCAGTCTGGACCTCCAGAGAACCAGCTGCCTAACCAACAGAGAGGGAGAACAAATTCCTGCTCTCGCTCTCCTCACAGCCTGAACAGACCCCACATGGAAGTTGGGAAATCAAGTCCTGGTGTTTGCCAAGCAATAATCTGTCCCTGTTCTCCTCTTGCTCCTTGTCACGGCGATACCCCGTGCTTTCTAAAGTGAGATACTAACACTTGTACATACCCACTGTAGCTATTTCCTATAACCTCTAGCTGTCATTGATGTGCTTGTTATTCTCACATAGGCTCATTATAGTCTCACAGGACTATGGTGGATACTGCCACTCATAGTCAGAAAGATGACGTGGAGTATTTTCAGAGCCCTCTGAGACGCACTTGGTTAATGAGCTCATCCCTTGCTCACACAGATAAATGTCTCTTAGTCATTTTAGCTCTGTGAAGAACAAGTAAAAGGGAACAACTAATTAACTGAAAAGCATAACAGGAAAAACATTGGGGGTGGAAGGTGTGAAACAATGAATGAGGTCATAGCTAGGCATAGTCAAAGAGATTGAGACAGACAGTGTAACATGATATTCTTTCAAACAGGCTGGTTTCTGAGTGATGCAAATTTTGGGGAAGTGATGTGTTTGTCAAAAACATTTAAATCCTATGGAATGCAAAATAAAGAGATGATTTGATTTTTTTAACCCAGGATAATAAGTATGTTTACAATATAGTGAGGTATATTATTCTAATCAGTAAAAACCTTACATGAGTTAAAGAAAGGATAGATTTCCACTTTTAAGTGATAACATGTGTGGAGGTCCTGCCAAAATTGCGTAGTGTTTGGACGCAAAGTTTACCTTAAAACTCCTGGAGCATGATAAATGCCATTTAATAAAGTTTTATATCACATTTCATAAGCTTTGGGAGACACGAACAGTTTATATATCAAGATTAAGCTTCATTTGCTGTTACTGTTGTTTCTTGTTTTTTTTCCAAAATCACCAGAAGTCTTGTTTTTCAGCTGATGGGCAGAGCAGGAAGTGTGAGCATCAGACTTGCATTTGGTTGTGTCATGTGTTGCTGTCATTACCTCCAGCTCCATATTTAGACCTTTCTTCCAGTGAGTGCCCAACCATCCTACTCCTGAGAAGAGATAGCACCCCAAGTCCGTCAACTGAATTAGGGGAAGATTTTATTTTCCCATCTAACCTCCATCTGTTGCATTGCTTGCATTTGCCTTTACTCTTTTTTTCTAGATCACCTTTGGACCCTGGCGACTCATGTTTTGCACTTTAGCCTGCATGAGCCAGCAGTTAAGTTTCTTTGCATATCAAGGATGACAGACAAAAAATCCTTAGAGGTACAGAGCTGCAGCTTACCCTGACGACGTTGTGGGAGGAACATCTGAGTCATCTCCAAAAGTTACAGTTGAGATCAAAGAGGTCTGACCGTGTTTCCTGAAAAGCGCTCCCTGGCAAAGCTGGAGTCCAGCTATCCGCTCCATGGCAGTGACCTTGCTACGGGCAGAGCCAGGTGACCCTCAGCTCACAACATGCATCAGCAGGAAGCTCCTTAATTATATGGTGAGGTAGTTTGTGGTGATGGAGTGTCTTGCCATGAAGTGAGCCCTGAAGGAGAAAGGCCATTTTGGAGAGAGACTATGATGCATCATCGTGGCTGCATGATGAAGCAAGATACATACTTGAGGATCATCAAGTTGCAGCCCCATGACTTTGAGGTCATGTTTATGCATTACCAGTCGGTGTGTCCAAACTTTTGACTGGTACTATATACATATATATTTCTATATGATTCGGATTCTTTTTATGGAGGCTTTCCATAGGCAGAGGTACAGTAGAGCTGGAGAGATGTAGTTAATCTTCTTTAGTAAAAAAAAAGCACCAAACACTTTTTGTAATTCCATTTTTGCCTTCACACCAGTAGAAAGGTGATAAGAAATGAGGGGAGACAGAGTAGAGACTTGAATCAGGGACGCTGCAATTACATTGTCAGGTATTTTAAATTCCTAGACAGGCATGCCGGGATAAAGCACTTTTAAACACTTCTGAATAAGAATACTACACTATTAAGATATACATTAATAACGTCAGTGAGACAATGGATTTGAGCAGGTGTTTGGAGCTCCAGTGAGAGCAGATCAGACCAGCTCTTGCTGGCAGATTGATGTCTCCTGCAGAGGGCTCAAACCTAAAGGCACAAAGCTTAGTGCAGAGTTGTCAGGGTTTTTAAAATTTTTCTCATGGAATTCCTCAGTCTTTTTTTTTTTTTGTATAAAAAAATCCAATTTGAGTACTAAATAGCTTCAAAATCTTTTTTTTTTTTACACTCCTCCTCTCTTCCATGTTCTCCCCATGCCTCTCCCTCCTCTTCATACCCAATAAAAAGCTGCAAGCACAATGTGTCTCCCCCTTGTCCATGCAGCTGGCAGCCATTCCTCTGTTTGTTAACACAGTGTTCTCCCTGCTTGTCAGATGATGCTGTGTGGCTGGACTGTGAAGAAATGGGAGGATGGAGGGATGGAGAGGTATGCGGCAAAACGAGCGAGCCCCACACATCCTATTTCAGCTGAACTTGGGATGACTGTAGGCTCTACAGATTTATAGGGATCTATGTGTGCTGCACAAGATGCATCGTATATTGTAATGCACTGCACGTCGTGTAGCCTAAGTGCAGAGGGAGGGAATGCGAGCATGTGCGTGTGAGACGCAGAGAGCCCAGGAAGGACGGAGTGAGAGAGCAGATGGAGGTGAGGGAGAAAGTGAAGAGGTTGAAGTGAGAGTGAAAAAGAGATGACATCACTGAGAAAATGCTGAGCTGGATTTAAGGGCTACTGGATGAAAGCCATCCCTCTTTCCCTCTTTTTACTCTCTCATGAGATGTACAGCGCGGGTCGTGTTCCCATCCCTACAGGGTTGGTTAATGGAAGGGGGGTTGAATATTTTAAACAGCCCTTCACTCTCCTCCTTTTTCCCTCCTTACTCCTCTCTCTCTTCCTTTTTTTCCTCCTGTTCAGTTGTGCATTAGTCAAATGCACACATGACCCTGTTTCTGTTACTGCAGTCCACATTTGGAATCTGCATGACATCATGCTGTATTTTTGGGATCAGCGGGGTGAGTGGCGGCATAGTGAGTGTCCTCCCTGACACTCTCTAGCCTCCCCAGGGGGCCAGATCTCCTCCTTGCTGGCTGTAGTAACTGCCCACTCGCAAGGGAGCTCTTCACCTACAGATGCTCCAGTTAAGGAATTTATATCAAGCATCTGACAGTAGAGCTGCTGATGAGGTAGCGTTCTCCTTTAGCTCATCATGAGGTGGAGGAGATGACTGTACACAAGAATGTAGGCGAGAGCTTGATATAGATCGTAGCCTGCCTCGACCGAAAAACAAAGGAAAGCTTTGTCCCCTTCGCATACATTCAAACAATTAATTTCCAACTGTCTGTAAAATTACACACACTCATACAGTTGCACAATTACTACCCCTACCAGCCTCTCTAGCAGACGCACACACACTCCCACACACTCCCACACACTCACACTTGTGTTCACTAAGACAACCAGGGTTGCCTGCTGAGGATTCTGACGGCCTCTCTTGGACTAGCGCCATACACATTCCTCCTTCCCCAGGTTGCCATTGGTTCATCTGAGCTCAGCCAGTGCACTCTGTCACCCCATAAGTGTGTGTATATATGTGCATGTGTGTGTCTGTTTCAGTGTGAGTCCATGTACTATGTGCTCCCTTACATAAAAAAAAAAGTTAACATCTTCCGTTTTTCCAAGAATTCACTACACACACGCACAGACACACATGATGCTTGTGTTCATGCCTCCTTGTGAACCACTCACACATACATAAAATGTACCCTGATGCGGCCCCTCAGTGTATATACACGGTCATACTGTACTCACATTAATACACATGTTGGCTCAGAGCCAGGAGCAACAACTGAAGGAGGACACAGTAGAAAACGTGGACTGGCTGTTTATTGTTGCTTCGAGTACAAAGAATAAGTATGTTTTACTATTTTAAAGTGTTTTCTGATATTGAGAACGTACAACACATGATCTGCTTTTGTCAGTATCAAAGTATAAACGCATTTTTTTGTGAGTCAAAAAGTACTTTAACCGATTGCGTCGCAACCAGACTACTTCTTCCTTTGACTAGTATAGGGAAATATTATACCTTTTACGCCATTTTACATTTATTTGACAGTGAGTTAATAGCTGCTTTGCAGATTAAGATTTTATAAAAAAAACATTTTAATAATCTCATCAAATTTGATTTATTAGTTTAGATTAATCTACCGAAAAAAAGTTAAAATTGGCTCCACCTCAACCAGCTGTAGAATCTAAATGCTGCTTACACATAATGCATCCATAATAATAATCCATTATATGATAATGTAACAGCCTAAAAGGGGCCATTCTTCACAATGGGTAAGTTCACTTTTGATAATTTATTACATTTTTATGTTAATACTTTTTATTGTGGTATTTCAACTTTAGTAAAAGATCTGAATAGTTCTGCACTGCTGTTTGTTTGTGGACTTTGTCAACATCTTGTCCTGGTCTGGTTTGCGTGAAGCATCTTATTGCTTCCATGTTAGTGTGCTGGCTTTCAGTGGAAGACAAAGGATCAATCGGTAAAGGCAGCCATGTCTTATTCTGGTTTCTTTAGTGGTACTGGTGCTTAATAAAAGCTGAATGCTGTTTTCCTACTTCATGCTCCTCTAGAGATCAGTCCCCTCACTGCCTGTCACAACATCAATTAGGATCAATTAGAAGTCTTGACAATGGAAGATGGCACATGCCAGCCTTCATCACTGAAGAGGCTGTGCCGTGCTCTTTGATCTGTGTTTGCGCTGAAAGATTTGTTTGTGATGACCAAGAGGGGGAGGAGCTATCGGGCACTGTTTTTTTGTGGCATAGTGTTAGTGGGGCTAACGCACAGCCGTTTATCTGAAAGAGGGAAAGAATTTCTCCTGACGTATATTTCAGCTTATCTGCTATCAACACAATGCTCCTCTACCAGCTGGGTGGTCCCTGTCCCTGCCAGCTGTTCCACACATACATTTGCATTTTAAACAACTTAATAATAGTGACATGTACGTAGGAAGAGCAGAAGATGAGAGGGGAGTTGGTTTGATGCGTACAGTGTGCGTGTGTTCAGAGAGAGAAAGAGAAGGATTGAATGGTTCAAATGGGTTCAATTTTCATAACAGAATAACAGAAATCAACTGGGGCCTGGCCACCCATCTGGACTACAGAGCACAGAGCCCTGGTTTGGAGTATGGAGCAGCTGAAGGGAGCAAACGCACACACATACACACATACACATATGTGCACTTGTGAAGCCAGTGAACCCCTCGCTGGTGGAATTGTACTGGCTGGAGGCTTTGCCAAGTCAATAACACAGACTGATCCCTGATGCTGAACTTCCTGGAAGTCCCAGCTGGTCTCAGCGCTTCATGTACCTGCTCAGCGCTCCGGCTGCCGCCTGGCTGCGTGGTGGGCTGGATGGGGATCAGTGGGTCTATCACTGCTCTGTGTCAGCCCGCAGGTCACTCCGACTTGAAACACGGTTCAGAGGAGAACAGAGGAGAGGAGAAACCATGGGAACAATGAGCCTCGGAGATTGGGTGAATTCATTTCCTCTGAGCAATGAGATCTTATGTACTTTAGCACAAGTCTCTTCTCATCACGCACCATCAAACCAGGGTCACTAATCTCTTTATATCACCCAGGGAGCAGAGCCTCAAGGTTAATTGTCCAACATCCCGTTGGAGACAGAGCATAACGTGTTGGGTGTGGTGGTGATGGTGTGTGTCTGTAAGGGTTAATATAGCACATGCTAATAAGATATCCCAACAGGGAGCTTCTTCAAGGTCTGAGAATGCTGTGGTTTACAGTATAACACAGATCTGAGGCTCCATCGTGGCTCTCATTGTCAAACAGACACTAGTGGGGGGAGCTGCAAAAATACTGCCTGGGTTTTAGTACCCCTGGTTGTTTACATGTAAACACACACGCATACTGTTACACAAACACATTCTTAGACTTGAATACGTTCAGTTTGTTGGTCCTGGTCATTCACATTGAGCGTATTCTTGACTGATGTACGAGGGAGGTGCGAGAGAAGGGTGAAAGTGAGGTAAAGCAGTAAGAGGAGTGGTTAGGAAAATATTTGAGAAGGTGAACCAGTGAAAGAAAGATGGACAGAGAGAAAAATAGAGTCAGATTTAGAAGCTATAGGTCTTGGTTTTGGGGATTAGGCAGAATAGATGCCGTAAGACAGTTTGTCTAACTCATCTCTGGTTTAAATGGCTGTTGGCTACTGGCTCTTATTTAAATAGTCTTCTCTCCTGTCTTACATCTCGTTTCACTGCCAGCCCTCAGCTGCGCACCGCTTACGTCAGAGAATCCCACTGTTAGCCAACTCTTAGCCAACATAATGACAGAACTGCTCACTCAGCCAAAAATAGATCAGCCTTTTCTGGCTCGATTTCAGCGATCACGGCTGGACTTCTGTGGCCTGGATTCACTCGAAGGGGTTCGACTTCCCTGGCCTGGGTTTGACCATCAGGGCTTGATTAGAGTGGCCTGGGTTGAGTAGACACTGAGCTTGAAGAGTATGTCCTCGCTGGCGCTGTTTCAACAAAGGGTACTCAACTAGTGCGACCTGGATTTGACTGTCTGGCTGCCACTAATGTGGCCTGGGTTCAGTAGATAGAGCTTGACTTGTATGGCCTGAGTTGGAGTCCAACTTTTTTGGCCCGAGCTTGTCAGACAGGGCTCAACTAGTGTGGCCTTGGCGGATACAGGGCCTCTGGGTGATTAAGGATGTGTTTGTTTCCCAGGCAGCAAGCAGGCAAGGTGGCGGCATTGCTCCTGCACAGCCAAGGACTTGGTGTGGGGGTAAAGAGAGCCAAAACAAACTACTGTGATTGCCTCCCATATGCCCTCCTGACCTCCGTGTTTCAATTGCCAGGCAAAGAGGAGGAAAAAGGGGTGAGGGGAGAGTGGAGAGGTGGTTTAGAGAAGCAGGGAGAGCAGGATGGGGGTACGAGGGGTTGTGGTTGAGGTTTGAGATGAGAGGGGGGGATGTGGGCTGTTGGTGGCAGGAGAGGTCTTGAGTACTTCAACAGAGAAGGCTGACTCATGACCCTTAACCTGATTAAACTGTGTTTGTGTATCAATGTGCGAAGCAAACATATTCTATCTATCTATCTATCTATCTATCTATCTATCTTTCTATCTATCTATCTATCTATCTATCTATCTATCTATCTATCTATCTAATCAAATATCTTGCTAATTTGTATTGTTGGTGACAAAATTGTTTACGGTAGATTGAGAGAGAGAGAGAGAGAGAGAGAGAGGCAAAGATGAACAACAAAGAAAAAAGGAAAGGAAGGAATAAAGGGGGAAATGGACAGGGAGTGAGAGAAAGGGAGTCTTGTCGTCTGAGAGGTGGTGTGGTTCGGGTTAGGTTGTGGTTGAAGCCTTGAGAGAGCGGGAGGGGGGAGAGAGGGAGGCGCAGGGGGCGAGCAAGGCAGCGCATACCCGCAGCATTCAAATGGAGCTCCCATTGGGAGGTTTTACGCTTCAAAATGGTTTCCTGTGACGTGGATTGTGTGTTTGATTTGAGCTTTGAGGGGTTTGTGTTATTCTCGGGAGGGGAGAATCTAGCACGCTCTCATTTCCGCACTACCAACAGCCAGCAGAAAGTTGGCAAGCCGAAACAGGGGGATTGTAAAGACAGATTTTTCTCTCCCTCCTCGTAAGAACCACATTTTTTCTGCTTTCACTTTTTTTGCCATGTTTTTCTGCTGAGCCTGCTCCAGGACTTGCTCTGCATATTGATGGATTGTTCTTAATAATTGGACCTGCTCAGACCCGTGTCCTTGCATGGTTTTCCCAGGCTGCCTGATTTTCTGCTGATCATAAAATGCGCAAAAATGTACAAGCCAGTACGCACGTATACAAGTACGCATGCTGTCAAACACATGCCTTGGAACTAATTGCAAACAATGGATGCCAGCTGGGCAGTAGGTGTAGCAGGCAACACAACTGGGTCCAGGTTGATTGTTTTTTCAACTGGGCTGGAGAGGGGAGAAAGAGAAGAAACGGGAGGCAAACAGTGAATGAGGAAATGTATGGAAGAGAGAGTAGGTAGGCGAGAAGCGAGGGTCACCACAGAGGGAGGGAAGGGGCATACGCTGAGGCAGCGGGAAGCCACCTCTAAGACCATGACAGCCAGTCATACAAACCATCAGAGAGCTTACTGTTCTGCCAACTACTGTACTTCACAGAGCCAAGAAAATGACAAAAATCAACACTGGATGTGTTTGTGTTGGGGGAATATCCGTGGAACCCCACTCTCTTTCCTGATCAGCAGTTTTCTCTTTCTCTCTCTCTCTTTCACTTTCCCTCTCTCTCCCTTTTTCCTCTTTCCCTCTCACCATACCTCCTGTCTTTATTTTCTTACTGTAAATACTGTGCCGTATATGTCCTCTGCTCGTGTAAGAGGACAATTATCGTAACAGCGTCTCTACTGTGTGGCGCACATGGAAAAGCTAACTGCTACAGGGCCAATTTTCTCCATGGAGTTATGTAAATAGTTTTGATGGAATGAGTGGGCTTTCCCCAGTATGTGGGGGCATAGTGGGGTCTGAGGGGTTCCACTGCCGTCCTAATCCCCACCCTCGACATCAGTAACTCCTTTGTCAACTGTGTAACAGAAAGCTTGCACTTATTGTAGTTACCCTAACAGTTATGTATATACAGAATTACATGTTGCAGTACAAGGCCATCAATTTGATGCTTGTGGGATTGCAACTGTCTTCACAAGCCCCTCGATACCTGTGCTTCTGTTAGATGCTTGGCTGCATTTATGTCTGCCAAAGCATTGGCAGGACTTGAGGTTTAATACACCTAATGAAACAAACACCCAATCAAACAGTGCAAAGTACACTAGCATTGCATCATTTGTCGCCCGCAGAAAACACCAAATGCACCATATAGCAAGAGGTACACTCCTGATCAAAATTTTAAGACCAGTTGAAAAATTGCAAGAATTTACATTTTGCACTGTTGGATCTTAAAAGAAGAAATGGGAGTGAGACAAGAAAACATTTTGAGTAAGCAATTTATTGCAAACAACCATTAAACTGAAATAGGCATCAGCTGATCAAAAGTTTAAGACCACATTTCAAAAAACCCCCAAAACACCCTAAAATAGAAATAAAATTTTCAAAAAAGGACTCAGTAATGAGTAGCTGCGCCATTCTTGTTAATCACCTCAAAAGGTCGTTTCAGCATGCTTGATCCTAGTGTTTCCAGGAGGCTAGTGGGAATGTTGCTCCAAGTGGTGAAGATGGCTTCACGGAGGGCATCCACTGTCTGGAACTGGTGTCCATTTTTGTAAACTTCCCTTGCCATCCAACCCCAAATGTTCTCAATTGAATTTAGATCAGGGGAACACGCAGGATGATTCAAAAGAGTGATGTTATTTCTCTGGAAGAAGTCCTTTGTCAGGCGGGCATTGTGAACTGCAGCGTTGTCCTGTTGAAAAACCCAGTCGTTACCACACAGACGATGGCCTTCAGTCATGAGTGATGCCCCCTGCAACATCTCCACATAGCCAGCTGCCGTTTGACGCCTCTGCACTACCTGAAGCTCCATTGTTCCATTGAAGGAAAAAGCCCCCTAGATCATGATGGCGCCCCCTCCACTGTGCCATGTAGAAAACATCTCAGGTGGGATCTCCTTGTGATGCCAGTAACGTTGGAAGCCATCAGGACCGTCAAGGTTAAATTTTTTCTCATCAGAGAATAAAACTTTCTTCCACCTTTCAATGTCCCATGTTTGGTGCTCTCGTGCAAACTCCAAACGGGCAATTTTGTGCCATTGAAGGAGACGAGGTCTTTGAAGACATTTTTTGTTCTTAAAATCCTTCTCTCGCAGATGCCGTCTAATGGGACTGCAGTTGGCACCAGTGACAAGCTTAATTTGGGCCGAGGATCGTCCCGTGTCTTGACGGACAGCCAATTGGATCCTCCGGCTCAGGGCCGGTGAAATTTTTTTGGGTCTACCACTTGACTTTTTTTTACCCCATAACCCTCAGGATCTTTTAAGAAGTTTAAAATGACTGTCTTACGGCGTCCAACCTCAGCAGCAATGGCATGCTGCGAGAGGCCTTGCTGATGCAGCTCAAAAATCCGACCGCGTTTAGAGAGAGAAAGCTTTTTTGCCTTTGCCATCAGGAGGTCCTGACAGTGTGGGTACCAGTGTGGGACAGAAAATGACTTGGGCTTTTAAAGGCTGTGGTCTTAAACTTTTGATCAGCTGATGAACAGCCTATTTCAGTTTAATGGTTGTTTGCAATAAATTGCTTACTGCGTATTGTCTCACTCCCATTTCTTCTTTTTGCATTTGAAGCACTACTTAGAACCTTCTTAAGATCCAACAGTGCAAAATGTAAATTCTTGCAATTTTTCAACTGGTCTTAAAATTTTGATCAGGAGTGTAGTAGTCGGAGTACGAAAGTTGGGATGTGCCGGTCTGGGGAATGAATGTGCTAAAATTGCTGTGTTTTTTTTGGATAGTTGAAGTGTTTCTATGATGACACATCGATGTGTATCATCATCAGGACGCCAACAGAGTGTGGGCCTACTGTATATAAAAAACAAAGGGTGTTTTGACACGTGTCATACACCACCAGTGTGTGTTATTCTTAGAAGCCAACAAACAGTTGTACTGCTTTAAAGAGCCAAACTGAAGCACACGCATACACGCTTGCAGGCGTGCACAGAAACACTCACATCTGTCTATTGTCTTTCTGAATGAGTCACCTGCTGTGGCCCAAGGGGTGAGGGATTATTACTGTAACATTTATTGTTGGAAAGTCAAAGAGTTCATTCAAAGTAGGGATGTCTGAGTTCTTTACTGTAATACTGAGTACAGTCTTTGCTGGTATATATGGCACGTATGCGTCTTCCTGCACTCGCAATATGTTGGTTGTTGTCATCCGCTAGCAGAACCATGTTGGTCAGGTTAGCACAGCCAGTACAGCTGGCATCATTGGTGTGGCAAATGTAAACAAGGAGCTGCAGCTTCAAGACCCTCCATTATCATTTTGATGCCCTGTTTGGGAGCACTGTGGCTTCCCAGTAAATCAGTTACAGCAACACGCTTCCATTGAAGTGTCATTTTTACAGCAACAATTGTAGCCCATGAGCCTCTAATGTTCAGAATAAATGCTGTATTGACACTATCAAACTGTGACCCTAAACTCATGGTACACATTCAGTATAATGTATAATACTGTTTTCTAATGTGATGTATGTACCACCAACCAATTGTAGCTTACAGTAGTTAATGGTCTCAGCTATTACCCTATATCTGCTCCTTACTAAAGGTACCCATGCACAGTAACCGTATATTTAAGTGTGTTTCTTGTCTGTTTAGTCTGTGCTTGGGTATATGTAGAAGTTGTGTGTCTCTCCCCATACCCATGTTTATGAAGATAAACCACAATATGCTTGCATACATGTTAGATAGCCTCTAACATCTCCGTATGGTCCCTTGTGGTGGTCGATGACACACGAGAGGAAGTGAGCAGGGATGGTTGTCTAACACTGACAGAAGACTCACTGCCTGAGGAAAGACAAAGAAAAAGAGAACAGTCTCTGGCTGATCTCCCATCCTGCCCCTTAGCAAATTGGTTGTTGATTGTCCACAGACATCTTTGTTGGTGCTCCCCTGTACCAATAAAGCCCAGCGTAGAGCAGAGCAGGGGCCCTCCAGGTCTTGTTATTGTAACAGGAGTACGTTTTGGCTGGGACTCCTGTTCTCAGCACGAAAAACAACAATAACAACATCAGCCCACAGCCCTGGGAGCTGGACCCGAGTCAGAGGCAGTCTGAAGGAGGGGGTGGGGGGGGTGGATGCCCTGTTAATGTTGCATGCCGTGGATCTCACTTCATCTGTGGTTCTGAAGTGACTGGAACTGCTGTTGGCGCTTTTCTCAACGCCTAAGTGTACAGTCAGTGTAACATCCTGGCGTGTCTAGCCACTCAAAAGTGCACTAGTTTAGGATGCATGTGTATACAGGCCTAAGCACTGGCCCACTTCTCCTCTCTCTCTCTGTCTCTCTCTCTCTCTTTCCAGTACACAAATCGGTGCTGGCCCTTATTGCAGAGAGAGATTCCTGGGTCTCCTAAAGACAAACAAAAGAGAAGGAATCCATGCAAGTTTCAAAACAATATATCGAGGGAGTTTACAGAGAGACCACACAACAACATCACAGTGGGCTAATCTATTTGTAATTAAAAAGTTTGCTCTGCGATGTCCTCATCCAGACAACAACAGATCCATCTTGCCTCGGCCTTGTTATGATCGTGGCCTGTTTTTTTTTTTTTTTTTTTTCTCTTTCCCCTTCTGTTCTCAGTTGTTGTTCCTGTAACATAATATCTGTTTGTGTGTGTGTGAAAGATCCCTCTGTTGTGTTGATGACATCTTGAGAAGGCGGCCCGTGGCCCACTAAATGACTCATAAAAGAGGGTTTCTATCATATTTCTTTGACCTCTCTCTCTGTCAGTCTCCAACTCTTTAAACCATCTTACATAACAGCATTATATAGGCAAAATTACATTAGACCCTGGCTCTCATTTCAATGTATATATCCACTACATCTCTGGCCTACTTAACAGCAGTCCAGTGTGTGAAATCAGATTCTCCTGCGGGTTACATTATGGATCCATTACAGTTGGTGCATTTTCAATAAAAAAAAAAAAAAAAAGTCTTTTTTTTTTTCATTTTTTTGCCTCAGCTTTTCTTTGCACTGTGGTTACCTCCAAAAGCAGAGAGAAAGAAGAAAAAAAGAAGACTGGACAGATAGATGAGAAGAGCTGGAGGGAAGTGGCCAGGGGCGGCTCTGGCTCAAGAGGCAGAGCGAGTCGTCCGCTAACCGCAGAGTTGGCGGTTCGATTCCCCGGCTTCCCCCTGTTCATGTGTCGAAGTGTCCTCGAGCAAGACGCTGAACCCCAAGTTGCTTCCCCGGGTTCCCACTACGACTGCCAAGCTGCTCCTAGTGTATAGGATGGGTCAAAGGCAGAAGACAAATTTCAATTCATGTAAAGTTTCAGTGCATGTAAATGCTGAGAAATGACAATGAAAGGTGACTTAGCTTTCCCCCTGGAAGCAGATTGAGGGGAGCTGTGGGTTTGAACCCCCCAAAGTTTTACTAGAACACAGGCTTTTTAACAGGAGGGAAAAACAATGTTATAGCTGCTTCCTGCACCAGTGAGTGTTCCCCACCAGTAAATATAACAGGGATTGGGTCATAATGTTATGGTCTGGCATCAGGTGAATACAATGTTTTTTCTCCTCAGTCACTCCACCACCTCCTCCTCCTCCCCCTCCTTCTCCTCTCCTGCTCTTTTCCATGTGGAGGAATAGGCTCCAGTGTTAAAGAAATATCAGTCATCAGCGTTGTTATTGTGCACTCACTTGCTCCATCTGCAACGCTGGCGCTCAAACACACTCTTTGTGTGAGTGGACACGGTGGCTGCGCTCTCTCTCCCTCCTTCTCCCACTCTCACTCCATCTTTCTCTCCCTCTCTCTCTCTCCCTCTCTCTCTCTTTCCTTCTGTGCTTGTTAAATGCTACTTATTATTTCCCAACAAGGCAGACTGGAGGAAACTCTGATGTAAAGGAACCAGCTTACCTTCTTACTGTCAAGAGTGCGTGTGTGCATGTGTGTGTGCATGTGTGTGTGTGCGTGTGTGTGTGTGTGTGCGCTTGCCTTTGTTATCTGTCATTAATGCATGAGAAAGTGCATTTCCATAACTTCGGGTGAAGGCTGTGCATGCATGTGTGTTTGTGTGTGTATGTACAATATGTACAGTATGTGTGCCAGTTTTATGATACAAAGAAGCTCTGTCAGGTTCGGCAGTATGAATCAGGTTGCAGGGCAGCTGAATGTGTGACAGTAGCAGTAAAAACAAACAGAAGTTCTCCACTCTGGAAAAATCTAACGCTATGAAAATGGCAACTATGGCAATGATGGGAACCGATCCCTGTTGAGTTTCCAAATTGTGTTGCGTTTGGCCAGGGAGGAAAATGGCAAAGGGGTAAAATAACATGGATGTATCTGTAATGGGGTACTTGAATACGTAGGGTTTACACAGTATGTGCATGATTTAGGAACACAGGTGCTTGTGTGTAGGCTTACAGTATAGTATATCTATAACTTGCAATGCTTTGCTGCTAAAAGCACTTTGCTATATCTGTGTGTGTGCAGATCCTTGTGAGGTGAAATCGAATCTATTTCTGTGATCTTAGCAGTGGCAAAGCATCCCAGACTACTCACTTATGCACACACATAGAAATAATATCTGCACATACAAGTCCTCTCTTGCATTAATTACATATATAACCTCTTGTTAATTGTTGTGCAGATGAAACAGGAGCATTTTCCTTGGTGTACCACGTCCTGCATGTAGATCTAGATTCCAGTGCTCTTCATGGGATTCACTTGCATATGTGTTTCCCATTTTAAAATCTTCCATCCATACATATATAAATCCATTGAAGCAGACATTAAACATTACACAATACTGTGCCGGACCATTAGCCTGCAGATATATGAATTGTTTTGCAAGCTGGTGACAGGATGTAGTGCCCTGATTAATCATAGATAAACAGCTAAGTAAATGAATGGATGGCGTGTGTAAATTTCCTCTCAACCATATGAAACGGATCACCCGCACGCCGCCTCATGTGATTGTTTGGGATTAGATGGACTGTGCTAGGGAGCTGGCTTTGGGGGTTGTTTGTGTCAGTTCTCTCTCTCTCTCTCTCTCTGTGTGTGTGTGTGTGAGTGTGAGTGTGTGTGCCGTGGAGTAAGTAACAGGACTCAGCCCAGGGGGTCGTTTTCCTTTGGTCAGACAGACAGTCATCATTGGATCCACGTTATCTCATGTCTGCAGCAAACACATTCTGCTGCCCTGAGTCATACAGTGTGTGTGTGTGTGTGTGCGTGTGCATGTGTGTGTGTGTGTGAGAGAGAGTGAGAGAGAGAGAGAGAGATAGAGAGAGATAGAGAGCGTGTGAAAGCATGAGTGAGAGTTGTCTGTGTGCATGTTCTTGGTGTGTACTGTACATGCTGTGTATGTCTGTGGAAAAGCGTGTGTGTGTGTATATATTTCAGTTACTAAACTACCCCACATATCCCTTGCTTTAAACACACTGACCTCATCCATGGAGGGGTCTAATAAATTCACTGCAGGTGATGAGTGCTGAACTGTGCTCTAAAACAGCAACACTCTCCAACAAGTTTGCCATTTGGATTCATTGCATAGGTATGTTGTTAAAACTGGTGGATTAGCGGCTTGACTTTCTATATCAAGGATAATGTCCCACTGAGGAACCTGGTGTGGTTCAGACTCTTCAAAACAAAAACAGCTATCGCTACGGTACATACTGTGATGATTCAGTACATGCATGATGCTATCTGTTCTGAGCTATGTCAGCAAAATGGCATTCGTCTACTGACCTGCACCTAAGAGCTCCATGCTGGAACAGAGGCGTGGACAATGAGGAATTTTGAATTTTAAGAACAGCAGGCTCCTGTCTTGATAGTCTAATTCCAAAGAAGGACACAACCTTCCCACATCTTTCTCATAAAGTGATCTCATCGCCGTCTATCTTGGTTTTTCAGAGCAGACTGTCTTATCGATAGTGACGTGGCCAGCTTCTACTGCTTCACAAGAGGAGCAGTACAATAGTGAAAGAGAGAAAGCTGTGTTTCCATTATGGACACACACAGACCATAAGCCACACACAAAGGCTGTCCGAATGCTTGTCCTGTTTCTTCTTTTTTTTTTTTTTCTCCTTGGTGTATTCATGACTGTTTGGTTGCAGGTGAGGGGAACTGGCTGTTCTAGGCAACATTGGTAAGTACAGTCCCACACAGTATTTCTGAAAATCAGATCTGAGGACCTAAAAGGCAAGTTGAGAAGGTATCAAAGGCAAGACTGTCAACTCCCTTGTCCATTGCTGTCCATTGCTTGGTCAATGCCAATAAGTCCCCCAATTTATTGCACCTCTCAAAAGCCCAAAGAGGCTAAGTCTAATAAGGGAACTGAACAGCTAAAAAAATAAAACAAAACAAAAAAACCCCCTCAACACCAGGGTCACTTTGTCTTTTCAAACAACAAATCACAAGTTGTAGTAAGTTTAGAATTTTCGAAAGCTTATCAATTATTTTTTTCAGATTGACAGTTTATCTGACACTATCCTAAATTTGGTAACAACCCAACTTCTTGCTTCTAGCCGCAGTAACTGATTTGTGGCCACTATAGAGGGTAGAGAAACTCAAAAAAACAGACAACAGCCCTCACGTTATTGCCTTTTAAAGTTGTTCTGGCTAACATATTAGCAAACTATTTCATTCTTACACATCCAGCAGTCACGGAGCAAGATTATCATCCCATTGGAGTTTCTGGCCACCTGATCTGTTAATCCTGTATTCACTGTCTTTTTTTCTCTCTGTGCTTTCTGGATCTTAAGCTACGAGATGTTCAATATTCTTCACAAGCTGGTTGCTAACTTTGTCTGCCATTTGGTGGGAAAGTAGCACACAGCTTGTTTGCTGAAAATGGCCTGCTGTTGGTGGAGAGACACCAGTGCTTTTCTTACAGGAAACACATATGATGCAGGTCTGCTAAACATGAGTTCATTCTGAATTTGACCCATTCATATGATACTGCTGTCACAGGTTAACCTCACTGCAGATAGATCACATGATTACCTAATAAAGTTAAGTTTCACTTTCACATCTCTCTTGCTGTTTCGGTTTCTCTTGCTGAGAGTCAGTTCATTTATGTTTAAAGGGGATGTATCATGCACATTTCCAGGTCTATATTTTTATTCTGGGGCTCTACTGAAATATCTTTGCATGATTTACAATTCAAAAAAGTCTTTATTTATCTTATTCTGGGCCCTTATGCAGCCCCTCAGTTCAGCCTTGGTCTGTACCAGGCCATTTTAGCTCCTGTCTCTTTAAGGCCCCCCTCCCAATTAGCCCACTCTGTTTTGATTGGCCAGCTCAGGAGACTATGTAAACAAACAGTAGTAGTAGTATTTCAGCCCGAATTTGATCCAAAATATGTGAGTGGACAACACAAACGACCCATGGAGCAACCTTAGCAGCAACCTTAGCTACAAAGGCTAGGGAACGGATGATGTCATCATGAGGAGGAAGTATAGGTAACATTGCAAACAGAGCGTTCAGAGCAGGTTGAATGCAGGGAACTTTTTTACATATGTTCACCTCAAGTTTTGGAACTTTTACCGTGTGTAATGCGGACATCCGTCATCATAACTGAATAAAAATAACAGAAGTCCCCTTTAAAGATCATTATCAATAAATTGATTTCTCTCCACAATATTCATTGTAACCAATGATTACATCATTCATGCATGCTCACATTACAAGTCTCGGATGGCAACCCGCACTAAGGAACCCTTTTACATGAGATTTGACCTGTGTCACTGTCCACGTAGGTGATTTGTGAAACAGCGCCCCTCTGGGCTGTAATGGCTGATCACTGTCAGTCAGTGTGTGTGGTCAAACACGATATAGCAGCCTAACATACATCTACCAAAAGGAAGAAAGGTGAAGTTGGCATCCTTTTATTCAATTATTTACTGTGAAACTATGAATAGACAAGATGCTGGAAAAGAAGCTCTGAAATCAACCGTGAAGCCAGTCGTACTCTGTCCTCACCAAAATAGAAATTTAACAACTTAATTTAAATGAAACAACTGGGAGAGTTAGCTTATTTTTCAGTGTTGCTAATGATATCTGACTGGTTGGCTAGCAGCAACGGAGTTCCGTTAACAAACAAACAAGGCGGCCAACAGCAACAAATGCAGTGGGACAATAAATATAAATTCATCGCCGTTAAAGGAAGAGGGAGATGTGAGAAAACATGAGTAAGATACACCCTCTCTCTCTGTCCCTTTGGTCACTAGTTTCTTTTCTGATGCTTAACTGTCTGTTGATATAACAATTATGCAACTTTAAAGGAAATAGTGAATTTTAAATATCTAGGACATTGGCTACAGTAGAGGAATTCATGACATCAAATAGGTGAAGTCAGTTTAAGTAACGTCTAATCATCTTGGGCATCACGCAATCAGACCAACCACTATTTATAGACTGATGTCTGGGCTCCTCCAGGCCTCCTACACTACAGCAGCCAGGTTGTATTCTGTTTGTACATGTGTGTGTGTGTGTGTGTGTGTGTGTACATGAGACCGAGTGTGTTCGTGTGAGCTGTGGGAAGCCCTGGCAGAGAGGAGCTGAGTGTTTGGGAAGTTGCCATTAAGACACAAAGCAGAGACGTCCGAGGTGGGCTAATGACCTTACATGGATCTGTGTTTGGCAGAACTCTCCAAAATGTGGGGTGGGACACACACATACACACACACTACACACACACACACACACACACACACACACACTACACACACACATACACACACATACACACACAGCTCCTCAAACAGATCTTTGACAGGGTTTATAGTGGAGTTGGGGGACTCTCAGGGGTTTGGGTGTTTGGTTTTATCCTCGGTCACTCTGTGTCCTTATCTTAACTCGACTGTAGTGTGGACCACCACTCAGTGAGCTTCCATTTATCAAGTAAAATACTAACAAATTTATACAGGACGCATTTTCAATGTATGCAATGAAACACATTTCAGCTGCAAGGCTGCATTGAATTGAGAGGTTGATGAAAACATTTGGCACATGCTTCATTTGTTAAATAAAAAAAATGTTTGGCCCTGAATTTCTTAATGGCTCCATGTTTTACACACAGGGTATTCTTGATTAATGTGACCCATTAGGTGGAGGAGGAGCAGGATTATTAGCTTTTGTGTATGTTTTATTATGTTTGTATATGAGAGTGAATGTGTTTGTGTGATAAAGAGCAAATGGATAGTGCATGGATAAGGAGAGATACTCTGTTTAATACTGCATCTCAGCATCAGGGTAAAAGTTTAATAAGGGTTTTTGCTCCTCATGAATGTCTGTGTTTTGATCTGTCCATCTTTAAATATATTTGATTACTGTATTCATCTGGAGGACTGACTCTCCATCATCCCTGTCTTGGTGTATCCTTACGTGTTTCATTACTGGAAGCATGTGTGTCTTTTAAATACTGAAAAATAGGAGAGTGCATCGTCCACCAAATTGAAAAAGTCGAGTTTGTACATACTTTTGCAGAGCAGCAGCTAAACTCAAGGTTGGAGATGGTCATCATTCTGAGGAGAGGGAACGTAAAGCTTAAGAAGCAGTTGGAACAAGTGTTCAATAAAGATATTAGCACACATGTATTCACATTTCCAGATCTGCCACCATGATTTCAAAGCGTTGAACGGAGATGCTGGGAGTGTTTGTCTATGGGCGCTTATCTGCACTCGACGAAGATTTTGGTTGCGTTCCTCCCGTCCCCTCTCCATCCCTACCGACACAGATAGTGGAGAAAGTATGACTGTAAAGAAATGAATTTGCGACACATTTGGAGGTTTTTGCCATTTTCATACCTATGCACGTCTGACCATTTGCTGCAGAAAGTGGATATGATTCTTTGGAATTTACAAAAATTTGGGCCTAGAATAAAAATTTTCCCCACTTTCAGACTTCCTGAACAGCAATTTTGAGAGAGTATACTGTATATTGCCGTTAAACGTGCTTTCAAACCCACAATATGGCAACACAATGCAAGGGGCTGCATTATTGTGGGCATGTTGCCGCAGGATACAGGTAAAGGATGTGAAAGACTTATAAATAACTACACAGTCATTTATACGCCAGGACAGCAGCAATTATGTTGTCCCATGCCTCAATGCTTTGTCTCAGTGCACTTGCATGTTTCTGTGTGTTTTGACGGAATCCGCTGCTGCACAAATGCAGTGGTCTCATTGAAATGAATGGCTTTTGCTGCAATGCCACTGTAAGCGTGAAAGAGCTCTTACTGCATGCAAGCTTGGGCTATGAACTCATCTTTTTGCTCAGACTGCCTGATTTCCTGTGGCTATTAAATAGAATTTCTGCTTTGCAGACATCTCTTTGGTAGGGGTGCCCCAGAGGTTAGAGGCCCACCTTGGAACCCAGCTGCGTCCGCTCTCCCCCTCTCCCTCCCTGGGCATGCTTTCCAGGATGCCAACCCTGACACCAACCTGCCTGTTATGCGGGATGTACTTTTGTCAGCTGCTGGGTCAGAGAGGTTTAAATATGAGACAGGATATGTTTTTGTCCACTGCTTTTTTTTTTTTTTTTTTTTTTAGGTTGATGTGTTTTTCAGGAGCTGTGTTTTTTTTTTTTTTTTTGCTGCAGCCTGTTGTTTGCCTTTCCAGGATTGTTTTTTTCTAATATAGATCTATTGTGAGGAGAGGTGTTGAGTTTTCCAAAAGGATATGTTTACTAGTTCATGGCTCTGGATTGTCACGTACTTAGAGGAGTGTAAGCTGTGAAATGAAACATCGCTGCCAAGACTAAGTATGAAAAATGTATTTTCGTGACTTTCTGGCATGGCACTGTGTTCCCTGTTCAGAGTGGTGTCACAGGTCGAATGGAAAATCATAAGAGTTGCTGAGTTCATGTTGCTACTATTGAGCACTTAACTCCAACTTCCTTACAGCAACCTGGTCACCTTCCCCCGGCCTTGACAAAATCTCCACCTCCCCCCCGATTCCCTAATATTTGGGATGACCTTCAAAATCTATTCAGGACTACAGAGTCACACCCTATCCTCCAGCTTGAACTGAAACCTCATCTCTCAACGGAGAATACCAATACCAGTCCATTTACTTCTGGCTACGTCTAGGTTACATTTCCCCTCGTCATTTTACAGTTTGTCCAGTAAGTGATTAGATGATGAAAACTGATAGTTTAAAAGCTCAGGACATAGATGTGATAAAGGGCATTTGTAAAATGTTTTGAAGAGTACAACATAGTGCCACACAGATGTAAAACACAAAATGAAAAGATTAAATCAAACAAAGGATTCTTCTTTGCTTTCTAGCTTAGCCAATTTTCAGGTTTGTCTAAACTGTTTTTCACTAGAAATGCCACAAGGTGTACATTTTTAATATAATTTTTAATTATAGTTTGACTCATCTGATCGAATAAAAAACAACTGTTACGCATGAATATTGATTCAATTGTGTCCTTTGAATATTACAGGAAGCGGATATAATTCATGTTTTCGTAAGATGATGTGGTTCAATTGTTCAGTTGCTTATATTTGGATGCCTGTAATACTTCCAGTGAAGAGGTTGAAGTCATATTATTCTTGTATTATCACTGTGAGATCCATGTTTATTAGTATCATTTAAATGACTAAGATGAAAATGTTTATGGACCAATCATTGTGGTAGGTCTGTGGCTAAAGAACCTCATGTAAGACCTTTTGATGCATGCTGTCCTGCTCACTTCCAGTCATCCCTGTCTTTCTTTAAAAGATCAAGAACAAAAGGAAAATGCTTGAAAAAATATCAAAACCATAATGTAAATGTTTAAACTTTTCCATTCAATAGCTAAATTGGACAAGACTGGCACAAAAACGTTGTCCGAGAAACAGCAGCCCTCTCTGACTAAGTCTCATCTAAATCAATACCAGTTGCATTGCTGTGATGCAGACTTTGACACTAGCAGCCCCTGTGTTACACGTGCACACACACCCTCACTCACGCATACATCATACCCAAGGGGGACACCCTCAGGAAAAAACACATTCTCTCTCCGTGCCGATTGGGCAGTATGACTGGATAGTGGCAGGGGTGCATGGGGTTGGGGCAGGGGCAGGGGGGAGGGTGAGGGGGCTGGTTGTTTTTACAGGAACCACATGTTTTGGGGATGACTGGTGACTGCTGAATATCTGTTAACGTAGCTCCCTTCTGACAGCAGCCTCCAGTTGCCACATCAGGACCCAGTGACTTGTTCTTTCCCTGATAAAGTCCTGCTTGTTTTTCCGGGGAAGCTCATGGAATCCAGGCGTTTTCCAGCAAGCTGAGCTGTAAGAACCAAGCTGTGCCTTCATATAAGTTCCCAATAATTCATAAATACTTTCACGGGACCCCATAAGCCACGCATTACGAGGAGATTTTATAGAACAATGTCAGCATGTGTATGAACTCGGTAGAGGTTGAAAGCCACTGGTTTTCTATATGGACTTTGTTCCTGTTTAATGTGGCTTTAATAAAAACATTTAATGAGAAATTAGCACACGTCATGGCATTTCTTAAACAGCTGTCATGTAAATTCTTATCATGAAAATAAAACTTAAAAATAACTAACAACTTGTGCAACGGGAACAATAAATATATTGCATAAGCAATCCAGTTTCATTTGGTTTTATCACTCTTACATATCCTACAGCCATATGGAGCTTGTTTTTAAACCCAAATATAAGTCATACAACAGATAAACACTGGAAATACAATAATTTCCTTTCACATGTAATCAATGTCACAACATCGACTTTCAGGTTATAATGGATTACAGGGGATGCTCCAAACCATCTGACTTGCCAGACCTGCCCCTGGTTGTAATATATTTTTTCATATACTTTATCTTTTTATGCTGTAAAGCATCTGTGAGTAAAAAGAAAACCGCTATATAAATCTCACAATTTATTATTGTTAATATTACCATCCATGCAGTTTAAATTCAACTACTTATGACCCATTTCTCTCTGTCTCTATTGTTGTACTGGACATGGGCCAGTGTGTTTCTCCTTCTATGTGTCTCCAGATAGAGCCGCTGTGGTTATCAGGTAGGAGGGCTCATGACCTCCCCTCCAACTCACCCGTATCACCCCGTACCCAGCAGGCCTTCCCCGGAGGCCCTTCCCCCCAGCTCTCCACCTTCCCCAGGGGCTCTCCGCTAGGCACTGGCGGGCTACTGTTGGTGGATACGGTATCTATGGATGGCAGGTCCTGGAAAACATGTCTGAGTGAGACAGATGGGGAGAGGATGATGAGAGAGAGAAAAATAAAAAAAAAAAAAGAAAGAAAGGAGAGAGAATGAGAAAGATTTAGGATATAAGCGAAACAGAGAGGGAGAGAAAAGAGAGGGAAAAATCACAGGAGGGAAAGAGAAAAGAGGGAGGCTCATTCAGGGGAAGATAAACTTCTCCCTTTTTTCCCTCTTGTTTTTGACGGCCCAGTTGATGTTTTTTCTTTCCCTTCCCTTCTTTTTTGACACAGGCAGTCGAGACTGGATCACCCGAGTGAAACCACCTGGTGTGTCGCCCTCCCTTCCTACCCCCTTTTCCTCCCATATATGCACTCAGTGACCATCTCTGTCCCTGGCTGCACTCCAGGTCACCTTGGCAACCCCGCCCCATTAGAATGTGAGAGGAAATATTTTGCCCATTTTTATTATCTCTTTATTTGCTGCTGACGCTGTGCTTTTTAATAATGTCTGTGTGTGTGTTTGTGTGTGTGTGTGTGCATGTGTGTATTTTTCTAAACTCTCCTTGTATCCCTTTTTCGAGGCAGGAGCATTAACATACCGCGTATTCCCCTTCTCAGCACAGCGCGGGAGAGCAGAGAGAATGTGCAGCTTGCTTTAAGTGGAACTTTAAGAGTCACACAACATGCAGCTGGTCTTTATTACTTCCCCTTTGGTTCATTGAAGCATAATTACATTCTGACTTCATCCCAACCTTAGCATGACCTCTGCTCTCCTGTCAGACACACTGGCAGCCCCACACACTGGCTCACAAACACACCCACATTCTCACATATATATATATATATATATGCATGCAAACATGGGTATCGCACATGCACATTTTGCATGCACATAAATGCGAGCACACAAACACACGCAGACACACACATACACTAAAATCCCACCTACAAACAGACAGACACAGACATTTAGCCTCAGTCTGAGCTGAGATCATACTGGACCAATATAATAGTGTAAGTGAGCCCAAACACAAATTGGGCTCCTGCTGGAAAACTCTGCTCCATGCGAGTTCTTGTTTGTGTGTGTGTGTGTGTGTGTGTGTGTGAGTGTATGTGTGTTTTTGAGGCTTGCCGGATGGAAATGAACCCCACCGACCCCGTCCCTCCCTCCCTCCCTCTGGTTTTCCTGTCCTCTGCTGTTCTAATTGGAAACGGTTGCTAATCAGTCACAAATTATGACTTTTTACTGTCACATTTCCATCCTCCTCCTCTTCTCTCTGTTTGCCTCTGCTCTGTTCTTTCTCGAAGGTGTGTCCACTTTCTCTTTTTCTCACTTTGTGGAGTGATGATGTTATGGGTTTTCCAGTCAGTCGTTTTTCTTCTTTTGTAATTATCAAACAGGGTTTCCCCCCCACATCAAAACAGCTGAGCCATGTCCTTCAGTAGGCCAACACTGAACTGCCCCTCGCCTGCAACCTGGATAAGGTGGAACATCAAAATGAGGTTATGAAAGTTTGTGCAATGACGAGTGTCTGTTTTTGTTACCTTAAAATAACACGGAGGACGGCCAGGTTAAGTGGGTGTTGGGTTCTATTGTGTTCCAAAGTAGTTGGACAGGGGACTAAGGGTATATCAGGGTTGTTTATGGGGTGATGCTGGACTGGGTGGGCTTGTTAAACATCATTAGGGCCTCCTGACGTCACTGGCCTAATGTTTGGGAAACACAAAATGTCCCTGTGATGTGCCGATGCCATGCTACTCAACTCACAGCAAATATTTACCAGCACAAAAGCCGCACCGCTGGCAAGACCAAGACAATATAGAGCCAAGTAATCTGCTTGATTACTCTCGGTTTATTGCATGACAGCCATTACAAAGATGTTCCTTCCTTCATCATATAGTTTGAGTAAAAACAGCCATGAGACATCTATACTACATATCGTAAGACATATGCGGTCTGATAGGAGCCCTGCAATGAAATCATTTTTGCTGAGATCCATCAATGTCATGTGATTAGCGGACTCATTGGCACCAAAAAGGAGCCATGGAGTCATAGGCTGACATCATGTGGCATCCCCCTTTGCCAAGTCTTTGTAAAATCATATCACTCATTCTTATGAGATTATTATCATGCATGACAGAGACGTTGGGGTGCCCTGCCACTGTATTGAGTTCCAAAGTATCCATCAGGGTTTCCCTCAATTTAGAAATGAGGTCATTTTCATATGGCAACATGATTCTAACTTTAAACCAGGTTTGGTCCACTGTTTCCCACTCCACCCTTCAACCACACCAGGAATATCACTCACTTGCCCTGTCTGAGAACACTTACTGCGTGTGAGTGTGTGCGCGTGTGCACGTGTTTGTGTGATTGCACATTATGGTATAAAAGAGTGAGAGCGTGTGGAAGTAAAATAGAGTGCGAGACTATCACGTACTCCAAATAAAATAGCGCTCAGATTGTGAGATGGAAAAGCCTCGGTGAGTGATGTCAGACAGATTTTACACAGCATTCAGCTGTAAGGTCACTGCTTCAGTCATGGAACAGAGCTCAACACACTTCAAGCTCGAAACCATTTTAGTGGCTCTTCCACCCTCCTCATATTTCTATCACCACATTAGAAACAGCAGAGCATTGACTATATATCAGTTTTCACATTATTTTCATCACCTACCATGTGAGTGCTTGTGTGAGGTCCATAACGGGATTATGAGGATTCATATTCATGATGTTCTCTCCTCCACCTGATGTCTCTGTGAAGATGGTTCTCACTGTGTCAGTGTCCACCGCACGCATGTCCAAATTTAGCCACCTGCTACGGTTGGCTGATCATTTTTGATGGTGCTTTGTTACTGATGGCGAGTTACTATCAGAGTGAAGCAAAGCTACCTTGGCCTGGTAAATGCATCTGTAACTATATGTTTGCCGTCTCCTCCTTGTCTTATTCCTCCTTTCCTTGTTTTTTTTCCTTCTTCTATTTCAAGCAGCTTACCACAGCCTGGGCCCATTACTGAGAGAGAAACCCTGGACGAGTGTAAAGCCAGATTTATACGTCTGTGTCAGGGTGTTACAGGAGCTATGTGTGGAGGCTCTGTAGCACTGCCCGAAGTCCTCATGTGCAAATCCTCAACCAAAGACACCATGTAGACACCACAAGATTTGTGATTGGTCAACTTGGGCTGCTTTGTGTTTTCGCCACGATGTTTCCAGTGTTGATAGAAATCATTAATAGTGAAGAGAACATGCAGCACGTTGGAGAAAGGTTAAGTAACCTTATGCTTTTTTCTAAAGATACATATTTTGTGATTTCCCTTGCAAAACTTGTCCTCGCCTTGATTGTCAGAGAATCTTCGTGAACAATCCTGTCTATTTCCGCCCTCTTTCACAAAGTGAATAAACAATGCAAACGTGAATACTGAGGGTATATAATGAATGCACAGCCCGATAATGTACGACGCATCCACCTAGTGTTGTGGCAGAGCTACAACAATCATCGGGTGATAATCCTTCGCTGAACTCCAAATCAATCCGTACCCTGGAGTCATTCACAGCTCAACACAGACGAGTATAAATCCGGTTTAAGACATCTGCTTTTGTGTGTGTTTGTATGTTTACATGCATGTGCGTCTGTGCATGCGCATACATGCGCTCAAACAGGATTTGCACTCCAATGTGACTTGCTGTGTGGGTACGTGTGGGTGTGTGGTCAAACGTGTAAGCGACCTGTGCAACGTGAAGACTGCTAATTTGAAAGGGGTGACATCATCCTATGTGAGAACATGATCTAAACTATACCCTCTTTCCCTTGCTACAGTAGTTGCCACAACTAAATTACGCTTTGGCATATGGTCCCTCGGCTAAGTTCAGCAACATGAGTCTACAGTACGTCACATGATCCACAACATGCTGTGTGCACATTTGAAGTCGTGTACACCCAGAAGAAAATTTAGTGCTCATTTCCGTTTCTAAATTAATTTGATGCTTTTTTAAAGCCATGAACTTCCTTCCCTGAGTTTGACTGATTTATTAATTATAAATTCTGTGACTTCTTTTATTGAATCTTCTGCATTTAAAAACATCTTTGTTCTTTCTCTGCTCTCCTTCCCTACACCCATTTTCTCAAGCTTAAAATTTGGCATTAGCCTGTACCATATGTCTGACTATCCACATGTACATACTGTATGTGAGAAAGTGTATGAGCCCACAGACCTGAGTGAGTGTATGGGTGTGTGTCCTGTAGTCTGCAGGTCCAGGGGCCTGGAAGGGAGCTGCAGTTCAATCCAAATGAATGGGGGCATTATGTAAGTGCTTACAACATCGACAAATTATGTAAATGGATCCGTTGCTACACAACAATGCTCCTCCTGTCAAAATATAAACAACATTGTACAAATGGCCAAATGTTCACAATGTTGAAATATGATGAAATCCGCCCCAGTGGTGGTATACATGATGATATGTACACACATAAAGGAAGATTGTGCTAGTTTAGAAAAGTCTTCTCTTTGCAAATGTATGAATCACTGTCCATGAACACTGAACTTCAATGAAATTAACTTTTTGGCCAGCACCCATACACTTCCATGGAACACATTAAGAATTATGTGTTATGAAGATTTATAAAGGGCTCAAGTTGTTCTTAAGTGTTTGAAAAAAGGCTTGATATAGGCTTATGAGTAGCTGATCTACTTAGCTCATTTCGAATGCTCTAGGTGACGTGGGGAGGTCCAGCTGTGAGCCATCATCGAACACAGTGCTGTCCCACCTCGTGCACCCTTTATGCGTCACTAGCTGTTTGAACTTCCCTGGCTGTTTTTATTTGGTTATGCATCTAAATCATCAGGGGTCAAGTAAACAGCTCTGGTGGAGGTAAACAGCCTGAGGGATAGGCTTTCCTCTGGGGCCTTCAGCAGCTGAACTTCACACACACGCACATGCGTACACGTACACCCTTGAATCTGGGTGCAGATCAAACTGCTCACGCCTATTTGGCACTTATCATTGTGGGCTCAGCTCTGGGCTTTTCTCGGTGCTGAGAGATCCCGTGATGCCGTATGGGCGCCGGTGGCTGTTGCAGTCGGTGAGATGATGTTTTTCGACGATTCATGGTCATGAACTCTCCTTCTCATTGCACACTCATAGACACACACACACATCCACCTCCTCACCAGCTCAGGGTAAGCAATAGAGAAAGAGGGGCAGAGAGTGAGAGAGAGGATCAAAGCCAGTGAGTGGGATGGATTCTCTGAAATGAATAGTGCTGGGGGATATTGCTTTAACCTTTGTCCAAAGTGCTGTGCTCAGGGACCTCCCTGTTTGTTTTAACGGCTCAGAGTTAGCAAGGGTCTTTCTAGCCCCAGAAGGAATCTAGGCTAACAAGACATATTCACTATGTTTAAGTGGGTGTTTCATGTCACGAGAGGTTGTTAATCTACAGACTGTCCTCCGTCTGCTTCTACTGCTATGGATAACATAAGATCCGGCAAAAACCGACAATGCGTTTTTGTGGTCAGCATGATATTTTTGGCATTTACTCAACAGCAAGAGGTTTGATCATTCGCTGAGGCAGATGTACAGTAGTGTTTTATTTCAGGGGTAGATCAAAAGTCTCCTCATGCTGTGTCTAACCACAACTAGCATTATATTAGGATTTATTTGTTTTGGGCCTATCCGCTTCACAGGGAGGTCAGGCCATCAACAACTCTTCTCTGCCACTCCCTGTTTTGATCAAAATCTCACAAGGCAGCAGATGAATCTGGAGGCACATCAAACTGCTCGTGTCTATTATGCACTTATCACTGTGGGTGCAGCTTCGCTCTTGTTTTGGCGCTGAAAGGTCCCATGGTGCCGCATCGGAGCAAACCGCTGGATGATGCTGGGGAGTTATGGTGGACCCCTCCTCTCCTCTCATCACTGTCTGTGTCATCGCCCTCCCCTCCCATCCCTAAAGGAACCAGTAGAAGGATGTTTTGAAACCACACACACACACACACACACACACACACACACACACACACACACACACACACACACACATTGTGGACCGTGGGGAGGAAAGTGCCTGTTGTCATCTGGTGGACCAGAAGCTATGAGACTGTGTGTGGTACAAGCCATGTAGAGTATTTGCATGTTTTTGAATGACTGATTGAGTGAGAACTTGCAATATTTCAGCTGCTCCTGACTACTTCAATACCTTTATCCTTGAAGAATCATCTTCTTGCATGCTATGTTAATCATCATAAAACATCAAGTTCTCATTAAATATTTCCCCAGCTGAGTAGCTTCCAGTGATGTTCTGTTGGTACATCTGTGAGGGAAATTACTCATGTTAGAATACAGTTGCTGCACATGTAATCATGTTTAATTCCCACCATGTTTGATCACTCTGAATCTTGCCATGTAACCTTTAAATGAGAGAACTTTAGCCTGATTACATACTAAAGTACTATCAACGTAACAGATGGGTTCATGGAATGTGTGTGACCAAAGAGGACTTGCTAACTGTTAACTGTTTAGAAAGGCAAAGGCTAAAGTGATGCGCCAGCGGGTAGCAAGATGCCACAGTACCTCAGAGGGGAACAAAACCAGATAAAGATATTTACTGGAAAAGGCAGCTTTGACGATAACCCTTGTGTGAGAAAGTGTAGAAATGTATCAGAAGTGAAGCTGTGATTTGACCTTCAACTTCCAGTTTCCAGCAGATAGATGCAGAGGCAGATGTCCTCCAGGAAAGAAAATGCTGATAACTAACAAATAAAGGGCCAACTGTTGTACTAATTAATTGCCAAGGTTGAATATTTCAAGGGTGACGGAGTTCTCTCTAACTTTCATTGATGGGCGTGGCTACCAGTATAAGAATGACTGTTTGGTGTTCGGGGCTCGTTGTCTAACACAAGCATTGAGTCCATATGCATACGTGTGTGATTCCGGTGTAAAGCTCTGAAAGACAATCCCTCTCTGTGAAATCCATTTTTCCATGACAAAATCCCAAGCTTGTTTCATGTCATACACAGCAACTGACCCATTCAGAGTAAAATAATTGAGGTGGGGAGGGGTGGGATGTTGTGTACGAAGGAGAGCGAGGAGAGTCTGAGGATGCTAGTGAGCAATCTTTTTAAATGCAGTAAATGCAAACGCTCCCTCAGTTCTTTCTCTGTCTTACTGAGAATCAGCCAGTTCCCTGCCCCTCTCATCTGGGCCTCCCTCCATCACTGCCCCTGCTCACACACAGCTGCACTGCAGCACACACAGGCTGGGAAACAGACGGTGCAGCGAGGGAAAGGAGCAGAGCATTTAAGAGGAGGAGGAGGGCATAGAGAGAGATAAATGTATAGATTAGATATGTAGCAGGAAGAGTGAAAGAGATATCAAGGTGAAAACAGTAGGGAGTGATGGATGGGAGGAGAAACTGTATGCTGCACATCTGTGGCGAACAGATGAAATACAGCTATTTGATGACAAGGCGAGCTGCCTCTTTGATTTATGATCAGTAATTACATTGAATATACAATGATATGGAGGATGTACAGTTCATATACAGAGTCTCTGACTTCCTCCCTCTTACCTCCGTCTCTTGGAGGATACTGCTCATATGCCTGTGGTTATGGCTTTGGTGACTTTGGTTTCTGCATGCTAGACAGTTCATTGACTTGCCCCGTGTAAATCTGCCTGGGTGGGAAACAATTTGTGGCTCATGACATGTTTCTTGCTTCATTTGTGCACATTCGGCACACATGCAAACGCCTGCTGGATTTACATATCAGACCAACTTCATTAAGCCCCCCCCCCCCCACCCCACCCCCCCCATAACATCTCTATCCTATTATCTTCTCAAACAGTCACTCAAACCTAACACATCAGCATGGAGAAAGTGGGACTTTTTGAGTTTTACCATCGACCTTGACCCGCTGCAACATAATTCAATGCGAGACAGGTGTATTTAGTTGTCAGTTTGTATTGGTCTCAGAGGTTAGAGAGGGTGTACGGTGAGAGACCTGGGTAATAACTCAACGAGGTCTCACACTCCTCTGAAAACAGCACAACAAGCCCCACATCAAGGGAGCTTTGAGAAGGAAATGAGCAAAGAAAGAAAAGCACACAGCAGGAGCCGGAGGAGCCACATTTCTAAATTATTAATATTGTTTTTCAAAGAAATCCAAACACTCTCCTGGGATTAGGGAAAGGGGCAGGGAAAGAGAGGGAAGCAGGTAGATTATCTGTCCCTGTGCAATTTTTTGGTTCAACTGAACTGTCAACATGTGAGAGAATGAGAAAAAAAAAAAACTCAGTAGTGGCCTTGGTTATATAAAGACTGAAAGCTGAATGAAACACTATCTTTATGGCAGGGTTACAGCAAGAACTGGAACTGGTGCTTTGGCTGTAGCTAAAAAAACATCCTCAGCTCTGAGCTTGTCGTTTTCATTCAGACTCTTGTTTTCTTTCAGCTAAAAGCAAGCTCCCCTGCCCAGAGAGCTGGCTAGTACTGGACACACAGTCACACAATGTGTTCCTCGCTCTCCCACTGCCAAGCTCCACTCTGCTCGGGCTTCGAAAACAGCCAGAACCAGACACATGCCGCCACGGTACTGTACTAATGGTCATAACATTACCCGACGAGGAAAAGACAAGGCTCAAACACAATGCAAATAATGTAACGCAGAGGTAGAGGCTGATGTGGTAGTAAAGAGCAGTCTGGAGTTGTTTCAACAATAACAGCCCTCTGAAATCAGAGGGATATTAACAAACCCCCAAGATTTCCCTCATTGAGGGGATGTTTTTCTCCCCGGCCCGTTGGGAAACACTGTTGTAGTGATGGGATAAGTTGTCACATTAAGCCAGTTGTGTACAACGTGGAGGTCCATCTTGCTTCAATTAAAAACTCCAAGGCGTCTGGTTTTGATTAGGGGTCCTGGCAAAACCAAGGTGATTCCTTTCTTAATGAAAACCACCAGAGAGGCTGAGCAGTGCTAAAAACTGGTTAACAAAGAATAATAGCTGAGTGGGGAAGGTATCTTGCTCTCATCCTCCTTCCCCTGCCGTTTCCTTCCTTCTGGCCTATATAGTCCACATGCCAGATGGAGAGACCTAACCTTGGAGGATTGCACAGGGTGATGGGGTAGGGGGTAAAGGGTTTATGAAATCAATCCCTCTCTCCTAACACCTCTTTATCCATTTTATTCCTGCATTTTTCTCTCACTCCCTGCTTGCTTTTTCACCTCACTCTCCTTTCCCATCCCTCCGCTCTGTGAGGATTTCTGTGAATCCGGCATGTCTCAGCAGAAGCAGACTCATGTTTCCGCTCCGAGGGGCTGAAGGTTTACTCTGGAGTGGCCTGTTTGCTGTGATTTGATGTTGAACCATTGCTTCCCCTCCTTGGCTGCACAGTCACCAGTCACCTCATCACTCATCTTGAGACCAATGGTATTTATTTTTTAAAACTGCACTACATCTTATCATGTGACCTTGTCACTCCGTAAGTTCAAATTCCAGATAGATTGTAACCACAGATGCTGAATTGAAACAATTAGGCTTGTTACTCACATCGAGAGTGACAGAGCTCTTCAGCCTGGGTTGTCTAGAGTGGAGAGAGAGGAACATGGTGACTGACTGACAATGACAGCATAATGTATGTCTCTCAACTGCCATCTACGTCACAGAATACTCCAGTAGCCGCAAATGTGCCTCAGACAGTAACTTGGCCTGCGCAAAGCTCATGGAAATGCACTGGTCACCAAGAGTGCAGGGATGTATAAAGTGAGCAGTGCCAAACGCAGAAGAGAAAAGTTGGATGGGAAAGCGACACACCACCCTGTCTTCTCATAGCGCTGGGCGTTTCTGAGAATGTGGTCTGATCTAATGAGCGATTCAGCTGGTGACGCAGAAATTACCTCCTTTCATCTTTTCATCTCTTTTATTCTCTTATCTTTGATTGTCTGTCGTTCCTTCATCTCTGTGATCAGGTCCTCTATGGGACGGCCTATCTGTGTCTCATCCCCCTCCACCTCAAAGGAGAGGAAGCATGGAGGAGACAGGCCAGCAAAATGTTAACGATGACAAATACACAGATGGACTCCATCTGATAGACTTAAAGACTATTGCCTGAAGATGTGCAGTATGTTTTGTATAAAACACAGAGGTGGAAAGACCTGTCCTACAAAGAAAAAAAAACTGTTTAATGCCTTTGTATTGATTGAAAACATTAACAACAATAAATGATGAAAAATACAACTATGATTCTTATTTCTCATTTGGCAAAATGCCTTAAAAAGGACAAAATTAAAAATCATACACATGGTATTAGTGGTATAAGGAATGTTCATCTGCATATGGTTTTGTATATTATTTTATCTGTTGCAGCTGATATATTTATACTATATATTATTATCTAGTAGACGCTTTCAGCTTGTACTCAAATTAAGCTCTAAGTTTTATCTAATGGAAAAGGTGCACATAGTGTAGAACCCACTGAGAATGAACCCACCATATAAAACTACAAGCAACTCTTTCCATCAGTTACATGTCAAGATAAGTCAAGTGTGTTACCTGATACCAGCACAAAACGGGAAATAAACCAATGGCCGGTGAGAAAAGTGGAGCAGCTAACAAGCTAAAAACAGAAATATTTTTCTCAGAAGTTGGATGAGACCAAACCAGAGCTAAAAGACTTGTGAGTACTGAATGTTATTGCATGGCCAGAAACATGTTTTCATGTTTCTCTGTGTCTGCTGGATACGTAAAGTCGAGAACTATTTGCTAGCAGCTGTAACAACATGATAAGGTGACAACATCTCAAAGGTTTGAGTAAGTTTTAAAGTCTTTTCACTGTCTAGTGGTCAAAAATTGCGTAATGCTGCTTTGACTAAAAACTATTACTGTAAATCTGCTCCTAAATCCCCGTCTGAGACACATTATCCAAAACTGAACTCCAGTTACAAAAAGGAGGGAGCTGTCAGAAACATAAACATACTTATTAAAGCTTGTAAAAATGTTCTGAATAATTAGACAGAGGCCAATGGAGGTTGTTTTTGCATCAAGTGAAATATGTATACTGACATTTTTCTTCAACTGGGGTGTCATAAAGCTTTCTGCCTGCTGCCAAAACTATACAGCAATTTCAGACCATTAAATGTTTGTCATAAGTGCAACATAAATATAATGTCCGCACGCTCTGTCAGTAAATAAAATAACTTATTTCACAGAATATGTGATAAGTGGCCTCCCTTTCATGGTGGGACCGGGTCAGTCCATCTATCTTTTTTCCTCTAATTACATATTCATAGTCTCCATCACAGCCAAGTTGGAGCCTGAAATCTGAACACATGTCAGGGCTTCAAACACAAAACCTTCCAGCTGAGAGGACAAACTGCTGAGTCACTGTGCTCTCTTTAAACCAAGCCTGTTGGTTTGATTCCAGCATTTGTAGGTAATTTAAAAAAAAAAAAACCCATGTATAACCAAATATGTTTGCTCTCTGTTACACGCACACACACATATCAGATAAAGAGTCTGCTAACTGCTAATAGTTTTTTTTTCAAAGACATTTCACAATTTCATCTTGTAATTTAATCTGAGACTAAAATAAACATTTAAGATTTAAGGTAATACAATAAGAAATTAGATAATAAATCAGTTTTTCTAAATACTTTGCAATAAAATAATAACCAGAAGACAGTATATAACTCTGTAGAAAGTCTTGAAGGCACTCTTTGTGATGCCAATAGATTTTTCTATAAGAACAGTTTCATTTGGTTTTCGCAATCACAGCCGTCTAGTCAAGTACTAGAGCCAAAAAAAACAAAGTTGGTCAAGGGGGAGAAAACTTGGGTGAAGAAAAGCAGCAGATAAAGCAGCAAATGTGCTTATTTTGCCGTAACAACTCCTTTGAACAATAATTCTCAAAGCTGCCTCAAAGTAGAAGTTGGGTTGAGGGCCTCACTTTTTGTGAAAAAACAATTTGACTTACCTGTGGTAGTTGCATCTTAGTTAAATCAGTTCAACTTTTAGGGGGACACTGTGTTTGTCACCGCCACTTTTAAAGGTGGAGCTGGTTTGACATCATTGCTTACAATGGCAGAAAGGGAGGATAAACTCATAAATTACCACAACAAAGAAAGAAACTATACTTTGTGGTAGTATTCTAGCTGGACCGTGACTTTTCCTGGTGGTTTTTTCAATCTGTGTTTTATATGTTTATTCATATTTCCCAGCAGTAGCATTGCGTATGAGCATGACTGTCAGCATCTCAGAGAACTGTTTTTCCCCAGCAGTTTTTCCTAGAGCCTTTCAACAATTTTCCTGCCTCTTAGGGACATGCAGCATTTTGGAAATGGGTATGGAGACTTTCATAGATTGTACACAAATATAAAATTTTCTTGAACTGTATTGCACATCTGATCCCTCATTGCTGTTTAAATATGATAAGCCTTTTGGTAAGTGCAGCCCAATGACATAACTGCTCTCAAACAATTTTTTCCTGTTTTTCCCCAACTGGGTTTACATGTTGGTTCTGACTCATTTCATTCTTTGAGGAATTTTCCCCATTAACCTGGAAGGTTATGAAGCTACCAGACTCACTGTACTTGTTTACTGACCGTAACATTCATTGCTAGAAGGCCAAACATAAATCTGGCCGCTTTAGCCGACTCCCAAGGCGGCACAAAGCATGGCACTGCGGGAAGCCCAGAGGAAATTAATGATCAGGGCAAATAGTTTAGTAAAAGTATGCAAAAGGGTTTTTGGAACTTCCTTTATTTCCTGTTGGGAGACGAGTGACAGCTGTTTGCAGTGGAAGAATAAAGAATTGATGCTGCATGCAGGGGAAGGCCGCTGGGCTCCAGGGGACAGGAGAAAGGTTCCTTATGAAATATTGAAGGAGACTGGAGATGGGGCCATAGCACGTCTGCCCTTCCTCCCCAGCTTCTCCACCTGCCAACAATGTGCGTGCGGTGGAGGGGAACTCACAGTCCTGCCAGCTAAGGAGAGTGGGTTCCTGTGAGTGTGTCTATCTCCGTATCACTGGTTATCTATATATTTAAGAGCAGGTCAGAATGTGTGTATGTGCATGTGAGATGGGCCAGAGTGAGTTGCTTCGCTTGGATCTTGCTCCTCTGAAATAGCAGCAGAGGTTGGTCAACCACGGAGCAGAAAACCTGACTTTATTCCAATAACAGAAGAAGAAGGAGGGAGAAAGGAAAAGTGAGAAATCGTGAGAGACAGAGCCAATCTAAGGCGTTTCATACCAGCAAGCCAGTATTTTGACATTATGGTTTCATGACTTGCCAAGTGTAATGACGATGTGGTGGCGATCTACGTTTGCAGGTGTATCAAACTTACCTGCTCACTGAAATATAACTGCATGCTTAGAAAACAGATATCTAATTAGATGTTACTGATCAAATTATTATCCATTTCATCAAAAAATGATTAAGGAATACAAGAAGATAATATTTTTCTTGCCTATTTATCAATATCTTGACCCTTGATCAGTATTTACTCAAGTGGACAGCTATTTTTACTGTAGTAAAAGCCAGACAGCGTTTGATCCTGTGTTAGTTAGTGACTTAACTGTACCAATGTCAGGCTGTCTTTTTATAACAACAAAGCCTCTGAGACCACCTTCAGTGAGTTTAAGGACCTAATGTTCACCAGACCAGAGCTAGTATTGCCAATTTGAGCTTGCAGAGGTTTAATACCAACAAATGTATCTGTTCTTTTAGGTTCTGTGGTGCCAGGAAGTGGAATAAGTTACATTAGCACATGAAAATAATGATTAAGAACCACAATTTTAAAATTATGTAATTTTCTATGGGCTTTCAATCCAGGTTTAATTGTTAATTTGTATTTAATTTTTTTATATAAAATTTTTTTTGGAGTGATTTTCTTGATGATGTTGTGGGTATTAATTGTGTTGGTGCCCGATGATGTCGCATAATCATCTGGACTCCTGCATCTGGGTCAAGGTTAAATACACATAAATCTTCATTTCCACTGGTCGCTGTGTTTGAGGGCTACAGCCAGCCTTCTTTTGACAAAAGCCTTCTCATGCTCGGGTGCTACCACAAACACAATTAAAAAACATTCTCATGCAAATGGAGCGCGTTTGACAACCGTAATTGTTGGTAATTGCTCATAAACATCCCCTATCAACACTGGCAGATGCAATGGCACGAACTGGGAAAATAGAATCAATAGCAGCAAAACCAGGCAGATGAAGCACACAGGGATAGAGGATGTATTTGTTTGGGTCATTAGGAACTCATGGTGACCCAGTGAGCCACAACATTAAAGCAGTGGCAAGGCCAAGGCTCTTCCTTGCTGTGCTAACTGTGCGTGTCTGTGCAGGGCCAATTGGCCTGCACTGATATCCCCCAGTTCCTAGAATCACAATTGTTTGCATGCCTTCAAACACCAAATAGGAGGCAGAGTGAGGGCAGTTGGATACTGATGGGCATAATTTGTGTTTGGTGTGTGTGTGTTCATAGCAGAAAACAGGAAAATGTGAATGCATAGTGTGTGGTTATGGTAAAATAACCTAAAAACGGTCTAGACTGTAAACTCTCATCATCGCTCTGATGCTCGGCATCTTGTGGTGGCGGGAAGAAATTAAAGGTTGCCACAGCTTTTGTAGTTCTTGTTTGTTTACAAGGTCATGGGGGTACCAAGGGGTGAATAACAGCTCTTTTGTCTTTTACAGCAAACAGACCTATGTGAGGCCATTAACTGGGGTGTTAATTAGGACCAACTAAAACACAGCCTTGGACTAATTGTTTCCTATTCCCTAAAGGCTCTTTTTCTCACATGTCACTCTTTCATATTTGCAATTGAAGCAGTGAAGGGGATTGCCTTATGTTCCCTCTGAAGTATGTTGATGGGGAGTGTTCTGGTGAGCTCAGATGCTGGATAAACACAAGGAAGGAAAAAAGTAAATAATTAAAGGACAAGGGAATTTAAGTGAGGAGATGCATATGTAGAAGAACACTTTATCTTGCTGTGTGTTGAAGAGGATTTAAAGCCTGTGGGAGCTCATCAGTCAAAGGTCAGTGGAGCATTCAAGGTTAGTCTGGAAGGCCCATCGGCCCTGTTGCCAGATCCTCGAAAGAGTAGAAGAATTAAACAGCCAAGACGAGTGGGCGGATGAAGCGTAAACAGAGAGTTTTGCAACCCTGTTGCACATTGCTGAACTGATACACCATCCCCTTGCAGCTGCACTTCCCTATAAACACACGCACTATTGTTTTCGGCTACCTCAGGTCGTTGTTGACTGGGAAAGAGGCGTTCGTTGTACCATTATGGCTTTATACGAGAAAACGGGGCCTTAATTATAGTGTGAAAGAGAGAGAGAGCCTAGCTGACGGAAACCCAACACCTCCAACCCAGCGGTAGCACTTTGACAAAGGAGGTCAGTGCCGAGTCAGATAAAGTTTATTTATGTTTTTCTATTACTCCCTTTCATCGATGTCCGCGGCACGGCAGATAGTATCCCCACTTTGCTTATTTACTCTGAGAGCCCTACCTCTGGACAGCTCTCATTCAAGCACTTAATGTCCATAACGCCTTGGGTAATTGTTGTTTTCCTCTGCCCCTGAAATCTCACCGCTTCACAAGACTAAGCCCCTCTGTCCTCTTGTTTATTTTCAAAGGCCTCAACCAGGACAAATACCCTCAGGTCAACTTCAACAGGCTAGCGGCCTTGTGTGTGCCTCAAAAGTGCCCTGAAAATCTGTTGAGCTGACATAAATTTGTTCCAGTTGCATGAAGGAGCAGGAAGAATGTGGACTAGTATGAGAGAGGGAAGAGTCCTGGTGGTAGGACTGACTCAGGTCTTGCCCAGACTGGGGCTTACAGCAGGGATCGCTCAGCTTCGTTCAGCTCTTCGCCGCTTCAAAGGCTGGGAGGAGAGGTTCTGTGAAATCATACAATAACAGTGAATATAACCACCCTTTCAAAACACAACTGGACTGAACTGGATAGGTGGGAACGAGACAGGAGGAAGGGATGGAGTTTCACTGCTGATACAAGGAAAGATAGGAACATATAGTACTTGCTTCTGTGCTGTGGGAACATACGTGGAGGGCAGGCGAATATTCTTACTCGCTGATTAAAAAGGATATTAAAACTAGCTGAGCATGCACACCTTTTATCGGCAACACCTTGCCTCACATTTACACTGTTACACATATTCGCGGCGGAGCCTCCACTGTTGTTCAAAAACTATTAAAAACACATCGACAAGGCTGACAACACATCTGAAAATCCTTCTGTAAATATTCACTAGAGCACCAAATATTAATCTGGGGTTGAAAACAGTCCTCAACAAATACACAATTCACTCCTCTTTGAGTAAGGTTTGCTAAAAACTACAGTGCCCAGCTGTTTTACGAAATTATTTTGCCGTCATTATGAATGAAAGTTTATAACTGTGACCTGTTTTTAAAGAATCATGTGTTCAGTAGGAACTAATGGGCTTGGTGCTGAGAGCAAGGCTGCAGAAGTTGGAAAGCATTGAGAGACAAACTAACACACTGTTGGTTTTGGGCTTTTTATGGGATGTATTGACAACAAGAAAAATATAGAATTATCCCTGAAAGGATTAGGCTGGCGATTGTCAACAAATCTCATGTGCAGAGCCAAACCAACAATGACCTGATCCTACTTCCAGGTATTGTGTGTGTATCCAAAGCCTGATATGTCGTATTCCTCTGTGTCGTAGACCTCCGTTGTCAAAACACGTCAATGAGTCACACCGATGCACTGGGTGACATCTTCCTTCACCACAAAGAGAGCGATTACGGTAGTTTGTTTAGAAACGGCTCCAAAGACTAATAACAGCGATAAGATTGTAACTCTCAGGAGAGAAGCTCCTTGTACAGCAGGTGCCACTGTGCATGCGCAAGAATGAGGTTCAGTTTACAGAGATTTATTTATTCATTTATAATGTAGTGTAGTGTAATCAAGAGGTTTTGATATATAGCACAATAAGCTAGCGAAGCTCGGAACCGCATTCCCGCTTGAAGGAACACCCAGTGCAGTGGTGTGACTCATTGACATGTTTTTAATGGTTTTAGACAGCGGAGTCTTTTCAGATTTTCTCAGGCAGTCCAGGATTTATCAGTTTGAAAAGTGTTTTTGTAAAACCCAAGCACAGCACATCCAAATGTAAAGACAAGAGAGAGAGTCCATTTGAAGCTATGCTGTGCAGTGTTGTTGCAGAAAAGTTGTATGATCCACAGTAATATTGTGTTTCCCACACTGGGGTAACCCATGCTAAAAATGTATGACCTCATCTGAGTGAATGGTTTATGGTTTCTTTTTCTATGGTGGCTTTTCGCAGAAGGCGGCATTTTGGGGGATGCCACTGTGTCGGGTTGCCCTTCCTTTGCCATGGAAAAGGTAAATATCACCACTCATACACAACACATGGAAGCCATCAACGGGGGACTGGAAGCTTGTGGTGTGGAGACTGTTAGCAGCAGCCCGCAGGCTCATACACACATACATATTAAGTATATGGATATATCAAACATTTTAGCGCACAGAGGATACACAGTGCGCAAATAACAGTCTGTGTTTGTCTGAGTGGGTGTGAATGTGTGCGTCACTTGTATTTGAAGCGTGTTTGATGTGTGTGAGCGGTGCTCCTGTAATTCTGTATTTGACAGCTAAATCATCCCCTCCTCCCTTCCCTGTACGTAACCTCAGAAGATGATTAGTTCATATTTTCCCCCAATTGTATGGACTGGTCCCTGGTGACGGGGCTGTAATGTGTTTTATAGATATGCTACAAGTCACCCTGTAAATAGGTCAGCGTTCTGAAGTGTGATGTGTCGTGTGCTCCTTTCCAGCTCTGAAATGTCTTCTCTAATGAGCCCTAGTGATTTTGGAGAGGAAAACACCACAGCCCTTTTTCCAATAAAGCCTCTCTCTGCCTCTCCGAGCCTCGCATGACAGAAACAAAAGCTGTTTGTCCTTTTGGGGATTGGTGTGTCAGTGTGTGTAAGTGTGTGTTTGTGGGTGTGTGTGCATATACTGTACGTGCATGTGTCTGTCTTGGCCATTTCATCTGGCCATCCATTCATTCAATTTGTGTTCTACTGTCATACTCAATCTTTTTATCTCTACATGTTCGCCCGTGTTTCTCATGACTTGGTACGTTTAGCACTTGAGATGGAGCCTGGAGGCTGCAAAAAATACACTGGTCTCCAGTCATCTCATTGTCACAGCATGCCATTTTACTATTAAAGCTATAATATCTAACTATTCTGCATTAAAATGTCTAAAAACGACTAGACCTATGTTATATATTTTGTTGAGTTGTGTACTTACATCATCCCAGAGAAATACATAATTTTAATCAAGGTAACGGCCCGTTTGATTTAGTCACCTGTAAATTGCGTCGTACCCCCTCTACCAAAGAATATACGTGCACAAGATGATCATGCGTCTGCGCTGTGGTTGTCCACCAGAAAGTGTCATAAATTGACTTTTATTTAGTTTTAAGCCAAACATCCTAACAGGAAGAAGACAACAACTCCCATGATCTCACGCTACTTCACAGCAACTCCGTTCTTTGTTATTGTTTTGAATGGGAGACCTTTAGCAGCAGAAATTACATATTAAATGAAGGTCGGATGTGTGTTTTCAAAAAAGAAAAAAAAATCAAATTCAAGACATTTTAAAGTTTTATAGTGAATCCTTGCCAATATTCAGTCCAAATTTCAGTCTATTTTTGTGCAATTTAGTGCCTCTGTATTACTATGTCAACCACTCATCTGCTATTATTTTCAGTGAAAGTCTGTGGTGAATTGAGTTGCAAACCAGTGTAGACAGATTGAGAGGATATTGAATAAAGCAATACAAAGACAGCAATAAAGATCATAAAAGCAGCAGCAGAATGCATCTTGCTGGCCAAATCGTTTATGGAGAACAGAGGATAGAAAAGCACAAATATTTCAAGGGTCTTGCATAGCTGAGTGAGTGGGTCACCGAAAGTGTCATGATGGCGTCATTTCCTATTTGAGCTGACGATAAAAAAAAAAAAAAAAATGGCACTGTAATGTAACCATGGCCACCTAATCCACCTAATAACACACAGCATCTATGTAATAATACATCATTCACAGACTACACTGTAAGAATGTCAGTAATCAAAGCCCAGCCCTGATTATCACCATGCTCTCTGTTGATGAGTAACATATGCTGGCACTCAGGTCCGCCCCCTTCTTTTCACCCTCTGTGCCTGCCTTCCTCTGTGCCATGGATTCACAGGGCCCCATTCCCTATCTCTGCACCCGACACGGCCTCGGAGTGCACAAAGGGGGCACAGTATCACTCCTGTCCGCCACGATATCAGAGGGCACACATTTCCCTCTATTTCTGTGACTCTGCATGCCGGTATGCTGTATTTCTGCTTTTTATGAACACTGGGAATGAACAACAGCTTTTGGCTTCAGAATTAAAGCACATTATCATCTCCATTATTGTGGTTGCTTACGCATTGCACACGCGTAATAGTAAATGACGATCAGTGGCCACTGATGCTTCTGTATCTGACGCAGTGTTGGCCACTGAATCATGAGCTTTTTTACTGCGAGACTTATTTCCCAGAACTTCTACCATTGGCCTGTGACAGAGAGGATGATGATGGGAAATCTATGTTTTTCTTTTGATAGTTGGTGTTTTCTTTTTTCCTCTGCCTCACATTTTTTGGGAAAGCCTGCAGTATTAATCAGTGACACATATGTGCGCAGGGCTCCCCGGAGTCTTTAGTTCAACAGGCTTAGCAAAGAATTTCCAGATTTTATTCTGGTTTGCAGGAAAATTTTGAGGAAAACTATTTGTTACTGCTACAATATTCTTAGTCAACCTAACCCCCGTGTAGTCTTCACAGTAAATACAACACTTCTGAATGCTTGAGTGGCCCTTCGGGGTTCCTCGTCTCTCTTACATAATGCAGCCAAAAGTTAAAAATGAGTGAAGATATAATCAAGGTATGAATCAGTCGTTATCAGATAAGGAACACATTATGACTTATTTGTGTTTTGAATAACAATATTTTGCAAGTTAAAATAACCCTCATTACACTTGATTGTACATCTGGGATATTACAAAAGTTCAAAAATTCAAATTATGCATTTATAAAAACCCATCACCTTGACCTGAGCAAGAGTTGACTGCGTAGCCTTTTTGTCTTTGATTAGAGGATTTGCCATTAGTCAGCACTCTATCAGGTGCTATTCCTTTACACCAAGTATGAGAAAACATGTCATAAACAATGGAGCTCAAGGAATGGACCTGAATGGGGCTCGGTTCTGCATGATCGACCCATCGAGTTAGAGGAACGTGTTTGAAGTTCATGTTGGGGCACTGTGACGTGGATGCCTCTGTCATAATGACCCACTGGATATATGGGCACATAAAGCTTTACTTCCAGGCAGGAATGTAGCTATTAAGTGCTGCCCATGACACGAAGTGGGCGCCAAGCCAGCCAAGCAGCACCCCGCCGTCGGCCTCTGCGCCATGTAAAGAACAGAGACGATTGGAACTGAATGTACATTGTGGACAAGCCTTAAGGTCACAAAGGCACTGCCTGTGGGCCCCCTTGGTCTGTACATTTACACAGAGGGCACAGCCATGGTTCAGTAACCCCTTCATACTGTCATCCTTTCATGAATTCATCTCATTCTCTTCATTCTTCACCCCTAATGTGTAATTATCTGGTGTGAAACAATAGTCTGAATTTTGATCCCAGTTTATCATCCTCCATGACAGAGCACATGAGGGTTTTAATGCTCCGCTCTGTCCCAATCAAGTGGCCTTGTTTCGGAGGTACGGCATGCCAGTGTGCTGGGGATCTCCCCTCATAGCACCATGAAGCTATGCACATTCAGTTCATTCACTGACACATTAACCTCTAAATGAGCTCTGCTGTGGGGACCTTAATCTGTCTTTGGCCACACAGACACTTTAATTCCCTCACATGTACTCACAAACAAACACACACACACACACACACACACACACACACACACACACACACACACACACACTTGTACAAACACACAGACTCAATGACAAGCACCCGAGGGGTCAAGGGGCAGGGTTTGACCGTTAGTGCTGCCGACACTGAACTCATTTAACTCCCCGCTGAATGATGTGTGTATTGTGTGTTTGTCTGTGTGCATGTATCTGTGTGTTTGTGACTGCATGTGTGCCAGGGAGGAGAGGACAGGAGAGGATACGAGAAGAGACAAGAGGAGAGGAGAGGAGAGGAGAGGAGAGGAGAGAAGGCACTTTCATATGGGTGGGGAATTCACATGTATAAGATGCTGGCAGCTCCCATAGTGTTGCAGTCAATGGAATTTTTGGTTAATCCTCATTGAAACTGGGAGCTCCTTTCATGTTAGGACGCCAAAGTGACCCACCGTGACCTTTTGTCCTCTCTCTTTGAGGCCTCGCTCTAACGATTAGCCCACGCTCACAATGCCTACGCATGGAGAGGCGGAGGCCAGTGTTCCTGCAGCTCCAATACCCCTCCAGGGTCTGGGGAGCTCCATCCTCACCACCCAAACTGGCACATCCTGAATCAAACAGGGAGCGAGAAGAAGAAAGGGAGCGAGAGAGTGAGAGGGAAAGCAGAGAAAAGGGGGGAAAAACAAGTGAATAATAGAGGAAATCCTTGAGACTAGTGATGGAGGGAAAAGAGGAGGAAGGAGGGAGGGAAAGAAAGAATGAGAAACAGAAAAATACCAGAGCAGCAGTCAGCATGGCGGATAAAAGCCACTCTTAAGATAAGGTTGGCACAAATATGTTTTTGATCATGTCGCAGGGTCCACGGCAAACTTTGGAGAGGTTGCCAACTCACAACCACAGACGTGCACAGATGTTTGAGATATTAATGTTCACAAAAAACACACATCCAGGATGGGCGAATTACCTTACATGGTTGTGTGTTTGGCAGAAGTCTGCAACAATGTGGGATGGAAACCCACACGCTGACACAGACACAGACACAAACACACACATCCAACAAACCCCATTCGCACAAATGATGCAGATAGATGATATCAGTGTCCTGATCAACATATCAGACATCTTTGACCTCTCTATTCAAAGATTACTGAGGAAAGCTCAAAAATTAAGACAAATTGCCCTCTGTGTTTTTTGTTGAATTTGGTGTGTGCTTAGGTATGTGTAAAACACACAGACAAAGAGAGAAAGTGTGTGTGTGTGTGTGTGCGTCATTGTGCAGACACTAACACACACACACACACACATTCATTATTCATGAATGTGTGTGAATGTTTGCCAAAAACATATCGTTCAAACAAAGGCCATTTCTCAGTGTGTGGGTGTCTGTGTGTGTACACTTCAAAAACACATACTCACTGAACTCCTGTCATACCCTTCCAACATATGCTATGAGTTTGGCCTGTGTCCCGAGGAGCACTGCCACATGACTGAGAGCCCAGACAGCCCCAAACAATCAAACAATCCAAATGCTGAATTGCACTCAAGCACTGGAGTCATTTGAAATGTGATACAGGGAGTATAGAATTCAACCATATAGCCACAGATTTTTCGATTTAAATTAGCTCCCTGGTCCAATAGCTTTTCATCCTCGTGGCTTGAATGCCGGGAGCATATTTCAGACCTCTGTGAAAGAAACCTCAAGTTCTCCCCGGTATCAATCGCATTTTCTCTGAGTACTAAATCTTTCCAAGAGGCCCGAGGATCCTTCCAAGTAGTAGTGCACAAGGTTACATTGTTTTACCCTTTCAGATGAATAAACAGTCTCCAAACACTGTTTTCTCTCCACGCCGCTGGTGAATTGGTGTTAAAAGACACTGAAACACACACAGTAGGTGTACGCAGACACACTGACACACGGGGACAACGGCGCAAAAATACTCACCTTAGCATCCGCCTTACTCTTCGTTATTCTCTGAATCACATTTTTCCTGAAACAAGTCAAAATTTCATTCAGCAAGTCGAGATAATCATTTCCAGTTTTTCTTCAATTTCAGTAACGTTTCTAGAAATCAAGGAATTTTCTCAAAACAAGGCAAACCACGAGGGGGATTCCACTCATTTCAAGAAAATGAGTAAAAGTTGGGTTTGCAGCAGCTGAAAGTATTTCAGCCCAATGGCAGTTTGTTCACTGGCAAATGTCAAGACTTGGTATCATGTGAATTGACTCGTTACTGTGTATATTCTTTTAGCGTGAGCACACGTTGGGGTAAGTTAACGAGGCAGGTCTCAGAACACTGTCTCTTTGCACTCCCAGCCGCGATACTTGATACTTGTTTTCGGCAGGAGAAACAATGAAAGTATTTAGTCAGATGTCACGCAGAGAGTTTGTCTCTTTCGCAATTCAAACCTTTGTTCATCAGGGCTTTCTCGCTCAATGCCTTGCATACACACACACACACAAACACACACACACACACACACACACACACACACACACTGCACCTTCCCTTGGTAGCTGGGCTCTCTGAGTCAGTGCTCTCTGTGTGTTTTCAATTACGCGCCCTCTGATCGCCCTCTCCTCTGCTGCAGATTCCTCTCCGTCTGTAGCGTGGCTAACGGATATGCAGCCATATTATAGGTGGAGAGAGGAAGGGCAGGATTAGAGCGGGGCTGTATGGTAATAAGGCCTGCCAAAAAACTCTCTCCCTGTTTCTCTCTACCTCGCATAAACACACATGTTCACAAAGGAGCTGTTGTTTCCTTGTAGTGCTGTGTAGCAGGTTGTGATAACACTGCGGCCAATACAGCTGCGCGCACGTCACATTTTTCTGACGTCGCATCAAACAGACACGCAAATGAGCGCACGCACGGAATAAGGTGAATGGGAATGCACCTCGTGGCTTCCTGCGGGCATCCCACAGTATCGACCTCCCCCCTTCGCCATTCATGCCATTCTTTCTTTCTATTCATTTCTTCGATAGCTGGTGCACTTCTGTCTCACTCGCGACAGGATAATGTTTCAGTGTTTGTGTACCTCGTCTGAGACTTCAAAGATCTCGGCACACCAAATCTCCTTTAATCGTGGCTGAGGAGCCATTGTGTTGATGATATGGTTATGACATTATGCCTTTATGATAAATCTCATCAACGCCAAAGACAGTTAAGACTAATCCACTGAGCACACACGCTCAGCAGCATCACTTAACTCCCTCAGCAGCTTAACAAAGCATGGCCTGTCTCCTCACTTTGCCTGTGTTTTCTAGCCTTAATGAAGGGTTACTGAGGCATCAAGGAGTACTGCGTGTGTGTGTATACAGGAGCTCGCACATGGAGACAAGCATGCGCACAAGTTATGATCCGCATTTCTGTGAATGAATCTGATAAATGCGCTTTGTTCAGCTCTTGGATGTTAATCAACTGCTATTATCTGAGTCAGTACAGTTTGTCTGCGGAGGAAAAAAAAAAAGTCTAAATGTTGACTGAGCCACTTAACGTCGTTTAGAAAAGTAATCTTCTTAGCCAAGTTAAATATCTCTGTTCATATATTCAGACAGTAATATTCAGCTTTGGTTTGGAGAGGCTCTCCCGAAATACATGGGCAGGAAAACATGTAGTTTTCATCTGCCCCTCTGCTGATTCCTATGAATACTTATATGCAGAACCCACCCTGGCTGACTCCATTGTACTCTATTGTACTCCCCCTAATCCTCAAAGACCAAGTTGAGGAGTTGTAATCTGGAGGAACACCTCATTCTGCCTCATTCACAGGCCCTTGTAATGAAATCCCCCTTTGATGAATACGTCAATTTATAAACCTCTATTTATGGTAAGTTATTCAAAAGCAGCTTAGGTGGTTGGAGGGATGAGTTGTTCTTAAAAGCACACACTGTACTGGTTGTTTAATAGCCAGACCTCCTCCTCTTTCCTGTAGTCCCCCCCCCCCACCCCATGCATTTCTGTCCTCATCTTTCCTGCTCTATCAATTTTTCTACAAAACTTTTCTGTCAGTCTTCATGACCTCCCCCAGCCCGTCTCCCCCCCCTCTCCCTTCTCCCTCCTCATCCTCATCTTATCTAACAAGTGAGAGCACCAAAATTGATTTATGCAGTGGCCATCACAAGACAGCAACCATTCTTGGCTGTGGCCGGAGAGAGATAAAACCACACCATAAAGACAGCATTGTTCCCAGTCCTGAAAACAGCCACAAGTGGGATAAATACTGCTGCCTTTTTTCACAGCCTCCTCAAGGACTTGCATCTGCGTGGGCTTGTGACTGATTTTCCCCAGATCTCATGGAAGCAGCTGACTGAGGCAGCATCTCTACGAGCAGTCACATTGATGTATTGGTCACCTACAACATTAAAGCCACATACACCGGTATCATCAGCATAATGATGACTAAATATGGTGAAATGTGAGCTCCTATGAGTCCTGAAAGCTTTGGAACAGAAATATTGGATACTGCAGAGAAAAGGGTAACATCAGGATTACTGTAAAATATGGAAATGGGAATAATCCAAATCATGGTATTGTATCCTCTATTTCTTTCACTTCATCTCCAATAAACCAGTCTCCAAAAACGTGTCTGCAGAGAAGCTATTTAAATATCTCAATTACATTTCTTGCAAGAAACAAATCCTACTTGTAATTTCCACAAGATGGCTGACGTGAAAAGTTTTGTTAGCCTGAAGACTGTGTTTTGATTAAAACCGATGCAGCATGATGAAGCAGAATAAACCAAAACATAATCTGTTTGTGGGCTCTACCTTTATGGCAGCACAAAGATTCAGTGCAAGCGGCACAAAGGCATGTTGATATTTTCCTAAACAGAGAAAAGCCATTGTTTTAATTGAAGGATTACAATTGTATTCTCCTAAACAGCTGTGTGAAGAAATGAGGCGTGCACATCCCGCTTTTATACACATTTCCCAAGCAGCGTCTCAGTGAAATGCTGATCGCTTATTTGATTGTGAGAAAAATTTGTGAAAGGCACAAAACCTTATTTGTGTCCATTTGAGAGTTTAGTCAAGCCTATTTGAACAAATAAAAACTGGGAAAAACTTTATTTTTTACCAGAACATGGACTGAAGTGGCTTGTATGGTCATTTTAGCATAATCTATAGTCCCCCAGTATTAATCCCATCAGTGCAACAACATAATCCTGTCTCAGCCTCCGCTCTGCATCTCTGAGTTTCTCTTTTTTTTTACGTAACAGAAATATGTTCTCACTCACTGAATTCATTCGATACGACTTTACTTTGCCATGGTGTCCCGAAGTTAAGCTGCCGTTAACTAAACCTTTCCTGCAGATATTTCACAATAAAAGCCCTCCAGGGAAGGGATTATGCGTCCTTGAACCACTGTAACAGTTTTAATGTGAAACAGATGAAGGAAGTGTTGCGTTTTCAACAACAGAGAGCCGCAGCAACAATCCAAATTAACACAACAAATGGGAACCCATCAGAGAACAGTGAGGTCTCTCACTAACATATGATCAAATATAAACAAAGAAATTGGAAATAATGTCCGAGCTCTAATAATAGCCTGTCTCCAGTCCTGGTTCTTTCTTCCACTGGAGTAAACAAAGGCCCTATTTCTGGCACAATTTGAGAATTTACAGTTACTGTTATTTTAATGTTTTTATTAAAATTACAATATCAGTTTCAAAGCAGGCGACGCTTGTTTTCCCTTTGCCTCTGGGAGTGGCATTCTGGGAAGTTGACATTGGCAACACCACTGCCATACCACAATCAAATCTTAGGATTGCACAATACGGAATTTTAGATTTATCTTCAATTACCGAAAAAAGAAAATAGTGAACTTGCGGATAGAAAGTCTAACTTACTGAAAATGATCAGCAAATAAAGTGTAGCTTACAAAGTTAAACACCGCCAAAGTGCTCGGTCTGTTGATTGAGATGAGTGTAATGACTCGGCTTCCTCTGAGTGTTGCAGCTGCCTGTGTGTCTGTCTCCTCTTGAATAAACTGAGGTTCATAACAACAATGCCCGGGAGATCAGCCATAAATACAAGAAATAGTCGTTGGTGCACTGGTAAGGTCAGTTCCAGAAATCACACCAGTAAAAATATTTTTGCCTGTGCTGTGATGTGTGTTATTTGTAGCAGGGATGATTGCTTCCTCTGTCTTGGTTCCATCCTGTTGTCTCTGGTGTATTTACGGAGGTGTGGTCAGATCTGGTCAGGTCCGGTCAGTTCCGGTTGGGTCAGTTGTGTGGTGTTAATCAGACCTCTCAGAGACTGCAGAGGTAGACAACAGATGCTGGTAGGAGTGAATCACTCGGCATTGAATATACCACATGTCTGGAATACAATGACCACTTAGTGCAGACACAATACCCACACATAAACATGGCAAATGCGCCAACTCACTGGCGACACTGGCATAAAACACATTCTGGTGTATGATCGAACACACACACACATGCACACACACACACACACATGCACAAACAAACAACAAAAGGAGAAACAGAGGGGTTGCCCCATCATCTCATCATGATTATGACATTCGCAACAGATGCCAGACATGTATTGGTTTCTCTGAATCATCTTCCACAATGCCAAATATGTCATTCTTTCTGTCTGTCTTTTTGTATCCCTCGTTCTCTGTGTATCCCTGTGTTCCTGGAAGCTCATTTGGAGTCACAGCCAGACAGCAGTGAATCAGTAAGACACTAAGCCATAAGGTAAATGCCAACCCATAGTGGTATTTTTGTTGGTGCTGGAGGTGTGGGGGCGTCAGATGGTTGGGGTGGGGTGGTGGTGGGGGGGACTCTGATGTCTGCCAACACGGAAAAGACCCTTTAAGCGTTCCTTAGGGGGTTCTAAGTCATTTCCAGCCCCACCAGGAACATTTCATACATTGGTTAAAAAGGGCATTTAGTCACTCGACACTAATGCAGACACACAAACACAGTTGCTAACATCTTGCTACTCTTGTTACTCTTCTCTCTCTCTCTCTCTCTTACACACACAGACTTACAGGCACATACACAAACGGACACATATGTGCACACTCACAGACGACAGCCTAATTATACACAGAAGTTGCTAAGGCCATTTCCAAGAGGCTATTTACACTTGTATTTATTTGTCTTTTTTCAAATATTCGATTTATGTCTCAGACTTACTGGAAGCGCATGCTGGCAAGTGCCAGGGAAAGCATTTGGGTCCACTTTAAAAATGATATGAGGCCAGACAGACTGGGAGATGAAAGCAGTCACAAGGAAACAAACAAAACACAATGAAATGCCATAATACAGATCAGAATGGGAAGGGGATACAGGGGAAGAAGAGATGAAGAAAAAAGGAGAGGAAGGAACAATTTGCTGTAAACTTCTTTGGTAGTAAATCACAACCAAATGGCCCAGAGAATGAGTGGTGCAATGGTGAAAGTGCTGAGAGATCCTTTGCTCTGATGGCTGCATGGATGGATGAGAGGGAGCTGCATGAAGTACTAAACTGTAAAAAGCTTGCCCATCGCTTTTCAGGAATTACAGCATTCAACGTTCGGCACTGTTAACATGATCCCTGCCAGGGGTGGCTGGCTAAGAGAGGACTGTAATTTGAGAGGCTTGAATTCTGTTCAATATGTTGAAAGTGAATGTGTGTATGTGTGTGAATTATCCACTGTCTACTGCCCGAGCCTGTCCTAACTGTGTGTGCTGTGTGCCGGGTGTCTACAGCAGTGAGTTGGGTGAGTCCCGTGGCGAAGTCTCTCCCCCTGAGCTTGGCAGCGCACACACACACTCACAGGGGAGGTTCAACAGTGGCTAGAGGAGGGCAAAATCCAGCAGCATTTTCTTATTTATGGCCTATAAAATCCCATGTAATTTGGTGGTTAACTTTAATGGGTAATGGGTGAAATCCCTCTTTGTCTTCCTCTTTAATCGTTTCCACATTAAATGGGGCAACTGTCAAAATAAGATGATGTCATCATGTTAGGTCACCACCGTCCACACTTGACTTTACTGTAAGCACTTATACACCGTGTGGGTTTTTGAAAAAGGAAAGTCTGATTTAGCCTTGTTTCTATTAGTGAGGAGGAAATTGCGAGGAATGTTTGAGTCATTCTGTGAGGGATATTTTTACAGTGCAGGTAGTTTTCAGCCTACGAGCTGCGGCTTTAATGATCGCAGCCAGATTGACTGATAGAATGGGCTCAAAGGCACTCTGGTCGTGCTACTGTAAAATGAAGACTGACATACACAGCCTACAGTAGCCTGTCTGCTGTGGCATTGTGGCTAACGGTATGTTATTTTTCTCCATCAAACGAGGATGAGAGAGATCCTCAGCTCTATAATGGTAACTTTATGTGGCCATAATTCCACTGCTTGCAAGTCTACTGCAATGGTAATGTGGTGGACGATTTTATTCATAGAGACATTCAGGAAATACTTGTGCACAGCTGAATTTAGTTGTTCCATCTGCAAATGGGCTTTAGTATGCTAATGCTGCAAGCCCCATAAAAACATCTGAGTGCTCTCTCTCCAGTTCACCATCGTCCCGTTACATGGATCAAATGGCACATGCTCAGACACGTCTACTCCTGATGGTTGTGCGGACCGAGCTTTTGTATCAGACAACTGTAAACTCTGCAGGGTCAGTTTGTGTTCTCCAGCTTGTGCAGGATGCAGCACATTGCGATAGCAGTCAGAGTAGGATTTGATTTTCACACCGCACAGCTTAATTTGTAAGCGCATCGAGGTAACCCCTAGCTACAGTATGTTATGAACAGCAGTGCAGCAGTGGTTCTTGGAACTAAACTTTATTGTGGAATTTATTTAGACTGTAAAGGCATTAAAGCTCTATGAATTAATATTTTTATATTAACTTTGAATCCGTTTGTGTAATGCCAGGAGTTGCTCATCGTGCATATCATCTTATTTATGATTAGACAGGACACTTTCCAGTTTTTTTACAATCAGGGTTTTGCAGTAATCCTAAGCCTATCATCATTCGTCAGTTATTGTAGCATTTTACACACCGGTTCAAACAATTAGACAGGTTAATTAGGTTATTACTAATGTATGTTCACTTCTTATTTGGAAGTGTAAATGATGCTAAACATTGTTTTTTTTTAAATCCCACATGCCTTTTGCAAAAGTCCATTAGAGCTCAAAAAACTACTGTCTTGTTCAACTTTGACCCATATTACTTGCTCCAGTTATATAGTCAAGCTGCAATGGATGATTAACATTTCTGGTTTGCTCGCCTTTGCTTTCACTTCCACATTGTTGTTCAAATAATTTGGTCGAACTAGACTTGTAGAAACCTGCCTGATTGTCCGTGTATACATTGTCCTGCGACCCTGGTCGTACTCAACTGTTTTCAGTCGAGCGGACCCATGTCTGACTACAGTTTTATCATCATCAACAGAAATAATGGTTCAGTCTTCTAGTTGTGAAAAACGGAACTTTCCAGCATGTCCTCACTGAACAAATCTTATTTTTGAAGTTTTTGTGGTTTATGGCCCTCTCTGGTCTGACCTAAAAAATCTGGCTGACATATGAGGGCAGAGTAACTGTGGTAACATTAATATTGAGGTCAGCCAGCTCCATGTAACCTACACTTGACCTTTGTGGCAGCCATGAGGAGGCATGCGTGACCACTCCTGGGTGTGTTTATGCCCATTGTTCCAGGGCATGTCGGCATAGCAGGTTTTGTGGGCTCTCTCAAGTCTGCAAGAGAGAAGGAGGAAAAATTCTGTTCTCAAAATATTTTAGGAAAACTGGTTCCTTTAAGGGCTGAATTTATTTCATTCATACACCAGAAAGACAGAGCTCGCTGTGAATCATTACATTGACCTATTACAGAGGCATTCCACACTACAGACGCTTGATGTGGTTAGTGGGGAATCAGGCCAGACAACAGCTCCCTACTCACCATTCACTATTCAACACTGACCATTCACTAGTGACAGCACACTTCTCTAAAGCATCTTCTCATTAGCAGAAGATCTGCAAAACATGCTAATGGTCTGGCAGTTCCCTGGTTGTTACATTACAGTTATTAGCACATGATAAGACTGGCAAAAATAAGACATAAACACATTATATGACTCATGTGACAAAGAAAAGAAACAGCAGAATAATTAAAGGCTCCCCCAGACATGTTTTGGACATAAAAATACTACGCTTTTAATATGTGTCTGATATGGTTTTTCCACAAAAAAGTTCAGTCACCTTGTTAAAAACTATTAAAATTGCTAATTACTTGAGAAACTTATTTTTTAGTGGAGGGGGACTTTAATAATGTAGCGCTGATTGCTGTTTGCTGTCTTTGGGTCAAAGTTCGCGGCTTGTGTGCAACAGTATTTTGCAAGAGAGTGGAGAGTGGGGACAGTGAGGACAGTTTCAGCAAGACAATGAAGTGGCAATAAGGTCCAAGCACAGTTCATCAACAGGACTGAAGATGACTTTTAAAAGAACATGAGTAAAAACTAAATATTATAATTTGGATCAAAATTCTTCTTTTACATTTTTCAGCAAAGGTTTTTGTTTTGTTGTTGTTGTGGCTTTTAAAATTGATGTTATAAATTGTGACAAATCTCCATAAACCAGTTTGGACATACAAACAAAACTGAATTAAAAGCCACACAGTCACTTTCAACATACATACACTTTTTCAATACGTGGTGCCCCCTAGGGATCAAATGCAACCAAATTTTGCAAGATGATTCTGACTTGATTCGTCCAGTCTATATTTATGTCCACAACACAGCTTTAGTCAAATCTAGCAGTCATACACAGTATAAAAAAGCATTTGCTAGTCCACATATGCTATTTAGCTAATTTTATTAAAGATTCTTGTGTGTGTGAGAGGTGTAGCAAAAAAAAAAAAAACAGTTTTGGACAAAATTCAAAACAGTGGGTAATAGATACATTTGACATGAATACTTGCCTTGTTAAAGCATTTGGTCATGACCAGATGAATCATTTATTTGACATCCACTTGACATAAACTGTAGTAAGAGTACAGTTTGTTTTAATTGTCAGATTCTTGAAATAAAACTGTGGGACTGTACAGCTCAGACCAAGTTAGGCTCCAGCTAAAAGGGTGATGGTATGCATCATGAGTGCAGGAAGACAGGACCATACACCTGAATGTGCAGGTTTGCAAATGCACACACACACACACATCACAGAAAAAGAGAGAGAGAGAGAGAGAGAGAGAGAGAGAGAGAGAGAGAGCTATGTCCCATGCAGACAACTGCAGATGGCAGCATACTGCTGTGGCCTTTGAAACCAAAGAGGCTTTTCTCCAAAAACCTCTAAGCACGCATCAACAGGAATGCCATTAATGAATTCCTAATGTTCCACTCTGACATTGAAAAAAGTCTCACAACAGTTAAAACTTCAGGTCTGTTACTGCTGCTGTTACAAGAAAAACTACTACTTCTTTTACCGCTGCTGCTTGTACAACTCCCACAAGACTCCAGGTCACTGTGACCCAGACAAAATCCCCAGAGGCAGCCAAAGAAGACACAGTCTGCATGGAAATCCTTTGGCAGCAGTGTTGAAACATCAGCTTTGGAAACCCACTGGTGGTAGGAAATTCTGTCACATTTCATAGTAAGATGAAATCCACTCTCACGTGCTTACAAAAACCTCTTAGTGCGGCATGTTTTTGTTATGATGATGGTGATGATGATTATCATAGCCTCAACGGCAACCAGCCTCAGGAATGTCTGGGCATCGTGCAGGTGATAGCAATTATGTCATCTGAGCCATTTGAGGTCATATCCTGCGTGACATCATGATATCATGATCCTTTCACTGAACAAATATCCTCAAGTATTATTGGGGGAAAGGATGACTTCATCTCTAAATATTGTTGTAATACACTCCATAAAAGAATGAGGGCATCGATGGTCTGTGAAAACCACAAAACCACAGGTGACCCATTGGCTTTTCTCTGCTCTTCCAGCTGAGATCTATTGACATTTCATTTACCTCTATGAATCCGTCCTGGAACAGAGACAACTTTATCTTATTTAAAATGCAACATTTCCAAATAACTAACCATTGTATGATCGCAAAATCCCTTTAAAATTAACTTGATTTGCTGCAGTGATCATTAGTTCTACTCTCCTTAATGACTATATTATAACTTTGATGTGTGTGATATTTTAATTAAAAGCGCAGTGACATCATGATGAAAAGAATCTGTTGATCCACGTGATTTAAGGACATTTCTTTCCCAGGCCATCTCTGAACCTGAAGTCCAAAATCTAACAAATCAAATAGAGTTATCTGCTCAAGGGCAGTCTGTGCTAAGCAAAGTTTTTTGCTCTCTGCCTGGAAGTATCATTCCCATGAAAGTGACTGTTTGCAATGGAAATGTGTGCGCATGAGCCGTGTGCTTGTGCATGTATGTGAGCGTGGCATGTGCCTGTGTGCAGGTATTTTAGGTGTTTTTGTCTAAGTGTATGTATGTGCGTACGTGACTGTGTGTGTGCATCAAAGTGGGGTCGACACTGAGGCGAGGAAACATCGAAAGAGGCCGGTGAACGTGAAAGTGGAGGAGGAGAAGAGGGGCAACGATTTTAAAGAATGAGGGGTTTTTCCATTTGGAAGTCATTCATAAAATACATTTACTCAAACAATGTTTGATAGATAGGTAGGTATCATTAGCTTGATGTTAAATAAGCGACTGATATTGATATTGATTCTTAAATCAAATTATAAAATTGTAATTGTTATTACAACCAGTAGTCTCAATTAACAGCTTTGTGCGTGTGTTTTGGGAGTTTTCGGTCAAATCTAGTCACTCCGTAGATTTTTTCCATGCATTCGAAAGTCATATTTGATAATGAAGTGATAAAATAATAAAAAAAGACATGCATGCCTTTTTATGACTTGCAACATAAAAAGGTTGTCCTTATTTTTTATCAATGAACTCAAGATGAATTTATGAATGAAGGCTTTTCGAATACCTGATCAAAGATCATAGTCCGTCCCCTGAGGGAGGGCTAGTTGGACAGTGGAGTGTGAGCCGTTGGAGAAATTTAGCAGTGGGCAGGGTTCGATGCTGGCAGAGCGGGTTCATGGAGTTTATGACCGCAGCGTCTGCTCTCTGCACCAATCATAGTCAGGGTGGAATTTGGCTTCTCCCTCCTCTGGTTGGTTCTCTGTTAATCATCAGCCTCGCAGACAGCATCTCGATGTCCGATCCTCCTATGCCAGAATGTCCAGCCACACGTCCTGTTCCCAGGAATAACAGGCAGGCTTCTGGTGTCAACCTCAGGGGCTTGGATACAGATCTGTAAGTGTCTGTCATGAGCTGCAGGGGCAGATCTGCTTAAGAAAGCTTCTGCAGCAATAGGTATATCAAGATGAACATTTATCAAGTCTGAACTGGTTAGACATGCGTCAGATTTTTTTTATTAAATTCCAAATGAGTTTTTAAATAGGTGTGGATTGATTTAATTGTTATTTTGTGGTTGCCTCAGGAAAGTCAGGATGATTTAGTGGCAATGTGGTTGTTCAGTTGAGATTAAAGGATAGGATCACATTTTTTCAAGTCTGTTGAAACAATACCTGCCCGCCCATATGTACATTTAAAGATTTATTTTGTGTAATTGTTCCTGCTGTCCATACTGGTCGCAAAGAAATCCTTTCTTAAAGCGACTTCAATCCCCCGTTCTGTGTAAAAATGCATTTTAAAGTTCCGCTGAAGCGAATATGAGGCTTCAGCAGTCAGAGTTAATCAAATGAAGTGTACATCTTTCAAAGTTACAGGCTTTTTAGAATGAAATGATCTCTTTGTGCGTCCACAGACTATGTTTCCTTGCTGAGCGGGATAGTAACAAAAAGAGGGACTAAAAAGTCATGTACATATGGACTTGTGGGTATTGTTTTGTTTAAACAATTTCTGAGAAAACTCTGGAACCCTTTTCCTATATTAGAAACAGAGAAGTGCCAGTGGTACTTAAGTTTACAAAAGGTGTAACTATGGTGTAACTATGATTTAAAAATATTATAGAGTACTCTTGCAGCCACAATACACAGTGGATCCCATGAGGGATGTACGTAGTCTGTGCAAACTATACAAAATGTTTTTGTTTACTTTGCTGTTGCTTTTTTTTTTAAAGCAAACATGAATTTGTTCAATTGGATCTACAGAAGACTTTCTGTCTATTGTTAGTCTGCAAGTTAAATGCTGAAACTTAGTTTAAACTAAGTTAAAGCCTCCTAAAGTGTAACAAACACCCTGCACCCCCTTCTCTTTTTCCTAGATAGTGCAATGTGAATTCTCTAAATTTGCAGAATCTTCACGTGATACCAGGTATTATTCGTATTCTGCTAAAGGTTAGAGGGTTATTAAAGGAGAGCAATGGTCATGTAGCCCATTTCACACAGAGGGAGAGAACAGAATTAATCAATCAGCCTTTCACTTCTGCGAAAAGCCAGGTTGCTGCTGAAGCTTTGGCGTTTCATAATGCTGCGCGAGTGTCAATGATCTCCCCATGTGTTTGACACGAGAGGTCTTATCAGCTCAGCCAACAGATCTTATCAAACCCCTGGTTAATCAGTCACCAGTCAGAGCAACCTGGAGCTTGTGATACTGGAAGGGTCGATGCTGAACACTTGTATCCCCCATTATGTTGTTCTTGAAGGACCACGAAAGTCCGCTGAATTCAGAGAGGGCTTTGCATGGTTCAGGTTTAGAGGAAGTGTTTGGTTGTTCCTGAGAAAAGCATGTGAGTGTGTGTACAGTACGTCCCATCTAAACTGGGATTATACTGGGCTGAGTGAGCCTAAACACAAACTAAGCTTCAGCTGAAAAAGTCTACTCTATGCCTCTTGTTACATGCTGTGCACGTATGTAAATGTGTTTGTGTGCATTTGTAGTAGTTTATAGTAATTTTGAGAAAAGAAAAGCAACAAAAGAAGACTCTTAACAAGTGACAGGAGTGACAGAGACATGTCAAGATGGAAGATGGTGGCGATAAGACTCTAAATATTGCAAAGAACGGGACAACACTGCATCAACACTACACATCATCACACATACAGATACATAGTCTAGTGTAATTATCTTAAATACCTGAAATACACTGCAGCACCACAAGAACAGCGTCACAGACTTAAGTAAGCTTTTCATAGATTTTCTGACTCATTGACGGAATAGTTCACATGTTATGTAATTGAAGTGTCACGTTTTTCCATTTTCCTTAGTAATGAAGCTTAAGTTCAATCAGGAAGACTATTTTCATGCTTACTGTACTTATTTAGATTTCTTCATCCGCCCATCCAACTCAGATTCCAACAATCAGATTTTGTCACAACTTGCCACGAGCCAATCGTCTTGTCGCTGTCAAACTCACGATATGTTCCTTTCTCTGTTGCTTTCAGATGTCTGTTCAGTGCTTGTGTGATTGCAACCCATCTCTACCCCTCCACCTACCAGGTTTTTTTTAGAGCCAGCTTTCAAATTAGTCCTTCCAGACAGCTCATCACTCAAGATCACATCCATCCAGATCTTCAGCTTAGCTTCACTCCTTCACCCCCGACAGTGTCAAGACTCAGTATTTCTGTACAGCTCTCCCTGTAAAATGATAATGACAATGACGTCTAGTGGCTAAAGACTTCTCACATTCAGAATTTCTTGCACACTGTGGCAAATAAACTTATTTCTTAATAACTCTTAATGCCCTTCTTTCAATTAGTCTCTAAGGTTTTATCCAGTTGCTTAACAGACTGAACAGCAATATTGGCTGTATGAAGGTAAACAAAGTGCGTGTCTGATTGTGTGCTTGTGTTACACATGAGGTGTACATTTGTGTGAGGTGGACATTATTAGGGTGGAAGGTCAGGAGCTCACAGCAGGATCTCAGTGGGTTTTATGGTCTGTGGCTCGAGGTGAGTAAGACATACGCACATCCGCAGCGAGTCACAGGCACCCCGTTAACATCTCCACTCTGTAAAAACTGTGAAAAATTTGTCTAATTAATGGATTGAGTTTAAAGTTTTGTTTTTTTAGCTGAGTGCAGCACAGTTTGTTGCCTGGTAGCTTATTTTTGTATTAGTCACACACACACACACACACACAGAAACCGGCCGGCGGAGACAACCTATTTACAGCAGGTCATTTAACTTTCCGAAAGCAGGATGTTTCGTAGATTCAAACACTTCCTGTTGTGCTATTTACTGAGGACATCTCCTCATGCATTATGTGAGTGGACGCCATTTGAGGTGAGTGCTCTGTTCTTCCCGGCACACTTACTTCTTTGACATCTCAGGAGAGAGCAAGAGAAGGTGAAAAAAAAGGCGGATGGCATGCAGAGACAAGGGAAAAGGACAGAAGACAGTAGGGAGTTGTCCAGCAGACTTTTAATAGCTTTCAAATTTTTTATAAGATTTTAAGTTCATCTGCACATATTTTTCAAAAGAATACCCTCAGGTGAAGCAGCCACCACTCGTTCTTACTTTACTGTTTTTCAGATTGCAGGCTGTTTCTTTGTTGAACTGAACATTTGTTTGGGTAGCCTGTTGGTAAAATGTCTGGCCAGTCTATTCTACTTGCTCTAGGTCTATGGGTGTAGATGAGTGGTTCAGGACCATGGACAGAGGCTCAGACAAGTGCACAGTCTGTTATTGGATGTTCTTCTGCTGGAGCCTCCCTCACCCCCTGTCATCACCACTAATGTCATAGTATGTGATCACTCCACCCTGAATCTGCTGGAAAGAGATGTTCTAAACTTCAGACTGATGTCAGATATGAGGTTAAGATATAAGTTCGAAATCTCTCTTAAAATCAAACATGTTATAGATGAAAATATGTGTGGTTATATAGAATTGTCCATAACCTGAGTCACATGTCATGTAGAGAATAAACCATACAGGCCTTCTCGGTTAGTGTTTGTCATGGCGCCAGAGAGAGAGTTATGTTCACATTTTCCCAGAAAGTCACTCAGACAGTTTAAAAGTGGAACGGACTGAGATAAGATATTTGGACACTGGTCTGTCCCCGCCTTCTGTTTGACAAGCACTACATCAGGCCAAGGTTTGTGCCCCAAACTGTTTTCATTTGCCTTCATTCAGACACTCTGCTGCTTTGCCAAAAAGTTTCTTGGATTCTTTTTAAATGAGAGAAAATTAGGATTTTGACAGCTTGAAGCAGATTTTACCAAATATTTAACTCAAAAGTGGTAATGAGTGTTCTGACAAAAGCAGCGATAGAAGCAACTGTTAAATTTTATTCTCTTGCCTGATGAATCATTGGATGATGCATCCTATTTTTAGCTCCATTACTTGCACCAGTGTGGCACTGAGTTTACAGCTTTTAGGGAAGCGAAAACACTTTCAAATAGAAACTCAATAGTTACTCAATAGTTTCAAATCTTCTGAGGAAATTCTGCAAGCACTTGCTTTGCTGACCTCACAATTAAAAAGCGGAGTTGCACAGTAAAAAAGAGGATATCCTCACTTTGGAAAAAAAATGTCATGTGTGCATCCAGTAAAGTATGACAAGCTTTAGTGCTATTACAACACAGCAATACTAATTTAACATAACTTGTGAAATTTTTGTACATTTTACATAAATATGTATACATTTTATAAACTATAATGACGTCAGGAAAATGTGCTGATGTGTATAAGGTAGGTTACCTGATAAGTGATCTTTGAACCCTACAACTTGATACCAGGAGGTTGGGTAAGAACTAGGAAGGCTCCAGCCGGAGTCGACCAATGTTCACTCAAACTCTGGTTTGGACTACATCTGTCCAGAGGATAAGAGTACATAGTCGCAATGAGCTGTCAAATGATGGATTTCTTTTTCCGTTGTTTTTCTCTCTGTGTACTCGGCACAAACAGGGAAAAGATAATGATGATAATTTATATATACAGTTTATAAGCCACGCACTCAACCGATATTACAAAAGAAGGTATAGTTACACTGCTCCGCTGAGAGCTCACAGGTGACTCTGAATGACACGTTCTGCACCTGTGAAAGACCCTGAAACTCCTCATCTTCCCCACAGACTCATCTCATTCAGTTCATATGTTTCACTCTCTCCATCCATCTCTTTTTCTCTTCCTCATGTCTGGGCACAGCGCAGCTCTCTGTTCATCACTGGGTAGCCAGTGCCAGAGCCACTGCTCATTACAGCTCAACATCTGCACTCAATAACAGGCCACGCTCTGCATGAATAACGGCAGTGTTGCAGACATGAGCGAAATGTCAGTGGAAGGCTTTATTACTGGTGGGCAGAGAAGTGTGTATATGTGTGAGTGTGTGTTTGTGTGTCTGGTAGGCCTCTCTTCAAGTCCTCGCCGCTCTAGTGCAAAGGCTGGGGGTAACCTAGCTTAACCTCTGACCCTGCTCTTCCCCCTGTGTGACCCTGCCCCTTGCCCCTGCCTAAACCCCCTTTTACCCCCTCTGCCCTCTCGGCTTCTGGCAGAGATGGATGAGAAGGAGGCTGACAAGAGATCACACGCATTCTGCACCCCTCCTCAATGAAAACAAAGCGTGTGGCATTTAAGGAAGACTGGGAGACCGAAGCTTTAATCTGACAGGCTGACAGGCCACAGCGGCCTCAGACAGACCTGGGGAACAGCTGAAGAACACAGCGGTACCACACACAGAGGGGAAAGAGGAAGGTGGGGGGTGAGATAGAGACGTTCCCCTAAATTCCTCCTGTTGTCCAAGTGAGCTGTAAATATTTGTCAGTGGCCCGCAACATGCCTTTACCTTTCCCTACTGTTTCTGTAGAGTGCGCCACATATCAGAGATGCCTGTCTAAGCATCATGACCTGCAGTGTCTCAGGTGGCAGCCCAAGTCCCTTTATGGAGTGTTTGGTTTCCCAAAAAGCACCTCCGGCTGCTTGTTTGCCCTTCAAGTAAAGAAGTAAAACATGGCCTTTCACTTTTACAACACGAAATTGTGGGAATAATGGAACAGAGGCGGAGGAGGATGTGGAGTGGTGACCCGCCTGTCAGGACGTCTAAACAAAAAGGGAGTGGAGGGTCAATCAGACAGACGCGACCTGATAAGCCTAGTCCAGGCCTCCACTAGCCACTGTTTACTCTGCAGACATACCACTGACCCACAGTCACTTCCTTCCAAGTAGGTCTCAGAGATGGAGAGGGATGAGGGAGAAGGGATGTAAAAAGGAGATGATGATGATGATGTTGGACACTTGGCACTGGAGAAAGCAATGACTCAAGAATAAAATTAAGCAGGAAAAAGATCAAATTGCTAGAAATTGCTATGATCTAAAACCTTCTTTGGGTGTTACTGGGGTCATGAGTTAGAGAAAGAATCAGATTTTATACAGTGAATGTTAAAAATCTAGGGAAAGAAGAAAAGGGAGACGGAGAGAGAAGTGCAAAAAAGAGGAGAATCCAGCAGCAGCTGAATGTCGGTTTCACTGGTGGGATCTGGAAAGGTGATGTAATTTAGAGAGAATGGTTGCGGTTGCCTGTACAGAGAGAGGTTTACTGGCCCCAGGCTGGCCGTCTAGAGGGCACACACATCTCTTTGCAGACACTGGGAAACACAGGGCCATAAAACCGAACGAGCTCATGTGTGGAGCACCTCATAAATTAGGCCAAATAGCTATGAAACAATACCCCAAAACATCCATATTAGAGAAAAATCTGTAAACATCTTTTATGTCACTTCGAGTAAGAACCTGGCAGCCTCTTGACTTTATCAGCTCTCTTGATAACCATTTCGGGGAGGGGGGGGGGGGTTCCCAAGAAGACCGCTCAGTCTTTCCTCTCCTCTGAGCTCTCATGCTTTAGATCATGACTACCCCAATAGAGTCTCCCCATTCTGTTTTAATGATTACCGCAGCAGACATAAACAAACATTCATCACTAAAGAAGACATCTCACTTAAAAGGTATTTCCTCATATATATTTTCTTCTCTCATCGTGGGGGAGAGGGGGGTGGTTGAGGCTCCTCTCATCCCTGATAACATATTATCTATTGGCTTAAGACGTTGACAGGAAACAAATTCCCAGGGACGACAAAAGCCTGGAATGCGCTACAAGGAGGTTGTCTCCCACACTCCCTCAGAGAAATCCCCCCCGCACCCCCCACCCCGGCCGTTCCCCTGCACTCCCCCATCCTCTTCCCTCTGAAGGATGTTTTTGTTGGGTAATTGATGCAAAGGTGCTATTGATAAGACAGAATGAAACATCAAACCAACCTCACAGAGAAGAAGACAGGTTGGGAAGGGGGGGTGCGTGGTTGAATCAAACGTCTTAAGAACACCACCAAAGGGAGGATTAATCAGTCTTTCTTCCCCATTTCTGTTCTCACGTTTTCTGTTTTTCTTCTCTCTAACCCCTCCTCCATGTCTTTTTCATTCTTGCATGTGTGCTTCTGAGTGTGCTTCCACAGTTGTGTGTGTGTGTGTGTGTGTGTGTGTGCACCTCAAGACCTCATAAACTTTTGGAAAAATGAACGTTAAGTCTGAAATGCAAATTACGTGTTGCTGACACTAATTGAATGATACGGTATTTCTCTACTGCGAATTAGATTATGTGATAATAGCACATTTGGCATGTGTTAATCACATGAATGGTTACCAAATGTTTAAGGTTAATGTGAGGTTTAGGCAGTTAAACTTTTGGTTAAGGTTAAGAAAATAAAACTTTTTGGTATATGGCTTAGGTTAGGTTTATGGTCGTGGTTAGAGTTTGAAAGGCTTTGGTCATGGTCAAATAAGAAAAATTTACCACAACAACATTTCTGTTGTCTACCTTGTGTCTGTTTCCAGCCATGCCTCTGCCACGTAAACTTTCCAGGGAACGGTAACACATTCGCTCACTTTTATGCTCATTTAACAACATTTCAGGAGACTCTTCTCCATCTGTGTGATTTGTGTGCATGCGTTAATGAAGCAGGCAAAGAGCGGGTGACAATCACTAATAGGAAATTCAAAATCTTCTCCACCTGGACTTTATAGGGCCCATGCCGGACAGACTTTGGCCTCTTTGCAGCAGACTGATGTCATAGGTCGAATTCCTGTGCAGAAGTAGGCCAGGGCCCTGTATGATAGCAGATTGCTGACTAATCATAGAGACCAAGCCAGGGAGGAGACAATGCTCAAGCTCAAAGGAGCTTTGTATTGACAGCGACTCACCGAGTGCCTCGATGCCGTTGGGGCCTCAACAATGGACGGACGTGTCCCGAGAAGTTGATGCTGTTTGAAGCAGCTAGAGGCTTTATCAATAACTCTGTTTGACAGAAAGGGAGTGTTTATGTGTATTTTTGCTACTCCTGCTGGAGCATGCATGCCTGTTTCTTATCTACCTCTTGTATCTAAGGATCAGTTGGCTGTCTAAAGTCCAAGGTAGGCGCAGAGTGTTGCCAGTATTCTGTTTATTGTTCCGCTACTGAGCAAATCTCTCCCTGTGGCCTCTTAGAGAGAGGAGATGCCTTTCCATTGTGAGAGGGGGAGAAGAGAAAACAACAACAACAAAAGGAAGGGGGTAGGGGACTGTCTGCTTATTGTGTGTATGTGTGTGTTGTGTGTGTGTGTGTGTGTGTGTGCATATGTGTTTGTGTGTGCTGCAGACGTGTTGTGTAAGGCTGAAGTTGCCCAGAGGGGGGTTTGGGCTCGCCTGCTCTAAGGGCTGGGCATGTTCCTCGAATACCAACCCTGGAATTCCACGGCCCGGGGTCAGGACTTTTATTTGCAATCCCACCTTGCACTATTGCCCAAAACACGCACACCACTGATCTTTGCTGGCCAGGGGAGGGGAAATAGCTTCTGTAACTGAAGTATTTACTCATATGGTAAAGCTAGTTAAAAAGAATTTGCTGCCAGCAACAACTTTTCTGCCAATCACGGACACTGAATAAGCACTATCAGATAAAGCAGCGCATGTTCTTTCGTGCCAATTATGGTGCCGATGGTCATTTTTTCCACAAAAATGTGGAAAATGTGGATTTTTTAGAATCCATTGATAGCATTGCCTAAAGGCTGAAAAGCCTCAGTAATGCAGTCTGCTGCAAACTTCAAATTTAAACAATTACCTCCAATTTTCAGTGTTTGCATGGACAAAGCGGCAGGTTGATGACCAAAAAGCATATTTAGCTTTGCCTGCAGGCTGGCCCACTGAACTTGTCAAAATTTTCTCATAGCATTATTTGTCTTCCCTTAATACACCATCAAATGTAACTGGTCCACAATTTGATGTGATGGAATAAGGTCCATACACCTTCTTAGGAAGAACTTAAAGGGTATATCTGCGCCTATTGTGACTTGCAAGCGCATCCAGCTGACATGGATGACATTAAACAAACTGATCTTGAGTCGCTGTGAGTAAACTGGCATTTGCTCTCAAGCACTGTATTTGACGTCAGTCTGGAAAAACACCAAATTTGATTTTGTTTGGAGGATACTGTCAGCGTAAATTTAAAGCACAGCACTGAGCTCAGATTTTGTCTCACAGTACTTCATTCACCTGCTCAGCACGACATATTTCATCACTGATGTCTTGGGTGTTGTTGTACAATTCCACTTCTGGATCTGGACATACATTTTTAGTGTGCGCGCGCTGTGAATCACTGTCAGATGAGTGGTTGTTGCAAATGTCAGCTATAGGACGGCCAGCTGTCTGTGTCGGAAAGCTTTTTGGGAACCGCTGTAGAAGCGAAACTCCCAGTAAAGTGTGCTAGGGTTCAGCCAGCTCAGCCCAGCCATATGAGGACAGCCAAGGGTATATTGGGAAATGTACAGCCTCATATTGAAAACAACTTCAACTACATTAACATAATGGCTTCTCTAACAAGGGCCATACATTTAATGATGTTGGGACAACCTGGCTTTGAGGCTATAAAAAGGGTGCTTATTATATGATCTGGCACACAAGATCACTATTTTCTGAGTGGGGGGGGGGCAGAGATTTCAAAGAGTGTGTCTCAGCATATTCTGTGGAAATATATGTGTTGTATATGTAATAGGGCTTGCCAAATGTGTCACAGCGCATTAGGATCTTATTTATATCCACTTAATCCTGTGGGAAAAATTGGACTCTGTTTTCAATTATATTTTATACATTGTTCTGCCACGATGTTTCCCTGCTCTTCTGAACTATATAGTGCACGTGCACAATATATCTAAATTACCTCAGTAACCCTGAGAAAAACATTCACTTAACGATTACGTGTGAAAGAACAGGTAATAGGATGGGAGTGAGGTGATATACGAGGAGGTAGAAAATAAGTTTATGCAAAGTGCTCTGGATCCAAACAGCTGTAAGGTACCTTTTAGAGTCACTGAAGCAGACACAGGCAGCAGCTAATGTACTGTATATCGCCTGAATATTGGAAAAAATGGCACACACGCAGTATATACATATATGGTGTTCCAGCGTGCCACTGCACCACAGTGAGGACATTTTGAAAGGACATACTGCCTCTCACTCATCCTCTGAATAACATATTTTCACCACAAAACATGCACCCAAAATTTGTCAGTCTCCACAGAGGCAGCAGAGAAATGAGAAAAGTGATCTATCGGTCGATGGAGCCAAACAAATGTAGGGTAATCCGCTACAGTGTCAGCATCTGTCTCATGTGTTACTGTCAGTGATGTTATACTGACAATGTTGACAACCAAACCTCAAAAGCTGTGCAGGGAACACTTTCCATACCTCCTACTGTTTCCCAGGAATTTGTGTTTTAGCAAAGCAAACACACTCGGGCACACAGACAGACACACACTCACGCGCGCTGTAGCCTAATGAACATAGCAGAGCAGCAAGCCATTACACATACCTCATTCATTTCCCCATACTGTTTTCTCTCATTGCACACGTACATCTGCAGACACTGACACACACACACACAAACACACATACACTGACGTGTGCATCCTCTCAGGCACTGTCTATTAAACACCCCCACACACACACACACACACGTGCACACACATAACATCACACATAGTCACAGAATCGCACAGGCACGCTCAAACTTACGCACCGTCCCATTTTTGTTTGTGACACTGCGTTAGCGGGAAGCCCAGCTGTGAGCTAACCCCACCATGTTTTTCTCGTCTCCTCTGTTATGTTTGGCACCTGTTGTGTGCTCAACACATGCACACTCACACACACACACACACACACACACACACACACACACACACACATCACTCGCACACAGTCCCACACACTACTTCTTTGCCATGTGCTATTAATAAATTTGAAGAAATCAAAATTCTTTCCATTCCTGTCTAAACGACCAATGCCAGAGTCTCTTTGTCATTTCTGTCCTCTCCTCAACCCATATTTCACCTCACTTTTCCATTACTGAGAATTTTTGCTATTCAAACCCATTCACTCCATCTACAAATTGACTTTGGCCCTGGGAAAACATGTCAAAGTTCTCACAGATTAAGGAAATGCCATGCTAAAAGTGGAGGTGCCTTTTGTTTCTGCTTGAAAAAAAGATGATGAGGAGAAGACTCTTTAAGCGAGGGAATGTTGCAAAAAACAAAGTGACCTCTGGGTGTTATTTTCCTCTGAAATGTTGTTTTTGTTGGTCAAGGCTCATTTTCACTTCATCTAGGGAAAGAGTGACACGTAGAGTGGGCATAGTAAATGATAAAAAAGTGTTATTGTGTGCTTTAATCTCCCTGTTTTTCTGCTGTTGTCCCCCTCACCCTTCCCCCACTCGACAAAACCTCACACTGATGACACCGAGCTGAGCCGGGAGGCACATCATCTCTTATTATCAGACTGCTCTCTGGATTCTACCTGCGGGGGACACAGATGAGCAGGTGATACTGCTGGAATGTGGACTGAGACAGGTGGAGGGGTCACATTTACGGGAAAAGGCCCTGTGGCGTCATCCCTGTCCCCGCTGCTGCTCAGTTTCCACCAAGAGCGTCTGCTGCCAAACCTCCAACAACAGCTCTGGATCCTGCACCATGTTTTGTTTGGCCGCAGTGATTATTTTCATAGAAAGAACATCTTTATTGATAAAACTTTGTCTGTTGTCCGGGACTGTTTTGCTCACTTCATTGTTTGGTTTGCCAGTCCATGGCGAGAACTCTGTCTCCCTCCTGACTTGTGAAAGATACATAATTGTAAGAATGATATCTTTGTTTTTGACGAAAGTAATGTTTGTTTTTGAAGAGTCAATTATTGTAACAAAAAAGCGAAAGCAGAAAATACCACAGGATGTTCGTTTCAGTTTTGAAATGATGATTTTTGACATATTTTGAGGATCTTCATTCGCCCCTTTCTCTTTCATTTATCTTTGTCAGGAAATAGATTATATGTACCTTTCGGGAAATAACCCCTCACCCCCGCCACCTTCTTTCCCGCTCTTTCTCTCAATACAGTCCGAGCAGCTGAGCAGATGTCAGAGCAGTTACAGGTGTTAAAAGAGTCCGGAGTTGATGCACAGATACAGTTTGTTACACACAGAAACTCACAGTTGGCTCGGCTCGCCGGCAGCTGAGCAGCTCTCATTGTTTATTGCACTGAGGGCTGCAGGTGGCCAAACCTACAGGGCTAATAAATGACATTATTAATTAACACACAGCACACTGCCGCAAGAGAGAGATGTCTGCAACTATCAGCGCAACCTTTCATTTTCAATTTTTAGAAATTAGCTTCAGCATGGAGGTAAAATAAAGACACACTGTTATTTGCAGTGATGGCCTGGCAGTAATTGCTACTAGGCAGCAGTTGATTCACAGAGCACATGTGGGACAAACAGAGGGCTTGTAAGCATCAGTTTGTCTGGAGGAACATCTCCCTGTTCGACCTGGCCTCAGACAGCGAGCTAACTCTCGCTTTAATGATAATAATAAGACTAACATGGTATAGCCTCTCTCCCTCCGAGCCCACAATTACTAGCCTGGCACACTGCGTACGCACACAGTCTGTCTGGGGAACAAGCCACTGGATAATTCCTGGTTACCTGTTGCAGCCACTTCTCACAAACACACTTAACATACGAATACCAGAAGAAAAAAAAACAAAACTTTGATGGTTATGAACACACACTAAACATGAACACGCGTGTACAGACATGCACTCAGGAACGTGCACACACTGCACATATGAATTAGCCAAACATGTGCAGGGAGCCCAACGTGGATTTGCAGCTAATTTTCACGCCCAAAAACTTATAGTTAAGGTGAAACCACTGCTGTTACCTCACCTCTCAGGGTCATTCAAAACCCCAGAGGGTATCTGCTGTCAGTGAGTAAGAGGAAATTACTGTTGCTGTTCTCTGTTCATCTGCAGTAAACCAAAGGCAATTTTGGTTGTTTTTTGTGTCTCTACCATCATTACTCCCTTGTAATACGTAAGAGACCACTGACTGTAATGGCTGGACGATCCCTGTTCCAGTGCTGATTGGGTTGATTGAATATCACTCTCTAGTGAAAAACATGTATCTCAAAATGTGATGATTTCTTGTGGTTTCAGATGATTGACTCGTAATTCATAAGCTCATTAAATTCCTGAAAATAACATTAAATTGCTTCAAAACTATCATTCAATCACGGTCAACAGACTGTTTTTCTTGGTTCATGAAAACTTGACATCTACAAGATAACATTTTTCTTAATTCTATCATGTTTTTCCTTGTCTGCATGCATGGCCACATACTGCACACACATGCACACTGCTCACACTGTCAAAACAGTGACACTTATCTAATAATAACTAATCATCAGAGCACCACCAAAGGGCCATAAATCTACATTATTATCTCACTTCTTGCCACTTTTATGGATCATCTTCTAATTTAGCATTATCTTGCTGAACATTAATCACGCCCATCCTCGGTGCACATTTGCCCCATTTATCACCGACAATCTCTTTGCTTTTCTCCACACAACAGCCAGCGAAAGTGATTTTTGTACCACTGGATAGGGCAGGTGTAAATACTGAACCGTGGACTGGTGTCCAGTCAGGTCACTGGCTGCGTGCCATTGCTCTTAGTGCTCAGTAATGCAATGTGGGCAGATCCAGGAAGGCACACTGCATTCTATAATCTGTCTCTCAATCAGTATCTGTCATTTTATTGTCCAATGTTCAAAATGAAGAAACTATATAAAGAGACAAAAGCCTGCTAAGAATTAAGATTTCGCTCTAAGACCATAGCTTGACTTGCTTATTTCATACTGTATGATATTTTTATTCATAGCCAAATACAAGACCCTCCTATCCAGAGCAATGAGTCTAAATTCTCACATAACCAAGTTTACACACAGCTATGTGGCTTGTTATGCTATGCGGATATCACACCTAAATATAAAAAAATCTTCACCTATGCATCACTTTTAGGTTCAGTTTCAGGTCTTGGTATCTATACTCTACTGCTTATCAGCTTTGTTTAAGTGGTGCAATTGAACAGCAGATAAAAGCTCTTCAACAGAAGTTGCTGGCTGGACCGCAACAGCGGGGCCAGCCCTATAAAGGCGAAAGTCCGTGACTGAGTGACTGAGTGATGAAGTTACACCATTGGCCGAATGCCGCCACTTCCTGTATCAGTTTCAAATTAAAAGCCCTCTAGCATTTCACACACAGTCCAGCCATTTACTAGGTTTTGGCCTAGTCTTGTTTCTATTTCAATGCTGTGGTTTTACCACCTCCCTGTCACGGACGAACCACATTTTCTTCTCTCCCTGTCATTTCTAATTGTTTTATTTCACCTTCATGTAAACCTTGTTTTGCACCATTAAGATTAGAAATGAGTCTTTTCCTTGACCTGGCTGAGAAAAAGCAACAAACTGTCTGCTCCCAGTTGTCTCTCTTTCAATCATGTTTTGAATGGGATTCATTCAACATGGCACTCCTACCTCCCATCACACACTCACACATCATCCTGTTTCTCATTCTTGTATGTGCCTGGAGGCTCTGAACTTGGTAGCACTGGTCAGGATGGTCAAAAGTGTGTCTCGCCCTTTTGGATGTCAGCTGGCCCCAGAACATGGTCTTTCTTTGATCTATCCCGTAATAAAGATCAGAATGATGAATGCTGGCCGGTCATAATATCATCTATTCTTTTCTGTCATGTCTTGCATCATTGTGCATATGTTCTCCACTGTGGCACAGTTTACCGGTCTCCCATAGGCAGGCCATTAATTGCTTGGTGCCTCTCAAGAAAAAAAAAAAACAGGAAAAAAGCAAACAAAGAAACAGTTTTGTTAATAGCCTGCTGCTGTTGGCTGCTGATTTGGCCCTAGTAGTAATGCCAATTCTTTTGGAACACACACAAACATCATACTGCCACCCATCATTAGCAGGGCTCCACGAACACAAATGTGTGTGTATAGGCGCGTATGTGTTCATATTTGCATGTGCATGTGCATAAGTGTGCATGCATGTCTTAGTAATGGATGCATTTGTGCATGCATGTATGTTTGTGTATGCATGCCTGTTTGTTTATGTTTGTGTAAATGCTAGTGAGTCCATGTGTGGGTTTTCACAGAGAAAACTGTCATCAGTTGTGTGCCAGACGGGTAGCACTGCTGTTATATTTAAGTGCACACACACACACACACACACACACACACACGCACACACACACACACACGTATATACATAGTCTTTCAGTTGTGGCATTTCTGGACGTCTTCCCATCCGCATTACTGAACCATGAGAATGAAATTGACAGTCTTGGGCTGAAGGATGGCACAGCAGACACAAACAACCGCTGCCAGCTTCCATGGCAAGTCTCAACGGACAATGGTTTGGGGCAGCCAAATGGCACAGTTGCAATGTCCTTCTGAAGCAATTTCCTTACAAATATTTGCACTCTTCTGTCATGTTTTTGTCTGTCTCTGTGTATGTGTGTGTGTGTGTGTGTGTGTGTGTGTGTGTGTGGGTATGACAATATTTGAAATGTCTGTCATTCTTAGAAAAAGTGGTTGTTTTCAGGATCGACTGATATATAATTAAACATTTTCACTACCAGAGGATCATTTTTATGAGTAAGGAAATTTTGAGCAATCTGAATTTCTGCAGAAATCTTTACAACATAGAGAGCAGAAGTTGCAGAAAAACAAGGAGGAAAAAGGTCAAGGAGAGGAAGAGAAAGAGAGCAATAGAAGGAAAGAACTCTGTAACCCCTGGGCCCTGGCGAGGGCCAAAGAAATGGAGCTTATCTTGTTTATGTGGGGAAGATAACTAGAATGCTCATCTGGCCAGAGAGAGAGGAACCTCCACCATAGCTGTATGCTGACACTGTTCACTGGAGACTAGAGACTGGAGCCTGTTTATGTGTGTGTGTGAGCATGACAGCTGGTCACACACCCTGGCACTGACTCAACTGTTGCACAAACGTTCAACTCAACACTTGTCATTCAAAAGCACATAATAACATCCACAGGGAAATGGTTTATAAAAACGGGAAAACGTGCAGAACAGAAGTTAGCAGACGTTGTTGTTCCCGCGTGGAAGATTTTTCTTCTTTTAAATCAATCAAGTCAAGTATCAAATTTGCTCAAAAAAATCTAACATTTTGTGAAACGTGAGCATAGTTTTGCCAGCTGATTTTACTGATGTCACTCTATAGATTTCAGTTTATCTGGTAGCCCTTTTAGCGCTGCTTGTGTTGTTTATCTCTACCTAAACAGAAATATTATTGCCAGCTACTCCAACAGAGAGTCATCCAACAGAGTTATTTGAAGTGACGGATAGGTATGGATCATGGCCTGCCTTGTAATTAAGAGAGATTGCTATTTTCCCCTCAGAATGGGCTCTCCTATCCTGATCTGTAATTATATGTTGTTCAAACACAGAGGGGAGTGTCCCTGGTTATTGTGCAGCCTGCTTTATTCTGCCTCTACCACCATAACAAGTGCTAGCATCACTGATTGTCTGCCTCTGGTATAAATACTTTCTTTTTTTTAAAAATTAACATTGAAATGTTTGTATCCGGTAAATTTAGCATATCTGCCACAGTATTACATCCTTTATTGTCTTTCCGTTAATGTGCCAAAATGAGCCTGGCAGGAAGGCAGTGCCTGTGTGTGTGTGTGTGTGTGTGTGTTTGCATGTGTGTATGTGTGTGTGTAGTCCCAGGTAGTGCCCTGGTGACCTCCACATAGTGACACTGACGTGCAACAATGATGAATGCCCTGAGAGAGTGAAGTAAGGACCCACCTGGATAATGTTAAAGCTAAAAACTCAGAAACCTTAAACGTTACAAGATGCTGACCTCCTTGTTTAATTAAGTGCAGCATTTTGCTTTTAAACATTTACTGCCACCCACTTCACTCTTTCTGCAACACCTTCAATTACATTTAGCCTTTAACAAATCCATGAATATTTCAGAAATGCCTGAAGGTCACCATTGTTGGAAAATGTAGATGTGGATTAATATTTTAATTTGTCGTTGTCTGTGACAATGTAGAATGTTTTAAATCTTAAAACTGAGAGGCCACAGAGGGTAACATTTGACCCCTGTGAATAAGTATAGGCCATGCGGTCTCTACACCACACACAGAGTATATTTGAGTGTAAAGCTGTGACCCCCTTGTTTTTCAGAAAGAGGAAATTGTCATGCAATGACCCAGTGACCACACTGGAAACCACTTCCCCCTTTGTTATGATTTAGTATGGCTTAACCACCTCATTTCCCATGTTCAGGCCCTCCAGAATACAGTCTATCCCACACATTTTGTCACATCCACACTCTGCTGTTTCTGCCATATCTGACCTTTCACTCGTGTGTTGACAAAGACACCAAAAGCCTCAAAATTGCAAAACTTCACAAATGTAGCACTCAGAGTGCTCTATGTTTAGTGTGTGAGTGGGTTGTATGGATCCTTCTCATGCTTTTTAGGAGACGATCAGACATAGGCCAAAGAAAAACACTGATATGCAGTTGTTTTTTTACACCCAAATGGTTTGTTTTCAGTCTCATCCTCATACCCATGAGCCTGTATTTTGCACTTTACTAACTGTAATATACTACTGTGTGTAAAGAATTGTGATTGTGACAACTTAAAGGTGCAGTGTGCAGGATTTAGTGGCATCTAGAGGTGAGGTTGGACATTGCAACAAACTGAATACCCCTCCCTTACCCTCCCCTTCCAAGCGTGTAGGAGAACCTACGGTGGCCGTGAAACTTGCAAAAGTCCCTCTCTAGAGCCAGTGTTTGGTTTGTCCATTCTGGGCTACTGTAGAAACATGGCGGTGCAACATGGCGGGCTCCATGGAAGAGGACCCGCTCCCTATGTAGATATAAAGGGCTCATTCTAAGGTAATGAAACTATTCTTATTTACTATTCCTCACTAATTAAAACATACTTATGAATATTATATTCAATTTCTACCAAGTCCGTTCCGCTAAATGCCACTAAATTCCACACAATGCACCTTTAATCCATGTCAATATAAACAAACATAGATTTAATCAAGTGGAAAATTCAATTCCCCAACCCTCTTCTCTTCTCCTCGCACAGTTTTACTTTGTGCAAAATCAACTAAAACTTCCACTTCATTGTTGTCAGAACCTACGGTTACATAATTAGGAAAGCCTCCTCGCAGCTCCTGGTTGATTAGGAATCAACAATTAGATAGTTTTGTGGGGCACTGAAGAAACACAATCCCCTCTTTATGCTCTGGCTCTGCTGTAACCATCTCAGAGCCCATGCAAGGATGCAGATTGAATTATATTTTTCATCATAGGATTAAGCTCTTTGGGGGAAATTAGCCAAATAGTTTTTAATTCTGTGTAATTAATGAGAGAGAGAAGACTGGATGCTCTGCCCCATACACACCACACACAGGAGTTTTGACTATTCCAGGAGGCCGGTACAGTCTGTCCTGGCCATAGAGGTTCTGTGGTATGACCCCCTTTCCCTCTGATTCTCCCTCTCTCTGTCTCTTTCTCTCGATCTCATTCCCTTCTCTCCATCCCTCTTTTCAGTCCACAGCAATTAGAGAGGCAAAGTGGGAAAAGAGGAATGTGTGAGCACGCTTTGTGAGGATTGAGAGAAAGAGAGAGGGAGTACAAGAGAGAAAGTGAGAGATAAAGAGAGAGGGAAAGATGAGAGAGAGACAGAGGAGGGGAGGAGAAGAAAGGAGAGGAGAAGGCCTGTCTTAATTGGCCTGTGTGGCCACGCTGGGCTGTGATGGTCTGGGCTTGCCAAACCCTGTGCCTCAATAGTTGGCCTGGCCTTACATGCATCCCGTGCATCCGGCCAACCACAACTAACTCTAGTGTGCTCTTTGGCAGTTTCCAATGTCAGGCCTGGGAGAGTTGTGCCACCCACATCTACACTCCGCTCCACAATTCAGGAGGCCTCTCTGATGGGGATGGATGCGTGGGTTGGGGTTTATGGTTTATTTGGCTCCACCAGTTTAGGTTGAAGTGGCATTTCTGTGCTCTTGCTATTGTTTACTTATTTAGGATAATGTTATAGTGATTTTATGTCTAGGTACCAGATTTAGAAGCAGATGTAAATTTAAATTTGACAACAAGTTAAAAATGTACCTACCCAAATTACATACATACCTTAGACACAAGAAAAATATGACATCTTTTTTTAGTTCAAATGAGGTCTTTGCATGAATAGGTCATTAATACAATATAATACCTCATTAGAAAACAGTGTAATTTTGTCTGTCTAACTACATTGAAAGCTCCTCCTTTTCTTTTTATACTATGCCACACCACTGATGTATCAGCTTTAATGATCTTGATAAGATCTAACCAACCTACCCATCAAATCTAGTAGTCAGGAAAACAAGTATATGACTTGACGCACTGCGGCTTGGTTTGTCTTGTTTTAATTGACTTATGTTGTGCCAAATCCCGTCTCGTCAGGAACAGCAGTGACATGACGAGCCCCGAGGACCAGAGAGTTCCTGATCTCATCACCAAATACTAGAGAGCTATTGTATAAACACCTGCAGGGAACAGGCTCAGTCTGAGAACTGGCACTGGAGAACAAATGCGCACACACCTGCCAGTAAGTTAAAAAAAAAAAAAAAAAAAAAAAAAAAAAAACGTCAGCGAGAATTTAATATTTTATTGGGAACAACACTTTAACATCACTGCACCAATAATACATTTATCAGTGAAGGGAATAAAGTATTAGTGCAGAATCCAGTTGCAGAGACAGGTGAAAATATGTGATCATTGCCTGTGTTTGCATGCAGGTACAGTACATGCGCGATTGTGTGTGAACTTGTTCAGCCTCCAGCCATCTTTCAGAAATGAACAATTTTTGACAGCATACACTTCAAGTTGAGTGTTTTCCCCCCTTTTTGCACGAGGGTGGACTCCTTAGTAGGGCAATAAGGTTTCATGAGACAGGCAAAGGTAATTTAATTGAGCAATTTATGACCATAAAACACAGAACATGGGCTCCTCTACAATGATAACCGACCAGCCTCTCCACTTTCCCAGAAGCAACACATGTGCGTCTCATCACTGTAAGGCAGAACTTTGCACTAAAGCCAAAGAAAAATAGGTCTCTCCACTTCTGGCTGTAAAGATCAAACTCTGCCTACATTTAGCAGCAGTGAGAGCCTACAGTAAACTCTGCTGCACCAAGATAACCCCTGTGCCCAAAACTGTTCCCATTCTGGGAACAAAGATACTATACTGTAAATCTGCCCAGTAACAGACATCCCATGGGTGGGTATGTGCATGCATGTCAACAATGAAAGGTCGTGCCATTTTCAGAATATGCATGTGATAATTTGAGACATGTCAGTTACTAAACTTAGCCACTGAAGTGGAGCTAGCTCCAGTAGTTAGCAAGCCGCTGGAGGATGGAGGGATGGATGTGCGCAAGGGTGTGTCAGAGGCAGTGAGAACAGGTCAGGTTTAGTGTGGCATGCAGCAGAGGAAGGACTGAGGAGTTGTGGCCAGCCTGCTTGCCACTCTGTGAGTGCTGATTCGCACACTTTGCCCTGTGACAGAGCAGCAGACAGGCAGGCAGAGACAGACGGACAGACATGGAGGCAGGCAGAGATGGAGAGAAAAGAGAGGAAAAAGAGGGGAGGGTGGGTGAGAGGGTGCTAAAAGCAGCTGGAGATTCTTTGCAAGGCCTTAAGATGTAATAAATCATTTACAGGGCACATAAGGTTTAACTGATATTAAAAGATTTCAAAAATGGCCCTCAAGCTCAACACGCACAGAAAAGTATAAACACACATGCAGTCGGAACATACAGGAGACATCCGAGGCTGGCGAATACACTGAACAAAGCAGTAACTCTTTTAGACGTTGTATGTTTGATAAAATGTTTTTTTTATTGATATTAAAAATGAAAGTACATGAATTGTGCATTTCGGACGTTCTAGCGTGCAGAGGTTAAATCAATAAAATACACACAGGCTGAGTGAGCTACTGACACAGAAAAAGTTGCCATTGCTCGGCAAGATATCTCTTCATATTCAGCGAAAAGAAGTGGTTGTCTTTCACGCCATTCATAAGAACACTAGAGTAGCCTGTTTGAACATTACAATAGTGAATGAATGCAGTCCTAGCAGGAAAATATAGAATAAAATAGAAAATATAATAATAATATTATCAATAATAATAATAATATAATAATAATTGCACTGCCTGCTTTGTTGCACAACTGAAGTAGAATATAATTAGAGACAGGACACAGCCTTGATAATTGAGATCTCTCTGACAGAAAGAAGGTATTAAGTATTGGCGTGACTCTTGACCACAGAATGGCGAGTATCCATTAAGTCTCCATTTCAAGGGGTGATGCATGACACAGTAGAGGAGGAAACTATAATGTGGCACAGAATGACCTTGCTTCTGACATGGGCTTCAGTGGTTTGTCACAGAGAGCTGTATCATTGTGGCCAGGTATGGGTAACAACCTCAGCTGCCCTTCCACAACAAGATTATCCCTTACACTCAGCAACTACTCCACTTCTCCCTTGGAGAGTGTAGATTGTTTTTTTTTTTTGTTTTTTTTCTTTTTTTTTTCCTGAGTGCTGTGACTGCTTCAGAAATGGTTCAGCCTGATAGCCCTTCATCAAATGCATAATGGATGGATGATTGGAAGATGGTGAGGGGTGAACGGCAGTCTAACAACCCTGCCTGCCCCCCTCTCCATGCAAATACAGATACATAATGTTGATGCATAAGATCGGAGACATTGTCTTTTACAAACAAAGACATAGAAGAAAACATAGATAGATAGACAGAGAGATAGATAAGAGAGCGATTGAGAGACAGAGAGTGAGGTGTTGAATGATGATAAGCTCTCCACCATAGACAATGACCTTTAGGTGACCTTTGATGTTACTAGCGTCATAGCGACAGTATTACCTCCGATTAGGGCAACAACACAATGACTGGTGTCAGTCACATGTAAGCGAAGCCCTAAATCTACAACTGAGCAGACATTTCTGGCCTCATGACCCAATCAACACGCGAAAACATCAGTGGCACTGGCACATAGGCAAGATGCTCCTTAGAAGATCATAGGACACCATGCACAATTACAAAGACATGATTTAATGAAGGACTCATCATTCCCTCCGCCATCAATACTAAAGTGGCTTCAAAACATAGTGGGTTGAGTACAATCAATGTTGAACAGTTATTTTTCCAATAATAAAGTCACTCATTGATGCTTCCCGTTTCACAGATAACCCTGACAGGTTTCTGGAAATCCATGCAGACCAACGTATTCAGAATATGTGCCTATTTCTGTGACATAACATGCCTAAGCAATCCAGGCTATGCTGCTGTTAAAATATTAATTTAAAGTTACTATGGCAAACGAAAAAAGGAACAAAAAGACATTATTTTTGGTACAAAGCATCTACAAAAAAGCCTTACAACTCCAATTGGAAAACAGAGATCATACAAAATAAATCCGTCAGTTGAGCATCAGTGCTACGTATATTATTTGGACCAATTTTTCAAATATATTTTATAACAAAATAAATAATGCCTTTATACAGTGCCCTTATTTGTATTTCAACAAACAAACAAAAAAGCTTGGCGGCTCATTACGCAAGATACAGCTCAGACTAAAGGAAAATAACACAACGTCCCTGGAAACTAATTATATATCTATATTTATATATATATATATATATATAGATGTATATATATATATTCAAGTATTTGTTTTCAGGCAAAAGCATGTGAATACTACTGATATACAATAAAAATAAAATGTTAGTTGACATTATTGCTGTTTTTTTCCCTTTGAATCGAAATTTTTGTGCCTTTCTTTAGAACTGTAAAATAACATTATAACAATAACCATGGAAAAAAAAAATGCCTAACTTGGAAAAACAGGAATGTCACGGTACCAGAAACTGACGGGGTTTTCCTTTTTTTTCATTGAAACATTGATATGAAAAGAAAACAGGAAAAAAAGACAAAATAAAATATAATCATCATTATCCCACTCGCTCTTTGTCCATGCCATGTTACTTCCTGTCAGAGCAGTCTGCAAAGCCATGGCAAACAGGAAGTACTGTCCCAGAACTGTAGTACTGTCCAAATCCAGGCAGTCCACGGTGTCCCATATATGTCCCCACACTGCTCCCTGTGTCCGGCAGCCTCAGAGGGACAGGAGGAACAGGGACTGGGTCTCAGGTCCCCCTTGCCGCTTATGCTGGCAAGCTAGTGATGAGCAGCCGCTAGTACTCGCTGTGAGCCAAGATGCCAACACAGCCCGTATCTTTTCTCAGTGACACTTCCCCCTTGACATTGCCACTGCCAGGAGCTCCCCCATATCCTTTATTTTCCTTTTTTTTTAAAAAGTCACACTTTCCTTAAAACGGAAAGTTTTAATATTCATTCAAAGAAAAAAAAAACGTGCTTTTCAACCTCTTCTTTGAGTCCATTCCCAAAGCTAGCACCATGACATTTTTTTAAGCTACACGTTCATTGTTCATAAAAAAATAGTGCCATTTTTTTCTTTACTTTGACGTAATCCGTGGCAATGTGCAATTTTGCAGACTCTTTTCTGCTTTTTGTTTGTGATCAAAAGGTGCTGGAACAGGAATCTAATTTTACAAAATAATTCCTTACAGTGTGGAAGTCCCTTTATAGGTAGAGGTGCAAACTAATAAGAAAAAGAACTAACAGAGATTTTCTTTTTGCCTCAGGAAAAATGATGTGGAATGGATTCTTTCATGCAAGCTGCTCTTCACTTTCAGTTGTCTTCCACAAGGACAAAAAAAAAAAAAAAACATTCCGCTGGGTGTCCTCTTGACACTTGCAAACCACAGATCTCTTTCATCTTCTTTTCTCCCTTCCCTTTTCTCTTTTGCTTAAGGATCCACCTGAATTGCATTCAGCCGAATTGTTAACTTTTTGTTCATCATTTGTGTTTGTGCCTTTTGTGTCAGTGACTGAAAGAGAGAGGGAGCGAAAGACCTCAGACAGGAAGAATGTGAAGGCATGTTTGTGTGCCGGAGGAGGGTGGATGGGTGGGGATGGGGGGGCGTTAGAAAAGGGGCAGGGGGTCAAGAAGTAGTGGATGAGAGCAGGGGGAGGGATTGATGGGCTCGGACAGGGCAGGGGAGGTCAAAGTGGACTGCCACAGAAATGACGTCAGAGACAAAGCTATAATCCCCTAGTCTTTTTTTCTCCCTCCAAACTCTTGTCTGTGCAAAGGGCTGGCAGCGGGCTCATTTGTGGTTGACATAGTTGTCCGTGGCGAGCAAGACGGGAGGCAGTTTGCTAGGCAGGCTGATCAGGGGCCTGTGGAAGATTGCTTGCTCCTGGGCTTTGATCTTCTCCGCCTGCCTCCGAAACTTTTTGGCCCTCAGGATGGCGGGGACACCCCTCCGGAGCCGCTGGGCCGCCTTCCTCTGCCACACCTCGTATTTGGAATACTTCACGGTCACATGCTGCTTCCTTGGGACTTCCTATTGTGGCGTGCAGGCGAAAATAGAGGAAAAAGGGAAAAGAGGGAGTCAGTTCATTAGGGGTGATAAGATACTGTGCAATGCTTATTACAATGGAGGAAAGCTTTGTTTATTTTGTGAAAACATTCAGTCATTGTTGGGCCAGTCAAATGGAAATCAAATGTCATTCTTATAGCACAGAGCGTCATAACAGACTCGGCTTGCCTCCGACTGGTCCTTGTTTTGGTTCCCTTGACTGAGAGAAGCTGTCAACAAGTGCTTAGTTCAGCCTCTTTAACATACTGTCAAAGGGAAGGGCGGTCACTTGCCTCATATACATATGACGAGCACGTCGTTGTTCACCCAACGACCCGCTGAACTGACTAACCTCTGCAGCCTCCCGAATGAAACAACATATAAAGACATTGTCATTTCAAAACCTCCATTCTTACACAGCAAACTCTTTTAAACAGTGTTAAGTGTTGTGTTGAGCTCCACAGATTGAGAAAAAGTGGGAGTGGTAACAGCGAAGCTAGAATTTATGCGTGAGTAGCCAGTGCTCCATCTGAATGGCTTGTTTTGGTCCTGCCACTTGAAGAGTGTTTATCCCCCTTCATTCACTCCAGGCCTGCTCAATAGCCTAAGAACAGCTGGCCCTTGGAGCAGGCTGTACCCATCAAGTCTCCCTGCCCAGACGAACCAGGGACATGTCCCAACTAATTCCCTAGCAGCCTCTTTTTTGCATTTCAGACAGAGGGTCCATTACTTTCCCCCTGACATTTGCAATATTTATTTATTTTTTGTTTTTGTTTACATCACTAGGAATCTCTCGCCACTGAAACTGATTTTCTAACAAGCCAAACCAGAAACATTATAAACATCTTTTCTTGTCTATGGGAAGGTTGGAGGGATTTTAAGAGGCCTGGAACACAGCCACAGCTCAGTCTTGTGACCACAGTGAAAGGACCCGAAACACTTTGACGATTCCCTGTATGTTTGTGGCATATTTCAAAACAACTCCACTGGCCAGGTCAGGTGTTTTTGACTGCACAGATCAAAATGCATGCCAGTTTCGCAGAGCTTGCTGTTCCGTGACTAATAATCACACACTCAGAACACACTGTTTTGTTACGGACCAGCAGTCCCCAGCATCTCACAGACTTTCTCTCTCACTCACTCACACACACACACACACACTCAAGTCTGTGACTATGACTCTGCCTTTTCCTGAATATAATGTCCTGTGACTGTCTTGATGTTTTCCATGATGGTCAGCACTTTGCATGGAAGGTAACTGCTTACGATTAACCATTTAACAAGATAAACCGGTCTTTCGTGTGGGTTTTAGTCTGTACTCAGTGTCAGGACATAGGGGTGACGCGCAGAGGTGAATGGAGGTGCAGGAGATGGGAGGACAGATAGAGATGGGGACTGGCTATTTCCCATACTGGTGTGTTGTTGTTGATGAGACGAACCTGTTTTAGTGGTACGGGTATGACCTGTAGAGAGGTGGCCGACACGTCCCTTTCGGACTTGGCGGGTTTGGCACAGTACTGCTCCAGCAGGTTGAGGTCACAGCTACGGAAACAACACTCCTCTACTATCCCACGGTTCTGGGTGCGCCGGTTGGTACCCCTGCTGGTGGGCCTACCTGAGGAGAAACACAGTGAGGGATGAAGAAAGGCGATGAGGAGGGTGAGGGCAAGGCCTGAGGTTCTAATGCAGAGAACACAACACTGGCATCAGAAATGAATCTAGGTTGTTTTTGCAGGATTACTTTGACAATCATAGCTGTCCATGGAGCAAAGAGGATAAAAGGAAATCTATGACCAACTGCAATAAATCTTTTTGTTTGTAGAGGATAATCTGATTAGGGCTATCTGGAAGTCCTTTAATGAGTGAATACACGAGTAAACACCCTGCGCTGTAGACACCAAGAGAGTGATGGAGACAGACAGCTGAGCTCTCAGACAGACCTTTGGGTGAGCAAATACATAAAATGGAAACTCTTCTGTGACCTTGTCCTTTGTCAAGTCAGCAGAGATAAAGAGGATGAGGAGGGAGAGGAGGGGCAGAGAGGTAGAGAAAACAGGAGGCAAGGGATCAGTGCAGAGAGAGGGTGTGTGAGGGTCAAAACAGAGGAAAAGAATGCAAAACAAGAGGAAGAGAGTAAAGACAGCATAGAAAAAGGTACAGAAGAATCAGGTGAGGGGGTGGAGGGTTAGCATGTTGCACAGGGGAACACTATCCACAATCAATAAAGGCCTTGTTTGAAGTCCTGCGCCCCACACAATGTTGGAGAAATCTCATGAGAGACAAGGCTAGATTTGATTGCAGGAAGAGGAACATGAGAGAAAAAGAGAGGGTGATCCAGGGGGGGGATGAGAAGGCAAAAAGGAGGAGGAGGGAGCATATCTATGTTGGCCCAAATTGGATAATGATCTCTCTGATTGAAGAAAAGCTTCTGTGGCAAGCAGCACACAAAGAAACAGCCTGTCTGTCAAAGGTGAAAACGGTGGGTGGGACATAGCTAATACCTTTTCTGCTTCAGAGACCGATATCTGAGGAAAGTTATGTTGGTCGCAAACACTGCAGACTGTGCAAACAGAAGCTTATCCATTTGAGGATTAACAGCTACCACAATGCTTTCCCATAATGCTTTACAGCTACTCCCATCATCACCACAATGGAAGCAATGATCAGAATTGATGTTAATGATCTTTCCTCTTAACCTGACATCAAAAACAGCTCCCCTTTCCGCCCCCTCCGACTCATCAGTGTGGTCGCCTGGCCTGGGAACCCTGGTGCTGAGGTGACTGGTATGCCTCTTGGGGTGCTATTACTTTACTGGTAAACAAGCGGCCCATTGTGTCGCGCTGAGTCGTGTGTGCCTTCACAGCTCGCCGGCCTTTCATATGCAATGAGAGGTACAGTATGGGCTAGAATGCGCACACTCAGCAGAGCCGCCTGGACGAGGTCTTGAGACACGCAGCTGGCTATAATCTCCCTCTCTCTCTCTCTCTCTCTCTCTCTCCCTCTCTCGCTCTCATTCTTTCTGTCTCTCAGTCAGTGTGTGTGTGCGTGTGGGAGTGCGTGAGAAAGAAAAATACCAAACACGCATACCACACGGCCACAGACGGAGCGTTAGTCTCAGCTATCCAAACAGATGTGTGCGAATGAACAGCAGAGACAACAATAAAATGCAGCTCATTGTGAGAACTTGAAATGCTTTGGAACCTACTGAAATAGAAGCCTCTGTCTTCACAGACGAACTGCAGCGCATCCACCAGCTCTCCCCCACACAGCGTCTCTGCCGAGGCCATTTCCACAACGTAGAGCGTCAGGGCCAGTGCAAACAGCAGCGCACGACTGGACGAAGACATCTTCTTGACCTGCAGACAAACACACACATTGCTGAATGAAGCATCGAGTCAACAAATGCAGCCACACATTTCAGCAGTGATGACATAGAATATTCTCTAAAGCCTCTCCGATGACAGCCAGATGTTGCCTTTCAGTGTGATATACGAGGATCCACTCTTTACGCACACGCATTTTGCACGCTTGTACAAGATGTACGGCTTCCAGTGTTAGATGCTGCTCTGTGTGTTGACCTACTAATTCACGAAAGCCCATTGCGTGAGACAAATGATGCCAAATGTGCAGTTTTACCCCCGTGAATGTTATCAGCCGCTGTCACTATGTCGCACCTGAGATAAGTGCTTATTCTGGAGGAAAATGTAGACAGTATCTCTGGTTTTCACCCTCTTACACAACTCTCCAAAAGTTGCAAGACCGGCTGCTCGATAGTTAACTATCAGAAAAGCCAGACTCAGCATATATTTTCCCCTTGCTCACCCTGTAGTGAGCTCACTGACCCTCAGACCTACCGCCCCCTATCTGCCGGCAAAAAGACCAGCTGTTTGCTCCGAGTCCTGCGAACGGCGCACCATCCAGACAAGAGAAGAATAGAATACCTCGTAACTCTTTTTTTTTCCTTCAGTCCTTTCAGGTAACCTGTTGCACAAATGGCTCAAAGCTTCAGGCGCTCCCCACGTAATGTATGCATCTTGAACTTTCTCTGTTGCATGCACATTAAAAGATGTCAGGCAGCTCATATTGCACAAAAAATGATGCGCGCAATGCATCCGCTCAACCCGAAGCGATTTTCTCAATAATAAAGCCAAGAAAATATCGTTATAAAACTGCCAGAGGTCTTTCAACACCCGCACAGCACGACCGAAGAGTATAAAACTATTTGTTCCCGCTGGTTACCTTCATTCTGCTGTTCTCCGTTCTCCGGCAGGTGTGGCAAAGTGAGTGGTGGCCGTGTCTTTGCTGGGTCTCCATGTCAGATGGCAGTAGTTAAAACGATGGGGGGTTATTTGGTTGCAGGATTGCAGGTGAGTTAGTTTCCCAGTTGGTGAGGCTATAGAGATGATGTGTGAGAGGCTGTCCCAAAGACCAGGCGACAGGCAAAACTTCTCAGGGAGAACTATTATATACCCAAACACGCCCCTTACACCCACCCCCTCGCTCCTCCTCTTCATGGCTGGTAAAAAAAAAAAAATGCTCCAGAGACGTTTTATGGAAAAGTGCTTAAAGGGAGAAAAAGCAAGAAGAGAAAGAGAGGGAGAGAGTGAGAGTCACAAAATATGGAACAATTCCATAGGCATTTTCCACGTTTACGCACTGTAACCTACAATCACAATGTTTACACACAGGACGCAGACTGAACAAGAATAGACGTAATTCCTCAGACTCCAAGAAAAATGTCAATGTCTTCGCCCTGCTGTAATTAAGATTAACATTCAGTGTGGAACCAGTGTGGCCAAGGTCTGCGGCTTCCCTCTGGCTCAGGTGCAGAAGTAGTCACATGGGGTCAAATGTGTTTGACAATGAAGTGAATGTTGATCTCTGAAGTTGTTCCATACCTGCCAACAGCTAGGTTTTAAACTACGGGAGATTTTTTTGGGGGTGGGGTGGGGCTGGGGGGGGGTAGTTGTGGATATTAAATAAATAAGTAAATAAATAAACAAATAACCAGATTTATTTATATTTACATTACATCCATTTGTCACATAAACACTACGGTACAAAACACATATCAATTTATATTAACAATTATTATAAATGGAAACTGTTCAGTCCAACTCTGCTCAAATTTGCAGGTGTATTTGGATTTTTTTTTAGGAGGAACGCCGTCCTGTCCTGACATTTTGACATTTTGGCAACAGCTAAGTTACCTGGCCCGCCTGCCTGCGCAGAAAGCAGCTGCGCACACGCCCCTTGAATCGTTTTGTGGGTTGCCAGGATGCGGTGACAGATGGGTTGAAATTGTATGTAGCGTGTGGATTGTGTGCGTACATTGTGTTTCATAGACGATCTGGCAACTTGGGTAACGCCAGACAAAACTTAGGTATCCGTGTATGACGATTATACATAATAAAGTTTGAGGGCCGTGCAAATTACGGGAGTTTCCCGGGAGAAACAACGAGATGGGAGGACGCTGGGAGATGGCTTTGAAATACGGGAGTGTTCGCAGGTCTGAACGGTTGTCATACCTGAGCATATACCGGGGTTGATACAGAGGAGGAGACTGATGCAGCAGCACTGACTGTCATTGACTGACTGATGCAGAAATATGTGCTGTCAGAGCTTCGGGTCACTGTGAATGCAGCATCATATGAGGAAGAGGAAGGAGGGAGGGATAAAGTGATGAAGAAAATGCGCAACACGACATTTGGCTATTTGGTACTAACTAAAAAAAAACAAAAACTGATCAATCATTCACACATTGTGGATGACATATACCAAAGACACTTTGTCCTGTCAAAAATCCAGCTGTTAAACCTCATCCAGATGTTGCATGGGCTGTTTTACAATACACAACAATAGTTGCATACAACGAGCTGGAAAATGGGATTTTACATATAAGCAAGTAGCTATATTCACTTTTTCCCCTTTTATAACACTGCGTGAAGGTTCCCTTATATAAGTGTGGCTCCTGCAGAAGGTAAGGATGTGAACATGTTCTCAGACTGACACCTAGTGGTCCTCGACCGAAACTCCGTTTGTTTGTTCGGCAGCTTTCACAGGTTCGAGAGCTGCTGTTGTTTGAGCTGGATTGCTGATCATGACCTATACCTGACCAGCAGGAGCTCTGCCCGGGCAAACACTCAGAGGTTTGTCCTTTCAGATTTGACTAAACAATGGTTCAAGACACAGTTACATACTTTTCTTTATGGTCCATAATAATATGTACATCTAGCCTACAATAATATCTATTGCTCTATTAATTTAAGTTTAATTAATCCTGATTGTTTTTGTGATGCTAATAAATATTATATCTGATTACAATGTATTTATAAAGCTTTTTATTCTCTATCTATTCCTCCATGAGTTAATTTTGTCTAATATTTTATATTAGGTTGTTTTTTAACATATAATAATATTATAAAACAGGCCATTGTGGTTGAAGGCAGGAGGAGCAATAAGCAGATTTATTCCTTTAACAGGCTCAATAAGAATCTGCTGTGGTTTTATTGTAAAATCAGGCAGGTATGAGCTACTGGACAGCTCCCTCTTGTGGTAGACAAATATAAACAGATATATATATCCAGGCATCTTAAATGAAGATCCATATGATTAAGTGATTTCTGTCTGCTCATGCATGAGCTAAATAGATAAAAAATATATACAATAAAACATATTTTTCACAGGTTGTAATAAAAGCTTGATAGTAAACATGACAGCAAAATGTTCATTTGTGATTCTTTATTGTTTGACATATTCTTTGTACTGAAGCAGTAATTACATGGAAAGTTTTTACATTTTTTTTTTATTATGCATTTACACTGCAAGACAAAAACAGCATTAAACCAAATAAATCAGCAGATTTATAGGTGAGACCCAAATACCAAATTCACATATGTGGAAAATAAAGCCTTTAACACAACAAAGATATTTTTTTCTCAATAAAATAAATACGATTTAAATATACACTTTAATCTGCATTATACATTTATGTTTCTTTGATTTCAAAATAACTATACCGTACCCATTCACTTATCTTTTAATACATTCATTATCACAGTTCCCTTTGATTTTGGTTCCCATTTTGTCATATTTTTTTTAGACAACACAGTTTTTTTCTTTAAAAGCATGAATGGCCCAGTTGATAAAACCCCCATCATTTCACAAATGGATCCACACCCAGCGAGGCGTCAAACATCTTTGGAAACTTCGCCTTCACTGTGTATTGAGGTTTTAATGGTTGCAACCTTGTCGGCCAGCCACAACAAGCGACGACTCATCATAAACAACTTCATACAGGAGGTACAGCACAGAAAGATGAACACACTGGTCTCGTCACACATCAGACGTTTGCGGAGCGCGGCGGAAAGGAAGCAAACAACAGCAGGAGGGTCACAGACTGGACATGGGTGTTATCATGACAGAACACTGAGGGCGTCTGCCAGCACCTTAAGCTCATCCTTCACACCCTCAAGGCCTCTTTGGACCTTCAGTGGGTTGTCCAGGACTTCGACACTGCTGGTGTATGGGTCGAACCTCACCGAAAATGGACGCTTGATACTGGCCATGTATGTCCTGCTCAAAGATTAAGATGTAAAGAGGTCAGAAAACAGAAAAACAAGACCTAAAGAACTCAAAGGTGAGGTTATCTTAGAGCTCTTCATAAAGCTGCCCCGTCGTAGAATTGTAAACCCAATATTTCACTTGGCCAGAGGAAACTTCCCTTTAACTGACTAGAAAAAAAGTTTAAGTTTCCCCCAGTTGTAGTTTGACCTGAAATGCTGTATATGCATATAAACTTAATAGAAACTGGACTATCCTGCTTGTATCAGCACCACATAAGAATGTATAATGGTACTTTATTTCATATTTGCTATGCTTTTACAAACGTTCCCATGCTGATATTTTCACATCTAGTGTGGCAGAGATGCCATGTGCTATATTCTACTTGAGACCAAATACTGTCAAAACACTCACTAAAGCTACTTGTTTTGCAGGGCGTGCAACATTTGATGTTTTTGCCAAATAAAACTACAGCGTTTTGCCTTGGTAAGAAAGACTACATTAGTAACAGCTGTCTTCTGGCTGCTATGGTTGACCTACAAAAGTTTGTGGCCTCAGGGGTTGGCTGGCTGTTTTCTGACCTTGTCCTTACTTAACCTCGCTATCTTTTTATTTTTTTCCGTCTTCTCTCTCTGTACATTCTTGTGTGTATTTGCATGTTGTGTGAGTCCAGAAAAAACAAAACACATGTAGCGCAGTACCTGAATTTCTCCTTGGCATCAGAGAAACTCTCAGAAACAAAGTAGACAGGCTGGTATGTCTGGTCTTGATAGGGCTGCACTGCTGCTTCCTCTGGATCGAACTCCCTCGTCTCTGGTTCATCGGACAGAGAGTGCTGGGTTAAAGCGAAACAAAAAGATGGAGAATCAGGTGACGGTGGCTGTGATTATTCCACCGTTTTGTTTTGTTTTTTGTTAAATTCTGGGAAAGATTATTAGACATTAAGCAGAGGAAACATGCTGGAACGCACCACAAGCTCTCCATAAGAGGAGAGCAGGCCAGCGCCATAAGCCTTCACCTCACCATTCTGTTTACACAAGCCGTACTCGACGGTGAACCAGTACAGCTGGCAGGAGAAACATAAAGAGAGTGACTGACAAAAGGAAGGATAGCGGTGTGGACATTTAATTAAGTATTTTTATTTCACATTTTACATAAGCACTGGTGGCCTTACTGTGGACAGTTTCTCAATATCTTCCTCTGAAGCCCCCAGTGATGCCAAACCGAGGTTCTGCAGAAGATAATCCATTATTAAAACATAGTAGTGCGGCATGGGAAATAATCTGTGAGACCTGAATTCAATTTCACTGATCTCCCCCTCACCTGTGAAAACTGGGCAAAAGTGCGGTCAGCCAGCATTGGGACGTGGCCCAAAAGTTCATGGACACAGTCACTGAAGAGAAAGAGAGAATTAACTGTGACCATATCTGATCCAAACTGAAAAAAACCTACACAGATAGATTTAACTGAATACAGATTTTGGGATCAGAAACTGGCAATTTACATTGGTTGCATTACAAAACAATGGTTACGGAGTGAAAAATAACTCTGTGCCCAGTGTGAAACTGGAGAATTGAAGACAGAAGTTCATTTTCTTACAGATGTGACACAAAATGTGAAAAAAAAAGAACTAAATGAAAAAAAGGAAATTTCCCTCTAATTCGCCGCCAAATACAGACTTTCCTTTCTTTTCTCAAGAAGAGAACTTATTTAAACTTCTTTATGAAACAGTTTGTGTATCAGAACTGGGAGAAAAATATAACCACTTGTATAAAGGACCATTATAATTAACTTTTACAGTAGAGATGGGACCAACAATTATTGAGTTATTTGTTATGTATCTATTTGCAGTCCCTGTCCCTTGTTAGGCTTTTAAATTACTTTTATTTTGGGTTAATCTGTTGATGATACTTAATCATCCTATATATAAAATGTAAAAAAAAAAATGTCGATTGCAACATCCCTGAGACCAAGGCGACATCTTCAAATATCTTGTTTTGTTCAAGTCTAAAACCCACAGATATTTGTGTTAATATGATTTTTAAAAAAAAGAAAAGAAAAGAGGAAAGCAGCAAATCCTCACATTGGTGAAACTGGAGCCAGACAATGATTGAAGGTTGTGCTTGAACAAAGTGACTGAAATGATGAATCAATTATCAAACTAGCTGCCAAATAATTTTCTGTTTATTGACTAATTGTTTTAATTCTACTTTATACATAGCAATAAGTAGATTATTTCTCACTTAATCGATGTTTGTTATCAGTTGTTTTATTCTATGCACTTTATATTTTAACTTTTTTGTACATTCATGTATCGTGTGCTCTCTCTTTGTTGATTTGCTTTGTCAACATGTTCAAAATAACATGCCAAAATAGTTTCACACCCCAGATGAAAGAATGGGAGGCTTATGGAGGTTTACTCAACATTATCGTAGATACATTGATATATTTTTGATGGCAAAGGTCAAAATGTGTGGCAGGATTTGATGGGAGAAGCACAGCAAGAGGAGTCGCAGGTGTACTCACGGCTCTGGGGAATGCATAGGAGAGGAGGAGTGTCGGATGTACTGGGTGCACTGGAACACCCGGAATGCCAAACTGGCAAGGAAATCTCTAGCTGAGAGCAGACCTGCCACAGGACGCAGCTGGAAACCTGTACGCTCTGTGTGTGTGTGTGTGTGTGTGTGTTCAGAGAGACATAGAGACATGAGAGAGACATAGATAGGTTGATTAACAGTGTATCCCCTAAACATCAGCTCTGCTGTGTGTGTTTACATGTCATTTCTTTTTTTTTTATCCCGTCCTTACCTTTGAGGAAGTGGGACACTTCTTCCAACTGGGGAATGTTGTTTGGATTGTACCCACAATGCCTTTCCAGCAGACGGAGGGCCTCAAGATATTCAGTGCAGGCATGGGTGGAATACAGGTCCCTCAGGGTTGAGTAGACTTCCCTCCTATTTAGAGATATAAATGCATAAAAAATCTGATCTCTTTTTTTCATATAAAATCTTTCTTGTTTCCTTCTTGAACATAAAAAAGGATGGAAACCTCTGATTGAGGTATTGTGCTACAATGATTATAAAATCCACTGTATCCACTCTCTACTTATACATTTAATCAGTTCTCTTCAAATTCAGCTTCCTCTGTTTTATCTTATTCTTTTTAAATCCTATTTATGTCTTTTTATATTGCTGTATGCTTATTTTATATTTTCATAAATACACCCACAAATCTATAACCACATGGACTCTTTAGTAACTGGTAATTGATGGAATCGTACATCTTTAGAGATTTTTTTGGGCGCAAATTGTCCAACCAAAATGAATGATACAGGTGAAACTGCGCTGACTTGCAAACTATTCCTGTCAATCTCACTGATAAATTTTGCGCTCAGACAAGCTCAAGCTGCCACACATAGACTGCTTTGATAGCGCCCTCCATCTGTAACTAAATACCCATGAAACTGTATGAAACGGACTCAGTGAGCAGTGAATGGACGCAATGATGTTCTGATATGGAAACAGCAGGAAGGTGAAGACAATTTCTTTATAGTGTAAATATTGATTTCATGCCTGGTAGTGTAGGTCTTCAGCCTTCACGTGCACATTATATTCACAGAATTGAACATGAGCATGCAGCAGCTCTTACCATGTGCTAATCTCCTCCTCTGTATATTCCACTCTGGGAATCGACTCCCCACTGTGGACAGAAACATGTACAATCGTATTAGGAATAAAGTTTAGTCTGTTTTTTGATATTTTTCTTATGGATGTTTGTGTAGTATTCAGACAATCTGCTGTATCTCACTGTCTGTATCTGAAGGCAATGTCTCCAATCATTTTCCTCCTCTGTCTGTAGGCAGGGTCTGTGTAGCCCTGTTTAAATCAAATATATCAAACACTGATCACATTTTCTGTGTCATGACATATTGGTCCAACAATAACTAGCCTAGTAATGAAAGTCTTTACTTACAGGATGGTCTTGATCTAAGTCTGGATCAAATTTTGTGACCAGATGATGACATTTGTCCAAGTCTGCTATTTTCTTTGGGAACCAATGAACTAGTAGAGAAAAGAGAGAAAGTTCAGTTGGGCTGCTTAAATGATTACTTCTGCAAAATATTGAATATGTGAAGGGCATTACATTTGACTTCTTTGGTAGTTTTAACATCTTCTGCGTTTCTTTTGATGGAGCTGATAAGAGTACTGACGTCTGAGAGGTGCACCTCACAGCGAACAAAGTACTCCAGGCCCTCCAGGCTGTCCTTGGACTTCTGGCATGGTCGCGTCTCCAAATGGTGAATCTTAGCTTCAAATGTCTGGAATACAATTAACACACTGTAACTCCTGCTACTGAATGCTATTCAAAAGCTGACGAAGGGCATGTGCATTTGTATTTGCTGTGGTGTATTCTGGAGGCACACTACTTATACAAGTTCTTCATTTTTGACAAAAGCAAGGTCATATAAACATTTAAACTATCTGTGAAAAGTAAGCATAACATGAGTTTAGGGCAGGAAACAGTCCGCTGGTCTATGGCTGATTGGTTTGTCGAAGGATTTAATCTGTATTCTGGCAAATTGATAACCTCAAGCTAACTGCTTCTGTTTAGTTTAGATTTTTACGATTTTAACGCAAGATTCAACACAAACATATTGTTATAACACATGAACAGTAGGACTGATAATCAATTTATCTGATCTCACAAATAATTGCCAACAGGTGATACTACATTTTTTGCATTCTGACTAATAGACTCCATATTGACCATGTTGCCACCCCAGTTAAATTGGATTGAGTTTTGAAATAATAATCTTCCATTGATAATCAGGATTTTACTGTCCAGTAAATAAAATGCACTTTCCCATATCCGTTCACGAATGACATAACATATTATATGTACAGTATATAATACACTTAAAAAACTGTTTTGGCAGAATTTTGCTTTCAAATACACAGACAGGCTATAATTCATTGTAGCCTAAATATATATGAATAATTCCTGAAAACTTTCTTTGCGGTTATCTTGTGATACCTCGAAAACTTTAAGGGTCCGCGACAGCACAGGTGTCTTGGAGTTCCTTAAAGTGAAGAAGAGGTTGAGAAGCGCTTTTCCATCGTCCTCCTCAAATACAATCTGTTCACTGGCCTCTGCAGCCTCTGCCGCTGCAGCGGCGGCTTCTCTCTCCTTCCGCGCGTCCTCGATCAAGCTTTGCCGTCTACCGACGAATCTTGGAGACTATTTCAAAAGAGGAGTTCAAGTCATGCGTACCGCAAATGCTTCGATTGAACCCACTGACAGAACACACAAACAAGGCGAGGTAACTGCTGAGCTTATCTTACCTTTTGAGCATCACTTTGGATATTTGATGGGAGCGCTTTACATCTCCAAAAGCGCATTAGAACAGCAATGCAGTCAAGGTATACCTACGGCATAGCTAAGACTGAGTAGGAAATATTGCTGCCACATCACACGTTAGCATACATGCTTTTTCCCTCTATAAGGATATGATGTGGTGCGCATTGGGCACCGCTGCTGCGTAATGGGCACCTCGCCAAGCTATCTGCGCGCAATACAAGAGCTGTTAGTGTTAGTGAACATCATTTAAAATATGTCACTAACACAATCATGGGCTACTGATTATAACTGAAACAGTCTAAAACACATAAAAGTAGCTGATGTAAAGTGACTCTTGATATTTCTTACCGTTATGGAGTCAGACCTCTCCAGCTCGGATGCTGCTCTGCGGATGCTCTTTGTGGAGGACGTGGAGCTGCTTGAAAGGGGCATCTTTAGGTGCAGAAGTCTTCTTTTTTTTGTATCTTCTTGCGTGTCAAAGAGTGACTGAAGTGACAGTGTAGTAGTGGCGCTCTTTAGACCTCTCAGACTGTGCTGTGCGCCCACAGCAGGTTCCACAGGTTCCCCTTTTTATGGGGTCATTTGTTTGCAGTTTCTGACGTCAAGCACGCTAATCCCGCTCTAATCAATCAACACACACATCTCCAACTTGCAGCCTACACAGTATTGGACTTTTTATAAAGTACACACGGAGAGAATTAGATTTTGAAACAGCATTTTCCTGTTTGGCACATTCTCAGTGATCTTCAAAAAATGCAAAGGGTGTTGAATTTTTAACATTTGCAATAAACAATATCTAATATATTCAAAGGCATTAGTTATCATTTAATTGTTTAATATATTTTAATAGAAAACTAAGTAACCTACCTAAGTAAAGTATCATGGTCTGGTCCATGATACTTTTCTGATCTGTCTAAATCTCAATAAAAAGCTATTTTGGAGTTTTGTTATTTGTTTTCTTAATTAATGTTCATTTGATTTATATTTACATCATAAGTAAGGTGAACCTATGTGGTTTCAACTAACATTTGGAGACACTGTAGTCATCTTTAGACAATAATCAAAGCCCTGACCTCAGGGTTTTACATAAAGGTTAGACCAGAAAAAAGTCAACTGTGGAAAATTAAGTCACTTTATCAGGTCAATCCAATCTCCACAGCTCCTCACAAATTAGATTTGATTGTGGACAAAAACACACATACACAGACAACAGAGTAAGAGAGAACAACGCGTTTTCCTCGTTGGGTCTGTGTCTTACCTCAGCAACAACCACATCAAGTGAATTTGTACCGCTTTTGGCTGAGGACTTTGGTGGTTAACATGATTGTGAAGTGATGTATGGTGCCCACAGGCGAGCAGAGGTAAAAGGATTATCTGTGGACCCTTTGGCCACATGCTGCCACAGTAGCAACCTTGCAAAGGTGCAGAGAAGGCAAATGGACCCCAGTGTGACTCTTCCCCCAATCTGAACAAATAGGCATAAAATGCTAAAGAGCACTTTTGTAGCCCCGGGCACAGACAACGGCAGTCTCTTCTTTTATTGGGGGACGACAGAGTGAGTATGAAAAAAAGAAAGATAAAGCAAACAGACAATAAGATACAAATCACCTTTCCACCTTGTTTAAGCCTATTTTCTGCATTGGGAGATGCATAAATTGGTATATCTTTAGAAATGAAGCTGTGTTGTTTTTTTTCTTTATCTTGACCTTTTTTGAAAGTGGTATGGCATAAAAGACTAAGCAACAGGCAGCAGCTTGACATTTATTCTGAGTGAGGAACAATTATCCATTTTATGTTTTGTTGCGTCTTTGCCTTTCAAGTGTTTGGTTTTTTTTAATTGCACAAATTATGCCTCCGGGTGATGTATGATAAAATACAGAAAAATTCAGATTACTTCCTGCCATAATAATTCACAAGTTATTGAGGTACCCCAAATAGCCAGATAATATTTGACATTCAAAAGTACTGTACCATTCAAAGTATACATAAACCAAATAATAAATATATCAAACAATTGCATTCCAAACCACAAGAGACTTAATGATTGTACAGCAGCCCAGGTTTGTTCAAGTTCAACGAGATTTAGTTGTCTGAGGAAAGACAGTGGAGCTACAGGCTGAATCAAGATAAACTGGTATCTCCCCTTCTCCTCCCTCTAAATGTCTGCTTTCCTGTGTCAGCCCAGTTTATCACAACAATAGCCTATTACTGGTTGAAATCGCCCAGAGAGAAAGCTTTCCCGATCTTCCCTGCCCTTAACTTTATTTGCTATCCATCCTGACTCAAACATTCATACTAGCAGCCTAGTATTTCCAACCCATAGTCAAGTGTTGAACCGTATACAAATGCAGGACGATAAAACATGCAAAATAATTCTAAGAAAGTTTTCAAATGTCTAGTTTATGCTTTGTCCTTTGCCCTCATAGTGTAAATACTGAAGTGGTGCCTCCACTGCGGTTGACAGCTTTTATCTCTTGAAAGCATGTTAATCACCTGTTAAACAAGACCTTTAAAATTAAACACATTTTAAAGGTCTTGTTTATATATATATATATATATGTATATATATATATAAATATATATATATATATATATATATATATATATATATATATATATATATATATGTGTGTGTGTGTGTGTGTGTGTATATATATATATATATATATATATATATATATATATATATATATATATATATATAAAGCAAATATGTGTAATGGTAGCATCCTGAGCTTAGACAGAGTTGCCAAACACTGTACAGTAGGCTCATTGTTACTTTATACATATTTGCTTTGTTTAATTTTAAAGGTTTTGTTTAACAGGTGATTAACTAATTTAAACTAAAGAGTAAACTAAACTAATTTCACTAAGAGATAAAAGCTGTCAACCGCAGTGGAGGCACCACTTCAGTATTTACACTATGAGGGCAAAGGACAAAGCATAAACTAGACATTTGAAAACTTTCTTAGAATTATTTTGCATGATACATATATTAAACACATTCTAAACTTGTCATTAAGGTAGGCTGATGGCAAGAAAAACAATTTTAGTTTAGGGCCGCTAGATGGTCAGGTGTGGCCACGCCTAATTTAACATATCATTTATACACATATCACTGTGACAAATATATGTTTAATGTATATACATGTAAATTACAATTTGTCAAATTATGTTATCTAAAATTAAGGCCTTACACCTTCTTCAATATAATGAAATATAATGTTTCAGCTTACATCTTAAATTAAGTTCTGACAGTGTCAGAAGTGTTGAGGTTTTTTTTTTTTTTTTTTTGTCATGCAGACTGGTTCAGACTTGGCTTTTTTAAATCAAATGTGGGCTCCACCATTAAGTTATCTCATTTTCATTTTGGAGTTTTTGAAAACTGATTGGAATGAAATTAAAGCAACATTATATTAGCCTCATCCGAAATTAACATTTTATATTGTGAATTTACAGTAACACCACTGAATTAAAGGACCTGTCATTCAAATTTCAAAGTGTCTAATCTGTGCTCATGAGAGAGATTTGGAAATTGGGGAAGTGTATTACCTAAATATAAATTTTAAGGTTTCTCCTACAGGACTCTTGGTGTGGTGTACAGTAGCTCAGCTACAGAGGGGTAACAAAGCCCTTTTTCTCCGTGTGTAGTTAGGCTGACTCATCGTCACCACTGAGTCGACCCCCATCATTGCTCATACCAGGCATCGAGGCTACCTTTTGTTAGAAATGTTGCACTTGAAGAGGCGATATCTCTCTGCCATTCATCCCTATGTGTTTATCCAATTCTATCTTCTTTTCTGGAAGTGTCGGACGTGTCCACAAATGACACCAGAATGATAATTATTACAATTATGTATTGATTCAGTAGCAGCATTGTGGCATTGTGAGTGTCAGCTTTTCCCTGCATAATTGTGGGACTTCAAACGGGCTAATTGCAGCTAACGAGACCAGCTGGGCCATTATTCATCATCCTCCACATTTCTTTTCTCTCCCTCGCTGCTGAACAATGCTGGTCACCTTTGTGGGGATCATTAGACTCATCCAGCTGATGAAGAGAATTGGAAACACAAAATAACTGTTCTATTAATCGCAATAATGTTGGGTAAACAGCCTCAAAACAAGCATATCAGCTTGTAGTGCGCGTTGCATGACTAGCCGTACCCTCTTGGATTTGTGTGTGTGCGTGTTTGTACATGTGTAGACACATGCATAAATGTGGATTGTGGATATTCTGTCTGCATGTTAGTGAATGCTCTTACATTTTAGATTTGCTCCACACAGCAACCTGTAACTGCATCAAGATGTTTGTCATGACATTATTTGATATCTAAACATTATTGATAAACTGAAATTCAGAGATTCACACTGAGGGAAGAGAGACTTTGCATCTGTGATTCTTGAGCCACCCATCTGACGTCTGATCAAGTATGATTGATTGTCTCTTATAATTAAGATCAAATTGTATCACGCTTGATTTGGATCACCCACAGATGCATCCATAGTAACACTGACAGAGTTGATATTGTATTTGCGTTCATTCTTGCAAGTCAGAAATGTGATTCCTAGTATATTTCCACAGTTGTCTATTAAAGCTTTCACATATTTCGCGACTTGTCATTCTTAATTTTTACTTAAATTCTGATTTCTGGTAAATGAAGAATATACAGACAGGTGACTAAGGGAAAAACTTTTTTTTTTTTTTAAAAAAAGGAGAAACACAACAAATTCAGATGCTTCCATACATGGCATGAGAGGTCACTGAATGGTTTTATTATTATGAAAATGATATGAATCATATGATATGGCCCTCATAGTCTTCAGATCTCATAAGCATAACAACGTGATCACATGTTAACTCAAAACCTCACGAAGAACTTAGAAACTCATCAGCATAACTTGATGTGTTTTAGGTATCTTTATTCCCTGTAAGTCTTGTGCTTTCATGAAATGATGCACAAATTATCACCTCTCTCTCTCTCTCTCTCTCTCTCTCTCTCTCTCTCTTTTTAACAGGGCATCTGAGCATCTGTGACTGGTGATAACTGTGATTGTTTTTGCATGTGTCAAAATACAGCTGCCAAGTGGAATGACTAATCACACAGAGTGCTCCTCCAATGCCTCTGTCTACATGCGTAATTTGACAGCGGTGGCATAAAGTGTTCCTGGGGTGGGCGAGCGGTTGGTGAGGGACTGATGCTCAATGGTCCATGTCAACTGCCGTCATCATACTGATGCCATGGTGGCCGCTAACTACAGCTGCGACTGTGACACAACAACCGCACACATTACCAGCAGGCTGGCGTGACCCCATCACAGTTCAGACTGTCACCACTAGGACCCGAAGTAGAGTCTTCCCATTCATACTAAATGAACACCCCATTCATTTGTTTAATTTTAGTCATCTGCGCTATTGGCATCAATTTTAGTTTGTTCTGAGTGTGTGCTTACACACATTCACACAATGTGCAAATGTAATTTAATGTGATCCCATTATGACTGAACAGAGCAAGTTGATTGAAATTTCTAAATCGGGTACAGTGTCTAAACATATAACAAATCGTTGCACATTTGCTCATTTAAAAAAGAAACAGCACGTTATGATAATAAAGAAACAAGGAGGTCTAAAAAATACAGCAGTTGTGAAATGAAATTAAAAGGGGATGATGTATTTAAAATTTCCCACCAGTTCATTGCAAGAGCAGGTAAAAGGAAGTAGTGGCTTTAATGTTTTAAGCGATTTGTTGATGCTTCATTATCAGTGCTTTAGGCAACATGTGCTGTGCCCCTCTCTTTCACTATTTGTTTCACGAGCAGCATGTGCTTTTCCGAAATGTCATATCTGATAAGTCTGATTGTGGTCCGGATGCATCCACATATCTACTGTGTGTCATGTCGGATTTGCCCAGCAGGATAATAATTCAGATGAGGAGTTATAAGTCATTCAACAATGATTTCCATCAATCACCGTAAGTAGTCTGAGAACTCACTGGTCACACATAGCACAAATAAGTTTATTTCTGGCTTAAGGGCTCCAAGGAATGATGGGGGAAAAAAAAGATATTCAATTATAAAAGTATTTTCATTTTTGCAGAACAGTGTCCTCTCCCATATGCATGCACACATTTGCACACAAACATACTGTATACAATGATTTGTTTAACGCTTGTAATTCATTATTTTAAAGCTACCACACACGCAGAGGAGACACTCTTACGACTCAGCACTTCTCATCTCTGACCTCCCTCCATGTCCAGAAACATAAACCTGTTCTTAGATAAGTAGTCTAAGCACCATGTTAAAGTCTTATCCAACCATTTGCCCTGTGTCGGGGTCACAGAAGCAGCATAATGACATTGTAATAGCAGCCATTCCCCCTCCAGCAGTGACACGCAGTTCTGTGGCTGGAGAGACTCCTAATTAGATTTACCTTTCCTTAATGGGCCCCTGTCATCCACCAGCCTGGAGGGCCAAGCTACAGCATGACGAAAATCAAGCAGCTGGAGCCTCAGATAAACCCCACCTGTGGTGTTAGTACTGCTTGTTCTGTCAGTCATATAACTGAACTAACTCTACTTGTTTAAACCATTAATATGTGTGCAAAAATCTTTAATTCCTGATCATAATCCTGTTTACATGATTAACCAGAGAGAGATGTGCATATTTCCTTTCAAGCATTTTTGAATCACCAACACCAAATTGAGGCAAAACAGTTACAATCATAATTCTGCTGTATTAGATCATTATTTGAAATTGACAAGTATTCAAAAGCAACGCAACAACACTTTTACCAGAAAAGTAAGGAAATGATGGTGCAACTCGTGTCGATGTTCATGATACAGGGACACGATCAGTGGGAATTAACTGTCTCAAGCATCCTGTGGATGTTCACTGATGTAAACAAGAGAGTGAACTGTCTGTAATTAAATATGTGAAGTGTGAGTGTGGTCAGTGCATCCCCAGCAGGATGTCACTATGTTCCACTATGCTGCAGTTTGATGACCATGAGATGTGGTTGAAAGCTCTGAAAACCGTAACTTTTAAGAACTTAGGCTGTATAAATGTTGTGTTTTCTCTAGAATTTTATTTAATATTGTAACATCTTAAATGTTTGTTTTTATAAAAGTACAAAGCACCCAAAGTCCTGAATAATATTTTTTTTTTTTTAAATCAAGTTTGCACTAGTTTGAGGCCTCAAATGACCCTAAAATGTTTCTATAACTGTGAGGTTACTGTTTGTTTTGTAGCCACTCAGCCAAATGTTTTTGCATTAGAAGCTGTTACTCATTAATACACACACCAAAAAGTTTTATTTGAGTTGATGTGCCAGATATAATTTAGTTCTTCTGAGAAGCACTGTCCTTCTGAAAAGTCGTTGCCATCTATGTGCTAAGAACTTGGGATAACCAGTTAATCAGACTCTTATATGACCCTTTTTTTTTTTTTCATTGAGAGGCAATTTTCTGGACTCTTCACAAATGTCCATCTAAAGTTTTACATCTTCCCTTGACTGTGTAATTGATAATTGATAAAGTCTTAATCAGTGCAGTCCTGGCTAAACTCGTTGTCTTTTAAAATCTGCGGCAGGAGAATTCTGTTGACATTCTGAGGAGAAAATCAAACTGAGTTCTCTCCATTTTGAGGTGTCTGTGTGCATCTGACGGTGGTTTAGTTAGCTGCGGGGTAAAGAAGCATGTGAATTTAAAGTACATTATCTTGTTCCTTCAAAATAATAACTCCAATATGTAAATCTTGTTAGCACAAGATAAAACAAAGTATAATCTATCAGGCACTTCAGGAACAACACTCCTGAATACATTTAGCAAAGAGGAAACCATAAAGGAAACTTACAACTAAAACATAACTGCTTTTTTGAAAAAAGAAATCAGCATATTTGCAGGCTAATCCCATTAATAATGAGTTTATAATAACATGGAAGTTAGCATGCCCTTCACAGAAAATCCTTAACTGTCAGAATTTGAATAAACCCTGTTTTGTTGTCAAAATTTTGATGCTGAAATTATAGGAGGGACAAACTATCCCTGGTCTTTTACATTTTGTCTACACACAAAGTCTGTCACTGTGTGTGTGTGTGTGTGTGTGTGTGTGTGTGTGATGGTAGGTGTTATAGTTTGTTTTTGTTGGCGGCTAAAAGATTTAGCTGTCGTTGCAGGATCAGACTGACAGAGACTGCAGGGGACAACAAATAGATAAAAAAAACCAAACAAACAAGATGTCATGATTGAAATTGCTTATCGGTGCAGATGAAAGTCAATTGCACTCAAATTGCGTAAAGCATGAGCAGAGAACTCGGCCTGCCATAAGTTGAATCGATGGCTCTGCTGAATTTGTTACGCATACAGGGCCTTGTGACGCAGCCACCTCAGAGGAGATATAGTAGTTCCGTTTGCCACTCTTCATCCCTCACCTCCCACCCAAGACCCCCTCCTGTGAATAATGGCTGCAGCTGTGTCAATGTGGCCGCTAGCCGTGTGTGCGCTTGTTTGTGTGTCTTATTTTGATGGCTTTTTACAGTCAGTGTGTATGTGTGTGTCTGTCTGATTATGGTGTACAGATAGGCCATTACCCATGCGTTAGGAGGAGAGGGGCTTAATGGACGACAGAGGATGCAGGGGCAGGATGGCTCGTAAACACCGCCCTGTCCCCCTGGCCATATCAATACTGCCATCTGGGAGCTTGGCCACTTCATTCACAAAACCAATACTCCAGTGGGATGAGGTGGGCCAACGTAGACGCTGTTGCTACGTGTTCAATCAGCGGAAAAAGACAAGTGCTATCATGACATCCACTTTCAGGGGGATGTCAATTTTTTCTCTTCTCTCTTTTGTGTGTGTATGTGTGTGTGTGTGCAAGTTAGACAAGTGAGAAACAAAGACACAAAAAAGAAAGGGAGAGAAAAGTAAATTACAACTGGGGTATCAACAAGACCTCTCTGGAGTCCAGACCAGTCGTATTCTAGATCACAGCCAAAATGTGTATTTTTCTTTCCAAAGTTAAAAATATTGATCAGAGAGCTTTTAAATGATAAACCGTTTATTCTCCAGATCTGTCTGCACTACACATATCCACATTCCACCAATCAATGCTGAGGAATTGACTAATCAATGTACAAAACTGTGAAGACAATTACATACAAAGGCTCAATCACTCGTTTTTGTTTTTATCCACTTATTTCTATTCATAGTCACGAGGGCAGGAGCCTATCCAAGCACGCATCTGGCAGAAGGCAAGGAGACAACTTTGGCATCGTGTCGCCAGTTGGTCACATAGTTAACACAGAAACTGACAAACACATTCACGCCTGTCGATGATTTTTTTGTCTCTGTTCAGCCAACTTGTATGTTTTGGGTTGTGGGAACAAAAGTGCACCCCAGAGGAAAGATAGGGGGAACATACAAACTCACAAATGTTCAGAACCAGGGTGTGAGGCTGTAAGGGCTGAGTGTTGATAGAATGTACAATTTCTATTCTGTTTCTACTGGTTTTAGACCCAATGGTGACTTAAAAAGTCTGAATTAAAACTGATTATTAAGAGGAAATCAAGACCATTTAAGACAGCATTCAAAAACAACATATGGGCGTGTTCTGTACTATAGCTTATTTGCTAAGCTAGAAAGAGAAGACAAGAATGAAAGACTGAGAGAAGGATATGCTATAGGATATACTGCTGTGACACACATTTGACCTATGCAGGTTTGAGTCAGGGAGGGGGCACATTTACCTTTGGGCTACACTTCCTTTTACATCATCGAGGCCGATAAGTCATGTGAGATGTGAACTCTATGATGTTCTCTGCTATTCAAGACAAAGAGTGATGTATGATGCGTGCATGGATCAGTGAATTTCACTTTTTTAACAGTATCTTGCTTCTGCAGTATAGATTGTATAGATAGGTACAGTGCTCAAAGATCTGGCTGCTACCAACCATCGGAAGTATAATAAGAGTTTATCTTGTATCCTCTACATGCGCAGCAGAAAACATTTGTACTCCTCACACAATCAAATGTACACACATGCACTCACACACACGCAGCTGGGCACAGCCCTTTGACTAGACAAGTGGAGATGCACCGGCATACGTAACATTGGAACAGCCAGGTGTGTGCTTCTGCCCACTCAGGGGGGCAGGGTACAAAAGAACAAGAGGGGTGTAATCTGGGAGTTGGGGACTTACTGAAAGGCCGACGCTGTAAAGTACAGCTTTGTGCGAGAGCTGCAGGTGTTAGTATTGTCTTAACAATATCACAGTGCCTTCAACAATGACTTTGCTTCCGCAGAGGGTCGCAAAGCTATCAAAGCCTTTGAAATGACTGAATTAGGTTTTAAGTTATTTTTGTTGTATTTGGAAATTCAAATATTCATATTATCCTAAGGTGATTGCTCACAATGTGCTCCATATACGTACATTTAGCCAATGTTTCCATTTCAAATCACACTACATTTCCAAAATTAGCGATTACTGTACACTTGTTTCTAAATCCCTGGCTCAACCCAAATGCTACACAATCACATTTGATTTCTTCTGTGAGTACAGATCCTGCTGGTAAATGTCACACTGTGACAGGCACAAAGCCTGGTCACCACAATCATACCCTGAGGGCCCCCGGTGCTGTCACTTCCTCTCAAGTGTATAGACTTTGCAGTGGTTGATAGCAAACAGAAAGAAGGCCGGATTTTAGTGACTTTATGTCTTTTACTGAATAGGCTATTTCCGCAAAAAGGAAGTTTCCAAAAGAAAAAAAAATCATGATGGATTAGGGGAATACTGTAGTGTCCATGATCACGACTAGATTTAGCCTTGTGAAATGTTCTGTGCACTTACTATAGAACATCTTATTTCTAAATGAATGCGTTGTAAAAAGGCTGCAGATCTTCTAATTTGAGATATAATTTTCTAATGACGAGCAAAGAAAAACAAATAGCTCTGTCTGTTTATGCATGTTGACAGAAAATGACTCAAAGCTATTACCACTTCCCACTTTGAAACCTCTCTGTCACACATATTTAAAATCTCCCTCAACGTCATATCTTGGATCTGATAACACTGATGTTATCTAACAGAGCATATAAATGATAGCTCCTGTCCTACCGCCTCATTCACACCACTTTGTTTTGTTACACTTTTCTGATGCCTTTTTTCAAATATTTTCAATTTATTTCACTGCAAAGAGTTCTTTGAAGGCTTTTTCTGATGTAAGAATAAAATGTTAATCACAATCATCTAGAAAAGGTTTTAATTTCTAGGAGTGCTCCACTTCACATTCCTACATTAACACTAGTAGTTGGCCAGTAGCCTACAACCACAACAGAAGTTGTTTAAGGAAGAGATTGTCTAAATGTCTGAATGTGATTTGAACTGTACACACTACACTCACCAACCAGCCTGTCAAACGTTCTCTTACAACGATGTCAATACACTAACTAGGAGCTAGATCATCCCACTTAAATGTGTACATCTTATTTGTTGTTAAGCGCACTTTGTTCAAAACATGACCTGTCGACTTATTATACACTGCGAGAGTCTCAGTCGGTGAATAGACAGGACTTGTGTTGCTGTCTGCTATGAAGCACTGGTGTATGAAGCCCTCTTGTGGTCCAAATATAATATGGACAAACTCTCACAACATGCATCAACAGATTAAATCTATTCAAACTGTTTGGATTTAACCATAAACCATAAATGCTACACTAATTTCTCTCATTTCATGAGTCAGCTTAATTCTTATTAACTCATCAACATTAACTAATAACTTCTTTGCCATATACACACACACACACATATATATATATATATATATATGTATCATGTAGATCATGTATTTCAACATCACTATTTAGAGTTCAAAAGAAATAGGACTCACAGTCGAGTTCAGATTCCAGCTAATCCAGGAGTTGTAGGAAGTTAGTCTACTTGATATTGGCAGTGACATCCGCAGACTCTAGGTGCAGAGGTGAAATTTTTAAATAGGCACCTCTTACAGCACACAATAGAGTGGATCCCTCGCTCTGTTTCTCCAAACTTATATCCTGTCAACACCAGATGCATTTAAGCTGTGCTTTTCAATCATCCAAGAACAAAATAGACACACAGACAGAACAGATACAGTATGCTTCAATTATAATCAATACAGCTACTGTATCTCAGCTTGCATTTAACTTGACTTAACCCTCCTATTGTGTTCGGGTCAAATTTGACGTTTTCAAATTTAGATGTGTGAAACATGCTATTTTTTATTATTTTTTCTGATCAAAACAAGGCTTCCTTACATCCTCTACAATGGCCTACTGAATACAATAAAACACATTTTGATAATTTTTCTTTTTTTTAATGCCTATAAAAAAAAGTTTATGCAGAGAAATACAAAGTAAATTTTGCCAAACCATCATGAATAACAACAATTACAACAAAAGTCATTAAATCCTATAAAAATAGTATAATAATATTGTGTAATAATATTTAAATTATTTTTCATGCCAAGAAAGTATATTGATTTGAATTCAACTGTAGAGTGGCACACAGTAAATATGATCCCACGCACATCCCCTCACTCTCTCTCTCTCTCTCTCACACACACACAGACACACACATACACATATACACATTTCCTGTCCCCCAGCTGTATAGCAGTATATAGGCTGTGGCTTTCTCACACTTTATTTCTCAGATCTCACCACACACCTGGCACAACTTACACACACACACATACATAGACACTCACATACGTTGCCCTTGGAACACTTTTGGGGATATTACATAGACTTACATTAATTTCCTGGAGAATTACCCTAACCCTAACTGAAAGTAGCCTATGACAGACACACAAACACGCACACACGGACACAGACACAGACACACATCTCCTGTTCCCCAGCTGTATAGCAGTATATAGGTTGGGGCTTTCTCGTGCTATATTTCTCACACCTCACCGCACACTTAGTACAGCGTGCACACACTCACGACCACACACACGCACACACACCCCCACACATATCATGCCAGAGATGACACTTGTTGTGCAAGTTATTTTGGGAATTACTTTGTGTATCAGATCATCTCAGTGTCTTATTTGCCTGTTCTCTTCATCATAAGCAATAAAATAGATCAACTGTACCTATTTTGAACTAAAAACAATTTGTACATTGTAAGTTAATTCAAACACGGGTCAAATTTGACCCACTAACAGTAAAGGTGTAAACCCTTTTCTAACACATTAGGGTTTTTCCTGAATACAGTGACTATAGCTGTGGTAAAAGCAAGGCTTTTACCACAGCAAGGCTTTAGCTGATAGTGAGAACCTCCACACCCAACTTCATGTGTTTATTAGAAGCTGGGCTCCCATCAGACGACATAGGAGGAAACATAAGCTTGATAGACATGATGATCCATTGGATTATGTACTTAGATTGACTAGATATAAGAATCATGCCATGAACTCCCACCTGTGCAAGTGATGGAAGTGAAAGATTATATCAGAACTGACAGAGAATTCGAGCAAAGGAGGGAAGCAAATAAAAGACATAATATTGTGAACCAAACCCTAAATTAACTTTCCATCTGCTATATACAAACAGTAGATCTTATAAGGAAGATTGAGTCGTGCACCATCTGAACAACGCCTGTGCACATGTGGCAAGGGCGTCCTCAGACTCATGAGATCTGAGTAAAATTTGGCCATAACTCAGATGATCTTGGTTCAGTGCTTATAGGCACAGTTAAAAGAGTATTACCGTTAGTTATGTCACCTACTTGCCTGAAAACTGGGTGAGTTTACTTTTTCATTGATGAGTTGACAGGATTGTATTGTATATGGAATATAGTTTGGACCTAATATTTTTATTTGATCATGTAAAGCTATTTTATCCAATTGTACATACAGCAGTAACCTACTGTGGCTGTGTAGGCGAGATACTGACAGAGGACTGAAGCTGCTGCTTTTACAGCCAGTGTGGACTGTGTAAAGGGCACCTGCAGAGAGTATACTAGAGTAGTGGTTCCCAACCTGGGGGTCGGGACCCCCACAAGGTGTCGCTGGATTAATCAATGGGGTCGTGAGGTGATAGGACAGGATCAGACACAGAAAAAAATTGATAATTGAATAATCGTTTTAGTGTCTTTTTTTTTAAGCAAAAATGAAAAAATAAGATGGTTTCAGCCTCTCAAATGTGATGATTTATTGCTTTTCATTGTCAAACATGATGATAGTTAGTTAGTGTTGGACATTTAAAGATGTTAACAGATATTATTCACTATTTTCTGACATTTTATGGACAAAACAATTAACTGATGAATCAATACAATAATCATTAACTTAAATGGTAAACAATGCAACATGTGACGAGGGGTCCTAGCTAGATTTTGCTTTATTTTTAGGGGTCACAAGCCAAAAAGGTTGGGAACCACTGTACTAGAGTTTACTAGAAGAGTAATTTGGGGTCAATTGGGCCATCTAGAGGGGCACTTGGGTGGACCTCAGAAATCAAGTATAGTAGTACCCATAAGGGCACAAGCATATCAGCAAGTTAAGTAGGCCTAAAGGTATTTTAAAGTAAGGCCTCTTTAACAGAAAATGGTCAGGAATGCCAATAGTCCAACAGAAACAGCGAAACATATTTTACAGATCATGTATAAAGAAAAGCATGATCAGTGTTAAAAAGCTTCAATAAAAATACTTAAAATTATGTTTTAGAGGATTGATGCAAAGGTTTTTATGATCTATAAAGGATAAATGATCTATATGTTGTTTAATACCCCCCAATAGGATTTTCTCCGCACAGCACTTGAACGCCGCACCATGCGTGTGGGGGTTGAATAGAAAGGACCAGCTAGAACTCCGCTCAGCTCGAGGTAAGACTGACACAACAGCTAGCTCAGGTTAGTAAGTTAGAGTATTAAACATGAACGATACGAGTTGTCGCACTAATTTCATAGAACTGTTGGTTAACTGTCTTCGGGACACTTTAGCTTTAACTCTGGTGCTTTTATTAACCCGGGAGCTAACGATAGCTAGCTGATGTTAGCGGCTAGCGGTAGCCTAGCAGATGTAACGTCAACGGTCAGTTTTATCCGCACAGTAGGATCAATGCTAAATGTTTTGTTCGAGTGGGAGAAAAAGGGGAAATACAACGTGTTAACCAACGTAATGGCTGTTATCTAAAGCATTGTTCATAGCACGTTTACACGTTTCCTTCTAGCTACCTAGCCTAGTTAGCCGCTGTCACATTTATGGCACCGCCCATGCTAGATGGTTATTTGTAGGTCCTTGCTAGTAAGTCGATATTAGCGTGTAGATTCATATGATTCGTTTTGTCAGTGGTAATCTGTGACTGTCACTGTCATTTCTTATACTCATAGTACACGGAGAGATGCTAACTTCGGTTGTCGTAGCCTAGCTCAGCTGCCCGTTAGCTTGTCCATGCGTCATCGGCCTGCGCTTGCTCAATACAAGTGTTGCTGCCGCTGATCAGTTGAAGTCAGCTGTCAGTCTGTGTGACGAACTGACGCGAGTCCCAAAGTTTTGTACCTCTTGTGAGTTAATCGCTTTTACATTTGAGACTTTAACACATGATATTGTCGCAATGTGACAATGAAAAACGTCTCACATGCAGTGATCTAAATCAGAAGTCCAAATCCAGGCTCAGACAGTGTTTTTTTCCCCCCCTATTCATTCTGTTGCTGGCTCTGTCAGTATTTTACACTGTCATGACTCATGATGAGTATATATGTCTAATATAATTGATCTGTTTCAATCAGAGGAAGGAGCTGCCAATCGGTAATGGACGCCAATAAAGGTAAAGACACGTGTATTTTTTATTTCAATTGGCCATAGTAAATTACATATAAGATGTGAAAACAATTGATTTCAGTCAGATTGTAAGCTGTTAAATATTCATCTGTCTATACATGTATGAAATGAAAAGTACAACCAAGGTGAAACTCAATATTCATTATAACACACACTCTACACACTTCTTGCACTCTTCACTTCTTTGCACTATTTGTATCCTGTTTACAGTTCACAGACACAGTTTCAGCTATATATAGACATTCCTTGTGTATATTTCTGAAGATTGTTGTGTTGTTATTTTGTGTAAGTACATTGAGAGTCACTAAACTGGAGTCAAATTCCTTGTATGTGTAAACATACTTGGCCAATAACGATGATTCTGATTACTTCAGCAATTATGAATTATGAGTGTAAACATCAATGGACCATAGCAGGTTTGACAAAGGTAGTTTTTATTCATGATTGCTATTTTATTGGGTATTATATTGTTTAGTGTATGGTGAGCCACATTTACAACAACATCATAAATAAAAATAATAGCACAACCCACAGTATTGTAATTTTGATATGTAATTTGTGTAATGATAATGTGAGCGGTACACCTCCATTAATGTTCCATGTTGGTTCAGCAGGTAAAGGGGAACAAGGGATGCAAAATCCATGTGGGCAGATGGACAGACCTGTCGGCTACCACTTCATGGAGAGGTCAGTACAGGTGGTTTATAATGTATATGTGTATACGTGAGATAAAGGTAACAATGAAAAGATTGTCATGGTTTGAACATGCTAGTGTTGATGGACAGCTTAAGATTGCAATAATGCAAAATGTTAATTGTTTTTGCTTCTTGTCCTATATGACAGTGTAACTGCTTTGACAAACCTAAACTTGATGGGATTTGATAATGTGTGTGTATATATAAATATCAGTAACTGGAGATGTAGTTTGCTTGTGCTTTGAGCTTCAACTTAAGGCAACCAAGTTTGCATGCTCTTTGGACATTTTCATATTATTTACCATCTTTGGAGATATATCAGCTACCTGAAAATGCCAGCGTTTTGGTCATTATTACCACTTGCATATTGATATAACTGATACTTACTATATAAAAGATGGTAATTACAATAATTGTGCATGATGTGAATTGGCATTTTCCAAGGTGGTGATTGTGAAATTTTGAAATACTTAATACTTACTGAAATACTTTGGCCCAATCAAACATATACAAAATCAAAATTATTCAATTGTGGTTCAGTACAGTCAACTCACTGTCATTCATAACATCAGACAAACTCGCATGTAAAACAAAACCTGTTTTTTAGGTTATTGACTTTCTCTAATCAATAGTGAAAGTTGATAAGCAGTTCAGTTCAACAGATCATTGATAATAATTTATACAGTATCACTGTAGACACCCACCATGCTATCACAACCTCATTTTTCAGTCTCTTAAAACCATCTTTAGATCCTTTGGTGGTTTCCAACCCCCTAGATTGAAGACTCACAAGTTTAAAGTATTACAGACTGTGTGATAGTTGGTTTAGGATTACAGTTTAGTTTTAGTTCACAATCTTACTTTTGCCATAAATTGTTTAGATTCGCATAAATTCTAATGTTTTTTTTTCTCTCTCTCTCATAGCATGCTTCCCAAAGCAGTGAAGAGGCGAGTGTATGCCTTGAAAAGGCTACAGGTGCAGTGTGCCAACATAGAGGCTAAATTTTATGAGGAGGTCCATGAGCTAGAGAGGAAGTATGCTGCCCTCTATCAACCACTCTTTGACAAGGTACTGTAAATGTTTTTATGACAGAACCTTTTCTTTACTTTATTGTACTCGGCTGCTTTGTACTCAACTGCAACACTAAAAGTTTAGATTTTCTTTGTTAATTTTATGGTTCGTTTTAAGTTTACTGAAAGATAAGATCTCTTTGGGTCATTTGAATGGAAATCACAGATTTTAGACCCACTTTTTCTGCACTAATGGGTGGTGTTTGTATGTCTTTCTGGTCCGACCTGAGGTCAGAGAGGACACATCCGTGGTGCTAAATTGAATACTGCCACAACGAGTAGTCAACTGTTCTTTTGTCAGTCAAGGCTATTTCCAGAGCTAGTGACAAGAACTTGGCCATTCTTAGTTGCACTGAAGACTGGCAGCTGAAATCCTGCAGCACCTGTCTGTGCTGTGTGTATGTTGTGCATGTGCAGTATATATGTCTGTGTGTGTGTGTGTTAGTCTTCTCAAATGGCGTTGATTTCAGTGTGCTAGCTGAAAATAATTCAGCCTTATCTAATGAGTGCTTGTGCAGACATTTCACTCTAAAAGTCCTTCTTTAAAATGCTAAACTTTGTCATAATGTGTGTATGTGTCACAGCGACGAGATATTGTCACAGGAACAGTGGAACCCACAGACGAGGAGTGTGAGTGGCACAGTGACCGAGAGGAAGAGGAGGAGCTAGCTGTAAGTACAGCTTTGATATGTTTGTCTTTAAGGCCTGATCACTTTGCCAACTACTACTACTTCTAGTTTTTTTTTCAGCAAAGGAAAAATAACTATTTTCATCTCATAAATGATACTAGTAGTATGCTTAAATTGTCCCCCCAGAACAGAGTCAGGAATAGTGGATTTAGATCATGTTACAAAATGATCAAAATGTCATTACCCAGTGAATTTGCATTACTTTAATTATAACAAATTGATGAGATCATTGCCAAGTAAGACTGCATGCTCCATGCCAGACTTTCATTATGCGACACTGTTTTTGGTTTTGCAGAAAATCTGCCAAATAACTTGATGAGAATAAAATGCTTGAAGTGTAAAACTTCAAGCATTTCTTTCCTTGTTTGTCTGTCTTTCCTTGGTAGATGAAGGAATGAGTGTAAGGCCTATATGGAAAAATAATTTTCAATATCTCTATCCTTCCTTTTACTTCATGAAAGTAAACAGAAAACAAAACACATTTGGACAAATATGTGAATAGGCTCAAGTCCAGTAGGAACAAAGAAGGGTTGTGAAAGAGAGAAACACTATGACTACCAAAATGTGATGGGGGTGTTTGTGTTTAGCTACTGGCATGTAGATAGTAGATAAGGCTGGGCGATAAAGCGATAACAATAATTATCTTGATATAATTTTCCTCGATAGAAATATAACAAATGTGTGATATGATTAAACTAAGAGGGAGAGAGAGAAGCCATCGCTAACTGCTAAGCTAAAGTAACTAGCAGATCTGAAAACAACTGTGGGATTAGCTAAAAGGAGAGAGCTATGAGTGCTTGAGCAGAACTAGTGTAAGTTTAAATGTACAGCAGATATATAGATGCTGTAATGAAGAATATAGCAAAATTAGCTGGGTTAAGAGCAGCAAAAATGCTACCAGCAATGGGAAATGAGAAAATTCACTCACCTCAGGATGTCAGGTCACAACTTCATCTGGGCAGATGTGATTTCTGTAGGTTATGTATTGTGGTTGTTTTCATTTGTATAATTTTGTTGGAATTTAAATGCTTACGTTATCGTGTGTTACTGGACATGTGACTAACTTTGCAGTCTGAGCCATCTTACATGTGTGCTGTATCACACTGCACACTTCATTTTTCTAGTAGGGTATTTATTTTGTTGAGGAAAAAGGATTTTACTTCATTTTACTCATGCATAATTTCATGTTGAAAAAATATTTTATCATAACTATTTTGAATGTTCTACCTCAGATTTGTGAAATGTTCTGCTGTTTGACAAGTGTTTGTCATGTTGTGACCATAAATAAGAGTTTAAAACCACAATTCTTCAACTTTCACTCAGGAGCAAAAATCAGCAAAATTTGAATTCTGATAACATTTTTGGCCATATCACTCAGCCCTACTAGTAGATAAACTTTTTCTTGTAAAAAAAATAATAAAAAATCTTGATCTCAGTGAGACTTCCTGAGAGTTTAAAGTTGAGATTTTCATGAACAATGAATTCTGATAAGTGTCCTGTCCACTACCTGTAGGAGGAAGTAAAGGAAAAAGCTGCTATTGAGGATGCAAAGAAGGAGGAAGCCACACCAGAGGAAGACCCAAAAGGCATCCCTGAGTTCTGGCTCACCATATTCAAGAGTGTGGACATGCTCAGTGACATGCTACAAGTATGTTTCAGTAATTCATCTCTGACTCGTGCTTCATGCACATTTCACCACATTTCTAAACAAAAGTCTCTGACCTGACTGTTTGTCCTATCAGGAACACGATGAGCCCATCCTAAAGCACCTGAAAGATATCCAAGTCAAGTTTTCTGAACCAGGACAGCCAATGGTCAGTATCAACATGATATCATTGCAAATTAATAAACTAAATAGATTTTAAATGCTGAGTGAAATAATCTTGGTCTTTCTCTCTCTCAGAGTTTCACATTAGAGTTCCACTTTGAGCCCAATGGTTACTTCAACAATGCAGTCCTCACTAAAGTCTACAAGATGAAGTCAGAGCCTGACGCCTCAGACCCTTTCTCATTTGAGGGGCCAGAGATCATTGACTGTGAAGGGTGAGAACCACATTACAAAAACATGCTTGTTAAAACTGTGGCTTTGACACTGATTATGTTGAGTTTTAAGGCAAAAATCCAGAGTGTGTGGTTTGTGGGGATATAAATCTGCTCACTCTTTCTATATTAATATCTCGTGACTTTACATCCCACGTGTCGGCCTCCTCTCCTTCCTACTTTTACCTTTTTTAGCGTTCTTGCTTGCTGCCACCTCTCACAGTTTTTTTTGTACACCTCCTCTCTCTAGCTGTCAGATAGATTGGCACAAGGGGAAGGATGTGACAGTGAAAACTATTAAGAAGAAGCAGAAGCATAAAGGCCGTGGCACTGTTCGCACTGTTACCAAACAGGTCCCCAATGACTCATTCTTCAACTTCTTTAACCCTGTCAAAGGTGAGAGCACACACATTTATAACTCAGCAGCATGTCAGTATTTATTTGTATACATACAAATATAGTAAAGCTTTTGCGTGTATTTCACTGGAGGTCTAAATGTAACCTCCTGAGCATTTACCCTTTTGTCTTCTCAGTAATTTTTGAAATTCTTGTATCTAGTGGAAGTAACCACTAACCATTTAAGTTACAATTTAAATTCAAATCTTTGCATTGTTAGCTGTAGACACATTGTACACAAACTCCTTGAGCAAACACTAAGTCACTGACAACTCTGAGAGGGAGAGCCACACACAAATACACGTGCTGAACAGTCAACATGTCTGTGCTTATCTGCAGGCAGTGTGGAAACATGTTAAAGATACCCTGTGGAGTTTTGATCACTAGTAGCACTATGGAGTAGTGTTTTTATGAGTGGGTCCCCATTTTGTTAGTTTCCTTGCACGCACAGGAGGACATAAACGCATGTGCACATTGGTTTTGGCATTGAGCTTAATTCAACAGCAGGTGGCGCCAAACTCTTGACTTTGTCTTTTCCGGGTGTAGGTGGAACAATCGGCTTGTCTGTTGCTCACTGAAGTTGGACTTTATACATAAAGCTCACTCAACTTTGGAATTTTTACATCAACTTTGGTTTTACCATTATTTTCCAGAACAGTTTAAGGAGTTTAGGTGTGTTTATGGTGCAGTCAGTTAATGACTGACTCATATACGAACGAACTGAGGTTTAATGGCAAACTTGTGAGACCACTGAATAGCATCAGACAGCCTATCTAGCCAAAACATTTCACATTGTGCTTTAAAATTTGTAAGAGAGACGTCTATTTAAAGCACATCTTTTGACAATAGTGAAGGAAACCAGCAGTCTCAGTTTGGTTACAATTATTCAACGGTATAAATAGTAGGTGAATAATACAGTGACTGATCCATTATGTCAAATATCTTGAAAGCTGTCATTCTCCTTCAAAGGATCAGTAAGTTGGGCAGCATACATCTTTATTCATTAACTGTCATCTTTTCTGTAAGTCAGCTTTCCTGTCAGACATGCCTGAACGTATTCTGACTTTGAGAAGTTGTCCTGAGCTCTCATAGGCTAAGCAGATGTTTGTCTTACTGGTTCAGTCATAGTCTGATGTTATGACAGAGGAATATAAATAGCTCTTTGTCAAGTGTGTTCAGGTGTGTAGCTCTGGGGTTGGGATGGCCATTAGTTAATAAGCCATCTCTCAATGATCATGTGAACACGCACAAAGAATACATGTAAATCGACTGCAGTTCATAGATGTGACAATGAGGTTTGTTGTATATTTATTTATAAATTGGACAGATTTTACTAGATTGGATTAGGGTATACCTTCAAGAGACCCAGCATGCTGTAAACTGATTCACCTGCAAGCTCATTGTCTTTGATTGGTCCTCACAGAATTATTGAAGAATAAATTTGTCCATGTCATTTTTCACAATGGCCACACCAACAACAACAACACCACCACCATGGAAACTAAACAACATGAACTTTCATATCTACATCTGCCCACAGAGGAAGTGCATTTTTTGGTCATCAGTTGTATCTCTTATCAGGATGTGTGAGAAAGTAGTATAGGAATGTTTTTGTATAACACATAACTCATTGGAGTCCTACGTTGTAAGAAGACCTAGACTGATAAATCGTCCAAGCTGATGTTATATTAGTTTTGGAGCAAATTGCAGCGGATAAGTAACAAGAAATGTCAGTAAAGAAATGCTAAAGACATATTTGAGGTAATTTAGAAAAAGCATCTATTACAAAGTTTGTCCACTATGGAGAACTCACATGAGGTCATACATACTGAGGTCATCATTCAACATTTTAAAAAGTTTTAAGGGATCCTTATAAAATGTTTTAGTTAAAAAATATTAGATTTTTAAATTTAAAAACAAGCTCAATTATTGATTATAGGTATCAGTTGAGCTATAATTGTAATCTCCACCAAGAATTATTTACAATACAAACCAGTGAAATTACATAAAGGAATATAACTTTGACTGCCAGTGTTATTTTTTGAAAATGACTTTAGTTGTAGAGTGCAGATAGCAGCTAACATCAGCCAAAATGTACATCAAATTGACCAGGAAAGTGGAGACCGCTGTGCAGTGTAATGCCATCCAAGCAGGCCTTTCAGGGCAAGATTTTGCAGTTACTCAGGAAAACAGTGGATTAGTATTTGACAATTGTAATCAACTGTAATACACATTAGACACTTCACCTTCCTCTCTCCAGATGTTTTTCTTACTTATGAAGCATTAGTCCTGTTTAGCCAGCTGTTTTAATTGAAGCCGATGATCTTACTGTGGTGGGATACAGTGTTACAGTAAAACTGATGAAATCCTGATGAACATACAGTGGAGCGCGTACAGAACCTTGTTAGCATAACAAAGCAGTTTGCTCTAATACAATATTGTTGAAAGAAGAGGAAGCACAGGGTGATGTCATCGTTAGGCAGTTTATTGTCTGGGTGGTGGAGGCTGACGGCTGTTAGCAAAGTCCTTGTCACTTCCTGTAGACCACATGTTGTGATGTCATGGCATCCTTGTTTCCATAAATGGGCTTGCAGATGTTGATTGAATTACAACTGATGAATGAGAAAAATTTAAGATAGAAATAACAGCTTGTAACAAATGTAACATCCACCTGTGAATGTTGGTTGAACTGGTCATTTAGAAATAAGCTTGCAGATTATAAACTGTTGTAAACCAGTGTGTTGAAGTGCTTATGGCTTAAATTACATATACTGTCCTTTCTTTTACAGCTTCACCAGATGGAGAAATGGTGAGTAAAATGTAGCTTATGTATCATAAAATTACCACATTAAATTGTGTCTCCCGTTACATCGCTCAGACTTGTAGCTGTGTTAAATTGGCCTCTGTGTTCTTGTTTTATAGGACGAAGACTCTGAGTTCACTCTAGCCACAGACTTTGAGATTGGTCATTTCTTCCGTGAGAGAATAGTTCCCAGAGCGGTGCTGTATTTCACTGGAGAGGCCCTGGAAGATGACGAGAGTGTGAGTTTTTCCTCTATCTCACACGCACGCCGTTACACTCCAACACAGACAAGTTCCTACACACAAGCCACAAGATGAGATGTTTGCAGACTGGGAAAAAAAACATTTGAGGATCCATAAACTAGAACTTGTCATCACTGTTGTACCACATGTGGGTCTTTTTTCACACTTGATTTTGTTTTCAATGCAGTTTGAAGAAGAGGAGCTGGAAGAAGGAGATGAAGAGGTTTGCTACACCACTTTGACTTACAAACACTGTATTTGACCTGATACACCTGCCAAACCTTATAATCATACTAGTCTTTGTAAATACTTCTGTTAAACCAGTTGTTGCTTGAAAAACCTTAAAATCATCTTGTTTTGGTGTCTCAGGAGCAAGATGAGGAGGGTGAGGATGATGATGACGAGGGAGACTTTGACCCCAAGGTCAGTATGAATTCTGGCTTTTTTCTGATTTGATTATTGTGCACCTGTTAATGATGTGTTTGCATTATTTGTTTGTTTTTCAATGTGAGTGCTTTTACTGCTACAGTGACAGTGGCGCTAACCATGTAGCTTATTGAGCCTTATTGAGCATGCAACCAAGCCCCCAGAGCAGCGCTTACACAAACAGTAAACACACACCCTGTTTATATCATATTTTGCAATTTTACAAAAGGCAATATGGCAGTATACCTCCATAGCGATGCTCAATCAATTTGTGTTCTGAGCGCCATGAGGGTAAAGACTTGCATCTCAATCTGTTTTGACCCACACTCGTACACGCTCAGGCCAGTGCAAACATTACCTGACATGGTTGACACAGTTTATCTGCTACCACTCCTTGTTCAGTGTTGCGATTATAATTGTCTTTCGCCAGGTGCGAGCCTGGAGGGGATCATGTGTTTGGTGGTGTGTGTATGTGTGTGTATCTGTCCGCAGCTAATCTCGCATACTACTGGACCCATCGGCCTAATATTTTTTTGTGCACATTTATGATGCTGATGTTTTATGCTCAAGGACCTGTCATGGTTGCGCTGATGCACAGTATTTGAAAAAGCTATTTTATAACGCCATTGACTGCTGACTCCTCTTAACCGGCTTGTAGAGGCTGCAAGTGATCAACGACTGCTTCAGTTTAGAATTTAAATATATATTGATAAAGTTCCTTATCAGCCTATCATAAAGCTTAGACTTTTTTCTTTTCAGCAGTCCTTGCCATTTTACAATTTGCGTTACGACATAGCAAAAGGCATCTCCGGCAATTGGCTAAGCTAAGAACAAGGTTTACCTGGTCTGTTGCAGGCCATATTCTGGCCTTTGTCGTAGCTCAAAAACCGACATCCATAGAAATGTTTGGTCTCATCTCGAACCGGAGCATCCGCCGATTAATTCCATACACGATATGTTACGATCCGCTAAAGTTAGGCACGATACGAGGTGAATAAATCCTCGTTTTTTGTTATCTTAGCCGCCATCTTGACTGTACACACCTGGCAGAGATCTGCACTCTAGTTAACTGTGAAATCACGATCCTCCCACATGTGATCAAAAAGATATGGACGATGGTTCTGCAGCTTTCACTTTCACTGGGCTGCCTTAAGATAACTAGCATGGTTCAGCTTAGACAGGCAAGACATCTGTCATTAGACTGTTTTGTACAGAACAACTCTGTGTATGTTACACCGCATGTGGTGTAGCTGACATTAGCAATTGTATAATGTGCTACGTTTTAGCAAAACTTGCTATTTTAGCAGTTTTTATTGTATTTCCAGTTTCCACCTCCGGCTCATTCAAACATCGTGCATTTGGCAGACTTTACAAGAGGTGTTGGCTTTTCCTGCACTTATTCTCTCAGAATAAATTATCTGTGAAATATTATGTCGTGACAGTTGGTGAAAGAGTCCTTTATTTTGTGGTCTAGTTGGGCTGATAGTTTAGTTGAGATGGCTATTCTTCATTTATGAGCTATTCAGTCTGGTAGTGAGTGAGTACATAACGTGCCCTGTGAGCAGTTTTATTGGGAGTGACCAACAATGCTTCTCTGTCTGTGAATTAGTTTCTTTAGTAGCTCGTTGTGTTGAGTTTTTCTCTCGTGGTAGCTGCTGTCAGCTTATCAGTTATTCATTTTGCTTCAGGAATTCAGCGTGCTCATTCACCATATTCAGCAACGTTTCATTGTGCTCACCATGTTCTTTCTAAATGTGACAATTAAACTTGTGCATATTGTTGTCTCTTCCCCCCCTCCCCCTGGATTCCCTTCCATTACAGGCATAATCACTCATTCTCACCCCATGCATTTCTAGGTAAGGGAGAAATAAGGATGGCGTCCCCCATACATTATACATTGGCTTTAGTTTATTAATCTGGCTGCCTCTCTCTTTCACATCTTTCTCCCTGTAGTCTGAGGTGTTTAGGACCCTCAACTCACATCTTGGGTAGATGCGGCTTCTGTTTTCCCTGTCCTGTCTGTGCTCTTTCAATCTATTCGTAGTCTCATCCCCAGGTTTCTAACATAGTCCTCTTTGCTGTACCACACCAGGTTAAAAATAAAGTCGCTTTCATTCTCTAGCTTCTGCTTTCCTGTTAGCCTCTTCTAGATGTTAGTTAATGCCCAGCGGCTTCATTATCTGTCTGTCTACTTGTTGTCTAATGTGGTTTCTCTTCTGCCTGCTCCCCACAGAAAGAACAGCCCCAGCCTGCCGAATGCAAACAGCAGTAACCGTGGTGATCAGGGGAGGTGGAGACCTGCTGTCCGTCAAATCAGTTCTTAGCCAATCAGCAAGTCCTCCTACTCTTGCAGTCTCCGCCCTTTTATGAACTCTCATCTGAACGCAATAGAACGCAAACCAAACTGCGTTTTTACTATGTGCATGACTTCTTTTTCTTTTGTCTTGCGCCCATCACACCCCTTTTATTATGTTTGCTTCATTCGACCTCAAAGCGGAAGCGACTTGAGTGTAATTTAAACGCCATAGCGTCACGTAGGGACAGTCTTCTTCTTTGGTAAGGTGGAGTAGGTTACTACTGCCAAGAACCTCAGAACATCATCATATGGAAAAAGATAGGAAAGGAATGGATCCCAACTCTAGTTTTCATGGAAATAAATCAGTTACTCAGGGTTTTTTAATGCCAACAAGAGAAGTGTTAGTTTACCAGGAAACTGCTGAACAAATTTGACTTAATCTTTCACTGGGGTTGTTTTTCTTTTTGTTATGGTGTTTTTTAAGAGACATACAATGTATCATTTCGAATTTAATTTACTTTTTTAAATGTTCATTGTCATGTCATTGGACTATTTATTCTGGTGTCATGCAGCTGTATGAAGTGGTGCATTTTGGGAACTCTTGAGGCCCAACCGCAGTTATAGGCTTATTTCTCATTGGCTCAAATCTTATTTGGGCTTAGCAGGTCAACAAAACGTGAATACTGCCAAGTCATGTTTTTTATTATCAAAATGTATTTCAAACATTGAATAATTGTGTTCTGCATTATTCTGCTCAACTCTGCCCACGTGTATTGGGCTTAACAAGCATTTAAACTGAGCACTTGAGAGGACACATGTAACACTACTTTAGATCATGTGACAGGCATGTGCAGAGGTACTGTACTTACGTGGTTGTACCTCAGAGCTACCGTATATTGCTCTCCCCTGTTTGCCCCATCACTTCTGTAATGCTCTTTCAACTTGTGTTAACAAGGATAATAAGAATAATTTATAAAATCCAGTCATTCAGAAGTCCAAATTTAACTCCACAGGCTGATTTTCAGCTGGTTGGATTTCCGCTGCCCAGTCATCACTTTTCACTCTGGTGAATACTTTCTTTAAGATGACAGATTAATGCAGACATTAGTTTCTCTCTTCTGGTATTTATCTAGTTCTTAACAAATGTCACTTAGAGTCCGTTATGACAGGGTACAGGATGTTTGGATCAAATGTTAACGTGGAGGATTCAAGACTTTCTTTGCCAAGAAGCCAAAATGAAAGACAAAACACAACCGTCCTCTTTTATGAAATTGTTTGCCAATTCTTATTAACACCATGTAATCTAATTCAGCGTTTAAAGTTGTTTAAAATATATAAATATTTCTGTCTAATGATTCAGTAGAATGTCTGTGGAAAACAAATGGAACAGGTTGCCAATGTATTTTATACTGCACTTGGATTTTGGCCGTTTGGTTGAACACCTTTTGCCTGGTGACTGGTCATCATTAGCAGTGACAGTGAAATAATACCCATCCCCTTCTCTTTTAAAAGAACGATTGTAGATCTTGTTGGACAGATCTCTCCGAGCCACGGTTGACATCTTCAAATCTACCACATTGGACCGTGTGCTAGCAATGGCCTTAACTGGTTCTTATTCACAATTTGTTACTTGCGCAATATTTCTTTTCAATTTGTACAGAGTTAGTTAAGATATTCTATTAAAGTTGTGCGACATGGAAATGTGTCTTCTGTCCTTTTGTGAGTGTGTGTGGGTCCCATCCCAGAGTTTACCAGTAGTGTGGAGCAGTGGTTCCCAACCTTTTTGGCTTGTGACCTCTTTAAATGAAGTAGTGTCTACCTACAACCACTGGTCACAGTTTACATTTCAGTTTAATTAACATGCGACTGCTTACACAATGGAAACAGACTTGGCGGATCAAGACGTACGTGAAGCGTGTGACCATCATCACTCAAGCTTCAAGGTTCCACTGAGGAGACGAAAAAATTCCAGCAGAAAAACATCTCATGAGACGACTGTGTGTCGTTCCTCAAGTGAACACATAAAATAAACATAAATGTCATGATTCCATCACGTTTTCCACATAGTTTTCCATCATATAACGTTTAACTGACTCATCTCATTGCACTCTCTTCTGCAATGGTTTAATGGCACTGGACTGGAGATTTTTGCACTACCAACTGCTAATCTTGATGAATGCAACTCCTCATATTTGAATAACAGTAGAGAATGAAACATGCATCACTTGTTCTTAGTGATTTTCTGCAAATTTATTTAAAATTTCTGCTACATTTGGGTGGAAACCTAGCTAGTTTCACCCTTTAATGCCTTGCTGGGACATTTGAATTGAGTGGAGTCATCGTTAATGTTATAACACCTGTGGTTTTCCTATGACAAGTTGAAATGCTGTGAAAAGGATCTATATCAAAACATTCAAACTAAATCAGCTAAGTGGAATTCAGCTCAGTCTGCTGTGAAAAATGTCTATTGAGGAAGGAACACTTAGTCCTGAACTGCTCCAGCAGAGCTGCTTAGAGGCCTCCAGTACAGACCGGTCTTACTGAGCAGCTCGGCATCGGGTGATGATTTGTAAATAATTGGCAAGAGCTTAACAGCTAAAGATGCAATCACAGCCTCAACATGCTGACATGTGAGCAGTGGACCATTTTCTTCCTCACAAACAGCCTGGTGACTTTGGAACAGCAGGGTGGTATCCACGCTGGAGGAATTTGCTTACGGTCTGCCCAACATCAAGCAAGGCAACCAGAATGTCTGGAATTCTGTCTTGCAGATAGAGAGAGCATGTTCGCTCCTCTGAGAGACCCTTGTAATGCATTGTGGGAGATAATGGCTGAGTGCTCTGAAGTTTCTGGAGGAGGATGGCGACACTGTGTCCTAGCAACCCAGGTTTTCTGCTAAGTGCTGAAAGGCAGGTGCTTTCTTATCCTGTCGCCTTGTCCAGCAACACTTACAGTGTAACTGTGTGTGTTTAGACTTCTATCTTCATGGGAACAGAAGTGACAACATGCAACAGTGTGAGAAAACACGAGATGCCTGGATTAGATCAAGATCACGACAAGCACAAAACTAAGTCCATAATAACAGACAACAAATGTGAGAAGGTTTTTGATGTTATGGAGAGAATGAGTAGGCAGCAGTGAATTCTGATCCCTCCGTCCTCCACAGCAAACAAACAGATTGAAATCTCTTACTGTAATTTTGGGGATTGGGCCGTTCAGACTTGTGAACAAGACGCTATTCATGCTGAGACTGCTGTGTGGGGGTTGAGGATCGCCTAACTGCAACAAGGCGTCCGATTGTGTCTGAAGAGGGGAAATGGAACTGCACAGCGGAGTTAGACCGATGTTCTTGCTCATAGTTTGCCCTGAAAATTAAAGGGGACATATTATGCACATTTCCAGGTCAATATTTTTAGTCTTGGGCTGGTATATTTTTGCATGATTTACAGTTTAAAAAAACTCCTTATTTAACTTAACTCAGCTCAGCCTCCGTCTAAAACAGGCCGCTTTAGCTCCCATCTCTTTAACTACTACTTATCTACTTTTTCTCGTTCTTTACTTGACAACTTCTCAAATACATCTGTATGTGTTCAAGCCGAAATGTGATCCGAAATATCAGAGTGGACAACGCAAACGACACATAGAAAACCTTAGCAACCAAGGCTACGTAAGGGACAGCTGTTTATGAACATGCACAAGGTAGAAAAGATGCGTCTCAGACGAAGCGTTCAAAGCAGGCTGAAGCCTGGGTTTTTGATTCGCAGGGAGCATTTCTACATCGGTTAAGTTTTGGAACTTTGACCATGTTTAACATAGATATCCAACATCACAACAGTATAAAAAACAGACAATCACAAAAAGCATAATATGTCCCCTTTAATATCTGAGGAGTATATGTATATATCTAGTATGCTAATATAACATTAGAGACTAGTTCAGTAATTAAGTTGTAATACACAATACACAAGACTTCATATATTGTAGATGTATATCAGACAAACAAAACTAAGGATGTAAGAACACGTTAATCCTGGATGTAACACTAAAGAATGCGTAGATTTAGTTTCAATCCAAAATAGTGATTCAGTGACTTAGTGCGGTTCTTGAGAAATGCATAAAAGATGTGGAGATTGACTGGAATACTTTAATTATCCTTTGAGAAGCAAACTGCTTTTTCAGCTTTATGAAAATTGCATGAAATTACTCAACAGTCTGACAGCTGGTTGTTCACATTATTGCAGAAGAATCCATCTGTGTTGGGAAAACTAGGTCAGTGACTTTCTGTCTCCGGGAGCTGCATCAGAATGACCCCTGTAATAGTATTGACATGAAAACTAGACAGAAAGTTATGCCAAACTCAGTCTCATTGGTATTATGAATTAATATTTTTAAATTTTTTGGAATTTAGAAATTAAGACAACAAGCAGAGCCAGGTGTATCACCAGTCACACTGTGTAATTTTGGAAAGGTGACATCATGAGATCCAGAGACTGAGATGGGGGTCTGGGACTGAGCAGGCCATTCATCAGATAAATTAACTCATTTGGTCGCGTTGAAAGAAGGGGGACTGAAAAGAAAATGAAAAAAAGAGGAAACACAGTGAGGCTTTTATTTTATTCTGTGCACTCTGACATCGCTCAGTTGTTTGATCTGTTGTATCTTGTGTGAGTGTGTGCACATGCGTGGACAGACAGAGAGGATGTTTAACATGAATCAACAACAAATATAGAAGAAATCAGTGGTGGACTCAACGGGAGATGATCTCTGAACTGTGCACATGTCCACAGAAGCAGAACAAAGGGAAGTATTCAGACGGCTGGGATTATCCCTAAGTGAGGCCGTCTGCCATCGTCTCATCTTCATCCAGCAGACGTGTAGAGGGTGCAGTCTTCTTCCGACCCTCCACCCAGCTGCAGCTGCACCCACCGTCCCACTCTTGGCCCCAAGGTGCTTCTGGCAGCGCTTCTACAGATATGAGTGTGTACGCTTGTGTGGGGTCTTTTGTATCGTTGCCTCCTGGTCGGAAGTGATGTGAGCCAGATTGAGTTCCAGAGAGAGAGAGAGGGGAATAGAGAGGTGCTTTATGCTGCTGACGCTATGTTGGTATTCAGAACTGAATGAGCTGAACTGGCAGCATGATAAAGAGCCCATTACCTCTTAAATCTGATAATGTTACTGGTGGTGTTGACACAAGAACTCACAGCCATGCACACACTGACATTATAGACGTGTCTAATACTGAGTCATATTGATCCTACCGTCATTTTGTCAGCAGGCGTATGGGAGTCACTCCATTGGAAACCCCGGGGTCTACTCACTCAGAAGTAAAGTCTGACAGAGAAATCGGCGAGGCCAGTAAAGCTAGCTTTTAACTCACAGCAGATATATCAGTATCAGCGTATATGTCATCTGATAAATGACAAGAAATTGAGGTACAGAATTGCCAAAGATATGTTTTGAAACAGTGTCGCCATTAAATTTTAGGTCCACCAGAGAGAAGTTTATTTTTTAACTGTCACAACTGTCAAAAAAATTAAGGGAGCCTCATCAAAAATCATGGGTTGTGTAAAAAAAACTATATTGGCAGCTTTCTAAAATCAAATATCAATATCGGTATCAGCCTCAAAAATCCTGTCTGCTATAATCAGAACTCAGATCATCAAACCTGTAAAAACATGTAAAATATGCTGCAGAAGCAAATTCAAAAATGTAACAGTGCTGTTAAAAAGCAATGGTCAGCAAGTGAATGAACACAAACATGCTGACAGGGCAGTTCTGCTGTCACCTTAACCTCTCCTGACAGCGCCTGCCGCACATCAGCGAGACGTGCCACTTAGTGCAGAAAGCTTTCTTAGGAAACTCAGGGGAGTGTTCAGGGAAGGGAAGCATTCTTGGGGAGAGCGGTGCACAATGTTCCTCCACGAGTGTGACCAAACAAGGCTGTTTTTTAACATTTCGGCGTGGGTTTGTGACAAGCACAATAAACCTTCCTCCATCGCCTTTTTCAAAACCCCTCAGTCACCGTGTTCTGTACTGATCGAACGTTGCACGTGGGTGTCAGGTGATGGAGTAATTTTGACAGGCTGTTGGCCAAAACATAAACCATGTCCTTTAATTAACTTACTTACTCCTAGCTGGAGTCTATCCCTGTGCATTGGGCATGTTCAGTCTACTTGACTGGCATGTCTCATGGGTGTGGGAGGAAAAAGAAGGCGGTACGAAGGGAACATTCAAACTCCGCCGAACCAAGTGAGTCATTGTTCCATAAAGACTAGGTGCAAGGAAACATTGAAAGCAGCTCAGGTGTTATGTGTGGGACAAAGGGGGAAAAATGAATTTAAAAGAAAAAAAATGTAACAACGTTATCAAAACAATTCTTTAAGTGACTTGTCAAATGTTCTTTTATGTTCATCTATGTGTGCTTATCGTGTCTAACTGTAACTGAGCTAATCTTATTTGCTCTACTGCATTATCACCAGTGACCTGCCTGGTATGTGTGGGAAAGAACGCCTTAATACCCAATCACAGCATAGCGGCAGGGCAGGACACCTCTGTCTGGTTTTATGAATGGATCAGTGAATGAACAGGGAACTAGGTGTGGCATGTTTAACCTGAATCACACTCCTTGATTTCCAAGCAAAGATAAAAGCTGCCAGTCAGACCTGGACGACGTGAACAGGATTTACATTACATAAAAGAGGCCACAGCAAAAAAAGAAAAATCTGAGGCAGAGCTGGTTTAAATATATGTAAATTTCGCAAGCTGCACTATGCTCAGCTTTATTTAAAGGTAAACGCTGTTGGCTCAGGAAATTGACACATTTAGTGTAATTATAGACTTAAACTCTCAGCTGCTCCCAAACTATTGCATCACATTATCCAAGTTAAGTCTAAGTTCCTGAGAGAAAGAGGTCATTCAAGGGAATCTTCAAGGGAATCTGAGGACTTTAACTGATGGCCTTTAATTGATTGATCAGATTCAGACTTGTTCAGTCACGGCTGCATAAATGAGTCAAGAGTCAAGAGAATTTCCTTGTTAATGAATCTGCTTCTTCACTGTGTCTCTTGGCTTTATGCTGGCATCGATTCTGCACATTTAGTTGTGGGTCAGAGTTGGACAGCACAATGCCTAGAAGGTTTAACATGACCCGGCTTCAGCCACAGATTAGTTTTGGTTCTCTGGAAAGACTCTTGGTTTATCATATAAAGTATGCAGACAGCAAAGTGAACGCTACATTCCTGGCAAGGAGAAGGGTTGCAGACCTGCATACCTGCCATTCTTTGCAAAAGTTGGTTTGGCAGCGCTGTGGTGCTGTGCTTTCAGAGCGACTCGCTAAATCACATCTCATAACTCTCACCGGAGTCTCTTGATGTGGCTCATTTGGTGTGTGAGGAAAGTGTGGTTATCACAGAATGCACGGCTCACACACACCTTAGTGCTGAAGTAATTACAGTGGGACACAATAATTAGAGTGTTTAGTAAGCCCTGACATTTATGTAAGTGTTTCCTGTGCCTGAACAGCCTTCTGGAAATACATGTGGGAGTAATGACAATTTTAAAGTACATTTATTTAAATACTTAATTCACAGTACACTGAAGTACTTGAACTTCTACCTTTCAGACATATTCCTACATGTATTTGACAGCTATGATTAATATTTATTTATAACCAGGATAAGATTTTACAGAACAACGTGTTATCAGTACATAAACTACACAATGTTATAGATAGAAGTGCACAACAGAATATTAAAAGTACCTCCACCTCGACCAGCTACAATATTAAAATGCTGCTTATATGTTAATGCATCAGAATCAATAATCTATTAAAATATATAACACTATAACACATTTTACTCTACTTTTTAATGCAGGACTTTTACTTGTACTGTACTTGTATTATATTCCTGCATTGCCACTTTTATTAGACTAAGACATTTTATGAGTTCCTCCATCGTTACATAAGATTCTGGCTGCAACATAACAAGGAAACTGGCTGATTAATTATGATGTATAATATTTGATCCTCTTTGACATCTCTGTCTGTCATCATCAACAGTGGAATGTACTTCCTTCTTATGCTGCTTTAGACTTCTGTTCCACTACATTTCAGGGAAATATTGCACTTTTTCACTACATTTATTTGACAGCTTTAGTTGCTCATTACTTTTCAGATTACATTTTTACATGAAATAACATATGAGGAGCTTGTAAATTACACTGCATTGTTAAATATTAAACCAGTGGTTCCAAACATTTTTGGCTTGTGACTTCTTACAAAAAAGTAGTGTCTGCTTGTGGCTCCTTGTCATGTTTCAGACGTCTATGAGTTGTTAGCAGTTCAGAGATATTTCCCTCTAAACTTCTCATGGTTCCATTTATAAAACCTTTTGAGGCCCAAATAAACTCTCCAATATTTCACAACACACATCAAAGATTAGAGAAAAGTCAGATATGATGATATGAATCCATTTTTGTGTATCACAACTTTGTTTTTTCTTCCTTCCTGTCTGAATAATCATCTCGAGGCCCCTCAGATTTATCTTGTGACCCTTTGGAGGGTCCCGACCCTGAGGTTGGGAACTACTGAACTAAACTACCTAACTATATGCAGTTAAAAGTAGCTCCACGTCAAGCAGCTGCGACCGTTAACTGCTGCTTACGCATTGATTCATCAGCATTAATCATGTAGCATTAATCATTATGAGGATGGTTAATACATTAGTCACAGGGGATGATTTTCTCCAAAATGAGTACTCTTACTTTTAATACTTTGAGTTACGTTGAGTAAACTGATAATACTTCAGTAAAATGACCTAAGTTGGGTTTTAAATGAAGACCCTTTTACTTGCAATAGAGTAATTTTACATTGTGGTATTGCTACTTTTACTTAAGTGTCTATCTGAGTACTTCTTCCACCACCCGCCTTCATAACTACCCAGTTCCTCATGAGATAGTCGAGTGTATGACAGCAGCCATTTCTGTTTTCATTGTTCTCCAACGGTTCCTCCTGCAGCATTGTGTCTGACTGAGCACTGCGCTCATCAACCATTTGTTCTTTTTCCCACGCTGCTGAATGCCAGCGTGGCCACAGACACACACGCACAGGGCTTATCAGAACAATGCCTCAAATAGCTCCGGAGTCTCATCACAAGGGCATGTCACCAAAGAGCAGAGGAGCAGAAGACGATGTGTGTGTGCCTGTGTGTGTGTGTGTGTGTGTGTGTGTGTGTGTATGTGATAGATAGGCCAAAGTGGTAAACGTGTCACAGTATGCAGCTGTTACCTGTGGGCTCTGCTGTACTTGTCAGCAGCCCATCACAGCCAGCTGATCCATACTGCTCCCCATTGTTAGGCTGACTATGTATAGTTCACTTTCTGAGGGAGGCTTTCACCAGCTATCACAACATATATAAACATTCAGTAACGTGCTAACTGCACTAATGTGCAGAAATATGTGCAAATCCAAAAGCCAAGTTAGAAAATGAGTGATTCCAAAATCTTGTCTGAGGTCACATTAATCCGACATGAAATTGTAATCAGTTAATTTATTATAAGGCCTCCAAAATACAATACATTTGTATGGATAGCCTAATTTTAACAGCTTTAATCTTCTACAGTAATTTCCATTCATTTCTTTCTTCTTTTTTATGTGAAGTAAAGGCAAACATCTGTGCGGAGGATATTACAATCTCTAGTGTAATGTAGTGTAATGTTGGGTGTGACAGTTTACAGAGTCCACACCTTTATTTACACTTTATTGCTTCAGGCCTCTGTACCGACAGAGATTTAAAATCTTTATTAGACCAATTTAAAGGTTAATTAAAAATAAAACAAACCTGAATGCACTGATATTCCAATAATACCTCATCAAGTACATTTTTCAAATTTTAAGTTACTTGTTGTAACAGATTCAATTTATTCGTTTCTTATTATCAGAGTTCTGCAGTGCTGTTATATAACATACACGCCCAAACCTTGTATTATAAATCTCTAACACATCTGATTCTCTAATAGGTACTTAATCATTTTCAACCCAAACAAAGTAATTGAAGCAGGGTTGAATAAGTTGACTTCTGTATTTTTCGGGGTGTATTGCGTGTTGTGACTCACAGTAACCTCCTCGCAGCTTCATGCCCTGACATGACTACCAAACTCTGGGTCTTTCTGGTCCTTCCACCTGCTGTCTTGTCACACCCATGTACCTATGGCTGCAAAGCACAGTCACACTGAGGTAAACAAGGTAAAAAAAAAAAAAAAATTAAATCAGATATGTAGCTCTTCTTTCAAAACTTGCTCAGTTATTCATGTTGTGTCTGTTCATTTTGTGATTAACCACCTCCTCAGTTGTTGCACTTGACACATCATCTTATTTCCTCCCTTCATGTGTCGCTTTGAGTTTGTTTTGTCTATGAGGAGACAGTGAGAACCGGAAGGTGCTGATTTGTCACAACACCCCTCCAGAGATCCATCATGCAGCCTGACTCCCTCCAGAAATAGTCGTTCTTTCCCACAAGCCCGAGAAACAGGGTAAACAGTGACACATTCTGTTTTTACTGCTGCTGTAATTCAGCAGTCACACGATGTGGTTTGTGATGTTTTGAGCACTTCAGCTCAGCCACTGCTGTCACTGTCTACAGTATATGATGTGTGGAGAGATTATTACAGGGATATGAGACCTACAGCACTCAGTGTGAGGAAAAACTAAAGGGGGAATTGACTAAAAATGAGTCATACTTACTCTAAATAGTAACTAGTGATGTCTAGTTTCTACATGTTACCCATTACTACCTCACTTAATTTCTTCTTAGTTTCTTTTTCCTCTGTATTTTCATCCTTATTTTCTCTCTTCATTTAGTGTGCGCTCACACACACACACACACACCTGGTCCTCCTTTGGCAAGCAAACTCCTCCAAAGTAAGGCACACACGCTGAGTCACTGCCTGGACATGTCTGTGAGGCTCCACCGCAATACTTCCTCAAATAAAACACATATACACAGACACACACACACACACACACACACATCAGGTACACACACTGCCAGGCAACAAAGAGAAAAGCCCCTATAACAAAGGGAGAAGGAGGTAAAGAGGCAGTGGTGCACCTCTTCACTCAGCAGAAAGCAGCATGCTGTTTGACTCGGTACACACATGTGGTTTCCTTTTCTTTGAGATCAGAGGATTAAACAGGCCGCCACAAAAAGCCGCCAGTGTCAGAACACATGCAGGGGTTGCTTAGCAGACTGGTTGCCTAAAGTTAGTCACCATGGCTACGCCTTTGGCACTGTCGAATGTCTGTATGATCATAGTGGTGTTGATGTGTGAAGTCTTATGGGTGGTCCGCTAATGCATGGGTACACAAAGTGGCTCCCATAAGGGTGAAATTTGCATAACTACTGGAGAACTGAAATATGTGTGTGTGTGTATGTGTGTGTGTGTGTGTGTGTGTGTGTGTGTGTGTGTGTGTGTGTGTGTGTGTGGGTGTGTGTGTGATGGTCCACAGTGACATTTCACTTCCTGAGGAAAATTGGAAAGGAGATGTTGCCAAAAAGTCTGTAAGACCGATAGAGAGGCAGACGGGAGAGTACTGTGGGTGCTGGATGCACGGTCACTGCCGTGCGCGCGCACACACACACACACACACACACACACACACACACACACACACACACAGACACATGCACAACTCTGCTTGATGTATCTGAACTGGACACCGGGTTAGGGTTGCGTTTTTCGTGGCTGATCCACCAGCAGGACAGGACAGGCCGCAGGGGAAGATTGGATGACATGCGCCTCCATACCACCTCCTTCTGCTGCTTCACACAGGAGCTCAGTGACACACAACGAGCCTGCTACTGTCACACTGCACATGAACAACCAGGACTGAGTCATGTGACTGACGATGATGATGTAGGTCAATGCTTGTAGTAAAGGGGGCTCAGCATGGGAGCAGCAAATGTGAAGATGATAACAGAGTGGACACACCTATGCAGTGATATCAAAGGGCATGATTCCTTTTGATTTTCATTTTTGGTCACCTCAGGATGTATCATCATCATGTGACACCTGTAAAATCAGAGCATTATAATAGTTTCTTTTTCCTTATTTCTTTCTCTCTCTTTTCAGCATGAAAAAAACAACTTTCTGCTTGCTTTCTGAATGTTTTTGGCCCTCTAACTGCTGAGGTACTGCATGACTGCCTGTGCTTTCTGACCCTTGTAACACATTCTCTCCTGTAGCTGCTGACATATGGTCTGCTCGTTGAATGGAAACTGTGCTTTTGGGCTGTTAGGCTGCATTTCAGCGGCTTAACATCCCCAGACAGGAATAGCAGAATTTATGTAAAACACCACTGAGGCGAAACACGTTTAGTCTCACTTTTTAAAGAATCATAGAGAGCAGGGTGGCACGGCACCTTTTTGGCAGAGTTGAGTCTTATAAAGGGAATGAATTACTGGGCTGACATGGAAAAAGTCTGGATCATAAAAATTAACTCGGAATTCAAAAATCCCTCTGAAATGATTTACCGGGCTCACTCAGCTCAGTCAGAGTGCACATCTGGCAATTAAGCACGGAGCGCAGACTGAATCACTTACTGCAGAGTGGGCAAATATTTGGACTAATCTCCACAGTAGGATGTGGGTTACTAATTAACATGTTGGCTGTGTAATTAGGTCCACGTTAGGACTTCCTCTGCCCTCTCCCCCGCCTGCGCCACAGCTTCCGCCCACACACAGCCTTGAATTACTCCACTGGCAACTGTTGATGCATTCCCAAACCAACTGACGTCAAGTGGGAAGGGCTCAGGCCAGAGTATAAAAGTTATCTACCACCTTGGTTCATTCACAACGCCACTCTGGATTACCACAGCCTTTGTAGAGAAGCTCCTTCCTCGGGCTCCTCGGTCGACACAGCAAGGGGTTCACAAACCTACCCGACATAAACAATGAAAATGTCAGCGGCAGAGATCTGCCAGATCCTCAAGGAGGGAGAGCTGGAGAAGAGGAGCGACAACCTGCTCCAGTTCTGGAAGAGGAAGACGTGCGTCCTGACCACCGACAGCCTCAACATTTACGCCGACACGCAGAAGCGCACCAAGGGCAAGGAGCTCAAGCTGCAGTCCATCAAGAAAGTGGACTGCGTGGAGCGCACCGGCAAGTTTGTCTATTTCACCATCGTAACCACAGACAATAAGGAGATTGATTTCCGGTGCCCTGGGGAGGATAACTGCTGGAATGCAGTGATCACCATGGCCCTGATTGATTACCAGAACAGAAAAGCCATCCAGGACTTTAAAACGCGGCAGGACAATGAGAGCGCGTCGCCCGGGCAGCAGGAGAGGCGCATGGCGAGGGCGCCCTGAGCCGCTTTGGGGACTCTGGCAGTTAACCACTCCTAATATGGTGAGAGACACACCATAAATATAACCGACATGATATATGTATATAAATACGAGTTAAAATAAACCTAACCTGTAGCTGAAAGTAGTGTGGGGTGCCAGAATTAAAGTGTTTGAAACTAATTACGTGACTTTTATTTCCCTCCAGTGTCAATATGGACCATACAGAAATAATACGCGGACCAAAAGGAAGACGAGGTCATCCGGTCCAGAGATGAAGGATTGTTCGGGGACTGAGCTCTCGGAAAGACTGACAGCGGATCCTGAACGACATATAAAACGAAAGACTGAGATTTTGAGAAGCTCCACACGCAGGACTGAACCCTTGAATTGGCGAAAACTATTTCAAGTTTGCGCTTCTGGGAGGAATGACTCCTAAAATTATGTTGCGACATTTTGTTAATTTATTTGTTTCCAGGATATGGTGTTACTGGCAAACATTTTGTGTTGTTTAAATTATTTACTATTTCAACGTGTGTTGAGTGTGTATTTATTTGAATAAATATTCATGCATTTTTGACATAATTTCAAGCTCTCCTCTATTTTTATTTGTCATTTTTAAGCGAGAAATAACACGAGAAATAACACTTGGTGTCAAGGTCTGTTAGTATCTCATTACAACGTTATAGAGTTAGTAACAGTATATTTCTCCCTCTGGGACACTTCACCAGCAGCATTTCTTAGTAAATGCCATTCATGCAACAGTTAAAAGGGAGTGGACAGGAAAGTCCCTTTCCTCTCTGCTGTCAGGTGGAATGTGACTCTTTATTGTCACTGGGAGGGTTTCTGGCCTTAGTCATAGCTGATAGAGAAGATTTAGTCAGCAGCACGGGACACTTAAGAGACTCCGTCGTGCCTTTGAACACACCTTAACTGCTTCCAAGGTGTGGTAGGTTTATAGTCTCTGCTGGGATCTGTCGGGCTGGAAATGCTTAATCATTACACCTAAAAACTACCAATTTAATTTGGCATATTTCTGCTGCTTCGTGGCGTTCACAAAATCTGAAATTTGTTTTAGTTGGTATTTAAGCTGTGTTTTAGATGACATATTGGTCCGCAGCCTCCTTATCAGACACCTTTGTTCTTTACATGGCAGAGAAAACACACCGGAAGTCAATTTCACTGCCCCTCTTATCATGAAATAAAGGCTGTGTCAATGGAAATAATGTAATAGCAGGTACACACCTATTACATTACTGTAATAAACCCAGTGAACATGGCTTTGGTCATATTTAGAAAACGTTGCACGTCCTTTCTGAAGAGGTTATAAAATGCAGATTACAAAGCTGATGTTCAATAATTAGTTGTTTTAAAGCAGCCTTACATTAAAATGAGAAGCTGATATTAACCATTTTAAAAAGTCAGAAGTTATGGATGTAAATATCACACAATATGTTTTTTTTTCTCAGTATATTTGCAGATACAAACAGAAGACTTTAAAACCTGAGATTGGTTACGTTAAAATCTATGAAGAAGGCAGAACGCTGAACATTACATTCAGCTGTGTGTTCACATTGATTTTCACTGGCTTTGTTATGAGCTTCTTGAAACAATTTGAAAAGTAAGTGAGTGAGAAAGTTAACTTTATTTCTGTAGCACCTTTCATAAGCAGATTTAAAAGGTGCTTCATATGTGCCCATAGAATACAATATCATGAAATACACAACACAGTCATTTCAGTCAGACATAGTAAGTAAAACAAAATAAAAAGATCAACATAAAACCATTAAACCGAAATAAGTTACATGCCAGTCTATACAGGTGTGTTTTTAAAAGTAGCACAGACTCAGCTGATCTGATATTTATACTGATTTTCTTAAAAATCAAGACATGAAAAAACATGTAGGCCCTCCTGCCCTGAGCCCTCCTGCACATAAATACCTCCGGTCGTGGATCTTATAGAGTGGAAGTGTGTTATGAGCACAAATGCCCAAGGGTCAGAGGTGACAGAAAGCCAAATCTCCGGCCAGCAGTAATGAAGTGTATAGTAGAGTCACACCCCTCCCTGTCCCAACCCGCCCCTGCGGGCAGCTTTGAAGTAGGATCACACTACAATGAACGCATCAAAGGGTTCGACTGATCTGAGGAGTCTTACCGGAGCGGACGGGCTTCCTTTCTAAAAATACTGCTTCACAAATTGGCACCACTTTAATCTCACACACACACACACAAACCTCTGGCCCCTGAGCCAAGGGCCACACAGAGGTTTTATATGGGCCGAGGTGTTTGTCACCACCACCACCACCACCACTGACCCGCCAGGAGATCCTGTTTTTAGACAGTGACACCCCATTCTTTTCTTTTAATGCAGAATTTTGGAGCGCCTCATGTTTAAAATCACTCCTGAAACACTCCACGAGTGTCTCGGCAGCGGTTTAGAAGCTAATAGTGGGAGTCATAATCTGCGTACATCTGTCCACAGAATGTAAAGTTGTCTTCTTTACTTCCTTGCAGGTCTGGACACACACTGTGTCTTCCTCTCCGAGCTCAGGCTCTATAAACATCCTGTGACGCAGCACTGGCACACACTCAGGCCATACTTGGCGTCATTGCTCCATAGGCCGTTGTTATGCGGACAGAACAACAGTGAACTCATTGTTACATTCTGAGGGAAAACATAAATGCAATAAAAGAGAGGATGTAACACAAGTGTGTGTGGGGCCACGACTTGTATACACATCTTCAATTAATCTTCAGTTTTAAAACTGAGTGGGATAAAAATGTCTTATTCAGAGGCGTTCACTGTAAACACCAGTTGTATCGCTGAAAAGCTGAGACAGTGTGTAATCGCTGAGCGGGGTGCTGTGAAGTCAAGGTCGGGTGGCTAGAAGAATTATGTCTGTCATCATCTATACTCCACAGCACTCCCACACACACACACCATCTCTCACCTCCTTAACGGCACTAAATCTATAATATCTCAGGAGATTCATGTTTATTGATGCAGACGTCAATATCTTTTATACTGCGCTTTTAAAAAGAGAAGGTTGCCTCAACACGAAAAACAACTCAGTTCACTGGAGCCCCGTAAGGAGACATTGTCAGGAAGTAAAGAAGCCTAACCCTAGTAAAGAAAAAGTAGAAATAGTAAAGAAAAGCTGCAGTAAACATTTTGCAGGGCCGTACTGTAGACACTGAGGTCACATCTGTCTGTTTGGGAGTTTCAGCAACCTTAAAACTCTACAGCTACAGACAAATTACACACGGTGGTAGGTTTTAAAGGTTGATTCTGATATTTTTATGATTAAATATATCATTGAAGTTAAATACAAGGAGGAGATTCTGCCCACAGAATCCTTCTATGACAGTGTTGAAGCTTTAAAACAGCATTTCGCAAGATTAAATTGACAGACAGAAATACAACTGAACTGAACATTTGTGACTTCAGTATTTCTAAAATCCTGGCTACGGCCCTGTTCATGTGCTGGCTCTTCCAAATGATCCGTTTAAGCATGCAAGTTCATTCTTGACCTTCGGGAACAAAATAGTCTAATATCAAAGGTCTTGTTGCCACATGACTGAAGTTATAGACTTAGATGTTTGTGATGACGCCTGTACCTGCCAGATTATGTTGTTACACATAATCAATTTATTTTTATAGCAAAATGATACGAGAAACCTTTTCTCTGGGTTTGAAAATGAAAGGGTCTCAGTTTGGTAGATTCAGCTGCTAAAAATACATAGTTGTGATTCAGGCTGTGATGACAAATCTGTTTTTACATGAAATCTTACCTTGAGTGGCCTTACAAAGCATGAATATCTTGTTTAAGCCTTTCAAATAGTAATTTCACCTCAGGTTTGAGAGCTCAGCTGGAGGAGGATAACCTACCCGCTTGCTCAGGCACACGTCATGACTCAGTTCAGCTCCCCACGCTGAATGCAGGTGTCACCCTGCTTCCTGTAAGCCATTATAAGGTATGCATCTTCTCTTTTTTGTTTCACTTCAACCTGTTGTGTCATTTCCTCGCTTTTTTCCCGTCAGAGTCTAATCTGACGCCAGCAGGACACAACACGATTTACTTCATGTAAATAAAAACCTCCGAAACCCAAACAGCAGAGACCACCAGGATGTTAGGCAAGGCTTCAAGGCCTCAGGGGATAGCTTGATTACTAACAACCTCCAAGATCTGTGTCATAGTAGTAGTGTCTATTAATTGTGTAGCGGTGTACCAAGTCTTTCTATTTTTTAGACATAGGAATGGGATTACCTCAGGGACGTACAATTCACAGGCTTGTTCTACAGGAAACAACCTCCCATGGTATTTCGCTCAGTGACGCGGGGCTCAGGTGAGCGCATACCAGAGCACATACCATAGCAAACACAGAGACAGACACACACCCTCAGGCCATGGCTGAGGCAATATGAAGTCACCAGGTTTCTACGGTGAGCTGGTATTTGAGAGTTAGAAATGTGCTGCAAAAGAGGAAATCCAAAATTTGGCTCTGCGCAGTTCACTGCTGTTCCCCATTTATCATTCCTTCATCCAAATAAAGGCCATCTGATTCCCAGATCTGGTGTTGCAGATAAATTGGACGAATTCCTCCTCCCCCCCCCATCCTATCCACAAAGGCGTCATTCTCCTAATCGTCTGTAGCCAAGACAACGGTGTTTGTTTTTTATCGGACATCCATTTCTGTCTGCTGAGTCACAGGGGAAAGAACTACCCTGATCCGCATCCTCGGCTTTATCTGCCCACTCTCTGGCTGTAATTGTGAGCGTCACAAACCTGGCGAACCCGGGATCAGTAACTCAAATAACCTGAGAGGCAGAGACACAACACTGATTGTAGGTAACAACATGTGGATTCACAAGGACTATTGTGTCATATACACGACTGAATGACATGACCATGAGCCTCAGAGGCACTTTTCTGGGATTACGACACCAAAATATCAACAGGGACTGATGACTTGCCGTTATCTGTTTGTGAACCATTCCTCTGATGCAACCTTATAGCTCTGGAGATCCAGACCACATCCGCTACTTCTGTAAATATAGAAAAAAAAAACCCCGTCTACAATAACAAGCAGACTCAACATATGTCAGAGTAAGGTTTCCCAAATATAGCTGGAGTGTCTCTCTTTGTAGGCCTGTTTTTCAAAGAGAATCTTATGAATGTGACACCTCTCATATCTAAGACATGCGTGTGTATTGGATACACTCAACCACACACACAAATGCTGTATATATTCACACCGAGTGTCAGCAGGGGCTGCACTGCTGAGCGGGGATCATGTTGCTTAAGACCCAGCTGTCCGAAGAGAAGCTTCAGACAGAGAGAGGAGACGCTGTCGGGAATGTCTACAGGGCGGCGAGCTCCACGTGCAATCTCGCCTGAGGGTGAAGGCAACACAAAGACTAGTATCAGATAGAGAACACTTAAAAAAAAAATTCAAGTTTGTTTTAAAACATCAGTCAGGTGCCCATATGAACACTGAAACTGCATTTTCTTGCTGTTATCATTTCTTTTGTTCAAACTGGCCATTAAAAGATGGGTCAAAATCTACAGCCTTCATTCTGTGTTCAAAAGTTAATCTCAAGCTAATATGAAGCAGAAGCACTAATGAAGTAGTCCTAGTTAGACAAATCAAATGTTATCTTTTTGGTACTAAATTATCTCTTTTAGTCACTATCTCTGCAGCTCAACAGGGAAGCGCTGCACAAAGAGGGAATTTTCTACTAAAAAGGCAGTAACTTTGGAAGATTTTCACTTGATTTCATTAACTTCAAACAAACCTTGGAATACATTTTTGCACAGAACAAGGACTGTGGATTTTGTCCATCACTTACACTGAAAGCGCATTAAGGTAGGGATCTACAGCAATCAAAACCTGGTTCAGTTTTCATATGGACACTTGACCATTGCTTTAAGACAGACTTGAAAAACTGTGAACCTATCCTTTAACTTATGGGCAAAAACATTCAAGGTTTGGCCCACAACAATCAACATTAAAAAAAGACAGTAACAGAGAGGTATTCCATAGCCTCAAAGCTTTAATAATCAAAGACCTGTGCACTATTGACACAACTTTGAAGTTCAAATGCAGTGTTAATTCAAAGACCTGTGAGGGATGAAGTCTTGTACAAAGTAGTTTTGATGTCAGCTTTATTATATTTCTCAACCCCTAATAGCATCTCAGATGGTTTTGGTTTGATCTGGTCAGGTTTTAAGATACAGTAACTCTCTTTGAGATTTCTGCCTCCACCCTGACACAATAGAGGTAAATGGAATATAATTGTGTTTGCTCACAGCATTTAAAGATTACAAGAGTCTACAGGCATGCTAGAAGGTGTGTGAGGCTGTACTTAGGCACAGTGGGGATTTGAGCTGAATGCTAACATCAGCATGCTAACACAGTGACAATAGTGACATGCTAGATAACATTGGCTTATTAGTACTAAACGCAAAATAATTAAGCCATTAGTTTTGCAGGTTTTTGCAAAGTATTTTGACAAATTGCAGTTTTGACCTGATGGTGCTGCTAGATGAAAGGTCAAGGGATCACCAAAGTGATTACAAATTCATCCTGAGCAGGGTATGAATGTTGGTAACAAATTTCATGGCAATGCATCTTGTATTTTTTGAGATATTTTACTCAAAACCAGGAGGAGGGGGAAGTCAGAGGAAAATTCAGGGGATTACCAGAGTTATCAGAATGAATCCTCTGGGTACCATGAATGTCTGGACCAAATTACATGGCAATTGATCCAATAGTTGCTAAAAAAAAAAAAAAAAATCAACAGCAGCACCTCTTTCCACAAAAAAATGGCCTTAATGTCTGGCAAAGAAATGTTACTTCTGAAATGTAAATGCTATTTTTCAGTGCTGTGAGCGAAACAAATGAAATTCCATCCACCCCCACTGTACTGGGGTGGAGGCAGAAATCTCAAAGGCAGTGTTCTCAAAACCCGGGACGAATAAAACCAACACTATTTGAGTGACTTGACACCGCTAGACGTAAGTGATTTAATTTCGGTGGACCAATCCTTTAAAATACCAGTAACAGAGACATGTGGCTCGCTGCGGATGATGGGAGTGTGAGCAGCAGAGCAGTTGGGGTTCACGTCTGGAGCTGCTCTGCACGGTCAGAGTCTGATCACACAGTCTAACTGGGCTCCTGAGGGGAGGTTTAGTTACCAGCACCTGCCTGTGTGGGTGTGTGAAGAGATGGTCCAGAACAGATTACAATAACATTACATTTGTCAGTCAGGAAGTCTAATGTAAGACATCACTCAGAACTTGAAATCCTTAACATTTTATACATTAGTAAATGTCTGTTTTGGCAATCTCTGCAGCCAGTGAGTGTGAAGGTTTATCTCAATTATCCAGGTGGTACGATGTCTGGGAAAAAAATTTAACCAAAATCATTGAATGTTCTGCTGCTCATCCGGTTCTCCTGTTTTCATTACATATAATACACCCCTGAGTAGGATTAATCAGGATTAATTCATTTTTGTCAAATTAAAAAAAAAAATGACAGACTTTCAACAGGACGTCTGAGGGCAAAGTGTTGGTGACACTGTGTAATAACTTTATGATTTTTTCAAGATGCAGCTCGGAAACTCTGACCGTCACTTGCATGAGTTACAGTAAATTACATCAGATTATTGCTGCAGCTACTAAGGCAGCAATATTAGCAATGTTTCATGCCATGAAACCGAAGGGTGAAATGAATGGCTGTAATAACCTATAATGATGACCCCAGGTCAGAGCCGTTATCAGAGTGAGAGGAAATTAGTTCAGCGCAGATATTACACAAGAGGAATTCGAGTGAAAGAGAAAGAAAGATAAACGAGCACATAGGGGCAGGGAGGGGAAAATTCCAGCACAGAGAATATCACAAGTAAGAGAAGACGAGTTTGCGAAGAGGGAAAAACTGGACGCAGGAATTCCCCGGTGCCACACCAAAGCCAACAACACACCAGCTTCAAGCTAATCAACTGGTAACTCAGCAGGGGTACCACACCCTGCACAAACAATCTGCTAAATGATTTTCAATTCATCTCTCACTGTCTTTACATTTAGGGAATGGTTTGACATGAGCAAAGAAATAAAACAACACACATTATGCAGGAAGATAAACCATTTTGGGTGCAGTTTTATCAGTTAATGTGGCACCACACACTGTATATATCAGAATCATATGAAATTTTTTCCATAACCTGATATTGTGATATGGAAGACGAACCATGTCACAATATAAAGCTGTCTTTATATGTGCAGAACATGTACCCTTGTTCTGAGTGTTTTGTGGGAAACATTTGGAAAAAGTTATATTTTATTAGATATTTGGAGTTGTGCATCAGGGAAATGAAGGCTGCTTGTATGAAAATGTCTTTCTCAGTGTGATGGGACCACAAGGAGCAGGCCGAGGAAGCTGGAAAGTCCCTTTATTAGAGCACAGGTTCTTACACAATACATTCCTGCAGTCCCAGATCCTACGTATTGTTTCGCTGCTTGTCTCCAGCTTGCTGATCACTTCAGCAGTGTGGTATTGACCTAACAACAAAAGTCTCCGTCAATCATACCCGAACGCAACAGAGGTGTATTGTTCAAAGACACTGCGGAGGGTGTTTAATCACTGCTGATCAGGGTGTAGGCTTGTGTTTCCAAGTCTGCATGCCTTCACAGCCACCCAGGAACTGGACGCCTGCGTGGGCTGAATGATGACTGGATGGATGGATGGATGGATGGATGGACAGGAAGTTCCGTGGTACTGGCAGACAGAAAGACACAGCAACGCCAACAAACTGTATCTGTATCTTTTTCTATAACTAGTAATAGGATAAAGAATAATGGTTGCAGTTAGCATTAGTTGTAGTTGTGCTGAAGTACTAGCAGTGAAGTAGTACTGTGGTAAAAGTAGTAGCAATAGAAATAGAGGTTTTAGTCTTTTATGATGATATATAAAAGGAAAACTCCTATATTTTCAAAATGGATAATCCAGGTTGTGGGTTAGCTACAATTATTCATTCAGGGAGCTAATTTCTTTTTTTTTTACTTTTAGTCAAAATCAGAGAATTAAAAAAAAAAAAAGATTTATGACAACTTCCAGAAAGCTTGACTTGACAAAATTATGCAAATAATAACAAAGTTGAAAAAAAAATGAAATTTTCATATAAATACTTATTTCATTATTAACTTATCTGATGCAAGTACTGTCAGTTTATTTCTGCATTTAGGAAAATGTTAATACATAGCTGTAGCAAAGCTGTGTCTCACTTTGTAGTGAGCTGATTAACATTTGACAGTCCAGATAAAGAGTAAAAAAGTAGATTTTGCTTTGTGTTTGAGAGAAACAATTGAACATCTTTTATAATTTTTTGTCATTACGATGTGTCATAGCTAGAAAAGCACAGGTGTAACTAATTACCTTAATGATGCCAATCGATTATATCATTAATTACACCTGCGTCAGAATGTCTCCGGAGGTCTGTTACACATTTAAAAATCTGACATTTTAATGAAATCTCTGATAAAAACTCAAACTGCTCAAACAAGCAATTACAAGACACAGCAAAACTCTGGATGTGTCAAGGTCAAGTCTGGTGCTGCCTGACGCTGAATTTATGTGACATTACAAAGCCGTAAGTGGGTGCTTTATAAACCCCCCTATAGAAGAAGGAAATGGGAAGACTAAAGTCTGAAATAAGAGGAAATCCTGTTTTTCATGGCTCAAGGGTCTTTCCCAAGAAGCAGGGGAACTCACAATGGTCGTCTCTGTCCGCACGCTGCACCGAGACTGAGCACAGTGGCAACCTTTTGCCAAATAGGCTACGGTTGTGTTGGAGGTCAGCATTAATCAAATTAGACAGCACGTTTAAAGTGCAGCACACTTCAACTATGTAAACACAGGTATTTACACCACGGACCTGCTATATCCATAGAAATGTGGGACCTCATCTATAAAAGGTTCATTAATCTGGACACAGTTGCGTAATTTCAAAGGATATTGCAAAGCAACTTTTTTTCTTCAAATCGTAACTATACTTTTGGCTTTAGTTTTGAGAAAAATGTGAATGCAACAACTAGTGCATGTGAGGAAAAAGTGATATTCTGCCCTTATAAGCAGTGCAGCTTTCTGTGCCAGCAGCCTCACTGACTCCTTGTCTTCTCCACCCTGCCTCACATTTCACATTGAATCAGTCTGAAGCTGGGCACAGACTGTACGCCAGGATTGTTGCATTATGCTTCATACTCATTTCAACATGCGTAGTGTGTGACTTTATGGGTAACATTTTCCCATGAATAAAAAGGCAAATTACGATAATGTTTCATGAGTCAGGGTGTATTTGAAAATGTAATTTTGCCCCTTGTCTTCTAGACAGGAAGTCCCAATGATCTCATCTCCTATGGATGTCATCTTTAATGAACACACTGTATACAGACACCCAGCAGTATTGTAAAAACATACACATCTCCCAGACCAATGGCTAAAACACGGGCGCAGATGTCTGATTTTGTTCCCACATGGTACGTGTTCACACCAGTTAAAGGTGGGGGTATGACCTATGTGAGCTATGGGAATAGGAGTTTGTGGTGTAGATTTACACAACCCCCAAGGAAAGATGAAGAAATTACTCCAGCAGGAGAGATGGAGCCAGAGATTGGGATTTCAGGTTTATGCATGAAAGGTTGTAACATTAAATATGAAAATTGAGATCTTTGATAAAAAATGTGTTCCACATGCTGTTAAAAATATTAGATGACATAGTTCAGTGGCTGTGCATGTATGCATGACAACACACATGCATGAGCAAGCTGACATACAACATCTACACACACACACACACACACACACACACAGAGGAGTCTTTCACAGCAATTCGGTCCACACAATCCCTTTTCCTCTGAAACAGAATCTCTTTTCTTCGGTCGACGAGCGACGAGTGTGTGCACGAGGAGCTGTGTGTCGGCTATCTGAGCCAGAGGACAAGGGGCAGGGGCCTGGGCTTGGGCTTGGGCGAGGATGGAGATGTTTTGGGGGGAAGTGGAGGGGACATGAAGGGTGGGTGGATTGTTGGGTAATGAGTCACTGGAGCCTCCTTCAAAGCCTGTGCTCCAACCTCAACACCCCCTCCCGAACACCCGAGCAGGGAGGTCCGCTGGAATCTGGGCCTGTATGGATGGAAGAGCTGAGTGGGCAGGCCGCATACAGTGTGCATACACATGGATGACAGTAGTACACACACGCACACACACACACACACAGCTTCTCTCTCGCTAACTGGGGTCAGGATCTCGCCGCAAAGGACGTGGCCCCAATGACAAAGACTTCTACTGTAGAAAATCTGACGGGTGCATGTACAGTGTGCTCTTGTCTGTACTCTGTGAAAGTGCAATGCAATTTATTATCTTTCCATAGTGAGCTGGTATACACACTGTGAAACTGTGTCCTGTATGTTAGTGAGTGGCAGTGTATGGCAGAACACAGATCTGTTTATTTTTTTTTTGACATTCTGGTTATTAAAGTAATATCTGGTGGCTTTTTTGAGTCTGTAACTTGCTAATTTTTAATATAATTTTCTCCGTTTTCTTCCTGCGCCCATGTGCGGTCCTGTAATGTCCATTAATGTGCAAATTCAACCCAGAGACACCAGCGTGTTTGCTCGAAAACACAACAACAGTCTGGCAACAAACTCCCCTGTGTCACATCTCTGTGTTAATGCCCACGATGATCCTGGTAGCAAGTATGACGTCTGTATAGGATTTCACACACACACACACACACACATACACACACACACACACAAACACACACACCAGCTGTGACCTCATGTCACAGCTTTCACTCTCCTGTTTATTAGATCATGAGCAACTGTTGACTGCAACTGCAGAAATGAGAAGAGGAGAGAAGAGTTTAAAGTGACATGACGACATGATTTGAGCAGCAGTAACACCTCAGATGAAAAGCTCGCAATGCTGAGAGAACAAAACAACAAGACGCAATCAGGAAGAAGAGCTCAGTCCACAATAGCTTTCAATGTATGTAAACAAGACAAGTGGTGGAAGAAGTACTCAGATCCTTTACTTAAGTACAAGTACCAATACAGCAATGTAAAAATACTCCATTACAAGTAAAAATCCAGTACATTAGTATTAGCAGCGAAATGAAGTTAAAGTATTACAGTAAAAGTAGTGGTTTGGTCCCTCTGACTGATATATTATTATATATGACATCATTAGATTATTAATACTGAAGCATCAGTGTGTAAGCAGCATGTTACTGTTGTAGCTGCTGGAGGTGGAGCTAGTTTAAACTACTTTATATACAGTTAGCTAGTTTAGTCCAGTGGTTCCCAACCTAGGGGTCGGGCCCCTCCAAAGGGGTACCAGATAAATCTGAGGGGTCGTGAGATGATTAATGGGAGAGAAAAGTTCTGATGCACAAATCTGTTTTCAGTTTTTGGACTGTGGACTGCATTTTTTGTTTTGTTTTGTGACATGTTTAATATATAATTGTACCTCTTTCGAGGTTGAATGGTTGAACGATGGAAATGAAACCATGTGAGAAGTTTAGAGGGAAAAATCACTATTTGGTGGAGCTGTTAACAACTCATAGACATCTGAAATGTGACCCCGACTTGTAAGACGTCAAAAACCAAAAAGGTTGGAAACCACTGGTTTCATCTTTAACAATTTGTTGTATTTTAAAAGCTTGTTATATTATCCATTGTGTCAAATCTTCATCTGAAAAGTAACTAAAACTGTCAGATAAATGTAGTGGAGTGGAAGTATAAAGTAGCATAAAATAGAAATACTCAAGGAAGTACGATGTACTTAATTACTTTCTACCACTGAACAGGACACACAGAGGAACAGGATCAAACACATACATAACCTTGGCACCACACATATACATAGATGCCTCATCTATACTTAGACGCCATACATCCTCATGCGGCTGCAGAATTGCATGCTATACAGGTCAAAGATCACTCATCCAGTGACCCCGCAGTCCATAAATGTTTAAGAGCTGTAATAAAAATGATAGAATACTCTCTCCTCTTGGAGTGATATACACTCTTTTTGTGTTTGGATAGACAGAACATGATGGCCTATTTTTCCTGAGATGAATAGGAATTAGTTATTGCGAGATGGATGGGTGTGTAGTGATAAATCCCATCTGAACGAGTGTGTGTTTGTCTCGTTAAACTGTGGGACGGGCTGAGTACTCCGGGACAAGATTCTACAGGAGCGGCAGCACTACACGGAAACGCCGCAGACAGGCAGGCAACGCCACTGCCATGGCAACCAATCAACTGACACTGCACAGGTGGTAATAACTGTGCTTGAAGGTTGTGAAATGGCTGAATGGTAGCGATTTGCTAACATTAGAACTTAGAGATGGTTCATTATCACACCCAACTGCTTTTGTCATTTTTCACCTGAACTTAGGTTGAAAATGTCTCTTTCTCCCTTTATGTTTCTTACGGGTCACACGTACCTGTCCACACAAGACCAGCGCGCGTCCTTTTCCTCGCAATTGCATCACATGTTGTCGGAGGTTGGCACAGTAACAGACAGCAGCGACAGACAGCATTACTAAAACTACCCCAACAAATCAGAACACGCCTAAAAGAGTTTTCCTTTTATAGTGAATCTTTATGATTCATCCTTTGAATCATCAAAGACCAAGTTTTATGAGTTCATTTAGAATAGAAACTAAAAGTTTAAATTTGGGGTCATTATCTCCTCAGTGAGACTGAGATGGTGCAGGCACAGTAATAATTAATGACACAAAGTTGGACAGATCATCACGCAGGGACTCACATCGGGATCTGCAATCAAATACAGATAAAAGTTCAGAATAGCCCCAAGACCCAAATCCACACCGCATAAAAGGTTAAAGGTTAAATCATAAGGACCCTCTCACACTTGTGGGCTTTATTATTACTCAGAAATGTGTCAGAACTAATGACTAAAGGAGTTAGATTCAGCTATGTTTAAACACTATCAACACAGCTTAGGATGGAGAAGGTTCAAAGTCAGTGTTCCCAGAGCAAAAAGACTTGAAATTGACTTGGAGTTTGCTCATGAAGACTTGTGCCTTGACTTGTATTTTAACTTCTGTTGGATATTTAATCCATAACAATGCATAATATTTTAGAAGATGATCATGTTTTGTAAATGCAATTAAAGCAATCACGACTTTTGTCAAATATACATGCAATGAAGTGAAAAATATTTTCCGAGTACGAGTTTAAAGTGGCATAAAAGAGAAAAACTTTTATAATAACAATAGCATCAAATGACAGTGTGTAATATCAGTAGCGTTGTTTATAGTGATGAACCTAAAGAGAATTATCACCCAACTCTGCCACTCCCATTGGCTTTATGGAGCTTTACAGCGAGTGTTTAGCTGTCCGGCCGTCAACTTGTTTTGGTTGACTCTCACTGCTCTCACAGCGACGTTTTCAGATGCAGCAGGCAGCTGTTTTCAGAGAAAAAGCTCTAAAAACTCACTGTACACTACCTGCTCAGCACCAAACGATGCAGTGAGAGACTAGCTCCCTATGTAGATATAAAGGCTCATTCTAAGGTTTACGAAAAGACAACAATTCTTATTTTCAGGTGATTATACACTAATTGAATCATAATTATGAATATTATCTTCCATTTCTGCCAAGTCTGTTCAGCTAGATGCCACTAAATTCTACACACTGCACCTTTAATGTTGGTTTAAGTGAAGCAAGGTCTTTTAAAAGTACATTTGTAAAGTACAAAGAGTTCCTGAGAGCAAGGAGTTCCCCAACATTACAGGACTACAATTAAAATCAAGATCTAAGCAGTGATTTACTGGTTTTGCTTGGTGCATTTAATCTGACACCATCTGATTTTGTGCAGCACAAGATAAAGAAATAGACACATGACGCATATTGCCTCAGGGTGTCCCAGACTGTCAGACTCTCCGCCGTCTCCATCCTCTCTTCTGTTCTCTTTTAGGCAAGTTCCAACATGTCCTCTGTCTCTGCCTCCCTCTGGCCTTTCAACATGATGGTTCAGCTTATTTGGGACGGGCCTGGACTGCAACAGAGCAGCAACCCACAAAGCAAACATCCGACCTGATTCCTGGTGTCAGTCAGCCAAAATAAGCAGGAGACGCCTCAATGCAGCTGGCCTCTCACTGGCTTACCTGCAGAGGAGGACGAGGGCGGGGATCAGACACAGAGTATAAAGGATTACTTTCTGTCTAATTATGGCTCTGTGATGTTGAAAGTTAGGGCAAAAAAAGTTGCTCAAAATGAGCTTATGCTCATTATGGAATAAGATATAGGTCATTATTAGACATCCTAATCTCATATATTACATAATATGATCAGCTTTATGTTAACCTTGGGAAAATATACTTACTGGTATTTGCATTTTTTTCTGAAAATTAGATGAGAAGATTGATTCAACCTCAATCTTCTCATCTAATTCTCAGCCAGAAAGCTAATTAGTGTATTTCCCAAAATGTCAAACTATTCCTTTCAATTCAATATAAGTAGCATTTTGATGAGAAAAAGAAAGAGAGAAAAAGAGATGAAATAACTCCGGTTTACGTCATATTCCTCCACTTCCATCTGACTCTGTGATGTTTGAATGTTACCCTCCACTGTGGCCATTAATACTAACAGTGTGTGGGATATTGTATTTGACATCGCTCATGCAGTGCCAGGAGAAGTAAACACACCGACACACACGTTGACAGACAAAACGCAATCCAGAGGAGGGAAACTGTTACAAGCTCAAAGTTACACATAAACTGAAAGGAGCCTCCTTTGATGGAATGCTTACTGCCTGGAAAACAAACACACACACACACACTCCGATGGCCTAATTTGGACTGTCACTCCGTCAGCCCCACACATACAGTCGTACAACACAATGGTCCAGTGTGCACCCACTCAGATATCCAGCTAACTCTGGAGAATAGAGACAAGACATGGGGGAAGAGATCGCCCCTTGATCTTTACTCTGCCACCAATCTGCCCACTCTGTTGCTTCTACCTATTCCTCACCACAAGCTTCTCCTTTTGAAATCCCTCCTAGCTTCACATCATTGTTCCGGTGCTGACCCTGTGCTCGGCCCCATGCGGAGGTGGGAAAAGGAAAATAAAACAAATATCTCTGCAAGGATCAAGTTTTCACCTTTTATCTGGATGTTCACAGGCTTATAAATTATAAAAAGTCGGAGCATGAATGGAAGCAGCACGGTGTGGCATTGCTGCAGGCTGCATTAATATCTAAAGTAAAAAACGTAAAACTGTATAAGTCTGGTTATTTAACAAGTCGTTTTTAGTGAGAGAAAGGGAATTCAAATCAGGTTGATCCACACCAAAGGCTTCAGATAGCTACAGTACTCACTAAACCACAAACACATTCCACTTGTGCAGATTAAAGTCTGTTTAGATAGACTTGACACTTTGATATGCCAGGTATTAACCTCATCACGCTCATCAAAGGCTGTCTCTGTAAAACCAGAGCGACTGAGAGGAAGTTTCTGTGGTGCCAATTGACAAATTGATTTATATTGGAAATGTGAAGATTTTCGTAAGACAGTTTAAGTCTTGTTAACTCTTCTGTTATCTAACATAACATACAAATCAAATATAAAAATTATATGAGGCAAACATGCAAGTTAGTTTTTAATTGGTGATTAAACTGGTACAAAACAGTGTTACAATATTAGTGTGTAACAGATGTTCTGGTGTATGTGACCGTGCTAACTCATTTATTTTTATTCATACAGATTTTTAAGACAAAACTGATCCCCCTGCACAGTTATCCTGAGATTACAAAAATGTGCCAGCAATTTTTTACAAGTAAGTATCACCTCCTATACCTCTGTTACTGTGATCTAGTAGATTTTGTGAGTACTTGTACTTGGGGATGTGTTTAAATATGAAAAATCTTTTGATGCAAGATGAATTGGCAAGAAATGTAGTTCACTTTGCTTGTTGAGACACATTCTTAAAGTACGAATGCTGTCAGTTAGTGTTAGCTTCTATTTAAAATGTAAATGGAGTAACACAATGTAGACATTGTATGTTAGCAGCGCGTGAACATCCGTCACTCCACAGCCTCGTGCATCGCAGGGAGGCTCCTGAACACAATCCAGTTACCCACACAGGGGCTTAAATCTCTGTGTGTAGCAGAGATCTTGATCCATGTGGCGTCTACCAAAAGATTTTCACCTGCTCATGTTGGACTCTCAGGCCTGCAGCCACTGTGTCAACCACTCATCTCAGTTACGTGGTTCGTACAAATAAAGAAGTTGCCACCAACGTCGTTAATACTGCTGCTGCAAGACTTTTTTTGTAGTATGTAGGGAAGGATTGTCACCTGAAGAAGCCTTCTAGTTTTGTCTGGTCTCACATTTTCTTTCTTTTGTACCCAAAACATGGAGGATTTCGTAGCTTGACTGCTGCAGTTTAGTAATGTAGAGGGGATTAGACAGATGAGCAGGTTGCATGTCTATAAAGGTGATGAATACTCTGGTTAATCTGTATCAATCCCACACCAACATCTCCCTCTACTGGACAATCTGACTAAAGACATTATTTTCTCTCTGTACTCACAAGGGAAACATTTCTCATTGTGCTGAACACCAGTGGGTACAATTTCCTATTATAAGACATTAATAAGGGCCAAAGGCAGTGGCAGGGTTAAAATGTTTTACTGTAGTGCTACAGTACGCAACAGGTATATGAATGAAAACATCGGGCATCATCATGTTCTCTGTAGTTATGTTCCATATGACAAAAATATCTGGCATGTAGAATCCCCACAACATGGCAGTAGAGTAGAAAACAGGAAAATCATGAAAAGAATAAACAAATTAAAGTGTAAATAAAAGCATTCAAAGAGTCGACTTCCTTCTTGTGCTCTCAAGATTCTCTCCCGTCAGGTAGATCAGTACTGGCAATGGACTGAAATTCAAGGGTTAAAAACCAGTAAGAACTATGATCACAGACCTGGCTTTGTTTAGCACAACTGTAATGGCTTTCTCGCACACACACGTGCTCCCTCACACTGACACGCACGCTGACAGACACACACACACACACACACACACACACACACACACACACACACACACACACACACACACATGCATACATACATACATACACAAAGATGACAAACCCACACACCCCTGGGAGAGCGATTGTCACCCCTGGTCTCCGTCCTCCAAGCTGAATTAGATTAGGAAAGTCAAGGTTAATCACCCAATAAATACATTCTGAAATCTCTTTTCAAAACACAGACTGTCAATGTACTGCAGACAAATATATACAAATTAGTTAAAAGAACAAAAAAAAACAACTAATTACTAAGTGTTTACATCTTAAAACAGTCACTTGAACATGTTGTGGACCAAGATGCACACACAATCCCCTTCTATTCTGCCAAAGTATTACATTTTTTTCCTTATATTTTCACTCATTCCCTCCGTCCCCTTCCTCCACACGCTGCTTCTATATGCAACTGATTGTACACACTAGTGTCGTGGTCTAGACCAAAGCAGTGCTATGCTATAATCCCTTCCATTACGGCACAACAGGCACACAAATACAAAGACACTCTGTTTGGCTCTCTGCCCTGCCTCATTCCCATTATCCTTCCTTCACTATGTGTCACTAGAAACACACACAGTGCTCCCTGTAAACAAGTACTCTTTGTCCTTTCGGATTATAAATACTGTTTTGGTAAAATCATCTTCATTAAAAGACGAGACAGAGTGTATTTGAGCGTACATCAATACAAAACACACAGAATTGCACTGTTGGAAGATATTCCTTCTTCGTTTGTTATACGTCATGTTTTTCCTCCTATTTTTTTTTTTTTTTTTTGGCTTCAGCGTTAAGGCCCATAATCTGGAGTGGAAGGGAAGTAGGAGAAGTCCAAGCGGTGATCTGCCTGCGCCCATAGGGCCTACTGTAGGTACGAACAACACACACACAGGCACACTCACAGATAAACAGTATTGCAGGGCAATATAAAAAGACACTAAGGAATGGTGAAACATCCTCTCTGTCATTCTTTTTACAAAATCATTCTTCATCTTCATCATATATCTCATCTTTTTACTCTAAATATTTTTAGCCGTTCTTGTCTCTCATCCCTCCTTCTCTGTCCAAAGTGCGTGGGTGCCGGTGCTGTTTCAGTCTGGCTACACTAGGGGGTGCCGTTCCTCTCTGCAGATGACTGACAGGCGGTGGCTGTGGCTGTGTTTATTGCTATAATGTCCGTGCTCATGCCCTCTCTGAGGAAATGGGACAAAGTCGCCCACGTTAACACTGATCTGAGGTCTCAGCCCCCCTCTGCTGATTACAGTCTGTGCTTGTGGGAGGGATATGATGCCAGATCAGTGCCGGAGGGTAACTCCTCCCCGAGGAGCGGGCTCAGGTGAAGACGTAGTTGAGAAGGAACTGAGAGAGGAGCAGAACACAGAGGATCAGACAGTGACGGCCTGTTAGCGACACGCTGTCGTCTGCCGCCCTCTGATGAGTCAGCTGACGACTCAGAGCCACCAGGTTCCTAAAGAGAGAGAAAGGGAAGGTGTTCAAACTTCATCTAGGTAGAATTAAGTCTAAACTGCAATGTAAAATTGCCACAATATAAGGTGAAAGTCCTGAAAATGACACTGAAACTAACTGATTCAGGGTATTTTTGTTACAAACCCTATTTTGCATTCATCCAGTAGTGGATATGAATGTGTGAGTTTCTAATTCTGCTTTTCAATCAGTGTCACAAAATGTAAAGTCTGACACTAACAGTGAAAAGAACAATGACCACCTTTATCATTTCTATCCTAAATCTATACATGACATAAATTTGAGAGACACTTTGTTTTCCACCTCCAGAGGACGGATGTTTGTACCTCTGACCTTGTGTGTGTTATTTTTACCTCTGGATATCCTGCTGTGTCTTCTGTATAGATGTGATGGAGGCCTCTATTTGGGCAATGTCTTTCACCTCTTTAGTGCACCGTGCACACTGGTTTGAGAACCCTGGGCGCATGACCGGTGAGAACATTAGAATTAACTTCAAGCAATTAAAGAAGGTCTGTGTGTTTGTAAGTGTGTGTATGCTCCTCACCTTCGTTGTCTGAGGACTCGTGTGTGGGTTCTGGTGTGGTGCTGCTGCTTTCAGTGTTCTGGCTGCAGCTGGACGGCTGGCTGCTGGTCTTCCTGTGCTTCCCATTCACCTCAGCCTGGGAGGAGGCAGAAGACTGTTCAGTTGAACAGGCGAGTGCTTTAACTCTTAAATAAACATTTTTTAAATGAGAGCCAGTCAATCAGAAACGAGGAAAGGGCCATCACAAATGTATTCAAGTGCACAGATGTGTATGAAGGTCTCACTAACCTTCTGTTGGCTGGCCCAGCTGTGACTGTAAGAGAGTCCGTTGTGTCGTCTCTGGGTTTTCTCGTGCGTCTGAATCACTCCGTCCTTTTCAAACTGAACCAGACAGCGCTCAGGGTCCCACGGCCGCACGCTGCCAAACATGGCAATACATTTAGATTTACATCTGCTCGCACCATTATCTCCATGTTTTTCATCTCCTTACCGACCTAAAATCTTAACTAAAAAGACAAAACTATGTGAAATATCCTGTTTTATTTGCTCGATGTGTGTGTTCATACTCCGTGTGCTTGTAGGTCCACTCGGAGGTCACGGGATCCTGATGGAAAAGTCGTGGGTTCCAGAGTTTGTCTCCTCTCTCCTTGGCCTCTTTCCGCTGAGCTTCCTCCAGCACAAACTTCTCCTGGGTGGCCCGCAGCTGGTCCCGATCCATGATGGCGCTGGTCACATGCTGCCACAGTCTGTCGAAACCACATTAAAATCAGATTCACAAACACATTGTACATATATGCCATCAAGTATGTTATTAGTTACGCCTGTGTTTTCTCTGCAAAATTAAAAAGGTCTGTTATCTGGTTTTCCTGTTTGTTTTCTCCAAATGATGACATTTAAATTAAGAATAAACACAGTGGTTGACATGCAAAGGTGAATTTAGTTAACAAATAAGCACACGTGTGGTTTACCTTTCAGACTCAAACTCTCCCTGCTGGTCTAACTGGACCACTTGTCTCTTGAGGCGGCTGCTGCGGATGTCTGGGCTCGGGTTCCATAATGTCTCCTGCAGGCCTGAGCGCTTCTCGTGAATGAACACCTCGCTGTCCTGATTACAACAAAGGCAACCAAATGTTTAATCCCATCAACTTAATCAATTCATAACATAGTCTCTCAATGTTTCTTTAGATATGAATTAATAATTTTATTTTGTCTCCTTCACAGTGAGGTCAGACTGGAAGAGATTTTTCTTTGTGAACAATTTCCAGAGCATGCAATAGATACATTAACTTTCCATACTTCTTTACTTTCTGAGACCCTCCAGCCCACTTTGAGAGCGTGTCTCTGTGCTGCTCCTCAACCTCCAATTACCAATTCTGCCCTAATTACTACAGAGCCTTACTGAATACTAAGTGGCAGAGAGGGATGCTGAAATATTAATTTAAGAAGGAGATAGAGATGGCAAAAACTCACCCAGTGTCCATCAACAGTGGCCAGTAGCTCCTCTCCCACAAAGATCTTCCCGCTGATCTGATTCACAGAGCAGGAGCCTCCCAGGAAAGGCTGCAATGAACAAAATCAACAACTTTACTAAAACTGTCTCACAATGTATCGATTGAAAAAAAAAGCTACTGTTATAATGTTAAGAAAAAAGGTCAATAGTAGTCAAAGTAAGTTTCCAAACATTAACCTGTACCTTTAGTTTGAACTCCAGCTCTGTCAAACATTTTGTTTTCTCACACTCAATGGTGACCTTTCCACCCAGCTCTAGTGTCATTGTGCCGTACAGGATACCTGCAGGAGACACAGATACAGTATTAGACATCAGGTCAGCAGCAGTGAACAGAATGTAGATGAGGAGAACAACAAATTCCTGTTGAGGTCCACAGATTAATCATACTGTTCCCTGTGTTCCTGTACGGTTAGGAATATAATTTATGATGGCTCACAGTGAGCGCATTCCTTGACTGAATTGTAAGACAAGAAAAAGACGGTAATTTACAACATACCCAAGTACACTCAGAGAATAAACAGAAACTCCACCTGACTTAGATTCTACCCATCATCCATCTCTACTTTTGGCTCTCAGCCATGTGACAGTCCATGACCAGAGCAGGGCACTGTTTTTATTTATTTCCAGTGGCACAGACATATTAGCTACGACAGATGGTTGCAAAAGTAACCACACGTGATCTGTCAGACAGATTTCATTGTATCCATGGTAGATAAGTTTTTTTGTTGACCTCCCGTACTGTAGCTGTGTTTGGTGATTTAAGTACTTAAGAGCTTAATAGCAAACAGCCAAGGTCAGTTGGATGAGACAGGAGCTAAAATCATCCAACAAAACACAAAGAAATTGGTACAATCATGTTACTACCAACTCAGAAATATCTCCAAGATCAGAGCAATGTTGTGTTTTTGCAATACAGACAAAATTATTCATGCTTGTATTTCCTCACGCCTGGACTATTGTAACGCCTTGTTTACCTGCCTCAAAGGGTGACTGAGCCTTTGCTGTACTGGTACCTCAGCTTTAGTGCAGTCTTCCAGTTAATATTCCACCTGCTGACACTGTTTCTGTTTTTAAATCTTGTCTTAAGACACATTTTTACAGACCTGCCTTTTCACCTGACAACTAGTCTTATATAATACAGCTCTGTTGTGCTTATTTTGAGTTTAAGTTTAATAGTTTCACTTGTTTTACCTTTTGGACAATTTATTTGTAAATTTCTTTTATACGATCCTTTAATTGTGTGCTTATATTTTGCTGTTCTTGTGTTCGCAGGTGGTCACATAGTAGCAGAAACATGGATTAATAGTAGTGGTCATCAAAATTTACAGCAGATCTGTTACCTTTGCAGTGAGCGTAGGGCATGGTGATGACATATTCCTCCTCCCTGCTCAGGAACAGCAGCCTGGCTTTGCCGTCCAGAATAGCTGACAGAGAGTTACCTACAATAGCAGAGAGACAGACAGAGCACACCATTAAAGAGCAGATCCCCCTTAAAAAGCTTACACTTACAGCCATTCGTGAGTGGGAAACTGAAACTGTTTCAGTGCTCATATGGGCATCATCTTAAGACAGACTTGAAAAATTGTGAAGGTATCCTTTAAACTGAAACATGTGACTACTTCATTGTTATTATTTTGTTTCTAGGGATTTGCTGCATTTTTATTGACATGTAACAATACATTATGTTCTATAAATGTTAAATATAGTATCACCAACTATGTTGTTTAATTAAAAGTGTGTATCATCTTTAAAAACTACTAATCCAAAAACAGGTGTTGCAGAAGGGGGTTAATCTTGTAATCAGGGTTGTTCTATATTTGAACTAATGATAATAAGCCAAAGTCTCAACATTCACGGCCAAAGGAAATGTTTATTTGTATTTCTCTATGCTGATCTTTCAACTATGACAAACAGATTACATATGGTAATATGCTGTGTACCGTAGAACTTGGACTTGGCCAGGATGCTTCCACTAATAGAGAAACCATCCTTCCTATTGCAGACATAAAAGGCAGAGATGGGCGGATGGTGGGATACCTGGCAGAGGAAAGAGAGAGAGCGTAAGAAAAAGAGGTGTCGGATACCCTCTGGCGCATATTAATTTCACACTTGCAGCATTTCACAGGTGTGCACTCTGTGTGGTTGCCGAATTCTGAAAAATATTTCACACAAGGGATGAATCATGTCCTGTGCATTATGTGTTCTAGCTAAGAATACAGTTTAACCTGTTCAGCTATGTAGAAAGTGCAGCTATCTCTTTGAGGATGAAGCCAGCAGCAGCGAAATGTTTCTCCCAGGATTGGGTTGTAAGGCTTCTTCAGACCCTGGAAAATGCAAACATACACAGCAATGTTAGAATCTTCATACCTGGACACAGTGTTTGTCCTTTAAGTGAAACGTGGAAACAGACTATTTTATCCCTTCTTTTTTGTCACAGTTGGGCCAAATTACAGTTCTCTGACATTTAACAAATACCCAGTGCTGAGGATGAATTACATTGCAGATGATCACATCACCACATTGGCCAAACCGATGAGATTTAATTAATTCGATCTTCAGGAAATAAGGCACAGCATTGCAGACAGACAGTACTGTAGAGTTCAACTCAAACATTTGAGAGAAACTGCAGAGGGGTTGATATACTACTGTGAAACTGCAGTATTGGTGTAATATGTATTAAGGGTTGTTCATAGCCATATTATTGCTATATTAGCAAGTTTCTATCTGTCCATGTACATCAAGTCATGTGGAGTAGAGCCAATTTAATCTACAAGCGTTATCTGCTGGCTCAAGTAGGGTGTTTTGCTGCCACTGAGGAAATAAATTCCTAACGATTGGGAAAGTGTCTACTGATGTTTATCTTGCAGAAATAAATCCTTGACAGAGTCATCTGTCAAGTGGCCAAGAAATACAAATACAGTGTCACAGAATGTCATGTTAGAAGATGGCGAGCCTAAATAGAAACATATCAGAAAATCTGTGCTGTGCTCTTTAAACGGCTGTTTCCAAGAGAGGAGAAAGGAGAGAAATAAGGAGGATGTGACGGACAAACAGAATGGAGGAATGTCCATTTCCAGAGCTGTTGTGCAGCTGAAGGGTTTGGCAATCACCAAACAGTTCAATCCTCTGGTAAATACTGATTCTTGTTGCGTCAGTAAAATGGAATTCACTAATAATAAGTCAAGTATACTGTATTTTATTTAATAATTGTAATCAAATGAATTTAGCTACTTTATTGTTGATATCTTGTGTCTATTGATTTATTGTGTCTTTATTAAAATGTAATGATACATTTAGGAGATGTTAAATATGGTATTGTGTTTTATTCACAATGCGTCTCGTCTTTAAAAAGCCTTTTTTCCAAAAACAGGTGTTGCAAAAGGGCTGCCCTATATTTAAGCCAACATGATAATAAGCCATTTGGCAGTAAACAAATCTTACCTTGGGCTTCTTGTAGAAGCCAGACAAGTACCATCTCAACACCTGCTTGATCCGACCATATGCGCTCTCCTCCAGTGCAGCTCTGTGGCAGGAAAGATGGAAAGGTGGTGAAGAAGAAATTATGACAATAATAGCAGACAGATAATAAATCCGAGCCTTTATCTGTCTCACATTAAAATGTGCCCACACATATGCAAACATGCGCAAAACACGATGACTAAGAGCTACTGACTGTGAGAGCAGATCAGCGTGGTAGTAGTAGTCAGACAGTTTGTCCAGGAAGGAGCGTGGCTCCAGGATGAAGGTGGGCAGCACCACTTTGGACAGGTCCATGCCTGGCCGCAGCTGCTTCAGCAGGCCCCAGATCAGACCCTTGTTCTCCTCTGATACAGTCTCCACCTGGGATGCCTCCCCAGCCTGAAGTAAAACATACAAACATGAGTACACAGTGGTGTTTTTTGTTTTTTTACAGAACCCTCTATATACATATTTAACTTGGTGCCGCACCTCAGCCATCTCTTCTGTGCTCTGCTCTGTGTAGGCTGTGGCCTGTGACCCGGGGGACAGCTCGTCTGATTGGTCCATGTCGCTCTCCTCTGTCAGCCTTCCACCATTCTCATGTGCTGTCGTGTCCCAGTCATCATGAGCCTCGCGCTCCGATTTGTCTGAAAAGCCATCATGGTCCATGTGGTGATTGCCCAGCAGCACGGTGTCATTCAACCTGACAGTGACAGAGGAGAGGTGAACATCAAGGTTAGAGCTATATTAAAGGACCAGTGTTTAGGATTTAGTAGCATCTAGTGGTGAGGTTGCAGATTGCAACCAACTGAATACCCCTCCCCGTCGCCCCTCCCTTTCAAACATATAGGAGAACCTACGGTGGCCTTGAAACTCGCAAAAAACAACCCTCTCTAGAGCCAGCGTTTGGTTTGTCCGTTCTGGGCTACTGTAGAAACATGGCGGTGGAACATGGCGGGCTCCGTGGAAGGGGACCCGCTCCCTATGTAGATATAAAGGGCTCATTCTAAGGTAACAAAAACACAACAATTCTTATTTTCAGGTGACTATACACTAATTAAAACATACTTGTTAATATTATATTCCATTTCTGCCAAGTCCGTTCCGCTAGATCCCACTAAATTCTACACACTGGAGCTTTAAGAAAGAGCTAAACCAGCCCTGATACTCAAACACTTTGTTGTTACTGCACATCCAGTCCTTGAGTCAGCTCAGAAATATAAAATCTGAATAATCACAGGATTTAATGAGGTGCATCCCCCATTGCAGTTTTTGTACTTTGATCTCTGACTTAACTTCATTTTAACTGGTATCATATATAGCTCTCCTAATGAGAGCACATTATTACCAGATATAATTTAATTTTGAGTATGGAAGCTTGTGGGAGTTTTATTGGCCATGATTAGACATTAAAGATGACTAATGTAACAAGACAGTAACATCACAAACATCTTACTTAATTTTACCTCTGTGCTACCAAAGCTTTGATGATTGTCGTGCTGCCAAGACAATCTACAGCTGAAAACATGACGCAGACTTCTGTGAAAAACAGAATTACCTGCCATGAACCTTCAAGGCTCTGAATGGCCTTTAAATGTGTTTTGAGTCTGTGATCTCCTCCTTCTCACAGCTATGGTGAGTAAAGCCCACTGTGTTAAAGACTCTCCACTTTAAAACCTGGCGGGTCTGAATGCATTTAGCACATCTGACCTGTCTGGTTGCTAGGACAACCAGACCACACACTACATCCTCATCCTCCCCCATTCCCCACCTCCCCTTGACCTGATTTGAATGTCACTGGTTACAATCAGGGGACACAAACATGATAGTGTATGCATGTGTGTTACATACACACACACACCTGCACATTTGTGCATACACATACAAAGTTGAGAGACAACTAATTCAAAATGCGTCCTATGCCGAATTATCATTTTCATGCTGGGGAATGTTCCACATCAAACACAGACCTCAGATCTGACTCTCTAACAACCACAGCAAAGTCTAAAAAAAGAAAGAAGAAAAACACAGAGAAGCAAGTCACGCATCAGCTCATAAATGGCCAAAGAAATGAGAAGCGAGAATGAGAGAGATAGACAGAGGGGTGAAATCAATAGCTTAAAAGGAACATCATGGTTCCAATCCTACAGCCATTTTACAAGTCAGACAGTGGACGTCTGTGTCCTCTGTGGGTGCACACATCAAGAAACACACTCAGACACCTTTAAACAGAGACGGGCACACAAGCAGACAGAAACAGAATTCAAGCAGGTCTTAATCAAACGCATACTCTTCACTCTTCAGCAAATATAGAAAAGCAAGAACAAGACAGCTGTAGTGTGCTCTATGCTATGCTCTACCACATTCAGTGACTGGGGGTAATGGTCACAGAAAACAAGGAAACAGCTTCTTTGGCCAAACAACAATGGAAGGGAGTTCAATTTTCAAAATGCCTGAAGGCTTAACAGACTTGAACAATCACATTCTTGCACACTCTGTGAATCACTAACCAGCCAGTCATGTTATTTATTAACCCAAACACGCCCTGGAGCAGAAGCAGCTTTCCTTACCTTAAAGACATTAAGCACAGAGACAAACTCTTCCTCAAACACCACCGATAGTGTTACCAGCAAATCCAGACACAAGCGGAGCCTTTCCTCGTCTCTTCTCCTCGTCTGTATGTGTGCAAAAATGTTTTCAATCTAGTGTCTAAATGGTGCTGTTTTGTTTCCTCGACTCCGGCACACCTGCTTCCTGAATGTGTGTGTGCATATCCCTGTGTGTGTGCCACTGTTTGTGTGTGTGTGGGATTGCAACGGCTGTGTTGCTGCAGTCTCTTTCTGGGTGGTGTATGGTTCACATTCTACTCCATCTTCCTGCTCTTCTGCCAGTCATGTGATCCTACGGGCTGCTGTGATTGGCTGGGAGAGGAGCAGGAGAGGAGGGAGAGCTGGGATGGATGGCCAGAGGGAGGGTTCAGCCACAGAGGAGGGGGGTGGGGAGGAGAGGGCTGTCTAATGTGCTATGTAAACAGTACACAAACGATGCACACTTTCAAGCAGAAATGAGAAAATAAGTGAGATGAATAGACGCCTACATGTATGGAGACTGAAAAAAATGACAGACATGCATACTCACAAGCAGAAGAAACACATATTTATAATTAGAAATATAACTATCATTGCAGATGCAAAACTAGGATTAAGCAGGATTTCATATAAATCTATTAACAGAAACACACTTTGGATGCAATATCACGGCCGACACATATGTCAACATGACAACATAAACTGCTGTTTAGAAGACATTTCCACACTGCTCAAGTCTTCTCTGTTCTGCTGGTATGAAAATATTCTGTCTGTAAAGCAGGTTTTTAACCAGTTTTACAAGGTGCTACTCAAAACACTTAAGCAAGCAAAGATGGCTACCAGAAGTGTACTGTAACCAGCGCTTGCATGTAAAGATGATTGATTATACAAGAGGCACAAACTATGTTTGCACTGTTCCAGCAGAGGAGAGTAAATATACCACATATATCATCAATGAAAAATTACACACCACAAAAATTCCACTACACACACATACAGTCGTGTTTCCATCACTTCAGAGAACATTACATTGACTTACAGTAATTTCCTGGAGACTTATCCTAACCCTACCCCTTACCCTAACTTTAACATAACCCTAAACTTACCTTAACTTTAAAGCAAGCCTTCACCCCAAAATTAATGATTTACGTTATGGGGACTTCCTTTTTGTCACCAAAAGGGAGACCAGTCCCCACATGTGACTGTAAACAGATTTATGTCCCCACAGCATGAGAAACACCTGGTACACACACACACACACACACACACACACACACACACACACACACACACACACACACACACACACACACACACACACACACACACACACACACACACACACACACACACACACACACACACACACACACACACACACACACACACACACACACACACAGGTAGGTAGGCCTACACATAGCATTAATGACACAGCTGGCTCAGCTTTCACTAATGAAGCAACATAAAACAGTGACAGGTAAAACTGACAGACTCATTTTAAAATAAGTTTACTACATTTAGATTCCTTTTGCAAGGTACTGTATTTATTAGGTTCAGCTACAATAGACAGAGGAGCTGCATCCTACAGGACTGTGAATGGCTTTTTGTTTTTGAAAATGTAGTTGAGTGCTGGTGAAAAGTCAATTTCATGGGCTTTATATTGTTACTGTAAGTGATGAGTGTATTGTGTAGAGTCTGCTGTACTCTGCTTCTTTTTCAGACGCTCTTAGTTTCATTTTCCTCTGCATTTCTCCGTTTCATTCATTCATACTGATGCAGCTGTAAATACAAAGAACAGCAGGACAAATCTGTGTTGGTTCTGTGGTGCAGTTCGCCACAGGAGCATCAAATGATGCGTGTCAAATGAGGCGCGTCAATTATCGCTTTCAGTGCGTTTGGGCCTTTTTTATTTCAAAATTTTCTGGCGCCACATGACTTCAAATCTCACCTGTGTGTTACCACAAACTGAACAAACTGATAATGTTGCTAACACGGCACACTAAACAGCTAACACTGCTAACTTGGGATGTTCCATGGGGGGGCAGTGTTTTGCATTTGGTAAAGAATATCTCCTGGAAGTCGATGTTTCTTCAGCTGTTATTCTGAGCTGACGACCAGAAAGCACAGAGACTGTATTTTAGGCCTACCATCTGGGAATTTCTGACATCTTCATGAAAAATACAGCACCAATGTGTTTGGTAGCAATGCCAGCGGTCTTGTGCATGAACTGGCAAGCACAAAAACTTTTGAGTGTGATTGTGAGAAACACAGATATTCTGCAAACAACAACTGACAGATGTAAGATGGAGATAAATTACATCTGAGAGTGCATGCAGCTGTATCGGTGTGTGTATTACTCACTGTAGCAGCTCTGTGTCTGTGAGTGCGGTAGACTGCAGTAGGTGGAGTATATGGGAAGACTCTGATGATGTGCTGATATCTCCTTCTCTCCCTGCTTTGGCCGTCAGCTTGTAGAGGCTGGAGCAGCTGAGAGCCAGCTCCAGGGCATCCATCCAGCACCGACCTGGAGAGGCCGACAGATAATAGAGACGGGGAGGAGTGCCTTCAATAAATTTTGCTCATAAAAAAAAAAAAAAATGCATTTAAATTACATTACACATGCAAGAATGTACACTTCCAACGGAAACAAACAAACACAAGCCTCACCGTCAGACTCAGAGGCTGCTCTGAAGATCAGGTAGTTGCTGGGTAGAGGCTGCGTGATGGAGCCAACATTCTCTCCTTTGGGACCCTGAGCATATGGATCAAACAGTGACTCACGCTTCCTGCCACCTTAGTCATGTTGTACCAACAGAAGCAAATGGCTCTCGCATAATAAAGTGCTAAACAGGGTAATTATCACTTAAAAATCTAAAATATTATTGAAAAAAAACATTAAAAAGATAAATAAAAATCACAGACTGACCGTACAGAATATGCACAATGAGACAAAGTGCCAGTGAGCCTACAAACATGTCTGACCTTGACAGCCCAGATGGATTTGTCCAGTGGGTGGTACAGCTTGAAGCAGAAGCCGTCCTTCTTGGAGGGCCTCTCGATCAGTTTGCATGCGCTGAGCAGGATGGTGCCCACCCAGTGGTCTGCTTTGGGGGTCTTGTAGATCAAAAGAACTCCAGGCTTCAGGGCACACCACAGCTTGGTCCAACTCTTTAAAGAGCCACGGATCTAAATAAGGACAAGAGATGAGAAGGTACACAATTTTAGTATCGGAACAGAATGGGAACACAAGAAACACAATGTTGTTACACATTACACTACAGGATTAACATGCTAGGTGCAAAGAAAGGTAACTTCATGTTTCGTGAAACTAAATATACACATGAACACATTCTGAGCTGTAGAATTGTTCCTGTGCTGCAAAATCTGTTGTAATAGCGAATGTGCAAATTACAGCTCGGATGATAATTAGCAAAAGGTGTAAATGACACACAATGCAAAGTCTGGATAGCACATCGTTGGTGTGACTGCAGAGACAAACATCATTCTGGGTGTAAAGTGTAGCAGCTTTGTTCGTTACTGCTGAGACATTAATCCTGCACCTTTAGCCAGTTGGACATGATGACAACACTGGGGTCCTTTAGTGCGCTAGACAGCTCTTTAGCTGCCCGTTTCTTCTCTTGCCTGTAATTCTGCTTTTGGACCTGTGAAGCAGAAAAAAAAAACAACACATGAATGAGTCATCAGTCTTACCGGTCAGAGAGCGGATCTGAAAGTGCAAACACTAGGTGGAAGCAGAGTCAAACTAATTACATGCCACCATCCTGTTGCCTTTGGTTATCATTAACGTGATTCATTGTTAGTCATTTGAAACGCTTCACAAAAGGGTACAAATTTAAAATATAATTGGAAGACATTTGAAAAGGTTTCCAGGTGGGTTGTGTACATAAAACACTCCAGGCTAAGACTGACAGAAATGCTTGAGTGCTAAATTGTACTGATTTAATGATTAACCCAATTGCACAACATTACTCATAATTATCTCAAGCAATCCTTTTCAGTATGGAACAGGAAGCCATGTGTACCTTTAGAGACTCCTTCCGGGCCAGCTTCTCTGTGGGGGAGGGGCAGTCCTTCTCAAGACCATTAAACATCCTGGACTCAGACTGGAGGAGGGAGGAAGGAGAGGAGACGGTCAGTCACGATGAAGAGGAGGGAAAAGAGAGACTGTAAAGGATTGAAACTAAATACAGGAACTGTTAACTATTGCAACTCTTCAGCTATTTAGCTCGCCAACCCATGACCCAACCCAGAGCTATATGTCAAGATATTATTTTACAAAAATGATTGATTGTAAAAATGGATTGTGGAAGTTTAAATTAAGTCCAAATGTCAAAAGTACAGTTATGTCATTTGCATTAAATAAAGCCAATAAAGCCTTTGCCACGTATCACATCTGTTATACTACTGGTTTGTGTGCAGCAGGTGCGTGGCCCTTTCCATCAACAAGGCAACTGAGCAGGCAGTCAGTTCTGGTGTTGTGACCGTGTAACCACTGTCTTCCTTGGTAAGACAACAAAGGGCACAGACTGTTTGATGGTCTCCACTGACCAGTAAGTACACATTACAATCTCAGTTGTAAGTCTATGTAATTACATAACCACTTGTTCTTTATGGACTAAACCAATACGATTCAAAATATTTTTTGGTGAGCACACACAGGCACTTAGTCACATCATTTGTGGTAAAAGAAGCCATTCTTAAGCATAGTACACAACTACAACCCAATATAAATGACAATATGCAAGGGTAAGGCTTCGCTCAATATCCTATTGTCCCATAAGAGCTTTTGTGATGGAAGAAAGGGCAAATGGCCAGCGATGCAGCGGCGCCTGTGTATAATTCCACATATAAAATAGGCTATATTGCAAGACGATGCGAGGCGAAGCGACAAGAGGAGAGGAGACAAGACAAGATGACATATCCAGTTGTCCCTGGAAACATTTATTGAACACTCCTAATTAGTATTACTGAAAAATGGAGACAGATACAGTTAGAATTAATGCAATACAAGCAAGAGGCAGCACCAGGACACTAAATGTCTGGGTTGCCAAATAAATAGCTTGCGGTGCTGAAGACACAGTTCCCACCATGGCCCTGACATATTCAATTCCACTTGTTGTATGACTTTACTAGACTAGTGCACTGCCATGACTTGACAATTGATTTTTTTAAAACAAGGAGAAAATCACATTCTCATATCCTATGACCCATTTGTAAGATGCCCTGATTTTACTTGGCTTCCTCTAAATATCGACATAAATATTTGTCTTTGCACATCTCAACAATCCTTGATATTTCAGATTTTCCCTCAACAGAGGGAAACAGTGCCAGGTCGGTCTATTTATAATTCTTGTTGACATTTCAGGCTGCAAACAATCAAGAGGAAAAGAAATCATCATAGAATGCAAAAGGCTGTGTGCTCACCTAATCAGTCAGTTAGAGTGAGCTGTTGAAGAGCTGCCCAATCAGGAACTGTGTTCTTACCTTGCTGCCTGGTGATTGGGCAGGACTAAGTTCATTACTCAGCATGGAGAGACCGTTCCTGTCTGTCTCACTGCCTGGTGGGAACCCACAACACACAGTCACATACAAATGAACTCAGTGTATAAACCTGCTGACAGACAATTAAAGCAATGACAGCCCCCAAAAACAGCTAATAAGCAGCAGCTGAGGTCCGCTGATTTGTATGTGAGCAAGTACAGTACAGCACAGTAAACCATCATTTCACAGACTCCACTAAACACACGACACTGAAATATCATCTCTTATCAGATTCACATTCTGTTTGTCAGCTTCTGGCTTTGTACCTGGGCTGAGGTGGTAGAGGTCGTTTTCTCCTCCATAAGACAAGTTTCGGGTGAGGGAGCGGGGGTCAATTTTGGGTGGGGAGGTGGCAGCGGGGCACAGAGAAAACCTCCGATGGAACAAACTCTCCTCCTTCATCCTGACAACCTGCTCGTCCTCTGCGAGGGGAGAAGAACAGAAGGAAGGAAGGAAAAGATGTGGGGAGGAAGGAGAAAACAGAGGGATGGAAGAAAGAAAATTCTGGTAAGAACAAAATACTACTTTCAAGTTTTTTGCATGCATGCATTCCTTAATATAATGATTTATAAACAGTGATAAGTGATTCATCCTGTGTTTATAGCTCTTCCTCTCTTCTTCCTCTTGAATCTGATCTTACTTGTTGTGTCTCCCTGCATCACTGACTCAGAGTTCTCTAACTCCATCCTCACTCCTTCTCTCTGTGTATATATCAGTCTGTCTGGACCCCCGCCCTTTCTACCCTCTCATACGCCAACAAAGACCTACTGTACGACGACATGTCAGCCTGTCCACATTATGTCAGCCTGACCACATAATGGCACTGTGCATGGCAGTGACAAGCAGTTCAGACTGCACATTGTCAGTTTATATGACAAATAGCGTCTCCGCCCGAGTTCAGCCACTCTGTCCACAGAGAGCCACTGTCCAAGACGACGCCCGCACCGCTGCTACGTCACTTTCCTCCCTATCTGCCTGCATCAACAGGCTTCAATCCACATATCGCTGCACCCAAAAGTAATGCCGTTTCTTTAGTCATTCGCTTGATATCCACAAGGATCCCGTCTACTGAGACGCACATCTTAGCACATGTGTGCAGGATCAAGCTGTGACTCTGCAGCTTCATGCTGTCATTGTGCTGCTGTTCTTAATTTACAGCAGTGAGTGGATGAGTCCTATTTTTAGACCACCATGCCCACATAAAGGAAACTGCAACAAACACACACATATACAAGCGACCACGCAGGCATACGCATATTATATGCATGTCTGCACATACAGAGGGTGGACAGACTTGTGTGGAGACTTTTAGTCTTCTGTGAATCTGTGTGTTCTTAATGACGGAGATGTTTTTCTTCTTTGATCCTTGGAGACACAATGACGTAGCACTCGCTTCCTCTCAGCCTATTCAGTCTCTCTTCTCCTCTACAGAGCTCTGTGACTATCGACAAGTTGTGCACTATTCACAGTATGTTATTAACAACTGCTGAGGGTCACGACTGTTTCCAGACAGATCATTATGCTCGTTCAAACGGGTGGTGAGCTGATCAGAGCAAATCGGAGCTGACGGTAAAACACTGAGGTTAATGGAGCGTAGCTGTTACCACCTGGGTCTGTCTGGACCGCCACACTCTGCTCTGCTTAGATCAATATAATCCCATTCATTTTCTCTCAGCGCACAAACACATACAGTAAGACCCTCTGACTTCCAGCCTACAGAGCAGTCTCGCCCACAAGTCCTAAATTATAAACATCCAAGAACAGCATGTTACATAAAATTCATTCATAGAATGTTTTTCACAGACTGATTCATCTTTCAACCCTCCCACATTATTCAGCTGCAATTGTGATTCAAGTGAAGTGTGTCAAAAGTCCACATACTGCCTGTATCGGAGTCAGGGTGGGAAATTAACTTTTCAAAATGTGAACATCTACCACCCACTTACAGATAAATGTCCAAATTTACCAGCCACTCAATAGTAAATCATTATTTTGTATCTGAAATCTACCAGCCACTTTCATATTTTACCATAATTTTCCACCCTTATCGGAGTTCATTATAAGCTGTGGGTTGACAGTGGCTTAAACTGGAAATTGGAAACCACATATAGTGCTGGAGGAGTCTCGGTGGTTAATAAACTGTACCCTCCCTCTTCAAGTACATACATGCAGATATTAAATATACACAAGCACCCTCACATCCGTATACTCGTAACACCACTCCCTGCTTCGACCGTTTTCTACTCTCCCTCTGTGACTCATTCTCTCAACCTCCTGACTCCCTCCTTATTTCTGATCTTGCAATACATCCTGTTCTTTTCTTGCTCCTGCCCTCTGCTCCTTTGTCCTTTTTAAAGAGGCAGTCTATGAACGACCGAGATATGAGGGAGAAAAGGTAAATTTATTCTTCCAAAAAAGGAGCCTTATTTGTCCTTGTGGGGCAGGTCTATAAATAGCATTCCATTGCTGCAGTGCATGGGTGCATGTGTAGTACAGTGCAGAAGCTTTAGCATTACACAACAATGGGCTGGCAAACTGTAAGCGGACAGACACACACACACACACACACGCACATGCATGCACACACACGCACAGAATTAATACCACTTACAGTACAAGCCCTGGGGTGGGTCAAGATGTTGTGGGCAGACATGCAGACTGACAGGACAAACCAATCACAGCTGGTCCTCACAGCTGCAGGGCGGGATTCGTTGGGGGGAAAAAAAAAAAAAGACTGACTACTGTGTGTATGAGCACATTACGCAGTCTAGACTGAGGATGGGTGTGGCGTCCACGCATGCTTAATGTGTTTGTGTTGTAAGTGAGCCTGTCAGTTGAGCATATATGGAGGACAAGCCAATAGTGTTTGTGTGTTAGTAGAATGACACAAGTGTAAAAAAAAAAATGTGTGTGGATGTGCATACGTGACCATGTGCATGTGCCCGCCTTGCTGCTGCTGACTCAAGAGAGGATTAGACATGCACATGATGCAGCGCCAAAAGAGAGAGAGAAAATGCTCCTCTCCAACTAGCCAATCCCAGCAGCAGTGGCAGAGCGGGCCGCATTGAGTGCGCATTACTCACAAACACACATGCAAGAACGCACAAACACACCTACACACCGACAGTGGCACTTGAGTTACAGCCTAACTACATCAGCGGGGGAGGAAAATTTTTGATGTTTGAAAGAAAAGCAAAGCAGATAAACGTCAGTTTGTGTGTGTGCATCAGTCTGCCTCTCATAGCAAAATGCTGGTCGGCTGGAAAATGCTCAATGCTGAGGAGTTCCCAACAGCCACGCTAACATTATACCAAACCAAATTATTAACTCCTGTTGCTTCAGTCTGTGGGATGTCCCAGTAAAACTCTGCACTTCTGCTGCTCTACCTGTGATACTAAATCTATACATGGGTGCATCTGCATTATTGCATGAATGCAAGGTTAAAGTGACGGTATGATTTCATTTAACACGCTGCAACTTCTTCATAAAAAGCAAATGCCTGTTTTTCAGCTTGCCACACTGACACGAATATGAACTCATTCAAAGTTTAAGATAGCAGTGCGCATTTTCATGTCCTGATATAAACTTTGGCTAACCTCTGAGGTTAAGGAGTGCAGCGTTGGCCCTCACAGAAGAGAACATGTAGTGTGTGTAACAGAGAAGGTGCCACTGTGAGGGGAAACATAACTTGGCATCAAGATCAAAAGGACACTCAAATATATCAGTGTCGCCTGAATAAAACAGATAACAAGCCAGAAATTAAGCATATACTACTGATGCTAGCAGAAACACTGAAAGAGAAAGTGAGTGAAATATAAGATTTTTTACATCATTGGTTCAATATATTGAAAAAGGAGAAAATGTGAGAGCAACACATCCAATGAGTATCCAAGTAGAAATTTAAGCACCATTTTACAGCAGTCATTCTACCCTTTGACTGACCTCATTAAGACTGAAAAACAGCATGCCAGCGTGCTAACTTTCACCACTCACTGTACACAGTACCTTAAGTTCACAAGGATAGGCTAACATTAACTTCATCCACCACAGTCATGCTACACGGGAGCTTGGCTAATATTTACCCAATGATATGAACATCTTGTGGAAAAGATAACAGCTAAGTAGCAGCACCGGGCCAGTCAATAACACACATTCCTGTGTCACACAATAACCTTGAACTATAGAAGGACAGATAAAACAACAACGGCAAAAGTGTCTGACCCGCAGTTACCTTGTCGAGGTAACTGCGGGTCCTTGCTGTCACATGGGGCATGCTCCTTTTTAGTAATCATTACACCAACAGGGACGAGGAGGGAGGGAAAACAGAGGGCGATGTGTGGAAGGCAACATGTTGACATGTTCAAACCTGTATATTGTTAATATGCTTGACTTGAGTAAATGTCTCTGTGGGAAACACATGGCTATAGATGTACTGGCTGATAGTAACCATGGCTGTACTGGGGAAAGAACTGTTTGTTAGTTCAATGAAGCCCTGAAAATTTTCACAGCTCTTGGATCAGTAGAACAGCTTTTTCTAGCAAAGCAATTTCAGATTAACCCAATACACAAGCTAAAATCTACTGAAAAACACTATATGAGAATTTGGCTGCGTTTACTTAATTTACTCAATACACAAACACACATACACACCATATTGGAGCAGAAGGGAGCACGGTATCATGCTGGGCTTGGACAGTAACACAAAGTCTATTTCTACACCAACGCTGCTAAATTTGTGTCTTTTCCTGGCCATTTTGGTCTTCATCCCCCCCCCTAAGCCGAAGATTTTCACACCCCAAAACTGTTTATTTAGAAAACATCCCAGGAGATAAATCTGGAGACTCGGTCTCAGGAAGGAAAAAGGGAAGTTTTTACCAAAACCCTAACACGTGCCTTCACAGACACAGTCAGGTACTCTGTAGCAGTAATGTTATGACGCAAACTTTGCGTTGCCTTCAACTTTCTCTGTCGTTGCTGATTTTTAATACAAATAAAGTTGAATCAAAGTGTTGTTATTACCCTCTATTTGTGATTATGTTCAGATAAAATAGTGACAAGTTTACCTGTCTCCATGAAGCACTGCAGGAGCTACTGTGGGTTAACAAGTAGCATGCGAGGGCTGCATTCAAATCACTTTTCTATATTGATACTGTCTGACAAAAGAAACAGAAAAATGCGTCAATATGAATAACAACATAAATATTATATAAATAATATCAATAAATTGTGTGTTTGACTATCTTGAAACACAGATATCAACTCAGACCAAGTAAAGAACCCATGCTGTGTCTATCCCACTTCTCTAAAGTACAACTTTAGAGACTGAAAGAGGAAAGGAGCAGTTTCAGTGTGGACATAGCGGTGTCCTAAGTTTTTTCCCAGTAAATTCACACTGAAAGCATGGTTACTTTTTTGGTTTACACAGTGTCCAGTAAACCTAAATTATACTCTGACACCAAATCTGTCAGCAGTACTGCCATTTAAGGCAAAACATGTCATATGGAGTTCAAGTACCCTGATTTACCACTCATGTTAGCCCTTCACCCTCTGCCCCTGCTGCCGTTCCCCCTTAAGTCTCACTCCACACACACACACACACAGAGCCAAAACTAGATAACACTATATAAAATGAGCCAAAACTAGATGTTTGTTCAGAAAATATGCATCCTCAACACCGACCCCAAATTTTCAACCTAACTTGTGGCCCATTCCAAAAAAGGACTTTATTTAGCGTGAATTTTGGTCAAAATTTAAAAAAAGAAAGTGGGCAAAGAGCGCTAAGTGTACCAGTCTTGATTATATCCACTCTGAAAATGTACATTTCAAAGGGAGATTATGTTAAGATAAAGTACACAATGCTGCCCACACAAACTTCTGTACATGTGTGAAAGGTAAGTGACCGCCAAGCACCAATGTGGCCTTGACAAATAAACTCTGCCATGTGTACGTGCGTGCGTGCGTGTCCACATGTGTGCATTGCAGTATGTGCTCAGCTTGTGTATGAGAGTGTGAGAGCACTGCAAACTGACAGCCAGCATCAAGCCAGCTGTTCCTAATATGATGGCACAGATTAAGTCCAGACACTTCCTCCATCCTTCCACCACTTCTATCTATCCTTAACCCCCAACCTTGTTAACCCCCGTCTCCAGTGACGACAGGACTAATGGATGGCCATATGACCTAGATATGCACCAATAGACTGTTGCCAAGCATAGGATGTGCATCAACAATGAATACTGCAGCATACCAGTCAGACTGCTTTTAAATGGGGAGACACAACAGACACGTGCAGACATTTGTTCTTCCATTAGCTCATGTGCGGTGCATTTCAACCACTGCTCCTAATGCAGGACTGCTCGCATACATTGTTTCTATCTTAGCAATGTCCACCTGCTTGATTATTCCTGCAAAAAGATTCATTTTTTTAATTTCTCATCTATTGCCACATCCTGTGCATAAATTCTTAAAAACACAACCGAATAATGAGAAAAAGGCAGATGTTATATTCTTTTATAAATACAGTACGAAAATGAGAAGGAAAATTAAAACTACTGGTGCAAAAACATTCTCTTTAAATAAAAAAGTGTAATGTATGAACTAACTCAAGCAACACAATTACTGTAAAACCTGATTTTATTTTCAACTTTTAATGCGAGATGACTCTGGGGTTTCCAGACCAGCATAACACTAAAACATCAGTTTAAAAAAATTCAGGTCAAGAAATCGACAAAGCCACCCACTAACACACAATTCAGCTAAACGACTCTCTTCAGTCAATAACACACTAACAGTTGCCCACGGTCACTCCCAGCAAATAAATACAGCTAACATGACCAAACTATAGCAATAGAAATGTTGTTAGTGTCCACAAGATGGTCACAGTTCCCCTAACTTGTGTTAAATAACCGTAGTCCAGATTAATACTTGATACAAGTAGCTTTAGAGGCTGTTACCGAATAAACTTCCTCATCTAAGAGATGAAGATGGCACAACTAGGTCTACTGTTACTGTTAAAGAAAAGGAGACACATGAGCTAATTTTGTGACACTCTGTGGGAGGATGTGTGGTTTAGTTGATCTATTCTTGGTCTTGCCGGGGGTGCAGGTATATTTTAAGGAACTCAGATGGAAAAAATGACTTCCAGCCCGACGTCCAATTTGATCTGACTTAAAATAGGAAACCCCCTTTGTTGTTTGGGACTGCGGTAGTCCATGGCAATGGCAAACCTTCTCTACCCCCTGTAAAACCCAGATCTCCACCCTGTTCTACCAAGCATGCTCCTCCCTCATGCTGCAGTAATGCCAACAATTATACAGCATGTAGCTATTACGTGCCCACCTATTCATTTTCTTCAAGGTCTTGCTCATCTGGTGAAGCACTGAGAGGAAAGGAGAGGGGCTAAAGATTAGTCAGCTGTTCCCTGTGCTTCAGGTTAGACGGGCAGGAGACACAACCTCCCTTGGTACACACAGTTTCTGAAAACAGAGGCTTCTGTCAGGGAGAAGGGAAAGAGCAAGGTAAACATAGCCTGAAAATGAGACCTATAATCCCCTACAAGGGGGTGGGAAATGAGCACAGAGTCTGGTTGAGGCTGAGGGTGAGAAGTAGGTGCAAAGATTTACTGATACATGTCTGAAAGCAGATACCAGGGATATGGCTACATCGAAACAGAAACAGAGATCCAAAACAAATAATGGGTTTCAAAAAAGATCTCTTCAGTTATGCCTCTCTCTGTGTCCCTGTGCACTTCTCACAGACTCATTATTATACATGGACCTGATTTACTTTGAGATATCACTCTCTAAATAACAAACAACTGCCGCAACACCATCTGGAAGAAAGTCAAAAATGAACAATCGAGCGCCGATTTTCAAAGACTTCAGACTATCATTTCAAATCTCAGAAAAGATTTGTGCTTCAAATTTTTTTCACATTTGTTTTCATAGAAGACTTTTTATTAGAGAGCAGGAGAATAGACAAAGCCAGCTAACTGTCGAGATGGTTGGATCCAGGCCAGGGGAGGCTTTGTGTGAGAACCAGCCTTAAGGAGAACTAGCCAGGCTGATGGAAGTAGGCCCTGCAGTGGTGCCAAGCATGGCCTCTTTGTTTACACACAAATGCATCAACACACAAGTGCACATGCACATGTTTATACACACACAGACACTTGCTTTCGTTTTCATGGTATCCATTCTCTCTGAACATTAAGGGCACTCTTAGTACAGCACCACTTTAACACCATTGAGGAGCCTTTCAGCGGATATATACAGATATACAGACGCACATCCAACTGCACTTGCTACATGAAGATCAGCCTGCACACTGATTTCCACACACAGTACATGCATGCACACAGACATGAACACATACTGACCTTTAGCAACTAACTAAGCTGTGACAGAGGATTAAAGACGCGCTGTGGCATTTCTGGTCAACAAACATGGCAAAACAGCAAAGTATTCTACTGATTACTCTGAAGATTAATCAAGTAATGATTTATGACATTTTTTAGGGGGGTAAATATGAAATGAAAATTACTGGTTATACAAAAATGTACATTATAATATCACATATTTATGTTATTTATCTAGAATTGCAGTAAACAGTATTAAAACTGCATTTTAAAAACATCCTATAACTTACAAAAATGAACCATAAGCATTCTTAAAATAGGACCACACCTGAGTTTTTTTGCACATTTTAGCTTTTTAACTACATTAATATCATTATTTCTATGCTCTCTTTTGAAATGCTGCACAGTTTTAGATGTTTGGATATTTTCCTACCATTCAGGCTGTCAATTGTTGCCATCCATTTTCATACCATATGAAACTGAATTAGCAGACATGCTTACTTGAATAGTGAAAGTGCATTAATTTCTATTGTAATCATAAATACACTTTCAATCAGTATTACACACTATGTGCTGGACTGGTTTACCATAATAAATTCTCTTTCTATCACTAGTGAGAAAAGCAGTGGGTTGAAAAGACAATGCTGGAGAAGGGACATTCAAAATGATAGCTAAAAGCAGCATGACTAAGGAAAGTGGGCTGGTAACATCAAAGCAGATGATCTGAATCTCCTGCCTGGCTGGGAAAATCTGACTGGGACAGGTCCAAGGGTAACTTCCTCTCTGCCTTCTTAATTTTCTAACAAAGTGCCCTACAGCAAAGCACTTAATCACAAACTGCAATGAGGAAGAAGCTCAGGAGTTAACAGCAATTTACTTTTTTTACAACACCATAAGAAAACTCATGGTTAAATAACGGTGAAAATGTAATATATGTCTTGGTAACGCATGATTGTGTTCATATGCCAAAAGAGCAATTTCTTTATGAAAAAAAAAATTGGGTTTGACAACTAATTTCCCGCTAAGGCAGCCCACTGCCATACCGACCTTCCTTTCAGCTCTAAATGCCACTCCTGCATTGCCACTCCCAAATCCGAAAAAGTCAAGGCATGAAAAAGCAATGTATCAGCCAATTTCACTTATGGCATTGCACCTTGGAATATATATAGCTAAGGGCGATGCAAATTAGATTCTTTCTCTTGCTTGACTTCAAGTCACTGCAGCGATTTAAAGGCCTCGTTACATCTCTTGACAAGGCCTTTTTATAGAGCTGAAAACCTCTGTGGCAGAAAAGCGAATAATAAGCTGTGCAGGTTGCATAGAAAGAGAAAGAGAAAATTAGCCTGTGTCTGATTAAGCCAGCACAGGCTACGGGGCTGGACGAAATGTCCCCAAGGGAGTGAGCGTGGTGGTGAGGGTAAGAGCTCTTCTGTCTGTCTGCTGGCGACACAGGGGGTGTGAGGGGCAGGGAGAAAGATGTCTGCCAGCAGAGACCTGCAGGCTGCTTGTCCTGACTGGACAGAGGGAGGGTCATTAAGCAAGAGATAATAGATGACAAGGTGTTGGATAAATGACTTTAATTAACGATGCTAAAGCAAAGAGCAGCCCAGTGGGAGGCAGAGGGTAGGAGCCCATTACAGACTCCTCAGACTGTAATATCCCATTTAATCAATGGCCAGCTGCCAAATATGAACGAATCATGGCTTACATCTTTTCTGAAATGAAGTTTTATTTGGGCAGTTTGTCATTTGTCACATGTGTCTGTTTATCATGAGTCCTTCAATCATCTCTGCTCTGTGGTGCAGTATCTATAAAAAGTATCGAATCTGAGCAAAAAATGTGCCATACTGAAGCTACAGAACGTCACGAATAAACAATCAGGATAAAAAAGCAGAGGATTTAGGGAAAAATAAGCAAAAGACTAGAATCCCTGGTAATTTTTGACATTAGTCAAAGTCTGAGCTGTCAAACACCTACACTGTAGGGCTGGGCAATATCACCTACAATCAATACCATGATTAATTGTTACTAGGGGTGTAACACACAGCACAGCAGGAAAAAAAGAAAAGGTAGAAAATAATATTTTTGTCCTTTATTTTGAAAAATGTAAACATCCAACAATGGCTCATTGGCCAAATGCTCTAACTGTATATAAAGTAGTTGAAACTAGCTCCACCTCCAGCAGCTACAACAGTAACATGCTGCTTACACACTCAGTATTAATAATCTAATGATGTCATATACTGGGTTTTCCCTGCCTATCTAACTCAAAGGCGGGCCGCCTTTCTATTACTGGCCACTGCCTTTGTTGAAAATACCAGCATTTGATGTTGATGGAACGAAAAAGGCAGAACTCAACTGCGAGCACAGTGCAGCACCCAAACAGTGCACAGCGCGCACACATGCTGGAGTTATCTTGTAATTCATCTTCAAAACAAGCAGTGGTTGCAAGTATGTTTTGATTTAATGACTAAATAATTACCTTTGTGAGATTAATGTGAAGTACGTGAACTTTCTACACCGTCAATCAGAGACTAACGCCAGGGCCACACAGGCTACTTCTACCTCAGCAGCGCGTGTGCGTCACTGAACTGCTGCGTCTCGCACGCTTGCGGTGTCCACACAGGCAGTGTTGCTGCTGCGGTGTTGCTACTGCCAGCTCTATCTTTCTACATAGAGTTTCACTTTGATAATGGCCATCAATAATAGAATGTTTCATATCATTTAAGTTTAATCAAGTGTGGCTGCCACGGCGCATCTCACGCCGGCTGTGTGGCTGCTCTAACGTGTTAACACAAATGAAAAGCAAGAGGTTCCACGACGCACACGCGCTGCTCACGCAGGATGTGTGGCCCAGGCATAACGTTAGTGCAGCGGAGCAGCGAATTCCAGCAGTAACAAACGAGACCAGCTGACCAACACACACTGCAGGGTTAAACAACTTAAACCATCTCTGAGGTGTAGAAAATAACTCAGTGCTCAGTCTGTTTCACCTCAAAAACCCTGCGCCTGCTCAGTGTGTTGGACAGCGATGTCTTTCCCCGGAGCTAACGGTGCAGCAGAGAGGCTGCTCTCCACTGCTGGAGACGTTAATAACACAGCGGAGCACTCCTCCTCCCCCTCAGTTCGTTATTCTCATACAGGCAGGAGGCTGTAAGATGCTTTCAAATTAATTAAATAATTAATTAACGCAGTTAACCTTTTAAAATGAAAAGGCTGTGGACCATTTATCTTATCAGCCAGTTATGTTTCATATTGTATTTTGGTGGACTAAGGACACCAGTGAATGGTTTGGCACACAGTATACTGGAACAAGAGACTGGAAATAGTGCCCCCTTTGCTATTCATTCAATCGAGAATCAGTTTTGAATGGAGAATAGATTCTGTGAGAATAGATTCTGTGTTTTCCAGGGAAAACCCTGCATTTTGACAGTATTTGTTTGGGTAACATCCGTACCGTTACACCCCTAATTGTTACATTAAGTAACATTTACCTCAGCAACAATTATTTAAAACGATCCCTTAAACACACCTGTGCACAAGATTCTCTATCCTCTTATTAATTCTTTGTACTGAACAATAAACATAAAATCGTGGATTAATGCTGAGAAATATTTAACATATTCAGTTGTTAAGAAAACTTTTAGGAATTTGTTTGCTAAAACCAGAAAATCCAAGAGGCTCTGTTGCAACTATTTAAAAAAACAAATGAATTTTTTTTTCTGGCTTTTGTTATCTTATTATTCCATCAGCTGGATGTTTTAGAGTATGCAGTGACATTATTTTAACACATGCTTGTGTAATAGTCTGCTGCTTCTGTGACAATCTGCTTCAGCATCCAGACTGTGGTCGGGGAGCACAGAGGAAACCTCTTTACAGGCTGCACTACTCTGCTATTTTTAGACAGTATTAACATTTAACTTAGTTTTGTTCTGTATCGTGTCGACTGAAGCCAAAGTGTGCCTACACAACCAACATGACATCTTTTTTATGCACCAGCTCTTTCTTATCTCCACCCCCCTGCAGCTGCATTTCTCAAACAGTCGTTTTGTCCATATGAATTAAGATTATTTACATCGCTTAGTACTTTAAAAACTATTTGGTACATGCCGGCTTGACTCGTTGTAGTATATGCAGGTGCATTGCGGGATTAGACTGCTGCCTGTATGGAGGAATGAATTAATTGCACATATTGACGTGACTAAAATAAGCTCAGACATTAAGTTTTGATAACTTTTCGATTAATCGCCCAGCCCTACTACACAGCCATATTTAGCACACAGAAGGTGTGTGAATGTTGCTGGCTAGATACAACTTACATCTATATTTCAATGCATTGTCTGTTGAAATCAAATGCAATTTGATGTGAAATTTGTGCAAATAATGAGAGAAGCTTTGCATTGAACTTAAACATAACCTCACCCAATTGTCAGGTCCTGCATTATCACAGCAGAAAATGTAAGTAAATTCCAGATTTATGTGGCTTTTCACTGTACTATTTAAAGTTTTGTGTTAGTCCAGACCAGTTTAATCACTGTTCAGAGAACACACTTTAAATCCATCCCCCTTCTGTCCTATATCTTAAATCTACCAGATATGTTTTATTTAAATTTGACACACTTTAAATAGAAATAAAAGGTAGAAAACTATTAAACATGATCCTTTTCACAATGCCTGTTTTTTTTATTGCCTTCCAGGTTTTATCTTCCAACAAAATAGCTGCAATGCTGCTTAGAATCCAACTTTCAGGTCACCAGTAGGTGAATGCACCATACAAGCAGACGTTTCAAATTAGTCTTCACTTGCAACTGCATCAGCTGAATCCATTTTCAGAAAACTGAAATCCTAGGCGAGATCAATGAGCTTCTACTGTCCTCCCTCTGATCTCAGCACATGGCTCCTCCAACTGCTGTTCCCAGCAAGCGACGGTGAGAGAGAGAACAAGCTAACTTCAACCCACTTCTATAAACTGCCAACTTCTCTTATCTGGGAAAAAAGAAACTCTTAAAAAAAAAAAAAAAAAAAAAACAGTAAAGCTGGCTGACCACTCTTTGTATTAGACTGCTGGATGCTCTCACACACAAGATGAATGGATACTGCCACAGCGAGACTTGCTCATGATTTTAAAAACATTTAATGGGAAGCAACTGGGTCAACCTGCTCGGAGTAGAAGCTCTGCAATTATCCAAGCAGTTACTTGATAGTCCTGTCACAAACCACCCCAGGAGCTAAAATAAGTGTAATGTAATGAGGCTTTCTCTATAGATCTAATGTTGTAACAGCCACTGTGCTACACTCCTGTCCAGGCAAAATCAGCTCATGCTTGTCCAGCATTTTATCCTTATCAAAAACATACTGACATCGTCAGTAAAAATGCTCAAAACTGATTAAAACATTTTATAAAGTTTGTCGTATGAACATAAGTGCTGCCAGGATTACGTATTCTCTGAAATTAGTCAGTTTGTCACAGTTTTTCCTGCGGGAGAAAGTGTGCCAAAGAGAGAAAGCAGATTATTTCAGCACTACTTCCTTGCAGGGATATGAACATGTCCCCCTGGTGTTTATAGTGCACATTTTAGTTCCTTACCAGTCGTTTCATTTGCGATGGAGTGCAAAGAAAGCTTGGTCAACTTGGGAAAGACTGGCTTATTTTGCAATATCCTAAATTTAAAAAACTATGGGTTTGACAACTACTAATTCTTACTAGTTGACAGCTTTTACAATATTGTAATCAACAAGTAAATTATCAAATGCAGCATCACTGACAGACATCAAAGGCATTCTTTTAAATAAGTGAAATGTGGCACTCTGGCCGTGTCTGTCTGATGCTATGAACTTCATCATTGGTCCACACTTTCCCGTCATCCTCTTCCTGTCCTCCAGCACTGATTAGGAAACGATAATTAGGGTTTTGGTCAACAGCTCAACACTTCCCACAGCCTGTCAACACTCCCTCGTTCCTTATCTGCCACCTGTCCTCCTTCTGTCCCTTCATCAATCTCACCCTGACAGACACTTTGCAGCAGCTCCCAGGCTTTTCACTGACAAATACACAGGCTTATCCCAACCAGAGTGCTAATTGCAACAACCCATTAAGTTAGACAGGAGACATGGATTTTAACACATAGTAATAGCTCTCCTCAAGATGCCACTTTGTTGTTCCTTAAATAGTCAGTTCAAGCAAATGACATTAAACATGTCTTGTGATATCTAGCCACGCAGACAATTTCAGTTTTATTCAAGGTTTGAAATCTGAACCACTTAAGACTTCTACCGCCACCCTAATACAACGGAGATCCACGTTTCTGTAGTGTTATTTTTAGCTGGCATTATGCTGTTTCAGAAAGAACAGGACAGTACAGACTGCTTTCTGCATGTCACTTATACATAGAGGGGGTCTAAGATCAAACACAAAGTCCACTCTCCAACCACCAGGAACACAATACATAAAACATAAATCTCTCTCTGTCTCCTTCAGGGTTGATCTCATTAAATTACACTTTGCTTTGCTGATCAAAAGAGACTGCTGGATACTCTATGTTCTGTGAATGGACTTCTACAATACCCAGTGTGGATGCTATTTAGCATTACTAACACTTCCTGTGATTTATTCTGCCTGACATCCAATTTGGATTTACTTTTCCTTTATATTCATTATTTCAAGGTCAGGCCTTAAACATATAATTAATCTTTCAGGAACTGGCTCCAGGCTAACATTAAGTAAAAAACAAATTATAGGCGGCTAATTTAGGGTATGACCTATACATCTCGGGCCATCCTATTCCTCTGACTGTATCCATGTTATGTAACGCTACTGCTACATCAAGTCATACGTTGTTCAAATGATAAGCATTAGACCCTCAAGAAAGTCTAAATATGGAAAGGAGAGCAGTGCTGCTACTGACACCATTTCCTATATTTGTATTTATCTTGCTATCCCTCTCTACAGCAAGTCAATGACCAGGTAAATCCTACTCTCTACCAGGCTCTCTACTCTCCTTTGTTATCTGGCCATGATACATTTATTTTTTATTTCAATTAAAGACCTCAGTGCACAAGAAAAAGAGAAAGTAAAGGTGACATTTTGGTATTTTAGCATGTACCCCTTTTCAGTCAATTAATTACTGAAGTATAACCAAGTTTAAAGTTGAGCCAGATTAGATATTGAACATAGAACATGACAGTTTTTAGCTTTTTGCACTTTCTGTGCACCATCTGCTCACCATCAGTACAGGAACTTTTTAAACTCCATGCCCAGTAAACGGTCACTACAACGTGTGCACAATATTAAGTCTTACAAAAGGAATGCAGAACAGATAAGTGCACTATCAGTCAGTCGACAGAAACATAAACTATAACGTTTTTATAACAATTATCTTTACATCATAGTAAATCAGATAGTCTGACTGTGTGTGGCTTTTAAGGCAGACAAAAACAAGATATGAGTAGCCTGGGTGTGAGCTGCCGAGTACAGGTTGAGACATTTTGCTTGGTTAATGTGTAATTTACTGTTAAATCTCATACGTCTTCTTGCTGCAAACACATGCCAAGATAAACAGCCTGGGCAAGTCCAAATTCAAACACTTCCTGACTGATATGAGCAGCCAATGAGGTTTTTCCATGACTACCACAGTGCTACCATCTTAGGTCTGTAAGAAATAGTGAAGCAAGATTTCTGACTGAAATAACCTGAAGACAATTTCCAACCAAAAGCAGAGAGCGTAAATTTACTGTGGCGTTACTATTGATGTGGTTCCAGCACACCAAAAGTACAGTTTTACAGTAAGTGGGCTTAATTTCTTTGATTATGTGTCTGCTCATTAGTGTAATAAGTTCACCTGGTTTCCATCTTTTCACCAACGGACAGATGTGCTGAACAGCTGCCTGTCTCCAGTACTGTTTATACAACTAACCAACATGCATACAGACATGGTACACTTATCCATCCAGAAGATACAAAAATACACACAGGATGGGAGGCTGAAAAAAGAAACAGAACCTAGTCATTACACTTTAACGCAGTTTGAAAGATCAACATGTACTCAGGCAAACTGCCTGTTTCAGGACTTTGTGTATCTCTCTGAAGTATCACTCTGTAGCCAACTGTCCTTGTGCAACCCCAAACATTTACTCCCTTCTAACCCAAATGAATCCGACACACCCTGTAAGCTGCTGATCTCAGTTCTGTCAAACATTTTCTCTTCTTTCAAGGCTGCACTGTGCTCCAACTTTGCAACACTGACGCAACTGCTCACGTGTACATGCAGATAGTCACCAAAACAGCACAGATGTAAGCTTTATGGCAATTATTCATACTGTGATCAAATAGCTGCAGAAAGAAAGTAAATGTAATAAAAACCTGGCATAAACAGAAAGTAGATCTGCTTCACACCTTCAGAGACATGCCCTAATTCTCTATTCTGCTGAAAAAGTGAGTTATCCCTTCTGGCAACTCTGGGTAAAAATGTGCTTGCATTTGTGTCAAATTTTGAGAGTAGACTGACGCCTGAGAGAAAACTGGATCACAAATTAAACAAGCACACCAATGTAAGCACTCATAACCTTGTACTATAGCATGTGAATGCCACAAACCATTTGCCTAACTGAAGCTAAAACAGATAGCCAGCCCATTTAAGTGAGCGTATGCATTATTAAGACATTAAGGAGTGGGCCAGCAGGTGAAAGCTCAGCTTACCTTTCACCTGAGCCGCAGGAGACACCACATCCAGAAGCCTTTGTTGGTGCAGCCTGTCTCACCTGCAGAGATACAAAAGTTAGAGTAAGGTTTCACTTTAACTCACACAGCACAAACAGACAAACTGCCTCGCTCCCGGTGTCCCTCCTTCCCATGCTCCTCCTGGTCACACCACTGTGCTAGAGAGGGTGGAGCCCCACCCCACCCCAACTAGCCCCAGTCCCGGTCCTTTTGGGAGCCGTTAACGTCTCTCCGGGCTAAATGCACAAAGTCTGTTTGCCACCTGCGCACACAGCACAGTCAGTTAATTACAGCTAGTCTCCCGCTAATGTAGAAACAGGGCAACATAACTACTTGACCTGTCTATTATGGATTTAACCCACTGAAGGTAACAGTATAACTGACAGCACTCTTAGTGTTTTTTTAATGGAAAGAAATGGGATTCTATTCAGAGTTTGTGTTTACTGAGTCAACAGAAACACAGCAGCAGTTACAGCTAACCATACTCAAGCACACACACACACATTCACACATGTTGAGGACTACCACATTAATCAAATACAAACCCTGGTAGGATGCGATTCCAGCAGTGAGAGAGGAATAATCTGAGTGCTGCCTACAGTGTGATGTCCAATTTAAACACACCCACTTCCCATTTAAGAAATATTTGACTCTTGTAATTGGTTGTACTAGACATGTATTGTTTACAACTAAAAAAAAAAAAAAAAAAATGTTTTCAACACCCCATTCTGGTCTTCTGTTTTCCCTTGAAATGCCTCTTAATCCTGCCAGGGCAAAGAACAATGCATTCTCCAACAGCTGGGATGTGTGATAAGCCACAAATCCAACTAGAAATACCGCCTTGCGGTTTTATGCCTCCACTATCCAGTCAAATTGCAGTTTACATCCATGTCTGTCCAGACTCATAATATTTGTAGTGAAGACGTTGAAATAATTTAATAAAAAGGTATTTTTTGGCGAAATGGAAGTTGTCACTATATTGACGTGTCATTCCAGTGAATCGTTTCCATGCTGTCTTCAGAACTGATAAAGAGCTTCGTCACATGGTGCAACAATAATCACCTTAAGCTCAATATCAGCAAAACCAATGAGCTTGTGGTGGACTACCAGGGGAACAGGAGGCCCCCTGTCCTGGTTGTCATCCAGGGAGAGGAAGTGAAGAAGGTGGACTCATACAAGTACCTTGGGAAAGCAAAATGCAAAGAAGCTACAAATTCTAAAACGTGGATGCTTCACACACATCTTTAACCTGGCAGCACAGAAGATCTATACAATCACCACAGTTTCAAAGTGGGCACCCAAGATTTGTGTCACCAATTCAGTATCCCACCAAATGTGAAATATGGTCACAATCTCCCCTTCTGTTCCTGGGTTATGGTGTTGAATAATGGCCAGAAAAGTGTTTTTTCAGAACATTACAATGTCACAATGAAGTTGACTTTTGGCCTTTTGGATATAAAATGTAATCACTTTATTATTTTATCCTATTAGACATTTGTGTGAAATTTTGTCATAATTAGAATATGAATTCTTGAGTTTTGGCCAAAAACATGTTTTGTGAGGTCGGAGTGACCTTGCCCTTTCACCACCAAAATCTAATTAGTTCATCCTTGAGTCCAAGTGGAAGTTTGTGCCAGATGTAATGAAATTCCCTCCAGGCGTTCATGAGAATGGGACGGACAGACAGACAACCCGAAAGCATTATGTCTCCCGCCAGCATGGAGGCATAAAAAACAAAACAAAACAATGCACATATCCATGTACGCAGCACACACACACACTGTACATAACCCTAATATACAACAAGTACAATATCATTCCCACCAGAATGCCATATTGTAAGAACTTAACAGACTGAAAAGAAATTATTTCCACTCCAATTCCCAGACTTTACCAGGTTTTCATTAACTGTAGGAATCCCAAATATACTTCAGCATATTTTCAGCACTACAAAAATGGCTTGGTAAGGATCTCTGAGGATAACACCCCAGTTAACTATCTAATGGAAAACCGGCAAGTGTAAAATGGGTTGGGCAGCAGGGGCGGAAGCTGTGCCTTTAAATCCTATCGCTGAGCAAAGGAGCAAGCCATAACACTTGAGTACATCTAACCTAAATAAGAAGTGAACTGAGAGAGAATCCCTGAGCTGACAGCGCTTGAGGGACAAAGACAAAGGGGGGAGGCAGTGCGAGAGGAGATGGGAGCCGCACACAGACAGCAACTAGAGGAAACCTGAAAAGCATGGAGTCGAGGAAAGAGGGGGCCAATTTAAGATGGACAGTGAGGGCCATGGTATACTTAAAATAGACCAAAACAGCACTATTTTTAATATGCATTTACTTTGTCCACCACAAAAGCAGGATTTGTATGATGTAGAACATACTACGGCACAAGTAAAAGATGCATGTAAAAAGAGCGAAAGGTGGAGGAAAACACTGTGACCCAAAATGTGGCATGGTTTGGATGGAAGCAATCCAGAACTACACCACCTCCTCATAGCTGTCCTACATTTTATCACCCAAGAAGACCAGATGTTCAAATATCAGTTCTGGGGACCAATTCACTGTGCAATAAAGTAAACTATATGCCTGTGTGAAGTTGCATTCTCCACTATGCTGTTCAACAACACACCAACTAACCACAAAAACAACATTTAAAACCCCTTAGTGGGGGATTTACTCTGATATATCACTCTCAAATGGATCTTTAGCGCAAGCTGTAATGGCTGTAGCAATAGAAGACCAGTGGTTAAACTGTTCAGTTCCACAACCTGCTCTTTATGAGTTTCTTTTATGTATCCTCAGGTACAATTAAGCATACAGATGACTCAAGAAAATTGACTCAAGACACAGAAAGTACTTGTCACTGTGATGTACAACACTATTACAGTTACTGTAGAGACTGGTGGGTTTACTTTTAATTTCTATTGATAGTAGATTCATGTAACTGGGCCAAAACAAATTCAGCGAGGGAAAAATTAGCCAAACCTCCTGCAGATTGATAACTACATGCTAATGGATGGGTGAAACACTTCCACATGGATATTGTATAACCTGCGCTCTGCATACTTCTCTCCAAGCATACAACTAAATAACATTTACATCTGAACACTGAGCTCGCCAACTTTCCCAGCAGAGAGACAAGAATGACTCATAGGAGGAGTCCAGGCCAGATTCTGCCCACTGATTTATAGTTGTGTCTCTGGCTCAATTAAAGGAATCAATGAGTGAATAATGACTTTAGCATCGAGGTAGGTGCTCCAGCTGAGAATATATATATAGAATATATATACTGTATATGTAGAAACTGAGGCAAAAGTGATAGAACAGCAATTGGCTGATATCTTAACTTGATACTACAAGTTCTTGCATATCCACGTGTACATCTAATGTTTGAAATTATTCCCATCCTCAATTTTATTTAAAAATTCAAACTTTTTGTCCTTTTCCATTCCAATGTGTTCAGCTTACCTAATAATAATTTTTCCCTAAAAAAAGGTAAATAGATATCATTCTTCCTCACATTGAGGAAATTTCACTGATGCTCACAAAAGATGAGTGAAGATTCATCCCCCAGTAGGACACTATGGCTACGTTCACACTGCAAGCCTTAGTGCTCAATTCAGATTTATTGCTCAGATCCGATTTTTTTGTTTGGCTGCTCATTATTTTTTGAAAATGTGGCCAATATCAGATTCCAGTGTGAACTGAACACAGTCCGCATGTGCAAAAGAACAATAACAAAGACGTCACACGCAGCACGCTGTCGTAAAGAAGTAAACATGGAAGTTACTGAGGTCAGCGTTTACAGTTTCCTTTATAAGTTGTCATGCAGTGGAAGCCAGCAAATTTCCCTTTCAGTCTTTCCACAAGACTCTTGCTGCAATACACTCAGTTCAGGCAATGCATCTCCCTGAGAAAGCGCATAGCAGTTGGGTTGTATTGGCTGGCAAACAGGGGCTGGTTGCCACAGGTTGCCTAACCCGTTTGGCACTGTAAGGTCCTCTGTTTGCCCGATTGTCCACGAGTTTTGCAAGGCCGTGTGCCATGTGCTCATGCCTGACTACCTCAAGGAAATGACTTCCGGGAGGGCCTACAAGGCTTCTGAACTAGGTGTGCTGCAGCGACTGACGGGAGTCATATTCCCGTCATTGCCCCCGACTACCTCAATCGCAAAGGATGTTCTGAAAAAAATCTCTGCACACTTGAATGTGTGACAGGTGCACAAGAGGAAGGTGCAACTTGAAAACAATGAAAAGAATTCCTGCACACTGTCTCGCTTGCTGCTGAAATATTTATTACGTTTCGGTCTGTCTGACCTTCATCAGGTACATCAAGCCAATCAAGCATCAAGTGTTGCGATGCTGCCCGTACACCTGATGACCAAAACGAACACCTAAATGATTTCTGCAGGTTTAATAACACTACTGTACATAGCAACATCAAAACGTAGGTGAATGAACAGTGTTAAATTGGAATGATAATGAACGTTTAACATTGCTAAACTTCTGCAAAACTTAACTGTATCCTTCTGTAATACTGAAAACATTTCACAATATTCTGATCTGATTCCTCAAACTATTTCGTTTTCCTCATCCTCTAGAGGGCGGTACAACGGCGGATGTGCTGAGGCCTGGCTGAAGGGCTGAGCCAGATCTGGAGGATGTGCAGGAGCATGGTTGAAAGGTAGAGGTTGAGCCAGATCTTGCAGGAAGGATAGAGGCTGGTTGGTTGTCTCGTCGTTAAATGGCAGAGACTGAGGTGAAGCCATGTTGTGGAAGGAATGTTGAGGCGGCAGTTGTCATGGGTTGTAAAGGCGTGGAGGCTGGACTGGTGCCTGCTAGAAAGGTGGATGTGGGGAGTGGTTTGACCTTTCAAGAAACTGTGTGAACACTGACAACATTTTAAGCTCATGCTCATGTTGTGCTGCTTGCATGCTCAAGTGAAGCTCGGTGTTGTCTGTGTTGAGGTCACTGCTAATCTTTTCAGCGAAGACTAAGTGTTGTTTCCATTTTGGTCTTTTTTTCTGTAATAAGAGAACACAGTATTCTCAGTACAGAATACACTAGTGTACAAAACGGTAAGGGATGGATTGGATAAACATCCAGCTAAGCAATCAGTGTTAACTAATGATTTAACAAAAGCCTGATCAAAACAATCTTTCTCCAGATGTAGAAGATGCAGATGGGCTCGTATCACCTGGTGCAAACAAACAGGTCATATTCAATTCAATTTTATTTATATCGCGCCAAATCACAACAAACGTTATCTCAGGGCACTTTACACATAGAACAGGTCGAGACCGTACTCATTATATATATATATATATATATATATATATATATATATATACATATTAAAATTATGTTTCATGCCAAGAAAACATATTGACTTGAATTCAATTGTAGAGTGGCACACAGCAAATATGATCCCACGCACATCCCCCCCCCACACACACATCTCCTGTCCCACAGCTGTATAGCAGTATATAGGCTGCAGCTTTCTCACACTTTATTTCTTACATCTCACCACACAACTGGCACAACACACACACACACACACACACACACACACACACACACACACACACACACACACACACACACACACACACACACACACACACACACACACACACACACACACACACACACACACACACACACACACACACACACACACACACACACACACACACACACACACACACACACACACACACACACACACACACACACACACACACACACACACACACACACACACACACACACACACACACACACACACACACACACACTTCCTGGAGACTTAACCATAACCACTGACCCAAAAATCAGCTTTTTCCATAATGAACTGGTCTTTAGTCTGAAATTTGTCCCTGAAAGTAGCCTATGACAGACTGAAAGACACACACAGACACACACACACCTCCTGTTCCCCAGCTGTATAGCAGAATATAGGCTGGGGCTTCCTCATGCTTTATTTCTTGCACCTCACCACACACCTGGCAAAGTGTGCACGCATGCACGCACACACATCATGCCGGAGATGACATTTGTGTGATTGACCAAAATAAAATGTTGTTTTTGGAAATTAAATGGACTTTTCTCCTTTTTTCATAGGTAAGTATATGCAGTCAATTTTGACCTATAACACAACAGATGTTACACTAATTTAATAAATTTGTACTTTAAGTCAATTAAGATGGTAATACATCTATACTTTTACTTAAAAAGATTTTAAATGCAGGATTTTCACTTATAATTAAGTATTTTACATTGTGGTATTGATACTTTTACTTAAGTAAAGGATCTGAGTACTTACTCTGCAGGTCACAGAATCTGATGGGTCACCAAATACAGTTTAACACCTGCTACTAGGATAAGGAAGACTTGTCACTGACTGCATAGACCCAATTATGTTGTGCTGTAGCTAATCATTCTGATTTTATCAGATTTGGGCAACATTTATACACCACTTACATGTAACATAGGCCTATGCAACTTTTATGTCAGAGCAATTTCACTGACATTAGAGTGAAGGTAATGTTGTCTGGGGCAAAAGGCTACAAACAGCAGAGAGGCAGCTAGTTAACCTACCTGTCTCATCATCAATATCATGGCTGCCAGCTGAACTTGCTCCACTCCCTGGAGTTTGAGACTCCTCTTCAGCTGCATCGCCAGAGGCTATCAAGCAGCTCTAACAGCTGACAGCTGGGTTTATCACCCAAAACACTGTCAAGCTCACTGTAAAACGGGCAGGTGATCCGACCACAACCGCTTCGTTGGTTTGAGTGTTTAGCTTGGCTTCAAGGCTCTTAATTTTTCTGACACTACAAACCTTCAAGTGATACAGTGATTATTGTTGACCCTCAGCTACCTCGGGCTTCATGGCCCATAGGACTGATCACCCAGACTGTCCCTGCACCTGATGGCAGAGTAAGGACTGTGGAAGTAAAAGTAGAAGGTCACTCTTACACCCGGCCAGTATCCCGGATAGTCAGCCTTCCTAAACTGCCAGACTGTTAAAGACAGCTGAGTACTGGATATCAGCCTTTTGTTTTATACAGATTTCCTACAGAAATCTGGGGGCGGCTGTAAAAAAAAGGCCAGCACCACTCGGACTATCCCCCCCCCCCCCCCTCCCTAGAAGTGGTATGTTCCGTCTCCACTGTGTAGCTCATTAAGACTGTCGTTCAGGGGAGTTTGCTTTCAGTGTTCAAGATTGAAGCTAATTAAGGTCAAAGAAGGGTGTAACTGTTTTAGTTTTGGCTGTTGTGTGTGTCCATCGAATTGTAAATACTCTGAATATAGTTACATGTATATTCCCTCTCCATCCACCTTTATCTCCATTCATTAGGGGTGTGGTGGTACACAAAATTCACAGTTCATGATTTCGGTACAGCAGGGAAAAAAAAAAAAAAAAAAAAAAAAAGGTAGAAAATAATATTTTGGTCCTTTATTTAAAAAAATGTAAACATCCAACAATGGATTAATTAATTGGTCATGACTATTACTAAAACAGTTTAGTTGTGCTGCAGTGGAAAAAGAAAACAACTTTTCTGTTTCTAATAGTTTAATATCAGTTTATCTATCAGTTTAATAATAGTGTTGCACTCGGTCAGTGCTATGGGTCTCTCGTTTGTCATTCGATGGCAGCAACATCACGGGGTAACCAGGCTACCCAGGCTACCTTGGCTAAACTGGCTAGCATATGAGCGTGCTACAGCTAAGTGGCGCATTGCCAAAACGTTCTGGGTGGAACGCGTGCTCTAGAATTATTGTTCTGCACGTCGGAGTAAGTGGATTATTTAACTATTACATGACAGTAATTGTTTGGGTCACGGAGTGTATTCTTCGTATGACTGCATGCACCAAACCGTAACGCCCGTACCGCGACAGTTCGGGATGAATACACGTACCGTTACACCCCTACCATTCATGCAGGCCCACTTATCTTAATGTAATCTTAAGCAAGGAGGTCCCACATGGCTGCTGTGAAGGGAGAAAGTTGCCAAAAGACCCCTCAAAAGTCAAATATAAAGTCAGTGTCTGTTGTGGGAGTCTTTTCAATTAATGGATGCTTAGACAAAGACCTTCATCTGCTCCTGGATCTGACAGGCTTTAATCCAAATTAATAAGGGAGGCTGATTTTTACCTGTTCTTAGGTATACAGGGATTGTTTGTCTAGTTAAGCCGAGGCACTACGACAAATAGACCATAATCACCCTCCCTGCTTAAATACAGAAAAGTCAGAAGCCTAAGTCACAGGGAAACAAAGTGAGCACTCACTGCTCATGATGGCAGCACATTAGACTTTACAGAAATTGCACTGGGTCTAAGGGCACTTAGCAGTAAGTGCACTTAAATGTCTTACAGGCTAATTATTGCTCATCACATGCCCTTCTACCCTTGGGCTCATTTGTGCCATTAGGTTTAACTCTGGTTCAGCACAATAAAACTGGCAAGCAACTGTTACATAGGAACCAGCAACAAGGGACTGACAGTCAACAGCACCAATATATAAAATGGCCCTTTTCCCCAATAATTGTTTGGGGATCAATGATGTTGCTCTTAATAATGATAATGACACAATAGACAAACGCATATCAAAGATAAATTCTATGACGTTCAAGTTGCTAATTGCACTCAGGAACAATTTGTTGTAATGCAAAGTAAACAAACACAGCTCACAGTCTCTTACATTTAACTGGATGTGTGTGTGCAACCTAAACTTCACACTTCTAGTAAATGTAAAATGTGTCTTTATTGTGTCACCCTGGTTTTAGGGTTAATTTTCTGTTAATCAACTAATTGTTGCAGCTCTACACTGCTTTCTTAACCACAGCCTTTTAAAGTATTACTGGAGCCTTTTATTGCACTGTCAAAGCCCATTTATCATAACAGACATTAATTACCATCGGTCTTCTACTTAACTCAGATCCCAAGACATTCCGCATAATAATCACCAAAACAGGAAAAATTACCCGTGAATGGCCATTTTCATAAACTAACTAAGGCTGTGGGCAGCTGGGTTTTAAAATTAGACAGTGATCACCAAGTTGTTCATTAAATGTTACAGCATCGTGCTGCAGCACAACTGCAAAGCAGCCTTAGAAAAGTAACTGAGAGACCGGCACGACGTGGTTCTAATAAACATGTGTTAGATAAGCACCACATACATTTAACTTTCAGTACTCTCCACTCACTTTCTGTCTCGCTCTCACTCTCCTGAGAGTTGGCTAAATGACATTTTAACATCAATATCATTTAATGAAGTTTCCATCCCTAATAGAGATGCCTGTTGACCAAAACCTGGTAATGTCTGACCTCCTCCATTCAACCATGAACAGGAGGAAAAGCCATTCAGATCGACCACCAACCCGCTCCGCTGTGTCAATATGGAAGGGGTAGGTAAGGTTTCCTTTTTCCATCTGTTGACCGCAGGAGCAGGTGATTTAATGATTTCACTATATCACAGCATGTACAGTTCGGACAATGAGCGGAATTCAGAAGTGATAAACACATCAGACACGAAAACACTGAAGTTTAAGGAACATGGTAGAATTTATACTTGGTAGAATAGTTTTTTTAAGGCAGCCAAGAGATAATTCTTTTGAAATCAAGAATAGACTTTGAGGTCTCCAAAATAAAAAGCCTTTTTCGATACATGAATTGAGAGTTGTTAACCACAGACAAATGCATAGATGTAGCAATCCCTCTTAACCTTCCTGGAGATTTTTTTTTTTTTTTTTTACATTTAGATATCTGCTAGTAGGATATAGATGTCAATGACAAAAAGGTAACACCACACCATCACTTCTCATGTTCCTAGTTCTCAGTACGGTAAGTGGAACAGCCAATAAACCATAGCCAGCTGTGTCTGCTTGGGTAGCTGTGTGGAAATTATCAGCATGATTGAAAGAGGACACAGACCAATCACTTAAGGAAGCTTAAATGTCAAAACCATCAGTAAAATCTAAGCAGTGCTGCATCAACTAAAGCATCATGATCTGGCATTAAAGGAATACTCTGACATTTTAGAAAAATACACTTGTTTGCTCCCATACCGGGAGTTAGATGAGACGATCGATATCAATTTCATCTCTGTGCATTCAGTAGAGAGATCAGACCAAGATGTGTTTATCTAAGTTCAAAAGAGCGGAAGCAGGGGGGAAATGCTAGCAGCACGGAGACACAAACACCGAAGGGAGGGAGAGCGGAGAAATGAATGCTGCAGCAGTTTCCATGGACATTTTCACACTTTTTTCCAGGGCGACACCTGGTCACTGTTGGAATCCATTGTCACCAGCATAATTCAAGCTGACCATGGGCACTATAATTGGAAAAAGTTAAAGCTGCAAAACTTTTACAGCCACCTCTCAATATTAGAGGGGGGAAAATACCCCAAAAGATAGATTTTGGGTGGAGTATCACTTTAAGAGGTCCTGTGTCATGGAAACCGTCCATGCTCTGAAACCTGAGGTCTCTCTGAAAGGTTACAGCTTGCTTTCTGGGAGGTGGTTGGCAAAGACAGCTACTCCTGGGTGCCACTAGTTTACTTTTAGTGTAATCTAACACAGTTACTTTCTCCCTTCACCTGACTACTCTATTAGCTAAACAGAGGCTACGCACAGTCTCATAAATACAACGCTGACACTTGGGAACTTCATTTTTTTAAGCAACAAAGTTGTGACATTACACTGATTGTTACCAATCAATTTGTCTGTAGGCAATGACATGCCATGACATGAAAAGATCACCAGCCAGATGCCAAAAATTTGAGCCAATCTGACATAGCCTGCACAGAGCACCGTGATGACCCTCCAAAGAGGGCTTTAACAGGCTGATGTTAAAACCATGACGCAAGCAAGCCTCTCAGCAACACCTCTTTCGTAATAAAACAGTCTGTATGTCAAAAACCTACAACAACCCTGTTGTAAACTCAACACAGACGCTGCAGCTTATCCCTTGAAACTGCAGATTATCAGCATTTGACATGGGGTGTGCACGGTGCCAATCATTTTCAGGGACGGGACCAAATCTCTGTGCAAGGCCTGCAACTCTGGAACAGCTTTAGACCGATGTAGACAGTGATGAGGACATTATGTCATTGCCACATACTTGTAACTAACTTGTACAATTGTTGATCACTACACAGAAGTACATCAAATCAAAATACACAATATCAATGAACACAGCAGATGCAGGAAACATCAACCTTCAGTCTGAATACTCATGTGGCTGGTTATTACCTAATAACTCAATAATATGTGTATTCCATATACACAAACAGGCGATCATGTATTATAGACACACACACAAACATTAAATAAATATTTTCTTCACATTGGACAGTTTCATGGTGCCTGTATTTATCTGATTTTCTGTTTCTGTGTTAAGTTTTGCAACTGCAACTACAAATTCCACAAAACAGAAACACTGGGTACTGAATAAAGTTGGCAGCATTTACACACTCAGCAGCTCCATACATTAAGCTAGAGACGAGTGAGAGGTGGATATTGATTGCAGAGGCGCTAGCTACTGTGAGAATGCTGCAGCCGCTGCTGCCTTTGTAAAAAGGAGAGCGGTGGATCTATGGTTTTAAACCTGCTCTATAAATACACACGCCGGCCGCTCTGTGGACTAGGAAGAAACGTCAGGGGTCATGAGGTTAGTCGCAGACCCTAAATTTGTGTGTGGGTGTGTGAGCATGTGTGTGGTAAGCCAGAGACAGATGATGGAGGAACGGTAAGGTAAACTCTTTTTCTGATCAAAGAATAGATTACATTAAAAAGATGCAGCAGGTCAAAACTAAGTACACACTATTGAGCTGTCAAGTATTCTGTGAGGCAGCCTTGTGGGGTTTCAGTTCAGAAAATAACAAGAAACCTGTGTGTTATTTTTTTCCCCAATTTAATAATGAAACCATATCATAAGTTTGAAAATGTCAGCACTGCTCTATTTTGTTCATACAGATGAGTTTTCCCTGGGAAAAATATGACATTCTGCGAGAATGGAACCTGTTTTTAGACATAAAGGCCAACTTACAGCTGTAAAGTAACTTAGGACAAAAACTCTGTAAGACCAAGGGAGGGGAAGGGAATCTTGGCACAACAGAGGCTGCTAAAAGTGCGTTTACTCTCTAGAGGCAGAGAAACAGATTCAATATGGAGCAGTATTAGCCTAGATTCCCCCACTAGATGTCGGGGAAAGCATTCACATCTCGGGGGAACTGGAAAGGCCCTGAGCCACTTATCAAACGCTGGAGTAGGACACTTCCATTGTAAAGAGCAGTCGGATTCAAACTAATAGTTCACAGGGCTCGCTCTTTGGAAAATTACTAGGCTTGCTGCAGTGGAAGAATTTTCACACTTGTCTTGACAATCAAGCGCAATCAAAGTTCATGGAAAAGACTGCTACAGTGTGAAGCGACACTCTTTGGTAATACAGCCTGCCAAGAGACTGCATTAGTGCACTCTTTCCACCTTGCACTGCCTATTTTGTATTTTGCAATTCAGGCAAAAGCTCCAAACCTGCCATCAGTCCTCCTTGTTGTCTAGTCTCTCCTCGCCTCCTGGCACTCATTTGATTTTTATCTGTTTTTTTTGGTGTCACTGCCACTATGAACACATGGTCATGTCAGACGTGAGACGGGCTGAGAGCGCAGTTAAACATTAAACAATGAGGCAGTAAAAATTTACATGACGACATGACACAAACAAATCAGAGCAGTCAGTTTCGGTTTCAGTTTAACGCCCTTGTCAACAACCCTTCCTCAGAAAAACAAACATCTGAAACATTGCACGGGATAAATAAACTTCACTGCAGCTCTGACACAACATGACAAATGGGAGCTGATCAAAAAACTGTGATACTCCAAACTGTTGAATCAATAGATAAACAATAAACAATGGAAAACAAAAGTAACTCCTGTGTTTTACAGTAGCTAGGTGAGGATCTATTTGTGGTATCTTTTGACTTGCATGTATGCAATGCTGCTATTTGTTGTCAATTTAATGTTGGTCAAAATTTGACTGATCCTGAAAATACCAAATCTTGAATCGCAGCCCTAGCTGATGCAGCAGTGTGCTTTTTTCCTTGATATTACACCTGTACAGAGCACACTTTGCATTAAACAGTCTAGAGGTGTAATGCGCCCTTCAGGCACCTTCAGTGCAGTTTCTCCAGCAATGCAGTTCAGCTTGTAGCTTTTTAAGCAAATATATTTTAGCTGCAAGCAATGGCAGGTATGCACACAGGAAATGCATTTTTTTAGCTGCACAGAGCACACTCAATACAGCATAAAGCTGCATGAGCTGCATAAAGAAATTTTGAGGTGTGGTGCACCTGCAGTGTTTCCCTTAGGCTGACTGCTTTGGGCCGCCGGAGGGGAGGTGGGGTGGGGGTTGCTTACCAAAACTCAGCAGCCAAACATTTCTCTGTTTAGAAGCGGCTGAGATTGACACTAAAATGAGAATAGCTGGTCCACCATAAAAGGTCAGTCCACCTTAGGTGAGCCTGGTCAGGTTAGGCTAACCCCCTTCACTTTTCCAGCAGTTGGGGAAACAACAGACTAGACTTTTCTTGTCTTGAGAAGCTGCAGCATTTATTAACTGACACCTATGTTGTACATTTACTGCTAGATTGACAACTTACTGCTAACCTTTTCCTCTGCTCCGCTCACATTCACCGTCACTTTTATGCCGCTCGCTGAACCACACACTTGCTATGCACACACACATTACGCACTGCCCTATTCCTTAAAGCAGCTATGCTACTCTTATAACAGTATCTTTAACGTAGATGTCCTTTGAAGAATGAGGAGAGGGAGGATTCTGGGATTTGATGCACTAGTCGATGACTCAAAACTATTCCATGATAACGTAGGGTGTTATCGTGCTCACAGTGTGCGAGTGAAAATCATTAGTAGCCCATTGATATTAATGATCGTGTAAAATTTCAGCAGCGGTGTGCCGATGCAGAATGAATATAGTGGAAAAATGTTGCTGAAACAGACACAATATAACTGTTCCACAAGCAGGGTTGTCCTCCTGTCAGACGATGGCTGACTTATCATTAATTGAAACACAAAAGTATCAGAAAGTTTGGCTCCAGAAATCCCTAGCAGACAGAGATAAAACATATGCAAAGCGCTGTAGCCCTCTCAAATGCTCAGGTGCATGTATTTAAATAACCAAACTGCCGACCATTCTTTGTTTTAGACTTCACTCATGACCGACTCTGCCCAGGGATAAACCTGTAGATGCAATGAGCATTCTGCTGGTTGAGTGGTTTAAGAAGTGTACCACCAGAAGTTAATCGATTTGATTCTGGCTGGAAACATCCTGTCTGTCACATGTCATCACCCTCTCTCTTCCTGTGTTTTCTGTCTCTGTAATGTCACGAAGTCAAGTAAAGGCAAAAAAGAAATCTCCAATTGGTCATTTAAACCTGGCAGCGCTCGGCTGAAATTTCAAAGAACGATTCCCTTATTCTGACACCCTGAAACCCTGGCCTCTTTTCTTCTTTAGTATGTTTGTGGTGTTTTCTCACGTTTTCTTAGAGTGGATATTAGAGATTAGACTGGAAATGAAGGGAGAGAGAGAGAGAGAGAGAGAGAGGAGGACGTGCAGCAAAAGGTCCCCAGCTGGACTGAAACCAGGAACACGGGTGGCTTCTTCTGCAGGTCAGATCTACAGTGTCTGCTTGGACATGCTATTTTTTAAGTATTTCTCACAGCACAGCATGGAAGTTGGGACATCTGTTGCTGTGTCTTCCTGCTAGAAAAAGCAGATATTAAAAAAAAAAAAAAAAAAACACACAGCACTAACCACCCACAGAAAGTGACTCAAACAGCTCTTCACATTCTCACCACCCTTCTCTTTCCTTCATTCAGTATCACTCTCGCCTCATTTGTCATCCATGGCAGAGCAAAGCCGCAGTTCTAGTTGATAGGCTTAGAGACCAACACCATTAAATATCCCTGCATGATTAGTGCAAGGTAGACTGTCACATGGCATGATGACCAGACTTCGGGTGTTTACAGGTCAGCGCAGAAAGCCTCCCGTCATTACAAAAGCTACATTGGAAAAATGGAATAGATGTTGATTTGTTTAGTTGCAGAGGATTAAGTCTTAATCTAACAAACGCCATTAGACGTACAGTATTTAAAGCAACACAGACTAGCATAAGCAAGTAGCGTCTATCGTTATTGATCTCTTGACCCATTTCTAACGGCTGTTCAGTATTAATGACCTTCAAATGCCTGATCTGTTACCATCTATGCTACTGAAACCACTTGCAGTACACCATTTCGAGGTTGTTCAATATCAGATCAATTTTTGTGAAATACGAGTCTGACAAAATTCTAATATTGGACATTTATTGCTCTGTACGACATAGTCTAAAAGATGTTGCTTGAAAGTGAGACAGATTGCAGAAAGACTGAGGTAAAAAAAAAAAAGCAAATTAGGATTTTGCAGAGCTAGTATAAAAACAGAAAGTGGGGAACAAGAGAAATATTGTTAAACTGCCTTTTCACACTCGGTTGCAATTTCCCAAACATTGCTAGACATTTCACTTCCAGCACTCTGGTAATCATTTCCTCTTGCACTTAGATTGCCGTCTCTTCAGATTATTTTTTTTCCAGTATTGTGAGCGACACATTCCACTAACCCTTTAAACTATTACCTAAAGTGCACTCCGGTGTTATTCTCATCTCTAGCAAACTCCACATAATACCCCACAATTAAAGATGATGAGCTCTTCTATCTTTGTCTACACTGGGAGTAGACAGAGACGGATGAGGCGATGTGGCACTGTAGAATCTCCACATTTAGCCATTATCTCATCAAGATCAAATATCACAAGTGTAGCCCATCCAATACTGGGGTCTTTGAGGCCCATATTTGCATTTGAGAGTTTCAAAAAAAATCAGCCAATAGTCTTTTTATAATGTGCTGGTAGTGAACACATCACAAAGGTTACAGCTTGGCCTGCAGTGCCTTTATTTGACATTTAAATGTCTGCAAACCTCACATGGCTTTTATGAATCCTCTACATACAACCACGAGACATTATGTGATGTCATTACACATAGTACATGCAACACATTGCGTGTGCTGCGTGTTATTAAGGCGATGTACTCAGTCTTAGCATTGCCTTAAATAATGGAGGTTGTTACTAAGAGCCATTAATCGCTGTGGTTATTCCCCAGATGACTGCTCTGCCACATGTGCTCTTATTCCGTTGACTGGTCCAATTTACACACACACAGACACACACAGACAGACACAGACACACACACACACAGACACACACACACACAGACACACACACACACACACACACACACACACACACACACAGACACACACACACACACACACACACACACACACACACACACACAGACACACAGACACACACAGACAGACACACAGGTGCAGGTGATAGCAGAAAGGTAAAACGACTGATACACAAGGAAATCCTACAGATGCTTGTCACAGCCACCCCAGACATCGGGTAGGTTCATGGTTGCCATGCAAACAAGTGACAGCCAAGCTGCAGCCGCATGGGGCTTCGTCCGCTAACTCGCTAACATGGTGATGGGGGTTGACTTTATATAGCTAGCTAGAAACGTTAGCCAGACGGCAAACCAAACACACAAAGTGACCAAATTCCTCCAATCATTGCGTCGTTAAGGTGCTCCAAACTACACGTCTGGATTCCGGAGAGAAAACAAATCCTCCTCATTCTTGTGAGTCAATGCTATCTTTGCTAGCTAGCGTAAAGACAGCGTATAAATCATATTCCCCGTGTTAGTTGGAGAAATACGAGTAACGTTAGCTAAAAAAATAAATAAATAGCAAGTTATCTTTCTCGGCGTGTTGGCGTGGAGTAGTAAGAGAGAGCAGCTAACTTAAAATGTGAACTTACTCTGTGTCGACCAGGGTAGCGCTCATACAGTTGTTTCCCAGCTTCCTTCCCAGTCCGGCGTCATAGCACGGGGCTGTGTGGGGGAGCAGTAAAGGTGGGAGTCTGCTGGAGGAGAAGTTGCTCCGTTTCAACATGGAGAGTGAGGAGCGGACTGGACTGGATCCTCTTGCTGCGGTTCATCTGGCTGCAGCCTGCTGCCACACAGGGAGCTCTGGCGACACCTGCGGCCACAGCGGCGTACTACACCTGCTGCATGGCTCCGAGCTGCGGATCGAGTTGATTAATGTCACCTGCAAGCAGTGGCGGAGTGTGGCTAAGGACATTTACCCAGGTTGGACAATTTTTAGATATCTGTACTTTATACGTTACTTTCTACTTCTGCTCCACCAGAAGGAAATGTTGTATTTTCTGTTCCACTACATTTACCCCAGAATCACAATCTGTTCATTAGCCAAGTAACGCAAGCAAACAAAGAAATATACAAACAATAGAAGCAAGTTAATAATAATAATGAAATAATAAAAGCTTCTTCTGCAAAGAAGCTGTTCCTGTGTCTGCTGGTGGAGGTTTTTATGGATCAGAGCTGTAGTTACTTTGTATATTAAGATTTTACATACAAATATCATATCAACTTAATATCAATATAAACATAAAAATGCTATTGTTAAACTACCAAATCGTTAACAATTTAGTTAAAATACAGCAGTAAAATGCTGCTTACACACGAATGCATCAGTATCATCTGATAATACAATATATAATATGACATGAGTACATTTACTTGTGATACTTTAAGTGCATTATGCTGATAATACTTCTGTACTTTTACTTATGTAGCCTACAATTTTTAATGCAGGACATTTACTTGTAACTGGTTTTTTTTATATATATTGAGGTATTCCTACTTTTACACAAGTAAAAGCTCTGAATATTTCTTCATCACTCCCTACAAGCTGAGGTGAAAGAAGCCTTCAACATTTTATTCAAGTATAATATTAGCAACAAATGTCTTTCACAGTGCTGGGACAAGTATTCAGATCTTTTACTTAGGTAAAAATAGCAATACAGAATGTAAAAGCACTCTATTACAGATAAAAGTAAAAGTATATAAGCATCATCAGCATAATGTTCTTAAAGACTCAAAAGCAAAATCAGTCATTAGGCAGCACAATGGCCTCTGTCAGTGTTACATTATCATTTATTATATTATCAATAGCAGGACAAAAAGGTGTAATCAATAACATTAATAACAGCTGCGTTCCTTTTAGATTATCCACTTCCAGGGCCCTGCTGTTGTGTATGTTGCTTCACTGGAATACAGGGACACTTAATGGACCTGAGCCATCATGTATGTTATTACTTCCACTACTCCAGCTTTTTCCTGCTATGTCAAAATGTCTGCAGTAAAAATGGTCCATTGTGCATGCTTGCTCGCTGACATGGCTGACTCACACGATGAAATGGAACACGGCTATTGTTAACACCTGTGCTTTCCTGTTATGACAAGTTATCAGTGTCTGCTATAAAAAAGGTCAATTGTGCATGATTACTAATGATGAATTAACATTTAAGTAGCTTTTTATTGTTATAGCTGTTCCAGGTGGAGCTAGTTTAACTACTTTATCTACTGTTGGGTTATATAATCTACAACAATACATCATATTTTCTAAGTTGATCATACTGCATGTTATATATGTCATATTTTATATGCATCTGTGTCTAAGTGGCTTGCCACCTCTTCTAAACAATTTCATTGGGAAAACCTTAAATTAAAACTGTCAAATAAATGCAGTCAAGTAAAAAGTACAATATTTCCATCTGAACTGTGGTAGAGTAGAAGTAGAAAGTAACAAAAAATGGAAACACTCAAGTAAAGAATCTGTACAGCACATGGTTACATTACATGGTGTATTTCAAAAGACTATGAGGTTAATCAGACATCCAAACTGGCTTGACAGTGCGGGAATGAAAGACTTTTTTACTCCTGTTGGTGGGTATAAGGGCCACAGTCTCTACACTGTTTATCTAATGTGGATGTAAAGACAATTAAATTAACGGTGAAAGCTTTTACCTCATAGTAATTGTTTAATTTCAAACCAAATGCACTCGAGTAGAGAACCAAAACAAATCAGCTGTAATACTACAGACTGCACTGTAGCAGGAGAACATTCATTCTAGTAAATGGTATTGGGATTAATATGTTTGCTTTTATTGGTTTTGTCAAACTGAAAGTCCATCATAGCTTTACCAACCTAAACTAATCCACATGCACACTCATTGTGGTGTCAAGTCTGGAGTCTTTATTGATGTACAGTGTAACTACAGGTAGAAAGGCCTCATCTTAAAGGTCAAAGGTTGCTACATAGCTGTGTGGTTGTGTTCTCCCCAACCTTACAGGTCATGAATCCTGATTTTCAGAGACATGCACCTGTCACAGCCTCCATCATAAGCTGAAATATCGTGGTGTAATCCATTATGGAGGATTTGCTGGCACGTAAGCATTTGAGCCATTAAATTAGGATTACCCAGTTTTGTCCATTTTGTGTTTTCAGGTTGGATTGCCATTAAAATGATCCTAGCTCTCTGTATATATTTTTTTAATTGCATCTCACAGCATAGGAAACTAGAGAGAGGCATCTGAATGCCAAATCTATTTTTACATCCAACTTGTGGATCTGAGAGACATGAAATGAAATGGTGAGGAAGAGGAGATGGGGGGGGAGAGATGAAGAAATGGAAAAAAGTAGAGAGGTCATATAAGATGTGGGAAATATCAGGCTTACTGAAGCCGACGTGCCAGCAAAATCCTTATATTACCACCATGCCAGGAGTGCCCTGTGCTGTGTGGAAGTGATTGCCCTTAAAAACACCTTCATATTGAACAAAATCCCCAGGGCTGCTAGCTGTAAAATTAGAACTTTTTGAAGCTTCTCTTTTTGAAGCTTTTTCCTCATGAAGTAAGGAAGAGAAATGACATTAGCTATTCATCCTTTGAGGGTGCACTTAGCTACCTGCAACCTCAAAGTTGCTCTAAATAATGCAGAGGTGTGCCAGCTCAGTCCTCCTCTGCAGCAGGCAGCATATTTGATTGTTATGCTCCTTTTGATCTTTCCATTTGACTAAAATAGTTTTGAAACTATTTGCAAAATGAATTTATCAGCAGTTCAGTGTCTAGTGTGCATCATGTCGCACAGATTGCAGAATTCATGTTTTTAATGATATTAGCTTGTGAAATGTTAACACGAAAACTAGCATGCAACATCAGCTCAGAGCGTTGTAAAGCAATCATGATTGTGAGAGAGAGTGTAAAAAGCTGTCATTTCATTGAAGCTGTTGGATTCAAGTAAAGGAAAGATTGATGATCAAACCACACACTACATAGCCATAGACAAATGGGGGGTTCAAATGAAATAACATCTTTAATCCCATTTTGTATGACAGTACACAAATAATAAATTCTTGCTCATTTTATGTCTTTGCATTGTACCAGCAAGCATCTCATAAAGCATTTCAAAAACATCCTACACATCCTTTGTGACTATTTGCTGTTCTTCCTTTTCATCAAAAACATAAGTGCTTTCAATATTTTTTAAGTACATTATGATACAACAAAAACAAAACGTATTTAAAATATCGACAGGCTAACCACACACACAAATGATTTTTTTTTTTTTATAAAACGTACCTGCCCCATGGAAAATTTTGCCCTTAAGAAAAAAAAAGCAAAAAAAAAAAAAAAAAGCACGTGCTCCTCTGGTGATTTTAACATCATAGGAAAACGTCCATAGCTTGACTAAAATATGCAGCAGGAAGTGACAACAACATTGTTCTTTTTATGAGGAATGTACAATGCAGAGAAGAAGGGCATTAACAAAACAAAACAATGGATTTGACTTTTAAGTTCTTCAAAGTACACACAGGTGCAGTATGGAGTTTTTAAACACCATATCGAACAATTAAATGTTCAACTTTCATCATTTGAGTTCCTGAGCTTTTGTATAATGTGACCCAAATTTGTAATCTAGTTCAGTTGTAATAATCAAATTCAGGGTACATAGCAAAATGTTTCAAACTGTTTCACAAAGCACTGGCCAAAACACTACTGATAAAAAAAAGAGTAGAAACACAAATGCATCCAGTGCATTATTCCCTACAGTGCATACACATACAAGAGACTCTACAACAAATAACAAAAGTCCTTCACTAAAGGCATTGCACAGTTCAAATTAACTTAAGAGGTGCAAAGTTGTCAAAAAGGAATTGGTTGGATGTGCTAACCAACTTCAGTTAAATTTCATACTATAGATTGTGACATTTAACATAACAGTCAATAGTCATTTGTGGCCTCAGCCTTAAAAAACAAAAATAGAAGAGTGCCACCTGCTGGTATTACAGCACACAGGTTTTGACAAGGCACATTTACAAAGCAATTCCAAAGGTTTAATGAAGTTTTTCTCTGACAAAGTGTTTGTATATAATACCTATACAGCATCCAACATACCTGAGCAGTCATATACAGTAGTAAGCAAGCAAGACATCTAAATAATACAAAAATATGCCATTATAAGAAACAATCTAATTTCCTATTTGACAAAAGTTTACATATAATCCAAACATTTTTGGTCACTGATTATTGTATCCCTACATACAGTTCTCTCCATTATTTAATATTCAATATTTTTAAGAAATAAATACCAGAATAAATGCAGGCAGCTAGAAGATTCTTAATAAGAGCATCACTGGTGGACTATAAAAAAATAAATATAGCACAACATCTGCTAAAAGTGTTCCCTTTACAAATATCTGCTCAGTTTCTTGCTCAGGGTAAAGAGAGAAGTGGTTAGCTGGGCCTATGCGTTGTGGTACCCATTTTTGTGATAACCTTGTTTGGGTTCTAAATTCTCATAAATGGTGAGTGCAGCAGTGTTTTGGTAGATTAGATCCACATTGGTTCCAGTTCTCGATCTGATGATGTCCATTGAACATTGGTTTAGGAAGACATACTGGTCCTGCAGAGACATCCAGTACAAAAGTTCACTGAATTGCAGCATAGTGATCATCGACATGTAAGACTTTTGTGACCAAAACCACTGTGTATGGGACTGTGTCCTACCTCTGTCTGCACCATGAGGGGCCGGTGAATGCGCAGATCATGGACGATGCCATACACGTCCACAATATTTTCCCTTTCAATCTGAAAGAGCAGACGGTCAATGGCTATGAAGGTACCTGTGCGCCCCACACCAGCACTGAGTAAACACAGAGACAAAGGAGGGAGGAGAGTTAGACAGAATAACAGATATAACAACAGACTTTTTATTCAGATTTTTTTTGTCAATTCTAAAACAGTTATATAGAACAAAATTCAAAAGTATGTGTGTGTGTGTGTGTGTGGCAGACCTGCAGTGGACCACAGTAGGAGAGTGTCTGGAGTATTGCTCCATGTGCTCTCTGACCAAATGTCTGAAGCTGATGAGAAGCTCGGTGGTTTCTGGTACCCCGTGGTCCGGCCAGGCTGTGAAGTGGAATTGACGCACTGTACGGGTCTCTGCTGTTTTCATCTAAAGGACAAACATGAACGTAAAATAGCTGTGAATGATTAGAAATGATTGTGTATGAACACACAAAAATCTAGATCACACTTCCTCGCAGCCACAGAGAATTATTGGAGCACACACCATTTTTTAAATTATACTTTTTTTTTTATTGTTTTAATGCAATGTGCGTTTTTTCCCAGACTCCTGACATTAATTCGTCTCTGTGAGAGCATCGGTCCACAGGTTAAGTGTTAAGTATTTGTAGTCCTGTGTGATTACTGCACATTCATTCAATCATTGACAAGTGTTGAGTGTTGTTTGTTCACTCATATAACTAATAAGGCTCCAGGACAAGTATTCCAAACTAAAGCTGTTAAATAATCACCAATAGGTGATGATTTTTACTGGCACACTGTTGATTTTTACCCTCCTAAGAAAATTACATCTTGCCACTTACATTTTTAATGTCAAAGTCCCTGATGGTCCAGTCTTCAAGTGGTATTTCAGAGGTTGTTTTCACAGTGATGTTTTCAAAGTTCTTGGTGCCAGAATTCCAGTACTGCTCACATTTGACCTACAATGGAAAGACAATGGTTGAGTTACAGACTGCATCACTTATTTCACTTATTAATAGATGGGCCATACACTGTATGTATCTATGGATGGATCACACGTGTGGATGTGAACACACATCTCGCTGCTAGGTGTGGTGTTTTGTGTTCGTACTTACTCTTCCCTGTTCAATGCAGCGTGTCAGCATGACCAAGGTCTGTACATTCTTCTCCCAGATCATCCTCCAGAACTCGCTGGCTGTGTTGGGCAAAGGACCCTGAGCTGCAATAAACTCCTTCCTGGAGTTGTAACCCTGCCAAACAAAACACCAGCCCAGCCCCAGAACACAGACATCCACTCTGTTCAGATTTCCAGGAGACTCTCAAGTTTTTCAAACATCAGTGTGGATGAAGGCGGAATAGTTTAAATAGCATGGTATTAAGCAAAAGAATGATCAGCTATGTGGTTCAGTAGGATGTTTACTGATACTGAAGCAATGATCAAGGCAGAGAGCTGTTTTTAAGAGTGTCAGTACGCACCGGCATGTAGTTAGCATTGATGTAGTCATCATATGGACTCCCATGGATAATAGAGAGTTTCACCCTAGACGAGTCATCTAGGAGGCGAGAGCAGAGGGTAAATGAAATGAAAAAATGTAATAGAAAGGACTGCTATGTACACACAGTGTTACAGCAGCACTGATGCTCATTTTTTCTGCACGATGAAAGAATTGAGATGAATTGAATTACTGCAGTTATACTTCCCTGCACTGTGTTATTGAACTGAAAGATAACTCTGATTTAATGTCTGAGCAAAAGTGTGATGATGGTAATGGATATGATAGTGGATGATACAGTTTAAAGTGTAAAGAGTGTTATGGTTGGAAGGAGCAGAGGTGGATGTGTTCAAGTGACTCACAGGGAAGCACGTTGTTGTAGCGGTTCTTGGGCTTGTTCTCCAGAGTCAGAGCGCTCGTTTTCGACTGACCTGTACCAACAAGCTTCAGGTCCTTTTTAAAAGAAAGGAAAAAAAAAGTGTGACGGTTGATTGGGTGGCTCACTATATGCCCAAAATCTGGTGCTTGTACAGATCCAGAAAAGCAACTTAGTAATAGTTGCACAATTGGATGCACAATTGCCGAAATTTCTGCAATAACCAGAAATATTCATGGTAATTTTGGCCTTTACCAACAATAAATTTATAGCTGCATAACATTTATTTTGCCATCACATCCCAATTTATTTCATGATATACAGCATTTTGGGAATAATTTTGATATTTGTCCCAATATCAAAATAATTATGATAAAACAATTTTAAGCACTAATGCACTGATATGGATAAGCCTTGAATATTGAGTTTATGTTTCACCTCAAACTCTTCAGCAAAGCCGCAGTTGGAGTCTGCTTTCTGCTTCCTGTAGTAAGCCTCGTAGTCCTCCACCCTCACAGCCACACTTCTGCTCAAATGGACACCAGAAGACAAGAGGAGTAAGTTTCATTCTGACAATCACCGAGCGTGCAACTTGGTAGATAGTCTGTTCCTGTCATAATGTGTAACCTTTGCTGCGATTTAAAGGATTTATACTTACACTTTGGCTCTGGAAAAAGAAGAAAAAAATGCAATATTGACCAATAGTTATCACAACAGTTGTTTTCTATTAACTTTAATTGTATAACATTGTAAAAATGAAAACCTTACCTCATAGAATTAATCTGGATATCTGACGGTTCTTTGTTGGCTAACCTACGGTGCATAAACAGTGAGTTTAGAGTTTAGTCCTGTACACACTGACTTAATAGTTATTTTCACCACTGATGACGGTAACAAACCTTTTCCAGTAGATAATGAAGCCGATCAGGATGATAAAGAGAATGCAAAAAATTCCCAATGTTGCTCCGACAGCAAACCCAATGACGGCTAAAATGTTGACAAAGATTATAAGAGAAAGACACAGAAAGAGCACAATGAACATTTCCTCATCGTATGGAAACAGTTCACAGCAAAAAACAACAACAAGAATACGTTTCAGTCTGAATGTTGTACCTGGGTTCTGTAGGAGGTTTATACCAGGATATAACGGTGTTATTGAGACCAGTGAACTTTGATATCTCACAAAGCCATTTTCCACACTCAGACTGGTGAACAACACAATGGCATATCTGCAGGATTAAACAAACCATTGTCAGTTTCATTACAGCATGAGGTTCAAGCACCTCATGCAAGTGTCACTCTAATGTGTCAAAAATTAAACATATCTAATTGTAAAACACAAGTAACCAGACTTTGTACTACAAGTTACATGACGACTAACATCCTCCATTACATAACCTGTTAGAATCAAATTATTATTATTATTATTTAACACACTTTGCAAACTCTTTATCACTCCAGTCACTCCACGACATCATTAGTCACTTACAAAAAGCATAAGAAGTAATAGTTGTCAATTCATATAATAATGATTTTACATAATACCGCAATAACCCATAAAGAAGGTCATCTTATCAGTTTTTAGAGAAGTTGCTCTCTTTTTGAGAAGTTACTATATTATCTGCTGCTGCACATCTATTTATACACAATATGGTTTCAATACTTACCGGTATTTTTCAGCGGCATTGAGGACACCATTAGTGTAGCTCTCCCATTCAGATTCATCTCCTATATCTATGTTCAGATGGTTATCTGCACTGCGTGATTGGAAGTTGATCTCTTTGACTACTGCCAGGAAAACAGAAGTACTCTTCTCACTCCACTGTTGATATGTTTTTCCCAAGTACATCCCCAGATTAGAAGTGTTAACTTCTGAAAGGACAGGAAATACAGAAAACAGTTATTGGCTTTTGACAGGAAAGTTCTTTTTATTCATCATATAAAACAAATAAATAAAACAGCAAGTAACACTAGGGATCAGTAAATTGCTGTCCAGCCTTCGAGTCATGCTAAGCAAGGGGTCATTTCAGCACTGGGCGATAACCATAGCATGACATAATCACAACACTCTCTGACATTAAGAGGTGAAAAAGAAACCCACTAGCTAGATTGTCTGCTATCAGCACGCCAACATGAGTGATTGGACCATTGGTGTCAACCAGCAGCCTGGAATTGATCTCAAGGGAGAACTTGTTGTACCCTGTCTCAATCACCTCCACCAGTGACGCATAGTCTTGTGGAATTGGTGGATCTGCAGAAAAATATGAAAAAGAAAAGATTCAATTTTGAGAAGTTCTTTCTCAACATAGCGCAAAAAAATATAAACATAATTAAAAGTTAAACAGTGTAATTATAAAGAATAATGTCCTACATGTGATGCCTGTCCAGCAGCTAAGAGACACAGTAGTGCTGGGTAGTTCACAGCTCAGCGTCTTCAAAGCCAGCTTGTATTCAGTGTAGTGACTAAGGTTGGAGAGAGTGTGACTACATCTTGGGTTACAGGTTCTTGACAAGTGGATGATCTCACTGTCACTTTTGATGATCTGGAAGCCATTGTATTGGCCTTTAGGTTCTGTCCAGGACAGGATGATTTCTGCATTTGTTTTGTTTGGACCTTCACACGTTAAGCCTCTCACTGGGCTTGCATCTGCAGCAGAAACAGAAATGAAAGTCAGATAAACCATAACATCGATAAGCCACGAATAAAACATTTTTCAATGTCTTTGGGTGGTTTAAAACTTGGCCAGGATACAAAGAATTAATTGATTAATTGATTAAATCATCAATCCTCCATCAATCTAAAAACTCAGACTTAACTTATAACCTAAAATCACTCTTAAAATATGCTTGCTTTTCACATTTTTCATACGTGCACAGTTGAAAGACAAACTTATTTGTAATATGTCTACATGAAATGAATCAAGCTGCTGTTATGACCATACTTGTGCAGGCGGATATCAATCTTGAATCACTCCGTGTTCCATCTGAGGTCTCTGTGATGACATTAATCGTATAGGGGCTGCCAGGAACCAGCTGGTTGATAGTATGTTTAAATTTTTGTGTTATGATACTGTCAGTGATGGAATCATCTGAGCTTTGCCAGGTCAAATTGTAACGATAGCTGTATTTGTATTCATCAGGGTATTTCCACGTGACTGCGATGCTCTCCTCGCCTGTAGAAGCCGCAAGAGACCTCACACCGAATGGTTCTGATTGTTTTAAAAAGAGATTTGAGAAATGTAAAGGTTAATCCAGACAGTAAAGGAGCAAGAGAAAATGGCTTGTGCCTGCACATTGTTTGGGTACAGAAATAAAACCCTTACTTGTGGTGACCCAATTCTTCTGAACCCTGTCACTCATAAGATCCATGACACCCACTGTTGCCAAGGAGATGTTGTAGGAAGTCCCAGAATGCAGGAGGGAAAAAGTATATATGTTGTTTGTGGTTTTGATGTATCTGCTTCCTGGGGCTGATATATCTGTCAGCTGGTAGCAGAATGATGCACCGGTCATCAGAGGAGCAGCTGTCCAATTAATTTGAATGGAGCTGTTTGTCTTCTTCACAATCTCAATTGGCCCAGGAGGGTTAGGAACTTAGGAACAGGGGATGGAATTGCAGCATGTTAACATCAAAATTCTTTAATTACTAACAAAAGCATGCATGTTTAAAGGGTTTATTGTTTATAAAACACACATATTTGACATTACAGCAGGCCATTTTCCAAAGCATACTGCATAATTTTAGTTGCTCTCATTTCCACTGGTTTCCAGTCACTAAAAAATTCAACTTGCAGAAATTTGCTCAAGACAGGTAAATCCCAGTTAATATGTAATTGCCTTTCATTTTTGGGAAGATGACCACAAAGTACCAATCATCCTGTTCACTATATACATGTTTGCCTGTTTGTCCATTAGATTTTCCTACAACACAGTTGTAGTCAATGCAGTCAATGCAACACCTGTCTGCTGCCATGTATTGCTGTTCTTATAATCAATAACAGCTGACCTAATTGAAAAAGGTTTACTTTTTTTTTTCCCTTGAATTAATGTCCTCCCCCTCGTGTGCTGTCATGCAGAAGGACTTGTTTGATGCCAGAGAAGTGCAGTAATGATGGCATGCCCTTGCATGTCATCAGTGAGTGCCATCATGTCCTTGAAAGCATCATCAAGGTTTGAACATCAGTTGTGCTCACAACTGCAGTACTACGTGATGACACATGAAAGGCAAAGAATATTTAACTGTTTAACTTGATTCCCAATGTCAGACAAAATTCAAGTCGAGTAACCTGCAGTTTCCTGGAAGATGCAGTAGATGATCAAAAAAAAAACCCCATAAAACTTTACAGTATGCTTCAGAAAATGTTTAATAATAATGTAAAGTATGTATGTAATTAGTTGTGGAAATATGTGCCAAACCATGTTTTTGGCACTTTTGGAACTTGGTACTGGCTGTAAGTTACTGAATATGACACAAAACTTCAAAATATAACAAATTCACCATACTTACAGGTAGCATTACTTATTTCTTCAGATGATACATTGAAGGGTCCACTATGTGAGGTCACCCAGGCGGTGTAATTCCTTCCAGCTGACAGGCTCTTAAACAGCACTAAGATTTTGGTAGAGTTAATATGCCTTGGCTGAAAATCTGGGGAAGTGCTATCCAGATAAACCATATAATACTCCACGTTCCCAGGAGGTTCTGTCCATGACACCTGGATTGAACAATTGGAGCCCCGGCTGGAGATACTGGGTTGCACCATCTCTGGCTCTGTTAATGTGCGGAGGAGGAAGGATTAAAGATAATCAACAACCTTGACAATAGTTTGAAATAAAGAAACAGAAATGGCAAGTTAGAGTCTTACTAGTGTACTGAGAGGTGCAGTCTGTTTCCCCTTCTATGCCATCATTGGCCCTGACAAAAACACAGAAGGTGCAGTTGGTCCCAGGGATGAGCTCTGAGATCAGTGCCTCTTCTTCTGCCAGGGTTTCGTTTTTGTAGCCACAGCCGGTTGTCTGAACCCGATATGTATAATCGCCCTTGTACTCCAGCGGTTTCGTCCAAACCAGCTGTACAGCAGTTGTGTTCAAGGTTTCAGCCTTCAACCCACTAACACTATATGGCCCTGCAAACAGAGCAGAAAGTGTTTCTTATGAGTCAATATATAGCTCACAATCTTCTTTCATATCTATCAAATAAGCAGCACTTCCCTCAGTACAAATCCTACAGAGACAACTAAAACTTAAAGGAACAGTAATTGTTTAATTGTTATTTACTATGGTTATTTTGCTTATTTAATTTGGGGTTAATATTGTTTCTTCCCACATGGATAGGATTTATACATACGTGTGAAGTAGGACACTGTCACAGGATCTGCCCGAGTGCCATCTGCTGTTTGTGCAATGACAGTGAAGTTGTAGTTGCTCCCAGAGAGAAGTCCAGTGATCTTGAGTGTGGAGTTTGAGACTACTTCATCAGATTTATTTGTAATCTGCACCACATATGAGTAGCCAGGTTTGCTCTCCGGTTGCTCCCACACCAAGGTCACTGTATCTGTGGTGATTTCTGTCTGTCTCAGCATGGTTACAGCACGCGGTCCTGAGAAAATGAGACAGATGAGATACAGAAGAGGTGTGTATTTTTACGTATCACATGTGGGATAGAAAGATAGAATAAATTTTGTTTGTGCTTCCCCATGAACAGGAGAAATAATTACAGCAAGCAAAACCTCACAACCTTTGCCAAGCAAAAGTACTATGACAGTGGACCAAGGGCCCAGAAACTCTAAGCATGGAGGTTACGAAGACAGAATAATAAATCTAGTATATTAAAAATTAAAGACAGTACTGGTAATATAATAATAAAAAGGTCATAAATAGCAAAAGAATTTGTTAAATACACACCAAAAATTGTATACTCCAGAAATACAAGAAAACCTAGAAAGTCTAAAGTATTTGGGACATATTACTCTGCCAGAAGTAATGGAAGATCAAAACAGTTACAGTTACCTAAGTCAACAACTGAGACAGAATTGTCTGCTATTATAAATAAGACAAAAAATGAGAAATGCCCAGGAAGTAATGGATTTACAAATACGTTCTATAAGGAATTTCAGGTTTTGTTAGTACCTCTGCTTTATAAAAACCTTTAATTGGGCTCTGGAGAATAGACAATATGCACATACTTCGGATTCGAATTAACAGATTGTTCCTCATATCGCCTGGTATCCTTATTAAATATAGATTTAAAAATTTGTTACTTTAATGCTTGCAAATAGACTAAAAACCAAACCCCTAACATTCCCAGCCGGCCCCCAGCTAATACCCCCTTAGTCATAAATTAGATTTTAAGTTCCTTACTAAAACTTGGCTTAATTTGAATGACTAAGCAGCTGTTTTGACTGAATTAGCGCCCCCAAATTTTAACTTCATTGATGCTCACAGAGTTGATAAGAAAGGGGGAGGAGTAGCTGTTATTTTTTCAGATGTATTTCAGTTTAGGCAGGTATCATGTGGAACTTTTTATCGTTTAAACATCTTGCTGCTGTACTGAAATATTCCCCTCGTGTTTTACTCTTGAGTGTAAACCAAAATATTCTAGTAGTTTCTTTGATGAGTTTGCTGAACTACTGTCCATAATCTCCATGGAATATGACTGTCAGGAGATTTTAACATCTATGTTAACAAGCCCAACGATAACAAAGCCAAAGAACTAAATAGCTTACTTGACACCATGATTTATTTATCACAAGGGGTTTTAAATCATCATTTGTTATGGCTATTGATGTCTGATCATCTTTGCATTTTCTTTGAAATGTCTATTACTCCTCACATTCATATTAGATCAAAAACTGTTAAAAAAACGATATATTAATGAAAATACTAGTGCACTGTTTATGGAATCTATTTCCCTGTCACCAACTTTTACTTCAGACACTGTTAATGATCTCTTAGATAATTTAAATTCTAAAATTGTGAACGTCATTGATGTCATTGCTCCTGACAGGGTGAAATCACCTTCTGGTAAGCAAAAAGCACCGTGGAGAAATGCTGCAAGCTGAGCGTAAATGGCTTTCACAAACATTCACTACGACATGAATGAAGAGAGATTTCATTCCTACATCTATCTGGAATTGAAAAGTGCTAGACACTCAGTCTCCTCTGACATCACCAACAAAAACATTAATAATGCACGCACTCTGTTTGCCACAGTTGATAGGCTGACCAACCCCCCGGCACAAATAGCTCCTGAACTCCTATCTGCTGATAAATGCAACAAGTGCCTCCTTCTTTAGGGATAAAATTCAAAACATTAGAAAAAACTATCAATAGCTCCACGTCAAACAAAACTGTGTCACCACTACATCTGTATAAAAGTAACTTGATAAACATGACCCAGTTGAATGTCATTGACTACAAAACTCTTGAGGAAACTGTACAACATCTTAAGCCTTCAACATGCTGCCTTGACTCCCTGCCAATGAACTTCCTTAATAATGTTTATAGCTGCTTGGCGACAGACGTACTGCAAATAGTAAACAGTTCCCTCCTATCAGGCAGTTATTAAGCCTCTACTAGAAAAGAGTAGCCTGGACACTGTAATTGCTACTACAAGCTACTACAAACCCATATCAACTCTTCAGAGATAAAATAATCAAAAAAGTTGTCTACCAACAACTTTTCAACCTCAAATAGTATCTTAGATGAATTCCAATCAGGTTTTCGGCCCTGTCACAGCACCGAAACTGTTCTTATTAAGGTTCTAAATGACATTCACATGAATAAATAAATTATAATGAATTGTATCTGTGCTTCCCCATGAACAGAAAGAATGATTACAACAAGCAAAACCTTTTTCTGTGTTCATATGCGCCCCTGATAATTGCTTTAAAAAAGAAAAATTAAAAATGAAAAAACTATAGTTGATACCACCAACAGTAATAGCCCTTGTGTGTTAATAACACTCACTGGTATAGTTTTCTGCTGTCACAGCCGTGCTCTCATAGTTCAGCACGCCTACAGTAACAACAGAGATATTGTAGAGGGTTCCAGACTGGAGATTGGGCAGCAGGAACCAGTTGTTTGGGATCATAAAGGAGCTTTGGAAGGTGGACACGCTGAAGTTGTACTGATAATGGTCCATGGCCTCTGGAAAGGCCCAAGTAAAGTTGATGGACTCCACAGACTGCGACTCTACGACAATGAGGCCAGGAGGGTTGGGAACTGAACAGGAGAAAGAACATTGTTTCATTTGTGCTCAATTGCACTAAACAACACTACTACAGTACACGGATTTCCGAAATAACTACTGGTCAAAATACATATTGTATATATATAATATATCATGATGGCGACTCACAAGTTGCGTTGCAAACACGTGAATTATTACTCCCAAAAGGTAAACGTTCGGTGATCACCATCACACAGTAAAGCACTCCTGGTTCCAGGTCCTGAAACACTGTGTCCACAGTAGTGTTGCTCAGATTCGAGTGGTTTCCCTCTGACTGCAAGTCTCTGTACAGCAGGACAGTGTACGAGTCCACACACCCTGATGCATGCCTCCAACTCACTGACATGTTAGTTGTGCTTCCTATGGCAGCAATGTCAGAAACTGCTGCAGGCCCTGGAAAAAAAAAGATTTAAATTCAATGTAATTTACATTTAGAAACTCTTTAGTTTTAGATCTGCCCCTGCTAATGAAAACACACACATTAAGTTAACTTGAAGAAATATACAGCAGTATCTTCATGCCTCAAATTTGGCAAGTTATTCTTAAAGGGGCACTCCTCACAACGGGGATCCAGTAAAATAAATAATAAACAATTTCTTGGCTTATCTCGACTTGGGTTTGAGACTTACAATTTTTAGCAGAAAGCTTTTGTTAAATACTGGAAGTGTGGAGTATGAAACAAGTGGGCATTTAACAGGCAGGGGAGGTCTAATGAAAGGCCCCTTTTGAGTTGCATCATGGATATTGTAGGCTCCAGCATTTTTGGAGATTGACCCATACCAGAGACTAAAAGCCATTATATCTCTACCTATGCTGCTTTGATTTTGATCATAGATCTGATTGTTGGAGTACCCCGATAGAGTAATCAGAATACATTACTGAGTTTTATAATCCTTTGGTTAGTATTACTCACTGCAACTTTAATTAGGTAAAATAATCTTTTTAGCCAGCAACAATGCATTATATCTAAAAAGCACGTTTTAAAAGCTTTGAAGGCATACTTGTGTAGCTTGATGTGCTTTTCACAGTGGACTTGACTCCTTCTAAAACCGTGAACACATTGAAACTGTACAGTTTTCCAGGGGTCAGATTGAAGAAGGTGTAATTTTCCATCTTTGCTGAATCGTTCTGAACCACCTCGGTGCCCTGGAACGCTATCAACCAGTAGGAGTAGGAAGGCTTATGATCACTTTGTCTGAGCCACGTCAGCTGGATGGCAGTTGTTTCTATATCCGTCACTGTGAGGTTGGTCACTGCTTTGGGCACTGCAGCAAATAGAGCAGAGGGTTATGTAAAATAAGACCACAACAGAAAAGTGTATTTTGCATTTTTGTGGTATCTTATGTATGTAGATACTGCCGAACCCGTTACTGTTTCAGCAGTTTGACAGCATTTCAATGTACTTACTTGTGTTACTGAAGGTCTGTTCTGCCGTAGATTCACTTCCTTGTGCTGCTATTGTCGTGACATTGATACTGTATTTAGTTCCTGGCTCCAGGTCAAGTACATAAATGTCATTTTCATTATCGACTGTTTTGTTGTTAACAAGTATTCCTGTAGCACTGGAGGTTTGAACAAGGTATTTGTAGTATGGCTGTTTGTCCTGTGGGTATAACCATTTCACTTTTAGTGAAGTGGTGGAATTAGGGCTGGCTACAAGATTCAACACAGGGTTGGGCCCTAGAAAAACGACAAGCAAGGAACATTTTATTTGCAAAGAAAAATAATAAGAAATGATATATAATTATATTCTATATAAATAACACATTTATAATTATATGTATAATTAGAATATAGAACAAATATTACAAACAGTGCAAAATGAATTTAATCACTCCAAGGAATAGAGAAACACTTACGGGTGTACACAGAATTACTGACAGCCTCGCTCATTAAGTTTTGGGGTCCAACTGTTTGCACAATTATATTGTAGGAAGTTCCAGAGGACAGCGGGGACAGCACCGTGTTATTGACTGTGGTGCTTTTACTTTGTGATTCACTACTATTGGTAGGCCTGTAGGTGATTTTGTAGCTGATGTTTGGAGCACCCTCCATCCAGGCAGGAGTTGCCCATTGCAGATGGATTGAAGAGTTTGTCACCTGATCGATAATGATGGAACCAGGAGGCGTGGGAACTAAAAGGTATGAATAACAGTATCAATAATGACTGAGTTTCAGGTACACACACACACATGCACAAAATGATGAAAACGATAACAATAGTAACAGCAGAATGTTGAACCTACCAGTGGCAAATGAAGACTTGTCAGACATCTCAGTGAAATTTCCAGCCACAGAAGTCACTGTGATGACAAAGACTCTCCCGGGTTTTAAACCAGTAAAGTGGGCTGTGGTTATTGTTGTTATATTCATGCTATATGAATTTGGCAGATTCTCATTTGAGATGTTCACCATGTAGTACTCAGCCTCCCCTTTAGGTAATGTCCAGTTGATACTCAGATTATGGGTTCCTCGTGCTGTGACCATGATGTTTCTAGGATTCTCAGGCCCTACACAGTGATTGCATGTAAAAACACTGAATATCCATTCACAATAGGTCACATCTTGAAATGGCATATATGAAACATAGTACAAATACATTTTTTTAAATCATATATTTCTAAAACTTTTTTTACTTTTATCTCTTAATTCATTTTAGCTTCTATTTTTTGTTTTGTTTGCTTTATCTCTCAACTTTTGCTTCTACAAAAATGCACTTTCCCCCAAAAGTATTGACCTACTTGTGAAGGTAGTTATTGAGGTTCCTTCTCCCTTGTTTGAGGAACTTCCAGCAACAGCAGCCACTGTAATGGTGTACTGGACTCCAGGCATTAAACCTTTGATCGTAAGGGAGGTTTCAGTGGTGGTGTTTTCGATGGCTTGTTCTCCTACAGTCCACTGAATTATGTACGAGGTTACATTGCCCTCCGGTTGAGTCCAGTTCAGAGACACAGACGATGTTGTGACTTCAGTCACAGTGACATTAACCACAGCAGGTTCTGCAAATGTAGGATAAACGCACAATGAGGGGAATAAAAACATGTTGTTTACAGCTATTGAACATTACATACATTACAATACATTGACAGATTTGTCATTAAAACCAACAATAACCCCAGGTATGTGGAAAACTTACTGTATGGGGAGATGAAAGAATAGAACACTGCATTTTCTGATACCATGTGATACCATCTCTTAAGTAACTTTTGTCACAATTGCACATTTCTAAATTGAAAATGTTAAACACAAAACATGTGGCTTACTTGTGACTGAGGTGAGTATGTAGGGGTCTCCTGTTTGATCTCCAGCAATGGCAACAATTGTGATTGTGTAGTTTGTACCAGGGCTCAAGCCAGGTAACACAGCTGAAGTGTTGTTTGTGTATGTGGTTGTTTGCACTCCACCGTTGGCCCACTCCACCTTGTAGCGCAATGCAGCAGATGACTTCCAGGTCAGTGAGATGGAGGACGTATTTGTGGACACAGAAATAGGCTCAAATATAGCTGGTCCTAGAGGAGAGGAGAGGACAGGAGAGGAGAACATCCAAAACATCAAAATCAGAAATGAAGAAAACAACACAAAGAAAACTATCAACATTTAAGAAAAGCAAAGCAGTAAAGCACAAAATCGAGTATCGGCACCGTCATCAATGTAAATGGTGCAACGCTAGTATTTCAGAGCAAGAACCCAGATCCTGCACCTACAGTTCTGAAGTGAGAGTTGAAATCAGCCCACTTTGTCTTCTCTTCAGCAGACTCTCACTACCTGACAGTATGAACCACATTTAAATGCTTACTTACTTGTGTACTGAGAAACAGTGGTATTCTGTCCTTCAGTGTGACCATCACCTGCCACTGCAGTAACAGTTATTGTATACTGGACACCTGCAGTCAGGTTAGTGATGGTCTCAGATGTTTGAAACACAGTTAGAGTTTCATTGATTTCTCCATCTGTCCACTGTACTATATAGGAGCTGCTTCCCTCTGGTTTATCCCAGTTCAGAGACATAGAGGATGTTGTAATTTCACTGACAGTGAGATTCCTGACTACTTCAGGCTCTGTGAGTGACAGAGAGGTGGACGCAAAGGAGAAAAGATGACAGTGAAACTTAATTCATATAAGACAAAGTACAGGAGTAACATCATTGGAAAAACACAGTTAAAAGGTTAACTGGAGGAGGGCTAAATGCAGAGAGTGATGTACTGCACATCTTACTTGTATACAGTGAAACTGTCTTTGCCTCTCCTACTGTTTTGTTATCTCCAGCCACTGCAGTGACTGTAAAATTGTACTGCACTCCAGCATTCAGTGCGGTGACATTTATTGTTGTTTCATTGACACTGAGATTCCAGTTGGCTGTCCCATCAGTCCACTGTACTCTATAGGAGCTGCTTCCCTCTGGTTTAGTCCAGTTCAGAGACACAGAGGATGTTGTAATTTCACTGACAGTGAGATTCCTGACTACTTTAGGCTCTGTGAGGGAAGAGGTGTCATATGAAGAAATTAAGTTTTTAAAATCACTACATCATAATTTTATTACATTCTTCTTTGAGTCAAAGTCACAGTGGTAACAGTGCACCCAGAGCGTCGTTGCACCAGCAACACTACCAAGCTGCCTCCATGCAGCTGAAGTTCATCTAGCATCCTTGTGTTCTGGGATCCACCTTCATCCCTCCCAGGTCACCAAACCACGTCAACTGACTCATCTTATACCAGAGTAACAGCAGCTTGACATAGAGACTTACTGAGCCCTACAATGATATGTGAGGCAAGCCACCCTGTGGAGAAACCTCATTTCAACTGCTGCATCATAATCTCAAGGTTTTAACGAAAACCTAAGTAGCAAAAACAGGACTGGATCGAAATAAATCCAGACCTTTGCTTCACAGGTGAGCAGTCAACACAATCACTACCTGTCTCACCCGCACCAGGTATCCTCAGCAGACTCTCACTACCTGACAGTATGAACCACATTTAAATGCTTACTTACTTGTGTACTGAGAAACAGTGGTATTCTGTCCTTCAGTGCGATTATCTCCAGCCACTGCAGTAACAGTTATTGTATACTGGACACCTGCATTCAGGTTAGTGATGGTCTTAGATGTTTCAGACACAGTTTGAGTTTTATTGATTTCTCCATCTGTCCACTGTACTATATAGGAGCTGCTTCCCTCTGGTTTATCCCAGTTCAGAGACATAGAGGATGTTGTAATTTCACTGACAGTGAGATTCCTGACTACTTCAGGCTCTGTGAGTGACAGAGAGGTGGATGCAAAGGAGAAAAGATGACAGTGAAACTTAATTCATATAAGACAAAGTACAGGAGTAACATCATTGGAAAAACACAGTTAAAAGGTTACTGGAGGAGGGCTAAAACTGGCTATAATGGTGACATATAATATTAAATGCAGAGAGTGATGTACTGCACATCTTACTTGTATACAGTGAAACTGCCTTTGCCTCTCCTACTGTTTTGTTATCTCCAGCCACTGCAGTGACTGTAAAATTGTACTGCACTCCAGCATTCAGTGCGGTGACATTTATTGTTGTTTCATTGACACTGAGATTCCAGTTGGCTGTCCCATCAGTCCACTGTACTCTATAGGAGCTGCTTCCCTCTGGTTTAGTCCAGTTCAGAGACACAGAGGATGTTGTAATTTCACTGACAGTGAGATTCCTGACTACTTTAGGCTCTGTGAGGGAAGAGGTGTCATATGAAGAAATTAAGAGTTTTTAAAATCACTACATCATAATTTAATTACATTCTTCTTTGAGTCAAAGTCACAGTGGTAACAGTGCACCCAGAGCATTGTTGCACCAGCAACACTACCAAGCTGCCTCCATGCAGCTGAAGTTCATCTAGCATCCTTGTGTTCTGGGATCCACCTTCATCCCTCCCAGGTCACCAAACCACGTCAACTGACTCATCTTATACCAGAGTAACAGCAGCTTGACATAGAGACTTACTGAGCCCTACAATGATATGTGAGGCAAGCCACCCTGTGGAGAAACCTCATTTCAACTGCTGCATCATAATCTCAAGGTTTTAACGAAAACCTAAGTAGCAAAAACAGGACTGGATCGAAATAAATCCAGACCTTTGCTTCACAGGTGAGCAGTCAACACAATCACTACCTGTCTCACCCGCACCAGGTATCCTCAGCAGACTCTCACTACCTGACAGTATGAACCACATTTAAATGCTTACTTACTTGTGTACTGAGAAACAGTGGTATTCTGTCCTTCAGTGCGATTATCTCCAGCCACTGCAGTAACAGTTATTGTATACTGGACACCTGCATTCAGGTTAGTGATGGTCTTAGATGTTTCAGACACAGTTTGAGTTTTATTGATTTCTCCATCTGTCCACTGTACTATATAGGAGCTGCTTCCCTCTGGTTTATCCCAGTTCAGAGACATAGAGGATGTTGTAATTTCACTGACAGTGAGATTCCTGACTACTTCAGGCTCTGTGAGTGACAGAGAGGTGGATGCAAAGGAGAAAAGATGACAGTGAAACTTAATTCATATAAGACAAAGTACAGGAGTAACATCATTGGAAAAACACAGTTAAAAGGTTAACTGGAGGAGGGCTAAATGCAGAGAGTGATGTACTGCACATCTTACTTGTATACAGTGAAACTGTCTTTGCCTCTCCTACTGTTTTGTTATCTCCAGCCACTGCAGTGACTGTAAAATTGTACTGCACTCCAGCATTCAGTGCAGTGACATTTATTGTTGTTTCATTGCCACTGAGATTCCAGTTGGCTGTCCCATCAGTCCACTGTACTCTATAGGAGCTGCTTCCCTCTGGTTTAGTCCAGTTCAGAGACACAGAGGATGTTGTAATTTCACTGACAGTGAGATTCCTGACTACTTTAGGCTCTGTGAGGGAAGAGGTGTCATATGAAGAAATTAAGAGTTTTTAAAATCACTACATCATAATTTAATTACATTCTTCTTTGAGTCAAAGTCACAGTGGTAACAGTGCACCCAGAGCATTGTTGCACCAGCAACACTACCAAGCTGCCTCCATGCAGCTGAAGTTCATCTAGCATCCTTGTGTTCTGGGATCCACCTTCATCCCTCCCAGGTCACCAAACCACGTCAACTGACTCATCTTATACCAGAGTAACAGCAGCTTGACATAGAGACTTACTGAGCCCTACAATGATATGTGAGGCAAGCCACCCTGTGGAGAAACCTCATTTCAACTGCTGCATCATAATCTCAAGGTTTTAACGAAAACCTAAGTAGCAAAAACAGGACTGGATCGAAATAAATCCAGACCTTTGCTTCACAGGTGAGCAGTCAACACAATCACTACCTGTCTCACCCGCACCAGGTATCCTCAGCAGACTCTCACTACCTGACAGTATGAACCACATTTAAATGCTTACTTACTTGTGTACTGAGAAACAGTGGTATTCTGTCCTTCAGTGCGATTATCTCCAGCCACTGCAGTAACAGTTATTGTATACTGGACACCTGCATTCAGGTTAGTGATGGTCTCAGATGTTTCAAACACAGTTTGAGTTTTATTGATTTCTCCATCTGTCCACTGTACTATATAGGAGCTGCTTCCCTCTGGTTTATCCCAGTTCAGAGACATAGAGGATGTTGTAATTTCACTGACAGTGAGATTCCTGACTACTTCAGGCTCTGTGAGTGACAGAGAGGTGGATGCAAAGGAGAAAAGATGACAGTGAAACTTAATTCATATAAGACAAAGTACAGGAGTAACATCATTGGAAAAACACAGTTAAAAGGTTAACTGGAGGAGGGCTAAATGCAGAGAGTGATGTACTGCACATCTTACTTGTATACAGTGAAACTGTCTTTGCCTCTCCTACTGTTTTGTTATCTCCAGCCACTGCAGTGACTGTAAAATTGTACTGCACTCCAGCATTCAGTGCAGTGACATTTATTGTTGTTTCATTGACACTGAGATTCCAGTTGGCTGTCCCATCAGTCCACTGTACTCTATAGGAGCTGCTTCCCTCTGGTTTAGTCCAGTTCAGAGACACAGAGGATGTTGTAATTTCACTGACAGTGAGATTCCTGACTACTTCAGGCTCTGTGAGGGAAGAGGTGTCATATGAAGAAATTAAGAGTTTTTAAAATCACTACATCATAATTTAATTACATTCTTCTTTGAGTCAAAGTCACAGTGGTAACAGTGCACCCAGAGCATTGTTGCACCAGCAACACTACCAAGCTGCCTCCATGCAGCTGAAGTTCATCTAGCATCCTTGTGTTCTGGGATCCACCTTCATCCCTCCCAGGTCACCAAACCACGTCAACTGACTCATCTTATACCAGAGTAACAGCAGCTTGACATAGAGACTTACTGAGCCCTACAATGATATGTGAGGCAAGCCACCCTGTGGAGAAACCTCATTTCAACTGCTGCATCATAATCTCAAGGTTTTAACGAAAACCTAAGTAGCAAAAACAGGACTGGATCGAAATAAATCCAGACCTTTGCTTCACAGGTGAGCAGTCAACACAATCACTACCTGTCTCACCCGCACCAGGTATCCTCAGCAGACTCTCACTACCTGACAGTATGAACCACATTTAAATGCTTACTTACTTGTGTACTGAGAAACAGTGGTATTCTGTCCTTCAGTGTGACCATCACCTGCCACTGCAGTAACAGTTATTGTATACTGGACACCTGCATTCAGGTTAGTGATGGTCTTAGATGTTTCAGACACAGTTTGAGTTTTATTGATTTCTCCATCTGTCCACTGTACTATATAGGAGCTGCTTCCCTCTGGTTTATCCCAGTTCAGAGACATAGAGGATGTTGTAATTTCACTGACAGTGAGATTCCTGACTACTTCAGGCTCTGTGAGTGACAGAGAGGTGGATGCAAAGGAGAAAAGATGACAGTGAAACTTAATTCATATAAGACAAAGTACAGGAGTAACATCATTGGAAAAACACAGTTAAAAGGTTAACTGGAGGAGGGCTAAAACTGGCTATAATGGTGACATATAATATTAAATGCAGAGAGTGATGTACTGCACATCTTACTTGTATACAGTGAAACTGTCTTTGCCTCTCCTACTGTTTTGTTATCTCCAGCCACTGCAGTGACTGTAAAATTGTACTGCACTCCAGCATTCAGTGCGGTGACATTTATTGTTGTTTCACTGACACTGAGATTCCGGTTGGCTGTCCCATTAGTCCACTGTACTATATAGCCGGAGCTGCTTCCCTCTGGTTTAGTCCAGTCCAGAGACACAGAGGATGTTGTAATTTCACTGACAGTGAGATTCCTGACTACTTCAGGCTCTGTGAGTGACAGAGAGGTGGACGCAAAGGAGAAAAGATGACAGTGAAACTTAATTTGTGTATGACAAAGCACATGAAAAACACTACATAGGAAAGTTGAAAATTTAACTTAATGTAAACATCCTCAGAATCTGAGAGTGAATAAACGGAGTCTTTTTGAAGGAAAAAACTGAGCAGATAGATCAAAACCTTTGATCCAGGTGTCATAAAATGGGTACAATAAGAGGCTCTGTGGGACAGAGAGGGGTAACACTGGAAGTAGATCTTTTTTAAAGTGCACTATAAGTGCGCTATAAATATTTGCAGTTATTTACAGATATTTGGAGTCAGACATTAAGAATTCTATTGATCATCTTATAATGTAAGCCAAATTAAATGCTTACTTACTTGTGTACTGAAAAACAGTGGTATTCTGTCCTTCAGTGCGACCATCACCTGCCACTGCAGTAACAGTTATTGTATACTGGACACCTGCAGTCAGGTTAGTGATGTTCTCAGATGTTTCAGACACAGTTCGTTTTTCATTGATTTTTCCACCTGTCCACTGTACTATATAGGAGCTGCTTCCCTCTGGTTTAGTCCAGTTCAGAGACATAGAGGATGTTGTAATTTCACTGGCAGTGAGTTTACTGACTACTTTAGGCTCTGTGAGTGACAGAGAGGTGGACGCAAAGGAGAAAAGATGACAGTGAAACTTAATTTGTGTATGACAAAGCACATGAAAAACACTACATAGGAAAGTTGAAAATTTAACTTAATGTAAACATCCTCAGAATCTGAGAGTGAATAAACGGAGTCTTTTTGAAGGAAAAAACTGAGCAGATAGATCAAAACCTTTGATCCAGGTGTCAGAAAATGGGTACAATAAGAGGCTCTGTGGGACAGAGAGGGGTAACACTGGAAGTAGATCTTTTTTAAAGTGCACTATAAGTGCGCTATAAATATTTGCAGTTATTTACAGATATTTGGAGTCAGACATTAAGAATTCTATTGATCATCTTATAATGTAAGCCAAATTAAATGCTTACTTACTTGTGTACTGAAAAACAGTGGTATTCTGTCCTTCAGTGCGACCATCACCTGCCACTGCAGTAACAGTTATTGTATACTGGACACCTGCAGTCAGGTTAGTGATGTTCTCAGATGTTTCAGACACAGTTCGTTTTTCATTGATTTTTCCACCTGTCCACTGTACTATATAGCTGGAGATTTCTTCCTTTGGTTTAGTCCAGGTGAGACTTATAGAGGTACTTGTGATTCCAGTGACTTTAAGATCGCCGACTCTTTCAGGCTCTGTGAGAGACAGAGAGATGGGTGGGGGAGAAAATATTGATATTCATTATTTGTTATATGTGTAACACATTATTATCATCTCTGTATTTCTGTTTAGTCATACTGTTTCATTGCTGTCACATTCACCATCAACAAGAAGAAAAACAAGACCAAAAAATATAAATGACTTTTTTTAAAAAGCAAAACTTCTTCAAAAAACTTCTTTGACAGGAAGTAATTAACAAGCCTTGTATTTCATGAACTATACAGAGACAAATGAACAGAAATTTGTCACATGAAACAAAACAACAGCAAGTGTGTACTTACTGGCACATTCGGCTTGGGAGTTCTGTAGGGATAAAGACAGAGAAAAGCAAAGTAAATCATCTTGCACCAGAAGAGGTCAGCATTGAGTTTGGAACAACCTCAAAGCACCAACCAGAAACCCAACCACCTGTTCAATGTCACAGGGCATCAGATAATTTAGTTTAGAACGAGCCTCCTGAATTGAAATCATCAAATGGAACTCTTGTTGAAGCAGAAAGACTTCCTCGGTTTCTTAAACAACAGCCTTTGTACCCCCATGTCACACGACGAAGTGGTTCCTCCAGTGAAACGACACCTTTCTTGAATCCTCTAAATGGTTGCCAAAAAACAAAGCATCTAATTGGTCACAGCTGTGATGAGAAAACAGGGCAATATAGGCAGATTTATTAAATCAGCAGTTTGCTTATTTTTTCTGTAAATTTTGTTTCCCAACATGTTCTAGATGCTGTTTCAAAGCCTTTTTCATATCCCCAAGAATTAAAAACTCTGGTAGGGAAATGCTGAGTCCTTGGTAGGGATGGGTGTCGAAACACTACACAATTTGAGTACATAGTTCATTATTTACTTTTTCTTTGATCAGAAACATTGAGCAGTTTAATGTATTTTTTTTTAAAGAGCAACTTACAGTAACACCAGTCAGAAAAGCAGTGCTTTACTGCCCTCTATGTTTGAATGTTTCAGGCCTGTTTCACCTCTGACAGAAATGTGCTGTTACACCTGTAACCACACCCAACAGTGACATCACAGTACACCTGTACATCGCTGCAGCAAGCAAAGAAATTACCTTACTGGAGGTCAGCAGCATGTGTTACATTTTTCTTTTAAGAGTTGAACATGGAAGGGTTATATTTACCGAAAGTAAGGCATCTGCTCTTTTTTTTGTTGGCCTGAAAGAAGCTTAATGTAAGTATATTGTCTAAGCATGCTGGAATCAGACAGTAAAATAACCACCATGTAAAACCCACAAATCCATGTAAGTCATATACAGTAGCTCTAACCTAATTTGTTTCGTTTATTGCTGCACATCCTTTTCCGTGATACAAATTAAAACCCAAAAGCTCTGTATTATGGGATAAAGTCCCATTGTAACTGATGAATAGATGTGTTTGTATACCAGTTAGTACAAACAAGGAAGTAAACTCTGGCAATCATTATTAAGGATACTGTTCTTCCTGCTTGTAGGATTACATCTGAGTAACTCATCTCTAATGCTCCAAAAAGATTATAAACAAATGCTGAACACAGCAAACAATAATATCACATTTGGACCTACAACTTTATTTCCATACACTTCCTTTTCCATATTTCTACTCTGGTTGCCACCTGTGTCCTGGTATCAGGATTAAACACGCAGCTCTGGTTACAAAATTACTTATTAGCCAAAACTTAAACAGTCTAGAGTCACTCACTGACATGTTGCCTTTCAGTCTGTTTACCACACAGCTAAACATTAAACACAGGACGTCATTGCTCAAACCTACATCACTCTCTCTTCTTACTCCCCCAAGTGCAGGTATGTTTCACTGTGCAGGTCACAGACTGAATTATAGGGTGTCTCAAAATGCAGTTTGTCTGAGGATATATTCAAAAATAGACTGATAGTATACTTGTCAACCCAATTTTTGTTGTGAGGTTAAATTTAATATCTCAATATATAATGTAATACAATTCAACAGCACCACAAACTACAACCTCCAAAATGACCAGAGTCATTACAACTAGGGCTGCAACTAGCAATTATTTTCATTACCGTTTCATCTGTCCATTTTTTTTTTTTTTTGATTAATCGACTAATCGTGTAGTATATAATTTGTCAAAAATTTCCCAGTGCCCAAAGATGTCTTCAAATGTCTTATTATGTCTGACCAAATAGTCTAAAACTCAGAGAGTTTACAATGATATGAAATAGAGAAAAGCAGAAAATGTTCACACTGGACAAACTGGAACCAGAAAAGATTTGGCATTTTTGCATGATAAAAGACTTTAAATGATAGATTCATTATTGATAAATAATACATCATTTTTCAAGGTAATCGATAAATCAACTGTTCATTTCTGCTTTATTATAAGGCCGTTGTATTAGACTGCGTTAGTGTTAACTGGGTGTACCTACTGTAATAAACTGGCAACTACATGTGTATTTGTAGTGTATTTTTTTCTTTTTTTATGATTTGCTTGCAACAAATAGTTCTTTCTTGTCTTTCAATTCTTTTGTTCTTTCCTTATACTGTAGTACAGATACACTATGTAGTAATGTGCAAACAATCTGCTGTATTTTCCTTATGTACATTCAGATTTATACTTACATTGTATATCCTATACGACATGATTTTGCATTGTATAGTCACACCCGAGCAAATTTGAATTAGAATTTTTAAATAGAATAGAATAGAAAAGACCAGACTTAGAAATTATAAAAAGAAAAGGCCCATGCTGCATTTAATAATGCCCCTACCACCCACCCATCCCTGGAGACCAGTGTCCTCTCCTTATCTTTTCCTTTTCTATTCACAACAGTGACCTTGCCCTTCCTCCCAACCGTCTGAAACCCTATTCTTTCTGAAGTACGAGGGTGCCACACAGTGGTGCAGGACGGGTTCAAAGCTTCAGTGCTCTTGGTTCTGGTGGAGGAAGTTTGCATAGTGTATGAGAAAGTCAGTACTGTAAAACGCAATATGTGTTGAGAAAAATCATCACATCTGTGTTAATATGAGATACATTTCAGTGAAATGGGATTTATGTGTGTGCGTTTCTTCTTTTACAGAAGTCACGTACAGTATTTGACACTTGACACTAAAATCAAATAATAATAACCAACCAATCAACTATTACATGAAATTATCAGCTAGTATGAAAACAAATCCTGTCACTTTGGGTGTATTTTGTAACAATATTTGAGGAAGTTATCATCTGTATGTCTATACTTCTGCTGTTTGTGCAGCAGGGCGTGTTAGAGTGGCTGAGCTTCCCACTAACACCCTGTCAGAGGGTGTAAATGGGTGTTAAGGGAGTTTCTCGCTGTCCGTAACTCAGTGAGATACTTCCCCTTCCCACCATAGTAGATGGTTTTTGAGAGATGAAAGACTGTCCTCCACAGCGGTAATGGTCTCCGCTGCCTAGAGTTTGGACAGCTTGTTGGTAAAAGACCCGCATTTTTTAGGGTCACAGTCTAACAAATCTCTCAAAATTAAAACTCTGCTTTCCTCCCTTTTAGTTCTCCCATTTTTATTCATATTTCTTATTTCTGTTAAGGAATGTTTTGGTGTTTATGTTTGTTACTGTTACAAACAACAGGCTAAAAAATAAGGTTAACCTACTAAACTTCAAAAAATAACACTTCCAACATACAAATAAATCCTAATATTTCTCCGTAATTACGTGAAGTGTAACTAGGCAACTGTTTGCTAACATTTTAGCCAGAGCAACTTTTATACTTTATATAAAAACTTCAGTAAAGGGCGGTGTGCCTGTCAACAGTTCTTCTGCCCCCTTTCTGACTAATTTTGTAAGTTTTCATGGAGTTTAGGAGAGTATGAGTACCACTGGTGGTCACCAAAGTCGTACACGTTCAGACTCCACACATAGGAGCTTAATATAAACCTCCTTGAACCTCAACTTTTAAAGGTGCAGTGTTTAGAATTTAGTGGCATCTAGCGTGCGGACTTTGTCAGAAAATGGAATATAATATTCATACTATGTTTTAATTAGTGTATAATCACCTGAAAATAAGAATTGTTGTGTTTTCGTTAGCTTAGAATGAGCCCTTTATATCTACATAGGGAGCGGGTCCTCTTCCACAGAGGCCGCCATGTTGCACCACCATGTTTCTACAGTAGCCCAGAACAGACAAACCAAACACTGGCTCTAAAAAGGGCCTTTGGTGTTTTTCGCAAGTTTCGCGGCCACCATATGTTCTCCTACACACTTGGAAGAGTAGGGGGTGTTCAGTTTGTTACAATCTCCAACCTCACTGCTAGATGCCACTAAATCCTACACACCGATCCTTTAAGCAAACATGGACAAGACGTCCTTTAAGTGCTCACAAAGAAATGGAAATTTGAACATCTGCGAAAAAAAAGATCATGTTACGTGAGCGAGAACTCTAGAACGGCTACTAAATAGACCTTGTGGTGAGATTGTTTTGACTTTTGTGAAGCTAAAGGTCAAGAATGAACTTTGAACCTTGACAGGCATGTGGGCCTATTCAGTAACAACTGGCTATACTCTTTGCAAAAACTGGTTTTCCTTGTGAATAACAAAGAATGTTTTTCACACCTAACCTGTTTGGTTCGGTTAAACTAACTCCACACCATTAAGTGGAGTGGGCTGGTGTGAAAGCTGTCAGTCAAACTCTGGTGCCGCACCAAACACAGGATTTTGCGATTTTACAATGCTTATAAAAGCTACTACCAACTACTATTAAATTCATCTGCTGATTGTGAACCATTCAGGATGCAATCTTATAATAATTATCTACTGTGTATAAGTGATGTGGATGGTTATGCAAATAATTTGGTAACCATGGTAACACGTGAAAGCAGGGACTGTCCCCAGTCAACCAGACACCACAGGGTGTTGTGATTGTATCTTATTAGGCTACATGTACTTTGGCAGTTCATCAAGTCCATTTAAAAGTGTGACATAGTATTAATCCCACATAATTTTCCATCCTGTCTTTATCTTTTTGTCTTTACAACATGCGGCCAATTAACAGTCTAATAATACCAAATAGTGCTCATATTTAGTAACTTGTTCATGAACTCTTACTGACACCGCAGAACATTTACATACCCGCCATAGCATTAAAGTGCAGCATATCTTGCTGTCAGTCACCACAATTTGATTTCCCCACGGGATGATGCAGGATGACATCACCAGCGCTGTCCAATGAATGACTTACCTGTCAGTCTGTATAACTCTATGTTCGCTCTTCGTAAAAAGCCAGTGTGAACAAGAACCAGAGCAGAAGTAAGAGACATTATAACTAAACCACGTTTGATTTTAGGAACAACTGTTGCTGTCTGTGTCTGAACAGAATCTCAACAAAAATAACCTCTTCCAGCTCCACAAGAATATGGTAAAGGTCACATACCAGTATGTGAAAGCCGCGTCTTAATACTATGACAACCTTGTGTTTTCAAACAAATCTTCATGTTAACTTGACCTCTGGGGATATGAGTTCTCTGAGCTAGAATGCCGAATGTTTTATTTCCCCTTGGCCTTCCTCCTAAGAGTCACTGGTTTTGTCCTGGCTAAATAAACAAAACAACATCTCAAGCTATTACGCCTTGGCACTGACTCAGGGAGAATAACCCAAGCTCAAATTCCCATTTTAGAAATACTGGCCTAGAAATACTGAAGTTCAAATAATGGACTCTTTTTTTATTTAATTATTTTTTTGCACCCCCCCCCTCCCCCCCCATTCTGCTTTAACCATCTTTCTACATTATATGTGATAGAGATATGTTAGTGGTGTTTGTTTAAAATCACTAATAGCAGGGTATTATTTCTATTTAAGCCACTGAAAGAAGCTGGTTGCTTTTAAACACAGCTCAGAGGTTGGTGGTATATATCACTCAGAAGCTCATTGTTACTTCTCGTACTGACTTCCACTTGAAGAGCGATATTTAATGTTCATTGTGTAACATACCTGGCTGGGACCCTCTTGCCCTGTGTACAGTATATGTGCCCTTTGACTGTTCTGTCTGCAGGAGGAGGAGGAAATGTCTGTACTGACCACTACATAAACATTACATCAACCCAAAAGGCAGCCGGCCTGCCACTCCGATTCCCTCTCATTCCTCACAGTCTGCCTTTGCTGCTTGCCTTCTGATAACGCCCCAGTTCCTTCCTCCATAATAACACTCAGACCCAAAAACAATCAAGAAATCACCTTAAAAGCTGTTTGCTCAGAGATCAGTCTATTTAACCTTAGCTCCTCATAATCTGATAACTTGGAACAAAAACATTTCAAAATTAGACAATACTTTGTTTCTGCTCCTTGAATTACCCAACGTTTTCAGGGGTTGCCATGGTTGTGCCCTTGTTGACTCGCTGAATGGAGTAAGAGGATTCCTCTACAGCTGTAAATTCTGCAAAATCACGTTATCTGACTCAAACCGAAACATTTGTGTGTGTGTGTGTGTGTGTGTCTTGATGATTAGCAACACATAACACCCAAGGCTCATGAGGGAGAAAAAGAAAAACTGTTGATAGTTGATCTTTTTTTTTTTCATATTCTACTCCTGTCCTTTGCTTTTTTTTATTGATTTTCCTCTCTTGACCCTTTCTAACTCAGTGCCAGTAAATCTGCACTTCATTCTTTTTTTATTCTTTTCTCCTCTTGTAGAATTTGTGTGTTGACATCTCCTGTCGTCCACTTGATATTTCTTTTGTAGATAAAGGTTTTAATTCTTTAAATGGGCTGTGAGCTAGGCGAGTTACCTTATAGCAAGATTAGTTTATCTGGTGTTACTTTTTTTCTCTCCGTTATGATTAGATTTAGCAATTGCCTTATTTATTTGGTATAGCAAACCTTAATTACTAAGTTGTTGAAGAATCAACAATAATTTTTCAATTACAAAAAACAGGAAAACGTGGGTAAATGAACTTTAGCTAAGGCTACAGTATCTCACCAACCGTAACTGGCTTGAGTGAGGTCACTGTTTTACCTGTTTTTTTAGTTCATACAAATCTACGTCCTGTTTAGCCCCCCAAAATTACACATGTCTATGGCACCATTATTTTTATGTGGTAAAATAAATGTCAAATAGTGACCAGATATGTAGCGTTTTGGTAATTGGCCTTTTTTTCCATCTTAGCTGCAATAGAAGTGTCAAATAATATAACCTTAAATAATGTAAATATTTGAAATGATTCGTCTCCATTTTTTTTTTTAAAGCCCCTACACACCTATAGCCCACCCACACTGGTGTTTTTACTTATTTTGTGTGGGCGTGTACTGACTGTGCTTGATTGACAGCCCTCTCACACGTTGTTTTGTTGCACATTTTAGTGGGACAACACCTTTATCATTGTTATTAGTTTAGAGAGTTTGGTCACATCACATAATTCGCAGCATGGCTCCACCCAACTTCAACTTGACCCCAGGTCTAATTAGCCAGTCACTCACCTGTGTAGGTGTGCAGGCCCTTTAAATATTATGACATACTGTTTCATCAATCACTTTGCATATTGTGAAATAACATTTCTTCCTTGTGTTTAAAGATTTGAGTCTACTCAAATCAGTATACAAACTATTTCATGAAAGTGAAAATGATTGTGTCTGTGTATACAGCTTTTAAAAAAAACCCCTGTGTGTGTCTGTGTCGCAGGCACATCACTATCCAAATTCTCTTTCTTATTCCGAATGCAGACTGACACGAACATCAAATATGACGTGTGAATGGTAGAGAATATGTGAGATGTGCGAAAACACAAAATACAGTTGTTTCTTCAGTCGGCCACTAATAAATTGGCAGCTTGTTCGCTATTTAAAGTTCATTGCCTCAGAAGTTTCTCATGAGCAACCCACTCATTGTTTCTGTGCTAACACGACTTTCCGACGCTTCCTGAACCCACCCAGAGACCTTAGATAACAGATGTGAACAACATAAAGGATTTTTTATGTTGCACTTCATACCCCCAGCTCATTAAGGTCAAATAAAGGAAGGAAAGGGCCACATGACATTGGCTCATAAATCGACGCCTGTCTCACTTGAACTGTCTGGATTAGTTTAAAACCATCTTAAAGTATTACTGTTCCTTCCTTTATAGTGTGTCTTATTTAATTCTGTCATACCAATCTGTAATTGTGGGTTTGTTTTCCATCATCAAGCTATATGTTTTTTTAACTTATTCTGTAAACACTTGCAATATGCCGCAATAATGTGTGTGGTGTATGACTTTTTGTATTGTCATTCAAATTTAGTTCCTCGGTTAAAGTTTGTGAGATAGTTTAATGGAATATACTTGATGTTAACTAAAAGGTTAATTGAACATGTATTAAATTTTGTTTAGAACTGTATCACAGCACATGACTAACTGATTCTGTCACGCAACATTAATGTTTGCCTAGTGAGTAATTCACAATATCAGGGGAACTAATGACCTTTGACTTATCTTTCTCTCCATGGCTTCAGGAAGTTGACACTACTAATTTTACCCAACATTCAGTAGCACATTGCTTTCGTCAGACTCCAAAAGATTTCCACAGTGATCAGAACAGTCAGTGTACACATTTAAGCGTTTTATGGAAAATTAACATATTTGTAGTCTTTTTATAAGTGTCCTTTAAGTCTGGGGTCACAGCAGCACTGAAAGAGCTCAAAGTGTTTGATGGAGCTACAGTACTGTCATTAAAATATGTCTTAAAAATTATAAAGCCCAAGTTAGTAAGAAAACAAATGAACCAGGTGAAGAAAAATTCAATTATTCTGATTGTGGTTGTTTTTCCTTTAGCTTAGACCAAATCTGCTGATGTATCGCATATTTTACGTATCGTCTGAATGTGATAGCATTTCTGCGGTACAACACTGCACAAGAGAAATGAAAGGTGAGCGTCCTCCTGTGACATAATATAGGAACATGAATCATAAAACAATGCTGAAAGCCATGTCTAAAAATATCTGCTGCCTCCAAATGCTCCCTGCGCATGACGGCTTTAGGTATGAGTGTGTTTGTCTCCAGGTATCAGCCTCCCACACCACAGTCCTGCCACTGCTATCACAGGCCAGATCAGAGGATATGGAAATCAGTGACGTAATAGTTACTGTCCCTAGCGCTGTGCTGCGCTGTGAAGAGGGCTGAGCTACTGGCTGAAGATACCCATCTGAGTACAATGCACTTGCCATTAGAGCTTCCTCTACATGCTGCTGGCCATGCAATAAGAGGAAGAGGAGTCGTACCCACACCGACGACACAGGGACTCGGCAATTAGACCTCATGAAAGTGTGAAGTTTTAAATGTGTGAAAGTGAAGCGTGGGGTGTGATGTGTGCTTGTCTGTGGGGAAAGAAGCACAGAAAAAGCATACTATAGGTTTCGTATTAATAGTGAGTGGTTTTTTTTGTACTTTATTCAAGGGTGTGCCTTTAAATTATCAAAGAAACTAGACTATACATGCCCTTTCTCTTTTAAAATCTAGACTGGGACAGGCTCCTGTCCTCAGTGACCCTGAACAGCATGACCAGTTTAGAAAATTAAGTAATTCTTAATTTTGTGAAACTTTTAAACAGTTTCTAAATGTTAAAAGTAATGTTTGGCTCTCTTCACAGCTACACTTACAACATGTCTGCCTCTCTTAACATAAATATATACACAAATTCTTTTAATGGTTTTCATTCTTACGGAGATGTTAAGTAATTAATTTTAGCAGGAACTATGAACAATCAAGAAAAAGCAACATCTTCATCATCAATGATTCTATCATTCACAGAAGTATAAGGCACATTTTCACAGTAGAACTACAGGAGTTTGCTAATTAGAGCAGCTACTCAAGAAGTAAGACGTCAGTGTGAAGTAAAACTGCTCTGACGTTTCCTTTTATGGCCTGAAATGAAATGCTGTGACGGCTGGTACTTGCAAGTGGGACTATCCTCCATCTTTGAGAAGGCCTGTGTTATAAACAAGACAAGAGTCCACAGCTACGCTAGCAGCGCTGTGAGGCTGTACTTTGGCACAGTAGTGCTTTGGGGTAAATGCTAATCAGCATGCTAATGTTAAGCAAGTGGAATGTTTACCATATTCACCATCTTAGTGTGGTGTGTTTGCATGCTAGCAAATGGTAATCAGCACAAAACACAAAGTACGGCTGAGATCATTTGTTTGCGGGTATTGGTGTATAAAGCACATTAAAAGTTTGACATTATGATGGCGCTTCATGGCAATCCATCGAATTTTTGTTGAGATATTTCTGTCTGGCTCAAAGTGTTTGATCGAACGACCGACTGATTGACCACTAGCTTGGTTCAAAACATACAAGTAGTAAAATAAGTTTTAAAAACAGATTTCTGCACCTGGTTGTGATTAGTAATGACTCAATCAACCTGCTACATAGTTTATTAGGGTCCTTTTGTACTTGTGGGGCATTTTAAATCTCATTAAATAAGGACAGGCAGCATGACTGAGCGACAGAGGGTGACACAAGAGAAAAACAATAGTTTTTCATCCCCACTACGTCCTTGCCTGGCCATGACTCGCTCAGAGGCCGCTGATAAAATGATGACTATCTGCTGACAATAAAGCCTTTGAGGCTGAGAGAGGAGCCTGCGTCTCATTTACATGTACTGGGGAACTGTGACTCTTTGTAATTCATCTTGTACATCTTGTACAGCATGTTTGGGGATGGTAATTTGAAGCGGGACTGTCCTCATACAGTTCAAGGGGGGTTGTGAGTGGGTGGAGGGTGCAGCATTCCACAAAGGAAGTCTTGATTTGTGACTTTTGCACTTCAGACCAATAATGGGATGCAAGACACAAGGAAGCCGATGGCCCCTAATTTCGATACAGTGAGAAGAATACATTTTCGAGGGGGATACATGCATTCTGATACAGGTCAGATGTCATGAAGTCATCAGCAGAGGTTCTAGAAATTCTCATGAGGGACATAAACAGAATTGCGTTTGTAGTGTTGTGAGTCCACATTTCTAAGTAGTGTTCATCACAGTGTCCAAAGCCAGATACAAGCAAGTTCTTGTAAGTGTTAGAAAACGTCCCATTTCCTTGTTCCAAGATGTTTCCCACTGATAGCGACGTCACCGTTCTTTTATTTCTCCAAGCTGTGAGAAGGCCAGAGACAGCGAAAGAGATAGAGAAACAGATACAGTGGACGGGAATAGAGAAAGGCTCCGTACTATGATAAACTCATGCAAAGTGTTGTACTTTTCCTGGGTCATTAGTGGGTGTGTGTCGAGCCGTGATTTGCACGCACTTTCTGTGGACTGAGCCTAACAAACCACGCTTTAATTTTTTGTTCTATTTTTACTCCCATTTCAAATTGATTTCCACTGTTGTGCATGTTGGCCAGACAAATAACATGAAAAGTTCCCCAATACAAGAAAAAGATGCACAGTATATAAATACTGAACGGACATCTTTCAAGCAGAAAATCTCTCTTTATGGAACAGATGTGTGGCTGAGATAAAGGACAAAACCATTAAAGGAGCAATGAATACTGAATTATTCATTAAAATGTTAACATACCAGTTCTGTTTAATTTTGTGTTATATATTAAGTTAATATGAAACACTTACATATCAAACTTTAATGGTGTCCATGGGGAGTTTAGGTCGTTGCAGCAGCAAACGTAGCAGGATTCAGAAGGGAAAACGACAAACACAATATGGAAGACTATGGAATACGCAATTAAACAAATAACTAACAAATTATAATATGATGAATTAGCATGTCGAGCGTATTCAGTCCTGGACTAGACTGATCTGTGAGCACAGAAACCTCAATAGGTTTAACTGGGCATGAGACAAGTGATAGTACTGCATCATAGTACAACAAACCCTGACAAATTCATGGATAAGGAAAGGTATATAAAAATGCAAAATGTCATTATAATATCTTGTTATAACAAAGAAATTTTAAATTTTTTTTAAAAAGTCTGCCATACATTCTTAGGGCCACTTTTCAACTTATTTATGTATTTGACATGAAAGGCATGTCTATATGTAAGGATTATACTTGTCAATATTCTCTGTATCTCATCAGATTCATCCCCAAAATCAGACATCCCATATTTTAGCCAAGGAAATATTGTTTTTCCACCAGATAAATGTGAGACTAGAAATCTAAAAATAGACTTTGAAAGCAGATAAACTGTATTATTAGTATTACTGTTCAGGTTGCCTTTGTCTTTTTTTTAAAGGGGAAGAACCGTTTCTTAAACCAAGAAAAAACAAACAAAATAGAACACTTTAGCATATATTGTATATTCACCTTCAACAGGTAGTTAACATGCAGAGTGTGATGTGCAGTTAAGTGGATTACCAACAGATTTTGATGTATGGAAAATGTGAGTATGCAAAAATGTTCCTATCAGGGAAGTATTGTATTTCCCCTTTTTCTACTTCCTTTGTGCTTTAAGTCAGGTTATGTTTCCAAATTTACATTTTTTTTTAAAACTCTGACTGTTATAAACAAAATTTAAAATCTAATGTATCCTGAAGTCTCCAAATTCATATTCTGTTTTTGAAGCAAATTCATGCTGCTGCCCCTAAAATGCTCTGGTGTTAAGTATCATTTATTATAATGTCCTACGACTCATTCTCTGTGCTGTGTTTCCATGACCTAACAGGAGAACTAAGGCGTACCTCCCCATCACCCACCCCACCCACCCACTCCCCAAGAAGCGCTGACACTTGTGACCCACATTAAGTTCCTGCTAGACCCTCAAACCCAGAAAAGTGTGTTAAAGGAGAGCTGTGAGGACAGATGATGTCAACACAAGAATCAGACCAAGAATAAAGAGTAAGATTGAGAGTAATTAAGAGCAATTAAGCTGCTAAACAAGAGTGGAAAAGATAAGATGGAGGGAGGAAAGGGAAAAATCAACAGGAAAAGAGAAGAGTAAGAAAAAAATCATCAAAAAACTATTTGCTTTTGTCGTAAACTTTATGTTTTGTTTTGCTCAGTACGGCCATCATCAACATCATCACCACGTTAGAGCTGTGATCTAACGTGGTGAAATAATACAGTATTTGTCAGGATCAAAGCACTATCAATATAACCCTGTTCCAAACACAAAAAGATCATATCTCTAAAATGCTGCACTACTCTGTGGTCACGATGGAGTAGTTAGTTTCAAATGTCTGTAACATATAGGTGTTTCCTCATGTAAGTTTCCTCATTTAAAATGTGTTGTGACGATTCACCTTAGATCTAAAACTTGTGCTTCTAGACAGTTTTTTTTAACACATTTGAATTAGCAGATATAATACTTTAAACTCAAACTCAAAAACCAGACAGCTCACACTTGGGCGCTACTTGAGGGCTGATTCCAAGTGTCCAAAAGCTGCAAATGAGACGATCAGATCAGGCCTCCAGTCTCTGATTTCATCAAAAAACAAGATGCTTTAAGTGCAACAGGTTTTGTCTCTAAATGAGAAAGTCCTGACTGTCCTGTCTATTAACTTTGGGGAGAAATTATAATCACAACTTTAGGCTCCATTATCTCAAATTTCAAGTGAAACAACACTGGATTATTTTTATTACCACAACTTATATTTATTCCTGAAATGTTTAAGTCATAGCCGTATGCTTACAACACAATGTAAAGTCCTTTTTTAAGATTGAAACACTTGGTTATAGCCATTATATCTGAGCATCAGACTCTATGTCCTGCTTTTACCTTTTGCACCCTAACTGTGCTGCTGGAAGCAGGTTCACATTTGCATGTGTTTAATGTGCCCTGTGTTCATCAATGCTTATCATGTGTACTCTTCATAGAAGTTGCACAAATGAACCCATTATGAGCACTTCCTTATCCAAACCAATACAATTATCATGCCATTAGGGCACAGAGTCTGTGTATTTTCACATGCATGTATCACTGTATTTAAGAACTATTAAGAACTCTGACAAAATAATCCTTACCAGCTTTTTTTCGGCCCTTTCAACCACATCTCACAGTCCTCGTTGGGTTTATTTTGTACTACAACTACTTCCAAGGAAAAAGCATGAACTTTGGCACTAAATGAAAGCAGTTTCAATAGCTCAAAGGACAGCATATTTACAACAAAAGCATGTGTGTTTTGTGTCATGTGCCAAACCAATACAGGATCGTGCTGAGAAGTATAAAAATAAACCAATCAAAAAAATCACATTAACTTTGCAAGCATGGCAATGTGTAAAATAAAACCAGTCCTCTGAACGGTTTTGGGAGTGACAGCGGCACACAACACCTTGAATTTCTAGCTGTGTTTAAAGGATTAAGCTGCTTTGAGTGATATTCGGATATTAAAGCATGACTCAACTTAATATGTTACCAACCATTTCCTCATACGTTAATGACAAAATAGGTCGTTTGTGCCTTTCAAACGATCTCTATATGAACATTTGGGTGGTTATTATTAAAAGAATCCTGTGTAAACAGGACGGGACACAAACCACAGGCTCTGGTTGTCAAGGTTACACATTTTACATTTTTTACTGTAAAAACTCACCCCAACCTCCTCTTTTAAAGGTTTTGTGGTATAAAACCGTCAAACCACTTGTGCCAATTTGCCGCCTTTGCTTTTGACCTTAAGAGGTCGCTTGCATTAGTCCAGATAATTACAATGTTTTTTTTTTTTTTACTAGTAAGAAGAGTCTCCACATGCCACTAGTACATTCATCTAAACTATTTACAAACACACCCTAACTATCAGTGCCAACATTGACCCTTATTTAGTGGATCTGTTATTGGCCACAACAGGACTGATCCACTTTAATGTAACTGTTTCTTAGTTCATACATACACATTCTGTGTTTCCACTATCAGTCAGCGCCCACTCAGTTTTTCATGGCCTCATGTCACCTTACATAAAAAATATCCCGATGAGTTCCACACAGTGAGGCAAACAGATTTTAAATGTGGAAAAAAGAAAGCGCAGGTGTCGGATCTGTACTAGGTACTGGCAAATACCTCAAATTATTGGAATCTGTACTAGGAGAGAAAAAGTTGGATTCATTGTAAAAAATCTTTGTTTGAACATTTGAATATAGTCCAAAACATCACCTCCACCTCCTAATTACAGCCTCCAAAATCACCAGAGGTCACTACACACCTCTGTGTCTGTTGTACTGGATTACAATAGACTGTAGCTGTACCTAATAAACTGGTTACTCAGTGCGTGTGGAGTCTTGGTGTGAAGAGTTGTGGCTGCAGGAGTGACAGGGACACTGAGCTGCACCTCATTCCATTCCTGACCCCTTTGTGTCGGCCACACACATCCTCACATGCCATTCTCAACCTCCCTCACCCTCTCTCTCTCTCCCTCTAGAAAGATCAGTGCGACAAGGACAGGTGGGTCTGTGGCTGCCGGATGCCCTGGTCTATCTGTTATGTAAGCTTGGATCAATGGGATGCATTTTTAACACATCTCTCACCACAGGTCAGGTCACTGGCCAATGACCTGTGCAGTCCTGAAATAATTTACCAATAAAGAGATTCTCATCCACAAAACAAGAAAGCACTGAAACATGTAAGTGTATTTAAATAAATCAAACATTCTGGTCTCAAATTGTTAGACCTAATATATTCTCGCTATGTCTTCCAATGAATAGCCTACCATTGTTCAACCTCTTCAACTGAAGGTCAGCGGATTAGTTACTAATAATTACTCAAAGGACCATTATTCATCTTATAGTAAACCACCCATCAACCGTCCATCTGCAAAAAAATAAGCTGCCAAACCTTCTTTGTCAACAGTTTGAAATGTTTTTTTTATTCTTATTTGTGCCCCCCCCCCTCCACCCTTCCCACAAACTTTCCTCTTGAAGCTGAGCTCAAATGACCTCACAGCCCGGCAGCTACCTGCGCAACAGGTGCAGTCATAACCGTGTGATAAAAGCAGACGGATCCTTTAAACAAAGCGCCCTTTTGTGGTCCCCCTTTACCAAAACAGTACGGTCGCGTCTTTTTCTGTGATGTATATAAATGAAGGAGGCCTCTTTACCTTGAGGAGAGCACTGAGGAACAGAAGAGTCCACACAGAGAGGCTGAGGCGCAGCAGCGGCGTCATGATGAGGAAAAGTTTCGAGTGTCTTCTTTAGCCGGTGACTGATTTCATGTCCAAACTCTGCTCTCGTTTAAAAATGACAACAAACCATTAACTGTCTCTCTCAGTCCTAATGCTCCGTCAAACAGCCGCTACATCAGGAGAGTTGAGTGAGACGGGGAAACTTTTTTTTCTCTCGGTGTTAACGGGGAGGGCGGCCAGGCGCGTCACTCGGGGAAGTTTAATGAAGTTTAGCGGCCACTCCTCTCATCATCTGCCCCCCTCTGCCTCAGTATCACCAGCCATGTGTCTGCCTAAACTGTTTGGACTGAGAGGAAGGGGCTGCCTGGTCATGCAGAAATGAAAAAGAGTCATCCCACATTCTTGCCATAACTTGGCCACGCAGGGTGAAGGAATGTATCCACGGGGTCCCCTTAAAGACTACACAAAGCCGAGTGGCCAAGGCAAATGTTTTTAGAAAACTTCCTTGAGGTTATTGGCCTAGTTTCACTGCTACAAATGATGGTAGTGCATTTTGTGCAGGGGCGTAGCAAGGAATTATGGGCTCTAAGCATGACAGGGTCTAAGGCATAGACAGGGAAAAAAATATGGACGTAGTCAGCGTGCCGTCACCTGTTGGTTTGTGGACTGCCGTTTTGTAGCCTCGAGTTTAGCGATTTGACTGTCACCATCTTGGATTTGAAGGGTGCCATCTTTGTTTTTTGGAGCCAGAAGTGAACATGAGGGTGGAGATGACCCTAGCGCTAGCTGCTAGCCTGGTTAGCACAGTGCATTTACAGTCTATGGTTAACTGTGATGATAGTAATGCTAATTTTGGCTAGCAAAAAACAGGCCTAAAATCATTAAAGCTAACTGTACTTACCGGAAAAACTGAACAGCTGACTGGTCGATTAGCCCAATCAAAACGCCAAAACATTACAATGAACTTTTATGGACTGAAAACACACTATACTCCTACGCCTATACTCTGTGAATTTGGGGTTACGCCATGGTTACGTTATGTAATCAATGCTGTCGCCTTGGTAGCAACTTGTCAATCACAAGGCACTATGTCCGTGCTCCTCGGATGGTCCCATTTCCCGAGTCAGGAAGTCGTTCTTCCGACTTCAGTGTGTTCATGAGCTTTTAAGTTGTAATGTGGAAACAACATGGATGCTACAAAGATGTATTGTATTTTGTCCCAGACTTGTTGCTGCATCACAACATTCCCTAAAAAGTCAGGTAAAATATTGTTTTACCTGACTTGTTATCAGGGTTAATGCTAATAAATAACTTTTCTAACTAATCTAGGTCACTCTAGGTGGACAGCAACTAAAGGTAACAATCTAATACCATATTACAAATTACATTTAAGATAAAAATTCATATGCAGTATGTGAATTAGTAAAAACTTTTTTTCCATCAACCAAGCATTTATTTTCATCCACGACGTTTCTGTGTATATGGCGTCAACTTTCGGCAAGTTGAGTACCAAAATTTTGTTCCTACTTGAGGGGGCATTCACATGAATTTTCCCGGTCGGGATCTCATTTTTCCTATTATTCCAACACCACATGAATGCCACATTTATGTGGCATTGACAAAGATACACAGTCATTACAAAAGACACAGCTGTAAAGACTTGCCTAACACCTCTAACCATCTATTTCAATCATTGAAAGGTGCTCTAAAAACGATGATAAAAATGCTGCCACACCTGGTGACACACATTGTATGAAAAAACTTTGACAGTAGGCTATGTAACTTACCTCCACTATTAAACTTAAATCTATGTTGGTTTTTAATATATCATCCTATCCATTTGTATGGTGGAGTGACATTCTCTGTAGAAATGTTGGATTTATAACTTAGGTCACAAGTTGACAATGTCTAATCACTTCAGTAGTCTATATGGCATACATGTGTTCATGTTACCTGACTACTAGCCTGGTTCCAGTTGTCTGAATCACCCACAGCTACAAGGGAAACAACTTTACTGTAGTTTGAACCTGCAGAAATGTATGCAACTTTATGGCCTACACAGGTCTTTTAGTTTAGCTGATTAGACCTCTTTTCAGGACGAGGTGTGCGGGATAGTTCTGTTGCACCTGTCATGGAGGGACAACTTATTCCCAGTGTTGGACAATTAACACATTACAGTAATGTGATTACCTTGTAGTAATATAAATATATTTTCAGTAATAAGTAGAGTACAGTATTGAAATTAGGGGTATCATTTTTATTCAGTCTGCATACAAACCTATTTATTCCTGCTTGCCCCCACTTGATTCCAGGTAATACAACAGATGTTTTAATCAATTTTATTGGTTTTCACTGGTTTAGTATATTTTATCAAAACCCTGTTTCAAAATGAGACTTGGGGGGACTATAAATTTGTTAGTGGTGTACAATGAAAGAACACAAAAGACATTTTAGTCCAGGCACTTTGGGGCCCCATGTAGTCAACACCTCTGCTACACCCATATGAAACACAGGAGATATAAAACCACGATAAACAGTGGAAATGTGATGTAAAAGATACTGAAGCCGGGATTCACTTACTAAAAGGACACTTATGTAAGGTATAGTTGAGAGGTTTCTACCTGCTCTGTTACCTTTCAGCACCAGTCTTTTAATGAGAGGATCAAGAATAAAATATAATATGGGAGTGTGCATGATAAGGGCTGGACATGTAAAGTTTATTTATAGAGCATTTTTATCAGCCTTCGTCACAGAGTGCTGGGCAGGAAACAGCAAATAACAGCTCTTGTGCATGGCTGTAAAACAGAGGCAGTACACCTTGTGACACCATGCAGGAGACAATAAACAATGTAATAAATAACTACTGGATAATAATCTTGAACGTGTATGTGATTATAATCTAATCCATGGCACCAAGTATTCCTCACCCCCGACTTTATTCTTTTATCCATTATGCTTAATTCCTGTTTGCCTTGTAGTCATGACCGAGTCTAGTCGTCATAGTATTGTCTCAGCTTTTGTGAGCACCAGTTTTTTTTTTCTCTAATTGTTATTTGTATTAAATTTAGTCTTTGTTCAAATAAACTATGCTCACCATGCCAGAACATATAACAACAGTATAAGCAACACAGCAAACAGAACACAAAAACAGCATTTACTTATAGTCAATAGATTAGTAGGCTACTGTACAAAATCTCCTGATTTCTCCTACTGCCCTCTTTTATGTAAAAGAACACCTGTTTTTCGCCTCTCATTTACTGACACAAATTGCTGACAAATAGCTCTGAGGTCAGTTGCATCAAGTTTTTCTTGATGGACATGGCTCACAGCAATGTTGTTAAGACACATTTGTGAGATTGTTGACCTGAACCAGGTTTTCAGTGTCCTAAGTTCACTGAAGCTTCTTTCAGCTTCAGCTGAGGCCACAGAGATCACCAACAGCAGCCTAACAAGAGTTTCAACCTCATCAAACAAACCTTTAACCTCAAAAGGCATTGTCTTTAGGATCTCTGCAGCTTCACCGCTGTGTTCTTTGAGATGAACATGGGTACTTGGACTTTATCTTTGTTAAGTTCTGGGTATTGACAGACAACATTGTTCATTTCCCCAGTGAGGAGAACATTGTCTAATTTGTGCAAGACTTGCATATCTGCCTGATTAAACTGTTCTTTGAACTGCATATCCACAGTATCTAACACTTTGTAATATTCAGCCCTGTAATATTCTTTTGGTTATTTTGGCTATGCTGAGCTGCTCCACCAGTGTATCTTCTGGGGGGGCCGGCTTTGGTGAGGGATTTGGATAGCCTCAATATCCAAGGAGTGTGCCACAAACGATGCTTTGTCAAACACTCTCTGAAAGTGTTCCTCATTCCTTTTACTTTGCTGAGTGGCGTTCACATATTCTGCTGCAGCCTGCATGCCTGCAAAGGTCTGTGTTTAAGTATTCTAGCTCCCCAGTTACCTCTGATGCTAGAAATAGACCAAGGACAGTTTTCCCTTTCTGAAAATGGTCTAGGAGACCATTTGCCCTGATTCCAGTGTCTGAACCACAACGGGCCATCTCCTCCAAACTCCACAACACACTCTCATACTGTCCAAGAACAGCAGTAACAGCCTTCTCCCAAACCGTCCACCTGGTCTGACACAGATGTTTCAGTGCTCTGGTTTTGTTTTGTACCAATGGTGCCCATGTTGTTCATGAAACCACTGTGAAGAGTCACAAATCAAAGGAGATGCATTGCAAGTGTTGTGTGATGATGTTTACAGAGTGTGCACCACAGTGCCAACAGCCAATGGCTGCTTTCTCTTCAACATTGCCTGCGCTCCTTTGTATTTCCCAGTCATATTGGCTGCACTATCACAGGTTTGACCATGCAATCCAGACATGGGAAGGTTAAATCTCAAAAGGATGTTGATATTTCAGCAATCTCTGCTCCAGTTGTTCCAGGTGCCTCATACAAGCCGATAAAGACTTCTTAGGAAACAAGGTCGTGGTCTATGTACCTAAGGCACACTGATAATTGCTCTTTTCCTTCTTTAGCTTGAATGCCATCAATTAATATTGAATATTGACAGTCTGGCTGAGACCTGCTTGCTTGTTGTATTGCCCAACAGGTGCTGACATAGTCCTGACAGCAGAAGAACCAAGAGTTGGATCATCATTTGTTAGTAACTTTATGAGGTGGAACATATTCCCCCTCACTGACATCATGCCCCCGAAAAGCAACACCCTGCCTGGAAAGATACTGTATATAGCAGCCACAATTTTTTCAAGATAATGCCTCGCCTCTTCTTGTTTTTTTTTTGCCCAGGCACTTGATAGCTGTGTATCTATTGGCCTTCCCTCTTGAGCACTGATAGTGAGAGCATGATGATGGGATTTGTTGATGGTGATCAAAGATAGCTACAGCATTTTTCCAGTTGTTAAAGCCATTGGAGTAAAAAGCAGGGTCTGAGTGCTGTTCTTGATAGTATAAGCAAAGTACTTTTTTTAAGTTTGGGCTGTAGTGAAGCCAAGGATATTGCTTGTACCAACATATCTGAAACATCAAGATCTTATTTGAAAGTCTCTGTACATCGATGTCTTTTGGATCAGGCTGGTTTGGCTCATCACCCAAAATATCCATGCCACTGCAGCTGACCTGATTCTCCCGTGCCTTTGGCTCAATCTGACCCTCATGCAAAACAAAAAATATTTGTTTCGTATCTGCAAATGCATGAAATTCATGATAATTTACAGTATTTTACTATTGCTTTGGCTCAATTTTAACCACAGAGCTTTAATGTGCGAAAGCTTCAACACAAAATATTATTTTAAAATTAAATGGTTTTAAGTTATGCTGTCAACAAAAAGTAATTATAATTAAAACAGAATATGGAATATCAACAAGGAAAAATGTGCAACAGAAGTGCATATTTAAAATGCTGTAGGGGAATTTTTTCTGAAAACATTTCTTTATTAAATAAACTGTATTGATGATGATGATGATGATGTAGTCAGGAGTCTGACTTAACACTAAAATAAGTCTTACATTCATACAAGGCAAAATGGTGATTGTCACTGTCATTGTTTTAGCTATTTGTATTACAAGTTGTGCAATCACAAAGTAGTGTGATATAGTAAATGTGTGGCTTTACCATCCCTATAAATGTAATACATCTTATCTCTAAGACCTCACCTGAGTCCTGAGTTTGATTGTGTTCCCTGCAGATGACGCAATGATGAGTTGATGTGTGAGTTAGACAAAGTAAATCTCCTAATTACTTTTATAGTATACCACTATGGTATTTTAGTAGCAGCTTCAATGTCAAGTCTGTTGATTTAGACTACTGAAGAGTTTCATGCTGCTAATACAATGGTGCATTTTTGACAGAGCAAGTCTCAAACATTACCCCATCTTTAAAACATACAGTCGATAGTATGTATTTTGTAATCAGTTATGTATGAACTCACGACCAAACATTTCACTACAGCATCAGAGCTCACCTGAGAGCCTGCAGTTCCACCTGCCTGTGTATCCTCTGTGGGGCTGCTGCCTGGATTTTCCTAATATAATGATGCATGGAATTCACATACAATCTTGTATGGGCATCCTGCAGATACATTTGCATATAAATAATGTCTACGATTAAATAATGACCAGCATACTAACAGGTAACGGTATGCCTAAAATTGAAATATAATGTCAATTGACAGGTGTAAGTTGTATCCAGCAAAGACTTTTTTTTTCATTCTATGATGTTTGCATTGTTTAAAATAGCATTACCAACAACTTCAAATTGACCACGATTCATTCATCTTACACAGATGCTAGCTTTTACCTCCACCGTGCTGAGCATAGCTAGCAAAATATTGCTGCCTTCAAATGGGGTCGTGTTCACGAGAAGAGTCCATAGGCAGCTCTATTCACAACTTCGGAAGTGGAAATTTTCTGAAAGCTCTGAATTCACAAGTTGTGATGTGTTGTTGACGTTTTCAGAAATGGTGGAGGCCATGGAATTTCATTTGTCGGTGGATGGTAAGTTAATGGATTGTAATTTTAGTCGTATAGAGTTTGTCTTACTTATTTTATAATATGTTGATTTTCCCAACAGCCTCATCTTTTTTCTTCTGTCATTAAGAGTAACAGCTAAATTATATAAAAATTTGTCACCTTTGTCGTCTCATTTCTTCGTTCCTCCGTATGGCGTTAAAATACGAAGTCAACATTTCATGGAAAGAAGCAAAGAATGACGAGAACAACAAAGAGTCTTTTGGCATCCATGTTGCCTAGCAGCGTTGTTCTCACAACTTAACCACTTCAACGCCAAGCATATCATGTACACGACTTCCCATGTCATAACCACGAACGGGTTGCCAGATCATCTGGTCCGGTATCCCCCATATCCTACTCTGTCACTCTGCATGATTATTATTTGAACATATAACACTTGGGACTAAACATTCCTAAAGCATTTTAAATGTTGTTTGAATTCTTGGCTTATTTCATTATGCAGTTGGATCATGTTTATGTTATTTTGTCCTAACCAGTCAGTAACAATACCGTAACAGATTTAAGAGCTATTTGTATAAGTTGACTCACAACATCTGGACAGCTGTGTCGGTCTCATCCATGCTTGTTGCCATTCTTGTGGCAATTTTTCTGGCTTTGTCATAAGAAGATGATGTAATTCTTCCAACCAGAGAAACAGGCATCAATTAGCACAACCAGCTCTATTTGAACGGTTGAAAGGAAGTTGAGATGTAGTGAGGTTTGAAACCAGACGAGATAGATATGTAACTAACAATTTAAAGTAGCTTTGTTTAATGCTGCATTTTCTATCGTTGAACATTGGGTTGAAGTTTGATGATGCATGATGACAAAGAGAAGTGAATTTAAAAAATGGAATAAGGTAGGCCTACATTGTAAAAACTGTACAATATGGATGTTTAGTGGAGAACTGGGTTTTCTGTCATAGTATTTTGAGACATTTTTAAGCACTTGATACTTTTTTTCTTTTGTCACAATGAAACTGGGTCACCATTGCCACAGACTTTGAGAATTTGAGCGGTGATACAACATGCAAGCGATGCTTTTTACAGCCACCGTTCAAGCCTGCAATGGGTGAGTGCTTGACACTCAAAAGACAAATTTTGGGTGGAATATCACTTAAAGTGTCAGTAAAAACGAATGTTCTTATAACTGTGAATTGCTCTGCTGTGTTGCATGCAACATTAACACCTCTTGACTTGTGGTGGATTGCTGCGCTGAGCGGGTGATTTTTTTTTTTTTTTTGACCTTTAAACAGTAGACTGGATGCCGAAGCTGCCACTGTTTTGTGACAGACCGTTTTATAATGGCTGTTACAAGAGGCCTGCTGATGATTGCTAATAGAGATAGAGCTGATATGAACTGGTCACTATGACCCACCATTCCCAAGGAAATGTTATGTAATCCTCTGGGGATTGTTGCAGCATGTCTGTTTTTTTTCTGCAGGCCTGTTCTTTCCATTTGTGCTTTTGTTGCCATATAAAGTATATGTTTTTTTTTCCTGATTGTCGCCCCACTGACTCTGTCAAGAGATCAAGAGTCAAGTCATTTCATGTGTGAGATGATACTGAAGAAATGTCATGTTATCTGCATGAATTCATAAACATGCACACACCATTTAAACCTTTTAGACCCCAGCCTGTGTGAACTGAAGTTACAGTGTGGTCATGCAGTATGTGTAGTGCTACTCATACAGTAGCAGCACCACTTTTGGTTTGTATATATTACTGTGAGCAGTAGAGAAATTAGGTGACAGGACACATGATTAACTTAAATGCGTCCTCCCATAATTTTTGCTTCAAAGTTGAGTATCCCAACCTCTGTCTATCAGCAGTGAAAACCTTACTGCCCTTCCCCACTACATACTTCCATGAAGCATTTCTCCGCTGTGTCAACCTAAAAAAATGTAGACTGAAAGAAACTGAAAAAAGACACAAAAAGACTCTGTCTGTTGCTGATATTGATCACACCAGAACTGATTATATGTGAATATATTTAAAATTTCTCAGTAAGTGATGCATTTAATTTTACATGGAATCTCAATAAACATGAGTTTTTTCTGACCTTCTATCCATATACGAGTGCTCCTCGTTTCTCACTCGCTGACACGTGCGCACTGAGTCTCCCCTCTTAATGCTGTCTGTGATTTTGACATGTTCATCAACACATGTGTGTTAAACAGAAAGCTAACCAAGGAATCTTCTTGCTTTTGAACTATAGGATTAAATAAATTAACTTTATAGATATCTTTTTTTTTTATTTTGACAGATTATCTTGACTGAATGTATTTATCTGTTTGTTAAACTAGCTTCAGTCTGGGTCAACATCTCTTGTAACTGCCCTATCAGGATCTCCACTTCCTGGTGGCATTTTATCCTCTCAGAAACCCCTCTCTTCTCTTGCTCTCTTTCTCCCTCTTGTATTTTTGCCCTCGTCTTCATGATAATCATTATAATGTACTGTTGCATTTAGATATTATAGCTGAATTAGATTATGTTAATTCATGTACATTCCCGATAATTCATGAAGCATTACCTTCATGAATGAATGGTTTTCATGCATGATTTGTCATTATAGAATCATTGATACATAATGTAGTCCATGTTGTGCACAAATATGAAACCACTTTAAATGAAGCAGGAATCAACAACACTGTACAGCAAACATATTTAGGCCTATACAAGGTCTGGTGTAATTATATGGTTTAGGAGTGATTTAATGATGGATTTGTAGAGCTGGATCTGGTGTGAACAGTGATGACGATGGTTTAAACAGTAACTTCCTGCTATGATGATCACAGGTTGAAGGCTATGATAATAGTGTGGTTTGATATTATTTTTATATTATTATATTATATTATATTATATTATATTATATTATATTATATTATATTATATTATATTATATTATATTATATTATATTATATTATATTATATTATATTATATATGATATTATTTTATTTTTTGTCAGTTTTGGGGAAAGCCTACTGAGCATAACAGCTAATTTGCCAGTCAAAGAAATAAGAGGAGACATTTAAATAAAGCATAAGCAGAATGAATTTACACTTTGGGTATTTGTTACACTGAATCTAAACACAAGGAGAGTAAACAACAAGACAAAGGGCGCAGCGACTTTCTGGGGTCTCCGCTGCTTGACCACAGGATATAATGAGTTAATTACTGATTTTGTTATCTTCGAATAGAGCCAGGCTGTTTCCCCCCTGTTTCCAGTGTTTATGCTAAGCTAAGCTAACCAGCTGAAGGCTGCAGTTTCATATTTACTGGACAGACAATCTGTCGAGCTATTCCTTTAATGTTGACTAAGGTAAAACAGCTATCAAGCTATAAAGTTTGCACGACTATTGTTTACTTGGAATAGATGTACAAACCTAATGCAAATGAACGTTGTCTTTGTTCCATTCCTGTCCACCAATACAGGAAAGTGCAAGCGACGTTGACATATTCTAAACAAGACATACAGTAGTTAATGGAAATCAGACACATTATAATTCTACAAAGAGACAAGGTCCGGTTTATGTAAATTGTGTATTCAGGTGAATTAGGAAGGTCACAGTTAGTCATAGTCAGTGACAGCATCTGTTAATGAGCGCTGTTAATTTCTCTGAACGGACTCCCTACCTGTTGAGCACTTTTCATATTTATTTCCACGTAAGTCAAGCACATGGATGACTTCAAAAATTGCGCTGAAATTGTTCGTCTTTATTCAACAGTTGAGAAAGGAAACAGAGGAATGTGGCATACTGCTATTCATTTCTGCCATGTTCAATTCTGTATTGCGAAAATCAAAGACCAAACCAGGAAAAGAAGGAGAAAAAGACAATGAGCCTGACATTAGACTGTGTCTATATGATGATTGATTGTATATTGTGGTTACATATTTTATCAGAGTAGCTGGAAAGAGCTTCAAAGAACAGCACAATGAGTCATACAGTGACCCGGTTCAAGTTCAAACATCAGTCTGAAAAGGTGATCCTTTGAATGTTTGCTCTCCTTCAAAGAAGTTATAAGCAGGAAAGAAACTAAAACACCCCAAGTTCCAGACCAAATAAAGAAGACAATGGAGGAATTTCCTAATTAAGCCAAAATGGTTATATGTATTGGCTGTCAGCCACAAACTCATACTGGAGGTTTTTTTTTTTTAATCAGAGATTAAGATGTGTTCCAGTTGAAGATGGTGCACATAAGTTATATGAGGACAATTGCGTATCTAAATCAATATGAAACCAAATCTTAGGGCGAAGTTTTCCTCTCAGTGTTAACCATCCCATGTCTAAACGTGTTCAAACAATGTCTGACATCAGATACACAAATGAGATTTCTTGACTTCTGTTCGCAGTTAACTGGGAGGATGTTTTTTTTTAAGTGTGCCAATCCAAGTGAACTCCACCTTTTCCTCAGTTATCTGTGAAATTCTCTGATATGAATGACCATCGCCTTTGAAGTGTCCAGATGATTCAGCGTTTGATGTTCTTCTGTCAATTGATTTTCTTTGGTTACAAGGCAACTTCCAAGGAAATACTAAATACTAAAAAAAAAATATTAAAATTAATTTCTTGCTATATATATATATATGTATATATAGTTTCCTCACTCTTCACATATATATACTACAGTACATGCTGGATTGTCATTACTCAATAAGAGTCAAAGATGTAACTACTATCAAGTCCATAAAGTTCTTGTTGAGTTGAATCAGACATTGAAGGCCACACATATAATATGTTATAGATACATTGTTTAAAGTAGAAAGAAAGGAATGTGTTCAAGAGAGCATTTGGATGATTTTTCTGCTGACGGTTTAAGGAACCAGCATCTAGTGGCCATTGAAAGGAACTGCAGCTTGAAGCACCAGTGTACTACAATATATATGCACACACATATTACACAAACCCAGCACGCACACTAAACTCTACAGCATATTAAATGTGTATATTGTGTATAAATCAGAATTTTGCGCTCTATTATTTCCCCCCAAACCTGTTGCCCATTAACCTTTTTCCTTCTTTCTTTCTGTATACACGCATCGTGGTGTACACACCCGAATACAACAGATCCATCTACTTAGTCTTCTCTTGTAGGGTTCCTCTCTTTTTAAAGGTTTTGAATGTTTCTAAAGTCAACTAACTCTATCCTCAGATATACAAGATATTTAAGTGTGTATATATATATATGTATTTGAATAGCAACGTTCTTTTTCTAGTTTATTTTGTTGGTGGCCATGGCTCAACTAGCTCAAAAAGGAAACCTGCAACTGCAGACACGTAGCTTTCATCTGCGCAAGGAAACTGCAAACCTGGCAAATCTGGCAGGAGGAAGCTGCACTTTGGTTGTATTTTAATCAAGAGGTCACGACCCGGTCGGACAGGATCCGTGCGGTGAGTTTTATGGAGAGTAGTGATGGAGCTTCCATTCAATTTCTGCATGCAGAAGGCTCTTCATTGTTCAAATACAAGGGATATACTGTAAGGCCCCATTTCTGTTTTGCCCTCTGTCCACAGGCTATCAAAATGGGAAATTCAGACCTATTTTACAACACATAAACATTACAGCACATTAACACAGTTAATCATGTCATCTACAGTACTGTCCATGCTGTGGCTGTCCTGTCAGTGACCCCACTCTTGCTGATATGACTGTACTTCCTCCTGCTACTCGCTTTCTGCCTCTTTCTCGCTCTCACAGTCTTAACACACTTCCTCTAACTCTCCATTTCACAGAACCACGGAGGCTTTACAGAAGCATGGATCACAGGCCCCGTGTTTCACTGTACACTGTTGCAGTAAAGGGTGTATGAGGGATGTTTCTTTTTAAACTTGTGTTTAGATTTGGGGAGTTTCTAATTATGCTTGTGCAAAACTGTCACAGCCACTATCAGAGCAGGACATTCCCAACTCTGCTCTCCCATCTCTCCATCTGCATAACTCTCTGTCTCATTTGTTTGTTTATGTTGAGCAAATGGTCATAATTGCTGCTATGACCCATGAACATGTTTGTTTACATCTTTGCTGTCGGAGCTTGCTGTTTAGATTTGAACATCGGAGTAAACAGGGAGTCCTAATCTAGTGTTTGAAACGGTCCAATCTGAAGTCTTGTCCCTCGGTGAGATCATACAACGCTGAAAAGAGGTTACTAGCAGAGGTGGGGTATGCACAGTTTCTGTGACAGAGCCCTGCAGTGAGGGAGGAGATACATTGGAAAAACATTATCTCTACACACACCATTAAAAACTCTACTAAAGACATCTGATCTTTTCTGCCTCCCAGATTAGTCTCAGATAGACTGTCGCTCTTCTTTTTCTATCACAGGAAACACGCATGTAGTCACTACAATAGGATACATACAAATAAATCCTGCAGATACACACCGTCGGCCTAGCAAGCACACGCAAACTCACATTCACTCATTCGCACATGAACACAAAAAAAACCCCTCTTCATTTCCAATTGAATATCACATAATCACATTATTAACCCTCTCATGTCATCACGTACCACTCACACTCTTTCTTCTAGTTTTACTGTATGTGACGCAACACCACGGTGGTTTCTAGACAATTTATGTTGGTTTTTTTCATCTTATCTAGTGTCTAATTAAACTTTGCATGATGCTCCTAATATGATAATGTACAGTACGTTAAACTTTATCACTTTTGCCCACCAAAGTCAAGTTCACATTTCTGGTCCTCAAACGACAGAGACGTGCCATGATATTATTATATAACTGCACAGGAACTGGGAGGAGGTGTTGTGACTATTTACTGTCATTTTAGTTCAAGTCAAGACCTGAGAATGATCTCATCTGCTTTAGATGGTAATATTTTACCATAATGTTCAGAAAATTCGCAGTAGTTACCAATAAGGAGGAGCAAATCAGGAACTAAATGCAAATGAATGAATCTAGCAAACAAGTCACACAGTTACTGAATAACTCTGAATCAATTCACAGTAATAGATGATGATACAGTAAGAGCAGATGTATAAATACTGCGTTAATGTCTAATGATTACTTGTGTGGTATGTGTGAATCTTCATACTGAACACTTGAACCTTTTAACTGACAACTGATCATTACTTCTTTATTATGCACACATTACTCACAATTTTGCGTCCCCTCAAGTAAAGCGTGGTGTCATCCTACCAAACAGTAGCTGCTATTGGGACCGCATCATTTATTCAAGAACTATTTTTCAGCTTTTCATTAAAGTGGTACTCTGCATGACACACTGGATGCTATATTTCCTATGATGCAACTAATGACCAATAACATTTTTTTGCCTAAGGTCCTAATTTTTTCTTATTACTTTGTAAATACAGAGTGCATTGTGTATGGTGCTGTATAGTGTCAGTACTTTATCAGTGACAATTAATGGCTTTTTTTCCCTTTTAATTGTGATGTCTGATTTGCGTTGTGCTTGAACCTAGACCTGAATATTTCTCCATATATTTCATTTGGCATTCCCCACAGATCTAACGTTCTGTAGTATCACAGTGAGTCAACAGGAGTCAACAAGCGGACTGTGAGCAGCCTGCAGTCATCAATTGAACACTTTACAGTCCCCTGATTCCCTCCGATGCAAATGTGCGGCGAGATTAGCCCGCCTGTCAGTGTTAGACTGTGTTTTATGGCTCCAGATAGGCAGGCTGGAAGCCGCTGTCTTCATCTGGATGTGATATGATGAGTCACAGTCAAATCTGAGATTGGCATCGGTCTGGGAACAGACAGGAAAGTTTGTAGGCCAATTAGCTTGTTACATAAAACTCACCATGCTAAATATCACTGATGCTCTCCAGAGGCATGTATTAATTAGACTCAGCTGGCTACTAGTCATTCATAAAGATACCAGCAGTGAGCCATGGGACCACGAGTTGCATCCCTTTGTAACCCGAAGAATGCTGCTCCTCCAACGTCTCTTTAACATACACTGAGATTTTTTATCCTGTTTTTTTAATATTTTTGACAAATGGCAGTGTTGTTGACAGTGTTTGTTCTTTATACCTTCTGCCTTCTTACTCTCATTTTCCAGGAAGTATTCTTACTGCTATTCATTTGCCTTTCAATTCAAACACGATATTAAAAATGGCTTCGGGAAAATGTGGCGTCAAAGTGTACCACCATGAGAGAAGATGAGGAAGTGATGTAGCGGCTTGATGTTTTTGTGTAGAGCCAGACAGCTCAAGGCCGCGGGGATATCAGCCTCTTTTCCTGTATCATTAATTAGGTTAGACGATGCTTCCACACTCACCGTTTACTCTGTGTGACAGTGACCTTGTAGGTGAAGGGGATAAAAAGTGTGTGTGTGTGTGTACAGGTGAGGTCATTTTAAAAAGGAATGAGGAGGAGAAGATAAGGAAGGACAGAGGAGTTCATTTAGTTGATTGCACCGGGGGGGGGAAGGCGACGATGTGCCTGGAGAGATATATGGACGGAGAGGAGAGGACTCTGAAGTGGGTCATAAATACTGAGGAAAGAGGGGAGAATAACAGAGAGAGAGCCAATGTGTTTGATAAGACGAGATGTAGTTTAGCAGTTGACCATGATGGTATGAATAAGAAAAACTAAAAATAGATTTTTGAAGAGCTCATGACCGTTACGCTTGTTTTGCTTCGTCCATGGCCATATCATTTTTTTCAATAGGATAGAATAGTTGCGTGCACATTCACAAAAACTTAACGGGACAGGTGCTGGATAAGAATAAATCACTGTTAGTAGAAAATAGTCATACACCGGAATCAGAGCTCCTTTAAGCTTTAATTAGCAACGTTTTGACCCAACAACCCAGTTTTTGTGGGAAAAAAAAATTAGAGGAATAGTTCAACCTCAACCTCTCTTCCTTACCAGTAGTTAGATGAGAATATTGATACCACATTAATGCCTATTTGGTGAATATAAAGCTAACTCTAGCAGCCTGGAAACAACTAGCCTGGCTTTGTCCAGTGTGTGTGGGTACTTTTTCAGTGTCTCCCCTAGTAAATACTAAATTTGTCTCTGGCATTTGAATTTTCACTTTAGTGAAGAACTTACACAGGCTGCAGTGTAGCAGGAAGTGTCACTCTGTCTCCACCACGTGTTGTTTGGCAGAACTGACGCATTCTGTTTTGAGGCTTTGAGTTGTTTTACCGATCTTATCATGTACATACATATATAAATTGAAATATATATGATATATATTCTGTTTTGGTTCACTCCCACCACTCTCATAGCATCATTTTCAGGCGCAGAAGACTCTGAAAACCCTCCGTACGCCTCCTGGCCAGCTCCATATGGCAGACAGACAAAATTGTGGTGAACATAGAGGAGCATTTAGTCTTTAAATAGCCATAAATTTCCCTCAGGAGATGATGGAGAGCAAAACAGAGCTAAAAGGAGAGTAAGTGCTGGACTTACATTGACCAGGTGGACAGAAACACGACTCCAAATGAGTGTTAATGCTGCTCCATATGGGCTCGATGTGTATATAGGCAAATGTTTGCAAACATGTTCGCCACATAAACTTTACAAGGTGATGATATCCATGTTGTGTTTACAGTTTGTTTCCACCTCCCCAAGATGGCCCACGTTTAAGGCTGATATCATATATACAGTATGTGTTTGTGTAGATGAGACAGTGGCTGTTTTCTGCAGGTCAGTTCAGAGAGCTACCATATGGCAGGACAGGAAGGAGGGAGCGAGAGCACAACACACTAAAGGGGGGGAGAGACAAGAAATGACAGGAGGTTGTAAGGAAAGAGAGAGAGAGCAGCAGAGGGTGGGGGGTGGGGGGTTGGGGGGAGAGCTTAGGAAGCGAGAGGGAGAGTGCGAGAGGATAAGCAAGACAAGCGAGAGCATGGGGACGACAAGAAATGATGGTGACCGGAATAAGAGCGCAGACCTGGGCGATGATGAGGGGGGGGGGGGGGGGGGGGGGTTGATGGCGAAGAGTGAGAAACAGGGTGAGTGAAGTGGGTGGCAGAGCCTACAGCTTGGAAGCAGAGGAGGTGACAGTGGGGGGTGTTCACTGCTCAGTGATGTGTTATGATCCGACCCCCCCCCACATACACACACACACACACACACACAAGCATGTTTTTGTCACTTAGGAGGACATTGCAATGACATATCGATTGGTGGAGACTTACCTTAAAGGATGAGGCTGATAATATTCTTTATTTTTCTGCCAACAAATTCCATAGAAAGACAAAAAAAGACATCCCTACTTTCCAACTTCCCTACCCTGTCTGTGCCTCTCATTGGTTCCCTATGAAAAGGAAAATCAGAGTCACAAATATATAATTTCAGAGTATTTACGGGAGCAGGATGGTGTATGTGGGGTCGGCTCACAATAAACTACAGTGTCCGTGTTCATTATGATGAAGGAACATGTCACCCAGTGCAACAGTGTGGCTCACTGATGTGTTTTTAATAGTTTTCAAACAACAATGGTGCTCTCACAGCACAGTAAGCTACGTATATCAGGCATTACTTATTATTAGGATAAATGTCTTGTTGGTTTTGGTCTTTTCATGGGATTTGTTGACAATAAGAAAAACAACAGCGTTATCTTTTAACCCTAAAACTGAATGGTTTACATTATGGTAACCTTTTGGAGGTGTGGTCCCCCTTATGTGACTGTGTGAAAGATTCATGTCCCCACAATGTGATTAATACACGCACACACACACACACACACACACACACACACACACACAGGCTCTCTCTCTTGGTCTCCCAGCTCCCTCGCTCGCTCTCCCTCATTCTGGCTCTGTTGCCAAGGCTACCGTACAGCCTCTTGCTGCATATACCTAGACGAAGCTGCCGCCTGTGGATCTCTCTCTCCTCCAGGATACAAACAAAAGAAAACCCATCAGACTTTTATGCCTCTCTCTCTCTCTCTCTCTCTCTCTCTCTCTCTCTCTCTCTCTCTCTCTCTCTTTCACACACAGACACAAAAACCCACATTCGTAGATTCTGCCTCCTCTAACCTCACACGCGTCCTCTTGCCTCTCTCTCTGTCTCTCGCTGTCGGTCTGTCTCCTTCCCTACATGCAAACACAATCCTTCTTCTGCCAGACAGAGGAGCAGTAAAGGGATTGACGTGGTTCTTGGTGTTTGGCTCCTGGTCTTTGGCTCAGAGGGAGCGGAGCGGCAGATGGCGATGTGAAGACGGGCTCAGTCAGGTAAGAGGACTTATCCTAACCAGACTTAAGGCTGTGGATGAGTGACTGTTCCAGCCCTCCTCTCCTCCCTCTGTCTCTCCCTCTCTCCCCCTCCGTGGCTGTGCGACATGAGGTGAATACCAATTTCTCAGCAAAGCCCCCACGGTTCATATGGCTGCTGCTCTTTCCTGGCTGTAAAAAGGTAGGGATCTGTGATATAGCCTCTTTATGTGCAGGTTTCTTTTCTGATTATTCCTCCAACCTGATCATAAGACAACAGGTTGGTTCCTCGATGCTGTTGTAACTGTGTGTTTTCTCTCTCATCTATTATTATTCAAAGCTTGATTTCCTCCGTGTTGTATCATGTCTATGTGACAATGTGGGAGTTACCAGAGAGAGATGCAACAGTCCACCTCCCTGGGTGATTCATTACTAATCCATCCAGCTCTGCACTGTGTGGTCGCTCTAGCTCACCGTAGCCATGTACAGTACGTGATATGAATGGTGTTTTGTCTTAGTATGAATGACTGCCAGAGAATGCCATTCCTGCACTGATGTTGTGATGCAGCGCAATCGTGTAACACAATCCTTTGTCACCGGGAATCCAGATTTATCTCCAGCAACCTGTAAATCAATTCGCTATGCAGCACATTTCAATTATTCATACAGTATAGCTTAGGCTGAATTGTAAGTTTATATGTGTGTTAATGAGATTTCTCTTTGAAATGCCCCTGGAGCTGCTGCGAGCGATTGTAGAAGTGTATGTAAACAATAGAGCTGATTGATAATCTGTCTCTGTGATATACAGGAGGAAGCTGCAGCTTTGCTGGGTATTTCATTTTAAGGTCATTGTGAGCTTATGGTTGTATTAATGCCAAGATTGTGTGTGTGTGTGTGTGTGTGTGAGAGAGAGAGAGAAAAGGTTGATGAGGCAGGTCTTGGCCCTCGTGACTTTATCTCACGTTACCATCCCATCATCACTTTCAGTAACAGCTTCCTCTTACCCCGTCTCCCTGCCACACGAGCACTTCAACAACAGGCTCGATACCTCACTCTTCACCCGCTTTGATTCACCTGGAAAACAGGAAATGCCGCTGCACTGTAAAGATGGGGAAGGGAAGGAACAACTACACATCAGAGCTTGCAAAACAACTGTTCCAACATTTAAAAAAAAAAACAGAGTAGAAAAGCAGATTTGGACATGCTGTCGCGCCTCCGTTATTTTCCAGATGGGAAATCTGGGATCATCAGGAATATCCATTAAAACATGAGCCAGCTGTGGCCAAAAGAAAAAAAAAGAAATTAGATCACATTAACTCCCCTCGTTCCTGATTGCAGGAAAGAGCTTTACACAACTGTCAGCACACAGTCATTCCTGGTCCTGTGACTCTCCTGGGACAGAGGCCACGGGCTTATTGTATGGCTCCGTTTAGACTCAGCTGGATGTTGGGTGCTTTGAATGGACGCAGATCAATGGAAACACTATGCACATACTCTATTTGAAGACTGAGGGGGTGGTGTTTGTAAGGACCCAAAGACAGTAGACCTTCAGTGAGGAATGAGGCTGAATCAGCTGTCAGGTTTGACTTTGCCATGAATCCACCTGGCCTGGTTGTACATTCTTCCCAGAATACTGAGTTTAAATTGTAATGTTATTTCTAATTGGAGGGGTTTGATTATTAGACTGTTTAGGTTTTATTACCTCCCTCTAGTACAATATTTAGCCTGTTATTGCAGATTTTTATTATAGATCACTGTCTGATATTTGAATAAGTTTAGTATGTGTAACAGCCAGCTTTTTATCACTTTCTGGGTAAAACTCTTAACAAGCAGCAGCCTTCTGATGGGGCAGTCATTACAAACTCAGCAGTACGTTGTTCAAACCTACAAAACTTTATTTTAAGAAGATACCAGAGCAAGGGAGAATTTTTGGGAAATGTGTCTAGGATATTTCTTTTTGATGTGATGGTGCAGGCATATAAAAAACATTAGATTTTAATATGTCATTCATTTACATCATATAGCTTAAATGAAGATCAGACAGTGTGAAATAAGGTGACTTTAAAAAAACAAAGCTACTGAAGGGGAAAGAAAAGAGAAAATCTGTTTGTTAAGGGGTTAAATGCAGGGCCGTAGAAACCATTGAGGAAACATGTCATGTCCTCTGTATTTTATCTGGCAATTTGGGGATTTTAAGAAACCAGCGTGACATTACAGTCTATATTTTGATGCCAATATTTTTTATATTCTAATAATATTTGGTATTTCCCAGTCCAGGGGACTCAGACTCGTGACCTGAGTATTTCTAAAATCCTGGCTATGGCCCTGGTTAAATGTACCAAACAATTCACCAAGCAAGCAAGCCCTCAGCAGCCAAAGCAAGTGACTGAAAAACAACGATATTTACCTCAAAGACTAAAAGCAAAGAGAGGCGGAATTGTTAGACAAACGTGAATATTGTCACTGCTCTCCCACTTCAGATGTATGTTTGTATTTTTCATTTTCTCATGCAGTGTGTCTGCCAATATGTGTGTGTGTGTGTGTGTGTGTGTGTGTGTGTACATGCTACAGTATGTTGGTTGCCACAGTTACCAAAACGCCAACCTCACTGCGTCATTGCTTCAGACAACCTTCACACAAAAAAGAGCTGCTTTCCTCCCATTCATCCCTCCATCCACTCACCTGTCCATTTATTGTTTAAAAGCGGAAGCTCGGTGAACTTTCTCAGTTTCTCTTATACAACGCAATATATGTGTGTTTGTGTGTGTGTGTGCGTGTGCATACTTCATACGTGTGTGTACATTGTATGTATGCACGTTGCCATGGCTACGGGCCGGGCTAACTGGCGTCATCACTTCAAAACCACCTTCGCAGCAAGCCGAGAGATAGAAAAGGACTCAAAGCAGCTCCCCTCTGTTCAACACCTGCACTCTCTCTCTCTCTCACACACACACACACACACACACACACAGATAGCTCTTGCTACTGGTGTGGTCTCATATTCCGCTGAACTCACCCCATCCGTTCAACAGGGTCCAGTGGCACAGAAGGAAATGGGGAGGGGGGGGAGACGAGAAAGCAGAGGAGAGTAGAGCAGAGAAGGCTTGACTTCATGCATACTGATTCCACTGGAGCAATCTGAATGTTTTTTCTGAGGTTGTCTGGTTAGTCTGGCTCGAATCATCCCTGCTTCTTAGGGAGGAAGAGAGTAGGAGAGAGGCATGGAAAGAAAGAGATGGGGGAAGAAATATTGACAGTTTACTGTGTCACCTTACATCACCGTCCTTCGCTCACGAAAGCACAGCTGGGAGCTGACAAGGGTGCTACTCTGATCCATCTTTAGATGAAACTGGATTACTAACCCTGCCTCAGCGTGACCAGTTGAATTTGAGTCATAAAGTGTCTCTGCTGTATATTTTGGGGCATGATTTATGTTTAAATTACCTGTAACTGTTACCCCCGTATTCTTTATTTTGAATTTTGAAGACATGAGAAGCAATGTTTGGCTGTTACCGTCTGTCCTTCAGATCTGACTCTGCCGCACAATGGCTGACAACGGCTGGTTGCCACAGGATACAGGATTTTACTTGATCATGTGATCTGACTCCCTCCCCAGTTCCCTGCCATCTATCATAGGTGAGTCATGTGACTGGCAGGGTGTTTACAGTATAGTTGTTTTTTTTATATATATATATATTCCAGGAAGACAACTGGAAATCATTTTCATGTGCATTGTTGGTTGGTAGTCATTGATGAAAACTTGCTCCAAACTCACGCGTGACAAATTTAGACATCAGCATCACATTCAGATAAAAGTGAAGAACAGGCCCCCGCATTCACACATCCGCACAAAGCACGTGGCGGTAATCAGCCAAATGTACAAAACACCTTTATTAATGATTGAAGGACAAAAGAGCAGGGCGGAAAAGGGCTTTGAATACACTGGTGACTGATACAGGGACGCTGTGTGTGTGTGTGTGTGTGTGTGTGTGTGTGTGTGTGTGTGTGTGTGTGTGTGTGTGTGTGTGTGTGTGTGTGTGTGTGTGTGCGTGTGTTGTCAGTAGATGATAATGCTCAGGACGGATGAGAGGGATGAGAGCCACTCTGTTGCCAAGGCGACGGACAGGGCTGTAAACACGTTACCCCTGACTCATCTCTCCACAATAGAGCCTCTCTCTCTCACACACACACACACACTCTCTCTCTCTCTCTCAAACACACACTCTCACACACACACAAACACACACACACACACACACACACACATTCACACAATAGAGTCCAATCTGAGGGAGACAAGAGGATCCGCAGATGAGAGCCACTCCAAGCCGCTTAGCTATACATCTGAATAGGCCTGTGGAATAAATGCAACCCTTTCTGTCATTTAAAAACACACAATCAGACACACACACACTCGCAACCTGAAAAACACAGAGAGCATGTCATTGAACTGGAAATCAATATGTAGTTTTGTTGAGGTCTCTGCTGCGCACGTGTATTAGAAGAGCAACAAAGCCAAAAAAAGCATTAAAATGTGATTGCCAAAACATTTTAATGGCCACATAAACAGAAATGCCTTATGCCCTTTTTCGTGAAGTCTGAAGTACGTCTACATATTAATTGTCGTTCACATGTTTCTTAAACCTCAAAACCCTGTCAAAGGTCTCACAAACCATAAAACAGAAGCCAAAAGGACGCATCCATGGAGAACGAATGTTCATAAGGAGTTGACGATACAACACACAACTGCATTCACCTCATTTAAACAATGACAATGACAACAATTGTTGGGCAGTGCTGGAGTTCACACACACGCCTTCATTTTGTTACATTTTCAGACAGTGTACAAAGAAAACACACAATATCTAAGAATCCAGCTGTGGAAGCCTTGTGATCACAGAGGATTAATGTGTCAAATACCTTTAACACACAGGAGCCTCATTTAACAGGGGGATAATGACCCGCCGGCTGAGCAGCTCCACCCGTTCCCACACCGAGGACTCCATCTTCCTGAGGCCCGATGAGGACCCTGTCTGGCTGGATGAGCCCACAAAGACTGACAAAATAGGTGATGGAGACCCTAAAAAAGATGGGCTGCCAGAATGCAAAGATGGACCCACAGGGGGCCAAAGCCCACAAGGGGAGGAAGTGTTTATACACAAGGTGTACGCGCTGGTGATTGAGTTCCACTGCTGGGCTGCACTCTTCGTCATCTCCCAAGTCACGGTATGTGGATGTCAGTGGATGTCGATTGAAACCAAAAAAAATGATGTAAAACGTGGACGATATCTTTTACGTGTTTGTAGATTTTTTTTCTCAGATTGCAAGACTTTCATGTGTGCTCTAAACCAGAGTTACTTTGAGGTTGATCTTCCTGCAAACGATTTGCTTTTCAGCTCAGCATATAATGTAGAACAGAATGAAAAATCCACAGTGGTGTAATTGCAACATTAGCAATGCAAATGACACCTAAACATGAGAGCACACAGTATTCTCTCAAATTGACCCTTATTTTTCCAAAAAGATTTTCTTTTCATATGCATCATTATACTGTCATACTCTCTAAAGTGCTTTAGTCCAAAGTGTACTTTACTCTGCCTTGAAAAATACATTTTTATAGCTAAAATTGGACACCTCTTTAGTATTCATCTCCTCTTCCCATCAGTCTCTCTGTTGACTTAATGTTTGATTCATTCAAGAAAAAAAAGGACAGGCGCAATATTACCATATGTAAAAAAAAAAAAAAAAAAATTAAAGAAGAGCCTTGAAAATGCATGTGGTCAATTTACATATGTTTTATGCCTGTATAATAGGCCATCTTCTTTTCTTCACCCTTCGTTTTTCACCTGAGAGCAGCCACAGCACTGCCTGATTATCAGTGCATGAATGACTGGAGTGCAGCACGGTGACAATCTGCCTTCCCTCTCTCCCCTCAGGGGTACTGGGTGTTTTTTGTGGTGGAGGGAAACGGACCACTCTCTTCCATCTATAAAGCCCTGCAGGTCATCGACTTCTACCTGGGCTTTGTCTTACCCTGCCACCCCATTTTTGGAATGGATGTAAGTGTCAGTCCTGGATCCCACCCACTGGTGTTTCAGTTGGTTTTGAATGGAGACCTGATGTAGTGGAGACCAGTGTTGGCTGCATCTAACTGCCTCTTCCTCTCTCTGTCTCTCTCTGTACTGGACAGTCCATGGTGTTGATGAGGGAGGTGGTAAACAATCAGCACAATTGGATCGTCCATGGCACTGCAGGCATTGGTGTGGCCATCTGTGTTATCATGGTAAAACATTGTACAAACCCTTAACTTCTCATTCAAAACCCCTCTTTATGCAAAAATTCAAATGTTCTCTCATTGCTAAATGAATGTGACATCACGGTGTACATCTGCTTATTGCAATTTATCATAAAGGAAAGTGATAGTCCAACATAAATTCAAATTATTGCTCTTGTAACAGTGTTTCTGTATGGAATCTCCACCTGCCTTTGAAAGCAACTATATTGATTGGATCATTCATTTGCAGATTGGCTAGTTGCTCGGTGGATTGATTTGTTTATTGACTGATAAATGGACACAAGGTTGAAGAGATAAAAGGCCCCTTTCTTCAATTCATCTCTCCTCAGGTCATCCACATGGTCTGTAAGTGGCGTTACGGCACTGGCTTGTGGTCGTCAGGAAAAGTGTCGAGGGATGTTGGTGATCGGCGTCAGTCTGTAAGCCGCCAGCCCTCCTTCACCCTGTCAGAGTGGACAGATGCCCAAGAGGACCTGCTGGACCTGGACCCCGTGCCCCAGACTCCAGTCTTTGAGATGGGCACCGACACCAGGACGGAGGGAGACGCCGCCACCCTCACTGTCACACCAGTGGGGCTTCAGGAGAGGTTAGAGTGAGAGTGTGATGCAGAGAGCAGCAGGGCTGGGTGCGTTTTAGGAAGTAAGAGAAACAGACAGAAATGTTGTGTGACTGTGTATTTGTTTGCATTTATATTTGAATTTGTATCTGCATAAACTGTTTTCATACTATTTATATCCATATTTGCACATATATGAATGTATGTGTTTGTCTGATTCCACCTGCATCACACAGGAGAGGCTCCAACGTTTCCCTGACCTTGGACATGTGTACGCCAGGCTGCACAGAGCCCTACGGCTACGGAGCCCAGCTCTCCCCCAGAGACCAGTCGGCCCAGGAGTATCTCCGACAGGGAACACACATGCTGACCCCCGCCATGCTACACACACGGGCCATGGATGACCAGAGCCTGCAGGCTGAGTTTTTTGTGAGCACAGCAACGGCAGCTCACCCACCTACACTCTTTAGATTAACAGATACACACAAAGATGAACAGAGACTCACCGGAAAAGACGTGCACTGACACACACACACAGACATACACGTAAACGCAGACAGAAATGCACACACCCACACACACACACACACACACACACAAACACCCAGTGGAGCTCTGCACACACCCGTTAGCTTTTCCACTGTCTGTTAGTGGGCGAAGAAAGGAGAGTTACTGGCATATTTGCATACAAAAACCCACCAAGGATTCCAGTGTCTGCTAGGCAAAAAGATGTGCGTTCAAGATCATACGCAAGTAATCCATACCCTTTCAATCACGTACAATTAGCATGTATCAGAAAAACAGTTCAGTGTAAAGGGTGGTGGATGACTTAATGTCTTGGATGTTATTTTCTTAACGTTTTGTTGTAGAGGGCACGGCTTGTACTCTCTCCCCACTTCTGCATTGGCTGATTGTTATTGCATCTACAGCTCCTATTGTTCTGTGTCCATTGGCAGGAAACTCCTATGAACTTTGTGGACCCTAAGGAGTACAACTATCCAGGGCTGGTGAGAAAGAACCGCTACAAAACCATCTTACCCAGTGAGTACAGCTGCAACATGAGTTAGGACAGTCCCAAAAAAGATATTATGAAGTTGTAAATTTAGTCAAAAGTGATTTACTATTTAATAATTTCATATAATCGTCAACTATTTAGCTAAGATGTGTTTGAAAAAGTTGTGTCTGTGCACCAGAATATTGATACTCACACTTAGACACAGCACACAAAAAGACACGAACCAACCCTGTTATAAAACGGAACTGTAAGATTTAATACAGTCTATATTCATAATGTGTATATATTATTTTTCACCTTCTCCGGCTTTTATCTTCTAGAGTTACAACTTTTCTCTGTTATTCTCACACTCTCCACCTCCAGACACACACAGCAGAGTGATCTTGAAGTCACAGGATGAAGATGATTTCCTCAGTACCTACATCAATGCTAATTATCTGAAAGTAAGTACAAATGTGGGTATTTGTGTGCCAAAACTTGCTTTGAGATGTATTCACTGTAACTTTATTTTGTTCTCCGTGGATGTGACCTCATATTCTGCTGTGTCTGCTGCTCACAGTTACTGAAAACAGGTAACTGCATATGACGAGGCAGTGCTTGTGTGTGTGTGTGTGTGTGTGTGTGTGCAGGGCTATGGGGGTGAGGAGCGTGCATACATCGCCACCCAGGGTCCCACCGTGAACACAGTGGGGGACTTCTGGAGGATGGTGTGGCAGGAGAGAAGTCCAATCATAGTAATGATCACCAACCTAGAGGAGAAAAACGAGGTCAGTGTGGAGAGATGTTTGATGATGATGATGGATGATTAATGGATAAATGGACAGATATTTGATTGGGTAACCTTGTGTGTTTTTGTCCACTGTGTCTTGCAGAAATGTGCAGAGTACTGGCCTGAGGACACTGTGACCCACGAGGGCATCGAGATCACCGTTGTCACAGTAACCCAGGAGGATGACTACAGTCTGAGGGTGTTCACATTGAAGGTAAGACAAATATAGACTGTTCATATGTCACACAATAAGGACGAATACGGTGCACAACATGACTTAAATAAACAACAAGTCAACTTTTTTTTAAAGACATTTTCTTTTTTTACAGAAACAATGTCAGAAACAATTCACAAACCTCACAGTGGACATTTTCCATTAGAGCTTCTTTTCTACTGGAGATATAGCACCTATTCAAACTGAGTGTGTTTTGTGCATTATCCAAAGCAACAAGGACACTGTTTTTGAAAAGTTACTGATTAATTTTTCAAAATTTAATTTTCCCATTATGTGAAAAATGAAAAATCAATTCACCTCCATTGTATTGAAGTGGCAGTAGAAATCTCAGATGTGGATATCTAAAAAAATTATCTGCATGGCTAGATACTACTAGAGGTTAATGAGAAATACCTTTTTTATTATATACCAAACCTCTAACACACATTGAATTTAACCGTTTGAGTTTGAGTTGAAATATTTTTTTAGATGATTGGTCTGATCTCAAGATTAATATTAAACCATGTAATAAAAACACAGACTGCTTTGCCATCACACCAGATTGTGATCTTATGTTCTCAACATACCAAGCAAAGACTACACTAAGTTCGCTTTTTGACAAAGTGAATGTTTTCATCAGACTGTTTCATCACGGTGCAGACTCACAACAGATATGTGTGTCAGGTTGTGGTTTACTTAATGTTCTGATGTGGCCGTATTTTTCCGTTCCATTCATGCATTCATGATGGGTGCTTTATATTTAATTTGGGGTCATGGTGGCATTGGCACTTAGCAAGCCAAACATGATAATTCAGTAAATGCAGCCTGCATCTGATTACTAAGCACCAAGGGATCATTATACAACTGTGCTCTGAGTTAAAAGCTTGTTGTTTATTCAAATTCTCTGGTTTATGTTGTCTATCTGTAGGATTAATAACTGTTGTCAGACTGACAGAAACACTCAGGGAATAGAAGCAGCTGATGGATTTCATTATGCAGGCTACAGTATAGGCAAGGAGGAACAGACTATGTAAGCTCTTTTTTTATAAAACTCTCTTTTCACCATCTTGCGCTGCGTTCATTGTTGTCGTAGCAACAAACACCAAGGTAACACAATTTGGATACACATGCAGAGCAACGGGCTGATCAAAAATCCTTCCCGTGTGTGCACATGTGAGCATGTAAATATGATCACATCCATGTTTCATGTCTGTATACCTGTCTGTGTGTTGATGTGTCTGTGTGCACCAGTGTGGGGATGAGGAGCGCAGTCTGCAGCAGTACTGGTACACCTCGTGGCCTGATCAGAAGACTCCAGACAAAGCTCCACCTCTTCTTGAACTGGTACAGGAAGTGGAAAGAGCCAGAGAGGAAGCTCCGCCCTCCAGTGGCCCTATAATCGTGCACTGCAGGTACAACCTTCAGGAGAATATAATAGAACTTATAATAAACCCATGGTGATAGAATACATCCATAAACACATGTAGAAAATTGCCTACTTTTCATAGTAGATCCCTTTAACTGCTGTTTTTACTATTGTACCAACAGAATCAACAGAGCTACTTGGCACTCTTTCCATGAGCAGAGCATTTGCCCTCTTCCTGTCCTCCACTGTCTGATTTCCCCAGGGAGGATTTGGCATTAATCGAATTAGTGAGATCACTGCTAATCAATACACTGATCCATCCATTTTCTCCTCCTCCACCCTCCAACTTTTTGTCTGCAGTGCTGGAATTGGTCGAACTGGCTGCTTCATTGCCACCTCCATCCTGTGCAAGCAGCTGAGGACTGAGGGTGTGGTTGACATCCTGAGAACCACCTGCCAGCTCCGTCTGGACAGGTGAGATATTCTTACCCTTTATCCATGCTCATGTCTATCTTTAGTACTTGGCATAAAAGCCCACTTGACATAGTTCTAATTGATTTGGGTCCAGATCAATTAAAAGCTTACCCAAAATAGCTTACACAAAATAATTTAATTTTATGTTTTCTCAGTATTAATGAGGACAATTTTGGACAAAAATGTTTTGGGCTACAAAACTCCTTGCTCACAGAAGACGTTTTGACTTGTCTTAGCAAGAAAAGCACAACTAATAACACTAATTATGGCTTGTTTCCATTCAAGTGTGCCATCCCAGTTGGCCAGCATGCACAAAAACTTGGCTATGAAAGTGGCATATCTAAATGGAACGCAGCCATAATCAATTTTATGAATTGCACCTGTGTTCCACAAGTCAAAACATTAAAAGAAAATGTGATGGATATTTTATCCTTTTCTAGAACCAATTAAGATTTGATACAGTTTTTAACAGAGCTGGTAAAAGATTAAATGTAAATATGAGTTTTTAACTCACTGTGTGAGACGTCGGTGCCAGTTTCACTAAAAATTAGGTGAGAAAATACGGTAACAACTGAATTTTTAGCCATGTTACAGCACAGCTCAAGGGACGGCAATGTCAGTCTGATGGTCAGTAGGCTGCTCCATCATTTTAGTCCAGACTGAAACAACAACAACAATCAGGTGGATTGGCACAAATTTTGTACAGACATTCACCAGGTGATGTATCAGGAGAATTGTAAAATCTTTGGTAATCCCCTGACTTTTCATCTAGCACCACAATCAATTAATTAATCAAATACTTTGGTTTATGACCAAAGTCTGCAAAACTGATGACATTCTCATCAGCCTCAGCTTTGTGTTTAGTGCTAACTAGCAGATATTAGCGTGTTAACACACTAACATATGATGTGAACATGGTAAAGTTATACCTGCTAACATCAACATGTTAGAATTGTCATTGTGAGCATGTTAGCATGCTGACGTTAGCATTTAGCTCTAAGTATTGCTGTGCTGTACAGTACTGTACTGTCTCACAGAGCTGTAGCACGGCTGTGGACACCAAGGCACTCAGTCTCAGGTTAAAAAGAACAAAACAAAAATACTGGGACATTTTCTACTGGATATCTTCACAGTACACATGGCTTCACAGTACACATGGCTAGATGAACGCCATAGAAAATGCAAATCATTTTCTTCTCTAATTTAATTGTGTTTGTCTTTCTGTGTGTGTTTGTCAGGGGCGGGATGATCCAGACGTGCGAGCAGTACCAGTTTGTGCATCATGTCCTCAGCCTGTATGAGAAGCAGCTGTCTCACACTGCTGAGGAGTAGAGTGAGCGCTACAGCCACACCCAGACCGAGACACACCACTGTACACTGTACCGCCTCTGGTGGTATGCACCACTGTACTTAGCATCACTTCAATCTCACCCTTTAACAAGTTCAACCCATGTTAATCTCTTCACCCAAGACAAGGCTCGCTCAGACAGGACTGAACGGTTGACATGTGACCTGTGCTTATTCTATGTCTCTGAGCAGAACAAACCTATAGGAGGTGGGATTTGAGATAGCCCCTAAAAAAAACTTTGATCCACACAATCCTGGAGAGTCACAACAGTCAAGCCTGAAATAATCCAAACCTGCACTCCTGACATCATTTCATTTGCACTGCTGAGGTTTTTATAGCATTACTGTACATGAGTCTAAGTCATCAGGGACTCACTGAGTGCTAACATAGCCCCCTCAGTCACACGCTGTATGTACAGTTATCAAAAGGTTAAAGTTAAGGAGGAACTGCAAGTCCAGGCTCCCAGAGTTAGCGTAAATGATAAGGGCCCTTTACAGTATAAGTGCCAGCATAATTTAAATCAACAGAAATGATCAAATGCCAGCCTAATATTTTACACTATATGGATATAAAAGTTCACATGAAATATAAGTTAACTAACAACTAGCTTTCTTTCTCACTGACTCTCACTTTTAATGTAAAAAAAAAATCATTACAGAAGGCCTGTTTCAACTTTTGATGCATTCAGGAGCCACCTCATCTTCAGGTTGCATGGTGCTAAGTGTTCATTAAAGGCATGTGCAATGTTATGGAACATAGGAATGTATAACAATTAGGTTATTAATTAACTAATTAGGATTTCTGTGCAGTCTACAGTATTACAGTTTTACCATGCTGCCTGTGCAGTTCCCATGGCCCATGATGTTTACAGTAAACAACTCCTGCATTAAGGCCACATAGACGTACACTCAGAGGCGTCACAGAGCCAGCGAGACGGAGGTGACTGAGGCCAGATATAGAATCAGACCGTCAGAAAAATCAATGAAGAGCTCTGGAGGATCCGACATATACACGCTCAACATTTCCAACTGATACACACAGGGAGGTATAAATAACTGTACCATAAATTGTTAAAGGATGATCACATACAGCTAATACTCCTGTAAATGTCCCATTCCTATCCTGAAGCTTGTTAGCCCTCAGAGACACTTGCTCTGTGATGCCTCTGCTTTCAATAGTAGCTTGAACACATCTGTGAAGTAAGAAGCCCATGATTGTTGTATAGACAGGCCAGGCCTAATCTGTATGAAGCACAATAGACCAACTAAGGTTGTCTCTCTGATGTTCAGCTGTAAAAGTTCTTTTTTTCTGTATTGTGTTTTGATTGTGTTGAGTTTAATGGATTGCATGTGCTGTATGGGACTCCATAGGTCCACAATCAAAGCGACGTGATTGGTTGTCCTGCTTTTTGTTGTGTAAAAGGGTTTAAGCCTATTATATTGCTTGCTCTCGGCCAATGCTTTTGATACAGTTTGCTTTTGTGAAACCAACCAGAGATATTTTTAGAACATTTTGATACAATCCTTTCGAGTAGATGCCTTGTGTATATTTCCGTTTACACCATGATGGAATGTAGCTCATACTGTGGATCAAACCATCGGTTTACTGTATATTGCAAGATTTGACAGAACAAAATGTGACAACTACCTAAGTTACCTTACAGTACAGGAAAAAAAAATAGATTATGTTGAGTCTTCAGTATTATTACTTTATGCCTTTAGGCTTTGCTTTAATATGCTTTGCTTTCTGTGTATGTTTTTATCGTTTTTTCTTGGAGAATTTTACCTCAGACTGAGTTTTTACGCAGTCCCCACTCTATTCCATCTGTGACTCTATAGGCCACTCTCAGCTGACAACACGAAAAATAAATGCTATATGTAAGGCAGCTAAGACAGTTAAGACAGTTTTCTATGTAACAAAAATCCAACTCAAACAACTTTTATCTTAATTACTTCATCAGATCAGCAGCCGTGAACATTATCAGAGGATGGACTTAACTGTGTGGGCTTGGACCAATTTATGAACATCAAATCAACTAGCAAATTAAACTGCCAAAATGACCTTTTACAGGAACACGGGGCTGGGATTGATAAGAAAAAGCTACAATCTGTCAGACTATTGACATAATCCTCTGATAATGTCCCGTGAACTTGACTGAAAAGCTTTTACTTTGCTTGTTTTCAATGCTTAACTGGTCCTATTCTGATGATCACAATGGGGATGATGAAATAGCCAAACAGTCAGGCATACAACCAACCAGCAATCAGTATTCCTCTCCTCTGCTACAGTATCGCTTTAAGTTGTGAGTTTTTGCATCCAAATAAAGGTAGATTTTCATGAACCTGTGTTGCTGCCTCTTTGACTCTACAGTATATCCCTCTCACACAGCACCCATACGACTAATTTGTGTGAAATGAACCACAGAAATATGAATATTGTAATAACAACACATATTACAGATTTAAAACTCTGCAGTCAATTATCTTAAAGATGTGTTGGCTTCATGTCGTGCTGGACGTGTGACAGTCACACATATGACCTTTACTGACTCTATAAAAACTCCTTCTTCCACCACAGAGTGCAGGTGAATATCTGTGCCACTAGGTGTCAGTATATACAATGTAATTGTACTCGTTGCCAGAAGCTCTGTCACTCTCCATTCATCTGCTCACTCACTAAGACATTTAGATGGCACAGCAACAGAACAAAGGCTTTCAATCTAACAATAGAGAATTCATGAGACTGAATTGAAACACCCACTTATTACAACTGTTTTTCTCCAGTGGATACAAACAATGTAATATCAGTCTGTGTTTATTTCTGCTAACTTAGAATATATTTTATGCTTGTTCTATTTCTTTCACAAATAAATATCAATAAATGTTATCAACATATTGACCTCAGCTAGTAAATTCATAGTCTTGTTAAGGCAAGCGATCAAACACTAATACTTTATCGGAATATTGGCATCACTTTGCTCATCTTATCTTGTTTTCGTTTATATACTAAACAGCTGAAATGTACAATCTAACTAACTGTGTTTTCATACAGTTTGTATGATGTTATGTTTGATTCTGGAGATATTTTGGCCGTGACCATCTGGAAGTGTAGAAGCACTCTGCCAAAGTGCTAACAAAACCACTTGTCCCCCAAGTGCTGGAAGTACTTATCATCAAATCTTGTTCATGATTCAGTGTTTTATGTCCATGATAATTAACTTTCAGATTTTGTCCTTTTAAGAATCCTGTTTACCAGAGACGGCTTGGTTGAGGTACCTATAGAGAGAGATGAGAGATGAATGTACACTAACTGCACTCTGGTTTGTTGCTTGTGGTTTGAAAAATGATAATAAACCACAAAAAAGAAAAAAAAAGAAAATGATGGCTCACAAAAAGACCTTATGCAGTGAAATAAAGTAAATGTAACAAAATTTAATACATGATGTTGAATGAATGATGAATAAAAAACACATTGTGTATTATTTTGTTGAACGAATAGGAACCTGACTATTAAAGAACTCACACGCTTAAAAAATAATTTGTTAAACATAAAAATCTGCAATTTCTGTCTTTTGACTACAGAGAAGGACAGGGCAGTGTAGATCACAATTCAGAGTTGAGCCATGAAGGAAACTGGAACATGCTTTAGGAGCAAATACAAATAAAATGTTATTTGAGGTTGATTGATAAAGAGAACATGGGGTAAAAAAAAAAAAAACTAATAAAAAACAGTCTTTGCATGTAAATATTATAGAATAAATACTTAAAAAATAATTAAATGTGGAAAGAAATTAGAAAAGCAAACAAAAACAAAGAAAAAAATAGGAGCTTTGTATTTTTATGGCTGAGGTCTCTGAAAAGTGACTTTTATTAGATTATATATTTTATATAGTTATCAGAGTTTTATTACAGTAGCTGTGTGCAAACCAGATTTTTCTCATGGTAGTTGTCACATATGTGAATGCAACTAAATTTAAATTCAACCATTTTAAAACAGTAATTCTTAGCAACATTTTACTTTCTAGTGACAGTAAAATGTTTCTAGAAACACAATCTCATTTTGTTGTGTTGATCTCTGCGTCACTATCACTGGTTCCTGTATTATGGCAGCCCAGTGGCTGCACTCCACACTCTTCATGAGCAGCTTCAGCTTTAAAAAAAAAAAAAAGATGGACTGTCCCTTTAATCCGCGAACCAGACCCTGACGTCACCCAGCCCCTAAGCCGCCTGCGCTGATTGGCTGGAGGTGACGTCAACCTCATATTTTTCTTTTTTTTCCCTTCTCCTCTCCCAACTGAACCATGACCTCATCGCTTTAGTTCATGAAAGTGCTAAAGTGCACCTTCTGTAACTAACTGCCCCCCCTCCCCAACACACACACACACACACACACGCACACACACGCACACACACACACTTTCAGCTACCTAGCAGAGAAAAAACTAATCTATCCCTTCACAAGCCGACCACCTTTCCCGGTCAGTTAAACGGCTTGAAGGAGCCGCTTCACCGCGCTTTCATGTCTCGCTTGTTCCCGGCGCTGTCACCCTCTGTCAGCTGCAGCGTCCCCCGCGACACAGCCAGGTAAACACCGGCCAGCCCCATGACGACCCCGCCGCTGTCCCCTTCACACATGGAGGCCAGTTGACTAACTACACAGGACACAGGAGCCGCGTGGAGTCCGAGGTGAGTGTGTGTGTGTTTATCGAAATGAGGCTTGCTGTTATTAAGTGCGTTGCTACCCACAGAGCTAGCTCACGTTAGCAACCCCCCCCCCGACCCCCCTCCCCTCCCGTTGCTGCTGCAGAGTCTCTCGACGCGCGCCCCCCCCCCACCACCACCACCACCACCTACCCCCCAATGTGCGCGCCCGTCTTATGATGGGAATTTAACCCGTCCACGCTGAAGTTATTAGTGATTCCTTTTATTTCTGACAAACATCTGATGGTTTAACGCCAGCTCACTTCAAGGTAGGACGAGTGTGTGTGTTTTTCTTTATTTTTTCTGTTACATTTCCGCGCTGCTGCTGTTTTAATCATCACAGAGCCTGTGCGAGTGGTTCATTTTCGCATGCGGACATATCCACGCGTCATAACAACACAGGCAGACAGGTTTCCCATTCAGACAACAGCGCAGTGGACCTTTTAATAAATGTGTAGCTGCTTCACTGGATGCTAATTATGTACAGTTTGTAAACGCAATCCACCCTGTCCGCATTGTGCTCTATTCTTATTTCTAATCTAGGTCGGTTTATTATAGTGCGCTTCGAGCGCTCAACCTCCATCATTGTTATTAACGTTATCAAACAGGCCACAGTGTCCCATATATGTCTTTGTGCGCCGCATCTCTGTATTGGTCGAAATATGACATGCAGTTTTTGAGAGACTTTTATAAATGTACACTGTATGCTTATTAATGCACAATGACCATCCAGTGTGAAATCCTACTGGGTTTTATTGGCACCAGTATCCATGCTGTGGTTATTGTTATGATGGAGCCCGGGGTAGTCCCGGGTTGTTATATGACCCCGCAATTTGCAGCAACAGCACTGTGAGGGTATTGATTAGAGGACACCAGAAGACTTTATACTAGGTTATGTTGTTTACAGTGTGATGACGCTTCTGCTCCTCCAGGGCCAACCAGGAATTGATTTTTTTCAAAAATTACAGGATCACTGTAACAGCACCACTCCTGTTGCACTGGTTTGTACGCCATTTCTGTCTTCAGGCTTCCATGTGATGAAGACATTTATTATTTAGCACCCAGCTGCACAAAAATATTGCTATGAGCCAATTGTAGTAGGCATTCATAAATATGTGATCAATTTAAAATGAGTTTCAGTGACAAACACCTGGATGGGATGTTATTATCGGGTTATTGTAGCTGTAGAAGCAGCGAACTTTAGAAATAACAGTAGAAGGTAAAGGTGGTAGACGTCAGGATCGTGGGTTTAGTTTTAGTCATCAAAACACTCGAGTAGAGCTGAAACTATCTATATAGATTCTCGAGCTCCATCTTCTCACTTCTTAGGATTTATTTGTCTTATGTGATAGTAAACTAAATATAAGATGGTGGCTTGTGCTTTAGGAAACTGTGACATGTGTCTTTACTATTTTCTGACATTTCCACTCCAGGAACGAGGTTAGAAACAGTCTTATCTGATATCCAGCGGTATTTTCACGGCATGGCAGCATATTCAAACATGATCTCTAACTTCTGTTTGTAACTTCCCCTATTATTTATTTGCCATCCTGTAATCCTCCAACAGCCCAACCTTGATGTCATTGGCTGCAGAGTGCCACGCTTTGGTCGATTTTTGAAGCGTAATCGACACAAACATCCTCAAGAGACGGCGTGTATACTCGCAGAGGCAAATGTTTGGTTCCTGAGAGAGCCCAGGAAGCGCAGAGTAAAGGGCATGAGACGCGCTGATGATGTCATTGTTTGCGGTCCAAACAAACAACTCATGTCTCTTATTGTATGAAACTAAGAGGCAGCTTTATGTCAGCCTCACTCAAGGCTCTGGCCGCAGGTGACGTTATGCAGGGAGTTAATGAATAACCTGGATGGTATTACATCAGCGCTCGTTGCCCTCCAGTTGCTCTCATTGTGTTTGCCTCTCTGCCTGATGTCTGATATGGCATTATTGAGCTGGCCCATAGCTTGTGGTTTTGTATGAGGGGCCTATGAATATGTCCGCATGCATTATCTGTTTTATGAAGATAAAGTTACTTCCCCAACTTTGTTTTATTGGCATATTACAATGAAGCTTTTTTTTTATCAGTCTTTTGTTATCAGCTGTAAAGAGAGTAACAGTAAAGCCTGTTGGGTCTGTAGATAATTTCTGTGACTGTAATCTACTTGACAATCCAGGGGAAAATGTATGAAGCTCTGGGATTTCCTCATTCCTCTCTAGTTAGAAAACAAGGTGTTGCAGTCGTTTTTTTACACATCCAGACCTCCAACTAACAGTTGTTTTAATTTTGAATTCACATTAGAATAGTTTATGTTTCAAATCAAATGTAGTTTGAAAAGACAATACGAAAAATTAACCACGCCTGTTTCCTTTTTGTGAAGGGCAGGGTTATGTTTGCTTCATGCTTTCTGTGGTTTTGATATAAGCTCTGAATAAAATGTAGGATTGTCCTCGATGTGCTGTGCCGGGGCGTTAATGGTTCTCATGCTTTTAATAAGGAACCGCTGCTGAAAGTTCCAGCACTTTGGCGGCACTGTAGGAAAATTCAGATATTCAAATTCCCAAGTGAGCTAAAAAAAAACAAAAAAAACATAAAAATCGAGTTGATCTGGTTCTTCTGCCTTCAGCCAGTAGTCAAGGTGTAACTGCATTTTTTCAACTTTAAGGAGGTGCACAGCCACAGATCTTTTGACCACGTGCGCTTGTTTGCATGTTGATTTAAGGTTCAGACAGGAGCCAGCTCTGGGCGAGTGCAGAAAAACTTAAGTGATGGCAAAGATGTGGACTTAAACTAGAGTAGAATGGGTGAAGCTAGCAGAGATCAAATCAGATGAAACAGATCTCTGAAATATTTCACATCATCAACTTGTAGGATGCTTCCCCGCAAATTGGAACATGCTTAAGTCACAACAATCATGTTTTACACATGTATGTAGCGTCTGTCAGTTTTAGCTGCATCCCCTCTTGTATCCTGATCCAGCATCAGCACCAGTAGCATCCCATCACCAACACCATCCCCGTGCCCCATGATCACCCCAACCGGGCTGTTTCTATGGCAACAACAGAATCTGCTCCAGGCCTGTACACGCTCTCTCCCTCTCTCTCGCTCTGTCTCTCGGCTTGTTTTCCTCTGTTCAGCCAGAGCCTCACAGCAAGCTCCTGGCTGCTGCCTATTTTAGTTTGAGAAGCTTGTTTGTTTTTGCTCCTTATTGTTCCTGCCTGGATGCAAGATGGAGGAAGAAAGACGGTTTTGCATAAGGGGCCGGGTTGTGGTTGTTGTGCTGAGTAAGCATGCTGAGGTTTGAGCTCTTTATCTACATCATCCATCATCTTATCTCACTCCTTTTCAGTATTCTGCTATGTTCCTGTCTCGGTCTCTCTATTTGTTTCCTTTACTTTCTCCTATTATCTCCTTTCATCATCCCCTTTCTTGCTCAAACAAACAGGGTCCACTGTGAGGGAGGACGCCGCAGGATAATAGTCTAGCGGCGTAGAAAGATGCAGAGCACCAGTCTCCCCTTCTCACTACAACGCATGTAAACCTGTACACTCCTCCCCGCCCCTCCCCATTCACTGCACAAGAGCAAAAAAAGAGAGTGATAGAGGAGGAAGGTTGGAATCAGAGAGAAAAAAGTGAGAGAGGCTGGGGCGGGTGGGAGAGCAGTCGCCATTAGACATATGCAGCGTCAGATGTTGTGCTCAGCAGCAGGGAAACAGTAAAAAGAGGGGAAAGATTCAACACCCCAGGAGGCTGTGTTGTTAGCGGCTCGGCTAAAGGGCTCTACGCCATATAAGGTATGGTATAACAGGTGATGGGGCAGGTCGTAATGTGGCAGGGGCTGTTTGGTGTCAGGGGAGCACTGGCATTGCAGCAGGGCTTCTGCAGAATGGTTGTTGGGGTGTACATCATGGGGAAAAGTGGGGAAATGTCACTATGTCAGTGTGCTTATGTGCTCTTTTGCTGCAGGTCACAAAATTGCACTCACTATAACAGACAGGAGGCTTAGATAATTGGATTAGATTTATTTGTGTTGCTTTTTTAAGATAGAATATAAACATGCATTATGTTTGTACTGTGCGCATGTGCACTACCTTCAACCTTCATTGACTGACTATCTATGCTTGAATATATTTTACACAACCAAGATTTGAATATGTTTTTGGTTGGTTGTGTCTTGTGCACATGCCTACACTGTAGCTACTTTCCAACCTAGCAGCAGTTTGGCTGTGTTTACAGTGCCGGCAGTTGCTACTGTCTATCTAGATTTTCTTCCATGTTCCTGTGCGCATCAGGCAGGTTGCCAGGCAGCAACAGCATGTGTACATCTATGTTCAGGCTCGGCCAGCAGCCTATAGCAGACACATGCCTGGTGGTGGAAAATGATTATTTTGTGGAATCCTTAAAGGAATTGCCGACACGATGCATGGCCACATCTCATGCTATGATATTGTCTTAAGTTTGAGAGTCAGCGTTGTGCAAGTCAGTTTATGAGAATGTTAGAGAACTCTTTCTTGCTCTGTCGCTCCATTTCTCTCTTCATCTGTTGCCTGCTTCCCCCCTTTTTTTTTTATAGTTCATTCTCTTCATCTCTGTCCTCTGCGCTCCATCTTCACAGTTGTCCCCTCCCTTACCTTTGAGCTGGCTGAGTTGCTAGGCTGGAGAAATCCTCGCTGAATAACATCCTTCTCTCCCTGCATGGAGGTGGTGTCATAACAGAGGTGAAAAGTTGCAGAGCAGGGCTGCCTGGACGTCTTCCCAAGACACTACTGATCAGAAGCCACGGTTTCTGCACGTCTCTCCTCTCTCGCGGTGTCTGTTTTTTCGCCCACCTTCTCACCGCTGTTCTGCTGTGCAAAGTATTATTGTTTTTTGTGCTTCACGTAGACACAGCCCAGATAAAGCCTCATTATCATAACATGATATCCCCCCTGTCCTTTCCCCTCTTTTAATATGTGATACTAGAGAAGGTGTGATATAATTAATTTTATAGTGTGTTTCTGCTGTTAAATTATGCCTAAACTACAAGTTTTTTCTCCTTTATCTCTCCACTATCTGTTTGTACACCTCTGTCTGTCGTACTCTCCCTTTCCAGCTGAGGTTTAAACTTCCATTTAGGCTTTGGGGTAAATGAGAGGAGGCCCATTAATTTTTCATGACACCTCGTGCCTCTAGATGAATAAAACAACACGACGGCATTCACATTCTGACCTTCTCACTTGTCGCATGACACCTGGTTGACCAAGGAAGTGGCCGCCAAACCTACCTAGGTTTTTTTTATACATGTTCTCTGTAATGGTCATGTGTAGCCTAGCGAACACACACAAACACACGCTTGCTCACACACATGCAGCAATTGATCTTTCAACCCTGATAGACGATTGCGTGTGTATGTGTGTGTGTCTGTGTGTGTCATGTTAAATGTACAAGTGCTGTGGTGAACGTGTGCAGGGAGAGGATCAGAGTGATTAGTCGTGATAGATAGGAGTTCATCAAGTCTATGAACGATTCTCTGTAACACACACACACACACACACACATACCGTACACAGGATGTCACGCAGGCCGTTCGCTTGTGTCCAGACCTGCTCTCTGAATTCCCCCGGCTTAATTTATCTCACGCCCTCAGTTTCCTGTTTCATGAGCTACCTCACAAGAGACCCTCGATCAACAACAACCAACCTTCACACACACACGTACGGACACACACACACACGCACTCATTTTATTGTTGTGGGTGTCTAACTTAAGTCTTTTGGCTTTGTGTTTGGATGTGTGATATTCCTTCAGAAGTCAGGACTGATAAATCCCAGCGGATGATTCAGGCAGCAAGTCTTTAAATAACTTTAATACTCGTGTTTAGCATTGTGGCTATTTTTATATGAAAGGTGCTCAAAGTCTGCCAATAAAAGTAAAAATACAAATGCACAAAAATACAATGTGCACTTGACTGTGGTTTGGAAATGTAAGCAAAATTAATTCATCATTGTCGCTTTGTAGCAGTCAGGTTTGAATGATTTTATTTGTGGCGTGATTGGACTGAAGCTCAGGACACGAACTGATCACGCTCCTGATGTCTGATCATCAGCTGTCTGGTCATCAGCATCTCAAAACTGACAGTGCGAGATTTGGATGTCACTGCTGGCCAATAATAGCGTACAAATAAACCACTGAATGCCATGCTTTCTAACCAATGCCTGTACTTTCTGCAATGTGATTGTATTTTAAGTGTTAAATTCCTTCCTATTCTTTTTTTTTTCTTTCTTTATCTCCTCTTTCTTCAGGCACCATGGATCTCGCAGCGCCTGCTCCAGTGGTAGCCCTCCTCCACTGACATCCTCCTCCCCATCTCTTCCTCCTCCTCTACCCTCTCTCATTTACCCCTCTTCCTCTACACCCCCGTCCTTTACTGCCCGTCGGCTGTGACCCAGAGTAACCACTCTGCCCCTCCTACATCATGGCAGGGGAGAAAGGGCCGACTAAACGGAGCGCCATGGACATCAAGCGCCTGGCGAGCCTCATCCAGAGAGGAACAGGCCGCTTGCTGGTGATTGACAGCAGGACGTTTTCCGAGTACAATGCATCACACGTGCAAGGTGCGGTCAACGTTTGCTGCTCCAAGCTGGTGAAGAGGCGACTGCAGCAGGACAAGGTGTCTGTTACTGAGCTGCTGCAGCCCAACGGCAAGGTGAAGGTGAGTTAAAAGCTCAGCGGATCTGGCAGTTGAGGCTTTTTGTTAAAAGCTGTGATGCCAATGATTAGAGAGCCTTTCTTCTAATTGGAAGAATGGATTCAAAGTGTTTGTGGCAAGCTTCCATCTTGCTGATTAGGGAAAGACACTGGATCCTACCAGGTTCAGAGCTGGCTTTGCACTCTGACCTCGCTGTGGATAGGGTGTAATGTAATGTGGATCTATTAATAAATTTTACTTTAACCCCCCACGTGATTTTACTAAAGGAATAGTTTTACATTTTGGGATATATGTTACATTTGTATGGTTAATATGAAGCTACCTCTAGCAAATAGTTGGCTACTAACCCATTGAAAGACTGCAACATGTGGTTTTTACACTTTGTTTTTGTTTTTACTGTAGCTTTGGACAGAGCAAGGCTTACTGTTTCCCCCTGTCACCAGTCTTAATGCCAAGCTAAGCTAACCGGTTGCTAGCAGTAGCTACATATTTATAGTACAGACATGAGATCAATCTTCTCATCTAACTCAAGCGTATTTCTCAAGATGTCAAATTATTCATTTAAGCTGCGTTTAAGATTCAGCGAGACTCTGAGACTGGATTTCACATATGAGCGCTTATGTCAAGATTTTGATGTCATTATTTAATGTGGAGTTTTGTGTGTTTAGTAAATTCCCTCACCCACAGACAAACAAAACCCAGTTAAAACTTTATTATTTAAATTATATGATTTTTAAAAATGCATGAGTGCAGAGTAGATTTTTGGGATATGCAAGATTTGTTCTGGCATACAATGAAGCCCCAGTGATTCTTCTTGCAAATGAGAGTGGGGAATTAAAATGAGTGCATTTACAGTACAGTGTGTCGGGACAAGTCGGCATTATCTTGCTCTTGTTTCAGCAGAAGCGGCAGAATCAGCACGGGAATGCAAAACATGAATACAGCAGGGACTGTTGTCACAAATATCCTGTTGAGGATTTTTTTTTTTGTGCAAATGGGCAAAGGCCCACAGGAAAGAAGTACAACTCAACTCAACAGTAAAGAGTTAGTTTAGGGTTTACTCTTCAGTATAGTATTATAGCAGCATTTCCTTGTGTCATGCTTGTAATAAGGAGGAAGTACAGTATGTGTTCTTTGTTATTCAGGCAATACAGTAGATGCAGCAAGTTGGGATACTAAGACCAAATACTTTCCTTGAACCAGAAGATTCAGATTGAAGTTCCCATGTCTGCAAGCACTCACCTGCTGAAGTGCCCCTGAGCAAGACACTGACTTCATAACAACTCCATGGGTTTCTCAGACCATTACCAGCAGCCTGAACCGAGAACCAGTGTGGTTCTGGATTGGGCTTCTCTCTGCTAGCCCAAGCCTGCGCCACATCAGTGGGTTCTATATTTGGCGGACAGGCGTGCGTACTGTAGGTTTGTTGCTTATCAGTGGCCCTGAAATCGGAGCCTCCCGTTTTCCATGACTTCTCCTCCGAATATGACAGCCTTTTTTCCATGGCCTGTCCACCCGCGGCACGCCGACTACTGTATTTTTAGTCGCTGTGTGAAACTGAAGGAACTCTGAGAGGGGAAACCTAAGCAGAGAGGGGGGGGGTGAAGTTTTTGTGTTGGCTGCGGTTTATGCGCGTGTAGTTTGTGTGTGCGTACATCGCCTAAGAGTGTTACATGACTGGACAACGTCACATCACCCAGATGTGAGGAATCTACTTTAAATCAACAACAAAGCTGTAAAAATGGCAAATGAAATTCCTCTTCCTGGCTGCACTGAATCTCCAAAAGTTATTTTTGGCTTTCGATTTAACTTTTAACACGTTACACCCAACACAATACAACACTGATTCACAGAGGCTGATGACACAACTCAGGTGATTTACATTTTTTTTGTAGGTGTGACACATTGGGTTTGAATGGCTGTCCATAAAATGTCATTGCTTTTGTTTTTGTTGTTTTACTTCCTGGTTGCAAAGAACAGGTCCTGCTTCTCATTCTGTCAAACCTACTTACGTAAATGATGTATGACCTCCTCCCATTTTATGGTATAATACTGTATCAGTCCTGGAGTTGTAGATGACAAACTGACTCTGTATTTCCATCTGGTACATGAGAACTTTAATCTCCAAAAACACGCCCTGCCCACCAAATGGCAAATAATTACACATTATTGCTTTAGATTATTGCTTTGCCGCTCCTGTTGGATTACAGTTAACGCTTGTAGGTGACTGACACTTTCCACATGGTCAGATGGTAAAATGGAGGACAACTGTGGATTATTGTTACTTTCTCAAGTCAAATGACCTTCAGTTCAGCTAATAGCGTCTGTATAATTGGTACATTGGCTGAGAGTCCCCATACGCCTGCTGTTTCTCACTGACTTTCTGTTATACCAGTTAGATTTAATTCAGTTTTATTACAAGGGCTTCTGGCAGTGAAACTTGCATGCCTTTTTTTTTCACCCAAAATTTACCACTATTAACTGGACAAGGGTCTATAACACGTCTTATGTTATGAGTTACATGGACCTGGATAGAAGAGACAGCGCTACACCTGAAGTCCACATGGGAGATCCTCCATCTTCAAATGTGTGGCTCATCCTTACAAAAAGATCCAATTTTGCTCGGATTATGGTTTTATTTTGGGCGGTGATATTGTATGACCTACTCTTGCAGTCTTGCAGATTTAGACAGAAAAAAAACCAACAACAGAAAAGCCATAGGGGTTGAAAAAGCCGGAGAGCTGTGAAGTTTGAGAGGTTTTAGATCTCGTCTGACTTTGAGTTTCATTACTTTAGTGCTACATCTCAGTGAAGCGAGCTTCAGAGTGTTTCTGTGCTGGGTCTATTAGGTCCATCTCTGTGTGGGGCCGTGTGGTTGACTGGTCTCATACTGTGGCACCCCATAGAGCCTTGCTTCCTCCTGATTTCTCTCACTTTCAATCTCGTGACAGCTCTGTCTGCCTCCCACAACCATAGCCTGCATCTTCCCCACCACTGACCCATTCTCTCGCAATTTATTCCTTTTTCCTCTCCTCTTCCTGTCCCTATCTGGTCTTGCCCCACGGCTGGTTTGTTATTATCCATTCCCCACCCCCAGTAAAGAGGATAAGGCTTGCGATTAATGCTAGGCTGGATAAAGCTGGAACTAGCCGGGTGAGAGAGGAGGGCCTGACGGACCCAGACTCTTTTGTTATTGGCTAAGCATGACATCATCCCTTTTGTGCGGCCACTGGCAGGCCGCGGGCTGGGCACGTGCAGACTGACTGTGTGGTGTTAAAGCCGGCTCCCAGCTAACCCCTCACACACACACACACACACACACACACCATCCTCTCTACCCCCCACATGGCTCTGAGCATCGCCAGGAGCCGCCTCAGTCAGCCAAGACAGCAAAGGACACCATTGTGGCTCTTTGTTGGGGAAGTGAATGCAGGAAGCGGGAGAGCAGCACTGAGGGTATTCATGGATGGGCTGCTGCCTCCGCCTCCTCCCCGGCTGCCTCCCGCCTCACATCCCATTGAGCACTAATAGCCTGCATCCCCCAAGGCGCTGCACTCACCCTCTTTCATAGAAGCTCCCAACGCTTCAGTTAACCGAGCTGAATGAACATCCATGGTCAGTGCAGCAGTAATCAAAATGGTGTCCTCTTTCTTCTCCCCTTTACATCCCATCCCTTCATAACCTCTTTATTAATGCTCTCAGTCAATGTAGGTCAGAGAGAGTTGGATACAGTAGGTTAGGTGGTGGTGGACCTCTGCTGGGAGAGCGATGGCACAGGCTTAGTTGAGAATGGGGCTTCCTCATGCCTTTTCTGACAGGCTGGAGGGCAAGCGACTGGTTTCTTGGCTTAAGCCTGGCTAATCCCTGCTGCTGTGATTGGGACAGCCAGGCAGGCAGGCCTGACAGATGGACCAGAGGTTTTCACCACCAGCAGCCAGCTTGGGGAAGCACCCTTCTTCCTGTATGAGGGCACGGACCTGTGATGAATGGGACCCAGAGTAGTAGGAAGAATACAGCAGCCTACTCATACAGACAGATATTACTCTGACAGGCTTTCACATGCTGGATTGTGGCAGACCTGAAATATTTATAACCCCGAGCATGTTTCAAGTATTTGTTTAGTATTTTTTTTGGTGGCATTGGGACGCAACAAGAGCTGTGTGGCTGTCATTTAAGGAGTAACTAGTTTTTATGTAAACTCTTTTTTTTTTCCCTAGTAGAGATGCACAAATCAGTATCAGAGCTGACACTGACCTTATTTGTGGATCGGGTATCAGCAAATATCAGTGGACACACGCACATCCATACAATTTTGCAGGTTCTGGATAACAAAATAATACACAAAAGAACAAAAGAGTACGTGCACCCTGCTAAATTGTTCCCAAATCAGGTGAAGTGGTTAAAACATTGTCAAACATTGAAGAAGATTTTTGGGAACAATTCAGCCGGATTTGAGGGATCCACATTAAAAAAAAGTCAGTGTTTCCACTAACAGTTACATTTATGCGGTCATGGCAGGCGGAGGACTCTGTTTAGAGCGCCACAGCTATCCCTGGTCTCATGTTACCTCATAAAAAATCTGGTTACAATGAGTTTCACACAGTGTGGTATACAGATTTTAAATTGGGAAAAAAGAGAGTATGTGTATTGGATCGGTAATCAGCCCAATACCAGAATCAGTATCGGAAAAGAAGGAGTTGGATCAGTGCGTCCCTGTTTCCTCGCCTGAGATTGATCTATTTGGCCAATGAACAGGAAAAAAAAAACTTTTGAAAAGCAGAAAATCATTTAAGTATTTTCCCAAGAAAAAAAATGGCAAATGGGATGATTTGCTGCTTGTGTCTGCTTTATCAAATTGTAAATTGAATATGTTTTAGTTTTGTACTGTTGGTCGGACAAAACAAGCAATTTGAAGACAGTGACATGGGTTCAGGAAAATTGCAATGGGTATTGTTAACTGTTTTCTGTTCTGTTACTGTATAAGGTAAATGATAAATTGGAAAAATAATGAAAAGATGAATAGATAATAACATAATCATTCATTGGAGCCCTACACTAAAGCTTTGCCAGTGGTATCATGCCATTGTGACAGTTGAATAGCACTTACTCACTTAATTCTTTGTGAAGTCTTGCACTTAAGACTTGCTCTTAAGACTGTAATTGCACTTAAGTGTCTTCAAGTATTGTGATACTAACATATTAGTCATGATAATGAACAGCAGCCCAATGATTGTTGTTTGGCATAATGGCCAAGTTGCAATAAAGAGAGTCAGGCGATGGGTTTGTGATCTGGTCTGTGATCTTAATTGGTAGGATTGGCTGAGTGCCCCGCTGCCGAGCACAGGGGGAGACTGCACGTGACCTACTAATGCATTTATTCAGTGAAGAAGATCTCCATCAATTCGGCTGATGACGCACCATATGTTGTGTTTATCCTCCCTTGCAAAGCCTACTGGCTCTGATGATAGATCATTGGAAATTCATGGGTGATTCTTAAGAGTCAAGGGCGAGTATTCCTGAAATGTTGTTAAAATAAACAAAGAAGTTGTGTGTTTGCCTGTTATTTACGTGTCCGAGAAAAGGCGCAGACACCGGTCTTTGGAAACTACCATACAGTTTTTACAATAGTATTGTTCTGGAAGTTTCCCGTAACTACAGCGCAGTATTTCAAAATGAAGGACAACACGAGTGTTTCATGTGTCATCTGCCTTGACAGTAGCAGCAGAACTTAGTTGATGACTCACTTTGTGGATTGTTTCCCAGATTACCCAGAGGGCAAACTCTGGGAATTTTTTTAATGTTTTTTTTTTCTAATTTTTCCTTTTTGCCAAGTTCAAAGAAAGACGCTGTAGCTGTCGGTGGTTTCTCCGCAGAGATGTCATGTGTCATGTATGATATGTCATGTGTTTGCTTTGATGAGGTCATGGCGTGAGTCATTGTTTGTTTTAAAGATCCTACTGTTTGACATAGACACATGCTCATATACTGTATACAGTTTCCGATGTAACCTCAAAGTAGGAGTAACATTTATGTGAAAAATTATATTTTTTAATTCATGGATGTACAAGAAAGATGAAGGGAATGATTCAGAGGTAATTTGTGGATATGAAATGTGGCTTTCATTATATACAAAGTGAGGAAGATGACATGGTGGAACCGGATCTACAGCATGCGCTCTTCGTAGACAACACTTAAGTCTCTGTGTGTGACAGAGCCAGATAGAGATAGGTAGAGAAATTGTATACTTATACTGTATGTGTACAGACGTTACTTGCGTCTGAATGTGGGCCTGGTGTGTGTGTGGGCGTCTGTGTAGAAAAGGTCCCCTGACATTCAGTGGTGTGAGGGTGTGACCAGATCAGGTGACTACATCTCTGAAATGATCAGTGATGACCTCACACTGCACATGCACAGAGGCATCAGGGACTTTCACCACCCTGCCACATCTTCACATCCTTGTCTGAAACACACACACACACACACACACACATACACGCCTGTAATACTGTACTTTTAAGGACTTTCCACATACTTACTCACCAACCCATACAAGTCTAAATCCTCAACACAATCATAATAACCCTGAACCCAGGTTTAACCGTGAACTACTTTTGTATTCCTGTTCTTTCTGTTCATGAGGATAGAAGTACAGGCACACTGCGACACACACACATCACACCTACACAAGCATACATGGAAGTGCCAGCTGCCTGTGCCAATCAATGACATCATCTGGCCCCGGGGCGGTATCTTTACAGCGGAGTCTTAAACTGAAAGATCAACTGCCAGAAGAGATCACTGCCTGTTGCAGCAGGTCCTCTGTCAGCACTGTAGGTAGTATTAGGTGTTGTATGTTTTGGGATTGCCCAATCGTAAAGCCAGTTTGTTGTCAAATTGACATAATAAGCATGATAAAATGTGCCTACAAATCAAGCTAAATAATAAGTGCATGATATAGACTATATGTACAGTATTTTGTGTATTGTTGTTGATGAGGTCTGACTCTTGCACACAGTGCCATCTTGTGCCCTTGAAAAGAAGATTTTACATCAATACGCATTTTATTTTCCACTCTCAGGCTCCACGCAGCTCTGCACTCTGAGCTTTAAAAAAACACAAGTTGAAGAGAGTTCTTACTGTTTTCTGTGAGACATCCCAGAGCGGACACGCTGAGAGGGACCCGGACCTCGCTTCAGGAATGCGGGTCCATTTTTAGACTGTTTGTGCTGATGTTGTGTCACAGGCCACTTCACACACAAACACACATACTGTCCCGCTCAGCACTGACCTTGTCACTGGTCAGTAGCATTGCTGAGGTCAGGGGAAACCATGTTTCACTTTCTTACACAAGCACTTACGGTAGGCCGGGGGCTGTGTTTCCACAAGTCCACAAATATGTTGCCAAGCTACCCGCCATCGACTGTATGTTTCATGGTGTGTCTGTGTGTGTGTGTGTTTGTGTGTGTGTGTGTGTGCAGACTGTCCCTACACAGGAGCACTGACAGTCAGGCTAAGCCTTGACTGGCAGCCTTGTTTTTCTCCCACTCCTTTCATATTTTATAACACGGGGTCAGTTTGAAACATGCAGAGACTTCAGACTTTCTCTTTCCCAACACCATTATTCTTTCTCTTTCAGTCACATTTTCTCTGTTTTTTTTTTATGCACACAATTAACAAAAAAGTACACACTGTCCTACCAGCTTTCTTCCTCTCTGTCTTTTGCTTTTCTTGCTATCTTGTTCTTGCTGTATTGCTCTGCAAGTGACAGGAGAAAACAAACCTCTTCCTCTGTGACCACTCCTTGTTTATGTCCTGCAGTGATGCCAGCCTTCAGATCCTTCAAAGAAAGCTTGGGTGCAGCACGACTGTAGCATTTGGTCTGCCAGTGCCACCTTCTGTCCCTCTCTGCAGCCTCCTCATCCCTCTTATCCCTCTCTCTACATCGTTTCCTACTCCTGCCTCAACTTTCTCCCTTATCCCCTTCATTTCCTTTCTTCCTTTCCCCATTCCCTCCCTCTTTTCGCCAGTTCTTCATCTCTGTCTCCGTGGCCCCTCCTTTTTTTCCCCCTCTTTCTGCCAGGGGCATCCCTTGTTTACCTGCAGTGTGCATGCGTCAGAGAGCCTGGGCCAGTACAGTAGTAGTAGTGGTGCTGTAGCACTGCAGAGAGATGAAGGATCTGTACTACTGCTGCAGTCTGACAGCCAGCCTCACGCTCCCCAGGGTCGTTGACCTCTAGCACTGCAGCAAACTCTATGCATATCACACACTGAGCAGAAGATGTAGCTTTATCACATAATTCAAGCATAGCTCCTATCATACTATCTGTACCATTCATACACTAATTAAATATAGAGGCTGTTTTATTTCTCTCACATGGAACACTTGTAATTTCATCCTCTTAGCTGCAACATTGAATGAATCTTCCATGTTTACTATGGATTTTCTGTAAAATACAGATGAAAACAATATTTTAACTGCTAACTTTTTTCTTTTCAATTTGAATGTTCATCTGTTTTTTTGTAACACATATATCACCGCATTACAAACCCCAAGAACCTCAAGAAAATGCTAGTTAGTAAGTCCAAGGAGCAGCACACACAGAAGACACGGTATATCATACAGGATGTAAGTTAAGCAGCGCTAAGTAACTTTTGTGTTTTGTTTTGCAAAACCTGAACGTGTCACCCACTGCTTGTCCAACAGAGAGATACAGATTGACTATTAATTCTATTTTTACTGCAGCGCTCATTTCATGTTTTCACCCTGGTAGTGAAACTTTTTTTTTTTTTTTTACTGCGCAGCTGACTGACAGCACTGAAGTGTGTGCTGCAAAGTGTGTGTGTGTGTATTTGTGCTGTGCATGTATGTACAGTTAAAGGCTTGTAATCCTCAGGAGCTGAGATCAGGTTCCCAAATTAGATCTGATCCCATTAGGAGCATCAGCCAAAATTATCCAGGGTTATTAAAGATGGAGGGAGTATAGGGGATTTAAAACAAAGAAAGAGAGGCATAAAGATGAAAATGTAAGTAGAAACTGTATGGACAGGTACAGACTAAAGTAAGAAAACAGGGTATAAGGTAGTATTTTTAATTCTCACTGTCTAGCTCACACACACAGAGGTACTGCATTGCTGCCTTTTAAAAATGGATGTAAACAGCTATCAGGCTCTCTCTACTAACCAGTGCTTTTTCAATGGATTGTATCACTTGATACTTTGATATACGATATATATGTAAGTGTATACTGGGCCAGATGGTATCACATCATTGGTGTTTCTGTCAAGCAATGATCTAGTGAACAATTAAAACACCATCAATATATCTGGAAGATGAGAAAAGTTTGTTGAAGTCACAATAGATGCTACACATCAGGGTTTTTGCCTCCGCTTTTCATGTTTTAATCCCAGCAGGCGGAGCTAAGCTTGGCTTTATTAAACCAGAGTTTCTTCTATCCAGGCTTCAGAGACTGACCTTGTCCTGTCTAAATCACCTGCATGGCTGTCTGCCAAGGCACTCTGCTACAGCTGCTATGTAAGCAGAAACATAATCAGGCACACTTTATGCACACTGTGTCCCCCCCCCCTCTCTGACAAATAGACACATGCACACACATTGTAAAAGGTACAGTGTAGCTGAGTATACCATGGGCTATTATCACCAGTGTGCCTGTCAGTGTACATAGTGATGAAGGGGTTGGAGAAAGTGCAATTTTGCCTGGAAGCTAACGACTATTCAAAGGCACATTTCAGATGAGGATGGTGTACTGTATGCTGAGGTAAACAACAAAATTAAAATCCCCCCCCCCCTCCATCTTCTGTTTCTCCACCACCACGTCCCGCCTCAGTTTTTTCTTCCTTCTTTTCTTTTTCATTTTCCTCTTGCATCCTTCTCCATCACCATCTTTTCCTGCCCCACTACTCCGCTACCCCCACCCTGTCCCTCCATCACTCCCGCCCGCTCGCACTCCTTCCTCCTCCCTCTCCTCTCTTCTGTCCAGTGGCGGTTCAATGATGCAGTGATTCATAGCTGCAGCAGGCGCTGCCTGATGGTCATGTGACCAAAGCCTGCCTGACAACATGGGGAACAACACAGCCTGGCTGGTGTGTACAGGCACATGCTCAAACTCTCTCATGCAAACACACACACACAGTCATAAGAGCGCATGCTCATATCCTCTCATTTTTCTCCCATTCTGACATAAACAGCATCACGCTGATACATTGATGAATGCCCACACCCTTCGCAATTTACCCAGCTTTTACTGACATTACTTCCATTACAAAAGACGATCGTCTCAGCAGTATGTGCACTGTAAATATTACAGTCACAGTTGCACAGTGCAAAGCTCAGCCCTCATGTATTATTCATAATGCTGTACTTTATCTTTATAACTTACTCTAAAATCACCTGTAGTTCCTCCTGCTTGCTCGATAAAGCCAGTGTTTATTGTCATAGCTCCTGCTGCTGTGTTTGTGAGTTCATTTTCTTTTCCTGGTTGCGGCTTCCTGGTGTATATTAGAACAGCCACAGCCGCCTTTCTAAAGAAATATATATGTTACATGTACTGTATGTGTGTGTGTGCCCCAAATGTGTGTTCAGAAATGCAAACAATTGTCAATTACACTGCGCAACATGCCAAATTGGATGTTTGTAATTCCAGTCATATTAACTAACTCCTTCTTCATTGTCAGTGGTGAATGCTTTAAATTCTTTCCACGCTAGTACTGAATAATCGACTCGCCTCTCTTCCTTGTATGTCCTCTGTGCAGGTAGAGCTGGGCAGGAAGCAGGAAGTGGTGGTTTATGACCAGAGTTCCAAAGAGGCGGGTCATCTGTCCAAAGATGGCTTCGTGCACATTCTCATGGGAAAGCTGGAGGGCACCTTTCACAAAGTCTCCCTGCTCACTGGTATGCAACAGTGTGTGTGTGTGTGTGTGTGTGTGTGTGTGTGTGTGTGTGTGTGTGTGTGTGTGTGTGTGTGTGTGTGTGTGTGTGTGTGTGTGTGTGTGTGTGTGTGTTTGTGTGTGTTATTTATTACCCACCATCTATTGTACAGAGAGCAGGTGTACCTGACCTCATCCCTCTGCTGTTGATCTGAGTTTAGTTGTTTGTCATGGCACAGTTCGGTCAGCAGGTGTCACTGATGAACACAACAAGTGCTTATCTCCTCTGTCACATTATACTAGTTCCTCATTTTTAACTGCCAGTAAACAGACCGTCTGACTTTGTGGTGTCAGGTTCACAGGTATAGATAGGAATGAGAAAAGAAGTATAAAAGCACGCCTCTGTGATGATTCTTTGATGTTTAAGTTTTCCTGGAGTCTCTCTCTTACTCCACATCACTGAAATAAAGCTGAAGCTTAACTTACAATCCTCTGGCCTTATTTACCACAGTTATTATCCTGTCATAGTGTCCACTAAGCACACTAAGACTTATAATTGAGCCCCGGCAAGACTGTTAATAGCCTCATTGAGTTAATAACATCTCGATTGCGGTGGCTGAAGCTTTTGAAGGAACGACATTACACACACATACAGCAGCAGAGGCTTATGAATCTGTCCCAAATGTGTCAGCGCAGAAAGGAAAATGTAATCTGCCTCAGTCAGGATTGGAAATGAGACGGCAGAGGCATGCTACTCGGGCAAATCTCTGCTCCGCTCTCCTCCCTGCATCCACGCATCCCATTCTTCTCCTCCTCTCGGTTCTCTCCCTCCGCTGGGAGATTAGCGCTTTTTCATGAGTCATTCATTGATGCCGAGGATTGCCTCAAAGCACCCGGGCTCCACAATTAGTCACAGTCACAGAAATGTACTGAGCACATGCTTAGGCAGGGCACACCCGCACATACTGTGCGCGCACACACACACAGCCATGTTCGATACGGCACACGCACATATACTCTGACTGCCTCTGAAATCCAGGATTTTCTTTTTCAGCTTTTTTTTTTTATCTTAACGAAGGAGACCTTGTCAGCGATTCCCTCCTCTTCCTCTTTATCTGTCTCCTCAGCTCACTCTCGCTACGTTTCTTCAGGGAAAAAAAAAGAGGAATCACACTTCTTCCGTTTCTGTCCCCTCTTTTCTGCTGTTTCCACGACAACAGTGGCAGAGAATATTCCCCAGAAGGACTCAGCCAATGGCATTGGCTGTTGTTTGGGTGGTTGTATTATTGGGGTCAGTGATGCTAGCAGCCAGTGTCTGTGCATACTTGATGTATGCGTGTATGTGGGTGGGCAGATGGAGGGTGCTGCGTGTACACGTCTGCATGCATGCATTCATGCCCGCATGCATTCGCACGTGATGACATCATGTGGATGAGTGCAGCACTATCTGTTAAGAAGACACGCTAATGAGAAAATGTATGAGGACGACTATTTAAATCATGGATTTTAGTTCACGCACAGTCGTTTTACAATCAACAACAGCAAAGAGTGTGTGGTCTAAAAGAGATATTTCTTTCTATTTGAGGTCCATAAAATTTGCTGTGTGTGTGTGTGTGTGTGTGTGTGTGTGTATTTTTTAAATATGTCAGTTTCACAGCAGAAACTATTCACGTGAATAAGTCAAATATAACTTCTCAAATGTAAGGATTTGCTGCTTTTCTCCCTTTTTTTTAAATCTCTGGATACATTATTAGACTCCTATAGCACTCCTTGGATACTGTGACAGTCATGTTTCATTGTTCTCTAAAGTTTTATAAGCTAAAACATAATCAACAATTAGTAGTAACATCTATAGTCTTCCTTCCTTCTTTGTTCTTCCTCTCGTTCCTGACTTTGTTTGGCTTTCCTCCCTTCTCTCACATTCTCAAAGATTCAAAGTACTTTAAAACAAAAACAAAGTAATCCTCCACTCTCCTCTCCTCCCTTCATCCTCTGCCTTCTTTTCCCCCCCCGCCTCCTTCTCTTTCACGTCTCCCCCCCTGTCCCTCCACTGAACCTCTGATTTATGATACTAATAATTCCCACAATGACTTCATACCTGACTGACGTCTTATTTTTCAACCTCACGTATGCAGGCCACACAGGCATACACATACAGCGCTCACCGTAACACTGCTGCAAATCAAAGGACGGGTAATGTGGATGGGAGGGGAAAGGGAGGAGGGTCAGATAGAGAGATGAAAAGAAGAGAATCCTTAAATGGGATGGACAGGGTCGAATAAAAGAATAATTACTAAGCTTGCTGTCTGGGAGGAAGAGGATTTTCTTCCAGAGGCTTGCCAAAGGGCCATTAGGGCAGGCAAAATCTTGCAGAGACACATGTATGTGTATATTTTTCATATTTGAATGCTAATTTTTGATGACTTAAACGTTACATAACTAGAGGAATTAATTGAAGGTAAAAAGGGATATTGGCAAATAATCTGCTTGAATGACATGTTACACAACCTAAGTGCGTGTACTGGGAACGTATTGATCTAAAAACAATCGGTGACCCATCTTTGGTTTCTCTCCATTCACCAAAAAATCAATAACTCTGGCCCAGAGAGCACACCACTTCCTACATGTGGATGATGTTATGGAAGCAGGCCATGTTCCGGTAGGGCTATTGTTTTTGTGAATGAGACAAGTAATCCAGGTAGTTAATGACTCTAATCCTTTGTTTAGTTAGAAATATATATTCACACAGGATGTGGCGGTAGTAGCAGTTGGAAAATGTTAATGTGTGCGCATGGGTTTCCCGTACGCTTGTGTATATGCGTATGTGTGCGTTATTACTTCATCGACTGTGTGAAAGTGTTTGTGAGAAACATGTCTCTCTGAGGACAGCCATATTTTTACCACAACGATGATCTCACCGAGATGGAGCTCAGGCTGATGTGTTTTGCCTTTTTGAGAGTTGTGACTGTGTGTGTGTGTGCGTGTGTGCGTGTGTGTGCGTGTGTGTTGTAGAGGAGGAGAACATGACTTGGTTGGAGCCAGCTGCCTCCCCAGTGGGTCTAAAGTTTGCGTGTTTCCCACCAATCTGCAGCACACAGCCAAACCAAAGGCAAGACTGCCTGCCAGTGTGTAGCTAGGTGGTAAGTTAGCTGATGCCAAATGCGTAGCTGCATCATGCGTCACATCGGTGCTGATGTAGGCCTGCCAGGTTGAACCGTTTTGATGCTGGCATCTGAAGTTCATGGTCTAGTTTTAGCAGAAGCTGCGGTGACAGAATAGAGAAGAGAAGAAGAGAAGAATTTAAAAGGGAAAAGAAAGACAGCAACGAAAGTGAGAAGATGAAACAAGGTTGATAATGGTTTCAAGAGGATGGTGTTAAAAATATCAGTTTCCTATTCATAGCACACAAGTTTTGTTAAAGCTTTGTGAAAACTGACAACTAGAAATTCGAATAACAAAAATAGAACAAATGCACACAAAAAAAAAAAAAAACAGTTTAAAAGGTCTGGCAGGAAACATAGAGTTAGGTCACGAAAGAGGAAATGAGGGTGGAGAAACTTGGATGCAGGTTTGCAGGTGTGTATTTCATCCATCTCATGTGCGTGTGTGGAGTTTGCAGATGTGCAAGACTGCACCTAATCTTTCCCAGCACCATCTGCCAGTGTTTTTCGCAGGATTACTAAAGCGTCACACCACTGGGTCAAAGAGATAGAGCGAAAGGAGAGAAAAGGGCCACGCAAGGAAATGAGACAGAGATGAGCGATGAAGGCACATGCCGGATGAGTCTAGATTCTCTACACTGGGTCAACTGACAGCAACGTAATCAACTAGTCATCCACCAGTCAAGGTGATATGTCCACATCAGATAGTTAGGTAGGAATGTAGTTTTGACCTCTGACCTCCGACTGTAGCGAAGCAGCTAAACAGGCTCAGTGAGACTTGAGCTGTCACATTCTTTACTATATACTTAGTCTAACCAAGTTTTGAATATGTTGTGCATTCACACTGTAAAAGTGACTAATTAAGTCTACTCCATTATGCTTAAATTCTCTTGATTTTTTGAGCGTCACAGTTGAAAAGAATTATAGCATTTTATAGACAGAAAAGATTGATATGTAGTACAGACTGTAGTATTAGTATGTAGTATGGAATTGGGACACAGTTTTTCTATAGTTAGCATGCTGACTCCCACGCTGTCAACCAGCCAACTCAGTGCAAAAGCGTACATGACGAGACAGGGCGATGACAGACTGATGAGAGGTATTAGGAGATGAAAGGTGCCTCTTTCTCATTTTCTTTCGCTTGCTCTCTCTTTCTCTCACACACACTAAAAAACACACACACACAGGAGCTGCTGTGTACCCTAGGGCTTTGATGAGATCAGGTTAGGGTGTGACAGCACATACAGAGGTACAAAGGTCAATTCAGTTTTGTGTCATTCTTCTGTGCTGTTATACAACAGGGCGGCAGCCTCTGTGCGCGTGTGTGTGTGTGTGCGCGCGCGTGTGAGCATCAGAGTGAAGCTGAAGAGGTGAGGTAATCATGGGAGGCCGAATCTCACAATGCAGCCGTTCACAGAGACATTCCAATGAGCTACATAAGGAGGTCTGTTTGTGTCCATGTGTGTTTACGTGTGTGTCTGCATGAATATGTGAGGTAGTGTGTGTGCGTATGAGGCAGTGTTCGAGAATGCATGTGTGAGAAAGAAAAAGGAAAAAGACAAAACAGGAGGAGAGCTATTGAGGAGATGAGGTAATACTCCTCATCGCATCCTGAATGTGTGTGTGCGAGTGTTCGCTTTGGCTGCATTTACGTGCGTGCGTGTGTGGTCGGAGAACTCATTAAGCGGAGACAGGCCGTCATGCTGACCTGTGCTGTGTTCTTCAGCCTGCTCAGTGCTGGAAGTCTTTTCTTTATGGTTTCTTCTCCTTCTGGATCCCAGCAGGAAGTCTCCACTTCCTCTAAACCAGCCTGAGGGGAGAAACCCCACTAAAATCTCAGCCATAACAAACACAAACACACATGCGTGCACACCTGCGGAGTGGTGAAGTCTGTTTGGGATGCTCCGACACATGCATCACTGATTAACGTGATTAGAAATGGCTGATTGCGTAACAGTCACTGTGTTGTTGCTATTATTAAAAATTTTCACGGAAAGCTTTTACATGTGCTTGGTGGCCCAAAGGTGCTGCCTGCATTTTGGCATCTTGTGACGCTGCCAACAGCGCCATCTCAAGTCCTTTTAGGGCTGGACAGGAACACAAATTGACGTAGATACCTACGCTCAGACGGACCGAATCGATTAGAGACATTTATTTACCACTGTGTGCCTCCAGGTGTGTTTTGATTGGCCACGGTTCGGGTCAGAAAGGTTGTACATTTATTTTGTTGTGTGTCCCTTTCGCCAGCCTTCATCTTTCCTCTTCCCTCCCACTTCTGCTCACCTCTCTCTGTTAACCTCCTAACCTGCCCTTTCTGCACCTCCTTGCCCCCCCCCCCCCCCCCCCCCCTTGCTGCCTCCCCCTCCATCTGACCCCTCTCCATTACGCCGTAGGGAGCTCCAGCAGATCAATGATTTCATTGAGAAGGAGCCAGTGGTGCCATTAGGAGGTGAGCTCACCTTCCCCGGGGAGATCTAACACATTATTCTCAATGACCTCGCCTTCCTCTTCATCCCTCCTTCCATCACTCCTTCAGCCCCTTTACCTTCCCCCTATTTCTTCCTCTCTTTCCCCTCCTCCTCCTCCCTCCTCTCTTCTGTTTCACGGTGCTGAGAACAGAGCTCTATTTTTAGGCCCAGACTCCTGCGGTTGTCACATCTGGCGCCAGTGGCCTCAGTGCTCTCACCCTGACCCGTAGATACACAAAAAACACACAAGGACTCACACACACACACACACCGGCCCCACCCCAGCCAGCACCAAGGGAGCACAAAGGTCAAAGAAAATGGCCTACAAAAATATCTATGACATCACCTACCCTACTCTGAAGTGTTACAGACTCTGAGAAGCCTCGGAGCTGCACATTGACATAATGCTCTGTTTTCTGCAAGCAGTCACCCTGCAGGTATGTAATGAGCTCCTTTTTTAGGCTCACACCTTGATGAGGTATGGTGATCAAATGCTTACCTTGCACACGCGCTCAAAGCGAGCAAGCGAGAAAATGCATGCACATATGGACAGATTCACACACACACACACACAGTATGGTAACAGAGCCCAGAGGAGGCCTGTACTGAGTTGAGTTTTATGTAACAATGTTCTGTTTCTGCCAGCGTTCTCACCCCCTCCCTCATCTGTCTCATTGGCCTCACATGATGAGCTTGATGTCATTTTCCCCTTCTTTCCCTCAAAACCGGAGAACAAAAACAGGCCAGCATGTGTGTGTGTCTGCGCGCACGGTGTGCTGTGTGTGTGTGTGTGTGTGTGTGTGTTTATGCGTCTGTGTGTGTGTGTGTTTATGTGAGCCTTTGCCAAATGTTTCCACCATGACGTGATCTCACTGCTCTGCTTGCCTCCTGCTCCTCTTCCCCTTCTCCTCCATCACTCACAGTCCCTCGCTGGCTTGAAGGGGCCACACACGCACGCACGCACACACACACGCACACAGGGACAAAGTGAAACACAGCGATACGTATATACTCTAGCATGCAAAGGAAGAGAATGACATTTCCTCCCAGATGCACACATAGGAGATATGCATAAATTCCAAGTAGTGCGGATAAAGATAAAGAGAGCTGAGAGACACAGATGTGACACTTAGATGTGCTTTAAGGCATTAATGACTACCATTTCTGCTCATGTCTTACTGTATACATGCACGTTTCTTTAGTACTTTTTACGCTTTGAATGTTTCACATAGTGTTTAGACATAATGTTTCTATTTTTTATATTGTCATAATTAGGCAAATAAACCAACTTACTATGAAAAAGCTGCGATTGAGAAAAGGCAGATTCTGTGCGGCAAAGTTCATAATTTAAGAGACGTGTTAGATACTTTGTTTCAGAACACAAGCTGAAACCAACGTGTCTGTTTGTATGGAATGAGCATCTGTAAAGCATGCCTATGAAATATCAAAAAGAACCATTAAATTAAATTAGACATAGAGACATGCACAATAACCTTTGCTCTCTTTTCTTCTGAGACACATGTTTTATAATAAGTAAAACTTGTGGAGAAATCCTGTGGGGCAGTGCTTGTACCACAGTGCCCTAAATACTTCAACCATAGTTGTTTAAGCTGCTTTGTGTATACAGTCCATTCATAGTGCATACCTTCTGGCTCCTGCTGCATTTGAAATCTATCTGGAGGCCTTTTGAACATCCCAACCCACCCCAGCATGGAATAAAAATAGTTTGTTTAAACTGTTACCTAGGCAGTGTCAACACATCAGGTCAACAGGAGCTGAAGTTGAACAGCATGCTAACCCGGGCCGGTTTCTCCACACTACGCCCCCGTCAGCACCTCATAACTCGAACCTCACCGTGAATTTGGGCCAAGTGCTCGGTAGTTTAGTAGCTGCGCCATCAGTTTACCGCTGCAGCGTTCAGCCTGATGACTCTGACACACATGTGGAGTGGAAATTTCCAAAGGCACAAGAAAAGGGAAAGGAGTAGCTAACAATTAGGCTAATTTATCCTACCCAGAGCTGGCCTGCATCCACCAGATTCCATTCATGCTCGGACTGCCCACTGCCGCTCCTGTCATGCCGTCATTCCTTGGAACAATGGTGGATTCCTGTTTATCACCGTGCCGTCTTTGATGCACTTTATCTCTGGCATGCCACAGCGCTGCTTCCTCATTTACCTATTTTGGTTACCTGTTTTTTTTCTTTTTTTTTTTTTTCAGCTTTTTTAATCAGACTGCACCATCCGCCATGAAGACAAGGTTGTATTTCTTGGCAGCATTTTGCAGTGTGTTACTGTGTGAGAAAATCTATTTTAATATCCAGTTTGCTAATTATTTTCCAAAAAAAGACGGGATTTTCTTTTCCAGGCTCATTGGCAGAGGAGTAGACTGGTTGCCTGTAGCAGAGCAGAGAGTTTGAATCCTCAGTGGTTTAACACTTTTCCTGGTATGTACACAGACTTGTAACAGAGCTCTTATTACCGTAAATACATGCTGACCACACACAAACTTTTGGGCTGAACCTCTGGGGCCGCCGCTGTTTCCTGATAAAAGCGGGAGATTTTCCATCACCACGGCAACAGGCTAATTTTGGAGTTCCAGGCAGGCCCGAGGTTCCAGATTGAGGAATGCGGCAGTTTGTGATCATTCCCTGTCCTCCTGATATCTCCCCCTCTGCAACACACATAAACACACTCGCAGTCGCTCATACACAAACACACACATACACACACATGCTTAGATGAAGGCAGCCCACAGAGAGGCCACTTCCCCTTCTGTTGTGTAACTATTTCCTGTTTCTGATAAAGTGACATCAGGGCTCCTCAGGGTGAAAGAGGGAGACGCCTAGAGAACTCAGCATGTATGTGTACATATGCATGTCATGAACGTGTGTTTGTGAGTTTATCATTTTAACAGCTTTATTTCATTTACAAAACAAAAAAAAAAAGCTCAGGAGTGGTACCCTCAGCACTGAAAGTCATTTAAAAAGCATCATGAAGGCGTTGGCAGGGCTCACACAGAAACAGCTTGCCCAGTTCCCCTCACGGCATCGCGTCATTCCTTCTCTATTGTTCTTCTGTAGCTGGCGGAATGATGTCACTGCCGAGTTGTGGATGTGACACATTCAGACACACGCACATACACACATACAGTCTCCAGGGCACGTAATGGCAGGAAAGCCAACCCTGACCGCGGTTGTCGAGATAGCCGCTGTCACCATGTCCTGTACACCCAGATAGTCTCCAGGGTCTAACGCCTTACTTCTGCTGCACAGCGACGTGTATGTGTGTGTATCTTGTTTTGTTTTTTTAATACATACATAAGATTTCTCTCCAAAATGTGTTCCATAAACTTTGATTTTAGTTTTCTTTAGTTTATATAAATAACAGTTTTCCCTAACTACACCAGGAAAATGTTATCTCACTGGAACACAAGTAGAAATAGTACATTTCCATTTCATTTCCATCCAAAAAAAAATTATTTCTTTCCTCAAGCACTGATATGCATTTGAGGTCACACTGGTACAGTCTGAGACTGTCTGAGCTAATTGTGAGACAGGTAGACAAGATACTGGTAGACACTAAGGAGTGTGTGTGTGTGTGTGTGTAACCAGCAGAGGACCAGATGGTGTGGCTTCCAGCACTGTTGTGAGGACAGTGTGTCTGTCAGCCTGCCTGCTGCGCTGATAGGAGCTAATTAACACTGAACTGATCTGAGACCTGCCTGTCAGTCTGCATGTTGCAGCAGCGCGAGCTCATTAAAACCGAACTGATCGGCTGTCAGCTCCTCTCTGTCGAAGCGACGCAGTTATTACACTGCCACCACGTGTGTGCCAGACTGTTCTACATGCGAGTTGTACAGTGAGAGTGGTGAGGTGTATTTCCAGTGTGTTATTGCCTTTGAGTGCTGCAAGGAAACCCTGTGCATCCCAGCTCAGGCCATTAGCATTTAGAATGAAATAACCATCCGTTATGCTCAAGTGAACCTACGTAGACAAACTCACCACTGGGGAAATCAAGCCAGGGTGGAATGTGCACTCTATTTGTTATACACACAGACACACACACACACACACACACACACACACACACACACACACACACACATATCTTTTCATTCCTGCAGACTGATATATATGGATCCTGCACATACAGTGTTTAGCCTTTCTTCTCACTCTCATGCACACACACACATGCATTAGTCATCTATACACAACCTCAGAAAACAGCTGTGAGCCTTCTTACTCTTGGCTAAAATTAACACTTCACTTTATACACTCACACTTTTACACAAAATGAATGTACAGGCTTTGTATGCATGCAAACATAGTGTAAGCACATGCCTGCAGTGGCATTTCATGTTGAGGCTTAACAGCCCCCCCCTTTTTTTCCACACAAGCGCTTGCACACACACACATACACACACACACACACACACACCGCTGAACATCTCCAACTGGGATTTTTAAGTAGTTCATCTGGTTTATGAGGGCCCGTCTGGTCCTGAAAGCCCCCCTTGGTGTGTTTGATAGCTTACCCTCCTCTGTCCTTTGTGTATGTGTGTGTGTGTGTCTTTGTATATGTGCTCGCACGAGTGAATATATATCTGTGTGTGTGTGTAAACTCATTTCTTGCCAGTGAGACTGATTTACTGGTGCAGTAGCCCCGGGTGTTGAGCTCCTCCAGGGGGTTAAGTTGTTTGGAGGGCAGGGGGTCTGCTGCATGACTGATGCGAGAAGGCCTCCCTCCGGGCTGCACAGATAGAGATGAAACTACCTCATGCGTGAGCACGCACACACGACCAAGTAGTTCATCACGGCCTCTTCTGGTAATCTCATACACCCTACGACTGCCTGCTCTCCACGTCTAAAGAAGCACTTCCCTCCATCTTCCTCTGGTTTTCTCTTTAGCTCCTCGACCTTTTTTTGATGTTATCGTTCCCTCTCAAAGCTCCCATTATCTGTCTGTAAACAAGTGCTCAGGGGAGGAAGGGAGTTCTGTTAGAGGTACATAGATTAAGAGAAGATATTGACAGACACACACACACAAGGGATGAGAATAGTAATTTTTAATATCAATATACCAATAAGATAACTGAAACTTGGTGCTGAAAGAAAAAATACTGCTTTTTCCAATTCTTAGTTCAAAGAAATAAAAATGTTTAAACCATTTTTTTTGTTGCTTTAACAAAATATGCTCAATTCTGCTCAATGCATCAGTGTTAGATGAAGACGTTTGCTTAAAGGCAGGATTCAGGATTTGTGGGTTGTAAACTCACAGCATTCAAAGTTGGCCCCTCCTTCCCGGTTCAACGAGCAAGACAGAGAGAGAGAGAGAGAGAGCAACGTTGGGTTAGGCGAGCTAGAGAGTCAATGAAGAGAGCGAGCGGCACAGGCAAAAACAAAGCTGTGAATCAGAGAAATAAACGTTATTTTCTGATTGTTTTACGCCAGTTACTTCGCACAACACTGCGGGAAGGTGCCGCATTGCTGGATTTTGTGTGAATGCAGAGCTTCATCCTGTCCACTGTGGCCTCTCTGCTCTGTGTGTGTGTAGCTCAGCCCCGCCCTCGGTTAAACAGACACACAGACCCGCAGCTCTTTATACATCCATGACACAAAGACACAGAGATGCAGAGCAGAGCGGAGCTGGGGAGAGAGATGGAGACAGCAATGTAACCTGGTCGCTAAGCTTCAAGTCCTGACCTCACACCTGTGCGCTGTTATTGGCTGGGGGCTACACACCCACTGCCCAAAGGTTGACACCCAGAAACGTCCCGAACACAGCAAAATAAGATAATACAGGCAGAGGACAGAGTCTCTGTAGATAAATACACCACTGCACACTTCTAGTGGGTCATAAGCAATGAGTAAGAGGGATTATTTTTTTATGAGTCTATATTATATTATATTTATATATATTCTTTTTTTTTTCCTGCATAGTAGACCTTTAAATAAGATATAATTTAAAGTTTAAAAAGTTTCCTGATTTACATCAGGAAATAAATTATAAAAGAATAAATTAACAAGAATCTGACCATACATTTAATGCAAACTGTCAAAACTGTTCAATACTTTTGAGGTTTGATACCCAGCCCTAACACACGCACACGTGCGCGCGCGCACACACACACACACGCACAGGCATACACAATTACTTACTGCACCACTACCCCCTGTGAGACGACCAGCTCATCTCAGCTACCATCTCCTTACAGATTCAAACACCCCCTCCATCCCTTCCAGTACCCCCACCCACCTAATCTAGCACCTCCCCCACCCTCAATTGCTCCATCCATCCTCCCCTCTCTCTTCCCTGGTGACTACCTCACCCCCCAGGCATGGCAGCTGTGTTCTCCTGTAGGCATTACATCACTGCAAGAGCAGCCTTGTTACTGATCCCCTGACAACCGGCACTATCAACACACACGCACGCACGCACACACACACACACAGACACAAACAAACACACACCAATATACATGCACATATGGAGATAAATACACACACATATGCATGCACATACAGAGACACACACTTGTGCATAGGCCCATATGTACAAGTGTGCATATGGGCCTAACACCTTGCTTCGTTCATCCTATTCACACATGGTTGCAACACACACTCGCTCAGGCACGTGGCTGCGCACACACATACACACACACACACACACACACACACTTGGAGATGAACTCACAAACACATTAACTCACAGTCTTTATCACCCTAACCTACCCTATCCGGAGAATGACGTTTCTCCTTCCCATGATATCCTGACAGATGATCTGCGGTGTAGGATGACACTCCTGTCGCTGCCTGTCTCACCGGGGAGGGAAGGGGGGGACAGACACTGAAGAAAAACATTTTTTATTACATTATGATGTTAGTACACACGTGCATGGAAGATTTTGACACACAAGATGGAACCAAATAGGTTTTTGGAGTTATGGTTTGCATTGGTCGTTTTAGACTGAGATGAACCACAAGTCTGTCACCTCTGCTGCTGCCCCAAATGAGTAGTTTAGATATATATATATGTATATATTTATATACATAGCAGTTTACTCAAAGTATTTTTCAAATCATGCCTACATTGTGGCCATTAAAGCTTAAATATATAGTGTTTTATAACACAAGTTACTCAGAAAGTGTTTGATCAGGTTTGTCAGGCCACACCTGTCAAGTCATGTCACTTTTGTTTACAAAGTCCAAACTCACAAAAGGTTTTGGTCCAGAGGGCTTTACGATCTAAACAACACACAACAACTTCTATCCATAGAAACTAAATTTGTATCAAACCTTCAACCTTGTAATCACTTTATTAACAAAGTAACAACAAACATATAACAAAGTACAAAAGTTAAAATGATGTAAGAAGAAATATAAATTAGATTATATTCAACAGAAAATAAAGGAGGGAAACCATCAGGAGGGGACTGAGATTCCTCTTAAAGGACGGATAAGCCTGTAATAGGGAGAAACACAATTAGAATATTAATTATATATATACAACATATATTAAGTGTAAGAATCTAAAGAGAGTGAAGAGTGTGGATCAGTGAGAAGATAGCAAGCAACTTCCAGGTCACACCTGTCAGCTGACAGTGCCATTACTTCAGTCTAGAATATATTTGGATTCACAATTCAACAACTTCACAAACATGAAACTAGACGTCCCATTTGTTGGCTGTAAGGTGAACGCTCAAACACGTGAATCCTAACTTATCCTTTTCTTCTTCTCTCTACAGTCTTTCTTACATTACTGTACCAACATCTAACAGCCTTAACTCTCATTGTTTATTCAGTTGTCTGTTTACACCATTCACAACACCCCTTGTGGTTTCCAGTCCGGAAAGGCTGTGCCATGTTATTCTGCTCTCCAAGGCCTCCTTGGCCTTTACACACCTTCTCTCTTTCTGTCTTACACCACTATCTCATACTCATCTCCACATCTCTCCTTGTCTGTTTAGGCTGGTCTCTATGTGTGTGTGTTCGTATGTGTGTGTGTAAACTGTGCGTTGTCCCAGTAACAAGCCCTCTACCATAAAAGCACGCTCTAAATCTAAGAGATGTCAGAGTAGGGGGTGCCCAGAGTGACCGTCCCACCTATTTCTGTCGCAGCAGAGCACACATGTGCAGTCAATAAAAAGGCCTGGCTGTCATTTATAGCGTCTTGGCTGTAATCCTCTAATTAACACACCTACTATTCTGGGTCTTGTCACCCTGCTGAGGAGTAGGGGAGGAGGAGAAGGGGTATAAAGAGAACGAGGGGGGGACATGGTTTTGCTTTAGGAAGTTAAATCAGTTTGACCATTAAAAACATCAGCAGCTACTTTGTTTTGTTGCTGTTGGCTTCCACCGCTGTGGTTTTTTGCAGGTGTTAGGAAGTCCTGTGTTTCAAAGCTGGTTTATGACTTCGAGCCACACAGACAGAACAACCGAAACGAGTTGTGGATTCAAACCAGGGTGATGATTGGTGTGTTTGAAGTGTAGTGACCCCAGTTGACCACTGTGGAGTGCCACACCTGCTCCAACCAGCTGCAGATGAGGAACAAAGTGAGTGTGTGTGTGTGTGTGTGTGTGTGTGTGTGTGTGTGTGTGTGTGTGTGTGTGTGTGTGTGTGTGTGTGCATGTGTGTGTCTGTAAACCTGTATTATGATGAGCGTGTGTGCGGCGTTTGCATTTTGTGCGTGTTTGTTCACAGTCCGTCATAAAACCAATGTCTGCATTTTTTACAAAGCGCATCATCAGCAAGTGACCTATTTCCTCTCACTCCCTTTCTCAGTGACCCACAGTTGAACAGAGGGTGACGTAAGGCTGTTCTCACCCGTATGTGATCATTCAGGGGTCTACAGTGATGAGATGAGGTCATTCTGTCAGCATGCAGCTGGCCCCCTAACTAGACATCTTGTATAAGCTTATTTGCCTTTTTTTTTTTTTTGGAGCTGGGCTCTTTGTGCAATGACTTCATATACTGAAGCCCATCTGACCTGGTTTGAATGTATTCAGTGCGCCGCGATGTCTCAACCTGAGACTGAACAGACAGCCAGGAAGGACATTTGACTGGCCTACTCGTGGCAGGTACTATATTTACTTGCAAGAGCTTGATTTTGGTGTTTTTTTGTTTTTTTCTTTAAGGACTTTTTTTGAATGTGCTTACTGTGATCAGATATGAAACAAAATAAATTGTCTTGTGTTTTCAAGGATAATTGTATGCTTTGGGGTTTAAAATGTATTTAAAACAGCTGCACTGACATAATAATTAGTTAACATTCAGTTTAACATTCAGTCTCCTCCAGCGGTTATGTGAAGTCCTGTGCTGCTTTGTTTCCATAGCTGGACTTGTGGCCTACATGTTTGTCATTCCATAGTAAAGTACCAGGAGTCTGTGGCCTGTCAAATGGATGATGGCTGCCGACCACAAGCTTGTTTGGTCTTCTCATCACCTCTAGTCTTCCCTTTCCTCTTTTGTCTGCTTTTGTTTCTTTTTTTCCTACTCCTCTCCTCTCCTCAGCTTCACTTTTATTTTCTCTCTCCTCTCCTCTCCTCTCCTCTCCTACATTTTCATCAGCAAAGACAAGAACACAGTGTCCAAACACAGGCGCTTTAGACATGAACCAGTGCAGGAAACGCAGTGAAGTCACACACATTCCCGCACCTTCAGAGACAAATCAGCTTTCAACACACTGACACAGTCTTAATCCCCTGCTGCAGTAAGTATAATGTGCTTAGAAGCTACAGTACATTTAAGGCAATCAACCTAATGTAGGTATTTAATTTCTGCTGATATATACAGTACAGTTTATGAAAGGTGCAGAACACATAGTTTGAAAACTGATACCACATATCACAATCATCTCTGATGTTTTATATGGATTTTTTTATTCATTTTTTTATTCTTACTTTGAAACAGTCAAGTTCACAATATGCAAACATTATCTTTCATATTAAGAAGCATATTGTCATGCACATCAACACGAGCTTTTCATAAGCCAAGCATTTTCCTCTTTTCTCTAATTACCAACACAGAGACCATTCAGTCTCGTACCAGTGTGTATATAACTGCCAAACAGCCTGATAGCTGTGTCTTAGCCTTTATCCTTCCCTGATAGAGGCCTGCTCCACAGCTAGGCCCCTGAGGTGGCCGCATATTTGTTGGGTGAGTAAGGAATGTGGTTACATGCCTTAGACATTAGCTATGACGGAGCGCTGGCTCCACAAGAGAGGGAGGGTGCAAGGGAGGTAGCAGAGGAGGAGGGAGGGAGGGAGGGAAGGAGGGAGGGAGGGTAGAGTCTGAGCTCACGGCAAGTGAGCTCATTCACCCCCAGAGCTCGAGGAGAGAGTGCAGCTCCGTCATCCTCTTTGCAGAGCGAGCGAGAGAGGAGGAGGGAGGGAAAGGGAGGAGTGTAACCCAGCGACTGAGCGAATGAGAGACAGGGAGAGTGGAGCAGCACAACAATAGTGGGCTGCTCTTCTGGCTGTGGACTCACAGAGACAGAGAGAGCGCTCAGCGAGACACACAGACGCTCTGTAAACCAGCTGCAGGCAGAATACAGCTGGCTTATTCGTACAGGCATTACAGACTACTCACTTTTGTTTTTTCTTCTTGCTGTCTCTGTGGTGGCCATTCTTCACAAGACCACAGAATTACTGAGTATTGACGCAGGAGCATTTTAGGAATTTTTGTGGTCATTGCATTCGTATGGGATTTTGGCCATAGGTGGACTTGCTTATGGGCTTTTTGAGGAGCATGTCCACAGACATTCTGGACTAGTGTGCCTTTATTTTTGTTGCACTGGGTCATCGCCTGGGCAGTGGAACAGCTGACCTGAGCAGAGTGTACTTGAGCACCAGCAGGAGTTTTGTCGACTTGGGATTTTTACACTCAGACTGTGGTCTTACCTCGATCAGCTCTCTAAGGAGAACTTCTGTTTGTTTGTTCTGACATTTTTTTGTGTGGCAAGGGGGTCGCTCCATCCCTGAAAGAAGGAGCACCAGAACATTTCCATCTGTTTGTGTGTGTGTGTGTGCGTGTGAGACAGAGTGTGTTCTGGGGGATGCCTCTGGATGTGGTAATTGCCCCAGCGGAGGACTGTTTTTGGCCGGACCTGCAGGACACAGACATGAGGCTGAAGATCAGGGTCCGCCGAATGAAGGAGGGGAGAGAGCTACGAGGTGTGTACCCACCTGGACACAGAGAAGGAGAGAGAGAGAGAGAGAGAGAGAGAGAGAGAGAGAGAGAGAGAGAGTGTGTGCGTGCGTGTGTGTGTGTGTGCGCGTGTGTGTGTGTTTGCAAAAAGGGTACAAGTTAATAGGTGTATGAGAATATCCCTCTTTGGCATGTAACATGTTGAGGATGTAGGCCTTTGTGTACAGTGGTTACAGAGCTACACATAGTGAAAATGCAAAGAACATGGAGCATGATTTGGGGAGTTTAGCTGTAAAATACACCACTTGAAAACTGGTTAAGATGATGTGAACGAGGGGAAAGCCCTTGATAATGGTTTGTGCGCTGCAGATGAGTACAAAGGTACAGTGGGCTCCCAGGTATTGAGGTATTCCAGTGCAGGCGTGCTGCAAATGAAAGATAGATGTGAAGGGAATTTTAAGGACGTCTAGCAGATCAATAGTGGGATTTACTGCTACAACAGGCTGAAAGAATACATTGCGGGGACCCGGCCGGACACGCTAATTGTTTTCCCACCTATTTGTTTGCGCAGTTAATGTGTTTCGAAACAGAATAGGAAGAAGGAGGATTAGGAAGGATGACATCATGAAGATGAGAAGCGATGAAGAGGAAAGAGAGGAGAGAAAAAGGGCTCAGGGGGGAAGAATGAGAGCCGTGACCCGCAGTATGACATAGTGCTCATGCTCTCTCAGCCTGTGGTCATTGAGATGTAAAACTATCACAAAGGCTCTTTCTCTTTCTTCTCCTCTGCTCTTGGCTTTTCTCTCTGTCTTGCTCACTCTCTCTCAGCAGAATGGCGTCTTGTGGAGATTATGTTATCAATATGTGTGCAGTGTGCACTGCAGGTGTTTAACATAACACCTTTTCACACAGAGAGATGAGGCAATGCAGAGCAACAGTGCTGTGGAAAAAAAAAAACTTTTTTTATACGGCATTACACTTACATGCACATTGCTCAAAATAGCCATTCCACCACTTCATATTATGGATATAAACGTGTAACATTTGTATTTAAATGTAGAGATATATGCATATCAGGGCATATCAGAGAGCCAGTTAAAAGCAGTTAGCACAGCAGCACTCCACACCTGCCACTCTTCACACTGTGTGTTTCTGTGTGTGTGTGTGTGTGTGTGTGTGTGTGTGTGTGTGTGTGTGTGTGTGCGTGTGTGTACAGTTCATCTCTTTACAGTCAGGTTTTGCTGCTGGAAGCTCATCAGCTCAGAGAAAGCTAGCAAATAAAAATCACACATTTTCCATCAGGAGGTGAAAATAGAATTGTTTCTGTCACAGGTTATTTTGAGGCACTTCAACATGTCTGTGTGGAAATAGACTTGTGAATGCAGCATACAGCAGGGTTTACAGTCCTATATTGCAATAACATGGTACTGCTGAAACAGCAGTTGATCAAAGTGACATACTGCCGCTATCTGTCCATGGAGATAGAAGAACAATAAACAGTTTAACCATCAGCCAGAATGGCATGTTAGTCATACAGTCATTCCCAGCCGTCATCAACATGACACCCCACATGAAAAGCGATGACCTCATCCTACTATCTCAACTATGGACTGTCAATCTGGGCCTTTCTGACAGACGTGGCTATCAACCGCCCACTCTTCCCCCTAAAACACACGCACTACCATCGCTCCTCCAGGCTGCAGCACAGCCTTTGTGGAGCTGAGTGGGACATGTGTGCAATGATGTCATGTTGGGAGGGTGAGGAAGGGGGGGGGGGGGGTCACATTGAGATGCTAATGTCCCCTCATAGTGGAGGGGACAGCTGGAGGGGCACAGAGGATGGCGTCATGTCTCCCCCGATATGAACCACAGAGGAGAGCGATGGAGGGAGGGGATGAAGGGGTTCGGGGTAGTCATTCAGGCAGATCAATGCCCCCAGGCTGTGGAGGGTGTGTGTGTGTGTGTGTATGTACACGCCTGCCTTGTGTGTGCCCCCCCCTCCCATTAACAGACAAGTTAAAGAGGGACAGAGGCGGGAGGGGAGGGTGAGCTTGTATTGACGAGGCAGTCAATTGTAACAACAGCAGTGATGTAACAGCAGAGCTCCCATTAACCACAACAGCCAGGCAGCCAGGTGTTGTGTGTCCGACCGCTCAATGTCTCTGGGATTCCACTTCCATTCATCTCTCAGCTTTTTCTGCATCGATTCGCCAAGCAGCACAGCTCCAAGTAGCCTGAATTTGATCCAAATGTCTTCTGCTAAATACACACTTTCATGTCTGCGGGAGAATAACCTGCACCATTGAGTTGAAATGTGGATATTGAGTTAGCTGTAGGAAATGACATGATGAGGAAGGGGACCGCCGCTCACTGCCAGCGAACAAAGGGAGGCCTGAGTGCTTGGCTCTGACAGGGCAAGAGGGGAAAATTAGCAGTTGCATAAGTGATGAAGTGGGCAAAGGAAAACGGAAAAAGGAAGTCACCGCTGGCTAGCGCTGCCGATGGCGACACAGTGCCCTCTTTCCTGGTTGTGTGTTTGCCTACCCTAACATTTTCTCTCTTTTTTTTTTCTTTTTTCTTTTTTCTTTTGAGCTTGTGTGTTCAGAATTGGGTTAGTCACATCCTGTCCAAGTAAATTTTCCAGAAGTAAAAGATACATGACGTAGTGCTGTACAAAAAGTGATGTAGAGGCCCAAAAATAAATGTTTGAATAACATTTCTGTGTGGCACAAGATCACAACTTCAGCATGTAATAGAAAATGTGTTTCTGTATTCAAGTTAAAACTGTAGGGCAGGATGCAACCTGACACAAAGATTAAAACCTCTTCTTGATAAATATTAAATAAATAATAAATATTGGAGTTTTTGCAGCCAGTTAGGTTCATCTCTTGAGTTTAAAGTAGCAGTGCGTGTTTCTCTGCTGATTAGCATGCTGCACTAAAGGTGAACTCATCTCTCCCAGTTGACTTTCTGATGTCATCTTCATGGACAGCTGGGCTTGTGTGTGTCACCGGGTATTTTCGGTGACCTCAGCGTGAGTGTACAGTGTGTTTATGTACATGCTTTGTGTTCTCAGATTGGAATGGACGTATGTGTCATCGTTTTCTTTTGGAGAATGTGAGGCCATGTCTCTTTGGGTTATTTGGTGTTCACTGTTCTGTGTGTGTGTGTGTGTGTGTGTGTGCCAGCCAGTGTGTTCATGTGCCCTTTGGACACTCACTCTGTGTGTTTTATTCCATCTTGACAACACTCAGGGGGACAGGATGAGCCAACTGTCATCAACATCACTGTCCTTCCTTGTCGTCATGGCAACCTTAAGTAGAGTGGGGTCAGGTGACAAGGTGACAATAACACGCTATCTCCTTTGTGACTGACGTACATTAGCGCCAGCCATGTAAAGCTTTGACTACAAGGAAGGTGTTTGTAATTGTGTTGACGTAATGTCGCTGTAATGTAATGGCCCTTAAAAAAGCAGGCAGGCACACTCAGTCCTGGTCTCTTATCTCTGACTTCAGTCTCCCTTCATGCCAGTAACCCCTTACTCACTCTCCCAGTGGTCACACTCTGTTTTCCTGCTGTTTTAATGTTTATTTAACGCCAGATGTGGTCGTCTACAGTAATCACGGCTGTAATTATTAATCCAGACACACATGAGATCAAAGGGCAAGGACATGTTTGGAAGAGCGTTTTGATTCTTGTGTTCACTTCCCTTCATACACACTTTCTCCTCTCACATACACACACACACTGTCTCCACTGTGGAACATCCTGTCTTCTGTCCTTCTAACAACTCTCCAACAATGTCCTCACATAGAAAGGGAAATGGTTACTGTATGACGTGATGGCTTTTCCTGTTGATTTAACTGTCTCCAGGAACATGCTGCTTCCTCACACAGATACTGTATATGCCTGTGGCGGTAGCTATATGTAGCACTATTTATTTTCTTTACATGTGTGTGTGTGTGTGAGTGTGTGTGAGCTCCCCACGAGCAGCAGCTTGGGAACAGGGAAACCAGGAAGAAACCCTTCAAAGAACTACCCTTCCTCCCTCTGTTTTATCAATTACCGATGCAGTAACACCACCCATAGGATCACTAGAAAGAGGCTCTAGGGGAAACTGTGCAGTGCCAGCACAGTTTAAGGCCAAATTGTGAACTACAAATGTCTGTTTAGTCTACACTATAGAGGCCAAAAAGGTTAGATCATAGAGTCATGCTAGCAGCCTTTCCTCCTTTGCATTAAGCCCTCTCTCCTGTTTCCTGAGTTATCTGATCGCTCTTTCTGCATCTATCCATCTACCCTTCCCCTCCACTCCAGCCCCCATGAGGAGCACTGATGTCATTGCTCCGCCGGTTGCCATTAATAGCTGGAAACAGACAGGCCTTCTTTACTTTGCTCTTAAAGGGACAGTGCACCCAGAATAGCACTGGGTCATGAGGATGTACCCAGCCTACTCGCTCCTCAGAAGCTGTGGTGTTGTGAAATAGCATTGAAATACCAAATCTGCGTTTCTCCAAGCTATTTGCACTTCTTTTTTTATTCTCAGCTTATTATTACACAGTACTTGCTGCTGACACTGTGTGTGTGTGTGTGTGTGTGTTGGCCAGCCATTGCTACATGAGTAGTGCAGCTGGGTGTGTGTTACAACGGAAGGCAAAGTCCTGCCTGCACTGTGCTGTGTGTGCTACTTTAGAAGAGTGATGTCATGTCTCACTCACTCTCACTCTGTGACCGTGTGTGTGTGTGTGTTTGTGTGTGTTTGCGTGTGTTTGTGTGTGTGTGTGTGCGTGTGTGTGTGTGTTTGTGTGTGTGTGTGTGTGTGTTTGGGTGTGTGCTACGTCCCAGATTGGGTCAGGCAGGGCTGAACCTAGATTAGGTTCTAATCTCCTTTCTGGGGCTCAGGGTTTCCTTGAAGCACTCCCTGCCTTTCTCCACACTCTTCAGCGAGGTCATTACACACACACACACACCTCACACCTCACCCCCACCTCCTTTCTTTGGCCCCTACCCTATAGTTATACAACCACTGTCCTGCAGTGTAATGATGAGTGTGGGTATTTGTGTGTGCGTGTGTGTGTTTGTCTGTGTGTGTGTGTGCAGGAATGGGGGCGAGCAGTGCTTATGTGGTGCATGTTTGTGTGTGTGTGTGTGTGTGTGTGTGTGTGCATGTGTGTGTGCGTGCAGGAATGGGGGCGAGCAGCGCTTATGTGTTGCGTGTGTGTGTTTGTGTGTGTGTGTTGCACAGAGAATTATAGGCAGTGAGAGTGAATATTGAGCACATGTTGCCTGCAAGATTATGTGATCATGCCTTCAGATTGTATCTTCTCAGAGTGTATCATCTTGTTAATATGTGAGAGCGTGTGAGTGTGTGTGTGCGAGCATATGCATGGCCGTGCATGTGTGTGTGTGTGTGTGTGTGCAGGCGTGTGTGCTGTGCGGTTGTCAGGGGGATGTTACTGGGCCTCTGTCCTGGCCCTGCACCTGTGGCCTCTCTCATTCCCCCGGCCTGACGCAATGCACTGCTACAGGACATGAGCTCATGCAGGAAACAGAGCCACACACACACACATATGCACATATGCCAAAAGTGGAGCCGCCTGCCTCTTAAAGGGCCAGACACATACATTCCTGGACGCCCAGCAGTTAACCTAACTCACACACAGAAGCACAGAGAGCCTCTTTTTTGCTCCTGTTACACTAAGCGAGACCCAGACACTGTAGCCCAGATTCACCTCTGAAAGTCTATAGAGCGTCTGTTTGCTCTGCTAATGGTGGTGCAATGGTTTTTTTTTTTCCTCAGAGTCTTTGCAGAGTTCCCAGTGTGTTGTGTGACTGCTCTGCGGAAAACCATTAGTGTAACTAACCGGTTCTCTCCTTCTCTTCTTTCTCTGCAGGAGGCTTTGCTGCTTTCTCCTCCTGTTTCCCCGGCCTGTGTGAAGGGAAGCCGGCCACTGCTCTACCTATGAGCTTGTCCCAGCCCTGCTTGCCTGTGGCTAATGTAGGGCCCACTCGCATCCTGCCACACCTCTACCTGGGCTCACAGAAAGATGTCCTCAACAAGGTTAGTGTAGTTTGTAATGTATAGTTATCGTATAGCGTGTCTTTTCACTCATTTGATCATTTTCTCAAAGATAACTGACTTGTTATTGTTACCTGGCAACAAAAATGACCTTGAACTCCTTTTATCTGTATCTCTGCAGGATCTGATGGCACAGAATGGTATCACCTATGTGCTGAATGCCAGCAACACCTGCCCCAAGCCAGACTTTATCAGCGAGAGCCACTTCATGCGCATCCCAGTAAATGACAACTACTGTGAGAAATTGCTTCCCTGGCTGGACAAAACTAATGAATTCATTGGTAAGAGGGGAAAAATAATGTAACAAGACATAATGTGTTTGGACTGAAGTTGAAGTTTAGCAATACAGAGCACAATAGCCCCTGAAGGAAGTGAATTCCTCTCAAGTTATGTGTTAAAGAATGCCCTGATACTCAATACCGCACATCCACACATTGTCGCAGTTAATAAACGTTCACGTGCAGCACAAGTAACAATAGCATCAGGTACAACACATCCATTCAGATGACCCCCTGTACTCCTCCAGGAAATGTAAGATTGCTTTCAATAGGCGTTGATTGTCTCCAGACTCTGGGCTAAAGACAAAGCCTGTCAGGGATCTGTGGTGTTGTGTACATTTGTGTATAGTTATGTGTATTCATACCTGTTTGTTCCTCCCCCCCCCCAACAGACAAAGCTAAGGTGTCAAACTGCAGAGTCATTGTGCACTGCCTGGCTGGAATCTCACGTTCAGCAACCATCGCCATTGCATACATCATGAAGACAATGGGCTTGTCATCAGATGATGCCTACAGGTACGCTTGGCCTGCTCCTCCCACCCACCACCAGCTGAGCTAAGGTGTCAGCCCCAGTAAAAAAGCAACTCACTGTTGAAAGAAATGCTAGACGATTCCCGCCTCCCCCCCAGTCGTGAGAAATGAAATTGTTAAATGGCTGCCAGGGAACAGAACGTGTACAAAAGGCTGTGCTTTGGACAACGCTGGCACAGGATTATGTATTGTGCATCAGTAAAACAGTTCACACCCTACACCTAGTTCATCTAGGGCAATTCTGACTTGAGAAAAGTTTCTTAGTATGTTTAGGATTTCAGACATGGTTTAAATTACTATACTTGGCCACAGATGGTACTCAAACCATTTACAAGAGTGACCCACAAACTGATTTCCTGTAACTAATATTTTCTTACTTTTGTCCTCCTCACAGGTTTGTAAAGGACCGAAGACCGTCCATATCCCCCAACTTCAACTTCCTGGGTCAGCTGCTGGAGTTTGAGAAGGGCCTGCAATTACTCCAAGCTCTAACTTCAAGCTCTGATGACAAGATCTCTGAAGGCAACAATAAGCAAAACTCAGAGATTAATGGGGTCAACACAGGTTTCGAGATGAATGGTCACCACAGCAACTACGACTCATCTGTGGCAGAGCCGCAGATCCCACCGGAACCCAAGCTACCATCACCCACCTCCCTCCAGCAGGGCTTCAACGGCCTGCACCTCTCCGCAGAGAGGATCATGGACACTAACCGGCTTAAACGCTCCTTCTCTCTGGACATTAAGTCTGTCTACTCCCCTAACAGCCCCCACTGCCTCAGCATGGCACCCACACACTCTGAAGACGTCCCCAAGCTGTGCAAACTTGACAGCCCAGGAACAGGCACCTCTAATGGTGTCTGCTCCCAGTCTCCCGTCCTAGACAGTCCCAGCTCCTCTGATTCTCCGTTCCCCTCACCAGGCAGCGGTGGCAGTATCGGAGGTTTGGGGTTCGGAGGAAGTGAAGGAGTCCATCGGTCTAGTTCTTCCTCTTCCAGACCCAGGAGAAAACCCAAGCATAGTTCTGGCAGTTCACCAATCCACTCCCAACCACACCACCCGCCCCAGTCCCTCAGCTTGTCGCTGGACCACAAGAGCCCCAGTCTGGACGAGAACATAAAGGGCTCCTTGCTCCTGTCACTACCCTCTCTGCCCACTGTGGGGTCTGGGGCCATGTGGACCAAACACAGAGACACTGTCCAGGCCACCACTCCAGTCACTCCCGTCACCCCCACCACAGATGCCCCCTGGCACTTCGGGGCAGAGGAGGGCGGTGAGGGTGAGATGGAGCTGGGGGGAGGAAGGGGTGGAGGGGGAGAGCAGTCGTCGGTGAGGTTTGGGAGCAGCTCGGCGTATGTGGCGTTTGGGTGCAGCGAAGGTGTGCGGTTACGAGACAAATCTCAGAAGGAGAAGCCCTCGGCGCCACAGACACAGAGAGACCACCGGGACTCAACGTCGTCGTCCACAGTGACCATGTCCAACAGCGCAAACAACAGTGGGCCTGCATCAGAGAAGCAGTTCAAGCGGCGCAGCTGTCAGATGGAATTCGAGGAGGGCATCTCAGAGACACGGTCCAGAGAGGAACTGGGGAAGATCGGGAAGCAGTCGAGCTTCTCTGGGAGCATGGAGATCATCGAGGTATCCTGACAGATAATGGACATGATCAGGGCTGTCCCTTGGGGGCAAAAATGGACCTGTTTAGAAGGAGCGCAAGAAGAGGATATATGAGGGGGAGCAGAAGAGGTTTTTTTTGTGTTCCTCTCACAGACAGTGTTAAAGACTCCAATTGAGAAAATACAAAGCAGAGAGTTAATGTGAAAAGGTTAGCAAGCGAACTAGCATTCGCACCTGGACAGACAGAGCCTGAGATGTGGTGCTTAGCAGACCATAACCATCCTGAACTCTCATACAAATCTGAAGAAAAGTCTGGGGGAGGGTGGGGTAAATGGGGTGACTGTAGGTACTGAAACTCTTCATTTTTCTGAGCTCTGTCACAGATAAAAAGAAATGACCCAGGGCAAGTGTCATGTTGCATCCTTTATTATATAGAATACCCCTATTTTGACAGAGTTCGGACACGAACTGCTTGCCTGTGGTCAAATGTAGTGTGCTTCAGTGGGTGTATAGCTCGTGATTTGAACCAAGACCCCTGTTTCCTCCCGAAGCTTCACCCCAGTGTCCAAAAAGCCTCAGAACCTCGCACGGCTACGTCCGCCCCTTTTCCCAGTGGCTCTGCCTACTACAGACTCTGCGTTAACAGCATCAACAACAATAACAGACTCCTTAACGGCAACGTCACCTCACACCACCACAGCACAAGGCAGAGGGATCCCAGTGACTCCCACTCTCTATACCAAGGACTTCATAAGCGGTACTGCATCCAAAAACAATGAAGGATCCTCAGCATTTTCACCGCGTTGATAAAAAGACTTTGAGTAGAAGACGGGCAGTGCCCCCCCCCCACTCCCACTCCCCCAAAGCACAGTGTGTCTTTTCTGACTTTGGCTCCCTTGTTTCCAGTGTTAACAAACCAATGGGACTGAGGTTTCGGGATGGTGAAGAGGGTTCGCTTTATTGGCCCTTCAGCTCCTTTATAGACTCCCCCAAGCCCCCTCCCACTGCTCCACGTATGGTCACCACTGAGCATGCACCCGAAAGGCTGACAACAGAAAGACAAATACTATATATACAATATGAATATATATAGCAATTTTAATGGACTTCTAATGGACTTTTTTGTTCAGTTATAGTTTTAATTTATTGTATTGGTTCATTCTGGTAATGAGAAATAATATAATGTTTTGTGGATTTATTTCTTTTTTTCTTTTGTTGAATTATTATTATTATTATTATTATTATTATTTGCTGTATGGTATTTATGAACACACACTCATACAAATACACACATTCAACAAATTCAAGCAAGCAATGTGTGCTGTTCCTTCTTTGGGGAGAGTGATGTATGACTTTGAAATGCACTTTTCTGCTTTCTGGTAACCAAGTTCAATTACCATCCACACTCTGGCTGCACGATACTCCCAAAAGCCAAGTCTTGAGTTTTAACTGTACAAATACAGAGCCTCTGTTTGGTGTTAGGAGGATGGTACAGACATCCCGCTAGTGAGATCTTTAAGAACAGATCTCTGTTTTGGCTCATCTGCAGTGTGTATTCATGGATTTATCACAATTGAGGGCTTAAGCATGAACTAAAGAGACTGTTTTGTTCGATTCTGTCCAGAAGAAGACAGAGTAGCCGAGCGCTCTAAACACTCATTTACAGTAAAACATTTTCCGCCAGTTTCATGAGAGCTTGCATAACAACAACTATATGCAAACAGACGCACGCTCTTTCACAAGTCTGAGATTCAAAAGAATCGCACCGAGTGTCCTCTCCGAGCCAGCACCAGTTCGTCATTATCATAGCGCGTCCCACCAAAGCTGAAACCCACACCCACACACATACACACCCTACACTGTATGCACTTACACGTATATTCACACATGTAAAGCATAGGCCCTACACACACCCTTTTGTTCATTCTCAGGGGATCTTTCAGTGAGCCAAGCCCGGCACAGGGTACACAGCTGCTGGTACATCAGCACAATGCATGTCCGTAAAGCACCGCTTTCTCTCTCTCAGTCTTTTTATTGCTCTTATTTCTTATTTCCCAAAGCTTTGATAAAAACGGCATAGTAAAATTGAAAGAAAAAAAAAGTGGATCTTCATATCCAGACATGAAAAATGTTGCTCTCCTGGTGCGAGATGGTTATTTATTTATAATGTAAAATGTGTTTTCCTTTGACCCTTGATTAGCTTTTCTCTCTCGCGAACTCTGACCTTTGACCTTGTGCTGCTGCAGCTACAGTAAGTTCAGATAGATTCCTATGTCCCCCCCCCCCCCTCCGAGGCTCAAGCAACCTCTCCTCTCCCTCCTCAATATATTTTTAAGAAATGTTGTTAGAATTATTTATGACATGTAACAAAGATGATGCAGGCTGTCCCATTTGCTAAATCTGTTGTTATTGAATTATTATTATTATTATTATCATTATTATTATTATTATGTTGTGTAAATAGCAACACATCTAAGAACACTGATGAATTTAGATGAGTTTTTAAAAGAAAATCCTGATACCTTAGGCTGCTTGACGCAAAAATACCTCAGGTTCTATTGAAAGGCTTTTCCTTCCCCTGTAAATGTTTTGTGAAAATGAGACAAAAATACAGACATGACAAAATACAAACTCTTCTCTGCTTCTTCTTCTTCTTCTTGTGTGCTTGCATGAGGGATAAACGGGGGCTGGGAAGGGAATTCCAGTGAAACAGATGCACAACACCATTACGACATCCCGAGTCCTGGAGCTTTGATATTGATTTTGTGTTTAACAAACTCCACTCTGACCACAAAACACAGCTTCATTGATTTTTTTTTTCTTTTCCTCACACAGTGCCAATGCCACATGCTTCCATATGGTGATGGGATGGTGAATTATTTAATAGAAAAGATTAATTCTGAATGACTTTCTAGAGAGAGAAGGCCTAGGTTATTATGAACCAATCTATTGCCTATAATTTCATAGGATTGGAATCTTAACAGTAGTGGAAGTAATACTCAGGTCCTGTATATAAGTAAAAGTAGTAATACCACAATGTACAAATACTCTATTTCAAAGAAAAGTCCTACTTTCAAAATTATACTTAAGGTACAAAAGTATTACTGTATCAGCAAAATTGTCCGAAGGTAAAAGGTAAAACTAAATCCTCCTACCAGCAACTATAAAGCTCACAAATTAACATGATGTATCTTGTAAAAAAATGACATGTTTTAAGCTTAAGCTAGGCTAGCTGTTTCCCTCCTTTTACACTCAGCTAACGTTAAGCTGTTGGCTGCATTTAACGGACAGGTATTGATCTTATCTAATCGTTCCTTACAAACTGTTCGTATATATATCATGTGTATAGTTATATAATTGTATCATTATTATTAATGATTTAACATGTTAGCAGCACTTTTATGTTTTATGTGTTCATGTATCGGGTAGTGTGATATAAGCTCATCAGGTGTTTTGTATGTAGAATCTCAATCTGCAAAGTCACCAACTAGCTGTCAAATAAATGTAGTGAGGTAAAAAGTATATAATATTTCCCACTGAAATGTGGTGGAGTGGAAGCTTTAAGTAGCAGAAAATTAAAAAAAACAAAACTCAAGTAAAAGTACAAGAACCTAAAGTAATAGTGTAAATGTGCTTAGTTACTTTATTCCACTATATAAAGCCAATGTTCTTTAGTTGCTTTAATGCCTTTTTTAAGTTATAAGGGTCACTTAACAGTTTCTACAAACAGGAAACAGTGTGGGCTGTTAATTACCATCCAGAAGATTTAAAACAAATCATCAAAAATCATAAATTTGTGACTGATCTGAACCAGACAGTCATCCAGAAGATAGACAGACTGTAAAGGCATAAATTCATAAGAGAGAGCGATATGCAAGAGACATGTGCGTGTCTAAGAATAAGGAAACCACACCTCTAAGGCACATCACCCTGTTGTTCCCTGTCTTCTCTCAGATTGACTCATTGTCTGCCATTTATCCCCTCTGCTTCCTCTTCTCACTCCCAACACACACACACACACACATACACACTACAGGTTTGCCTCACCCCTTCCCCTTGCTCCACTTCCTCCTTATCCGACTGTGTCTGTGGGCACAGGAGTGGGAGGGCGGCTGGTGAGGGTGCGGTGTTTGCCAATGATGTGATGTGTTTGAACAGCGCTTACCTCCAGGGGAAGAGAGAATGAGATGAGGTAGTGGTGTGCGTGTGTGTGTGTGCGTGTGTGTGTGTGTGTGTGTGTGTGTGTGTGAGAGAGAGAAAGAGAAAGACAAAGAGAGGTATTTGCCCCCAGAGTACACAGTGTTACAAAAAAACAGCGTTCAAATCCAGTGGGAGGCCAATTCATCGCATTCCCCTCAATGGGGGCTTGACTACAAAAGGCAGTTTTGGTTTCATGATGTCATGGTGGAATTTCACCTTGTGCAATCAAACGACATCTCCCCGCAGACAAAGCATCACTCCCCAAAGCTCCGCCGTTTAGTACCATCTTTCCAGAACAACCAGCGTGTTGTTGTGGGACTGACGAGTGGAGAAGGAAAAGGAGGAGCAGCAGAGGAGATGGAGCAAATCCTTTCAACACACATATACACATGCAAAACCAGATGGCCCTTGGACTTTTTTTGGTGAGCACAATGCCGTCTTAATGAGCGTTTCACTGAGTCCAATAGGAGACAGGCAGAGGTAATGGCATTACCAGCATCTCCAGCTGAGTCCTACTGCTTTTCCGTGTGTGTGTGTGTGTGTGTGCGTGCGTGTGTGTGACTTTATTTCATGGCCATCATGGGAATTCCCCCTGACAAGACCACCACGGTAATGGAATACATTAAAAAATCCCACTTTCTCACTTTCACTCTCTCTAACATGAGCGGCCCTCCTGGCGTGTTAGTGTGTGTATTTATCACCCGGATCATAACAGATAATCCTTTCACAATATGCTTCCTCTGAGTGTGTGTGTGTGTGTGTGTGTGTGTGTGTGTGTGTGTGTGTGTGTGTGTGTTTGTTGTTTCAAGGTGCCCTCAGCTCGTATTATATGGATCTGCATCTCGGGTAACCTGCTGTCTCTCCTCTGCTGTGCTGAAGTCTGCACTTCTATGCAGGTTTCCTGTTGCCAGTGTACTGTACTCCTTCCTGAAATAGCTTTCTGAAGTTATTTATCAGTCATTTTTTTTCTCTTTTCAGCTTTTATCTTACATTTCAACTGGCTTGAGTGCTTCTCAAACCGCCTTAACATACAGATGACTCCTTTTATTTCCTCTTCAGCGTTCAGTGTACTCTGTATAAGCTTGTTTCCAGCTCTTCACTGAAGCTATACGATGTTGACACTTTTTTCCACAAATATCCTAAATATTTAAACCCAAGACTTCATGTTTTATCTGGCTTTCATCAAACAGACACATTCTAGATGTCTCGTGCGTCATTTTATGCAAATTTCCCCTGACTTCGATCTGAGAAATTCACAAAACTTTTCACTATAATTGAAAATAAAGACATGTTGGTTTGAATAATATTTGGCTGACCAGCACGAGTGCAAAAAGATCCCACTGATGGCAAACCATTCACAGTTTTCACTGCATTCTGTCCACCGCGTGTCCAATCATGGCCTGGCAGTCAGTGTATTAAGAGAGTAAAAAGTCAAGGCCAGACAAAAAGAGTAAATATTTGTGTATAGATACAAGATACATGTGTGCATTCATTGGCTACCTATATTTGCATGTGTGCATTTTGGTGCATGCATATGAGTCACTTCCATGAGTGGTTATGAATGTGTATAGATGGGTGACAAATTTATACTGCATGTGCTGAACGTGTGGGTGACAAAGAACTAACATAGCGTAATGTCTTATAATGTCATAGATTTTACAAGTCAGCATGAGCTGTCCGGTGAATGAACACTAAAAAATGGGTGCTGGTTATGGCAGTGACATTTATTACCGAAGAGAGGATGACACACTAAGCTCCAAGGATTTTATTATATTACATTTTATTTATTTAATATGTATTGATACATTAAAATCATTGGAGCTTAGTGGCGGTCATCCTCTCTTCAAAGTAGATTCTCTATTTCTCTGTAACTCTGCTGGAGGGATGAACAACATTTCTCAAAAAGACATCCCCTCATTTGGTGTTTTTATGATGAGGGGATGTTGACGAAGAGGGGACTTTGCCTCAAAATTTCCAATTTTTGTTCACTTTGGGGGAGATCTGGTGACTGTGGAGGCCAAAGCATATGATTCACATCATTTTCACACACATGAAACCATTCAGCGAGTTGTGTGCGTGTTCTCGTTTATTCAGGTTTTTCCTTCAATTTGTCACTGGTCTGTATTTGCATAAATACTGTTTGCTGCTTGTCCGTGTGTGTGTGTGTGTGTGTATATATATATAAATGTGGCATGTATGAATTATGAATGCCTTCCTAAGTGCACTTGCATGTTTGTGTTTCTATGTTCGCATGTATGTGTACTTTATATGAGGTTGTGTGTACACGACTCGTCGTGTTTTTTCATTGGCAACAATTGTGTGTGTTTTCGTGAAAAGCTCATTTAAATTAAACTGAATGTCTGGTGCATTTATGCTGCGTGTGCTGAATGTGAGTTGTGTGTGCATGTGTGTGTGTGTGAGTGTGTATCCTCCCTCTCACACCGGCTGATGGGTACCAGACGTATCCATGCTGAGGGGCTGCCTGGCGCCTGGTCCCAGGCCTTCTATATGGAAACAGTTAGGAACCGTTACGTCAGCAGGCTACGGCACTCTCCGCTTTTCCACTCGCACACATGCGCCTGCACACACACACACACACACACACACACATCTAAAGTGCACTTAATATTTTCACTGAACATGCCTACCTTCTCTTCCTCTTTTCCTCTCTTCTGTGTTGCTCCCCTTTGCACACTTTAATCTCATACACACACTCATTACAATCTGCTCGAAAGTTGCGTCAGCGCGCAGCATTCCACACTTTTCCATGCGTCACCAGGGATGACTGACTCCAAACAGCATTTCTTGCCCTTTTTTTCCATGGAAAACTCTTGTCCTTATATAACCTTGAGTCTGGAAGCCTGCTTGTCCTACTATTTCTCTCTGCCTGTCTGTACCCCTCTCCTTAACCTTTCTCTCATCCCTATCCATCTCTCACGCAAGCGGGCAAAAAGCGCTGTGGGCTGAGAGGCCGGGCAGCCTGTGGTAGTTCCCTCTGCATGGTGCCAGGCCTGCAAGAGCCTTGGTACAAACATACAGTATGTGTCCAATATTCTCCTCCTGCTGCTGCCCTCGTGCAGTCATAAGCACATTCATTAACCCTCCTTCGTTTCAGCATGAATTACTACTCACCACAGTGAAATGAGCCAAATAGATGAACGCAGGGAGATCATTAATGCATTTTCTGCAGCGGGCAAGAGTGTGTGTGTGTGTGTGTGCAGCCTGTGGCGAGGAAGAATCCCTGGTTGGCTCTGAGCCTCACCAGGCCTCAGGTAATCCAGTTTAATGCAGTTAGCGTTGTCATGGCCACCTGTGTATTACACACCGCAGCGTTACAGCAAGACTAGAGGGGGTGTCTAGACTGGCAAATCACTGGAAAACAAAGAAAGGCTGTGTGGGGGCTCACTGTGCCGTCTGGAGCCTTTGATATGAACAACAACAGAAGAATGGCTCACAGAAATGGGTCAATCAGACCGACACAGTATAGACAATATAATTTCCATCTATAACGGTGATGGAGTGTGTGTTAGGATGATGAGAGGGGTTTAATTTGTGCTCAGAGCACCAACAGACAGCAGACAGAAAGTCATTATGATTCTTCAGGCAGGTGTTGTGTAACTGACTGCTGCCACCTACTGCTGGCTCCCAGTCAAGCTCGGCAGCTCCGGTTTGTCCCCTGACAGGAAGGTGAGAGGCGATCGATACTTTTGTTCCACCAGTCAAGCCAGCAGCAGATTGAATGTGCATCAGCCCGTCAGTCCTCGGGTTTCACTTAGCATCTGTTTTCAGCACTGAAACTAAATGAATGAACTAAGAGAAAGAGAGAGAGAACGTGTATCTGTGATTTCTCTGTCAGTTTCTGTGCCTCTGTGTGCATGTGTGTGTGTGTTATATGTACCCCCTCTTCACTGACACTGTGTGTGTGTGTGTGTGTGCATGTGTGTGTATGTTCAAAGTGCTGACTAAAGCAGCTGGTGGTGCTGACATCTGTCTCTGTCTTTCTAATGGTGGAACAAACTCCGTTTCACCCAGCATCAGCTCTATCAGCACTCTCTGCCCAGGTCAAAACCCCATCAATGCATCAACACACACACACACACACTGTTCCTGCTACTGTAGTCAGCAACACACAAAGCACATAGCAGTGCGTATCCCATATCTCAGCGTCTGCACCTCCAAAACCACATCCCGGCAGACCACCACCGAAGAAGACAGTGCTTCAGGTGGATGTGGCACCGCTAACACAAGGTCAGACACTGCCTCATCTCTCTGAATGATCAAGGCCAGCATGAATAGCAGACTACCACCATGATGTTCACACATAAGTCTTAAAAGTTTCCCCTCAGGTTGCAACAGTACAGAGTTTTTGAACCAACTGTTTTATGAACAAGGCAATTAAGCACAATTATCCTTTATAGCTAAATGCTTAAGGTCCTGTGGAAAGTTTACAACTATCACATTAATGCTTGTTACTTTCACTGAATCTGAATAGATCTTACTTCAAATAGTCACAGTTAAACAAGTGGAGAGGAGATGCTTCCTTAAAAATTAAGGTAATCAAGAATAGTCTAAAAATGTGTATTTTACTGCTGAGACTGGTGTTGACCATGACCTGCCTGAATCAATCATCTAGAGCTCTAATTCATGGCCACCTTGAATAGAGAATCAAATCTACAGTAGTTTTGTCTGTAGATTTGTACACGCAGCTTTAGGGGATCAGGGGTAAAACCTTCCTGTAATTTTCCCTGAAAGCTTCTCTGGTCAATTTGGGTATCTGACAATATGCAGTGCCTAAGGTGAAAGGGACTTTTCATCCTAAATGGAAACCAAATGAAACTCGACATAAAAGAGAGCTTCAACATTTTGTGTTAACATTTTAACTATTATTGTTACACTGTCAAATTTTATTACCATTAAAATGAATAGATTTGTGTATTGATTAAAATATGAAGCCTACCTTTGTAAATGTCCCTATTTCAAACTTGATATAAATAAAATATAATGTTAAAACTTTACTTTTTTAAAGGGGATTTGTTTCTTTTTGGTTAAATATATGGCTAATATTTTTTTTAAGTTGCTATAATCAATATTTTAATATTAACAATGAATCAAATGACTATGTGTAAGTTAAAGGTGTTCCTCATAGAGACTTATCACCTGACTCTGCCCTTCCCCTCTATCTCTACAGGGAGTTTTAGCATCTTTCAGCTCATTATTTTGGTTTTACGGGCCACAACTTTATTGTTTTTGTTCACTCTCAACACTCTCATAGCGTCATTTCCAGACACAGACAGATGTTTTCAGTGAAAAAGCTCTAAAACCCCACTGTAAAAGCAGAGCGAATTCTGGACTTACATTCATCAGGTCGCCAAAAACACATCTCCAAATAAATTCTTATGTTGTTCTGTATCTGTTGGATGTGTAAATTATTTATTTGTTGGTTTATTTAACAGGGACGGTGCACATTAATAAAAATTGCTGTAAATGCGAGAGGCTTTTTTTCATCTGTAGTCCCTGGACAGATGTTACAGAGTCACCCTAAAAACAGAATAGAAGATTGAAATTACAAAGTTTTTGAGATCATTTATAAGCATGCAGAACAATAATAAAAAGAAAAGAGAATATTAATGTTAATAAAAAAAACATCAGTCAGGACACCCCTATACTACATTGTCAGGTATATTTAAAACAAGCAACACAGAGGCTCATAATACAAACAAATACATGCAAAACAATAAAATAAAAATAGAAACATGGAGTAAATTATACCACATTGTGCTGCATTGTTAGACACCAACTGAGACATCCAAAGCAGAAGCACAGACATAAAAAGCACGCACAGTATACATAAATCAGTCTGACACAATAAAGGCTAAACCACAACGAGACATGCATGCAGGTACATGAGGGCAGACTGGCGATAGCAAGATAGCGACGGGTGATAGCAGACAGCGAGGGAAGTTCAGCACAGACAGACTGAGGACCGTAAGATGCAATTGAGTTTTAGTGCCGACAGAGCCGACTACTAATTAACCATTTCTTTAAATGAGCTCCAAATAAACCGTTCCATTCCAGTGCAGCTTTAACAGAGAATGCAGACTGACTGAAAGCACTTTTTTCTGAGTGGGATAATGCATTCCCCTCATGTCAAGCCATATACAGTATAATCTTGTACATAAGACAAATTAAGTTCATCATATCAACTTAAAAACTGATGATGCAAGTGTTGTGTTTGCATCCTGCAGGTTTCTATAATGCAGGTTTAAAGTTCTTACACAGAAGACAAAAGATCAAATCTTACAAAAGATCTTTAAATTACCAGGCAGGTGTGTTATGACATGCAAATCTACAAAAAAAAAATTAAAGGGTGTTTTGTATACAAAAATTATCTTTTTTTTAAGTATGTAGTGGTAGTAAAGTGTAGAAACATATGTGAATCTTTAGAAGTTATAGACACAAAATATGATTATATTTCAACTGTAAACACTTATCCATAATTGAGCCTCGTGTTTGTGGAGGCTTGGTTTAACAAGCACATAGACATCATGACTTACTCTAGGTTGCTAAAACAAAGGCTGAATTTCTCAAACACAGCAGACGGCTTGCTGCTGACACACAGTGTCTGTGGCTGCTGCTCTGTTATCATTTCTCCTCTCTCTGCCCATGACCTCACAGCCACATGCAAGCTATTTCTGTTGAGTTGCTTCTGGCTGAAAATGACTTCATGTCTGATTTGCTTAAAACACAGAGGGGGGAAGGGGCTGTATCACAGTGTTCATGGAGCATTTACCGCATTAAAATAGCATGCTTTGACTTTTCTAGTTAGTTGGGGTTTGATGCACCGGAGGCGAGACTGTGCAGCAAGTGCTCCACCTTTCCTCTTTCTTCACTTTTTGAAAAACCCAAATGTTTCTCAGTGTCTTTGGTTTACCGATCTTTGTGGTTTCATTTCTCTCATTCCCTCGAATCTGTGTTATCTCCTCCCTGCTTCCCCTCTTCTCTCTCCTTTATCCCCACAGCTTCCCATATTTCTTCATTCCAACACTCATCTGGAGTTTCCAACCCCATCCTCTTCTTCCCTGCACCTTTCTTCTAGGATGAGTGTTGGAGACAGGTAGGCCTGCAGACATGAGTAATGTGGCTAAGACTGACTCATACAACGAGACATCAGCCGTCAGTGTGGAGCCAGCAATGACACAAGCACAAGAACAAACACACACACACACACACACACGCACTATATAGTGAATCGACACAGAGGCAGACAGACTTGGCGGTGCCGTCATTCTGAAACCCAGTCATGCAAGTGGCCATTATCCTCACCTTATATCATGTGATCATTACTGAGAAAGTGAAAATGATTCCATCAGAGATGAGATCAGACTGCTTACAGTAAACATGTCTAACACACACACACACACATCTGCCTGTGTGTGAGCTCGTTAGATTTTTACATTCAAATATCATTACATAAAACATAGTGTACACCACCTGCATGATGGCAATGTGCAGCTCGCTCATTTTTTTCATAATGTTAGCGATGCATAGATTCATTACTCAAATAATATTTAAGTGCGAGTTTATTAAGTTAGTGCATTAAAAAAAATCGTCCTTTTGGCGCTACAAAACAAATGTCACACCTTGTTGTTGTGTAATTTATGTAAACACACACACTCGCTCACACACTCCTCATTGCATCTATTAAGCATTTATTATTTATGCAAGAGTAATGTGTGGTGTCTCCATTTTAATGCCTTCTAATGGCTTTTTGAGTTACTGCTGCCAGCTATGAATAAATCATATCAGTCATGCCGCAGCCAATACCGGCAGCACTGAGCTGATCTATAGGTATGTGGTGTGTGATCCAAAAAAAATAAAAAATTCAGATAAATAAAAAGGCTGTGGTAAGGTTTTTTTTTCTTATCTTGATAATACAACAACAAAAGTGTAATGTGTGTGTGTGTGGAGGGAGTGTGTGTGTGTCACACTGACCAGTCTGCTGCAACTTCTCAGTAGGGTATAAGTCACTCTCAAACATTAAGCACAAACATTAAAGTGTAGAGATAGTGGCTTAGACATAATTATCTATGCAAAGACTGAGTCTGATGGGAACATACTGCATTAATATACAAATATTGTATCTACAGTGCACATAAGAAGGGTTACAACGTTCTCTACTGTTCTAAAGTGGATGCTTTCACTTTGCCCTCACTGCAAAAATTGACTGTAATGGTGACATTTTAAAACTGCATCATCATTCCAATAAAACAAACTAGAACTTTGCAACGATATTCTGAGACTCAAAATGTTACATTTACAGGTCCATAATTTCTAGGACGTCTCATAGAAATAACTATAATTTAGTACTAATTACAGGGAGAATAGATTTCTCTGTGAAAGGAATATTTAAACCCAAATAAATATTAATTAATATTATTCACTTATTACTTTTTGTATATGTTGAATTGTATGTTTATCTGTAGACAGATTTCACATTTTTGCATATTTAGCTGACCTGCTGTGGACTCACGAAAAGACTCTCTAGGTTAGTGATTAATTGCAATTAATTAATTGGAAGAGTACAAACTGAACACTAACTCTTTTTTAGTAGTACCAAATTACATAGTTCTTTCAATGAAACTTCAATGAAAGCCTTTTTCATTGCAGACATGTTGACTTGCCATAGTATAAGAATCACAGGTGCAGTGAACGACATTAACAATGGTTCCATTCAGGTGTTTCAGCTTCATGGCTGCGATATTATGCTTGTGTGCCAGTTGTCACCATTCATGTTATTAGTTACACCTGTGCTTTGACAAGACAAAGCGTCTGCTGTGAAAATGATCTATTGCGGTATATTATTGCAATTATACTGTAAGGTGTGATATTTTGTCATTCCCCTGCTTCCTGCACAGAATCTGCAGTTTATAATGTGCAACCTACAACAACACCGCAAACTACAATGTCAAGTCCAATCAACAATACATACTGACGCAGATCTCTCCGCACCGGCTGGGATGCTGTGGAATGGGAACATATCGACCCCTGGATGGCTCATTATTGACGAGTGGATGGATTTCAGGAAGTGACCTTGGCTAACTCAGATGAGCACCTGACCAGAGCCCGGCTCGTTTTCCCACAGAGCACATCTCTGGCACCAGCCGCCCCTCTGACGACAGACTGCGGGTTATATCCTTGTGAGAGGTAAACATACCGTATAGTTCACTGGACTCATCTAAGTTCATTGCAGACTGATCAAGAAGTCATGCTGAAGTGCTGTCATGGATTTGGTAAGAGGAGTGTGTCATGAGGGGATTAGAGAGACTGTAACTGCTAAAAGTAATAGGTGAGGAGCCATATGCAGTAGGTCCTGCCAGCTGCTCATGAGCAAAGCAGAGACTTGAGATTATATATTATTCTATGAATCGGACTGTCCAAAAGGCCTTTTCACAGCAAAACACTGTGACTTGTGATAGCAGATAAAGCACAGGTGTTACTAATATTAACCATGACACAGTTTTATTCAAGCGTCCCAGTAAGTCATAACAGTGTGACAGTTTGCCAGCACGCACAACACCAGGACCCTGAATCTGAAACAGCTAAATGGAATTCAGCCGTCAGTCATTTTATTATTTACACCTGTGCTTTTCCTACTGTGACATGTCCAAATGTCTTGACATGGAAAAAGTCTATTCATACCAAAGGCTGGTTGACCCAAATTACAAAAACACATCTTTTTCCTGAAACAGTGTCCCGGTTGCTCTGGATAATCCACAAAACACGCTGACGATTGTTTTCAGAGGGACTGTTTATTCGATAGAAAGACAGCGAGGTCTGTGGATTACCCACAGTAACTGGGACATCGTCTCTGTTCAGAAATGTTGCTGCTGGCGTTTTAAAATTTTAATATACTGTGAGCCCCACAAACAAAATTCCATCATCTCTATTGGATAGAGATGGAGGAAAAAGATATCTCAAGCCTGGACATATAAAACCAAAACTGTCTGCATGGTTCGATTTCACTGGAGGTAAATAAAAGAAATAATGTTGTCAAAGGCAACACCAGAGTTGTAAAGCTATAAAAGTGCAGATAAATGCAATGATATTTAATAACTGGCTTAAATGTGATCATTTAAAAAACATGCAGATACACTTCTACACTACACAGAGTGAACAGATTATAACCTGAAATAGAAAAAAGACTTGTGTCAAATAAAAGTTTAGGCACTGGAATCATTATCAGGACAGAAAAATCTCTAACAGAGACTCTGTCTGTGTTTTACTTTCACTTTTCTCCTTGAATAGTGGGAGTAATTGTAAAATTCAGACTATGCAGCGTCCAGTGTCTGCGCAACAAACATCCCACACTGCCACCGTGTGGCTGTTTATGGCATTACATCAAATCTGAGCGTTACACCAGCCTCTTGTCAATCATCTCTGTAACTCCGCCCCTCACTGAGCTGATTGGTGGCTACCGGAGCGCTGGAGTGTCGAGGAGCCAATCATGTGGCTCTGCCTCCTGTTAACAGGGCTCCTATTCTCAATGCCCTCTCTGTCGCCTGCGTGCAACTGTTATTTATAGAAGCCCGAGGATGCAGAGTGCAGCATGGGAGAGAGGAAGGGAAGGAGGAGAGAGGGTGAGACAGAAAAAGGAGAAGGAAGAAGAGAGGAGTGTTAGGACTTGATGACGACTATACATCTTGCTCTAGTGGTCTCTTAGAGAGAGCCAGGCAGGAGAGGAGACCAGTCATTTTTGCAGGGCAAAGTACATATTGATTCCATCATTGCAAACCGCATCTGTCTGATTGATGGTTTTCTTAAAGACGAAAATGGGTGAAAGGAGAGCAGGGAATGGAGGAAGGGAAAGGGCTATTAAAAGCTATATAGAGTGAATGGACAAGGGTTGGGGTTAAGGCAGGGGTACGTGATAAATTATGTGATTACATATGTTCCTGTACCAAAATAGAACTGAAAAAGATACATGGTAAAGAGTCTCTGAGTGTCCTGTATGGTCACTAAAGCAGTTTTAGTATTTTATTTAAATTGAAAATATCTTCTTGTGTATCCTTCTTCTGTATCCTGTGTAAAGATTTTACATATTTCTTTGTAGGGCTGCAACTAACAATTATTTTTATTATCAGTTCATTAGCCAATTTTTTTTAGATAAATCGCTATAAAAACATTGAACAGTCAAAGACTCAAACATATCCAGTTTACACTGTTAATGTATAGAGAGATCTGTACTATGACTGTCTGACTAAATGAAGTGTAGAATGGCAGGCAGGCCATCAGTGGCTGAGTGTATGTTATACAACTAATCAATCGACATAAAACACAGTTTCTTCTGTCTGAGGACATCCGGTTTCTGAGAACAAGCAGAACAGTAGCTGATAGTAGGCCTATATAATAATTTAGCCAGTGATACATTGTTCATTGCTGTAACTGCCCTGCTGCCTGCACAGGGTCACAGTGAGAGGTCAGTGCACATGGACGCCCTGCAACTGAGAAATACGACGAAGGCATTTCTCCGGTTCTTCTTTGAAGGGTTATTTCTGCTTTATACTTTATAATGGTGAAAACTACAGGAGGCTCACTAAAGGCAAAGACACGGACAGATTAACTGGTGGGCTCAGGGCCAAAAAAGCTTCTTTTGACCCCCACCAATCACCCTCTGTCGTCAAGTGTAGTGACACATAGCAGATTACATATGACAGCTTCATTATATACCAGCGGAGCCCCGAGAGTACCATAGCTGGAATAAAACTACCTGCCTCAAAAGGTTTCTGTGTGCCAGTTAGCTTATGTCAGTGAGTGAACTGAATACAACTTTATTTAAGAATATGCATCATGTGAGCACAATATAAACTGAAATAAAAAAGCTCATAAAGTAGATTTTGACACATGGCACCTCTACAAACCTTACAGAGCTTGTCTTGGTGTGGCCCTGAGGTGTAAGAAGTTATTTTCTCCTCTCAGCTCCGTCTCATTGTAAGGATTTTTAGAGGTCTAAAGAGCTGAAAGCATCCAGGTTGAAGGGATAAAGAAAAATATATGCTGGCGTAGAATGTTTTCATTTTTTTCCCCTCTTTTTTCTCCCCAAAGTTTTGGTTTTTTTTCTTGTGAAATCCTTGGATGCTACAGCATTGCCACCATGCTCATGATTTCACAAGAATAAAAAACAAAACTTTGGGGGGACTGAGAAAAAAAAATCTTTTCCTCCGGTATATGTTTTTTTATCCCTTCAATCGTTTGGTGACCCCTCAGATTTACCTTCTCTTTCAGGGCCCTAGAATAAGATGACAAGTGCTTTAACTAATGTGCTATAATCAGACTCGATTTAACAGTGGGTGTAACCATCTTCCCATTAAAATGTTTAACGGCGGCTGTCTATCAAAACGAACTGATTTCATTTTTTTTTTTTTAAACCTTTTGCTAACTACATATCCCATTGCATACATGTTCATGCAGCTCTGCGTGCAGCGCATTTTACGCACAGCAGACACAGAGTGGGTCGGGTCTGTTTACTTCCGGACTCCGATTTTAGACTGGCTCAGAGAGCAGCAGCAGCAGCAGCTCCAGTGGGGGTTCAGGCTGTCAGCTAGCACGGCAGCCATACAAGGCTTCATGACAGAGGTTACCGGGTTGACCAGCGGCATCCCAAACACTCACAAGCCTCACCGGACAGCGCGACTCCAGGCGGACCCGCGTCGCTTACCCTGCTCTCCTCTCCTCTGCTCGCCTCCGTGCTCAAAGTCACTCAGTGCTGCCCGCTACACACACACTGATCCATCCGCCTGTGTTTGCTGCCACACTTCATGATCCAAAGAAGCTGAGGATCAAAACAAGGACAATCGCTCAAAGTTGAAGCGGCGTCTGAGCGGAGACACGCGGGCCCCGGCCGGGGAGAGCGACAGGGGACCAGGCAGCCAGGGCAGAGAGGGTGGTAGCTGGATAAACTAGGGGGGGGTGGGGGTCGTCTCCGGCTCCTGGTGGATTTATCCCCTGCCAGCTAACGTTAGCACAGCTAGCTCCAAACAAGCACCATGGACTGGTTGATGGGGTGAGTACAGACAGCTAACTCTCCTGTGACGGGTCGGCTGCGCAGTCTTTAAACCGCCGCTCAGTGTCTGACAGCAGCACAGGCGGCCTTACACAGGTGCACTGTGGCGGTGAATACTGTTTCATTTCCACTTCAACACATTAATGTAGCTGTACAAGCGGGTAGCATGTTGCCTAGCTTAGCCTAGCTCTGCGGGGCTAGCTTGGTAGCAAAAGCTGGCAGCGGTAAACCGACCTAATGTTACCCCGGGCCAGGCGGTGTTTCTGGGCATCTCTGTGGCCTGCAGCTAACTAGCCAGCGATGCCAGCGCCCAGATTAGATCTCTGTAGAGGCCAGTTTGCCTCTCCAGAGATATTATTTATAGGAATGATTAACACAGCTAACGTTAGCAGCCTGTCAGTCGTGCTAACGCGGCTATGCCCGGTTTTAGTTTATTTCCTGCGCAAGGTGCGCCTTCGCTGGCTGCTTTTTACATGAACTAACGTTAGCAGCCGTGCTAACTTACCTCTGGGGGAAAAAAACGACAGAGGTTCCGGTGTCAACGAGCTCATTGATGGAGAAAATAGCCCTCATGCTTATTAGTCAGGCACCTTGGAAGAGGATGAATAAATAAAACATTACCCAGATATTGGTCTGTTGCAATGAGTTGCTCAACTAAAGCACACAATCCACATTTGTTACCAAAGCGAGATTCACAGGGGTTTTAGGTGTTTAAACAAGCTGTGTGTACTTTGTGCCTTGGTGGAGCAGGTGACACCTGCCAGAAGCTGATGATGCTGTTTAGTCATGAGTTTGGATGAGATACATCTGCCTCTGCGTGACTCCTGCTGCACAGTCCAGGTTCAAGGCCATGACCATTACATTTAGGGCACAAGTGGTATAGCTGCTTCTCAAAGCCTCTGCTATAGTATTAGTCAGATGTGTTATCTTGCATTTACTTATGTAATTGCTATGCAAACTCAAGGACACTAATGATAGTCATATTTGCCTGTAAGTAAAGGAGGAACTCAGTCAGTGAAGTCACAGTCCAAGGTGTGCTTGTTTAATATCTTTTGCTATAGTAAGGTGTTGTGCTGCGAGGCCGGTCTTTTTGCTGACAGGTTATCAGGTCGGCTGCAGCAGGTTGCAGAGCAAGGCAGGGCAGAGAAAGGGTGGAGGCCTGCTGTCAGGGGTGTTTCTCCACTTTGTGTCATTTTGGTTGAAAGAGATAAGGATTCAGTCCCTCGATAACTATTACCTCTGCCTAGTCTGTGTCAGTCTGTCTTTTGTCTGTGTTAGTTCACAGGGATATGTGAGAAAAGGCTCAACAGACTTAATGAAATTTGACAGATGGTTAAGAAAAATCAGCTCAGGTTTTGCTGCATTCTCACTCATACCTCCTGAACAAAGTTAAGTTTTTCTGCGTTGCCTGGTTCAACACAAATTTTCCATCATTCTTCTTCTTTTCTTTTTTTTTTTTAAACCACAAATTTCATTCAACTTTGGCAAATTTGTGTGGCCCTGAGAAATGTTATGTGTTTTTGGTATTTCAAACAGCTTTTCTATGCCTACCTATTTCACGCAAACTGCCAAAACACATTATGCAGTTGCAACCAAAGAGAACTGTGTGGTTTTGGTAGAGGTGTTCACTCTCTTGGTGCTTTCTTGTAGTTTTTATTTTTCTCAGGTTTTTAGCTACTTCTGACACTTGTTTTCCTGGTTTTGGTAACAGATTCTTGCATTGACTTGTCCTGAGTTGCATCAGTCCTCTCAGTTGTTAATTTGATTTATAGGCCTTGTCCTCCTCTTCCTTTTCCCTCAGTCAGTCACTCACATGAAATAATATATTACGTTTTGCCCCAACAGTTGGTGCTAGTCAGACCTAAACTGGTTTACTCAGTGATCTGTTAGGAATTCAAGAGCAACACCCATTTACGTTGGAGGAGCCGAGGAAAGCGAAGAGCCACATAAGAGGAAAAGAGAAGGCCGCTGCTTGCCTGTGTCAGGATTATAATGGATGATACTAAATGTAGTTAATATTGACACGTTCTCCATTTTAGGAAAGTTGTTGAGTATAGAATGACACCATTTAAATAAGTCATTGTATCAACCTGCAAGTGCTCTCAGAGGAAAAATGAGTCATGCTTATTTATGAACCTAAATTATTTTATTCATGGCAAGTGAAGTCATGTACATACAATCTGTCATTCCTGTCACTGACCAAGACTGCCGTGTGTGTGTGTTCATGTAGCAAGATTGTGTTTACCTGCATGTTAAAGAAGCATGTTGTGTACTGTGTATACGCGGGGAAGGTGTCTATGTGAGCTGAATGCATTGGAGGGGAGCAGGCGTGCGTCCAGCATACGTCACCGACAGAGCGGAGTCCATGAATGAGTTAACCAAGCGTGTAATCACGCTGAATACAGACCCAGGGTGAAGGACGCCACTGCCAGGTCCGATGGAGGGAGGAAGTGGGGAGAGAAGAGAGAGAGAGAGAGCTCAAGGATGATGGAAGGAAAAAAAAAAGAAAGATGGAGTGGTTAAAGCAGCAGATCTGGGGAGAGATGTGCAGATGAGACAAAGGGAGGATGAGCATGATGAATGATAGAGGAGAGGCTGATGAGGGGAAAGGCAGGGTGATCCACAGGGATGGAGGAATGGGAGACGGCACGTTTCTGACCGATGGATGGGAGAGGAAGGATGGAGGAAGGGGATATGAAAGCTTTTGATGGAATGGTTGATGAGGGAGGGGGGGAAAAAAGAAGAAATTAGCAGGTGCGGGGAAGGGGAAAGTGTAGAGTATTGATAGGAAGGATGAAGCTCCACGGGGAATCAAATGGAGGTCTGTAGCAGATGACAACACCATGACGGCCCACTAATGGTGGATAGATTGAGGGAAGGAGGTGTAGAGATGGTAAAATGGGAGCTCACGGTCGGTGACAAATGCGCAAGAATATGTTTTTTTTTTCTTCTGTGGTTTCAGCAGGAGGTGTAGTGTGCTTGCAGAAAATGTAAGCCAAAATATGTTTGCGAACTAGATGCAGTCTGTCTGTGTGCTGAGTATTTATTTTTGCACAGAGAGCGACTGCATTATTTCAGAGCTGAGTGACCTCATCTGTCCGGATCCAGAGTCAGACAGGACGTTAAATCACAGGGGAGATGTGCGACGCCTAAATGTGTCTTTTCCTGCTGGGTAGAAATGGGCAGGCTTTGACAGATGTTTAATCCCCTTGCTTTTGAGTGATGGATTGGTAATGCTGAACGAAGAGAGAGCGAGAGAATGGAAAGTACAGCAAGCGGCTAAGTGGAGCACGCTTTAGACTGTCTGACCTGAACAAGAGTCAGACTTAATGTACACTTAGCTCGCACTGCATCACCTGTGACTTAATGGTATGCAGACAGTGTATCATTATCCTGCATCATTTGTGGAATGCAAGTGATGGAATGAGAGATATCAGTAATGAAGGCCTTGCTTGTTGTCTCACTTTGTGGATAACAAATGTTAGGCATGATGTTAACTCTGTCTAACTGTTTGTCGGGCTCTTGTATTTGACAGTTTTTGTTTTGGTTGTGGTGTTATTCTGCAAAAAAGACCAAGTATTAAAGGGTTGTATTAAAGGTAGAGCTGAAATAATTAATCCATTACAATTTTTTTTTATTTCCCACAATTTTCAAAGTCATTTATCAAGCAAAACTGCCAAACATCACTGCTTGCAGTTTCTCAAGTTTGAGGATGTGCTGTTTTCTCCTTTTTCATATCATTGTAAAATAAATATATTTGGGTTTTTGACAAAACAAGCAGATAAGACATCAGCTTGAGCGCTGGGAACTTGTGAAAGGAATTTGTCCCTATTTTCTGACATTAACTATGAACTAAATGATTAATTGACAAAATAATCCATAGATTAACAGATAATGAAAATATGTGTTGGTTGCAGTCCTAATTTAGGGCTAATATTTTGTTATTACAGACCAAAATGTGTTCATAGCATCAAGCATAAAAAAAACTGAGAATAGGTCAGATTAATTGTCTTGTTTATTTATTCTTTGATTAGATGTTTCCTGCTTTATATGATAACTTTCTGGCAAAGTTCTTGTGTTAAGACAACATTAAACACTAATGTGTTTGAAAAGTTTGGCTTGTAAAGACAGTGAGGCATCAAAAAAAGCATTGCTATAGCATCAGTGCTGAATATTGACACTGGTAATGAACAATTTCCAAAAATACCAGACCTAAGTACAACTTAGATAGAATGGCATTTTTGACATGTCGCTACCGTCAAAGTGCTCTTTCTCTTCAGTCAACTTGTCTCCTAATTAATTAAATTGAGAGTGAAGACACTGTCAGGTGATAGCAGATAGAAAAGGGGAATTCACAAGAGATGCATATAGGCTGAACTTCCCCTGCAGAACGTGTTTATTTACAATCTTCTGCCTCACCAATGCAGTTCACGTCAAAGAAAGAAGTGTGTCTTCATGTCTCACAGTAACTAATTTCTGGTGTGATTGTTCTCATGTTTGTTGTAGCTCATTTTCTCAACCCTATTGTGGCCCATGACCATGAATTCTCAAGAGCCCAGCGTGCATTGCACAGACTATTTCTCAGTCTCAAACCAAACAATCTAAAAAAAAGGTCAAAGTTAATTTTCTGTCGCAGAGTTCGCTCATATTAATAGAGTGGTGAAGTTGGTGGGTTTACATCCGGCACCCAGGGTTACAGCAATAACAGTCTGTGTTGGCCGTTGGACCATTTCTAAAACAGATGAGCATGAAACTTTCCAGTTGAGTCATTTCAAATCATTAGAAGTTTTCTTGAAAAAGCATCGAATATACAAAAAATATGCAGATAATTTTTGCAGATAAACTGTAAGACACAGAGGGAGCTGTGGAAAGAAACGTCTGACCACGTTTCAGTTCTGCTGCTGTGCCACTAATGGTGGTGTGAAGTTGCAGTGGGTACGAAGATGAAACATTTAAAATAACTGATGGTCATCACATGAATCTCATAGTATAATTCAATTGCGTAGCAGAATCCTGTGTTTCTGTGCAGCAGTTATCATAACCTTTCAAATGTGAAGGCAAATACATCCACTGTCTGAACCTAGCAATCACTGAACTGATCCACAGAAATAATGTCTTTCAAACAAATTTGGGGGGGAAAAAAGTCAAAATATGAGTCTCAGAAATCTTTCCATTTGCATATCAAGCAATCTCTGCATGCGGCTCTGAACCCAAGTGTGAGAATCTCTGTGGTAGCATTTTGGGGGATGGTAGTTGTAGTTTTTCATCTGGTTATTGTAGATGTTCCCAATGGGGATTTTGCACACTGCATCCTGTCCTCATGCAACCTCAGTGCCTAGTCCTCCATCTCTGCGTCACACACACACACACACACACACAAAAACACACACAGACACGCACACTATCGCACAGCCCAGGTGGCTGTTTCCGCTGCTCTCACCGCAGATGCAGTACTGATAATAGGCTGCGACAGACGTGCAGACATCATCTCAAAGCAGTCACCTGCTCGAGAATAGAAACTAATCCACACTGTCGCAGCGTCGTTTGATCTAGACTAGGATGGAGTTCGGCTTTGCTGTCTTTTCTTTCTAGCTCCACAATCGTCCGTAGTGTTTCTTTGGTGGACTGTGTGGTTATTAGGTCTGACCCGAGGGCTCTGTAGCTCATCGGAGTGTCTCGGTGTCCGCCTGGGAGAGAGCCGTTAACTAGCTTGTTACTGTTACAGTAAAGACAGCTTCTGTTGGCTTTCTGCAGTAAGAATCCCGCCCTATTAAGAATCAATTTATTGTGTCTGGCACTAAATTTGTTTTACAGCTACACGCAGCTCAGGCCAAGAGTTTTAAGACCACGTAAGCCAGCCAAACCTTTAATGACAGTAACGTGGTGTAGTTTTACAAATTCACCTTGTGTTGCAAGTGGCAATTAGCCAAGTATCTCACCACACATCGGCTCCTCACAGCACCCAGCGCTGAGAAAAATAACACCATGATTCACATCAGTTGTTTGGCCAAACTGTCAATACTCAAGTTGCGCTGTTTATCAAACTGTTGAATTGCATACATTGAAATAATGATGTGTCCACCTCCATTTACATACAATATTATTGTTTATTGCCCCCCTTGAATCCTCTAGAAAAGTATCACTGGGCCTATTTGACTTATTATTAATTATTAAAAGCTTTCTATTGGATTGCAATAAATTGTACAGGGATCGATATTTTTCTGATCATTGGTTTATTTGTCTCAACCTCCAGTTCAAGCTTAGATCAACTCTGTGCTGCTGTGCAGGGTCTTGGCCTGGGCCTCAGAGGTGGGATTCAGGCTGTTCTACCATGATGTGCTGCCGTGCTGACGGATTGGCCGTATGACAAGAAGAGTAGTTGGTTTGTCTGCACCCTAGAAAGGGCATTTTAGTCACGTTCAACCTTCCAACTCCCACTGCCTTTCACTCCCTGGCTCAGCTTGTTTCTCCCTCTCTATCTGTCGTTATCTCTCCCTTTAATTCCCCCTACCCACCCCCCACCCGCCTCTCTCTTGGGACACTGATGTGCAGAGACGTTTGCGTGCTTGCCTGCTGCCTGAGCTGGACTGTTGAAGGCGGCGTTGTACAGGCCCAGGGCAGCCTCAGCATTATTTGAGAAATGTTTAACAACAGAAGCTAGCGGGGTGTTAGATGTATTCAGAGCATGTAGCCTATATACCGAGTAATATTGCACAACCGTCTTGTCATGCTGTATTTGTGTGCTGGCCTCATGTGTCTTTGGTTGAGGGACAGAGAAGGAAAACGGTAGAAAGCGAAGCAGAGCTGGAGGGGCAGAGTCTAAACAAACTAGTCCTCAGCTCCCCTCTCTGACATCAGTCCCCTCCTTTGACTTTTGGCGGTTTTCATTGCTCATCAAGGCTGCTGCGTTATTTTGGGACCAGAGTAGCATTCTACTTTTTCCCCAGTAGCTCAAAAGAGCAAAAGGTGAGCAGCGGGGCCGTCGCCACACCGCAAAAGCTCAGCTGTCATAGTTCAGAGGTGTCAATGACTTCAGGTTTCACAGGAAGATGACACCTAGAGCGAGTAGCTGATCTAGTAACAACCATGACTAGCAGCTCCAGCGGACTGAACTATCACCTGCATGTCTTCACTTTTGTGATGTAAACAAGGTGAGAAATTCATCTACCAGCCACTGACAGATAAATGTTCAAATTCACCAGCCACTCAATAGTAAATCATTATTTTGTTTTATATCTTACCAGCATTTGGCTGGTGGCTGATGCTAATTTCCCACCCTGGATGTAAAACTACAAATCCAAGAATCTGTGGTTACTTGGTTAAGATATTGTGTCGTCATGTTGCCGTGCAGGCTTGAACTAGCTGGTGTGTGAATAGCAGGTCTGAGTGAGCCTTCCCCCGCTTTGAAGTAACAATACTATATCATGGAGTGCTGTTTTTAGGACATCAGTGTGCATCATTGAGGGTGATATAAAGGTTCTATTGAATGCCTTTTTGAGGAGGCAAATAGCCTGGATACAAGAACACACACAGTCACTCTCTGGTTTGTCTCCTGAGACGCCTCTGCCTCCTTGTCTTCTTTTCCTTTTCTCTGAGGCAGGGACGGGGGAAATGCTCAGAAATAAACGTGATACCAGAATGACTCTGCAGTTTGCCTTTCACTGAATATGCATTAAGTGGATAATTGGAGGCTCCAAATGCACGGCAGTATAAAGCACTTCCGCGAATACTTGAGATGGAAACTTGGTGTGGTGCTTCTGCTCTTTTTTTTTTTTTTTTTTTAAGTGAAGATGAGGTTTCAAAAGCTTATGGACAGTAGATACAGTGTGAGTATGGTGCAACCTAATACTGAGATGGATCAAGAGGCTGCAAAAGCAACCCAACACAATACCTGGAGCTGGCTGTGCTTGTGAAGCTTCTCCGCCTACTCAAATGGGTCCTGACCTGTTCAAAAGCTCGAACAGAGCTGCATTTCACAACGCCAACGGCACAAATTGCTGACATTTAACCAGCAGCCTCCGATACCTACGATGTAAACTGCTTAGGTGCACAGTGGACTTCAACTTTATATAATGTGGCCACATGTTTTTAGATATATTGAGTATGTTACTAGTTTCACTTTGGAAGATGTTCTGCCTTTTGGGCCATAGTGTTGCTCCTGGCATGGCCCAAGGTATCCGTGTGTGTGTGTGTGTGTGTGTGTGTGCGTTGCCTCTGTTTTACTTGGCAGGAGAGCAGCACCATGCTGCGACTGTGTTTACTCTTTCGTAACACTCTGGGCAGCCCAGCCCAGGACACACAACTGGCACTGCCAACGGATGGAGAGAGACGGGAGAGAAAAGAAAGGACTGACAGAGGGCAGGAACAGCCATGACTAATCAGCTGCTCTCTCTGTCTCACTTTCCTTCCCTTTCTATCTTCTGCATGTCTTGTTATTGGTCGAAACAGGACATTTTTTTTTCTCAAAAGATGTTATTTAATTGCCACACAGACACTGGTTCCACAGGCCGGGGAGCAGCTACTGTTCTGTCAGAGAGTATCATAGTCATGGACCGCTGCCGGCTAGAACTGTCTTAAGATCAGCTAAAATAAGTTGAACCCCCTGCAGCAGGATTTAAGGTTGTTGTTGCCATCCACCCACACGGGACTCACTGCAGAACTGTTGGCTGCATTTTGTTCAGGTTTAGTTACAGTGTTTCAGATTCAGTTCTGGCTAAAAATAAGATTTAATACATTACTTTTTTGTGCTTTCATATTTAATCTGTCAGTTTAATGGTTATTTTCTATTTGACATCTTTAGGTGCCACTCGCATTTTTTAACTTATCAGACAAGTATGAGATTTCTGTGTCATTAAGCGATGCGCATCTTTTCATCCTAAGTACTTTATACAATTTTGGGCTAATGAGCAAAACTTTGAGCTACTGACACATAAGTCCAGCTGTTCAGTATCTAACTTAAACTAACTTATGTGTCTGAACCAGCAATACAGCTGTGACTTTTTCCTCTTACATCATCACATACATAAGATTATTGGCCGGTATATTGATATCAGAATTTTGTTACCCCCTAATATCAGCATCGGCATTGGCCCCAAAAATCCAGTATCAGTTGGACTCTACTTTCCACCAAATTTAACTGATATCTGTTCAGGAGTTTATAAATTCTTCAGTTAAGTAACCAACAAGAGGGACCAACAACATAACCTTCTTGACCCAGGTGATAAGATGGAGAGTTGGGATGTGAAATGTAGAAGAAAAAAAATAAGGAGATGGGGCACTGGAGCAGTGCAAATTGAAAACACCAGAGAAGAAGAAAAAGAGGGGACAGAGGGAGAGAGGGCAGCTGATAAGGACGAGAGCAGCAGGAGAATATAGAAAGCGCGGGTGAAGAGCGAGGGAAGGAAGGAACCGATAGTGGTGCAGAGGCGATAGGTGAGATATGGAGATAAATGGGAAGCAGCGACTTGGGTCAGAGAGCTAGATGAGAAACAGCAGAAATCTTCAGTAGAGGACAGAGAGGGAAGAGGGAGATTTAACAGTGGGGCCCAGGCCATCAGTGGCACAGAGAGAAGTGGAGTTTGGAGCCGTGTGCAGGTCAGAAAGGGAGAGGAAGCCAACAGAAGGAAAGAGAAGAGGGTAAAAATGAATCATAATGTGTACTTCCTTACCATCCTTTGGATTCTTCATTTATTGGTTTGATTCCCAAAACCTTAAAACCAAGATTTTGAGTCACGCTGAGCAGCGAGATAAGAGACCTAATTCTTATTTCTTGGAGGGGGAAGAAGTTAATTCTGGGTTGTTTTATTTATTTTTTTACTCAGATGTGGTCGGCGCCCTTGGGCGAGGCTTCAGCTCAGCGGTGAGCTGCTAAATCTGTGCAGAGCCGGTGGGCTGCTAGCTTTGGTGCGAGCTAGGTTTGTCCTTGGTGGCTGAGGCTAGGCCGCTAGGCTGGTCTGAACTGTAATTGGATTAGAGAGCTCTTCGTTGCATCAGGCAAGGCGAGCCGAGGATATACACACACACACACTCACACACGCAAACACGCACTTTAAAAGCACACACGCCTCAGGGAGCCCAGTTCAGTTCTCGAGGCTGTACACCTCCTCCTTTGCTTCATTTTTTTTTTCCTCTCAAACTTTCTTCTCCTCTCGGCATCCCGCTATTTTCTTTATCCTCCTTTTAATCAATGACCCACCCCTTCCTCCTGGCTGTTATACATGCGTGTAGGTAGGTGCGATGGTACATTTTTGTGTACATGTGTGTTAGTGTTTGTGTACATGTATATGGATCAGTCCCATGCCATGGATACCTGCTCTAAATGGGATTACAGGAGTTGCAAAACACGCGGGAGAATGAAGAACAGGGGAAAAAAAGGATGGAAAAAACAGTCAAGTGTAGATAAAAATGCGAGGCCACATACCAAACATGATGGATGTGAATATGAAGACGTGCTGCTTGGAGAAGGGGTTGAAGAAGCTGCTCTTGACCTTTTTGTTTTGTTTTTTTTTAATTGTGAACTTCCTGTTTAGTAGCATTGTACAGGAAGTAGAAAGTGATGTCATGGGTGTTGTGCATCCTGAAAGCCTCATTCACCCCTCTTAACCTTTTGGTGTGCAAAAACTTGATCTGCGAAGCGTTTCCTTCACTTCATCGACTGGGAACAACTGGAATAGAGCTCATAAGTTGTAGTGATGTTTTTTAAACTCAGTTAGATCTTAACTGGGTACAGTGTGTCGCTTATTGCATCCATTTGTTGTCGAGCTCACTTTCTGGTTCATTCACATGATTAATGTGTGGTGGTGCTGTCACATTTTCTTGTACGGATTTGAGTAATTTAGCTGATGCTTCTATCTTTTTTTTTGGGAAAGGTCAAGGACTTGTATCTCTATATTCCTGCCAAGACACAGTTTACTAGAAGGTGACAGTAGTGCTGGACAGCAATTCATCTAGTTTACTGGTCTTAATTTCCTGCACAATATGAATTTTTTAATTGCCTACGCTACGATCAGGGCAAGCTGTGATACAAATGTTTGGTCACACCGCTCAGCACTAGTTGACAGGTGTTGTTGATCTCTGTAATACGTGAGCAGGGTGTGGTGAGGTGTATTGTTTGCTGGACAGGTTTAAACAAGAGGCTGACATCGCTGGAGACAAGACATGAAAGGACGGGAAGAGACCAAAGTTCAGCATAAGAAGGGATACAAGAGGAAAAATAATTTCCCTCCGCTCAGTCCCACTTTTTTATCTTTGTGTGTTTGTAGATGTGCATAAACACTGGCACAGCACATGTGGATGCGGTCAAGGCGAGAAATTAGACAGTCAGTAAGATTAGAGGGAGACGGCGATAGGACGGGCTTAATAGCTGACAGGCCAGCACCAGCAGCCATATGTTTCATATGTGTTCACTGACAACCCCGCCATATGGCTCTGATCCGCCCATATGACCTGTACATCTCCGTAACTTCCTACCACCATGACAGCCAAGTGAGGGAGGGAGCGGACAGCATGTGGTATAGGGATATAGGGAGAGGGGAGGGGGGTTGCAGCTCTGATGTTGGATGATCTTAAAACAAGGACACACAATGTAACTGATGCAAAGCATCCAAATCCACCCAGACAATATCATGCAGTTGCAGAGCTGCGGTGCCAGCGTTTCCACTCCAACCCGAACCACCTATTGGCAAGGAAAGCCCGCGTAGATGTTTCCAGATTGATTGTTTTGTCTAGCTGACGGTCCAAATCCCCAAAACATTCAAGTTACGATTATATAAAACAGAGAAAAGCAGGTAATCCTCACATTTCAGAAGCTGAAACTAACTGAGTTTTGTTGTCTTTGCTTTATAAATTCCCTAAATCAAAAGTATTTGTTGCCGTTATATCCATCTGGTAGAGTCATGAAATAACATTACATTTTTATTTAAAGTGGTGCAAGTGTTCAGTGTAAATCCTCAAAAACGTTCACACTAAACAACAGCTACAGAATAAATGTAGCTGTAAAACTCATCGCCTGAAGGAGGCCCAAATGTTAAAATCACAGCAGCTATTTCTTTCTTTGCTGCCACACAACATCAGCATCAGCACGTCTGCTGCAGATTTAGCACAAGCTACCTCGTGGACAGCCTGCTGCACAAGCCTGCTCCATGAGGTGCTTCACATCTAAAAATGGATGTGGAGGAGGAGGGAGATGTTTTTGAGGGAATGAAGATAAAGTTAGAGCAGAGAGGGAGCTGGTGTTCAGGGTCATCTGATTTCCGCTGCTGGGTTGGGGTCACTGTGTGTCGAGCTGCTGACTGGGCCTCTCAGGAGCGAGGGGGGGGGGGCTCAAAGCTGGACACAACACAAGAACACAAGACACACAACAGAGTATTTGACCCCTATAAAGTCTGATATCCCCTTGAGGAAGTGTGTGTGTGTAAACACAGATAAGTCTGACTGACTGAAGGCTTCCAGACGCTTGGGGACATGCTCTGTCCGTGTGCTGTCCTCTGCATGCACACACAGTACTTTATTATAATACAGTCAAGGTCTCGCATACATACACAGCTGCGTGGCATGATGTCAAACACTGTCCTTTTCTTCTCTTCTGTGTCCCCCCAGCAGTCGATCTGCTAAACGTGACCCTTTTTAAAAGCCTTTTTAATCACTGGTGGTCTCTGAGCTGGGTGGCTCGTGATAAGTGCTCACGCTGAGCCAACAGCCTGGTAGCATTGGGAGCTAGGCTAAAAGCTAGCCGCGCTTCAAGGCTGGCTGTGAACACGGGGTATTACGAGCAGTCCAGGCATGGGAGGGAGGCCAGCAGCTCACTTTGGCACAGTTTAATCCAGGAAGCCAGGGGAAGGAAGGAAGGAAGGACTGTCACATCCAACTCTTTCTGTCAACATATGTTTTACTAATGTAAAGCATATTAGAAGTTATAATGGGAGAGGCACACTGTGTTTCACAGTATTAGGTAAGTGGTAGGAAGCTAACAGTGTGAGTTTTGGACTTATTTTGTTTTTTGATATTGCTAAAACCATCCAGTTAGCATGTTAGTGGTAAGGCTGGGTGTCGAACCTCAATACTTTTTGAGTACCAGCTGTATTGTGTTTGTCAAATATTGAGAGAGATACTAGAACGTCACGGGGAATCCTACATATATCTGCCTTCCCCTTCTTTCCAGTTTCATCCTTTACCCCTAATTTTATCCGCCCGGTTTTGTTTTCTGTTTGTTGTCTGACCAGCAGAGCATTTCTACCTCCAGCAACTGCGTCGCACTGGAAGCCAGAGTGGACTGAGTCATATATGAGGGGGAGTGTGCAGAGCAGAACAAGCTACTACAGCTAAGGAGTGTGCTGCTGATTTATTACCAGCCGTTAGCTGGTTAAATGAGGCTAAGTGAGCTGGTCGGCACAGGGAGGTGAGATGGAAGAGATTAGCCTACATAAAGAGCGATGGAGGGAGAAGACCTGTGAAGCGAGCGCTGACTCCTGACCTCCTGTCTTTTGCGTACCGTTTCTCTTTATCTTCTCCGTCGTCCCTCCTCTGCTCTGCCCTTCTCTTCATCGCCGAGTTCTCCTTGCAAGTATCTCATGTCGCCTCAGCATCAGGCAGACAGCGCTGCTTCTGTTAAGCTTTTTGAGAAGTGGCCAACAATGTTCTCTGTGTTGTCTCATCATTATGCAACAAGTTAGTGCTTGTCATTGTCACTGGCAGCGTTGCTTGTTCAGTGCACAGCATTGCAGCTTTAAGCTTGACTTGGTCACATTCACATAACTAAAATACCATATGTCAAAATGTATCTATTTTTAAAGACTGCTGGTGGAATGGGTTTGTAATCGTCCTCTGTGGTGTGATATTTCTGTTGAGGAAGGATTAAATGTGTGCAGGATTTTAATATTTGAGCGTTTAGCATAAGTTCAGAAGTAAATCTGAGCCAACATTAGGAAATGCATAAAGACATACCTCTGACTGATGTTTCTTTAGCATTAGTAGCATTAGTTATGGACAAAAATAGTGATGCCGTGTGTTGGCCTATGAAATGATTGCTTTAAAAAAAAGTTTTACACGCCCTGAAGCAAAATGTGTAAGTGGGAAAAAAAATTACCAAAATGTCAAAATATAGGAACATGTGTTTTTTTGGTAGTAACAATAGATAACAGCCAGGGACACCAGGTAATAACACAGAAAGGACAGTAATAACATTTTTTCCATTGATGTCTGAAAATCTGGGGTTTCCCTGACAAACCAGCCATTAAAGGGGTACTTCAGTGATTTAGGGTTAGTTAGGGTAGGTTTAGGGTATTGCACTTCAAGTTATGGGGCTTTTGAGTGACGTTTCAAAAAACGATTGGTCAAAATTGAAGCAGCGATGGCTGAGTTATCCTGATCTTTAGTCCTTACTAAGCGTCAAGCTCCAGAAACACTGGATCCTACATTTACCATAATGCAACTCACTTACATTTTGTTGGACTTGCCCTGCCTGCTAAATTCGGCCTTTCAAAAACCATGCCCCAGTTTGTTGCGCAGGGTGTCTGTCATATTTTTTTATTCTCCAACCCCCAAGATAGCCAAGCCAAGATAACCCTGATTATCAGGGTTATTTTGTCAGACTTCCTTCCAAAACCTCAGAAGATATTAAACAGACAGTTTTACAGGCTTAGTAGTACCTCTCATAATGAATCAGCTGAACTTCATGTGTATAATCAGTGAAATGGCCCTTTATCTACCAAATTCCTTGTAAGACATTCAATACTAAGTCTTTGTGACCTTCCTGACTCGACTGCAAAAGCCAGGATTTGACAAGAGCGACAGATAGAAATAGTAAAGGTCTATCTCTGGCTCTGGACGAGGCTATATGTGTACAAACTCGTGTGTGCTGGATATCCGCTCTGTAAGCTGTTTCTGTCCTCAACCTTTGACTGGTATGTTAGTTTGCAAGTTTTGGGTTTTTTTTTTTTTTTTTTTCATGTGTCTGAGTGATATTGAAAGAGTGACATTCCCCACATCCGTTTCCTCTCATAGAGGAACAGTAGGTCAGGGGTTTGGTCCGCTCTGGTGAGTTCATGTATCGCTCAGGGCCAGAGAGGGGAGGGGCAGGAGGAGGGGGGGTGGGCGATGAAACACAGATGGGATATTTCTCATAATCACTCAGGATTTCATGTATCCTCTGTGAGGTGGTAGCTGCCCGTTGTGAATTAGTCACGTAATTTTAAAGAAATTTTAGCTTTGTTGGATCCTGCTGATATTTGTTGCAGTGAGGTTTGTTGGAGTCTGACAGTGCCCGAAAGAAGGAAGCAAAGATTTTGCAGGTCATAAGTCTCGGTTTGATAAGCTGATTGCTGTGGGCTGTTGGAAAATTTCAGTTCTCAGTTCACATTTTGTTGTCCTGCTTATCTTGTCTTTTTTTGGGTCTCTTTCCTTCCCCTTTTTTTTTCATATCGTACATGAGATTATTACAGTTATCTGTACTCTGACTCTGTGTATGCCTCTGCTTGTTTGGCCTGGGTGTGTGTCTTCATGTACACCTGTATCCGTGCCTCTGTTTGCATATGACCTCATGTTTTGCTTTGTGTGTGTGTGTGTGTGTGTGTGTGTGTGTGTGTGTGTTTTGCTCCTTAATCTCCCTCCCTGCCCCACCCTGTGCTGTAACGCGCTCTCCTTTCCTCTTCATTGTTCTGCCTCTCTGCCAGGCCAGGGGAGTCTGGTGCAGGAGCTCGCAGGAAGTCGTCGTCACTCGTTGCGCTGAAGGGAAAGCAAACAGTGAGATGCACAAACACAGGAAGTGCTGCTTTCCCCATGCGGCACTCCGGCAGGGCGTCTGTCACGCCGCGCAGTTTGTCAGAAAGCGGCAACGTGAGCTCTGTCTCTAAGCGCACGTGTCTTTCTCCGTCTTGCGGTCTCCTCCGTCTTGCTCAGTTGACGTGTCCCTTCTGTGATGTCTGTGAAGCTTAATTAGCCTTTGTGTTGTCTGCAGTGAAGTCGCCTCTGAGAAATCGACGTGATGTCGTGCCATGTAGTGTTTTGGTTTGGCCAGTCAACAGAAATAATAAAAATACTCAAACAAGTAACAAAAAGGGTCAAGAAATGCAAAAAAAAATCTCCAAAAGCTGTAAACAGTGATCATGACTTAAGGTGGATTTCTCCTTTAATGCTTTTTCGAGACAGTTTTCTTATCCTGTCTTCCTATTGGAGCCTAAAAACTTTAATAACACACATAAATTCTTCATTGTGCCTCCTCTCTGCGTTGCTCGGAGCAGCTGACCTTGCCATATTACGTACTCTTGCTTTATATTACAGTGAGACCTTTACTGAAGCGGCTATATTAGAGTATCTATCTGGGTAGCTCTCTAGCAGCTGAAAGGTGAGAAGCTGTGGTCAAAGGTGGTTAGAGGTCACTGGACTTTTCAGAGCTCTGGACTGCACAGAGACTGCATAATGTACACACCACTGCACATACCAGCTGTTACATAACCACTGGCAGCTGTGGAGTCCACACTTCAGCAGTGTCTGTGTGTGTGTGTGTGTGTGTGTGTGTGTACACATGCAAGTATTCATGGTAAGTAAGGAACTGTGTGGGGATTAGCTACCTGGGCAAGGCGTTTTCTAGCATCAGCTGCTCGGGGCAAAACTATAGCCGAGACACGCTCCATTTACTCGATGCACGTTTTCTGTGACGTTTTCACACATCCCTGAGTCTGAACATTTGAATACATTAAAAGGAATTTTAATAACGCATTTATCTGTCTTTTGTTGCTATCAGGCTGCAGCTCCGGTCTTGAATAATGCAGACCAGGATGGGTCATGTTAACAGTGCTGCAAATAGTTGAGAAACTGATCTAAATCATGTTTGTCATGCTTTCTTCTACATCTGTCATTTGAGGGTATGACTCTGCAGAAAACTTTTTTAGGATGTTTTGGTCACAGTGATTTTGAAATAGTTGAATTTTTGATAATTAAGAGCCACATGTTTTCAGACCACAGTTGACTGTGATTTATTACTTTGTTTTTTTGTCAAGGCTGCATATCAACGGCTTAAATTATCCTAAATCAATAGAATCTATTGCTGACTATCATGCAATCTGTCTGCATCCTCAAGGATATTTGTTGATTGGCAGTAAAAAAAAAAAAAAAAACATCAGTAGATTGATAGAGACTTTCTTGAAAACTGAATCTTTGCTGGTGTCAAAAAGAAAATAATAGACTTTCTGTATTGACTTTTACCCCCAGTTTTAATGATGACTTAAACAGTCAGGCCTCTGTAATATCCTACCATTTCTGTGTCTTGGAAATCACCAAATTAGACCTTGAATGTCATTGAAATGTCCTTGAACTTAATATCCTGATGTGTTTTGGAAGTCTGTTATAGACATTGACAGAGGAAAGCATCACAACAATGAACTGTGTTTCTACTGCTGCTACTTAATATCTTCAACACTCAAATCTCAACCAACAATACTAGTTTTACTACAGGAAAAACCAATAAGGTTGCTGATGACATAATTTAGATGTAGTGTCTCTTTATACCACAAGAGGGCAGCACATCTCCAGTCCACATGCCTTTCCAGTGGGCAGGAAACTGAGAAAAATGCTTACCTGTCAGCAGTTGAGCAACTTTGGTAAATCATATTGATTTTAGCAGGTCATATGAGTTCTCTATTTTCCAGCGGAGGGTGGTCTGTATTCAGCTGTGTGTGTGTGTGTGTGTGTGTGTGTGTGTGTGTGTGTGTGTGTGTGTGTGTGTCATGACAAGATAGAGGAAGCAGTTCAAAAGGGAAAAGCAATGTAGACACAGAGGTGGCATAAAGGAGAAATGCAGATAAAAGTAGAAAGAGTGTGAAAGAATAGAAAGAGGAAGAACAAGAGAGGGGATGGGGGAGAGAGAGAGAGAGAGAGAGAGAGAGATCCAATGAGCATGAAATCAGATCTTGTTGCATAATCATGGCTCGCAGGCCTTCCCAGTGCGCACAGGGCTCTGTCGGCTCTTTCCAGTCCAGTATCACATGACCGTATCAAGCGGCTGCAGTATTAAACCAGCAACACCAGTCCACCACCAGCCAGAGGCAGACACAGAGATCAATAGTTCTGTTCTTCTCTGCACTGAGGCACGCTCTTTTATTCTTCTTCAAGGATTTTTTAAAATATTTTTTCCACTAGTGTGAAGCCTCTCACCAACATTTATTTTTCCTCATTGAAGGTACGCTTTAAGCAAAAATCCCAGACGCTTCTGTGTTCTTACAATCTCAAAAAAAAAACTCACCCTAGTGGTTTTGTTACCACCTACAGCCACATCTAGAGCGGGCCTTGTGCCTCCGTGTCTCCCTCCATTCATTACATGCCCTCAGTGTTTTTTCACATACCAGCAATACCAGATGTCACTGAGGCATCAGAGCCGCTCTCCTTCTGCCTCCTTGCCTTGTCTTTTTTCATACTTTTTAAAAAAAAAAAAAAAATCTTCTATCCTCGCCTCCTCCCTTCCCATCACTTCTTTGTTCACATTCCAGCATTAGCAGACGGCATACCAGTCATCAGGACATCAGTGACGGCCTACACCTCTGCCTGCTGCCTCTCTCTCATCACTGCTCCTCACCCCACAGCACAGCTCACTTAGCACAGCAGCCCGAGAGAAAGAATGAGTTCTGTTTTTTCCACACGGGTTGTGCATTATTCCTGCTCAGCAGTAGGTGGCACCACAGTCTCACTATTCTCAGCAGTTCTCCATATCGGCGGTTCACCTCCACTTTGGTGTGCGAGCCCTTAAAATGAAGCAGTGTCACTGCCACAAGACTGAAGTGCAGAAGAGTTCAAACAATGGATGGATTTCTCTTTTCCACTTGTAACATTTGATTCTTTATTAAGTGAGGCAGGTAGTCTAAAAGCCATTCAGAATTACACGAGGAAAAAGGCCAAATTTGAAGAAAAGTGATAAAAATAGTCTTTTCTTTTTATAATATATCTGTTTTTTATGTCTTACTACTACTCACCACTTGAGGCACACATAGTCTTTCTAATAATAAAGATATTTTTGGTCATTTTGCCTTAATTTAATAGTGACAGTGGAGACATAGACAGAGGCAGGGGATGACATTTCAATTTATATGGTATGAGTCATAAACCACTCAGCTACCAGACGCCCCCTAATCTGATATTGAAAGAAATACTTAAAAACCTCCAACATCCAACCTCGTAATATGCTGCTGGCTGCAAAATAACTATAGTTAATAAAAACATGTTGTACCTTTTTTCTTTTGCACGTTAGATGGTTTTCCAAAGCTACCTCAGAGCGTCACATTCAGGAATAGGTATCGTCAGGATTTTATTGATACTGATATGTACTGATACTGCTTATCGATACCGATACTTATCGATACTCTTATTGATACTACTATCCATAATTTGGTGCAAAAAATGAAGACATGACATGAAAAGATTCAACAGTTATTTTATTGTGTGTTTTGTTTTTTGCAGAAATAAATAATAAATAAATTGTACAAAATTAGTTATCTCTGGTTATCAGGACAAGTTCAGACTTAGGCTACCTAGCAGTTGGCGATTTATGCTATGCTAGCTATTGGCTACCGAGCATACCTAAATTGCATTTAGCTGCATTTTCATTAAATTGAGTAAAGTGAGCCCACACTTTTGAACATTTTGCTCTGTCAGCCGTGACTGAAGAGCACAGAATGTAAACATGATGTTACGCAACGTCAAACGTAATTGCCTGACGCCGGCAGCTTTGTTGTCATTAGGGGACGGTTAGGAATTTGAACATGCCAGCTATGTTGGAATGATAACGTTACATAAATACTGATAGCAGTACAGCTGCAACGTCAATTATTCAATGAGTTGCTAATTATTAAATGAATCAGCAACTATTTTGATAATCGAATAATCGTTTTGAGTCATTTTTTAAGAAACAAAATGACCAAATTCTCTGGTTACAGCTTCTTAAGTGTGAATATTTTTTGGTTTCTTTAGTCCTCTATGACCGTAAATTGAATATCTTTGGGTTTCGGACAAAACAAGACATTTGAGGACGTCAGCTTGGGTTTTGGGAAACAGTGATGGACATTTTTCGCCTTTTTCTGATATTTTATAGACAAAACAACTAATTGATTAATCGAGAAAATAATCAACAGTTTAATTGATAATGAAAGTAATCCCAAGATAGCAGTACCATTTGTCCAGGAGCTATATTAGGACTCTATATTATATAGGACTCAATATTTCAGACAGGTCAGGAACTGGTCCCAGTTTAGTACCGGTTCTCAATACAGATCCCTATTCTGGAAATGCCTGAGCAGTCATCAGTCTGTGGGTAAGGTTTCATTTCATTTCCTCAATCAGGTGGAATTTGAATTGAAACCAAAGCTGTCTAGATATAGAAAGATAACACAGACTGGGTGCAGAGCCCAGAAATAGTCAAACATAACGTGCCTTTTGGGGGCATCCAGGAGACATTTGAGAAAATGTCAACACCGGTTTGATTTTGGCTCGTTATTTCACACGTGACTCTCATTAATACGCACATACTGAGATGCTAGCATTGCTGTTTCAGCTTTGTGGTGAGGAGCAGAAGCCTATAGAGCAACTAATTGGACAGACAGACAGACAGACCCACTCAGACAGCTGTAAAAGGTGAGTTATAGTGTTTAGTCCAAGCTGTATGTGAAAGACGGACACAGACAGACTGACCGACTCCTGGCGTCGCCAAGCCTGGCCGTATATATAGGCCCTTTCATACTGCACCCCTTGGCCTGGCCCCAGCTCACATATACCTCTAACTGTGCTCAGTGTGTGTGTGTGTTTGTTTGTGTGTGCCGAAGCATATTTATGGTGTACCCACTGGGTGTGTGTGTGTGTGTGTGTGTGTGAGAGAGAGAGAGAAACAGTATGTTCTTGATGCTTGGCAGCAAGACTATGTACATTAAATTGCGCAACAAACACATGTCTGTGGTTTCATAAGGCTCATCTTTTTTTGGCATTACAGCAGCGAGTGTAGTGTGTGTGTGTGTGAGTGTGAGAGAGAGTGAGTGTACGTGTTTTCTGTCGGTGTCACCTCTGTGCTGGGGAACTTGGCACACAGAAAAGTCAGTGTCTTTTCTCATACATGCACTTGAGTTGCCGTAGCCACAAAAATGTGTGCGTGTCTGTGTGTTTGTGTGTGTGCGCGCACTGCAGCCCAGCCATCGTTTGCCTCTGTGCAATGTATTCCTGGAAAGCCTGTGTAGGAGTGGAGGGGCCACGGGCTATTCCACAGCAGTCAGTGAGCGTTGACTGTTTTCTGGAAGCTTCCCTGTCACAGGGAGGACGAGGCAGAGAAAAGAGGCGGTTTATAGGTATTTTATTCTCGGTATCAACATCTTCAGACAAAATCTGCAGCTCCCTCCTTGTGGCTGTAGAAAAAGAGACAGCGCTGACTGGCATCTTTTATGCCATTAGCATGCATGGACACACACACACACACATACAAAAGTTCACATCATTCTTGCACAACATGCACCGGGAAGGGATTGAGCTAGATGGACAGAGGGGGAGAGGAAAGGGGCTCATGATGCGAGGGAGGTATGCATAGAAATAAGGCTTGCGAAAGAAGGAAGAAAGCACAAATTAGCTTAATGAATGGGCTGCAAAGGGAGCAATAAAATCAAGGGCAGTTAAGATGGAGGCGATGAATAAGTGCAGGAAAGAGGAATAGATTGAGACTGAATAGGAGGAGGAAAAGGAAGGGAAGGGGGTTGTTTTGAACTGCATCAATAAAGCTCAGGCTAATTGTGCCTCTGTGGTCTGCAGTCCTCACCCTCTTTTCCTCCCTTTTAATCCGAGCCACCTATGTCTGTGTCCCGTACCCTCCGGAGTGCTCTCATCTTCCGTTAACCCTTCCTCCTCCCTCCTCCATCATCATCATCATCATCTTCCTCCTCCTGCCTTCAGTGGCCGTTGTGCAACTCTGCAGTGACTGACTGAGCAGCAGCGGTGCGATTGATCAGCAGTTCTGGTGCCAGGCTGCTCTTACTGTAATAAACGAGCTGGGAGCCATTGAAACCAACCCTGAGTGCTTTGCGGGAGTGGAGGAATCACACACACACACACACACACACACACACACACACACACAGATGCTGCACCACACTCCCATGATGTAATGCTGAATAACCGTGAATGCTCATAAACTTACCACTCGCCTGGATTCATCATTTTGTACCTCTCTCTGCTTTAATCCCTCAAGACCTAAAAGCTAAGAAGTTAATGAGATGTTTTATTCTATTATGAGGGATTTTTTTAAATTCAACATGATGTTCAGGATTCTTTGAACTCGATGTTTGCTCTTAGTTACTTGTCCTTTAATTAATCTCTATAATTTATAGTTTTGAAGCTTTAAATGCTAATTTTCAATGGAAAACAGCCCAATTTTGAACTGGTCTTTAAGTGACTTGAGTGACTCAAGTAACTACAACACATTACATGTAACCATAAACATCATCCTGGATTTTAATCCAGTTTGGGACCCTCGTTTGCACGTCCTCTTCCTTTCCCCAAAGCTTTTTCATTTGTAAGAAACGCACATCTGTTCTCTCCATTTTTCAGTCTTTGTGGTCTGGCCCTCTGCTCAACATATCCCCGCTCTGCCTTTCTCTCCATCCATCCATCTTCTGTCTCCTCCAACTCCACTGAACTAACTTTTTATTAGAATCCGTTATCATACAAATCTAAACTTGACTCAACAAGAGCTTTGGCTCTTTAGCTGTATGTAGTGTACACACATGCAGTAGTGTGAAGATGATCCAGCAGGGGCAGCAGGCTTTCTTCCCTGAGGGCACGCATACACACCACTCAGGCTAGCTGGAGGGAGGCCGGCCGGGCTGGGTGCAGCGATGAAAATCACACTTTATCATTGTAAAGTCATTCCAGTGTCACCTCTTTGTCTGGTCAAAGTCACTTTGAGTTATTCTGCCTGTTGTTTTCCCACACAGTTTAACATTCCTGCAACTGACTTTGTTGTCACTCTGTGTTTGTCAGGATGCTGAAAATGCTGCATAGCATGAATGTTACTCACTAGCCAGTCGGCCATGGATGTGTTAAAGGACCAGTGTGTAAGATTTAAAGGGGTTTATTGGCAGAAATGGAATATAATATTTATAAGTATGTTTTAATTAGTGTATAATCAGCTGAAACTAAGAATCATTGTGTTTTTGTTAGCTTAGAATGAGCCCTTTATATCTACTTAGGGAGCGGGTCCTCTCCCACGAAGCCCGCTATGTTGCACCACCGTGTTTCTACAGTAGCCCAGAACGGACAAACCAAACACTGGCTCTAGAGAGGGCCTTTGGCGTTTTTTTGCGAGTTTTGCGGTCACTGTAGATTCTCCTACACGATTGAAGGGGAGGGGTTATCAGTTGGTTGCAATCTGCAGCCTCACCGCTAGATCCCACTAAATCCTTCACACTGGTCCTTTAAGAGAGCAGACCAGTGTGTTCACCCTGATCATTGGTCATTGTTATAAATCACTTGGTCTTTACACTCACAGCAGCACCTGGTGTGAGGTGAAGGCTTCATTGGCGATGTAGCGGCAGATTAAGCAGGTAAACGTCCAGTTTGTCATCATTATTAGGCAAACAAACGATTGTATATTAGAAAAGCATGATTTTTTTTTTCTTTATCAAACGGCATCCTTTTATAATCTACACCAGTTTGATAAAGTGATATATATGCTAATGAATTGTCAAATAAAAGTGTATGTCAGCCCTAATCTTATTCCTGGAGTTCAAGCATGTTTACCAGCTTTGTGTGTCATGAAATGTAAAATTGTGTGTGTGTGTGTTTGTCCATTACAAAGACACACATAGACTAGGAAGGTCTACTTTGGATTTAAATGGCATTAATGGATCCTCAGCCCTATTCTTAGCCTCAAATCTGTCTCACCCTTCAGGAGTTGACAAGAGCTGTGTTGGGGTTGTGCAGTCTGGTTTGTGTTCAGTCTATGGAGGAGTATAAATGTGTGTGTGTGTGTGTGTGTATATATATAGCAGCTCCGATAGGAAACGCTGAAACATGAGAGCCTCCACACAGGACCGTGAATGGGGAGAGAGGGAGGCTGGCTCGCATCGATAACCATTTTTCATAAAAGGACCGCCGGCTTTTACAGTTTTTGAATGTTTTCTTTTATTTAGACATTGCTTTAGTGAGGTTTTATGTCGGAGAACGAGGTGCAGAAGTGAAAGGTTCAAGTTTCATCTGGGTTTTTTTTTTTTTTTTGGGCGAGTAAAAACGTGGTTGTTTACGTCAGCGAGGCTGTGGACACAAAGCAGCCACATCCTCAACCAGCCTGCGTGTTAATATCACCAACTTGCACTGCTCCGGACTGCGCTCATATCACCGATACGAGCTCTGTTTTTTGTTTTAATAGAAACGCCTGAAGACTCGTTAACCCTGCCCCACGGAAACTGAATCAAGAGGGGGGGCACCGGAGGAGGAGGAGGAGGAGGAGGGAGGAGGGAGGAGGAGGTTTAGGAAGAAACGATAGACCGGGAGAAAGGTGTTGAATAGTGAGAGGGGACCGCAAAGAGCAAACTCGCGTATTGTTCCGCGTTTTGTTTCTTCTGCAGCCGTCCACAGAGACACACGGTGGGGTTTGTTTCTTTCGAGGTGCGACAAAAAGCTTGAAACGTCGTCAATTCTGGATTTCTTTATCCGCTTCCTGTCGTCCAGGATGAGGTTTAAAAGGAACGGGTCCTATACGTTAAATAGGTAAGAGGCTGCTGTATGTGAGGAGCGGTAACTTGTTAATGTGTTATCCATATGGAGAGGAGGAGGAGGGAGGAAGAGGAGGGAGGGGCACAGCACGTTTTGTTATATGCTTCTCCCATAAATCAGTTCACTTTCTCTGTGTATTTTCCCCAGAGGCTCACTGTGCCAGCGACTTTATAGTCTCATTATTGCACTTTATGGTATTTCTTTAATATCCTACAATAACATTTAATATTACTAGAGGAAACTTACTTTTTTATTGCAACACCAGCAATGTTCTGCACACATGAGCTGCAGTGGGACCACTGAGAGCTTTATTGTAAAGGATATCGAAGCCGTTTGAGGCTACATCTGATGTAAAATCACTGTCTTTCTTCTAGTTTTAATGACAGGCTGCATGTAAAAAGCTCTTTTCGCTGTTGATCATGGCTGATAACAGGTTGATAATGTATTTATTCCTTTTCAGGGTGCCCCGATTCCACTAATGTAGCATCCACGTGTAGTTCAGTCTCTGTGAAACCTGTCTGTCTTGCTTTAAGAGGGGGGGGGCTCTCTCTTTTGTTTTCTCCCTACTGTTCAGGAAAAGGGTGACACAATCTACCCCTCTCCTCTTCTTTTTTTTTTCCTCCCCCTTTCCTTCCCACTTTATCTTTCTCTCTCTTATCCTTAACTCGAGCCCCTCCTTATCCTGCACAGAAATACCCCTTCTCATGGTCCCATCACCTAGCAACTTTGTGTTTGTGTAATGTGTGTTGCAGTGCAAATGATGTGCACGATGTGTGTCTGCCCCCCCCCCCCCCCCCCCAACCCACTTTCCCATTGACATGATTGCAACGGCCCCTATTCATATCCTGGCATTTCTAAACCCAGTCACGAGTTGGGTCTTTCCCCGCCTTTCTGTCTCTATCTCTCTCCTCATTGTTTTATCTCTCCAAGTCACAAGTTTACAAGGAGAAATACTTTCTTTGTCTTTGTGAACAGTTGATTTCAGTCCATGTTACCGTTACGCCGGATGTCTTGCTTTTATTGTTTGTCTGGATTATACGATAAGGCCCGAAAGTCTGAGGAAGTACACTCTCAGAGACCCATAAGAACTTGCTCACATTGTTGAAAGTGACAGTTGATTTAATGGCAGTTTCACTCCTAGCGCTTTTCCTCTCTGGCACTCCTTTTCCTCTTTTGCCTCGTTGCAGGGCACATGGCCTTCCGCTGTACTTCACACAAACACACACACACACACACACACAAAACCCACATCCTGACTTTTAAGTATTGAAACAAAAAGGGAGCTAATGAGTCCCAAGCTCAAACACCCACTTCATCACACAGCTGAAAATGCGAGAACAATGTTATCGCCATGTGTGTCCCCCTCCTCCCATTCTGTTTTCACTTCGAGTGTGCAAGAAAAGTGTGTGTGTGTCAATATCCCCCTCTATGATTATTGTGTGAAAGGTGGTGTCATGTGCATGCATCTGTGTGCGTGCAGGTGAGAGGGATGAGGTAATTAAACAATGAAAGAGGAGGCCGGTTAGCTGCAGCTTCTGGTGACAGGCCTCCGGGGAGCAATAGGAAGAGGAGGAGGAGGCGGAGGGATGACGTCATTGGATGTAAAAGTGCTTCGCTGGGCTGCTGCAGTTTTTCTTTGTTATGTTTTTATCTCAAAAAGAACAGGAGCAGGAAGAAGTAGCAGCAGCAGCAGGAGGAGCAGCAGGAGGAGTGAGGGGGAGTTGCAGTGTTGTCTGAAGTTTTGTGCAGCTGGGTTAGCTGCTGGTGAAAATGTCTACTATCTCTGGTTACTGTTAAAAACCATCTCACTGTTCGGCGGCAGAATAAGAGCTGAACTGTCCCCCTGTGGTTGTTACATAACTGCCGTCTTGTGAAGGTGACTGTCGCCTCTGCCTCTGTTGTCTCGGTCTTTTTTTTTTTTTTTCTTGACAGGCTGCAGTGATTTGTTTTCTCTGAGCAGAGCGGCGTTGTCCTGTTTGACATCAGGCATCAGCATTCAGCGGCGGCGTCTGCCTTCGTCACGTTCGGTTAATCCCGTGTCGGTGTCTGTCGATGATCGCAGCCTTCAATTACAGCAACACACACACCCACACAGATCTCTCCACCTGACCACTGCAGTCCTTCAAGCTGTGCATTTCTGTCTGTGTGTTTTTGATGTGTAAAGAAGCGAGCGAATAGCAGAGGGCAACAGAATATGATTGCTCTTGCTGAATGCTGCGGGGCTGAGAGAGAGACAGAGAGAGAGAGAGGAAGAGATGTAACGAGGCCCATAATTCACTCCGTGTCCTTCACCTTATTTGCCCACACCACAGCCCGGGCGCTCTGCAGTGATTGGCTCGCTTCCTGGGGGCTTGTCACAGCGCTAGCCCCTCCCATCCCGTACCTCTGCATCATTTGTGTGAATGAAGAGTCACGGTTATTGTAAACGTGCACGGAACTGCGTACGTGCTGTCCTGTGCTGCATGTTCATTCACGTGTCGGGGCCCCTCCTCAGAGTTGGCAGTTATCCATCGTCCGTTGTAACTTGGTTACATATCATTTAATGTGTAAAAGCGTGAGGAGGCTGTCAACTTACTGCACTGATTAACTACCCATAATGGTTTGACAGGATTTGACTCAGATTTAGCAAACAGAGCGTGTGTGTTTGCTGTGTGTGAGCGATGGGTGGAGATAGGATGTTCAGCCCTTGTTTAGGATGTATACAGATGGCTGAGATTGCTGCCTCCAAGGGATTGTTTCCTCCCTCTCTCTTGCTGTCTCTCTGTCCATTTCTCACTCTCTCTCCCTGCAGTCCACCCTGTGCTGCCCAGCAGTCAGCAGTTTGTTTATGGGACTCTGTTTGCCAAGCTAATCTTCCCGCCTTTCAAGTGGGAGCCAGCAAGCGAGAGAGAGAGAGAGAGGGGGAGAGAGAGAGAGAGAGAGAGGAAGGTAGGGAGGGAGAGAGAGAGAGCAAGAGTGTGAAAGAGAGGCAGGCAGTTGCAGTAGTTGGAAGGGACAGAGAAACATGCTCAAAGAAGTGAGGCTGGTTTTGTGAATGATTTTGTTTTGAAAGTGTATTTCTCTGCGGCTGACTCGCTGGATGGCCTGCGTGCATCCGTCCGCCCGTCCTGCGTGACCTGCGTTACAGCCGAAGGCCGTCTCAGCAGCCGTATGATTACACAAGGTGCTATGCTGGAGCTGGGAGCCGCTGCCCTGCTGCACCTGTAGCCGAGTTTTTGCGGGAGACGAGCGCAGACGGGGAGAGGTGAAAAGGAGGAAGGGTGCTGTGGGTCGGAGCCTCATCACCCCGGCTCTGCTTCACCGCCGGCTGGATGGGGGTTCTGGTGTGCTGCGACTGCTTCTTCTATAGGTAGTTAACCAAGACACTGTTCTTCGTTAACCTTTCCCTCCTCTTTACTGTTGTTGTTGTTATTGTTGTTGTTGGCATCATAGCTGGCTTTTCAGGCTTCTTCAGCTTAAATTTTCAGGCCGTCAATAACACCCCCCCCCCCTCCCCACTCCCTCTCCCCTTCCTCTCTTTCTCTCTCTGTTATTGTGCTGCGGTTCGGAGGAGACATTTGAGGACAGTGCTGCTGTAGCAGGCAGAGATTCTGCTGAAGTCAGACACAGGTTATCTTGACTTGTGGGAGGGGGGAGGAGGAGGAGAAGAAGGAGGAGGGAGGAAAGGAGTTGAGGACATAGGGACAGTTATGGCACATGGCCAGTCCCCTATACCGAAGAGGAGGATTGTTAGACATTGTTGGTTACAGGGTTTGTTTAGGAGTACAGTACAGTAGGTTAAGACTAGTTAGAAAAATGTCATGCAGACAGATGGCTGCTGGTCAGTCCTCTCATCCTCCTGCGTGCCCCTCGGCTGCGCAGCAGTGTTTGTTTGGACACAGTGTTCCCTTAACAAGGGGGCAGGGATGACTTTTCTGTTTTTGTTGTTTGCACAGCTTTGAACTTATCAGACTTTGCTCTTTTTTTTCTGTTTGCTGAATTTACTTTGAAATCGGTTCCCTCCAGATAGACCTGGCACTGCTCATCATGTGTTGGGAGAGTCCGTCCTGTTTGTTTTAAAATCGGACTGACTTACTGGCACTCATACAGCGGGCTATTGTGCTAAGTAGAAAGGGTAAGATGATTTAGGTTAGGCTCTCTGGCAGTCGGAGCAGAAAGGATCTGGTTCCCCTCTCTTGTGGTTGTGGGGTTAGCTAGCCTGAGTCTGCCTTAACTGCTGTATAAAGTCTAAATATAACTTTCTGGTTCTCTAAGGAGCTTTTTGATGGTGAGGGTAAAATTGTAGCTTTAACACACACACACACACACACACACACACCACAGCTGCATTCGATTAGGCCTTGCTGTGATTCAGAACTTTGTTTACACTTCACTGCTACTCTTAGTATGAATAACAGCCTTCCCTTTATACATATATGTGTGCGCGTGTGTGTGTGTGTCAAATGTATTTATGCAGCTCCACATGTGTTATATACTGTAGGCTTTGGTAAAACACACACACAGGAGCCTTATATACTGTTTTCCCCCAGTCATGATCAAGTCAGGGGAGGGACCTGGAGCTCATTAAGCCAAAATGGGCCGTCACGTCTATTTTTAGCATTTCCTCTCCCTCTGCGTCTCCGTCAGCCAATCAGACGGCTCTGTGGTGATGTTATTCGGCTTGATTGATGTGTGTTTTTGGAGGCACACCCATCTGAACAGGTCCTCATTGACCTCGGGCCCGGGCCAGCCCTCCATCCCCCAGGCTCCGGTGTTTCAGCTTTCAACAGTAGCATTGTGTGCAGAAGAAACTGGCTGCCAGGGCTCCGTCAAACAGCGTCAGCTCTAACTTTGATCATCCTGTTTAGAGTGGGGCGATTGAACGATCTGCCATCGTATGACGTAGAGTCAAATAAAATGGACTTGACCTTCATTTCTCAGCCTTGCTATTATGTTTTTGAGCAGTTTTGAGATGTTTTATAGTTAAAGAGAAGCAGGATACACTTCACTAAGTGTTTCTGAGAGCCAACAAATTCATCAGTTGGGTGTACAATTAGCCTAAAAATGCATTAATAATTAGTAAAAAAGATTATTAGAATAATTTTGTCTGATCACATGCATGTAAACACACCTAAAAATTATTTGGCACCTATTTAAGAAGTCCACTTAAAATATTTAAAACAATAAATATCAAGTATTCTTGAATATAACCATAGATTTTGACCTTGCAGCTACTCTTTAACAATGGAAAGGGGATAATATTGTTTAACACATGTTGTGGGTTGTGACACTGTTTTAATCTCATGTGCCCCATGTGTTTGCTGTCTGTTGACAGATTAAGCAGTCAGGTTAGGATTTAAGAGTGTAGTTCTGTGGTCCAATAGAGATCGGTGAAAATAATGTGAATTCTTTCATTTGATGATTCTGAAAAGAAAAAATTAAAAATGTAGATGTGGCCTTCAAGGCAGAAAATTGTTTTTCCTCTGACTGTGTGCATCAGTTTTACATGAATTAAAGTGCAGCTGAAACAAAGTAATCAAGCGTTGTAGTTTGACCTTTTGGTTTGGGTTGTTGTCCTTTTGTGACACCATTGACAGTTATCTAAGGGTCCCTTTTACTGTTATGCATGTACATTGTCCTGTGAACACATTCACACACACACACTTTGACAGGGTCGATTTTCCAGCTTCTCTTCCAACACAGCAGCCCTGAGGCAAAAACAGTTCCACAGTTGAATCCCGGGTCAAGTTCTTATTCAGCTTTAGTCAATTTTCTGTCTTTTCTTTTTCTTTTCTCCCCTCTACAATGATGTCAAAGGTTTAAGTTGTGGTTGTCATTTCACCATACAGAGTCGCAGCATGAAACAGAAAATCTGATTTTCCTCTCAGTTATGAGGTTTAATGTTTCTGTACCCGTATGATGTATTGTTGTTGATGTGTTACTGGAAAGCAGGCACATTCAGACCTGCAGGCTGAGTCACATTGCTCACATTGGATCAGTTGGTACATTTTATAATGTGTGCTGTCAGACAATAGTTCTGACTGTATCATCATACTGTGTGTGTGTGCGTGTGTGTGTGTTTTATTGGCGGAGCAGGCCATACTGTTTGTCATTAGGCTATCTTTGGCAGGCTTGGCTGCTTCCACAGAGCAGAGACGTGCAGCTCAACAAGGACACACTTTTCTCCACCAATAAACACCCTCAGCCCAGCAGACTTACCTTTCGTCACTCAGATGGGCCTGAATTGAAAAAAGCTGAAATGCTTTGGCATTTGAGGAGAGTTTAGTCAAAATTTTGGGCTGTAGCTACAATTAGTGCATAGAAATCTCACGTAATCATTATCTATTAAAAGCTTTTGCCTGAAGGCATTATTTCCTGTGGCGCTTGCACTGTACAATAGAGCTTCTCTGTCATTCTGGCTGAAGGAAAAGGCCTAGACGTTTAACTAAACAAGTTCAGCCATTCAGTTTAAAATGAAGATTTGATGGTCTGTTGAAACTCTACCTCTAGGAAAGGACAAGGAAAAATATTGATCTGCTAAATTTGAAATCTGTATAAAATCAGTTCTCGTTACAGTTGAACCCCCTTAACTAAAATTGTGTTTATCGTACTTTACTCCACCCAAACCAATGGGGCGTGCAGTCCAAAATCAACCAGCAGGATTCAGTGGAGTTTGCTGCACTCAAACTGTAGACACTGATCGACAAAGACAAACTTCCACGACTAAGCCTTGAAGTTATTTGTCACCAGTTCTAAACAATCTCTTGTGATATCAGTCTTTGGTGGGTACCCAGGAACAAGATCTGCCTTTTCCTCTGATTTGAGCTTGAATGAGTTTGTTTTTTTTGTGTCGGTGTTTATTGCAGACAATCATAATGGAGAACAGATAAACCTTGCCCGAGGTGTCTGAGTTTGTGTGTAAAACGGCACAAGATCCAGTGGGGACATTAGTGTTACATTAGACTCAGATGGAGGGACACTGGCTGGTCAGTCCTGACTTGACTGACTGTCCTTCTCTGCTTTCACCTGCCCTCCAGTCACTGCGGAGAGCAGACCTCACACACGGGGCCAGTTGCATAACACAGACACTGTGTTTGTGTGTGTGTGCGCGTGTGTGTGTGTGTGTGTGTGTTTTCAGGAGCAGCCTCGTCCTGCTGGCTCAGGAGAAGGCGAAAGAGATGGCCTTGCACTAACCTCGCCTCCGCATTTAGATCCACACAGTCAGCACACATGCACACGCGGGCATGCACACGTCTAAATAAACACACACTCTGTGCAGTTACTTTGTTACTGAAACAACTTAATTACATTTTTCAGCTGAAAAACAAACAAACAAACAAAAAAAAAAGGTAAACAAATTCAGAGAGGTGACTCAGGCCCTGTATCGCAGTGCATGTTAAAAAACGTCTTATCCGTGCTGATCAGACAAATATTACACGCAGAGTAGCAGAGTAAAAGTTGTCTGTGTGTGGCAGCAGGTGCCCTGTAGGCATGGAAAAACTCATTACAGCTGCTTGGTGGCCCCATTGGCAAGTGGATAATGGCTTCATTGTGTTTGGCTCAGATTGTTGGTTGGTCAGGTGGCAGGAAAAGAGTTAGACAGAATTCAGTATGAAAACAACAGGCCTGCCTGGAGGCTGCCTATGTGCCTGTGAAGGTGGCAGGGAAAGTGGTTGTAACAGTTGTTGCAGCAGCCCACGGCTTCTCCGCACTGCCTCTGGGAACAAGAGGCCCATTTCAAGTGAGACAGGAAGTGCCTGGGCGCCTCACTTCCTGTTTATGGAGTTTGTCCCAGGCGAGAGTGAGAGGGAGGGGTGGTCTGGTGCAGTCTAATTGAACAGAGAAGGTGGTGGTGAGTCGGGTAAGTCTTCCGTATTCACTCCCTGTCTCAAAACACACACACACACACACACTTGCCTGCATAGCTGTGTAATTGCCTCTGTGCTGCAGTGCCTTTGGCAGCTGTGCCCCCTCATTTGTTTCAGTTATCTACCATCTGACATGGCGCTGTTACCAAGGATAGACTGAAGAGGAAGACGAGGAAAAAACGGACAAGGAATGTCTTAAGTAGCCTCCAGAGACGCAACTTTACTATGTACAAATTGTCAGATTTCACACCTGAGCAGCACAGATGGATCTACGTCATGTTCAGATTCATGAGTCACACGCACACACTGAACTCTGTCCTTGTGAGGCTATATTTAATCAGGGAGTAGCTGTGGTGAGGAGGCTGCTCGGGAGCGAGCAGAGATGCTGCAGAGTGCTGACTCCAGCATATTCTGAGCTGACGTCTATTACATTTATTATGTTCACTTACAGAGCTCGAAGGCTGTGAGCCAAACATTGACTAACCTTAAATACCCTTTTTTTCTATCGTTTGGAGCTCTTCTGTCAGCCTGTTATGGGTTTTAGTTGCAGCATTTTTTTTTTTTTTTTAGTCTTTTGTGTTACAGACAGATGTGCACACAGCACTAGCAGCCTCTCATCCTCCTCGTAGAGAGATGATGTCACTGCATAAGCTCATCATCCCAGGTGGGAGCCAGTTTCTCCTCTGCTCCCAGCCAATCAGAGGCTTGTTTACACCTGAATGACTCCGAGGGGACGCACACTCAAACACACGTACTGAACTCCATAGTGTTCAGAGCTGCTGATCTCATCTGCTCATAAAAGGATCAGATTAGATTGTTCTCACCACAGCTCATCCTTTACCATAGGATGTGACGTGTGGGAGGAAAATGTGAGCGCCAGCGCTCGTCAGTGAACTGGTGACGCGTATCAGCGGCAGAGGGGCATGCGTCCCTCCTCTCTCTCTCTCTCGCTGCTCCAAGGACATCTATTGATTTGACCTCTCTAGTGTCTCCTTTCTATCTGTCTCATTTATTTTCCCCTTTCTGACACCAGCAGCAGCTGCCTCCGCCCACTTCCTTCCCTCGCTCATTGACGCACCATCTGTAGACGACAGGCACGCTTTTTGTTTGGTGGCATATGTGTTGGTGAGGATGTATAAAAAAAAAAAAGGGAGAAAGAGTCAGTCTGTATGTACATAATGGTTTTGTTTTCCCTGTGTGAGGAGCGTGGTATGCATTTCCTCCGTGCCAGTCTGTGACAAAGGGCAGGGCTTCGTTGTGGTTTCACTGTCATCTCAGCAATGCCGTTAAGGAGCAAAACATGCGTGGCTTTGTCCAGGAATTTCCATAACATTTGCTGCCATTTCTCTTTGTCTCCAAGTCTTCCCCCTCCCCAGTCCAGCCTTTTCCTCTCCTCTGTAGTGGCCGCTAAACAGGACGCCGTCGCCGTGTCTCACCACAACAACACAGCTCGTGCTTTGCCTTTTTCAAACTGTGCCGAACACGTACACACGTGTTTTTCCTCCTGATTAGCCTCGAGAGACTAATATTTACTGACACCCCCTACATGATCTGCTGTCATAGCTAATTGCCGGACAACAAGTCTTTGGGTGTGACAAATCTTCTACTTAAAAAAAAAAAAAAAATCTCAGCCTTCAGCACACGTTTGTTGTCACCAGTCTGTGCTATGGGACTATGTGGGCTAACCATCACTGCCTCTTGTTTTTGACTTGTTGCTGTTGGCAGCAGCGTTGTTGTTGTTATGAGTGGATGTCCACGAGAGGCAGTGCTGGTGGTTAAATCTTGTTCCATGCCTCCCTTCCTTCCAAGAATCTTCCTTGGAGAGATCAGACTTCCTCTCTGGGCAGGAGAGGTGTTGCTTCTTGCCGCACACACACACACTCTCGCATTAACCTAGGTACTCCGTACACCTCTAAGCCGATTTAGAGGTTGAATTGCACACAGAGGCACACGCGCACCTTACCAGAACTTCCTACAGGCAGCACTGACTCGCTCATATTTTCCACCAGCTTGGTTTTTGGTTTCTTAATCTGTTGGCCTCCTTCACCTCTTTGGGTGTGACCACTTCCTACACCTTCATCCACTCCCAGGGTTAATCAAACTCACACAATGGACCAGAGTTTCCTCTGCTGTCAGATGGTGGCGAGATCTCGTCTAGTCATCAGTGGGTGCGGTTGAATTTCGTTTTGTTTTGTTTTGTTTTTTTTGCTTTTCCTTTTGGTTTTCCCAGTAAACTAACACTGTTGAACACTAAAGCAGTTTTTATTTTCTTGTCTTTTCAACCTGTTATTCTCCCTGAGTCATCACCATTTGAATAGAACTGAATGGACAATGAAGGCACATGCTGCTTAAAATGGGTAAAAGATAATAAGTGAGTGTGTTTGATCATAGTTTTTAGAATGTGTAAGCAGCACTAATTCATTTTTCAGGGTGTGTGTGTGTGTGTGTGTGTGTGTGTGTGTGCGCGGGCAGGGAGGCACTGGCTGTACTCTTCTCTGAAAATGTCCTTGTTCTCTGTGTTTGACCGTGCGGTTGTTGTGATAAGCACAGCAGCAGATGTGACTTGGCTGTTTAGACACTCGGAGACCTTCTGCTGCTGCGATGCTCCCCGAGACAGATAGGCTACTGTACAAAACACGCTCAGGCCGACGGATACATAATGTTCGCACACTCACATCTGTGGAGAACAGCGTTAGAAACAAGAGTGTGACTGTGCAGGGACATGAGTGTTTTCTCAGAAGCTCACGTCATTCAGAGAGCTGAAGATTCAAAGGAAATCTGAGGCTGGAGGGGGGCCAACACAGGAGACGAGCAACAAATCTGATGTTTCATCCCTGAGGATTCATCAGTTCATTAGCTGAAGCAGCAACTGAAAGTTAATCAAATATCTTTTCTGTATGCAGATTGTTTTTATGTTATCATCCAGCCTGACATTACAAGAAATTAATTACTTTTAAGACAATAAATATTAATTATTGTACAGTATACTGTATTACTGAAAAAATTAACCTCTGTGAACTTAGCTAAGCTATTCCCTGACAAAACCCTAAATAATCAAATTTGAGCTGCAACAATTGATTAGTCAATTGACTATTTTGTTAATCACATAATCGTTTTAGTAATTCTTTAAGCAAAAATGCTAAACCTTTTCTGGTTGCAGCTTCTCGAATGTGAGAATTTGAAGCTTTTCTGTCATATATCACTTAAATTGCAATTAGGTTCTTAAGCTTCTGTAACTCTAAGAGGAAGTAAAAAAAAAAAAAAAGCACAGATCTCTACAACTTGTTTTCTGTTCCTCAGTAGCTCCAGCTCAGAGACTTTAGACCTCAGGGTTAAAGAGCAAGCAGGGTATCGGTCAGGGCAAAATAACAAATCAAACGCCAGCGTTGCTGTTCGCTCACACGCCAGACAGTCTGGTGGAGTTGGAATGGAGACCTTTCCCTCGGGAACAGGGGTCCCCCAAACCTCTCCTTTCAATCTTTCATCCCTATTTGTTATTGTTTGTATCTCTTCAGAGAATGTGGACTAGCTTCACAAGTTATGTAATATACCAAGAAACAGTCTGGCGTGTGTTAAGAGGTGGACTAATGCGATTTGTGCCCTTGAGGCAACATGTTGATCCTATCAGTGGTTTTTAAATCATTATCATTTCTGCTGACGTGATGGCCTCTTCGCTTTAGATTCAGGGTGACGATTTTAAACATTTTTCACATAGTTGCCTCATTTCATTGGCCACGCTCTGTTTAAGCCAGAGAGTGATACGTAGAAAATGCCGACACAGTCACTCAAGCGGAGACGTCTTCGAGACATCAAACTGTCACAGTCCCCGCCGTAGTGAAGTTTGGTTCTTCGAGCTTAAGTTTCCACGTTAAAGGGACATTCTGTACATTTTAGTCAGCTCGGCCATACTCTTTATGTTCAAATATTTGTCTGTTCTGGGAACTGTAATAGGTTACATGCGTTCACATTCCCCTTGGTAGGGAGTCTGTGACTAAATGCCCTCACTTAGGAGTTAATGAGCTGGATCAGGGCAGGCATGCACAGCCTTGGGACAGAAAGCCACCCGAATTCTGCGCATGAACCCCACACCCTCCTCTTTATCTCTGCATCATTTGCTTTTAAGACTCACTAACAGTCCCTACAGTGCTGTTTTTGTGTGCTTTGGTTCTCCCCGAGAGCCCGCTAACAGCTTAACTGCGCTGTCACCTATTTTGTAGTAGAGTGTTAGATGGGTTGGGTTGGCCTGCTGGAGCTGTTGTACAGTGTGTTTACATTCTGTCAATCTGGTTTTGTTGTTTTTTTTTTAATTTTTTCTTCTCAGGACCATGAAAAGAGAGCTCTGTTCACCCTGAAGCCCCATCATGCTCCACCCCACATGCACACACATCCTGTGCAAACATGGGCGCTACCCCAACCCTTTTTCCCGCCACCTCCTCTTCTCTTCCTCCATCTATCCCTGTATTCCATGACGATCTTTCTCCTCCGTTCAGCCCCTTCCACCTCATTCTCTACCACTCTCTCTCTCACACACACACACACACACACTGCCTCTTGTGCTCCTGAGCAAACAGTAGCATATGTTTGACTACAGCTCTCCCCCTTTTCTCCTTGTGCCTCTCCTTTACATCACAAACTCCCCTCTTCTCGCCCCCAAACTACACCTCTACTTGTCCAGTATTTTATATTTTATCTCTTTGCATTCTTTTTATGTTCCACCAATAGTAGAAAGTAACTCAGTAAGTTTCACAGTCTTCAAAGGACGCAGACGTCTATAGTTTCAAGTGTCACACAAAAGCACACACACATGTCTCAGCATCCACACCCTTATCATAAAAAGTGGAATGGAAAAGCAGAATGGAAAACTGTGTAGCTGTGAGGTTGTGTAAGTTTCAGACAATGTCTGCACTCAGAGGCCTTTTCCAGGGGTGGGTACTGTACACGGTGCTGCTTTTCAGCAAGTGTACAGACAATTAGAGCTCTGTTGTTTTTTTGTGCCATTGAGTAAAAAGAAAGCGGAGACTAGGCTACATCACCGTGTACAATTGTCACACTTGCTGCTTTTCAGCAAGTGTGACAATTGAGCACACCTACATTTTGTGCCAGCAGGTGGCAGTGTTACTCTCACACCTTAGAGGTGTGTGTGTGTGTGTGTGTGTGTGTGTGTGTGTGTGTGTGTGTGCACATATATAAAAAGAGGAATGTTCCTGTCTCACATGCCCAGCGCTACAGCCAAACCACCCCTACGCACTGCTGTGTTACATTGGAAGTGTAATCTGTAGGTAATGTTTTGGTTTGGTTCAGAAATGTTCTGAATTTTATCTGCAGTTGGGAATGTGGGCAGATCAGCAAATTTAGAGAGAGTGAGTGTGTGTGTGTGTGTGCGCGCGCATCAGTGCCAAGGTTATCATATTCTTCCCAGGAAAAGCTACATTCTTTTCCTTTCTGAGCTTTATTAGAGTTCTGGGAAGACGTGTAGCCTTTGGGAACATTTTCTGTTTCCTCCAGCAGAGCATAACACATGCACACACACTTATTTTTATGTGCAAGTCTAAAAAGTCATATATCATTAGTTATCAGTCCAGACACTATATGCACAGAATATAAGCTGTACTCAAATTCTGTTCTTCTCTTGCTACCTCGGAGTGGTGAGTTCCCTTGTCCCTCTGTTTATAAGATGTCCTGTAAGTCAGTGCAGTTGTTATCGGAGCACAGTACACCCACTTCCTCACACTGTCTTTGTGCCTCAGGCCCTTTTGTCATGTGATTAATCGCATGACACTGATGGAGCGACCCCGCCACAGGCCTGCAGCCATTAGCAGGACGGAAAGCCTCATTACTGTTCCCCTTTTTACCTGCAGGCCTGACACAGAGTCACATTCTGGCCGTGCTATGAACACCTGTGATGCAGCAGCATGTCGCAGGTCGTAGCACAGGTCAGCTAACTCACCTGCCTGTCTCCCACCTTGACTGCTAATGTGTAACCTTGGCGCCTCTGTCAGTTCACTGACAATTATATCATAGCTGACCTTGCTGCTGAACGTCAGGGCTCACAGGTATGTGACTATGTATGTGTGTGTGTGTGTGTGTGCACGCTCGTACACTTGACAGACAGGTGTTGACTGCCCAGGTGGCGAATTATGGGATAGATAGAGACTCTCCCCTGTTAAGGAATGTAGGGAGGAGGAGTGCAGCGGGCAGCCAGGGCATGCTGTGACAACCTCCCACTCTGAGCCAAACTCTTTCACTCCTCTTCGACTTCTGCTATTAAACTCATTCACTCTCCTTTTTTCTGTTCTGTCTTTCACTTCCCTACTCCTCTGTTGCCCTCTCTTCACCTCTTCTAACTCAATTAACTAACTCCCTCCTTCTCACTTCCTCCTCCTCGTCCGTTGCCTTCTCCCATTTCATCCTCCTCTCCTCTTCATATTCCATTCTGGCCCATTCCCGCTGATATGATAGCGGTTAATCTAGGCAGTATCCATGGAGATGGTGATTTATAAACGTCTGGAACATGAGTCTGGTATTTCTCATCTCCTGTCTTCCATCTTGCTAAAGCCCTCTCTTCCTTCGGTCATAAACCAGTCAGAACATGGCCTCCCATCTTTCAAACATACTCGGCTACTCTTTGCTAACTTTCTTTCTGAAATCGCTCCAGTGCCAGAAAGTATGCAGAAACATTTTTAACATTTCGAAATCCAAACTATCTTGACTCCTAATTGGATTATGAATGCAGTGGCAATTAAGCAGCAAGTATTTTTGCCTTTGTGCCATTGCTGCTGTTAAATGGAGCATGAACCCTAATATGTTTGCTCTTGAAGTGCACATCTACCTCCCAAAACAAGATAAGCCAGCTCAAACCTAATTGAGAGCTACACCGTCTTGCATCTCCTGCTCTTGACTTTCTTTAGTTCACGTTTCACGTTGCTCTTTCTCCTCAGCTCTCCTCGTCTCTTCTTTGTTTAGTCATGATGTGTGTGCAGAGAGCGATGGCATGTGTTTGCATGCAGCCCTTCCCCTACAGGAATGCAGAGCAAAGGAAAGATCAAGCCAGGGAGAAAGAGCCCACAGGCAAACAGAGAAAGAGACGGAGGCCTCAAGGCCATGAAGGGAAAACCCACCACTGTGAATAGGATGGTTTCTTAAAACTAGGTCACCTATGTAGTAGAAAGCTGCAATTATTTTTGAAATTGGTGCCCTATGACTAGAGAAAACTTTAAAAAAAAGGCTGTAGATTCCAAATACCACTCTTAAAGGGGAATCCTACAACAACCAGAATGCATTGTGCCCGTCCGGTCCAATCAGACTGATTGACTCTACTGACATGTTTACAGCCAGCAGAGCGGCCGTTTAGCAAAGACTGAGCAGCGATATATCTCTTTACTGAGGCTTATTTTGATTTACAAAATGTTTTTCTTAATCAAGTCTGGATATATCGTACTGGTGTGCACTGGAGTCAGTTATGTCGATCATTGCAAACTTACCGAGCTGCCAATAAACAGTCAAAACACCTCCGAGTCTGCTGTCTCCACTTGAGCTTGTTTTGGGAAATTGTCATGGATGAAGGAGTGAAAAACTGCAACCAAACACTGTTTCTTTTACCTATTTTTGACGACGAGGAGCCGGACCCGGGATTGTGCCCAAACTGGATGCAGCCACAAAGTTAATTTAGACACAGTTGCTGTTTGTTAAAGTTAAAGTCCAATATAATATTCTGTCTTAAAACAAAGTCAGGTTTACCAAAGCACAGAGTTTTCAGTCTGACTCCGTTCTCTCTGACAATCCTCACCGGTTGATGCTGCAAAACTACCCCGGCTGCAGTGCCCGTCTTTCGGCTGCCGCTGTAACGTAGCTCCGGTGGTGGTAGCTTCCACAGCGTGATATTCGGCCTCGTATCATGAAACTAGTTTTCTTCCAAATATGCTGATATTTTTAAATAAATCAATAAATAAGTATTTAGTAGTATAATATCTTAGTGTCTCTATCTTTTCCCTATCGCTGGCATAACGTGGTAGGCGAAGTGTTTTGGGGGGTCCACATTTGACAGTCCTTGAAGGCACCACTACAGAAAATGAGGAAACGTAATTTGTAGTCTAAGGCGGATCTCCAAAGTCCACCGGGTGACGTAAAACACGTTATCCAGCGGACCTTTGCTGGCAAATGAGTGGGGGAGCTCTGGGTGCAGGCAACATGGAAGGAAGTTAAACATTGTTCTGCACAGTGATTGACATTTTTCACCATTTTTGGACATTTCATAGACCAAACAACTAATCGATTAATTGAGAAAATAATCACAGTCCAGCTATCAGAGTTTTGTAAAAGTGAAGGGGTGATGTTGCCTCTGGGACACTGATTTGTCTGTTCTAGTATCAGTTCTGTTCATGTTACAGTTTCTATGTTTAAATCACAGAATATATATTTGTTGGTATTTGCTTTAATTTCTTTTCTTTTTTTAGGAGAAGGGGTTGCAAGCAGATACGTTTTAGTTATATTTACATTTTTCTCGCTGTGGCAGCAAACACAGAACTCTTTTATCTGATGAGGATGTCGGTATTGCAGTCAGGTCGCTGAGTTCAGTGTGTGGAGTGTCTCCTGGCCCTGCTGACCTTTATCCGGGCCTATAGAAAACCCCCGGGCACTAAAGGCCTTCAGTCTGCACTGTTTTCTCTGGCTAAGACCTTACCTAAACACACTACACACTCCCACACACCCAGAACGCAACACCAACCCGAAGGTCTTACAGAGCAACTTGGAACTGCTCAGATTTTTATTTATTCATTTTGTTTTTAACGTGGTTGGGCGCCTGACTCGTCTGTCACTTTGATCCAAGCCATGATTGGCTGGAGATTCGCTTTGGCTGGGTCGGGACTGAGCTGTTGCCAGGCCCCAAGGCGCATCTGCTGTGGTTGTGACTCATCAACTGCTGGCCTGGAATCAGTGTTTTCTTTGTCTCAAAAAGGTGGAATGTCCGCTGACTTTCAGACCCAACCTGTTGGGCCGGCCATGGAGGCCAACACGCTTTGCCTAAAATTTATTTAAATAAGATTGAATGTTTTTATGTTGTTTTTATTTAAAATAGTTTTAACATATCCAGTGTTGCTTTCTGATTTCAGTAGATGGCTAAAACTTCCAGGAGCTTTATTTTTAGCATTCCAATGTGACACATTTCTTTCAACGCTGGGCTGTTACAACGTCAACACTATAATGATTTGAATTACTTACATTTTTTTCCCCGCCGCTGTCTTTGTGTTCTTGGTGTTATCAGTTGGTCTGATCAGCTATTTGTGTAGTTATTATTTCTTCACTATCAGATTAAGGCTTAACACATCCATCCGTCATGAGGCCAGTGACGTCACAGTGTTTCCATAAACCGCCTTTATTTTTCTCCTCCCCTCTTTTTAACAAGTGATGTCTTTTCTAATTAAATCTTGGCCTTTGCTGTCTGTCTCCGGGGTGGTTGTCTTTTGATGAGGTTTGCGTACTTAAAGCAGCTTGTTAGTGCTGATAAAAGGCAGACTACAAGTGGTGCAGTCTCTAGACATGAACGTTGTGTGGTAATCTATCTTTTTACATACGTCACAACTTTAGATTCTGCTTCCCTTTTTTTTTTCTTTTATAATTAAAAATATACGTAATTCTCTCTAAAAGTTCTTATGTAACACTTTTACTGTAATTCCAGGTATGTCTCACCCACAAACAAATTAGTTTGTAATCAGACGTAGGCTGTTTTAACTTGTATCTGTCTGCCAGATCTATTTCGGGCTGCCTGTGAAAGGTTGGGTATACGTTTGTGCCAATAATCCGTGCTTCGCAGCAACATCTGGTTTGGTTAGAGCAGGTGGCATGTGAGTGACGCCATGTCTTGTCTGCGCAGAGGAAAGGAAGGTGACTGTGACGTTAGCGGAGAAAAAAAGAGTAAACCTCTGTCCGCCAGACGATGGAATGCGGCCGTTGTTTTCCATCCACGTCAGATGTTGCGTCAGACCTCGCTGAGGGGTCCAGTTTGTCTCAGTGGCACCATTTCTGTCTCCACCTGCTCTGACAAAGTACAGGTGTGACTGCATATTGCCTTCTTAACCAAAGAAAGTGCCGCTCTAAGTTAAAAGCCACCTGCTCTTTGTGCCTGATTCATTAAAGCACTTTGTCCAGATTAACTCAGCAGTGAATGCTGAGGCCCAGGCCAAGCCCCAGTGATCCTGAATGGATGTCTTCTATTTTCGGTGACCGCACGGATCCAATAGTTAGAAGTAAATTAATGGAAAGTTCCCTGAGCACGGGATTTCCATTACAGCAGCACAACTGCTTTCTCTTGGGTGGTCACAAGTAGCGCTCGAGTATTGGATGTGTCTGCTAAAACAACAATATTACATTGTAGTTCACATAATTATTTATATACAGTATTATGATATAGTGTACGATATATAGAGAAGAGTATCATTTCAAATGCGTTGACACCTGAGTTTCACCACAGACACCAAAATGATCTCAGTGAAATTTTGTCTAAACACAAGCAGCAGTACAAAAACTGTGATGTCTGTCTAAAAATGGCAAAATTTTGAATTGAATCAGGAATGATCTGATAAAAGTAAAAAAGACCACAGATGTAACCAGACAGTCAGTTTTCAGTACAGTTTTTAATGCTCTCTTCTATGTATAAATTTGGTTTTAAAAAGTATTGACTTGATACTCAACACTACAAACCACCCACACACCTGGTTACAGGTCTCTGTATCCCCCCTCCCCGGCTGGATCTCACGCCTGCTTACACAGTCACTGATGAAGTCGCTCACTCATTTGTACATACCCACACACACACACACAGCACGTCCCCCCCTCCCCGCCCTCTCTTTGCACTGTTCCCTGTATTCTTTATGGGCCCGGCCAGGCAGGCTGAAGCTATATTTAGCGCCAGGGGAAAAGTCATTGCCCTGTTCTGGTCTCTCTCCCCTCTCCCCTGCTCCTCACCGCTGCTACCGCAGCAGGAGCCAGTCACAGGGGCCCCTGGATCACCCGGCTCCACCCACCAAACCCCAGCCCAGTGTTCTCTGTGTTGGGAGAAGCACGCACCCCCCAGTGTGGTAAGCAGGAAGCCAGTCAGTCATGCAGGATGAGGGTGTAGAGAGGCGCCTGTCAGACCCTCTGTCCCTTTGATTCTTTCAGATAGTTTCATTGGATCACATAGGGGGCTTTTAAACATAAACAAGCGGTGCCTCTGAGGGTCCAACAGTCCGCAGTAAGCATGCTCCACTGGCATGTCTGCAGAAACTACACACATCAATTACACACTGCCATACATACACACATAGAAGCATACACCCTCACTATCTCTTTTATCTCCCTCTCTCGACTACTTGCACCCACCCACATACAAGGAGTGCACATATCTCCAGCGATCTCCATAGATTAGTGTGTCTTTGTGTGTGTGTGTGTGTGTGTGTGTGTGTGTGTGTGTGTGTGTGTGTGTGTGTTCATGCTACAGCAGCCAGCTGGTCCAGTTTTTCCTTACTTCTGCAGCTGCGCCATGGCCCACAAGTTTTTGTCAGAGGAGACAGAGAGGGAAAACAGACTTGTTGAAGAGAAGGGGAGACAATGAGAGGGAGAGTCGAGTAAAAAAACAAAGCAAGAAAGGGAGGAGAAATGTGTGAAGAGAGGAATAGAGGAGAGAATAAGAGGGGACGTTTGTTGAGAGGCAATAATTAGAGGGAACAAGAGCGAGGAAATAATAGTTCCGTAACACGAGTTGTTATGTTCTCACGGCTCTCAATACTCTGTGTATTCATTTCCTCCTGCTCAGTTTGTACTCAAGTGTTGTTGGCTCAGCTGTCTGTTGACAATTTAATTAGAATTTACACCTATTGCTTCAAATCATGTCCATGATATGAAACTTCTAAAATGATTGTGCCAAACAATTCCTGAGGGTAAAGCATTGCCCCAATACACATGTAAAAAATGTTCTAAATGTTCTTATGAATCTGCCTTTGGCTCTGAAACAGGCTTTGTTTGATTCCCTCGCTGGTTCCTCAGCCTTGACATGTTTGAACACGCCTGACTGCTGCCAGCCTGTCATAGTTGGACTTCAGGTGAAGTTCAGAATCAACAGGAGGAATGTCGCCCCGCAGTCCCAGCATGTACGCTGTGCTTAACCTAGCATCAGTTCTCGCACCACCGGGAATGACACACTATGACACCACACACACATTAAACCGCAGGTCATGCAATATAGTGATAAACCTGCTGAAACTGACTTTAGCCTGCTTTAGAGCCTGACATTAAAGTCAGCTTAGCTTTTTATTCTGTTCAGCTGTTTCATGTTTCGCTTTGTACATGGTTTTCTTTTGTTGTTTTTATGGCTTATTTGAAAATTAGCCTTGCGGCTAACATTGGCACATTTAGAGTAATAAAATAAATTAAATGTGGTTTGACAAAATCTAATCTTAATTAAAGGTCAGCTTACTAGCTTTTTCAAGAGCTTTCTACTACATTTCACATTCTTTACTTGCAGTTCGATTAATAATACACATAATACTTAAGAATAAGTAGTGGTGGAAAGAAAAACTTTTTTTTCCCTAAAAATATAACTGCCTCCTCTGTGAAGTCAGCCCATGTTGAGGTCAGATCCACATTGCAGGGACATTGATGTGAGGTGATGAACTGATACATCATGAGTAATGTATTACTAGTTTTTACTCATACTAAAGTCTGTCTGTTTCCTGTGTTGTCATAGAAAAGGTCGTGTAGACTTGTTCTCTAACAGTAGGCACACAAACTGCAGCAACACCTTTTTTTATTTCATTGTAATCCTCATTTACTAGCTGACCACCTGTTGCTACATTGTAACTACACTTCAAGGAAATGCACGAACCACGTCCACATGGGCAGACTTTGACGTCACTACGGCCCGCCTACCGAGGTCTCTCCCCTCCTCTGATTGGGCGAGGGTCATCAGAGGAGGCGGGGCTCCCGCAAAGTCTCCACAAACTTTTTTTCTTTTTCTGGCGTACAGTGAGACTTGAGTCGCAGATTGATCCAACCCTTGAAGTGAAGCGGACAGATTACATCTGAATTAATCTGACGGGGAGATATTCTGACAGCATATCTTCATGTTTTAAAATATGGTCGGAGATTATTGCTCTTTCTCTGGAGATAAGACGGACATGCACTCGCAGAGAAACTCCAAAAACGGACTAAGTTGCAAAATGGTGCTTCAAGCAGTCGGGAAAGTACTAAGGTAAACCTCCGTGCTTATTCAAAATTACCTGCTAGTCGAGTCTGTGCTGTAAATGTGACATTTTTGTTACATTTATGAGATAGTACGGGACCGAGAGAGTTTATAGTCTGAGTAAATAATCTTTACTTTTGCTCATATGTCGCACACTGCTGCTTTCTCCTCAATTAGCAAAAAAAAAAAAACGTGTCGACGTTACGTTTGTTGTTGTAAGTAATCACGCGACGTCGTATTTCATCTTTAGCAGTTTTATTACAATGTTACACACGTCCGGTACCATTAACAGCTCGTTTTTACATGGTCCGTCTGCTATTTAAAACTAAATGGAAGAAGTCTATGTTCTTTTTGTTGTTTTACTGTTCGTTCATACCTCGACATGAAAGAAACTCGTCTCTTCTTAGCAGTAATTACAGTAAGTATTGTGACCCCTCTGGTTCCGGGGTCACAGCTATTTAGCAGCCGGTGATGTGGGACTTTGTAGCCTGAAAGCCTCGTTCCTCCTCCTGCAGCTCTCACCAGCAAGACCCAACAAGAGCGAGAGAAATGTGACACTGTCCTCATCTAGGCTCATAAATTATTGACGACGCCTGTTAACGGTTTAATGTAGACAACTTTAAAGAGGTATTTTTAAATCGGAGAGATAAAATGTTTTAGAGTTTGTCTTTAACAGAAATAGACAAATGAGCAGACGATGGTGAGGACTGAGTATTAGCAGTGAATGCTATCTCAGAGCATCTCATCTGCACTGTAAGCTGCTTTGTAAACTGAAAATTGGAGGAGATGGACTACAGAAAGTATTCTGGACATGCAGCTGACTGTCTTTTATTTACTTGCTGTTCTAAAAGGTCTTTTTCTCTCTATATATTAAACATTTGACCTGTATTTTATGTGTAAAAGGTGCTGTATAAATTCATTATTTTAGAGGCTTTAAAGTGAGCAAACAGACGTAAGACTTAAAGAATGCATGACCCAAATAGGAAGTGTGTTAACAGTGTGTTTGTGTGTCATACAAAGTGCCACAAACAACAGCCCCAGTCTTTATTACTCTGCGTGGAGAATCAGTGCAATTCAAGGAAAGGAAAAAAAAACATGTCACAGTGGATGTGAATAAGGCAAACATTAACCCAGTTTACATATGTGTATTTACCCTGTGTGTGTGTGTGTGTGTGTGTGTCATGTGAAGAAGACATGCACTCATTATGAGTGTGTTCCTCCAGGGGACAGGCTGTCCTGTTAATGCTTTAGTGGAGTTTTCTCTTACCTTTCAAGTCTGGGGACAGGTGTCTTTTCAAACAACAGCCCAGGGGGGGCACATGCCTCGAAACCCATCGCCGCCTGTGAAGATGTGGAGAGTGATAGTGAAGAGAGCATCCACCATCTTAAGATCTCCTCAACAGATTGTAATGGACGCAGCGGAGAGTATTATTGTACAGTATGTTGTTATGTCTGTTGCAAGACCTGTGACAGGTAGAGACACGTCCTGCTGCACCTATTTTACCGGGAACTCAAAAGCGCCTTACGAGCAGACAGCTTGCTTACCAAGGAAGCATACCTTTAATTTATTTGTTTGGGGAAAGACAAAAGGGGGTTTTCACAAATGTGACGTCTTAAGGAAAAACTGAAGAAAAAAACACTTAACAAGGATGCATAGTTGTGGATTTTATGAGTGGGTGGGGGGTGCTCTAGACCTGTTTATAGCTCCACTTTAAACCCGTTTCCTCCTCCAGTGAATGGTTGACTGCCCTTGGCTTAGAAGCAGGTATGAATGCTTGACTGGCACAGAAGATAGCTGTCAGTAGACCAGTCCCCTGAGATGTAGCTTTGTGTAACATTGGCTGCTTTTTCACAATAATCCGCCTCTTGTTCATATTGGCCTCTTGAACATACAGCCCACCTTTTTGTTTTACTGTTTGTATTCAGTCACCATTCAGCTGGACTGATTGGATTGATCCGAGTGTGGAGAAATCTCATTCAGGCCTTCGGTCATATCATCCGCATCAGTCGCTTTCCGTCGTGCCAACTCGATGTCGGAGCGAACCTTCTTGCATCTCACATTTGCCAAGTGCTTAACCAGCGGCCCAGTCTTATCTCACAGTGAACCCCCCCCCCCCCTCCCACTCCCTTCCTGTCACCCATGTGCGTTGTGATGTTGATGAGGCTCCATTAGGGTGAAGGCAGGGGGTCCTTACATACTCTGCAGGCCCGAGAGCCGCTGAATGGGATTTAGCACAGGATGACAAGGGGAAGAGGAGGTAGCCAGAGCTTTGCTGGGAGAGGGTCAGTAGTTGAATTAGCTGTGTGTGTGTGTGCACATGTTTAGGCCTGCACCCTGGCTACAATTCTCATTTACTGATTTACAGTGCTGCTGATGCCCCCGGTGATGCTGCTGATTAAGTGGTGGCAGCTGTGCCGTCTTTGTTTGCGTTTCTTTCTTATCTCTTCACTCCAGAACTAGAACTGACAAGTGTTTGTAGAATCTACACAAAAACTTCAGGAACAACTTTGACAGAGCGTTACTCTGTAGATTTAAGCGCTGCGAGGCTGAACCTCTGGTTTACTCCGTCCTTAACTTTGTCTTCTTTTAGCCCCGTAATGGCTGCTGTGGTTAAGCTTTGGTGTGCTCAGACTGCCTGCTCTCCGCTGTCTGTGGTTTTTCGGGGAAAAGAGCCATTTAGTCTATTCAGTTTGAATCCTGAAATAGATCAGGAGGCCTGGCTTGGAGAAATTTGATCCTCCTGACTGAAGCTGCTCTTTTTACAAAATGGCAGAGTTCATTGACTCAGTTCTAGTCCTTATCAGCAAAGATTAGAATGATATCCTGTTATTGATGTTTTATTACAGTTCTTTTAACCTTGAATGCTATGAAGCCCACAATAAGTTCACAAAGGAGGAAGCAACTTCCTGACAATCAATTGATTCCTCCTCTAAACCTATCAGGTGTTTGTTTGAAGGTCAGGTCAGTTGGAAGTGTTTGATTTCTCTCACAGACTGATGTTCCTGGGTAGAAAACCTCCTGATTGCTGTCTGTTGTGTGTGTTATCTCTCATGTCCTTATCATAGATAGTAAACAGTACTGTATTAGGGACAGGTGGTGACAAGAGAAGCATATCTTTGCACCTTGGAGCGCCTCTTCAAAACAAAGCCCAGCTCGGATCACTTTAAGAAAACGCTGGAGAGAAGATAATAGACTTCTTTGTCGTCAGTGTTGGATGGTTGCACGTGCTGTTCACCCCTTGCATATTGCATTAACTGCATCCATATGCCAATAGTTGGATTCCTCTGCAATCCAGTAAACCAATTCAAGTAACAGTTGTGCAATATCGGTCTTGGCAGGAGCCACAGGCTTAAGGGGAAAGTCATTACATGGGTTTTGTTAAACGGGTTTCGGAGTTTAGCTGTGTTCAAATCCCAGAAAGCACCAATAAAAATACAAAATCCTGGGCTTCTGGTTTCTAAATTGTAGCATGAGCGTCAGAGATGATGAAATCTATGAACGTTTTGGTGAAAAAGGAGTCAGCATGTTCTGAACTTTACCACTTTTGAAGCATTGTTGTGTGTTTTAAGAAAGAGAGGGAGAGAAGGGGGAGCTCTTTAGCAGCAAATTGTAGTATTTTAGAGTAGGCACTTAAGCTAATTCTCCAGCAGAGCTCTGTAATGTGGCCCCGAGTGATTCCAGGATTAATTGGAACCAGGTTCTGGTAATGAGACAGGCTCATGGTGTACCTGCCAGAGGGCTGCTCCTCTTTACACAAAGTTTATTTTAGAACAGAGTGTATTCAGTGCTCAGCAGGCACACAGATCGCTAACATACAGCAGCTGATACATGCACCAGTGTAAAGCCAAAGAAATGTATGTTTGACACACTTATATCAAGACTGAACAGTGTGTGTGTGCGCACAGGGACTTGCTGGACACACACACGTGCTCGCCCAAACACACTCTCTCAGACCAGACAGGACTCGCTTCTTCTGGATTTTCTCGAGGTCTCTGGTGGGATCAGGCTCGTGACGCAGCTGTTGTGACCAGCTGGGTCGGCCGTGAAAAGGGAGATGGGGGGCTACAGCCAGAGTTGTGTGTGTGTGTGTGTGTGTGTGTGTGTGTGTGTGTGTGTGTGAGACATAGTGTGTAAGCTGGGTACAGGAGGAAAGGTAGCGAGTGAAGACGGCTATGTGGTGGGGGAGGTGGTGTTGCTGGGAAAAGTGAAAGGGGTAGGAGAGTGGTTAACAGACGGAGTTGAACAGCTGTCGGGTCAGTCACTCTACGGCACTGACCTCCATCTCACCCAACTATACAGCCTTATCTCTTATTGTTTTTATTGCAGATAAACATCATGTCTGTCTTCCTGCTTCTCACCCTCTGCCTCTGCTTGAAAAGTTCAAAAGACATCAATTTTGCATACATGATTTGCTCATGGCACTTATTTAGACTCATGTTGTTCCGCTGAGACTGACCAGGTTTTCTGGATTGTGAGCCTGCATCATAGATTGGTTCCTGTTGGTGCCAGACAGGCTGTGGCAGTCCCCCCGGCCCGGAGACATGCGCCTGGCCCTGGCCTCAGTTCCCCTCCACTCCTGCCTTCTGGCCTGCCCTGATCTGGTGAGGCGAAAGAGGCATCTGCTGCCTTTTATGGCAAAGACTTGCCTGGGAGAACTTCACCAAGAACAGACAAAGCCGTGTGTGTGTGTGTTGTAGTGAAGACCAGACTATGTACGTATGAGGGGAGGAGTGCTGGCATAGAGGAAGTTTTCTTTATCCTAAAATAAGCTAATGGCTCCAGAATTTCACCTCCCCTTACCACACAAATGTTCGCAAGCAGAGGAGGAGGCGTTTGTATGGAAAATGATGAAATTACAGAGGGAGAGAGGCAGGAAATAGCTCAGTGAAACAGAATGTTTTCAAAAGGAAAAAGAACGGGGGGGGGGGGAGAGAACCGACTTGAACCTTTCACAGGAGCCGAACACTTTTCTGAGGGGCTTAGCAAAGCCTTTGAAAAGTTGTGAGAGCTGACGGTATCTGTGGATGAAGCTCTTTCCTCGGGTAAAGCTCATTCACATGATGGAACATGTAGCTCAAAGCACAAAACCACACAGACCACATGAATCTGTCTGCGCCCTCATGAGCAGGAAGAAGGTTTTTTTTTTTTTTTTTTTTTGTCTGTTTTTGTGGGGGAGAAGGAAGCAGAAAGAGATAAGGGAGAAATGATAAAACAGGCACTGGAATTGAAAACGGTAATTACAAATGTGAGTCAGAGTAGAGGTCATGAAGTGAGGTAAATGGGAAACCAGGGGCAGAAAGATGAAGGGAAAGGGCAGAAAAAGATGAAAAGACAGGGCAAGGATGGGACTGTGAGGCCTGAGGCTTTTGACCCTGAACAATAGGCTGTTTAGACAGGTGAGCCTGCAGCCATGAGGACGAAAGAAGGGAAAGAAATGCCTCCAAAAAAAAAAAGAAAAACGCTGAGCAACATGAGAGAAGAGGTGAAACAGAAAGTGGCCAGTCATTAATAATTAGCCAGCGGTGTAATCTGCAGTGTCCTTGGTTTTTTAAATCAGGCTGAAACATGCTCAGGTGCTGCCTGATAGGAAGAGCCGAATACCTTGATGAATCATTACCCAACAAATGAGAACCTGAGCAGTGTGGTGTGTGTCAGGGGACGTGATACCGCAAGTGTTGGTCTTATCGATCTTTTCACTGGAGGCCCAAAGCGGTTTAAAGCTAAGCAGTCCTCCTGACATTTAAATTTGATGACAGCAGACGTGTAATGGAGGCGGGGGGGGTCTTAAACATACAGGCCGCAGGCTCTGTATGCGTCCACACGTCGACCTGCTGAGGTGGAAAGCAGGGCGATGCTTCCTGTAGATGGGGATTGAAACTGCAAAGTGCTTTTGAACACTGTGCTCTGGCCAAGAGGCCTCGTGCTCCACAGTCCTGTCATGTTTTGTAAGTGTTTATTAGTTCCCATGGATATCAGCTGGGCCTGCGTCAATCTACCTCCTCTCCTCATTCCTTTTTCTCCCCCTGCCCATTCCCCCTCCCCTATTTTATATCCTTCCTCTCTAAATCTATTTCTATTGTGAATGTTATGCCTTTTTCCTGCATAATACTGACCAGCGATTGCCTCTTTCCCGTAAACTCTGCTGCCTGTCGTGGCACAGCCTGAGTGAAAGTGAGAAGGATTTTGGCCGCTGCTGGAAAATAGTGTTTATGATCCTTCGTCATTAGTGCCGGAGTCTGCCATCTTTCGGGAATGGGACAATCTTGCAGTGTGACTGGGAAGGAAAAGTGGTGGCGGAAAGCGAGAGCCAAGAACACATGGCTTGGACTGCTGTGTTTAGACAGAGGGTGTGGGGAGAGGAGAGGGACGAGAGCTGGAGATGGAGGCGGTGAGCGCAAGACGGCGGAAATGAGGGTCAACAAAAGCATAATAAATTCAGCGAGCAAACCAAAACTCCTCTGTCCTTAAACAAACCCGAACAACAGCAGCAGAGTCGAGAGAGAAGAGTACTGATCAGGTCGGCTATAGTTAGGGTCATAATTGCCCGAAATTTAGACGTCGGTGTGAAGGTCTAACTCTCAGTCATGAAGAAGGAAGATTGGAGTCTGTATTTTGTGGCGACTGTCCCAGACAACTCAGCTTCTGTTTATTTGTCTCAATCGTGTATCAAGCCTTTCAACCTTTGACCCCGCCTGCACTGCACTGCCTCTACTGATACAGACTGGCAGCAGGGGCTGGGGGGGGGAGGAGAGGTTATGAGGTTATGGCCCTGGAAGTGCAGGAAGAGTGTGATATGACATCCCCGTGCTAAAACTAGCAGTGGAAGTACAAGGCGCTGGGGACGGCTGTCTGTGTGGAAGCTATAGACCTAACATTATGTCAGAGGTCAGAGTTTAGGGGTCAGGTACAGCAACAGAAAGACCCTTTGTTTAGTCTGTGGAGGTTCCTGTGAAAACAGTCTTGCAGAAGTCGTGGAAAGTTTTGTGATTTTTTTGTAATCTATCTCAAAGAGTTCATATGTTTCATACATCTGTGGGTCTGAGCTCAGGCTACTGTATCTACTTACGTTTCTGTCTGCAAAGGCTCGGTAGCTTTTTCCACTTATAGTGCATTTAATACCAAATAGCCTGCGCTAACTTCCCTTTTCATCAAGTAGAACTTAACTGCAGAACAGAACTGATGTGTATGCAGTTTTGGATCAGCATTTATCCGTCCACTACTTAGAAATCTGGTTGGATGCTATTTTTTACTGTAGCATGCTGTAGGCCTGCGAAATTCTTATGCTTGAAGTCCAGCAAAAAGATTCCATTGCTTCCCATATTTATGTTATATTTATATATTCAACTCATTTTCTTAACCTGTCCTCCTCTCATCTCGTGTGTGCGCAGGAAGTCGAAGACGAAGCCAAATGGAAAGAAGCCTCCGGCAGAAGAGAAGAAGCAGTACTTGGAGCCGGAGTTCACAAAAATCCGCGTGGTGGACTTCGACCTCAAGGAGCTGGTGGTGCTGCCCAGAGAGATAGACCTCAACGAATGGCTAGCCAGCAACAGTGAGTGACTGCGACTGTGGTGGTTGTTAATGATAGAATATGTGAAGCTCAAAGAGACCAAAAGAAAAAACCAAACCAGGAGAGTTTTCTTTATTTGCAGCCAACAGAAACCACTACTGTAATAGAAATCAACAATATGGTAGTCTTACATAGTCATCGTTAAAATGTGAAAAAGGGGCCCATTATCTTATTTGTGACATAAAAATTCCTTTGTCAAACTTCGACTTATTTCAGATTTTCCTCAGGGGTTTGGAATTGTTTTTCCAAGTCGGTATGCACTTGTCATCTGGAGATGACGAGATGTTCCAGTAGTGCTGGAGCTGCAGCTCAGTTGGAGCCAAAACCCCTTAACATGTTCCAGGCCTGGCACGGCATTGAGCCTGTTCCCAGTAACACCACACACCGCTTCCTTAAACACCAATCATTTACTGCCAGCCCACTGCAGTGTTTTAACTCTTATTGATATTTATAGTTGTCGTTATAAGCATCATTTCTGGAGTTTTGGAAACTCGCCGCGGCCCAGCTGCTTGATCGATCTCAAGGCGGCTCTTTATTTTGTCTGTCTCCCAGACTTTGTTATGGTTACGTATCTGAACCAGCCAGGTGCTCGCAGGGGAAAAGGAGAAAACAAGCATTCTTTTTTCCTTTTTTATTTTAGGCTGATAAAAACTCTGTTATATAAAACAGATGGGACATGTTTTCACATGTTCGTGTATTTTTGCCCATGAGATTGGAAGCTACATAAACTGGCTTGTATCAACTTGTATCCACCACTAATTGGGATTTAGTTTGAGCTCAAACAATTGAGTGATGTTTTGATTAGTTTTTTTTTTTTTTTAACCAGATCAATAATGATTGGTTCCATTTAATTCTACCCATAACTATAAGCCAACAGTAGGGTCACTGAATACTTTCCCTCTTGGTGGTTACTTTGTCGAGCAGGAAAAGAGGGATTTGGTTTTGTGAGATGGTAAAACTCTTAAATTCTGTTATTGGGTTCGATCCATATGGGAGAACCACGACTCCAGGAGATCACAATAAAAGTCATTTCACACACTGTATGTAGCGTGATATATATATGTCTGCTCAGCGTGACATTCAGAACATCACAGGCCTGTTTTCACAAATCAGAGCCAGAATCTGTAGACCTGCTGCTCAGAGGGGTTCAGTGCAGAAGCCTATAGTGTGTAGACCACTGTGTCGTAGCTACTCAACATGAGAGAAACAAATTTTGGGACAAAATTAGCAGCAACAAAAGTCACTGGACCGAGTAGAAATGGGAAGAAGTAATAAAACAAAGTCAGCCATGACTTTTACGTCACTATATAGTAGATTTTTCCACTTCATTCAACCCTCATAAGCTGCAGGCGGATAGCGTGGTTGTCACAACACTGCGGTTATTAAGAACTGTAGCTCTGCATGAAGCTCCACAATATGATTTATAATTCATGGAACTGCAATATCTGTTAATATTGAAAGTCAAGTAAATATCCAAACTTTGTTTTCTTGAATGGCCCATTTATTCAATGCTTTTAGCCGATCATGGAGCATATATTGTATTGGAAACTTTGTGTTTAACCAAACACTGTGTATAAATCGCTCAGCACAACAAAAACAGCTCATTAACAGCCAGTGTTATCTTAAAGTTCATTTTCAGTTTCCCTGATAGATTGTGGCAGGCTATAGGCAAATTACTTTTTTGCAATCGAAGGACAAGAATCTGCATACGTCTATCACACAAAGTAAATATTTTTGAGAGAGATTTCTTCATACTTAGTCAACTCTTGATTTGCCTAATGCTTTTGTTTTGTGGCGCAACAGGGTGTAAAGAGGTTCCCTTGCAGTAGAAATACCTGTTTTAGCTTTAAATGACTGGAACAATGACTTAAATGCTTGCCAAGACTACAGCCACCTCCCATTTCTCTCTCTCACTATTGTTTTTTTGTGTGTGTTTGTTTTTGAAGCGCACACACACTGTTGAAGGATGTAGTCACTTGATGGATTAGTGTGTGCATGTGACTGTGACTGTCCCACTGATAACAGTGACACATACAAGACAGAATACATCAGCGTAGGTGTGTCTTCATCATTCATAGGAGAACGTGATGTGACACAAATATGCTGTTGTGTTTGTTCTGACACACTTCATTCATTTATTCACATAATTCAGCTGTGAAAACATGATTTATTCCCGTGTAGCCAACTGAATAACATGCTGTGAACTCTCTTCTTGTGTCTGCTACAGCAACAACGTTCTTCAATCTTATCAACCTGCAGTACAGCACCATCTCAGAGTTCTGCACTGGGGACACCTGTCAAGCCATGACGGCATGCAACACGTAAGTTACCTCCACCGCTTTTGGTTTATTCATCGCTCACCTGCCGAGGCCCATTGGTTTATTTATCAGAAATCTAGTGTCCCATTGGTTAAGTCATCAGGGGATGTTTTCGCTGGGTCAGCATTGGATGACTAAAAAACCCAGAGGGGTGTAATCAGGTTACTTTTGGTCTTTTAACTGTCCACACAGTCTGCAGTGCTGCAGCGAGCACAGGGCATGACGTCAGCGACCTGTGGCTTGCGAAGACTGTGCTTTTGTGTTTCTTTTAATGTCAAGTTGTATATTTACAGAGCTGCAGTACAGCAAGTGTGGCACCTTTGTGTCTCCATGCTGCCTGCGTCTGTGCTGCGGCATATTTAAAGAGTACATTGGCAACACAGACCGCTGTGAGCTACTTTTTACACACTTTTTTTGGGTTTTTCTTATTTCTGTTAACTGGTCAGGAAACTTCTAATTGCCACTGTCCTTACTCCATGGTAATATGGCCTCAAAAAACAGCAATGACTACACTTCCCAAAAACAGGAGCCACACTGTGAATATGTAGGATGTTAAAAGTAGGAGCCATACATTCATAACTGTAAACTCTATTTGAGATCCATCATGTTGTTTCAAACGCATCCGGTGCAGCTGCTGCATTAGTTTAGTTTGTATCACATCCGACCATCAAACAATAACAAAATGAAGACATGTCGGGGACAGACCTGATGTAGCTTCACCTTTAATCCCCTGTGATCCTGCCTGTGCCGGTGCCTGAAGTCTGCTAACATCATTACGTATTTACATCACGCACACGTTCTAGATGAAGTACTTAATAAAGGATAATCATAACAGGACATGGAGGCGTATTCATCCCATGTGAACCAAGGGGAGGTGACTAACTGTAAATATTTATCTAACTAGTTTGCCCTGTCAGGGCAGGGTGCCGTCTTAATGTGTGAGTCCTTCATTCCCCCTGTGTATACTGTAGGCTGGAAAAACAAGATTACCCACAATTTTAGAAGCCGCAACAGTCACTACAGAGCTCTTAACACATTACACAGAGTATACAAGTGCACACAGGACAAAAATATGACAAATGACAAACAACACAACTGTTGAAGTGACACACATATGACAGATTTGCTGTGATAGACCAACCTGTCACGGGTTGACCTCTCAGTCAACCGTGGATTTTTCCACTGCTGTCACCTTAAAGCTACTGTTGCTAACCCACGCCCTGAGAAATGGAAGAAGCAAACACGTTTCGCCTGCGGTATGTGACGAGAGGACAGAGCGGAGGTGATTAACATGTTTTTGTTTGCACTGTCTGTTGAGCCGCGGGGAGTTGTAGAAGCAGCGCGTTAATCATGAGGAAAAACACAGTAATGGACTTTTTAATTTGTTTCACAGCTTCACCTACAGAATGAAATATAATGTTTGATGTATTTTAGTTTCTTTCACCTTCCTCCGCTGCCCAACACCCTGCACCCCACCCTTTCCTGCCCATGCAGGACCTGGCACCCGCGCCCCCCTCTGTGGTGAAAACTGACTGCAGCCACAGTCACAGCAGCGTCAGTGCCCCTGCCCGAAGGCAGAGCTCAGCACTATTTTTGGAAGAAAATGTTTCCATGAGCTATGAGGGAACGGAACCATTTGGTAGCTATTTAGACCCATTTTGCATGGGTGGGTGGATAGATGGGTGTGTGTCTGTGTGTGTGTGTGTGAGAGAGAGACAGAGAAAGATGTGTGGTAATGCTCTTTTACTGTTCATCAGCGTTAGTTTCTGACAGTCTGTTCCATTTTGGGTTCGGTTGTTAAAACACACAGATTTATTAACAAATCTCTTATCAAATCTTTTATTTCTCATCAGCAAAGAGCAGCGTAGTAGCAAACATGTAATCTGTCTGGAAACACCTGAACTTTGATTGGATTTGCTTTTACATCCTCTAAACATTCACATTGTGCAGGTGCAGCCAAATGTCATATAGCCATATATCAATATCCCTAACACAGCTATGAACCCAGTTCCTCCCATTGCAAAAAAAAAAGAGTTTTGGTTGTTTCAATATAACTTTATTTATCCCTTTAAGGGCAATTGTATGCAGCAGCTCGCCACCCAGATCAACAGGTTAACAAGTATACACACAGTTCAAACAATTAAATGACTATAAGCTTAAAAAACTATGTGGAATTGTTAATAAATACATGAATAAATGATTATAAATACCTAAACAAAGGACTCGTATATCAAACTCCAACCCTCACATAAACAGTCTGTAAACTGCATGTGGCCTTAGTTTCATCATGTCTGGGTGGGGATATAGGGGTGGGGAAGCCATGTTTGTAGTTTAGTCAGCGTCTCTCTCCCACACACACACACACACACACAGTCTAATCCTGTGTGAGTAAGTGTATTGTAAGCGTCTGATTCTGGCGCTGTGGTCAGTAGGTCCCCTCCTGCAGGGTCAGTAATGTGGATGCTTTACATTCCTCAGGATTTGTAATGTCTGCCCCACATCAGACCAACACGACACCTCACACCCTACTTCTTAATTGACCTTTTGTTCAGCTCGTCGCTCTGTCTCTCCGTCTTACCGGTTTTGTTCCGTCTCCTCCTTCGTTAGCTCGCTAATAGCAGCCCGCTGCTCGTTCATCTATCTCTTAGGTGATCTGCTAGCGTGACTGGCTCTGTGCTGCTGACCTGCTGTTTGGCTTTTGCTAACCGCCCGCTTACAATTCAGCTATCTGGGTCAGCCCCTCCGGAAATATTTGACCCGCAGCGGGACTGGCCCGGGGACTGAGGGGGTGAGGGTGGGGGGGTGGGGGATCAGTGTCCCGTTAACTCCAGTGACAACAAGGGAATTTGGCCCAATCAGGAAATTAAAGCTCCAGGGCACCAAGTCCACTGGAATGAAAACATGCAAACTTGATATCTGGATAAGAGTGTCTCGGTATGAGTCACAAGATGGTTTGTAGACCAGTGCGCAGGTTTTTCTGGTCCATATCTTTATTCAAAATGAGACGTCATTGGGAATATGGGTTTTCCCTTAATGAGGAAATGAGCAGGTTAATGCCTCATAGGCCAATTATGTCTCATAGGTCACCTGTGTGTTGTTTCTCTTCCTGCTGAAGACTGAATGAATACTTTCACTGTCTAAGTTCCAGGAAATACTCGTTTGTGCCTGAGCTGCTCCTACCTCAACCACAAACATTCTTAAGTAAACATTCATGATGATTAATTAAAACCCCGGTCACAGTTGTGAAATAGTATTCTGTTCTTCACTGTCTTAATTATTGCATAATGTTATTATTCAAGGTGTACGTGACGACGGGTTTTCTTTTTCTTTGTGTTTCTCTGTAGAATATACTACTGGTATGACGAGAGGGGGAAGAAGACGAAGTGCACTGCTCCGCAATATGTCGACTTTGTAATGAGTCTTTGTCAGAAACTGGTCACAGACGAGGAAATCTTTCCTACAAAATACGGTGAGTGTCCCTCCTCTGCCTCTGAGGTGCCACAGACCCCAAGAAATAACTGATGTTGTTCCGCTGCCCCCTGCTGCTTCAGATGTTGGAGTTCAGGGATAGAGTGAAGGAGCGGTGGTCCTACAGGAAACATTTAAATGTTAGACTTTTAGCAATTAAAGGATACATCTGGAAATATTCAATATTTTTCTTATTGTCAACATTGATCCTGCTAACAAGTATTCCTCTGTGCCACAGAGCTCCATTGGTGTCCAGAAGCTATTAAAAACACATAAATGAGCCACAATACTGAAGTACTATAGTTAGTTTTCAGTTACATCGTTATCCTGCTGCTGTAAAGTGTTTTTTCATCCGTAACTGAAAGTAGTCCCCAATAAATTCACTATTTACTCCTGTTTGAGTAACGTTTGATTAAAAACTACAGTGCCCAGCTGTTTAAGCCTTTAAAGAAATGAAACTATGTATTTGTGGCCAGTTTTTAAATATTTATGTCTTCAGTAGGAATGACTGGGCTTGGTGCTGAGATGCCACAGACAGGGTAGAAAAGTTGAAAAGTATTGAGAGACAGACTAACAGATTGTTGGTTTTGGTCTTTCCATGAAGTTTGTTGAGAGTAAGAAAACTATAAAAGAGCGTCAGCCTTAAGATCCCCTTCAGACGTGTTTTAAAACGTGTAGAAATACTCTGAACACATCATTCTGCACAGTGAAGCACAAACATACAACTGTAGGAACAAGAATGAAAACCACTTTTTTTTTTTTTTTTTAGTAGAGGCAGACTTGAAACATTTTCTCCCCCATGGTGATTCCGGTTCCTAATCCCGTCTCTCCTGTCTGCTTTTGTTTCCTCTTTTCTCCCCTCAGGCAAAGAATTCCCCAACTCCTTTGAGTCCTTGGTAAAGAAGATCTGCCGGTACCTGTTCCACGTGCTGGCTCACCTCTACTGGGCGCACTTTAAAGAGACGGTGGCTCTGGACCTGCAGGGCCACTTGAACACTCTGTATGCACATTTCATCGTTTTCGTAAGGGAATTCAACCTGGTCGACCCCAAGGAGACCTGTATCATGGACGACCTGTCCGAAATCCTCTGCACCCCCGCCCCGCCACCCGCACCGGCCCCCTCTGCCCCAGCCTCAGCGCCCTCCCCTTCTTCACAAAACCACGTGACGGAGAGATGAGCAGGGGCGGCGGTCAGACACCAGCCCCGGGGGTGATAGAAGATAAGATAGAGGAGAGAAGGAAAGACAGCCTGGCCCCCTTCCTTGGTGCCAGCAGGACTTAAGAGACCTTCCACTACCCTTGTATTTCGCTACGACACCAACCAACCAGCCGGAAGGAAGGGGGGGGAGGGTTTTCAGGGGGTTTGGGGTGGCGGGGAGGGGTTTGTCACGCCAGCAGGAATTGGCGTGAGCGTTCCTCCCAGGGGCAAATCCCTCCCATCTTCTCTGCAATTTAAACTAGGAACAAAAAAGTATGTGTATGTTTTTAATTTTTGGTTTTATTTCACTTTTATTTTTGTTGAAGTTTTATTCAGTTTTATTTTTTGTCGTGGGGGGGCGAGGGGGTGGGGGTGGGGGGTTGCAGCGTGTCCGTCGGCCCTTCGCCTCCCTCTATCCTCTGCCTAACATACAGTACAGGAAGGGGGCTCTGCTTTGCTTCGACCTACTATTGTACAGTGTTGTTAATGTGTGGAGAAGAGGCATCTCTGCTGACCCGCGGGCTCGTCCTTCCCCCTCTCCGGCGGTGGGAGGTGGCCCGCGGGGCGCACGGCCACCACGCCGGCCAGTAGAGAGCCACGTTACTGCCTGGCGGGGGTGATACTAGCCAATCACTGTTTGGGTTGTTTATGTGGGGGATGATTTAAAGCGCTTCCTACTCAGGACCTGAGAGAATATGTCACTGCTGCCAGAGAGAAGTTAACTCTCTTTTCATTCTCTGTCCCTTGTTCACCAGACTGCTCAGTCCTCCGTTTTACAGATCGTGTATAACTACAGTATAGCCACATAATCACCTGGTGTACCCCTAACAAAACATGTCCCAGAGCCAACCTGTAGAGGGCAGCAGAGATGTAGAGAACGCCACAGAAACAGGGAGACAGAGAAGAAAATATAAAGATTGTATATTAGATATTTAATCTGACCAGAGAATCGACACTTTGAGACAGACTGGTGCGGCTGAATCAGAGCTGTTGGCTGATGTTCAGCACAGCAGCTTCCCCTTAAACCACCAACACCACCCCCACACCCACTCCAGCAGCTCGGAAGGACAAAGACATGAGGTAATGTCTGCAGGCCCAGAGAGGGAGACGGAAAGAGGGATGAGAGCGATGGTGTGGAGCTGCTCTGCTGTTTCACAGTCACTAGAACTCCCAGTGCAAACTAAAAATCTCCTTCTGTTTTTTTTTTGTTTTTGTTTTTGTTTTGTTTTTACACGTCCCTTAAGATTTGCTTTTTAAAAAGATTATCAGAGGAAAATTAGTTCGGAAATAATAACAATAATGGTATCATTACACATGTATAGAAAATGCACAGTCTGCTTGGACTTTACTGTACAAAGAATCGCAAGCGGGTTCTGTCAGACAGCCTCTGTATGGAGGAGGATTGGGTTTATAATTCTCCTTTTTTATTTATTTTAATTTTTTTTTTTTTTTTTTTTTTGCAGGGTTCTTCAGTTCTGGCTCTCGTTTTTATGTATTTTAATTATTAACTAAGTTAAAAGCAATTTAATATTTTAAGCTCTGCGGATTATAATCTAATAAAAGAGAGAAATGCCATCCTGTGGTTTGTGTCGTTTGTTTATGTAAACGATGTGTAAGGAAGAAAACATGAGTGTTGTGTGTTCAGTCATGAAAATGTTGCTATTTTTAAAGGGACACTCCACCAATTTCACATATGAAGTTCAGTTTACTCATGAGTGGCGCTATTCATCCTGTGAGAACAGTTGTATAATATCTGTGGCTGAGGAGGAGCTTCATGAAGAAGGAAATAATCAGTGATGATGTCATAGTGATGTCATCAACGTTATCTTTTCTTGATAACTTAACTTTTTTTTAAAACAGGAAGTCTGTTTTACAAACAAAGTGTGGGGAGAGACGGGTGTAAACCAGCAGTGATGGAAAAGTTGCATCATGGGAAGTGTAGGATCCAGTATTTTTGGAGTTTAAACCATATAATAGGGACTAAAAATCAGGACATTTCTGCCTCTGCGGCCTCGATTTTGACTCTTTGATCTCAAGTGTAGAGCACAACTGAGAAATCAGCCAGGACAGTTATTTTGTATTAGTATTAATTTATCACTGATACAGAATATCTGCACTGGAATATTTGTCAGCTGATAAATAAGAAATTGCAGTACAGAAATGCCAAAAATGTTTGAAGTAATTTAGGCAACTTGTCCACCAGAGATTATTGACAAGTCTATTTCTTGTCTATAAAATATCTCAGTCTCAGCTTTTATAACCATATTTAAAGGATATATATAAAAATTGTTAGTTATGTGTTTATGTAAAAAGAAATATCAGACAATATATATTACCAGACTTTTTTCAAATGAAATATTGATATTGGACTTTATTGAACAGCATCCAAGTGTAACACTAAACTGTGCACTTTTAAATTTGATTGTTTGTCCATTCACAACACACTTTACACGAAGCCTTTGCCTTTATTTTTTTGTATGCTGTCACAGTAAAATATAAAGAGAATTGTCTGTAGAAAAAAAAAAGGTTAACCATCCAAACTGGACTTTGTCTTCATTCTGGATATCAGGACTCATCAGTTTGAATAACAGTCACATCTCATAAACCTCAGTGCATTCTTCTCTGTGCAACTTGACCCTGAGTAAACAGCATGTTGATGTGCGCATACCTTTGACTGCATGGTGAAATATACTTATAACAAGACATCCCATAATATAGCCTACAATTAAATAAATATGATTTTTTTTGCCATTTAATAATCTTCCTATTTAAATAATTAATCTTCATTCATTCATACAAAATGCTGGCAGACATGGTTTTCTAGCTCTCCATCCTGGAGCGCCGGACCATCTTGGACTCCCGCCGCTTTCTCACAGACGCCCGCAAGGTGACGCCCTCGTTCACTTTAAACCGAGCGATGCCTCCCGACTCATCCAGTTTCTTGGCGCTGCAGCAAGGTGTCGGCACCTTCATGGTGTTGCCGAACTTGGAGTAGTCCACCGCGTAAATGCCTTCCTCCTCGGACACGGTGGGCACGAAGCGCTGCCCCCACAGGATCTCCTCCGACACGTAGGAGGTCCTGGCCTGCGTGGTGATGCCGGTGGTCTCCACCACCCCCTCCAACACCACGATCACCTCGATTTCCTCGTGCTGCAGGTCTGTGGCGGACATCTCGTACAGAGGGCTGTGCTTGTCGATCACGTGGCAGATGATGAGGGGGGACACCAGGAAGATGCCGTTAGTGCCCACCGGGTTATCCATGTGGATGTCGATCTGGTCCAGAGGCACCACCTCTCCCTCCTCGGTGGTGGTTCTCCTGACCACCTGCATCCGCACGGTGGCGCTGATGATCATGCTTTTCCTCAGGTCCCCGATGCGGATCATGAAGCAGAGCTTGTTGTTTCGGACGGAGATGACGGCGTGCTTGCTGAAAATGAGCGTCTCTGCGCGCCGGTTCGCCTGCGCCGTTTTCATGAAGATGCAGCCGAGCATGATGGCGTTGATGACCAGCCCGACGATGTTCTGCACGATCAGGATGATGATGGCGGAGACGCACTCCTCCGTGATCATCCGGCCCCCGAAGCCGATGGTCACCTGTACCTCTATGGAGAAGAGGAAAGCGGAAGAGAATGAGTCAATGGCCGTTACGCACGGGACAAAGTCGTCTCCTTTCTGGTCCAAGTCGCCGTGCGCAAAGGCGACGAGCCACCAGATCATCCCGAAAAGAAGCCAGCTGCACAGGAAAGACATGGTGAAAATGATGATAGTGTGGAACCATTTTAAATCCACCAGAGTGGTGAAGACGTCCTGCAAGAATCGGCCCTGTTCTCGGATGTTGGTGTGCGCCACATTGCAGGTGCCGTTCTTGGCGACGAACCGGGCTTTCCTCGGTATCGCCTTGAATTTGGGCGTTTGGACATTCTCAGCCAAACGTGTCAGGACGTAATCCTCAGGAATAAGTCCTTTCCTGGACAACATAGCGCTCCCATACTATGCACCCAGAGCCTTTTGGCTTTGGAGGCACTGATGCGTGAATGAATTATTTTCTTCTCTCCTGGTGCCTTTTCTTACCAAACGGCGCTCATCGGTATCAGCTCCGCAGCAGCTGTCGCGCGAAGGAGGGAGAGTCTCGTTGTCGACCGTTTTCTGGAGGTATGTGCGCTCCCCTCACGTTGCCCCCAGATCAGGCGCTTCACAACCGCCAAGTCCCATGAGAAGATTCTTCTTCCAGCACCGCAGCTGCCGCAGTCACTCACAACGCTGACCGACCGTACATAGCTGCGCCACGCCGCCCCGTCCTATTGTCAGTCAGCCCACCTACGGTGGTGCGCACTCGCCGCGGCCTCGGACGCAAAGGAAATTCAGTCAAATGTTGCGGGAGTTTAGCGGGCCCGAGCTGAGTTTTATCACCTATGGATGAGAAGGCTGGCTTTAGTGGTGCAGTTGGCTCCGTGCCGACTCCACCACTTCACTACAGCTTGGTAACGTGAGATGGGGACGCTGTGAGGTGGAGAGACAGACCCTCCCTCCACCATCTCTGCGGTGCCTTTCCTGTGATTTTCAGTAAGAATGCAGGAGTGGGTCCATTACGCATTGAAAACAGCTGAGTCGTGCAGCGCTGAGTGCCGCAGGCAACTCATATTCTAGATATATAATACGTTAAATATAGGGCACCCTACAGTAAATCATCCTCAGGCTGTTTGGTATAAACTTCAACAGCTTTCATAAATGAAGAAAGAGGGTTGGTCAACCACAGGGGTCAGATTTAGTCTTTTAACTACTATGTCTTACTATGGTGACCGCTGGGCACTGTGCACCGCTGGCATCCAGATAACTTTCTAATGTCAGCTGTCATTCGGCTCCAGCAGGCGCAGCCTCTCATCCCACTGTGACAGCCACGAGTATATGAGGATGACCACTATAGTTGTTTCTGGCTTCTGTTCCTGTGCTTCAATCCAGGACATTTTAAACCTGCAATCCACCCATGACTCATTTGTTTTGAACACACAACACACACACATGCACACAAAAAAAAACACTTCCCTCACTTAAGTCATTTCCCCCAAACCACCCCAAATAAAAAAACACCAATTTAAATGATAATTTATGTTTTATTAACAAAGAATTAACATTTTTTATGTACAAATATAATACAACATGATTAAAAAATAAAGGAAATATATTCCATGGGACAATTGCACTTCGAATGTCTTCCTTTAATGCTTCCTCTCACTCTTCTTGTGCTACTTGTCTGCTCGCACGAAGGAGGCGAAGACGCTGTCCTCCTTCTCCAGCAGGGCCTGGGGCCTGTCGTACTCCAGGATGATCCCCCGCTTCATCACAATCACCAGGTCGGCATTCAGGATGGTGTGGACACGATGCTGTGCAGCGGAGAGAACGGAGGTGACATATCATCTCTGTGATCAGATCACAACTGTGAGAGCACGGCAAGACATTTGTTTCTAATTCAGACTCAAACATCCTAAATCATAAAGAAAATGACTTTATTATACATCAGCAAAATATATATGAGCCAGAAACTGCTTTGTGATGCTGTTATCAAACTGGTAGTTAAGATAGGACATGAATTAAGACATTCTGGTCTAGATAAGACTCGATCACCCCGCATTCAGGAAAATGTTCCTCTCGACTACTTCATCTTATTAATGAAATAACCTACAGGACCCAGGAGCACACGTTCCCCCTGGAAAATCTGGCATCATCGGCTCTCAGCGCGCTCCTGCAACTGTTTTATGTCCACAGCTGTGCATCAGTTTACAAGAACTGCATCAGCAGTGCGGATAAAAGTCAGCGATCTCGGGGAGGGGAGGGGAAGGGAGGGCTGCGTGTGTTACTGTAAAGAGCGGACGGGACGATACTCACTGCTATTATAACTACTGTTCGGTCAGCAAAAGCAGTCATCACCACTTTCTGTAGGATGCTCTCCTGTGGGGGCAGAGAGAGAGAGAGAGAGAGAGAGAGGAGGTTGACTAGGACAAAAAACACTCACAGATTCAATATAACCTTCTACTGTATAAATACACACACACACACACACACACACACACACACACACACACACACACACATCGTTACATGAACCCAGACAAGTTTCACTGCCTGCTCTAATTTTAAAATACTCATGACTAGATGTTCTAAATGATCGCTGCTATAACAGATCTTGTAAATATCACACTCCTCCTGCGTTGTTTGCAATGGAAACGACACGTTGTTGTATGTTCCCCTCACTTCAAAGGTTCTAACATGACCTTCTTTTGTCTGGAGATTTTAGCATCGCATTAATATTTAATGCTGCAAACATAAAAGTATGTGCGGCAGACAAACTGAAAAGCCTTTGAAAATCGTTAAGCTCTTCCTTCATGCAGACAAAAACCGCTCTTGAAGCTTATTTTTCAAACTGTCACCTCTCTTGTTCCTCATCGTCTGAGCTCTGTTGGGTCCATGAATAAAAGCTCAGCTCTGTTTGCTGGAGGGCAGTGATGCTGCATTATTGTAACTGGAACTCTTTGTGGCCGATCATTGAAGAGAGGGTCTTTGCTGACGCTGACTCCCCTCAGGCTCTTACTGCTTGATGTGACAGCTGACCACTGCCAGTATTTTCCTTCCATTTCATTCTTTTTCTTTCTGCTTCATGCACACCTCCTCCTCCACTCTGGCTTCCCTTTTATCCTCCTCTTATATCAAAAAATCATCAGTTAAAGGTGTAATGTGTGATCCAAGCCTGCTATTGCTCCCAAAATGACTGACAGGTCAGGTTCCTTCTCATTGCCTCCTTTCATCTTCACCTCTTGTGTTAAACACACACTGACCGTTGCCATATCGATGGACGCAGTGGCTTCATCCATGATGAGGATGCTGCTCTTTCTGACGAAGGCTCTGGCCAGACAGAACAGCTGTCTCTGACCCTGACTGAAGTTCTCTCCTCCCTCTGTCACCATGGCATCTAGAAGAAAACAACATATACTTACACATGATTACTTTAATAAATACATAGCAATGCACCGCCAGTGTTCATGTTCTCATGATTACATCACTTAAACACTATTATTTTTGCTACATGAGAGAGCAAAATTAATTGGTAATCAACTCTTGGCTTAAAGATTCATTTTTTCTCGTTTACATCTTTATGTTTTGAATGAGGCCATAATAAAAAAAAAAGATGATCATAAAAAGATGCTTGAAAAACTAAACTGCTCTCCAGTGATCTATCAGTCACTACATATGTGGTTTTTCCAAAACTGGTTTTGTTTACACATCTTAAAACATGTATGGAGGGGAACTTTAAATATGTGAATGATTCAAGAACTCCAACTGTACATCTAACTTTATAAAAACTCACCAACACTACAGTAACAAAGAGTCTTCTTCTACACTACAGACTGATTTAAACACTGCTGGCACCGCACTGTTCCATTAACTAAAAGGCAAAATTAACTGGCCATTAACTCCTGAGGTACAGATCAATATCTTATTGAACATTTGGCTCCGGTGAACACAAACTACAGCAGTGATTGCTCAGTTTTAACACACACACACATTTGTCAGTGTCACAAAGTGAGAGCACGGGTTTCTGTCTCCGGAGCGACTGAAGCAAACAGAAATACATGAAAGTGAGATGAGTGCCAGCAGTCTGTTAATGCAGCAGAGTAGTAAATGCTTTCTGTGTCGAGGATGACAGAAACCTAAAGAGCTGAGTGATGAACTGCAAAGCAACAGGAGCTAAAGTGAGCCCCCGTGCAGAGAGGAGGCCCCGTACATCAGCATACCAAGCATTCATCGCGTATGTAGTTTAACTATGCTGAAGAGGCTCTCAGCTAATATCTGATCTGTGAGGCTGCTGCAGTCTCCTGCGTCAGAGCAGCACATGAGATGAGCTGAGAAGAATACACCTTTAAATCCGACAGGGATTTAAAAAATGAATGCTCATGGATTCTGATACAGCAGCTTGATCTTAGTGTCGAGACACTCGAGCAGATGCCGGTGAAGGAATTACGGCACTAACAGTAATAACAGTTTATTATACAATACTCATCTCTTTATCACACACACAAACACTCACACATCTCATAAAGTAGACACACACTTAAACAGACACACATATTCTCACCGAGCCCTCCTGGAAGCAATTTAACAACCGGCTTCAGCTGAGCGATATCCAGAGCTTCCCACAGCATCTCGTCTGTAGCCTTCATCTCTGGATCCAGGTTGAACCTAAACACACAAACACACTTTATTAGCTACATCATAGGCACCGATTCCATGGGGCTCAGGCACCTACGTGCAATTGTGCCCAACCATCATAATATAAGGTGCCCATATCAGGAGAGTAGAGCATAGCAGAGCATCGGCAAAGCAGAGTTTTAATTGTGAGCTTTGGGTTCAGGTTTCAGTCGATTATATAAAAATGCATCATGTTGCATCACCTTGTAAATCGCTGCCATCAAAATATACATTTACAGAGCAGATGTGTCTGCTGTAGAAGACAAAAAAATGCCTTTTAATTAAAGAAAGACATTAAATCTCGTCATGATCTGTATGTATTTTTCGTAATGTCTCCTATTATGTAATGAATATTTTAATATATATCCCAAACTACAGTTTGGCAGCTTCTATAAATTTCTACTCATCTACTTTTCCAACATGACAAAGCTTTTATCGTCACTGCTGCGGAAGTCTAAAAATAAAACTCTTCAGTGGAGGTTTCAGAGGAATGTCCTCTTATCTGCAAACCCTGAGCTCCACTCATGCTCCAGATAAATCACTTTGAAGTGTGTGGCAGTTTGCCAGCTGGTCCAGTTACTGGAAATGTTTTGTGTTTTTCCGCCTTCTGCTGAAACTTTTAGTGTCACATTATCACCCAGTCTAAATTGATGTGACAGCTGACCACACTGATAGTAGAGTGAAGTTTATCGTACCGAATGGTGCCGCTGAACAGGAATGGGTCTTGGAGGATGATGGACAAGCGAGACCTGAGGGTCTGCAGAGGCAGCTTGGCGATGTCGATGTCGTCGATCACAATCCTCCCTATGAGAGAGAAAAAAACACATTACAAAGTGCAGCATTTAAGGTATTTATAAATCATTTTGTTCATATTTCATTAGAAACATTTCATTCATTTCAATAATATCTGCATACTGATGTGAAATTGAATTTATATTTTACCCTCAAACATGTCGACCATGCGAAAGAAGGCCAAGGAGAAAGATGATTTGCCGCTGCCTGTCCTGCCACAGATCCCCACCTGAAAACAAACAAATCTGAATCATCATTATCACAAATACTCAATAATTCACTTACAAATTTTCCTTCACACACACACACACACACACACACACACACACACAGGTTGAGGCATTTGCTTACCTTCTGTCCAGGGCTGATGTGTGTGTTCACATTTTTGAGCACAGGCTTCAGCGTGGTGTCGTAACGGACACTCAGATTCTGGATCTTGATCTCTCCCTGTTGGGGCCAGCCATCAGGGACCTGAGACACAGCTGAGCACAGACACAGAAACATCGGTGAAATTTAGCTTTCACTTTGTTTTTGAACTCTCCAGAAGCCAGAAGCTAGAGGAGACTGACTGTAGCTCTTTCTTCTTCCCTATTAGCAGATCAATAATTGTTATCTCCCAGTTTGTGATGATTAGACCCAAATTGAAATAGTTTTTGTCACATTTAAATTTTGCAATGATGCATTTTAACGCTAAAAAGGCCACCTGCCACTTTGTAAAAACTTGTATGGCTGAAAGGAAACATGCACATCAGATAGATTATTAGGGGATCTAAATGCTTTAACAAACAAAAAACAGCAGAAGGGGGATAAAGATACATCATGAGCATTATGATACTTATGATACGCCCACTTGAGTTGACAATGATGTATGTGGAGTAACCATGGGACAACTTTAAACTTCATCATGAGTGAGGAAGAACTCACAACCAGTCGTGATTTCTTTGTGCACCTGCTGAATTAGTGAAAGAAGGTTTAATGTAACTGTGTTGCTGCACTCACTGAGCAGACCCTCGTAATTCTCTGGTTCGGTTTTGAGGAGGCCGTTAATCCTCTTGACTGAGCCGAGCTGTACTTCCATGTCCGCCAGGTTACGCACCATCCAGTTCATGTAGTTGGATACCTGATACGCAAGGGGAGGAAGAGGAGGAGGAAGGAAGGTAATGAGTCAATGCAGCAATGTTTCTGCCCAACTTTAAAATTGCATACAGTAAAAAAAGAAACATTTTTACAAACAGCAAAATGTCAAAATAGTTAAAGTTCATTGCTTTCATACATTTTTTAAAATGTTTTTTCATCACTGATAAAAAGTGTTGGAGCAGCTTTTAAATACCTGTTTAAATGTTCACACACACCAGATGTTTTATGAGCCAACACCACCATTACCATTGTAGTTAACCATGTGTATGGTCCTTTAAAATGTTAAAAAAAACAATAAACAACCCCCACAAACACACACATACAGAGAGTCTTACCATGAGTGCGTATGTCAGCCCCAGCCCCACCAGACCGGTCGACAGCTGGTTATAGAGGGAGTTTGTGATGGAGGCTACAGCTGCTACCAACACCACACAGGCTCCAATATACTCCTGCAGAGAGTCAACATAAGAAGATAATGCACCGCTGAATATATTTAGACGGTAAATAAAATAAATTGATTAGAAACTGAAGGAGCTGAACAGTAAACGGATCATTACCATGCGGACCTCCAGCCAACGATTGGCTGCTGTGAGGAAGAGAGAGGCGATGTTGTTGGCATCGGTGAACTGCAGTAACCTCTGTCTGAACCTGGGCTCATATCTGCCAGAGGAAAGAAAATCTATTATTATTGTACTTTCGATTCTCTGAGAACTGACATTTTATACCAACAGTACCTGTCCACCAGTGTGTGTCAACATGAACCAAGGATGAGGATGTGAAGAGCCAGAAAACATGTTACCTGAGGGCCCTTATAGTGGTGAGGCCTTCCACTGTCTCAGAGAAGTGGGAGAGGAGGGGGAGTTGGGTGCTGTCCTCCAGCTGCTGCAGGTCCCTGACCAGAAGACAGAGGAAGCAGCATAAAGGGAAATATCAACTGAAGCAAAGTTCACGTAAATATCGTCCATACGGTCGGGTGGATGAAAATATGAACAATTTCAGCTTTAATTTAGTTTGTGTCACACAACAGACTTTTTTTTTCCTATTTTGCAAAGCTGCATTGAGCCACTGATGCATGAGCTGTCCTCGAAAAGCTTTTATTTGAAAAAATCTATTGAAAATAACTATTTACTGAAAATTGTTCCATCCAATTGTGTTTTTCAGAGTGGCTAAAACTGGGAAAAGAGCTACATGACAAAGCAGTGACGGTTTGGGTGAACAGTATTATAAGAAACAGATGATAAATTGTTTATAATTCACAGTTTACAACATAAATTAATAAGCCTAGACGTGATGAAGCTTTGCTGTGAAATGTGTCCTACAGTCAGTTGTGTACTGATGGACAAAACTGTGGGTTTATGAATTTTGGGCATGTTTTCATTAATTATAGGGAAGTTTTTGGGCTTTCATTTGGTAAGGAAAATAAAATATCATTAATCAACAAGTTCAAACCTCAGAAGATTAAAGGAGGAAATAGAAATATTGCAGGCCAGCATTTTATAAATAGTCATGAGTCCAAATTGCTCCAGTGCAATCCAACCCCCCAAAGACATTTTTAACAAGCCAAAACCTAAAAATTATTTTTGGATTATTACTATTTCATTTTTCACATTTTTCAAAATGTAACTGTTCAATTATAGTTTCATTAAATTGAATTTTGTGATATAATAATCTAAATTCTATTCCAAAGTCTTCTCCATACTCCCAAGAAGATCATTTTAGTGGAAAAACACCAAAAAATTACATTTAAATAATACATGTATCAGCCTTTAAAAATCTGTCCTGTGTAATTTTTGCGTAATTGTTGAATGTAAACTCCTCCTTTGGTTGGTAAAACATTCAGTAACACCAATCATATGACCTTGGTACTGTATCCTCAGCCCTGATTGCAACATGCGATGATGAGAACACATCTGTGATATCCTTTCCCTTCATCCTGTCAGTCTCACCTGGAGGCCACCCGAAAGTATTTCTGGATGAAGTAGCAGGCCACGGCCAGCGGCAGCAGGGCGATGAGGAAGACGGGGGTCACGTAGGAGATGACACCCAGGGCGGACACACACAGCAGGGTGGAGCGGGAGAGGCACTCCAGCGTGGTCGGGATGTGCTGGTCGATTGTGTTTGTGTCGGTGGAGAACCTGTTGAGGATGGTGCCGAGTGGAGTCGTCTCAAACAGCCTGGAAGGATGAAGAAAAAAAACAAAAACAAAACAATGACTTGTGCTTACTTAGCAAGTAATGCTAAAACGATGATGATTCTGACAAAATCTGGACAGACTTAAGTGCACATGCATGGAAATATTTCAACTGCTTTACTTCACTAGATTATACTCGTCCTAAAACATTATAAATCCTTGAATTATTTTTGAGATTATCCTAAAGTGATAATAAGATTCAACGGCTGATTCAGTTTAAATGCTTTCATGTGAAAAACATGGGTTTATTCAGCTGTGTGTGTGAGTGTATATACACGACATGCAGGTGTGTTATGTGTCCTTCTTTATGTAAGTGATCTCCTGGGTTTTGCGTAAGGAAAGCAGATGGCGCTCAGAGTAATGGGGTGAGAAAAGGTGCTTTTAAGCGTATTTCCGCTTTTAAATGATGCGTTTGAGCGCAAATACACACACACACATTATCTCTCTCTCTCTGTCCCTTTCACACATCATGAGGCACAGCTGCAGCACACACATTGAGCGTCGTACCGCATGGGGGCCAGTATGATCTTGTTGAGCAGGTTGTGGTGGAGGTCCTTTGCCACGCTGAGGCCGGTCCACTCCACAGCCACAGAGGTGGCCAGACAGAGGACGATGCCCAGGCAGCACAGCACGCTGAACACCAGCAGATACCACGAGTGACTGAAGCCACAGTCCTACGGCAAGAGAGAGAGGCATGGTGATTATTAACACGGCTGCAACTGTGTGTGTGTGTGTGTGTGTGTGTTTTAAAGAGAGTGGGGCGTTCCTGTCAGCCAGTTTGCTTGTACAGCAATTATAAGCATAATTAAACTCTGAGGCTGGTTAGAAATTGGCTGTCTAATGTGACAAAAGCCAGTGAAGCTTTCAAAGCTGAGCTGACAACAAGAAAAAGAAGCTCAGAGTTGCTGCCCTGACTTTCTCTATTTTCTACTCAATTTATCATCCTCCTCACTCTACACTTTAATTCATTCTCAAAATTTTCCTTTTTTTGATCTTTTTTGATTTTTTGATCATATTTCGTCTCACTCCTTTTCCTACGTGCAAGGAATTATCTTTCTTCTTGCGTTCCTCCTTCTTTTTCTATGATGCCATTTGAAATGTGACTCATACTGTATAACAACATATGTTAGTTTTAATGTTTTCGCTTATTCACATTTCACACTTGAAATTCACTTTGTGAAATCAGACTTTCAGCCTGACACATGCTATTATTCCCTTAAATGACTGGCAGGTCCTTTAATACATGGACTGTGTTTAATTTCAGACAGACACATAAAGGAAATAATCATTTATAACTTAAGTGGTAAAAACAGTAATAGAAACAAACATAATTTCAATGATCATCTTACAAAAACAGAAAGATTATCTGTCACTTCTAAGTGTCTTTATAGTAACATTTAGTTTCTAAACTGCTGTCTGTGCTGTTGGACAGCGGCCTGGCAGCTATGTGAAGTGGCAGTAATGTGCCAGAATTTGTGTTTGATAGCAGAACAGGACTTCAGAGTGTCCCCACGTGGATTAGCCCACGACAGAGCGTAGATTAGATACACTTGGCAAAGACACACCGAAGCTTGAGCCAAACAACATGTGCTCTGTATTTAAGTGACAATTTATCTGCACTTGACTGCACATTCAGCGTCTGTTCATGTGTTTGACAGGAAGGAGAGAAGTCAGGATGAGACGACAGCAGAGCCTTTTAAACTGCTGTCCTCAAACCCCAGCTGACTCTGTCTTTAGCCGCATGACCGTGCAAAATGTCACCTGGCATTTGAGTCCACAGGACGGACACACACACGCGCACACGCACACACACACACACACGCACACACATATACTGTATACCTATTGAGTACAGAGCTGCTTCACTGAACCCAGAACATAATAATCTGCCAACAGATGGTGTGGCCCCGATGTGTGAACGACGCAGCCTTACCTTCACCGGTATTTATTTATTTATTTTGTTTTCTGAGTGTGTGTGTGTGTGAGTGTGTGTGTGTGTGTCCCAACTGAGGCTATATTTGGGGACGAGGCTGCTGGAAAAAACACACTTAAAGCCAAACAAAGGTTAAAGAAGTATTATGTAGGTGTCAAATGGCTTCTCTTTCACACTCAGATGTTTTATAAGTTGTGATGTTTTTCACTCTTGGACTTAAACGCCTCAGAATGAATTTATTTATAGGATCTCTGCAGTCTGTTAGACCAAACTGAATGAATCATTGCATCATTGCAAGCCTCATACGTGCTCTTACTCAAACATTATTTCATAAATGTATTTTTCCATTCTAACACTGACACTCCATCAGCGCATTTCTGTGGCTCTAATATGTAAATGAGGCTGAGATGCAGTTGCTTCAGGCTGCGTTAGCGAAAGCTCCATCTGGAGCTGGCAGTGTCTGTGTTTGTGTTTTAGGTCAGCTCTGCTTCACTGAGATTCAGTTTAACAGATTAACAGTTTTCTACTAAGACCAGCAGTTGCCAGTTATCTTGTAATTGATCAACAAACAGATAGATCAACTAATTGTTTCAACTTTATTTTAAATACATATTCAATTTAGCTTCTGTTTGTGATCTATTCCCCCCTAAAGGCAGTGACAATCAAGCAGAAAGAGTTCATGACTAGAAAAACTGATCTCACCCTTACAGACTCTCACCTGAACAACCGTACAGTTGCGAGCTGAGGCCTCTATCTTGGCCGCGATGACATGTGATGTCCAGTGCGCCAGCCAGTAGTCTATGGCGACCATGAGGGAGTGTTTGAGGAGCTGTGATAGGAGGAGCAGGGTGAGCAGGAGGAGCCCGGCGGAGGACAGGTAGGTGCCACAGGAGCGCCAGGGGATGGTGGCTCGCTGACGCATCACCTGCGACAGATTGTCATCATCGTCGCTCTCCACGGATTCCTCTGAAGTCAAGACGGAGACAAGTTAAAACGTTTAAGGGGCTCGGTTTAGTTTTTGGCCAAATGTGACATTTGACCAGGATGAGTTTTTTATTCATTTGGGAGGAAATAAATAAACCTAAAATATAGCCGCAAGAGGCAAAGAACGGGGTCCAAGCACAAAGGGCAGTCTTCAATTTAATGTGACCTTCAGAAGAATTTGAAAACACGTGCATGAACACGGTTGGCAAGTTTGAATTGGCCACCTGGGGTTTCTAACCCTGGACCTTTGTATCCCCAGAGAAGGTCACTTACTGACTGCGCCACTGGGGGCGTGGCTTTCCACAGCCCTTCTCACAACTTGAGGCAATGACATCACACATGCAAAACAGGAGTATTTTTGTCTGTTTAAAACTTAAAACGCTTACAACAGTCAAAACCTTGGTGAGAAAATCACAAATCATTCTGCTGGTTTCAGGTGTATTGTCAAATATTTTAGTGAAATTTGTTTAAAAATGAGATGAAATAGAAAATGTGCATACAGTACAAATTACAGCAAGATATGGAATATGACTGCAGACTCACCGTTTGACCAATCTGAACAACATTTGAAACACTTGATATCTACCATCTACGGAATGTCTGTGTCAGTTTTGACACTGACATTTTGAAGACTGAGTGACAGACTTCTGAATTGACCACAGGTTGCAGCGAGGCAAACGTTTGTCACAGTGTGCTGAAAAGAATTCAGCTCAGTAGGACGTACGGATGATTTATTTTGATTTAGTTTGGAATGTGAAATGTCTAGAAATTTAGATTTGTTGTAATAAACCACGCCCACTTTAATCAATCATTACCACATTTTATGCATCGACTGAGTGATCACCCTATATCGTGCAAACCGAATTGTGTACGAATCCATGCAGCCAACTACGAGATATAATTTGTGGCGCCCCCTAGTGACAGAATACTGCAGGACTACGTACGCTACCTAGCGTAAACTCAGAACTAGCATCTGAACACTTGCACCAAGTTTGGTTACAATAGCTTAAGCCAATTTTGATTTATGAGCGTTTATGTAAAATTGAACTGAAAAGACACAGATTTAAAAATGTATAATTTTAAACGACATTGAATATCAAAAATCTGAAAAAGTGCTTTTTTCCAGCTTGGTTTAGATATGCTATGTGCCAAATTTGACAGTAATTGCTCAAGATTTGGACAAAATTCAAAATGGCGGAAAATCTATCTAGGCACAAATGGGTGCTTATGTGGATAAATTAGTCTGTGAGAATTACAGTTCAAAAGTTAGGCCAAAACATAAAGTTATAGCGCCACCATCTGGCCAATCGGTATAATTTATTTTTTTGTCTCAGTAGTGGGTGAGACGGTTTCTGAGACCCACATACAATTAGGGCATAAGAACGAGAATAATAATAATAATAATAATAACAGATACAATATGGCTCCAGGAGCTTTGTTGCTTGGACCCCTAATAAACAATTTAACTGCGCTCTCCTCTGCTGTGACTCACTGCTCATATGCTCTCTGACATTTCTGACGTTCCTCCTCCTTTCTAGATATTTAATCATTTTCTCTGTCTGTCCTTCTCTGACATTTCTCAGATTGTTCCCTCCTGTGAATGTCTGGAGACACAGGAGGGAACAAGGACAAGTGTTAGCAAAGGGCAAGAGAGAAGAGAGAGAAGGACCAACAAAGAGGAGAAACCAGAGAGAGAGAGAGAGAGAGAGAATGCTACAGGCTTCAGTATCCATATTCATTCATGCTCTATGACACCAAGCAGATGCTCATTCCCATGAATGCAGTGTTTTTTAAGGGGCAGCCATGACACACTGACTGGAGGTGAGGAGCTAATTTTAACGACCTCCCCACCCCTGATGTAAATATATCACATCACATCATGCAGCAAGCTTTGGAGCATGAGGCTGCATGTGTGAGACTCAGACAAGCTGGAGGCAGAGAGGAAGCAGGAGAGTCGAGCAAGAAAGGAAAGGGACAGAATGACTGGCAGGGCTACAGCTACCATCTTCCATCATGCTGGCAAGTTTTGAGGAGCAAGAGCGGCAAATGTTTTGGGGGAAAAAAAGCGAGAGAAAGAAAATACTACATGGATGATGAGACTCTAAGATGGTGGGAGAAGCTGACACAGCTGCCATTTGCGTTTGCGTCACAATGCCACAGACGTTTTTTGGTGTTTTTTTTTTGCTTTTTTTTGTTTGTTTGTTTTTCAAACCATGCTTTCTGGCCACACCTGCTCGATCGAACATGAGGGCAACACCTGGTGCTGGAGCCATCCCACAAGTCCACTCAGGGGTGCCACCAGCACACGGGAGACAACACAGAACACAGATAAAGAGTACAGCCACTGCACCTTAACACCTTCCACTACAGTCACAGCAAAGACACACACAGAGAAAGGGGTCAGATTGAGTATCTCACAATAGGAGGGTGGCAGAGAGAAGGCTGCGTCATAGAGGGTCATATCTGGTTGCTGAGAGTAGCCAAAGACACAAAACACCAGACCCAGGGAGAAGAGCAAGGTCTGGAGTGTTTAACACCGATGCCATGTTTGAATTATATAAAAGCACAAGGGATAAGAATGAAATGCAGGGAATTTGTAGTCATTCAAATCATTTATATGATCACATCAATCCGACACAAATGTAAATCTCACGCTGTAAACGGTCACGTCGTATCGTAATTGATGTGACAGCAGTGATTGCAAAGTAACACATTTCAAAAATAAAACACAAAACTCCACTCGCACTCACACCAAACTAGGTTGTGCTGGTAATTGCATCACCATGAAAAACAGAGCCCTTTATTGTAACAGGGGCTGCTCCTCAGCAAATAGACACAACAGGAAAAGGGAAATGATACTCCGCCTCTATCATTACCAGTATACACACACACTTACACATTTTAATCAGGCTGAAGTCAGTGAAGCACTGCCTGCATTATTATATGTAATCAAGCTGCTGATTTCCTGTTGTCATGGCAGCGGTCGTGTGACCTCTCACCTTCTTCATCCTCCTCGGTCCTGACGGCCTCTCTGGAGTACATGGCCCTCCGCAAGTTTTTCCTCTCCAGGTCTGTCATACTGGTGGCCACCGTCTCCTGGAGGAGAGATGATAAAAAAAAAACATTTTATTCTCCCCAGAATACTAAAGACTACATAATACAGATATTACACAAACGCCCAGGCAATCAAATTATAATTCCAGGCAACACTAAATAATTTGGTGCTGCACATAAAAGCTCTTATATTACCAAAAGCAAAGGTTATTAAAGGCTGATTTAAAGTCATTAAGGTTTCATCAGCACTTTGAGTGTCCAGTCATGAATCACCTTCTCAAACTCCTGGTCCTGTCTGTGCATCAGAGTTTTCCACTGCTCAAACAGCTCAGGCTCGGAGTTCGAGATGTCCTTCAGAGTCCCTTCAGTCTGGATGGTGCCATCCTTCATGGCAATAATCTGATAACAGACACAAACACAGACACAAAGACAAGGGACAAATGCAATCCTTAGTAATAGCAGAGACTGGAAATCAATCTTAATGTGCTCTGGGATCTTCCTGAGATAAACTGTCTGCATCCCAAATGAGACAAAAGTGTTTATATCATAAATAATATAACAGTTTTATAAATTGACAATTACTTTGACTGTTAAAGAGTTAAAAGGTTTATTCAGTTTATTCAGCTGGTCGTACCCAGTCTGCGTGTGGTAGGTACTGAAGTTTGTGTGTGACCAACACCACCGTCCTCTTCTCCTCTCTCAGGAGCTTAAGGATGCCGTCCTGCATCAGGTGGTCACTCAGGTGGATGTCTAAGGCAGAGAACGGGTCATCCTAAAAAAGATATGAAAAGACAGATATGATATGATGATTCAAGTATGTCCATCCAGACAAAAATACGTACAGAATCACAGTTTTCATCTTATTGATTGCCATATCTTCATGAATCCCTTGATGCAAATCATGCATCAATTTCTCTGAATGTAATATTTTATAGACCTCCTTATACTGATCTTCCACTCTTAAATCCAACATTTAAGGATGGTCAATCTCGGTATATACAGCAAAAATCCCGTCAGTATTGCATTATTTTTTGTATTTTTGTATTTCAGCTACTAATTGATCACTCTAAATCATAACCATTCAAAGTGACCAATTCATCTGTCACTTCCCTCCAATATTTCCAAAACATGTAACAAACATGTAACAAACACTTATTATAAAGTAACAGGTTGCATTTTGCTTCTCAGCCCTGCAGCTGAGCTTAAGAAAGCGTGTTGCTATTTTTGACACGTAGGAAGGCATCAGAAATAGAATCACATCTGAGTCTTCAGGCGAAGCTTCAGAAACGCAGCTTCACTGTGAATACTGATACAGATAATTAAAGGTGTGATCAACTAACTGAAGTCATTCTTTTGATCGAAGAAGCTTGTTCACAGACTCACCAGAAAGACCACGCTGGTCTGCTGGTACAAGGCTCTGGCCACGCTGATGCGTTGTTTCTGTCCACCTGAGAGGATGATGCCCTGCACCAGACGAGGTGTAAAGAAAACATTACAACAAGCTTCCACCACAAAGACGAATGACCAACATCAGTATATCCATAAATGTGTGTGGCAGTCGCCCCCAGAGTAACAAAGGAAATCACGGTTTATTTCCTGCATTACTGGTGCATGAAGAAATCCAACATGACAGTGCTCAGGCTGAACAAGGTCAGTCCAACTCCCTGCACACACACACACACACACACACACACATACACACACACACACACCTCAATTCCTCACCACACAGTAATGATGACAGACAATCCTGCAATACAGTGATCCACAGCGGTAGCTATGGCCAGATCTGGAAAAAATAACTTCCTAAACTGTACTGTGATACTGACCCGCTCCCCGATCTCCGTCTGGTCCCCCTGTGGAAGGATGTCGATGTCAGGCTGAAGAGAGCAGGCCTCGATGACAGCTTTGTATCTGGCGGGCACAAAACAGAGATAAAACACTTAATTAATTTGACTGATCCAGCATCTGTAATCGTGCGCTCGAGGTCCTGAGCATCGATTGGCTGGTGTGTTCGCAGTCGACCCATAAAAGTGTCTGAACACAACCACGAGGACTGAAAATGAAAAGAGGAAAAGCAGCCTCTATGGTTTAACTTGAAAGATGCCCTGAGAGCTCGATCAGAACAGAACACAGAGAGGAAGATTCAGAGGCTACAGAAACACATTGGGAACAAATTTCAGTGCTGCCTCATTCCTTCATGTTCAGATTAAAATTAATAACATGTAAATGTTTCTTCATTTCTAAAATATTCATTTTTTTACAAATGTGTGTCATACTGACAGCTCTCTAATTGCTGGAGTCATGGTCCAGTAAAAGGTGATCAACCCTGTCTTAAACTGTCTGAATAACTTACTGACTCAGACTCTGATTTGATTTTCTATGAATATTATTACACAGACAATAAAGAGGATGGATGACCTAAATTTGAATATATAAAACCCCACTGGCTACTTTCGTATCGCCTTTTGAATCTAGTGTCACACAGAACTCCACAGTATGACTGATAAATAGCACCAACGAGATAAAAATACAAATAAAAAAGAATAATGGATTAGAAATCAGCACAGGAAAATGCAACAACATGGCTGCAGGTACAATTTGTGCATCACCACAGTGCATCAGGTCAGGTGCAGAATCTACTTTAAAGCAGCTAAAACACCAGTGTGTCATGAACCCAACCTCTTTTCCATTCAGTCTCACTTTTAGCTTTGCAAACGTGCTCACATACAGTATGCTAATAACTGACACAGCGACCACTTTGGTCCATAAACTCAACAATTATGGGATGGATCGATATGAAATTTTCTATAAAGATTTATGGTCCCCAGAGGATGAAGCCTACTGACTTTAGTGATCCCCTGACTTTCCTTCTAGTGAAATAACTCAACAACTATCAGCTGGATTGGCACGACAGTGTGGTTTTCTTCATAATGAGCATCACAGCCTGACAGAGCCAGTAGCATCACTGTGGGCTCTTAGTGTCTGAAAACACCTATGTCTGCAGCCCTGAACCCATCTGCATTTTGCCTGAAAAAGGACATTTTGCCTGAAAAAGGACAGCCAGACTGCATGTTGGGAGAAAAGAGTGGTCGGTGAATGAAGAGAAAGACAGAGGAGACAGAGATGAGGCCACACAGTGTGGGCAAATCTCTATTTTATTGAACATCTCCACAGCAACTAAGCACAGCGGTCCATTAGACTCAGAGAACGCCTCATTGTTACCATAAATGCAAGCAACCGACCTTTCAGAAAGACCATTTGTTATGAGGAGAATTATGATTGTGTGCGATTGTGTTTGAGTGGTCGCCAGTAAAGGAGAATGTGTGTTTGACTGTGCCCACGCAGAAGAAACCAGCATGTCACTGTGTCAGGAGTGAGTGACGCTGTACACGCACGGCACAGTAACAAAAGAGGAAACCGCACACATTCAGAGAAGAGATGAATCCTGACTCGAGGTGCCTCAGTGTCAAAACAATTTATTTGAAAAGTCACAAACTGGCTTCTTCTACTGGACTTAAACTGTTGACTTAATCAGGCATCAACACGTCCAATTTACCACAGTGGCCTCAGGGAGCAGAAGAAGGTAATTGTCTAACAACACGTTGATTACTCTGTTATACTAACAATGCTGCGTGTCATATTAAAAGAGGACATCCAACTAATTTTATTGTGATTAAGAGGTACTGAGTTCAATACAGTTCAATAATTAATATACACACTGCAGCTCATACACAGTGGTTACTAATACAAGTGTGCAGTCTGATTTTTTTCTGTTTGTGTTGTAAACATCTACATACCTAGAAATCCAGAGAAATCTAAAAAGTTTAATGTGAAACAGGATGTTCAGAACAATCAATCACCTGCTACACTCAGCTGCCAGTTTACACCTAGCTAAAATTAATACAATCCAATTCAACAGTCCTGCAGTAAACCCTTCCATCATGAAGGTTATAGAGATCAGTTTTTGTTGAAATGAGGGTGGACTGAATGGACCCCGTTAGACCACCTTTGAACAAGTTTGACCTATGTTATGGCATTCAATTAAACAATTGGCAACAACTGAGGGGGACGTATCGGGCACATTTCCAGGTCCATATTTATATTCTGGAGCTCTACTGAAATATCTTTGCATGATTTACAGTTTGAAAAACTCCTTATTTATCTTATAGTGGCCCTTTACGCAGCCCCTCAGTTCAGCCTCTGTGTGAAACAGGCCGTTTTAGCTCCTGTCTTTTTAACATGTCAAAAAGCATCTGTAAGGTGTCTGTAAGCAGCTCTTATTTAAGCATTGAGGAAACAACTTAGCTACAACGTCTATTTGCTCTAAGCACTTTGCTATTTTTTGTGTGTGCATAATGAACTAAAAGTATATCTGGTTTGGAGGCCCTGGTGGCCACGACTATGAATCACAGCGTCGCCAGACTGAGTCGGGCAGGGACCATCGTTACACGTTGATACCCTTGTCTCTCATCTAATTTCCTTGTCATCATTCATGTCCATCTCTCTACTGTCAACTTGCTAATAAAGACATACAATTCCAAAAAAAAAAACATTAAAGAAGTATCTCTGGTTACATCACGTCTGTTTTCAATACTCTCATTGACCTACCCAACATTGGCACCCATGCAGAAGCACAGCAGAGTTTCAACCTAAACAAATGTGAACATCATACCATCCATTTTTTAAACCACTCAGAGCAGGTACATGAGCTTACCTTGGTTTGATCATGGGCATCTCAAATGTGATGTTCTCCACCAGGGTGGCATTCAACAGCCAGGGCTTCTGGGAAGCGTAGGCCACAGCGCCTCTCTTCCTACCAGAGGTGGAAAATGTGTGCAGAAGTGTCAAACAAACACAACAATCTTCTTTATATGTTGCAAGTTGTTGTTGTTTCACACATGAGGGTTAAGGCTAGAAAAGTGTTTAACCTCTGGACCACAGCGACTCTGAAGCCTCTGAAGCCGATGATGCATAAAAATAATTCCAGTCCATAAAGAACTGGTCCAGGTGTATTAAGTAAGCTGGGGGTCGGGGGCCAATATACGAGCTGAGGGAATAACTCGTTCTCTATTATCTTCAGTGGATTTCTAGACAACCACGAGAATTGTCGTTCTGCTCTGCTGATAATGGTGATGTGTCTCCATGGAGACTGCCAGGTGAATGTCATGCTGTTGTGAGAGCTCACCTGATATCTCCGTCACCTGCTGCATCTCTGTCTGTGGGACTGCAGAGAAAATATCAAACACACCAAAACATTAGATAAGCAATACCGTCTATCTGACCATCACCAACTCCACCTCGTTCCTCTAATAATTAACAGAAAACAAACACACACTCATACTAACCCATATACTCTTCCATCACTATGGCAACCATGTCACTGCTCAGAAGCCCAAACACAAACAGACCACCACTGCCCTACATGAACACATCTATCATTAGCTGTGATCTTACCCTGCCTAAATATAACGCCCCCACCCCACCCCAGTTTTTCTTCCTGTAATTTGCTGATACGGAAATCGGCATCAACTGTTCTCTACTCTGACGCATTCAGTTCTCAGAGGATCTGATTCCTCAGGCTCAGATTAGTATGTCAACACGAGGTCTGGGGCTGTTGAGATGTTTGTTGCTGTTTGCTGGTATCTTGTTGATTTAGTGTATGTCTCTCTCGCTGCAAGCTGGTAAGGCAGGCAGGCGGTTTGGAATGAGAAAAGATGGGATGGTTTCCACATACCTGCAAACTTTCTAAAAATGTGTTCATATACTGTATCTCTAGCGTCAAAATGTGGGAGCAACTTGCAGACTTATCAAATGTAGAGAAAAAAAGATCTGATTTTCTGCTTTATAGTGAGGTGCTGGTGCTCAGACCATGTGGTAAATAATTAAACGGACTGCTGAGGCCATCTAAATTCCACGTTGTTCATTTGATCCGTCCAGGGGACTAAATGGAAGTGCAATGAAAAAAAATATGAAAGGTTCATGATGTTGAGTTGATTCCTTCCATCTCCATCTTTATTGGCTGATAAAGTTAAGAGCGAACCCATTTCAGCCTGCGGGGAGACTCAGCTAGAGGGACTAGAGGATAGAGGAGACAAGGTGAGCTAAAAAGAAAAGTTTCAACATTTAGACACCTCGATGCAGAACTACTAGATCCGTAAATATTCAAGTCAACAGAAAAAAATTTGAGCTGAGGATTTGTTTTGTCATGTAGATGTAGTTGAATAATTTAATAATTTATCATGAGTGATGATCAACATCAGTTTGGAATTATTATGAGAGTGGGCTTTCACTTTAAATGTTATGTGGCCAAGACTGTTAGAGAAATACTGTATATTATGTTTGCTTTTTATTCTGTCACACTTCAGTTTTATGTATAACAACGTGGTTGTGTTTGATGCCATTTATTGTTTTGTTTTGGGATTGTTTCCCTCCTGTTTCCTGTAGAAATAACCCTTACTCTGTTGTTCTTTGCATTGTGAATCAGGTTGTGACAAGTCCAGGTACAGTACAGGTAACCAGTGAAGGGCAGCAATTATCGGTGTAATGTGGTCGCTTATCTTAGCACCTGTTAAAAGCCTGGCAGCAGTGTTTCTTTTTTAATCAACTACAGTCTGTCATACATGTGTTATTGAGCAGACATTTCTTGTTTCGGCGAAAACACTCAAACCCTTTAACATTATGATATTAATAGACACGCAGAGCCAAGAAAAGTTCTGTCAGTGACTGGCTAGACAGAAACAGGGACATCAGCCAGTGGCAAGACACCAGCTGTCAAATAGTCTGACGTACTGTTGCCAACAACAGGGTGTGTGTGTGTGTGTGTGTGTGTGTGTAATTCCACAGTGAAAAACAGTGAATGACAAAGCCAGCTGAGTTACAAATAGAAACAATGATCCACAGTGTGCTGATATACCATCACTATTTGTGTACGCTAAACCAGTGACAATTATGAACTGTCATCGTAGCTTTATTAAGAACGGGGTTTTACGGTGTCCAATATTGTTTCAACAGCACTGAGAGGAAAGAGTCAAATATTTTTTCTTATCAAAATAGTGTACAGTACAGTACAGTACACAGTATTAGAGGTTTGAAACTGTTCCTGTGATCCAGGCTGGAAATATTTTTACATTTTTCTCCTCTGGAGGTTAAAATTATTCTCAAAGTGCTGGTTTATGTGTTGGGTGTTTGGGCTTTTTTTCATAACTTGCAGCACTTACCTTTCATCTCCCTCAGACTCCAGGATGGGCAGGCTGTAAGAAAACAGAGGGAAAAATATCAGTGGAGGTGTTCCTACTGTAAGAATCCTGCGATTGAAATTTTTCATTTACAGGATTAATGCAATTCATTAAAAGTTGTTACAAAATGCAATGAAAACTCCTGGAGGACAAATGGAAATTTGTGAAATCTGGTTATTTAAATTGGAAAGACCTTGAAACTCACATAAACTTAAATAAACAAATTAACTTTTCTGAGACTGATTGAATGCCTCAAAGTGTACACACATACATACGTACATACACACATACACACACATAACGATTTACATGCAGAATCCTAAACCCAAAAATCATTAAGATCTGATTGGCTGTTTGTGGCTTTGCACATGCTCACTAGACGCAGCGGTGTATTTTTAGGTTTGACAAGCTGACACGTCTCACACTCGTCCCGCAAAGGTGACTCCAATCACGTCTAAGCACAACCAGAGAGCGAGGGCTGATTTACACCAGTTGCAGCAGCTTTCAAATGGCAGTCGTTGCAGCAGAGAGAACAGCTGTTAGGAAGCGAACTGGTGACTGACATTTAAGAAGTTCTGACATGCCACAAACATACATGTAAACACGGCTGTTACTGCCTGTGTAAAATAAGAACAAGAAGTAGAAGTGAACAGTAACAGCAACTCTATTCAGGAGGTGTAAAGCTGAATTTAAGACGTATAGACACCAGCAATTTACAGTACACAAACAAAATGTATTGAGCTGGCTGCTAAACACGCTTTACATGTTTGTATTTACTGTAGAAATGTCACACATTTATGATAAATATTTTATTCATTTTTTGTTCAATTGAAAAATAAATAAATTTACTTTTTCGGGGGCACATTATAAAACAGGCTAATAATACTAACAAATATTAATTTGCTAGTTATTTTCAAAACATTAGCATTGAGTTTGCTGCCTCCAGTTGATTCAGTTTTATTTCTGCATACAAGAAAAACAAAACAGATATGACAGGAGAGGTCAAGAAGCTGAAATCTCATAAAGTGGATCTTCACCCAAATTAAAAAAGAAAAAATAATAATATAAAAACATGAATTGGTAAAATAACAATCCATTAAAATAATAAGAAAAAAGGAAAACAAGAGCACCGATCAGCTAACGATGATCATATAAAAAAAGAAAGAGAAAATTAAAGAATATTAAATAATCAAATTTCATTAATTTAATGTAATGAAATAATAAGTAGGTTTGCTTTCTGTATCTGTGCATCACTATATTTCAGTGAGGACTGGCCATGTCTGGTTTTGCTAAAAGGAAAGTGAAGATGTCTGGTTATTATTAGCATAAGTTTAAAAAAGTTAATAAAAAGATGACATCTGTGTTAAAGGTATTTCAAAGAACATGATCACAGAGATTTCCTTAATTATGAGGGCTGAACTGAGCAATCTCTAACAAAGGACAGTGAAAACACCCCTTCAGAAAATTACCTCATCAGACCTCATCACCTAATGACACTTGAAAGACACTGAAGCCTGAATGGGCAGCTGATTATCTTCATCCTGCTGCCGGAAGATGATGACTCAGCTTTCATCTCTGACTGAACCACCGAGGGTTATTTCATCTTCACATCAATCAACAACTTTAAGGGCTCGATGTCATTTTAGAGGGGAATTCATGAGGAAATCTTGTAAGATAGTATTTATCAGCAGCAGACCTGATCATCAAAGCTTTCTCACAGTAACTGTCTTTAATAAACTTAAACGCCCATCATTACAACTTAAAGTCTCGCTAATGATGATGGAGAGTAATGATGCGTGTACATCGTGACGACCACGCCTGATAATGACTGTCTGCCCTCAGACTGGAAACGCTTTTGTCAACATTTTATTCTCTTTTATTGTTCTTCAGATCAATAATTAAAACCAATCTACACATAATGTACATTATTGATCCCCCACAGTAAAAAGCCAGTTGATGTGTTGCAGTTAATTACTTTAGCAGATTTAGTTGTGGTCATGGTCTCACCCTCCAACTGGCTGCACTGGCCAGTTTTGAGACTCTGGACTTTAGTGCACATAAGATATCCAGCCTGCACTGCTTCAACTGGATACTGATGTCAAGATACAAATAGTCCTCCACGTTAATGGCTGAGAAACCCACATGCTCCCTGCTCTGCTCCATATTTGGAGTGGGAGAGCAGCAAAGGGAGGAGGACAACAGGAGCCAGAGGGAGCAGGTGGGTGAAGAAGAGTTTAGGGGGGTGGGGGTCCCGCCAATGGAAATGACAGGTTGTGTATGTGAAGTACGGTGTCAGTGAACACGTCACCCACCCAGGAAAGATGCCCTCCTTCATGACCTGTAATTCTACCCACTATAAGTTTTTAATGAATCAATTTTTAATAATACAGCAGCACCTGATGGTTTCCTGCAATAACACTTACTGCTGTACAGCTCAGAGAAAAGCAGAGCCTTTTGATTTAATCCAAAAAATGCAGCCAGGAGGGGAAGTGACAGTGTGAGAAAACTTTAAACAGTCACCAAATATGAGATTAAAAGTTAATTCTTGATCTTGGAACCACTAGTTGACAGAACAGTGGCCCTTGCAGTGAGATTATCTTGTCAACTACTGGTTCAAATGTCAAAAACTAACTTTCAGTCTCGACTTTTAAGCTGACATATACAAGAAGTCCTTAAAGTGAGAAAAATGGAAATTCCATAAAAACTGGGCCAAGGAAGATTATTAAATTTGCTCAAAAGCTCCAGAACAACTGCTAAATGACCTTTCTGGTCAGTAACAGCTGACTCAGAATCACCATCAAACAAGTCGGTGAGGCTGTCCTCATAAATCTGACAAGCTTGCACGCTCGCTCTTCTGATTAGTCATCCTGTTTACTCCTGCCAGGAACACGCTGCTCTGGTTTCCTCACATGTCCTCTCTTTGCTTTTTGTGTATCTTTTATCTCAGTGATTTGTGTCTGCTGCGTCTTGTTCTGTTGAGTTTTTACCGAGATCCCGGCTGAATCCGTCACGTGCTGCTCAGAATTCGTTTTGGGGAAAACTCTCAAAAAGCAGACCCGTCCCCTCCCAGATACAACAGTCCGTCCATGTGTGGATATAATTGTTCCTGATTGAAACACAGCACAACAATAACACCAACAAACATGGTGGAAACATACGGACAGGCTCCTCTGAATGTGTGTCTGAATACTTCAGGAGAGATCCTTAGTCTCTCCTGGCACACATGATAAGTGTCAGCACCCAGAAGGGGGTAAAATCAGAGGGTGAGCCAGCACTGCCCTGGCATCGGGACAGAAAGAAGAGCTATGTGTGTGTGTGTGTGTGTGTGGGGCTGCCATGGACACCGTGACAATCAAGTAGGGGGAACTAAGCTTTGTTGACAAATGGAGACTGATAGCATCGCTATCCTGGGTAGGTTACGAGATATTCAGACGCAGCGGATACAGGCCAACGATGCCCAGACTGCATTTGGCAAGATTCGAGGATTCAGTTTCAGCTGTGCTATTTGAAATTTGCTCTGCTTTTCTAGATCCACTGGGTTTACTTTTACTGAAGGTTATAATTGGTGACCCACATTCTCAAGCAAGATTAGTGCTTTCTCAGAGGGACTCCAGAGGTTTACAAAAAGCAGTAAAAAAAAAAAAAAAAGCCCAGTCTAAGAAACATGCTCAATTTGTGCTGGTCTGACTCTGTAGTGAACTGGACAACTGGGTCAGTTTTAAAACTAACCACAAACCAATCAGAGCAAAGAAATAACGTTGTATAAAAGTCCAAGCACATGATCCCTAAAATGTACTGAACCGCCCACACGTCCGTCTGTGATTCTACATCTCAGAAATTATATATTTTTTAATGCACAGTGATATGAAATTACAGTGAGATTTTTACAATGTTAACTACTACAAGGACATTACATTACATTATTTAGCAAAAACTTTTCACACAGTAAGTGCATTCAACCTGCGTAAGAACAAGAACTTGATGTTTTCAAAAACTTAAAACTGCTGTTTTGAGCACTTAAAAAGAAGCAATATGTGTATAAGTTTGCATATGGCTACAGGTTGTGACTTAATCAACCAAAGACACATTTTTTTTCCATTAAATTATTTGAATGATATTTAGAGGTTTCAAGAGCAACATGTCCAGCAATTCACAAGAAAAAAACAAAGTGTAGAGGAACAAATAGAGCGAATTTTATTCAGCTTTTTTATCTGGTTAATCATCTCATGAGAGTTATCTTTTGACCCCTTGGTGGTTCCGACCCTCAGGATGTTTCCATCTGGCTTTAAAGCAAGTGAGATGTTAGTAATTGCTTGTCTATGTGCAGTCTGAAGTCTGTTGGGATGTTTCCCTATGTGCATGTGAGACATTTTTGGTCAGTGGTGCAACAAACAAATGTTCATGTTCATCCAACTATAAAAAATAAAAGCTGCAATATCAGCTCTACTTCACTGACCTATGAATCCATTTATATTATATTGCCGTGCCATGGTAAGGGGGAATGTGCAGGGCTGATTTTGATGATGATTAGAATTCCCTGTCAGGCACGTTGAATTTATCACTGCACGAAAACACATAAATAAAAGGACCCAACTGTCCCTGGCAGACCAATTACCTGAGAGGCTTAAAAAGCTTGAGTCAGACTGCCACACAGCTGAGGATGAGGGAGGGAAACCTGCTGTGATATCGACCAGAGTGGTCTGAATTTCTGCGGGGAGCAATTCACTTCCAATTAACCTTTCACCTTTGGACTGAATTTCATTTCAAGAATGAACTGTGTAACATACAGTACACGAGTTTCCCTGAGGGCTCATGTGTCATATTGCTTTCTAATTGAATGGATGTGGATGTGTTTATAATTAGGACAAACAATGAATAACTCCATAATTTTTTTTTTTTTGCAGCTGTGTCAGAAACGGTCAGAAAAAAAGGATAACTTTTGTTAATCAGCCTTTGTTTCCTTACTTTCTGTCATCATACCAATCAAATAAGAATAAGACTTTATTAATCATGAGGGAAATTTAAGTGTCGCAACAGCATCAGCCAGCACACATCACACACAGCAATAGAATAAAATAAAATAAATAGTTAAATAGTAAAATGGAAAAGGTTATTATTATACATCATGCAGTAATTATACATGTAGTATATAATAAAATGAGAGTAGTGAGATAGATAAAAATAGTTATTATCCATTGTGCAATGATTAAATACATAGTAGATAATGAAATATGATAAATAAAATAAGAGTAAATTATTATATTTATACGGTGTGCAATGTGAAATAGAAACATTGTTATTATACGTTGTGCAGAACGATAATAATAATTATATAGTGCAATTTTTAACCAGTTTTACCAGTATTTTTAACCTGATCAAATCATTCAGTGACTTCACTGTCGTATTTGATGAAACGCTTGAACCGCTGAGGGGTCATTTTTATCCGTCATAGAAAACAGCTGTATAATGCCATGCTCAACATTCGAGCCAAGTCCAGTTGCTTAGCAACACCCGTAGTTTAGATGTCTTTTGATAAGCTGGCTGCCGTATCACAAGCTAGAGCCAACTGGATTTGATAGAGGAAGAATTGTGGTGTAAAACGCAATTGTGTGTGCGTATGCGTGCCTGTGTGTGCGTGTGCTTTATCTTTCTTGTTGAAAGGGGTGGACAAGGCACAATTCTTTGTCTTAGTAAGAAAATGCCTGTAAGTCTGTTGCTGCATATACCGAGAGCTATCTGGGAATTTTACAGATAAATTCCCTCATCATCAATGTATATCATTATAACAACACGTTATTATTCAAATTCATGTTCTTCTTCTACAATAATTAAATTATTTAAATATGTTGATTATTTTGTTGTTTGTTTGTTGTAGCCTATAGGTTATTGATGAATTTTATTTTTTAAGTCTTATTTTTTTTAGTGTTTCTAGTGTTAAACCAGAATTGATCGGCACAGACAGATTTTTGCAAACAGTAAATAATCAGTGAACCTGTAACTGACCTGTTCCAGGTGACGGCTCCTGATATTCTCTGCATCTCTCCCAGCGCTGCCAGCAACAGAGATGATTTTCCACAGCCCACCTGGCCCACAATCATAGTCAGCTTACCTGAGAGATGTGATATTGAGGAGAGTCAGTCAGTGAACAAGTCAAAAACAGACAGAAATTTGATAAGGAAACAAGTTAGGAGGAACTGATGAGGCAGATTCACACTGCCTAACGCTCACCAAACGGAATCTTGATGTCCACATTAGAGAGTGTCGGTGGTCCGTCGGTCCAGGTGAAATAACCGCTAGTTATCTGAGGAGCAGATATAGCACAAATCACTCTTTAACAATCAAACAGTTAACATGTTGCCCCCCACAAAAACACTATGCAGATTTGTAGTTGGACAATAAGAAGGAAATTAAAATGAAGGCTTCCTCAGCTCCAGTAGTATTCAAGATACTTTGGTTGGTGGATTGTCCATTTGTCACTTTCCCCTGTTGCATCATTGGAGTCAAAAAGAAAAAACTGACAAAACTGGAAGAAAACTCTCGATAGTAAAAGCAACACTACAACAGATTTAACAGTTTTTTGTCCCGTATATATAAAAAAATATTTAAAGGTCATAACTGCTACACGGCTCGTCTGACTGTGACAAAACCTGCAGGGAAAATATTTGACCAGACTGACCTTTAACAAAAGGTAAAATGTTCAAAATTCATTTTGAAGGCCACACTAACTGCCACACCGCTGCTTCAATTTTGATCAAACTTGGCTGTGACTGTGCAAAAGTTTGAATCACTTGCAGTCTGAAGCAAAGCAAATTTACTGTTGCTTTTTGCTTTTAGTTTTCTGGTACGTCCACTTCTCTCCTTTTATCTGTCTCACCTTGATACAGATGTCTTGGTCTACATCCTGGGAGGGTCCATCACCCTCGTGGTCCCCCTGTGAGCCGTAGTTGTTCCAGTCGTCCCTTGGGGGGCGCTTCCGGTTCACCACCTTCAGGGGCTGGAGGCGTCGGGACAACAAGGAGGAGGAAGACGGAGGGAAAGGTTTAGAGGATGACTAGAGGAGGGTTGTATAACATCCGGCACAAAGGACAAAAAGGTAACGGTGAATACAGGAGGACGATAAGGTGGAGGAAAAAACAACAACATTCAAAGCAAAGTGAGACAGTCTGGATGCACCAGCAGGGGAGTTGCCGAGAAGCCTTGTTGCCTAAATCAAGCCAACACAGAAAAATGTTTGTGTGAGTTTATATTTGTACATGTACTTACCACAGCCTGGTACCTATTTTGGTTGTGATTGCTGGAGGCAGAGGTTAACATTGCTCTGGGCTCCTGTTCGTCTCCAATCTCATCACTTGAGAAAAACTCGCTGAGCTTCTGAACACTGCAGGTTAAACAGAGGACAAAGAAACAAGAGTCAAGTCACTAATGATGAAAAATGTAATTAAATCTAAACAATAAATCAAGAGACTGCTCGAAACCATGCTGATGCAGTCAACTATTACAGCACCTACACTGATTAAAGACCTTAAAGTAGCTCACTTTGACTCATGTAAACACAACAGCATCCCTACTGTTTACTGCCACATCATTCATTCAGTGAGGCAGACTGGAAAATCAGTTGAACGAGCTTTATTTTCACTTTCCCTCTGTCACACATGCTCACATATCTCTACATCTCCAAATTACAAAGGCTTATCTTCTATTGAGCTTCCCAAATGAGAACACATGCTTCCCTCTGCTGATGCATGCTATCTTAATCTAAATACATTACTAAATCTCTGCTTAGTAACTGATCTGAAATTTGTTGAAATCCTCTCAACTGGGACAAATTTCCATAATTTGTTTCATTTATGTATGCATGTGTCTCATTAATTAAGACATATATGTCAGAGAAGTGCAGGTAACAAGAAACAATGAACCTTGTCTGTTAGAGCAACTACACTGCAATAGTGACAACAGTATGACAACAGTATGATAAGCATCTCCCAAGTTTCAGGCTGATGCCTATGCAGCAACATATGAAGACTCTAAAAATAAAATAAAATAAAATAAAAATAGGCTTGTTTCTGCACTGACTTTGCATTGTATATAACAATATAATGTAGTTCCACATTTTCTCACATTAAAGTGTGAAGATAAACTGAGGTGTTGAATCCACACTAGGTTTTTTTTTTCTGCTGTCGGAACAAAGTGTGTCAGTTCACACATTCCCAAAACAGGCATCTCAAAGGATCACAGGCAGCCTCCAAAATAGAAAGGCTACTCTACTTCAAATAAGGTGCTTACACCAGCACCAGCCTGAACAGAAAATGTGTCATTTGTAATGTGCAATCCAAGGCAATTCTGCAGCAGTTACTTTCATCACTCCACCCACTTCAGACAGATGATGGGCTATAAAACGACATGCCCTCATTGACAGGTCAGTCTTCAGGAAAAGAGTTCTGCCTCATGGGTTTTATGAGACATCCACAGAACACTGCTTTGATCTTGTAAGTATTCATTCATGATGCTAATGACCCCGTGTGTAGAGATTATCCATCTATAAAGAGCAGCTAACCACTTCAGGCAAAGCACTGAGTTTGTTTATCACAGAACAGCCAAATGGTAAAAACCTGTGTCTTAATCACCCTGTATAGATTCTATAAATAATAGAAGAGTCCCTACATAAATATTAAAGCTCAATATAATAAGAAAAAGCAGTATATACGTGACCAGAAGGGTGACAGGATGGAGGATTTTGACTTGTGCTAGATTAATAACTGAGGGGAGAGATCTGAAGCTCTGCAGCAGGCTAATCACAACAAATGTCTTGGCTGCCAAACTAATTGTTAAACTAATTGCTGAAATAAATAAATAAGATTTGTGCCACAGACCAGTGTACTAAAACGACAGAGAAGTGAAGCACTTTGTTATGTAAACACAGGTTCATCCAATAATGCAGCTGATCCATTTAACTGTAGGAAAAAGGTCAAGTGCTTCATCTCATTATGTTGCTTTTCACATCTCTGCCCGTTCTCAGTGGAGTTTTCTGTTGTTTCAGCACAAACTCATCTTCTGCATTACTACTTTCCTAACCAATAAACACTCAATCACAAGACAAACAAACCAGTGCTTCCGAGTTTATCTATAGATTAAGAAATGAAGCGTAGCGTCAGTTCAGGCAGAGCACTGAAGTCACACTTGTATTGGCTGATCAGGATCGGCTGTTTCTAATGTGCTTCACCAGCATTGGCTCATTTACAGCTGTGTGACTGGTAACTTCCAATCATACTCATGCGGGTGTACAGTGCGGACATTACAGCCTGACACTATCACCGTTTACACTGCTGATTACGTTATGACAACGCTTCTCCTCCAAATCTAACTGCATAACAATGTGCTATAAATGTTAAATCCCTTGATGTAAGTGTCTATGAAACTGTGATGATCTGACTTTACACTCGAATGTCTGAATATTTTTTAGTTCCTCACCTAACAAGAGCCTTGACAGTGGAGCGCACCACGCTGGAGAGCAGGAAGAGGGGGGTGACCAGGATGTGAAAGAGGGACAGAGAGGCAAAGGCCACAGCTGGGGACAGGTCAGCGTCCTCAGAGATGTGGACGTGAACCACAAACGTCTGCAGGAAGAGAGGAGGGACAAAATGATGGAGGTTAGTCTCAACAGCATGGATTTAGATACTTTAACATACAGGAACTGTAAAAACTCATGGCCTGTTCAAAGGAAAAACCCCATCGAAGATAAACAGAACTCATTCTCTGGCTGTCAGCATCAACGTGCTGTCGAACTTGAGCTGTCCAATCAAGGCTGAAGAGCAAGATAAAATTAAATCAAATGAATCATTTGTCTACATTTGTCCTTTATAGTTGTCCCTCACCTTGGTATCTGTCTGACTTTTGTAATTTGTCACCACTCAACTCCACAACCATGAAGGACTTCTATAAATACAGACAGGATTTAGTGGGGTGTTGTCACTAAGCCGTCCACTGTGTCTCTGTGAAATGTCACAAACATCCTAGAGTCAGACTGAACTGTCTCTGCTCTGTCCTTCACATCGAGGGAAGTGAACAGGATTCTCTCAGCTCAGTAGCTGTTGGCTACGCTTATAAGTAAGTAAGTATAAGTATAATAAGTATTCTTTACATAACTTTTAGGTGTCATATCATAACTGGTTATGTGGTTATACCTAGATAGTAATGAATCTATCTATCTATCTATCTATCTATCTATCTATCTATGTATAGCATGTGAGTAGCTATTTTATTTAACTATTTATGAATATGAACCAGTGGTCCATATGGTCCTTGTGGTCCAGACCAGTTGTTCAGCAGTCTGTCGTGTGGTCCTAATCCACCTCACACCTCCTCTGTCTTATCTCCCCTTCTCCCTTCTCTCTCTTTTGGCTGTGTGGTGACTTTTGTTAGCTATTACTGTATTGTTTTTGTTGACAGAGACAAATAAGCACCACAAATCAAATTCTGTCTATGAATTATATTTTGTTGTCGATTGGGCCTTGATTGTCTTTTTATTGTACTGTATTTTGAAGTTTGTGTGATGATAGATAGATAGATAGATTAAATTAAATCTAGGTATAACCACACAAAATGCAATATGCAGTGCAACAATAAGTATATAGGCATAATCAATAATAGAGCATATTTATTAGACAAAGGATTATGATCGCTGACATTTATTCAGCTAACAGCGTTGCCAACAGAAGGTGGAGAGGGAGGAGAAGCTGGATTAGGACCGCAAAGACCACTCCGCTGCCCACTCACTAACTGGTCCGTACCATTAGCTTCAGCGCCCCTAGTGGTAGTAACCAGTGATCCGTGTTAGCGACCATGGTCAGTGGACAGGAATTTACACTCACCGTCAATACAGCTGCGATGGGAATAGCTGCATTCATGAAAACTGAAAAGCAGAAAAGAAAAACACAGGAGGGTCTGAGACACTGGAGGCTTTTTTACACAGTCAAAACAAACAATCTTATGTAGAGAATAACTATTTCTGGCTGGGGTGTGGGTTCTTGTGAAGATCCTCACAAAAATAAGTAGTTTACTCATTCATTCATTCATCAGCTGAAGGTTTACTTGGTTATTTATGGGATGAGAGCATTCAACATCCTTTTGTGTTTTATTTCACAACAACTTTTCCAAACCAATTCGACAAAAGTCAAAAATACACGGCTGGTGTGACTGCAAATTAATACAAAATAATCACAACATCCTGGTTGACTGAGTCTTGTAAGGACATTTGCTGCAAACAACACCTCCCTCTATTTCCTGTCACTCTCGGTTGTTTATAATAGAGCAAATTCAAACTGTCATGGTAAAAACAAGGTCGTTACTGTATTTTACTTGTTGTTAAGTTACTCTTTGTTTCTGTTACGGTCACGACATTATCCTGTTGCATTACTGTCGTAAAAAACTGTCAAGGAGAAAATTGTTATTGTTCTCCCTTCCTGAATCTGCAATTATTGATTTTAGATTGGACACAGTCTATTACAGCAGTGGAGCCGTGCAGACTGAAGCCACTGTCGTTGTGAGGATGTGAAAGGAGATAAGGAGGACAATCTGCTGAGAGCAAATAAGTACTGAGTGACCATAATGAGCAGGGATGTCTTAGGTAAATGGGAAAAGAAATGGTAGTACATTAACATCCTGGTTAGCCTTGCCTAAAGCAGTAGTTATCTTTACACCCGATTATTTTATACTTGGAAATGGTAAGGTTCAATAAGATTGGAATTGCAATAGAAGCACGTGTGTAAAGTACATAATGATCTCTGGGAGTTTTTTTTTTTTAACCAATTTTAAAAGTTCAAATGTCAAAGAGTGCCTTACTGGATATGGACGTGTAAAGAGCAAAGGCCTGCAGGCTGGTGAGCTCTTTGCCCCTGGTCTCCTCCACACTGTCACAGAAGATGCGTTCCCAGGCGTACAGCTTCAGCAGCTTGATGCCCCGCAGCAGCTCATTGGTCTTCTTTAGACGCTCACTGGAGTATTCCTGGGAGCAGAGGGGGGAGACATTGATTACACAACTGTAACAGATGAGTAAAGAAGACCTGACAGATCAAGGAGAGATGTATTAAAAGAGGTGCAGCCAGGGGCGCGACACAAGCGTAATCACGGGATACATGGCTCTAATGCCATGGCTTTTAATCTGGGTTCAATTGCCAATACATATCGAAGCCATCAAAGCAAAGTGTTTTTCTTGGTATAAAATTGTGCTTCACAGTATTGTAGACTCAGGGGAACAGTATCATTACATTTGACTTTTATTTAATGAATAGTAGCTTTGTAGCAGTGGGCGGCAGCGGACAGCCTTGAGGCAAGATGAGCACATCTTGTGTGATTGAAAACATTTTGTTGTTTTACCTGGATAAATAACAGCTGTTATTCCCCAAGGAGATATCTAAGAGTGTGTGTGTGTGTATCTGAGATAGAGAGGAGCATCATTACATCCACTTCATTACCTGGCATGATGCGGACAAACCAATATTGACCATCACTGTTTGTCAAGTTCTGCATGGTCTGACAGGTCAGAGCCCACACAATGAAGGAAATGTTTGCATTTCATTTTACCACGTGAAAACACTGGCGGGAACCAAGCACTCTGGTATAAACTAGCCTTTATTTAGCAGTTTCTAAAATTTGAGGTTCCAACTTGGTTACAATAGATTTGTGCTTGTGGCTGTTCAAATAAACGCACTTATGCCATGGTGGATGGAGAGACGCCGCTCAGGTTGTGTTTATTCTGAAAAGGTGTGCACAGTGCAATTTTGCTACTCATTCTGACACGAAATTGTCCTCCTGCGTAGATGCTAGATGAAAAGTCAGGGGATTATTAGAGCTATCAAAATTCATGCCTTGGGACAAATGAATGTCTGAGCCAAATTTCACAGTACTCCATTTCATAGCTGTCAAAATCCTTCACTGTGAAACACAAAAGTCTCCCTGCTATAAACAGTCAAGTATCCCCAGAATCATTGGGCTAGATTTACCAAACTGTGGTATTAGGATACTGAATGTTGTGCTGGTTCATTAAGTAGATGTCAAAATATCCCACTGATTGAGATTCATTGTTTTGACCTACTACTACTAAATGAAAAGTCAGGGGATCAGCAAAGTCATTAGGACTAAAAAAACAGGAGCACTCAGCAGGAGTACAGATATATATATATATAAACGAGCCCATGACGATACTCACCAAAGTGCTCTTTTGTGTTTGGGACAGCTTTGTGGCCACAAAATATTGGACAGGAGCTAACACGGCAATGACGGTCGCTCCAATCAAGGCACTGATTCCCAAGAGGTAGTAGAGCAGGATCACTCCCACAATGATCTGAGAGAGGGAGATACAGAGAGAGAACCAGACATCAACCAACACAGGACTAGAGATTTCCAATGAAGCTTCAGTCTTCAGTCACAACATTCAACACTACCCGCTGACCTTATGACAAGACTAAAAGTCTACAACCAGGCTAGTGGCTCCCTGAGGCTTTACTAAGACACAGTGGTGTATCAAGATAAATGCTAACTTCTGCATGCTAACATATAGTCTCAAAATGCTAACATGGTGATGCTAAAAAGGTATCTTTGCCATATTCATCCTAGTTTAGCGTGTTAGCATGGTAACATTTTCTAGTTAGGAATGTCATTAAGAATATCATTAGTTTTGCAGGTTCTTAGTTATAAACCCAAGTACTGGACAAATTAAAATGATGACCTGATGATGGCAGCCTGAGGGGGACATGATTGTCTGTACTGAAGGTCATGGTAGTCCATCCTATAGTTATTAACACATTTCACTCAAAACCACAAACAAACTCTTGGTACTGATCACTGGGGGATCACTGAAGTAATTACGATTCATCATCTGAAGACCATGAATGTCTGCACAAAATTTGATGGAGTTATTGAGATATTTCAGTCTGGACTGACAGACAGGCCAATATTGTAAACTGCTAGCATGGCTAAAAAGTGTATAAACAAGAGCACTGCTTTCTGAGAAGCCGTACATGCAAGGAGAAGTCAGACAAGTCACAAAAAGCTTAACATTAACATTAAATGGCTCCGTGTAGAAAGCCCTCATATCTGAATCCTGCTGTGAACAAGCCAATGCAGCGAATGATAACAAACACCAGGCATTACTATTTAAGCGGATGTGTACATCTGACATTTATACACACATGCTTACAAGGGAATGCAAATGCAAAGCTGCATATTTCTACAAGGTTATGGTTTTCAAGTACAGAACTCTAACCTTGGTCAGTAAGTTAAATGATGAATTAAAAATGGCTACACTTAAATACTACAAAGTTTTCTTCATCCTCCATATACATCAACTCTCTCTACCGGTTAACAACAGAGATGAGTCATGTTTCCACCTGTCTTTCCAGCCCCTGCTGTCTTTGGCATCACACTGAACCCATGCAGATTCAGAAATCCCCAGGACACACTGTGACACATTCACACATCCTCTCCTTCATCTGTCACAGGGATCACGTGTGCCCCAGGGACAAGGCGGGTGATGTGTGAAAGAACAGTAGGATATGATTTTCTTTCCTTTTGTAATGACACCATTAGAAATAATACCTTTTTACAGCAGCTTCCTCGGAGGTATGAGTCATATGTAACTGTGACATTTGCCGTGGCAACAGAAATGTACAGTTCTGCAGCCGTCAACCCCCTCACAGTTAATCTCTGCGGCTAACATGAATCAGACCTCATTTAACAGTGTCGCTGTTAAAAATCTTCACACTACATGACATACAGCACCATCACTCTCTGTAATTCACCGCACCTGCTTCCTCGCTGCTAGCTGCAGCAGCTTTTGAATTTAGAGTTGAAACAATTTGTCAATTAATTGATTAGTCAATCAACAGAAAAATTGACTATTATTTTAAACTATTTTGCCACTTTTTTAAACAAACCTGCCAAACATTTGTGTGTACCAGCTTTTTAATGTTAGTATTTCCTGCTTTGCTCTGTTTTGTATCATTTGGATGTCGGACTGTTGCTGTTGTCGTCTATTTTCTGATATGTTACTAACAAAACACTGAATTCATTCATCCAGAAAATGATCAGCAGATCAATCAATAATAAAATAATTAGTTGCAGCCCTATTTAAACATAAGGAGCATCTACACCTTACAGACTAGGGGATATTTTTAAAAAGAGGCAAATATACTTCCAATTGCTGACGAAGTTATCTACCAGGTATCTACAAATACTTAATTAATTTGAGCTCTTGACAAATAATTGACTCCAGTATGATGAAGGTTGGATTTCATATTCTATGGCCAACAAGCCTAATAATAAATAATTAATCAAATTTGGATACAAAAGGATTAATGTTTTTACTTCTTACTATGATTACTGAACCCACTGTATGCTGACAGGTGAGCAGCACACACACAGTACAAAGCTGTCTCTGGAGACACCGAGATGATTTTGCAGCCATTCTTCTAAGTGATACAGTGACAAACAAGACTAATTTCCCAAAATGTCAGTGCAGGTCGATAATAATAAACGCCCAGAGATCCATATATCAAAATGTCAAAATATATCTAACAAAGTTAAAGCTGGAGTGCGGGACTTTTGTCTCCCCCTTCTGGCAGTGAGAGTAAAGGGGGGGGCGCCCAGCTGTGATTGCCTGACATGACAGGCACACAGAGAGGTGCCGGTAAAAACGGATATGTTTTGACGGTCCACCGGCCCAAAAACGTATTTTTTGACAGTCTGCTGGCCCACTGGGATTTGCCCCAAAACAGTATGCCCGATAGCCAGTAGACCACTGGGTGTCACACAACCCCCGCAAAATGACTCGTTTCACTATCAGAATTTGATCCATTCGGTCTGATAAAGTTCACGATTAATGGCCTAGCGCGGGAATGTCGCCCCCGACATGAGATTTAAAAAACTCCATATACTGTGACATACAGAGAGATTTATCTGGCAGTGATAGGCTTAATCAGCATTGTGTGAACTTGTTTGGTAAGGGCTTGAATGTAACGGACATTCATTTATATGTAAAAGATCTGCACTGCTATAGAAAACCACTGACACATCTGAGATCATTGGTGAACTTTTCAAAACCCAGTGACACATCCCATCAGGGCAGGAGGCAATAAAAAAGAAAGCACAATGGATTCATACACAGGGCAGACAGGTGGGTAGAGACAGAGAATACTAATGCAGCTCCGACCTGAGAGAAACCAGCAGGTTTGAGGATCTCACGCAGCCAGTGTCTGACCTGCTGTGGCCGTCCTTTTATTCGTAAACATAACATTTACATTTGAAATACCTCCTCTTCTTATTGGTGATTCTTGTTGTGTAGCAGCCTCAAAAAAGCATTGCTGGCTGTGTTTTTGCCTTTAAAGTGTCTGCAGAAATTATAACACTGCAAATACAATAAGGCAAAGTTTACCATGTAGATGATATGTCAGGCAAACTAAAATGTAAATAGGCAATGCTGTTAGTTCATATGTATGCACATTTCCTGCAAGTGTCATTTTATATAACAAACATTATACAAGCTGTGTTTTTGGACCCCAGGATTCATCATTGGTCCTTGGAACAGCACTCTTCTGCTATAAAGAGATAAGAGAACACTTTTCTCCAAACACAATATGAGGTGCCAACACAGGCCACATTAAGCCAGAAGAAATATCAGCCAAAAAAGAGATGGAAGCAGTGTAATAGTACTTCAGTAAAGCTTTAGCACACACACTGTGCTTGCTGCAGGAACTCATTTCTAAAAAACAATGCTACATTGTATCTAGAATCTTTATTCTTCACAAGTTTTATTATTATACTAGTAGTTCATCACCAAACTCCACTGACTGCATATTAGTCTACAGTATGTTAATGATAATGTTTCTTTGCAGGAAACTCCATTTCCCGTTTCACAGACGTAAGACTGTATCCAGCAGATTTCCTGTGATATTGAATTTCCACATCAAACAAATTGACCTCGAGGGTTTGCTGAAACTGCATTTTTATGATTTACCAGGACGTCGGATTTCAACTCTAATTTCTCCTGAGGACTTAACAGTATGGTATAACAATATTGATTATGCAGTATTGTATGTCAGGTATTACACAATCCACTTATAGGACAAGATTTCAAAGCATGAAGGTCACAGCTTTGCAATCGACTGCACACATTTGCAGTGAATCTCTTCTAACTCCCACAGGGACACCTGCTGCTCTGTTTTCAGCCTTCACATTTCTGTATACAATCCTTTATTTTCAACATGATTGTAAAGTGAGCTTTGCCTCATACTATGAGTCAGAAAAAAGAAAAAAAAAGACAAACACAATGCACAATGGGATATGGAACAATGAAGAAAGCATGCAGCACAATACAGAGCAGTAGAATCCGGTGTAGCATAATAACGCAGGAGGACAAACACAATTTAAATGGAGCTGAGTGTTTAACACAACAGGATGCGAAGAAAACACATTGTCCAACAATACACAATGCAATGAAAGAGCAATACAATAACAGAAAGGCAGCAAAATGCTAAAAAAGGCAACACATCCATAACACATTATAATACCTCACTCCAACCGAGCAGACAAACATGTTTCTTACCTGTACTGGCATGGCCCACAGGTTAGGACACAGGAAGAAGAACCACATGAGCTGGTTGGTGTCTATGGCAACCAGGTTGCAGATTTGAGCAACAGTCAGCTCGCCCATAGACATGTTGGAGGTGCACAGACGCATGATCTTGTTGTAGATTTTTGTCTGGGGAGAGAACAGCCACATTGGGATCTATGTGGACTCACAGTAGAACCGCAATAAGAAAACGTGTCACACTGTACCTGTATGGCACCGCGCAGGTTGATGCCTGTTTCTATGGCCACATAGTAGGAAGCCTGGAGGAAGGTCCTCTGCAGGAGCAGAGCGAGGAAGAGCAGCACGGCCAGCACATACGCATTCTCCAGAAACTCCTTAGAGGAAATGAAATAGACCCCGAGCAACTTCATCTGGAAGCACAGACAGGTAGGGGGTGGGGTGGGGTGGGGTGGTTGGGAGGGTGGAGATATCGACCAGTTTATCAGTGTCAGTCAGGCAGGAATCTTAGCAAGGTCAGTCACACAGGCTGAAATGTGCAGGAATGGATTTCAGTTGGTGATTTGGAGAGTTTTTTGTCAGTTTTGTAAGAATTTCGACTAAAATTGTTCCTGTCCATCACTTCAAAAGTCAAGGCTAACAGTATAATTCACATTTCATAGCAGGCAACAATATCGCATCTGAAACTCAGATGCGATATTGACGCGGCTGATATGTGGAGTGTGAGCTGAATACCAAAGAAGAATGTGGTTCAGCTATGAGACGGTCACAGTATCTCCCACAAAGATTAATTAATACTGCATCAGGTAAGAGATCATTCTCCCAGAAAGAATTATAAATTATTGATTAGAAATAAGCCTCAACATCACATCAACTCATCCCTGAAATTTCTATCCCCTTCTCCTCCTATTACCCAAAACACACATACAGTATTTCTCACTCTGTACACACACACACACACACACACACACACACACAATTATTCTTTGGGCTCATTGGCTCAAATTGCCACTATTTTACAAACAGACCTATTTTCACTTTCTCTTCAAACTGAAACACTGTCAAGAGCATTTTTGTCTGATGAGTCTTTAGACTATTTTAAACTAAGTTTTGATATTCCACTGGACCGCCCTGTGACTTTCAAACAAATAACTGAGGAGTTATTCTTACAGATGGATGCCTGCCTGACTGTCTGATATGTCTGCCCTGTGTGAAATCTAAGAAACTGAGACAGCTCCTGCAGCAATAGGTCTCATAAATATTTGACGAGGCTTAAATTAGTGCACCATCAGGGCAGGTGTACTGGGGGAGAGAGGGCATCATAAATGTCTCATCAAACTGTAACTGTGACCTTTGAGAGGCAGGAGGAGGCCATGTGACCTTTTCATGTCATGTCTGCTGTTTATTTCTGACAAAATCACCGTCTCTATGCTACATACTGTAACTGTGTTATGTGACAAAAGTTCAATTTCCCTCAGAGCTCCTGCACCAACTGTGGATTTAAATGCTTTGTGTCATAAGAAAAGTGACACAAATTAGTTGTACATTCAACTAATTCTGTCTCAACTGCAAATGTGATAAAACCTTCTAACCTCAAGGTTCACTTATTAGCTTTTTCCAAAGCTTTCGACTATATCGCAAGGCCTCCTTCGGTAGATGGTGTATTACAAGTACTATCACAAATCATTAGAAATAAAGAAAAAAACATGTTTGGAGTTGCAGTCTCTTCAGTCCTTTGGGTATATTTGCAGAAAAAATGTTTTGACGAGTGAAAATTCTGAGGTGCTAACAATTCACCCTCCACATACAGTACAGTACAGTATACTGCACTAATGAACCACAGAGTATCATTCCCTCTCTTCTGTTATGCTTTTCTACTGCGTGAATGGCAGCACGGTTGCCCCCTCACCGGCTGCTGAATGGTGCGGTTGTCCTTGCTGATGTGGTGGACGATGCCAGAGATGCAGAGAGGGCCCGCGAAGCCCAGCAGGTCGGCCAGGAAGCGGAATGTGATGCTGAGAATAAGAGGTCTGCCAAAAGCTTTCCTCAAGGCCTGCCAGATCCACTTTGGACCCTGGGTGGCTGTCCCCTGAGGCCTCTGAAGAAAGGGACAGAAAAAAACAGGGACAAAGGGAAAGAGTAGAAAAATATCAATATGTTAAGCAGGAGTGAATATTTTAGAGAAATGAGGCACATTTGAATGTTGAATAATGTTTTTTTTATGGCTAATCTGCAGTGACTGAATAGCATTTCTGACAAGTTATTTGAAACTAAATTACAAATATTTATCGCTAACCATCAGGGGCACATTTGCATCGCTCCATTAGGAGCTGCTGTTGAAGATAGGAGTAAATTGGATGGTTACTTCTTTGTAGAGACACCAAACACTACACAGCCATTTCACTGTGGAGCTGAACTGGCAGCACAACAAGAAGAGAAACTAGGTTACAAAATAACAAACAGCAAGGAGGAAGCAATTACTTGAACATAAACGCTGAATTGACACTATTAACTCAAGAGTCGGTCGACCACTGCAACAGAAAACTGCGAAATAAGGTCGAGTTTAGGGTTCCCATCCCCCCCGCTGCGACTGCTGCTGCATCATGGGATGTGGTGATTACTGGTGAGTTTCAGAGAGGAGCTCTTCAGTCACTCCATAACTAATGATGCTGAAACACCATGAGGCAGAGGATGAGGATTTAACAGCAAGTGAACGCAGGCTAAGGGTTTTCAGATTACTTCAAATGACACTTTGAGTGTTTAATAGATTTCAAAAACAGACTGAACGAGCTAATGATCTTCTTTTATATTAATTTATACTGTCCAAATCATATTAACGCCACAAACAACACAACGGCTTGGTTCAGTGAGTCAGTTAGCAATGATCAGAGGAAAACATCTGGACTGTCACAGTGCAGTAAACACTCCCAGAACATTTTCTCTGTGTGTGTGTGTGTGTGTGTGTGTGTGTGTGTGTGTGTGTGTGTGTGTGTGAACATGACATGAGTCACTCTCATCAGAGCTGTGAGAACAGACGTGACCGTTATCATGTGTCTCCCTCTTTCCATTTGAGCTCATATCGAATCTTCAAACGAAACATGTGTCACAATGCACGTCTCTCACACACACACACACGCACACACACACACAGACACACACATACACACACATACACACAGACACACACATCCTTCCAGCTCTCTACCTAGGGTTCAAACAAGAAGGAGGACGTTTCATTCTCACACACGCAGAGTGAAGCTAGCTTCCCATGAAGTGCAGTGCTTTCACCCCCGCAGGGGTCGGGATGTCGCCTCGTTCACAGTAGAATGGGAATGACCCAGCGCCTCCAGGCTCTCCTCTAAATGCCCCACCTCCCCTCCCCCCACCACCTCTCCACTGGGATCTCTCAAGCTCTCTCATCCTTCTCTGCTGCCGGAAGGAAGTGGGGTTGCGCTCACACCGGACGCACACGCAGCAGTGACGAATCTCTGTGACCTTCCAAACACTGGAAAAAATTGACCCTGCAGAAGAGGCCCTTCACCTCTGACCCCTGACACGTGCTCCAAAAAGTGAGACGGGGGGGAAGGAGAGAGGCAGAAAAGAAGGAAGAAATGGACTACACTGAAAAGACTGGAAGAAAATCACCTCAGGGCGAGAGCAGTGATATACCAGCAGGGTGGAAAACGACAGGAGAGACAAATTCTCTACCAAACAGATTATATTATCATAAAAAAATGGAAAATTTATTTCATTTCATGCATGTCATCTTTCTTGGGATATTGAAGAGCTGAAGAGGAAGATCTAAAAAAGGGTTTATACTTAATTTTATAGGAGGAAGTGTTGTTTTCTTTAAATAGTAGTTAGCACACTTAAAATATTCATAGAGCATATGAGGATATATTATGTGAAATTAAGGCTTTTTGGAAGAAACTTTTGTCCAAAGCTGCTTCCACTTTCATCCCCATATACTGTACATACACATTTGAAACAATTTGGTTAAGTGTCATTGCTCATGGACACTTCCACATGTAGACAGGAGGAGCCAGAGATTAAACAATCAACTCCACTAGTAACACACAGAAAGGCCCCCAGCCAACAGGCAGATTGATATAGAACTGTATCTGTATGTCAATCACATTTACAGACATATACATAGCAAAAACAACCATCTTAAAAATGCCATTTGGGTTTAATCCACACCTGTGACACTGCATCAACAAAAACGTTTCACAAAAAAGGAGTGCTAGAGAAGATGGGGAATTCTGTATTTATGTTTTATGTCCAAGTAAAAGAGGAAATTACAGGACAGGGAGAGATAAAGAAATATCAAGAGCTTGTTTACAGGCAGTGTGACATTTCAGTGTTTACACTATCAATTAATTATTTCTGTGACGTCTGAATAGAGTTTAAAAGGTCCCAACTCAGCCAGGACTGAGTCATCACAGGACAGAGAGCAGCTTATGAGAACAGCTGTGTGGAAAAAAAAAAACAAAAAAAAAAAGACCTTGTGCATGTCAGACTCACAACTGTCATCAATCAAACATTATTAAAAGAAGTTTTATTGAGACAGTTTAAATCAACAAATGAGCTTAAAAGTCCTCTCCAGACATGTTTAAATACATATATCTGAATAATAATTTGTGCCTGATATGTTTTTTCCACAAGAAAGTTCAATTCACCAGTCACAAATTCTCTAAAATTACATTTGTTACTTCTCCCTCAGTGAAAAATGAGAAAAGAATCTACATATATATCTACTGTATATAATATGAAAATACTGTGTTAAACTGAGATTTAAGGTGAGCACAGAGAAACGTTCCACATTCAGCAGATCAATGTGAAAAAAGCCTTCTAGTGTGAAAAGCTGCACACGTATAATTCTGCAAACAAGTAAATTAACAAAAACACGTGACTGGGGGGGGACTTTAAAATAAAATGAAGCAGAGCCAGAAGGAGCCAAACAAGCTGCACGCTAAGCTCTTACATAAATACTTGAAACCTTATTTATGTTTATCCATGTTGATCCCTTGATGAAAATCACCACATTTAGAACGAGACAGCAGTTTTCTCCCGTTAAGTAATCTAGTTTATGTCTGCTTAAAGTAATATAAGGACCCTTAAAACGCAGCAATCCACTTTATTATTTGTGTACAAAATCATTAAACATTCCCATCCCTACTTCTCACAAAAACTACAATTCAGGGGAGAAATAGCTCAGTTCATTTTTTTCTGCCCGTTGCACTGAGACATCCATGATGATTTATTCAGCACTAATGATGCGAGGAGGAGAGTAACGTTTCTGATTTTCACCATCATCAGATCTCAAGAGTGGAAGCAAAATCAGGTTGTCAACTTGGGGCTTATCGCCTACATATCAACAGATCTTTTTATATTTTAGTTTTATATTGTTATTGTTATTGTATGTTATTACAGAATGAACAGGAGCCAACCAGTTTCTTTGCAAATGCACTTCATGAAAAAGGGCACAGCATTCTTCATGTATTTACTTGTTATACTCTTTACCTTGTGTTGGTTCAGTTAATGTTTCATGTGAGCTGTGTCTTTTAACATCAGTAAACCAGTCTAGCTGTACACTCACCTTCTGGTCTTCGAAGGCCTTGCGCAGCTTCATGTAGTTGGTGAGGGCTCTCATTGCAATGGGTAGTTTTCCGATGACTTTGAGGTCAATGGGTCGTCTGTGAGCGGAGGTGATGAAGGTGTTCATCCACCAGTAGGTGGCTTTGGACAACAGGTTGACGAAGGGCTGCAGAAAGCGAACGCCCAGGTCCTGAAGATCCTCAGGAGGCTTCACCTCTGTTGGGTTTGCGAAACACATGTAGCGCTGTGAGAGAGGGAAGGACAGAAACATGAGTTTAATTTAGTGTCTGTCTGTAGTCGCCTGCAGTGACCTAAAAAACCAACAGTGGTCACACAGAGAATGTATCAACAAGCAACCACTGATTAGACATTCAGTGACACAGAAACATCAACTCATCTGTGATTTGCGGAGATGAATGATCATGCTGCACATGAGAGCTACAACATAATGGATATGACAGTTGAACACACTGTAGTTACTGGGTTTAATTATAACAGCTGAAAGATAATCTGTCTCTACTGTGTATTAACCACAGGTTGTCTGATATTACTGTGGCTACTTTCATTACTATTACACTCAACAGGACTAGATCAAAACCTAATATATGGATGGACGGTATGAAATGTTTGAAGATATATGCTTAGATCTGTTTGTTTAAATCTAATATAAGATGGTGGCTTCTTCAAGAATTTCATTTAATGAATGTAAAATTTGGCTAAAATAAAGTGCAAATTAATAACATTGTTCATTACTTGAGAAATTAGGATTGTTACCTAAATATATTTTAGGATCCAATAAAAAACATTTGTGAGGAGAATAGTTGTTCTTATATAGAAAGGACCAACACATAAGAGACAATGAAAGTTGGAGAGTTTAAGGCATAAAGGCACATTCATAAAAAATTAAGACCACCTCCTTTTTTTTTTAAACAGAAAGTTTGGGATGATGTTCCACATGCTATCTGGATCTTTTAGAAATCTTTTGATCCAGTTAATTTTGATAATATGGTTGAATGAGGAAAAGTCCAAAACGTTAAGACCTCCCTGTTGGAGACATAGACATAACCTCCTTTTTTTACCTTGTGTGGCTTAATTTTCCAAATAAAGTTAAAAAGCCTGTCTAAACAAGAGGTTAAATGCTTTGTGACATCAAGGGAGGAAAAGACATAAGAAGCCCTTGTTTTTGTATAATGGGCTGCTCAAGTGGCCTACACAGTGACCGGCCCAACGGGATTTCTCCAGTGCTCCCAATGGCCAGTCCGGATGATGGCGGACGTTGACCGGCTGGTCATCTCAGGAGTCGGGCTGCTGACTGCTAGCAGCTGAAATGACCGGCCAGCGGCTCCTCACATCTCCAAAAACGTCAGAGCAAATTTCCAAATAGGCGTTATTCGGATAAACTGACCACATATTGGAAATCTAAATCCAAAATCTAAAACTTAACTTAATAAAGTGACATATTAACAGTCCTAGGCTGAAATTTAAAACAGCTACTGGCCCGGCTCACAATCTCCGCCATCTGCGCCATTTGGTGCAAAATGCATTCTGCATTACTTCTCCCTGGCCACGTTCTTTCTTCTGATTGCCATTCTCAAGCTATCCATCACATACCCTCCGATTTTCCCTCCTTTCCCCATCTACACACCTGTTTCCACTCAGTAATTGTCTGCACCTGCTGTCCGTTCCCTCATCAGCTCCTCAGTTCACATGCCGGTCTCACACATTCATTCTCTGCCAGTTCATTGAAGTTGCGTCATTGGACACTTGCGTTCTAGCCACCCGGATCCTGTCTGTTCCTGATCCTGTACTTTACCTGCTCCTGCTGTTCCTGTGGTTTCAAACTTTTTGCCTGTTTATTACCCCTTTGAGCTGATTAACCTGTTTTGGACGGCCTCCCATTGCTTCCTGTAAGCCTGTGTTTTTGATTTTTTCATTAAATGACCTTCTCAGTTCACCTGCCTGTCTCAAGAGTCTGCACTTGGGTTCACCTGCTCCGTCTCACACTTAACACTGAGATACTTGGCTGTCCCAAGCTTTGGCCGACTTTGGCCGACCAATAGTGTAACTTCATCACTCAGTCAGTAAGTCAGTCAGTCAGTGAGTGACGATGGACAGACCAAAAAAAGAAGACTGTCTGGAGATTACACAGTTGAAAAAAGGTCAACAGAATAAAATGAACAGAGATAAATAGCTGTGGTTTTTTCTTGCAGTGAAGTTTCAGCTTCACAATGTAATGTTCAAGGATATTTCCCACTTCTGCTGTGAAACAGCGAAACACAGTCAGTAGATGAGCAGTGTGTGTTCTTAAGCTTTATGGAAACTAGGTTAGTGACTGGCAGAGGAATTACCACAGAAAACGTCCAAACACTGGACTATTTATAAACACAGAACATGTTCTCAGTTAAATTAATTATACAGTAGATATCATAATAATAATAATTGGGTCTCTTGGTTTTGTTACAAAATGGGTCAATATAAGAATAATATTTTTTAATTGTTTTGCTAATTAATGTTTAGTGTATTAATTATTGGAATATGATTATGAATGAACAGTTGAAGGGATTTGGAAGAACAATTTTCTGAGATGACAGCCAATCATAACCAAATCAAAAATGGATTACTGAAAATGCAATGTGACATTTAATTAATTTCATTTTAACATCGTATTTACAAAACAATTTTGATCATATGAATGAATGAATGTTCTCTTAAACAAGAGTAACTATATGTCTAAAGCCATACTAGCAGCTCTCTGAGGCTAACAACAGCATGGCAACATGCAATGACAATGCTAACACGCTCAGCACGTATAATGTTTAACAAGTTCACCATCTTAGTTTAGTGTGCTAGCATGCTAACATTTGCTAACTAGCAATGAACTCAAAGTACAGCTGAGGCTGATGGGAATGTTAGTTTTGCAGACGTTCGGCTAAAAACCAAAGTATTGAAAATTGATTGAAAATTGAAAATACAACAAATCGTTAGACACAACATGTGCTTCATCAGAATCACTTTCTTCGCAGATTGCCCAGATCAATCTGATTAAATAACAAAAATGTGCTCAGTGAAGGTTAACAGAGACAAACACACTCCAAATTATCCAGAGGAAAAAGGGAAGAAAGTCGACATAAGTCTGACATTTTCTTGGTCGCGTTCAAAAAGGGTAAAATGGTTGAAAATGTCAAACACTGAATAATATAAAAGCATGATTGTGTGATCATTACAATGCAGCCAGAAAACATGATAAGATAACACAAGGTTCGTTCTGCTCTCAGAATCAGCTTTAAAGATAATGTTGATCACATTTCAGGCACAGTTTAGTGTCGCACCAATCTGGCAAACCTTTGAACCACATATGAGCCAGATGGTAACCTGTAGCTCTTCTTGTGTGTTTCATAAACCTGAGGGGATCTGGCCTTTTCTGTCGTGTAATAATCTTTTATTTTTGCTTTTGTCCTTTATTTTATGACTCTGGCCTTGCTTTTATTTCTCTTGCCTTCTTTTTAGCCATGCTAACTGCATGCATCACCACTTTTACTGTTAGATTGAACATTATATGAATTGCCATTGCCAATTATACAGACATATATGGTCCCCAGAGGACGAATCCCACTAACTTTGATGATCCCTTGACATTTCTAGTAGTGCCTCCATGAGGTTCACATTTGTGGTTTTTAGAGAAATGTCTCAACAACTATTGGATGGATTGCCATGACATTTGGCACACACATTCATGTCCCCCTCAGGAGGAATTACAGTAATAAGGGGTGATCCCTCAACTTTTACTCAAGTGCCAACTTCAGGTGAAATTTTTAATTTAGCCAATTCTTTGGTTTATAATCAAATACTCACAAAACTAACAACATTCCCATCATCCTCAGCTGTATGCAGTGTTTAGTGCTAATGTTAGCATGCTATCATGCTTAGCTAAGATGGTGAACATGGTAAACAATATACCCGCTAAACATTAGCATGTTAGCATTGTCACTGTGAGTATGTTAGCATGTTGATGTTAGCATTTAGCTCAAAGCACCACTCACAGAGCCACCTGACTACAGACTATTGTGACATTGTTACGTTAGTGGATTTTTTGTTTTTGTTTTGTTTTGGGAGTGTTAAAGTGTCCTTTAAAGTGTCCTTTAACACTCCCAAAAAAATAAAGAACAGAGGACATTATATGTATATATTTTTGGTGGCTTTTTATTCCTTTATCACATAGCAACAGGACTATAGAGAGATGACAGGAAACGAGGGGCGAGAGACCAGGGGACGCCTAAAGCCTCTGAATGTTAACCACTACAAGGTGTAACCCCATCACCACCACATGCACCAGCATAAATATTTCCTAACAGCCCAATGTGGATGACAGGGAAAAACCCTGGCAGCTTTACTGATCACTGACCACTGGAGGCATTTGGATTTCAGACTAAAACGAAAGGTGACTAAAGCTAAAAACAGGCAACAATCAGATGGCTACACATGCCTGCACACACACAAGGACACACTCACCCTGCCCAGGATGACATTGATCTCCACAGCTAGTAGGAGTCCATACAGCAGCACCAGCAGTCCGGTGATGCAGTAGCGTAGCTGCCTGGGGCCGATGCCGCGCTCGGTGTACTTGGCGAACTTGATGGTCTTCATGATGAAGGCCAGCACCCAGTAGATCAGCAGGGCTGAGGAGATTTAACAGGGATCAGAGAGACACAGCAAATCACCAGACAAGCCAAAAAGATAAATAACCCGACTGTGCTCCTCAGCAGACAGATTATATCAGAGCTGGAGCTTAAATGTTTGTCTGGATTTCTGTAATATACAGGTGTACTTTGTCTCAGTCTGAGTCACATTTCATTTTAGTATATCCAAGGTTTTGTTTTATGTTTTCTTTGTAGGTACCATTTAATTTGTTGTTTTAGTCCTTCATCTACAACAAAAACTTTCCAGATATAAGGTTGACTGTCTTTATCTTTTGATGGAGTCACATGTATTTGAACAGTTTTATTGCAGTGAATATTGAGAGAATGATTGAGTATTGTCATGATTAGATTATATTGCAGGGTAACAGAGACACAAGATCATCCATTCAGACTCTTAAGCAGACTACAGTGTTTACTTCTTTGTTATAACATCTATACTGTGACAATAGAGGCAGCGTGCAGGTCTACTGCAGAGCCTCAATTTAGAAGATGAATTTCTGTTCATGCCGTGATGAACCCAGCACCGCTCCGTCACTTCTCTCAAGAGACTGACTGTGATATGGAGACCTAAAAGCCAAAGGCGGCTCAGCAACGTGATGGGAGTAGCGAGTAGAGAGCTGAACACAGATAAGTTAATGATGCGTGAGGAGGAAAGGAAAACTGTGTGAAACAGAGGAAGAACAGCAACAGGGTGATCGTTACAGGATCAAACAATTATATGGCAGTTATATGACAAAGCTAATGGACAAAGATGAAGGTTGATACTGATGTTAAATAAAGTTCACAGATGCATTTCACAGTAAATGGATGAGATATGGATTTATGAATACATATCGTTGACTGAACATGTGCTCTGATGTATTTTTTATTTCACAAGAAAAACGTATCTATCGTTGCCATGGGGACATTATATAAATAATTGTGATGAATACAATAACAAGCAAGAAATCTACTCCTAAACACGTTCATAGTACAAAGAGAATCATGCAGATCTTTCACCTAAAACTCATTTTTTAATGAAAAAAGATAATTAATTCAGGGCAAGATGGCATTGCCCTCATCATCATCATCATCATCATCATTTTACAGTCTTATCTGAAGGTAATGAACCAGTCATCTGTGAATGGTTGCACTGACTCCTTTGCCCTGTTTTATAATCATATTATCCTGAAGAGCTCACACAATTTGAAACTGTGGTTGTTCTGACCTGACACTAAAAGGTAAAAGAAGTGACAAGGGTCCATTTTCTGTGACATGATTTGGTTAATTCAATAACCCTGATCACTATTCATAAGTGTTATCACAAGTCTACAGAAGACTTTGGGCTCCTGTTTGAAACCCTGACTGGGCGAGGTGATCCAGCAGAGCTTCCCACAGAGACCAACAGTAAAAGACATGTTAATAAACAAAGGATAGTTGAATTTGAGAATACTGTACCTAATAGGAGTTTGGGGAAGTTGGAGGTCTCTATGTTATGATAGTAGACAATAGAGGTGATGCCAGCCATGAAGGCCAGACCTGCAGGCATGTACAGGTGAAGATGGAGGGACTGGGTGAACCTGCGAATGAACGTCAGATAGAGGAGGAAAAGCCTCAGTTACCAACAATTATTTGTAACATTATGAGGTAACACGCCAGGAACATTAGAGATTAAAATTGATGTGGCAAACCCCTTCAGTCCTCATTAAAGATACATTTTTCTATATACAGTATGCACAACCACATGCATCACATTTTCTTTGCTTGTAGTGACTGAATAAATGTATTACTTGTAATATCTGCATGGTAAAACATAAATAAAGAACTGATAAATTGCCCATCCATGTTTGGCATGTGCATCATTAAGCAAATGCAACATACACACACATGTTCACACAAACACACACACAGACATAAACAACCAGCTCTGGCTCGGCACTGAACTCTATGTAAGGGTTAGGGCCCGGTGAAGAGGCGAGCAGATGGAGAGCTCTTCTATTCACTTCAGCCACAATCACTCAAACACTTACCCGCCTTCAGTCTGCAAACACGACTGGTAAACAATAATCCTGTGTGATTACTGGACCCTATTACACATGGACTTACTAACAGGGCCCAGAAAGAGAGAAAGCAGGGGATTTACAGAGAGAAAGTCATGGGCCGAGATGGATTCTGTCAGATCCAGCTGTGGCTCCCGAGTTTCTTCATGTGCATGTCAGCTCTAACTGACATTTATGTCAGTGACAACGTCACCAGCAGCCAGGTTTAGAATCAAATGCTGGGTTTGAAGGTAGAGGAGGATCAGTATGGAAGTACTTACAGATATGGCTTTTTTATTAATTCTTTTGTGTCAGAGTTTGATTGCACGTATTTAATGGCAATATTTTATAGGTTTCCTTATGGGTTGGGAAGGTTCAGTCAAAACATCTAAATTTGGCTGTCCTAGTTACTGTAGCTAAAATTAGCATCCGAGCTAGCAAATGTTTTAAGCAATCATAGAAACAGCAAACAATGTGTTGGATTACATTAACAATTACCCACTAGTGAACTGCTCTCTTATTCTTGTTGGTATATTTTTTTATTTTGGTTCGTCTTTGAAGACAAGAGTATAGCCCCCTATTGTCTTTTACCACTAGTCTGTGCTCTGGTGTCAATAGTCCAGGAGTAAACTAACAGCAGCACTCTGACACATTGTTTTCATTTGGCAGTGACAAGAAATTGCACACAAATACACTAACATTTGGCTCCTGGTGGCTCTCTGTTCAGTGTCCTGGCTGGTATTGTAGCTTGGTAGACGGGCTCTGCATGAAAAAGGCTGGATGTTACAGATGGGCTCAGCTCAGTCAGGACCAGCCTCTCTGGACTGATTTTTTCCTCAATAGCTCTCTGACTTGTATAAATCCACGTAACTGTAAAAACATTAAGAAATATAGTAACCCTTTCTTTTTTCCTCATTATTAAATTTCAACTAAAGCTAGAAAACTTTAACTGTTGTTTGCAAACCAAGTCATAGACTGAATGGCCCACCTCACTTCTGGGTTAACTTTAGCTTATAGCTTTCAGTTTTAATGAATTTTTCCATTTCTCATTACTCTTTCTTACAGGCTGAGGGATGATATTGTGGTTTTCAGTTCAAACCCTGAGCTAAAACAGTATCTACTACCGTGCTGGAGAGTAAAATTTAAATAGTTTGTCATTTTAACCCAGATAAAACAATTGTTTTGTGAGTGATAGTTAGCTACAGCTCCAAGTCTTAGCCGTTGTCTTAGCCAGCTCTTTATCAGAGCTGAATGGTAACAAAATAATTAGATCTTTGTCCTTGTTAAAATGACGAAGTGGTCAAGTTTTACAAGCTAGTATAGATACCCATTTAGCTTAAAATATGGTCAGAAAACCGTTAAACAGTTATTAAAGGATTGCTAAGTATCATGTTAGCATGCTAATGTTAGTTTTTATGGTAATGTTTTTATGTGTACACCTTTAAAAGTTAAGCTTAAGCACTGTAAAATATAGCTATACAGGCTAGTTTTTTATTTTTTTTTACTTTTTACTCCCCCAGAGAAGTCTTGAGGTTCGTTACATTGAAATAAAGTTCATAAATAGTTAGGTGTTTCTTAATTACAGTTAATTTCATTCACCTGCCAACCCAGGTGTAGAACAGCAGTTGATTAAATGACTACAGTGAAAATCAACAGCACTCTAAGGAAACACTGACAGCAATCTAATCCCAGCAAAATTAAATCAGGAGGAACATTAAATAAAATGTAGTGTTTTGTCTATTTATCATAATTACATTACTGTCTCAAAACTAATTATTGTAAAATGTTATACACAGAACTTTTAAAAGTTGAGTACATTTATGACATACTTCTTGCTAGAAGCTATAAATCACATAATCAGTGTCAGGAGTTCATAGCATTGAAAAACATTACATACCCCTGACTGATATCATGATATGTTGTGTATCTGGGTGTGAAACATACCCATCGGAGACAATGCCCTCCGCAATCTCACAGACGAGGATAAAGAGCAGGACAAAGGTGAGGAGCCAGCGCAGGTTGTGACCAGGAAAGTGAAGCCAGGTGCTGTGATGGATGTGGACCTTTGAACTCTGGCTGCCCCAGCCTCAAACAGGAAACACAAAATATGTGTTTTTTTTAAAAATGTCAGGGTTGTGTCAGTTCAAATATACAGTCAGAAACAGTCAAATAAAAGAGGGTTGTGTCCAATCTACAGTCATGTAAGTATAGATTGAAATGACAAAAGTACATTTTTTTTCTTGACTCACTTGTATGTAAATAGGTGTACATTCATTGTGCTTGAAAATAACTTTGTTAACAGTGTTGACTTGAGTGCCTTGTACTCCCAGTGCAACCTTGAACATTATGGACTGCATGAAAAAGTGCTCTCATGCTTGCATGACTTCCAGACAGTAGACTAAAAAGATGGGCCCGTAGTGGTAATGGCAGCCTGCCAGTGTCTGTTAACGTTTCAGAGATCAGGAAACTTGTGTAATTATCACTTACATTGACCACTTCTTGGCAGGCAAGCAGTGAGACTGGCTAGATGTCTGCTGGCCTGAGACTCTTCAGTCAATTATTTTAGTGCTTGTTCTGGCTACAATTTCTTTGTCCTTTGTCCTTTGTCCCCTCACTTTGCCAGGTGTTGGTCTCAACTTAATAATATAACAATGATAGAATCATCAACGGGCAGTTTATTTAATGAATGCAAGTCACTGATGCCATGAAATACATCTCTACTAGTGAAATTATGCTAATGATGATAAAAATGTTGGCACCTACACTGTTGGACAGTTAATCTCGCTGAGACGTGTTGGCACAGGCTGACAGTCACAAACACACACACACACATGCACACACTGCATATCTTCCTTTATCTGCCTCTTTCTCTCCCTTTTCTCACACAGGAGAATTCATACCATCTGTTCAAGCACTGAGCAATATCATTAAAAGCAGTATCACAATATTCATACGAATATTTCTTCAATATAAAAATGAATGCACAAAAATCACAAATAAAATCAACAAATGATTGATAATGCAATGGACTGTGTTATGCATTACATTTGACAAAATGCTTCATGTGTAAAACAAAAACCTAATTCTCTAATTTTGTTAGTTTTAAAATTTGCATTGAATTGTTAATTTAGACAACAACAAGCAAGCAGAAATACTGACTTGTACCCTGTTGGTTTGACAGTTCAGAGGACTGAGGTACAATAATGATTCTCTCTCTCTGGTTGTGAAGCAAACTGTCTCTTTAAAAGCGTTGTTGTGTATGTATCCATACATCATGCTCTTACCTTGGTGGCCTTGATGTGACTAGCTGACGCCATGAGCCAGCACATTAAAGAGCAACACATTACATAGCTGCAGGGCAGAATATAATACATACACTATATATATAACAAGACTCTGGCTTAAGAGGGTTTGTCAGGTGACTCAAGGTGAACAGAAACACTTTCACACCCCTGAGGTTTGTCTTAAATGACAAAGTTGTCAGTAAAAGCACCACAGCTCAGGGTGACGGGAGAGAGAGGAATCACTTGCAGCTTTCAGCAAGGTTATCTCCTAGCAAAGCATTCACACTGCCTATTTAGTGCATGTTTTTGCCTTTCCACTTACAGCCTTCATTAGCATAATTCATTTGAATTTTTGTTGCAAAAATTAAAAAAGGAAAATATTAATAAAGATGAGCAACAAAAATAATCATGGAGGAATAGAGACCTCTGCAGGGTTTTTAGAAACAAAAAAAGAGATGAAAATGACACATAATAGAGTGAGAATAGGGATGAAATGGGGTGAATTGTCTACTAGAACATCCAAAGACGTGTGTGTATGTATGAGAGTTTTTCTTACACAAACAAAGTGAATAGCAGGAACACAGAGCCAGTGTCAAACCAACTGAGACAAAGTGTTGTCCTCCTTGGAAAAAAATAGACACTGTCTGCTTTGAAATGGACACGCACACATGTACACAGTGACATGAGAGGGCAGATGACGAGGCCAGAGCATCTGTGACTGTAGCAGCAGAGTGTGTTTAGCGGCGCGGAGCTGGTCTGTTACACACTGATGATGACAGAGTGGCCAGCAGCCAGGAAGGAGGGCAAAGGAGGTGCAACCTAATGCCAGCATGATGGTATCTGTTTGCCTCTATACATTACATTTCATCAGAAGAGTTATTTGTTTGCAAATAAGCTCATAAATAAAATGCAAGTTAAGTGTATTCAAGTGTATAGACCTTATAATGGAAATAAATATTTTACAAGATGTTCTTTCAGTAGTTCTTATATAAATAAACCTTTGCAATATTTCATTTATCAGGTGTAAAGGTCAACAGGGTGACAGGCTGAAAACTGAGAAAGGGCAGATTGAGAACATGTTAGTGAGCCCATCCATCTAATTTCAGATCCTCGTGGACCTGTGCTGATACATCATCTGATATGTGTTGTGTTTGTGCTGGGTGTGCGGTCTGCGCAGGGAGGTGTGTTGAGGTGTCACCTCCCGGCGACACTCACCAATGAAGAGGATGGGGAAGGTGATGAAGAGGAGGAAGACGTGTGGCACCACATTGAGCGCGTCCAGGAAGCAGCCGTTGTTCAGAACCCCCTCGTCCACATTGTAGGCCGCCGAGTTATTCTCGCTCCCACAGAACGCCAAGGACATGGTGGAATTGGGACTCTGCAGGGAACCGGCCAGAGGAAGAGGAGAAGGAGGAGGAGGGGAGGGGGACCAGAGACACAGCAGAGACAGGCAGATTTAAAAGAGAGGCTCTCAGAGCATGTTCTCTTTTCAAAGGGAACACTGAAGGCGTCTTCAGCAGATCCTGGTAATTCCCAAAGTGACCTCCTTCCTGCTCCCTCTCAAATCCAGCTCCCAAATATCGGATCCAGTGAGAAAGAGGAGATAGAAGAAGGGAGGGAGGGAGGGAGAAGGGGTCAGAGGCAGTCACAGTCCGGTGCAGCAGCAGCTCCCTCTCCTCTCCGACAGTCTAAGCAGCTTTCCCGGCCATGCTGGTGAGAAACATCTGCATCCCATCTGCCTGCAGTCCGCAGACATCCTCTAAAACTGGGGCTTCACTTTGCGCACGGCGGTGCACAGCTCCACTGGAATGCATTCAGATACGCTCACATCGCTCACACAAACACGCACATACAGCTAGAGCAGCAGCAGCATTCTGCAGTGCACCTGCTATTCCTGTCTCTTTGCAAACCAGAGCTCAGTCGACCTTGGAAGACGAGAGCAGGGGGGCAGAATGTGCAGGCGAGCTGGAGAACTGAGCAACACAGCCACTGAAGGTAGGAGGGTGAGGGTGGGAGGGAACAGTGAATGATGAAGACAGAGGAGAGAGAGAAAGGAGAGAAGGGGGGTATAGCTGCTGAATGAGCAGTGCAAACGTCATTCAAAGGTACGTGTGAAGCATGAGCAAGCGCTCTAATCTAAATCCCAACACCACGTTTTCAGGAATTACATAACTCATTCCCCTCATTCATTTACTACTTTATTTTTCATTTCTCATTATATCCAAAAGACCCCTGAGGGAGAAAGACCCCAGTAATGAATAACTAGTCTGCAGACATAAAAAATAGTGACATAAAATATTTATGAATTTCTGCAGCTGACTTGTTAAGAGGGATCAGTAAAACCCACATGGGAGCAGAGTTTGATAATCCACGTATCAACAGGGACGGGCTCACGGCCTTTTCTTAGTGGTTAAAATGATTTGTTTAAATATAATCCACGACACAGTGACCTTCACATAACAACAGCGTAGAGATAAGCTTAAATGTAATGAGCAGTTTACATGAGTGTTTGCACGGACAGCCATCTGCTGTTTTACATGCATGGCTGTGGTATATTAAAGTATTTCAAACATAACATAATGTAAAAGGAGAAGATAAAGCAGATTCTTAAGTTGTCAAAATCTGTTCCTGTGCTTGACATACCATATACTAAATCGAGACCTAGACTCATAACAGCAATAAAAGACAGCTGGACACACTACAAACACATTTTTCCCATTTAATAATAGAAAAGTCAAAATGTCATTTTGAATGCTTCCTCCATTAGTCTTTGCTCTTCCAAAAATCCTTTAAAAACCGCCCAGCGACATACAACACAATGTTGAGTAGTGCGTCTACTGTGTTTTTTCCAAGCAGTTACTAGAGATTCTTCTTACTTTTCCGTCACAGTACACTATTAATCCAATCACTACAAAGACATCATAGAGTTGAGTGGGTCACAAATATGCACAATTAATATTCAACTCAGCCAGAATGGGGGGGAAAAAGTAGTGATATGACTGCAGCAATGGTGGCGGCGTGTGGTGGAATTACCTTCATGTTGAGATTGTCACTTTGGGAAAAATGATGATGCATGTTAATTAAAATGTTGGAGTGTTTCTGTGAATACCACCAGATGCTTTTGCAAGCTGTTCTTGGTGCAGTTTGAAACAAGGGGAGACTCATTACTCATGGAGAGCAGCAGACAGTAGTGGTCTCTTACTGTCTCCAGATTTCTCATCAGTATGCATACTGGGCAATATAAATAATAATAACACAAATGTATTGTCCTTTAAGAGGCCGCTGCAGAGAAAATACACAGTTCTGATAATTAGTTTGGAATCAGTGACGTGTATATCATGTATATGATTTTGTAAAGAGACACCAGGCATTGCTGAAATTCCTGCTGGTCTTTCATTGCAACACCAGATGAAGCAGCTGCAGCTCTGTCCTCTCACCTATTGTCACTTACTAATTATCTCCTCACAGCGGAGACCAACTTTTGGGAACTGTCGGTTTTGAACAAAGTTAAACCTGACCATTTACATAAATCACACACAGTAGTTTTGCGGTGGCCTACATCAGAGATTAGCTCCATCCATCACTGGATTGCCTGGGGAGAGTCAAAGCTTCAGTGTGTGCACAAAAGAGGATGAGTGGAAGAGCAGCAGCCATTCATAAAGAGTCTCAGAAAGGGAAAAAAAAACATTCAAGCAACACACACTTATAATTTTTAGGTCAATAAAGCCAGTGGGTATATAGCACAGAACAGGAACAATGCATCCATAAAATCATTAAATATCAAAAATGCCCCAAATAGAGACTGTGCCATTGTTATGATGATGAGAGCACGTCTTTGTCATGTAGTCACACAGATACAGACAGATGCCAGCTAAATATAACTGGCTTTGCAGGGCTGTGTGTGTGTGTGTGTGTGTGTGTGTGCACTGCTGAAGTACAGGCTGACAATTCTGTCTGTGGGAGTAAAGTGAGGTTAAGAGGTGAATGATGAATCACGCATTTCTTCATGATAACTATGTGAATCTTTCCTGTAGGTCTCTCTATCACCTATTCACAGAGGGAGAAAGTGGAGGGGGTTACTTGTGCTCCAACTCATCTTTTATAAAAAAAAAAATGTTCTCCATCTGGCTTTTATAATTTTATCATTTGTGACCACAATTTTAACACATCCACTATTTCACTCTCTCCCATAATTTGCCACTAGAAATGAATCCCAGAGATGTATTATCTCATTACACTAATCACATGGACTCCTTGACTAAATGTGACCTAAAATGACTTGCAGCATCATAGATAGGCCGGTGCATCCAACCGAGGTCTGTACAATTATGCAAATGAAAACATTGGTGTCCCCAGTGGATAATTATAGTTGTAAGTGTAACTGAGATATAGTTCATGATGTCAGAAATACAGATAGTGCAAAATGCTGTGTGTGTCAATGAAAGACTACTACTAATCAAAGTGAGAGTATCGATCAAAGTGAGTGACCTGGTGACACGTCCAGCACTTACCGGTTTATATCGTGAGATCATTGTGTGTCAGCCTCGTTTCCCGGACTCCTAAAACACTCTTCAGTATTGTCACATCCGCCGCTCGGATGCGAGATAAAGAAAAGGGGGAAAATCTCCCAAATTGCAGTCTCTCATGTGCTCAGAGTGCAGCCGACTTCTTCTTGCTGTTCCTACTTTGTGTTTGACCATCCGACCGCAGGCGGAGGTTCACGGGTGGAGGCAGGGAGCTGTCCAAGGTGCTGAACCCGGGTACCGAGGAGGAGGAGGGAGAAGAAGAGGAAGAAGGGGGCAGATCTTTCACTCAAGGCCACCTTTGGTTTCTTTCATGAACCGTGTACCGGCGGGTTTCAGTAGCAGGGGCCGCTCAAACAAACACACCGCAGCGGTCGATGCGACGCTGAAACTCGCAGCAGACAGCAGTCACGTATGCCATCATGAACCGAGAGCATGACTGCACAGAAACGTTATGTAACTGAGAAGTGGGATGCTGCCAAGCAAAGCAACACACATGAAACATTACATGACGGATTGCTCGACTTGTTCTAGTATCTTTCTGCGTTTTTGATTATCTAGAATTTGCATTTTTAGCACGATTAAGTCATGTACTCAGGTTATAGACACAATCTGGGCCTATGTAATGAGATTCTGCTTTATTAAAGGCAGGATTTGAACAGCGGGGACTCTGTGACAAGGGTCGTATTTAACTTGATATTCATGAAGGAACACTATTGCCCCCTGTGGACATTTAATTACAAAACTGTGAGGTTCCACATGCTTGAAGTAAATCAATGCAGAGCTGGTATAAATAGCACACAGGGAAGGTGTTTAAAAATCATGAGGTACACTTTTATGTGTATTTTATTGTTTATCCACCTTTAAAAGTACCAATAAATAACATTCAGCCACATGGTCATGAAGTCATTAGTTGACAAAAAAAAAGTCATAAAAATTTGCATCCTTATACATTAGTAGGGGTGCAGCCAAGGATTTTGGGCCCCGTGAAAAGATTTCACATTGGGCCCCACTAACCCGCCACCACAGGCCACGCCAACCATTGCTGTAACCACACCTCCAGAACCTAATCGACCCATTCAAAGCTTTAAATAACTCTCTACAACTCTCCTGTAGTCCAATACTTACTGCACAATATTTACAGACAGTGAGCTGTGAGAATATCACACTGTGCAGACAGACATGCAACATTCTGCAAACAGCGGTATTCACTATTTGATGCAAGACTGATATCCTCTATAAGAAATGTGCCAAAGGCCATCTTTTACAGTCTAAATGTAATTGTAATGATAAAAGTATTTAATCATTTTTTCTTTTTTTCATAATAGTAAAAAAAAAAAGAAATTCCCACAGACCCACTGCAATTGTGCCAACTGACATGTCATTCAAAACAATGCTGCTCACCTCCTCCTCAGGTGGGAGTAGGGCTGGTTCAGTGGTGGGGGGGTGAGGATGGGGAGACAGGGCTGCTGACCCTGGAGCTGCATCTGTTGGGCCTGGCACCAGGCAGGAGCAGGGACAACTGATTTAGTATGAATAGTTTGCTAAAGGTTTGCCTGCATTGATTAAATGTCGACTGAAAGAGGAGCAAAATGTAAACACTCAGAATTTTCTGTGAAGATATTAATTTAACTAATGTTAGTGGGGAGCAAAATTAGGCTAGCCTCTTTCACTTCCAACTAAGCTAACAGGTTAATTTCCACCACTCACGGACTACACCCACCTTCCTTTGTGTCACCTTTGGGTGACATACTGTTGCCCTTTCTTTTCTCTCTTTCTTTTCTCTCTTTTTGTTTTTGGAAGCCTGACTTTTCTTTAGGAAGCTGAGACATGATTCACTGCTAGCAGGTAACGTTCGCGCCTGGTTTGTGGGCAGGACCGAACCATTTTATGTAAATGGGGGGGGTGGGCGGAAAGGATGTTTACATTTTGCCAAAACAAGAAAATAAAAAGAAACAGTCATTTTCATTAGGTCATTGTAAATAAAATATTCTATTAATGACAATACATAGTTTTTAAATCTCATGTCGGCAGGGACATTCCCGCATTGGCTGTTTGAATGCGCACCCAGAGACTTCCGCCGGCTGAGCCGGCTAACTTCCGGTTAGCCCTCTGCTAACTTGACTGGGGATAAAATATCATGCGGTTCTTCTAGACTTTCCAAATGTTATCGGACTGAATGGATCAAATTTTGATAGTGAAACAACAGTAGCGACGAAGTAGGCTATGACATAAACACGTGTCAACAGTATTTTTGTAACTACTCTCACTGCCAGAAGGGGGAGACAAAAGTCTGCACTTCAGCTTTAATATTGATAAAAAGATTACCTACCGTTCTAATAACTTGTAGGGCCCGTCAGTCAGAGGCCCTTAGATTCGTTTAAGGGTTTAAATTGGACACAAATCTGGATTATGTAAAACTACTGTCTCCATGTCCATTATCGGACATAGACTTCTAAGTACACATACAGTACATCTACTTATACATTTGTACCTTTTTTTCTGAAAATGCTGCTTTGCGCTGATACTGGTGTGTGTTTGTCTTATGACAATCACTAACCAGATCTCTTATTTACCACTGCATCACTAACCTGGGAATGTAATGTCAGGAAAAAAACGACATAAAAGGAGCAAAGAATCAGCATGCACAACAGAAACTGAGTCCTGCGAGTATGAGCATTCCTTTATTAGGCTTTGAAAAAGGCAGATTAGAGAGGTAATACTGATTACACTTTGCCTGCTGTTAATCGCCCTTTTTAGTTATACTGACAGATAAGACACACGTCTAAAGGTGCGTATCTAAATGAGGTCTACGGCTTAATGTCCAAGCTCGACAGAGGTGAAGGGTTAATTGGAGACAAGAACATATTGACTGGAGCACCCTTCATAAATCAAGACAGTGAGAATGCATATTGACTGCGTGTTGTCAAGATCCCCATTTTCAAAGAGCCCGATGTAATGCAAAGTAAAAGCAAAAAGACCACCGTGAGCTTGTTTATTTACAGGCAAGGAAAAAGTATTATTCTATTGTGATTAAAGAGATGATGAATCCTGAAGGAATCCTTAAGAATTCAGGGCTCCTTCTTCTTAATCAGTCTGGTTTTCATGGCAGGTTGTTAATGAAACTAGAAGAACGTTCTGCAAAAGAAGAGAGGAGAAATAATCAACACATGTTGCTTTGTCAGATCTACTTTTCTCAATTATATAAATATGAAAGCAGTAAAAACCTACTGTGTTTTGTTTCCCCAGAAAAACATTTATTTGCATTATTCACTGCACATTAAAGGAGAGGTTCACAAATTTTCAAGTCTGTTGTCAAACAACAGTCAGGTGCCCAAATGAACATTGAAATAGTTTGTTCTTGCTGTAATCATTCCTCCTGTTCATACTGACCATTAGAAGATCCCTTCATAATGCACTTACAATGTAAGTGATGGAGGACAAAATCCACATCTTCAGATAAACCTTTAAATGCATTTTTGCATTAAATGACTGTGTGGACACACTGTGGATTTTGGCCCCCATCACTTACATTGAAAGCGCATTTGAAGGGGATCTTTTAATAGCCAGTATGAACAGGAGGAATGATTACAGCGAGGAAAACCTCTTTTAGTGTTCATATGGACCTGACTGCTGTTTTAAGACAGACTTGAAAAACTGTGTACCCGTCCTTTAAACACGACAGACCAACACACATGCAGGTGAGTTTTAGAATAGAATTATTAGAAGATAATCAGGGCTTAAGACTCAAGACTTTCTTTTTTCTTTTCAGACTGGGGCACTCAAACTGCAAAAACCACAGTTTTGGTATCTTTCAAAAATCCAAATTTTACAACAAATCTATCCGATTATACAAATTACTTTTAAAATAAGTGATAATCATCATGCATTAAAGCAAATCACCCTGCGAACATGAGGTTTTTACTGTAGCAGAGCAGAACCCCCTGCTACAGTATCACCCAGTGTCACTTGGTGTTAGCTATGTATGTCCGAACATGTAACAGTCCCGTGGAACAACATCAATCAGAGCAACTGCTGAAGGCTGGCAGGACTCCTGCGTTGCTTTTATGAGCGTCCGTGACCTGACGACGCCGGACAATACCACAGAGGCCACACATTTACACGTGTTTATATACAGCTCACTGGGTCAGGATTTGGCAGATATATGGTGGGATGGGTCACTATTCACATTAGCTGGAAATGTCTTCACTTAAATAGCACGGCTGTTTCGCTGCAGAGCACATGCTACAGCAATAAAGAAACATCGCCGTGAGACATTTCTTAAATAGAAAGAAGGGGAAAGTGGATACTGTATGAGCCATATTCATTCACTGTCACGCTAGCTTTTTGTGGAAACAGCCGAGCTGTTACAGTATTACACAAATCTGTCAGTTTGACAAAGGTGATGGGATACAATACTAAAATACACCGCTTGTTTTCTTTCTTCTGATTGACAGGGAGACAGTCACATGTGCTAAAAAAAAAAAACAAAAAAACAAAAAAACAAAAAAAACAGGGCCAAACAAAAACAAATGTCACACCAAACATCCTGTCTGACGTGCAGTGAATTACCAGGACGGGGGTGAGGTAGGAGGAGAGGGAGGGCTAGTGCTGAAGCAGGTAGCCGTGTCTGTACAGTGACGCACTGCCTTCAAACACCTTTCTGTTCACAGTGGGACTGACTGATGCTGACTTAGGGCTGCACACACGTGCACACACACAGACACACAAGCTGCACTGTCATATCCTGCAAACTACTGAACAAGACTCATTAGATTATTGCCTTGTTGTCAACACACAAATGCTCCAGATGTGTATTCAGATAAATAGCAAATGTGATACTGTGAACAACTGGTTATACACATTTTTTGAATGAAAGTATTAATAAGAATGCTTACACTTCATCTTCATACTCTTTCGGAGGGGACACTGCAATCACAACATCAATCCAGTCCTAAAAAGGTAGAAACAACACATGTTTTCATTTTGTGTTTGACTGAATTGATCAAAAATATGAAGTCAAGCAGCATGACTGGATCAGCAAATCAAAGTGTGTGAGCACAATCAATCAATCAGGGTTGATGGAGTTTAACTATAATCAATAAAACACCCTGCTGTTGTAGCTACTAAGATAAAAAAAAAATCCTTTTGAAAAGAAAAGTGTATGGCATTTCTTTGTCTCATACCCCTCCACCATTCCAGGCTCGAGCCAGAGAGTTTTGTCCTTCAGTCAATGTAGCATCGATCAGGATCTTCCCATTCACAGCCATCAGCTCATCTCCGGGTACAATGCCACCTATGAACGGACACATTGGAGACATTTAGCTGCCAAACATATTTATTCACAACACTCACATACACACATACCGAGTGAGTGCCAGCTGCAGCTGCAGAGATAAATACAGTCTGCATAAAGAGGCACTCAGACATCTGATTCTCTACATCAGCTCAACTATAAACATGTCTCCTACAGTGATGCAGTGTTGTAGTGGGGCAGTGTGTCCTAACTGTGTCCACAGGAGAGTTCCTCCCTATATTTCACCAAAGAAGCAGTAATGATGGTGCACTAATCGAAAACAAAGACAGGAGAGTTCCTCCCTATATTTCACCACGGAAACAGTAATGATGATGTAATAATCGAAAACAAAGACAGACACTTTCGGCACACATTTTGAATAGAGGCCGGATTCTGCTGCAACGCTAATAAATCTTACAGGTAACTTGTCATAAATTTAAATCAATATAATGAAACATGAACTGACCGTGCTTATCTGCAGCGCCCCCTTCATACACGGACGATATCACTAACTTTCCCAAGGGAGAGTCTGCGCCCCCCTCCAGAGCCAGGTCAAGCTGTCCCATCTTAAGGACGACAAACATCAACACCATCAGTCATGTTTTAGAACATCTCACTTTGAAAGTGATAAGTGAGATTCCATCTCATTAATTAACCGAGTCATCTGAAGTAAAGGAAGGCAGTTACCTTTTTGATTCTCAGCAGTCTCACATCTCGCCCGGCTATCTGGTCTGACGAGAACTATTGTCAAAAGCAGGATGGAAGAAAAAAAAGACAGAAAGGCACAACGTCACACGTCAGTTGCATAGTAAGTGCCAACATAAAGAATGGCTCCAGCTAGCTAACTTCACTGTTTGACCTGGACAAAGAACCACTGCTAGAAAAAATTTGGTCTCAAGAGAAAAATACAAATAAATATCCTTCACTGTAACTCCTATTGAATGTAATTATTTACTTATAACCAATCAAAGAGACTTTTAAAGCTCTTTTAAATTGGTAGAGTAGCCTCTGAGGTCCCTGGATGACTGCAGTATATAGACAGACACAAGCACACATTTTCTGAGACACATTTTGCTATAATTGTACACTATCATTGATCATAATAATTAATGCTATCTGAAGCAATGTGTGTAATTTGAAATAGGGTCGTTTAGCCTATTATTTGCAGCTGCTGCTTTCTTGTAAGCTGTTCTCTATCTAGATACACACATTTAGATGTTACACCACAGTTAATTTCACTGCAAGATTTCACACAAATAAACTTTTAAAACATTTATTCATGAGAGCTGCTCCAACACTTCACTGTAAGTGGTAGTGGGTCATCTGATATGTATGTCTTATCCACTTTTAGCAAAGAGCTTTTTACTGATAAATTGGCTTATTGGAATATTGTTAAGTGCAGAAATTTGATAGGTTATTGTAGTTATTGTAAGCTAATTTTATAACTGTTAGATCTGCTTTAAATGTTGAAATGATGCTGCACACAATATTTGCAGTTAGCAGGAGCCAGGACCTCATAGTTGTTTACCAGTTTGGTTTTAAATGGCCACATATTTAGTGCATTTACTGCATTGTTGTAGTGCTGACAAGATCAGGAATATAATACCATTGAGTAGGGATCAAAATCTTCCTCGTATTTCTGAAAGCCCTGAAAGAGAATCAATATGCAGTTCATTATACTGATCAATATGTCAATAGTGGGTTAACAAAGAAGACACAATAAACAAATGAATGTCTAAGAAATCTCTGTGAACATTAGCTGTGATAGGTCAGATTTCCTTTGACAACCAGTTCACTGTGAAAGTTTTAATACCACCCTGGATAAATGGAAACCATGGAGCACAGTGGCTTTTAAGGCATCACACTTTAATTCAATAACAACAAGAATAATTCTCAGGAACACACGTGTACACACACACACACACACACACAGAAAATTATCCCTCATCATCCCTGCCAAAGACATCAGCAATTTAATTTCACAGGAAGGGGAAGAAGGAAATAGTACAAAGCTCTCAGAGAAAGGACATCACATTCATCCAGCTACAATGACTCAGAGAGCCATTTTTCTCCCTGCAGAATAAACACACATTAATCTTACAGTTCATTTCCCATGCTTGTGCAGACATATAACATCGGACATAAAAAATGAACTCATTTGTAATATCTGTTTTTATTTGTTGTGGGCTGGAGACAAACAATCTAACTGATGAGGTATTTGGAATAATATCAAAGTGAAGGTACGTTAAAAGGTTAAACAAACACCCTTCTTTCTTTTAGTGATGCATGCTGCATCAGCCCATGTAAAGAGAGAGATTACAACCACTCGGAGTCTTCGATAAAACTTTATAGGCTAGTCTTTGACCTAAAAACTGTCCTGTTGCCAGTAAAGAATAAACCAATAACAGTAGTAAGACCAAAACATGCATACCCACACTACATGTTCACAGTGTTATTGCCCTCTCCAAATCAATAAAAGTGCAGTCATGCATAAACTACACAACTGGACCTAAAGGCACTGATGCAGCCGACAGAGAGAAGTCATAATGAAAAAATAAAGGAAGACCTATCGTGGAGGCTTCAGTCAACCGTGAGGAAATCTGATGTGTGAGCATGGAGACAAAAGGTCCAGGGAGAAGAACAGGAAAAAAAGCACTCAAAAGAGGGTGAGAGGTGGTGATAGATATGGATTACTTGTCGCTTGTTGTTTGATTTAAAGGAGGAGTTGTAAGGCACCATCCGTTTTAGCATTTCTGGGGGCTGAAACACAAGATCAGGAAAAAGCTTTTAGTGAACATATGAAATAAAAAAAAAAATACACAAGCCTCACTTCTATGCTTAAACAATTTTCTATATATCTTACATTTCAAAAAAACTTAATACCAGGCTGAAAAGCAGTGTTGTGCTGCCCTCTCTGGTTGAAACAGTTTTAGCTCTGACCACACCCCACATCATTCATGGGTGTGGTCTGTTGCATCTGTAACCACGCTCAACAGTGATGTCACAGTGTGCTGGCGCACCCTGGAGTACACCTCGACATCACTGCAGCAAGGTGAGAAGTTAAACTAGCGGAGGGTGAATGCTCAATGTGATGACCTGAGTTATTTGACAGTCAACCAGTTAATATCACCTCTGTGTATGTGTGAAGATTACAAAAAAACCTAACAAGATCATAAAAATATCATAAACATGTATCAGAGTTATGCTGGAGGTAATGAAAAGAGTTTGTTGATAGCAGATATGTGTTTATTAATGTATTTGTCAACAACTATAAGTCCTCCTGTGGGCACCCATAGGTGGAGGCTGGTGTATAAACAGATAATGAATGATAATACAGTAAATTGAGGATGTCTTCATAGGAGAAGTTATAACTGTTGGCACTTTACATTAATAAACACTTAAAAATGTCCTCACATCTGCACATAAATACATTACATGTCTATAAGTAATGTATAAGTAATGTAATAATATGTTTTATGTGTTATAAACCATTATTTAAATTATTAAATGTTTATATACTGCTTGTAAATGCTAAATAGGGGGACTTACAGTTAAGTGTTACCCTTTATTATGTATCAAACAGTGGCTGTAGATAAAATAAATACAAGTCTTGTGTAAATCCCAGTGAATATCAACTCGATAGATCTAATACTGCCCTCACACCAGGAGACGCTTTAAAACCATGGTTGCCTCATGCTATTTGAACAATGCATGGTGCTGAAATTAAGTCTAATTAACCTACCAGAAATAACATTTTCATGTGTGAATTCTAACACTGTTTTAATCCTACAACTTTAACCTGTTGGACCAGAACAGAACTGTTCTTCACAAACACAAATAGGTGGCAGTCTAACAGAAATTGTGTGCAGATGCCATTTTTTTCTATGGCTACAACAACAGTACCTTTAATCAGCTCCAAGTGCAACACAGAACATAGATTACTGTATTTGCATATGAGTAATTTCTAGCTAAATGAATATTAAAATAAGCTGTAACTCTGCTACTCCTCACTTCCTGTACTGATGGGAAACATACAATTCTACAATCCTAAACAGTGCTATAAATCAATTAAGAATTCATTTAAGAATACATTTTATTCTTAAATAAATTAAAACAAATAATCAAAACATATAGGCATGTGTTTCCACTGTGCTGGTTAACAGTCTCCCATTGAAAAATCCTGAAAAAACTGGCCCATAGTTGAACCTAATTGCTGACTACCCTTGACTAAAGATATGACTCCATTCTGCAGTGATTTTCTTTGATGAGAGTTCAAATTATGAAATAAAACCTACAAAACTGTATCCCAGAACATTAAATTACTGCTGTACACAACTGTAAGACTAAGCTTGTTCACCAGCTCGCATACTCGGAAAACTGGGGTAAAACATGTCAGGGGAACGTGAATGATTAATGAAGTCCCCTCCTTCAGCTACTACAGTCAAGGTGCCCTTCAGCAAGGCATTTCACCTCCAGCTGCTGCAGAGCTCATCAGCTCAGTGTGTGACAGTGAAAAGATGGTTTCTTAGTTAACTTGTCTGAGGTTTTTGGAAAATAAATAATGTGCCAAGTTTCATTAGAGCTTTTTGACAGGAAGAAGAAATGGCTCCCCTGCGTGATTTAACAACCACAGATTGCTTCTCTGCCAAACAGCTGCAGAGTCTGGAAGACTCACCAGGATTTAAAAAAGAGGCAGAGATGAATCCCTCAGCCAGCTGATGACATACTCTGTCAGATGTCTGTCTAAATGTTTTATAACCACGTTAAGCTGAGGTGGAAGTTTCATGAAGGGCTGATTGAAGTGTGGTGTGTTTCATACCAAGCCGTCAGATCGATGTGCAGATCTGTGTGGCTCTGGTCGGTGCGTCTGCGACTGGGGCAGCATGACGGGCTTAGACATGACGGGGGCCATCTGACGCCTCTGGTTGGAGGGACTGGGAGCTAGTTGCTATTGGGGGAAGAATCCGTTGTATTTAAACAGTATGTTAATTTATTTTAGAACAAGCCTTGAAGAGAAGGGTGTGAGCAGAGAGGGATGTGTTTTTTTTCCAGAGAGAGACTCACCAAAGGGTTGCTTGAAGTGGAAACATGACTGGCATGGGAGGTATTTCTCATTACCTGAACCACAGTGAAATGAATCTTTCAGTCCCTCCGGCACATACAGAGCACTGCAGGAATATCAGTGCAACACACACCCAGACTCACACTTTCTCAGATATCACAGCATGAGGTTTCCAAATCATTCCCACGTTTAACCCACCGAATGAACACACATACGTTTAAAAATCAGCTCATCTCACATTACTGCAACATACTGCTTTCATCAGCATGCAACATTATCAAATGAAACTCCCAGTACACACCACGCAACACCACACTTAGTATAACAAACCGCACAGCTACCAATAACCATCAATAACAACTAACTGCATCTCTGAGTGCATCTCCCTCAGCTGGAAGAAAATTGTAAAATCAATGACTACCCAATTCAGTCATGCTAATACAATGTATCGCTCTCACCTCATGCATAAAACATCCCAGTGCATAAAACAGAACATGCAAATGAATTGTATGCATTAGACATTCAAGTCCTACTACCTTGAAATGCATTAACTCTGTGAGCCTTTTTACATATTTCTTTGAAACTGCAGATGCAATTTTTCTTCACAGATGGAAGAAAACGATCCTCGCAATCTACCAGTTTAACACTTCTACAAGAAAAGCAAGCAGTAAGAATTCACACCAGTCCAACATATTATCTCTTGTGAGAATCTCTAACCTTGGGACTAGAGGGGTAGGACATTTCACTGGTGGTGGACGAGTAAATCCCCCCTCTTGGGAGATAGCCACCCGCCTCCCACTCGCTTCTGTGCTCTGGAGGACTGGGAGGGTGTTGGAGGTGATGATGGTGGTGATGCTGGCGGTACCCGCTGAGGGTGCCTACTCTTTCTTCAGAGTGTTGCGGGGGTGGGGGTGGAGGGGGAGGGGGAGGTGGTGGAGGAGGAGGGGGTGGCGGCGGAGGAGGTCTCGGGGCGGGTTGAGGGGATGAGGGGGGCCATGAAGACTGAGACGGAGGAGGATGGTGGGAGGAAGGTGGACGAGGGGGTTGGGGTTGGGGAGGGTGAGCATGAGGGTGAGGGTGGTGTGGGTGAGGCCTGCGCCCCTTGTTGGTCATAGTAGACGAAGCAGAGGGGGGTTTCCTCGCGTTGGGTGGAGAAGGTGGTCGGCGCTGTGGAGATGCTCTGGTGGAAGGGGGAGAATAGTTGGGGATGGTGGGGTTCAGCTTGGGTGAAGGTGGAGGCAGAGGCAGGGGTGGGGGAGGCTGGCTAGTGCTGGGCTGGGTGGGGGCAAGTCTCTTCAGAGGGCCCCTCAGGCTCTGATCCACCTCATCCAGGTTAATGTCGTCCAGATCAGTGGTGGCCAGGTGGAGACCGCCAGGGAAACGTTTCACCCTGGGCTCAGAAGCAGGAGAGCGCGGCGGCGAGAGCTTCAAGTCACAATGAAACAAAAAATTATGTGTTTCACCTCATGTGTTAATTCTCCTGTTGATCTATTTAACAAGTCAGGCAATCATCAGGAGGCATCAATAAATTCTTTGCAGGTACTTAAAGGTACAGTATGTAACTTTTTTTTGGTTAATCTGCTTTAAAAATATTATTATATATATTGTGGTTGAAACGTTTACAATGTACAATAAAATAAGAATTGGGAATTAGACCACAGCGCACATTTTTTGTCATCTTTTTTGTGCTATTTAAAAATTCTGTCCCTGCTGGAAAATAACACACTATTGTCTCTCTTACGATATCAATCATGTAACTTAACAAGGGAAATGTGTACACACACCATAGCTGTGCAACCCCCCTTTTCCTCTACAACATACTCTCTCTTTTGCTGAATCCCAGTGGCTGAAAGGAAAACATTTCGGAAAAGTCCTTCTCCACATCTTTTCACTCAGAAACATCTGGTTTTTACCATAAATATATTGAACTACAGAGACAAGTCACCAACTAAACATGCTGGGGAGTTAGCATCAATAATAAATATCAAAATAAATGATTTAGTACGCTACTGAAGCTATATCCATGCCCTTACAACAGTAAGAAATTTGCTTTATGACATGGTTATATAGAAAGACAAAACATCACTACGCTGTTCTTAACACAGAGTGGTTTTGACAGAGGAGGTCTCACTCTGTACCTCTGGGGATTCGTTCTCCACACAGGAGATTTGCTCCAACCGAGTCTGACAGAGACGCTCAACCCAGTGTTGCACTTTCTCTGACTCCTCAAGGTCTTCTCTCTCCGTCTCTGAAACCTGGCACAGAGGCAGAGCCACGCAGCATGAGACCACAGGAATCAGTTCTTCACACACACACACACACACACACACTCACTCGCATGCTCAGCTCTCAAATAATCAAGACATACATCAGGGTTGCATTTAGTTAAAGCCAAAACTAGAAACTCTACAATCCATATCATTGAAGTTGCTCTTTCAGTACCACATATTGTAAATATCAAAAGATTTAATCCACACTGACACCATCCAGTATTTAAAAGAAAAATTCAATTCCCCTCTTCTCGTACCTCCTGAACCAGCCTATTGATCTTCAGTTGCTTCTCTCGTTCATACATCTCTTCTTTCTCCTTGGCGAGCTTCAGCTCAAACTCCATCTCCTTTTTGTTTTTTCTCTGCTCCTGCAGTGTGTCTGTGTTGGACACTTTCTTCTTTTTCTTCTTCTTTTCACCTTTCTGAGGTGTCATCAGTTAGTCAATATATAAAGCAGACAATCTGTGACTCCAAACCTCACGGCATGACATGCAAAGATAGCTTGTAACACCACACTGTGTGTGACTGATAAAGTGAAAAACTTTGTTTTATAAATAATTCTAAAAAGGAAAAAGCTCTGATCTGAATATTTAACCACCGACATGTCATGATGACTTAACACCTGGTTAAAAAAAAAACAAGACTTTCACTCGAACACCACACTGAACGCAGGCAGCTGACAGTACCTTGCGGATTGACGGCAGTTTCCCCTCGTATCGATAAAACCAGCCAAATGCTAAGAATGGAGATGAACACAGGTCACTCTCACAAATGTATTAAATTAAAGTTTTAAACAAAGTCTCAAGCAGTGTATCCATATGGAAAAGCAAGATATCACACTAAAGAGCCACAACACACCACTCAAAGAAGAAAATGAAAGAAACAGATTGCTCTTACTTACAACATTTAAAAACTAAAGATGCAAACTGAATTCTAAGTGACGCCAAAAAAGTGTCTTTCAACAGCTGGATTTTGGTTGCTGCTCATTAATTTTCAGCAGCAGGAAATGATAATGAAACATTTTGGTTGTCAAAGGAAATCCGACACTAGTCTGTGTGTACGCTGGTTTTTGTGATTATCCTCCCACAACAGCTGCGACGATGAACACAGCTGAGGCTCCAGACTCACTTGTCTGTCCTGCTCTTCCTCCTCGTCTTCCTCTGTGAAGGAGCTGGCTTCATCAGCTTAGAGGAGAGAGCGCATAAGAAGCAGCACAGCACACAGAAGTGACAGAAAGAGAGACAGAGAGCATGCAGAGAGAATGGGGGGGGGGTGTAAGGTGAAGCACAGGCAAGAGTTACTTCGACAACTCTATGGGTTCAGAAGAATCAGTTCAGAAATAGAGGATCCGTGCATTTTAGGGTAAAGATTCTGTTAGGTGTGCTTACGAGAACTCTTGGCCTTTGGAGTCGGCGTGGTTTTTATCTCAGGTGGGGCGGGAGATGGGCTCTTTGGAGTGCGGGGGCTCTTAGGGCTCTTGGGCCTGTCTTTAGTTCCCCAGTCCTCCTCCCACTCTTTGTGGTGCTTCTTCTCCATAGAGTCAATCCTACAGAAGACGACAAAACAAGTGCAAGAAGTAAGATATTTTATACATGTTGAAAAAATGCTGAGATCCTACTTTATGAACAACACAGGCACAAAATTAAACGAATACTTCTCCATCTCCTTCTTATAGCGCTCCTCTTCCTCTGCAGTTTTCTGAGAGATCTCCATCTTCCTCCTGTTTAACACATAATAAATACAAAGGTTTCAACATACAACTCTGTCCACTCAACATGCCACAATACAGGGCTATAAATACAATATATGCAACTTTACACCCAGTTTATGGCGGCTATTGAGAGTGTCAACCCTGCAACACATGATATGCAGTCCTATTAAATCCTATTAATCACAGCCCAGATATTGCTGACATCAAAGCACTGATAAAAAAAAAAAAATCAAGTGTGTCCTCTGAATTTACAAATGTGCAAATGATTTAGTCAACTGAACATAGATCTATATTGTGATGTAACGACAGAGCAATACAAGCTAATCTCCTCCATTAGTTGAAAAATCTCTGCAGGTCTTGTTCACTTTCTTTGTATATGATTGTGCAGCGTATGCTCAGATGCCAGGTTGTTGATTGAATCCTCTATTCTCTACAAAGTTGTAGAGAACCTAGTTTTGCTGTTGTGTTGCAGGGCAGGTGGCCACGCAATGTCCTTAATTTATTTGAGGTATTTGAATTCAGGATGACAGGAGAAGGAAAAGCAGAGAAGCAGGCCATTTGCAGAACTTGGTTGGAACTGACTGATAAATGAGGTTTGACGCTGGGTGCGGAGGAGGCTGAATGCACAGAGGAGTATTTGGGACCTCAGTCAGTCAGTCTTAGATTAAATGGATCTTTGTGTTATCCAAGCTGATAGATAGTATTAAATTGACCTGTGTCTAAAAGATCTACTGGTACACACCAGACAGCATTTCAATACAGCTGTGTCATAATATCAATCATTTTCCTTGGACAAACACTTACTTCTAGGCAGCAGAGCCTCTTTGCAAGCCTCTTTTTTAAAGATTTTTTCTCAGTTAGTAGGCTCATTTTTAGGGTGAAAATGTAGTAATTGGGCAGCCAGGGGCTTTGGAGAGGATTTTTTGTATTTTTCTGAGAGAGAAGCTGAGATATTCACTGCAGGCGTTCATTAGTTTTAAACAGAAATTCTATTATTGTCACTGATGACATCTGAACGGGGTGAACGTCAACAAATCCTCTGCATTAAACAACTGTTAATGATCAATGACATAAATATGTCTTTCCACTGTATCTATCTGTCTATTAAATGTCATAAACTATGATTAGAAGCTTGTAGCTTGTTACATGTTTCTGAACTGTATCACATCATATGAATATTGATGAATCTGAAGTGGCCACAAGCTCATGTCATGTCCATAAGTTCACTCACTGCCTCTCCTTCTCCTGCTGCTCTTTAATGATTTTGTTGGTCTCCAGTGCCACCTTCTTCTGATGCATCAGCTCCTGCCTTTCCAGCTCCCTGCGGGCCTCCACTGCCAGACGCTCCTCATCTGTCATAAACAGCTCACTGCCCTGTGAGAGCGACAACAGCCAGAAAGGGTAATCACACAGGGACATCATGCACAAGCAGGGGTCCTCAAACTTATTTGGGTAAAAAAAACCTATATAAGTACATAATAGAAATACTGCACTGTATGTATTCATAATTATTTATTGTTGCGGGCTTCCATATTTGTGTAGATGAATAACTTTCTATCTACATGGGAGGCACAAGAAGAATCAGGCTTCAGATAAATGATTATTACTACACCGCTTTTTCATTTTGTAACATAAACAGTGGTTATTTTGGAACAGAGTCTTCAATTTTAATAACTCATAAAGGTAATGTACTGTAGGTGTCAAAAGGAACACACACACACACACACACACACACATACACACACAGACAGAAATGCATTGGACAGGCACCAAGGAAAACAGTTAACAAGACAGGACTGCTTGTCTCAGTTACACAGCCATCATCGCCGAGTCCTGAGGCAAACAACTTGGCGAGTGACTTGAATGATGATAAATGTTACTCCTGCAGACAGTCAGGCTGAGGCACGGGCTAGGTAATGTTATGTCTACAAAACAATAAGGCACATTAATCTGTGCTGTGCAGGAATGCAAAGGAGCGAAGGCAGATGTTTGCGCTCCTGCGTCCTTAACTGTTTTACTTTCTGAGACAAATACATTTCCTCATAAATGGGTTTAAAGATGAATTAAGCAAATATCATCTGTCTCCCAGGTTTTTCCTTATCAACATATTATTCAGGGATCCTTATAACAATATGCACAATGATTTTAGCCATTTTTAACAAGCCATTCCTAACACTTTATTCTCTTTATTCAGGATTATAAACTTTTAAAGGGTTGAGAAAAGTTTCATGTCCAGATATAATCATCTGTATCTTAATGGTACAGTGTATTAGTGTGAAATCTTGTGTCTTCAGGTGAATACAACAATACTCTGCTCAAAAAATAAGATTTATATTTAACATTGTAGTGGGTAAATGAATACACATACACAGTTAGAGAGTACTTACAGCTCCTGTCAGGACAGTAATAGTCAGACTCCTGCTGCTCTTCAGGACTTTCACAGCCTGGAAATATAACAGAAGACCAAATGCCATTTTACAACAACATTTAATAAATAAAATCAAGGGAAATACAATAACAGTCTCTTAGAAAGACAATGCTCCATATTAAGCACACTGACTTGTGTTTTCTCCATCAGCCCCTTTGGCAAATAACTAACCATCCTTGATGGATTTTTTTTCACAAAACTATTTTGGCAGGTTAAATGCTAATTTATCTGTTTAGCGAGTTAACAAACACCGGCAGTGATGAGAGGTTTAACTTCTACTGGCATCACAAGCACAGTTAAAACAGGTGCCCTCATGGTTTGGAAAAACAGACATAATGGACAAAACTTTTTAATCTAAGCAGCCATTATTGCGAGTGGGCAAATAATTACATTTTCTATCCTAATGGTAACCACATAAATAAAACTCACCTCTTTGTGGTCCATATTGGTGAAATCCACCCCGTTCACCTCCACAATCTGGTCTCCAACCTGCATTTTGGGATGAGACATACAGTCGATGCAGTGAATGATGGGTGATAGAGGTTCACAGAGGTGTTCTGGTCATTTGGAGCCCTCACCTGAAGTCCAACTTCCGCAGAAAGGGAGCCTGGCTTGACATTACTGATGTAGATGCCAGGTTTCTGTGTCGGACCACTGGAGATGCTGATGCCCATACCCTTGGTACCCACAAGGCTGAGGAAAACCTTCTTCTCCTTGATCTCCTTCCCTCCGAGGGAAGCCAAGCCTGCAATGCTGCTTTTTTTCTCCTGGGCAGTGCGGAAAGACAGAAGAAAAGAAAGAAAAGTGCATAAGCTGTCTGCTGACGCAATACATCTTTTGAAAATGACAAACGCCATAAAACAGCGTCTCTTACCCCAGACTCAGACACAAACTGGTCGACAAACTGCCACTTGAGGGGTTCATCTGATGAGCTGGAGAAATAAGAAAAAGCATTGAGGACATTGTGATTTCTGCACAGCGATATCATCTCAGTGCACCACTCCCAAAAACAGTAGAGCAATATTTCACACAACAGTAACTAAACAAATGAAAACTACACTAACAGACAAATAATCTTACCTTTTCACTGGGATCATCCCCACATCTACACAGATAAAAAAACAAACAAAATCATATAAATGATGCCACTGATGTTAAACATACTTTCACACACGTCAATCATGCTGCAGTTTGTGTTTGACGTACGCCTGACTTTGAGTGACACGATCTTCTTCGTCTTGATGAGACTGATGACCTCCTCGTGGATGCAGGAGGAGATGGAGTATCCGTTGATGCGCACAATCTCATCACCAACCTATAAATCAACACAGGATGGGATATTATGGATTTCAATATATCAAGCCAGATCACAGATGAAGGTATTGCTGCTCCATCAATTTACATCACTGTCTGATGAACATACCAGCCACATGATTTATTGATTGACTGTGTGATCTATTTACATTTTAATGCCTCAAGCTACTCCATCTTTGTTTGTTTATGCAATATATAATACATATTTGAAATTGATAAAGTAAATATTCTTGTGAAAAAATAGATTACTGCTTGACTATTTTTTAGTGAAAGCAAAAATGCTACTTGTATACAGTACAGGCAGGTGTTGAAACATACTGAAGCCTACTGTAAGACTCAGAGAGACACAGGGAGCAGTCAGCCTGATCTCTATTAAAGCATCAATCTAAAGGGGCCTGAAGAGAATATTAACTTTTTCTTCCATGACAGGAGCAATTTCCTTTGTTTAATGTCCATCTGGGTGAAACTGGACCAGAAGTGACAGACATGCAAGCTCTGTGAGAGTTTAACAAACACGGTGCTTAACACCCTCTACTGGATTCTGGTATTATGACAGAAATCTGAGACACTGACACAAGGACACATAGGCACAAAAATTCATTTCAATTTAATTGTACTGACTTTCTAGACACGTACTAACTGCCATGATTTGAATCTTTTTTGTATCATACCTACAGCGCGTCATGTGTCATATTTTGGACTGTTGATCAGACACAACAAGACATTTGAAGACATCACCATAGGCTCTAAGACACTTTACACCCAAAGCGATTGATTGAGAACAAACAGCTTTCAAGGACAAAAGGTGGAAAACATCACAGTTAACTCACAGATATACGTACCTGAAGGCCGACATTCCCGGCCTGACCGTCTTTAACAATCTGTGATATGTAGAGACCGCAGCCAAACTCCAGCCCTCCCCGGACACTCAGACCCAGTCCATCACGATTTGTCCGATCCAAACGCACCTCTTTGAGCTTCCTGAACAGCGAGGAAGACATAAAACAGTATAACAGCAGGATGTATGAGCCATGTAACATTTACATTATGGTACAATTACAATTTTGTGGGCTTTTTGTATAATATAAGCACATATTTAATGTGACACAGGTACACATCAGAGCCAGGACATGAGTGTACGCTGTACTCACCGTGACCTCTTAGGGGTGAGCAGGTCGTACTCCACCTGGTGTTTGAGTGGGATCAGAGGACGGATAGCGTCAAACAGGGGCAAGCGCTTTGGTTCGTTGATGACCAGCTTCAGGTCCCCAACAAGCACCGTCAAATCCATCGACCTGTGAGAGGAGAGGGGGATAATCAAGTTTTTATAAGTTTCAGTTTCAGTTTCTGGGAAGTCACAAAATACAAAAAAAATCTCTCAAGTGACTTTCTACAGCATGAGTACCTGTGAGTTTATGTTATTTTATGGTGCAAGACCCAGGATTTATACTGTATGTACTTAATGTGTATCAAAACAAGGATATTAAAGTGTTTAATATTTTTTTATATGATTTCTAAACTACATCAGCTTCAATAAAACAGAAATGAGCATGAAATGTACAGGGGGTGTTCAAAAAACCCTGAAACCTGAAACCTGAAACACCTGAAAATAATAAGTACAAGTACTAACGATGGCTTTCAGAATCGTTACCCCTTATAGACCATTTCTATATAAACAACAGCATATAACTGTAATATCTAAACGCTGATGGAAAAGACAATCCAATCACCTTTCTTTCACAATTCATAAGAAGACAAAAGGCAACTAGAACATCAATTAAAGCAACAAAGTAAAAGCTGCTGTATAAAATCTGTCCACCTGGCCTCCTCCTTAAATTATTAATGGGTGCCATTTCAGCCCTGTTTGCAGGATGAACATAAAAAGAGCTTTTGTGAATAACTGGCCAGGCTTGTCGGAGCGCAGTGGAAACTGATCAGTGGCTTAACTGAGGGGACTGCAGGGCTCAAGCTCTGTACAAAGATTAATTGAAACCAAGACCTATAGCCCCCCCCCACCCTACTTGTCCCCTCTCAGCCATCTAAAACCAGGCTGTTTTTAGAAACCCTGATGGATCTCACAGTTTAAACTGAAATAAAAATGTTGGAGAGAAGTTAGTAGAAGTTGAAAAAGCATTTTGGTACACACAAAAGAAGGAATTCAAGTGACACTTGATGCAAATGAGAACAAATGCAGCCTAAAACTTAGGTTTTACTGTCTTTTTTGTACTTATATATGCACAAACACTACTAAAGGCCATATAGTAATGGTTTAAAGTAACAAATATTTATGAACACAATCTATTAAATAACCATCAGGATATAAGGATGTGAATATAAAAATGGCATGAGACAAAACAACAAGCTCCTGAATTGCACACAGGTGCACACACGCACACACACACACACACACACACACACACACACTCTATAACCACACCGACCAGTGACAGATGGTACTCACTGGTGATACATGCGGAGGACATCGTACAGGTAATCCTTCTCTGCTTCATTCTCAATCAGCAACTCCACCTGCAAGAAGAGACAAACATCTGCTGCCATCCTTATTCTCACTGCTGAATCAGAGGAAACGTCAGCCCTCTGACACACACGCTGTACTGTACCTCTTTCCCGTGGTCCTGTCAACGCCACAGGGGGTGAGCCGTCTGTGCCTGTATGTGTGTGTGTGTAGGAGTCATACAAACCTGATGGCGACTCAGTTGCCGCAGGATGGTTTTGAGGAAACGCTTCGGCCACTCACTGATGTAACACATTTCCCTCTTTCTGGCTAAATCTGTTCCAAACGAGGCTGCAGGATTCACACTTGACCTGAGTCGCTTTTTCTTTTTTTTGTAGATCTGAGTGAATAGTTAAAACTATGCTTTCTTGAGGATAATGAGGCTCCTCGGACTAGAGCAGGTGTAATGGGCTTCCCATCCCTATGCATCAAACCACTGGGAGGGAATAATGGCAGCACAGCTGAGGAGGCTGCAGTAGGAAGGTCAGCAGTGTCATCTTACATCTCAGACACAAACAGAGGTACACATTCACACCCAACACTCACACACACACACACACTCACTCACTTTGTCCTAAGTAGTGTGTGCTCAAAACTCTGAAAATATAGAGAACATAAACACATGTACACACAGGAAACTTCTGTATCATTTTATGTATGGACTAAAGTGTAGGTAGATCACCTAGGACTCAGTGCTGTAATAACACATTTTATGCTACACTGCGTGGGTCCTGCTGTGAGGACTCTGTGGGGGTGTGCATGACATGGTGTTTATGACTGTCATAAATTTCTCTCTTGCTCAGAGCAGCCACACCTGCAGCCTGAACAACGAGCAGACTTTGGCACCATAAACCAACAAGTTAAGAGATCACTGGTCAGTCAGATGCCCATTTTGAAAAGTGCAATGTCTTATGGATTCAGATTGTTTTCCCATAATAAGAACATATGTTACAATGTAGATGACTAGACCCTGAGCCTCCAGAAAACAAATCAGCCTTTAATTGACACTTTTAAAAAGACGAAACCGATAATAATGCAATTCTACAGTGACACAACTGAAACACACACACACACACACACAGTGACCATGACTATGTCCCCAAAAGAAACAAAGCCTGATTGTGCCGTGTTGTGCCCACAGCCACTAATTAAACCCGTAAATTTTCCCATCTATTCCGCTCAGCTGCACCTCTCTGACACGGTCTACATTATCTAATGCTAAGTTGCCCTTTGTGAAGAGCCAGCAATATGGGACCCTGCCTGCCTGTGTGCAGCACAGATGGCTGTGTGGTGATCCCTACATGCTCTGGGGTTGAAAACGCCCTGAACATATCATGTTCCCTTCCTCTGTTATCTTTTACTCATAGTTACCTTTTCAGGACTTTACCTATTGCTGTAATGTGCCAACACCAACCACAAAACAGAGTATAATTTGTGCTTAATTCATGGAATTGTGTACATGTAAATAACATATATTTATATTATAATATTTGATCATTATTGTTACTGACCTCAGCTATGTTTACCACAGCAAGAACAGGTGAGCAACAGAGATGACGGCTGCTTAGAATAAACTGTAGCTCTAATTATTTTTAAGTTTTACATTAAATTATGGACACACTATCAGGCCAATTATGATCATAACTCGTGTGTGCCTACCCATTTATGGAGAGGCAGTGGGAACTGTAATACCAAACCTTAACAAATTATTTTCACTCTAGATAATCCAAGAAAAGCAAACGAGAAAACAGGTTAACTTGGATGAAAAGCCATTAATTTAATAGCAATTATTTCTCCTATTGGCTTTATAGTTAGTGGTACACAGGTGATGAATTATATTTTAAATCATTAAAATATATGTTTGACACACACACACACACACACACACACATATATATATGTATATGAATTTTGTGTTACCATTAGAGCAGCATCCCATTAAGACTAATTATTGTATGATTGTAGCTTCTGTTTTTTTTTTTTTTTCTTTTTTTCCTGAGGCCTGTCTGCGCAACATGCCACTGACAGACACCTGCGTCTGTTAACTGTTAGTTTCAGACAGGTAGGCAAGAAAAACATCCTATTAATCCAAAGGAGATAATGTATGGATCTTACCTTGTGCCTAAATTCCCGAGCAACTTTCCGCTCCATCGCCGAGAGACAGTGGCCAACGACAGCCCGACGTGAGATGCCTGTGTCGGTGAAAGTTTGACAGGACTGGACCGGGGTCAGTGTGTCAAGCTGGTCGTTGTACAACAACATCTTCCGGTCGAGCTTCCGTTTCACTGCTGTCATTGCTCAGCAAACTTGACAAAACTGGCGACAGTTAATGTGATGGCCATCTGTTAAAAAATAGCTAGTTATATGCTTCGTTAGTTCGACTAAAAATAGTTTTTTTAATCACAGACACATTTTAAACGCATAAAATAGTCAGTGGACACCTTAAAGCAACTATTTTGTCCTTGGAAAAGCTTAAAACGAGTCCCCTAAGCATTCCTCTTGTTTGACTCTTACTTTCATTGCAAAGACACCACTTGCACTGTGCCAATTTCTAATTTTGTGGTTATTTTATTAGTAATAATTTAATGATAGTTACAACAACTTAAACGATATTTTTATCAGTTGCACTGCCGCTAGTTGGCAGAATAATTAACGTCGCTCCAGTTTCCCACGAAGAAGAAGAAGAGGCGTAAACTTCCGGGTTTCAAACGTTTCAAAACAACGAACAACACTGAATAAAAGCGTTGAGTTTTAAGAAAGTGTGACGGGTAAGTAAAACGTACAAGTAAGTAACCTAAAACGCCAGACAAGGAATGATAAACTGCTTACATGTGGTGCCTTTAGCTGCCGTTACTTCTGTAGTTTCACCATCAGTAACGTTAGTTCAGGCAGACTAACGTTATTTTCCGTTTACAACGTGAATAGTTATGCTCTTTTTCTTACCTCATGAAGTACACTTTCACACTTCTCAGTTAAGTTAAGATATCTGTTAGCTGAACGTGTGTTCAAAACTTTAAAATAATGAATATTTCAAAAGCCCCGCTCCCGCTGACGCCCAATCCATGGCAACAGAAATACACGGAGGACGAATCAACCGTGACTCCTGTCTGCAGCCTACTGCTGTTTATAGTTAGCCATTTTTTTAATTATATGAAACTGTTTTTATGGACCAGTCTCAAATCCCAGAATCTATTTTGCATCTAAAATATGTTTATATAAAATTATATAATTTACTGACTCTAATATAACGTTAATATAATTGTAATTAGAGATTGAACAAAATGGCTGATTAATCAATTTTTTTATACAGAAAATTAAAAGGCAATATCGATTTTTTAAGATCCCCTCCAGACATGTTTTAAGATGTGTATATATATAAAATAAAAAATCTACTAATTATTTGTGTCTAATATGTTCCACAAATATAGTATTTCCACACAAAAAAGACCAATTATCTTGTTAAAATCCTTAAAATGGCATCTACTCCTTTTCCCTCATTAAAAATTACAGACCTGTGAATATGTAAATATGTTTCATTTCAGAAGTTAAACTGCTGGACACAAGATGTCTCCTACTTCACTGTAAAGTCCATTCTCAGTGTTTGTGCGCTGGAGGCTTCAAGTTTCCACATCACACTTGTATAAGTTGAATATTGGACCAGGACTGGCCTCCAAACTAGTTGTGATGTCACAAATCATGATCATAGGCCCACTCTTTAAAATCAGATTTTCAGTGAGCTCAGAGAAACTTTTCACTTTCAGCAGATGAATGTGAAAACAGTCTCTTAGTGTCAAACTCTGCACATACATCATTCTGCACAGTGAGGCTCAAACATCCAACTGTAGGAACACGAAGAAAAACATATTTTTTAGGCAGGAATGGCAAAAAATTAACTGATTCCACCTTTTCAAATGCAATTGTTTGCCAGTTTTCTAAATCTATGATGGAAAACCGAATACCTTTTGGTTTTGTGCTGTTGGTTGGACAAAACATTAGTTTGAGGACATCACCATGGACTGTGGGAAATTGTTATGAACTAACAAAAACAATGAAATAATTGAGAAATAATCAGCAGATTATATGATCATAAAAATAATTGTAAGTTACAGCCCTAATTGTAATAAATATTTTTGAGGGGAACGTTAGGACTTTTTCCTGGAGCTTTAACAGTGATATTTGCTACATATATAACTACACATCATTGATTTGTTCATATTTTATTAAGATGAAATAAGCTGATTCAGTAAGAAAGAAAGAAAAATTCCCAGAACAAGTGCACATAACAACCATAAAGCTTTCACGGGTAATTATTCACTGAAAAACATGGCACCAAACCTTTGCTGTAAACATATTAGTAACTTTGCTCATAATAATTTTTCTTCATGGTCTTCCCTTGCATGCATGCATAGATCAGTTTGCAAGGCTTTGTCTGTGCACTCTTGTAAAAAAGTAAGTAAGTAAAAAAAAAAAAAAAAGTATATAAATGCTAGACCTTCAGCAACAAACTTGTTTCCAGTACAGATAACAGCCAGTTTATTTTCCAGTGTCACCATGTGAGGACAAGCGCCTAATTTTTCCTCTCTTTTTTCAGTGTTTTGTGCTGGGATGGGATCTCCAACAAAAGATGCAGCACCACACAGGTAAAGTCAACATTTTTATGGACTTTCTGCAAGAGAAAAGTTGCCATGGGTCTGAGAGTGTCCGATGTGACACATTATAAAATGTTATTTCCTTTAACTGTAGGTCACATTTTTATGGCTAGGGTGAACATAAGGTCAGCAACCTAAATGGGAAATATGTGTATGGTAGTGGATTGATATGCAGAAGTATTCTCCTCCAAACGGCTTCTAAACGTTTTTTAACCTACAGAGCCAACAGTCGTACCCCTGGTCAGGACCCTGACTCCCCACTTCCCCCCATCCACGAGCGTCTGGCGTACCTGCGTCCATCAAGGGAACTTCTGGAGTTCTACAGACAGAAGATTGCCCAGTTTGACGGAGAACATGAAGAGCTGCTGCAGATGTTGGAGAAGTACCGAGGCATCACAGAAGACCAGGTGAGATGCAGGGAGGAGTTGTTGCGTATGACACAGCTTTTGGGGTAAACCAGAGTATATGTTTATGTGTTAAATGATCTTCTCTCCATTCCCTGATATCCTCCCAGCATAAGCTACAGTGGGAGGTACGACAGCGTGAAGGAGAAATCACAGAGCTGCAAAACGCACTGAGCGACATGCAGGTTTATCTTTTCCAAGAGAGAGAACAGTCTCTGCGGCTTTACGCAGAAAATGACCGACTAAAGATCAGGTGGGTGCTAAGTGTTTTAGTAAGTTAATGTTATTATTTACACCTGTGCTTTTCCTTCTGTGACGTGTCACAGTGTCCTCTGTGGAAAAAGGCCTTTTGTATTGCCATCATTCTTCCATAGTACTTCTGCTATCATAAAACTATCTAATTATCTGTTCACTGTTGTACAGAGAGCTGGAGGACAGGAAGAAAATCCAGCACCTTCTTGCCCTTGTGGGTCCTGATGCTGGAGAGATCACATATTTCCACCGGGAACCCCCTCACAAGGTACACATTTACGTCATCACAGACCTTTCTCTCAGCAGATGTCTCATCCTCTCAAACATAGGTGCAATTAATAACCTTAATGATGGCTGTATTCTGTGTAGGTACATCTGTTCCAGAGCGCTGGTATTACTGACATGACTTAGTGGCACACATTAATGGAAAAGAGGCTGTATTAATGTTATTAGTTAAACTTGTGCTTTTCCTGCCATGACAAGTCAAAATATCTGCTGTGAAAAAGTTTTACTAACCATCAGTCATTAAAATATAAATTCCTACATTGTCAAACATGATTACTTCACAGTGAGTGTTACACGGTTACCAGTGATTAGTTATTCATCTCTGCAGTGCAATTACTGGCTTTGATTTGTGTCACATATAATGTAAAAAGTGCATGTAGTGTTATTGCTAACATGTCCATACAGCTCTAACTGCTGCTCACAGACAGTGTCTTCACAAAATATTCACATAAAAGTTTATACACATAATTAAATTAGACATTTGTGTATTTCAGTTTCACAATTGGAACATAAACATTTAAATTTTACAAATGTTTTTCCTGTTTTCATTTTGACAGCAAACGAGGCAGAAAAAAATCAACTGGGTTGAATGTGTTTTCACAACATAATTATGTTGTGTAATAATCATAATTATATTTCAGGTCACTGTCACACAGAAGAACGCTGAGTCCAGATTTGAGGAAAATCTCAATCTCAGGCCAACAAAGTTGAAACCTGCTGCAACCAGGAAAGGTTTGAAAACATTTTTTTTGCAGACGCCACATCCATGTATAACATTATCATTTCAAAATTGTAAGAAAGATGTGAATATAAATATTTATCTTTTGTTGTTATTCTTGTTATAAAAAATAATGAGAGGAAAGATCTGGTGAAGTTTTCTGTTTATATGAAAGTCAAGCACTGAAAATAAGGTTTGTTGAAATAATCGCCTCAACTGTATTCCTCTCGCTGTGCCACTTTTATTCCATGTCTGTCTGAGCAGAGAGTAGTAGAAGAGCAAAATTAGCAGATGGGGTAAATGGAGAGAGTTTGGAACAATACAAGAATGACAACCAGACTTTGTTACTACAGGTAAGGGACCACTTTTACATGTAATTGGATTTATGTGCCATCTTCTCTCACAAACTTTATTTTTTATTATTGAAATGTTTTAGAAACGGCTGCAAACTGCAGTCATTTTTAAAAAATATTTTGGTTTTCCTTTTCCTGGTTGTCTGTTTTCACATGGTTTTAGAGATGGGTGTAGAAAGCTTTCATTGTGTTTATTCTGTTTTTCCCATTCCCAGGTGGAGGCGCTGCAGGCTCAGATGGAGGAACAAACCCGTCTGGCCAAAGAGCAGGTCGAGTCTCTGCTGGAGGATCGAAGGATTAAAACAGAGGAGGCACAGGCACAACAGCAGAGAGACCAACAGCGCATCACGGCTTTGACAGACAAGTAAGTCTTTATGATGTCTGATGTCTTCTTTAGTTGTTTAATACTACTGTACAACCTACAGCTAAATGTATTTTTGGACTGATGCTCTTTCAACTCTAACTCCCTCTCATATTTGACACCTCAGGCTGCAGCAAACCCAGAACCTGTTGTATGAAAGCACCAGAGATTTCCTACAGCTAAAGTTTGACACACGGGCTCATGAGAAGAGCTGGATGGTGGAGAAGGACCGGCTGCTAAGGGAACTGGACTCATGCCACAACCGTCTGAGGAAGTCCGGGTCTGCTGCTCCTGAGCTGGGGCGAACGCGGCAGCCCAGCAGCAGCGCGGCTCTGCTGCTCCCTCGGCCTCCGCCAGAGTCACAGCAGACACACAAGGAGGAGCTGAAGGTATCCATATATGTTAATTATGTAGCTTAAGAAATATTTCCTGCTAAGCTATAAAAAAGTAATGTAAATACCGGTAACCTTTGTCCTTAATAAAGAAAACCAAAGACTTTTTGTTTTGGGGTTTTTTTAAGTACTTTTCTTTACCTTGTTTATATTAAACTGTTTCATCAGGCAATGCAGGAGGATCTGAAGCAAGCCCACCGTCTGGCTGAGATGTACAGGGAACAGTGTATTACTCTGGAGACAGAACTGTCCCAAATCAGAGAGGAGGGGGACGTGGGCAGGGAAATATTCAAGGTACGCTTGTTTGATTCTAATGTCTGAAATAATCCTTTGATTTGATTGATCATATTTATATAAAGTCCCCAAGTTTCTTGTTACTAAAATTTTTCAATAACTAATTCTTTATGTGTGCAGGAGCGTTCCGATAAAATGGCCAAGCGTCTCCAGTTAATGACTCAGCGATATGAGGCGTTGGAGAAGAGGAGGGTCATGGAAGTGGAGGGCTTCAAGACGGACCTGAAGCACCTCAGACAGAAACTCAAAGATGTAGAAAAACAGCTCCTCAAGGTAAAAGACGAAGGGATTTCCCAATAGACTACTAGTATATACAGATTTTTTTCCCCTTATGTGTCATGTCAACAGCTTTTGATGTAAAAGAAAACGAAATGTGAAATAATTTCACAATCGTCCCCAACTGTCAAACTTCCATACTGCTGATATCGGATAGTTAACATGTAAACAGTTTTAACCGTGTATATGTATTCACTGAGATATACTTGTTTTTTCTTCCAGGTAACCCTGAATATTGGGCCCAACCAGGACCTGGCTATTCTGCATGAAGTACGTCAGACCAATACTAGAACAAAGAAGGTTCAGGGTGAGCTGATGGCGCTGAAGGCTAAGATATATGGACTGGAAAACGAGCTGAGATTTAGCTGAGGAATGGATCGTGATGTTTGTGTGTAACGTTTGCCTTAACAGCTGTGAATCTTTGTGAGCTTTATTCTAGTTATGTGTGTTTGTGCTTCTGTGTTTAATACTGAAGTTTGGACTGATTGTTCTGTTTTTTATTTTGTACCAATAAAGATTTTTTTGTTACAGTAACTTTTTAAAAAAATGTATTAACACAATTAAGATTTCTGAAAAGCTCAGATCAAGTTTTTCAAGGAAGTATGTATAAAGAAGTCTGTCGTGGTTTCTCTCTTAACAATAATTTTCAACTGTCAAACAAAGACAAAAATGCCAAAACTAATTATCTTAGAAACAAAGAGTTGGCTGCACTTCTCATATTATTTCCTACATATTGCTTCCTACTCCTATTAAAGTAATATTTAAACTATATTACTAATATTAAAACTATCAATCCAAACATATTTCCCTTTGATTATAAACAAACTGCGAAACTGTGTAGTGCAAGGTACAAATATAAGATGGCAAGGACAATAAACACAATAAAATTATATGAGGTTGATTAAATTCTACACGTTTTCAAAAATATAGTAATTTGTTATGATACGATTAAAATTGTTTATAATGTTGACAACTAAAATATGATGAATTGATTTTGTGGTAAAGTTTCAATTTTAAAAGAGATGAGAGATTCGGTTTCTTTTCTACAGAAATATCTGCAGCGTTTCCGATGAGTAGTATGACGCAGTATTGTACCGGGAAGTCGGAGTTTGTGCATTATTTTTTTCCCACCCTAATTCTGCGAAGACCCACCCCTATTCTGCCTCTGATTGGCTTACCCTGATACACTTACACTAACCCAACCAATCTCACTCCTCATACCTGCATTTAACCAACGAAGGCAACGAGTACTAGCCAATCAGAGGCAGAGTAGGGCGGGTCTCTCGGAATGCGGGTGGAAAAAAATGAGGCGGGGCTTGTCCTGCGGCACTGCGCATGCGCAGCCACTGTCATAATAAATCGCTGTGCTGTCATGATGGCAGCTAGGTTAACAGCATGAAGAGATAGCAGCCTGTGGGTGCCGTTAGCTCAGCTCTTTGATTTATTCTCAGTCTCTTGTTTGCCCTCCAGCTTTCACACACACAGAAATGCAGAGAATAAGGTCTTTAAAAACTGGTTGGCAGCTGCTGAAATCAAGCTGTGAGGGAGCAGCAAAACAAGCAAACACCTCGTCTTCGATCTCAAGAAATTATAGCAATGTAAGTGAATACTTTATTTAAACTTTATTTAAATTAAGATAAAGGTGAATGAAGAAACTGGCGTGCACTTTTTGTGGCTGCTGTACTTACATTTCCTTCCTCTTTCACAAGAAATGTAACAGCAACACTGAACACATCATTGGAGCTAATCACAGCACGCGCGCGCACGCACGCACGGGGATGATTACTGTTGTGTTATTTACAGATAAGAAAATCTCAGAAGAAAATGGTTAGAAAAAAGATAAGTAGAATAAATAGGAATCGATACCACTGAAGAGGTGAATTAAAGGATAGGTTCACATTTTTTCAAATCTGTCTTTAAACAATACTCACGTTTTACTACACTACACATTTACGACCACAGTCATTACTATATTACTCAGCCAGTTCACTCATCAGTGAGCTATCTAATCCAGTAAAACTCTGCAGTACGTAATTTATATATTCTGAGAACAAAGTCTCGGCCTGCTCCATGTGTCTGAAGTGAGGAGATCATGACGAGCGCTCAGCCAGTTAATGAACAACCTCTTGTTTTCACACTGCACATGTCACCACTGTCTGGCCCAGCTCCCTCCTCCTCAGGGCCCCAACTCCTTTGGGCTCCTCTTTGACATTGATGGGGTGCTGGTGCGGGGCAGGACACTGATCCCTGCAGCCAAGCAGTGCTTCAGGTACCTGGTGGACCGCAATGGGAAATACAAGGTGCCTGTGGTGTTTGTCACCAATGCTGGGAACTGTATGAGGCAAACCAAAGCTGAGCATCTGTCACATCTGCTTGATGTGGAGGTAAGCTGGATGTTTTGGTTTTTTTAAACCATTGTGAGTATTCTCAGCTTGCTTTGTCTTATTTCTGTCTTCTTCTTCTCCTCCCTGTTTCTCTCTACCCGCCTTTAACTCAGGTGTCTCCAGACCAGGTGATGCTGTCCCACAGTCCTTTGCGAATGTTCACCCAGTTCCACAAAATGTGCGTGCTGGTCTCAGGACAGGGTCCTGTTGAGGAGGTGGCTCACAAGTATCCTGTCTTAAACCAGCGACTTGTGCACTCTGTCTGCATGTTGACCTTTTTAAAAGTGCGCCTGTTCTGTTTATTTAGTGTATTTTTGTTCATGTTCCACTTTGTTATCAGTATTTGATCTTTGTACCCTTTGTTCCCTTTGCTGCCTGACTGTCTCATTGAGGCCCTTTCACTGATTTATTCTATTTGTATTAGTTGATGGGAGTTTTTCTTTTTAATCATTTGGGGTTTGTCATTAATTTATTGAGTCATTCAAGTTTGACAACAACCCAGAGGCTTGTGTATTTGTGTGAACAATCTAGCCTGATAATCACACAGAATTATTTGAACTGCTGAACAAATCAGAGATGTGAGCAGTGATTCAGACGTCTGAAACCGGGCTATGAGTAATCTATCCTGTGCTGGTCTAAACCAAAAAATATAGGTGATAAACAGTTGACTGACAATTTAAAATTCTTAATACGTCAGGAAACAACTTATAGCTCTAAAGAAACTGTTCAAATATTGACAACAGCTGGTATTTGTGATCTTTTTGTTAGACTGAAGTATTTTCTTCACATGTGTTTTGTGACTCGCAGCTCACCTGTGTTTGACTTAACCCACTAAACTTCAGCCTGGGCTTTCAGGATGTTGTTACTATAGATAAGCTCAGAGAGGCGTATCCTGTTCTTGATGTTGTGGATCACAACAGAAGGCCCAAAGACAGTGTAAGTTTTACTTTTAATACTAATATATGATTATATCGAGGACGAGGAAACACCATAAGACACCTCACCAACTCCACATAATGTGTTACAGATCCCACCCACCAAAGGTTTACGGCCAATAGACGGTATGTTTCCACACACAGTCAACATTGTGGCCTTACGTATGATGCTTAACAATTGATATACAATTAATAATAAACACAGGTATGGCTGTCTTCTTCACCTGTTTCTTTCTACAGCTGTAATCTTATTTGGCGAGCCAATCAGATGGGAGACCAACCTCCAGCTCATCATTGATGTGCTGCTAACCAACGGAAACCCAGACAATGCTTGGAGTTCGACGCAGTACCCTCACATCCCGGTGCTGGCCTGTAACATGGACCTGCTGTGGATGGCCGAGGCAAAGAATCCCAGGTACAGTACATGTGTGCCGTATTTAAATGTGTTCACTTTTCACCTTCATGACGCCACCCTGTACACATTTATACATACCTCACAGTGTTACTGCAGTGTTATCACACTAAATGTCCCTGTCTCACAGGTTTGGACACGGTATGTTCCTGGTGTGCTTAGAGAGCCTGTACAAGAAGGTGACCGGCTATGAGCTGAAGTACGAGGCTCTGATCGGTAAACCCAGTGTGGTGACTTATAACTATGCTGAGCTGCTGATCAGACAGCAGGCTGAGAGACTTGGCTGGAGCACGCCTGTGAAGACACTGTATGCTATAGGGTGAGTGACATCTCTTGACTTTGGACCCACATTTGACACTGTTGTTTATCTGTTTTTTTCTAACAAAAAGGCATTGATATGTAGTTAAACCTCCTTTTTAATGTGTTCTTTGCCCATTCATCTCTTATTTCTAGTGATAACCCCATGGCTGACATATACGGCGCCAACCTCTACAACCGCTACCTCCAGGCTTCCCGGCGCACTAAGTCCCAGATGCAAGCTAAGAGCGGTGGAGGAGGTGCGGATCCCCTGACAGAAACTGTTGATGGTGCCCCTAAAATGACACCAGCAGAACTAGGCGGAGCGTCGAGTGCGTACGGGGCAGAGAAGGATCTCCCTGAGGGGTGCAGCTCCATCCTGGTGTGTACAGGAGTGTACAGCAGAGACCAGCAGGAGCTGCCCTCCGACACAACGCACACCGTCACCGAGCAGCGCATTTTCCACGGCCACAGGGACTTTCGCTTTGACCCCAGCCTCACACAGCCGTCCTTCGTGGTGCAGGATGTGAAGGAGGCGGTGGAGCTGGTGTTCCAGCAGGAGGGCTGGCCACTGGAGTAGGATGAGTGCCCGGGCTCCATCTCATAACCGTCCAGCTCTAACAGCCCTTTAATTTGGCAGTAGCAGAAGCTTTGAGATTGTATTTTTCTACCTATGCCCTTGATTATGACAGGGGGAGATGTAACTACTATTGTGGTGAATTCTTCTAGATTTTCATTAAGTGCCATAGGGTCAGCTCCAAAAGGCAACTATATGCTGTTTTAACACTAATTATTAGGATGGTTACTGACATTTTTATAGCGCAAGTTTTGGGTGTTGAGTTACATGCATTTTTACTACATTCAGACACTTATAGTCTATCTAGGTTCATGGATGAGAGTTGAGAGACATTGTTCACACATAGCTACACCTTAAGCTGAATATCCAGAAAGAGCAATAAAAAGTCACATCTGCTGGTCTGTGACAATATGACATATTGTCCTGCTAAAGATATGTTTTATTCTTTGCACAACAGTCTACCTAACTGGGTCATCTTGCCTTTGCAAAATGTGCACCCCCAGGTCTTATGGAGGCCAGTCTGCTGTTTTTTTTGTTTTGTTTTTGTTTTTTACTGCTATCATATTTCAGCTTGATTCATTTTAAACTAGGGTGAAACCACTAATGCTGACGAGATTAAGTTGCCAGGCTTCAGTTTAGTACCTCATCAGTTTCTTAATCAAGAATACGGTCTTTTTTCTTTTTTTTTCTTTTTTTTTTTTTAAAGAAACGTAGTCTCATTTTGTGAGATTGTTAAAGAGTTAAACGTAAAGGTATCAGAAATGAAAAAGGTGCTATTTTACTGTGACGTGGAAGCATTTTAACAAATGGTTAATGTGTATGTCTGTATTATAAGACCTCTGTGGGAGAAAATATCCAATTACAGTCGCAGCACCAGTGAAAATTTAATGAGGTGCTTGTTTGTTATGTATGCTCGTTATATTTGTAACAGGTATAACGAGGTCATTTGCAGGTGACCTAAATTGAAAAACTGTGGAATTCTAGTAATGTAATGTGTAAGTCATACTGTATGAAAGAATAATTAAACGAATGTGAGACACAAATGTTTGTTCAGTGGAAATATTCTGTATATTGTGGTTTGTAATGCTTGAGTCATTATCACATTTACCAGCAGTTATCCTCGGGACAATGAACAGTTACACTGTTTTATTGACAGTATAAATATTAAAACTTAAAACAAATACAAAACTTATCTTCACACACACAGAATACAACATTTCTGCTATAACTAAACCTACGTAAATAACCACCTTCCCTGGTCAAACACACTTTTCTTTTACAGTTGTTGCTTCAGTTCCCTCAGCACCCACACTTTTTATCTGAGGACTCGATGCCGTGAACTGGGTGTGAGCTGTTGCTCAACATGAACTGAGATGAATCTTGGGAGGCTTCGTCTATGATGGTCATGCCGTTACGTGCTAGCAGCTCCCGGGCCATGAGGATAAAGGCTGCCTCCACGTTCTGGGCCTCCTTGGCTGACGTCTCCAGAGCAGCCAGCACACCGTTGTTTTCTGCCAGAGTGCACGCGTCCTCGAACAACACCTGCCTCTGAGCATGGAGGTCTGACTTATTACCTGCAGTGATAAACAGAGTAAATGAAGTAAATGGAATAAATAGCGAAGCGATAAAACTACCTACTCTCACTAACAATTACCTTCATTATTGATCTGCCGATTATTGTCATGATTAATTGTTGTCAATAAAATGTCAGAAAATAATGAGAAATGCTATTCAGAGCCCACAGTGATGTATTAAAATAGCTTGTTTCAGCTGGCTAACAGTCTAAAACCCACAAAATATTCAGTTTACTATCATATATGACAAACAAAAGCCTCAAATTCTCACATTTGAGATTGTGAAACCAGCAAATGTTTCACACTTTTGCTTAAAAAATGACTGCTGAATAATTTTCTGTTGACTATTTAATCAACAGAAAATCTGCAAAGTCTGAAGGGAATAATAGCCATTTTCTATAACACTTACTACCCAGGAACAAAAAACAAGTAAAAATTTGTTTACTGTGTTCTCTCACTAATATAGAGCTCCACTTCATTATGGTGCAACAACAGATAACATCAAACCTCCACAAATCACACAAAACGTATGTGGGTGGGTAGTTGATGGCGCATCATGTAAGTTTTGTTTTTGGTGTATCATTTTCTAACTCCAGTCTATGAATTATGTCTTTAGGGTTTAAAAACCAACATGAAACCAACCTATCGCTCCTCTTACCAATGAGTATCAGTACCACGCTGGCTGCTCCGAACTGCTCCACCTCCCTGACCCAGTGGGGAACAGATTCAAATGTTGTGCGGCGTGTGATGTCGTAGGCCACCATTGCCCCGTGAGCACTGCGGTAGTAACTCTGAGTTATGGTGCGGAAACGCTCCTGTCCTGCTGTGTCCCACACCTGCATCTGCAATAACGCACAAAAAGCCCAAATCAATCCAGTATGATTGAAAGAATGACAGAAGGGTGGATTAAATATACTTCTTTAGTTATTTTGACATGCTGTGAACTCTGTGTTTGAAGGCGCTCGGTCCTTTTTGAACAAAGCTTGTGTGAAGACAACACAATTAGCATAACAAGACACCCATGTGGTTAAATCAACACACCCAGAAAGCTAACACACAGGTATCATTTGAAAGACGCAGTCAGCCACTGAGAAACTGAAACAAGCAAAGGGATTATTTACTTTAAGACAGGAATAAACACACGGACACGTCTCACACTTTCATATATTTTTTGTTAATAAATAAAACAATACACATTTGAATTATCCCTAATGTATGTGATCCCATAACCGCAGATTACACATGATCTGTTATGTCCAATGCAAAGTGAACTGACATGAGCAAACAAAAAAAGTTCTGAGTGAATGAAAAAGAGAAAGAGAGGTAAAAAGGAGTGACATGTCACCTACCTTCACCTTCTTTCCATCAATATCCAGGGTACGAACAGTAAAGTCAACCCCGATGGTGTTTTGCTGCTTCTCAATGAATATTCCAGACTTGAAGCTCTGAACAACACAGGTCTTCCCCACATCTGAGTCCCCAACCAGGATGATTTTAAAAAGAAAGTCGAAAGAGTCCTCAATCTCCGGCCCTGCAGACTGCATGGTGAAGAAAGGAATACACACACACACACAAAAAACACTAAATCCAAGACCTCTGTGCCTCTATGCAACAGAACTTGTTCCTTCAAAGTTGTGTCAATAATAACTGACTATTTACATAAACAGTCTCCTCATTCTTGCCGGTAAAGGGTGGCAAATCAGGTTTGTACCAGCTGTGGTATTACAGTTCATGTGGCTCCAGGTGAATATGTGTGATCCACAAGTAAAGTTCTCCCAGTCGGAGATAGAAACAAACACTCTTGGTAGTTTTGGAAGCTTGAACAAACACGAACCACGCGAGGCTTGCTAAAAATACTAAATAATCTTAGTTAAATCCAGTTTTTATTCCAAAAGCTTGTTTCTTCTGACATTTTTAACCCCACCAGCAATGTGCAGGCTCTCTCCACAACTCCAAAAATAACTCAATTATCCCATAGTGGAAGATTTAAATTCCTTTTTTTCCCAGGACAACACGTGAAAATCAGCATCCCAAAACTGTGTTTCTTCATCTTGCACTTGTTTCCATGTCTGTTACATTACCAGACGCATTTTTGAAGTCTTTAACACCGGCGTAATCTCTACTTCTGCCCTTTAGACCGCCGCCTACACCTCTCCCTCACTCACTTTCATTCTGAGACAAATTAAGACACGCCTCCTACCTGTCTTGGTAGGTGTGATCTCCAACCGCCGGCCCACCTGCACCACTGCATCTTGGGATGTGGATTTTCTATTCAGGCTTTGGGAAACGATGGGAAGAAGCAGAAATAAAACTCAAACATCATTAATTACCAAAAGCTCTGGCAACATTATATCATTAGAGTAATGGAGACATTGTTTTATAAGTAACTGGTTAATACTTACCGTCCTCTCTCACATTAAAGGTACACAGAGAGTCATCTTACAAGGGCAGGTTTTGCTTACAAGGCTCACTGTGCAAATATCTTCAGGCAAACAGCTAAAACCACTCCTTTTGCAGTTTAACTACTCTTGACGGAATGTAAACACTTGACGTCTTTGTCTTAGCAGCTGTCCTTTGGATCCCAGAATGATTTTTTTTTTAACTTATAAAAACGCTCTACGTAATAACAGTCATTATCAGCCTCCCTCGCTGACTGCTGTCAACTCACACATTCCACAGCAGTCAACAGCAGAAAGGGGTCATGTGTAGAATACATAAAGACCAAAACACAATAGGCAAAAATATGACGAATGTAGGCATAGACATGTTAATCAAACAAAATGTAATTGAAATTGTTTTACCTCAGGCTTCATACATTGATACCACAGTGAGATGTTAAAGACAGAATGAGCATACTGCTCTGAATCTGAATCATTCTTTCTCTATCTCGCCCTCGCTCTCTCCACCCCCTCGCTTGTTTCTGTCGTCATCTCAGCCCACAGAAGAACAAGGCACAGCTGGGCACAGAACAATATGCGAGTGTGAGGGGCACTTGACCAAGCCGGGTCTATCTTTGGCTGTGACCACTAACCACCTTCTTTGTGTTGCGTGGCTGTGCCTTATATTGTGGTTTCGTCCACCACTTGCTGAAGTAACAAATAAGACACGGATAAGAGCAAAACAGAACTGATTATACTATATTTATCACAATAATGATTCAATTTACATAACACAAAATAAAGGACCCACGCTTTTAGATGTATAGCCATGACAAAATCTATGCTACACGTTGTTATATGTAAACAAAATGATCAGAACAAATTAGAAACACATCAATCATGTAAAAACCTGAACATTCAGACACCAAAATTGAGCAAGTGCATTGTTACATCGTTGCTCCAGTGTACAAACCAAATATAACAATTAATGCTTCTGTGATTCAGCAGAATTCAGTAGCTGTGGTGGTGTAGATGAGTCAGGATGGATTCACATTGAGCCGTTACTAAGCTACGGTATCACAGTCGTACAAGTCGGTTCTCTTGTGTCATCTCCTCTGCAGTGACTGCGCTTTACCCACAGTGTTTCTGAGTCTAAAAGCAGTGCTGGAGCTCTGTTGGTTTTTTCTCTGTTTCTGATGTTTCTTGTCAGTTGTCTTATTCGGTGATGTTTCCTGAGGAGGGACGTGAATCGGCTTCCATGGGATCGGGTTGTAGAAGCTGGGTGATGGATAGGATTTGTCATAGGGACCTAGAGGACATTAAACCAATAGAAGGCAAATGAAACTGCAATCAAATCTGAAGCAGTTGCGAATGGAAAAAAAATTATTTTGCCACTTTTCTTGTATAATATGAAACACCAGACATAAATGTTGTCAGTATGGTTAATCCACAAATTATAAAGCCCAGTTAATAATTCCCAGACAAGTGAAATGACCTTACTCTTTGGGTAACAAGGTGATTTGGGACTTGCTCTGCTTTTTTCATTGGCTCTTGCCAGCCATTCCTTAAACTTCTCCTCTGCCCTCTTGTGGCGCTCTCTCTCCTGCTCCGCCTTCAGGGTTGCCTCCTCCTTTCAAAAAAATAACAAGATAATCAGTTTTCTCTCATGAACAATAATGATATTTAACACTAGAATCTTTCCATAAGAAGCAGAATAACTGTAAACAATCCACATTACTTTGTCCTTCTTTTCTTTTTCTATTTTTTCTTGGTTCTTCTTGTGCAGCCAGTCTTTGTACTTCTGCTGAGCTTTCTGTTCAATCTCCCTCTGTTTTTCCTGCTGCCTCTGTATCTCCTCCTCCTCTTTGCTCAGTTTTAGAAGTTGCTCCTGCTTCTCCTTGGATTATAGGAACAAAACACATCACAGGAATGACAACAGGAGATAACTGCAGCATTACTGTATACTTCCACATAATTCTGACAAATTCCAGTCAGTCTACTCTGCTGCTTTGTGTGGGTTTACTGAGTTTAAAGAAGCAGTTTTCTACCTGTTGTCTTTTCATCTTTAGCCATTCTTGGATCTTTTCATCCATGACAATCTTCTTCTGTTCCTTCATTCTTTCTTCTTGTTCTTTTTTTTCCTTGAGTAAGCTCTCCTTATCCACCAGATATAAAATACATTAGTTAGAGATTCAGACTGGATGTATGTGTGACATGAAAGAACGTTTAGGAGCAAGAATAAAGAGAAGATAAGAATAGAATAAAACTATTAGCCTTACAGGTACACACAAAAACAAAGGGGGGAAAATAAATGCTACTGTAGTTTTACAGTGATAGAAATGATAATTAACAGCGGCTTGCCTCCTCTGATTTCTTTTCCAATTTGAGACGGTCCTCTTTGGCTTTGTTCACCAGCCACATTTCCCATGCACTGAGAGTAGGTGAGACTGCAGGCTTCTCAGCTGCACTCAACATCTGCTCTGAAGGTGTTCTTGGTAGCTCACATCTAGAAAACAAAAACAGATCTAAAAATTACACAAACTCTACTCTAGAGCCCGACCGATATATATCGATCAGCTGATATTATCGGCCGATATTGGCCTATCACAGATATATCGATATCGGCATACATGTTGTCCAATATGCACTGATTTTTATTTTTTTATATTAAATTATATAGGCAGAATTTTATGTATATTTGATCCTTTTTCTTAATTTAAGTTTAATATATACGTACATATGTTTTTTGTGTTCAGTGTTTTTTTAATTTAGTTATTTGAAATTATTAAATTCCCAGTGAAGTTTACTGTTTCAGTGCACTGATGTCATTTTACACAATAAAGTTTATTGTTAAAGTGTAAAATGTCATATCTCCATTACATATCTTTGTGTTTGATAACCACATTTGCAGGATCATTGAAAAAAATGTGCATTTATCTATATATAAGATTATCGGCCGATATATTGATATATGAATTTTTTGGACTCCCTAATATCTGTATCGGCCCCAAAGATCCAGTATTCAGTATCGGGCCCTACTCTATACATACATGTTGTCTGAATCATGCATCCTATAATCTTAGGACAGAAAGTATCTTTGGCTTTACAGACTGAGCAGTACCTGACTGGTGAAACGCTGAGTCTTGAGGTGCTGCTCTGCCTGGGTGGTGAGGTCTGCTGAGCTGGACTGAGCTCCGGGTCTTCATCACTGTCAAAACTGTCATGGTAAATGGGAGAAAGCAGGGAGAAAGTATCGTCGTCCTCGGATAGGACGCCGTCGTCCATGCCGTTGGATATGTGGAGGTCTTTTCCCCGGCTGGACTTAATAGGGGTCGAGCTGAAGCCTTTGGACGCAGAAGCAGGAGAGGTCGGCATCCTCCCTCCAGACATTACGAGCCAGTCTCTGCTGCGGAACACACAGAGTCGAAACATGGAAATGTTTTCTATACGCTACTTGTGTTGGTGTTTTGTGTGTTAACTAATGTCAAAGAACATTTTCAGTGATGCACAACAGATTCGTTTCACTGCTAGCTAAGTTTGGCTACCGTTAGCATTGAGAGCTAACTAACAGCTAGTCAGCTAACTTGTCGCTAATATGCCTATTTTCTGTCGTGCTACCGAACGGTTAATGCTACCTGTTTGCTAACGCCACTGTGTAAGTGTGCAGTGCTGCAGCTTGTTTTGAATTAGTGTTTATTACCGTTTTGTCTCCATTGTTCGTCTCCTCTTCAACGCTTGAACTGATTTACAAACAACTTTTTTTTCCCATGATACACCACGCCCCCACGCTTACTTAACCCACCGGACGCCGTTTCCGTAACCATGGTGACGTCTGACTCTTCAGGATTTCTGTTTTTATTTCCTCCTTTTTATTTATTTCAACAGCCTGGCGAGCGAATTGCATTTTTATTGCATTTAAATAATTTTATAGACCTCAATGACTGCCTTCCTTATTATGTATTATAGGCCTTATTATGTTATTGTAGATTGTATACTTTGGCACTTCTATACTGTATTTTTATTTTGTATATTTGGTTCTTTCATGGTGTTATTTTTGTATGTCTAAATGACTTTGGCACCTGATTGTAGATGCACCTGAAATTTCCTTGTTGGAGACAATTACCATGAAGCTCTCTTGAATCTTTCATTTTCAGCTTGACTACAAGTTTACCCCTAATGAGGGATGTTTTCATTTACTTTCTACTCAAATACACACTTTTTTAAACAAAAATCCAGAAAATAGGCCCACAAGACACCACTGATATCTCTATTCCTACTAGGCTGTAAAAATACATGACCTGTTATGCAGATGAAGGGATTTACTTGATGGTATTTTGGAGTTAAATATTTGGATGCATCAAACATTTCTGAATGGAAAATAGAGAGGGGGAAAAAAGAGGTATTGGACAAGAACAGCGTGTTCTGGGATGTACAGGAATATTTATTTCTAATTTTAAAACTACTGGGATTACTTAGACCAGTTAAAGAGAGGTGCCACTGATTTGGTATCAATTCAGGTGATATGTGTTTCATAGTTTATGATTTCTGGTGTTTTGAACAAATACTGTTATTCTAGTGTCCTGTTATTCTGTTCAGTGCTGGCCTGGGCTGTGTTTTCTGATTGTGCATCAGACAATCAGTTCACTGGATATTGTAATAAGGGGCAGTTGTTGTCTAGCAGCTCTGACCCAGCTGATGTTAACCTGCTCTGTCTCACTCCCACTTAACATTATCAGTCTAATTACCACAGGCGTGCAAAAATTAGCTTGTACACTGAAGGGCTGCTTTCACAAAGCGCTGTGGTATTTTGTGAGTGTTCGTAATCGCCTGCAGCACTAAATTAATTTTTTGCTGTTTTATGAATTTTAATGCTAAAGCCCACTGTTTAGACAGCACTGTGTTCTTAAATTATAGGCTAGATTATAATTTAATCTATGATTATGTACATTGCAGACAATTACTCTGAGTTTAACACACATTTTTAACGTCAAAATTTAAAATCAAGTACCAACAGTGTACAGCTAGAATACAGTTACTCTGTATAAGTCATTAATTCAAAAAATTATCTTGTTGGTAATTACATAAATATTTCTAGGATGCTCTCTAAATAGCTTCCATCCATCACTTCTCCTGTGATATGATTTTGCATAACGTGTCAGATCCTTGTAAGGTGTCCACAGTTCTGAGTAAGATGATGACACAGGAGGATAATCAGCCACCAGCACGTGCAGAATGCACGTAGGCGTGTCTGATCACCTCCAGCCCAGCTCCAGAGTCACACCAAAGTGTGGGATTCCAGCCGTAGCCTCTGTTGGTCTGATCCTCGAAGGGTAGGACTTACCATTCAGAGCTCTGCATTGACTACATCCAGCCAACCAAGGAGCCCAGCAGCCAGCTCGCTGGCCAGGTGGGATGGTGGCAGGAGACCTACAGAGACTGCCTGAGGGCAGAAACCATCTGCGCCGACTCTCCCGGACCCCTCATCCAGACCAGGGACCACCACGAAAGTCCCGCAAGAAGCTCCAAGTTATCATTTGTGTGCTGCTGGTGGAGCTGTGTGAGAGATTCACCTTCTTTGGCATTGTATGTAACATGATTCTCTTCTGCACTGTGAAGCTGGGCTACAATAACTACCTGGCTGCGACAGTCAACCTGTGCTTTATAGGAGCCAGCACCCTGACCCCTGTGCTGGTTGGGTGGTTTGCAGAAACCTGCTTAGGAAGGACCAAGGTGCTCTATGTGTGTGCTTTCCTTCATTTCTTTGGTAAGACCCAATGGGATAAATGTTCATACATGGTGTCTGATGTGAAACAGTATTTTTATGTTTACACCAAAGCTTAATAATCGAGAGGCCGGCTGCCATAAACTGACTGCTGTTATGAATTTTGTGGAAGAAATATCTCAGTGGCAATGTCTTTTCTCTGTTTTCTGTAGTGAGCTGTTTACATTTTCTATTACTATACATTTTCAAAGAAAAACAAGCAATAACATTAGTTGAATTGTTCTAGTTGCAGTTTTATTAATTTTTATTAAAATGCTGTTATCTGTAAATCTACTGTGTAAAATCTGCACATTTAAAAAACAAGAAGATATTAGAGTGTGGTAAAAAATGAACACAACAGATGCAAAATCCTCTGACATAGTAGTATTATAAATCATTGAGCACTGGCATTGTGGCTTCCAGTTTCACCTCTTATCAAATCTTGCTCACTGCTGATCAAATTTAACCTTAGTGTGAGCTCATTTCAAGAGTGTTAGTCATTTCATTTAGGTGCTTAGTCATTGCTCTGCTTCTGTAAAGTCACACTCCTCTTTGAAATCTTGCTGCAACTGGATGCCATGATGTTTACCTGTGATCGTACTTTCTAGGCACAGCCATGCTGCCTGTGGTGGCTTTCCCCTTTGAAGATTTCTACATTGACACTCATCACATGACCCACCAGTTAGAACCTCGGGAGCAGCAGATCCTGTTCTACACTGGCCTCCTGGCTGCTGCGCTGGGCATCGGTGGCATCCGGGCCATTCTCTGTCCCATGGGAGCGTACAGCCTGCAGGGCTACAACCAGCACCAGCTCCTGTCCTTCTTCAACTGGTGGGTGGTGTTGCCTTTTGATACAGTCATTCAGTTATAGCTGATAATCACGCTCGACATTTATAAGTTCATCAAAATCATCATTTTAAAAGTCTTCCATGGCAGTTCTTTACAGTTCAGCAATTCTGCCTGGTGCTACTTTTTTTTGGAAAAGAAGACTACAACTATGATCCCCCACTAGTAGGGCTAGAGGTTGGTGTAGAGTTAAGGCCATGAATCATTAGAATCTATCATTGCTTTGGGAGCATGAAGCAGCTTTTTTTGATTGTGTGTTTTTTGTGCAAAGCTGACATTTGAGGGCAGTGCTCTGGGGAGGTCCGTGGAGTTTTCAACATCGAACGGTTCATCCTCTGGGGAGAATGAATGTGTGCAGGAAATGTCCGAACAATCTGCTCAATAGTGTTTAATGTCTCTTGAGTATAACTGGAAATTCTGGGCCACGCCTGTCCATACCACATATATTCATAAGTAAATCTAATGGAAATATGGCCATTAGTTTTCCAGATAACTTGTACTTGACCAAAGTGTTGTTAAGGGTGAAATTTTGACCTAAGGCTGGTAAAACTGCTGAACAGCCATACCAAATGTGATGAAAATCAGGCCGGTGGTTATTGGACAGACCAACATCCGAAACGGACTAATCAGCTACGTAATATTACCATTCTTAGGCCCTGTAACTTTCTTCTTCTTTTCACTTGCAAGTTAGCTGATGACATTGGAAATCAGTTAGATCATGTCACTGTGAATTACCTTATGTTTGATGACTTTGTGTTTTTTTCATTATGTTTAGGTTCTACTGGTTGGTCAACCTGAATTCCACTGTTGTGTTTCTGGGTATTGCTTACATCCAGCAGTCTGTGGCCAAAAATTTGGGTTTCCTCATCCCCTTCACCTCTGTGCTGCTGGCACTCATTGCCATACACATGATGCGCAACAAACTCACCTACAAACCAAAGAAAGGTAACAAACAAGCTTATATAGTGCAGCACCTATTTGTACATGTAAATATACTGTATACACACCACAACAACATAAACCTGTTATGGATCACACCAAATAAAGACTTCTCCTTCTTGTTTTCATCACAGGGGGATCCTTGCTGACCACGCTGGGAGTTTTCCTGAACTCCCTCAAGATGTGCTGCCTTCACTATCGCCACCTGAGTGGAGATGTGGCATCTTGGCTGGACCGGGCCAAGGAGAACAATGGCGGCCGTTACAGCGAGACGCATGTAGAGAACGTCAAAGTCCTGGCCAAGCTCTTCCCTCTTTATGGGCTTCAGCTGCTGTACAGAGCCTGCATCACACAGGCATGTCATGGGAATATAATGGATCTTGATTGCAAAGAAAGAAAGAGGATCATCCCCATGTTTTATCATATCATTTTCCTACAGATTCCTTCAGGTTACTACATACAGACAATGAACTCGAACCTTCACATGCACGACTTCCTGTTGCCAATCGGTGCCATGAATGTTATCAGCATCCTGCCTCTGCTGCTGTTGGCCCCGCTGATCGAGTGTGTGACGACCTGCTACCTCTCCAAGGAAAAAACTCCTCTGGCACCCGCAAAAGTCATCAGTGAGTATTTCCATTCACACACACGCACATCACCAGTAATGCACACATCATTTCAATGTCTTCACCTAAATATCTCTATGTCTTTCTCACTCCTCCACCTCTCTTTTCCTCCCTCTTCCCTCCTTTCATTATTTTCTCACAACCCCCATTCTGTAGCCCCCCTCTCACATCACCCCACCCTGTCCATCCTCCCCTTACAGCTCTGGGCCATGCGTGTGCGGCTCTGTCGGTCCTGGTGGCCGGTTTAACTGAGCTGCAGAGGAAGGCTTACCCGCTGGTGGAGCAGACTCTCTCTGGGAAGGTTCTGCAAGTGTCGTCCATGCCGTGTTTCCAGTTGGCTCCCCAGTACATCCTACTGGGTCTCGCCGAGGCGCTCGTGACCCCTGCATGTGAGTGAGAAGCAGTCTAATAAGCACCAATTTGATGATTTGCAGGTCAAAAGACATCTAGGCATCTAGGTTATTCCCAAACAACTTGAATTTGTCAAATTACATACAAACCAATTGACAAATGGCTAAGATATCCTTGTCAGTTGCTGACTTTCCCCCGATCAGTAAAATTACCTTGTAAGTCAGAAATAATCGACATTTCTGCTGTCTGCCATGGCAGGCTCCCTCATATCTTTCCAGCTGACGCCGAGCCACATCAGAGGAATCTCCCTGCACTTCCTCACTCTGTCCTACGGAGGCGGCTGCTTTCTGGGAGCCTTCATCATTCAGCTGGTGTACTTGACATCAGGAGGTAAAAACACATTCATCCATAAACCCAATGAATGTGACAGTGGATTGTGATTGGAAAAGCACCTTCTTTTTTCATTGGAACAATACTATCAACAATAATGTGACCACAGTGATGCTCACTTACAGGTAACTTCTACCCGAACATACTGCATGATGGGAATCTGGAGAGATTCTTCTTCCTCCTGGCCACACTGATGGCTATAAATACCTTTGTGTTTTGGAGTATATCTTACAGGTACAGTATTACCTCTTACTACCTGGGCAATAGGGAGGAATAAAGGCTAGAAACAGATCAATGAATGCCATCATGTTTGAATTGCAGTGAGTGATTGGTGTGCAGGTGCATTACAGTCCATTAGTTGTTTGCATATTTTCAACAACTGGTGAAGACATTCTGTGGAAGAGAAAAACCACATATTGTGCTGAAGAAACTGCAGTGAATAGTCACAGAGTTTTTTTTTGACAAACATGAACTCTATTGCTTTAAGAACTTGTGTAGCATGGCTTAAGTGTGTCTTCTTGTTATCCATATGGAACAGGTACATGGACCTGAGTGTGCAGGGCAAAGCACTGGCCGCCAGCCCTCTGACTGAGAAGCTGCTGCGATACAAGGCATGTCTGCGCTTCTATGATACTGTGGATCGCTCCTACACAAACACCTCCATTGAATCTATTTTATGACCAACTTCATTATGATCTCTACACTCTGTGGCGCTGGCGCTGCATGTTGCAATGTCAAAGTTATAGTAATGAAATATAGAGAATGTACAGTTTGTCGTTTTTTTTAAATAATCTGTGCACGTAAATATTTTGTTTATGTCACCACAACTTTGAAGGAAATGTTATTTTATTTGTGTCAACATAGGCTAGTGATATAGTGACTTAATTAATTAGAGCAACATTTGTATATTTAAAAATGTTTTAATGTTTAAAAATGTAAACAGCAGTACAAAAGAATAAAATACACAATAAAGACATATCATTAGTATCAAATTGTATTTTGATGCTGAGAAAAAAACAGTATAAAACAAGAATCCACATGGCTTCACTTTTGATTCATAACACAATTTCTCAATCAGTAAAAAAAAAATTTTTCTTGAAAAATGCAAACTTCACTGGAGAAATGACCCATATTTGTTGCTTGTGAATTATTAACTCTATGAGTACATTAATCTCACTCTTACTCACACATGCACGTGTATGCATGTAAATCCTCCAGTCCTGCAGCTCACACATGTAACAGTGTACTTGGTGGTTTAGATGTTGCATATTTTCAGTGTTGAACCTAGATCAACACAAAACCCGGGATAGAGAGGTTTAGTGAATTTGGCTTTGATCTGGTGCAGCAGTGTCAAGCCCTTAACATCAGAAACGCTGTAGAAGCACAGGACTCCTGCTTTGTAATCAAGGTGCACTCCTACTCTACGGTAGCGAGCCGGAGGAATTTGGCCATTGTGAAGATTATTGTGCCAAAACGTACAGCCAGATGGAAAGCAGACTAATTTCCAGGAGAGATTATTGTGTCCAAAAGAACAATCACAAGAATGTGTCTGTATGCAACAGCCACCTCAACAATGCCAACATCCCATTCCACCTCCCAGTAGTGTTGGCCAGTCAGGCCGTCTTTGCCCAGAGCCTGGTGATAGTAGGTGAATCGATCAGTGTGATCAGGATGAGCCTGGTCACTGCCGCTCCATGATATCACTCTGTTTCCATCAGACAAGCAGAGACATGCTGCAACTGTGTTTGGATCCACCTCCACTTTGGAGTCTGCAGGGAAAGATGAAACACTCATTCAGCTGGTGAAGCCTTTGTGGATGTTTGTGCGCTTATTTATAAAAAATGAATTTATATCATGCTTACAGGAGCTCAAAAGGCATCTTCTTAATGGTGTTTCCTCATGGCGCCTGGGCTCACTTGACACTGTGATGGACAGAAAAAACTTGTTCTCTCTCTGTACAATAACAGGAAATAAACTGACCTCTCCAAACGTATCGTAAAATATAGAAACTGGTCACACTTACCCACGTTTTCCTCAAAATTAATAATCAAATCCTTTTCCTTTTGGTCACACATATCTTTCAGTTTATCATTCTGTGCAGTGACAAACTTTGACAAGTCTGTGTCAAGTGTGTCAAGTCCTGCATGCCAGTCTGTGAACACAGGGAGGTCACCCAGGGCCTGGAAATCCTGCACAAGGCAAACAAAGCACACAGTTTTACAATTCAGAGACAGAAATTAAGCACAAAATGGTGCACACCTCCAAAAACTCTAAAACTAAAGTGCCACAACGATGGTCATCACCTGAAGAAACTTAACGGGATCCTCCGTGAGTGAGAGCTGGTCGAGTTTATCCTCTCTCCCCTTCAGCTCTGACGCGTGTCGCCTCAGTTGTCCGAGGCGACTGCTGGTCCAATCCACTCCAGATTTCTCTGCTTCTCCGACCCTCTCCCTCATCTCAGAGCACTTCCTCTCCACAGAGCGGACGTATACACGGATGTGCTCCTCACACAGTCGCTCAAAGTCATCGCACACCTCCCAGCAGCTGTTGCTTACCAGCAGTTCTTGGGGTCTGATGGAGTTATCTGTGTAGATGCAAAGCTTCTCTGCAGTTAATGGACGAGTCTCCTTCAATTTGGATGCAAGAAACATGCACACTGCTCCCAGCAGCGGCAGGTTACACTTTCTGGTGGGTGCCACGGCTAAAAATCTGTCTAAGTAGTTCATGGCCAAGGGAAAAACTTCTTCCTCGCACTTCTCCTTTTCACAAACCTGAATAAAGAGACAGCAGACAATGCAGCAAAGTTCAGCATTTGGAATCAGTAACCCACCCTGCAGTGACCTCACTTATTTTCCAGCACTTGAAATGTATATAAAACCTTCATGTGATAACGAAACAAAAGACTAATCACATAAAGAGCACATATAAATTCAATGACACACATAGTTGGCGCGCGGCCAAGAATTTGCGCCCGGCCCTAATCGGTTGCGACATCATTTATTAATTCGAAATAGATTATTTTACAAAGAATGAATTAAGTCTCAGACACATACTGTCAATAGAGTCGCATTCCTGCAGTTCATTCACTAAGAAATGAATTCACGTCACAATCAGCCGAGCCAAAAAAAACACCCCGACAGCGCAGCACACGGAAACACACTTTTTTTCATTCGTCATATTTTCATAAAATAATTAGAAATATAAATAAATTATCTAGGCCGTTATTTTTCGCATCATAATGTTCAGGGGGGCTTTCTATATCATACCCGACAATTCATATCCAAATCCATTCACGGTAAATATGAATAAAAAAATGTCAAAATAAAAAGCAAGTCGCAAGAGGTTGGTCTGGTGTGCGTCACCGCCGACCCGATATGTTTATTTCAAAAATTAATTAAAAATCTCCAGTAGGTCAGACCCTGATAATATTTACATGAACATAAAGCCAAAAAGCTCGAGATTGTTTACCGATAGATGTTGATTAGAAATATTTGAGCTCCTGTAAAAACCAACATCACGAACACACAGGACAGCATGAGGCAGCATTGCATTGAGGAGTGCATACGTGTGCATGGAAATATTCAGGCGGTCTAAAATAATAACATTAAAGCATCAACAGGCAGCTTGTAAATACAACATGTGAGCCATATAAAAGAAATTCTCGGGTGTCCCACATATCGAAGCTCGCAGTATCGTAAACACGGTCTACATGAAGAAGGTCTAAGAAATGACAGAAAACGACACATTTGGTTCGTATAAGGAAGGAAATGAGAGCTATAGGTCTTATATACTGTCCGAAAATTGCAAAGAGCGCTCAGTAAAATAGTAATGAAACAAATCAGGAGGCTTTAAAGTCGAGCACGGAAATAATAACACTTGTCAGCACTCGGTGTTTCGGTATACCTCCAACATCCAAGTAGCGACCATCCTCTTCATAAACGGCTGAATATCTTTCTGGACGCCTTTGAAATAGGAATATTGGGGTAGAAAACTCTCCTCTACGGTCAACAAGCTCTGCAGGACTCTGTCATCGCACAGGTTCGGATCCGGACGAGCTTGTACGATGGTGTCCATTTCGAAGCAGAGCAGCTCCATGGTGCTGGTGCTTTCACTTAAGTACAAAAGTAGGATTTCTCTCTCGGAAACGCGATAGCAGCGTTGCAGAACAAAAATGCAAAAGGATGGAAGGGAAAGTCTTTTAGAGGCATAAAAAGTGAGACTGCAGTGGCTCCGTAAGAGTAATCCTGTCTCTCCTTGCTGAGAACTTTTTCCTCTCTCCCCACAGTGCGCCTCTACTTTCATCCGCCAGATCAGGCGCTTTGCAAGCCTGCCCTGCGCGCGCCACTGACGCAATTCACTTCATTACCTCTGTAAAGACCAGACGCAACATGCTGCACTCCTGTCCCGCTTTCCTCTACTCTGGCATGCAAGACAACTATCAGTTAACTTGATTAAATTTAAATTTTAAAAGGCTGACACTTTTCCAAAACTAGATACACGACTATACAGGAACTATACAGTGATAAATGCATCTAAACTGGAGTTTAGCCAGATTTGTACACATTTATCTGCTGTTTTAGGCTGACATGAATCTATAATGTGAACTTGCGTTATTATATCAAAGTATGTAACTGATTCATGTTTAATGAGAGCAAAGTGATTAAAGGGAAAATTATGCTTTTCTGTGTCTTATAGATTATTTTTTATGATTTATTTACGTCGGTGCTTCACTTTCTAATGAGAGTATCATTTACAGTAACTAAACAGGAAATAAATAAACCGCTGAATGTTGTATTCATCGTTACATCATTATTATTTCGCATATTTTCAGCATTAAAAAGCCCCCCAGAGGCCAGCTTTAGTTGCTTTAGTGCAACAAGTGTCCCCTTGTGAAAATAATAATTTGAATATTAGTTTGGATTCGACATTAAAAAAGCTCCAAAAAGCGACTAATTTCTATTGATTTGCACTTAACGTGTCTGCCAACTCAAAATGGACTCAGTGAACCTCAGAGCACAGACGCATACTGTACGTATGTGGCCATAAACACTGTATGTTGAGTTACAGAGACATGACTCTACTCTTAGTCACCTTCAAAGAGGTTTGAATGAAACGGGACTTCAGTGCATCAGGGGAAAACTTGTGTCCTCCGCCCTGTGTGTCTATTTGCATAGCCAATAGTGCCCTTGTTACTGGGCAGACTTATTATTATTATTATTATGAATTTTATTTTATTTTATGTTATCCAACTTCAATATCACAAACATCTTACAGCATAAATGAAGTCATAAAACAGAAATACAGAACAGACAAATATACAACACCAGGGATTACAGATAAATATGAAATGAAAATGGTGCAGTAAAAAAATAAAAGTATAAAAAATAAACATACACATTACAATTATATTAAAATATTAAATTTGGAGCACAAGTTTAAAGTTTTCACAGCTTTTCTATTGCATGAGGTAGACAATGTTTTAATGTAGGACTCTGTGTCTTTAACTTTTAACACCTTACATTAATGTATATAAAACATGGCCAGCAATATGATAAGATTACATAGAAAAAAAAATATATATATATATAGAGAGAAAGAGAGAGAGTCTAATATGAAACAACAGATGCCTTGCCACAGATTTCAAGTGCTTGCAAATCCAAAACAAATGGAAGACAGTGTCTGGGTGCATGTTACAAAAAGTACAAATTACATCAATATCCTTCTTGAATCTTACTAAAAATGACTTGAGAGCATAACAGCGATGAATGATCTTAAAAGAAATTTCTTTTTTAACTTTGTTAACCAGTAGATATCTATTAGGTAGACACCATATTTTTTCCCAACATAAATCCTGAACAAATGTATTCCAGGTTGCAATTACATATAGGACAGAGACACAATCAGCTTGGAATTAGGTGCAGATTTTTTTATTATTTTTACAGGAAGCTGGTAAAAAACATAATTTTCCTATAGGCGATTCAACTGGATCAAATGAAGGTGTCAAAGCAGAAGGTGAAAAGGCTTAACCCTTATAGAGCATGATAACACCAGATGGAATGGCATCAAAAACAATAGCAAATTGTTTAGGGCTCACAGGGATCTTATAATGACAGAGAAATTCTTGGTACCCAAAAAGCTTTCCCTTCTTATTAAAAAGTTGACTCACTAATACAATACCATTCTTGAACCAATTGTCAAAAAATAAAGATTTCCTTTTGTAACACACATCCCTGTTGTTCCATATAAAATATCTATTTGGAGAAGAATTGTGCTTATAAATAAGAGACCACGCCAAAAGTGTTTGCTTATGGAAATTTGAGAAAGACTGGAACCCAATCAATATTATAATTACAATACAAGTACAACAAACTTCAAACCGCCCAGATTAGAAAACAAATGATGAGAAATAAAATTCCAAACAGACGATTCATAACACAATCTCTCAATCAGTAAATTTTTTTTCTTGAAAAATGCAACCTTCACTGGAGAAATGACCCATATTTGTTGCTTGTGAATTATTAACTCTATGAGTACATTAATCTCACTCTTACTCACACATGCACGTGTATGCATGTAAATCCTCCAGTCCTGCAGCTCACACATGTAACAGTGTACTTGGTGGTTTAGATGTTGCATATTTTCAGTGTTGAACCTAGATCAACACAAAACCCGGGATAGAGAGGTTTAGTGAATGTGGCTTTGATCTGGTGCAACAGTGTCAAGCCCTTAACATCAGAAACGCTGTAGAAGCACAGGACTCCTGCTTCGTAATCAAGGTGCACTCCTACTCTACGGTAGCGAGCCGGAGGAATTTGGCCATTGTGAAGATTATTGTGCCAAAACGTACAGCCAGATGGAAAGCAGACTAATTTCCAGGAGAGATTATTGTGTCCAAAAGAGCAATCTTTCCCTGAACCCTTTCTTTGAATGTGTTTGTATGCAACAGCCACCTCAACAATGCCAACATCCCATTCTACCTCCCAGTAGTGTTGGCCAGTCAGGCCGTCTTTGCCCAGAGCCTGGTGATAGTAGGTGAATCGATCAGTGTGATCAGGATGAGCCTGGTCACTGCCGCTCCATGATATCACTCTGTTTCCATCAGACAAGCAGAGACATGCTGCAACTGTGTTTGGATCCACCTCCACTTTGGAGTCTGCAGGGAAAGATGAAACACTCATTCACACACTCTGGTGAAGCCTTTGTGGATGTTTGTGCGCTTATTTATAAAAAATGAATTTATATCATGCTTACTGGAGCTCAAAAGGCATCTTCTTAATGGTGTTTCCTCATGGTGCCTGGGCTCACTTGACACTGTGATGGACAGAAAAAACTCGTTCTCTCTCTGTACAATAACAGGAAATAAACTGACCTCTCCAAATGTATCGTAAAATATAGAAACTGGACACACTTACCCACGTTTTCCTCAAAATTACTAAACAATTCCTTTTTCATTTGGTCACACATATCTTTCAATTTATCTTTCTGTGCAGTGACAAACTTTGACAAGTCTGTGTCAAGTGTGTCAAGTCCTGCATGCCAGTCTGTGAACACAGGGAGGTCACCCAGGGCCTGGAAATCCTGCACAAGGCAAACAAAGCACACAGTTTTACAATTCAGAGACAGAAATTAAGCACAAAATGGTGCACACCTCCAAAAACTCTAAAACTAAAGTGCCACAACGATGGTCATCACCTGAAGAAACTTAACGGGATCCTCCGTGAGTGAGAGCTGGTCGAGTTTATCCTCTCTCCCCTTCAGCTCTGACGTGTGTCGCCTCAGTTGTCCGAGGCGACTGCTGGTCCAATCCACTCCAGATTTCTCTGCTTCTCCGACCCTCTCCCTCATCTCAGAGCACTTCCTCTCCACAGAGCGGACGTATACACGGATGTGCTCCTCACACAGTCGCTCAAAGTCATCACACACCTCCCATGCAGCATCCTTGTAGAGAACATGCGCCATTTGTCTTTTTATGCCTGATAACGTTTTTAAGTTACTGCATATTTCTAATAGTCCTGGGTTATTTAACAGTTCTGTCCATATACTGTAACACATGTAACTGGATTCATAAACACACGTTGCAAGTGTGTAGCAAACTAAGATGTAGCAAGTACAGCTTAGTTTTTAAAGCATAGTTTGACATTTTGGGAAACACACTTATTCGCTTTCTTACCTAGATTTAAATGACAAAATTAATACCACTTTAATGTCTGTACTCTACATATAAAGCTACAGTGAAGAGACAGTTAGCTTAGCAGGCGTTCACACATGGGGCTGCATTAGTGGGTACGTGCTAAGTACAATTTGGAGGTACTTGTACTTTATATGAGTTTCCATTTGATGCTACTTTATACTTCCACTCCAATACATTTCAGACGTAAATATTGTACTTTCTACTCCACTACATTTATCTAACAGCTTTAGTTACTTTTCAGATGAAGATTTGACACAATGGATAATATAACAAGCTTTGAAAATACAACACATTGTTAAAGACTAAACCAGTGGTTCCAGCCTGTTTGGCAACCTGTTTGTCTACAGGAGCAGCAGTTAACTCAAATGAGGCACTTTAATTCTCTTCTATTCACATTTTGAAAAATAAAGCAATTTATAGATAAAGGAAAACAAAAGATACCAATGTTTGTGGATCTCACTCACTCTTATGACGTCTGCAGCCTGCCTCAGCTTTTCCATGTTCCTCTCTGAATCGAGCACTCTGTCTGCAATTTCCTGTTTAGACTTCTCCAGTTTTCTCTGTTAAAACACAAATCCACAATCTTTTCAGAACCTCGGTGACAATAAAAGGACGGGCAACAAATGTTTGAACCACAGGGCTGAGCTGAATTACCTGCATTTCACTCTTCTCTGCTTCAACTGCCACAATGTCATGGCCTTTGTGCTCATTCACTGCACACAGGAGGCATATGAACTGCTGATCAGTGCGGCAGTAGATCTCCAGAAGTTTGCCATGACGGCCACAGATGCTTTCTTCAATCCTTGTAGAGGCTTGAATCAGCTTGTGCTTTTTCAGTGATGGCACATCAAAGTGAGGCTGCAGATGAATCTCACAGTAAGATGCCAGGCACACGAGACAGTTCATGCTAGCTTTTTGTTTCTTCCCTGTGCAAACGTCACACTGCACATCACCAGGTGAAGCAAAGCCGTCCTCAGCAGCAGCACTTTGACTGGTTGTCTTCTTGTGCTCCTCCAACACCTCAGCCAGCAGTGTGTTCCTCTTCAGCACAGGCCTGGGGCGAAACGTCTGCCTGCACTGAGGGCAGCTGTAGGTTCTTCGTCTATTGTTATTTTTATCCCAGAAAGTATTGATACATTTTACACAGAAACTGTGGCCACAGGCGGTTGTCACTGGATCCTCAAGTAACTGTAAACAGATGGAGCAGTCGAACATTTCATGATGAGCCATTTTCTCCCGCTCAGACTGAAGGGGTTACTTTCATTTTCACAGAAGGAGGAGCATCTTGTTGGCAGCCTGTTCTCAGTGGGAGGGCCCTGATACTGACTGAACTAAAACTGTCAATGCCGGTGAAAAACAGTACAAAGTACAAACCCCCGTTACCACAGTGAAACATTAACTGCAAGTGGAAACTTCAAGTTCTACTTGAGTCATGAAAATTCATTCTAGTTTGTGATCGGTATGTGTGACATACCTAATAATTGCTAATAACATTGCTATTTCTGAGCTTTCCACTGCACTTCATGGTCTTCATTAGGGAACAGGGTTGGCTCAGTGTCATCATGTGACCTAAGTGTGGAATGACATGACAACAAGTGGTCATATATGGGAGGAGATTGTAACCTTTCCCCACAGTCATTCACTGAAAAGGGTGGCCTTTTAGTTGAGATTATTCACTCACACACTGGAAAACATTCTTTAAAAAAAATACTTAAAGCTGCTGTAATCAAAATGTTTCTAGTCACAATGAGTGGATTAACTAAGTATAATGTGAAAGGGGTCACTTGTAACAATATCACTCTACAGTTCCCCTCATACAATGCCCTGTAGAGCTCTATGGGGTGTTTTAGCATCTTTCAGCTCATTTGTTTTGGTTTTCCAGGCGCAACTTAACTGTTTTGATTCACTCTCACTCTGCTCATCAGTGTCATTTTCAGCCACAGCAGCTGTTTTCAGTGAAATACCTCAGATAAACCCGTTGAACACTATTTATCCAATATCAAACAGACAAAGGTAGCAATAAACTGATGAACATAGGGGACCATTTATACCTAAAGAGGCAAATATTTCCCCCAGGAACAGACAGAAACAGAGCTAAAAGGAGGGTGAATATTGGACTTACATTCATCAGATGGCAAGAAATATGACTTCAAATGAATACTAATGTTGCTCCATATCTGCCAGATGTGTAAATAGGCAGCTGTTTGCTAACAAGAAATATGTATAAGGTGAAAATATGCTCAATTACCAGAATTGAGAATGTTTTAACATTTTATTAACACATGCCTAAGCTACAGAAGTCTTGTGTTAGTTATGAGGATTGTTCAACATTTTTACACTGTAACATATGAAAAACACTTTTATTTTACATAGACTGCATAAATGTGTTCCTTACATCTGTAGGTTACCACTATTTTCAGACTTTGCTAAATATGAACACATTAACAGGCATAACAGACAGCAGTTGTGGAATAAACCCATTTTTAGCTGTGCACAGAGAGTAACACATTACAGATGCTGCACTTAAACAACTTTGACAGAGGATGCCCTTTACTTTAAGGGCATTATCTTAACTGAAGCTCCTCTGGAGACCATGAACCCAGGGTACAGAGGCTGGGAGAATGTGGTCTGCACTCTGTGAAGGAAGATCATTTGACCAGAGTCGGACACACTGTAGAAGGACAGGATCCCAGCCTTATGGTTCAGGTACGCTCCTACAGTAGAGGAGCAGGGGACGGATATTTTGGTTTTGACTCCACTGTGCCAAAAGGTGCAACCAGAATTTGAAAGGGAAACGCACCAGGACTGATCAGTGTATCCGAAGCCACAATCATCCAGCTCTTTCCCTTTATAGCAAACAGCGACCTCAACCCTGGGCCCCCTCCATTCAACCTCCCAGTAACAAACTCCAGATAAACCTTCAGTGCACAAAACTTGATCGTATTTTGTAAATCTTTCTGGGTGATACGGGTACCTCTGGGCTTTTTTAATCCAGGCTACTTTGCTGTTTCCCTCAGAGAGCAACAGGTTCTCAAATGCTGTGTTGGGATCCAAACTGAGGGGGCAGGAATCTGAAATGTAGAAGTTATTATTATTCAGTGTGACCACCAGAGGCTCCTTCGAATGTGTTAATGCCAAAATAAAGTAACAACTCACACAGGGAAAACTGTTGTCTTGTCTTAAGATCAGGATCAGTTTGAACTGAAAACAGAATATATGCTTTTTTATTCTGAGAACAGCACAGACATTTTGGAGGAATTGGCTAATTGCACAATCTGACATTATTCCAGCAAATAAACATGAATTATGACTTACTTGTCGCAGATATTTCTCCAACAGCCTGCATCAGGCTTTCCAGTTTCTCTCTCAAATCAGAGATGGACTTTGTCACAAAATCAAAAGGTGCATGTAGCTGCACGTCGACATCACGGGACATGTCAGGTTCTGGACGGTCAAAAATGGACTGGTAGCTCTGGAATGATTTAAAAAGAGAAACACAACATAAACTAGAGCCCTACATGCAAAATAGTCGATGGTAATGTCTGCCTGAGCACCTGCAGGAAATGAATGTGATCCTCAGTGAGTGACAGCTGCTTCAGTTCATCCTCTCTCTTCCTCAGCTCAGAGATGTCCTTCTCCAGCTGATCCACAGCTGCCTCAGCTCGGCTCATTGCAGCTGTCTCCTGAACTTGAATCAGCTCCTTCACAGCACAACGCCTTTTATCTGCCATCAGGACTATCTCAGCATAGGCTTTCTCGTTTTGATCGGCTGCTGCATCTCCAGAGCACTGATAGTAGATTTAGGACTAATATCATTATTTTTTTACTTTACTTTAAGGAAAAGGACACTGGGCACATTATGCGCATTTAAGTCAGCTTAAAAAAGTGCAAGTCAGTTTACCTTCAGTGCTTTCATTTTCTGTCTTAGCTGCCGGAGCTGCTTCTCCTTCTCCTGTATTCCCTGCTGGTATCTTTGTGTTTTCTTTCCAAATTGTTTCTGAAAGTAAAATCATAGTGTTCACTGTTGAATCATGTGGTGCAATATAGTATAATAGTGTTACATTTAACTGACACAAGAAACAATACAGTATAATATATCTTCCTGATTCTCCATGTAATTAGTACACAACATAGAGCAGGTCGGGATTAGTGACAATCATGAAAAGGTCCACTTTAATGGTCATATATGAATATGATAATTGCAACAGCACATTTACAAGATCTAACTGTGGAGAAAAATAAATATTCTTACTTCTGTCTCTTTCCTCTCTGCTGCAGCTGAAACAGTGTCATGACCTTTGTGCTCATCCATTACACAGAGTAGGCAAATGCATTGTTTATCACTTCGACAATAGACTTCCAGCAGCTTGTCATGCTTAGAGCAGATCTTCTCTTGTAGGGAGGCCGAAACCTCCACCAGCTTGTGCCTTTTGAAAGCTGCAGACTCATAGTGAGGCTGCAGGTGAGTTGCACAGTAAGATGCAAGACACACCAGGCAAGACTTGACAGCTTTCAGCTTCTTCACAGTGCAGAAATCACACTCCACATCCCCTGGATCATCCCTCACAGGTGGGAGTTTCTCCACCAGATCAGCCAGTAATGTGTTCTTGTTCAGCACAGGTCTGCTGAGGAAAGTGTGTCTACACTGAGGACAGCCGTAAACACCACCCTGATCCTCCAGGTCCCAGCAGCCATTTATACAGTCCATACAGTAGCTGTGGCCACAATAAAGAGTCACAGGGTTCTTCAGGACATCCAAGCATATCGAGCAGGATAAAGGATCTGGTTCTTTACAGCTCTCTGCCATCTTGGTGACAGCACTACACTTTCACTTTTGTTTCTGTTGAAACCAAAATTGTCTGTTGAATGGGAGTGACTTAATGTCGTATTGTCCTTTCTCTCCTCTTTAAACTAGAAAAATACCTCTCCCCTGATTAAAAGTTAAGGTTATTCCACAAATAAATCGAACAAACAGAACTAGGAGTGGAAATATTTAAACGTGGATAATAGTCTTCCCGGCTGGGAACGCATTCAAATTTCATCATTTAGCATGGCAGTGTGAAGAAAACATGAAATAGTTTGTCTGTGAAACTTTGTGTGTCATATTTGAATATTTTAAGGGACTAAACGAGACAATCTCTAAGACGAAGGAAGCAACAGACGAAATGTGAGGTAACGTTCATGCGAGATTTGGGCGGAACGCGAGATTTCTTTGGTCACCAAGGAAACGAGGGCAGCGTTCGGTATCTTTGCGGTGTGTGTTTTTCCTCCTGGTGATGTTTGTGCTAAGCAGGGAGGATTTCACACGATGGACCTGCCGGAGACGATCAGAAAACGTTTAGAGGACTTTTCTCGGAATGTTTTATTTGACCAGAGTCGGACTCAGCCTCTCCCAAAAGAGCATGACACATTTTTGCCACACGGTAAACTCAAAATGCAGCTGGCGTAATGGACGCATTAGCATTGTAGTAGCTAGCAACAGGGAGGGTAGGGTTGGCTTTAGAAGTAGACTCTTGTTTAACGATACCTTGAGTTTTGTTTTAGTTACTATCACGTGTTAAACATGGGCTGTTTATCGTCTCCCTCTGTGTCTGTTCTGTTGGGTTATTTTGTTTCCAGACAAACGGGTTCTGTCCAGTCTGCACCTCCAGATGTCTCTGTTCTTTAACATGTGGTTCTTCCCCCTGTGGTGGATCAGTGAAACTGTGATGCTGCATCTCAAGGTAAGGCATAAAGAGAGGGGAGAGGAGGGGGAGATGGAGGTGAGTGAAAGCTGGGAATGAGGAGTCTGGGACTATATAAACTGTAAACATTACAAAACATCCATAAAAACCAGCTGAACTGTTCTGTTATCAAACTGGACTTTACATCTCACACCCCTCCTTTTAATTCTTAAACGGGTCACTTTCATATATTCATCAAACTGGACTTAACATTGTATATTGCATTCAACCTCCACTGTTAATAATTTAATTATTTATTGTACAGGTCACATTTAACTTTTACATGTCACCATTTCTTGGTCTGTATTTCCTTTGTACAGTCAATATTTCAAGTTTTATATCCCATTTCAAAACTATTATTCCACTCTATATATAGATTTAAAATTTAATTTTAGTGCTACTTTGCTTGTTTTATTATTTCATTATTATTGTTACCTTACTCCTGTTATATTTTTATTCTTCTATGTTGGGTTTGTGGGAATGAACACCAGGACAAATTCTTTGTATGCATACTTGGCTAATAAACATTTTCTGATTATCATAATGTGATTATGATTACAAGAAACGTGTAAGAAATAATAAGATGCCCAAACTAAATTAGAGACAGATTTGGCCTCCAACATGACCATAGTGGCTGGTCCTAAACTAAAAGTCAGTTCAAGTAAAAGTTAATTGTACTCCTAGAATAAATGGACTTGTGTTGTTCTCTTTAAAGAACGTAGAGCAGCCAAACTTTCAACTTTATAATTATCCTGAAGGAAATTTGGTTTTGCAGGAAGGGTTAACACACAGGTGACAGGAAAAGTCATTTCACCAACCTCTGAAATATGTCTGACTTTGAGTTGAGTTAGTATTAGCCAAGAGAAATGCATCAGTTTATTACAAAAGTGGTGACATGTATAATATTAAAGTCAGCTGCAAATACTGTGATACATGTGATAAATTATTGTGAGTGACAGTTGGTCGGGTATTTGTTTTTACCAGCATTCATTTTAATTGTTAGGTTTAGACCTAGACACATTCATCTAAACTCAGTTCATTTAACTACATTGTTGTAATTGTCATTTCTACCAGTATCCTGCCTTGCCAGAGTACTACAAGTTCATCCTTGTCACTGTCCTCATCCTGATGACTCTGATTGAGGCCATTAGACTGTATCTCGGTTATGCTGGGAACCTGCAAGAAAAGGTAGCATCACTCACAGACATAGATATAGTTGATGTAGAATGGATCAACACAACACACACAAATGAAGAGAACATTTACTCCAGTGAGTGAAAGGCAGAGATTCAAATAATGACTGTGTTTTGTGGAAGGTCCCAGAGCTGGCTGGATTTTGGCTGTTGAGCATCCTGCTGCAGTTTCCACTAATCCTGTTTCAGCTCTTTAATGAAGCCATTCTCATACAGCCCCTGGAGAGAGGCGTTCACATAGTTCTCGCCGTTTTCATACTCACACAGGTATAATTACTTTCCTTTCATAAACTGACTGTTGTAGTTTTATCATTTCCACTCTTAGCATTGTATACAACTTAAATGCAGGTTACATTGTGAATGTGTTTCTAGCTTTTATTATTTGGTGATTGTCATTGATTTCATTTAAATTTCTTTAATTTTTTCATTACCGAATTATCCAGGCCCTCTCTGGATTTGTGGCGCTCCGGGACATGGTCAGACACACAGAAAGCCAATTTCATCTCCGACAGTTTGACTGAATTCTGAAGCTCTGACTTCCCTCCTACATCAGGACACCGCCTTACTTCACACCTCCCAGACTCTGAGTCTGACAACAAACTGTGTATTGCGCACAGCAAAATGGGACATTTCCTGCCCATGACTGATTATTACCGTGAAGAATTGAACGTTTTTGTATTTTATTAACATTATATTCCATGGGATTGTATTGTTGTTTTTACAGTGTTGCAAATAAAGATCTACATTACACGCCTGTGTATCATTTATTAGGCAGCTAATGTACTGTGTCACAGACTTTGTGATGGAGTACTCTGAGAATCTAAGCATGAAGGTTTGTCATCAGTAAGTCTTGTCCTCACCAATATCAACATTGTAGAAAATAGATGAACATATTAACATTATGCAAAAATCTAATTTTAAAGAGTTTATAAAAATAGTATTAAAGTGTAAAGGACACATATAATTAAAGATCAAACAAAGATTTGAAAGTACTTTTTAAGACTTTTACTAATGGATTTCACTTCTGTCCTTCTTTCCATATGACACAAGATTGACCTGCATCATGATATCTGTGTGAATGGGATCATTACATCTCTGCATATCTGTTGAAGTTCTGGTGAAAATCATTCCTCTTCATTCAGCAGAAGAGGTTCACTTCCCTGGCCAGAGAGACTAGAGAGAATAAAAATAAATATGTAGAGCCCATATTATAAATATTGTGCCCTACAGTGGGGCAGACTGTGATGGTCTTGTGACCATGGACTCCTCAGGAGCCGTACTCATTACTCCTCCAGAGTGATAGTGCCTGATGTCCTTAGCCTGAAGCCTAGCAAGGGTGTCACTCTGTGGACGTGGAAGTCCCAACTTCATGAAGCCTGAAGGCTTTGACAGAGGGGGTAAAATGCCCTTTTGCCTTCTGTCTCCTAAAGTCCCCTTGCATAGTCTGAAGAAATTGAGAAAGGAAATGGAGCACATTAAAACAGCTATAATGCATAATGCTTGTCGTATCATTTTATTAAGATTGCCTTATCATACATCATTAATCATGAATGAAGAGTGATACACCGACAGACAAATAGAGAGCGGGTTGATGAGTGACAGAAGGTGACGCAAGTGATCGAGAGAAATCACAATAAAAATGAATTTACCTATTTCCTTGTAGGTCTGTGCCCCTCAGCGCAGGCACAAACAGACTGCTGCATGGCTCAGATTGTCTCAGGGGGATGTCAGGGGTGAGATCTCTCTGGTTCTGCTCTCCAAATGGTATACATCTCAACAATGACAAGCCAACTAAATAAATGACAGGTAAAGGAAGAGATGAGGTTTGCTAACAGTGATCAATGATCATTTTTTTAACTGTATCCCCACAAAAATCAGTTTCAGTATAAACTCTATAAGTATAATATGAGAGCATATGAAAGGGCAACCTTCTGTGGAATCTCCTTCCTGTTCTGCAGTCTGCCGTTTGGTTTTGTTTAGGTCTGCATGTGAGGTAGACGAATCCTCGGGCACAAAGTAACGTTCTGACGCCCGTAAAGAATTTCTGTCTCTGTACATATGGCGGCCACTGAACTTGTCGGAGGTGAAGCTTGACAGCAGGCGCTTTGTTGGAACAACGTCTGGGATCATCTTGACGAACATGGATGAGGGAGACCTGCCACAGAGGAGACATAAAACATGCTGAATCTGAACCTACCTCAACAAGTAGTTTTGCACTGGGTACAATTCCATAGTGAGTTTTACCTGTGAGGTGCTGCAAAGGAGGGTGGCAGCCCTGAAAGAGTGAGATGAGTTACACAACAGGAGAGCTACAATTTAAGGCAGCTTGAACTGACTGAGAGATGACGACACTTTGGACTTTTTAAAATTAATTTGATTTAGCATTTAGTTCCATCTGGAAATACTGTATGTGCAAACCAAACCTCTGAAGACTTTATAGGAGACAAAGGACTGTCGGGGGCAACTACGCTGCTGCTGTGAGGAATGTATGAAATCCGGTGGAAGGAGAGCACTTAGGTGCAGCAGCTGAGAGGAGTATCTCCACTGTCCTGAGTGCAACCCCGGGTCTTCTGTGAAGGCAAGACAAACATTCTGTTCACCGCAACACCAGACCTCTCCTAATGTCTTGATGGTTGAAAACATGTCTGCCTTTCCCTGCAGGAGATTGTCTACGTATTGGACAATGTAATAGTTCAAATATTTTACAAGTCTCTACCAAACCTCCTCTGTATGTAGAAGTCAAAAAGCAACACGATTAACCATTAGCTACAAGGCTGTGAAGACAATTTTTAGGAAATTTCCACAATATGCGTTACCTGTGTGAGGTGTCACAGCTGTGTATGTGCTGTGATGTGGATATGCTTTTGCTTTGCGATGCAGGTATGCAGCCTTCATGTCTCCCAGACAATCATCCTAAAACACAAAACATCTCGTAGGCAAATGACATTGATAAAAATAAAGGTAAAAATCATAGATTTTGTTCAGTTGCTTTAGGTGTCACAGGTAGTAGTTGGCAAATGCAGTTTCACATTATATCAATCAAAAAATAGTTGAATGAGGTATGTGATCACATGTGTATAACTAGCCAATAATGTGTCAATGTGTGTGACCAAACATTTGGTGAGGATAAGGGTATTTTGTGAGAGAATGAAATCTGGATGGCTCAGTAATGGTCATCTTTACCTTGACAGGCTCACCGCCCTGCCACAGGGTCACCTGACTGATCTCCCCAGAGTGAGCGGTGGCAGCAGGGATCCCACTTTTTCTCACTGGACTATTTACCTTCACAAACAAAGGAATATTATCAGTAACAGCTCAGGAAATCTTCTCACTTCTTTGTGTGGCTGGTTTACTCTCTGTCACTTTAACTTGCTCTACTTCATACCTGCCATTTTTTCTTGTGCCCTCCAACAGGTTTCTCTTTGACACTCTCTTTAACTGTGTTCTCATGGGGAAGGTTAGTCTCCTGCAAAGACCATTCACTCATCAGATTTAGTTTAAAGTCAGTAATACAATAACCAGTTAAGTGTGTGCACTGATTACTGCCTCATGTTGGCTCTTACAATATGTTTGATGCCGTTTTGCACGACCTGTGGCTGTGTGTTATTCTTTACTCTCTCTGGTCGCAGCCTGTTCCTCTCTTTACGACTCCTCAGGCGTTTCTTTTTCTTTTTCGCTGCAGTTTGCTGTGGAGGAGAGCAACGGCATGTGGTAAACTGATACAACATGAGACATGATTCACAACTGTTTTTTATAGTGGATCCCGGGGATTACTTGATCCAAATGTGATACTAACCTCACAAAGAAAATAAAGCACTAAATATGTTAAACCATTATTCTACAGGAGAGCAGACTGTCAGTATACCTCTGGATGGACAGTTTGTGGCTGGTTGAGCAAATGAACTGGGAGTCCGTCAGAATCTGAACTATTTGAACCACTGGTGCTGTAAAAGCAAAAAAACAAAGATTCACGTCGAAGCTGAATGAGACAATACCATAACTTATTACAGCATGCAGTCTCACCAAGTGATGCGTGCTAAAGGTGAGCATTATCTCGATGTACAGTATGTTTATCAGTCCAATTTTTCCCATATTTCCCAAATGTGGTTGGCATGGGTATTTTATTGTAAGAAATATTATAATTAAAAATAACTTTAATACCTGGTTTCCAAGTCAGAGACAGAGATGTTACAGTCAGTGCCCAAATCTTTGCCCAGCCTCTCTCTGACCTCCTTTCTCAACAATGCTGCCAGCTCTGTCAGACAATAAGTGGTCTGAAAAAGACATGTACAGGGGAAACAAAGAAACATAAAAAACACCGCACTGAATCACATTTGAATACCAGAGTTCAAAAGTCAAGCTTTAAAAAACACTACCCAGCTATACTTCTTGTCTGGACTGAGGAAAATCAGACATGCTGCTTAATCTCTCACCTTCGTTGGATCAGGGTCACAGTAGTCCAGCAAGCTGTCACAAAAGTAAAAGCCCAGGGACTTCAGGTCTCGAGTAGTAAAATGTGTTCCCCTCCTGTCACCTAATTCAAACAGATGATAGATTCTCATACATGAGAAATGTAAGCATACACATATAAACACACAAACTCAAAAGTTTAAACTCACCCAGAGTGGAGCCTCCAAAGGTGGCCTCCATCGTGTAGCTGTTTCTGATGCCAAGTCTCCACATGGCGATTCGCCCTGTTCCCTCTTTGCTCTTCTCTACCCGAAACTTACAGCTCTTGAAGGAGAACTAAGGAAAATGATGATGTGTATACACAAATAAATACAGAGGAATACATAGTGGAATACAATATGAGTAAGAAGTAGTGTACAAATTGTAAGGAGATGTGTATAACATATTGGTGATTGTTTAGTAAGCACTGCATCCAGTACACAAGCAGGCTAATTAAAATGAAACAGATATAATGATAATGACTGCAGAATGCAAACTTGTACTTCTCAAAAGTCAGCAAAAATGTTCAAGAGACCAAATATAGATTTAAAACAGTCAAATCAGTGGCTTTACCTTGTTGCTGGCATTCTTGCTCATCATTAGTGGAAAGACTCTCTCGTGAAGCTTCAGTGAAGCATCACCTCGGTTGTTACAACCGTACATGAAGACGTTGTTTTTACGGTTGTGGCCATGAAAGTCACAGTAAAGAACTACATCTGTCTCAGCCATCAGCCTGGGGAAAATAAAGCATAACAGAGTTTCATTCATAATAGATTCTGGTTTGTCAATATTCCCCATGGAAGAATGTAGGAGAGAAAGAGCATGCAAATACAGTATGTGCCATGGGAAGCTACTTTGGAAGTTTAGTTTTTCAAGACAGTTCCCAGTGGAAAACGTTATGCTCCACAAAGCCTCCCTCAATAGAAGTTTATATGCAAGTGCAAAGAACCTGTTTCAGTCAGCAGCTGGGGACATTTGTTGCATCCTTTTCACTCTTTTTTCATCTTTCCTTTTTTCTTTCTAATGACAACTATGTAATAAAGGCAGATATGCGAGGAAAAGAAGTCAAGTTTCAAAGTCAACTTTGTACCAAGTGATGGCATCATAATCATTATCTTCTTAAGAATCGTAGGATAGGCATAATACACAAAATATATAAAAGAAATATACAAAAATACCATTTACTGCTATACTGATCATAGGAAATATGTCTTTTTGTACAGATAAGTTTCAGTAAAAATGTGTGCTGCAAAATTATTCCAAAGTTGGACGGCTTTCTGCCAGAAAGTAGAGTCTGGGGGGTAAATGCAAACTAAATAATACAATCTGTGTTCATCGCAAGAAGAAATTCAATGAGTGTTTATTTTGTTTGTTAATTTTGTTCTCACATTTTCACTCAGATCCCCATCTGTCAGACTATATTCCTAATCTAAACCCAAACCAAACAACACACAACCAAACAAATGGTTGCTCATTGATAAAAAGTGGAACTGATCATTTTCTGTTCCATGTTAGCTCAAAATTAATAAATATAATAGCCTTAAAACACCTGACTTGCACAATCCCAATAATTTACTGGAAAGAAAGAAAAACAACTAAAAACACTAAACTGCTGAATTGCCACACAATTGTAAAATCTAGATGTATCCTGTCTCACCTTTCCACCAAGTTGCGGGTGTGCCAAACACAGGGAAAGGAATCCCTGAGCAATGTCTTGTAATTTCGGTTGAGGTCCCTGCCTGCCAGAGAGCAGCGGTAATTGCCCACCACCACACCATCTGGGTTCAGCATGGGCACCACCTGCAGCACCAGAGAGAGAAAACAATAGATAAAAGCAAAAACTACCACCATAAATATCAAAAACTGCTATAATTCTGTAGAAACGTCCCCATCTGTGTTTGACAGCAGTATAGAGCATTACTATATATGTTAACACACAACACAACCTCATCATTCTATTCATCCACAATCTACTTTATAAATTACTATTCAGACATATAATAAATTGGAATATATTTAAGTATAATGATCATGATAATAAGGCAGATTTGAGACTATGAGCTTGAGCTTCCTCACCTTAAAAACAAAAGTGTCCCTGAGTAGCTGAGCGTCATCCGAGTCCCCGAGCAGGAAGTCCAGGAACCCCTCCATCACCCAGGACCCGTTCGTTTCTCCAGGGTGCACTCGGGCCGTCACCACCACAGCTTTCTTGGTCCTGCCCTCCATCGTGCCAACCCCGCGGGATGTTATTGTCACTACATACACTGCGTTCCCAGCAAGGCTGTGGCACAGCACCCGCAACTTACAGTACGACGCAACTGCGGGGTCAGAGGAAATGCGCCTGAGATAGCGCTGCAGGTGTGAATAAGTGTAGGGGTAGCAGTGGGCCAGGTAGCAGGTGTCTGATTCATGAGGGAACTGGAGAGTCCAGGTGAGTGAGTACAGGGTGATGGTGTCGTTGTTGTTGTCCTTCGTATTCTAAATAGAGATAGAGATGGGGCTATTAAAGCGAGCCATTTCTCACATGAACTGAAAATGTTAGCTGTTAGAAAAGTAGGACATGGGCTAGTGAATACAAATGTATTGTTTTAATTTTCATTTTACCTAAAACATTAGTCCACTTGAGACACCATTTTTGAATTTTCCAACTCATGTTGGCACTGAACTAATACAGATCCACCTACCTGATTGTAGTTGCGGTAGTATCTGATATTGGAGCCAGTTCGTTGCCATCCAACACCTTTCTCCTTGGCAGCCCTCTCAGAGTAGAGGAGCGGTCTCATCCCCTGAGAATACAGGCTGCTGCTCTTCATCAGGTTGACGATAGTGAAGCGGTAGGTCACCCCAGCCTTCATGTTCCTGACCCTGAAGTAAAACCACTGCGTGTGCTTTCTGGTGTACATGTCTGTGCGCAGGGTGAGCTCATAGTCATAGACACCTCTGGACAGGGTAGAAATATCGGTGGAGGGAGAAAGAGAGAGAGAGAGAGAGTAACTTAACCGAAAGCTGCAGTAAAAACTACCGGGGGTGAAAATAAAATTGTCGAAAAGCTGTAACACTGTAGAGACTCACACTTGCACAGCTTTCTGAAGGTTCCCACTCTCAAATCTTGACTCAAACTCAAGGGTGAAGTCTGTTTGATTGATGTCATAACAAGTGGCGCTCTTAATGGGCCCCCTGGATCCTCCGACACGAGAGCAGGTGAAAAAGGGATGCTTAGTGGCTTAAAAGACAGGACAACAGGAAAAATGTTTAATATTGAATGCTAAATTGGTCAAAAACACAACTTTTAATAAAAACTGACTTCTTCATTGTTGTTCTGAGCTCAGTATATCTAGAAAATTACTAATTGTTTACATCTGGGGTAACACTGTTGACACTGAAGCTTCTTACTGGCCCAACATAATCCCATGATATATAAAACAAGAAGAAAGACTGTGGCATTTGTCATCACCAGCCAGGTCGTGATATCAATATGAACTACACATCTTGAAGCAATTAAAGAGTTGTAGACGTTTGAGTTTGCAGTCACTGGTTGGGTTCTTATCATGATCTTATATTCAGAAGAATGTGTCGACACAGAGACACTAACGCGATGACATAATGTTCTGCATAGCCATACCATGTAACCTGATGGTGCAATAAAAGAAATGAAAAATGCCTTTGGTGTTAAAAGTTACCATGGTCGACGCAGTATACCACTTTCCCCCTCTCCTCTCCAGCTGGCATGGGTGTCCTCTCATATCCTGTGGGCTGGTAGAAGGGCTCTGGCTCTGGAGGTTCCCACTCTATAACACAACAACACAATTTTCAAGCAGTGTTTTAATTGTATGTTTTATTTTGTTTCTTTCTTTTTACTCAACACCCTTTGCACATATCAGTAACATACGTGATAATGTAAAGGTTTAAATAATATTCAACAGTACCTATGTGATGTATAACGTCGCTGATGACCTCACACTCTATGGGCCAACGGGGGTGGGAGATAGATGGGAAGTTAACCAGGTCCAGCGGTGCCCTGAGACTCAAAATAGGTCGGCCACCATCAAAGTCTATGAGCAGCTGCCTGGTCCGCAGTGTCTGACTTAAGTTTATGGATACTGAGTGGGGACATGAATCACACCTTCAATTAACTCTTCTTTCATGCTCCTGTTCTTCCAGTAGTGCACCATGAGTATAAATTTTTCATCAGGTCAGCCCCCTTACGTCATTTAGACAAAACAGGCTTGTTCATTTGACCAAGGATTATGCTGAGCCTGATTGCTGTAGTTATCTCTATCACAAAAGAGCTCTAGTTTAAAAATGAATGTTCTATCATTAGGGATGAAAACCTACATATAGATTCAGTGTTGACCACATCTCCCACTTTTTAACTGTTAACCCAACAGGTCAACCCAATTTGTACCTACACAAGCACAGGTGTACATGACAGTAAATGAGCCAACAGAATGCTGTAAAATCAGGCATAAGAGCAACATGTCAATCTGAGTGAACGTATTTTAACAATTTCACACTCACATTTCAGCAAGTTAAATCTACATACTCTAAACACACGTATCCAAATGCTGCCAATGTGGAAAATAGCTTACACCGTCTCCTCCCTGCTAATTCCTCCTCATCTTCCTCTGTGTTGGAGTCAGATTTGTCCACCTGGTAGGAGTTCCACCAATTCCTGATGGCAGAGACGGCCATGGTTGATGATTTCTCTGCCTGAATGGGGAAAATATAAGTCTTCACTGCTATTTCCTCCTTTCCAAACTAGAACTGTATTTTCTCGGCTACTCTTGTTACATGAAATATCCATAAACCTGGGCTAACCCCCACCTACCCAGATGCAAACAGATGTTACCATCATGCAACAACATGTATGTGATTATCAGTTTTTATAAATGTGAGTCTTCCAATAAATTAAAGCAATGGAACAGATGAAGCTCTTCAAACATGTCTAAGTTTTCCAGGAGGATGAAGCTCTTATTCTGTTGCTCATTTGAAAGTTATCAGAGGTAACATACCACAACATAACAAACACATATAAGCAATATTGGAGCGATACCAGTATTGATTTTCCAAGCTGATATTGGCCAACAATAGCTGATATGACAATATATCTCTACCTTTTATCTTGAAAATAGGTCTGTGGTCAATAATACACGATGTGTACAAGCCTGAAAGAAATACAAAATAACCAAACTCACATGCGAAGTGGTGAGGGTGGGATCTCCCACAGGCATCCTCGGCTCTTTCTGCTCAAATGGAAAATTCCGATAAAGTCTATTTTGCTATTCAATATGACGGTTAACGTTATAACTAGTTAGCTCAAACACAGGAGTTCATGTAGCATGTCCGTCTTCAGCACAGGACACATTGTTTACTTGGAATGTCTTGATTACTTTACCCTTTAAAGCCAAGTTTAACAATTCTCAGTAGCACTCGGCAATGCTAACAGGCTTTTCCCTGTGTTGCAAACATTATTAGCTTCATTCGTACTCAACTTGTTTAACGAGTGTTTTTACAGTATTTATCGATGTCTGGCAGCCACTTACCTCGCTTACATCTTAACTACACTACCTTAGCTACATTTAATAAACTCTTCTTTATAAATATAGGCGCGAAAAGCAAACTTAACGGCTAATACAAGTGGAGCTATCGTTCACGAGGTTACAAGGCTGTTGCCAGGTAACCGATTGCCTCGACAACACAACACGGTTTCCATGGAGATTCCGTCATTGACGCAGTTAGAAGGTTTCACTAAAGTGGTGGGTATATGTTATGAATGACACACGATACAATTGCAGGCTTAATTTTGTGAATGTGACTCATTTGTCATCATGTATTAGGATTAGACTAGAGGACATAAAAACAAAGAAGGAGATGACTGAAAAAACAGTTTTAATAACTTTTTACAAAATGTACACATTCAGAGACATTCCCTCCCCTTCCAAAAACATGGCTTATCCCATTATACATTTTATGTACACAGTTGTAAAAATGCTAATTAAAATAGACAACCCCTCCGAACAAACTGTGGTGGTTGTCTACATGGGGTCTATACAAGATGATGAAGTATTTCTGAGGAACTCAAAGACATTTGGCACATTTACATTATTGGCTACAAAAACAGGAAAAAGGACATCCAAACCCCTCTGGTGAATGGCCTGCCATGTAAGGGCCTCTAAATGTCTCCCATCATGAACAAAGAAAGCAGTAAAGAAAGTCCATAGATCCTTAACCAAAACGTAAGCTGGGGAAGGAAGGAAGGATGACCTTATGGTAATGGTTGGAATAGTTTTAAAAAACGTTGATTGAGTTGCCTATGACCCAGGCCGGATGTTACGTGCTATTCATCAGCTTCCTCTTCTTCAGTCGCTCCCGCCAGTCGTCAGGAAGTGCCTCAAAGTTGGCATTCTTTGACGCTTTTCCTCTGGAGAATTAAAAAACAGTCCCAACAGTTACATGGGTGAAGGTTTACCAAGGAAAAATATTAGAAGAAACTATTTTCTGAAATCAATCTTTTGAAGAAATACATATTAACTCTATTCAGAGAAGGGTGCAAATTGCATAGCAACTTACGTCACAAGCTGCTGCTGCTTCCACTCCTCGATACTCTTTTTGTTAAGCTGGTCTCTGTCCTCGTCACTGGAGCTGTCCTTCTCTTCCTCTTCCAACTCTTTCTGGATGCTCTGCCACTTCTTCACCAGGGAAGGCATTTTGGTCTTACTCTTCTTCAATGAGAGACAAAGGAAGAGTGATGTGTCAAGAGGGAAATTTAAATTACACTACAGGTTCTTCTGAGATATTTAAGCGCTGGATTACAAAGATAGTTTAATAGCGTAGACTTTACAAAATCCAACTAAGGAAAATCAGTCCAGCTAGATAATAAACATTATAGGTATTTAAATTGATTTTTCTAGTTTATGTACTCCTCACTTTTGATACTGGACGAAAAATGTGAACTCCAATACCAACCTTATCCTTTTTGGTTTTCTTGGTCTTGTCTGTGGGCAGACCTTTAGCTCCAGGAGGTTCAAAGGGTGGCTGGGGTGGTGGTGGCAGTGGTGGTTGGGGGGGTAGGGCCGGGACAGGTGGGAGGGGGGGTTCAGAAGGGACTAAAGGGGCAGCGACTGGCACACCCCAGTAGGCTGTCGCTGCCATTATGGGAGCTACAGACAAAGAGGAAACCTTACAGTTATTGGGTTATTATATTTCTGTTGGAATTTGAATCACCATCCTCAATTTAAACACTGGTTTAACTCAGGTGCCACATTAGTGTGCCTTTATTAATTATATATAGCTGGAAAGTTTTATTAAAACATTCTTATTATATAACAATATGACAAATATATGACTCATAACAACTTGTTGAATTAGACAATTCCATTTTGGGCGATACTGTAGGCCCAACACCATAAATGTCTGTTTTTTAAAATGCCTTGGAGACCTAATCAAATACAAAAACCCTCCCATACCAAGGGACACCTCCACCCAATCTCAGTGGCTGCCTCAATGCATGCATGAGAGATCTCTCATAGATACCTGGAGCCCTTTATAAACAACATGGCAATCCCAGACTCCAGAGAATTTGGGGTACTAGTCAACAAATTCAAGTGTTGTAATGTTAAAAACTTGTGGCCATCACAGTAGAAGGAAGACTTCTAAATATTTCCTGAGGATTATGATGTGAAGCACTAGCACCATCTTGCTCTGGGAGGGTTCAGTGTTAAGGCTGTAGGCTTGACATTGAGATTGGGCTCTAGTCTTGTTTCAGTGGATGTGTAAGTCTGTTTACACAGCTGTGCATGGTTTTTCCTATCAATATATGACTAATTGCACATGTTGTGTAGTAATAACTAAGATTTTTTTACCTGCACTGGCAACAGGCTGGGTGTAGAGAATGGGACTGCTGCCGATAGTTATTGCTTTATTCAACTGACTGGCTTTACGTTTCTGACCCTTCCCCAGAGGTCCTGAAGACTCCAGAACCTGCTCCAATGACAAGAAATATAACAAAGATGGATTTATACACAGAACAGCATTAGGGGTTACAAATGACAGGAGTGCACTAATCAAAAGAAGACAAGATACTTCCATACCTTCATGCTAGCAACACCTGGAGGTAAAGGAGGTCTCCCACTGCCGTCTTCCTCAGTTCCAGGGGCTGGAGGCTCCCCGTCATTATCATCATCCATCTCCATCTCCACCTCCATGATCTCTCCATCACTGTCAGGAGGGGGAGGAGGTGGAGGTGGTGAGCCTGGGGGGAGAGGCGGAGGTGGGGGGAAGGTTGAGGGTGGAGGCGGGCTGTCAGGAAGAGGAGGCTGAGACGGGGACCAAAATGATGATGATGATGATGATGATGATGATGCGCTGGGCTGAGGAGGTGCTGCTGGTGGGGCAGCAGATGTAGATGATCCTATGTTAAAGAAAAGGGTAATGTGGTGTTAGTGACGACAGCATTTTGTCAAATTATAATGCAGGAATATTCACTGAACATTATCTATGCTCCTAAACATTAATATACAAAGATCATTCTGATTCTAACTCTCTAAAGTCATTAATGAAGTCATTTAACAAGCAGTAGTGGAATACTGACCTGTGACACCTCCAGTAGATGCAGATGATGTTTTGCTGTACCCTTGGCTGGAAGCTTGGTTGCCTTTCAGGTCTTCCTCCTTGTCGTCCTCTGTTGGGAAATCCCACTGGGAGGCACTGGTCCGGTCGTTCACATAGAAATACCGCCTGTGCTCTCTACAGAGTGGGACAACAGAGATAGAAGACAAGAGTCTCAATGGCCGGCCTTGCAACTGGCTGAGTGGCATGATACCCTGGGACAGTGGGGCAAGGGAGTGGACATAATGACCATAATAGGGGGGCAGGAGTGTTGGTATGGACAGCAACTTTAGCCATCCAAAAGAAGGGTCCGATTAGAGAATGATTATGGATGTGGATAAGGAACCCACCTTGCTCTCAAAAGCAAATAAAGCAAAACCAATCATCTCTAGGTCCTGAAAGTAGCATTCAGCAGCTCACACCATGGTTGTCATACATGTTCCGTTATAGACAACCATTCTCTCCCAGACACAGGAAGATGCCAGGGAGGAAGCACCATCATCAACAACAACCATAAGTCAGAAAACAACAAACACACAGTCAACTTGTTTTAGATCAGAAACGTTTTCTCTCAATCAAGAAAATAAAAAACAGGAAGACATGAAATAGAGTTGGTCTGACCTGCTGGATTCCCGTCATTGCTCCATCTTCACCTTTTATTTGATGCGTGACACTCGTCGCTTCCAGGGCGTCACTCTGTCTGCATTGCATTCTGGGGGCTGTAGTCCTGTAAAGTACAAATCCTCCCACGCAACCAACCTTCCTACTATACCTCCCTCTCCCAAACTTTCCACTGACTGGACCCAAAATCAGTCTACAAATGCCCTCACAGTCTGTGGCAGGTATATTTAACAGGAAGCAGGCTGGCCCAGAGTGGACGCTCCCTTATCAGTACGTGAAAGGCACAGTGCCAGGATTGCATCACAGAAACCGGAAGAGTCTGCTTCTGGTTTGTATTCTGATCCACTCGTACTGGTTTAAGCTTCTCCCCAAGTCATGTAACCTCGGCACTGAGGGGGGTGTAGTCACACGGTAAGATTTGTGGGGGACGAGGGAGTTTAGAGATGTGAAAGGTAAGGAGCGCGTACCTGTCCCAGTGGCAGGACCAGCCTTTAGGGGTGGCGTTAAGTTCGTAATATTTTATGTGTTCGGCAGCTTCCTGCAGCCTGCGACGGAGATAGACCCCATTCAGAGCGCCCTCCCTCCAGTCAGCAATCCGTGTCTGGGGGGGGAAAAAGCAAAAACAGAAAAGGGGGGTGGGGGTGGGGGTACAGGAGACAAGAAGGAGATAAGAGTGTGAGGGGACAGAGGGGGAATTGAGGGGATAGAAAAGAGACAGATAGCAAAGACAGAAGAGCCACAAGATTGATGAGTAACACACAAAGAGTAATTACAGTAAGTTTCGAGAATGACGTCACATGATGGATTATAATGAGAATTTTAAATATTAAGTACTGCCACATGGCTGTGTGCAAAATGATAAGAAAAATTAAGCATTAAATATTTTAAAACTGTAGCACTGAGATAGCTACAACTGGACGCTAGGATAACATTACTTAGAAAGTGAACCGTTATCTTCTCACCTCGGTTTGTAGCAGAAGCAACTGAAAGTTTGAGATCGCCTTTTTGTTTATCCCCAGGAACTCCATTTTGCTGGTTAAGGTGTTAGCCAGTTCTCCAATCTGAAACTACATTTATTCAGCATTCAAAACCAAAAGTCTTAAAATAGGGATCATCACTTATATCAATTATAATGACTGATGATATAGTAACAGGTTGTTACCCTGAGCTCAGGCGTTTCCACCTCTTCTTTTGCCGGTGGTTTTGAAACTGATTTCTCCTCAGAGTTGTCCGTTTCCTTGTCCTCTGCTTCTGCAACACTCTCTAGCACCTTAGAAAGTGCTGCTACAGGACGCAAGAGAAGGACATTTAAGTATGTGGGAATTGGTATGCACCCCTTGTCTCCACTAGCATTTTTATAATCATGTGGACTCACCTGTCTCTGTGTTCTCCTGCACGTCTGAGCTCCTACTATTAGAGTCAGGGCTGGCAGCATTGGGGAAGGCAGTTTTCCAGCGATTTTTCTTCACTGGACCACGAGAAGCAGAGGCTTCTTGGCTTGTTTCAGAACAAGGACTGGAGCCCCCTGCGCTCCCATCACCCTCCTCCAGCGCCCGGAGCTCAGCCTAAGAGTCAGATGTAGTTAGAAGTTAGAGCCAGGTCACTGACATTAACGTTTGCAGCTAATTTTGAAATACCACTGCTGTAAACTAAAGGACAAGTGGAATGTAATTTCTGCCTGTTATCAAAGATGCACACTGGAAAAAAATAGCTTTAAACTCCACCTTTTTCCTCTCCAGGGCCAGTTCCAGCTCCATTGTGTCTTCCTCCGTCTCCTCCTCAATATCCGAGTTGTCTCCCTTCTTGACGCAAAGATCTTTCTCGACAGTGGGGACTGAGTCAGAGTCCTGCAGAGGAGTAGAGGGGGATCCAGCAGGACGTGCACCTTCTCCGTCAGAATCCACACTGTTTTCAGGCTCATCTAAACCTTTAAGCAGTCTTTTTCTCCATTTTTCCTCTGCATCTTTCACTTCAGAGGGTATAAGAGGACCAAGCAGAGATGCAGCCACTCCACGGCGCTCCTCCTCTTCGCTTGTGAGGCCTACGACACTCTCTATGACCTCCTTTTAGACAAAACACAAAAATTATATGTTAAAACTCAGAATAATGATCTTTTTGCACCATAAATCATGTTTACTCAATTTGAATTGGACTTCAATAAACGTACCTTCACTTTGGTTTCTTTCACTGATGTTGGGGCTGCAGCAGATGCAGCCTTTTCATCTGTGTAATAACTCGCGTGGGCTGTACCATTGCCATTGACACTAGACCAACAAAAGAATTATACATGTTATTTTAATCACCATCTAAAATTTTTGTACTGGAGACAATACAACGAAGAGTGAAAACATGTGCACTTCAGGTCACTTTGATCTCACAAAGCGGAGATAATATTCTGGACTGGTGTCAGTAACTCCTACCTGTTTGCATACTGAGTCAGGCTTTGCACCTGATCAGCTAGATAGTGAGGCAGCTCCCAGGACACCTCGTTGGTCAGAGTGTTCCAGTAGTAATAGCAGCCAGAGTTGTCATCCCATACCTCCTGCCAGTCCCCCATTTCCACACCCACTGGAATAAAAGCATACACATGATGCTTCAGAACAACAGAGCATAGTTTAAGTGACATATTACGCACCATTTCTGACTTGCCACAATTTAAGCTATATCCTGAATGATTTGATTAATGTGTGGCAATTTGGAAAGTGGAAACACAATTTCATCAAAGTTTTGTTAATAATTAAAAGGTGGCAGGAGGATTTCAATAACAAAGCAGTTCATTTGGTAAGTAACTCAGCAGTACTGTTAAGTTGTATTCCAAAGTATTCATTAATTTTGACCGATATAAAAATATTAGTGGCTGATGTTTCTTCACATTTGTTGATGTATTATAAACACAGAGGCTTGTTAAGTTATTCAGGAAGTCTTACAGGACATGCGCACTTGATCTTATATACAGCACAGACAGTTACCTCCAGCTAATGAGTCCTGAGTATTGTACTCGAACTCTGTGCTTTGTTGATTCTGTCCTTCACCAGTAGCTGGTTGCTGAGTATTAGCCTCAGGTTTTGGTGGAACACTAGCGGGGGTTGAGGGATGAGTTGCCACATCATCCGAACTTGGCTGAGTGGTGATTGCATCAATTTCCTGTGGAGGGAAATGACTAAGTTATAGATGTTTTACTAAAAACATGTTTATGTCCCAAGAATGAACCACTCTTTTCCAAGCACTTATTAATGCAAGACTAGGTCCAAGAATAAAACCTACACAAAATCAAATCTAAAATCAGGAAAAGCAAAACCATAACTATACTTCTTAAAAGATAACATTAGAATAACATGACTATCATTGTCAAATCCATAAACCAAAGCAGATGATACTCACAGCCATGAAATTGGCTAATGTACTGTCAATGTCAGCTGACTGATTGTGTTGAGAAATTGCAGTTGAACGCTGGGAGTCTTCAGCATCCTCTTCATCACTATCCTCATAGGCTCCGAGCAGGGACAAGCCCTCTACAGATAGACACAAAGGCATTTTGTTCAATCAAATGTTCAATCAATTGCCTGAGAAACACAAATAGCTTCACCACAAACACAAACAAACGTTGCTACCTGTGGCCTTCACTGTGGGAGCCTTCATGTTGGTGTGTCTTTCTCTCGCAAATCTGTTTACATCAGCCTCCTGTTCCTCTGCAAAACAACGACAGCCAAGGTTAACGTCGAGATACAAAAGCTGGCTAACAGCGAGCTAAAATAACAGTATTTACACATAAGCCAACAGTTGACATCAGAGACTAATGATGTTGAGCTGAATAACGCACTCCTTCAAGACAAAACGAGTATCTGTGACTGTAATTACATGTGGGTTAATTGGCCCAATCGTTTGTCATAATCCTATTTTGGCAGGCCAACCTGCAAAGGCTAAATAACAACAGGCTAATAAGGCTAGCTTAGCGCGTTAGCTGCTAGTCGCTCCGTTAGCGTTAGCTTATATGAAAAATGTACGTTTTAGTTTCCAGCTGTGAGTTAATGTATAGATACTTATTAGCGACTGTATCTCTATATCATATATGAACTACTTCAGTAACTGCAGTTATATTGAAAACAGTTTATTTTACTCCGCTGGGCCCATTCTTCACACCTCCAGCATTTAGCATTTAGCTGCTGAGATAACACGTTTTTTTTTTGTTTTTTTTTAAATCACCGTCTGATCCCGAGAGTCCTTCTTCTCTCTCTCCGGTGTTCCCACTGCGAAGCCCGGGAGGTGAAAGCTGCAGGATCGTTCTCCGACCCACTGTTCCTCCTGTGAGACGACTTTTCTTCCTCATCACCGACCGTCCGTCTGGTAAAGGGCCTGCTCCTCTCTTCCGTCGGTGCTGCAGCTCTGTCTCCTCCTCAACTGGCTTTTTTTCTTCTTCTTCTGTTTTGTTTTACGGCGGTTGGCATCCATAAATGTTACATTACCGCCACCTGCTGGAATGTAACAACTTCACAGTACAAACTATTTACGGTGTCCACCCAAAGTGATCCTATTCACATTTTACATTCTATAACTCAATTGCCTGAGTTAATACAAATCCTTCCAGATATGTCTACAACATTCAAGTATCTCCTGGCACCTTTTTTCATCACTTTATTTATATAAAGCATCACTTACAACATGTATGACATTAATACAATAACAGAAAACATTATGTACTATGTATATAATCATTGCACAATGGATAAAATCTATCTCACTACTCTCATTTTATTATATACTATGTATATAATTACTGCACAATGTATAATAACAGCCTTTTCTACTTTACTATTTAACTATTTTATTTTATTCTATTGTTGTGCGTGATGTGTGCTGGACGGTGCTGTTGTGACATTTAAATTTCCCCTGGGATTAATAAAGTATTTCATATTCTTATTCTTATGACTTCACTTTCGATTTGTTGATACAGTCAACATGGTAACAGGGTCAAAGGGTAAACGTAATAATAATAAATAAATAGATATATTCATTTATTTTATGTCTGTAACTTTTGGACTCAAGTTTCCTTATTAGTCTGGGAGACTCATAAGGTCTTGTCCCTATGGTCTTATTTTTGAATGTAGAGTCTAACAACAATAAAGTTGATAACTTGATAGAATTGCTGTGTCTTTTGGGCAAACATCATATTCACAAAGCCAGATTTCTTCAGTTTCTTCCTAACAAAAACTTGTTTTATGTTGAACTTCAGATATTCTATGATTCTGTCTGTAGAACAGTGGTTCTCAAAGTTTTTCACATCAAGGCCTCTGACACTTAGACCACAGACCCACATTTGATAAGATTTTGTCCCAGGGTCCCCCATCTGATAAGATTTGTGCTTTCAGATGTTTTATTACAGAAAGTGAATGAAACCCATGACCAAAATAGTCATACATTCTGTCATTGTGTTACTTATGGATGGAATTAAAGTGAAAATAAATTATTCCCCCTTTTGCTGGGGACCCCCCTGGAACCACCTCAAGGACCCCCCGGGGGTCCCTGGACTCTAATTTGAGAACCACTGCTGTATCTAAAAACAAAAAAAACTTTAGACATCTCATCTTTTGAGAAACATTGTGGACAACGTTGCCAGATGATATGTCAGTTTGTAATATTGCTTATTCGCTTTTTAAAGTTGTATTTATCTCTTTTTCTCTCTTAATTTCTGTATTATGTATCTTTTTATGTTGTACAATTTAATTTCTGATCGTGTTTTGCAATTAATTAATTATATTTTTTCTCCCTGTACGTTACTTGTGTTTGTATATGTGTTGTTAATAAAGTTTTTTTTTCCAAAAATGTATCAACTTCCGGGTCACAGAGTCATGTTTTGCGTGAAGCAGCAGCAGCTCTAACTGAACGCTAGCTAAGTTACTTACGAGCTTACACATCATCTGAGTAAGTTACTGAAACCAGAAAACTTTCAACCTTAAAAAAACAAAGGATGATTTTATGTTAGCGGAGTTACCGAGATAGTGGATCAAACTGTCAGTAACGAACTGAACAGACATGGGGAGGTGAAGATAACCGATTATGCAGTTTCCGCCCACTGATGCCTGAACATAAAGACCCACCACCACCACAGGAGCAGCAGTCCGCTCAAACCAGCACCAGAGGAAGGTCTGTGTGCTCCGGAGCAGACACGATGGGAGGCGCGATGGGACCGGTTCTACACTGGCTGCAAGATGTCGCAGCTGTAACTCTCCTCAAAGCCCGGCGGACTCTATTTCAGGCTGCTATCCTTCTCTGTGTGCTTGTACTGCTGCTTTGGGTGGCCATTTTTCTCTATGGCAGCTTCTACTACTCCTACATGCCCACTGTCAGCTTCTCCACCCCTGTGCACTTCTACTACACCTCTGACTGTGATGCCTCCGAGTCAGCGCTTTGTTCCTTCCCAACGGCCAACATCTCCTTCATGAAGAACGAGAGAGACCAGGTGATGGCTTTTGGGCAGCCGTATCGCATATCTCTGGAGTTGGAGATGCCAGAGTCTCCGGTGAATGAGCAGCTGGGCATGTTCATGGTGAAGATGACAAGTTACACCAAGGGTGGGCAGACTGTGTCATCTGTGGGACGATCAACGATGCTGCATTACCGCTCCAGCCTTCTGCAGACACTGAGTACTTTACTGTTCTCTCCTCTCCTCCTGACTGGGGTGGCCGAGCAGAAGCAGCTCATCGAAGTTGAGCTAGTCGCTGACTACAAGACAAATGCTTATCAACCCACTGTTGGCGCAGTCATTGAGATCCAGTCCAAGCGTGTGCAGATCTACTCATCTCAGCTTCGTATCCATGCTTATTTCACTGGTATACGTTACGTTCTGTACAACTTCCCCCTGACGTCTGCGGTGATTGGTGTGGCCACCAACTTTGCCTTCCTCAGTGTGATTGTGCTGTTCAGCTACCTGCAGTTCATCTGGGGTGGGATCTGGCCTCCAGATCAAGTAAGAGTCAGGGTTATGATGGGAGACAACACCCGCATCAATCAGAGGAGAGAGGAGGCTCGGAAGCGAATGGAGAAAGAAAATTCGCAGAAGGAACTCAGTGCTCCCAGATCGATTGGTTCTTTGAACGACGCATCTGATTTGCGGGCAAATGACACGGAGGCGGACATGTCGTCAAAGAGGCCCTCAGTAATCCCAGATGCCCCTGGGGCAAATGTGTCAGACACCAAGGATGAAGGGTCTCATGACTCTAAAATGCCCGAGGCGGAAGAGAGCTCGGACGTGTTGGATGGATGTCAGCTGCCTCACCAGGGTGAGACAGCACTGCGACAGAGACCTGGACCATGGATGAGCCTGTGATTCATGAGACTGTGTGTACCTACAGTACTGCATGTGCTCATATGCCACATAGTATGTAGGTGCAGATTTTGATAGGCTCAAGCAAACCTACTGTTTTAGTCGGCACAAAGAGATGCATGAAAATGTATTATGTGTATTATTTTGACTAACAGCTTATTGTTACTTTGACCTCAGCTCATGTCTTTCTGCTTATTGTCTGCTCAGTGGACAGATGGTCCTAAAGACTATAACACCTCTATGGTCTTACAGTATGTTGTACAGTCAATTTTTGATGATGCCCATAGCAGGTTTACTACATTCCAGCTCTGGCTTTTGTCTGTAGGGATTTGGCATTACCATTAGGTGTTAGCCAACAATTTATGACGCCCTTTAAGTCCGTCTAACTTGCCTGTGTTTTATTGCTTTGATGTCTGTAAGCTCTCTCACATTACAGCCAGCCTATAGCTGAGGCACACAACCTGACAATCCTTCCACAGTGACATACATACAGTTTAAACATGAGTCAAGTTGCTTGTTCTTGAATGTAGCTGGCCTGTACTTGAAACAAAAATAAGCTCGATCACTCATAAACAGGCCTTGTGATCTTTTTTTTTCTCAGAGCAATTAGGTTTGGAAAATTTGCCTAAAGTAGTGTCTTTGATTTAATAACTTCCTAGAAAAAAATGATGCCTTCTGGGTCCAGCCTAAGGATATAAGGCTGGTTGCATTTATCATTCATTTTCTAATTGCAAATAGAGAAGTTCTGTTTTGGTGTAATTGGTGTTTTAACAGCTGTGACACATTTATTTACAGATCCGATGGTTTTACAACGATTGGGTTCATTCCATTAGTTCTTTGTATTCAGTATCTGTTACAGTGCTGTTTGCACTCCGCTGTTTAATGTTGTGAAAATGGTATTTATTCTTTCATTACAGCAAAGCACCAAGATATTTTAGATGAGTCTTTTAAGTATTATATGTTTGCTAATATGTCTGTTAGTTAAACATGTCTGCATTTAATATTAAGGAACATTATAAGAAGGATAAGTGAAGTTACTGTTACTTTGAGGTTGGTGCTGGTTGGTAGAGCTAATGAAGATAAGTTATATGCACAGCCTCCATGTGTTTAACCTACACTTAAGGGGAACTTGGGGTTTAAACAAGTTTATGAAAAAGTTGTGTAAGTTGTGTTGATGTAGGATTTTGTACCAAAGATATAGTTCTCATGATCTGTCATCTTGGATTCTGTCATGCAGGTTATTCTTGTATTTGCCTCTGAAGTTCCATGAGTAGGTCTTATTTATGTGTTGGCACTGAATTAAATAAATATACACAAATACAGTGGTGCAATTCTCTTTCTTTATTGTCACAGATTTCGTCTTAGGTGACATATCACTGTCAGATAATAACACAGTTCAAACTACCAACATTTCTGTCTGTAATTTTAGAAAAATCTCATTGTTCAGTGTTTTAAAGAAGGGCTAACAAACTAATATGAAGTCTGACAATCACAGTTTGTCATTTTTGCATATGCACTATATAAGATGTTCAGACCACAATCAGAAATATAGATATAATGTAAAAACTTGTTCTGTCAGTATGCATAAACCTGCTTCCCATGTAGCAAAAAGCAGATTAAAATGTTTTTAAAATTGCTACCTTGAAATATTCATAGTTAAAATATAAAATACTTAACAGTTTCCCCCCAAATCTACATTTTACTTAAAGTCATTACTTTTTTTTTTTACATGATATATATATATATATAGCATAGTGGCAAAGTGTGACCTTTTGGGACAAATCTAGTTATAACATTATTAGAGATAGATGATATATTGATAACAGCATCAGTACAGTCTCACACTTACAGTACAAAACTGCATTTTACTGGACACAGCTTATTTAAACTATTACAGTAAAATTAAACTATGACATGTAGAAATGTATAGTTACAATATGTAAAATTGTATTCTAGTTGATGGAAAGAATTTATACTTTCAGAGCTGATATGTGGTGTTGAGGGCAACCTGTGGAAAGATTGTTCTCTATATGTAATATCTGATTCAAGATGATGAAATTTTTAAGTAGACAAGTCAAAAAATGTGTGCTCTCTGTTCTTTCAAGACAGATCAAACTGCATATAAAAGATAGTTGATTTTTGCAACTTCAGAGGATACTTTCAGGAATATTTCAGCAGTATATTTTTGCACTATAAAGTCCTTCACCCTGATTTTGTTTGGCACCAAACCCTCAGATGTCCTCACTGCTCGCTGTTGATGCAGTGGGTGAATTTATGGGAGTGATCTGTGAGGATTTCTGGATTTCTGGGTGCTGTCCAGTATAACAGAATCAATGAGTTTATCTTTGACTACAGTATATTTGAATGATGTAACAGAAAGATTTACTTTATACGCTCATTGAACCTTTAGAATGACCTAAATGCACATATTAAAGTAAAGTGTTTAATAGGGAGCTGGTTGAACACTGGAAATACAATTGCAGTGTGTTTATGCTGTTAGAAACCGTCACATTTCTGGTAAAAGGACTGGTATGCAGCCCATTTTAATCTATTTCCCTATGTAATATTAAAAAGGACTCAAAATGCCCAGAAAGATATATTGTGGAATGACATTTAATCTTGTTTACAGAACATTTTCCTGGTACACAGAGGAATTTGAGAGCTGCATTTATAATCTGCTTCAAATCAGAACCTTGTGGCAATGATATTAAAGCCCATTAGCAGTCTTTATTCAAAGCCACAGCCCCAATCTATCAGATGAATTATGCATTGGTCTGGATAAGGAGTGCACTAATTGACTTAAGCCATCCATCACTTGTATTAAAACCTCACTGTATTTAGCCCCAGCAGGTACAGATATTATCTCAGACTCTGCTGTAAGAGAGATTTGTGAATCCTCTTCTTTGTCTCAATACTTGCACGATAAAGTAAAAACTCATACATAACCTTAGAGTTGAGAATGGTGCCTCTGTGCCCATGTTGTTGATTTAATGATTACGTTCATCTTGTTCACATCGGTGTTATCTACAACTGAACTAATTGTTACAGGCCCCACAGTAAAGCCTCAGCAACAACTAACTGCATAGTCAATTTTTATGAAAAACTTTGTGTATTATTGCCCTGAAAACACACCACTAATATTTATCAAGTAGAAATACATGCTTGCCAGTATTGTTTTGATCCCAGATATGCTGTAAAATCCAGTAAAATTCCCAAGACACATCTTGCACCATAAGATAAAATTAAAAAATTAAAATCTAAAACAATTCAGACCATAGCCTGTTGACATAAATGAATTGTTTTTAAAAAAAGCAATTTACAGTATTTCTGTTATTGCAAATAATTATTTGAAGGCATACAGAGTTTTACAAATTAAAATCAGACACTAGCATTTCATACAATGTCAGTAATCAAACATATTAAACATATTTTATTTCAGGATTTAAATTTATTTTCATTTTTTCTCTTTTCCCCTTCCTCTTCTCAGAAGTTTTTGAACTAATAATTACTTTGTGTCTTATATTAAAGCTGATACGATTGGCTTTACCATATATGGACCAAATACCATCAGCATGACGCACACCGCTCTGCTTTAAGTGCTCCACTTGAGTGGCGTCCTGTACTGCCAGGCCTCTCCACAGCTAAAGGTCACTTTGTTCATTGACCCTAACCCTTGTGCTCTTCCTCAGGGTGTACCTCCGTGACCTCGGCTGTGGTCTCGCTCACTGCCTTTGACCCATCATCTTCCTGCTCATCATCTGAGCTGTCCGCCCAGCGCCCGACCCTCCTCACTCCCTCGCCCACCGCTGGGGCATTAACACAGGGGTTATGGTCATAGATGACCAGTTTCAACCCCTGCATGTGAGTCAGGCCTGGGAATTGGTGTATTCTGTTCCGATCCACGTCAATGACGGCTAGAAAGTGCATTTCCAGCAACACTGGCGGGAACTCTGCCAGCTCATTCCCAGCAAGCCAGATACTTCGTAGCTCTTCCAGCTGTCCAAGTTCTTTCGGTAAACTCCGTATCTGGTTATAGCCGAGGTGTAGAGTCTTAAGATTGGAGAGCTCACAGATCACCTTAGGGAAAACAGTAAAGCAATTAGTCTCCAGCCACAGAGTACTAAGTTCCTTGAGGTCTCCCAGTTCTCTGGGGAGGCGGTAAAGCCTGTTGTTACCCAGGTAAAGGATGCTGAGCTGGGGCAATCTGCAAACAGCTGCAGGCAGTTCTTCAAAGCAGTTAAAGTCGAGGGCCAGGAGCTGCAGCTTCCTCAGGCCCTGCAGTTCAGCTGGTAAGCTGCTGAGGTTGTTGTCACTCAGGTAGAGCTTCACCAGCTCATCAAAGCAGCAAACAGCAACAGGCAGCCGGCGCAACTGCCGGCTGCTCAGGTCCAGGGTCCGATCGAGTGGCATCTCCTTCAGGTCCCCAACTAGGAAGCGTTGACAGCGCTCTGAGGGAATGAACGCAATGACACCTCTAATGGCGTTCCCCATTTTGCTCACTCTCTGTGACACACCACTGGTCCTCCACATCAATTTAGTACCAGACGAGGGTTGCACTGAGGGAGGCTGTTGGCTTCTTCAAGTAAATTTCATGGTATTCCATTAAAGCTCTGCCACCGCCACTCTGGAGTTATTGATCTTGATAATATGCAAAAGCAAAACAAATTTGTAACAATGTAATACAGCATCAGCGTGAAGCTCCATGTAGCAGCAATCAGATGGATATGATGCTAAATTACACCATAAAAATCATGCGTGTGAGTTATTAACAATGAAAATAAGCCTCACCAGTTGTCAACAAGAAAACAGGAAACATAATCAGCATGAAGATGATCATAATGAGAATTCAAAAACACCTACTTTCTACTGTCCTCCTGTTGATGTCCATGACTCTCAGCATCTCGTACAGTAAGCCATTTGTTTATCCAACTTAATGAGCTGAAAATGTATTGTATTCCCTGGGCACATAGTGCAGTGCACTCACTATCTCTCAGTGGCTCTGAGCTTTGCCCTGACTTTCAAGGCGATAGCAACCACTAGCTGCTCTCTCCTCCCCATTTATGCCTAATGACTTTCCCCCCTTCTTCTCCGAGATGACAGAGGTGGGAGAGAGTGAGACAGGGAGGGGCAGAGGGTGTCATGGATAAGCATAAGAAGCGCTCTCTGATGAAAGAGCAGCAAAGGTCATTTACGCTCCGTTTTACGCTCCGTCTGTGCCACCGGGCCGGACAAGTTGGAGGCATATGAGAGTATATGGTGGTGTACATCTGTGTTTTGTCAGCGCCACATTGTGTATGCCTGTTTGAATTGTTTGCAGATCAACTGTGGGGTCATTGTGCAGTCAAGACTTCAGTGCCATAGCCACTCTTAAAACCATCCAAATCCAAGTGCTTCTTCATTAGTTTTCCATATATTTTTCCAGGTGGGATGCCAGTTCCTATTAATCTCGTTTTGGGAAGATCTATTCCTGAACTGTAAGAAGTGTCATATCACCGCATCTTGTCTGAGGTGTGATTTGTCCATGCTATCTAGCATAACTTTATTAGGGCTATTTTCTAACAAGATAAAACTGGGGAGGAATTTCATTTTCCTTATCAGAAGGGGCACTGGTCCCCCCACCCGTCTGTTTTTGTTCACTGACAGATTGTTTTTAGCACTTGTCCCTCTCCTTATCCACTCACTGACTGGGGGCCTCTAACAGGCAACAGTACAATGCAGACAGAGCAGACAGAAAGAACCATGTGACTGCCATAATAGACATTTTTCATGGCTGACATCTCAACATATCATAGCAGGAGAAGATCATAGCAGGTGAAATTAATTGTCCTATTAGGTGATTATCGGAATTCATCAACAATTTAGTCACACCACTGCTTTTCCTGCCATGACAAGTCAAAATATCTGCTGTGAAGAGGTCTACAAAGGATCTTTATTTCTTGACTAATTTACCTGTTGTTTGTAAAGCTTTCAACCACATGTCATCGTCTTCTTCTTTCTTTTCCCCCAGAATGAGGGGTAACTTCTCCCTTTCTGTTGGACTTCGGATTTCGGGGGCAATTTTTTTCAAATTCCTAATATTTCTGTAGTTTTGACATTCTGTTATAAAGTGTGATTCTGTCTCTACGGCTCCTTCATCACAATGACAGCACAGCCTGTCCTCTCTGGGCAGCCAGGTCTGCCTGTGTCTGCCCTTCTCTATTGCCAGACTATGGTCACTCAGTCTGCACATTGTCAATGTCTTTCTCAGGTTGTTGTCACAGTATACGGTCTGTTTAGGGCCAAATATGTTTCTAGCTTGTGTTGTGAGTGTGTAATATCATTCCAATAAATTACGTATTTTTCTTTTTCTTTAGTTATAATTTAGTGTAACTGCTCTCAGGCTTGCTGGGGTTTGTAATGTCAGAAGGTGAAAGGTCAGCCAGCCTCAGGACCAGTTAGTTGAAGGGACTCCTTTCTATGTTCAACTCTTGGCAGGCAAGGGCTTTATAATGGTAACAGGCAGGGTCGCCCTTTTTAATATGGCTCCAGAATTTGATAAATCCCTTTTGAATACTCAGAAGTAAAGGATATTTAATTAATTCCTTCCAGTGTCAAACTCTGCACAGTGAAATAACACATCTTTGAGTTGGGGCAGGAGGCTTTAAGATTTTCACTTTTTTGCAAGGTAATGAACCTTCAAGTTCAGTCGTGTTTCTTGTGACTTGTATAGTCACCATAGTCAGTTGAACTAAAAAAAACATTACCCTGATTGCCAGTATTACAGTCTTGAGGAAATGAGTTAAATAAATAGGTGTCTTGTTGTTGGAATATTGTGAACAGATAACTGAAAGAAGCATTTTCACCAGTGTCTGAGCTCAATATTTTCATGTTGCAAGAGACACTTTATGATCACAGGAGGGAGGCAGTAGGCAATTAATGCTAATTTTACATAATTTCTGGTACTAAATACATTTGTTTTTTTGCTCTGTTCTTGTGGACTGTTCAGCACCCAGTGGGAATGATGGAGCAGACTTTTATTAGCCAGTTTTGTGTACGGAAGTGGTAAGCAGGTTGTAAGGTCAGAGGGTAAAGGCTATCCCTCTTTCGATTGAGAATACACACAGCCATCTTGGATCTAACGAAGAGAAGGGAAATTGATGCGGTGAGGGTATTTAACGTATTTCTGGTCCCATTAAAGCGACTCGGTCCACTTTTAACTCTTCAGCATGAGCTATTTGCCTCGCTGTTTCCCTCCGTTTCGACACGGAGCGGTTCTTTAGCCTTTAGCTCCAGTAGATTGTCGCTACTGGCTGCTGCTGTTGCTGCTGCAAACGGAGCGTAAACTGAACCGAGAAAACGGGACAGCTGACTGTGGATATGTGGAGAAAGAGAGGGCCCATATTACTGTTTGATAGTGGCTGCTGCTTGGTAGCCACGTCTGGGTATTTTGGAGATGAAAAGATTTGAGAATGTACTGTACTTTGCTCCCTGTTAGCTTAGCTGTCGTGAAGCTAGCTAAGCTAACGCAGAGTGATTACAGGCACCTAGCCTGCTAACGTTAGCCACAGCAGCCTGTTAGCACTGCTGCTGTTATTTTGCTGAACAGAGACACACAAGGTAACACATACTAGCACTCTTACAAGTTTAACAAACAAGTCAACACTTAGGTATGCTGTCAGCTGATTGATTCTTTCTCTGTAAAGATCATTAGTTTATTTGTTATGGTTGTTCAACTTTTTCATCCTGTTTGCAAAGCAGTTCAAAACTTTACTTTAACACCCCAACATGCCAAATATGTCACACTGACTAACCTCATAGTGTGAATTTATGATGCACCCATCATTTTTTCATCTGATTTAAAGGTGCACTCAAAAAATGCAGTCTTGTGTTTAAATATTTCTATTCAGGAAAGCTTTTTCATCTTAACTCTTATAATTTTCTTGATGCTGTGTGTTCTGTTTTATTAATACGGCAGCACTTTGAGTTTCACTATGAATGAAAAGTGGGGTACAAATTAAATGTATTATTATAAACATCATTGTTATGTAGTGTTAGTGAAGTGCTGGAACAACCTGCTGCAGATTAAATTGTATGTGATGCTGTCAGATATTAGAAATATATTTAATTCAAACTCCTTAAGAGGAAATTCAATGGGAACATTGGGGTTGAAGCAGGAATCCGTGTGTTTATATGAGAAATGTGATGGTCAGTGTGGAATTGTATTTGTCTCCAGTTCTTTGTCTCCTTGCATAATTTGTTGCCTTTGCTGCTCTGTTGACATCCACATTTCTTTAACAGCAGCTCTGTTCTCTCTGCAGGTGACGAAAGGCATGTTTGGTGCTAGAAAGAAATTTGTAGAGTTCGTCGAGGTAGTCGATAACGACTTTACTGATGAAAGCATGTACTACAACCAGCCGTCGATGTTCCCACATCGGTCGGACAAAGATGTGAGTTTTGTTCCTGTGTCTACAAACCTTTCATTCCTTAAATGAACGTAAAGAGGAGACATTTTCCTGTTGATTTATGTGTTCTTAAATGTTTCTCTTCAGATGCTGTCTTCTCCCTCACCATCGTCATCAGGTCAGCTGTCGCAGCTTGGTGCAAGTTTGTACGGTCCACAAAGTGAGTGTTACACAGTCCCACACACACACACACAACAGTTTTCTTCCCAGTATGTAGCATACTGGGAAGAAATCTTACGTTTGGATAGTGCGAGCATGAGTGTAGTCTAACTTAGTTTAACCGTTATTTAGGACAACTCTGTCAAATAAAACCAGAGTTACTGAAAGTTTGAATGTGTGACATGTCTCTCTGCAGGTGCACTCGGCTTTTCGGTAAGGGGCATGGGGAACAATACACCTCAGTTAAACCGAAATTTAACACAAGGCACCCAGCTACCAAGTCATATCACCCCCACAACGGGGGTCCCCACTATGTCCCTCCATACCCCTTCATCACCAAGCAGGTGTGTATGAAGGTGTTTCTTGCCTGGTTTTTAACAGTAAATAAGACGTGCAAATAAAGATGGCAGGTGACATGAAATGAGCAAAACATTTTTTTGTGTACTAAATCAGAACTGATCATGTTTCAACAGGGGGACCTTGCCGATGAACACGAGGAACATGATGAACCACTCTCAGGTCGGTCAAGGCATTGGTATGAGCGGCAGGACCAATAGTATGGGCAGCTCGGGGCTGGGCAGCCCCAACCGCAGCTCGCCCAGTATCATCTGTATGCCCAAACAGCAACCAGCACGCCAGCCCTTCACCATAAACAGGTACATGGATCTAGTTAGTATAACTCATATATCGGCTCCTGCTGACCCGTGTAATATATCCTTGTAGATATCTGCCTGTCTTTTGTGTCTGATACAGTTTCCTGATATAGAATATAAAACCTTTTGTTTTTTCATTTTAAGGAAAGTTAATTTGAAGAAGTTGGCCTTAATATTTGGTTTTGGTTTTCCTCTTTCTCTGCAGCATGTCAGGATTTGGAATGAACCGCAATCAGGCTTTTGGGATGAACAACTCATTATCAAGCAACATCTTCAATGGTACAGGTTAGTCTCTTTAACCAAAGTATCATTATTTTGGGTTATTATTTAGGTTTTCTGTAAATAAACATCTGGGCTGAAGTCTGAATTTCAAAAAAAAAAAAGAAATTATACAAAAATCACTAAAAACAGCACTTGCTTCACAATACTGAATTATTAGTTTAATTATTTTGAGGGATAATTTTCAGCGTTTGTGTTTTCTCTTCATTTTCTATTATCAAAAGCATATCCTGAGTTGTCTTCATGATAAAACAACCAGTAAAAGGCTTCTTGGTACAGGAAGCACAACCACTTTTGTATTCATGGTGACATTAAGTCAGAGTGAAATTAAATTCAAACTGAGCTTTTGAAAAATCCCCTTTTTTGGGGGGGAAAGTTAAATCTTCAATCCTGGAAAAAGGGTAAGAGTAACATTGTATAAAGTTGTATCTTTGATTGCTGAAACAGACAATGAGTTAATACCAATTGTTACTGAGGGGAGGGCTGTTATTTGATTAATATGCAGTGTAGAAAGGTTACCTTATGAAATGAATATTTGCCACATAATTACACAGATGAATGGCGTTAAGGTGACATTACATGTTAGAAGTTCTTAACCTTCCTATTGCTGCAGATGGGAGTGAAAATGTAACGGGACTGGATCTGTCAGACTTCCCTGCATTAGCAGACAGGAGTCGGAGAGAAGGGACTGGAAACCCAACACCGGTGCTCAACCCACTGGCTGGAAGGGCTCCTTATGGTATGCCATTAGGCTGCAGAAAGTGTCTTAATTTTACACACATTAAGCCATAGGCAGTAGGTTCCCATAGGAAAGGAAATCAGCTTCTTAATTGGAATCTTTATACCAGTGAAGGATATGTTTCAATGCACATATAAGTCCATAGAAACAAGACTTTGTAATGATACGATTTTGTAGTGATGTATTGTTTATTCCACCTTTTTATCAAATCTAAACTTTATTGTATTCATCATCATCATCATCAAGTTGGCATGGTGACGAAGCCATCTACTGAACAGACACAGGATTTCTCAATCCACAATGAGGACTTCCCTGCACTGCCTGGCCCAAACTATAAGGACCCTACGTTGAACAACGATGACAGCAAAACTGTAAGTGTGTGAGCCACTGATGGCTCTGCACCTCAATCTGGCAGGATGCCTGTGTTTGTGTGTCAGGGTTACACAGCAAAGACCGTTTAGTTTTTCTGTGTTCAAAACATTTCTTTTTCTTTGTTTTCTTTAGAACTTGAACTCCACAAGCAAGAGCACATCCAATGCAGATGGGCCCAAGTTCCCCGGAGACAAGACGGCCTCAGCACAGAACAACAACCAGAAGAAAGGGATCCAGGTGTTGCCCGATGGTGAGACCTCTCAGCCAATCGTATCGCTCCAATTCCACTGAGACATCCCTTCTTTATCGCACAACATTGGGTGAGGCAGTTGGGCTCTCTACCCTGCATTTTGGGTTAGATAATTATTGGATAGGCTACAGTGAGGAAACCAAAAGAAAATGTTCAGTATGCTACAGACCATCATCATCTTTCCATTAGTCTGGCTGTGACCATCACTTGTTAAAAAAAATAATTGGCTTGGTTTGCTCTCCAATGCGTGCACAAAGTGTGGTTTAGAAATATGGAGGTAATGTATTGACAGTAAGTATTTACTGTAGATCACGGCCCAGTTTCAGCGGTTTGTTGAACTCTGTATTATGCTGCCGCTGCAGGCCGGGTGACGAACATTCCCTCAGGAATGGTGACAGACCAATTCGGCATGATTGGCCTTCTGACGTTTATCCGGGCAGCAGAGACTGATCCGGGGATGGTCCATCTGGCGCTAGGAAGTGACCTCACGACACTGGGACTCAACTTAAACTCACCAGAGTAAGACAGCTGTTCTACCATGAATACAGTGTTTTTAGGACAAATAACAGCCAAAATCATTACCGGAGTTTAATCAAGTTTAAGCTGCAGTCATCCAACAAAAATAAGACAAATAAATTGATTAATCTTTAGCTTTGTTAATCGCTAATAAGTAGTCATTCAAATAATGTTCAATGAAATATAAAACATGTTGTGGGCACAAATGGTTACAATGGTATTTGTACAACTTTTCCTCTTACTGAATGAATCTTGGTTAAACGGAGGACAACTTATCCCTCCTTTTTACTGGCATGCTATTTTTAAACTGAATTTGTAGCATTTTAGTCTCTCTGAAGTTAAAAAGGCAGATGACATATTAACTGGAGACATCTTTAGCAGTTTAATCCAAGTGTTTTGAAGCCAAACAATCATACAGCGGGTCCAAATCTGTTTAAGCAAGTAAAGTTTATATCTAGAGCACATTTAAACAGTTTAAGCTGACCAAAGTGCTGTACGAAGGGACATTAAAATATAAAGTAAAGAGTATAAAAACCACAAAGAGAAACATACCAATGACAACAATAAACATGACAGCAGATTGAAAGATTAGTGGGCCAGAAAGGCCAGTGAATAAAAATGTGTCTTTAGCCTAGATTTAGAAACAGATGGAGGGAGCACATCTAATATCTAACGGCAACTGGGTCCACAATCGTGGAGCAGCAACTGCGAAGGCTCTGTCACCTTTTAGTTGTGACTGTGGGACATACAAGAGAGATTTGTTGTCAGATCTCAGAGACCCAGGAGCTGAGTGCCAGTGAATAAGGTCTGTGATATAAGATGGGGCCTGAGCATTAAGAGCCTTGAAAGCAATCAGCAAGGTCTCAAACTGAATGAACAGAGAGCCAATGAAGAGAGGCTAGAACTGGGGTGATGTACTCGCACTTTTTAGCACCAGTCAACAGTCTTGCAGCTGCATTTTAGACCATCTGTAGGTGAGTTAATGAAGACTGGGGAAGGCCTAAATATAGCAATAGTCCAGTTGTGATGCAATGAAGGCATGAATTACTTTTTACATATCATGGAAAGACAGAATTGGCTCGAGTTTGGAAATAGTTCTTAACTGATAGTAACTACTTTTAACAACAGAACTGATTTGTTTGTCAAGACAGAGCTCAGAACTAAAGATAACACCCCGGTTTGTAGCATTGTGACTTTACATATACAGTGAGGTGGCCTAGCTTACTGGTGAGATGGCTTCTGGACTTAGAGGGACCAAAAATAATTACTTACAACAGTTTTGTTACTGGAAATTATTTAACTTAATGTATCTGTTAGACAAAAACAGGTACTGCCCACAATATTGTAACTACCAGTGACAAATAATGTGGAAAATACCCAAAATGCGAAAATGTGACGACATTTAGGTTTCACACAAACATAACTTCTAGCCGATAAACTAAACTAAACAGTTACGCACTTGATGACATTATTCCCGCTTCATGCCAGTGTAGCACTGCTCCAATTGGTTTTTAAAATAGCTACTTTAGTTACAGGTTCATGATTTTAAAAGTACTTAAATAAACAGTACAGCCAGTTTGATTGTCTTACTCAGAAATAGCAGTTCACGTGTGAGGTTTCCTTCTTGTTGACTGCATTTAATAGATCGTTGCATTGGTCTGAATTGTTGTGTGTCCAGCAAATGTTCTGCTGTTGATATTATTGTGTGACTTCCTTTCCTGACAGAAACCTGTACCCAAAGTTCGCCTCTCCCTGGGCTTCAGCACCTTGTCGACCGCAAGACATTGGTAAGACATTAACTTGTAGTATGTGTGGGAGGAAGACTTTAATCTTCTTTAATTACCCGAGTTTAGTCTTGATTTGGCAGGCCTCAATAGCTTTCAAGATTTGGCAGAGTCAGAGCCAGTCTGAAGACATTTTGATGATGACAGACAGGAGGTACATGGAGTTAAAAGGCTTGTGAGGAAGCTGTGGATTACTCTTCATCAAGCTGCCCACTGATCAAAAACTTAATAAATATTGCAATAATTTTACATATTTACTTTGATAATCAGTTAAAATCATGAGTTTTCATTGGCTCTATGACCTGCTGAGGTGTTTTCAACACGCAAAAATAGCAGTCACTATTTCTTCAGCCTATGTTACATATCAAAATAGTTCATCTGCTGTCATATAAGACAGAAAAACTGCAAATGGTCACATTTGAGAGGCTGGAACCAGAGAATGATTTGTATTTTGCTTGAAAAATGGCTGTTTTGTTAACAGCATTGTAAGTTTTGGGACTGTTTCATCATCTTTATGGTGTTAAGTAGTACAAGTCTTCAAATCTCGATTAGCTCGACAGCAAATTTTAGAAAAGTATCAGAAACATAATAATCTTACATGTTATAGTTACTGTTGGAGAGCTGCTAATGCTAATTTCACTCTTATTTTTCAGACTTCCATGTTCCATCGGAGTACTTAACCAACATTCACATAAGGGACAAGGTAATTATGAGCTTGAGAATGGTGCCAAAATAAATGGTAGTAATACATGTGGGTACCAAACTTATTCTCCCCATTCTGTCTCTACTCTAGCTGGCTGCAATTAAACTGGCGCGATACGGCGAAGACCTGTTGTTCTACCTGTACTACATGAATGGTGGAGACTTGCTACAGCTTCTGGCAGCAGTAGAGCTGTGAGTAGTTTATACTGTAAAATGTTTTTCTTCATGGAGGGATTGTGATCAGTTTTCTTCTGTATCTGGACCTTGCTGGCAGATGTTTTCGATTTAAAATTCCACAAATAGCCATTGTAGCTAATAGCAAGTGTGTGTCAGGCTGTGGTTGATGATGTTATGAGGTGAAAATTAAATGTTGGTCACAGGCTCAGTTTTTATTTCTTATTCCTCTTTCATAACCTCTCTCCCCAGCTTTAACCGGGACTGGAGGTACCACAAAGAGGAGCGGGTTTGGATCACAAGGGCGCCTGGCATGGAGCCTACACTGAAGACCAACACCTACGAGAGGGGAACCTACTACTTTTTTGATTGTCTTAACTGGAGGAAAGTAGCCAAGGTAAGAGTTCCACTTTATTTATCAGGCGAAATGGCATTTTTACATATGTTCCTACGGTGTTAAAATTGTGTCTGCATCTCTTAGGAGTTTCATCTGGAGTATGATAAGCTGGAAGAAAGGCCTCACGTGCCAACAACGTTCAACTACAACCCAGCCCAGCAGGCCTTCTAAGGCCCGACCAGTCCAAAGGCCACAGCTGTTCCTGCACACAACGCTGTTGTCCAGGGAGTGTGCTGTGGTTCACACAGCTTGGTTTTTATTCCTGGAGGATTTGGCTATTTGACTGCGGGGGGGTCGTCGCCACCATCAAAACTGCCCTGCCTTTCTAAATTACATGCTGCCCAAAACACCAACACTTGTTCTGTTTTTATTCTTCATGTTCCTCCTGTCTTTTTTTTTTTTTTTTTTTTTTTGTCTTGTTTCCAGCAGGGTCTGTGTTATGTTTACGTCTCTGAGTCTGAAGCCTGTTTTCTCCCAGAAAGAAGGACTGACCTTGTGGCACAGGACAGTGACAGAACAAGGGTTATGCCTCATATTTACAAGTGTTAAGAACAGAAAAAAGGCGGGGAGTTAACATTCTCAGACGCAAGTGAAAGGGTGAAAGAAATGCAATGTTTATTGTTGCACTATATTTAGTAATAAAAGAACACAAAATTTGTTTGTGCTTTTTTATGTGAACACTCCCTGAATTTTTTTTTCTTTTCCTGTTTTCTTTCGGGTCCGGGGGGGGTGCATGCAACTTTTCCTCATGCATCCCTTTTCGTCCCTCCTTTTTTTTCCCTTTTACATTGATTCTTCCAAACTGTTTTCTGTCTCATTCTGTTTCCCCCTCTGTCTGTCTCTCTATATGTGAGTTTTGTGCCAGTTGAACATGGACACAAATCTGGGAGACTACTTTGGGTCCCACAAATGTGGACAAATCCTCGCAGAGGTTGAACAGCTACACAACATTGCTCCAGAGCAAACAAAACACTTTCCAGTCTTTGTTACAATTTTGTAAGAAATGTGTACATTTTTTGTTTCTTTGCATCACATAAATTAGTATATGTATGTATGAATGTGTATATATGATTGCTATATATATATATATGTATGTATATATATATATATATGACATCTATTTTGGAAGAAATTTTGCCCTGCCTTGTACCTCGTTTTTATGAGGTGAGCATGGATGCAATATGTGGACGTAACAGGACATTTCTGGATCTGCTGGACAGGGTGTCACATGGCACTGCGGGCACTTACATCAAAATAAAACAAAATTAAAATGTCATTTAAGGAAAGGCCTGATTCTCAGCCAAAAAAAAAAAAACAACAAAAAACAAAAAATAAACGTGGAGATCATCCCGAGTTTGGAGTCCAAGGCAAGAAAAAAAAAGGGATGTATTTCAGTTCAAGCTGTTTGGACAGCAGTGAACAGCAGCATTTCATAGGAAAAGGAAAACAGACAATTTGTGGAGAAAAAAAATCCAGACCAATCTTGTATTTTCTGAAGTAAAAAAGCTTCTTTTCTTTGTATTAAAGCAGAAAAGGCTTTCCTGAATCACTGTGCGTGTGTCTGTTTATTGCTCTTAGTGTAAGTCAGAGATCCCTTATGAAGTTAAACCCTGTTAGGTTTATTTTTGGTGAACGAATTTGGCAAAAACATGTTCTCAAGTTTTATGGACTTGCTTAATATCCAGCTGGAAACAGCCACAGCGAACATTAGCTGAGCTTGTAACGTGCTTTGACTTCTGGCGATATTTTAACCTTCAGTTTGAAGGCTTTCAGTATATTCAAGATTAAGAGACACTAATTTCTAAGTTGAAAGTGCAAGTTTTATTAGTCTTCAAAGACTTTACAGAACTTCCTCTTCAAGTTAATTCATGGAATGTAGTTTTGACCAAATTATGGCCTTATTGTCACATGTAACACATGTTGATATAAAATCAAGAGGCATGTTAAAACTGTAATGACACACCTCCAGTGCTGCAGAGAAATAATGACTCTTCAGTATTGTGCAACACTCACCGGATTATGTGTTTAGATGTATTATTAATTCATTAGGTTACTGAAACACATCCACGGTTTAGAAAGGCACATACACCTTAACCTATTCGATGTATAAAATGGACAAAACAAATTTTAGCAGTACACAAATATGGCACACAAGATGATTTTACATTGAAAAACATTCTCAAGAGTCCTCAATAGTGTGCTACTCTACAGAGGCATTAAGAACAGAGCTGCCATTTAAGGCCATGAACAATCATGTTATCACAATTAGTAAATTGGACACCAACAAAGAAGAATTAAAGCAGCACTGAAATCAAAACACAAATGCAAATTAGTCAAAGATTGAACTCCGATCAGCAGAGAACACACATGCAGCTGGGAAACTGTAGAAAAATAATCCAGTCTGTCCAGACTGAGTGTAAAAGTATCAAAAGGCTGTGTGGCAAAGGAAAGGATTCATTTTTACCTTACACTCGTTATGCCAACTGACCTTTTCAAATTGCAGTCGCTTGCGTAAATGCTACAAATTGAAAGCCACGGGATGTTACATCGATGTTACTGTTGAATGAAAACAAACAAACAAAAAAAAAAAGACTTCCTGCACTCTGAGTACACATTCTTTCTCTGATGAAGATGATCACTCATGAGACATAGAAATCCTACATTCTCCCTCCCTAGTCTGTTGTTTTATCCAGTTTCCAGTCTTTTTTATCATCGAAACGTGCGTTTCAGTGCAGCTGCTGCTTCAGATCTTCTCTTCATATCTCTTCTGTCCAGGTGTCTGCTTTGCTCTTTTTAAAAGTACTCTCAGGAGTTTTAATCCAACACGTGAACATCACTTTGAGGCTGGATCAGTGGGGGTGGAGCCATCTGGGGTACCTCCTTTGGCAGATTCTTCTGGTGGAGAAAATGGCATTTCAGTGATTTTCACACAGACCTCCTCATTCATTTATCAGAAGGATATTTTTACCTATGAAAAATCCTTGGATTTGCATAATTAAAGACTAATTAATCATCACAACACCGCCTTACCTTTATCCTTCTTCTCCTGAGTCTCCTCGGCTGCAGTCTTGTCTGCTCTGAAGAAGATGCGGGCGCTGCTTAAGGAGAAGTGAAGCAGCTCAAACTCCTGCGGTGAAAGGAGGACAAAAAACGTTCAGCGTTAATTATTCTACATCCTCCATGGCACTCACGACACTCATCTGCTTCCAAATAGAATCCATCATTTAAAAAAAAAGGCAACAGCCCACAATAATTAACAATCCCATGAAAAACAATGTGACGATGGATGGATGGATGGACTATAAACAGAGACTGTACCTGAAGGTAGACATCCAGCCTCTTCTGAGTGAGGTTCATAGTTTGCAGCAACTTTTCATCCTGGCTGGCGGACTGCACGTTTTGCTCCTTCACCACGGCGTTCATCTCTTTCTTATACTTATCTCTGACAGCCTGGAACCAGTGCAGCGAGTCAAACTCCAGATACTGGTCCAGCAGCTTCAGAATGTATGCCACACCTGAGAGAAAGAGAGTAAGTCAACAGCTAAGCGGTGGTGTAAAAGTATAGATTTAGTAAATGCTGCATCCAGTTATGGGCAATTTATCACTTAAGCCCACTTGCCCATAGCAAAGCCATCATCTGTGAAAGCAGCTCCAGTTTTGTTCTTCTTGTTGAGTTTCTCTTTACAGCTGATGGAATGTTCCACAAAATTCACAGTCTGAGAGAGAAAAAAAGTCAAGATAAAAATTTAACATTGCAGAAAGGGTAGGTAAACAGACAAATATTAAGAGAAAAGAGTGTGACGGGTAGTAACACAGAAACATATCAGAGTTTGTGTTTGCACTGACCAGAGGGGGTACAATCATGTAGAAGTTTCTCAGGTGCATGTTCTTTGCACTGCGAAACTCGGGTGCAAACACTGCCACCAGCATCTTGAAGTACTCCGTCCCCTCGGCAGAGTTGCTGGTCAGATCTCCCAACACTGAATCCAGCACGCTGGAAATGACAGACGGTGTTAAAAGTGGTGTACTGTAAAGTACTGCGCAAACAACGGGAGATTTCATTTAATTTACATTTGTCAAGCTGCGGTGCCCCCTGTGGGTGTAAAAATGGAAATGCAGTGAGAAATATCTATTATTTGACCTTAGACAAGAGTTTAATACCTACTGGAGCTGACATTGGATTTAAAATAACCCTAAATCTATATCCACTCAAAAAATATGTGGTGATCTACAGAAAACAGAGAAATAAGGGCATGCTAGACAAAGACTGACATGCAAGTGATATTTTAGAGTTACAAAGTGCACTACAGTACCTAGCAGCTCTCTGGGTCTCTTCTGATAGTCCCTCCTCTTTCACCAGCTCCTCAAAGTTGACTATATCCTCCAGGTCTGGGACGAACCTGAAGAAGACACAAGAAAAACAGTAATGAGATGCGACATTAAGGACTTCAGTAACCACATATTCAACATTCCCGCATTTTTATTATTTATTTTATTCTAAATTTACACTTGGGGTGAAAATCTCACGATGCATGTTATGTTTTCTCAGACAGACTCAGCGTAAGAACATGAGAGCTTAAATGTACAATGTAGGGAGTAAAATCTACAACACACCCGCGATGCAACAACTCTCTCTTTTACCTGATAGCACTGCTGCAACAGTGGAGGCCTCCAGAGCGGATCATACGCACGTAACCCATGGCATTACCTGAAAGAAAACAGGGTAAAAATGGTGTTGGCTTACATTTGCCTGCACCTGGATTGTATGCAAAGCACAGAGCAACAACATTTAGATGTTTTTCCTCACCAATCTGGCTGATGAGCTGTCTGAACTGGTCCAGGTAGCTCTGTCCATCAGGAGTAATGCCCAGCTTCCTGATGCCACGGTTAAACTTCTCCGCCCGCTCAAATGGATACTACAACAAAAACGTGGACAACTTCAGCTGAACGACAGCTGACAGAAAGCTAAGCAGTTTTAGAAATAACAGTTTCTAAAACAGGAACTGGGGGTTATTATAGAGGGATTGGTGAGCTGACAGAATCTGTTAAATCAGGAAAATCTGCTCCATGAACAGAAAATCTAGAGAAGCCCTCGTTTGTCTGTGTCTATTAATAAAGAAACTAAAACACAACATTTTCTGCAAAATTCTGCATCTGTCCATTTCACGTTCTGTTTGTGTAACTGGTTGGATAAAATTAAATAATGTGCAAAGACAAGAGTATTTTCTAACCTTCTGATCGGACTGGTCCTTTGTTTCTCTGAAGAAGCGGATGTCCTTGATGAGTCTGGATTTGATGTGTTCATCATACATAAACTGACTGAAGATGTAAAACTTCTTACGCAGGAACTGGTAGGTGAAATTCACCTGATGAAAGCAGAAAGAAGAACTCAAGCGAACAAGTACAAATGGAGACGCACTAAAACACACACTGCTGCCATTCCTGTAAACTCACCGTGGTGTTCATGATGCCTGTGCCGTGGGTGCGGATGGAGTTGGCGATGTGACGGATGTTGATGGTGTTCAAGTGCTTGTTGTTACTTGCCTTCTCTATGAAGATCTGTTGCAAAACAATTATTTCAGTAAAATCTGCACACAATGCACAGGCAACAGTGCTGCTCGGTTTAATGAGAAGATAAACATTAAGGCTACCTGGTTGTTGAGGTTATAAAGGTAGCGCGAGACAAAAACGTGGATGTTCCTCATGATCTCCAAAACATCCAAACCCTGATGAAAACACACAGGACATATGGTTAATCGTTATCACCTATCATTGAAACCTCTAATCATGAAGTGTCAGGTGCAACCACACAGACCTGCTCCAGGGTCTGGCTGGGCAGGTGTGCCTCTGTCATCGTAAGTCCGTAGCGCTGCGTGGCGAGGTTTCTCATCTCGCTGTAGGTGGCCCAGTCGTGCAGAGCAACTGTGGTCAGGTTGTAGAATGTTTTATCCAGGTAGTGGGTCACATACGCTACGAGGACATTAGAAATCATATTAGAAATGTTAGGTAAACTCAACACCATATGAACACCATCTTAGACATTTCCAGCAGGTGGCAGCATTACACAGTAAACCTCTTTCAATTGTAACTTATTTATTCAAATTAGGGCTGTAGTTCCTTCCTTAAAATTCACGTTGAATCTATTTTTGATGAGAAAAACTTTAAAAAGCTCCTGTATCCACATGAAAACTGCCAAGTTGTTCCCTGGTCCAAGGAAAGAGTACTGAAAATAACGTGTGTGTATTTTGAGCACCTTTGATATGAATGAAACGGTTGAAGAATCGGATGGGTCTGAGGGAGAAGAAGTGGGCCAGGTCCTTCATGCCAACTTTGAAGGGGTTCCTGTCGTCCAGCTTCAGGTGAGTGTGGACAGAGAGACGCAGGTCCTTCTCAATCTCCTTACACAGCTTGTCCAGGAGGTGCTACAAGAGATAAATACCAGAAATACAGAAAACAGGTCAGAAAATGTACACCAGAAACAAGGAGGTTGAAGGAGGTGACTGTCACTGTGATTGTTAAATTTGTGCAAAAAAATAAAAACAACAAAAAAAAACAACAACAAAAAAACATCTCACCTCATTGAAAACATCCATGATCTCCTTGTCATAGCTCTCCAGTAGCTGGTCACATGCCTCTATGTGTTTGGCGTACAACATGGATGGCACACTGTCCCTCAGCGCACTAAACATGTACTGCTCCGACCAATCACAGGCGTCATCCAGGATCGCAGAACATTGGAACAGCCGATCAAGACAAGCAGAAGAGTGAATTAACAATTAAAACCAAATTAAAACAAAGACAACAGCTTATATAAATGATCTTCAGTCTTCCATGTGTTTGTATAACTCAACAATCACTCACTGCTAATGTTAAATGGCCTACTACTGGAACCGCTATGTGATCCTGGAGGACAAAGGTTTGAGCTTTCTCCTTGTGTCGTCTCAAGAAAAGAGTGAGTATGTACATCAGGGGCCGTGCTGCTTACGTGTAGTCGTGCGGCGTCCACGGCGTTGTCATATACATCATCTAGGTAGATGGGAAACACAGCTCGATGCCAGTAAAGGAAACTGCAGTCACACTGAAGCTTGACTCTGAGGAGCAAAGGAAAATAATCCTTAATCTACCTTAATAATTTCAATAATACTCAATAAACCTTAAGTATCTAGAGCTAGAGAGCTGTAGAAGTTTAATCTTTGACAATCACCTGCCAAAGTGAGGAGTGGGTGTTTGAGATGCCAGCCTTTTAATGATTTGCTTGTATAAAGTGTTTGAACCTGATCTTAAATCCTGCCTCTGCTGACTACAGTGTACGTTTTGAGACAGCAAATCACTGACTTTCTACTTCACAAGATGTTGATAGCTGCCTCTTACACTGGCTCAGCATCAAGGAGTAGCATCTAAACTTGAAAGTTCTCTCCACTGCCTGAACGGTTAATTGCTTTCTCAGCTCTTTGGCAGGTGAAAGAAAAAAAATGTATTGTGTAATGCAGTGACTAGAAATTTTGTTCAACGTGATCACAAGGTCCCCCACCTCTCACTCAGCTCACTAATCAGATCCAGCTTCTTCAGCACAAGCTGCAGTGGAAGCAGCTCCTCATCTTTGAAAGTTTTCTAAAAGAAAGAAAGATTTTCAATGTCAAATGAAAAAGGGAAACCAAAAAAAGTCAGGATCACATTAACCAGTGACTTCTCCCAACACACCAGCTGAGTGCCGACACAGAGAGCCAGAGACACCACAAGGCGTCGCTCCTTTGTGCTCGGTCCATGCAGAGCATTTTCTGCCAGCACCAGAGATGACAGCACATCCAGCCGCTGCTCACTGTACTTCTTGTCAGAAATCACCCTTTTCTGCAGGAAGAGAAACACATCCAATCATGCAAGATAAAGACAGTGATGACCTTTCAAATAATGTCACTTATTATTTGTGTGTTTGTGCGTACCTTGGCCATGCCGATGGCGTTGAGGGCCTGTGACTGCAGCTGCTGAGTGATGTGAGAAACGGAGTCCGCCACAACCATGGACCGCCTGTGAAATGTGTGCTCCACAGCCTGAGGGGAGAGTCACATCACATGTTGTACTTTATGAGCTTTACGGACTCCAACTGGTACTAGTAATATGCATGGAAACACACCTTTAGCAATTCAACCAGACGACACAGAGCTTTGACGGAGGTCTTGGTCATGGGCCGCTGCATCGACATGTACATGTTCATGGTGGTCTTGATGATGGTGCTGATGCTGTATGCATACAGGATGCCCTTTGGAGGGACAGAAAACACAAGAGTGGGCCGTAAGAGAAGTCATCAGTGAAAGTCTCTCACCTCTTTGCACAGACTGATCTGCTCATCACTTCCTTTCCTTACAAGTTGTAACTGTTAGTATTTAAGGACACGTCTTTAATACTAACAGTTAAAACATGTTTTAAAGTCCTGCCTGCTGAGCCTTGCTAGGGGACAACACTGTCAGTTCTTACCTGTACAAACACATTACACCTGCTGTTAAGGTCTTCTGCCAACTTGTCACTTTTATGATCCTTTGACAAGATGGACTCCATCTTCATCATCCAGGAAGTCACAAACACATAGTAGGACTGAACATCCCTAAAGAGAAACAATCAGATTCTCAAATCTAAAAATCTGATTCATGCAAAGTAACCGTGACTGATTTGGTACCCCACTCACTTTGTTAGTGTCTGAGCTCTCTGCTGCAGGTAGGTGTCTCTCTGTGTTCTGATGCCCTGAAGACTCTTCTTATCTATCAGTTTGGCCGCAGGTGGGACCTTAGCGATGAGGAAAGTGTCGGGAAACCAGATGATGTTAGCGGTCAGGGTGACAGCTGGAACCTGGAGGAAAAACCAGACACGAGCATACATGAGCAAGATGTTTATGCTGCCTTGAGATCAATTAGAAATAAAAAGGGGGGAAGAAAGGCAAACCAAGACCATAACACTACCTTTTTACAGACATCCAGCAGTGCTTTGTAGAACTTTTTGTCGACACTCCTGAAGATATGAAAGTGAAGCACAAAGAGACTGCAGACGCCGGCATATTTATCTCTCTGGTCAATCTCTGAAGGTTCACCTGAAAACCACACCGGCATAAATCACTTTAAAGTTAAAGCAGAGAGGTCAATTGTAAAATCAATCTATCCTCAGAAGAGAAACTGACCAATCTTGGACTCAATATTGGTGAATATGGTGCGTATGTTGAAAGCAAACTCCTCGGCGAAGGCACTGTTTTTGGCAACAGTTACTCCTTCCCCAGGATCATCGAATCTCTGCTCCACACAGGCCTGTCACACAGTCACAGATATGATGAGTTTGTTGGTGCTCAGAGGATGTGAACAGAATATACTCAATCAAGTACTCAGTCTTAAAAAGCCACGTTTACAATTGCAGAACGTTATCTCTGTTTGCAAAAAGACTCACAGCAAACGCTTCATTACATCAACCTGAGAAGATGAATACTGCAACATAATAAAGGCCTGAAAGAAATAAAGTCACCTGCAGTATCATGCCGTCCAGCAGCTGTCCTTCAAGCTTGAGCAGGAGTTTCTCAAATGGTTTCAGTTTCTCTTCAGGGATGGAAAATTTTCCAGGGTTATGGTGCACAGACTTCAATAACCTACGACAGAAGTATACAGACAATAGACTGTATTGATTATCTATTAAAGCAGGTTGTATGTTAAAACAGATCGTAAACTTTACATACTATATTGCTTAAAGGGAGGAAATTACAAATAAATACAGGTAGAAAATAATACAAAATATCTTTCTTGATCCAATTTATGTACATATATTTAAGTTAAGTAGATTAAGTTAAGAGATACCTAAAAATAATAATTGGGATGCATATTAGTGCATCTTATTAATGTTTTGCTTTGTTTGCTATTCCAATAAAGACATTTTTTAGTTATTAATCACAAATTTGTTATTTCAGGCTGTGTCACTTTTGTCACTTCATAGTCATCCAAATAATTTGAACTTTTTATTGGATGCGTATTGGTCTTCATTGAATTTTTTACCACAGACAAATATAAGAACATTAGCTTTTCTTTAACTTTTTCTTCATCTGACTGGTTGTAATACTTGTGTGTGTGTGTGTGTGTGCATGTGTTCACCTTTTATACATCTTCCAGTGATCTTTTAGTGTGCCGTGATTTTCCATAATCTCATCGAGTGTGAGCAGTACCACCAACAACTCCCCGAGGTGTTCATACACTATCTGCAGAGAGAGGGAACAGCAGACATGGTAAGAAATGTTTAGAAATATAGAGGATAGAGACTGAAGACATAAATAAAACTCATCAAATGTTAAAACTCACCTGGAAATGGACACCTGACGACTCAATGATTTTTGTTGCACCCCTAAGATGTGAGAGGACAAATGAGTGTTTTTACATTGACACCAACTGCCTGAGTAACCAGATCTGCAGTCTGTAAGTTGTAGTTTTCTCTACACATTAATTGCATACAGGCCCGTTGCACAATGTGGGTATTTAAGCCAGTTCAACCAGAACAGTGCATTCACTGTATAACATTGTTGGCTTCTGTTCATGGATCTTACTTGTTGCTGTTGTAGAGGGCAGCAAGCTGATGAATAATGTTGACGACCACTTCATAACATCTTGACACAAAACAGGACAGTTCCTATTAAAAGACAATGAGAGAAGCCATCAGTGTTTCTGGACTTAAAATAAGCGACGTTATGACTGTTATGATTGTTCATTGCCTACCTGTAGGAAGGAGATGAATCTGCCCATCTGAATCTGGGACTCTCCTTCAACAACACTGGTGTCAGACACTGTAACATAAAGCCACACTCTTAATTTTAAGCATTTTATCAGGAAACAAACTCAGGATAAAAGCAAATAGTAATTGCTGACAGATTACCTCCCTCTCCATAGTACAATAAGCCATTGTAGAACTTCGTTTCGGCCTGCAAGAATATTAAACAGAGTCAGAATACGTATCTTATGGCACATAACTAACAAAAGATACATGTTGAGAGATACTGTTTGAGCAAGAGAAGGCAGTTATGATAAAACACTACACACAAACCACCCAGAGTGCAGTGTTCTTACCTCATACTTGAGCTTCTTCACTTCACTACAGAGTGCAGCATACACTGTGATGACTTTGTTCAGGACCTGCACAGCCAAGATATTAATAGTGATCATCAAAATAAAACAACAACTTTGTGGATATGAGACTTAAAAACTTACCTTGTTGTCTGTTTTAATTAACTCCAATAAGGAAGACTGCTCGTATGGGAGAAGCTGAAAGAGGGTAGAACAGATTGGGAAGGAAATTACAGTTTGAATTGTGTAAAACTGATGTCAGTCTTTGTCAGGTTGATGTGCAATGACTGGTTTTCAGTGTTATACCTTCAGGGCGATGGGGTCCAGAGTGAAGTCCCACACATCTCCGATGGAGTCATCTAGAGCCTCCTCGATGCCCTTCAGCTGAGAGGTGTACTCCTCCAGAAACTTGCTGTAGTTCTTCAGTTGAACCTCTGTGTGTATTTCTGTAGGGTGGAAGGTTTGATCAAAGACAGTTGTTGAAACTCAAGTAAAGTAACATTTACTCAAGTATTGTACTTCCCGTTTTGGGAAAAACGTGCTTATTCACGTTCATGCGGCGAGTTAGATGAGAAGATTGAAATCAAGAATCTGCTGGCAGGCGGATTATGTTAACCTTTGGACAGATCCAGGCTTTCTGTTTCCCTCTGTTTTCTGTCTTTGCGCTAAGCTAAGCAGCTGCTGGGTGTAGCTTCATATTTAAGGAACAGATATGAGTGACATCAATCTTATTATCTAACTCTCAGCAAGAAAGCAAAATAAGCAGATTTCCCATAATGTCTGAACTATTCCTTTATGTACAATGTACTTTACTAGAGAACTTACATTTTCTCCTCCTGTCTATTTGTATTCCACCACATGTCAGAAACAAACATTGTTCAATCTACTTGACACATCATAATGTTCTCACATCAAATACCCGATAGTATATAAAGTAAATTAACCCCACTCTTCTGCACTAAAGCAGCTATAAAGTGCTGCTTACATATTAATGCATGTGTAATATAAATATAATATATATATAATAATATAACACTCTTTTGATAGACTTATGTAAACTTTTGAATGAAGTAGTTTTATTTGAAATGAAGTATTCTGATGTTAATTGTTTTGAATGTGGTTATCATGTAGAATTACTACACAAAGTGAAAAATACTCTGTTGCAAGTAAAGGTCCTGCATTCTAATTATACTTTGGGAAAAGTACAGAAGTATTATCTGCAAAATATACTTGAAGTATCAGTGGTGGAAAAAGTATTCAGATGACTACTTCCACCCACCACTGGCTGATGGCTGACTTGAGAGTTAAAGGAGGGGTTCACAATTTCTCAAGTCTGTCTTAAAACAACAGTCAGGTGTCCATATGAACACTAAAAGAGGTTTTCCTCGCTGTAATCATTCCTCCTGTTCATACTGGCTATTAAAAGATCCCCTTCAAATGTGCTTTCAATGTAAGTGATGGGGGACAAAATCCACAGTGTGTCCACACAGTCATTTAATGCAAAAATGCATTTAAAGGTTTATCTGAAGCTTATATGAGCCTTCAGCAGTCTGAGTTAGTCATATCAAGTGGATATCTGCCACATTTACAGTCTTTTTAGCATCAAATTCCCTCTTTGTGTTTCCTCAGACAGTGTTTCACTCATTACTGTATATTTGAACAGGCTGTATATACTGTACATACCCACCTGCTATATGTATATAAAGTAACGTCATTTTTTTACCATTTAATATTTATGTCAGCACTCTTCACCTCTCTTCACTATTTGTATCCTGTTTACAGTTCATAGAAACGGTTTCACCTGTATATAGTCATTCCTTGTGTATATTTATAAAGATTGTTGTGTTGTACATTGAGAGCCACTAAATCCGAGTCAAATTCCTTAAAATGACTACCTAAGGCCCTTAACTAAATATCTATATATTATGAGTCAATTCCAACGTTACTGTTGTTGGCAGGTTAACGTTAATGTAACGTTATTTGTGTTGTACCCTGTAAAACTGCTGGAGTGTCATTAGCCTGTCAAACCGATCAGCTGTATGTGATGGATGGTGGTAAACAGCGTTGGCTAAAATGTCTCTGTCACGTAATTTTACGAGTTTACCCTTTACATTAACTGGCCTGCGTATGTTGGAAGTTCAATTTAAGTAGACAGTACGCGAGTTAACTCTACAGGTAAATATTTATTTGCAATAAACAGTTAAGAGTTGCTCCATTCCAGCAAATACACGGAGCCCTGTGGCTACACATCTTGCTAGCAGCGCCTGCTAGCAGTTTAAGCTAATGTAGTTATTAACTTTAACACCTCTGTGTTAAAGTTGTGAGTCTCTGCAGGTCAGGACTTACTTTGTGAACCGTCGTCAAAACGGTCAAACTCCCAGTCAGGTGCGATGGTTTCTACCGCCATAATGCCAGCATAGGTGACTCAAAACACTGCTGTTAAAAAGTGGAGCTACATGGTCCCATGATGGGTCTCATGATGTTGTGAATGCTCGCTAGTGCTCATGGGAAACCGAGTCCAGAAGAGCTGATAGATAGATAGATAGATAGATAGATAGATAGATAGATAGATAGATAGATAGATAGATAGATAGATAGATAGATAGATAGATAGATAGATAGATAGATAGATAGATTGGAGTTTTCTTGTTGTATACTGTCTTGCAGTTATCCATCCACTCCCTACACAACAAACATTAATTAAATAAATAAAAAACGATAAACTCCATGTGAATAAACAACAACTTTATCAACTGTATAGGCTATAATACAGTCGCAGGCAAGCATTAGACTGCTCTTAACAAATGACTGTCAAAGATGCGTGTGTGTGTGTGTGTGTGTGTGTGTGTGTTATGCAGGCTATAGAATATGCAATGCATGCTTTGGACGTGATGGAGGGGGTGAGAAAGTGAGAGTTGGTGGTGTGTGTGTGTGTGTGTGTGGTGTGTGTGAGAGCGAGCGAGTGTGTGTGTTTGTAGGGAGACTGTGGAGACTTAGCACATCATTCAGAGGATGACAGAGGCCACGAGGAAGAGTCACGGTCAGCAGTGGAGGGTGAGAATAGACGCTTCTTCTTCTCCTATGGTTTCACATTAAGGGTAAGGCGCTTATTTATTCCGCTATTCCACTCCAAACTATAGAGTAAATATTGCTCAAATTATATGACTAAAAATACTGGCACATTGTTTGATTATTAAGAGTCCGTGTTAGCAGAGGCGCTAGAGATACGGAGACATACCAAAAGAAACTTGGCATTGCAAATTAGTTTGAAATGTGAATTAAAACTTTCTCTCTGGTTCTTGTTTTAGCTTGAACCCTGTGATCTTGATCTTAAAAACCATTAGTGCCTAAGTGAAGAAAGCCTTTCATTATACTGTGTTTGTTTGATGTATCCTGCTTCCATTAGATACTCTTGAGCATCATACTGGTGACTTTCTCACAGATCTGTGGGTCCAGCAAGTTTTCACTTGCAACAGTTAGTTGCGGCTTTGCTGACCGTTTTCAGGGTTTGATAACTGATCAATTAATAGATTTGCCTATTAATTAAACTATTAATATCTACATTTCAAAATGATGTGTATTTTCATCTCATTTTAAGTTTCTTAACAGACAAACTCAACTAGTTTAAACAGTAAAGCTGCTATTATTTCAAGGTTTTTCAACAGCATGAAGCAGTTTCCTTAACTAGCTTTTAAAAAGTCTTTATTGGATTTCTTTAAGGACAGGTAGTGTATACATTACAATGGCAGCATTCTGTGTTAAACAATTAAAACAAAGCACAAGGATTAAAAAATATATACGCTAACAAAAAGGAAAAAGTTCATTTATTCATTTTTAAATAATAAATGTTTTTCAGGAATAGAAAAAACAAAAGACTAAACAAAAACCAGCATTGGCAACAACAGTGATCCCAAAGATATGTGAATGTAATACAGCATGAATATGAAGTTATCACATCATGTCAAGCACATGAAGTATATGGGTCTGTTCACTTCTGCTGGGATGTCGACCATTTGTCGAGAAGCGGTTTCCAGATTTTCAGGAAGACATTTTCCTTATTGGCAACTTTCTTCACATTTCCAAGTTCCCTCAGCCACTGGTGGGATATGGGTTTAGACATAGCCACAGCTGATGGGCAAGCGGTCCTGTATCCTGTTTGCACTTGTTGCAGTGAGGGTAGACGTTAGGATATATAGCGTGCAGCCTTGATTTTGTGTAATGGAGTCTATGTATAACCTTAAATAAGTATATAAGTCACTGTCTAACATTTATGGAACTGTTGTATGTCTTAATTAGAATTGCCCTCCATGTATCGTCAGTGTTTTCAGTATCCAGCTCTTCTGCCCAAGCTTTCCTTAATTTAGCATCAGACAATACAACATGGGCTTGCAAGGATGAATATAGGTTCCTCAACTAGTTTTGATAAATTTTAATACACAGTGTTGACATGTATGTTTTTTGGTGTGCCCAATTTAGCAGATTGTGTAAAATTTTGTAGGCACTCTCTCTTAACTCTTATAAGTGTAACCTCAGCTGTTTCGTACCAGGTCCTCTATTAGGAATTTCAAATGAAGTCCATTGTCTCTGTCAGACAACACAACCTCAGTGCTGCTGATGGGAAACAGGCATGAAGAATGATAATGCAGGCAATCTGTGCCATCAGATGACTCTGAAACAGCCCTATGCAACAGCAGTTTTCTACATGCCAAAGAGTCAATCTTTGTTTTGATAGAGTTTTATAACTATTTAATGCTGAGATGTTTTACTGTAGCATTCTCCAGCTATTCCTACTGTTATACATCCACCAATTATTAATTGCTATTGCTTTATTTCTGCTTCTGTGCAGTTGATGTTTTCTTTTCTGGCAGAAAAACAGTCTGTATTTGGGGACATTTCTTGTGTGTGGTGGTATAAGCACAATTACTGGCTCTGAATTATACTGTTTTGGTGACCAATGCTGTTACCTCAATGTTGGTATTAATTTTCCTTTAGGCCAACTGTCTCTGACCAGTGTAGGTGCTGCTGTTTCTCAGGAGTTTCTCAACAGGACTAATATCCTACCAAGAGCCAACTTAACACCATGGTTGTCCCAGAGTCAAAGGATGAGCAGAAGTCCCCAAGTGGCTCTGTGGGAAGAGGCCCCAGCCAACAACACAGATCGAACCAGTCCTTACCACAACACTCGGGAAGTCCGCAACATTTTAGCTCTAATGAGGCTATTTCACCAGATTACGAGCCACGGGAGTACACTGAGACAGACTCTCTGCTCCCAAATGAACTCTACAGTGGGTCAAGGTTCAGTGGATCCATGAATGCAAAGGGTCCAGATGGCGCTGGTGCACCTGCCGAGTCAGTCTGCTCCATGGTGCTGCAGATACTGGTGCCATTTCTGCTGGCTGGACTGGGAACAGTCTCTGCTGGGATGCTGCTTGATGTGGTTCAGGTGAGGAAATGAGGGAAAGCCGAAGAAGGCGCAGAAGTGGTTTAGAGATTAAATGATCTCCTTGGTGAGGTCATCATTTCTAGTCTTTTCTAAGTACCTGGTAACTAAATTAAGAAGTTGCAAAACATTCTGTTTCTGTAAGTAAAGAGATAATGAGAGGAGAAACAGGTACAGAGGGAAGAGAGATGAGATTCTGCTGCACAGAGATCAGTTAGAGGAGAAATAAGCGGATCATAAAATGAACAAAAGCTAATCTGAATTTCAAAATGGGTGAGTTTAGTTTAAGTAAACATCACCTTAACTCAACTTAATTTATTGTGTGTTGGTGTCGACTATACTTTGCACCGTGTGTGTGTTTTCATGGCAGAGCTGGGACGTGTTCCAGGAAATCACAGAGATCTTCATTCTGGTCCCTGCTGTATTAGGCATGAAGGGGAACCTGGAAATGACTCTGGCCTCCAGACTCTCAACTGCTGTGAGTGTGGGCACATGAACACACACACACACACACACACACACACACACACACACACACACACACACTGCCAGAAATTTAATCAAATCACACACTTACCATTATGTACACAAAAAGTGACTTCTTGTCAGTAATCTATTTATCTACCATAGTAGTCTACCATAAGTCATGTGCTAAGAAGATTATATGCAGCATAAATGAACATAATTAATTGAATGCAGTGACATATATAAAAAGGCAAAAGAGTTGGAGTGAAAGTGAATAATACAAAAACTGATGGAAAGGTTTAACTACAGTCTCTTTCTCAGAATTATATTTTTGCCCTCTTGCATCATGGGTTTTCTGTCCTTGTGTGAAACTCCTCACTGATCTGTGAAGACTGCGGCAGCAGATCAACTTGCAGCACAATATCCTGCAGGACGCATTAATGCTAACAATAGTCCAGTAATTCTGAAATCATGTTTTCCTGTAAAAGGAGATACTATAATACTCAAATGTTGTCATGATAATCATTTATTAACATATTAATAATTCATCTACATCTTGGTTGTATCTATTTTGTACTGCGTTATGGTCACATTGTTCCTAGGCGACAGCTTTGTTTTGAGATTGCACTGTACAGTAAATAAGTAGTTAGGCTTTCCATTTGTATTATTAATTAATTACTCTATGGTTTAATTTCCACTTTAAATGTTTTTTTTTTTGATTAACACAAAATTGTGCTTTGTTTGGATATTTGACATATACTGATATTCTATATAGACTAGAATTACACCTAACAAGTCACCAGATGTTACCATCTTGTTTTCATTTCAAAAGCAATCTAGCAAGTTACATATTTAGGAGGCCGTAGATGTACAATTTAGGTTTACCTACCTTAAATTGGATTTTTTTAATATCAAAATGATTGGTGTCACTACAAAGATGAAAATTTTTTTAATGTGTAACAATAACAACATGAACAATATTTATCTAATGTCATCAGGTGAATGCAGGAAAAATGGAACTTGTCAGAGAAAAGTGGATGTTGATCACTGGGAACTTGGCACTCAAGCAGGTAAATTAATGTCATCTATAAAAAGCATGTGACTAATAATATGTATCACCCACCAGTGAGTCATATCTGTATCATTAACAGTTTATCTGCATCATTATACTCTAAAATACTGGTCCAAACTGTGGATGTTTTTTTACTACCGCCCTCATTTTACAGCTACAAGCCACGGTGCTCGGCCTTTTAGCTTCCCTACTGGCGATCTTGTTGGGCTGGATGGCAGAAGGAAAGATGCCCTTTAATCACGCAGTGCTCCTGTGTTCAACCAGTGTCTCTACAGCCTTTGTGGCTTCAATGTTACAAGGTAACAACACAAGCTGCTGTCACCTTTGTCCTCTTTCCTTCTCCTCTCCTTGAGTGTAAAAAAGCTGAGACAGGTGCAAAAACACACTTACACACACCACCATTACATCTATTCAGTCCTTTTGACATCTCGTCTCACCCTCTTTTCACCCTCATTACACATTTACAGGCACTGGGGAGCCCTGTGTTTCTGTGAAATCCGTTCTTTATCATTCTTCACTGCTGACTCTGTATAAGCCTATACTACCAATTCATTCTTTCATTTAGGCCCCCTAGCAAAGATGCCTAAATACTTGGAAAAAATGCACATTGTTATTTGAGAAATGGAAACGTGAACAGTTGGACTGTGGCAGCAGACATTCAAATCAGTTCTGCGTGATTTATAATTTTTTGCTGCAGAATCAGAATCATGATCAATCTACACTTTGTTATTTTGTTATCACAGCAGCTACAGAGGCAGAGCTGTAGATAGCACACCACCTTTATTCTATTTATAACGAAAACTGAGAAGAAGACATGTAAAAGAGGAACTGAAGGCTGTTTTAGTTGCATTTAGGTTGAAACAGAAAGAAGATTAGACTATCATTTCTCTATTTATTCAGTTATTTCTGATAAAATGATCACCATCAGGACTGATTCCACGTCACCTCATAGATTAAGAACTTTTATTTTTCCCAGGTATTATCATGGTGGGAGTGATTATTGGCTCTAAGCGGATGGGAATCAACCCTGACAATGTGGCCACACCAATGGCAGCCAGCTTTGGGGATCTCATCACTCTTGCCTTGCTGGCCGGCTTCAGTCAGTGGTTTTACTCCTTCATAGGTAAACAAGGATGAGAACAGAATCTGATTCTGTAACACACACAGGAACAGTGACAGAAACAGTAAAAGAGAAGTCGTTTCAAGAGCCAGAAGTCTTGTAATTTTCACCTTTGGCCAACAGATGGCACTTGTGACCCTTGATCTAACACCTCCATAAAGATTCAACAAGGTTTTAAAGTGAACCCAGGTTTAAAATGATGCAATAAATAATGACATTTCCTCTTAACAGAACTGTATCCCTATGTGTTGTACCTGGTGGATCTGTTATTGTTGTGCCTGATCCCTCTTTGGGTGGTCATCTCCTCCAAACACCCGGCAAGTCACATCCTGCTCTACACAGGTTGGGAACCAATCGTAACAGCAATGGTCATCAGCAGGTACTCACCTCTGCCTTATAACCGGCCTGACACTGTCTTAGCTGTGTTGTTAATTTTGAAGTTTATAATTACATTGAACAGTAGTTGTGTTGTAGTCCTATCACAGGTTGTTACAAGGTTGAGTATATTTTTGTATATTTTTGTTTAAACAACGTCACATATATACTATGAAGGAATTACACTTGCACATATTTGCACTTTACAACCAAAGTGTTCTTATCTCTATGTATATATAGATATACAGTATACATGTAATTTTAATGTTATGTGTATATTTTTATTCTATAGCCACACCAAAGACAAACTTCCACCGCATTGCGATGGAAACTCTAATTCTGATATACTGAGCTACAGTATTTGATAGATATAAAGTGAATTTATCTCTCTGCATCACGCAGGAAACAGTGTAGACCTTGAAGTTTAACGGTCATTTATTGAAGAAAAAACACACCAGCATCAAAGATACATCAACGCAGTTCTGATAACACAGAGACGTACAAGAGCTTTCATAGAATCTTTACACCCCTGGGTGTGTTTATCCATCTCCAATAACAATTCAGGATACTGATTCTTGTCTTTATATGGTCAATTATGTGGTTGGCAAGTAATGGTGAAAACAGGATACCTGTGTGGCAATCTAACTCCTACACAGAGGGAGTGCATCTGTGTGTTGACTTCCCTTCCACAGTTTTACCAAAGAAGGGAGGACAGTTAATGGATTGTGTCAAAGTCATGAGTACACAGTGTGTGACTTGTCAAGGTCGAAGTGCTGTTGTTTTCCTCAAGCTTTCTTTAGCAACATTATGAATTTTATTCCATCGCTATTGGTATATACTGTATGGAGCCTCCCCTTAATGCTAACATGCATCAAATGCCATTAAGATCTAAGCACAGGAGCATTTTTTTATTAATGAACCAGCAAGACAAAAAGAAACTGTTTCAAAGAAAAATGATTAATACAATTTCAATGTGATGTGACAGGAAACACAATGTTGAATCTAAATCCAAACAAAGCAAATGGCTGCATACTTATCCAAACAGTGTTTGTACAACAGTGTTGTATCCAAACAAAGTTTTACATACAAGAGGAAGTAAATAATGACCCCTCCCCCCTCTTTTGACTTCCTATGACGTCTCTTTCATTAAGGCCTCTGTTTGTTCACTTTTATTTGTTCTGATGAGCATGTTAATGTCTTTAAGTGCCGGTAGTGTTCAGAATATGTAGAACTAATAAAAACTTGTTTTTGGTTGTCTTTCTTTTAGTATTGGGGGACTGATTCTGGACAAGACTGTGTCAGATCCAAACTTGGTAGGAATTATAGTTTATGCTCCAGTCATAAATGGTGAGTTGTCCTCTTTTGTCCAACATTTTTTTTTTCAAGTTTTAAAAGTGCATTTATGGACACAATAATGCCAGCATGTTGATATTTTGAAGGGATAATGTATCACATTCACCATCTTAGTTTTGCATGTTAGCATCCTAAACTAAGATGGTGAATGTGGTACATTATACACATTTGAGCAGTTCAAGAAGGGGACATATCACTGCACACCCCGCCTCCTCTCTACCCAACTTCAAGACACTTGCTACCCCTTAGGGCCCTAAAATACCTATCTCACTTAAAAACAAACAAACAAACAAAAAACACAGTACCAACAAAGGCAACCTTTCCTTTTCCATTAAAAGTTGCACTTTAAACCACAACAAGAGCTATTGTCTATAACATAACTTGTATGTGCATTTGGAATACGTGCCATCTGTTTATAGCAAAGTCATCAGATGTCTGTGCCTGAGGTCATAGAACAAGACGAGGTCCAAACCTAGTATATGGATCATGTATGGTCAATGTGTGAAATTGTGGCCAGTTTGTTACAGGGATAGTCAGTGGTGGTGTCTATAATGTGAATTCTTGGATATTAAATGTTCATCTGCAAATTTCTGTGGTGGTCCCAGTAAGATTTTCTGGTAGTGTACTGAAGTAGCATCACAACATGGTTTAGCTACGTTTGAGTCAAAAAAAGCTAAATGCATTTTGCAAAAACAATACTTTCCACTCATATCTTGGGATGTTTGATTTGAAAGAGAATTATTGCCTGAACTAAAAGCATAAATGACCTTTGGGGTCATTTGAAGAAAAGACCAGATAACTCTCGCTGGACTGTTAGACTCCCTTTTTAGGTCTAGTTTATCTACACATGAACTGTTGTAAATGACACTAGTACATCAGTACACAAAGAATAAAAGTAGAGATTAACTCAAACAACAAAACACACAAGAGTAATAAATTCTCCATTTGTAAACACAGTGCAGTGATGCAATGTGAACTGTGTATTTCTACCTTGTGATCATTGTGACAAAAGATACACGGTGAATATTTTCAAACAGTCTCTCCTATAAGGCTTTAGGCCCTAAACATCCCCCAATAATCTGACATTAAAGGTAATGGGGGGGGGCTTTCAGAAGCTATTCAGTCATTCATGCATTTGGCTCCTTTTACCCCCTTTGTCTGGATTAGGCTAAATCACACTTCATGCAAATATGGTCTTGCTGTTGACCCTACCCCCACCTCTTCTTCTCTAATCAGGTATTGGAGGAAACCTTGTTTCCATACAGTCTAGTCGCATTTCTACTCATTTGCATTTGAACTACTCAGCTGGAGAGGTTCCTGAAGACCGTAAGAGCTGCTACAACCCTTGTCGCACTTTCTTTGGTTCAGGTAAAGAGCAAAAGTTTAAATAAGGGTCCATAAGGGTAACCATTTAAATAAGGGTCAGACACACAATCTGATGTTCAGCTTTGTCATGGCAGGAGCAAACCATCGATCTGCCCAGGTTCTGCTTCTTTTGGTCATCCCTGGTCAGCTTATCTTCATACACATCATTCACCTGATGAAAGGAGGCCACACTTTGCCAAGTCCTCTCTTCACTGTCGCCTTCTTGTCTGCTTCCCTGATTCAGGTGAGTCAGACGTCATGGTCATTTGTCCTTCTGCAGACTTCATGGCTGCTCTACAATTTCTCTCATGTCTCTGTTTCTCAGGTCCTCTCCCTGCTGTGTACAGCTGACTGTATGGTCCACTGTCTGTGGCGGAGGGGTAAAGACCCTGACAGTTACTCAATACCCTACCTCACAGCCCTCGGAGATCTACTGGGAACCGCTCTCCTCTCTCTTGCCTTTTTCCTGCTGTGGTGCATTGGTGACTCAGGCAGTGTATAGGTTCATAACAAGAGCATGTTTGAGGAAGAACAAACACAATCGAACATCAGTAATCTGAAAACAAAAAACTGAAGGACAAGAAAACTGAACGTTCATCAGAGTCATTCATTACTTCTCCACAATTTGTTTTGCCCTTTTCATCTTCATCTAAGTAGCGACAGTCACTAGCTGCTCCGTCTCCACAGTTTATTCTTCTGACTTCCTGACAATATTGTGTCAGAGGTTTCTGACACACACGTTGTCCTCAGGTGAGCCCACATCCTTACTACCAACACTTCTGTTTCATAGCAACTTGTCAGACACACAGACACACCTCATGCACTTAATATAGCACAGCTCTTGTTGTAGGGCCAAGGTTTTGTCACTCTTTACCTGTAACATCTGCTCTTTTTTTTAAAAAACTTTTTGAACACTGAACAGAGGGAAATGAAAGCAGAATTATACGTCCCTAACGTGGAATATAAGTTTGGTTGATATTGTGAATTTTAATGTTTGTTTTGTAGTGGGCATATGGAAAATCATAGCGGCCATATGGCGTACCTACGTATCACGCAGGATAGATACATCACGGGGTATACCAATTGCTGATTCTACTTGTTCACTTTAAACAACATTTGAACCGAAAGTCTGTATTGATTTTGAGGAGTTCAGAAGTCCTCTGCACGTCAGTTAATTGTGTTGAGTGCTGATTAAATGCAAGCAATGTACCCTGGCAGCCTTTCAATTGGGTCTTCTGAATTACACCTGTATTCTATCTATTTTTGTAGTCTGGATACAATTGTTGCTGCATTTTTTTTTGTGATGTGATTTGTTACACTACACAATGATGCTTGCACACACACACACACACACACACACACACACACACACATTCATATCAATCCAGCACAGAAAGGGTCTTGCATTACCGGATCAAGATTATTATTTAAAATAGGATATTCAATGTAATGGGCTTATTACTGCTAATAATAAAGTTTTATATATACGAATGTCATATTGTGTTGCAAGTTGTTTGATATTCTGCCTCTGTACTATGTGAAATGTCCAACATGGCATCCAATACTTCTATTGTACAGTAGATTGACAAATTAATAATCAATTTTCATTTACTGATTTGTTCATAGATTTATTGAATTGTATTGAGTTCCTGTTAAAAAGCATCAAATCATATTAAATAATTTTTAAACTGGTTTAAACTGGCGAGCTGTAGGTTTAACTCTTACATATAGTGAAAAGTAGCACAGCTCCAAATCTTGAACATGGGATTGGATTCACGGTTGTGGCAAGAATCAAAAACAAACAGAATACCTGCACTCACAGATCAATAGACTTGTATTGATCCCATGAGAACTTTATGAGAAGCACAGAGTCTGCCAGAGTGAGGTTATTTAGAGTCACGCTTTTTCATGAGCGCCTTCAAGAATAAAGCAGTCAGTTCCATGTTCCACCTTGATCCACACGTGCCACAATCAGTGTGTTCACATGCACTTAAGTAATCAGGTTGCAGGAGCAGGAAGTCAGATATAACTGCAACTATTAACTAATTGCGATTTTTGGCTGGACCTCAACAGCAGGGCCAGTGCCTGTGTAATGTTTGGTGTTGCAATTCACATGTTGATGGAATCCCCAAATGCCAGACGCATAATCTGAAACATGACACACACAAGATTTATACAACAGTGTATGAGTACAAAATCCCAGGTCTTTACATAGTTTGCCTTTGCTCAGCACTGATCCCAGTTCCCTGCCTGCTGAATGAACCAAAACACTAATACCCTAATTATAAAAGAGATGCTTATCCAAAATGAGCACTGTTGAACCAAGTTTAAAAGCAACTGCACTTCTTGTAATCATTTGCTGCCTGAAATGTACTCTTTTTGTTTTATCCTGGTTTATCATTAGTCTCCATGTCCAGCACTATTCAGCCAGAACATTTTCCGTAGATGTTTTTCATGTTCTGCCAGTAAAATTATACCACAGCATAAAGTAGTATACGAGCAATCAAATCACCCACCAGCTTACAAGATTTCATTTGAAAAGCTAAATCATTGACATAAACAGAGAACAGTGATGATGACAACACGTCTCAACACCAAACTGTTTATTTTTAAAAAGTTATTTATTTATCTAGATATTTTTTGACTTCAAAGAGATTCTAGAATGCTTTATGCAAATGAGGCCTTTGATGCATCATAAAACTGGTGAGGTCATCATGGAACCAATGTATAAACTGCAGCAGTGAGACACAGACACCAGATTTACTGTGAACCAGCGCGTCCAGAAACGATCTCGAGATGGAGACAAGTGACAACAAGAAAGCAAGCAACAACGGTGAAAGGCAGAGACCCCAAGCCAATTTTTTGCAAAGCATCTTTCAGAGAAGACCTGAGCCAGCAGCCACAGCTCCATCACCTATGGAGCCAGAAACAACCACGTCACCTCAAGAGGCACAGCCTACACCTGGAGTAATAATGGAACCAGGACCCAGTGTGGAGGCCTATTGCGAGCAGACTAAGCAGGCTCTGCTCCTGATCCCTGAGCTTGAGCTTCAGCGGATCATGAGAGAAAAGGAGGAGCAGACCTCCAAACTGCTCAATGAGAAAACATCCCTGCTCAAAGAGGTGCAACAATTAAAACAATTGCTGGAGGCACAGCGTACACCTGGAGTAATAATGGAACCAGGACCCAGTGTGGAGGCCTATTGCGAGCAGACTAAGCAGGCTCTGCTCCTGATCCCTGAGCTTGAGCTTCAGCGGATCATGAGAGAAAAGGAGGAGCAGACCTCCAAACTGCTCAATGAGAAAACATCCCTGCTCAAAGAGGTGCAACAATTAAAACAATTGCTGGAGGCACAGACGAAGGAGGCAGACCTCCAGAAAGGATTCCTTAAGATTGAGGTTTCCAAACAGGTAAAGACCAACAGAGAAGCTTCCCAGAAAATTGAGCATTTAGAGAAGGCTCTGGAGGCTGAGAAGAAGCAGCGGGAAGAGATCCAAATCAACTTGGCCCAGCTGACGCAGGAAAGGTTTAGATTTGAGACTACCCCAGCCCAGACAAAGGAGGACCTGCAGCGCGAGCGACACCAGTGGGAGGAGCAGACTTCCAAACTGGTCAACGAGAAAAAGTCCCTGCTCAAAGATGTACAACAATTAAAACAATTGTTGGAGGCACAGATGAAGGAGGCAGACCTCCAGAAGGGATTCCTTAAGGTTGAGGTTTCCAAACGGGAAAAGACCAACAGAGAAGCTTCCCAGAAAATTGAGAATTTCGAGAAGGCTCTGGAGACTGAGAAGAACCAGCGGGAAGAGATCCAAATCAACTTGGCCCAGCTGACGCAGGAAAGGTTTAGATTTGAGGCTACCCTGGCCCAGACAAAGGAGGACCTGCAGCGCGAGCGACACCAGTGGGAGGAGCAGACTTCCAAACTGGTCAATGAGAAAAAGTCCCAGCTCAAAGAGATAAAACAATTAAAACAATTGCTGGAGGCACAGACGAAGGAGGCAGACCTCCAGGAAAGAGTCCTTAAGGTTGAGGTTTCTCAACAGAAAAAGACCAACAGAGAAGCTTCCCAGAAAATTGAACATTTGGAGAAGGCTCTGGAGGCTGAGAAGAACCAGCAGGAAGCGATCCAAATCAACTTGGCCCAGCTGACGCAGGAAAAGTTTAGATTTGAGGCTACCCTGGCCCAGACAAAGGAGGAGCTGCAGCGCGAGCAACACCAGTGGGAGGAGCACAGGTCCCGTCTCCTGGCCAAGCAGCAGCAGGAAACCTCCAGATTGATGGCAGCTCTGAACCAAGCTATGGAGGACCTCAAAAATGAGAGGCGCCAGTGGAAGGAGGAAAAATCCTTTCGCTTGGATGCTCTCAATAACGAGAAGAAGACCCCCACCAAGGAGAAGGAGGAGGGAGCCACGGGTGGCGTGTTGGACAGAATGTCGGATCTTGAGAAGAAAATGGATGACATTGAGGCCAAAGAGCCCAAGAAGCCAAAGAAAATATCTCTGAGGAAAAGATTCCTAAAATTCTTCAAATGAACAGGATCTCTCCACCCTGCACCTTTCTCCCATCACCACACCACCCAACTCCATCACGAACTGAAATCCTCCTCCACACAGTTCATCTAATCAACACGTACAACACCTTTACCTCAACCACTAACCCTACCCCATTAACCCCTACTCCCCAATACCCTTAACCCACACCCCTGACCTCCCTTTTACCCCAATACCCTTAACCCTCGCCCCCAACCTCACTTTTACCCTAATACCCTTAACCCCCGCCCCCAACCTCCCTTTTACCCCCATACCCTTAACCCTCGCCCCCAACCTCCCTTTTACCCCCATACCCTTAACCCTCGCCCCCAACCTCCCTTTTACCCCCATACCCTTAACCCTCGCCCCCCAACCTCCCTTTTACCCCCATACCCTTAACCCTCGCCCCCAACCTCCCTTTTACCCCAATACCCTTAACCTTCACCCCTAACCACCCCTTTAAATTTTCCCTCTTAATAAATGCATAAATATATGAACTGCATGCATCTCATATATTCATGCATTTCTTAATTCCTATTATGTGTGTGTGTGTGTGTTTGTTTGTGTGTGTGTGTACATCCCCACACATACACATACATACACACACACACACACACATAAATACACACAAACACCCCTTACTCTGACCCTTTTACCTTTTACACATTAAATGAACCAAAGGTATAAATGTTTTTGTTTTTATTCTTCAACACAGTTCAACATTTCGCAGTATGGAAAATAACATTTAAAACATTAAACACATCATGGCACTCATTGGAAAAACCTGAAAACTGTGTTTGTATTTGCAGATGTTTATACTCTTTTGTTTGTATTGTCTTGGTTTTACAGTTTAGATAAAATTAAATGTTTATCTTTTCACTAAATAATCCTCCTAATAAACCAATTAATTATTGTGCATATATGACAATTTGGAGTCAGGATATAACTCTGGAATTATAAGTTTGGAGTTTATATTTTCCATTCACATCATTTCTCATCAAGGACAGTGCAGTTTTACTTATAAATATCTTGTACACAATTAAAATCTGTCAGGGCAAACTTCTTTCTATATCTGATAGACAAATGGCTGTGAGGAAATATCATTGGCTGGTACTGAAAATGACACTAAAAGATTACACAGGCACATCTGCGCAAGTGTCATCAGGGAATTAAATACATTTGTGCTACACTGCATACAGTATCTATTTAAAGTATACAGACAGAATTTGGAATTATGGAGTAAAAAGTTCAATTGGAAATGTTGCAAATGTGAGGGACATTTCCTTTTTCCAAATATATTTCTTAAATATATATATATCATTGACCTCTTAAGCCCAAGAGCCCCCGCCGGCAGGGGCCGGGGGGCTGCCCTCGGGTAAGCAAGCGCATCACAGGGTATTTAAACACAGGAGAACACAGTCCCGACATACCGTTTTGCTCAGAAGACGCTCGGCTAGTAAGCTAGCATTTCTACCTAAACGAAACACAAGTCAAACACCAAGCAACTGACTGAGTGTGTAACAAAACGCATCGTCTGTCTGAATGCGGTGCATAATTGTGTCTTACCTTTGCTGTTTTTGTCATCAAAAGTTGTACCTGACTGCATAAACCACTAGTAATGGCTACGCCAATGTCTCTGGGTCACAACTTTGCTCTGCTTCACTTTATTAGCATCATTCTTGGCACAGGTAATGTTCAGATGTTGTTTTATGGTTTGCTAGAGGTTTTGGGCTGCAACTGCATAATTTCAAAGGGGATATTTACTATAATACTGTAAAGTTTTTTTTAGGTGGAAATGAAATCTTTCATTTATGCTGTGTTACATCTTAATTTACTCTGACCCAGTAACATCTATACTGATGCTTACACCTCTGCAGAAATCTCACAAGTGTTACCTTTATTATGATATAAAAATGATTCATTTAAACCTTGTAGCTGCAGAGATATACTGTATTCATTTTGAGGATGCCATTTTTGAGCAGGGGCCTGAGCCAGAGGCCTAGGGTTTAAGAGTGTCTGATATTGTCGGTAAAAGCTTTTAAACTTCTCATTGTAAACTGCTTTTTATACTACTGTCACATGACCTGGTCAGGAAGTGTTGGACAATGTAACAACACTGAGGAATATCGTGTAAACAATATAATTCTACTTGCTAAATATAAATCTCCCCCTGTATTTGAAGTCTTTAAAAATTCATTAGCAATCTTTTAAATGTTTTAAGGTCTACGGTATTTACTTTTTTAAAACTTATACTGGAGAAGTAGAAAACTACGTGTGATTAAACAGACAGTAACATATTGTAGGGGAAAGTCCCCTCATGTTGCAAATGCAGACAGTACTTCAGTGTCAGAGGGCACCAGCGCACACTAGACACGCAATTTGTTACAAGGATCTCTGTTATGCTCACGTGATGGCTTCGACCTTTGACCTTTCATCCATACATGAGAACTGAAGAGGGTTAACATCTGAATGCCTCTCGATATTTCACCATCAGAGGATTCGCTCAGCACCACCTTAACGTCAGTTTTTGATGCTGAACCTGAACTCTGAATAAATAACAGATTTCTTTTCTGAATGTGTCAGTACCTCATCTGTTGGTTTCTTTGCTGATCAGACATTACAAAGTCATTCATAAGTAATATAATCTATGATTTTTTATAACTATACTAAATCTGTCACTATATAGTTATTGCCTGACTACACAGACCTTATACAATGTGAACACTTTAATTTATATTTGGGACTTTGAATTTTGCATCTCCTGTCCAGCCAAGACTTGAGTTTGGTGTTCTCTCCCCTTCCCAGCAGTTTCAAAGCACTTTTTTGGTTGGGTGATTATCTCCATGACCTCTCAAATTTATCCAGTAGTTGACTAGAAGTTGTTGTCTGTGTAAACACAGTGGCCTCCTCAGCATTTACCTATAACTGTCACAATAGTGACCAAGTTGAAAATGCACACCACATCACACCACCACATGCAGTGAAGGGGTGAGGGGCGCCAACAGTACACCACCCTGTTTGTCTGGCAGGAACACTAGGAGAAAAAGGAAAAAGGTAAGAGGTCCGCAAAAATTGTAAAACCAGTTAGTACATACAGTAAAACGCTTACTAAATAACTTACAGTTTAGATTGTTTACCTCAAATAACCCATATCTGGCTCCACAGTCAATGCTACTTCAAGCAACTGCAGGATGTTAAAGGCAACTGCAGTATTATGTAAACCAGTGCTATACATCACAGGCAATACAAACACACGCGCGTAAAACTGAATGACTAAACTACATGGTAACTTTTTGTTTCGCTGTGTAACAATAACAATATGAACAATATTTATCTAATGTCATCAGGTGAATGTAGGAAAAATGGAACTTTTCAGAGAAAAGTGGATGTTGATCACTGGGAACTTGGTGCTCAAGCAGGTACATTAATGTCATCTATAAAAAGCATGTGACTAATAATATGTATCACCCACCAGTGAGTCATATATGTACCATTAACAGTTAGTAGTAGTAGTTATCTGCATAATTATACTGTCTGTGACACACAAACATGTACAAACATGAACAGTTGGACTGTGACAACAGGTATTCAAATCAATTCTGCATGATTTATTTCATTTTTTGCTGCAGAATGTCTTTTGATCAATCTACACTTTTTACCTCACACCAGCTTTATTCTACTTATAAGGAAAACTGAGAAGAAGACTGTAATGAATATTTTTTACTCTCATGTTATTGTCTTAAGATTATGTTATACTGCCTTTATAGCCAAAAGCACATTGTAAGACTTCCCATCAAACGTGAGCTGTGGGACTCGGTCACTGTAACTTTTGGTTCTCATTAGACAGAGGCAGAGAGGGAAAGTCCAGGGAGGAAAGACAGATAAGGATTTGGCCTTCAACCAAAAGAAACTCCCTAGAGAAACGGTGAATTAATTAAAAATAATTGTTAGGATGACTGTAATGATGCTTTTTGTGATGATCTGGAGGATCCAAATGATGAGATGGCACAGAGAGAGCTTTCTTCAATTCATGTTTAATAACGAGCGCGGATCATCTGATACATGCATTCAGAAGACAAAGAACTACCTGGTAGATGGTAGTTTATATAGGCTCTAGCTCATAACATCTGGATTCCATAAAGTATTGAGGTATCTCACTAAGAATATAACTCAGACTACTACAAATAACAATCTGTCAAGACATTCTGGCGCTGTTTCCATTAGCCTAGGACCTTTGACCTTTAGGGCCTCTACAGAAACATAGATTCATGACTACACTTATCCATCTACCTGATATGTGCATACTCTGAAATAAAACTCTGAAAGACAACTTCTCTCTCTCTGTGAATTCATTTTTAAAATTCCACAACAAAGACATATGTAAATGAGGAACTGAAGGCTATTTTAGTTCCATTTAGGCTGTTGTGGCTGTTGCTGTTGTCCTTCATGTTGTGAAGAAATTGCTGAGTAAGTTAAAAGAGTGTGTTAAAAGAATTTCTTCTTCATTCTTCAGCTTATATTCCTTAAAACTGGGCATTTCAGCTTCCTTAAGATGGTTACAGACACATTCCACAGATAACGTCATGACATTTTATCAGTTCTCTAATTAGTAGCTGGATTGGAGATCCTTAAATCAAGATGACTCCTTCCTGACCTGTCTCTGACCTTTATTCTCTTCAACTTCCTCAAACACATATAATGCTGACACCCCACTGTTGTCTAGACTATTTATGCAACGTTGCAGGATGGAGCAGAAACATTCATCATGACATTTCTAAACAGGAACACACATATGGTAAAACTTTTACTCACAGTGTAATCCTAATTTTTATAACACAATGGTCAGGTCAGGAGAGAAGAAAGTGTTCAGGAGCCTCTGAAGTCTCATAGTGTAATGTTTATTGAGGCTTGATCAAGGAGAAGTAGAGACATTCTCAAGTACAGCAGGTAGGTGCATGAGTCGGTCTCACATTCTGCCAGCTCATGCCTGTGGTCAGACTTTAAACCCCTACAGATAACGCCACAAATACAGTACGCCCAGAAATGGTCAAAGTGAATGTATTTACCTGTGTTACAGCACATTCTGGTCTGGGGCCACTGTTGTCTGATTATGTTAATGGCATATCAGTGGCTAGCTATCTGTGATGTCTAGGAAGCCAGCAGTCAATTCCCCCAACCCTGGTTACTAGGCAACGTCGAGATAAGCTGACACCTCCCCTCCTCAGACAACCCAAACAGCTGCCTCGCATATCAGGGAGAGACAGTGTCTTCTCTGTTAAGATTTAGTGCGGTTACTGTCTATGACCTCAAGGCCCATGCCTGACCCTGAGTTGCAACCCCTTAAGGATAGAAAAATCCATAATACTTCATAGGTAAACAAGGATGAGAACAAGATGTGTTGGTGGGACTATCTGATTCTGTAACATAAAGAGCAGAGATCCAACAAGGTTTTAAAGTAAATTTTGGTTTAAAATGATGCAATAAATAATTACCTTTCCTCTCGACAACTGTATCTTTATGTGTTGTACCTGATCCCTCTTTGGGTGGTCATCCCCTCTAAACACCTGGCAAGCCATGGGATTTATTAACAAAACATACAAAACAACCAGGACACTAAATAACTGTTATAATTAATCAAAATACAACAGAAAAACTAAAAAACATAAAATCCCAGGCTGAGAGGCAAGACCAGCAGTCCACACTATCTAAGCTGCTCTGCATCAGGAGCCTGGAGCATTTAACCCTTTCTCTCTGGCCAGGTGCAGCTCATTATCGACTGATTGGGGAGATGACCTGGGAACCAGGGAAGGAAAAGGACAAAAAAAAACCCCCACAGGCAACACATACAGCTGTAACAGTATAATAATGGACTGTTCAGAGCATGATTGTTATTGTACCCACTTGCAAGTGTGATATTAAACTCAGAAAGACATTCTCTGGTTTGTGAGTCTTTTATTACAGAAACTGCCTCCACAAACAACAATGTCATGTACATGGTATGAAGGAATTACACTTGCACATATTTGCACTTTACAGCCTAAATGTAACATTTATGTATATATAGATATACAGTATATATGTATTTTTAATGTTATGTGTATATTTTTATTCTATAGCCACACCAAAGACAAATTTCCACTGCATTGCGATGGAAACTCTAATTCTGATATACTGAGCTACAGTATTTGATAGATATAAAGTGAATTTATCTCTCTGCATCATGCAGGAAACAGAGTAGACCTTGAAGTTTAATGGTCATTTATTGAAGCCCCCCCCCCCCACCCCCCTTTTTGACGTCTCTTTCATTAAGGCCTCTGTTTGTTCACTCCCTCAGTGCATTATCACTTTTTTTTATTGTGAGGAGCGTGTTAATGTTTCAAAGTGTCAGTAGTGTTCAGAATATGTAGAACTCATAAAAACTAAAATCTTTCTTTTAGTAGATTCTGGACAAGACTGTGTCAGATCCAAACTTGGTAGGAATTATAGTTTATGCTCCAGTCATAAATGGTGACTTGTCCTCTTTTGTCCAACATTTTCTTTGTTTTTCAAGTTTTAAAAGTGCATTAATGGACACAATAATGTCAGCATGTTGATGTTTTGAAGGGATAATGTATCACATTCACCATCTTAGTTTTGCATGTGTTGAGAGAAGGGAAAAATTATGCAATTATTGTTGTAGCTATTTGTTGATTTTATGCCTACCTGGGGAGATGTCGTTTCCGCCTGCTGGCATGATCCTGAGGTGGTAATGGGAGACATGATCTCCGCCCACTAACTTTAGGTTTAAATCCGGGAAAAAGAACTTGCCTCCACAAGTGTACCGACAGTGGATTGTCAGAAACATTCTTATAGTTGTCATCTTGTTTAGGATGGTAAACTATTCATCAGGGTGAAGCAATGTAATCAAGGTATATGGTGTGGGAGGACTTTGTTATGTTGTTGTTTGCGCTGTGAAGTATCCTTTCATTATATTCTTTTTACTGTGTCATGTAATCGTCATTGCACGTCATTTGTATTATACACCCACACACACACTCACCTCTAATCACAGAACACATATGAATACACATTTACACATATATTAATCATTTATTATATCTTACTTTTATTATATCCCAGCGATTACATCTTTTATGTGGCATTTACCTTTTTATTTGCTCTTTAACTTTAGAGTTTGACCGTGTAATAATTTAATCATTTGACATGTAACCATTTACTCCTGATCTTTTTATTGTTGAGATTATAATTCTTAAAATGTACCCATCATTACCATCAGGGGTTATGTAGCTAGGTGTTATTACCACATTGCATATCAAGTATGTGCCATGTTGTTTTTGAAGTTAATGTGCCTACCAACCTTTCGGTGCCACATGTACCTATTTAAGAGTAAGTACCTGTAGTGGAAAAAGAAAAAAAAAGAAAAAGGTTTGTTATTATGTCTCTGTGCTTCTGTACCTACATATCTACGAGGTGACATGAACTTGAGGTGAACTTAAAAAATTGGTTTTATCCGGATAGGTTAGACATGTGCAGCTCCTGCCCTGAGATTTGCGGAAATAACTTCACACAAACAGAAGGGCTGGACTGTTAAGAATCTGTCTACACATGAACTGTCTTAAATTTGAGAGTACATTCCTGAGTGGCTTAACAATGGTAGATTTCCAGTTAACCCTTTCTTTAAGCCCATGCCTGAATTAATGTGTGCTGGACCAAGATTGTCATTAAAATTAGGATGTTCATGTCAATGTGATGTGCTTATAACTGCTAATATCATCCTGATCTCACAGAAATACGTGAAATGACCACGACCTCTTAACACCGCATTACGAGGTGGTGGCACGTACTGTGTTAAACTTTCATTCCCAGACTCTGTATACTTCCATTTCATCCAGGAACTACTGATGTTTTGCATTCCTCAGTGGGAGTAGAATGGGAGTAGACATCAAACACATGCCTGTATCACCCAGTTTCATATAGTTTTCATATATTATATTATATTATATTCTGAGGAACATCTAAAGTTACAAAAAAAAAAGATTAACCTTGACTGGTTGTCTATTCAGTAAGACTAAAAGACTGGAATAATAGAATAATTATTTCACAAATGATATAAAATAACTGATTAATTTCCAAAGTAAATGATTATACAACATGATCAGTACTATATTAATAATGTCTGAAGAGGTAAAAATTTCCCACACCTTCATCTGTATGTGTATGTGTTTATACAACTAGTAGGTGTCAGTAAAAAAAGGTTTATATACACTGGTGGGGTAGTGCAGGAAGGCAGCGGTGGTAGGGGGGCTCTGATCGTCAGCAGGGGTGCAGGAGGGACAGACATGAAGACGGTCTAACAAAAGGGTCAATCTTGGCATAAAAGGAATGAAGTTTGTCTGCAAGGGTGGGTGCTATGTTTGTGTTTTTTTATTTTATGAAGTAATAGTTTGGAGTTCCTGCCATAAGTGCCTCAAATTGTTGGAGATGAGCTTGGTACTCTCTCTTTGCCTGTTTGATTGCTGTTCTTAGTGATTGTTTCAATGTTTCAAACTGTGATTGTTTCAATGATAAATGCTGGAAAATTTTTCAGATTTTAACAGTTTCCAGTTTATACAGCTTCTTTAAGACTAGCTCATTACAAAAGTGTATAATGTCAAAACAATTATTTTAAAAGGCACTTTGGAGATATGCTTTACACACACAGACTTAAATGATTGTCAGGCATGTGCCTGGAGGTGTGAATGTGAGTGTTGAAAATGTTTATCAGTGACCCCTGATAGACCTGTCCAAGATCTATTTTGCCTCTTGTCCAATGCACACCGGGACTGTTGTTCTGTTGTTGCGGCTGTGTGGAGCTAACGGTTGCTAACATTAAGTTCAGTTTGTCTTGACGTGTTGGCGCCAGCGATATGTTGGTGATTTCAACTTGTTTTTCCATCAATCACAAGATCTGTGTGACACGTTTCCCGGTATGAGCTAATGCTTTTCTCTGTTGAGAAAACGGGAGTGCAGAGCAAATGTAAAGGATTCTTTCCATAGCCTCACCCCTACATGACCCTCTTGGAATAGCCTATGTCCTCTTGGCATGAACATAAGAAACATAAGGAAGGGATCAATTTGTCTGTATAGGGATGTAGGGAGGAGTTTAAGAATCCTATAAAAATTACCATGTAGGCTACTTTAGAATATTCAAAGAGACTGTGTTCAACATACTGCTCTGCTTCCCAGCTGTAATAAATTCTTGGGTTGAACTCAGGAGAGTTCAGGTTTCTTGGACTTTACAATTATCACAATTGAAGAAAACCCTACAGAACTTTAGTGGCAGTAGTGGGATACAGAATAGTATGTATTTCAGCAGCAGAAATGAGGAATTTTAAGAGAGGTGAGTATCTTTTATTTACCACCCTCTATACTGTAGGTTAGAAAATTCCTCTTCTCTGTTGCTGTATAGAGGTGACCTCTATCTCTTAGATGCATTTGAATGCATTGGTGATGGTTTATTGATGTAAGACACTAAGTGTACTTGAATTGGTTGATCTAGATTGTTTATGATAATAGAAGTCGACATGAAAAAGGTAATTCTATTGAAAAATCATGGGCCAAGAATGGCCCATATGAGAAATATTTGATTCCATTGAAAGCAGAAGGCAGAGGTTTACTGTTAAAAGCAATCAGAGAATTAGCTCTCTCAGTTTGTTGTGGTCACTTTTTTGACTTGGCACAGAAAGGCTTGGGGCCTCGTAGTAAGGTGGAAAACCAAATTAAATGTTTACAGAAATTTTTCAAAAAACAAAAGAAAAGCCAGAAGGTAAAGTTTAATAGTATTGAACTATGAAAAAGTGTGGGAAATATGATGATGGGTTGTTACTGCAATGTAAAAGTCAGAAGGAAGAAGTAGAAGGGTTGAAGATTGTGAGAGGGAGTTTTGTCCAACTGTGTTATGGCCAATGATCCCTACGCTACTCATCACTCTTTTCTTGTCCATCTGTGATTGCAGCACAAAGCAGCTGCTCACACTAATTCTCTGCAGATTTGCCAAATAATGTAAGCGGACATCATTGCAGTGACAATTCCCAGACATGTAACTCTAAAGGAGAGTTGCAGGTGGGTCATTTGAGTGACATGAATAGAGGTGTGAAAATGAAAATCCCAGATAGAAGTGTGTGAAAATAGGTTTCCAAGTACCAGATAAGTGGCGCTACACCCCTTCACCCTCTTTCTCTTTGTTCTTGGATGATCTGTCACATAATGACATACAGTAGATGGTCCCCTTTAGTCCTATTTCAAACCATTTGTTCTACTCATAATTGAAAAAATGAGATTGTCCTCTATCAGTAGGCTCTGAAGGTTTACATTTAAAATATCCATGTCCTTTCCAGCTTTCCAGCGTTTTCTAAAGGTTTTTCCAAAAGGTTCGTCACACAGTAAAATCCTAAATAACAGCAGTCAAGATCAAGTTCTTCTTGTTTACAGAGTGTGAAGATTGGAGTGTGCCAGAAAGTGAGGTTCTCAATAATGTACAATCAGATCACATGACTATTAATATGTATATGTTTACGATGTAAATCCCAGGAGTCTTTTAAGTTGTCTTTGACATAACACTGAACAACTGAAATCAACAGGCTTGCAAGCCCTGAAAGTGAGATGGCCACTATTTCTTGAGTGGTGTGAATCAAAAAGTCTGTTTGTTGATGACATGAAAGTCACTTGTATAACCATAATAATTGAGTATCTTGACTGAGATAAGCAATTTCTCAACCAGGATGTTCTTCAACATAAGTATTGAGCTGATTAGAGTTAGCACCTTTTTTATAAAGTAAACACAATTAATGATGAGAGGCCAATAAATCTTAAGAGGTCTGATAACACTGAAGAAAGTGTAGAGGGTTCAAAGATTTCTACTGCCTAGGGAGGATATTACAAGTTTCGATGAACCTGAGTCCTTTGAGGGCTACCACACTTTGAGGTACAACAAAATTACTCTTCCTAAAGACCCTCTTTGTGTGATAGAAGCTTATTTTTTTGGATAAAATCTTTCATTAGGGATCAGTGGTTCCTAAAATTTTATTTTACAAAATTCAAACACAAGCAAAATTTGGTTTTCATACAACATAAAACGTAAAATATGTAAAATTACGTGTCAGTGTTTTATATATTGTTATTAGATGCTGTGCGCATTTACGCAGGAGGCACAGCAGCGTAACTTCACTGATTATTTAAATCTCCTGACACGCCGACATGATGTTCTGTGTTCTTCTACACATCCAAAAGGTCATCTGTTACACACACAGTCCAGGTTCATACAGTGAAATTGTAAAGCAGTCGTCTGCCTGATAAAGCCTGAATTCATTATGTCGAGCAGTGCAGCAAAACTAAAAACTGTAGTTATCAACCTGACAGGACAGAGGAAACTATGCAGGGGAAACAGAATTAAACGTTTAGTTTCTGAAATATTTTTTTTAGTCAGACAAGCGAAAAATAAGTCATTTTCTGGTTTTGGTTTAATTTCTACTTCAATTGCCATTTGAAGAGGAAAATGGGTTAGGGGGACGGAAAAAACGGGAAGTGGAAAAAAAGATCCTGTCATCAAACAAGTCGAACAGATTTGGACGGAGGTACACATCATAGATGAGTTGAATGTGGAAACCAATGAATGTGACGTATAAATAAATGGAAAGACCAATGAGAGGAGGGGTGGGCGGGGAATTTGCAAAATATGAATCCTTAAGAGTCTTTGTGAGAACTGTGTAAATAAGCAACAACAATGGAAAAACTGCAACTTGCCATGTCTGTGAGAACAGTGTATTCCTACTACTAGTGCTACTATCACATCAGGCAGACACACACACACACACACACACACACTCTCTCTCATTTAAGGTCACTTTTGGTAGCGCATTTTTTAGCTGCTGTTGGTATGTGCCGTTCACATCACCATCTTCTGGTAACCCGCTATGGGTCTTAAAAGCAGTCGTCATTCGAATTCTATAGTCTTCGAACTGCTCATCGTCTCTTTGTTTCACTCTCCCTATTTCAATGTAGTTAGCTTTACGCTTAAAGCGTTGAGTAACTCTCTCCATAAGCTGGCGAACTTGGTGGTTCAAAGTCTCACTATCGTGAGCCAACCCTCTTCTTCCACCACTTGAGGGGGCACCCATAGGGTCCCACTGCCCTCTGACATGATGCCACTCTGGCCCCAACGCAGCCATCCATATTTGCTGCACTTCTTCACCATTCAGATGATAAGAGCGTCTAACACTCTCCATGTCAACACAAAATTGATCAACATCCTCTTTAAAGTTAGCCACACCAGCTACTGCTTTTTTAACATCCTCTATAGTCCAAGTCCTATAGACTAACATAGTTCTGTTTTCACTGTCATCCACTAACGGATTTGCTACTTCAATCATTGGGAAAGCTGAAGTACTTGGAAACGCATGTGCAAGAGCAGGAAGCTGCTGTCCCTCGCTCTTTATTGGTGACATTACTTTCCCTAAAGAATTGGACCAGTCCCATTCAGGTGGTCCCTGACTCCTAGTTTGTATTTTGTTTGATTTATCCTCATAACCGGGTGGTAGATCATGAGATTCTTTTGGTAAAGGAGGATACAATGGTCTTCTAGGTGCTGGTGCAGCTACTGCACCCTCTTCTTCTTCCTCTTTTCTGTCCTGTCTTTTACTTGCTGACCCTGTCTCGTCATTAACTGTCTGTTTCTCTCCTCCTCCTTTTTCTCCTCTCTCTCTCTCCTGTACTTTCTCTCTCCCTCTTCTCTCCTTTCTGCCGCTTTCCTCCAAAACTCTGTATCCTCATACCCTTCTTTTTTCATCTTTTTAGGATTTCCTTTAGTTTTTGTTTTAATTGCATCCTGTAACGTGATTTGCGTATTTAGTCGGCCATTAAATTCGTATTTATTTATCCATTTGTTCAAATGTTTAATTTTACCAGGATCCTGGATTTCGATGTATTTCCAGTCTTTTGAGGACAGTTCATCTTTAACGCTTTGTTTGCTCGCTTTGTTCCCCATTTTAGAAAATTTTGGCCCAGTTTGTCAATACCTAGGGTATTCTGAAAACTGGTTTTGTATTAGTAGGACAACAATAAAAGTACCTGTTGTGGTAATTCTCACTTTAACTCTTTCGAGTGGAGAATTCTTGCCTTCACATCCACAAGAGGTTTGTTGTTTACAACCCTACTATTTTGCAATGAGACAAAATACCTAGTGGTATTTTAATCTCCACACACCCTCACAATCACACAGTTTGTTTTACCGCGGGTTTTACGCAGACAAGGACACAGACAGACTGATGACTTGAAAACTTTAACATTAACACGGAATTTAAGTGCGCCACAGGACTCCGCCGGACTTCTCAGGCTCCGCCGTCCCTCGTTACCTGCCAGGGTCTAGAATATTCAGGGCTTGTAAGACGCGCAATGAACCTTAGTCATTCGCTCTTTTAACCAAACTCTACTCACCGCTGTTGTCCCTCCCCCTCTCGGAATGCCGTCAACCGTCAGATCCCAGCAGACAGGTCGATGTCCAGTCCTCGAAAAAGGATCTCAAGAGCTCACACTACAGAGCCCGCCATGGCCACGGTCTTTCTGGAGTCCACCGCACCTGCTGGGATCCTCGATGCTGTCCCACCGTTAGTGGGACAGCATCAAATACAACACAATAATGATAATACACAGCAGATATGAGATAACTTACATAATTATTCCATCAGTCTGTGCCTGAGGTCATAGAACAAGACGAGGTCCAAACCTAGTATATGGATCATGTATGGTCAATGTGTGAAATTGTGGCCAATTTGTTACAGGGATAGTCAGTGGTGGTGTCTATAATGTGAATTCTTGGATATTAAATGTTCATCTGCAAATTTCTGTGGTGGTCCCAGTAATATTTTCTGGTAAAGTGTACTGAAGTAGCATCACAACATGGTTTAGCTACGTTTGAGTCAAAAAAAGCTTATAAATGCATTTTGCAAAAACAATACTTTCCACTCATATCTTGGGATGTTTGATTTGAAAGAGAATTATTGCCTGAACTAAAAGCATAAATGACCTTTGGGGTCATTTGAAGAAAAGACCAGATAACTCTCGCTGGACTGTTAGACTCCCTTTTTAGGTCTAGTTTATCTACACATGAACTGTTGTAAATGACACTAGTACATCAGTACACAAAGAATAAAAGTAGAGATTAACTCAAACAACAAAACACACAAGAGTAATAAATTCTCCATTTGTAAACACAGTGCAGTGATGCAATGTGAACTGTGTATTTCTACCTTGTGATCATTGTGACAAAAGATACACGGTAAATATAATAATATAGGCCCTAAACATCCCCCAATAATCTGACATTAAAGGTAATGGGGGGGGGGCTTTCAGAAGCTATTCAGCCATCCGACATGCATTTGGCCCCTTTAACCCCCTTTGTCTGGATTCGGCTAAATCACACTTCATGCAAATATGGTCTTGCTGTTGACCCTACCCCCACCTCTTCTTCTTTAATCAGGTATTGGAGGAAACCTTGTTTCCATACAGTCTAGTCGCATTTCTACTCATTTGCATTTGAACTACTCAGCTGGAGAGGTTCCTGAAGACCGTAAGAGCTGCTACAACCCTTGTCGCACCTTCTTTGGTTCAGGTAAAGAGCAAAAGTTTAAACCATTTAAATAAGGGTCAGACACACAATCTGATGTTCAGCTTTGTCATGGCAGGAGCAAACCATCGATCTGCCCAGGTTCTGCTTCTTTTGGTCATCCCTGGTCAGCTTATCTTCATACACATCATTCACCTGATGAAAGGAGGCCACACTTTGCCAAGTCCTCTCTTCACTGTCGCCTTCTTGTCTGCTTCCCTGATTCAGGTGAGTCAGACGTCATGGTCATTTGTCCTTCTGCAGACTTCATGGCTGCTCTACAATTTCTCTCATGTCTCTGTTTCTCAGGTCCTCTCCCTGCTGTGTACAGCTGACTGTATGGTCCACTTTCTGTGGCGGAGGGGTAAAGACCCTGACAGTGTTGTGTCAAATTCTTAGGGTCTCAGATTGAAGAAGTTTAAAATATCCCAAAACCAAATCAGGAAAAACTTCTCTTTGGTGTCAAAAAATCCTCAGGAGTCAGAGATCAGAGCAGCAAAAAGTGTTCTTTTATTGCCAGGCAAGAAAAGGAGAGCATATCACAACACACAATGTGTATCTGAGATGACTCTGGTCTGCTGAGGCCTCTGTCTTGTCTTTTATATTCTTGTGCCTGCAAAGGTCACGCCTATGGTCAACCCTTTTCTTCTAGGTCAACCCCTTTGTTCTAGCCAATTACACTATTAGAAATTATTTTTATGTCTGGTTGTTAGGTCAATTTTCCTGATACAGGTTTCAGCAGACCAGGTTATGCCCAGGCATGTCTGAACTTTGTTCAGGCATGTCCTCTTTCTTTTAAGATTATTTCTTGTTAATTTTACACCAATATCTTCACAATTCCCTTTGGCCTTATTTTTTTTAAAGTTATTACCGCCTATTTTACACCCTTATTTCTAAACCTGCTCCTAAGGATATTTTAAAAAAAATATTAAAGTTTAATGCACACACTTCAAATTTCAACAAGTGCACTGAGTGAGATTGATCAACTTCATAATAAGTGCCTTCACACTAAATCAAAACATCTTGTGAGGTATACATGAAATATAATTAATCTAGTGTTATAACATTGTTTTAACCTTACTTAAGGCTTCATCATATAATATCACATTAAAAATCATTCTGCAATACAATTTTTGTTTCCTTCAGCACATCACAAGTCTTTAGAAATTACACCACACAGTTACTCAATACCCTACCTCACAGCCCTCGGAGACCTACTGGGAACCGCTCTCCTCTCTCTTGCCTTTTTCCTGCTGTGGTGCATTGGTGACTCAGGCAGTGTATAGGTTCGTAACAAGAGCATGTTTGAGGAAGAACAAACACAATCGAACATCAGTAATCTCAAAACAAAAAACTGAAGGACAAGAAAACTGAACGTTCATCAGAGTCATTCATTACTTCTCCACAATTTGTTTTGCCCTTTTCATCTTCATCTAAGTAGCGACAGTCACTAGCTGCTCCGTCTCCACAGTTTATTCTTCTGACTTCCTGACAATATTGTGTCAGAGGTTTCTGACACACACGTTATCCTCAGGTGAGCCCACATCCTTACTACCAACACTTCTGTTTCATAGCAACTTGTCAGACACACAGACACACCTCATGCACTTAATATAGCACAGCTCTTGTTGTAGGGCCAAGGTTTTGTCACTCTTTACCTGTAACATAAAAATGTACATAAAAACTTTTTGAACACTGAACAGAGGGAAATGAAAGCAGAATTATACGTCCCTAACATGGAATATAAGTTTGGTTGATATTGTGAATTTTAATGTTTATTTTGTAGTGGGCATATGGAAAATCCTAGCGGGCATATGGCGTACCTGCGTATCACGCAGGATAGATACATCACGGGGTATACCAATTGCTGATTCTACTTGTTCACTTTAAACAACATTTGAACCGAAAGTCTGTATTGATTTTGAGGAGTTCAGAAGTCCTCTGCACGTCAGTTAATTGTGTTGAGTGCTGATTAAATGCAAGCAATGTACCCTGGCAGCCTTTCAATTGGGTCTTCTGAATTACACCTGTATTCTATCTATTTTTGTAGTCTGGATACAATTGTTGCTGCATTTTTTTTGTGATGTGATTTGTTACACTACACAATGATGCTTGTGGAGCTTGTGATCAGATGATTTGAGTCCCTTACTCTGCAGCGTGCAGGGACTTAATGTCACTGACAATCTTAAGAAACTGATGAAAAATGTTATTTTTGCTCTACTGTTGCTTTATTGTAAGACTTTTATTAAATCAACAGTCATTGTGCTGTCTTTACTTAGTTGTGTTGAAGAAGTGAATATCAGGTTCAGGTTGAGTCTCAAAGTATTTCTTTATTCATGCATGGACTATACTTAAGTCAGCTGAAAGAAGATAAAGTGTCTGGCTGTCTCACCAGGAATGTGTGATGAGTGAAGGGTCTTTATGACCTCTGCTAACAAGAATGCAGTTTTATAAGAATGGCAGAGTCTGAGGACATGTGGCTTTTGCGTATGTGCCAGGAGAGATGAAGTAAGTCAAATCACATTATGGGATAGTTGTGTTTACTCAACCTGACTAAGGGCATGGTTTGACTATAGGGTTATCCACACACGCACGCACACACACACACACACACACACACACATTCATATCAATCCAGCACAGAAAGGGTCTTGCGTTACCGGATCAAGATTATTATTTAAAATAGGATATTCAATGTAATGGGCTTATTACTGCTAATAATAAAGTTTTATATATACGAATGTCATATTGTGTTGCAAGTTGTTTGATATTCTGCCTCTGTACTATGTGAAATGTCCAACATGACATCCAATACTTCTATTGTACAGTAGATTGACAAATTAATAATCAATTTTCATTTACTGATTTGTTCATAGATTTATTGAATTGTATTGAGTTCCTGTTAAAAAGCATCAAATCATATTAAATAATTTTTAAACTGGTTTAAACTGGCGAGCTGTAGGTTTAACTCTTACATATAGTGAAAAGTAGCACAGCTCCAAATCTTGAACATGGGATTGGATTCACGGTTGTGGCAAGAATCAAAAACAAACAGAATACCTGCACTCACAGATCAATAGACTTGTATTGATCCCATGAGAACATTATGAGAAGCACAGAGTCTGCCAGAGTGAGGTTATTTAGAGTCACGCTTTTTCATGAGCGCCTTCAAGAATAAAGCAGTCAGTTCCATGTTCCACCTTGATCCACACGTGCCACAATCAGTGTGTTCACATGCACTTAAGTAATCAGGTTGCAGGAGAAGGAAGTCAGATATAACTGCAACTATTAACTAATTGCGATTTTTGGCTGGACCTCAACAGCAGGGCCAGTGCCTGTGTAATGTTTGGTGTTGCAATTCACATGTTGATGGAATCCCCAAATGCCAGACGCATAATCTGAAACATGACACACACAAGATTTATACAACAGTGTATGAGTACAAAATCCCAGGTCTTTACATAGTTTGCCTTTGCTCAGCATTGATCCCAGTTCCCTACCTGCTGAGTGAACCAAAACACTAATACCCTAATTATAAAAGAGATGCTTATCCAAAATGAGCACTGTTGAACCAAGTTTAAAAGCAACTGCACTTCTTGTAATCATTTGCTGCCTGAAATGTACTCTTTTTGTTTTATCCTGGTTTATCATTAGTCTCCATGTCCAGCACTATTCAGCCAGAACATTTTCCGTAGATGTTTTTCATGTTCTGCCAGTAAAATTATATCACAGCATAAAGTAGTATACGAGCAATCAAATCACCCACCAGCTTACAAGATTTCATTTGAAAAGCTAAATCATTGACATAAACAGAGAACAGTGATGATGACAACACGTCTCAACACCAAACTGTTTATTTTTAAAAAGTTATTTATTTATCTATTTTTTGACTTCAAAGCGATTCTAGAATGCTTTATGCAAATGAGGCCTTTGATGCATCATAAAACTGGTGAGGTCATCATGGAACCAATGTATAAACTGCAGCAGTGAGACACAGACACCAGATTTACTGTGAACCAGCGCGTCCAGAAACGATCTCGAGATGGAGACAAGTGACAACAAGAAAGCAAGCAACAACGGTGAAAGGCAGAGACCCCAAGCCAATTTTTTGCAAAGCATCTTTCAGAGAAGACCTGAGCCAGCAGCCACAGATCCATCACCTATGGAGCCAGAAACAACCACGTCACCTCAAGAGGCACAGCCTACACCTGGAGTAATAATGGAACCAGGACCCAGTGTGGAGGCCTATTGCGAGCAGACTAAGCAGGCTCTGCTCCTGATCCCTGAGCTTGAGCTTCAGTGGATCATGAGAGAAAAGGAGGAGCAGACCTCCAAACTGCTCAATGAGAAAACATCCCTGCTCAAAGAGGTGCAACAATTAAAACAATTGCTGGAGGCACAGCGTACACCTGGAGTAATAATGGAACCAGGACCCAGTGTGGAGGCCTATTGCGAGCAGACTAAGCAGGCTCTGCTCCTGATCCCTGAGCTTGAGCTTCAGCGGATCATGAGAGAAAAGGAGGAGCAGACCTCCAAACTGCTCAATGAGAAAACATCCCTGCTCAAAGAGGTGCAACAATTAAAACAATTGCTGGAGGCACAGACGAAGGAGGCAGACCTCCAGAAAGGATTCCTTAAGATTGAGGTTTCCAAACAGGTAAAGACCAACAGAGAAGCTTCCCAGAAAATTGAGCATTTAGAGAAGGCTCTGGAGGCTGAGAAGAAGCAGCGGGAAGAGATCCAAATCAACTTGGCCCAGCTGACGCAGGAAAGGTTTAGATTTGAGACTACCCCAGCCCAGACAAAGGAGGACCTGCAGCGCGAGCGACACCAGTGGGAGGAGCAGACTTCCAAACTGCTCAATGAGAAAACATCCCTGCTCAAAGATGTACAACAATTAAAACAATTGTTGGAGGCACAGATGAAGGAGGCAGACCTCCAGAAGGGATTCCTTAAGGTTGAGGTTTCCAAACGGGAAAAGACCAACAGAGAAGCTTCCCAGAAAATTGAGAATTTCGAGAAGGCTCTGGAGACTGAGAAGAACCAGCGGGAAGAGATCCAAATCAACTTGGCCCAGCTGACGCAGGAAAGGTTTAGATTTGAGGCTACCCTGGCCCAGACAAAGGAGGACCTGCAGCGCGAGCGACACCAGTGGGAGGAGCAGACTTCCAAACTGGTCAATGAGAAAAAGTCCCAGCTCAAAGAGATAAAACAATTAAAACAATTGCTGGAGGCACAGACGAAGGAGGCAGACCTCCAGCAAAGAGTCCTTAAGGTTGAGGTTTCTCAACAGGAAAAGACCAACAGACAAGCTTCCCAGAAAATTGAACATTTGGAGAAGGCTCTGGAGGCTGAGAAGAACCAGCGGGAAGCCATCCAAATCAACTTGGCCCAGCTGACGCAGGAAAAGTTTAGATTTGAGGCTACCCTGGCCCAGACAAAGGAGGAGCTGCAGCGCGAGCAACACCAGTGGGAGGAGCACAGGTCCCGTCTCCTGGCCAAGCAGCAGCAGGAAACCTCCAGATTGATGGCAGCTCTGAACCAAGCTATGGAGGACCTCAAAAATGAGAGGCGCCAGTGGAAGGAGGAAAAATCCTTTCGCTTGGATGCTCTCAATAACGAGAAGAAGACCCCCACCAAGGAGAAGGAGGAGGGAGCCACGGGTGGCGTGTTGGACAGAATGTCGGATCTTGAGAAGAAAATGGATGACATTGAGGCCGAAGAGCCCAAGAAGCCAAAGAAAATATCTCTGAGGAAAAGATTCCTAAAATTCTTCAAATGAACAGGATCTCTCCACCCTGCACCTTTCTCCCATCACCACACCACCCAACTCCATCACGAACTGAAATCCTCCTCCACACAGTTCATCCAATCAACACGTACAACACCTTTACCTCAACCACTAACCCTACCCCATTAACCCCTACTCCCCAATACCCTTAACCCACACCCCTGACCTCCCTTTTACCCCAATACCCTTAACCCCCGCCCCCAACCTCCCTTTTACCCCAATACCCTTAACCCTCGCCCCCAACCTCCCTTTTACCCCCATACCCTTAACCCTCGCCCCCAACCTCCCTTTTACCCCCATACCCTTAACCCTCGCCCCCAACCTCCCTTTTACCCCCATACCCTTAACCCTCGCCCCCAACCTCCCTTTTACCCCCATACCCTTAACCCTCGCCCCCCAACCTCCCTTTTACCCCCATACCCTTAACCCTCGCCCCCAACCTCCCTTTTACCCCAATACCCTTAACCTTCACCCCTAACCACCCCTTTAAATTTTCCCTCTTAATAAATGCATAAATATATGAACTGCATGCATCTCATATATTCATGCATTTCTTAATTCCTATTATGTGTGTGTGTGTGTGTTTGTTTGTGTGTGTGTGTACATCCCCACACATACACATACATACACACACACACACACACATAAATACACACAAACACCCCTTACTCTGACCCTTTTACCTTTTACACATTAAATGAACCAAAGGTATAAATGTTTTTGTTTTTATTCTTCAACACAGTTCAACATTTCGCAGTATGGAAAATAACATTTAAAACATTAAACACATCATGGCACTCATTGGAAAAACCTGAAAACTGTGTTTGTATTTGCAGATGTTTATACTCTTTTGTTTGTATTGTCTTGGTTTTACAGTTTAGATAAAATTAAATGTTTATCTTTTCACTAAATAATCCTCCTTAACCAATTAATTATTGTGCATATATGACAATTTGGAGTCAGGATATAACTCTGGAATTATAAGTTTGGAGTTTATATTTTCCATTCACATCATTTCTCATCAAGGACAGTGCAGTTTTACTTATAAATATCTTATACACAATTAAAATCTGTCAGGGCAAACTTCTTTCTATATCTGATAGACAAATGGCTGTGAGGAAATATCATTGGCTGGTACTGAAAATGACACTAAAAAATTACACAGGCACATCTGCGCAAGTGTCATCAGGGAATTAAATACATTTGTGCTACACTGCATACAGTATCTATTTAAAGTATACAGACAGAATTTGGAATTATGGAGTAAAAAGTTCAATTAGAAATGTTGCAAATGTGAGGGACATTTCCCTTTTCTAAATATATTTCTTAAATATATATATATCCTTGACCTCTTAAGCCCAAGAGCCCCCACCGGCAGGGGCCGGGGCTGCCCTCGGGTAAGCAAACGCGTCACAGGGTATTTAAACACAGGAGAACACAGTCCCATGACATACCGTTTTGCTCAGAAGAAGCTCGGCTAGTAAGCTAGCATTTCTACCTAAACGAAACACAAGTCAAACACCAAGCAACTGACTGAGCGTGTAACAAAACGCATCGTCTGTCTGAATGCGGTGCATAATTGTGTCTTACCTTTGCTGTTTTTGTCATCAAAAGTTGTACCTGACTGCATAAACCACAAGTAATGGCTACGCCAATGTCTCTGGGTCACAACTTTGCTCTGCTTCACTTTATTAGCATCATTCTTGGCACAGGTAATGTTCAGATGTTGTTTTATGGTTTGCTAGAGGTTTTGGGCTGCAACTGCATAATTTCAAAGGGGATATTTACTATAATACTGTAAAGTTTTTTTTAGGTGGAAATGAAATCTTTCATTTATGCTGTGTTACATCTTAATTTACTCTGACCCAGTAACATCTATACTGATGCTTACACCTCTGCAGAAATCTCACAAGTGTTACCTTTATTATGATATAAAAATGATTCATTTAAACCTTGTAGCTGCAGAGATATACTGTATTCATTTTGAGGATGCCATTTTTGAGCCGGGGCCTGAGCCAGAGGCCTAGGGTTTAAGAGTGTCTGATATTGTCGGTAAAAGCTTTTAAACTTCTCATTGTAAACTGCTTTTTATACTAGTGTCACATGACCTGGTCAGGAAGTGTTGGACAATGTAACAACACTGAGGAATATTGTGTAAACAATATAATTCTACTTGCTAAATATAAATCTCCCCCTGTATTTGAAGTCTTTAAAAATTCATTAGCAATCTTTTAAATGTTTTAAGGTCTACGGTATTTACTTTTTTAAAACTTATACTGGAGAAGTAGAAAACTACGTGTGATTAAACAGACAGTAACATATTGTAGGGGAAAGTCCCCTCATGTTGCGAATGCAGACAGTACTTCAGCGTCAGAGGGCACCAGCGCACACTAGACACGCAATTTGTTACAAGGATCTCTGTTATGCTCACGTGATGGCTTCGACCTTTGACCTTTCATCCATACATGAGAACTGAAGAGGGTTAACATCTGAATGCCTCTCGATATTTCACCATCAGAGGATTCGCTCAGCACCACCTTAACGTCAGTTTTTATCACCCAGTTTCATATAGTTTTCATATATTATATTATATTATATTCTGAGGAACATCTAAAGTTACAAAAAAAAAAGATTAACCTTGATTGGTTGTCTATTCAGTAAGACTAAAAGACTGGAATAATAGAATAATTATTTCACAAATGATATAAAATAACTGATTAATTTCCAAAGTAAGTGATTATACAACATGATCAGTACTATATTAATAATGTCTGAAGAGGTAAAAATTTCCCACACCTTCATCTGTATGTGTATGTGTTTATACAACTAGTAGGTGTCAGTAAAAAAAAGGTTCTTCTCTGGAAAGGAGTATGCCATGTACATACACTATCTTATTTACAGCATTGAAGATTTAGTGAAAGTGATAAATCCTCTACTGTAAATAAGCTCTTTCCTTAGAGTCACATCAGATCGATGTGGTATTCCTCTCCAGGATTCCTGTTGTCAAGTTCATAGATGGGCCCATTCACCTCGATATGAACATCAACAAGATGTGTTTTCCTGTCAGAATACAAACAGTAGTTTAGTACTGTAAATAAAAAAACTAAATATAACTCACATGAAAACTGTACAATTTTAACCAGAAGGTGAATTTAGAGCCTTCAGGTAAATGGAACTATGATGTCCTTGCTGGAGTCGACAGTAGTATTGATGAGTCGGCTTTTCGCAAAGAGTACTTCATGTGCACACGTAGCCCATGTGTCATGTGAAATGTGATTGTGTATGTATATCCCATCATGTGAGGTGGGAAAGGGTATAAGTCAGGTGGAGGAGTGGTGTTATGAAAAAGAGGTTTTTATGGATGTTTTTGTCTTTTTACAAGGTGTGACTGAGGCATTATCTAACAATAAAAAAGAGGATGTATTTTAATTGTTCAAAGAAAAAAGTTTGTGTTTTTAACAACCTTCTTGTTGTCAACAATTTGTTGTTAGTCTACACCATCAGGTACGACTGCTCATCACTATTTTTTATATTGTAGTATCTGAAGTTCTACATGGTGTTTGTATTCTTGAGGTATGTTTAAGTTAGAGGCTCCAGGTCCAAAGGTTAAGGTCCCACAGGAGATGGGCCTGTCTCTCTGTCTGCTGGACATTTGTAATAAACCTTTTTGTACAAGCAAACCGATGTCAGGAGAGATTCCTTCATCATCTTCACATCATCGCTATTTAATAAACAACAACATTCAGTGGTGTAAGTCAACAATCTTGCAGTGGATTTTTTGGTCCACTATGACAAAGAATATGAGGCTACCATGTACTGAGGTGCTATTAGAGAGTTTCTTTTTCTGCCAGCTCTTTCATTTGTTATAGAGTGGTGTGAGTGTTCAACACATGTGTGAAGCAAAGATGTTCTCCGATCAGCAGTGAAAATGCAGTGAAAAAGTCAAAAAGGCGACTATCACCGTGATAAAAGTTTATCATTTGTGTTTTTAATTTCAATGTATAATTTTTACCATGTTTTTTGAACAAATCAATTTCGTCACGCCCTACTCGTTCCCTCACAAGATAATGAGACAACAAGATGGGGATTTATTAATGAAGATGACAAAGAGATTTCCATCTTTAATTACAGTTACAGCAAAACACACCTCTAACAAGATAAATAATACTGTCCACCCAAACTTAACAGCCTATCAGGATATAGCACATATGTGCAGCACTCATTATTACATAAAGTTATTTCATATGTTGGTTATGTAACAGAGTTAAACACCATGCTTCTTAAATATAGGTCTTATGACCAATCAGAGCCCAACGTCTTATTTACACAAGCCCATGAGGCATACATGCAGTATGACAGGGGTTAATTTATATCAGAGTCATGTAGTCTTATCAGTAAAGAAATAGAAAATTGTTAATTCACTTTAACACTAGTTTTGCAAACATATGTGAAAAGATATATAAAAAGAATTTCTTAAAAACATTAATGGCAGTTAGATAGATAGATACCACTCTAGATGTTCATACAGAACCTGAGAAGATTCTTGGTATTGTTGAAGCGACACTCAGAAACTATCAGAAATTCAAGAAACTCTCCTAAAGAAAACAGATGAATCTGTCTTTACTGACACTGTTCATCTCTGGCAACAATCGCTGTAGAGAAAAAAAAAATGAATGTTAGCTGTTATGATTTTCAGTTTGTGTTAAAAAGTTGTTTGTTAATTTTAAAAAGAAAGATGTTTTCATAAAAATGAGTTTGTCTACCACATGACATCTTGATTTTGCTGTATGTGTTCTGTTTTTACCAACAAAATGTGTAGAGGGAAAAAAACAATAAAATGGGATGGTCATATCTGTCAGAGGAGCCGCAACGGATAGAACGTTTAAAAAACGTGTATTATGGACCTCCAGCCCTGGTGTTTGTGGAAGTATTAACAAACTTTGCTCTGCTATGAAAGACAGTACAGGTGTAGCACCACCAACGGGACAAGTAAGAGACTGGTCATTTAAACAAGAAGCTTATACACTTCATGCAAATGCTGCTAAGCATTTTCCAAGAAACAGAGTTCTTGTTTATAGTATAGATAAACAATTTCAGGCGGATTTAGTGGACATGACTGAACATTCAAAGGAAAATGACGCCGTTTGGTACCTGTTGACGTGTATTGATGTGTTTTCTAAATATGCCTGGGTCCGATGTCTGACTTCTAAGAGTGGTGATGCTGTCTCTGAAAGTTTTGCTGATATTTTCAGTGCGGGATGCCTAAAAAACTTCAGACTGATGCTGGAAAGGAATTTTACAATAAATAATTCCAAACTTTACTGGAATCATAGAAAATTAAACATTTTTCAACATTTAATGAGACAAAAGCATAGTAGAGTGTTTCAACAAGACCCCAAAAAGCGCGTATGTGGAGGTGTCTAACAGCTGTCAATTCACGCCATTACATAGATAAACCACAACACATTGTGCATGCTGCAGGACTTCTCAAGAGGGCAGCTATATTGTGAAGTTTTCTGTTGACACTGCCCTGTTGTCTCTCCTTCAGGGCTCAGAGTCACATCATGGCTGTGCTTTACATGCCTTTGTCAAATGGTGTGATGATAACTAATCCAAAAACTAGCATAATACATGCTGAGGACATCCAAATGGTAGATACATACAAGTACCTTGGAACAGTGTTTGACTCACAACTCAAGTTTGATGCAAACACAGAGCTGATTACCAAGAGACAAAGACAACAGAGAATCTACCTGATGCGAAAGCTGAACTCTTTTAGTGTCTCTGATAACATGCCTCCTAGGAAAACTAACTGTTATTCAAATTATTTTATGCCTGCCGCTATCAGGCTGCTAAATGCTGACAGCAGTAAGTGAAACGAAGATGAAACAGTGTTGGTGTTCTTTGAAAGGTTCAAAACTGTGTTTGATGGAAACACAACAGTGGCATGATACCAGACGAGGATGAAAAAAAGTCCATATAACATACAGCTCACAGCTGCATTCCTGAATGCGTTGAAACCATCAGTGTCAGTTTTCGTCAAGAAACATCTGGTGGGATAGGGCACAGCTAAACTGAAACTTGTAAAACAGTACGCAGTGCACGCTGAAGGTGTGATCTCAAATAAAAATAAGCCCAAGAAAAAGACAAGTGTGGACAATTTTTTTTGTCAATGAGAGGAGAAATAATGAAAACAGTGATACTAACTGTGATCATGATGTCTTTTACCGAGGCAATGAGCGCAGAGGAAGGGGAGGCTGGAGAGGACGTGGATAGGGAGGAGGTGGAATGAGAGGAGGCCGGAGAGGAGGGGGCGAAGAATGCTACAATTGTGGCAAATTGGGACCCTGGGCCAAAGAATGCAGATGAAGGAGTGGAAGGTGAGAGGGGAGAGGAGGAGGGGGAGGGGGCAGAGATACTGGACAGGCATGACTAACCGACAATCAATCAGGTCAGATGCACAAACACACACACACACACAACAGCAGCACACGAAGTGCAGGAAGAAAAGACAGCTGAGGAGGAAGAAATACTGTCTTATGAACCATTAGAAATCTTGTTGACTTTAGAGCAAAAACCTGTAATTATAATAGGAGTTGTCCCCAGAGAGCACAGTATGGCAGCATACAGATTGACCTCCACAGTAAAAGACCAGGGTGAGGACTCTTTTGTCCTGGAAGGTAACAACTTGCATTATTGGTACAGCATTGATTTAAATCTGACAGGGCCAGCGTCTGTGACAGACATGCTCATAAGGAGCACAGGGGACAGAGTGCCTCCAGATGCTACTTTTCAACAAAGTAATGAACTTCACTGTACTATGTACTATAACCACCACCCAGGGAAAGATGAAAGATATGAAACCAAATAAAAAAACATACTCCAGACTGAGGATGACAACTTTGTATTGGAACAAAAGGGGAAACTGTGCAGCAGCAGTAAAACTGAGTGATGCAGATGCAAGCCTTTATCGGGGTGGATTAACACCACGTGTCTCAGTTTCAAAGGGAAAGGATATGCAGTGGAAAGATTTAGGTGTTATGGTGGAGAGAACAGAGCAGTCAGGAGAAATGTTAAAATAACACCAAAAGGTTAATTCAGACCATATCAGAGACAATCACATTTTATGTATGAATTTTATAGAACTAAACAGGTCAGAAGGAAAGAAATACTGTTTGGTAATCATTGATACATTTTCAAAATGGGTTGAAATCACTCCAACAACGACAAATAATGCTATAGTGGTGGCAAACTATTTTACTCATAGAACCATTTTACTTTTAGAAGTGAAGTTTGTGTTGAAGCCTAAAAATATATATAAAGGCATGATTATATTACTATTATTATATAACACATATTACTTTGTGTTTTACATTCTGTTTTTGAAATTGATATTTGAAATTGATTGATTAACTAATTGAGAATTGGAATATCAGTGAAGTACATAATACATAATATGTGACCGCCTGGGGCAGAGGGGTCGTGAGAGAATTTTCCTGTCTAGAAAGTATGATGGTAAACATTTGAGTGGATTACTGGTTTTTCGCTCTCACACTTCACCAAAATTCTATTTTTAAGGTTATGCTATTAATCAATTAAGCATAAACGGGGGAATGTTATAAGAATTTTGCTTTGTTGTTAACGTATGTATGTCCGAAAGTTGAACTGTGCCACATGAACATATATGATATACTATTATTGTCAACCAATGTTTATACCATGAGTTGTTCAGTTCCCCAGTGTAACATGTGTCTATGTGTTAATCAAAGCTCACAAACCCTTGAGAGACAGAGAGTCTGTGCATAAGCCCCTGGGAAGTGTAAATGTATCACCCAAACATGCAGGTCGGCTCCATCAAGGACACTTCTGAGAGAGAGAGAGAGACATGATAAGAGACTCTTCTTCAAGCAACGAGCTGAGCACTTCTTTGAGACATCCTGATGTGTTGTTGCATTGTAACTGTTCCTCTGGTACCAGATTAAATTCTTTTATACTTTGACTGACCGACTCCGCTCTCCTCGTTAAGAAAACCCTTTGAACAGCAAATTCTTTTAACAACATAAGGAAGAGATCAATTTGTCCGTATAGGGATGTAGGGAGGAGTTTAAGAATCCTATAAAAATTACCATGTAGGCTACTTTAGAATATTCAAAGAGACTGTGTTCAACATACTGTTCTGCTTCCCAGCTGTAATAAATTCTTGGGTTGAACTCAGGAGGGTTCAGGTTTCTTGGACTTTACAATTATCACAATTGAAGAAAACCCTACAGAACTTTAGTGGCAGTAGTGGGATACAGAATATTATGTATTTCAGCAGCAGAAATGAGGAATTTTAAGAGAGGTGAGTATCTTTTATTTACCACCCTCTATACTGTAGGTTAGAAAATTCCTCTTCTCTGTTGCTGTATAGAGGTGACCTCTATCTCTTAGATGCATTTGAATGCATTGGTGATGGTTTATTGATGTAAGACACTAAGTGTACTTGAATTGGTTGATCTAGATTGTTTATGATAATAGAAGTTGACATGAAAAAGGTAATTCTATTGAAAAATCATGGGCCAAGAATGGCCCATATGAGAAATATTTGATTCCATTGAAAGCAGAAGGCAGAGGTTTTCTGTTAAAAGCAATCAGAGAATTAGCTCTCTCAGTTTGTTGTGGTCACTTTTTTGACTTGGCACAGAAAGGCTTGGGGCCTCGTAGTAAGGTGGAAAACCAAATTAAATGGTTACAGAAATTTTTCAAAAAACAAAAGAAAAGCCAGAAGGTAAAGTTGCTGTTGCTTTAATAGTATTGAACTATGAAAAAGTGTTGGAAATATGATGATGGGTTGTTACTGCAATGTAAAAGTCAGAAGGAAGAAGTAGAAGGGTTGAAGATTGTGAGAGGGAGTTTTGTCCAACTGTGTTATGGCCAATGATCCCTACGCTACTCATAACTCTTTTCTTGTCCATCCGTGATTGCAGCACAAAGCAGCTGCTCACACTAGTTCTCTGCAGATTTGCCAAATAATGTAAGCAGACTTCATTGCAGTGACAATTCCCAGACATGTAACTCTAAAGGAGAGTTGCAGGTGGGTCATTTGAGTGACATGAATAGAGGTGTGAACATGAAAATCCCAGATAGAAGTGTGTGAAAATAGGTTTACAAGTACCAGATAAGTGGTGCTACACCCCTCCACCCTCTTTCTCTTTGTTCTTGGATGATCTGTCACATAATGACATACAGTAGATGGTCCCCTGTAGTCCTATTTCAACTTTTATTTGTTCTACTCATAATTGCTGTTCTCAAATGAGATTGTCCTCTATCAGTAGGCTCTGAAGGTTTACATTTAAAATGACCATGTCCTTTCCAGCTTTCCAGCGTTTTCTAAAGGTTTTTCCAAAAGGTTTGTCACACAGTAAAATCCTAAATAACAGCAGTCAAGATCAAGTTCTTCTTGTTTACAGAGTGTGAAGATTGGAGTGTGCCAGAAAGTGAGGTTCTCAATAATGTACAATCAGATCACATGACTATTAATATGTATATGTTTACGATGTAAATCCCAGGAGTCTTTTAAGTTGTCTTTGACATAACACTGAACAACTGAAATCAACAGGCTTGCAAGCCCTGAAAGTGAGATGGCCACTATTTCTTGAGTGGTGTGAATCAAAAAGTCTGTTTGTTGATGACATGAAAGTCACTTGTATAACCATAATAATTGAGTATCTTGACTGAGATAAGCAATTTCTCAACCAGGATGTTCTTCAACATAAGTATTGAGCTGATTAGAGTTAGCACCTTTTTTATAAAGTAAACACAATTAATGATGAGAGGCCAATAAATCTTAAGAGGTCTGATAACACTGAAGAAAGTGTAGAGGGTTCAAAGATTTCTAGTGGACAACACAGTTCTCCAAAGGCTTTACAAAGGTTAGCTTAGATAAGATTTAGGATAAGCAGTTTAAAAAAACATAACGCCTAGTGAGGATATTACAAGTTTCGATGAACCTGAGTCCTTTGAGGCCTACCACACTTTGAGGTACAACAAAATTACTCTTCCTAAAGACCCTCTTTGTGTGATAGAAGCTTATTTTTTTGGATAAAATCTTTCATTAGGGATCAGTGGTTCCTAAAATTTTATTTTACAAAATTCAAACACAGGCAAAATTTGGTTTTCATACAACATAAAACGTAAAATATGTAAAATTACGTGTCAGTGTTTTATATATTGTTGCTGTGCGCATTTACGCAGGAGGCACAGCAGCGTAACTTCACTGATTATTTAAATCTCCCAACACGCCGACATGATGTTCTGTGTTCTTCTACACATCCAAAAGGTCATCTGTTACACACACAGTCCAGGTTCATACAGTGAAATTGTAAAGCAGTCGTCTGCCTGATAAAGCCTGAATTCATTATGTCGAGCAGTGCAGCAAAACTAAAAACTGTAGTTATCAACCTGACAGGACAGAGGAAACTATGCAGGGGAAACAGAATTAAACGTTTAGTTTTAGTTTATTTTTTTTAGTCAGACAAGCGAAAAATAAGTCATTTTCTGGTTTTGGTTTAATTTCTACTTCAATTGCCATTTGAAGAGGAAAATGGGTTAGGGGGACGGAAAAAACGGGAAGTGGAAAAAAAGATCCTGTCATCAAACAAGTCGAACAGATTTGGACGGAGGGTACACATCATAGATGAGTTGAATGTGGAAACCAATGAATGTGACGTATAAATAAATGGAAAGACCAATGAGAGGAGGGGCGGGCGGGGAATTTGCAAAATATGAATCCTTAAGAGTCTTTGTGAGAACTGTGTAAATAAGCAACAACAATGGAAAAACTGCAACTTGCCATGTCTGTGAGAACAGTGTATTCCTACTACTAGTGCTACTATCACATCAGGCAGACACACACACACACACACACACACACACACACACTCTCTCATTTAAGGTCACTTTTGGTAGCGCATTTTTTAGCTGCTGTTGGTATGTGCCGTTCACATCACCATCTTCTGGTAACCCGCTATGGGTCTTAAAAGCAGTCGTCATTCGAATTCTATAGTCTTCGAACTGCTCATCGTCTCTTTGTTTCACTCTCCCTATTTCAATGTAGTTAGCTTTACGCTTAAAGCGTCGAGTAACTCTCTCCATAAGCTGGCGAACTTGGTGGTTCAAAGTCTCACTATCGTGAGCCAACCCTCTTCTTCCACCACTTGAGGGGGCACCCATAGGGTCCCACTGCCCTCTGACATGATGCCACTCTGGCCCCAACGCAGCCATCCATATTTGCTGCACTTCTTCACCATTCAGATGATAAGAGCGTCTAACACTCTCCATGTCAACACAAAATTGATCAACATCCTCTTTAAAGTTAGCCACACCAGCTACTGCTTTTTTAACATCCTCTATAGTCCAAGTCCTATAGACTAACATAGTTCTGTTTTCACTGTCATCCACTAACGGATTTGCTACTTCAATCATTGGGAAAGCTGAAGTACTTGGAAACGCATCTGTAACATTATTTGCACTATGTGCAAGAGCAGGAAGCTGCTGTCCCTCGCTCTTTATTGGTGACATTACTTTCCCTAAAGAATTAGACCAGTCCCATTCAGGTGGTCCCTGACTCCTAGTTTGTATTTTGTTTGATTTATCCTCATAACCGGGCGGTAGATCATGAGACTCTTTTGGTAAAGGAGGATACAATGGTCTTCTAGGTGCTGGTGCAGCTACTGCACCCTCTTCTTCTTCCTCTTTTCTGTCCTGTCTTTTACTTGCTGACCCTGTCTCGTCATTAACTGTCTGTTTCTCTCCTCCTCCTTTTTCTCCTCTCTCTCTCTCCTGTACTTTCTCTCTCCCTCTTCTCTCCTTTCTGCCGCTTTCCTCCAAAACTCTGTATCCTCATACCCTTCTTTTTTCATTTTTTTAGGATTTCCTTTAGTTTTTGTTTTAATTGCATCCTGTAACGTGATTTGCGTATTTAGTCGGCCATTAAATTCGTATTTATTTATCCATTTGTTCAAATGTTTAATTTTACCAGGATCCTGGATTTCGATGTATTTCCAGTCTTTTGAGGACAGTTCATCTTTAACGTTTTGTTTGCTCGCTTTGTTCCCCATTTTAGAAAAATTTGGCCCAGTTTGTCAATACCTAGGGTATTCTAAAAACTGGTTTTGTATTAGTAGGACAACAATAAAAGTACCTGTTGTGGTAATTCTCACTTTAACTCTTTCGAGTGGAGAATTCTTGCCTTCACATCCACAAGAGGTTTGTTGTTTACAACCCTACTATTTTGCAATGAGACAAAATACCTAGTGGTATTTTAATCTCCACACACCCTCACAATCACACAGTTTGTTTTACCGCGGGTTTTACGCAGACAAGGACACAGACAGACTGATGACTTGAAAACTTTAACATTAACACGGAATTTAAGTGCGCTACAGGACTCCGCCGGACTTCTCAGGCTCCGCCGTCCCTCGTTACCTGCCACGGTCTAGAATATTCAGGGCTTGTAAGACGCGCAATGAACCTTAGTCATTCGCTCTTTTAACCAAACTCTACTCACCGCTGTTGTCCCTCCCCCTCTCGGAATGCCGTCAACCGTCAGATCCCAGCAGACAGGTCGATGTCCAGTCCTCGAAAAAGGATCTCAAGAGCTCACACTACAGAGCCCGCCATGGCCACGGTCTTTCTGGAGTCCACCGCACCCGCTGGGATCCTCGATGCTGTCCCACCGTTAGTGGGACAGCATCAAATACAACACAATAATGATAATACACAGCAGATATGAGATAACTTACATAATTATTCCATCAGTCTGTGCCTGAGGTCATAGAACAAGACGAGGTCCAAACCTAGTATATGGATCATGTATGGTCAATGTGTGAAATTGTGGCCAATTTGTTACAGGGATAGTCAGTGGTGGTGTCTATAATGTGAATTCTTGGATATTAAATGTTCATCTGCAAATTTCTGTGGTGGTCCCAGTAATATTTTCTGGTAAAGTGTACTGAAGTAGCATCACAACATGGTTTAGCTACGTTTGAGTCAAAAAAAGCTTATAAATGCATTTTGCAAAAACAATACTTTCCACTCATATCTTGGGATGTTTGATTTGAAAGAGAATTATTGCCTGAACTAAAAGCATAAATGACCTTTGGGGTCATTTGAAGAAAAGACCAGATAACTCTCGCTGGACTGTTAGACTCCCTTTTTAGGTCTAGTTTATCTACACATGAACTGTTGTAAATGACACTAGTACATCAGTACACAAAGAATAAAAGTAGAGATTAACTCAAACAACAAAACACACAAGAGTAATAAATTCTCCATTTGTAAACACAGTGCAGTGATGCAATGTGAACTGTGTATTTCTACCTTGTGATCATTGTGACAAAAGATACACGGTGAATATTTTCAAACAGTCTCTCCTATAAGGCTTTAGGCCCTAAACATCCCCCAATAATCTGACATTAAAGGTAATGGGGGGGGGGGGGCTTTCAGAAGCTATTCAGCCATCCGACGTGCATTTGGCCCCTTTAACCCCCTTTGTCTGGATTCGGCTAAATCACACTTCATGCAAATATGGTCTTGCTGTTGACCCTACCCCCACCTCTTCTTCTTTAATCAGGTATTGGAGGAAACCTTGTTTCCATACAGTCTAGAGGTTCCTGAAGACCGTAAGAGCTGCTACAACCCTTGTCGCACCTTCTTTGGTTCAGGTAAAGAGCAAAAGTTTAAACCATTTAAATAGGGGTCAGACACACAATCTGATGTTCAGCTTTGTCATGGCAGGAGCAAACCATCGATCCGCCCAGGTTCTGCTTCTTTTGGTCATCCCTGGTCAGCTTATCTTCATACACATCATTCACCTGATGAAAGGAGGCCACACTTTGCCAAGTCCTCTCTTCACTGTCGCCTTCTTGTCTGCTTCCCTGATTCAGGTGAGTCAGACGTCATGGTCATTTGTCCTTCTGCAGACTTCATGGCTGCTCTACAATTTCTCTCATGTCTCTGTTTCTCAGGTCCTCTCCCTGCTGTGTACAGCTGACTGTATGGTCCACTGTCTGTGGCGGAGGGGTAAAGACCCTGACAGTGTTGTGTCAAATTCTTAGGGTCTCAGATTGAAGAAGTTTAAAATATCCCAAAACCAAATCAGGAAAAACTTCTCTTTGGTGTCAAAAAATCCTCAGGAGTCAGAGATCAGAGCAGCAAAATATGTTCTTTTATTGCCAGGCAAGAAAAGGAGAGCATATCACAACACACAATGTGTATCTGAGATGACTCTGGTCTGCTGAGGCCTCTGTCTTGTCTTTTATATTCTTGTGTCTGCAAAGGTCACGCCTATGGTCAACCCTTTTCTTCTAGGTCAACCCCTTTGTTCTAGCCAATTACACTATTAGAAATTATTTTTATGTCTGGTTGTTAGGTCAATTTTCCTGATACAGGTTTCAGCAGACCAGGTTATGCCCAGGCATGTCTGAACTTTGTTCAGGCATGTCCTCTTTCTTTTAAGATTATTTCTTGTTAATTTTACACCAATATCTTCACAATTCCCTTTGGCCTTATTTTTTTAAAGTTATTACCGCCTATTTTACACCCTTATTTCTAAACCTGCTCCTAAGGATATTTAAAAAAAAATATTAAAGTTTAATGCACACACTTCAAATTTCAACAAGTGCACTGAGTGAGATTGATCAACTTCATAATAAGTGCCTTCACACTAAATCAAAACATCTTGTGAGGTATACATGAAATATAATTAATCTAGTGTTATTACATTGTTTTAACCTTACTTAAGGCTTCATCATATAATATCACATTAAAAATCATTCTGCAATACAATTTTTGTTTCCTTCAGCACATCACAAGTCTTTAGAAATTACACCACACAGTTACTCAATACCCTACCTCACAGCCCTCGGAGACCTACTGGGAACCGCTCTCCTCTCTCTTGCCTTTTTCCTGCTGTGGTGCATTGGTGACTCAGGCAGTGTATAGGTTCATAACAAGAGCATGTTTGAGGAAGAACAAACACAATCGAACATCAGTAATCTGAAAACAAAAAACTGAAGGACAAGAAAACTGAACGTTCATCAGAGTCATTCATTACTTCTCCACAATTTGTTTTGCCCTTTTCATCTTCATCTAAGTAGCGACAGTCACTAGCTGCTCCGTCTCCACAGTTTATTCTTCTGACTTCCTGACAATATTGTGTCAGAGGTTTCTGACACACACGTTGTCCTCAGGTGAGCCCACATCCTTACTACCAACACTTCTGTTTCATAGCAACTTGTCAGACACACAGACACACCTCATGCACTTAATATAGCACAGCTCTTGTTGTAGGGCCAAGGTTTTGTCACTCTTTACCTGTAACATAAAAATGTACATAAAAACTTTTTGAACACTGAACAGAGGGAAATGAAAGCAGAATTATACGTCCCTAACATGGAATATAAGTTTGGTTGATATTGTGAATTTTAATGTTTATTTTGTAGTGGGCATATGGAAAATCCTAGCGGGCATATGGCGTACCTGCGTATCACGCAGGATAGATACATCACGGGGTATACCAATTGCTGATTCTACTTGTTCACTTTAAACAACATTTGAACCGAAAGTCTGTATTGATTTTGAGGAGTTCAGAAGTCCTCTGCACGTCAGTTAATTGTGTTGAGTGCTGATTAAATGCAAGCAATGTACCCTGGCAGCCTTTCAATTGGGTCTTCTGAATTACACCTGTATTCTATCTATTTTTGTAGTCTGGATACAATTGTTGCTGCATTTTTTTTTGTGATGTGATTTGTTACACTACACAATGATGCTTGTGGAGCTTGTGATCAGATGATTTGAGTCCCTTACTCTGCAGCGTGCAGGGACTTAATGTCACTGACAATCTTAAGAAACTGATTAAAAATGTTATGTTATTTTTGCTCTACTGTTGCTTTATTGTAAGACTTTTATTAAATCAACAGTCATTGTGCTGTCTTTACTTAGTTGTGTTGAAGAAGTGAATATCAGGTTCAGGTTGAGTCTCAAAGTATTTCTTTATTCATGCATGGACTATACTTAAGTCAGCTGAAAGAAGATAAAGTGTCTGGCTGTCTCACCAGGAATGTGTGATGAGTGAAGGGTCTTTATGACCTCTGCTAACAAGAATGCAGTTTTATAAGAATGGCAGAGTCTGAGGACATGTGGCTTTTGCGTATGTGCCAGGAGAGATGAAGTAAGTCAAATCACATTATGGGATAGTTGTGTTTACTCAACCTGACTAAGGGCATGGTTTGACTATAGGATTATCCACACACACACACACACACACACACACACACAAACAAACACACACACACACATTCATATCAATCCAGCACAGAAAGGGTCTTGCGTTACCGGATCAAGATTATTATTTAAAATAGGATATTCAATGTAATGGGCTTATTACTGCTAATAATAAAGTTTTATATATACGAATGTCATATTGTGTTGCAAGTTGTTTGATATTCTGCCTCTGTACTATGTGAAATGTCCAACATGGCATCCAATACTTCTATTGTACAGTAGATTGACAAATTAATAATCAATTTTCATTTACTGATTTGTTCATAGATTTATTGAATTGTATTGAGTTCCTGTTAAAAAGCATCAAATCATATTAAATAATTTTTAAACTGGTTTAAACTGGCGAGCTGTAGGTTTAACTCTTACATATAGTGAAAAGTAGCACAGCTCCAAATCTTGAACATGGGATTGGATTCACGGTTGTGGCAAGAATCAAAAACAAACAGAATACCTGCACTCACAGATCAATAGACTTGTATTGATCCCATGAGAACATTATGAGAAGCACAGAGTCTGCCAGAGTGAGGTTATTTAGAGTCACGCTTTTTCATGAGCGCCTTCAAGAATAAAGCAGTCAGTTCCATGTTCCACCTTGATCCACACGTGCCACAATCAGTGTGTTCACATGCACTTAAGTAATCAGGTTGCAGGAGAAGGAAGTCAGATATAACTGCAACTATTAACTAATTGCGATTTTTGGCTGGACCTCAACAGCAGGGCCAGTGCCTGTGTAATGTTTGGTGTTGCAATTCACATGTTGATGGAATCCCCAAATGCCAGACGCATAATCTGAAACATGACACACACAAGATTTATACAACAGTGTATGAGTACAAAATCCCAGGTCTTTACATAGTTTGCCTTTGCTCAGCATTGATCCCAGTTCCCTACCTGCTGAGTGAACCAAAACACTAATACCCTAATTATAAAAGAGATGCTTATCCAAAATGAGCACTGTTGAACCAAGTTTAAAAGCAACTGCACTTCTTGTAATCATTTGCTGCCTGAAATGTACTCTTTTTGTTTTATCCTGGTTTATCATTAGTCTCCATGTCCAGCACTATTCAGCCAGAACATTTTCCGTAGATGTTTTTCATGTTCTGCCAGTAAAATTATATCACAGCATAAAGTAGTATACGAGCAATCAAATCACCCACCAGCTTACAAGATTTCATTTGAAAAGCTAAATCATTGACATAAACAGAGAACAGTGATGATGACAACACGTCTCAAGACCAAACTGTTTATTTTTAAAAAGTTATTTATTTATCTAGATATTTTTTGACTTCAAAGAGATTCTAGAATGCTTTATGCAAATGAGGCCTTTGATGCATCATAAAACTGGTGAGGTCATCATGGAACCAATGTATAAACTGCAGCAGTGAGACACAGACACCAGATTTACTGTGAACCAGCGCGTCCAGAAACGATCTCGAGATGGAGACAAGTGACAACAAGAAAGCAAGCAACAACGGTGAAAGGCAGAGACCCCAAGCCAATTTTTTGCAAAGCATCTTTCAGAGAAGACCTGAGCCAGCAGCCACAGCTCCATCACCTATGGAGCCAGAAACAACCACGTCACCTCAAGAGGCACAGCCTACACCTGGAGTAATAATGGAACCAGGACCCAGTGTGGAGGCCTATTGCGAGCAGACTAAGCAGGCTCTGCTCCTGATCCCTGAGCTTGAGCTTCAGCGGATCATGAGAGAAAAGGAGGAGCAGACCTCCAAACTGCTCAATGAGAAAACATCCCTGCTCAAAGAGGTGCAACAATTAAAACAATTGCTGGAGGCACAGCGTACACCTGGAGTAATAATGGAACCAGGACCCAGTGTGGAGGCCTATTGCGAGCAGACTAAGCAGGCTCTGCTCCTGATCCCTGAGCTTGAGCTTCAGCGGATCATGAGAGAAAAGGAGGAGCAGACCTCCAAACTGCTCAATGAGAAAACATCCCTGCTCAAAGAGGTGCAACAATTAAAACAATTGCTGGAGGCACAGACGAAGGAGGCAGACCTCAAGAAAGGATTCCTTAAGGTTGAGGTTTCCAAACAGGTAAAGACCAACAGAGAAGCTTCCCAGAAAATTGAGCATTTAGAGAAGGCTCTGGAGGCTAAGAAGAAGCAGCGGGAAGAGATCCAAATCAACTTGGCCCAGCTAACGCAGGAAAGGTTTAGATTTGAGACTACCCCAGCCCAGACAAAGGAGGACCTGCAGCGCGAGCGACACCAGTGGGAGGAGCAGACTTCCAAACTGGTCAACGAGAAAAAGTCCCTGCTCAAAGATGTACAACAATTAAAACAATTGTTGGAGGCACAGATGAAGGAGGCAGACCTCCAGAAGGGATTCCTTAAGGTTGAGGTTTCCAAACGGGAAAAGACCAACAGAGAAGCTTCCCAGAAAATTGAGAATTTCGAGAAGGCTCTGGAGACTGAGAAGAACCAGCGGGAAGAGATCCAAATCAACTTGGCCCAGCTGACGCAGGAAAGGTTTAGATTTGAGGCTACCCTGGCCCAGACAAAAGAGGGCCTGCAGCGCGAGCGACACCAGTGGGAGGAGCAGACTTCCAAACTGGTCAATGAGAAAAAGTCCCAGCTCAAAGAGATAAAACAATTAAAACAATTGCTGGAGGCACAGACGAAGGAGGCAGACCTCCAGCAAAGAGTCCTTAAGGTTGAGGTTTCTCAACAGAAAAAGACCAACAGAGAAGCTTCCCAGAAAATTGAACATTTGGAGAAGGCTCTGGAGGCTGAGAAGAACCAGCGGGAAGCGATCCAAATCAACTTGGCCCAGCTGACGCAGGAAAAGTTTAGATTTGAGGCTACCCTGGCCCAGACAAAGGAGGAGCTGCAGCGCGAGCAACACCAGTGGGAGGAGCACAGGTCCCGTCTCCTGGCCAAGCAGCAGCAGGAAACCTCCAGATTGATGGCAGCTCTGAACCAAGCTATGGAGGACCTCGAAAATGAGAGGCGCCAGTGGAAGGAGGAAAAATCCTTTCGCTTGGATGCTCTCAATAACGAGAAGAAGACCCCCAAGGAGAAGGAGGAGGGAGCCACGGGTGGCGTGTTGGACAGAATGTCGGATCTTGAGAAAAAAATGGATGACATTGAGGCCGAAGAGCCCAAGAAGCCAAAGAAAATATCTCTGAGGAAAAGATTCCTAAAATTCTTCAAATGAACAGGATCTCTCCACCCTGCACCTTTCTCCCATCACCACACCACCCAACTCCATCACGAACTGAAATCCTCCTCCACACAGTTCATCTAATCAACACGTACAACACCTTTACCTCAACCACTAACCCTACCCCATTAACCCCTACTCCCCAATACCCTTAACCCACACCCCTGACCTCCCTTTTACCCCAATACCCTTAACCCTCGCCCCCAACCTAACTTTTACCCCAATACCCTTAACCCCCGCCCCCAACCTCCCTTTTACCCCCATACCCTTAACCCTCGCCCCCAACCTCCCTTTTACCCCCATACCCTTAACCCTCGCCCCCCAACCTCCCTTTTACCCCCATACCCTTAACCCTCACCCCCAACCTCCCTTTTACCCCAATACCCTTAACCTTCACCCCTAACCACCCCTTTAAATTTTCCCTCTTAATAAATGCATAAATATATGAACTGCATGCATCTCATATATTCATGCATTTCTTAATTCCTATTATGTCTGTGTGTGTGTGTTTGTTTGTGTGTGTGTGTACATCCCCACACATACACATACATACACACACACACACACACATAAATACACACAAACACCCCTTACTCTGACCCTTTTACCTTTTACACATTAAATGAACCAAAGGTATAAATGTTTTTGTTTTTATTCTTCAACACAGTTCAACATTTCGCAGTATGGAAAATAACATTTAAAACATTAAACACATCATGGCACTCATTGGAAAAACCTGAAAACTGTGTTTGTATTTGCAGATGTTTATACTCTTTTGTTTGTATTGTCTTGGTTTTACAGTTTAGATAAAATTAAATGTTTATCTTTTCACTAAATAATCCTCCTTAACCAATTAATTATTGTGCATATATGACAATTTGGAGTCAGGATATAACTCTGGAATTATAAGTTTGGAGTTTATATTTTCCATTCACATCATTTCTCATCAAGGACAGTGCAGTTTTACTTATAAATATCTTGTACACAATTAAAATCTGTCAGGGCAAACTTCTTTCTATATCTGATAGACAAATGGCTGTGAGGAAATATCATTGGCTGGTACTGAAAATGACACTAAAAGATTACACAGGCACATCTGCGCAAGTGTCATCAGGGAATTAAATACATTTGTGCTACACTGCATACAGTATCTATTTAAAGTATACAGACAGAATTTGGAATTATGGAGTAAAAAGTTCAATTGGAAATGTTGCAAATGTGAGGGACATTTCCTTTTTCCAAATATATTTCTTAAATATATATATATCCTTGACCTCTTAAGCCCAAGAGCCCCCGCCGGCAGGGGCCGGGGCTGCCCTCGGGTAAGCAAGCGCATCACAGGGTATTTAAACACAGGAGAACACAGTCCCGACATACCGTTTTGCTCAGAAGACGCTCGGCTAGTAAGCTAGCATTTCTACCTAAACGAAACACAAGTCAAACACCAAGCAACTGACTGAGCGTGTAACAAAACGCATCGTCTGTCTGAATGCGGTGCATAATTGTGTCTTACCTTTGCTGTTTTTGTCATCAAAAGTTGTACCTGACTGCATAAACCACTAGTAATGGCTACGCCAATGTCTCTGGGTCACAACTTTGCTCTGCTTCACTTTATTAGCATCATTCTTGGCACAGGTAATGTTCAGATGTTGTTTTATGGTTTGCTAGAGGTTTTGGGCTGCAACTGCATAATTTCAAAGGGGATATTTACTATAATACTGTAAAGTTTTTTTTAGGTGGAAATGAAATCTTTCATTTATGCTGTGTTACATCTTAATTTACTCTGACCCAGTAACATCTATACTGATGCTTACACCTCTGCAGAAATCTCACAAGTGTTACCTTTATTATGATATAAAAATGATTCATTTAAACCTTGTAGCTGCAGAGATATACTGTATTCATTTTGAGGATGCCATTTTTGAGCAGGGGCCTGAGCCAGAGGCCTAGGGTTTAAGAGTGTCTGATATTGTCGGTAAAAGCTTTTAAACTTCTCATTGTAAACTGCTTTTTATACTACTGTCACATGACCTGGTCAGGAAGTGTTGGACAATGTAACAACACTGAGGAATATTGTGTAAACAATATAATTCTACTTGCTAAATATAAATCTCCCCCTGTATTTGAAGTCTTTAAAAATTCATTAGCAATCTTTTAAATGTTTTAAGGTCTACGGTATTTACTTTTTTAAAACTTATACTGGAGAAGTAGAAAACTACGTGTGATTAAACAGACAGTAACATATTGTAGGGGAAAGTCCCCTCATGTTGCGAATGCAGACAGTACTTCAGCGTCAGAGGGCACCAGCGCACACTAGACACGCAATTTGTTACAAGGATCTCTGTTATGCTCACGTGATGGCTTCGACCTTTGACCTTTCATCCATACATGAGAACTGAAGAGGGTTAACATCTGAATGCCTCTCGATATTTCACCATCAGAGGATTCGCTCAGCACCACCTTAACGTCAGTTTTTGATGCTGAACCTGAACTCTGAATAAATAACAGATTTCTTTTCTGAATGTGTCAGTACCTCATCTGTTGGTTTCTTTGCTGATCAGACATTACAAAGTCATTCATAAGTAATATAATCTATGATTTTTTATAACTATACTAAATCTGTCACTATATAGTTATTGCCTGACTACACAGACCTTATACAATGTGAACACTTTAATTTATATTTGGGACTTTGAATTTTGCATCTCCTGTCCAGCCAAGACTTGAGTTTGGTGTTCTCTCCCCTTCCCAGCAGTTTCAAAGCACTTTTTTGGTTGGGTGATTATCTCCATGACCTCTCAAATTTATCCAGTAGTTGACTAGAAGTTGTTGTCTGTGTAAACACAGTGGCCTCCTCAGCATTTACCTATAACTGTCACAATAGTGACCAAGTTGAAAATGCACACCACATCACACCACCACATGCAGTGAAGGGGTGAGGGGCGCCAACAGTACACCACCCTGTTTGTCTGGCAGGAACACTAGGAGAAAAAGGAAAAAGGTAAGAGGTCCGCAAAAATTGTAAAACTAGTTAGTACATACAGTAAAACGCTTACTAAATAACTTACAGTTTAGATTGTTTACCTCAAATACCCCATATCTGGCTCCACAGTCAATGCTACTTCAAGCAACTGCAGGATGTTCAAGGCAAATGCAGTATTATGTAAACCAGTGCTATACATCACAGGCAATACACACACACACACACACACACACACACGTAAAACTGAATGACTAAACTACATGGTAACTTTTTGTTTCGCTGTGTAACAATAACAACATGAACAATATTTATCTAATGTCATCAGGTGAATGTAGGAAAAATGGAACTTTTCAGAGAAAAGTGGATGTTGATCACTGGGAACTTGGTGCTCAAGCAGGTACATTAATGTCATCTATAAAAAGCATGTGACTAATAATATGTATCACCCACCAGTGAGTCATATATGTACCATTAACAGTTAGTAGTAGTAGTTATCTGCATAATTATACTGTCTGTGACACACATACATGTACAAACATGAACAGTTGGACTGTGACAACAGGTATTCAAATCAATTCTGCATGATTTATTTCATTTTTTGCTGCAGAATGTCTTTTGATCAATCTACACTTTTTACCTCACACCAGCTTTATTCTACTTATAAGGAAAACTGAGAAGAAGACTGTAATGAATATTTTTTACTCTCATGTTATTGTCTTAAGATTATGTTATACTGCCTTTATAGCCAAAAGCACATTGTAAGACTTCCCATCAAACGTGAGCTGTGGGACTCGGTCACTGTAACTTTTGGTTCTCATTAGACAGAGGCAGAGAGGGAAAGTCCAGGGAGGTAAGACAGATAAGGATTTGGCCTTCAACCAAAAGAAACTCCCTAGAGAAACGGTGAATTAATTAAAAATAATTGTTAGGATGACTGTAATGATGCTTTTTGTGATGATCTGGAGGATCCAAATGATGAGATGGCACAGAGAGAGCTTTCTTCAATTCATGTTTAATAATGAGCCCGGATCATCTGATACATGCATTCAGAAGACAAAGAACTACCTGGTAGATGGTAGTTTATATAGGCTCTAGCTCATAACATCTAGATTCCATAAAGTATTGAGGTATCTCACTAAGAATATAACTCAGACTACTACAAATAACAATCTGTCAAGACATTCTGGCGCTGTTTCCATTAGCCTAGGACCTTTGACCTTTGGGGCCTCTACAGAAACATAGATTCATGACTACACTTATCCATCTACCTGATATGTGCATACTCTGAAATAAAACTCTGAAAGACAACTTCTCTCTCTCTGTGAATTCATTTTTAAAATTCCACAACAAAGACATATGTAAATGAGGAACTGAAGGCTATTTTAGTTCCATTTAGGCTGTTGTGGCTGTTGCTGTTGTCCTTCATGTTGTGAAGAAATTGCTGAGTAAGTTAAAAGAGTGTGTTAAAAGAATTTCTTCTTCATTCTTCAGCTTATATACCTTAAAACTGGGCATTTCAGCTTCCTTAAGATGGTTACAGACATATTCCACAGATAACGTCATGACATTTTATCAGTTCTCTAATTAGTAGCTGGATTGGAGATCCTTAAATCAAGATGACTCCTTCCTGACCTGTCTCTGACCTTTATTCTCTTCAACTTCCTCAAACACATATAATGCTGACACCCCACTGTTGTCTAGACTATTTATGCAACGTTGCAGGATGGAGCAAAAACATTCATCATGACATTTCTAAACAGGAACACACATATGGTAAAACTTTTACTCACAGTGTAATCCTAATTTTTATAACACAATGGTCAGGTCAGGAGAGAAGAAAGTGTTCAGGAGCCTCTGAAGTCTCATAGTGTAATGTTTATTGAGGCTTGATCAAGGAGAACTCACATTCTGCCAGCTCATGCCTGTGGTCAGACTTTAAACCCCTACAGATAATGCCACAAATACAGTACGCCCAGAAATGGTCAAAGTGAATGTATTTACCTGTGTTACAGCACATTCTGGTCTGGGGCCACTGTTGTCTGGTAATGTTAATGGAATATCAGTGGCTAGCTATCTGTGATGTCTAGGAAGCCAGCAGTCAATTCCCCCAACCCTGGTTACTAGGCAACATCGAGATAAGCTGACACCTCCCCTCCTCAGACAACCCAAACAGCTGCCTCGCATATCAGGGAGAGACAGTGTCTTCTCTGTTAAGATTTAGTGCGGTTACTGTCTATGACCTCAAGGCCCATGCCTGACCCTGAGTTGCAACCCCTTAAGGATAGAAAAATCCATAATACTTCATAGGTAAACAAGGATGAGAACAAGATGTGTTGGTGGGACTATCTGATTCTGTAACATAAAGAGCAGAGATCCAACAAGGTTTTAAAGTAAATTTTGGTTTAAAATGATGCAATAAATAATGACCTTTCCTCTCGACAACTGTATCCTTATGTGTTGTACCTGATCCCTCTTTGGGTGGTCATCCCCTCTAAACACCTGGCAAGCCATGGGATTTATTAATAAAACATACAAAACAACCAGGACACTAAATAACTGTTATAATTAATCAAAATACAACAGAAAAACTAAAAAACATAAAATCCCAGGCTGAGAGGCAAGACCAGCAGTCCACACTATCTAAGCCGCTCTGCATCAGGAGCCTGGAGCATTTAACCCTTTCTCTCTGGCCAGGTGCAGCTCATTATCGACTGATTGGGGAGATGACCTGGGAACCAGGGAAGGAAAAGGACAAAAAAAACCCCCACAGGCAACACATACAGCCGTAACAGTATAATAATGGACTGTTCAGAGCATGATTGTTATTGTACCCACTTGCAAGTGTGATATTAAACTCAGAAAGACATTCTCTGGTTTGTGAGTCTTTTATTACAGAAACTGCCTCCACAAACAACAATGTCATGTACATGGTATGAAGGAATTACACTTGCACATATTTGCACTTTACAGCCTAAATGTAACATTTATGTATATGTAGATATACAGTATATATGTATTTTTAATGTTATGTGTATATTTTTATTCTATAGCCACACCAAAGACAAATTTCCACTGCATTGCGATGGAAACTCTAATTCTGATATACTGAGCTACAGTATTTGATAGATATAAAGTGAATTTATCTCTCTGCATCATGCAGGAAACAGAGTAGACCTTGAAGTTTAATGGTCATTTATTGAAGCCCCCCCCCCCCCACCCCCCTTTTTGACGTCTCTTTCATTAAGGCCTCTGTTTGTTCACTCCCTCAGTGCATTATCACTTTTTTTTATTGTGAGGAGCGTGTTAATGTTTCAAAGTGTCAGTAGTGTTCAGAATATGTAGAACTCATAAAAACTAAAATCTTTCTTTTAGTAGATTCTGGACAAGACTGTGTCAGATCCAAACTTGGTAGGAATTATAGTTTATGCTCCAGTCATAAATGGTGAGTTGTCCTCTCCTGTCCAACATTTTCTTTGTTTTTCAAGTTTTAAAAGTGCATTAATGGACACAATAATGTCAGCATGTTGATGTTTTGAAGGGATAATGTATCACATTCACCATCTTAGTTTTGCATGTGTTGAGAGAAGGGAAAAATTATGCAATTATTGTTGTAGCTATTTGTTGATTTTATGCCTACCTGGGGAGATGTCGTTTCCGCCTGCTGACTGTTGGCATGATCCTGAGGTGGTAATGGGAGACATGATCTCCGCCCACTAACTTTAGGTTTAAATCCGGGAAAAAGAACTTGCCTCCACAAGTGTACCGACAGTGGATTGTCAGAAACATTCTTATAGTTGTCATCTTGTTTAGGATGGTAAACTATTCATCAGGGTGAAGCAATGTAATCAAGGTATATGGTGTGGGAGGACTTTGTTATGTTGTTGTTTGCGCTGTGAAGTATCCTTTCATTATATTCTTTTTACTGTGTCATGTAATCGTCATTGCACGTCATTTGTATTATACACCCACACACACACTCACCTCTAATCACAGAACACATATGAATACACATTTACACATATATTAATCATTTATTATATCTTACTTTTATTATATCCCAGCGATTACATCTTTTATGTGGCATTTACCTTTTTATTTGCTCTTTAACTTTAGAGTTTGACTGTGTAATAATTTAATCATTTGACATGTAACCATTTACTCCTGATCTTTTTATTATTGAGATTATAATTCTTAAAATGTACCCATCATTACCATTCAGGGGTTATGTAGCTAGGTGTTATTACCACATTGCATATCAAGTATGTGCCATGTTGTTTTTGAAGTTAATGTGCCTACCAACCTTTCGGTGCCACATGTACCTATTTAAGAGTAAGTACCTGTAGTGGAAAAAGAAAAAAAAAGAAAAAGGTTTGTTATTATGTCTCTGTGCTTCTGTACCTACATATCTACGAGGTGACATGAACTTGAGGTGAACTTAGAAATTGGTTTTATCCGGATAGGTTAGACATGTGCAGCTCCTGCCCTGAGATTTGCGGAAATAACTTCACACAAACAGAAGGGCTGGACTGTTAAGAATCTGTCTACACATGAACTGTCTTAAATTTGAGAGTACATTCCTGAGTGGCTTAACAATGGTAGATTTCCAGTTAACCCTTTCTTTAAGCCCATGCCTGAATTAATGTGTGCTGGACCAAGATTGTCATTAAAATTAGGATGTTCATGTCAATGTGATGTGCTTATAACTGCTAATATCATCCTGATCTCACAGAAATACGTGAAATGACCACGACCTCTTAACACCGCATTACGAGGTGGTGGCACGTACTGTGTTAAACTTTCATTCCCAGACTCTGTATACTTCCATTTCATCCAGGAACTACTGATGTTTTGCATTCCTCAGTGGGAGTAGAATGGGAGTAGACATCAAACACATGCCTGTATCACCCAGTTTCATATAGTTTTCATATATTATATTATATTATATTCTGAGGAACATCTAAAGTTACAAAAAAAAAAGATTAACCTTGACTGGTTGTCTATTCAGTAAGACTAAAAGACTGGAATAATAGAATAATTATTTCACAAATGATATAAAATAACTGATTAATTTCCAAAGTAAATGATTATACAACATGATCAGTACTATATTAATAATGTCTGAAGAGGTAAAAATTTCCCACACCTTCATCTGTATGTGTATGTGTTTATACAACTAGTAGGTGTCAGTAAAAAAAGGTTTATATACACTGGTGGGGTAGTGCAGGAAGGCAGCGGTGGTAGGGGGGCTCTGGTCGTCAGCAGGGGTGCAGGAGGGACAGACATGAAGACGGTCTAACAAAAGGGTCAATCTTGGCATAAAAGGAATGAAGTTTGTCTGCAAGGGTGGGTGCTATGTTTGTGTTTTTTTATTTTATGAAGTAATAGTTTGGAGTTCCTGCCATAAGTGCCTCAAATTGTTGGAGATGAGCTTGGTACTCTCTCTTTGCCTGTTTGATTGCTGTTCTTAGTGATTGTTTCAATGTTTCAAACTGTGATTGTTTCAATGATAAATGCTGGAAAATTTTTCAGATTTTAACAGTTTCCAGTTTATACAGCTTCTTTAAGACTAGCTCATTACAAAAGTGTATAATGTCAAAACAATTATTTTAAAAGGCACTTTGGAGATATGCTTTACACACACAGACTTAAATGATTGTCAGGCATGTGCCTGGAGGTGTGAATGTGAGTGTTGAAAATGTTTATCAGTGACCCCTGATAGACCTGTCCAAGATCTATTTTGCCTCTTGTCCAATGCACACCGGGACTGTTGTTCTGTTGTTGCGGCTGTGTGGAGCTAACGGTTGCTAACATTAAGTTCAGTTTGTCTTGACGTGTTGGCGCCAGCGATATGTTGGTGATTTCAACTTGTTTTTCCATCAATCACAAGATCTGTGTGACACGTTTCCCGGTATGAGCTAATGCTTTTCTCTGTTGAGAAAACGGGAGTGCAGAGCAAATGTAAAGGATTCTTTCCATAGTCTCACCCCTACATGACCCTCTTGGAATAGCCTATGTCCTCTTGGCATGAACATAAGAAACATAAGGAAGGGATCAATTTGTCCGTATAGGGATGTAGGGAGGAGTTTAAGAATCCTATAAAAATTACCATGTAGGCTACTTTAGAATATTCAAAGAGACTGTGTTCAACATACTGTTCTGCTTCCCAGCTGTAATAAATTCTTGGGTTGAACTCAGGAGAGTTCAGGTTTCTTGGACTTTACAATTATCACAATTGAAGAAAACCCTACAGAACTTTAGTGGCAGTAGTGGGATACAGAATAGTATGTATTTCAGCAGCAGAAATGAGGAATTTTAAGAGAGGTGAGTATCTTTTATTTACCACCCTCTATACTGTAGGTTAGAAAATTCCTCTTCTCTGTTGCTGTATAGAGGTGACCTCTATCTCTTAGATGCATTTGAATGCATTGGTGATGGTTTATTGATGTAAGACACTAAGTGTACTTGAATTGGTTGATCTAGATTGTTTATGATAATAGAAGTCGACATGAAAAAGGTAATTCTATTGAAAAATCATGGGCCAAGAATGGCCCATATGAGAAATATTTGATTCCATTGAAAGCAGAAGGCAGAGGTTTTCTGTTAAAAGCAATCAGAGAATTAGCTCTCTCAGTTTGTTGTGGTCACTTTTTTGACTTGGCACAGAAAGGCTTGGGGCCTCGTAGTAAGGTGGAAAACTAAATTAAATGTTTACAGAAATTTTTCAAAAAACAAAAGAAAAGCCAGAAGGTAAAGTTTAATAGTATTGAACTATGAAAAAGTGTGGGAAATATGATGATGGGTTGTTACTGCAATGTAAAAGTCAGAAGGAAGAAGTAGAAGGGTTGAAGATTGTGAGAGGGAGTTTTGTCCAACTGTGTTATGGCCAATGATCCCTACGCTACTCATCACTCTTTTCTTGTCCATCTGTGATTGCAGCACAAAGCAGCTGCTCACACTAATTCTCTGCAGATTTGCCAAATAATGTAAGCGGACATCATTGCAGTGACAATTCCCAGACATGTAACTCTAAAGGAGAGTTGCAGGTGGGTCATTTGAGTGACATGAATAGAGGTGTGAAAATGAAAATCCCAGATAGAAGTGTGTGAAAATAGGTTTCCAAGTACCAGATAAGTGGCGCTACACCCCTTCACCCTCTTTCTCTTTGTTCTTGGATGATCTGTCACATAATGACATACAGTAGATGGTCCCCTTTAGTCCTATTTCAAACCATTTGTTCTACTCATAATTGAAAAAATGAGATTGTCCTCTATCAGTAGGCTCTGAAGGTTTACATTTAAAATATCCATGTCCTTTCCAGCTTTCCAGCGTTTTCTAAAGGTTTTTCCAAAAGGTTCGTCACACAGTAAAATCCTAAATAACAGCAGTCAAGATCAGCAGTCAAGATCAAGTTCTTCTTGTTTACAGAGTGTGAAGATTGGAGTGTGCCAGAAAGTGAGGTTCTCAATAATGTACAATCAGATCACATGACTATTAATATGTATATGTTTACGATGTAAATCCCAGGAGTCTTTTAAGTTGTCTTTGACATAACACTGAACAACTGAAATCAACAGGCTTGCAAGCCCTGAAAGTGAGATGGCCACTATTTCTTGAGTGGTGTGAATCAAAAAGTCTGTTTGTTGATGACATGAAAGTCACTTGTATAACCATAATAATTGAGTATCTTGACTGAGATAAGCAATTTCTCAACCAGGATGTTCTTCAACATAAGTATTGAGCTGATTAGAGTTAGCACCTTTTTTATAAAGTAAACACAATTAATGATGAGAGGCCAATAAATCTTAAGAGGTCTGATAACACTGAAGAAAGTGTAGAGGGTTCAAAGATTTCTACTGCCTAGGGAGGATATTACAAGTTTCGATGAACCTGAGTCCTTTGAGGCCTACCACACTTTGAGGTACAACAAAATTACTCTTCCTACGCAGGAGGCACAGCAGCGTAACTTCACTGATTATTTAAATCTCCCGACACGCCGACATGATGTTCTGTGTTCTTCTACACATCCAAAAGGTCATCTGTTACACACACAGTCCAGGTTCATACAGTGAAATTGTAAAGCAGTCGTCTGCCTGATAAAGCCTGAATTCATTATGTCGAGCAGTGCAGCAAAACTAAAAACTGTAGTTATCAACCTGACAGGACAGAGGAAACTATGCAGGGGAAACAGAATTAAACGTTTAGTTTCTGAAATATTTTTTTTAGTCAGACAAGCGAAAAATAAGTCATTTTCTGGTTTTGGTTTAATTTCTACTTCAATTGCCATTTGAAGAGGAAAATGGGTTAGGGGGACGGAAAAAACGGGAAGTGGAAAAAAAGATCCTGTCATCAAACAAGTCGAACAGATTTGGACGGAGGGTACACATCATAGATGAGTTGAATGTGGAAACCAATGAATGTGACGTATAAATAAATGGAAAGACCAATGAGAGGAGGGGTGGGCGGGGAATTTGCAAAATATGAATCCTTAAGAGTCTTTGTGAGAACTGTGTAAATAAGCAACAACAATGGAAAAACTGCAACTTGCCATGTCTGTGAGAACAGTGTATTCCTACTACTAGTGCTACTATCACATCAGGCAGACACACACACACACACACACACACACACACACACTCTCTCATTTAAGGTCACTTTTGGTAGCGCATTTTTTAGCTGCTGTTGGTATGTGCCGTTCACATCACCATCTTCTGGTAACCCGCTATGGGTCTTAAAAGCAGTCGTCATTCGAATTCTATAGTCTTCGAACTGCTCATCGTCTCTTTGTTTCACTCTCCCTATTTCAATGTAGTTAGCTTTACGCTTAAAGCGTCGAGTAACTCTCTCCATAAGCTGGCGAACTTGGTGGTTCAAAGTCTCACTATCGTGAGCCAACCCTCTTCTTCCACCACTTGAGGGGGCACCCATAGGGTCCCACTGCCCTCTGACATGATGCCACTCTGGCCCCAACGCAGCCATCCATATTTGCTGCACTTCTTCACCATTCAGATGATAAGAGCGTCTAACACTCTCCATGTCAACACAAAATTGATCAACATCCTCTTTAAAGTTAGCCACACCAGCTACTGCTTTTTTAACATCCTCTATAGTCCAAGTCCTATAGACTAACATAGTTCTGTTTTCACTGTCATCCACTAACGGATTTGCTACTTCAATCATTGGGAAAGCTGAAGTACTTGGAAACGCATCTGTAACATTATTTGCACTATGTGCAAGAGCAGGAAGCTGCTCACCCTCGCTCTTTATTGGTGACATTACTTTCCCTAAAGAATTGGACCAGTCCCATTCAGGTGGTCCCTGACTCCTAGTTTGTATTTTGTTTGATTTATCCTCATAACCGGGCGGTAGATCATGAGACTCTTTTGGTAAAGGAGGATACAATGGTCTTCTAGGTGCTGGTGCAGCTACTGCACCCTCTTCTTCTTCCTCTTTTCTGTCCTGTCTTTTACTTGCTGACCCTGTCTCGTCATTAACTGTCTGTTTCTCTCCTCCTCCTTTTTCTCCTCTCTCTCTCTCTCCTGTACTTTCTCTCTCCCTCTTCTCTCCTTTCTGCCGCTTTCCTCCAAAACTCTGTATCCTCATACCCTTCTTTTTTCATCTTTTTAGGATTTCCTTTAGTTTTTGTTTTAATTGCATCCTGTAACGTGATTTGCGTATTTAGTCGGCCATTAAATTCGTATTTATTTATCCATTTGTTCAAATGTTTAATTTTACCAGGATCCTGGATTTCGATGTATTTCCAGTCTTTTGAGGACAGTTCATCTTTAACGTTTTGTTTGCTCGCTTTGTTCCCCATTTTAGAAAATTTTGGCCCAGTTTGTCAATACCTAGGGTATTCTAAAAACTGGTTTTGTATTAGTAGGACAACAATAAAAGTACCTGTTGTGGTAATTCTCACTTTAACTCTTTCGAGTGGAGAATTCTTGCCTTCACATCCACAAGAGGTTTGTTGTTTACAACCCTACTATTTTGCAATGAGACAAAATACCTAGTGGTATTTTAATCTCCACACACCCTCACAATCACACAGTTTGTTTTACCGCGGGTTTTACGCAGACAAGGACACAGACAGACTGATGACTTGAAAACTTTAACATTAACACGGAATTTAAGTGCGCCACAGGACTCCGCCGGACTTCTCAGGCTCCGCCGTCCCTCGTTACCTGCCAGGGTCTAGAATATTCAGGGCTTGTAAGACGCGCAATGAACCTTAGTCATTCGCTCTTTTAACCAAACTCTACTCACCGCTGTTGTCCCTCCCCCTCTCGGAATGCCGTCAACCGTCAGATCCCAGCAGACAGGTCGATGTCCAGTCCTCGAAAAAGGATCTCAAGAGCTCACACTACAGAGCCCGCCATGGCCACGGTCTTTCTGGAGTCCACCGCACCCGCTGGGATCCTCGATGCTGTCCCACCGTTAGTGGGACAGCATCAAATACAACACAATAATGATAATACACAGCAGATATGAGATAACTTACATAATTATTCCATCAGTCTGTGCCTGAGGTCATAGAACAAGACGAGGTCCAAACCTAGTATATGGATCATGTATGGTCAATGTGTGAAATTGTGGCCAGTTTGTTACAGGGATAGTCAGTGGTGGTGTCTATAATGTGAATTCTTGGATATTAAATGTTCATCTGCAAATTTCTGTGGTGGTCCCAGTAATATTTTCTGGTAAAGTGTACTGAAGTAGCATCACAACATGGTTTAGCTACGTTTGAGTCAAAAAAAGCTTATAAATGCATTTTGCAAAAACAATACTTTCCACTCATATCTTGGGATGTTTGATTTGAAAGAGAATTATTGCCTGAACTAAAAGCATAAATGACCTTTGGGGTCATTTGAAGAAAATACCAGATAACTCTCGCTGGACTGTTAGACTCCCTTTTTAGGTCTAGTTTATCTACACATGAACTGTTGTAAATGACACTAGTACATCAGTACACAAAGAATAAAAGTAGAGATTAACTCAAACAACAAAACACACAAGAGTAATAAATTCTCCATTTGTAAACACAGTGCAGTGATGCAATGTGAACTGTGTATTTCTACCTTGTGATCATTGTGACAAAAGATACACGGTAAATATAATAATATAGGCCCTAAACATCCCCCAATAATCTGACATTAAAGGTAATGGGGGGGGGGGCTTTCAGAAGCTATTCAGCCATCCGACATGCATTTGGCCCCTTTAACCCCCTTTGTCTGGATTCGGCTAAATCACACTTCATGCAAATATGGTCTTGCTGTTGACCCTACCCCCACCTCTTCTTCTTTAATCAGGTATTGGAGGAAACCTTGTTTCCATACAGTCTAGTCGCATTTCTACTCATTTGCATTTGAACTACTCAGCTGGAGAGGTTCCTGAAGACCGTAAGAGCTGCTACAACCCTTGTCGCACCTTCTTTGGTTCAGGTAAAGAGCAAAAGTTTAAACCATTTAAATAAGGGTCAGACACACAATCTGATGTTCAGCTTTGTCATGGCAGGAGCAAACCATCGATCCGCCCAGGTTCTGCTTCTTTTGGTCATCCCTGGTCAGCTTATCTTCATACACATCATTCACCTGATGAAAGGAGGCCACACTTTGCCAAGTCCTCTCTTCACTGTCGCCTTCTTGTCTGCTTCCCTGATTCAGGTGAGTCAGACGTCATGGTCATTTGTCCTTCTGCAGACTTCATGGCTGCTCTACAATTTCTCTCATGTCTCTGTTTCTCAGGTCCTCTCCCTGCTGTGTACAGCTGACTGTATGGTCCACTTTCTGTGGCGGAGGGGTAAAGACCCTGACAGTGTTGTGTCAAATTCTTAGGGTCTCAGATTGAAGAAGTTTAAAATATCCCAAAACCAAATCAGGAAAAACTTCTCTTTGGTGTCAAAAAATCCTCAGGAGTCAGAGATCAGAGCAGCAAAAAGTGTTCTTTTATTGCCAGGCAAGAAAAGGAGAGCATATCACAACACACAATGTGTATCTGAGATGACTCTGGTCTGCTGAGGCCTCTGTCTTGTCTTTTATATTCTTGTGTCTGCAAAGGTCACGCCTATGGTCAACCCTTTTCTTCTAGGTCAACCCCTTTGTTCTAGCCAATTACACTATTAGAAATTATTTTTATGTCTGGTTGTTAGGTCAATTTTCCTGATACAGGTTTCAGCAGACCAGGTTATGCCCAGGCATGTCTGAACTTTGTTCAGGCATGTCCTCTTTCTTTTAAGATTATTTCTTGTTAATTTTACACCAATATCTTCACAATTCCCTTTGGCCTTATTTTTTTAAAGTTATTACCGCCTATTTTACACCCTTATTTCTAAACCTGCTCCTAAGGATATTTTAAAAAAAATATTAAAGTTTAATGCACACACTTCAAATTTCAACAAGTGCACTGAGTGAGATTGTCAACTTCATAATAAGTGCCTTCACACTAAATCAAAACATCTTGTGAGGTATACATGAAATATAATTAATCTAGTGTTATTACATTGTTTTAACCTTACTTAAGGCTTCATCATATAATATCACATTAAAAATCATTCTGCAATACAATTTTTGTTTCCTTCAGCACATCACAAGTCTTTAGAAATTACACCACACAGTTACTCAATACCCTACCTCACAGCCCTCGGAGACCTACTGGGAACCGCTCTCCTCTCTCTTGCCTTTTTCCTGCTGTGGTGCATTGGTGACTCAGGCAGTGTATAGGTTCATAACAAGAGCATGTTTGAGGAAGAACAAACACAATCGAACATCAGTAATCTCAAAACAAAAAACTGAAGGACAAGAAAACTGAACGTTCATCAGAGTCATTCATTACTTCTCCACAATTTGTTTTGCCCTTTTCATCTTCATCTAAGTAGCGACAGTCACTAGCTGCTCCGTCTCCACAGTTTATTCTTCTGACTTCCTGACAATATTGTGTCAGAGGTTTCTGACACACACGTTGTCCTCAGGTGAGCCCACATCTTTACTACCAACACTTCTGTTTCATAGCAACTTGTCAGACACACAGACACACCTCATGCACTTAATATAGCACAGCTCTTGTTGTAGGGCCAAGGTTTTGTCACTCTTTACCTGTAACATAAAAATGTACATAAAAACTTTTTGAACACTGAACAGAGGGAAATGAAAGCAGAATTATACGTCCCTAACATGGAATATAAGTTTGGTTGATATTGTGAATTTTAATGTTTATTTTGTAGTGGGCATATGGAAAATCCTAGCGGGCATATGGCGTACCTGCGTATCACGCAGGATAGATACATCACGGGGTATACCAATTGCTGATTCTACTTGTTCACTTTAAACAACATTTGAACCGAAAGTCTGTATTGATTTTGAGGAGTTCAGAAGTCCTCTGCACGTCAGTTAATTGTGTTGAGTGCTGATTAAATGCAAGCAATGTACCCTGGCAGCCTTTCAATTGGGTCTTCTGAATTACACCTGTATTCTATCTATTTTTGTAGTCTGGATACAATTGTTGCTGCATTTTTTTTTGTGATGTGATTTGTTACACTACACAATGATGCTTGTGGAGCTTGTGATCAGATGATTTGAGTCCCTTACTCTGCAGCGTGCAGGGACTTAATGTCACTGACAATCTTAAGAAACTGATTAAAAATGTTATGTTATTTTTGCTCTACTGTTGCTTTATTGTAAGACTTTTATTAAATCAACAGTCATTGTGCTGTCTTTACTTAGTTGTGTTGAAGAAGTGAATATCAGGTTCAGGTTGAGTCTCAAAGTATTTCTTTATTCATGCATGGACTATACTTAAGTCAGCTGAAAGAAGATAAAGTGTCTGGCTGTCTCACCAGGAATGTGTGATGAGTGAAGGGTCTTTATGACCTCTGCTAACAAGAATGCAGTTTTATAAGAATGGCAGAGTCTGAGGACATGTGGCTTTTGCGTATGTGCCAGGAGAGATGAAGTAAGTCAAATCACATTATGGGATAGTTGTGTTTACTCAACTTGACTAAGGGCATGGTTTGACTATAGGGTTATCCACACACACACACACACACACACACATTCATATCAATCCAGCACAGAAAGGGTCTTGCGTTACCGGATCAAGATTATTATTTAAAATAGGATATTCAATGTAATGGGCTTATTACTGCTAATAATAAAGTTTTATATATACGAATGTCATATTGTGTTGCAAGTTGTTTGATATTCTGCCTCTGTACTATGTGAAATGTCCAACATGGCATCCAATACTTCTATTGTACAGTAGATTGACAAATTAATAATCAATTTTCATTTACTGATTTGTTCATAGATTTATTGAATTGTATTGAGTTCCTGTTAAAAAGCATCAAATCATATTAAATAATTTTTAAACTGGTTTAAACTGGCGAGCTGTAGGTTTAACTCTTACATATAGTGAAAAGTAGCACAGCTCCAAATCTTGAACATGGGATTGGATTCACGGTTGTGGCAAGAATCAAAAACAAACAAAATACCTGCACTCACAGATCAATAGACTTGTATTGATCCCATGAGAACATTATGAGAAGCACAGAGTCTGCCAGAGTGAGGTTATTTAGAGTCACGCTTTTTCATGAGCGCCTTCAAGAATAAAGCAGTCAGTTCCATGTTCCACCTTGATCCACACGTGCCACAATCAGTGTGTTCACATGCACTTAAGTAATCAGGTTGCAGGAGAAGAAAGTCAGATATAACTGCAACTATTAACTAATTGCGATTTTTGGCTGGACCTCAACAGCAGGGCCAGTGCCTGTGTAATGTTTGGTGTTGCAATTCACATGTTGATGGAATCCCCAAATGCCAGACGCATAATCTGAAACATGACACACACAAGATTTATACAACAGTGTATGAGTACAAAATCCCAGGTCTTTACATAGTTTGCCTCTGCTCAGCACTGATCCCAGTTCCCTACCTGCTGAATGAACCAAAACACTAATACCCTAATTATAAAAGAGATGCTTATCCAAAATGAGCACTGTTGAACCAAGTTTAAAAGCAACTGTACTTCTTGTAATCATTTGCTGCCTGAAATGTACTCTTTTTGTTTTATCCTGGTTTATCATTAGTCTCCATGTCCAGCACTATTCAGCCAGAACATTTTCCGTAGATGTTTTTCATGTTCTGCCAGTAAAATTATACCACAGCATAAAGTAGTATACGAGCAATCAAATCACCCACCAGCTTACAAGATTTCATTTGAAAAGCTAAATCATTGACATAAACAGAGAACAGTGATGATGACAACACGTCTCAACACCAAACTGTTTATTTTTAAAAAGTTATTTATTTATCTATTTTTTGACTTCAAAGCGATTCTAGAATGCTTTATGCAAATGAGGCCTTTGATGCATCATAAAACTGGTGACGTCATCATGGAACCAATGTATAAACTGCAGCAGTGAGACACAGACACCAGATTTACTGTGAACCAGCGCATCCAGAAACGATCTCGAGATGGAGACAAGTGACAACAAGAAAGCAAGCAACAACGGTGAAAGGCAGAGACCCCAAGCCAATTTTTTGCAAAGCATCTTTCAGAGAAGACCTGAGCCAGCAGCCACAGATCCATCACCTATGGAGCCAGAAACAACCACGTCACCTCAAGAGGCACAGCCTACACCTGGAGTAATAATGGAACCAGGACCCAGTGTGGAGGCCTATTGCGAGCAGACTAAGCAGGCTCTGCTCCTGATCCCTGAGCTTGAGCTTCAGCGGATCATGAGAGAAAAGGAGGAGCAGACCTCCAAACTGCTCAATGAGAAAACATCCCTGCTCAAAGAGGTGCAACAATTAAAACAATTGCTGGAGGCACAGCGTACACCTGGAGTAATAATGGAACCAGGACCCAGTGTGGAGGCCTATTGCGAGCAGACTAAGCAGGCTCTGCTCCTGATCCCTGAGCTTGAGCTTCAGCAGATCATGAGAGAAAAGGAGGAGCAGACCTCCAAACTGCTCAATGAGAAAACATCCCTGCTCAAAGAGGTGCAACAATTAAAACAATTGCTGGAGGCACAGACGAAGGAGGCAGACCTCCAGAAAGGATTCCTTAAGATTGAGGTTTCCAAACAGGTAAAGACCAACAGAGAAGCTTCCCAGAAAATTGAGCATTTAGAGAAGGCTCTGGAGGCTGAGAAGAAGCAGCGGGAAGAGATCCAAATCAACTTGGCCCAGCTGACGCAGGAAAGGTTTAGATTTGAGACTACCCCAGCCCAGACAAAGGAGGACCTGCAGCGCGAGCGACACCAGTGGGAGGAGCAGACTTCCAAACTGCTCAATGAGAAAACATCCCTGCTCAAAGATGTACAACAATTAAAACAATTGTTGGAGGCACAGATGAAGGAGGCAGACCTCCAGAAGGGATTCCTTAAGGTTGAGGTTTCCAAACGGGAAAAGACCAACAGAGAAGCTTCCCAGAAAATTGAGAATTTCGAGAAGGCTCTGGAGACTGAGAAGAACCAGCGGGAAGAGATCCAAATCAACTTGGCCCAGCTGACGCAGGAAAGGTTTAGATTTGAGGCTACCCTGGCCCAGACAAAGGAGGACCTGCAGCGCGAGCGACACCAGTGGGAGGAGCAGACTTCCAAACTGGTCAATGAGAAAAAGTCCCAGCTCAAAGAGATAAAACAATTAAAACAATTGCTGGAGGCACAGACGAAGGAGGCAGACCTCCAGGAAAGAGTCCTTAAGGTTGAGGTTTCTCAACAGAAAAAGACCAACAGAGAAGCTTCCCAGAAAATTGAACATTTGGAGAAGGCTCTGGAGGCTGAGAAGAACCAGCAGGAAGCGATCCAAATCAACTTGGCCCAGCTGACGCAGGAAAAGTTTAGATTTGAGGCTACCCTGGCCCAGACAAAGGAGGAGCTGCAGCGCGAGCAACACCAGTGGGAGGAGCACAGGTCCCGTCTCCTGGCCAAGCAGCAGCAGGAAACCTCCAGATTGATGGCAGCTCTGAACCAAGCTATGGAGGACCTCAAAAATGAGAGGCGCCAGTGGAAGGAGGAAAAATCCTTTCGCTTGGATGCTCTCAATAACGAGAAGAAGACCCCCACCAAGGAGAAGGAGGAGGGAGCCACGGGTGGCGTGTTGGACAGAATGTCGGATCTTGAGAAGAAAATGGATGACATTGAGGCCGAAGAGCCCAAGAAGCCAAAGAAAATATCTCTGAGGAAAAGATTCCTAAAATTCTTCAAATGAACAGGATCTCTCCACCCTGCACCTTTCTCCCATCACCACACCACCCAACTCCATCACGAACTGAAATCCTCCTCCACACAGTTCATCTAATCAACACGTACAACACCTTTACCTCAACCACTAACCCTACCCCATTAACCCCTACTCCCCAATACCCTTAACCCACACCCCCAACCTCCCTTTTACCCCAATTCCCTTAACCCTCGCCCCCAACCTCCCTTTTACCCCCATACCCTTAACCCTCGCCCCCAACCTCCCTTTTACCCCCATACCCTTAACCCTCGCCCCCAACCTCCCTTTTACCCCCATACCCTTAACCCTCGCCCCCAACCTCCCTTTTACCCCCATACCCTTAACCCTCGCCCCCAACCTCCCTTTTACCCCCATACCCTTAACCCTCGCCCCCCAACCTCCCTTTTACCCCCATACCCTTAACCCTCGCCCCCAACCTCCCTTTTACCACAATACCCTTAACCTTCACCCCTAACCACCCCTTTAAATTTTCCCTCTTAATAAATGCATAAATATATGAACTGCATGCATCTCATATATTCATGCATTTCTTAATTCCTATTATGTGTGTGTGTGTGTGTTTGTTTGTGTGTGTGTGTACATCCCCACACATACACATACATACACACACACACACACACATAAATACACACAAACACCCCTTACTCTGACCCTTTTACCTTTTACACATTAAATGAACCAAAGGTATAAATGTTTTTGTTTTTATTCTTCAACACAGTTCAACATTTCGCAGTATGGAAAATAACATTTAAAACATTAAACACATCATGGCACTCATTGGAAAAACCTGAAAACTGTGTTTGTATTTGCAGATGTTTATACTCTTGTTTGTATTGTCTTGGTTTTACAGTTTAGATCAAATTAAATGTTTATCTTTTCACTAAATAATCCTCCTTAACCAATTAATTATTGTGCATATATGACAATTTGGAGTCAGGATATAACTCTGGAATTATAAGTTTGGAGTTTATATTTTCCATTCACATCATTTCTCATCAAGGACAGTGCAGTTTTACTTATAAACATCTTGTACACAATTAAAATCTGTCAGGGCAAACTTCTTTCTATATCTGATAGACAAATGGCTGTGAGGAAATATCATTGGCTGGTACTGAAAATGACACTAAAAAATTACACAGGCACATCTGCGCAAGTGTCATCAGGGAATTAAATACATTTGTGCTACACTGCATACAGTATCTATTTAAAGTATACAGACAGAATTTGGAATTATGGAGTAAAAAGTTCAATTAGAAATGTTGCAAATGTGAGGGACATTTCCTTTTTCTAAATATATTTCTTAAATATATATATATCCTTGACCTCTTAAGCCCAAGAGCCCCCACCGGCAGGGGCCGGGGCTGCCCTCGGGTAAGCAAACGCGTCACAGGGTATTTAAACACAGGAGAACACAGTCCCATGACATACCGTTTTGCTCAGAAGAAGCTCGGCTAGTAAGCTAGCATTTCTACCTAAACGAAACACAAGTCAAACACCAAGCAACTGACTGAGCGTGTAACAAAACGCATCGTCTGTCTGAATGCGGTGCATAATTGTGTCTTACCTTTGCTGTTTTTGTCATCAAAAGTTGTACCTGACTGCATAAACCACTAGTAATGGCTACGCCAATGTCTCTGGGTCACAACTTTGCTCTGCTTCACTTTATTAGCATCATTCTTGGCACAGGTAATGTTCAGATGTTGTTTTATGGTTTGCTAGAGGTTTTGGGCTGCAACTGCATAATTTCAAAGGGGATATTTACTATAATACTGTAAAGTTTTTTTTAGGTGGAAATGAAATCTTTCATTTATGCTGTGTTACATCTTAATTTACTCTGACCCAGTAACATCTATACTGATGCTTACACCTCTGCAGAAATCTCACAAGTGTTACCTTTATTATGATATAAAAATGATTCATTTAAACCTTGTAGCTGCAGAGATATACTGTATTCATTTTGAGGATGCCATTTTTGAGTCGGGGCCTGAGCCAGAGGCCTAGGGTTTAAGAGTGTCTGATATTGTCGGTAAAAGCTTTTAAACTTCTCATTGTAAACTGCTTTTTATACTACTGTCACATGACCTGGTCAGGAAGTGTTGGACAATGTAACAACACTGAGGAATATCGTGTAAACAATATAATTCTACTTGCTAAATATAAATCTCCCCCTGTATTTGAAGTTTTTAAAAATTCATTAGCAATCTTTTAAATGTTTTAAGGTCTACGGTATTTACTTTTTTAAAACTTATACTGGAGAAGTAGAAAACTACGTGTGATTAAACAGACAGTAACATATTGTAGGGGAAAGTCCCCTCATGTTACGAATGCAGACAGTACTTCAGCGTCAGAGGGCACCAGCGCACACTAGACACGCAATTTGTTACAAGGATCTCTGTTATGCTCACGTGATGGCTTCGACCTTTGACCTTTCATCCATACATGAGAACTGAAGAGGGTTAACATCTGAATGCCTCTCGATATTTCACCATCAGAGGATTCGCTCAGCACCACCTTAACGTCAGTTTTTGATGCTGAACCTGAACTCTGAATAAATAACAGATTTCTTTTCTGAATGTGTCAGTACCTCATCTGTTGGTTTCTTTGCTGATCAGACATTACAAAGTCATTCATAAGTAATATAATCTATGATTTTTTATAACTATACTAAATCTGTCACTATATAGTTATTGCCTGACTACACAGACCTTATACAATGTGAACACTTTAATTTATATTTGGGACTTTGAATTTTGCATCTCCTGTCCAGCCAAGACTTGAGTTTGGTGTTCTCTCCCCTTCCCAGCAGTTTCAAAGCACTTTTTTGGTTGGGTGATTATCTCCATGACCTCTCAAATTTATCCAGTAGTTGACTAGAAGTTGAAAATACGTGAAATACGTGAATACGTGAAATGACCACGACCTCTTAACACCGCATTACGAGGTGGTGGCATGTACTGTGTTAAACTTTCATTCCCAGACTCTGTATACTTCCATTTCATCCAGGACCTACTGATGTTTTGCATTCCTCAGTGGGAGTAGAATGGGAGTAGACATCAAACACATGCCTGTATCACCCAGTTTCATATAGTTTTCATATATTATATTATATTATATTCTGAGGAACATCTAAAGTTACAAAAAAAAAAGATTAACCTTGATTGGTTGTCTATTCAGTAAGACTAAAAGACTGGAATAATAGAATAATTATTTCACAAATGATATAAAATAACTGATTAATTTCCAAAGTAAGTGATTATACAACATGATCAGTACTATATTAATAATGTCTGAAGAGGTAAAAATTTCCCACACCTTCATCTGTATGTGTATGTAGGTGAATTTAGAGCCTTCAGTTAAATGGAACTATGATGTCCTTGCTGGAGTTGACAGTAGTATTGATGAGTCGGCTTTTCGCAAAGAGTACTTCATGTGCACACGTAGCCCATGTGTCATGTGAAATGTGATTGTGTATGTATATCCCATCATGTGAGGTGGGAAAGGGTATAAGTCAGGTGGAGGAGTGGTGTTATGAAAAAGAGGTTTTTATGGATGTTTTTGTCTTTTTACAAGGTGTGACTGAGGCATTATCTAACAATAAAAAAGAGGATGTATTTTAATTGTTCAAAGAAAAAAGTGTGTGTTTTTAACAACCTTCTTGTTGTCAACAATTTGTTGTTAGTCTACACCATCAGGTACGACTGCTCATCACTATTTTCTATATTGTAGTATCTGAAGTTCTACATGGTGTTTGTATTCTTGAGGTATGTTTAAGTTAGAGGCTCCAGGTCCAAAGGTTAAGGTCCCACAGGAGATGGGCCTGTCTCTCTCTTAGTTATAACAGATGAGATCATTTTTAAATAAGGTCATATGTTTTACTTTAGTATCATGGAAATCAACCAGTCTATATAAATGGGTATTTAGAGCTGTTAGGCAGAGAGATTCGCATTGGCTCTGAATCCTCTCCAGGTAATCCATGCTGCTTGTTTTGATGCTGGACATTTGTAATAAACCTTTTTGTACAAGCAAGCCGATGTCAGCGGAGATTCCTTCATCATCTTCACATCATCGCTATTTAATAAACAACAACATTCAGTGGTGTAAGTCAACAATCTTGCAGTGGATTTTTTGGTCCACTATGACAAAGAATATGAGGCTACCATGTACTGAGGTGCTATTAGAGAGTTTCTTTTTCTGCCATCTCTTCCATTTGTTATAGAGTGGTGTGAGTGTTCAACACATGTGTGAAGCAAAGATGTTCTCCGATCAGCAGTGAAAACGCAGTGAAAAAGTCAAAAAGGCGACTATCACCGTGATAAAAGTTTATCATTTGTGTTTTTAATTTCAATGTATAATTTTTACCATGTTTTTTGAACAAATCAATTTCGTCACGCCCTACTCGTTCCCTCACAAGATAATGAGACAACAAGATGGGGATTTATTAATGAAGATGACAAAGAGATTTCCATCTTTAATTACAGTTACAGCAAAACACACCTCTAACAAGATAAATAATACTGTCCACCCAAACTTAACAGCCTATCAGGATATAGCACATATGTGCAGCACTCATTATTACATAAAGTTATTTGATATGTGGGTTATGTAACAGAGTTAAACACCATGCTTCTTAAATATAGGTCTTATGACCAATCAGAGCCCAACGTCTTATTTACACAAGCCCATGAGGCATACATGCAGTATGACAGGGGTTAATTTATATCAGAGTCATGTAGTCTTATCAGTAAAGAAATAGAAAATTGTTAATTCACTTTAACACTAGTTTTGCAAACATATGTGAAAAGATATATAAAAAGAATTTCTTAAAAACATTAATGGCAGTTAGATAGATAGATACCACTCTAGATGTTCATACAGAACCTGAGAAGATTCTTGGTATTGTTGAAGCGACACTCAGAAACTATCAGAAATTCAAGAAACTCTCCTAAAGAAAACAGATGAATCTGTCTTTACTGACACTGTTCATCTCTGGCAACAATCGCTGTAGAGAAAAAAACAACAACAAAAAAAACCAACGCGCAACAGTTTTGTAGATGATTTGAATGTTAGCTGCTATGATTTTCAGTTTCTGTTAAAAAGTTGTTTGTTAATTTTAAAAAGAAAGATGTTTTCATACAAATGAGATTGTCTACTACATGACATTTTGATTTTGCTGTATGTGTTCTGTTTTTACCAACAAAATGTGTAGAGGGAAAAAAACAATAAAATGGGATGGTCATATCTGTCAGAGGAGCCGCAACGGATAGAACGTTTAAAAAACGTGTATTATGACCCTCCAGCCCTGGTGTTTGTGGAAGTATTAACAAACTTTGCTCTGCTATGAAAGACAGTACAGGTGTAGCACCACCAACGGGACAAGTAAGAGACTGGTCATTTAAACAAGAAGCTTATACACTTCATGCAAATGCTGCTAAGCATTTTCCAAGAAACAGAGTTCTTGTTTATGGTATAGATAAACAATTTCAGGCGGATTTAGTGGACATGACTGAACATTCAAAGGAAAATGACGCCGTTTGGTACCTGTTGACGTGTATTGATGTGTTTTCTAAATATGCCTGGGTCCGATGTCTGACTTCTAAGAGTGGTGATGCTGTCTCTGAAAGTTTTGCTGATATTTTCAGTGAGGGACGCCTAAAAAACTTCAGACTGATGCTGGAAAGGAATTTTACAATAAATAATTCCAATCTTTACTGGAATCATAGAAAATTAAACATTTTTCAACATTTAATGAGACAAAAGCATAGTAGAGTGTTTCAACAAGACCCCAAAAAGCGCGTATGTGGAGGTGTCTAACAGCTGTCAATTCACGCCATTACATAGATAAACCACACATTGTGCATGCTGCAGGACTTCTCAAGAGGGCAGCTATATTGTAAAGTTTTCTGATGACACTGCCCTGTTGTCTCTCCTTCAGGGCTCAGAATCACATCATGGCTGTGCTTTACATGCCTTTGTCAAATGGTGTGATGATAACTAATCCAAAAACTAGCATAATACATGCTGAGGACATCCAAATGGTAGATACATACAAGTACCTTGGAACAGTGTTTGACTCACAACTCAAGTTTGATGCAAACACAGAGCTGATTACCAAGAGACAAAGACAACAGAGAATCTACCTGATGTGAAAGCTGAACTCTTTTAGTGTCTCTGATAACATTTTATGTAACTTCTACCAATCTTTTATTGAAAATCTTTTAACATTTTCTTTCATATGCTGGTTTAATGGACTGTCTGTGAAGGACAAGAATAGTCTTGCTCCCTCTGGAAGAAACATGTGGTCCAGAAAACATACGGTATCATTAGTCAATTCGAACATGTTCTTTCTGGTTGTAAAATGTCTGGAGAAAAGAGGACTGCAAACGAGAGTAGTCTTTCTGGTTTATTCAAACACTTGCAAGTGGACACCCTCAGTCATCAATAGGAAATATTTCTGACAAAGAGCGTACTGCTTCTCACTGCAGTCTGCCTTTATACACACACACACATTGACAGCTCCTTGACACCTGTAGTACATATGTCACTCTTTCTGACAGGTCTACCTTGCTTGGCACTAAGCCAAATAAAGAGTGGACATGAATAGAAGAAGGCACGTACACAGGTGTTCGGTTTTATGACATATGTGTCTCCAAGTTATGTGATCATGATGTCTTTTACCGAGGCAATGAGCGCAGAGGAAGGGGAGGCTGGAGAGGACGTGGATAGGGAGGAGGTGGAATGAGAGGAGGCCGGAGAGGAGTGGCGAAGAATGCTACAATTGTGGCAAATTGGGACCCTGGGCCAAAGAATGCAGATGAAGGAGTGGAAGGTGAGAAGGGAGAGGAGGAGGGGGAGGGGGCAGAGGAACTGGACAGGCATGACTAACTGACAATCAATCAGGTCAGATGCACAAACACACACACACACAACAGCAGCACACGAAGTGCAGGAAGAAAAGACAGCTGAGGAGGAAGAAATACTGTCTTATGAACCATTAGAAATCTTGTTGACTTTAGAGCAAAAACCTGTAATTATAATAGGAGTTGTCCCCAGAGAGCACAGTATGGCAGCATACAGATTGACCTCCACAGTAAAAGACCAGGGTGAGGACTCTTTTGTCCTGGAAGGTAACAACTTGCATTATATGTACAGCATTGATTTAAATCTGACAGGGCCAGCGTCTGTGACAGACATGCTCATAAGGAGCACAGGGGACAGAGTGCCTCCAGATGCTACATTTCAACAAACTAATGAACTTCACTGTACTATGTACTATAACCACCACCCAGGGAAAGATGAAAGATATGAAACCAAATAAAAAAAACATACTCCAGACTGAGGATGACAACTTTGTATTGGAACAAAAGGGGAAACTGTGCAGCAGCAGTAAAACTGAGTGATGCAGATGCAAGCCTTTATCGGGGTGGATTAACACCACGTGTCTCAGTTTCAAAGGGAAAGAATATGCAGTGGAAAGATTTAGGTGTTATGGTGGAGAGAACAGAGCAGTCAGGAGAAATGTTAAAATAACACCAAAAGGTTAATTCAGACCATATCAGAGACAATAAAACCAGAAGCAGAAGCTGCAATTGAACCAATTGTAAAATATTTGTTATGCTCAGGGGTAATTAGAGAATGCCCAGATTCACCATGCAATACACCTCTATTTCCAGTTTAAAAAGCTGCACCATGGTCCAAGAATTACAAGCTGTAAATAAAGCAGTAATTCCCAGGGCACCACTAGTGCCAGATCCGCATATATTATTAAATGATTTGAATCCTAAAGCAAAGTATTTTTCAGTGATTGACTTAGCAAATGCATTTTTCTCCATTCCAGTCCATCAAGACTCACAGTTTTGGTTTGCTTTTCAATACAGTCTAATATCGTCTAATCTTGCTAGCTCCACTTGCACTTTTTCATCCTTTGACATTAAAAGTTTCACACGCAGTTAGACTGCATTTAGAAATGACCTGAATGATTGCCAATCCTTCCAAAATCACTATATAGGTTTGCTGCAATTTTAAGCCATGGGATTACCCATGGTTCAACAGGGGGGATGGTGGCTATAATCAATAAAAATTTTGCCACCTATGGTTTTTTTTAAAATTACTCGAAGAATTTTTGTGCATCATGCCTAATCTCTTCCAAACATAATACACAAAGCAGACTTAGACCGCATAAAAGAACATTTCCAAAAGCAGAATATCCTTTTCACATTTTATGTATGAATTTTATAGAACTAAACAGGTCAGAAGGAAAGAAATACTGTTTGGTAATCATTGATACATTTTCAAAATGGGTTGAAATCACTCCAACAACGACAAATAATGCTATAGTGGTGGCAAACGATTTTACTCATATAACCATTTTACTTTTAGAAGTGAAGTTTGTGTTGAAGCCTAAAAATATATATAAAGGCATGATTATATTACTATTATTATATAACACATATTACTTTGTGTTTTACATTCTGTTTTTGAAATTGATATTTGAAATTGATTGATTAACTAATTGAGAATTGGAATGTCAGTGAAGTACATAATACATAATATGTGACCGCCTGGTGGCGGTCAAGATGGCCACTATTCTATTTTTAAGGTTATGCTATTAATCAATTAAGCATAAACGGGGGAATGTTATAAAAATTTTGCTTTGTTGTTAACGTATGTACGTCCGAAAGTTGAACTGTGCCACATGAACATATATGATATACTATTATTGTCAACCAATGTTTATACCATGAGTTGTTCAGTTCCCCAGTGTAACATGTGTCTATGTGTTAATCAAAGCTCACAAACCCTTGAGAGACAGAGAGTCTGTGCATAAGCCCCTGAGAAGTGTAAATGTATCACCCAAACATGCAGGTCGGCTCCATCAAGGACACTTCTGAGAGAGAGAGAGAGACATGATAAGAGACTCTTCTTTAAGCAACGAGCTGAGCACTTCTTTGAGACATCCTGATGTGTTGTTGCATTGTAACTGTTCCTCTGGTACCAGATTAAATTCTTTTATACTTTGACTGACCGACTCCGCTCTCCTCGTTAAGAAAACCCTTTGAACAGCAAATTCTTTTAACAACATAAGGAAGAGATCAATTTGTCCGTATAGGGATGTAGGGAGGAGTTTAAGAATCCTATAAAAATTACCATGTAGGCTACTTTAGAATATTCAAAGAGACTGTGTTCAACATACTGTTCTGCTTCCCAGCTGTAATAAATTCTTGGGTTGAACTCAGGAGAGTTCAGGTTTCTTGGACTTTACAATTATCACAATTGAAGAAAACCCTACAGAACTTTAGTGGCAGTAGTATGATACAGAATATTATGTATTTCAGCAGCAGAAATGAGGAATTTTAAGAGAGGTGAGTATCTTTTATTTACCACCCTCTATACTGTAGGTTAGAAAATTCCTCTTCTCTGTTGCTGTATAGAGGTGACCTCTATCTCTTAGATGCATTTGAATGCATTGGTGATGGTTTATTGATGTAAGACACTAAGTGTACTTGAATTGGTTGATCTAGATTGTTTATGATAATAGAAGTTGACATGAAAAAGGTAATTCTATTGAAAAATCATGGGCCAAGAATGGCCCATATGAGAAATATTTGATTCCATTGAAAGCAGAAGGCAGAGGTTTTCTGTTAAAAGCAATCAGAGAATTAGCTCTCTCAGTTTGTTGTGGTCACTTTTTTGACTTGGCACAGAAAGGCTTGGGGCCTCGTAGTAAGGTGGAAAACCAAATTAAATGGTTACAGAAATTTTTCAAAAAACAAAAGAAAAGCCAGAAGGTAAAGTTGCTGTTGCTTTAATAGTATTGAACTATGAAAAAGTGTTGGAAATATGATGATGGGTTGTTACTGCAATGTAAAAGTCAGAAGGAAGAAGTAGAAGGGTTGAAGATTGTGAGAGGGAGTTTTGTCCAACTGTGTTATGGCCAATGATCCCTACGCTACTCATCAGTCTTTTCTTGTCCATCCGTGATTGCAGCACAAAGCAGCTGCTCACACTAATTCTCTGCAGATTTGCCAAATAATGTAAGCAGACTTCATTGCAGTGACAATTCCCAGACATGTAATTTTAAAGGAGAGTTGCAGGTGGGTCATTTGAGTGACATGAATAGAGGTGTGAACATGAAAATCCCAGATAGAAGTGTGTGAAAATAGGTTTACAAGTACCAGATAAGTGGTGCTACACCCCTTCACCCTCTTTCTCTTTGTTCTTGGATGATCTGTCACATAAGGACATACAGTAGATGGTCCCCTGTAGTCCTATTTCAAACCATTTGTTCTACTCATAATTGCTGTTCTCAAATGAGATTGTCCTCTATCAGTAGGCTCTGAAGGTTTACATTTAAAATGACCATGTCCTTTCCAGCTTTCCAGCGTTTTCTAAAGGTTTTTCCAAAAGGTTTGTCACACAGTAAAATCCTAAATAACAGCAGTCAAGATCAGCAGTCAAGATCAAGTTCTTCTTGTTTACAGAGTGTGAAGATTGGAGTGTGCCAGAAAGTGAGGTTCTCAATAATGTACAATCAGATCACATGACTATTAATATGTATATGTTTACGATATAAATCCCAGGAGTCTTTTAAGTTTTCTTTGACATAACACTGAACAACTGAAATCAACAGGCTTGCAAGCCCTGAAAGTGAGATGGCCACTATTTCTTGAGTGGTGAGAATCAAAAAGTCTGTTTGTTGATGACATGAAAGTCACTTGTATAACCATAATAATTGAGTATCTTGACTGAGATAAGCAATTTCTCAACCAGGATGTTCTTCAACATAAGTATTGAGCTGATTAGAGTTAGCACCTTTTTTATAAAGTAAACACAATTAATGATGAGAGGCCAATAAATCTTAAGAGGTCTGATAACGCTGAAGAAAGTGTAGAGGGTTCAAAGATTTCTAGTGGACAACACAGTTCTCCAAAGGCTTTACAAAGGTTAGCTTAGATAGTCCTTTGAGGCCTACCACACTTTGAGGTACAACAAAATTACTCTTCCTAAAGACCCTCTTTGTGTGATAGAAGCTTATTTTTTTGGATAAAATCTTTCATTAGGGATCAGTGGTTCCTAAAATTTTATTTTACAAAATTCAAACACAAGCAAAATTTGGTTTTCATACAACATAAAACATAAAATATGTAAAATTACGTGTCAGTGTTTTATATATTGTTATTAGATGTTGTGCGCATTTACGCAGGGGGCACAGCAGCGTAACTTCACTGATTATTTAAATCTCCCGACACGCCGACATGATGTTCTGTGTTCTTCTACACATCCAAAAGGTCATCTGTTACACACACAGTCCAGGTTCATACAGTGAAATTGTAAAGCAGTCGTCTGCCTGATAAAGCCTGAATTCATTATGTCGAGCAGTGCAGCAAAACTAAAAACTGTAGTTATCAACCTGACAGGACAGAGGAAACTATGCAGGGGAAACAGAATTAAACGTTTAGTTTCTGAAATATTTTTTTTAGTCAGACAAGCGAAAAATAAGTCATTTTCTGGTTTTGGTTTAATTTCTACTTCAATTGCCATTTGAAGAGGAAAATGGGTTAGGGGGACGGAAAAAACGGGAAGTGGAAAAAAAGATCCTGTCATCAAACAAGTCGAACAGATTTGGACGGAGGTACACATCATAGATGAGTTGAATGTGGAAACCAATGAATGTGACGTATAAATAAATGGAAAGACCAATGAGAGGAGGAGCGGGCGGGGAATTTGCAAAATATGAATCCTTAAGAGTCTTTGTGAGAACTGTGTAAATAAGCAACAACAATGGAAAAACTGCAACTTGCCATGTCTGTGAGAACAGTGTATTCCTACTACTAGTGCTACTATCACATCAGGCAGACACACACACACACACACACACACACACACACACACTCTCTCTCATTTAAGGTCACTTTTGGTATCGATAGACCTGTCCGTGAAATTATGGGTAATTATGCGAATGTAGAGAGAATAATAGATGGAGCAATTCTGATATTTATATTGTGCTCTTCCTCCACCACTGCCTTTATTGTGTCCCCCTCTTGCTTTACCTCCCTTCTGGTAGAACACCCCTTCTTCATTCTGGTAAAAGGTTTCTGTATTTTTCTTGTTATTTTTCTCTTTCACTTTTATAACCTTTTCAGCATGTATCGCGTGGTTAACATACTCTTCTAGGTTCCCTGTTGACAGCCCTATGTAATGTCTAGTTACCCAACCGCGTACCCCGTCTTTGGACCCCGCATGTAGCGCATTTTTTAGCTGCTGTTGGTATGTGCCGTTCACATCACCATCTTCTGGTAACCCGCTATGGGTTTTAAAAGCAGTCGTCATTCGAATTCTATAGTCTTCGAACTGGCCCCAACGCAGCCATCCATATTTGCTGCACTTCTTCACCATTCAGATGATAAGAGCGTCTAACACTCTCCATGTCAACACAAAATTGATCAACATCCTCTTTAAAGTTAGCCACACCAGCTACTGCTTTTTTAACATCCTCTATAGTCCAAGTCCTATAGACTAACATAGTTCTGTTTTCACTGTCATCCACTAACGGATTTGCTATTTCAATCATTGGGAAAGCTGAAGTACTTGGAAACGCATCTGTAACATTATTTGCACTATGTGCAAGAGCAGGAAGCTGCTGTCCCTCGCTCTTTATTGGTGACATTACTTTCCCTAAAGAATTAGACCAGTCCCATTCAGGTGGTCCCTGACTCCTAGTTTGTATTTTGTTTGATTTATCCTCATAACCGGGCGGTAGATCATGAGATTCTTTTGGTAAAGGAGGATACAATGGTCTTCTAGGTGCTGGTGCAGCTACTGCACCCTCTTCTTCTTCCTCTTTTCTGTCCTGTCTTTTACTTGCTGACCCTGTCTCGTCATTAACTGTCTGTTTCTCTCCTCCTCCTTTTTCTCCTCTCTCTCTCTCCTGTACTTTCTCTCTCCCTCTTCTCTCCTTTCTGCCGCTTTACTCCAAAACTCTGTATCCTCATACCCTTCTTTTTTCATCTTTTTAGGATTTCCTTTAGTTTTTGTTTTAATTGCATCCTGTAACGTGATTTGCGTATTTAGTCGGCCATTAAATTCGTATTTATTTATCCATTTGTTCAAATGTTTAATTTTACCAGGATCCTGGATTTCGATGTATTTCCAGTCTTTTGAGGACAGTTCATCTTTAACGTTTTGTTTGCTCGCTTTGTTCCCCATTTTAGAAAATTTTGGCCCAGTTTGTCAATACCTAGGGTATTCTAAAAACTGGTTTTGTATTAGTAGGACAACAATAAAAGTACCTGTTGTGGTAATTCTCACTTTAACTCTTTCGAGTGGAGAATTCTTGCCTTCACATCCACAAGAGGTTTGTTGTTTACAACCCTACTATTTTGCAATGAGACAAAATACCTAGTGGTATTTTAATCTCCACACACCCTCACAATCACACAGTTTGTTTTACCGCGGGTTTTACGCAGACAAGGACACAGACAGACTGATGACTTGAAAACTTTAACATTAACACGGAATTTAAGTGCGCTACAGGACTCCGCCGGACTTCTCAGGCTCCGCCGTCCCTCGTTACCTGCCACGGTCTAGAATATTCAGGGCTTGTAAGACGCGCAATGAACCTTAGTCATTCGCTCTTTTAACCAAACTCTACTCACCGCTGTTGTCCCTCCCCCTCTCGGAATGCCGTCAACCGTCAGATCCCAGCAGACAGGTCGATGTCGGGTCCTCGAAAAAGGATCTAAAGAGCTCACACTACAGAGCCCGCCATGGCCACGGTCTTTCTGGAGTCCACCGCACCCGCTGGGATCCTCGATGCTGTCCCACCGTTAGTGGGACAGCATCAAATACAACACAATAATGATAATACACAGCAGATATGAGATAACTTACATAATTATTCCATCAGTCTGTGCCTGAGGTCATAGAACAAGACGAGGTCCAAACCTAGTATATGGATCATGTATGGTCAATGTGTGAAATTGTGGCCAATTTGTTACAGGGATAGTCAGTGGTGGTGTCTATAATGTGAATTTTTGGATATTAAATGTTCATCTGCAAATTTCTGTGGTGGTCCCAGTAAGATTTTCTGGTAAAGTGTACTGAAGTAGCATCACAACATGGTTTAGCTACGTTTGAGTCAAAAAAAAGCTTATAAATGCATTTTGCAAAAACAATACTTTCCACTCATATCTTGGGATGTTTGATTTGAAAGAGAATTATTGCCTGAACTAAAAGCATAAATGACCTTTGGGGTCATTTGAAGAAAAGACCAGATAACTCTCGCTGGACTGTTAGACTCCCTTTTTAGGTCTACTTTATCTACACATGAACTGTTGTAAATGACACTAGTACATCAGTACACAAAGAATAAAAGTAGAGATTAACTCAAACAACAAAACACACAAGAGTAATAAATTCTCCATTTGTAAACACAGTGCAGTGATGCAATGTGAACTGTGTATTTCTACCTTGTGATCATTGTGACAAAAGATACACGGTGAATATTTTCAAACAGTCTCTCCTATAAGGCTTTAGACCCTAAACATCCCCCAATAATCTGACATTAAAGGTAATGGGGGGGGGCTTTCAGAAGCTATTCAGCCATCCGACGTGCATTTGGCTCCTTTTACCCCCTTTGTCCGGATTAGGCTAAATCACACTTCATGCAAATATGGTCTTGCTGTTGACCCTACCCCCACCTCTTCTTCTCTAATCAGGTATTGGAGGAAACCTTGTTTCCATACAGTCTAGTCGCATTTCTACTCATTTGCATTTGAACTACTCAGCTGGAGAGGTTCCTGAAGACCGTAAGAGCTGCTACAACCCTTGTCGCACCTTCTTTGGTTCAGGTAAAGAGCAAAAGTTTAAACCATTTAAATAAGGGTCAGACACACAATCTGATGTTCAGCTTTGTCATGGCAGGAGCAAACCATCGATCCGCCCAGGTTCTGCTTCTTTTGGTCATCCCTGGTCAGCTTATCTTCATACACATCATTCACCTGATGAAAGGAGGCCACACTTTGCCAAGTCCTCTCTTCACTGTCGCCTTCTTGTCTGCTTCCCTGATTCAGGTGAGTCAGACGTCATGGTCATTTGTCCTTCTGCAGACTTCATGGCTGCTCTACAATTTCTCTCATGTCTCTGTTTCTCAGGTCCTCTCCCTGCTGTGTACAGCTGACTGTATGGTCCACTGTCTGTGGCGGAGGGGTAAAGACCCTGACAGTGTTGTGTCAAATTCTTAGGGTCTCAGATTGAAGAAGTTTAAAATATCCCAAAACCAAATCAGGAAAAACTTCTCTTTGGTGTCAAAAAATCCTCAGGAGTCAGAGATCAGAGCAGCAAAAAGTGTTCTTTTATTGCCAGGCAAGAAAAGGAGAGCATATCACAACACACAATGTGTATCTGAGATGACTCTGGTCTGCTGAGGCCTCTGTCTTGTCTTTTATATTCTTGTGCCTGCAAAGGTCACGCCTATGGTCAACCCTTTTCTTCTAGGTCAACCCCTTTGTTCTAGCCAATTACACTATTAGAAATTATTTTTATGTCTGGTTGTTAGGTCAATTTTCCTGATACAGGTTTCAGCAGACCAGGTTATGCCCAGGCATGTCTGAACTTTGTTCAGGCATGTCCTCTTTCTTTTAAGATTATTTCTTGTTAATTTTACACCAATATCTTCACAATTCCCTTTGGCCTTATTTTTTTAAAGTTATTACCGCCTATTTTACACCCTTATTTCTAAACCTGCTCCTAAGGATATTTTTAAAAAAATATTAAAGTTTAATGCACACACTTCAAATTTCAACAAGTGCACTGAGTGAGATTGTCAACTTCATAATAAGTGCCTTCACACTAAATCAAAACATCTTGTGAGGTATACATGAAATATAATTATCTAGTGTTATTACATTGTTTTAACCTTACTTAAGGCTTCATCATATAATATCACATTAAAAATCCTTCTGCAATACAATTTTTGTTTCCTTCAGCACATCACAAGTCTTTAGAAATTACACCACACAGTTACTCAATACCCTACCTCACAGCCCTCGGAGACCTACTGGGAACCGCTCTCCTCTCTCTTGCCTTTTTCCTGCTGTGGTGCATTGGTGACTCAGGCAGTGTATAGGTTCATAACCAGAGCATGTTTGAGGAAGAACAAACACAATCGAACATCAGTAATCTGAAAACAAAAAACTGAAGGACAAGAAAACTGAACGTTCATCAGAGTCATTCATTACTTCTCCACAATTTGTTTTGCCCTTTTCATCTTCATCTAAGTAGCGACAGTCACTAGCTGCTCAGTCTCCACAGTTTATTCTTCTGACTTCCTGACAATATTGTGTCAGAGGTTTCTGACACACACGTTGTCCTCAGGTGAGCCCACATCCTTACTACCAACACTTTTGTTTCATAGCAACTTGTCAGACACACAGACACACCTCATGCACTTAATATAGCACAGCTCTTGTTGTAGGGCCAAGGTTTTCTCACTTTTTACCTGTAACATCTGTTCTTTTTTTTAAAAAACTTTTTGAACACTGAACAGAGGGAAATGAAAGCAGAATTATACATCCCTAACGTGGAATATAAGTTTGGTTGATATTGTGAATTTTAATGTTTATTTTGTAGTGGGCATATGGAAAATCCTAGCGGGCATATGGCGTACCTGCGTATCACGCAGGATAGATACATCACGGGGTATACCAATTGCTGATTCTACTTGTTCACTTTAAACAACATTTGAACCGAAAGTCTGTATTGATTTTGAGGAGTTCAGAAGTCCTCTGCACGTCAGTTAATTGTGTTGAGTGCTGATTAAATGCAAGCAATGTACCCTGGCAGCCTTTCAATTGGGTCTTCTGAATTACACCTGTATTCTATCTATTTTTGTAGTCTGGATACAATTGTTGCTGCATTTTTTTTTGTGATGTGATTTGTTACACTACACAATGATGCTTGTGGAGCTTGTGATCAGATGATTTGAGTCCCTTACTCTGCAGCGTGCAGGGACTTAATGTCACTGACAATCTTAAGAAACTGATTAAAAATGTTATGTTATTTTTGCTCTACTGTTGCTTTATTGTAAGACTTTTATTAAATCAACAGTCATTGTGCTGTCTTTACTTAGTTGTGTTGAAGAAGTGAATATCAGGTTCAGGTTGAGTCTCAAAGTATTTCTTTATTCATGCATGGACTATACTTAAGTCAGCTGAAAGAAGATAAAGTGTCTGGCTGTCTCACCAGGAATGTGTGATGAGTGAAGGGTCTTTATGACCTCTGCTAACAAGAATGCAGTTTTATAAGAATGGCAGAGTCTGAGGACATGTGGCTTTTGCGTATGTGCCAGGAGAGATGAAGTAAGTCAAATCACATTATGGGATAGTTGTGTTTACTCAACCTGACTAAGGGCATGGTTTGACTATAGGGTTATCCACACACACACACACACACACACACACACACACACACACACACACACACACATTCATATCAATCCAGCACAGAAAGGGTCTTGCGTTACCGGATCAAGATTATTATTTAAAATAGGATATTCAATGTAATGGGCTTATTACTGCTAATAATAAAGTTTTATATATACGAATGTCATATTGTGTTGCAAGTTGTTTGATATTCTGCCTCTGTACTATGTGAAATGTCCAACATGACATCCAATACTTCTATTGTACAGTAGATTGACAAATTAATAATCAATTTTCATTTACTGATTTGTTCATAGATTTATTGAATTGTATTGAGTTCCTGTTAAAAAGCATCAAATCATATTAAATAATTTTTAAACTGGTTTAAACTGACGAGCTGTAGGTTTAACTCTTACATATAGTGAAAAGTAGCACAGCTCCAAATCTTGAACATGGGATTGGATTCACGGTTGTGGCAAGAATCAAAAACAAACAGAATACCTGCACTCACAGATCAATAGACTTGTATTGATCCCATGAGAACATTATGAGAAGCACAGAGTCTGCCAGAGTGAGGTTATTTAGAGTCACGCTTTTTCATGAGCGCCTTCAAGAATAAAGCAGTCAGTTCCATGTTCCACCTTGATCCACACGTGCCACAATCAGTGTGTTCACATGCACTTAAGTAATCAGGTTGCAGGAGAAGGAAGTCAGATATAACTGCAACTATTAACTAATTGCGATTTTTGGCTGGACCTCAACAGCAGGGCCAGTGCCTGTGTAATGTTTGGTGTTGCAATTCACATGTTGATGGAATCCCCAAATGCCAGACGCATAATCTGAAACATGACACACACAAGATTTATACAACAGTGTATGAGTACAAAATCCCAGGTCTTTACATAGTTTGCCTTTGCTCAGCATTGATCCCAGTTCCCTACCTGCTGAGTGAACCAAAACACTAATACCCTAATTATAAAAGAGATGCTTATCCAAAATGAGCACTGTTGAACCAAGTTTAAAAGCAACTGCACTTCTTGTAATCATTTGCTGCCTGAAATGTACTCTTTTTGTTTTATCCTGGTTTATCATTAGTCTCCATGTCCAGCACTATTCAGCCAGAACATTTTCCGTAGATGTTTTTCATGTTCTGCCAGTAAAATTATATCACAGCATAAAGTAGTATACGAGCAATCAAATCACCCACCAGCTTACAAGATTTCATTTGAAAAGCTAAATCATTGACATAAACAGAGAACAGTGATGATGACAACACGTCTCAAGACCAAACTGTTTATTTTTAAAAAGTTATTTATTTATCTAGATATTTTTTGACTTCAAAGAGATTCTAGAATGCTTTATGCAAATGAGGCCTTTGATGCATCATAAAACTGGTGAGGTCATCATGGAACCAATGTATAAACTGCAGCAGTGAGACACAGACACCAGATTTACTGTGAACCAGCGCGTCCAGAAACGATCTCGAGATGGAGACAAGTGACAACAAGAAAGCAAGCAACAACGGTGAAAGGCAGAGACCCCAAGCCAATTTTTTGCAAAGCATCTTTCAGAGAAGACCTGAGCCAGCAGCCACAGCTCCATCACCTATGGAGCCAGAAACAACCACGTCACCTCAAGAGGCACAGCCTACACCTGGAGTAATAATGGAACCAGGACCCAGTGTGGAGGCCTATTGCGAGCAGACTAAGCAGGCTCTGCTCCTGATCCCTGAGCTTGAGCTTCAGCGGATCATGAGAGAAAAGGAGGAGCAGACCTCCAAACTGCTCAATGAGAAAACATCCCTGCTCAAAGAGGTGCAACAATTAAAACAATTGCTGGAGGCACAGCGTACACCTGGAGTAATAATGGAACCAGGACCCAGTGTGGAGGCCTATTGCGAGCAGACTAAGCAGGCTCTGCTCCTGATCCCTGAGCTTGAGCTTCAGCGGATCATGAGAGAAAAGGAGGAGCAGACCTCCAAACTGCTCAATGAGAAAACATCCCTGCTCAAAGAGGTGCAACAATTAAAACAATTGCTGGAGGCACAGACGAAGGAGGCAGACCTCAAGAAAGGATTCCTTAAGGTTGAGGTTTCCAAACAGGTAAAGACCAACAGAGAAGCTTCCCAGAAAATTGAGCATTTAGAGAAGGCTCTGGAGGCTAAGAAGAAGCAGCGGGAAGAGATCCAAATCAACTTGGCCCAGCTAACGCAGGAAAGGTTTAGATTTGAGACTACCCCAGCCCAGACAAAGGAGGACCTGCAGCGCGAGCGACACCAGTGGGAGGAGCAGACTTCCAAACTGGTCAACGAGAAAAAGTCCCTGCTCAAAGATGTACAACAATTAAAACAATTGTTGGAGGCACAGATGAAGGAGGCAGACCTCCAGAAGGGATTCCTTAAGGTTGAGGTTTCCAAACGGGAAAAGACCAACAGAGAAGCTTCCCAGAAAATTGAGAATTTCGAGAAGGCTCTGGAGACTGAGAAGAACCAGCGGGAAGAGATCCAAATCAACTTGGCCCAGCTGACGCAGGAAAGGTTTAGATTTGAGGCTACCCTGGCCCAGACAAAGGAGGACCTGCAGCGCGAGCGACACCAGTGGGAGGAGCAGACTTCCAAACTGGTCAATGAGAAAAAGTCCCAGCTCAAAGAGATAAAACAATTAAAACAATTGCTGGAGGCACAGACGAAGGAGGCAGACCTCCAGCAAAGAGTCCTTAAGGTTGAGGTTTCTCAACAGAAAAAGACCAACAGAGAAGCTTCCCAGAAAATTGAACATTTGGAGAAGGCTCTGGAGGCTGAGAAGAACCAGCAGGAAGCGATCCAAATCAACTTGGCCCAGCTGACGCAGGAAAAGTTTAGATTTGAGGCTACCCTGGCCCAGACAAAGGAGGAGCTGCAGCGCGAGCAACACCAGTGGGAGGAGCACAGGTCCCGTCTCCTGGCCAAGCAGCAGCAGGAAACCTCCAGATTGATGGCAGCTCTGAACCAAGCTATGGAGGACCTCGAAAATGAGAGGCGCCAGTGGAAGGAGGAAAAATCCTTTCGCTTGGATGCTCTCAATAACGAGAAGAAGACCCCCAAGGAGAAGGAGGAGGGAGCCACGGGTGGCGTGTTGGACAGAATGTCGGATCTTGAGAAAAAAATGGATGACATTGAGGCCGAAGAGCCCAAGAAGCCAAAGAAAATATCTCTGAGGAAAAGATTCCTAAAATTCTTCAAATGAACAGGATCTCTCCACCCTGCACCTTTCTCCCATCACCACACCACCCAACTCCATCACGAACTGAAATCCTCCTCCACACAGTTCATCTAATCAACACGTACAACACCTTTACCTCAACCACTAACCCTACCCCATTAACCCCTACTCCCCAATACCCTTAACCCACACCCCTGACCTCCCTTTTACCCCAATACCCTTAACCCTCGCCCCCAACCTAACTTTTACCCCAATACCCTTAACCCCCGCCCCCAACCTCCCTTTTACCCCCATACCCTTAACCCTCGCCCCCAACCTCCCTTTTACCCCCATACCCTTAACCCTCGCCCCCAACCTCCCTTTTACCCCCATACCCTTAACCCTCGCCCCCCAACCTCCCTTTTACCCCCATACCCTTAACCCTCGCCCCCAACCTCCCTTTTACCCCAATACCCTTAACCTTCACCCCTAACCACCCCTTTAAATTTTCCCTCTTAATAAATGCATAAATATATGAACTGCATGCATCTCATATATTCATGCATTTCTTAATTCCTATTATGTGTGTGTGTGTGTGTTTGTTTGTGTGTGTGTGTACATCCCCACACATACACATACATACACACACACACACACACATAAATACACACAAACACCCCTTACTCTGACCCTTTTACCTTTTACACATTAAATGAACCAAAGGTATAAATGTTTTTGTTTTTATTCTTCAACACAGTTCAACATTTCGCAGTATGGAAAATAACATTTAAAACATTAAACACATCATGGCACTCATTGGAAAAACCTGAAAACTGTGTTTGTATTTGCAGATGTTTATACTCTTTTGTTTGTATTGTCTTGGTTTTACAGTTTAGATAAAATTAAATGTTTATCTTTTCACTAAATAATCCTCCTAATAAACCAATTAATTATTGTGCATATATGACAATTTGGAGTCAGGATATAACTCTGGAATTATAAGTTTGGAGTTTATATTTTCCATTCACATCATTTCTCATCAAGGACAGTGCAGTTTTACTTATAAATATCTTGTACACAATTAAAATCTGTCAGGGCAAACTTCTTTCTATATCTGATAGACAAATGGCTGTGAGGAAATATCATTGGCTGGTACTGAAAATGACACTAAAAGATTACACAGGCACATCTGCGCAAGTGTCATCAGGGAATTAAATACATTTGTGCTACACTGCATACAGTATCTATTTAAAGTATACAGACAGAATTTGGAATTATGGAGTAAAAAGTTCAATTGGAAATGTTGCAAATGTGAGGGACATTTCCTTTTTCCAAATATATTTCTTAAATATATATATATCCTTGACCTCTTAAGCCCAAGAGCCCCTGCCGGCAGGGGCCGGGGCTGCCCTCGGGTAAGCAAGCGCATCACAGGGTATTTAAACACAGGAGAACACAGTCCCATGACATACCGTTTTGCTCAGAAGACGCTCGGCTAGTAAGCTAGCATTTCTACCTAAACGAAACACAAGTCAAACACCACTGAGCGTGTAACAAAACGCATCGTCTGTCTGAATGCGGTGCATAATTGTGTCTTACCTTTGCTGTTTTTGTCATCAAAAGTTGTACCTGACTGCATAAACCACTAGTAATGGCTACGCCAATGTCTCTGGGTCACAACTTTGCTCTGCTTCACTTTATTAGCATCATTCTTGGCACAGGTAATGTTCAGATGTTGTTTTATGGTTTGCTAGAGGTTTTGGGCTGCAACTGCATAATTTCAAAGGGGATATTTACTATAATACTGTAAAGTTTTTTTTAGGTGGAAATGAAATCTTTCATTTATGCTGTGTTACATCTTAATTTACTCTGACCCAGTAACATCTATACTGATGCTTACACCTCTGCAGAAATCTCACAAGTGTTACCTTTATTATGATATAAAAATGATTTATTTAAACCTTGTAGCTGCAGAGATATACTGTATTCATTTTGAGGATGCCATTTTTGAGCAGGGGCCTGAGCCAGAGGCCTAGGGTTTAAGAGTGTCTGATATTGTCGGTAAAAGCTTTTAAACTTCTCATTGTAAACTGCTTTTTATACTACTGTCACATGACCTGGTCAGGAAGTGTTGGACAATGTAACAACACTGAGGAATATTGTGTAAACAATATAATTCTACTTGCTAAATATAAATCTCCCCCTGTATTTGAAGTCTTTAAAAATTCATTAGCAATCTTTTAAATGTTTTAAGGTCTACGGTATTTACTTTTTTAAAACTTATACTGGAGAAGTAGAAAACTACGTGTGATTAAACAGACAGTAACATATTGTAGGGGAAAGTCCCCTCATGTTGCGAATGCAGACAGTACTTCAGCGTCAGAGGGCACCAGCGCACACTAGACACGCAATTTGTTACAAGGATCTCTGTTATGCTCACGTGATGGCTTCGACCTTTGACCTTTCATCCATACATGAGAACTGAAGAGGGTTAACATCTGAATGCCTCTCGATATTTCACCATCAGAGGATTCGCTCAGCACCACCTTAACGTCAGTTTTTGATGCTGAACCTGAACTCTGAATAAATAACATAATTCTTTTCTGAATGTGTCAGTACCTCATCTGTTGGTTTCTTTGCTGATCAGACATTACAAAGTCATTCATAAGTAATATAATCTATGATTTTTTATAACTATACTAAATCTGTCACTATATAGTTATTGCCTGACTACACAGACCTTATACAATGTGAACACTTTAATTTATATTTGGGACTTTGAATTTTGCATCTCCTGTCCAGCCAAGACTTGAGTTTGGTGTTCTCTCCCCTTCCCAGCAGTTTCAAAGCACTTTTTTGGTTGGGTGATTATCTCCATGACCTCTCAAATTTATCCAGTAGTTGACTAGAAGTTGAAAATACGTGAAATACGTGAATACGTGAAATGACCACGACCTCTTAACACCGCATTACGAGGTGGTGGCACGTACTGTGTTAAACTTTCATTCCCAGACTCTGTATACTTCCATTTCATCCAGGACCTACTGATGTTTTGCATTCCTCAGTGGGAGTAGAATGGGAGTAGACATCAAACACATGCCTGTATCACCCAGTTTCATATAGTTTTCATATATTATATTATATTATATTCTGAGGAACATCTAAAGTTACAAAAAAAAAAGATTAACCTTGATTGGTTGTCTATTCAGTAAGACTAAAAGACTGGAATAATAGAATAATTATTTCACAAATGATATAAAATAACTGATTAATTTCCAAAGTAAGTGATTATACAACATGATCAGTACTATATTAATAATGTCTGAAGAGGTAAAAATTTCCCACACCTTCATCTGTATGTGTATGTAGGTGAATTTAGAGCCTTCAGGTAAATGGAACTATGATGTCCTTGCTGGAGTTGACAGTAGTATTGATGAGTCGGCTTTTCGCAAAGAGTACTTCATGTGCACACGTAGCCCATGTGTCATGTGAAATGTGATTGTGTATGTATATCCCATCATGTGAGGTGGGAAAGGGTATAAGTCAGGTGGAGGAGTGGTGTTATGAAAAAGAGGTTTTTATGGATGTTTTTGTCTTTTTACAAGGTGTGACTGAGGCATTATCTAACAATAAAAAAGAGGATGTATTTTAATTGTTCAAAGAAAAAAGTTTGTGTTTTTAACAACCTTCTTGTTGTCAACAATTTGTTGTTAGTCTACACCATCAGGTACGACTGCTCATCACTATTTTTTATATTGTAGTATCTGAAGTTCTACATGGTGTTTGTATTCTTGAGGTATGTTTAAGTTAGAGGCTCCAGGTCCAAAGGTTAAGGTCCCACAGGAGATGGGCCTGTCTCTCTCTTAGTTATAAAGATGAGATCAGTTTTAAATAAGGGTCATATGTTTTACTTTAGTATCATGGAAATCAACCAGTCTATATAAATGGGTATTTAGAGCTGTTAGGCAGAGAGATTCGCATTGGCTCTGAATCCTCTCCAGGTAATCCATGCTGCTTGTTTTGATGCTGGACATTTGTAATAAACCTTTTTGTACAAGCAAGCCGATGTCAGCAGAGATGCCTTCATCATCTTCACATCATCGCTATTTAATAAACAACAACATTCAGTGGTGTAAGTCAACAATCTTGCAGTGGATTTTTTGGTCCACTATGACAAAGAATATGAGGCTACCATGTACTGAGGTGCTATTAGAGAGTTTCTTTTTCTGCCATCTCTTCCATTTGTTATAGAGTGGTGTGAGTGTTCAACACATGTGTGAAGCAAAGATGTTCTCCGAGAAAAGTTTATCATTTGTGTTTTTAATTTCAATATATAATTTTTACCATGTTTTTTGAACAAATCAATTTCGTCACGCCCTACTCGTTCCCTCACAAGATAATGAGACAACAAGATGGCGATTTATTAATGAAGATGACAAAGAGATTTCCATCTTTAATTACAGTTACAGCAAAACACACCTCTAACAAGATAAATAATACTGTCCACCCAAACTTAACAGCCTATCAGGATATAGCACATATGTGCAGCACTCATTATTACATAAAGTTATTTCATATGTTGGTTATGTAACAGAGTTAAACACCATGCTTCTTAAATATAGGTCTTATGACCAATCAGAGCCCAACGTCTTATGTACACAAGCCCATGAGGCATACATGCAGTATGACAGGGGTTAATTTATATCAGAGTCATGTAGTCTTATCAGTAAAGAAATAGAAAATTGTTAATTCACTTTAACACTAGTTTTGCAAACATATGTGAAAAGATATATAAAAAGAATTTCTTAAAAACATTAATGGCAGTTAGATAGATAGATACCACTCTAGATGTTCATACAGAACCTGAGAAGATTCTTGGTATTGTTGAAGCGACACTCAGAAACTATCAGAAATTCAAGAAACTCTCCTAAAGAAAACAGATGAATCTGTCTTTACTGACACTGTTCATCTCTGGCAACAATCGCTGTAGAGAAAAAAAAAACAACAAAAAAACCAAAGCGCAACATTTTTGTAGATGATTTGAATGTTAGCTGCTATGATTTTCAGTTTGTGTTAAAAAGTTGTTTGTTAATTTTAAAAAGAAAGATGTTTTCATACAAATGAGTTTGTCTACCACATGACATCTTGATTTTGCTGTATGTGTTCTGTTTTTACCAACAAAATGTGTAGAGGGAAAAAAACAATAAAATGGGATGGTCATATCTGTCAGAGGAGCCGCAACGGATAGAACGTTTAAAAAACGTGCATTATGACCCTCCAGCCCTGGTGTTTGTGGAAGTATTAACAAACTTTGCTCTGCTATGAAAGACAGTACAGGTGTAGCACCACCAACGGGACAAGTAAGAGACTGGTCATTTAAACAAGAAGCTTATACACTTCATGCAAATGCTGCTAAGCATTTTCCAAGAAACAGAGTTCTTGTTTATGGTATAGATGAACAATTTCAGGTGGATTTAGTGGACATGACTGAACATTCAAAGGAAAATGACGCCGTTTGGTACCTGTTGACGTGTATTGATGTGTTTTCTAAATATGCCTGGGTCCGATGTCTGACTTCTAAGAGTGGTGATGCTGTCTCTGAAAGTTTTGCTGATATTTTCAGTGAGGGACGCCTAAAAAACTTCAGACTGATGCTGGAAAGGAATTTTACAATAAATAATTCCAAACTTTACTGGAATCATACAAAATTAAACATTTTTCAACATTTAATGAGACAAAAGCATAGTAGAGTGTTTCAACAAGACCCCAAAAAGCGCGTATGTGGAGGTGTCTAACAGCTGTCAATTCACGCCATTACATAGATAAACCACAACACATTGTGCATGCTGCAGGACTTCTCAAGAGGGCAGCTATATTGTGAAGTTTTCTGTTGACACTGCCCTGTTGTCTCTCCTTCAGGGCTCAGAGTCACATCATGGCTGTGCTTTACATGCCTTTGTCAAATGGTGTGATGATAACTAATCCAAAAACTAGCATAATACATGCTGAGGACATCCAAATGGTAGATACATACAAGTACCTTGGAACAGTGTTTGACTCACAACTCAAGTTTGATGCAAACACAGAGCTGATTACCAAGAGACAAAGACAACAGAGAATCTACCTGATGCGAAAGCTGAACTCTTTTAGTGTCTCTGATAACATTTTATGTAACTTCTACCAATCTTTTATTGAAAATCTTTTAACATTTTCTTTCATATGCTGGTTTAATGGACTGTCTGTGAAGGACAAGAGTAGTCTTGCTCCCTCTGCAAGAAACATGTGGTCCAGAAAACATACGGTATCATTAGTCAATTCGAACATGTTCTTTCTGGTTGTAAAATGTCTGGAGAAAAGAGGACTGCAAACGAGAGTAGTCTTTCTGGTTTATTCAAACACTTGCAAGTGGACACCCTCAGTCATCAATAGGAAATATTTCTGACAAAGAGCGTACTGCTTCTCACTGCAGTCTGCCTTTATACACACACACACATTGACAGCTCCTTGACACCTGTAGTACATATGTCACTCTTTCTGACAGGTCTACCTTGCTTGGCACTAAGCCAAATAAAGAGTGGACATGAATAGAAGAAGACACGTACACAGGTGTTCGGTTTTATGACATATGTGTCTCCAAGTTATGTGATCATGATGTCTTTTACCGAGGCAATGAGCGCAGAGGAAGGGGAGGCTGGAGAGGACGTGGATAGGGAGGAGGTGGAATGAGAGGAGGCCGGAGAGGAGTGGCGAAGAATGCTACAATTGTGGCAAATTGGGACCCTGGGCCAAAGAATGCAGATGAAGGAGTGGAAGGTGAGAGGGGAGAGGAGGAGGGGGAGGGGGCAGAGGAACTGGACAGGCATGACTAACCGACAATCAATCAGGTCAGATGCACAAACACACACACACAACAGCAGCACACGAAGTGCAGGAAGAAAAGACAGCTGAGGAGGAAGAAATACTGTCTTATGAACCATTAGAAATCTTGTTGACTTTAGAGCAAAAACCTGTAATTATAATAGGAGTTGTCCCCAGAGAGCACAGTATGGCAGCATACAGATTGACCTCCACAGTAAAAGACCAGGGTGAGGACTCTTTTGTCCTGGAAGGTAACAACTTGCATTATTGGTACAGCATTGATTTAAATCTGACAGGGCCAGCGTCTGTGACAGACATGCTCATAAGGAGCACAGGGGACAGAGTGCCTCCAGATGCTACATTTCAACAAACTAATGAACTTCACTGTACTATGTACTATAACCACCACCCAGGGAAAGATGAAAGATATGAAACCAAATAAAAAAACATACTCCAGACTGAGGATGACAACTTTGTATTGGAACAAAAGGGGAAACTGTGCAGCAGCAGTAAAACTGAGTGATGAGGATGAAACTGAGGATTAACACCACGTGTCTCAGTTTCAAAGGGAAAGGATATGCAGTGGAAAGATTTAGGTGTTATGGTGGAGAGAACAGAGCAGTCAGGAGAAATGTTAAAATAACACCAAAAGGTTAATTCAGACCATATCAGAGACAATAAAACCAGAAGCAGAAGCTGCAATTGAACCAATTGTAAAATATTTGTTATGCTCAGGGGTAATTAGAGAATGCCCAGATTCACCATGCAATACACCTCTATTTCCAGTTTAAAAAGCTGCACCATGGTCCAAGAATTACAAGCTGTAAATAAAGCAGTAATTCCCAGGGCACCACTAGTGCCAGATCCGCATATATTATTAAATGATTTGAATCCTAAAGCAAAGTATTTTTCAGTGATTGACTTAGCAAATGCATTTTTCTCCATTCCAGTCCATCAAGACTCACAGTTTTGGTTTGCTTTTCAATACAGTCTAATATCGTCTAATCTTGCTAGCTCCACTTGCACTTTTTCATCCTTTGACATTAAAAGTTTCACACGCAGTTAGACTGCATTTAGAAATGACCTGAATGATTGCCAATCCTTCCAAAATCACTATATAGGTTTGCTGCAATTTTGAGCCATGGGATTACCCATGGTTCAACAGGGGGGATGGTGGCTATAATCAATAAAAATTTTGCCACCTATGGTTTTTTTTAAAATTACTCGAAGAATTTTTGTGCATCATGCCTAATCTCTTCCAAACATAATACACAAAGCAGACTTAGACCGCATAAAAGAACATTTCCAAAAGCAGAATATCCTTTTCACATTTTATGTATGAATTTTATAGAACTAAACAGGTCAGAAGGAAAGAAATACTGTTTGGTAATCATTGATACATTTTCAAAATGGGTTGAAATCACTCCAACAACGACAAATAATGCTATAGTGGTGGCAAACTATTTTACTCATATAACCATTTTACTTTTAGAAGTGAAGTTTGTGTTGAAGCCTAAAAATATATATAAAGGCATGATTATATTACTATTATTATATAACACATATTACTTTGTGTTTTACATTCTGTTTTTGAAATTGATATTTGAAATTGATTGATTAACTAATTGAGAATTGGAATGTCAGTGAAGTACATAATACATAATATGTGACCGCCTGGTGGCGGTCAAGATGGCCACTATTCTATTTTTAAGGTTATGCTATTAATCAATTAAGCATAAACGGGGGAATGTTATAAGAATTTTGCTTTGTTGTTAACGTATGTACGTCCGAAAGTTGAACTGTGCCACATGAACATATATGATATACTATTATTGTCAACCAATGTTTATACCATGAGTTGTTCAGTTCCCCAGTGTAACATGTGTCTATGTGTTAATCAAAGCTCACAAACCCTTGAGAGACAGAGAGTCTGTGCATAAGCCCCTGAGAAGTGTAAATGTATCACCCAAACATGCAGGTCGGCTCCATCAAGGACACTTCTGAGAGAGAGAGAGAGACATGATAAGAGAGTCTTCTTCAAGCAACGAGCTGAGCACTTCTTTGAGACATCCTGATGTGTTGTTGCATTGTAACTGTTCCTCTGGTACCAGATTAAATTCTTTTATACTTTGACTGACCGACTCCGCTCTCCTCGTTAAGAAAACCCTTTGAACAGCAAATTCTTTTAACAACATAAGGAAGAGATCAATTTGTCTGTATAGGGATGTAGGGAGGAGTTTAAGAATCCTATAAAAATTACCATGTAGGCTACTTTAGAATATTCAAAGAGACTGTGTTCAACATACTGTTCTGCTTCCCAGCTGTAATAAATTCTTGGGTTGAACTCAGGAGGGTTCAGGTTTCTTGGACTTTACAATTATCACAATTGAAGAAAACCCTACAGAACTTTAGTGGCAGTAGTATGATACAGAATATTATGTATTTCAGCAGCAGAAATGAGGAATTTTAAGAGAGGTGAGTATCTTTTATTTACCACCCTCTATACTGTAGGTTAGAAAATTCCTCTTCTCTGTTGCTGTATAGAGGTGACCTCTATCTCTTAGATGCATTTGAATGCATTGGTGATGGTTTATTGATGTAAGACACTAAGTGTACTTGAATTGGTTGATCTAGATTGTTTATGATAATAGAAGTCGACATGAAAAAGGTAATTCTATTGAAAAATCATGGGCCAAGAATGGCCCATATGAGAAATATTTGATTCCATTGAAAGCAGAAGGCAGAGGTTTTCTGTTAAAAGCAATCAGAGAATTAGCTCTCTCAGTTTGTTGTGGTCACTTTTTTGACTTGGCACAGAAAGGCTTGGGGCCTCGTAGTAAGGTGGAAAACCAAATTAAATGGTTACAGAAATTTTTCAAAAAACAAAAGAAAAGCCAGAAGGTAAAGTTGCTGTTGCTTTAATAGTATTGAACTATGAAAAAGTGTTGGAAATATGATGATGGGTTGTTACTGCAATGTAAAAGTCAGAAGGAAGAAGTAGAAGGGTTGAAGATTGTGAGAGGGAGTTTTGTCCAACTGTGTTATGGCCAATGATCCCTACGCTACTCATCAGTCTTTTCTTGTCCATCCGTGATTGCAGCACAAAGCAGCTGCTCACACTAGTTCTCTGCAGATTTGCCAAATAATGTAAGCAGACTTCATTGCAGTGACAATTCCCAGACATGTAACTCTAAAGGAGAGTTGCAGGTGGGTCATTTGAGTGACATGAATAGAGGTGTGAACATGAAAATCCCAGATAGAAGTGTGTGAAAATAGGTTTACAAGTACCAGATAAGTGGTGCTACACCCCTTCACCCTCTTTCTCTTTGTTCTTGGATGATCTGTCACATAAGGACATACAGTAGATGGTCCCCTGTAGTCCTATTTCAAACCATTTGTTCTACTCATAATTGCTGTTCTCAAATGAGATTGTCCTCTATCAGTAGGCTCTGAAGGTTTACATTTAAAATGACCATGTCCTTTCCAGCTTTCCAGCGTTTTCTAAAGGTTTTTCCAAAAGGTTTGTCACACAGTAAAATCCTAAATAACAGCAGTCAAGATCAGCAGTCAAGATCAAGTTCTTCTTGTTTACAGAGTGTGAAGATTGGAGTGTGCCAGAAAGTGAGGTTCTCAATAATGTACAATCAGATCACATGACTATTAATATGTATATGTTTACGATATAAATCCCAGGAGTCTTTTAAGTTGTCTTTGACATAACACTGAACAACTGAAATCAACAGGCTTGCAAGCCCTGAAAGTGAGATGGCCACTATTTCTTGAGTGGTGTGAATCAAAAAGTCTGTTTGTTGATGACATGAAAGTCACTTGTATAACCATAATAATTGAGTATCTTGACTGAGATAAGCAATTTCTCAACCAGGATGTTCTTCAACATAAGTATTGAGCTGATTAGAGTTAGCACCTTTTTCATAAAGTAAACACAATTAATGATGAGAGGCCAATAAATCTTAAGAGGTCTGATAACACTGAAGAAAGTGTAGAGGGTTCAAAGATTTCTAGTGGACAACACAGTTCTCCAAAGGCTTTACAAAGGTTAGCTTAGATAAGATTTAAGATAAGCAGTTTAAAAAAACATAACGCCTAGTGAGGATATTACAAGTTTCGATGAACCTGAGTCCTTTGAGGCCTACCACACTTTGAGGTACAACAAAATTACTCTTCCTAAAGACCCTCTTTGTGTGATAGAAGCTTATTTTTTTGGATAAAATCTTTCATTAGGGATCAGTGGTTCCTAAAATTTTATTTTACAAAATTCAAACACAAGCAAAATTTGGTTTTCATACAACATAAAACGTAAAATATGTAAAATTACGTGTCAGTGTTTTATATATTGTTGCTGTGCGCATTTACGCAGGGGGCACAGCAGCGTAACTTCACTGATTATTTAAATCTCCCGACACGCCGACATGATGTTCTGTGTTCTTCTACACATCCAAAAGGTCATCTGTTACACACACAGTCCAGGTTCATACAGTGAAATTGTAAAGCAGTCGTCTGCCTGATAAAGCCTGAATTCATTATGTCGAGCAGTGCAGCAAAACTAAAAACTGTAGTTATCAACCTGACAGGACAGAGGAAACTATGCAGGGGAAACAGAATTAAATGTTTAGTTTCTGAAATATTTTTTTTAGTCAGACAAGCGAAAAATAAGTCATTTTCTGGTTTTGGTTTAATTTCTACTTCAATTGCCATTTGAAGAGGAAAATGGGTTAGGGGGACGGAAAAAACGGGAAGTGGAAAAAAAGATCCTGTCATCAAACAAGTCGAACAGATTTGGACGGAGGTACACATCATAGATGAGTTGAATGTGGAAACCAATGAATGTGACGTATAAATAAATGGAAAGACCAATGAGAGGAGGGGCGGGCGGGGAATTCGCAAAATATGAATCCTTAAGAGTCTTTGTGAGAACTGTGTAAATAAGCAACAACAATGGAAAAACTGCAACTTGCCATGTCTGTGAGAACAGTGTATTCCTACTACTAGTGCTACTATCACATCAGGCAGACACACACACACACACTCTCTCTCATTTAAGGTCACTTTTGGTATCGATAGACCTGTCCGTCAAATTATGGGTAATTATGCGAATGTAGAGAGAATAATAGATGGAGCAATTCTGATATTTATATTGTGCTCTTCCTCCCCCACTGCCTTTATTGTGTCCCCCTCTTCCTTTACCTCCCTTCTGGTAGAACACCCCTTCTTCATTCTGGTAAAAGGTTTCTGTATTTTTCTTGTTATTTTTCTTTCTCTTTTATAACCTTTTCAGCATGTATCGCATGGTTAACATACTCTTCTAGGTTCCCGGTTGACAGCCCTATGTAATGTCTAGTTACCCAACCGCGTACCCCGTCTTTGGACCCCGCATGTAGCGCATTTTTTAGCTGCTGTTGGTATGTGCCGTTCACATCACCATCTTCTGGTAACCCGCTATGGGTCTTAAAAGCAGTCGTCATTCGAATTCTATAGTCTTCGAACTGCTCATCGTCTCTTTGTTTCACTCTCCCTATTTTAATGTAGTTAGCTTTACGCTTAAAGCGTCGAGTAACTCTCTCCATAAGCTGGCGAACTTGGTGGTTCAAAGTCTCACTATCGTGAGCCAACCCTCTTCTTCCACCACTTGAGGGGGCACCCATAGGGTCCCACTGCCCTCTGACATGATGCCACTCTGGCCCCAACGCAGCCATCCATATTTGCTGCACTTCTTCACCATTCAGATGATAAGAGCGTCTAACACTCTCCATGTCAACACAAAATTGATCAACATCCTCTTTAAAGTTAGCCACACCAGCTACTGCTTTTTTAACATCCTCTATAGTCCAAGTCCTATAGACTAACATAGTTCTGTTTTCACTGTCATCCACTAACGGATTTGCTACTTCAATCATTGGGAAAGCTGAAGTACTTGGAAACGCATCTGTAACATTATTTGCACTATGTGCAAGAGCAGGAAGCTGCTCTCCCTCGCTCTTTATTGGTGACATTACTTTCCCTAAAGAATTGGACCAGTCCCATTCAGGTGGTCCCTGACTCCTAGTTTGTATTTTGTTTGATTTATCCTCATAACCGGGCGGTAGATCATGAGACTCTTTTGGTAAAGGAGGATACAATGGTCTTCTAGGTGCTGGTGCAGCTACTGCACCCTCTTCTTCTTCCTCTTTTCTGTCCTGTCTTTTACTTGCTGACCCTGTCTCGTCATTAACTGTCTGTTTCTCTCCTCCTCCTTTTTCTCCTCTCTCTCTCTCCTGTACTTTCTCTCTCCCTCTTCTCTCCTTTCTGCCGCTTTCCTCCAAAACTCTGTATTCTCATACCCTTCTTTTTTCATCTTTTTAGGATTTCCTTTAGTTTTTGTTTTAATTGCATCCTGTAACGTGATTTGCGTATTTAGTCGGCCATTAAATTCATATTTATTTATCCATTTGTTCAAATGTTTAATTTTACCAGGATCCTGGATTTCGATGTATTTCCAGTCTTTTGAGGACAGTTCATCTTTAACGTTTTGTTTGCTCGCTTTGTTCCCCATTTTAGAAAATTTTGGCCCAGTTTGTCAATACCTAGGGTATTCTAAAAACTGGTTTTGTATTAGTAGGACAACAATAAAAGTACCTGTTGTGGTAATTCTCACTTTAACTCTTTCGAGTGGAGAATTCTTGCCTTCACATTCACAAGAGGTTTGTTGTTTACAACCCTACTATTTTGCAATGAGACAAAATACCTAGTGGTATTTTAATCTCCACACACCCTCACAATCACACAGTTTGTTTTACCGCGGGTTTTACGCAGACAAGGACACAGACAGACTGATGACTTGAAAACTTTAACATTAACACGGAATTTAAGTGCGCTACAGGACTCCGCCGGACTTCTCAGGCTCCGCCGTCCCTCGTTACCTGCCAGGGTCTAGAATATTCAGGGCTTGTAAGACGCGCAATGAACCTTAGTCATTCGCTCTTTTAACCAAACTCTACTCACCGCTGTTGTCCCTCCCCCTCTCGGAATGCCGTCAACCGTCAGATCCCAGCAGACAGGTCGATGTCCAGTCCTCGAAAAAGGATCTCAAGAGCTCACACTACAGAGCCCGCCATGGCCACGGTCTTTCTGGAGTCCACCGCACCCGCTGGGATCCTCGATGCTGTCCCACCGTTAGTGGGACAGCATCAAATACAACACAATAATGATAATACACAGCAGATATGAGATAACTTACATAATTATTCCATCAGTCTGTGCCTGAGGTCATAGAACAAGACGAGGTCCAAACCTAGTATATGGATCATGTATGGTCAATGTGTGAAATTGTGGCCAATTTGTTACAGGGATAGTCAGTGGTGGTGTCTATAATGTGAATTCTTGGATATTAAATGTTCATCTGCAAATTTCTGTGGTGGTCCCAGTAAGATTTTCTGGTAAAGTGTACTGAAGTAGCATCACAACATGGTTTAGTTACGTTTGAGTCAAAAAAAAGCTTATAAATGCATTTTGCAAAAACAATACTTTCCACTCATATCTTGGGATGTTTGATTTGAAAGAGAATTATTGCCTGAACTAAAAGCATAAATGACCTTTGGGGTCATTTGAAGAAAATACCAGATAACTCTCACTGGACTGTTAGACTCCCTTTTTAGGTCTAGTTTATCTACACATGAACTGTTGTAAATGACACTAGTACATCAGTACACAAAGAACAAAAGTAGAGATTAACTCAAACAACAAAACACACAAGAGTAATAAATTCTCCATTTGTAAACACAGTGCAGTGATGCAATGTGAACTGTGTATTTCTACCTTGTGATCATTGTGACAAAAGATACACGTTGAATATTTTCAAACAGTCTCTCCTATAAGGCTTTAGGCCCTAAACATCCCCCAATAATCTGACATTAAAGGTAATGGGGGGGGGGGGGGGCTTTCAGAAGCTATTCGGCCATCCAACATGCATTTGGCCCCTTTAACCCCCTTTGTCTGGATTCGGCTAAATCACACTTCATGCAAATATGGTCTTGCCGTTGACCCTACCCCCACCTCTTCTTCTCTAATCAGGTATTGGAGGAAACCTTGTTTCCATACAGTCTAGTCGCATTTCTACTCATTTGCATTTGAACTACTCAGCTGGAGAGGTTCCTGAAGACCGTAAGAGCTGCTACAACCCTTGTCGCACCTTCTTTGGTTCAGGTAAAGAGCAAAAGTTTAAACCATTTAAATAAGGGTCAGACACACAATCTGATGTTCAGCTTTGTCATGGCAGGAGCAAACCATCGATCCGCCCAGGTTCTGCTTCTTTTGGTCATCCCTGGTCAGCTTATCTTCATACACATCATTCACCTGATGAAAGGAGGCCACACTTTGCCAAGTCCTCTCTTCACTGTCGCCTTCTTGTCTGCTTCCCTGATTCAGGTGAGTCAGACGTCATGGTCATTTGTCCTTCTGCAGACTTCATGGCTGCTCTACAATTTCTCTCATGTCTCTGTTTCTCAGGTCCTCTCCCTGCTGTGTACAGCTGACTGTATGGTCCACTGTCTGTGGCGGAGGGGTAAAGACCCTGACAGTGTTGTGTCAAATTCTTAGGGTCTCAGATTGAAGAAGTTTAAAATATCCCAAAACCAAATCAGGAAAAACTTCTCTTTGGTGTCAAAAAATCCTCAGGAGTCAGAGATCAGAGCAGCAAAAAGTGTTCTTTTATTGCCAGGCAAGAAAAGGAGAGCATATCACAACACACAATGTGTATCTGAGATGACTCTGGTCTGCTGAGGCCTCTGTCTTGTCTTTTATATTCTTGTGCCTGCAAAGGTCACGCCTATGGTCAACCCTTTTCTTCTAGGTCAACCCCTTTGTTCTAGCCAATTACACTATTAGAAATTATTTTTATGTCTGGTTGTTAGGTCAATTTTCCTGATACAGGTTTCAGCAGACCAGGTTATGCCCAGGCATGTCTGAACTTTGTTCAGGCATGTCCTCTTTCTTTTAAGATTATTTCTTGTTAATTTTACACCAATATCTTCACAATTCCCTTTGGCCTTATTTTTTTAAAGTTATTACCGCCTATTTTACACCCTTATTTCTAAACCTGCTCCTAAGGATATTTAAAAAAAAATATTAAAGTTTAATGCACACACTTCAAATTTCAACAAGTGCACTGAGTGAGATTGATCAACTTCATAATAAGTGCCTTCACACTAAATCAAAACATCTTGTGAGGTATACATGAAATATAATTAATCTAGTGTTATTACATTGTTTTAACCTTACTTAAGGCTTCATTATATAATATCACATTAAAAATCATTCTGCAATACAATTTTTGTTTCCTTCAGCACATCACAAGTCTTTAGAAATTACACCACACAGTTACTCAATACCCTACCTCACAGCCCTCGGAGACCTACTGGGAACCGCTCTCCTCTCTCTTGCCTTTTTCCTGCTGTGGTGCATTGGTGACTCAGGCAGTGTATAGGTTCATAACAAGAGCATGTTTGAGGAAGAACAAACACAATCGAACATCAGTAATCTCAAAACAAAAAACTGAAGGACAAGAAAACTGAACGTTCATCAGAGTCATTCATTACTTCTCCACAATTTGTTTTGCCCTTTTCATCTTCATCTAAGTAGCGACAGTCACTAGCTGCTCCGTCTCCACAGTTTATTCTTCTGACTTCCTGACAATATTGTGTCAGAGGTTTCTGACACACACGTTGTCCTCAGGTGAGCCCACATCCTTACTACCAACACTTCTGTTTCATAGCAACTTGTCAGACACACAGACACACCTCATGCACTTAATATAGCACAGCTTTTGTTGTAGGGCCAAGGTTTTGTCACTTTTTACCTGTAACATCTGTTCTTTTTTTTAAAAAACTTTTTGAACACTGAACAGAGGGAAATGAAAGCAGAATTATACGTCCCTAACATGGAATATAAGTTTGGTTGATATTGTGAATTTTAATGTTTATTTTGTAGTGGGCATATGGAAAATCCTAGCGGGCATATGGCGTACCTGCGTATCACGCAGGATAGATACATCACGGGGTATACCAATTGCTGATTCTACTTGTTCACTTTAAACAACATTTGAACCGAAAGTCTGTATTGATTTTGAGGAGTTCAGAAGTCCTCTGCACGTCAGTTAATTGTGTTGAGTGCTGATTAAATGCAAGCAATGTACCCTGGCAGCCTTTCAATTGGGTCTTCTGAATTACACCTGTATTCTATCTATTTTTGTAGTCTGGATACAATTGTTGCTGCATTTTTTTTTGTGATGTGATTTGTTACACTACACAATGATGCTTGTGGAGCTTGTGATCAGATGATTTGAGTCCCTTACTCTGCAGCGTGCAGGGACTTAATGTCACTGACAATCTTAAGAAACTGATGAAAAATGTTATGTTATTTTTGCTCTACTGTTGCTTTATTGTAAGACTTTTATTAAATCAACAGTCATTGTGCTGTCTTTACTTAGTTGTGTTGAAGAAGTGAATATCAGGTTCAGGTTGAGTCTCAAAGTATTTCTTTATTCATGCATGGACTATACTTAAGTCAGCTGAAAGAAGATAAAGTGTCTGGCTGTCTCACCAGGAATGTGTGATGAGTGAAGGGTCTTTATGACCTCTGCTAACAAGAATGCAGTTTTATAAGAATGGCAGAGTCTGAGGACATGTGGCTTTTGCGTATGTGCCAGGAGAGATGAAGTAAGTCAAATCACATTATGGGATAGTTGTGTTTACTCAACCTGACTAAGGGCATGGTTTGACTATAGGGTTATCCACACACACACACACACACACACACATTCATATCAATCCAGCACAGAAAGGGTCTTGCGTTACCGGATCAAGATTATTATTTAAAATAGGATATTCAATGTAATGGGCTTATTACTGCTAATAATAAAGTTTTATATATACGAATGTCATATTGTGTTGCAAGTTGTTTGATATTCTGCCTCTGTACTATGTGAAATGTCCAACATGACATCCAATACTTCTATTGTACAGTAGATTGACAAATTAATAATCAATTTTCATTTACTGATTTGTTCATAGATTTATTGAATTGTATTGAGTTCCTGTTAAAAAGCATCAAATCATATTAAATAATTTTTAAACTGGTTTAAACTGGCGAGCTGTAGGTTTAACTCTTACATATAGTGAAAAGTAGCACAGCTCCAAATCTTGAACATGGGATTGGATTCACGGTTGTGGCAAGAATCAAAAACAAACAGAATACCTGCACTCACAGATCAATAGACTTGTATTGATCCCATGAGAACATTATGAGAAGCACAGAGTCTGCCAGAGTGAGGTTATTTAGAGTCACGCTTTTTCATGAGCGCCTTCAAGAATAAAGCAGTCAGTTCCATGTTCCACCTTGATCCACACGTGCCACAATCAGTGTGTTCACATGCACTTAAGTAATCAGGTTGCAGGAGCAGGAAGTCAGATATAACTGCAACTATTAACTAATTGCGATTTTTGGCTGGACCTCAACAGCAGGGCCAGTGCCTGTGTAATGTTTGGTGTTGCAATTCACATGTTGATGGAATCCCCAAATGCCAGACGCATAATCTGAAACATGACACACACAAGATTTATACAACAGTGTATGAGTACAAAATCCCAGGTCTTTACATAGTTTGCCTTTGCTCAGCACTGATCCCAGTTCCCTACCTGCTGAATGAACCAAAACACTAATACCCTAATTATAAAAGAGATGCTTATCCAAATTGAGCACTGTTGAACCAAGTTTAAAAGCAACTGCACTTCTTGTAATCATTTGCTGCCTGAAATGTACTCTTTTTGTTTTATCCTGGTTTATCATTAGTCTCCATGTCCAGCACTATTCAGCCAGAACATTTTCCGTAGATGTTTTTCATGTTCTGCCAGTAAAATTATATCACAGCATAAAGTAGTATACGAGCAATCAAATCACCCACCAGCTTACAAGATTTCATTTGAAAAGCTAAATCATTGACATAAACAGAGAACAGTGATGATGACAACACGTCTCAACACCAAACTGTTTATTTTTAAAAAGTTATTTATTTATCTAGATATTTTTTGACTTCAAAGCGATTCTAGAATGCTTTATGCAAATGAGGCCTTTGATGCATCATAAAACTGGTGAGGTCATCATGGAACCAATGTATAAACTGCAGCAGTGAGACACAGACACCAGATTTACTGTGAACCAGCGCGTCCAGAAACGATCTCGAGATGGAGACAAGTGACAACAAGAAAGCAAGCAACAACGGTGAAAGGCAGAGACCCCAAGCCAATTTTTTGCAAAGCATCTTTCAGAGAAGACCTGAGCCAGCAGCCACAGCTCCATCACCTATGGAGCCAGAAACAACCACGTCACCTCAAGAGGCACAGCCTACACCTGGAGTAATAATGGAACCAGGACCCAGTGTGGAGGCCTATTGCGAGCAGACTAAGCAGGCTCTGCTCCTGATCCCTGAGCTTGAGCTTCAGCGGATCATGAGAGAAAAGGAGGAGCAGACCTCCAAACTGCTCAATGAGAAAACATCCCTGCTCAAAGAGGTGCAACAATTAAAACAATTGCTGGAGGCACAGCGTACACCTGGAGTAATAATGGAACCAGGACCCAGTGTGGAGGCCTATTGCGAGCAGACTAAGCAGGCTCTGCTCCTGATCCCTGAGCTTGAGCTTCAGCGGATCATGAGAGAAAAGGAGGAGCAGACCTCCAAACTGCTCAATGAGAAAACATCCCTGCTCAAAGAGGTGCAACAATTAAAACAATTGCTGGAGGCACAGACGAAGGAGGCAGACCTCAAGAAAGGATTCCTTAAGGTTGAGGTTTCCAAACAGGTAAAGACCAACAGAGAAGCTTCCCAGAAAATTGAGCATTTAGAGAAGGCTCTGGAGGCTAAGAAGAAGCAGCGGGAAGAGATCCAAATCAACTTGGCCCAGCTAACGCAGGAAAGGTTTAGATTTGAGACTACCCCAGCCCAGACAAAGGAGGACCTGCAGCGCGAGCGACACCAGTGGGAGGAGCAGACTTCCAAACTGGTCAACGAGAAAAAGTCCCTGCTCAAAGATGTACAACAATTAAAACAATTGTTGGAGGCACAGATGAAGGAGGCAGACCTCCAGAAGGGATTCCTTAAGGTTGAGGTTTCCAAACGGGAAAAGACCAACAGAGAAGCTTCCCAGAAAATTGAGAATTTCGAGAAGGCTCTGGAGACTGAGAAGAACCAGCGGGAAGAGATCCAAATCAACTTGGCCCAGCTGACGCAGGAAAGGTTTAGATTTGAGGCTACCCTGGCCCAGACAAAGGAGGACCTGCAGCGCGAGCGACACCAGTGGGAGGAGCAGACTTCCAAACTGGTCAATGAGAAAAAGTCCCAGCTCAAAGAGATAAAACAATTAAAACAATTGCTGGAGGCACAGACGAAGGAGGCAGACCTCCAGCAAAGAGTCCTTAAGGTTGAGGTTTCTCAACAGAAAAAGACCAACAGAGAAGCTTCCCAGAAAATTGAACATTTGGAGAAGGCTCTGGAGGCTGAGAAGAACCAGCGGGAAGCGATCCAAATCAACTTGGCCCAGCTGACGCAGGAAAAGTTTAGATTTGAGGCTACCCTGGCCCAGACAAAGGAGGAGCTGCAGCGCGAGCAACACCAGTGGGAGGAGCACAGGTCCCGTCTCCTGGCCAAGCAGCAGCAGGAAACCTCCAGATTGATGGCAGCTCTGAACCAAGCTATGGAGGACCTCGAAAATGAGAGGCGCCAGTGGAAGGAGGAAAAATCCTTTCGCTTGGATGCTCTCAATAACGAGAAGAAGACCCCCAAGGAGAAGGAGGAGGGAGCCACGGGTGGCGTGTTGGACAGAATGTCGGATCTTGAGAAAAAAATGGATGACATTGAGGCCGAAGAGCCCAAGAAGCCAAAGAAAATATCTCTGAGGAAAAGATTCCTAAAATTCTTCAAATGAACAGGATCTCTCCACCCTGCACCTTTCTCCCATCACCACACCACCCAACTCCATCACGAACTGAAATCCTCCTCCACACAGTTCATCTAATCAACACGTACAACACCTTTACCTCAACCACTAACCCTACCCCATTAACCCCTACTCCCCAATACCCTTAACCCACACCCCTGACCTCCCTTTTACCCCAATACCCTTAACCCCCGCCCCCAACCTCCCTTTTACCCCCATACCCTTAACCCTCGCCCCCAACCTCCCTTTTACCCCCATACCCTTAACCCTCGCCCCCAACCTCCCTTTTACCCCCATACCCTTAACCCTCGCCCCCAACCTCCCTTTTACCCCCATACCCTTAACCCTCGCCCCCAACCTCCCTTTTACCCCAATACCCTTAACCTTCACCCCTAACCACCCCTTTAAATTTTCCCTCTTAATAAATGCATAAATATATGAACTGCATGCATCTCATATATTCATGCATTTCTTAATTCCTATTATGTGTGTGTGTGTGTGTTTGTTTGTGTGTGTGTGTACATCCCCACACATACACATACATACACACACACACACATAAATACACACAAACACCCCTTACTCTGACCCTTTTACCTTTTACACATTAAATGAACCAAAGGTATAAATGTTTTTGTTTTTATTCTTCAACACAGTTCAACATTTCGCAGTATGGAAAATAACATTTAAAACATTAAACACATCATGGCACTCATTGGAAAAACCTGAAAACTGTGTTTGTATTTGCAGATGTTTATACTCTTTTGTTTGTATTGTCTTGGTTTTACAGTTTAGATAAAATTAAATGTTTATCTTTTCACTAAATAATCCTCCTAATAAACCAATTAATTATTGTGCATATATGACAATTTGGAGTCAGGATATAACTCTGGAATTATAAGTTTGGAGTTTATATTTTCCATTCACATCATTTCTCATCAAGGACAGTGCAGTTTTACTTATAAATATCTTGTACACAATTAAAATCTGTCAGGGCAAACTTCTTTCTATATCTGATAGACAAATGGCTGTGAGGAAATATCATTGGCTGGTACTGAAAATGACACTAAAAGATTACACAGGCACATCTGCGCAAGTGTCATCAGGGAATTAAATACATTTGTGCTACACTGCATACAGTATCTATTTAAAGTATACAGACAGAATTTGGAATTATGGAGTAAAAAGTTCAATTGGAAATGTTGCAAATGTGAGGGACATTTCCTTTTTCCAAATATATTTCTTAAATATATATATATCCTTGACCTCTTAAGCCCAAGAGCCCCCGCCGGCAGGGGCCGGGGCTGCCCTCGGGTAAGCAAGCGCATCACAGGGTATTTAAACACAGGAGAACACAGTCCCGACATACCGTTTTGCTCAGAAGACGCTCGGCTAGTAAGCTAGCATTTCTACCTAAACGAAACACAAGTCAAACACCACTGAGCGTGTAACAAAACGCATCGTCTGTCTGAATGCGGTGCATAATTGTGTCTTACCTTTGCTGTTTTTGTCATCAAAAGTTGTACCTGACTGCATAAACCACTAGTAATGGCTACGCCAATGTCTCTGGGTCACAACTTTGCTCTGCTTCACTTTATTAGCATCATTCTTGGCACAGGTAATGTTCAGATGTTGTTTTATGGTTTGCTAGAGGTTTTGGGCTGCAACTGCATAATTTCAAAGGGGATATTTACTATAATACTGTAAAGTTTTTTTTAGGTGGAAATGAAATCTTTCATTTATGCTGTGTTACATCTTAATTTACTCTGACCCAGTAACATCTATACTGATGCTTACACCTCTGCAGAAATCTCACAAGTGTTACCTTTATTATGATATAAAAATGATTCATTTAAACCTTGTAGCTGCAGAGATATACTGTATTCATTTTGAGGATGCCATTTTTGAGCAGGGGCCTGAGCCAGAGGCCTAGGGTTTAAGAGTGTCTGATATTGTCGGTAAAAGCTTTTAAACTTCTCATTGTAAACTGCTTTTTATACTAGTGTCACATGACCTGGTCAGGAAGTGTTGGACAATGTAACAACACTGAGGAATATCGTGTAAACAATATAATTCTACTTGCTAAATATAAATCTCCCCCTGTATTTGAAGTCTTTAAAAATTCATTAGCAATCTTTTAAATGTTTTAAGGTCTACGGTATTTACTTTTTTAAAACTTATACTGGAGAAGTAGAAAACTACGTGTGATTAAACAGACAGTAACATATTGTAGGGGAAAGTCCCCTCATGTTGCGAATGCAGACAGTACTTCAGCGTCAGAGGGCACCAGCGCACACTAGACACGCAATTTGTTACAAGGATCTCTGTTATGCTCACGTGATGGCTTCGACCTTTGACCTTTCATCCATACATGAGAACTGAAGAGGGTTAACATCTGAATGCCTCTCGATATTTCACCATCAGAGGATTCACTCAGCACCACCTTAACGTCAGTTTTTGATGCTGAACCTGAACTCTGAATAAATAACAGATTTCTTTTCTGAATGTGTCAGTACCTCATCTGTTGGTTTCTTTGCTGATCAGACATTACAAAGTCATTCATAAGTAATATAATCTATGATTTTTTATAACTATACTAAATCTGTCACTATATAGTTATTGCCTGACTACACAGACCTTATACAATGTGAACACTTTAATTAATATTTGGGACTTTGAATTTTGCATCTCCTGTCCAGCCAAGACTTGAGTTTGGTGTTCTCTCCCCTTCCCAGCAGTTTCAAAGCACTTTTTTGGTTGGGTGATTATCTCCATGACCTCTCAAATTTATCCAGTAGTTGACTAGAAGTTGAAAATACGTGAAATACGTGAAATACGTGAAATACGTGAAATACGTGAAATACGTGAATACGTAAAATGACCACGACCTCTTAACACCGCATTACGAGGTGGTGGCATGTACTGTGTTAAACTTTCATTCCCAGACTCTGTATACTTCCATTTCATCCAGGAACTACTGATGTTTTGCATTCCTCAGTGGGAGTAGAATGGGAGTAGACATCAAACACATGTCTGTATCACCCAGTTTCATATAGTTTTCATATATTATATTATATTATATTCTGAGGAACATCTAAAGTTACAAAAAAAAAACGATTAACCTTCATTGGTTGTCTATTCAGTAAGACTAAAAGACTGGAATAATAGAATAATTATTTCACAAATGATATAAAATAACTGATTAATTTCCAAAGTAAATGATTATACAACATGATCAGTACTATATTAATAATGTCTGAAGAGGTAAAAATTTCCCACACCTTCATCTGTATGTGTATGTGTTTATACAACTAGTAGGTGTCAGTAAAAAAAAGGTTCTTCTCTGGAAAGGAGTATGCCATGTACATACACTATCTTATTTACAGCATTGAAGATTTAGTGAAAGTGATAAATCCTCTACTGTAAATAAGCTCTTTCCTTAGAGTCACATCAGATCGATGTGGTATTCCTCTCCAGGATTCCTGTTGTCAAGTTCATAGATGGGCCCATTCACCTCGATATGAACATCAACAAGATGTGTTTTCCTGTCAGAATACAAACAGTAGTTTAGTACTGTAAATAAAAAAACTAAATATAACTCACATGAAAACTGTACAATTTTAACCAGAAGGTGAATTTAGAGCCTTCAGGTAAATGGAACTATGATGTCCTTGCTGGAGTTGACAGTAGTATTGATGAGTCGGCTTTTCGCAAAGAGTACTTCATGTGCACACGTAGCCCATGTGTCATGTGAAATGTGATTGTGTATGTATATCCCATCATGTGAGGTGGGAAAGGGTATAAGTCAGGTGGAGGAGTGGTGTTATGAAAAAGAGGTTTTTATGGATGTTTTTGTCTTTTTACAAGGTGTGACTGAGGCATTATCTAACAATAAAAAAGAGGATGTATTTTAATTGTTCAAAGAAAAAAGTTTGTGTTTTTAACAACCTTCTTGTTGTCAACAATTTGTTGTTAGTCTACACCATCAGGTACGACTGCTCATCACTATTTTTTATATTGTAGTATCTGAAGTTCTACATGGTGTTTGTATTCTTGAGGTATGTTTAAGTTAGAGGCTCCAGGTACAAAGGTTAAGGTCCCACAGGAGATGGGCCTGTCTCTCTCTTAGTTATAACAGATGAGATCATTTTTAAATAAGGGTCATATGTTTTACTTTAGTATCATGGAAATCAACTAGTCTATATAAATGGGTATTTAGAGCTGTTAGGCAGAGAGATTCGCATTGGCTCTGAATCCTCTCCAGGTAATCCATGCTGCTTGTTTTGATGCTGGACATTTGTAATAAACCTTTTTGTACAAGCAAGCCGATGTCAGCGGAGATTCCTTCATCATCTTCACATCATCGCTATTTAATAAACAACAACATTCAGTGGTGTAAGTCAACAATCTTGCAGTGGATTTTTTGGTCCACTATGACAAAGAATATGAGGCTACCATGTACTGAGGTGCTATTAGAGAGTTTCTTTTTCTGCCATCTCTTCCATTTGTTATAGAGTGGTGTGAGTGTTCAACACATGTGTGAAGCAAAGATGTTCTCCGAGAAAAGTTTATCATTTGTGTTTTTAATTTCAATATATAATTTTTACCATGTTTTTTGAACAAATCAATTTCGTCACGCCCTACTCGTTCCCTCACAAGATAATGAGACAACAAGATGGCGATTTATTAATGAAGATGACAAAGAGATTTCCATCTTTAATTACAGTTACAGCAAAACACACCTCTAACAAGATAAATAATACTGTCCACCCAAACTTAACAGCCTATCAGGATATAGCACATATGTGCAGCACTCATTATTACATAAAGTTATTTCATATGTTGGTTATGTAACAGAGTTAAACACCATGCTTCTTAAATATAGGTCTTATGACCAATCAGAGCCCAACGTCTTATGTACACAAGCCCATGAGGCATACATGCAGTATGACAGGGGTTAATTTATATCAGAGTCATGTAGTCTTATCAGTAAAGAAATAGAAAATTGTTAATTCACTTTAACACTAGTTTTGCAAACATATGTGAAAAGATATATAAAAAGAATTTCTTAAAAACATTAATGGCAGTTAGATAGATAGATACCACTCTAGATGTTCATACAGAACCTGAGAAGATTCTTGGTATTGTTGAAGCGACACTCAGAAACTATCAGAAATTCAAGAAACTCTCCTAAAGAAAACAGATGAATCTGTCTTTACTGACACTGTTCATCTCTGGCAACAATCGCTGTAGAGAAAAAAAAACAACAAAAAAACCAAAGCGCAACATTTTTGTAGATGATTTGAATGTTAGCTGCTATGATTTTCAGTTTGTGTTAAAAAGTTGTTTGTTAATTTTAAAAAGAAAGATGTTTTCATACAAATGAGTTTGTCTACCACATGACATCTTGATTTTGCTGTATGTGTTCTGTTTTTACCAACAAAATGTGTAGAGGGAAAAAAACAATAAAATGGGATGGTCATTTCTGTCAGAGGAGCCGCAACGGATAGAACGTTTAAAAAACGTGTATTATGACCCTCCAGCCCTGGTGTTTGTGGAAGTATTAACAAACTTTGCTCTGCTATGAAAGACAGTACAGGTGTAGCACCACCAACGGGACAAGTAAGAGACTGGTCATTTAAACAAGAAGCTTATACACTTCATGCAAATGCTGCTAAGCATTTTCCAAGAAACAGAGTTCTTGTTTATGGTATAGATGAACAATTTCAGGTGGATTTAGTGGACATGACTGAACATTCAAAGGAAAATGACGCCGTTTGGTACCTGTTGACGTGTATTGATGTGTTTTCTAAATATGCCTGGGTCCGATGTCTGACTTCTAAGAGTGGTGATGCTGTCTCTGAAAGTTTTGCTGATATTTTCAGTGAGGGACGCCTAAAAAACTTCAGACTGATGCTGGAAAGGAATTTTACAATAAATAATTCCAAACTTTACTGGAATCATACAAAATTAAACATTTTTCAACATTTAATGAGACAAAAGCATAGTAGAGTGTTTCAACAAGACCCCAAAAAGCGCGTATGTGGAGGTGTCTAACAGCTGTCAATTCACGCCATTACATAGATAAACCACAACACATTGTGCATGCTGCAGGACTTCTCAAGAGGGCAGCTATATTGTGAAGTTTTCTGTTGACACTGCCCTGTTGTCTCTCCTTCAGGGCTCAGAGTCACATCATGGCTGTGCTTTACATGCCTTTGTCAAATGGTGTGATGATAACTAATCCAAAAACTAGCATAATACATGCTGAGGACATCCAAATGGTAGATACATACAAGTACCTTGGAACAGTGTTTGACTCACAACTCAAGTTTGATGCAAACACAGAGCTGATTACCAAGAGACAAAGACAACAGAGAATCTACCTGATGCGAAAGCTGAACTCTTTTAGTGTCTCTGATAACATTTTATGTAACTTCTACCAATCTTTTATTGAAAATCTTTTAACATTTTCTTTCATATGCTGGTTTAATGGACTGTTTGTGAAGGACAAGAATAGTCTTGCTCCCTCTGGAAGAAACATGTGGTCCAGAAAACATACGGTATCATTAGTCAATTCGAACATGTTCTTTCTGGTTGTAAAATGTCTGGAGAAAAGAGGACTGCAAACGAGAGTAGTCTTTCTGGTTTATTCAAACACTTGCAAGTGGACACCCTCAGTCATCAATAGGAAATATTTCTGACAAAGAGTGTACTGCTTCTCACTGCAGTCTGCCTTTATACACACACACACATTGACAGCTCCTTGACACCTGTAGTACATATGTCACTCTTTCTGACAGGTCTACCTTGCTTGGCACTAAGCCAAATAAAGAGTGGACATGAATAGAAGAAGACACGTACACAGGTGTTCGGTTTTATGACATATGTGTCTCCAAGTTATGTGATCATGATGTCTTTTACCGAGGCAATGAGCGCAGAGGAAGGGGAGGCTGGAGAGGACGTGGATAGGGAGGAGGTGGAATGAGAGGAGGCCGGAGAGGAGTGGCGAAGAATGCTACAATTGTGGCAAATTGGGACCCTGGGCCAAAGAATGCAGATGAAGGAGTGGAAGGTGAGAGGGGAGAGGAGGAGGGGGAGGGGGCAGAGGAACTGGACAGGCATGACTAACCGACAATCAATCAGGTCAGATGCACAAACACACACACACAACAGCAGCACACGAAGTGCAGGAAGAAAAGACAGCTGAGGAGGAAGAAATACTGTCTTATGAACCATTAGAAATCTTGTTGACTTTAGAGCAAAAACCTGTAATTATAATAGGAGTTGTCCCCAGAGAGCACAGTATGGCAGCATACAGATTGACCTCCACAGTAAAAGACCAGGGTGAGGACTCTTTTGTCCTGGAAGGTAACAACTTGCATTATTGGTACAGCATTGATTTAAATCTGACAGGGCCAGCGTCTGTGACAGACATGCTCATAAGGAGCACAGGGGACAGAGTGCCTCCAGATGCTACATTTCAACTAACTAATGAACTTCACTGTACTATGTACTATAACCACCACCCAGGGAAAGATGAAAGATATGAAACCAAATAAAAAAACATACTCCAGACTGAGGATGACAACTTTGTATTGGAACAAAAGGGGAAACTGTGCAGCAGCAGTAAAACTGAGTGATGAGGATGAAACTGAGGATTAACACCACGTGTCTCAGTTTCAAAGGGAAAGGATATGCAGTGGAAAGATTTAGGTGTTATGGTGGAGAGAACAGAGCAGTCAGGAGAAATGTTAAAATAACACCAAAAGGTTAATTCAGACCATATCAGAGACAATAAAACCAGAAGCAGAAGCTGCAATTGAACCAATTGTAAAATATTTGTTATGCTCAGGGGTAATTAGAGAATGCCCAGATTCACCATGCAATACACCTCTATTTCCAGTTAAAAAAGCTGCACCATGGTCCAAGAATTACAAGCTGTAAATAAAGCAGTAATTCCCAGGGCACCACTAGTGCCAGATCCGCATATATTATTAAATGATTTGAATCCTAAAGCAAAGTATTTTTCAGTGATTGACTTAGCAAATGCATTTTTCTCCATTCCAGTCCATCAAGACTCACAGTTTTGGTTTGCTTTTCAATACAGTCTAATATCGTCTAATCTTGCTAGCTCCACTTGCGCTTTTTCATCCTTTGACATTAAAAGTTTCACACGCAGTTAGACTGCATTTAGAAATGACCTGAATGATTGCCAATCCTTCCAAAATCACTCTATAGGTTTGCTGCAATTTTGAGCCATGGGATTACCCATGGTTCAACAGGGGGGATGGTGGCTATAATCAATAAAAATTTTGCCACCTATGGTTTTTTTAAAATTACTCGAAGAATTTTTGTGCATCATGCCTAATCTCTTCCAAACATAATACACAAAGCAGACTTAGACCGCATAAAAGAACATTTCCAAAAGCAGAATATCCTTTTTACATTTTATGTATGAATTTTATAGAACTAAACAGGTCAGAAGGAAAGAAATACTGTTTGGTAATCATTGATACATTTTCAAAATGGGTTGAAATCACTCCAACAACGACAAATAATGCTATAGTGGTGGCAAACGATTTTACTCATATAACCATTTTACTTTTAGAAGTGAAGTTTGTGTTGAAGCCTAAAAATATATATAAAGGCATGATTATATTACTATTATTATATAACACATATTACTTTGTGTTTTACATTCTGTTTTTGAAATTGATATTTGAAATTGATTGATTAACTAATTGAGAATTGGAATATCAGTGAAGTACATAATACATAATATGTGACCGCCTGGGGCAGAGGGGTCGTGAGAGAATTTTCCTGTCTAGAAAGTATGATGGTAAACATTTGAGTGGATTACTGGTTTTTCGCTCTCACACTTCACCAAAATTCTATTTTTAAGGTTATGCTATTAATCAATTAAGCATAAACGGGGGAATGTTATAAGAATTTTGCTTTGTTGTTAACGTATGTATGTCCGAAAGTTGAACTGTGCCACATGAACATATATGATATACTATTATTGTCAACCAATGTTTATACCATGAGTTGTTCAGCTCCCCAGTGTAACATGTGTCTATGTGTTAATCAAAGCTCACAAACCCTTGAGAGACAGAGAGTCTGTGCATAAGCCCCTGAGAAGTGTAAATGTATCACCCAAACATGCAGGTCGGCTCCATCAAGGACACTTCTGAGAGAGAGAGAGAGACATGATAAGAGACTCTTCTTCAAGCAACGAGCTGAGCACTTCTTTGAGACATCCTGATGTGTTGTTGCATTGTAACTGTTCCTCTGGTACCAGATTAAATTCTTTTATACTTTGACTGACCGACTCCGCTCTCCTCGTTAAGAAAACCCTTTGAACAGCAAATTCTTTTAACAACATAAGGAAGAGATCAATTTGTCCGTATAGGGATGTAGGGAGGAGTTTAAGAATCCTATAAAAATTACCATGTAGGCTACTTTAGAATATTCAAAGAGACTGTGTTCAACATACTGTTCTGCTTCCCAGCTGTAATAAATTCTTGGGTTGAACTAAGGAGGGTTCAGGTTTCTTGGACTTTACAATTATCACAATTGAAGAAAACCCTACAGAACTTTGGCGGCAGTAGTATGATACAGAATATTATGTATTTTAGCAGCAGAAATGAGGAATTTTAAGAGAGGTGAGTATCTTTTATTTACCACCCTCTATACTGTAGGTTAGAAAATTCCTCTTCTCTGTTGCTGTATAGAGGTGACCTCTATCTCTTAGATGCATTTGAATGCATTGGTGATGGTTTATTGATGTAAGACACTAAGTGTACTTGAATTGGTTGATCTAGATTGTTTATGATAATAGAAGTCGACATGAAAAAGGTAATTCTATTGAAAAATCATGGGCCAAGAATGGCCCATATGAGAAATATTTGATTCCATTGAAAGCAGAAGGCAGAGGTTTTCTGTTAAAAGCAATCAGAGAATTAGCTCTCTCAGTTTGTTGTGGTCACTTTTTTGACTTGGCACAGAAAGGCTTGGGGCCTCGTAGTAAGGTGGAAAACCAAATTAAATGGTTACAGAAATTTTTCAAAAAACAAAAGAAAAGCCAGAAGGTAAAGTTGCTGTTGCTTTAATAGTATTGAACTATGAAAAAGTGTTGGAAATATGATGATGGGTTGTTACTGCAATGTAAAAGTCAGAAGGAAGAAGTAGAAGGGTTGAAGATTGTGAGAGGGAGTTTTGTCCAACTGTGTTATGGCCAATGATCCCTACGCTACTCATCAGTCTTTTCTTGTCCATCCGTGATTGCAGCACAAAGCAGCTGCTCACACTAATTCTCTGCAGATTTGCCAAATAATGTAAGCAGACTTCATTGCAGTGACAATTCCCAGACATGTAATTTTAAAGGAGAGTTGCAGGTGGGTCATTTGAGTGACATGAATAGAGGTGTGAACATGAAAATCCCAGATAGAAGTGTGTGAAAATAGGTTTACAAGTACCAGATAAGTGGTGCTACACCCCTTCACCCTCTTTCTCTTTGTTCTTGGATGATCTGTCACATAAGGACATACAGTAGATGGTCCCCTGTAGTCCTATTTCAAACCATTTGTTCTACTCATAATTGCTGTTCTCAAATGAGATTGTCCTCTATCAGTAGGCTCTGAAGGTTTACATTTAAAATGACCATGTCCTTTCCAGCTTTCCAGCGTTTTCTAAAGGTTTTTCCAAAAGGTTTGTCACACAGTAAAATCCTAAATAACAGCAGTCAAGATCAGCAGTCAAGATCAAGTTCTTCTTGTTTACAGAGTGTGAAGATTGGAGTGTGCCAGAAAGTGAGGTTCTCAATAATGTACAATCAGATCACATGACTATTAATATGTATATGTTTACGATGTAAATCCCAGGAGTCTTTTAAGTTGTCTTTGACATAACACTGAACAACTGAAATCAACAGGCTTGCAAGCCCTGAAAGTGAGATGGCCACTATTTCTTGAGTGGTGAGAATCAAAAAGTCTGTTTGTTGATGACATGAAAGTCACTTGTATAACCATAATAATTGAGTATCTTGACTGAGATAAGCAATTTCTCAACCAGGATGTTCTTCAACATAAGTATTGAGCTGATTAGAGTTAGCACCTTTTTTATAAAGTAAACACAATTAATGATGAGAGGCCAATAAATCTTAAGAGGTCTGATAACACTGAAGAAAGTGTAGAGGTTTCAAAGATTTTTACTGCCTAGGGAGGATATTACAAGTTTCGATGAACCTGAGTCCTTTGAGGCCTACCACACTTTGAGGTACAACAAAATTACTCTTCCTAAAGACCCTCTTTGTGTGATAGAAGCTTATTTTTTTGGATAAAATCTTTCATTAGGGATCAGTGGTTCCTAAAATTTTATTTTACAAAATTCAAACACAAGCAAAATTTGGTTTTCATACAACATAAAACGTAAAATATGTAAAATTACATGTCAGTGTTTTATATATTGTTATTAGATGCTGTGCGCATTTACGCAGGAGGCACAGCAGCGTAACTTCACTGATTATTTAAATCTCCTGACACGCTGACATGATGTTCTGTGTTCTTCTACACATCCAAAAGGTCATCTGTTACACACACAGTCCAGGTTCATACAGTGAAATTGTAAAGCAGTCGTCTGCCTGATAAAGCCTGAATTCATTATGTTGAGCAGTGCAGCAAAACTAAAAACTGTAGTTATCAACCTGACAGGACAGAGGAAACTATGCAGGGGAAACAGAATTAAACGTTTAGTTTCTGAAATATTTTTTTTAGTCAGACAAGCGAAAAATAAGTCATTTTCTGGTTTTGGTTTAATTTCTACTTCAATTGCCATTTGAAGAGGAAAATAGGTTAGGGGGACGGAAAAAACGGGAAGTGGAAAAAAAGATCCTGTTATCAAACAAGTCGAACAGATTTGGACGGAGGGTACACATCATAGATGAGTTGAATGTGGAAACCAATGAATGTGACGTATAAATAAATGGAAAGACCAATGAGAGGAGGGGCGGGCGGGGAATTTGCAAAATATGAATCCTTAAGAGTCTTTGTGAGAACTGTGTAAATAAGCAACAACAATGGAAAAACTGCAACTTGCCATGTCTGTGAGAACAGTGTATTCCTACTACTAGTGCTACTATCACATCAGGCAGACACACACACACACACACACACACACACACACACACACACACACACTCTCTCTCATTTAAGGTCACTTTTGGTATCGATAGACCTGTCCGTCAAATTATGGGTAATTATGCGAATGTAGAAGGAATAATAGATGGAGCAATTCTGATATTTATATTGTGCTCTTCCTCCCCCACTGCCTTTATTGTGTCCCCCTCTTCCTTTACCTCCCTTCTGGTAGAACACCCCTTCTTCATTCTGGTAAAAGGTTTCTGTATTTTTCCTTTTGTTTTTCTCTTTCATAACCTTTTCAGCATGTATCGCGTGGTTAACATACTCTTCTAGGTTCCCGGTTGACAGCCCTATGTAATGTCTAGTTACCCAACCGTGTACCCCATCTTTGGACCCCGCATGTAGCGCATTTTTTAGCTGCTGTTGGTATGTGCCGTTCACATCACCATCTTCTGGTAACCCGCTATGGGTCTTAAAAGCAGTCGTCATTCGAATTCTATAGTCTTCGAACTGCTCATCGTCTCTTTGTTTCACTCTCCCTATTTCAATGTAGTTAGCTTTACGCTTAAAGCGTCGAGTAACTCTCTCCATAAGCTGGCGAACTTGGTGGTTCAAAGTCTCACTATCGTGAGCCAACCCTCTTCTTCCACCACTTGAGGGGGCACCCATAGGGTCCCACTGCCCTCTGACATGATGCCACTCTGGCCCCAACGCAGCCATCCATATTTGCTGCACTTCTTCACCATTCAGATGATAAGAGCGTCTAACACTCTCCATGTCAACACAAAATTGATCAACATCCTCTTTAAAGTTAGCCACACCAGCTACTGCTTTTTTAACATCCTCTATAGTCCAAGTCCTATAGACTAACATAGTTCTGTTTTCACTGTCATCCACTAACGGATTTGCTACTTCAATCATTGGGAAAGCTGAAGTACTTGGAAACGCATCTGTAACATTATTTGCACTATGTGCAAGAGCAGGAAGCTGCTGTCCCTCGCTCTTTATTGGTGACATTACTTTCCCTAAAGAATTGGACCAGTCCCATTCAGGTGGTCCCTGACTCCTAGTTTGTATTTTGTTTGATTTATCCTCATAACCGGGCGGTAGATCATGAGATTCTTTTGGTAAAGGAGGATACAATGGTCTTCTAGGTGCTGGTGCAGCTACTGCACCTTCTTCTTCTTCCTCTTTTCTGTCCTGTCTTTTACTTGCTGACCCTGTCTCGTCATTAACTGTCTGTTTCTCTCCTCCTCCTTTTTCTCCTCTCTCTCTCCTGTACTTTCTCTCTCCCTCTTCTCTCCTTTCTGCCGCTTTCCTCCAAAACTCTGTATTCTCATACCCTTCTTTTTTCATCTTTTTAGGATTTCCTTTAGTTTTTGTTTTAATTGCATCCTGTAACGTGATTTGCGTATTTAGTCGGCCATTAAATTCGTATTTATTTATCCATTTGTTCAAATGTTTAATTTTACCAGGATCCTGGATTTCGATGTATTTCCAGTCTTTTGAGGACAGTTCATCTTTAACGTTTTGTTTGCTCGCTTTGTTCCCCATTTTAGAAAATTTTGGCCCAGTTTGTCAATACCTAGGGTATTCTAAAAACTGGTTTTGTATTAGTAGGACAACAATAAAAGTACCTGTTGTGGTAATTCTCACTTTAACTCTTTCGAGTGGAGAATTCTTGCCTTCACATCCACAAGAGGTTTGTTGTTTACAACCCTACTATTTTGCAATGAGACAAAATACCTAGTGGTATTTTAATCTCCACACACCCTCACAATCACACAGTTTGTTTTACCGCGGGTTTTACGCAGACAAGGACACAGACAGACTGATGACTTGAAAACTTTAACATTAACACGGAATTTAAGTGCGCTACAGGACTCCGCCGGACTTCTCAGGCTCCGCCGTCCCTCGTTACCTGCCACGGTCTAGAATATTCAGGGCTTGTAAGACGCGCAATGAACCTTAGTCATTCGCTCTTTTAACCAAACTCTACTCACCGCTGTTGTCCCTCCCCCTCTCGGAATGCCGTCAACCGTCAGATCCCAGCAGACAGGTCGATGTCCAGTCCTCGAAAAAGGATCTAAAGAGCTCACACTACAGAGCCCGCCATGGCCACGGTCTTTCTGGAGTCCACCGCACCCGCTGGGATCCTCGATGCTGTCCCACCGTTAGTGGGACAGCATCAAATACAACACAATAATGATAATACACAGCAGATATGAGATAACTTACATAATTATTCCATCAGTCTGTGCCTGAGGTCATAGAACAAGACGAGGTCCAAACCTAGTATATGGATCATGTATGGTCAATGTGTGAAATTGTGGCCAATTTGTTACAGGGATAGTCAGTGGTGGTGTCTATAATGTGAATTCTTGGATATTAAATGTTCATCTGCAAATTTCTGTGGTGGTCCCAGTAATATTTTCTGGTAAAGTGTACTGAAGTAGCATCACAACATGGTTTAGCTACGTTTGAGTCAAAAAAAAGCTTATAAATGCATTTTGCAAAAACAATACTTTCCACTCATATCTTGGGATGTTTGATTTGAAAGAGAATTATTGCCTGAACTAAAAGGATAAATGACCTTTGGGGTCATTTGAAGAAAAGACCAGATAACTCTCACTGGACTGTTAGACTCCCTTTTTAGGTCTAGTTTATCTACACATGAACTGTTGTAAATGACACTAGTACATCAGTACACAAAGAATAAAAGTAGAGATTAACTCAAACAACAAAACACACAAGAGTAATAAATTCTCCATTTGTAAACACAGTGCAGTGATGCAATGTGAACTGTGTATTTCTACCTTGTGATCATTGTGACAAAAGATACACGGTGAATATTTTCAAACAGTCTCTCCTATAAGGCTTTAGGCCCTAAACATCCCCCAATAATCTGACATTAAAGGTAATGGGGGGGGGCTTTCAGAAGCTATTCAGCCATCCGACGTGCATTTGGCTCCTTTTACCCCCTTTGTCTGGATTAGGCTAAATCACACTTCATGCAAATATGGTCTTGCTGTTGACCCTACCCCCACCTCTTCTTCTTTAATCAGGTATTGGAGGAAACCTTGTTTCCATACAGTCTAGTCGCATTTCTACTCATTTGCATTTGAACTACTCAGCTGGAGAGGTTCCTGAAGACCGTAAGAGCTGCTACAACCCTTGTCGCACCTTCTTTGGTTCAGGTAAAGAGCAAAAGTTTAAACCATTTAAATAAGGGTCAGACACACAATCTGATGTTCAGCTTTGTCATGGCAGGAGCAAACCATCGATCCGCCCAGGTTCTGCTTCTTTTGGTCATCCCTGGTCAGCTTATCTTCATACACATCATTCACCTGATGAAAGGAGGCCACACTTTGCCAAGTCCTCTCTTCACTGTCGCCTTCTTGTCTGCTTCCCTGATTCAGGTGAGTCAGACGTCATGGTCATTTGTCCTTCTGCAGACTTCATGGCTGCTCTACAATTTCTCTCATGTCTCTGTTTCTCAGGTCCTCTCCCTGCTGTGTACAGCTGACTGTATGGTCCACTGTCTGTGGCGGAGGGGTAAAGACCCTGACAGTGTTGTGTCAAATTCTTAGGGTCTCAGATTGAAGAAGTTTAAAATATCCCAAAACCAAATCAGGAAAAACTTCTCTTTGGTGTCAAAAAATCCTCAGGAGTCAGAGATCAGAGCAGCAAAAAGTGTTCTTTTATTGCCAGGCAAGAAAAGGAGAGCATATCACAACACACAATGTGTATCTGAGATGACTCTGGTCTGCTGAGGCCTCTGTCTTGTCTTTTATATTCTTGTGCCTGCAAAGGTCACGCCTATGGTCAACCCTTTTCTTCTAGGTCAACCCCTTTGTTCTAGCCAATTACACTATTAGAAATTATTTTTATGTCTGGTTGTTAGGTCAATTTTCCTGATACAGGTTTCAGCAGACCAGGTTATGCCCAGGCATGTCTGAACTTTGTTCAGGCATGTCCTCTTTCTTTTAAGATTATTTCTTGTTAATTTTACACCAATATCTTCACAATTCCCTTTGGCGTTATTTTTTTAAAGTTATTACCGCCTATTTTACACCCTTATTTCTAAACCTGCTCCTAAGGATATTTAAAAAAAAATATTAAAGTTTAATGCACACACTTCAAATTTCAACAAGTGCACTGAGTGAGATTGTCAACTTCATAATAAGTGCCTTCACACTAAATCAAAACATCTTGTGAGGTATACATGAAATATAATTATCTAGTGTTATTACATTGTTTTAACCTTACTTAAGGCTTCATCATATAATATCACATTAAAAATCCTTCTGCAATACAATTTTTGTTTCCTTCAGCACATCACAAGTCTTTAGAAATTACACCACACAGTTACTCAATACCCTACCTCACAGCCCTCGGAGACCTACTGGGAACCGCTCTCCTCTCTCTTGCCTTTTTCCTGCTGTGGTGCATTGGTGACTCAGGCAGTGTATAGGTTCATAACCAGAGCATGTTTGAGGAAGAACAAACACAATCGAACATCAGTAATCTGAAAACAAAAAACTGAAGGACAAGAAAACTGAACGTTCATCAGAGTCATTCATTACTTCTCCACAATTTGTTTTGCCCTTTTCATCTTCATCTAAGTAGCGACAGTCACTAGCTGCTCCGTCTCCACAGTTTATTCTTCTGACTTCCTGACAATATTGTGTCAGAGGTTTCTGACACACACGTTGTCCTCAGGTGAGCCCACATCCTTACTACCAACACTTCTGTTTCATAGCAACTTGTCAGACACACAGACACACCTCATGCACTTAATATAGCACAGCTCTTGTTGTAGGGCCAAGGTTTTGTCACTCTTTACCTGTAACATCTGTTCTTTTTTTTAAAAAACTTTTTGAACACTGAACAGAGGGAAATGAAAGCAGAATTATACATCCCTAACGTGGAATATAAGTTTGGTTGATATTGTGAATTTTAATGTTTATTTTGTAGTGGGCATATGGAAAATCCTAGCGGGCATATGGCGTACCTGCGTATCACGCAGGATAGATACATCACGGGGTATACCAATTGCTGATTCTACTTGTTCACTTTAAACAACATTTGAACCGAAAGTCTGTATTGATTTTGAGGAGTTCAGAAGTCCTCTGCACGTCAGTTAATTGTGTTGAGTGCTGATTAAATGCAAGCAATGTACCCTGGCAGCCTTTCAATTGGGTCTTCTGAATTACACCTGTATTCTATCTATTTTTGTAGTCTGGATACAATTGTTGCTGCATTTTTTTTTGTGATGTGATTTGTTACACTACACAATGATGCTTGTGGAGCTTGTGATCAGATGATTTGAGTCCCTTACTCTGCAGCGTGCAGGGACTTAATGTCACTGACAATCTTAAGAAACTGATTAAAAATGTTATGTTATTTTTGCTCTACTGTTGCTTTATTGTAAGACTTTTATTAAATCAACAGTCATTGTGCTGTCTTTACTTAGTTGTGTTGAAGAAGTGAATATCAGGTTCAGGTTGAGTCTCAAAGTATTTCTTTATTCATGCATGGACTATACTTAAGTCAGCTGAAAGAAGATAAAGTGTCTGGCTGTCTCACCAGGAATGTGTGATGAGTGAAGGGTCTTTATGACCTCTGCTAACAAGAATGCAGTTTTATAAGAATGGCAGAGTCTGAGGACATGTGGCTTTTGCGTATGTGCCAGGAGAGATGAAGTAAGTCAAATCACATTATGGGATAGTTGTGTTTACTCAACCTGACTAAGGGCATGGTTTGACTATAGGGTTATCCACACACGCACGCACACACACACACACACACACACACACATTCATATCAATCCAGCACAGAAAGGGTCTTGCGTTACCGGATCAAGATTATTATTTAAAATAGGATATTCAATGTAATGGGCTTATTACTGCTAATAATAAAGTTTTATATATACGAATGTCATATTGTGTTGCAAGTTGTTTGATATTCTGCCTCTGTACTATGTGAAATGTCCAACATGACATCCAATACTTCTATTGTACAGTAGATTGACAAATTAATAATCAATTTTCATTTACTGATTTGTTCATAGATTTATTGAATTGTATTGAATTCCTGTTAAAAAGCATCAAATCATATTAAATAATTTTTAAACTGGTTTAAACTGGCGAGCTGTAGGTTTAACTCTTACATATAGTGAAAAGTAGCACAGCTCCAAATCTTGAACATGGGATTGGATTCACGGTTGTGGCAAGAATCAAAAACAAACAGAATACCTGCACTCACAGATCAATAGACTTGTATTGATCCCATGAGAACATTATGAGAAGCACAGAGTCTGCCAGAGTGAGGTTATTTAGAGTCACGCTTTTTCATGAGCGCCTTCAAGAATAAAGCAGTCAGTTCCATGTTCCACCTTGATCCACACGTGCCACAATCAGTGTGTTCACATGCACTTAAGTAATCAGGTTGCAGGAGCAGGAAGTCAGATATAACTGCAACTATTAACTAATTGCGATTTTTGGCTGGACCTCAACAGCAGGGCCAGTGCCTGTGTAATGTTTGGTGTTGCAATTCACATGTTGATGGAATCCCCAAATGCCAGACGCATAATCTGAAACATGACACACACAAGATTTATACAACAGTGTATGAGTACAAAATCCCAGGTCTTTACATAGTTTGCCTTTGCTCAGCATTGATCCCAGTTCCCTACCTGCTGAGTGAACCAAAACACTAATACCCTAATTATAAAAGAGATGCTTATCCAAAATGAGCACTGTTGAACCAAGTTTAAAAGCAACTGCACTTCTTGTAATCATTTGCTGCCTGAAATGTACTCTTTTTGTTTTATCCTGGTTTATCATTAGTCTCCATGTCCAGCACTATTCAGCCAGAACATTTTCCGTAGATGTTTTTCATGTTCTGCCAGTAAAATTATATCACAGCATAAAGTAGTATACGAGCAATCAAATCACCCACCAGCTTACAAGATTTCATTTGAAAAGCTAAATCATTGACATAAACAGAGAACAGTGATGATGACAACACGTCTCAAGACCAAACTGTTTATTTTTAAAAAGTTATTTATTTATCTAGATATTTTTTGACTTCAAAGAGATTCTAGAATGCTTTATGCAAATGAGGCCTTTGATGCATCATAAAACTGGTGAGGTCATCATGGAACCAATGTATAAACTGCAGCAGTGAGACACAGACACCAGATTTACTGTGAACCAGCGCGTCCAGAAACGATCTCGAGATGGAGACAAGTGACAACAAGAAAGCAAGCAACAACGGTGAAAGGCAGAGACCCCAAGCCAATTTTTTGCAAAGCATCTTTCAGAGAAGACCTGAGCCAGCAGCCACAGCTCCATCACCTATGGAGCCAGAAACAACCACGTCACCTCAAGAGGCACAGCCTACACCTGGAGTAATAATGGAACCAGGACCCAGTGTGGAGGCCTATTGCGAGCAGACTAAGCAGGCTCTGCTCCTGATCCCTGAGCTTGAGCTTCAGCGGATCATGAGAGAAAAGGAGGAGCAGACCTCCAAACTGCTCAATGAGAAAACATCCCTGCTCAAAGAGGTGCAACAATTAAAACAATTGCTGGAGGCACAGCGTACACCTGGAGTAATAATGGAACCAGGACCCAGTGTGGAGGCCTATTGCGAGCAGACTAAGCAGGCTCTGCTCCTGATCCCTGAGCTTGAGCTTCAGCGGATCATGAGAGAAAAGGAGGAGCAGACCTCCAAACTGCTCAATGAGAAAACATCCCTGCTCAAAGAGGTGCAACAATTAAAACAATTGCTGGAGGCACAGACGAAGGAGGCAGACCTCAAGAAAGGATTCCTTAAGGTTGAGGTTTCCAAACAGGTAAAGACCAACAGAGAAGCTTCCCAGAAAATTGAGCATTTAGAGAAGGCTCTGGAGGCTAAGAAGAAGCAGCGGGAAGAGATCCAAATCAACTTGGCCCAGCTAACGCAGGAAAGGTTTAGATTTGAGACTACCCCAGCCCAGACAAAGGAGGACCTGCAGCGCGAGCGACACCAGTGGGAGGAGCAGACTTCCAAACTGGTCAACGAGAAAAAGTCCCTGCTCAAAGATGTACAACAATTAAAACAATTGTTGGAGGCACAGATGAAGGAGGCAGACCTCCAGAAGGGATTCCTTAAGGTTGAGGTTTCCAAACGGGAAAAGACCAACAGAGAAGCTTCCCAGAAAATTGAGAATTTCGAGAAGGCTCTGGAGACTGAGAAGAACCAGCGGGAAGAGATCCAAATCAACTTGGCCCAGCTGACGCAGGAAAGGTTTAGATTTGAGGCTACCCTGGCCCAGACAAAGGAGGACCTGCAGCGCGAGCGACACCAGTGGGAGGAGCAGACTTCCAAACTGGTCAATGAGAAAAAGTCCCAGCTCAAAGAGATAAAACAATTAAAACAATTGCTGGAGGCACAGACGAAGGAGGCAGACCTCCAGCAAAGAGTCCTTAAGGTTGAGGTTTCTCAACAGAAAAAGACCAACAGAGAAGCTTCCCAGAAAATTGAACATTTGGAGAAGGCTCTGGAGGCTGAGAAGAACCAGCGGGAAGCGATCCAAATCAACTTGGCCCAGCTGACGCAGGAAAAGTTTAGATTTGAGGCTACCCTGGCCCAGACAAAGGAGGAGCTGCAGCGCGAGCAACACCAGTGGGAGGAGCACAGGTCCCGTCTCCTGGCCAAGCAGCAGCAGGAAACCTCCAGATTGATGGCAGCTCTGAACCAAGCTATGGAGGACCTCGAAAATGAGAGGCGCCAGTGGAAGGAGGAAAAATCCTTTCGCTTGGATGCTCTCAATAACGAGAAGAAGACCCCCAAGGAGAAGGAGGAGGGAGCCACGGGTGGCGTGTTGGACAGAATGTCGGATCTTGAGAAAAAAATGGATGACATTGAGGCCGAAGAGCCCAAGAAGCCAAAGAAAATATCTCTGAGGAAAAGATTCCTAAAATTCTTCAAATGAACAGGATCTCTCCACCCTGCACCTTTCTCCCATCACCACACCACCCAACTCCATCACGAACTGAAATCCTCCTCCACACAGTTCATCTAATCAACACGTACAACACCTTTACCTCAACCACTAACCCTACCCCATTAACCCCTACTCCCCAATACCCTTAACCCACACCCCTGACCTCCCTTTTACCCCAATACCCTTAACCCTCGCCCCCAACCTAACTTTTACCCCAATACCCTTAACCCCCGCCCCCAACCTCCCTTTTACCCCCATACCCTTAACCCTCGCCCCCAACCTCCCTTTTACCCCCATACCCTTAACCCTCGCCCCCAACCTCCCTTTTACCCCCATACCCTTAACCCTCGCCCCCCAACCTCCCTTTTACCCCCATACCCTTAACCCTCGCCCCCAACCTCCCTTTTACCCCAATACCCTTAACCTTCACCCCTAACCACCCCTTTAAATTTTCCCTCTTAATAAATGCATAAATATATGAACTGCATGCATCTCATATATTCATGCATTTCTTAATTCCTATTATGTGTGTGTGTGTGTGTTTGTTTGTGTGTGTGTGTACATCCCCACACATACACATACATACACACACACACACACACATAAATACACACAAACACCCCTTACTCTGACCCTTTTACCTTTTACACATTAAATGAACCAAAGGTATAAATGTTTTTGTTTTTATTCTTCAACACAGTTCAACATTTCGCAGTATGGAAAATAACATTTAAAACATTAAACACATCATGGCACTCATTGGAAAAACCTGAAAACTGTGTTTGTATTTGCAGATGTTTATACTCTTTTGTTTGTATTGTCTTGGTTTTACAGTTTAGATAAAATTAAATGTTTATCTTTTCACTAAATAATCCTCCTAATAAACCAATTAATTATTGTGCATATATGACAATTTGGAGTCAGGATATAACTCTGGAATTATAAGTTTGGAGTTTATATTTTCCATTCACATCATTTCTCATCAAGGACAGTGCAGTTTTACTTATAAATATCTTGTACACAATTAAAATCTGTCAGGGCAAACTTCTTTCTATATCTGATAGACAAATGGCTGTGAGGAAATATCATTGGCTGGTACTGAAAATGACACTAAAAGATTACACAGGCACATCTGCGCAAGTGTCATCAGGGAATTAAATACATTTGTGCTACACTGCATACAGTATCTATTTAAAGTATACAGACAGAATTTGGAATTATGGAGTAAAAAGTTCAATTGGAAATGTTGCAAATGTGAGGGACATTTCCTTTTTCCAAATATATTTCTTAAATATATATATATCCTTGACCTCTTAAGCCCAAGAGCCCCTGCCGGCAGGGGCCGGGGCTGCCCTCGGGTAAGCAAGCGCATCACAGGGTATTTAAACACAGGAGAACACAGTCCCATGACATACCGTTTTGCTCAGAAGACGCTCGGCTAGTAAGCTAGCATTTCTACCTAAACGAAACACAAGTCAAACACCACTGAGCGTGTAACAAAACGCATCGTCTGTCTGAATGCGGTGCATAATTGTGTCTTACCTTTGCTGTTTTTGTCATCAAAAGTTGTACCTGACTGCATAAACCACTAGTAATGGCTACGCCAATGTCTCTGGGTCACAACTTTGCTCTGCTTCACTTTATTAGCATCATTCTTGGCACAGGTAATGTTCAGATGTTGTTTTATGGTTTGCTAGAGGTTTTGGGCTGCAACTGCATAATTTCAAAGGGGATATTTACTATAATACTGTAAAGTTTTTTTTAGGTGGAAATGAAATCTTTCATTTATGCTGTGTTACATCTTAATTTACTCTGACCCAGTAACATCTATACTGATGCTTACACCTCTGCAGAAATCTCACAAGTGTTACCTTTATTATGATATAAAAATGATTCATTTAAACCTTGTAGCTGCAGAGATATACTGTATTCATTTTGAGGATGCCATTTTTGAGCAGGGGCCTGAGCCAGAGGCCTAGGGTTTAAGAGTGTCTGATATTGTCGGTAAAAGCTTTTAAACTTCTCATTGTAAACTGCTTTTTATACTACTGTCACATGACCTGGTCAGGAAGTGTTGGACAATGTAACAACACTGAGGAATATTGTGTAAACAATATAATTCTACTTGCTAAATATAAATCTCCCCCTGTATTTGAAGTCTTTAAAAATTCATTAGCAATCTTTTAAATGTTTTAAGGTCTACGGTATTTACTTTTTTAAAACTTATACTGGAGAAGTAGAAAACTACGTGTGATTAAACAGACAGTAACATATTGTAGGGGAAAGTCCCCTCATGTTGCGAATGCAGACAGTACTTCAGCGTCAGAGGGCACCAGCGCACACTAGACACGCAATTTGTTACAAGGATCTCTGTTATGCTCACGTGATGGCTTCGACCTTTGACCTTTCATCCATACATGAGAACTGAAGAGGGTTAACATCTGAATGCCTCTCGATATTTCACCATCAGAGGATTCGCTCAGCACCACCTTAACGTCAGTTTTTGATGCTGAACCTGAACTCTGAATAAATAACATAATTCTTTTCTGAATGTGTCAGTACCTCATCTGTTGGTTTCTTTGCTGATCAGACATTACAAAGTCATTCATAAGTAATATAATCTATGATTTTTTATAACTATACTAAATCTGTCACTATATAGTTATTGCCTGACTACACAGACCTTATACAATGTGAACACTTTAATTTATATTTGGGACTTTGAATTTTGCATCTCCTGTCCAGCCAAGACTTGAGTTTGGTGTTCTCTCCCCTTCCCAGCAGTTTCAAAGCACTTTTTTGGTTGGGTGATTATCTCCATGACCTCTCAAATTTATCCAGTAGTTGACTAGAAGTTGAAAATACGTGAAATACGTGAATACGTGAAATGACCACGACCTCTTAACACCGCATTACGAGGTGGTGGCACGTACTGTGTTAAACTTTCATTCCCAGACTCTGTATACTTCCATTTCATCCAGGACCTACTGATGTTTTGCATTCCTCAGTGGGAGTAGAATGGGAGTAGACATCAAACACATGCCTGTATCACCCAGTTTCATATAGTTTTCATATATTATATTATATTATATTCTGAGGAACATCTAAAGTTACAAAAAAAAAAGATTAACCTTGATTGGTTGTCTATTCAGTAAGACTAAAAGACTGGAATAATAGAATAATTATTTCACAAATGATATAAAATAACTGATTAATTTCCAAAGTAAGTGATTATACAACATGATCAGTACTATATTAATAATGTCTGAAGAGGTAAAAATTTCCCACACCTTCATCTGTATGTGTATGTAGGTGAATTTAGAGCCTTCAGGTAAATGGAACTATGATGTCCTTGCTGGAGTTGACAGTAGTATTGATGAGTCGGCTTTTCGCAAAGAGTACTTCATGTGCACACGTAGCCCATGTGTCATGTGAAATGTGATTGTGTATGTATATCCCATCATGTGAGGTGGGAAAGGGTATAAGTCAGGTGGAGGAGTGGTGTTATGAAAAAGAGGTTTTTATGGATGTTTTTGTCTTTTTACAAGGTGTGACTGAGGCATTATCTAACAATAAAAAAGAGGATGTATTTTAATTGTTCAAAGAAAAAAGTTTGTGTTTTTAACAACCTTCTTGTTGTCAACAATTTGTTGTTAGTCTACACCATCAGGTACGACTGCTCATCACTATTTTTTATATTGTAGTATCTGAAGTTCTACATGGTGTTTGTATTCTTGAGGTATGTTTAAGTTAGAGGCTCCAGGTCCAAAGGTTAAGGTCCCACAGGAGATGGGCCTGTCTCTCTCTTAGTTATAAAGATGAGATCAGTTTTAAATAAGGGTCATATGTTTTACTTTAGTATCATGGAAATCAACCAGTCTATATAAATGGGTATTTAGAGCTGTTAGGCAGAGAGATTCGCATTGGCTCTGAATCCTCTCCAGGTAATCCATGCTGCTTGTTTTGATGCTGGACATTTGTAATAAACCTTTTTGTACAAGCAAGCCGATGTCAGCAGAGATGCCTTCATCATCTTCACATCATCGCTATTTAATAAACAACAACATTCAGTGGTGTAAGTCAACAATCTTGCAGTGGATTTTTTGGTCCACTATGACAAAGAATATGAGGCTACCATGTACTGAGGTGCTATTAGAGAGTTTCTTTTTCTGCCATCTCTTCCATTTGTTATAGAGTGGTGTGAGTGTTCAACACATGTGTGAAGCAAAGATGTTCTCCGAGAAAAGTTTATCATTTGTGTTTTTAATTTCAATATATAATTTTTACCATGTTTTTTGAACAAATCAATTTCGTCACGCCCTACTCGTTCCCTCACAAGATAATGAGACAACAAGATGGCGATTTATTAATGAAGATGACAAAGAGATTTCCATCTTTAATTACAGTTACAGCAAAACACACCTCTAACAAGATAAATAATACTGTCCACCCAAACTTAACAGCCTATCAGGATATAGCACATATGTGCAGCACTCATTATTACATAAAGTTATTTCATATGTTGGTTATGTAACAGAGTTAAACACCATGCTTCTTAAATATAGGTCTTATGACCAATCAGAGCCCAACGTCTTATGTACACAAGCCCATGAGGCATACATGCAGTATGACAGGGGTTAATTTATATCAGAGTCATGTAGTCTTATCAGTAAAGAAATAGAAAATTGTTAATTCACTTTAACACTAGTTTTGCAAACATATGTGAAAAGATATATAAAAAGAATTTCTTAAAAACATTAATGGCAGTTAGATAGATAGATACCACTCTAGATGTTCATACAGAACCTGAGAAGATTCTTGGTATTGTTGAAGCGACACTCAGAAACTATCAGAAATTCAAGAAACTCTCCTAAAGAAAACAGATGAATCTGTCTTTACTGACACTGTTCATCTCTGGCAACAATCGCTGTAGAGAAAAAAAAAACAACAAAAAAACCAAAGCGCAACATTTTTGTAGATGATTTGAATGTTAGCTGCTATGATTTTCAGTTTGTGTTAAAAAGTTGTTTGTTAATTTTAAAAAGAAAGATGTTTTCATACAAATGAGTTTGTCTACCACATGACATCTTGATTTTGCTGTATGTGTTCTGTTTTTACCAACAAAATGTGTAGAGGGAAAAAAACAATAAAATGGGATGGTCATATCTGTCAGAGGAGCCGCAACGGATAGAACGTTTAAAAAACGTGCATTATGACCCTCCAGCCCTGGTGTTTGTGGAAGTATTAACAAACTTTGCTCTGCTATGAAAGACAGTACAGGTGTAGCACCACCAACGGGACAAGTAAGAGACTGGTCATTTAAACAAGAAGCTTATACACTTCATGCAAATGCTGCTAAGCATTTTCCAAGAAACAGAGTTCTTGTTTATGGTATAGATGAACAATTTCAGGTGGATTTAGTGGACATGACTGAACATTCAAAGGAAAATGACGCCGTTTGGTACCTGTTGACGTGTATTGATGTGTTTTCTAAATATGCCTGGGTCCGATGTCTGACTTCTAAGAGTGGTGATGCTGTCTCTGAAAGTTTTGCTGATATTTTCAGTGAGGGACGCCTAAAAAACTTCAGACTGATGCTGGAAAGGAATTTTACAATAAATAATTCCAAACTTTACTGGAATCATACAAAATTAAACATTTTTCAACATTTAATGAGACAAAAGCATAGTAGAGTGTTTCAACAAGACCCCAAAAAGCGCGTATGTGGAGGTGTCTAACAGCTGTCAATTCACGCCATTACATAGATAAACCACAACACATTGTGCATGCTGCAGGACTTCTCAAGAGGGCAGCTATATTGTGAAGTTTTCTGTTGACACTGCCCTGTTGTCTCTCCTTCAGGGCTCAGAGTCACATCATGGCTGTGCTTTACATGCCTTTGTCAAATGGTGTGATGATAACTAATCCAAAAACTAGCATAATACATGCTGAGGACATCCAAATGGTAGATACATACAAGTACCTTGGAACAGTGTTTGACTCACAACTCAAGTTTGATGCAAACACAGAGCTGATTACCAAGAGACAAAGACAACAGAGAATCTACCTGATGCGAAAGCTGAACTCTTTTAGTGTCTCTGATAACATTTTATGTAACTTCTACCAATCTTTTATTGAAAATCTTTTAACATTTTCTTTCATATGCTGGTTTAATGGACTGTCTGTGAAGGACAAGAGTAGTCTTGCTCCCTCTGCAAGAAACATGTGGTCCAGAAAACATACGGTATCATTAGTCAATTCGAACATGTTCTTTCTGGTTGTAAAATGTCTGGAGAAAAGAGGACTGCAAACGAGAGTAGTCTTTCTGGTTTATTCAAACACTTGCAAGTGGACACCCTCAGTCATCAATAGGAAATATTTCTGACAAAGAGCGTACTGCTTCTCACTGCAGTCTGCCTTTATACACACACACACATTGACAGCTCCTTGACACCTGTAGTACATATGTCACTCTTTCTGACAGGTCTACCTTGCTTGGCACTAAGCCAAATAAAGAGTGGACATGAATAGAAGAAGACACGTACACAGGTGTTCGGTTTTATGACATATGTGTCTCCAAGTTATGTGATCATGATGTCTTTTACCGAGGCAATGAGCGCAGAGGAAGGGGAGGCTGGAGAGGACGTGGATAGGGAGGAGGTGGAATGAGAGGAGGCCGGAGAGGAGTGGCGAAGAATGCTACAATTGTGGCAAATTGGGACCCTGGGCCAAAGAATGCAGATGAAGGAGTGGAAGGTGAGAGGGGAGAGGAGGAGGGGGAGGGGGCAGAGGAACTGGACAGGCATGACTAACCGACAATCAATCAGGTCAGATGCACAAACACACACACACAACAGCAGCACACGAAGTGCAGGAAGAAAAGACAGCTGAGGAGGAAGAAATACTGTCTTATGAACCATTAGAAATCTTGTTGACTTTAGAGCAAAAACCTGTAATTATAATAGGAGTTGTCCCCAGAGAGCACAGTATGGCAGCATACAGATTGACCTCCACAGTAAAAGACCAGGGTGAGGACTCTTTTGTCCTGGAAGGTAACAACTTGCATTATTGGTACAGCATTGATTTAAATCTGACAGGGCCAGCGTCTGTGACAGACATGCTCATAAGGAGCACAGGGGACAGAGTGCCTCCAGATGCTACATTTCAACAAACTAATGAACTTCACTGTACTATGTACTATAACCACCACCCAGGGAAAGATGAAAGATATGAAACCAAATAAAAAAACATACTCCAGACTGAGGATGACAACTTTGTATTGGAACAAAAGGGGAAACTGTGCAGCAGCAGTAAAACTGAGTGATGAGGATGAAACTGAGGATTAACACCACGTGTCTCAGTTTCAAAGGGAAAGGATATGCAGTGGAAAGATTTAGGTGTTATGGTGGAGAGAACAGAGCAGTCAGGAGAAATGTTAAAATAACACCAAAAGGTTAATTCAGACCATATCAGAGACAATAAAACCAGAAGCAGAAGCTGCAATTGAACCAATTGTAAAATATTTGTTATGCTCAGGGGTAATTAGAGAATGCCCAGATTCACCATGCAATACACCTCTATTTCCAGTTTAAAAAGCTGCACCATGGTCCAAGAATTACAAGCTGTAAATAAAGCAGTAATTCCCAGGGCACCACTAGTGCCAGATCCGCATATATTATTAAATGATTTGAATCCTAAAGCAAAGTATTTTTCAGTGATTGACTTAGCAAATGCATTTTTCTCCATTCCAGTCCATCAAGACTCACAGTTTTGGTTTGCTTTTCAATACAGTCTAATATCGTCTAATCTTGCTAGCTCCACTTGCACTTTTTCATCCTTTGACATTAAAAGTTTCACACGCAGTTAGACTGCATTTAGAAATGACCTGAATGATTGCCAATCCTTCCAAAATCACTATATAGGTTTGCTGCAATTTTGAGCCATGGGATTACCCATGGTTCAACAGGGGGGATGGTGGCTATAATCAATAAAAATTTTGCCACCTATGGTTTTTTTTAAAATTACTCGAAGAATTTTTGTGCATCATGCCTAATCTCTTCCAAACATAATACACAAAGCAGACTTAGACCGCATAAAAGAACATTTCCAAAAGCAGAATATCCTTTTCACATTTTATGTATGAATTTTATAGAACTAAACAGGTCAGAAGGAAAGAAATACTGTTTGGTAATCATTGATACATTTTCAAAATGGGTTGAAATCACTCCAACAACGACAAATAATGCTATAGTGGTGGCAAACTATTTTACTCATATAACCATTTTACTTTTAGAAGTGAAGTTTGTGTTGAAGCCTAAAAATATATATAAAGGCATGATTATATTACTATTATTATATAACACATATTACTTTGTGTTTTACATTCTGTTTTTGAAATTGATATTTGAAATTGATTGATTAACTAATTGAGAATTGGAATGTCAGTGAAGTACATAATACATAATATGTGACCGCCTGGTGGCGGTCAAGATGGCCACTATTCTATTTTTAAGGTTATGCTATTAATCAATTAAGCATAAACGGGGGAATGTTATAAGAATTTTGCTTTGTTGTTAACGTATGTACGTCCGAAAGTTGAACTGTGCCACATGAACATATATGATATACTATTATTGTCAACCAATGTTTATACCATGAGTTGTTCAGTTCCCCAGTGTAACATGTGTCTATGTGTTAATCAAAGCTCACAAACCCTTGAGAGACAGAGAGTCTGTGCATAAGCCCCTGAGAAGTGTAAATGTATCACCCAAACATGCAGGTCGGCTCCATCAAGGACACTTCTGAGAGAGAGAGAGAGACATGATAAGAGAGTCTTCTTCAAGCAACGAGCTGAGCACTTCTTTGAGACATCCTGATGTGTTGTTGCATTGTAACTGTTCCTCTGGTACCAGATTAAATTCTTTTATACTTTGACTGACCGACTCCGCTCTCCTCGTTAAGAAAACCCTTTGAACAGCAAATTCTTTTAACAACATAAGGAAGAGATCAATTTGTCTGTATAGGGATGTAGGGAGGAGTTTAAGAATCCTATAAAAATTACCATGTAGGCTACTTTAGAATATTCAAAGAGACTGTGTTCAACATACTGTTCTGCTTCCCAGCTGTAATAAATTCTTGGGTTGAACTCAGGAGGGTTCAGGTTTCTTGGACTTTACAATTATCACAATTGAAGAAAACCCTACAGAACTTTAGTGGCAGTAGTATGATACAGAATATTATGTATTTCAGCAGCAGAAATGAGGAATTTTAAGAGAGGTGAGTATCTTTTATTTACCACCCTCTATACTGTAGGTTAGAAAATTCCTCTTCTCTGTTGCTGTATAGAGGTGACCTCTATCTCTTAGATGCATTTGAATGCATTGGTGATGGTTTATTGATGTAAGACACTAAGTGTACTTGAATTGGTTGATCTAGATTGTTTATGATAATAGAAGTCGACATGAAAAAGGTAATTCTATTGAAAAATCATGGGCCAAGAATGGCCCATATGAGAAATATTTGATTCCATTGAAAGCAGAAGGCAGAGGTTTTCTGTTAAAAGCAATCAGAGAATTAGCTCTCTCAGTTTGTTGTGGTCACTTTTTTGACTTGGCACAGAAAGGCTTGGGGCCTCGTAGTAAGGTGGAAAACCAAATTAAATGGTTACAGAAATTTTTCAAAAAACAAAAGAAAAGCCAGAAGGTAAAGTTGCTGTTGCTTTAATAGTATTGAACTATGAAAAAGTGTTGGAAATATGATGATGGGTTGTTACTGCAATGTAAAAGTCAGAAGGAAGAAGTAGAAGGGTTGAAGATTGTGAGAGGGAGTTTTGTCCAACTGTGTTATGGCCAATGATCCCTACGCTACTCATCAGTCTTTTCTTGTCCATCCGTGATTGCAGCACAAAGCAGCTGCTCACACTAGTTCTCTGCAGATTTGCCAAATAATGTAAGCAGACTTCATTGCAGTGACAATTCCCAGACATGTAACTCTAAAGGAGAGTTGCAGGTGGGTCATTTGAGTGACATGAATAGAGGTGTGAACATGAAAATCCCAGATAGAAGTGTGTGAAAATAGGTTTACAAGTACCAGATAAGTGGTGCTACACCCCTTCACCCTCTTTCTCTTTGTTCTTGGATGATCTGTCACATAAGGACATACAGTAGATGGTCCCCTGTAGTCCTATTTCAAACCATTTGTTCTACTCATAATTGCTGTTCTCAAATGAGATTGTCCTCTATCAGTAGGCTCTGAAGGTTTACATTTAAAATGACCATGTCCTTTCCAGCTTTCCAGCGTTTTCTAAAGGTTTTTCCAAAAGGTTTGTCACACAGTAAAATCCTAAATAACAGCAGTCAAGATCAGCAGTCAAGATCAAGTTCTTCTTGTTTACAGAGTGTGAAGATTGGAGTGTGCCAGAAAGTGAGGTTCTCAATAATGTACAATCAGATCACATGACTATTAATATGTATATGTTTACGATATAAATCCCAGGAGTCTTTTAAGTTGTCTTTGACATAACACTGAACAACTGAAATCAACAGGCTTGCAAGCCCTGAAAGTGAGATGGCCACTATTTCTTGAGTGGTGTGAATCAAAAAGTCTGTTTGTTGATGACATGAAAGTCACTTGTATAACCATAATAATTGAGTATCTTGACTGAGATAAGCAATTTCTCAACCAGGATGTTCTTCAACATAAGTATTGAGCTGATTAGAGTTAGCACCTTTTTCATAAAGTAAACACAATTAATGATGAGAGGCCAATAAATCTTAAGAGGTCTGATAACACTGAAGAAAGTGTAGAGGGTTCAAAGATTTCTAGTGGACAACACAGTTCTCCAAAGGCTTTACAAAGGTTAGCTTAGATAAGATTTAAGATAAGCAGTTTAAAAAAACATAACGCCTAGTGAGGATATTACAAGTTTCGATGAACCTGAGTCCTTTGAGGCCTACCACACTTTGAGGTACAACAAAATTACTCTTCCTAAAGACCCTCTTTGTGTGATAGAAGCTTATTTTTTTGGATAAAATCTTTCATTAGGGATCAGTGGTTCCTAAAATTTTATTTTACAAAATTCAAACACAAGCAAAATTTGGTTTTCATACAACATAAAACGTAAAATATGTAAAATTACGTGTCAGTGTTTTATATATTGTTGCTGTGCGCATTTACGCAGGGGGCACAGCAGCGTAACTTCACTGATTATTTAAATCTCCCGACACGCCGACATGATGTTCTGTGTTCTTCTACACATCCAAAAGGTCATCTGTTACACACACAGTCCAGGTTCATACAGTGAAATTGTAAAGCAGTCGTCTGCCTGATAAAGCCTGAATTCATTATGTCGAGCAGTGCAGCAAAACTAAAAACTGTAGTTATCAACCTGACAGGACAGAGGAAACTATGCAGGGGAAACAGAATTAAATGTTTAGTTTCTGAAATATTTTTTTTAGTCAGACAAGCGAAAAATAAGTCATTTTCTGGTTTTGGTTTAATTTCTACTTCAATTGCCATTTGAAGAGGAAAATGGGTTAGGGGGACGGAAAAAACGGGAAGTGGAAAAAAAGATCCTGTCATCAAACAAGTCGAACAGATTTGGACGGAGGTACACATCATAGATGAGTTGAATGTGGAAACCAATGAATGTGACGTATAAATAAATGGAAAGACCAATGAGAGGAGGGGCGGGCGGGGAATTCGCAAAATATGAATCCTTAAGAGTCTTTGTGAGAACTGTGTAAATAAGCAACAACAATGGAAAAACTGCAACTTGCCATGTCTGTGAGAACAGTGTATTCCTACTACTAGTGCTACTATCACATCAGGCAGACACACACACACACACTCTCTCTCATTTAAGGTCACTTTTGGTATCGATAGACCTGTCCGTCAAATTATGGGTAATTATGCGAATGTAGAGAGAATAATAGATGGAGCAATTCTGATATTTATATTGTGCTCTTCCTCCCCCACTGCCTTTATTGTGTCCCCCTCTTCCTTTACCTCCCTTCTGGTAGAACACCCCTTCTTCATTCTGGTAAAAGGTTTCTGTATTTTTCTTGTTATTTTTCTTTCTCTTTTATAACCTTTTCAGCATGTATCGCATGGTTAACATACTCTTCTAGGTTCCCGGTTGACAGCCCTATGTAATGTCTAGTTACCCAACCGCGTACCCCGTCTTTGGACCCCGCATGTAGCGCATTTTTTAGCTGCTGTTGGTATGTGCCGTTCACATCACCATCTTCTGGTAACCCGCTATGGGTCTTAAAAGCAGTCGTCATTCGAATTCTATAGTCTTCGAACTGCTCATCGTCTCTTTGTTTCACTCTCCCTATTTTAATGTAGTTAGCTTTACGCTTAAAGCGTCGAGTAACTCTCTCCATAAGCTGGCGAACTTGGTGGTTCAAAGTCTCACTATCGTGAGCCAACCCTCTTCTTCCACCACTTGAGGGGGCACCCATAGGGTCCCACTGCCCTCTGACATGATGCCACTCTGGCCCCAACGCAGCCATCCATATTTGCTGCACTTCTTCACCATTCAGATGATAAGAGCGTCTAACACTCTCCATGTCAACACAAAATTGATCAACATCCTCTTTAAAGTTAGCCACACCAGCTACTGCTTTTTTAACATCCTCTATAGTCCAAGTCCTATAGACTAACATAGTTCTGTTTTCACTGTCATCCACTAACGGATTTGCTACTTCAATCATTGGGAAAGCTGAAGTACTTGGAAACGCATCTGTAACATTATTTGCACTATGTGCAAGAGCAGGAAGCTGCTCTCCCTCGCTCTTTATTGGTGACATTACTTTCCCTAAAGAATTGGACCAGTCCCATTCAGGTGGTCCCTGACTCCTAGTTTGTATTTTGTTTGATTTATCCTCATAACCGGGCGGTAGATCATGAGACTCTTTTGGTAAAGGAGGATACAATGGTCTTCTAGGTGCTGGTGCAGCTACTGCACCCTCTTCTTCTTCCTCTTTTCTGTCCTGTCTTTTACTTGCTGACCCTGTCTCGTCATTAACTGTCTGTTTCTCTCCTCCTCCTTTTTCTCCTCTCTCTCTCTCCTGTACTTTCTCTCTCCCTCTTCTCTCCTTTCTGCCGCTTTCCTCCAAAACTCTGTATTCTCATACCCTTCTTTTTTCATCTTTTTAGGATTTCCTTTAGTTTTTGTTTTAATTGCATCCTGTAACGTGATTTGCGTATTTAGTCGGCCATTAAATTCATATTTATTTATCCATTTGTTCAAATGTTTAATTTTACCAGGATCCTGGATTTCGATGTATTTCCAGTCTTTTGAGGACAGTTCATCTTTAACGTTTTGTTTGCTCGCTTTGTTCCCCATTTTAGAAAATTTTGGCCCAGTTTGTCAATACCTAGGGTATTCTAAAAACTGGTTTTGTATTAGTAGGACAACAATAAAAGTACCTGTTGTGGTAATTCTCACTTTAACTCTTTCGAGTGGAGAATTCTTGCCTTCACATTCACAAGAGGTTTGTTGTTTACAACCCTACTATTTTGCAATGAGACAAAATACCTAGTGGTATTTTAATCTCCACACACCCTCACAATCACACAGTTTGTTTTACCGCGGGTTTTACGCAGACAAGGACACAGACAGACTGATGACTTGAAAACTTTAACATTAACACGGAATTTAAGTGCGCTACAGGACTCCGCCGGACTTCTCAGGCTCCGCCGTCCCTCGTTACCTGCCAGGGTCTAGAATATTCAGGGCTTGTAAGACGCGCAATGAACCTTAGTCATTCGCTCTTTTAACCAAACTCTACTCACCGCTGTTGTCCCTCCCCCTCTCGGAATGCCGTCAACCGTCAGATCCCAGCAGACAGGTCGATGTCCAGTCCTCGAAAAAGGATCTCAAGAGCTCACACTACAGAGCCCGCCATGGCCACGGTCTTTCTGGAGTCCACCGCACCCGCTGGGATCCTCGATGCTGTCCCACCGTTAGTGGGACAGCATCAAATACAACACAATAATGATAATACACAGCAGATATGAGATAACTTACATAATTATTCCATCAGTCTGTGCCTGAGGTCATAGAACAAGACGAGGTCCAAACCTAGTATATGGATCATGTATGGTCAATGTGTGAAATTGTGGCCAATTTGTTACAGGGATAGTCAGTGGTGGTGTCTATAATGTGAATTCTTGGATATTAAATGTTCATCTGCAAATTTCTGTGGTGGTCCCAGTAAGATTTTCTGGTAAAGTGTACTGAAGTAGCATCACAACATGGTTTAGTTACGTTTGAGTCAAAAAAAAGCTTATAAATGCATTTTGCAAAAACAATACTTTCCACTCATATCTTGGGATGTTTGATTTGAAAGAGAATTATTGCCTGAACTAAAAGCATAAATGACCTTTGGGGTCATTTGAAGAAAATACCAGATAACTCTCACTGGACTGTTAGACTCCCTTTTTAGGTCTAGTTTATCTACACATGAACTGTTGTAAATGACACTAGTACATCAGTACACAAAGAACAAAAGTAGAGATTAACTCAAACAACAAAACACACAAGAGTAATAAATTCTCCATTTGTAAACACAGTGCAGTGATGCAATGTGAACTGTGTATTTCTACCTTGTGATCATTGTGACAAAAGATACACGTTGAATATTTTCAAACAGTCTCTCCTATAAGGCTTTAGGCCCTAAACATCCCCCAATAATCTGACATTAAAGGTAATGGGGGGGGGGGGGGGGCTTTCAGAAGCTATTCGGCCATCCAACATGCATTTGGCCCCTTTAACCCCCTTTGTCTGGATTCGGCTAAATCACACTTCATGCAAATATGGTCTTGCCGTTGACCCTACCCCCACCTCTTCTTCTCTAATCAGGTATTGGAGGAAACCTTGTTTCCATACAGTCTAGTCGCATTTCTACTCATTTGCATTTGAACTACTCAGCTGGAGAGGTTCCTGAAGACCGTAAGAGCTGCTACAACCCTTGTCGCACCTTCTTTGGTTCAGGTAAAGAGCAAAAGTTTAAACCATTTAAATAAGGGTCAGACACACAATCTGATGTTCAGCTTTGTCATGGCAGGAGCAAACCATCGATCCGCCCAGGTTCTGCTTCTTTTGGTCATCCCTGGTCAGCTTATCTTCATACACATCATTCACCTGATGAAAGGAGGCCACACTTTGCCAAGTCCTCTCTTCACTGTCGCCTTCTTGTCTGCTTCCCTGATTCAGGTGAGTCAGACGTCATGGTCATTTGTCCTTCTGCAGACTTCATGGCTGCTCTACAATTTCTCTCATGTCTCTGTTTCTCAGGTCCTCTCCCTGCTGTGTACAGCTGACTGTATGGTCCACTGTCTGTGGCGGAGGGGTAAAGACCCTGACAGTGTTGTGTCAAATTCTTAGGGTCTCAGATTGAAGAATTTTAAAATATCCCAAAACCAAATCAGGAAAAACTTCTCTTTGGTGTCAAAAAATCCTCAGGAGTCAGAGATCAGAGCAGCAAAAAGTGTTCTTTTATTGCCAGGCAAGAAAAGGAGAGCATATCACAACACACAATGTGTATCTGAGATGACTCTGGTCTGCTGAGGCCTCTGTCTTGTCTTTTATATTCTTGTGCCTGCAAAGGTCACGCCTATGGTCAACCCTTTTCTTCTAGGTCAACCCCTTTGTTCTAGCCAATTACACTATTAGAAATTATTTTTATGTCTGGTTGTTAGGTCAATTTTCCTGATACAGGTTTCAGCAGACCAGGTTATGCCCAGGCATGTCTGAACTTTGTTCAGGCATGTCCTCTTTCTTTTAAGATTATTTCTTGTTAATTTTACACCAATATCTTCACAATTCCCTTTGGCCTTATTTTTTTAAAGTTATTACCGCCTATTTTACACCCTTATTTCTAAACCTGCTCCTAAGGATATTTAAAAAAAAATATTAAAGTTTAATGCACACACTTCAAATTTCAACAAGTGCACTGAGTGAGATTGATCAACTTCATAATAAGTGCCTTCACACTAAATCAAAACATCTTGTGAGGTATACATGAAATATAATTAATCTAGTGTTATTACATTGTTTTAACCTTACTTAAGGCTTCATTATATAATATCACATTAAAAATCATTCTGCAATACAATTTTTGTTTCCTTCAGCACATCACAAGTCTTTAGAAATTACACCACACAGTTACTCAATACCCTACCTCACAGCCCTCGGAGACCTACTGGGAACCGCTCTCCTCTCTCTTGCCTTTTTCCTGCTGTGGTGCATTGGTGACTCAGGCAGTGTATAGGTTCATAACAAGAGCATGTTTGAGGAAGAACAAACACAATCGAACATCAGTAATCTCAAAACAAAAAACTGAAGGACAAGAAAACTGAACGTTCATCAGAGTCATTCATTACTTCTCCACAATTTGTTTTGCCCTTTTCATCTTCATCTAAGTAGCGACAGTCACTAGCTGCTCCGTCTCCACAGTTTATTCTTCTGACTTCCTGACAATATTGTGTCAGAGGTTTCTGACACACACGTTGTCCTCAGGTGAGCCCACATCCTTACTACCAACACTTCTGTTTCATAGCAACTTGTCAGACACACAGACACACCTCATGCACTTAATATAGCACAGCTTTTGTTGTAGGGCCAAGGTTTTGTCACTTTTTACCTGTAACATCTGTTCTTTTTTTTAAAAAACTTTTTGAACACTGAACAGAGGGAAATGAAAGCAGAATTATACGTCCCTAACATGGAATATAAGTTTGGTTGATATTGTGAATTTTAATGTTTATTTTGTAGTGGGCATATGGAAAATCCTAGCGGGCATATGGCGTACCTGCGTATCACGCAGGATAGATACATCACGGGGTATACCAATTGCTGATTCTACTTGTTCACTTTAAACAACATTTGAACCGAAAGTCTGTATTGATTTTGAGGAGTTCAGAAGTCCTCTGCACGTCAGTTAATTGTGTTGAGTGCTGATTAAATGCAAGCAATGTACCCTGGCAGCCTTTCAATTGGGTCTTCTGAATTACACCTGTATTCTATCTATTTTTGTAGTCTGGATACAATTGTTGCTGCATTTTTTTTTGTGATGTGATTTGTTACACTACACAATGATGCTTGTGGAGCTTGTGATCAGATGATTTGAGTCCCTTACTCTGCAGCGTGCAGGGACTTAATGTCACTGACAATCTTAAGAAACTGATGAAAAATGTTATGTTATTTTTGCTCTACTGTTGCTTTATTGTAAGACTTTTATTAAATCAACAGTCATTGTGCTGTCTTTACTTAGTTGTGTTGAAGAAGTGAATATCAGGTTCAGGTTGAGTCTCAAAGTATTTCTTTATTCATGCATGGACTATACTTAAGTCAGCTGAAAGAAGATAAAGTGTCTGGCTGTCTCACCAGGAATGTGTGATGAGTGAAGGGTCTTTATGACCTCTGCTAACAAGAATGCAGTTTTATAAGAATGGCAGAGTCTGAGGACATGTGGCTTTTGCGTATGTGCCAGGAGAGATGAAGTAAGTCAAATCACATTATGGGATAGTTGTGTTTACTCAACCTGACTAAGGGCATGGTTTGACTATAGGGTTATCCACACACACACACACACACACACACATTCATATCAATCCAGCACAGAAAGGGTCTTGCGTTACCGGATCAAGATTATTATTTAAAATAGGATATTCAATGTAATGGGCTTATTACTGCTAATAATAAAGTTTTATATATACGAATGTCATATTGTGTTGCAAGTTGTTTGATATTCTGCCTCTGTACTATGTGAAATGTCCAACATGACATCCAATACTTCTATTGTACAGTAGATTGACAAATTAATAATCAATTTTCATTTACTGATTTGTTCATAGATTTATTGAATTGTATTGAGTTCCTGTTAAAAAGCATCAAATCATATTAAATAATTTTTAAACTGGTTTAAACTGGCGAGCTGTAGGTTTAACTCTTACATATAGTGAAAAGTAGCACAGCTCCAAATCTTGAACATGGGATTGGATTCACGGTTGTGGCAAGAATCAAAAACAAACAGAATACCTGCACTCACAGATCAATAGACTTGTATTGATCCCATGAGAACATTATGAGAAGCACAGAGTCTGCCAGAGTGAGGTTATTTAGAGTCACGCTTTTTCATGAGCGCCTTCAAGAATAAAGCAGTCAGTTCCATGTTCCACCTTGATCCACATGTGCCACAATCAGTGTGTTCACATGCACTTAAGTAATCAGGTTGCAGGAGCAGGAAGTCAGATATAACTGCAACTATTAACTAATTGCGATTTTTGGCTGGACCTCAACAGCAGGGCCAGTGCCTGTGTAATGTTTGGTGTTGCAATTCACATGTTGATGGAATCCCCAAATGCCAGACGCATAATCTGAAACATGACACACACAAGATTTATACAACAGTGTATGAGTACAAAATCCCAGGTCTTTACATAGTTTGCCTTTGCTCAGCACTGATCCCAGTTCCCTACCTGCTGAATGAACCAAAACACTAATACCCTAATTATAAAAGAGATGCTTATCCAAATTGAGCACTGTTGAACCAAGTTTAAAAGCAACTGCACTTCTTGTAATCATTTGCTGCCTGAAATGTACTCTTTTTGTTTTATCCTGGTTTATCATTAGTCTCCATGTCCAGCACTATTCAGCCAGAACATTTTCCGTAGATGTTTTTCATGTTCTGCCAGTAAAATTATATCACAGCATAAAGTAGTATACGAGCAATCAAATCACCCACCAGCTTACAAGATTTCATTTGAAAAGCTAAATCATTGACATAAACAGAGAACAGTGATGATGACAACACGTCTCAACACCAAACTGTTTATTTTTAAAAAGTTATTTATTTATCTAGATATTTTTTGACTTCAAAGCGATTCTAGAATGCTTTATGCAAATGAGGCCTTTGATGCATCATAAAACTGGTGAGGTCATCATGGAACCAATGTATAAACTGCAGCAGTGAGACACAGACACCAGATTTACTGTGAACCAGCGCGTCCAGAAACGATCTCGAGATGGAGACAAGTGACAACAAGAAAGCAAGCAACAACGGTGAAAGGCAGAGACCCCAAGCCAATTTTTTGCAAAGCATCTTTCAGAGAAGACCTGAGCCAGCAGCCACAGCTCCATCACCTATGGAGCCAGAAACAACCACGTCACCTCAAGAGGCACAGCCTACACCTGGAGTAATAATGGAACCAGGACCCAGTGTGGAGGCCTATTGCGAGCAGACTAAGCAGGCTCTGCTCCTGATCCCTGAGCTTGAGCTTCAGCGGATCATGAGAGAAAAGGAGGAGCAGACCTCCAAACTGCTCAATGAGAAAACATCCCTGCTCAAAGAGGTGCAACAATTAAAACAATTGCTGGAGGCACAGCGTACACCTGGAGTAATAATGGAACCAGGACCCAGTGTGGAGGCCTATTGCGAGCAGACTAAGCAGGCTCTGCTCCTGATCCCTGAGCTTGAGCTTCAGCGGATCATGAGAGAAAAGGAGGAGCAGACCTCCAAACTGCTCAATGAGAAAACATCCCTGCTCAAAGAGGTGCAACAATTAAAACAATTGCTGGAGGCACAGACGAAGGAGGCAGACCTCAAGAAAGGATTCCTTAAGGTTGAGGTTTCCAAACAGGTAAAGACCAACAGAGAAGCTTCCCAGAAAATTGAGCATTTAGAGAAGGCTCTGGAGGCTAAGAAGAAGCAGCGGGAAGAGATCCAAATCAACTTGGCCCAGCTAACGCAGGAAAGGTTTAGATTTGAGACTACCCCAGCCCAGACAAAGGAGGACCTGCAGCGCGAGCGACACCAGTGGGAGGAGCAGACTTCCAAACTGGTCAACGAGAAAAAGTCCCTGCTCAAAGATGTACAACAATTAAAACAATTGTTGGAGGCACAGATGAAGGAGGCAGACCTCCAGAAGGGATTCCTTAAGGTTGAGGTTTCCAAACGGGAAAAGACCAACAGAGAAGCTTCCCAGAAAATTGAGAATTTCGAGAAGGCTCTGGAGACTGAGAAGAACCAGCGGGAAGAGATCCAAATCAACTTGGCCCAGCTGACGCAGGAAAGGTTTAGATTTGAGGCTACCCTGGCCCAGACAAAGGAGGACCTGCAGCGCGAGCGACACCAGTGGGAGGAGCAGACTTCCAAACTGGTCAATGAGAAAAAGTCCCAGCTCAAAGAGATAAAACAATTAAAACAATTGCTGGAGGCACAGACGAAGGAGGCAGACCTCCAGCAAAGAGTCCTTAAGGTTGAGGTTTCTCAACAGAAAAAGACCAACAGAGAAGCTTCCCAGAAAATTGAACATTTGGAGAAGGCTCTGGAGGCTGAGAAGAACCAGCGGGAAGCGATCCAAATCAACTTGGCCCAGCTGACGCAGGAAAAGTTTAGATTTGAGGCTACCCTGGCCCAGACAAAGGAGGAGCTGCAGCGCGAGCAACACCAGTGGGAGGAGCACAGGTCCCGTCTCCTGGCCAAGCAGCAGCAGGAAACCTCCAGATTGATGGCAGCTCTGAACCAAGCTATGGAGGACCTCGAAAATGAGAGGCGCCAGTGGAAGGAGGAAAAATCCTTTCGCTTGGATGCTCTCAATAACGAGAAGAAGACCCCCAAGGAGAAGGAGGAGGGAGCCACGGGTGGCGTGTTGGACAGAATGTCGGATCTTGAGAAAAAAATGGATGACATTGAGGCCGAAGAGCCCAAGAAGCCAAAGAAAATATCTCTGAGGAAAAGATTCCTAAAATTCTTCAAATGAACAGGATCTCTCCACCCTGCACCTTTCTCCCATCACCACACCACCCAACTCCATCACGAACTGAAATCCTCCTCCACACAGTTCATCTAATCAACACGTACAACACCTTTACCTCAACCACTAACCCTACCCCATTAACCCCTACTCCCCAATACCCTTAACCCACACCCCTGACCTCCCTTTTACCCCAATACCCTTAACCCCCGCCCCCAACCTCCCTTTTACCCCCATACCCTTAACCCTCGCCCCCAACCTCCCTTTTACCCCCCATACCCTTAACCCTCGCCCCCAACCTCCCTTTTACCCCCATACCCTTAACCCTCGCCCCCAACCTCCCTTTTACCCCCATACCCTTAACCCTCGCCCCCAACCTCCCTTTTACCCCAATACCCTTAACCTTCACCCCTAACCACCCCTTTAAATTTTCCCTCTTAATAAATGCATAAATATATGAACTGCATGCATCTCATATATTCATGCATTTCTTAATTCCTATTATGTGTGTGTGTGTGTGTTTGTTTGTGTGTGTGTGTACATCCCCACACATACACATACATACACACACACACACACACATAAATACACACAAACACCCCTTACTCTGACCCTTTTACCTTTTACACATTAAATGAACCAAAGGTATAAATGTTTTTGTTTTTATTCTTCAACACAGTTCAACATTTCGCAGTATGGAAAATAACATTTAAAACATTAAACACATCATGGCACTCATTGGAAAAACCTGAAAACTGTGTTTGTATTTGCAGATGTTTATACTCTTTTGTTTGTATTGTCTTGGTTTTACAGTTTAGATAAAATTAAATGTTTATCTTTTCACTAAATAATCCTCCTAATAAACCAATTAATTATTGTGCATATATGACAATTTGGAGTCAGGATATAACTCTGGAATTATAAGTTTGGAGTTTATATTTTCCATTCACATCATTTCTCATCAAGGACAGTGCAGTTTTACTTATAAATATCTTGTACACAATTAAAATCTGTCAGGGCAAACTTCTTTCTATATCTGATAGACAAATGGCTGTGAGGAAATATCATTGGCTGGTACTGAAAATGACACTAAAAGATTACACAGGCACATCTGCGCAAGTGTCATCAGGGAATTAAATACATTTGTGCTACACTGCATACAGTATCTATTTAAAGTATACAGACAGAATTTGGAATTATGGAGTAAAAAGTTCAATTGGAAATGTTGCAAATGTGAGGGACATTTCCTTTTTCCAAATATATTTCTTGAATATATATATATCCTTGACCTCTTAAGCCCAAGAGCCCCCGCCGGCAGGGGCCGGGGCTGCCCTCGGGTAAGCAAGCGCATCACAGGGTATTTAAACACAGGAGAACACAGTCCCGACATACCGTTTTGCTCAGAAGACGCTCGGCTAGTAAGCTAGCATTTCTACCTAAACGAAACACAAGTCAAACACCACTGAGCGTGTAACAAAACGCATCGTCTGTCTGAATGCGGTGCATAATTGTGTCTTACCTTTGCTGTTTTTGTCATCAAAAGTTGTACCTGACTGCATAAACCACTAGTAATGGCTACGCCAATGTCTCTGGGTCACAACTTTGCTCTGCTTCACTTTATTAGCATCATTCTTGGCACAGGTAATGTTCAGATGTTGTTTTATGGTTTGCTAGAGGTTTTGGGCTGCAACTGCATAATTTCAAAGGGGATATTTACTATAATACTGTAAAGTTTTTTTTAGGTGGAAATGAAATCTTTCATTTATGCTGTGTTACATCTTAATTTACTCTGACCCAGTAACATCTATACTGATGCTTACACCTCTGCAGAAATCTCACAAGTGTTACCTTTATTATGATATAAAAATGATTCATTTAAACCTTGTAGCTGCAGAGATATACTGTATTCATTTTGAGGATGCCATTTTTGAGCAGGGGCCTGAGCCAGAGGCCTAGGGTTTAAGAGTGTCTGATATTGTCGGTAAAAGCTTTTAAACTTCTCATTGTAAACTGCTTTTTATACTAGTGTCACATGACCTGGTCAGGAAGTGTTGGACAATGTAACAACACTGAGGAATATCGTGTAAACAATATAATTCTACTTGCTAAATATAAATCTCCCCCTGTATTTGAAGTCTTTAAAAATTCATTAGCAATCTTTTAAATGTTTTAAGGTCTACGGTATTTACTTTTTTAAAACTTATACTGGAGAAGTAGAAAACTACGTGTGATTAAACAGACAGTAACATATTGTAGGGGAAAGTCCCCTCATGTTGCGAATGCAGACAGTACTTCAGCGTCAGAGGGCACCAGCGCACACTAGACACGCAATTTGTTACAAGGATCTCTGTTATGCTCACGTGATGGCTTCGACCTTTGACCTTTCATCCATACATGAGAACTGAAGAGGGTTAACATCTGAATGCCTCTCGATATTTCACCATCAGAGGATTCACTCAGCACCACCTTAACGTCAGTTTTTGATGCTGAACCTGAACTCTGAATAAATAACAGATTTCTTTTCTGAATGTGTCAGTACCTCATCTGTTGGTTTCTTTGCTGATCAGACATTACAAAGTCATTCATAAGTAATATAATCTATGATTTTTTATAACTATACTAAATCTGTCACTATATAGTTATTGCCTGACTACACAGACCTTATACAATGTGAACACTTTAATTTATATTTGGGACTTTGAATTTTGCATCTCCTGTCCAGCCAAGACTTGAGTTTGGTGTTCTCTCCCCTTCCCAGCAGTTTCAAAGCACTTTTTTGGTTGGGTGATTATCTCCATGACCTCTCAAATTTATCCAGTAGTTGACTAGAAGTTGAAAATACGTGAAATACGTGAAATACGTGAAATACGTGAAATACGTGAAATACGTGAATACGTAAAATGACCACGACCTCTTAACACCGCATTACGAGGTGGTGGCATGTACTGTGTTAAACTTTCATTCCCAGACTCTGTATACTTCCATTTCATCCAGGAACTACTGATGTTTTGCATTCCTCAGTGGGAGTAGAATGGGAGTAGACATCAAACACATGTCTGTATCACCCAGTTTCATATAGTTTTCATATATTATATTATATTATATTCTGAGGAACATCTAAAGTTACAAAAAAAAAACGATTAACCTTCATTGGTTGTCTATTCAGTAAGACTAAAAGACTGGAATAATAGAATAATTATTTCACAAATGATATAAAATAACTGATTAATTTCCAAAGTAAATGATTATACAACATGATCAGTACTATATTAATAATGTCTGAAGAGGTAAAAATTTCCCACACCTTCATCTGTATGTGTATGTGTTTATACAACTAGTAGGTGTCAGTAAAAAAAAGGTTCTTCTCTGGAAAGGAGTATGCCATGTACATACACTATCTTATTTACAGCATTGAAGATTTAGTGAAAGTGATAAATCCTCTACTGTAAATAAGCTCTTTCCTTAGAGTCACATCAGATCGATGTGGTATTCCTCTCCAGGATTCCTGTTGTCAAGTTCATAGATGGGCCCATTCACCTCGATATGAACATCAACAAGATGTGTTTTCCTGTCAGAATACAAACAGTAGTTTAGTACTGTAAATAAAAAAACTAAATATAACTCACATGAAAACTGTACAATTTTAACCAGAAGGTGAATTTAGAGCCTTCAGGTAAATGGAACTATGATGTCCTTGCTGGAGTTGACAGTAGTATTGATGAGTCGGCTTTTCGCAAAGAGTACTTCATGTGCACACGTAGCCCATGTGTCATGTGAAATGTGATTGTGTATGTATATCCCATCATGTGAGGTGGGAAAGGGTATAAGTCAGGTGGAGGAGTGGTGTTATGAAAAAGAGGTTTTTATGGATGTTTTTGTCTTTTTACAAGGTGTGACTGAGGCATTATCTAACAATAAAAAAGAGGATGTATTTTAATTGTTCAAAGAAAAAAGTTTGTGTTTTTAACAACCTTCTTGTTGTCAACAATTTGTTGTTAGTCTACACCATCAGGTACGACTGCTCATCACTATTTTTTATATTGTAGTATCTGAAGTTCTACATGGTGTTTGTATTCTTGAGGTATGTTTAAGTTAGAGGCTCCAGGTACAAAGGTTAAGGTCCCACAGGAGATGGGCCTGTCTCTCTCTTAGTTATAACAGATGAGATCATTTTTAAATAAGGGTCATATGTTTTACTTTAGTATCATGGAAATCAACTAGTCTATATAAATGGGTATTTAGAGCTGTTAGGCAGAGAGATTCGCATTGGCTCTGAATCCTCTCCAGGTAATCCATGCTGCTTGTTTTGATGCTGGACATTTGTAATAAACCTTTTTGTACAAGCAAGCCGATGTCAGCGGAGATTCCTTCATCATCTTCACATCATCGCTATTTAATAAACAACAACATTCAGTGGTGTAAGTCAACAATCTTGCAGTGGATTTTTTGGTCCACTATGACAAAGAATATGAGGCTACCATGTACTGAGGTGCTATTAGAGAGTTTCTTTTTCTGCCATCTCTTCCATTTGTTATAGAGTGGTGTGAGTGTTCAACACATGTGTGAAGCAAAGATGTTCTCCGAGAAAAGTTTATCATTTGTGTTTTTAATTTCAATATATAATTTTTACCATGTTTTTTGAACAAATCAATTTCGTCACGCCCTACTCGTTCCCTCACAAGATAATGAGACAACAAGATGGCGATTTATTAATGAAGATGACAAAGAGATTTCCATCTTTAATTACAGTTACAGCAAAACACACCTCTAACAAGATAAATAATACTGTCCACCCAAACTTAACAGCCTATCAGGATATAGCACATATGTGCAGCACTCATTATTACATAAAGTTATTTCATATGTTGGTTATGTAACAGAGTTAAACACCATGCTTCTTAAATATAGGTCTTATGACCAATCAGAGCCCAACGTCTTATGTACACAAGCCCATGAGGCATACATGCAGTATGACAGGGGTTAATTTATATCAGAGTCATGTAGTCTTATCAGTAAAGAAATAGAAAATTGTTAATTCACTTTAACACTAGTTTTGCAAACATATGTGAAAAGATATATAAAAAGAATTTCTTAAAAACATTAATGGCAGTTAGATAGATAGATACCACTCTAGATGTTCATACAGAACCTGAGAAGATTCTTGGTATTGTTGAAGCGACACTCAGAAACTATCAGAAATTCAAGAAACTCTCCTAAAGAAAACAGATGAATCTGTCTTTACTGACACTGTTCATCTCTGGCAACAATCGCTGTAGAGAAAAAAAAACAACAAAAAAACCAAAGCGCAACATTTTTGTAGATGATTTGAATGTTAGCTGCTATGATTTTCAGTTTGTGTTAAAAAGTTGTTTGTTAATTTTAAAAAGAAAGATGTTTTCATACAAATGAGTTTGTCTACCACATGACATCTTGATTTTGCTGTATGTGTTCTGTTTTTACCAACAAAATGTGTAGAGGGAAAAAAACAATAAAATGGGATGGTCATATCTGTCAGAGGAGCCGCAACGGATAGAACGTTTAAAAAACGTGCATTATGACCCTCCAGCCCTGGTGTTTGTGGAAGTATTAACAAACTTTGCTCTGCTATGAAAGACAGTACAGGTGTAGCACCACCAACGGGACAAGTAAGAGACTGGTCATTTAAACAAGAAGCTTATACACTTCATGCAAATGCTGCTAAGCATTTTCCAAGAAACAGAGTTCTTGTTTATGGTATAGATGAACAATTTCAGGTGGATTTAGTGGACATGACTGAACATTCAAAGGAAAATGACGCCGTTTGGTACCTGTTGACGTGTATTGATGTGTTTTCTAAATATGCCTGGGTCCGATGTCTGACTTCTAAGAGTGGTGATGCTGTCTCTGAAAGTTTTGCTGATATTTTCAGTGAGGGACGCCTAAAAAACTTCAGACTGATGCTGGAAAGGAATTTTACAATAAATAATTCCAAACTTTACTGGAATCATACAAAATTAAACATTTTTCAACATTTAATGAGACAAAAGCATAGTAGAGTGTTTCAACAAGACCCCAAAAAGCGCGTATGTGGAGGTGTCTAACAGCTGTCAATTCACGCCATTACATAGATAAACCACAACACATTGTGCATGCTGCAGGACTTCTCAAGAGGGCAGCTATATTGTGAAGTTTTCTGTTGACACTGCCCTGTTGTCTCTCCTTCAGGGCTCAGAGTCACATCATGGCTGTGCTTTACATGCCTTTGTCAAATGGTGTGATGATAACTAATCCAAAAACTAGCATAATACATGCTGAGGACATCCAAATGGTAGATACATACAAGTACCTTGGAACAGTGTTTGACTCACAACTCAAGTTTGATGCAAACACAGAGCTGATTACCAAGAGACAAAGACAACAGAGAATCTACCTGATGCGAAAGCTGAACTCTTTTAGTGTCTCTGATAACATTTTATGTAACTTCTACCAATCTTTTATTGAAAATCTTTTAACATTTTCTTTCATATGCTGGTTTAATGGACTGTTTGTGAAGGACAAGAATAGTCTTGCTCCCTCTGGAAGAAACATGTGGTCCAGAAAACATACGGTATCATTAGTCAATTCGAACATGTTCTTTCTGGTTGTAAAATGTCTGGAGAAAAGAGGACTGCAAACGAGAGTAGTCTTTCTGGTTTATTCAAACACTTGCAAGTGGACACCCTCAGTCATCAATAGGAAATATTTCTGACAAAGAGTGTACTGCTTCTCACTGCAGTCTGCCTTTATACACACACACACATTGACAGCTCCTTGACACCTGTAGTACATATGTCACTCTTTCTGACAGGTCTACCTTGCTTGGCACTAAGCCAAATAAAGAGTGGACATGAATAGAAGAAGACACGTACACAGGTGTTCGGTTTTATGACATATGTGTCTCCAAGTTATGTGATCATGATGTCTTTTACCGAGGCAATGAGCGCAGAGGAAGGGGAGGCTGGAGAGGACGTGGATAGGGAGGAGGTGGAATGAGAGGAGGCCGGAGAGGAGTGGCGAAGAATGCTACAATTGTGGCAAATTGGGACCCTGGGCCAAAGAATGCAGATGAAGGAGTGGAAGGTGAGAGGGGAGAGGAGGAGGGGGAGGGGGCAGAGGAACTGGACAGGCATGACTAACCGACAATCAATCAGGTCAGATGCACAAACACACACACACAACAGCAGCACACGAAGTGCAGGAAGAAAAGACAGCTGAGGAGGAAGAAATACTGTCTTATGAACCATTAGAAATCTTGTTGACTTTAGAGCAAAAACCTGTAATTATAATAGGAGTTGTCCCCAGAGAGCACAGTATGGCAGCATACAGATTGACCTCCACAGTAAAAGACCAGGGTGAGGACTCTTTTGTCCTGGAAGGTAACAACTTGCATTATTGGTACAGCATTGATTTAAATCTGACAGGGCCAGCGTCTGTGACAGACATGCTCATAAGGAGCACAGGGGACAGAGTGCCTCCAGATGCTACATTTCAACTAACTAATGAACTTCACTGTACTATGTACTATAACCACCACCCAGGGAAAGATGAAAGATATGAAACCAAATAAAAAAACATACTCCAGACTGAGGATGACAACTTTGTATTGGAACAAAAGGGGAAACTGTGCAGCAGCAGTAAAACTGAGTGATGAGGATGAAACTGAGGATTAACACCACGTGTCTCAGTTTCAAAGGGAAAGGATATGCAGTGGAAAGATTTAGGTGTTATGGTGGAGAGAACAGAGCAGTCAGGAGAAATGTTAAAATAACACCAAAAGGTTAATTCAGACCATATCAGAGACAATAAAACCAGAAGCAGAAGCTGCAATTGAACCAATTGTAAAATATTTGTTATGCTCAGGGGTAATTAGAGAATGCCCAGATTCACCATGCAATACACCTCTATTTCCAGTTAAAAAAGCTGCACCATGGTCCAAGAATTACAAGCTGTAAATAAAGCAGTAATTCCCAGGGCACCACTAGTGCCAGATCCGCATATATTATTAAATGATTTGAATCCTAAAGCAAAGTATTTTTCAGTGATTGACTTAGCAAATGCATTTTTCTCCATTCCAGTCCATCAAGACTCACAGTTTTGGTTTGCTTTTCAATACAGTCTAATATCGTCTAATCTTGCTAGCTCCACTTGCGCTTTTTCATCCTTTGACATTAAAAGTTTCACACGCAGTTAGACTGCATTTAGAAATGACCTGAATGATTGCCAATCCTTCCAAAATCACTCTATAGGTTTGCTGCAATTTTGAGCCATGGGATTACCCATGGTTCAACAGGGGGGATGGTGGCTATAATCAATAAAAATTTTGCCACCTATGGTTTTTTTAAAATTACTCGAAGAATTTTTGTGCATCATGCCTAATCTCTTCCAAACATAATACACAAAGCAGACTTAGACCGCATAAAAGAACATTTCCAAAAGCAGAATATCCTTTTTACATTTTATGTATGAATTTTATAGAACTAAACAGGTCAGAAGGAAAGAAATACTGTTTGGTAATCATTGATACATTTTCAAAATGGGTTGAAATCACTCCAACAACGACAAATAATGCTATAGTGGTGGCAAACGATTTTACTCATATAACCATTTTACTTTTAGAAGTGAAGTTTGTGTTGAAGCCTAAAAATATATATAAAGGCATGATTATATTACTATTATTATATAACACATATTACTTTGTGTTTTACATTCTGTTTTTGAAATTGATATTTGAAATTGATTGATTAACTAATTGAGAATTGGAATATCAGTGAAGTACATAATACATAATATGTGACCGCCTGGGGCAGAGGGGTCGTGAGAGAATTTTCCTGTCTAGAAAGTATGATGGTAAACATTTGAGTGGATTACTGGTTTTTCGCTCTCACACTTCACCAAAATTCTATTTTTAAGGTTATGCTATTAATCAATTAAGCATAAACGGGGGAATGTTATAAGAATTTTGCTTTGTTGTTAACGTATGTATGTCCGAAAGTTGAACTGTGCCACATGAACATATATGATATACTATTATTGTCAACCAATGTTTATACCATGAGTTGTTCAGCTCCCCAGTGTAACATGTGTCTATGTGTTAATCAAAGCTCACAAACCCTTGAGAGACAGAGAGTCTGTGCATAAGCCCCTGAGAAGTGTAAATGTATCACCCAAACATGCAGGTCGGCTCCATCAAGGACACTTCTGAGAGAGAGAGAGAGACATGATAAGAGACTCTTCTTCAAGCAACGAGCTGAGCACTTCTTTGAGACATCCTGATGTGTTGTTGCATTGTAACTGTTCCTCTGGTACCAGATTAAATTCTTTTATACTTTGACTGACCGACTCCGCTCTCCTCGTTAAGAAAACCCTTTGAACAGCAAATTCTTTTAACAACATAAGGAAGAGATCAATTTGTCCGTATAGGGATGTAGGGAGGAGTTTAAGAATCCTATAAAAATTACCATGTAGGCTACTTTAGAATATTCAAAGAGACTGTGTTCAACATACTGTTCTGCTTCCCAGCTGTAATAAATTCTTGGGTTGAACTAAGGAGGGTTCAGGTTTCTTGGACTTTACAATTATCACAATTGAAGAAAACCCTACAGAACTTTGGCGGCAGTAGTATGATACAGAATATTATGTATTTTAGCAGCAGAAATGAGGAATTTTAAGAGAGGTGAGTATCTTTTATTTACCACCCTCTATACTGTAGGTTAGAAAATTCCTCTTCTCTGTTGCTGTATAGAGGTGACCTCTATCTCTTAGATGCATTTGAATGCATTGGTGATGGTTTATTGATGTAAGACACTAAGTGTACTTGAATTGGTTGATCTAGATTGTTTATGATAATAGAAGTCGACATGAAAAAGGTAATTCTATTGAAAAATCATGGGCCAAGAATGGCCCATATGAGAAATATTTGATTCCATTGAAAGCAGAAGGCAGAGGTTTTCTGTTAAAAGCAATCAGAGAATTAGCTCTCTCAGTTTGTTGTGGTCACTTTTTTGACTTGGCACAGAAAGGCTTGGGGCCTCGTAGTAAGGTGGAAAACCAAATTAAATGGTTACAGAAATTTTTCAAAAAACAAAAGAAAAGCCAGAAGGTAAAGTTGCTGTTGCTTTAATAGTATTGAACTATGAAAAAGTGTTGGAAATATGATGATGGGTTGTTACTGCAATGTAAAAGTCAGAAGGAAGAAGTAGAAGGGTTGAAGATTGTGAGAGGGAGTTTTGTCCAACTGTGTTATGGCCAATGATCCCTACGCTACTCATCAGTCTTTTCTTGTCCATCCGTGATTGCAGCACAAAGCAGCTGCTCACACTAATTCTCTGCAGATTTGCCAAATAATGTAAGCAGACTTCATTGCAGTGACAATTCCCAGACATGTAATTTTAAAGGAGAGTTGCAGGTGGGTCATTTGAGTGACATGAATAGAGGTGTGAACATGAAAATCCCAGATAGAAGTGTGTGAAAATAGGTTTACAAGTACCAGATAAGTGGTGCTACACCCCTTCACCCTCTTTCTCTTTGTTCTTGGATGATCTGTCACATAAGGACATACAGTAGATGGTCCCCTGTAGTCCTATTTCAAACCATTTGTTCTACTCATAATTGCTGTTCTCAAATGAGATTGTCCTCTATCAGTAGGCTCTGAAGGTTTACATTTAAAATGACCATGTCCTTTCCAGCTTTCCAGCGTTTTCTAAAGGTTTTTCCAAAAGGTTTGTCACACAGTAAAATCCTAAATAACAGCAGTCAAGATCAGCAGTCAAGATCAAGTTCTTCTTGTTTACAGAGTGTGAAGATTGGAGTGTGCCAGAAAGTGAGGTTCTCAATAATGTACAATCAGATCACATGACTATTAATATGTATATGTTTACGATGTAAATCCCAGGAGTCTTTTAAGTTGTCTTTGACATAACACTGAACAACTGAAATCAACAGGCTTGCAAGCCCTGAAAGTGAGATGGCCACTATTTCTTGAGTGGTGAGAATCAAAAAGTCTGTTTGTTGATGACATGAAAGTCACTTGTATAACCATAATAATTGAGTATCTTGACTGAGATAAGCAATTTCTCAACCAGGATGTTCTTCAACATAAGTATTGAGCTGATTAGAGTTAGCACCTTTTTTATAAAGTAAACACAATTAATGATGAGAGGCCAATAAATCTTAAGAGGTCTGATAACACTGAAGAAAGTGTAGAGGTTTCAAAGATTTTTACTGCCTAGGGAGGATATTACAAGTTTCGATGAACCTGAGTCCTTTGAGGCCTACCACACTTTGAGGTACAACAAAATTACTCTTCCTAAAGACCCTCTTTGTGTGATAGAAGCTTATTTTTTTGGATAAAATCTTTCATTAGGGATCAGTGGTTCCTAAAATTTTATTTTACAAAATTCAAACACAAGCAAAATTTGGTTTTCATACAACATAAAACGTAAAATATGTAAAATTACATGTCAGTGTTTTATATATTGTTATTAGATGCTGTGCGCATTTACGCAGGAGGCACAGCAGCGTAACTTCACTGATTATTTAAATCTCCTGACACGCCGACATGATGTTCTGTGTTCTTCTACACATCCAAAAGGTCATCTGTTACACACACAGTCCAGGTTCATACAGTGAAATTGTAAAGCAGTCGTCTGCCTGATAAAGCCTGAATTCATTATGTTGAGCAGTGCAGCAAAACTAAAAACTGTAGTTATCAACCTGACAGGACAGAGGAAACTATGCAGGGGAAACAGAATTAAACGTTTAGTTTCTGAAATATTTTTTTTAGTCAGACAAGCGAAAAATAAGTCATTTTCTGGTTTTGGTTTAATTTCTACTTCAATTGCCATTTGAAGAGGAAAATAGGTTAGGGGGACGGAAAAAACGGGAAGTGGAAAAAAAGATCCTGTTATCAAACAAGTCGAACAGATTTGGACGGAGGGTACACATCATAGATGAGTTGAATGTGGAAACCAATGAATGTGACGTATAAATAAATGGAAAGACCAATGAGAGGAGGGGCGGGCGGGGAATTTGCAAAATATGAATCCTTAAGAGTCTTTGTGAGAACTGTGTAAATAAGCAACAACAATGGAAAAACTGCAACTTGCCATGTCTGTGAGAACAGTGTATTCCTACTACTAGTGCTACTATCACATCAGGCAGACACACACACACACACACACACACACACACACACACACACACACACTCTCTCTCATTTAAGGTCACTTTTGGTATCGATAGACCTGTCCGTCAAATTATGGGTAATTATGCGAATGTAGAAGGAATAATAGATGGAGCAATTCTGATATTTATATTGTGCTCTTCCTCCCCCACTGCCTTTATTGTGTCCCCCTCTTCCTTTACCTCCCTTCTGGTAGAACACCCCTTCTTCATTCTGGTAAAAGGTTTCTGTATTTTTCCTTTTGTTTTTCTCTTTCATAACCTTTTCAGCATGTATCGCGTGGTTAACATACTCTTCTAGGTTCCCGGTTGACAGCCCTATGTAATGTCTAGTTACCCAACCGTGTACCCCATCTTTGGACCCCGCATGTAGCGCATTTTTTAGCTGCTGTTGGTATGTGCCGTTCACATCACCATCTTCTGGTAACCCGCTATGGGTCTTAAAAGCAGTCGTCATTCGAATTCTATAGTCTTCGAACTGCTCATCGTCTCTTTGTTTCACTCTCCCTATTTCAATGTAGTTAGCTTTACGCTTAAAGCGTCGAGTAACTCTCTCCATAAGCTGGCGAACTTGGTGGTTCAAAGTCTCACTATCGTGAGCCAACCCTCTTCTTCCACCACTTGAGGGGGCACCCATAGGGTCCCACTGCCCTCTGACATGATGCCACTCTGGCCCCAACGCAGCCATCCATATTTGCTGCACTTCTTCACCATTCAGATGATAAGAGCGTCTAACACTCTCCATGTCAACACAAAATTGATCAACATCCTCTTTAAAGTTAGCCACACCAGCTACTGCTTTTTTAACATCCTCTATAGTCCAAGTCCTATAGACTAACATAGTTCTGTTTTCACTGTCATCCACTAACGGATTTGCTACTTCAATCATTGGGAAAGCTGAAGTACTTGGAAACGCATCTGTAACATTATTTGCACTATGTGCAAGAGCAGGAAGCTGCTGTCCCTCGCTCTTTATTGGTGACATTACTTTCCCTAAAGAATTAGACCAGTCCCATTCAGGTGGTCCCTGACTCCTAGTTTGTATTTTGTTTGATTTATCCTCATAACCGGGCGGTAGATCATGAGATTCTTTTGGTAAAGGAGGATACAATGGTCTTCTAGGTGCTGGTGCAGCTACTGCACCTTCTTCTTCTTCCTCTTTTCTGTCCTGTCTTTTACTTGCTGACCCTGTCTCGTCATTAACTGTCTGTTTCTCTCCTCCTCCTTTTTCTCCTCTCTCTCTCCTGTACTTTCTCTCTCCCTCTTCTCTCCTTTCTGCCGCTTTCCTCCAAAACTCTGTATCCTCATACCCTTCTTTTTTCATCTTTTTAGGATTTCCTTTAGTTTTTGTTTTAATTGCATCCTGTAACGTGATTTGCGTATTTAGTCGGCCATTAAATTCGTATTTATTTATCCATTTGTTCAAATGTTTAATTTTACCAGGATCCTGGATTTCGATGTATTTCCAGTCTTTTGAGGACAGTTCATCTTTAACGTTTTGTTTGCTCGCTTTGTTCCCCATTTTAGAAAATTTTGGCCCAGTTTGTCAATACCTAGGGTATTCTAAAAACTGGTTTTGTATTAGTAGGACAACAATAAAAGTACCTGTTGTGGTAATTCTCACTTTAACTCTTTCGAGTGGAGAATTCTTGCCTTCACATCCACAAGAGGTTTGTTGTTTACAACCCTACTATTTTGCAATGAGACAAAATACCTAGTGGTATTTTAATCTCCACACACCCTCACAATCACACAGTTTGTTTTACCGCGGGTTTTACGCAGACAAGGACACAGACAGACTGATGACTTGAAAACTTTAACATTAACACGGAATTTAAGTGCGCTACAGGACTCCGCCGGACTTCTCAGGCTCCGCCGTCCCTCGTTACCTGCCACGGTCTAGAATATTCAGGGCTTGTAAGACGCGCAATGAACCTTAGTCATTCGCTCTTTTAACCAAACTCTACTCACCGCTGTTGTCCCTCCCCCTCTCGGAATGCCGTCAACCGTCAGATCCCAGCAGACAGGTCGATGTCCAGTCCTCGAAAAAGGATCTAAAGAGCTCACACTACAGAGCCCGCCATGGCCACGGTCTTTCTGGAGTCCACCGCACCCGCTGGGATCCTCGATGCTGTCCCACCGTTAGTGGGACAGCATCAAATACAACACAATAATGATAATACACAGCAGATATGAGATAACTTACATAATTATTCCATCAGTCTGTGCCTGAGGTCATAGAACAAGACGAGGTCCAAACCTAGTATATGGATCATGTATGGTCAATGTGTGAAATTGTGGCCAATTTGTTACAGGGATAGTCAGTGGTGGTGTCTATAATGTGAATTCTTGGATATTAAATGTTCATCTGCAAATTTCTGTGGTGGTCCCAGTAATATTTTCTGGTAAAGTGTACTGAAGTAGCATCACAACATGGTTTAGCTACGTTTGAGTCAAAAAAAAGCTTATAAATGCATTTTGCAAAAACAATACTTTCCACTCATATCTTGGGATGTTTGATTTGAAAGAGAATTATTGCCTGAACTAAAAGGATAAATGACCTTTGGGGTCATTTGAAGAAAAGACCAGATAACTCTCACTGGACTGTTAGACTCCCTTTTTAGGTCTAGTTTATCTACACATGAACTGTTGTAAATGACACTAGTACATCAGTACACAAAGAATAAAAGTAGAGATTAACTCAAACAACAAAACACACAAGAGTAATAAATTCTCCATTTGTAAACACAGTGCAGTGATGCAATGTGAACTGTGTATTTCTACCTTGTGATCATTGTGACAAAAGATACACGGTGAATATTTTCAAACAGTCTCTCCTATAAGGCTTTAGGCCCTAAACATCCCCCAATAATCTGACATTAAAGGTAATGGGGGGGGGCTTTCAGAAGCTATTCAGCCATCCGACGTGCATTTGGCTCCTTTTACCCCCTTTGTCTGGATTAGGCTAAATCACACTTCATGCAAATATGGTCTTGCTGTTGACCCTACCCCCACCTCTTCTTCTTTAATCAGGTATTGGAGGAAACCTTGTTTCCATACAGTCTAGTCGCATTTCTACTCATTTGCATTTGAACTACTCAGCTGGAGAGGTTCCTGAAGACCGTAAGAGCTGCTACAACCCTTGTCGCACCTTCTTTGGTTCAGGTAAAGAGCAAAAGTTTAAACCATTTAAATAAGGGTCAGACACACAATCTGATGTTCAGCTTTGTCATGGCAGGAGCAAACCATCGATCCGCCCAGGTTCTGCTTCTTTTGGTCATCCCTGGTCAGCTTATCTTCATACACATCATTCACCTGATGAAAGGAGGCCACACTTTGCCAAGTCCTCTCTTCACTGTCGCCTTCTTGTCTGCTTCCCTGATTCAGGTGAGTCAGACGTCATGGTCATTTGTCCTTCTGCAGACTTCATGGCTGCTCTACAATTTCTCTCATGTCTCTGTTTCTCAGGTCCTCTCCCTGCTGTGTACAGCTGACTGTATGGTCCACTGTCTGTGGCGGAGGGGTAAAGACCCTGACAGTGTTGTGTCAAATTCTTAGGGTCTCAGATTGAAGAAGTTTAAAATATCCCAAAACCAAATCAGGAAAAACTTCTCTTTGGTGTCAAAAAATCCTCAGGAGTCAGAGATCAGAGCAGCAAAAAGTGTTCTTTTATTGCCAGGCAAGAAAAGGAGAGCATATCACAACACACAATGTGTATCTGAGATGACTCTGGTCTGCTGAGGCCTCTGTCTTGTCTTTTATATTCTTGTGCCTGCAAAGGTCACGCCTATGGTCAACCCTTTTCTTCTAGGTCAACCCCTTTGTTCTAGCCAATTACACTATTAGAAATTATTTTTATGTCTGGTTGTTAGGTCAATTTTCCTGATACAGGTTTCAGCAGACCAGGTTATGCCCAGGCATGTCTGAACTTTGTTCAGGCATGTCCTCTTTCTTTTAAGATTATTTCTTGTTAATTTTACACCAATATCTTCACAATTCCCTTTGGCGTTATTTTTTTAAAGTTATTACCGCCTATTTTACACCCTTATTTCTAAACCTGCTCCTAAGGATATTTAAAAAAAAATATTAAAGTTTAATGCACACACTTCAAATTTCAACAAGTGCACTGAGTGAGATTGTCAACTTCATAATAAGTGCCTTCACACTAAATCAAAACATCTTGTGAGGTATACATGAAATATAATTATCTAGTGTTATTACATTGTTTTAACCTTACTTAAGGCTTCATCATATAATATCACATTAAAAATCCTTCTGCAATACAATTTTTGTTTCCTTCAGCACATCACAAGTCTTTAGAAATTACACCACACAGTTACTCAATACCCTACCTCACAGCCCTCGGAGACCTACTGGGAACCGCTCTCCTCTCTCTTGCCTTTTTCCTGCTGTGGTGCATTGGTGACTCAGGCAGTGTATAGGTTCATAACCAGAGCATGTTTGAGGAAGAACAAACACAATCGAACATCAGTAATCTGAAAACAAAAAACTGAAGGACAAGAAAACTGAACGTTCATCAGAGTCATTCATTACTTCTCCACAATTTGTTTTGCCCTTTTCATCTTCATCTAAGTAGCGACAGTCACTAGCTGCTCCGTCTCCACAGTTTATTCTTCTGACTTCCTGACAATATTGTGTCAGAGGTTTCTGACACACACGTTGTCCTCAGGTGAGCCCACATCCTTACTACCAACACTTCTGTTTCATAGCAACTTGTCAGACACACAGACACACCTCATGCACTTAATATAGCACAGCTCTTGTTGTAGGGCCAAGGTTTTGTCACTTTTTACCTGTAACATCTGTTCTTTTTTTTAAAAAACTTTTTGAACACTGAACAGAGGGAAATGAAAGCAGAATTATACATCCCTAACGTGGAATATAAGTTTGGTTGATATTGTGAATTTTAATGTTTATTTTGTAGTGGGCATATGGAAAATCCTAGCGGGCATATGGCGTACCTGCGTATCACGCAGGATAGATACATCACGGGGTATACCAATTGCTGATTCTACTTGTTCACTTTAAACAACATTTGAACCGAAAGTCTGTATTGATTTTGAGGAGTTCAGAAGTCCTCTGCACGTCAGTTAATTGTGTTGAGTGCTGATTAAATGCAAGCAATGTACCCTGGCAGCCTTTCAATTGGGTCTTCTGAATTACACCTGTATTCTATCTATTTTTGTAGTCTGGATACAATTGTTGCTGCATTTTTTTTTGTGATGTGATTTGTTACACTACACAATGATGCTTGTGGAGCTTGTGATCAGATGATTTGAGTCCCTTACTCTGCAGCGTGCAGGGACTTAATGTCACTGACAATCTTAAGAAACTGATGAAAAATGTTATGTTATTTTTGCTCTACTGTTGCTTTATTGTAAGACTTTTATTAAATCAACAGTCATTGTGCTGTCTTTACTTAGTTGTGTTGAAGAAGTGAATATCAGGTTCAGGTTGAGTCTCAAAGTATTTCTTTATTCATGCATGGACTATACTTAAGTCAGCTGAAAGAAGATAAAGTGTATGGCTGTCTCACCAGGAATGTGTGATGAGTGAAGGGTCTTTATGACCTCTGCTAACAAGAATGCAGTTTTATAAGAATGGCAGAGTCTGAGGACATGTGGCTTTTGCGTATGTGCCAGGAGAGATGAAGTAAGTCAAATCACATTATGGGATAGTTGTGTTTACTCAACCTGACTAAGGGCATGGTTTGACTATAGGGTTATCCACACACGCACGCACACACACACACACACACACACATTCATATCAATCCAGCACAGAAAGGGTCTTGCGTTACCGGATCAAGATTATTATTTAAAATAGGATATTCAATGTAATGGGCTTATTACTGCTAATAATAAAGTTTTATATATACGAATGTCATATTGTGTTGCAAGTTGTTTGATATTCTGCCTCTGTACTATGTGAAATGTCCAACATGACATCCAATACTTCTATTGTACAGTAGATTGACAAATTAATAATCAATTTTCATTTACTGATTTGTTCATAGATTTATTGAATTGTATTGAGTTCCTGTTAAAAAGCATCAAATCATATTAAATAATTTTTAAACTGGTTTAAACTGGCGAGCTGTAGGTTTAACTCTTACATATAGTGAAAAGTAGCACAGCTCCAAATCTTGAACATGGGATTGGATTCACGGTTGTGGCAAGAATCAAAAACAAACAGAATACCTGCACTCACAGATCAATAGACTTGTATTGATCCCATGAGAACATTATGAGAAGCACAGAGTCTGCCAGAGTGAGGTTATTTAGAGTCACGCTTTTTCATGAGCGCCTTCAAGAATAAAGCAGTCAGTTCCATGTTCCACCTTGATCCACACGTGCCACAATCAGTGTGTTCACATGCACTTAAGTAATCAGGTTGCAGGAGAAGGAAGTCAGATATAACTGCAACTATTAACTAATTGCGATTTTTGGCTGGACCTCAACAGCAGGGCCAGTGCCTGTGTAATGTTTGGTGTTGCAATTCACATGTTGATGGAATCCCCAAATGCCAGACGCATAATCTGAAACATGACACACACAAGATTTATACAACAGTGTATGAGTACAAAATCCCAGGTCTTTACATAGTTTGCCTTTGCTCAGCATTGATCCCAGTTCCCTACCTGCTGAGTGAACCAAAACACTAATACCCTAATTATAAAAGAGATGCTTATCCAAAATGAGCACTGTTGAACCAAGTTTAAAAGCAACTGCACTTCTTGTAATCATTTGCTGCCTGAAATGTACTCTTTTTGTTTTATCCTGGTTTATCATTAGTCTCCATGTCCAGCACTATTCAGCCAGAACATTTTCCGTAGATGTTTTTCATGTTCTGCCAGTAAAATTATACCACAGCATAAAGTAGTATACGAGCAATCAAATCACCCACCAGCTTACAAGATTTCATTTGAAAAGCTAAATCATTGACATAAACAGAGAACAGTGATGATGACAACACGTCTCAACACCAAACTGTTTATTTTTAAAAAGTTATTTATTTATCTAGATATTTTTTGACTTCAAAGAGATTCTAGAATGCTTTATGCAAATGAGGCCTTTGATGCATCATAAAACTGGTGAGGTCATCATGGAACCAATGTATAAACTGCAGCAGTGAGACACAGACACCAGATTTACTGTGAACCAGCGCGTCCAGAAACGATCTCGAGATGGAGACAAGTGACAACAAGAAAGCAAGCAACAACGGTGAAAGGCAGAGACCCCAAGCCAATTTTTTGCAAAGCATCTTTCAGAGAAGACCTGAGCCAGCAGCCACAGCTCCATCACCTATGGAGCCAGAAACAACCACGTCACCTCAAGAGGCACAGCCTACACCTGGAGTAATAATGGAACCAGGACCCAGTGTGGAGGCCTATTGCGAGCAGACTAAGCAGGCTCTGCTCCTGATCCCTGAGCTTGAGCTTCAGCGGATCATGAGAGAAAAGGAGGAGCAGACCTCCAAACTGCTCAATGAGAAAACATCCCTGCTCAAAGAGGTGCAACAATTAAAACAATTGCTGGAGGCACAGCGTACACCTGGAGTAATAATGGAACCAGGACCCAGTGTGGAGGCCTATTGCGAGCAGACTAAGCAGGCTCTGCTCCTGATCCCTGAGCTTGAGCTTCAGCGGATCATGAGAGAAAAGGAGGAGCAGACCTCCAAACTGCTCAATGAGAAAACATCCCTGCTCAAAGAGGTGCAACAATTAAAACAATTGCTGGAGGCACAGACGAAGGAGGCAGACCTCCAGAAAGGATTCCTTAAGATTGAGGTTTCCAAACAGGTAAAGACCAACAGAGAAGCTTCCCAGAAAATTGAGCATTTAGAGAAGGCTCTGGAGGCTGAGAAGAAGCAGCGGGAAGAGATCCAAATCAACTTGGCCCAGCTAACGCAGGAAAGGTTTAGATTTGAGACTACCCCAGCCCAGACAAAGGAGGACCTGCAGCACGAGCGACACCAGTGGGAGGAGCAGACTTCCAAACTGGTCAACGAGAAAAAGTCCCTGCTCAAAGATGTACAACAATTAAAACAATTGTTGGAGGCACAGATGAAGGAGGCAGACCTCCAGAAGGGATTCCTTAAGGTTGAGGTTTCCAAACGGGAAAAGACCAACAGAGAAGCTTCCCAGAAAATTGAGAATTTCGAGAAGGCTCTGGAGACTGAGAAGAACCAGCGGGAAGAGATCCAAATCAACTTGGCCCAGCTGACGCAGGAAAGGTTTAGATTTGAGGCTACCCTGGCCCAGACAAAAGAGGACCTGCAGCGCGAGCGACACCAGTGGGAGGAGCAGACTTCCAAACTGGTCAATGAGAAAAAGTCCCAGCTCAAAGAGATAAAACAATTAAAACAATTGCTGGAGGCACAGACGAAGGAGGCAGACCTCCAGCAAAGAGTCCTTAAGGTTGAGGTTTCTCAACAGAAAAAGACCAACAGAGAAGCTTCCCAGAAAATTGAACATTTGGAGAAGGCTCTGGAGGCTGAGAAGAACCAGCGGGAAGCGATCCAAATCAACTTGGCCCAGCTGACGCAGGAAAAGTTTAGATTTGAGGCTACCCTGGCCCAGACAAAGGAGGAGCTGCAGCGCGAGCAACACCAGTGGGAGGAGCACAGGTCCCGTCTCCTGGCCAAGCAGCAGCAGGAAACCTCCAGATTGATGGCAGCTCTGAACCAAGCTATGGAGGACCTCGAAAATGAGAGGCGCCAGTGGAAGGAGGAAAAATCCTTTCGCTTGGATGCTCTCAATAACGAGAAGAAGACCCCCAAGGAGAAGGAGGAGGGAGCCACGGGTGGCGTGTTGGACAGAATGTCGGATCTTGAGAAAAAAATGGATGACATTGAGGCCGAAGAGCCCAAGAAGCCAAAGAAAATATCTCTGAGGAAAAGATTCCTAAAATTCTTCAAATGAACAGGATCTCTCCACCCTGCACCTTTCTCCCATCACCACACCACCCAACTCCATCACGAACTGAAATCCTCCTCCACACAGTTCATCTAATCAACACGTACAACACCTTTACCTCAACCACTAACCCTACCCCATTAACCCCTACTCCCCAATACCCTTAACCCACACCCCTGACCTCCCTTTTACCCCAATACCCTTAACCCTCGCCCCCAACCTAACTTTTACCCCAATACCCTTAACCCCCGCCCCCAACCTCCCTTTTACCCCCATACCCTTAACCCTCGCCCCCAACCTCCCTTTTACCCCCATACCCTTAACCCTCGCCCCCCAACCTCCCTTTTACCCCCATACCCTTAACCCTCGCCCCCAACCTCCCTTTTACCCCAATACCCTTAACCTTCACCCCTAACCACCCCTTTAAATTTTCCCTCTTAATAAATGCATAAATATATGAACTGCATGCATCTCATATATTCATGCATTTCTTAATTCCTATTATGTCTGTGTGTGTGTGTTTGTTTGTGTGTGTGTGTACATCCCCACACATACACATACATACACACACACACACACACATAAATACACACAAACACCCCTTACTCTGACCCTTTTACCTTTTACACATTAAATGAACCAAAGGTATAAATGTTTTTGTTTTTATTCTTCAACACAGTTCAACATTTCGCAGTATGGAAAATAACATTTAAAACATTAAACACATCATGGCACTCATTGGAAAAACCTGAAAACTGTGTTTGTATTTGCAGATGTTTATACTCTTTTGTTTGTATTGTCTTGGTTTTACAGTTTAGATAAAATTAAATGTTTATCTTTTCACTAAATAATCCTCCTTAACCAATTAATTATTGTGCATATATGACAATTTGGAGTCAGGATATAACTCTGGAATTATAAATTTGGAGTTTATATTTTCCATTCACATCATTTCTCATCAAGGACAGTGCAGTTTTACTTATAAACATCTTATACACAATTAAAATCTGTCAGGGCAAACTTCTTTCTATATCTGATAGACAAATGGCTGTGAGGAAATATCATTGGCTGGTACTGAAAATGACACTAAAAAATTACACAGGCACATCTGCGCAAGTGTCATCAGGGAATTAAATACATTTGTGCTACACTGCATACAGTATCTATTTAAAGTATACAGACAGAATTTGGAATTATGGAGTAAAAAGTTCAATTAGAAATGTTGCAAATGTGAGGGACATTTCCTTTTTCTAAATATATTTCTTAAATATATATATATCCTTGACCTCTTAAGCCCAAGAGCCCCCACCGGCAGGGGCCGGGGCTGCCCTCGGGTAAGCAAACGCGTCACAGGGTATTTAAACACAGGAGAACACAGTCCCATGACATACCGTTTTGCTCAGAAGAAGCTCGGCTAGTAAGCTAGCATTTCTACCTAAACGAAACACAAGTCAAACACCAAGCAACTGACTGAGCGTGTAACAAAACGCATCGTCTGTCTGAATGCGGTGCATAATTGTGTCTTACCTTTGCTGTTTTTGTCATCAAAAGTTGTACCTGACTGCATAAACCACTAGTAATGGCTACGCCAATGTCTCTGGGTCACAACTTTGCTCTGCTTCACTTTATTAGCATCATTCTTGGCACAGGTAATGTTCAGATGTTGTTTTATGGTTTGCTAGAGGTTTTGGGCTGCAACTGCATAATTTCAAAGGGGATATTTACTATAATACTGTAAAGTTTTTTTTAGGTGGAAATGAAATCTTTCATTTATGCTGTGTTACATCTTAATTTACTCTGACCCAGTAACATCTATACTGATGCTTACACCTCTGCAGAAATCTCACAAGTGTTACCTTTATTATGATATAAAAATGATTCATTTAAACCTTGTAGCTGCAGAGATATACTGTATTCATTTTGAGGATGCCATTTTTGAGCAGGGGCCTGAGCCAGAGGCCTAGGGTTTAAGAGTGTCTGATATTGTCGGTAAAAGCTTTTAAACTTCTCATTGTAAACTGCTTTTTATACTAGTGTCACATGACCTGGTCAGGAAGTGTTGGACAATGTAACAACACTGAGGAATATCGTGTAAACAATATAATTCTACTTGCTAAATATAAATCTCCCCCTGTATTTGAAGTCTTCAAAAATTCATTAGCAATCTTTTAAATGTTTTAAGGTCTACGGTATTTACTTTTTTAAAACTTATACTGGAGAAGTAGAAAACTACGTGTGATTAAACAGACAGTAACATGGTAACAAAGTCCCCTCATGTTGCGAATGCAGACAGTACTTCAGCGTCAGAGGGCACCAGCGCACACTAGACACGCAATTTGTTACAAGGATCTCTGTTATGCTCACGTGATGGCTTCGACCTTTGACCTTTCATCCATACATGAGAACTGAAGAGGGTTAACATCTGAATGCCTCTCGATATTTCACCATCAGAGGATTCGCTCAGCACCACCTTAACGTCAGTTTTTGATGCTGAACCTGAACTCTGAATAAATAACAGATTTCTTTTCTGAATGTGTCAGTACCTCATCTGTTGGTTTCTTTGCTGATCAGACATTACAAAGTCATTCATAAGTAATATAATCTATGATTTTTTATAACTATACCAAATCTGTCACTATATAGTTATTGCCTGACTACACAGACCTTATACAATGTGAACACTTTAATTTATATTTGGGACTTTGAATTTTGCATCTCCTGTCCAGCCAAGACTTGAGTTTGGTGTTCTCTCCCCTTCCCAGCAGTTTCAAAGCACTTTTTTGGTTGGGTGATTATCTCCATGACCTCTCAAATTTATCCAGTAGTTGACTAGAAGTTGAAAATACGTGAAATACGTGAATACGTGAAATGACCACGACCTCTTAACACCGCATTACGAGGTGGTGGCACGTACTGTGTTAAACTTTCATTCCCAGACTCTGTATACTTCCATTTCATCCAGGAACTACTGATGTTTTGCATTCCTCAGTGGGAGTAGAATGGGAGTAGACATCAAACACATGCCTGTATCACCCAGTTTCATATAGTTTTCATATATTATATTATATTATATTCTGAGGAACATCTAAAGTTACAAAAAAAAAAAGATTAACCTTGATTGGTTGTCTATTCAGTAAGACTAAAAGACTGGAATAATAGAATAATTATTTCACAAATGATATAAAATAACTGATTAATTTCCAAAGTAAGTGATTATACAACATGATCAGTACTATATTAATAATGTCTGAAGAGGTAAAAATTTCCCACACCTTCATCTGTATGTGTATGTGTTTATACAACTAGTAGGTGTCAGTAAAAAAAAGGTTCTTCTCTGGAAAGGAGTATGCCATGTACATACACTATCTTATTTACAGCATTGAAGATTTAGTGAAAGTGATAAATCCTCTACTGTAAATAAGCTCTTTCCTTAGAGTCACATCAGATCGATGTGGTATTCCTCTCCAGGATTCCTGTTGTCATGTTCATAGATGGGCCCGTTCACCTCGATATGAACATCAACAAGATGTGTTTTCCTGTCAGAATACAAACAGTAGTTTAGTACTGTAAATAAAAAAACTAAATATAACTCACATGAAAACTGTACAATTTTAACCAGAAGGTGAATTTAGAGCCTTCAGGTAAATGGAACTATGATGTCCTTGCTGGAGTTGACAGTAGTATTGATGAGTTGGCTTTTCGCAAAGAGTACTTCATGTGCACACGTAGCCCATGTGTCATGTGAAATGTGATTGTGTATGTATATCCCATCATGTGAGGTGGGAAAGGGTATAAGTCAGGTGGAGGAGTGGTGTTATGAAAAAGAGGTTTTTATGGATGTTTTTGTCTTTTTACAAGGTGTGACTGAGGCATTATCTAACAATAAAAAAGAGGATGTATTTTAATTGTTCAAAGAAAAAAGTTTGTGTTTTTAACAACCTTCTTGTTGTCAACAATTTGTTGTTAGTCTACACCATCAGGTACGACTGCTCATCACTATTTTTTATATTGTAGTATCTGAAGTTCTACATGGTGTTTGTATTCTTGAGGTATGTTTAAGTTAGAGGCTCCAGGTCCAAAGGTTAAGGTCCCACAGGAGATGGGCCTGTCTCTCTCTTAGTTATAAAGATGAGATCATTTTTAAATAAGGGTCATATGTTTTACTTTAGTATCATGGAAATCAACCAGTCTATATAAATGGGTATTTAGAGCTGTTAGGCAGAGAGATTCGCATTGGCTCTGAATCCTCTCCAGGTAATCCATGCTGCTTGTTTTGATGCTGGACATTTGTAATAAACCTTTTTGTACAAGCAAACCGATGTCAGGAGAGATTCCTTCATCATCTTCACATCATCGCTATTTAATAAACAACAACATTCAGTGGTGTAAGTCGACAATCTTGAGTGGTTTTTTTAAGAGGTGGTCCACTATGACAAAGAATATGAGGCTACCATGTACTGAGGTGCTATTAGAGAGTTTCGTTATTCTTCCATCTCTTCCATTTGTTATAGAGTGGTGTGAGTGTTCAACACATGTGAAGCAAAGCAAAGATGTTCTCCATCAGCAGTGAAAACGCAGTGAAAAAGTCAAAAAGGCGACTATCACCCGTGATAAAAGTTTATCATTTGTGTTTTAATTTCAATGTATAATTTTTACCATGTTTTTTGAATCCAATCAATTTCGTCACGCCCTACTCGTTCCCTCACAAGATAATGAGACAACAAGATGGGGATTTATTAATGAAGATGAGCAAAGAGATTTCCATCTTTAATTACAGTTACAGCAAAACACACCTCTTACAAGATAAATAATACTGTCCACCCAAACTTAACAGCCTATCAGGATATAGCACATATGTGCAGCACTCATTATTACATAAAGTTATTTCATATGTTGGTTATGTAACAGAGTTAAACACCATGCTTCTTAAATATAGGTCTTATGACCAATCAGAGCCCAACGTCTTATTTACACAAGCCCATGAGGCATACATGCAGTATGACAGGGGTTAATTTTATCAGAGTCATGTAGTCTTATCAGTAAAGAAATAGAAAATTGTTAATTCACTTTAACACTAGTTTTGCAAACATATGTGAAAAGATATATAAAAAGAATTTCTTAAAACATTAATGGCAGTTAGATAGATAGATACCACTCTAGATGTTCATACAGAACCTGAGAAGATTCTTGGTATTGTTGAAGCGACACTCAGAAACTATCAGAAATTCAAGAAAACTCTCCTAAAAGAAACAGATGAATCTGTCTTTACTGACACTGTTCATCTCTGGCAACAATCGCTGTAGAGAAAAAAAACAACACACAAAAAACCAAAGCGGCAACATTTTTGTAGATGATTTGAATGTTAGCTGCTATGATTTTCAGTTTGTGTTAAAAAGTTGTTTGTTAATTTTAAAAAGAATGATGTTTTCATACAAATGAGTTTGTCTACCACATGACATCTTGATTTTGCTGTATGTGTTCTGTTTTTACCAACAAAAATGTGTAGAGGGAAAAAAACAATAAAATGGGATGGTCATATCTGTCAGAGAGCCGCAACGGATAGAACGTTTAAAAAACGTGTATTATGACCCTCCAGCCCTGGTGTTTGTGGAAGTATAACAAACTTTGCTCTGCTATGAAAGACAGTACAGGTGTCAGCACCACCAACGGGACAAGTAAGAGGACTGGTCATTTAAACAAGAAGCTTATACACTTCATGCAAATGCTGCTAAGCATTTACCAAGAAACAGAGTTCTTGTTTATGGTATAGATAAACAATTTCAGGCGGATTTAGTGGACATGACTGAAACATTCAAAGGAAAATGACGCCGTTTGGTACCTGTTGACGTGTATTGATGTGTTTTCTAAATATGCCTGGGTCCGATGTCTGACTTCTAAGAGTGGTGATGCTGTCTCTGAAAGTTTTGCTGATATTTTCAGTGAGGGACGCCTAAAAGACTTCAGACTGAGGCTGAAAGGAATTTTCAATAAATAATTCCAATCTTTACTGGAATCATACAAAATTAAACATTTTTCAACATTTAATGAGACAAAAGCTAGCAGAGTAGAGTGTTTCAACAAGACCCCAAAAACGGCGTATGTGGAGGTGTCTAACAGCTCCACATACGCGACACATTGTCGCTGTGCAGCAGCAGTAAAACTGAGTGATGCAGATGCAAGCCTTTATCGGGGTGGATTAACACCACGTGTCTCAGTTTCAAAGGGAAAGAATATGCAGTGGAAAGATTTAGGTGTTATGGTGGAGAGAAACAGAGCAGTCAGGAGAAATGTTAAAATAACACCAAAAGGTTAATTCAGACCATATCAGAGACAATATCCACTAAAACCAGAAGCAGAAGCTGCAATTGAACCAATTGTAAAAATATTTGTTATGCTCAGGGGTAATTAGAGAATGCCCAGATTCACCATGCAATACACCTCTATTTCCAGTTAAAAAAGCTGCACCATGGTCCAAGAATTACAAGCTGTAAATAAAGCAGTAATTGCCAGGGAAACCACTAGTGCCAGATCCGCATATATTATTAACTGATTTGAATCCTAAAGCAAAGTATTTTCAGTGATTGACTTAGCAAATGCATTTTTCTCCATTCCAGTCCATCAAGACTCACAGTTTTGGTTTGCTTTTCATACAGTCTAATATCGTCTACTCTTGCTAGCTCCACTTGCGCTTTTTCATCCTTTGACATTAAAAGTTTCACAGCCAGTTAGACTGCATTTAGAAATGACCTGAATGATTGCCAATCCTTCCAAAATCACTCTATAGGTTTGCTGCAATTTTGAGCCATGGATTACCCATGGTTCAACAGGGGGGATGGTGGCTATAATCAATAAAAATTTTGCCACCGATGGTTTTTTTTAAAATTACTCGAAGAATTTTTGTGCATCATGCCTAATCTCTTCCAACATAATACACAAAGCAGACTTAGACCGCATAAAAGAACATTTCCAAAAGCAGAATATCCTTTTTACATTTTATGTATGAATTTTATAGAACTAAACAGGTCAGAAGGAAAGAAATACTGTTTGGTAATCATTGATACATTTTCAAAATGGGTTGAAATCACTCCAACAACGACAAATAATGCTATAGTGGTGGCAAACGATTTTACTCATATAACCATTTTACTTTTAGAAGTGAAGTTTGTGTTGAAGCCTAAAAATATATATAAAGGCATGATTATATTACTATTATTATATAACACATATTACTTTGTGTTTTACATTCTGTTTTTGAAATTGATATTTGAAATTGATTGATTAACTAATTGAGAATTGGAATATCAGTGAAGTACATAATACATAATATGTGACCGCCTGGGGCAGAGGGGTCGTGAGAGAATTTTCCTGTCTAGAAAGTATGATGGTAAACATTTGAGTGGATTACTGGTTTTTCGCTCTCACACTTCACCAAAATTCTATTTTTAAGGTTATGCTATTAATCAATTAAGCATAAACGGGGGAATGTTATAAGAATTTTGCTTTGTTGTTAACGTATGTATGTCCGAAAGTTGAACTGTGCCACATGAACATATATGATATACTATTATTGTCAACCAATGTTTATACCATGAGTTGTTCAGCTCCCCAGTGTAACATGTGTCTATGTGTTAATCAAAGCTCACAAACCCTTGAGAGACAGAGAGTCTGTGCATAAGCCCCTGAGAAGTGTAAATGTATCACCCAAACATGCAGGTCGGCTCCATCAAGGACACTTCTGAGAGAGAGAGAGAGACATGATAAGAGACTCTTCTTCAAGCAACGAGCTGAGCACTTCTTTGAGACATCCTGATGTGTTGTTGCATTGTAACTGTTCCTCTGGTACCAGATTAAATTCTTTTATACTTTGACTGACCGACTCCGCTCTCCTCGTTAAGAAAACCCTTTGAACAGCAAATTCTTTTAACAACATAAGGAAGAGATCAATTTGTCTGTATAGGGATGTAGGGAGGAGTTTAAGAATCCTATAAAAATTACCATGTAGGCTACTTTAGAATATTCAAAGAGACTGTGTTCAACATACTGTTCTGCTTCCAGCTGTAATAAATTCTTGGGTTGAACTAAGGAGGGTTCAGGTTTCTTGGACTTTACAATTATCACAATTGAAGAAAACCCTACAGAACTTTGGCGGCAGTAGTGGGATACAGAATATTATGTATTTTAGCAGCAGAAATGAGGAATTTTAAGAGAGGTGAGTATCTTTTATTTACCACCCTCTATACTGTAGGTTAGAAAATTCCTCTTCTCTGTTGCTGTATAGAGGTGACCTCTATCTCTTAGATGCATTTGAATGCATTGGTGATGGTTTATTGATGTAAGACACTAAGTGTACTTGAATTGGTTGATCTAGATTGTTTATGATAATAGAAGTCGACATGAAAAAGGTAATTCTATTGAAAAATCATGGGCCAAGAATGGCCCATATGAGAAATATTTGATTCCATTGAAAGCAGAAGGCAGAGGTTTTCTGTTAAAAGCAATCAGAGAATTAGCTCTCTCAGTTTGTTGTGGTCACTTTTTTGACTTGGCACAGAAAGGCTTGGGGCCTCGTAGTAAGGTGGAAAACCAAATTAAATGGTTACAGAAATTTTTCAAAAACAAAAGAAAAGCCAGAAGGTAAAGTTGCTGTTGCTTTAATAGTATTGAACTATGAAAAAGTGTTGGAAATATGATGATGGGTTGTTACTGCAATGTAAAAGTCAGAAGGAAGAAGTAGAAGGGTTGAAGATTGTGAGAGGGAGTTTTGTCCAACTGTGTTATGGCCAATGATCCCTACGCTACTCATCACTCTTTTCTTGTCCATCTGTGATTGCAGCACAAAGCAGCTGCTCACACTAATTCTCTGCAGATTTGCCAAATAATGTAAGCAGACTTCATTGCAGTGACAATTCCCAGACATGTAACTCTAAAGGAGAGTTGCGGGAGGGTCATTTGAGTGACATGAATAGAGGTGTGAACATGTGAACATTCAAACCATTTGTTCTACTCATAATTGCTGTTCTCAAATGAGATTGTCCTCTATCAGTAGGCTCTGAAGGTTTACATTTAAAATGACCATGTCCTTTCCAGCTTTCCAGCGTTTTCTAAAGGTTTTTCCAAAAGGTTCGTCACACAGTAAAATCCTAAATAACAGCAGTCAAGATCAAGTTCTTCTTGTTTACAGAGTGTGAAGATTGGAGTGTGCCAGAAAGTGAGGTTCTCAATAATGTACAATCAGATCACATGACTATTAATATGTATATGTTTACGATGTAAATCCCAGGAGTCTTTTAAGTTGTCTTTGACATAACACTGAACAACTGAAATCAACAGGCTTGCAAGCCCTGAAAGTGAGATGGCCACTATTTCTTGAGTGGTGAGAATCAAAAAGTCTGTTTGTTGATGACATGAAAGTCACTTGTATAACCATAATAATTGAGTATCTTGACTGAGATAAGCAATTTCTCAACCAGGATGTTCTTCAACATAAGTATTGAGCTGATTAGAGTTAGCACCTTTTTTATAAAGTAAACACAATTAATGATGAGAGGCCAATAAATCTTAAGAGGTCTGATAACACTGAAGAAAGTGTAGAGGTTTCAAAGATTTTTACTGCCTAGGGAGGATATTACAAGTTTCGATGAACCTGAGTCCTTTGAGGCCTACCACACTTTGAGGTACAACAAAATTACTCTTCCTAAAGACCCTCTTTGTGTGATAGAAGCTTATTTTTTTGGATAAAATCTTTCATTAGGGATCAGTGGTTCCTAAAATTTTATTTTACAAAATTCAAACACAAGCAAAATTTGGTTTTCATACAACATAAAACGTAAAATATGTAAAATTACATGTCAGTGTTTTATATATTGTTATTAGATGCTGTGCGCATTTACGCAGGAGGCACAGCAGCGTAACTTCACTGATTATTTAAATCTCCTGACACGCCGACATGATGTTCTGTGTTCTTCTACACATCCAAAAGGTCATCTGTTACACACACAGTCCAGGTTCATACAGTGAAATTGTAAAGCAGTCGTCTGCCTGATAAAGCCTGAATTCATTATGTTGAGCAGTGCAGCAAAACTAAAAACTGTAGTTATCAACCTGACAGGACAGAGGAAACTATGCAGGGGAAACAGAATTAAACGTTTAGTTTCTGAAATATTTTTTTTAGTCAGACAAGCGAAAAATAAGTCATTTTCTGGTTTTGGTTTAATTTCTACTTCAATTGCCATTTGAAGAGGAAAATAGGTTAGGGGGACGGAAAAAACGGGAAGTGGAAAAAAAGATCCTGTTATCAAACAAGTCGAACAGATTTGGACGGAGGGTACACATCATAGATGAGTTGAATGTGGAAACCAATGAATGTGACGTATAAATAAATGGAAAGACCAATGAGAGGAGGGGCGGGCGGGAAATTTGCAAAATATGAATCCTTAAGAGTCTTTGTGAGAACTGTGTAAATAAGCAACAACAATGGAAAAACTGCAACTTGCCATGTCTGTGAGAACAGTGTATTCCTACTACTAGTGCTACTATCACATCAGGCAGACACACACACACACACACACACACACACACACACACACACACACTCTCTCTCATTTAAGGTCACTTTTGGTATCGATAGACCTGTCCGTCAAATTATGGGTAATTATGCGAATGTAGAAGGAATAATAGATGGAGCAATTCTGATATTTATATTGTGCTCTTCCTCCCCCACTGCCTTTATTGTGTCCCCCTCTTCCTTTACCTCCCTTCTGGTAGAACACCCCTTCTTCATTCTGGTAAAAGGTTTCTGTATTTTTCCTTTTGTTTTTCTCTTTCATAACCTTTTCAGCATGTATCGCGTGGTTAACATACTCTTCTAGGTTCCCGGTTGACAGCCCTTTGTAATGTCTAGTTACCCAACCGTGTACCCCATCTTTGGACCCCGCATGTAGCGCATTTTTTAGCTGCTGTTGGTATGTGCCGTTCACATCACCATCTTCTGGTAACCCGCTATGGGTCTTAAAAGCAGTCGTCATTCGAATTCTATAGTCTTCGAACTGCTCATCGTCTCTTTGTTTCACTCTCCCTATTTCAATGTAGTTAGCTTTACGCTTAAAGCGTCGAGTAACTCTCTCCATAAGCTGGCGAACTTGGTGGTTCAAAGTCTCACTATCGTGAGCCAACCCTCTTCTTCCACCACTTGAGGGGGCACCCATAGGGTCCCACTGCCCTCTGACATGATGCCACTCTGGCCCCAACGCAGCCATCCATATTTGCTGCACTTCTTCACCATTCAGATGATAAGAGCGTCTAACACTCTCCATGTCAACACAAAATTGATCAACATCCTCTTTAAAGTTAGCCACACCAGCTACTGCTTTTTTAACATCCTCTATAGTCCAAGTCCTATAGACTAACATAGTTCTGTTTTCACTGTCATCCACTAACGGATTTGCTACTTCAATCATTGGGAAAGCTGAAGTACTTGGAAACGCATCTGTAACATTATTTGCACTATGTGCAAGAGCAGGAAGCTGCTCACCCTCGCTCTTTATTGGTGACATTACTTTCCCTAAAGAATTGGACCAGTCCCATTCAGGTGGTCCCTGACTCCTAGTTTGTATTTTGTTTGTTTGTTTTCCTCATAACCGGGCGGTAGATCATGAGATTCTTTTGGTAAAGGAGGATACAATGGTCTTCTAGGTGCTGGTGCAGCTACTGCACCCTCTTCTTCTTCCTCTTTTCTGTCCTGTCTTTTACTAGCTGACCCTGTCTCGTCATTAACTGTCTGTTTCTCTCCTCCTCCTTTTTCTCCTCTCTCTCTCTCTCCTGTACTTTCTCTCTCCCTCTTCTCTCCTTTCTGCCGCTTTCCTCCAAAACTCTGTATCCTCATACCCTTCTTTTTTCATTTTTTTAGGATTTCATTTAGTTTTTGTTTTAATTGCATCCTGTAACGTGATTTGCGTATTTAGTCGGCCATTAAATTTGTATTTATTTATCCATTTGTTCAAATGTTTAATTTTACCAGGATCCTGGATTTCGATGTATTTCCAGTCTTTTGAGGACAGTTCATCTTTAACGTTTTGTTTGCTCGCTTTGTTCCCCATTTTAGAAAATTTTGGCCCAGTTTGTCAATACCTAGGGTATTCTAAAAACTGGTTTTGTATTAGTAGGACAACAATAAAAGTACCTGTTGTGGTAACTCTCACTTTAACTCTTTCGAGTGGAGAATTCTTTCCTTCACATCCACAAGAGGTTTGTTGTTTACAACCCTACTATTTTGCAATGAGACAAAATACCTAGTGGTATTTTAATCTCCACACACCCTCACAATCACACAGTTTGTTTTACCGCGGGTTTTACGCAGACAAGGACACAGACAGACTGATGACTTGAAAACTTTAACATTAACACGGAATTTAAGTGCGCTACAGGACTCCGCCGGACTTCTCAGGCTCCGCCGTCCCTCGTTACCTGCCACGGTCTAGAATATTCAGGGCTTGTAAGACGCGCAATGAACCTTAGTCATTCGCTCTTTTAACCAAACTCTACTCACCGCTGTTGTCCCTCCCCCTCTCGGAATGCCGTCAACCGTCAGATCCCAGCAGACAGGTCGATGTCGGGTCCTCGAAAAAGGATCTCAAGAGCTCACACTACAGAGCCCGCCATGGCCACGGTCTTTCTGGAGTCCACCGCACCCGCTGGGATCCTCGATGCTGTCCCACCGTTAGTGGGACAGCATCAAATACAACACAATAATGATAATACACAGCAGATATGAGATAACTTACATAATTATTCCATCAGTCTGTGCCTGAGGTCATAGAACAAGACGAGGTCCAAACCTAGTATATGGATCATGTATGGTCAATGTGTGAAATTGTGGCCAATTTGTTACAGGGATAGTCAGTGGTGGTGTCTATAATGTGAATTCTTGGATATTAAATGTTCATCTGCAAATTTCTGTGGTGGTCCCAGTAATATTTTCTGGTAAAGTGTACTGAAGTAGCATCACAACATGGTTTAGCTACGTTTGAGTCAAAAAAAAGCTTATAAATGCATTTTGCAAAAACAATACTTTCCACTCATATCTTGGGATGTTTGATTTGAAAGAGAATTATTGCCTGAACTAAAAGGATAAATGACCTTTGGGATCATTTGAAGAAAAGACCAGATAACTCTCGCTGGACTGTTAGACTCCCTTTTTTGGTCTAGTTTATCTACACATGAACTGTTGTAAATGACACTAGTACATCAGTACACAAAGAATAAAAGTAGAGATTAACTCAAACAACAAAACACACAAGAGTAATAAATTCTCCATTTGTAAACACAGTGCAGTGATGCAATGTGAACTGTGTATTTCTACCTTGTGATCATTGTGACAAAAGATACACGGTGAATATTTTCAAACAGTCTCTCCTATAAGGCTTTAGGCCCTAAACATCCCCCAATAATCTGACATTAAAGGTAATGGGGGGGGGGCTTTCAGAAGCTATTCAGCCATCCAACATGCATTTGGCCCCTTTAACCCCCTTTGTCTGGATTCGGCTAAATCACACTTCATGCAAATATGGTCTTGCCGTTGACCCTACCCCCACCTCTTCTTCTCTAATCAGGTATTGGAGGAAACCTTGTTTCCATACAGTCTAGTCGCATTTCTACTCATTTGCATTTGAACTACTCAGCTGGAGAGGTTCCTGAAGACCGTAAGAGCTGCTACAACCCTTGTCGCACCTTCTTTGGTTCAGGTAAAGAGCAAAAGTTTAAACCATTTAAATAAGGGTCAGACACACAATCTGATGTTCAGCTTTGTCATGGCAGGAGCAAACCATCGATCCGCCCAGGTTCTGCTTCTTTTGGTCATCCCTGGTCAGCTTATCTTCATACACATCATTCACCTGATGAAAGGAGGCCACACTTTGCCAAGTCCTCTCTTCACTGTCGCCTTCTTGTCTGCTTCCCTGATTCAGGTGAGTCAGACGTCATGGTCATTTGTCCTTCTGCAGACTTCATGGCTGCTCTACAATTTCTCTCATGTCTCTGTTTCTCAGGTCCTCTCCCTGCTGTGTACAGCTGACTGTATGGTCCACTGTCTGTGGCGGAGGGGTAAAGACCCTGACAGTGTTGTGTCAAATTCTTAGGGTCTCAGATTGAAGAAGTTTAAAATATCCCAAAACCAAATCAGGAAAAACTTCTCTTTGGTGTCAAAAAATCCTCAGGAGTCAGAGATCAGAGCAGCAAAAAGTGTTCTTTTATTGCCAGGCAAGAAAAGGAGAGCATATCACAACACACAATGTGTATCTGAGATGACTTTAGTCTGCTGAGGCCTCTGTCTTGTCTTTTATATTCTTGCGGTTGTGGTCAACCCTTTTCTTCTAGGTCAACCCCTTTGTTCTAGCCAATTACACTATTAGAAATTATTTTTATGTCTGGTTGTTAGGTCAATTTTCCTGATACAGGTTTCAGCAGACCAGGTTATGCCCAGGCATGTCTGAACTTTGTTCAGGCATGTCCTCTTTCTTTTAAGATTATTTCTTGTTAATTTTACACCAATATCTTCACAATTCCCTTTGGCCTTATTTTTTTAAAGTTATTACCGCCTATTTTACACCCTTATTTCTAAACCTGCTCCTAAGGATATTTAAAAAAAATATTAAAGTTTAATGCACACACTTCAAATTTCAACAAGTGCACTGAGTGAGATTGATCAACTTCATAATAAGTGCCTTCACACTAAATCAAAACATCTTGTGAGGTATACATGAAATATAATTAATCTAGTGTTATTACATTGTTTTAACCTTACTTAAGGCTTCATCATATAATATCACATTAAAAATCATTCTGCAATACAATTTTTGTTTCCTTCAGCACATCACAAGTCTTTAGAAATTACACCACACAGTTACTCAATACCCTACCTCACAGCCCTCGGAGACCTACTGGGAACCGCTCTCCTCTCTCTTGCCTTTTTCCTGCTGTGGTGCATTGGTGACTCAGGCAGTGTATAGGTTCATAACAAGAGCATGTTTGAGGAAGAACAAACACAATCGAACATCAGTAATCTGAAAACAAAAAACTGAAGGACAAGAAAACTGAACGTTCATCAGAGTCATTCATTACTTCTCCACAATTTGTTTTGCCCTTTTCATCTTCATCTAAGTAGCGACAGTCACTAGCTGCTCCGTCTCCAGTTTATTCTTCTGACTTCCTGACAATATTGTGTCAGAGGTTTCTGACACACACGTTGTCCTCAGGTGAGCCCACATCTTTACTACCAACACTTCTGTTTCATAGCAACTTGTCAGACACACAGACACACCTCATGCACTTAATATAGCACAGCTCTTGTTGTAGGGCCAAGGTTTTGTCACTCTTTACCTGTAACATCTGCTCTTTTTTTTAAAAAACTTTTTGAACACTGAACAGAGGGAAATGAAAGCAGAATTATACGTCCCTAACGTGGAATATAAGTTTGGTTGATATTGTGAATTTTAATGTTTATTTTGTAGTGGGCATATGGAAAATCATAGTGGCCATATGGCGTACCTACGTATCACGCAGGATAGATACATCACGGGGTATACCAATTGCTGATTCTACTTGTTCACTTTAAACAACATTTGAACCGAAAGTCTGTATTGATTTTGAGGAGTTCAGAAGTCCTCTGCACGTCAGTTAATTGTGTTGAGTGCTGATTAAATGCAAGCAATGTACCCTGGCAGCCTTTCAATTGGGTCTTCTGAATTACACCTTCATTCTATCTATTTTTGTAGTCTGGATACAATTGTTGCTGCATTTTTTTTTGTGATGTGATTTGTTACACTACACAATGATGCTTGTGGAGCTTGTGATCAGATGATTTGAGTCCCTTACTCTGCAGCGTGCAGGGACTTAATGTCACTGACAATCTTAAGAAACTGATTAAAAATGTTATGTTATTTTTGCTCTACTGTTGCTTTATTGTAAGACTTTTATTAAATCAACAGTCATTGTGCTGTCTTTACTTAGTTGTGTTGAAGAAGTGAATATCAGGTTCAGGTTGAGTCTCAAAGTATTTCTTTATTCATGCATGGACTATACTTAAGTCAGCTGAAAGAAGATAAAGTGTCTGGCTGTCTCACCAGGAATGTGTGATGAGTGAAGGGTCTTTATGACCTCTGCTAACAAGAATGCAGTTTTATAAGAATGGCAGAGTCTGAGGACATGTGGCTTTTGCGTATGTGCCAGGAGAGATGAAGTAAGTCAAATCACATTATGGGATAGTTGTGTTTACTCAACCTGACTAAGGGCATGGTTTGACTATAGGGTTATCCACACACGCACGCACACACACACACACACACACACACACACATTCATATCAATCCAGCACAGAAAGGGTCTTGCGTTACCGGATCAAGATTATTATTTAAAATAGGATATTCAATGTAATGGGCTTATTACTGCTAATAATAAAGTTTTATATATACGAATGTCATATTGTGTTGCAAGTTGTTTGATATTCTGCCTCTGTACTATGTGAAATGTCCAACATGACATCCAATACTTCTATTGTACAGTAGATTGACAAATTAATAATCAATTTTCATTTACTGATTTGTTCATAGATTTATTGAATTGTATTGAGTTCCTGTTAAAAAGCATCAAATCATATTAAATAATTTTTAAACTGGTTTAAACTGGCGAGCTGTAGGTTTAACTCTTACATATAGTGAAAAGTAGCACAGCTCCAAATCTTGAACATGGGATTGGATTCACGGTTGTGGCAAGAATCAAAAACAAACAGAATACCTGCACTCACAGATCAATAGACTTGTATTGATCCCATGAGAACATTATGAGAAGCACAGAGTCTGCCAGAGTGAGGTTATTTAGAGTCACGCTTTTTCATGAGCGCCTTCAAGAATAAAGCAGTCAGTTCCATGTTCCACCTTGATCCACACGTGCCACAATCAGTGTGTTCACATGCACTTAAGTAATCAGGTTGCAGGAGAAGGAAGTCAGATATAACTGCAACTATTAACTAATTGCGATTTTTGGCTGGACCTCAACAGCAGGGCCAGTGCCTGTGTAATGTTTGGTGTTGCAATTCACATGTTGATGGAATCCCCAAATGCCAGACGCATAATCTGAAACATGACACACACAAGATTTATACAACAGTGTATGAGTACAAAATCCCAGGTCTTTACATAGTTTGCCTTTGCTCAGCATTGATCCCAGTTCCCTACCTGCTGAATGAACCAAAACACTAATACCCTAATTATAAAAGAGATGCTTATCCAAAATGAGCACTGTTGAACCAAGTTTGAAAGCAACTGCACTTCTTGTAATCATTTGCTGCCTGAAATGTACTCTTTTTGTTTTATCCTGGTTTATTAGTCTTATTAGTCTCCATGTCCAGCACTATTCAGCCAGAACATTTTCCGTAGATGTTTTTCATGTTCTGCCAGTAAAATTATACCACAGCATAAAGTAGTATACGAGCAATCAAATCACCCACCAGCTTACAAGATTTCATTTGAAAAGCTAAATCATTGACATAAACAGAGAACAGTGATGATGACAACACGTCTCAAGACCAAACTGTTTATTTTTAAAAAGTTATTTATTTATCTAGATATTTTTTGACTTCAAAGAGATTCTAGAATGCTTTATGCAAATGAGGCCTTTGATGCATCATAAAACTGGTGAGGTCATCATGGAACCAATGTATAAACTGCAGCAGTGAGACACAGACACCAGATTTACTGTGAACCAGCGCGTCCAGAAACGATCTCGAGATGGAGACAAGTGACAACAAGAAAGCAAGCAACAACGGTGAAAGGCAGAGACCCCAAGCCAATTTTTTGCAAAGCATCTTTCAGAGAAGACCTGAGCCAGCAGCCACAGCTCCATCACCTATGGAGCCAGAAACAACCACGTCACCTCAAGAGGCACAGCCTACACCTGGAGTAATAATGGAACCAGGACCCAGTGTGGAGGCCTATTGCGAGCAGACTAAGCAGGCTCTGCTCCTGATCCCTGAGCTTGAGCTTCAGCGGATCATGAGAGAAAAGGAGGAGCAGACCTCCAAACTGCTCAATGAGAAAACATCCCTGCTCAAAGAGGTGCAACAATTAAAACAATTGCTGGAGGCACAGCGTACACCTGGAGTAATAATGGAACCAGGACCCAGTGTGGAGGCCTATTGCGAGCAGACTAAGCAGGCTCTGCTCCTGATCCCTGAGCTTGAGCTTCAGCGGATCATGAGAGAAAAGGAGGAGCAGACCTCCAAACTGCTCAATGAGAAAACATCCCTGCTCAAAGAGGTGCAACAATTAAAACAATTGCTGGAGGCACAGACGAAGGAGGCAGACCTCAAGAAAGGATTCCTTAAGGTTGAGGTTTCCAAACAGGTAAAGACCAACAGAGAAGCTTCCCAGAAAATTGAGCATTTAGAGAAGGCTCTGGAGGCTAAGAAGAAGCAGCGGGAAGAGATCCAAATCAACTTGGCCCAGCTAACGCAGGAAAGGTTTAGATTTGAGACTACCCCAGCCCAGACAAAGGAGGACCTGCAGCGCGAGCGACACCAGTGGGAGGAGCAGACTTCCAAACTGGTCAACGAGAAAAAGTCCCTGCTCAAAGATGTACAACAATTAAAACAATTGTTGGAGGCACAGATGAAGGAGGCAGACCTCCAGAAGGGATTCCTTAAGGTTGAGGTTTCCAAACGGGAAAAGACCAACAGAGAAGCTTCCCAGAAAATTGAGAATTTCGAGAAGGCTCTGGAGACTGAGAAGAACCAGCGGGAAGAGATCCAAATCAACTTGGCCCAGCTGACGCAGGAAAGGTTTAGATTTGAGGCTACCCTGGCCCAGACAAAGGAGGACCTGCAGCGCGAGCGACACCAGTGGGAGGAGCAGACTTCCAAACTGGTCAATGAGAAAAAGTCCCAGCTCAAAGAGATAAAACAATTAAAACAATTGCTGGAGGCACAGACGAAGGAGGCAGACCTCCAGCAAAGAGTCCTTAAGGTTGAGGTTTCTCAACAGAAAAAGACCAACAGAGAAGCTTCCCAGAAAATTGAACATTTGGAGAAGGCTCTGGAGGCTGAGAAGAACCAGCGGGAAGCGATCCAAATCAACTTGGCCCAGCTGACGCAGGAAAAGTTTAGATTTGAGGCTACCCTGGCCCAGACAAAGGAGGAGCTGCAGCGCGAGCAACACCAGTGGGAGGAGCACAGGTCCCGTCTCCTGGCCAAGCAGCAGCAGGAAACCTCCAGATTGATGGCAGCTCTGAACCAAGCTATGGAGGACCTCGAAAATGAGAGGCGCCAGTGGAAGGAGGAAAAATCCTTTCGCTTGGATGCTCTCAATAACGAGAAGAAGACCCCCAAGGAGAAGGAGGAGGGAGCCACGGGTGGCGTGTTGGACAGAATGTCGGATCTTGAGAAAAAAATGGATGACATTGAGGCCGAAGAGCCCAAGAAGCCAAAGAAAATATCTCTGAGGAAAAGATTCCTAAAATTCTTCAAATGAACAGGATCTCTCCACCCTGCACCTTTCTCCCATCACCACACCACCCAACTCCATCACGAACTGAAATCCTCCTCCACACAGTTCATCTAATCAACACGTACAACACCTTTACCTCAACCACTAACCCTACCCCATTAACCCCTACTCCCCAATACCCTTAACCCACACCCCTGACCTCCCTTTTACCCCAATACCCTTAACCCTCGCCCCCAACCTAACTTTTACCCCAATACCCTTAACCCCCGCCCCCAACCTCCCTTTTACCCCCATACCCTTAACCCTCGCCCCCAACCTCCCTTTTACCCCCATACCCTTAACCCTCGCCCCCAACCTCCCTTTTACCCCCATACCCTTAACCCTCGCCCCCCAACCTCCCTTTTACCCCCATACCCTTAACCCTCGCCCCCAACCTCCCTTTTACCCCAATACCCTTAACCTTCACCCCTAACCACCCCTTTAAATTTTCCCTCTTAATAAATGCATAAATATATGAACTGCATGCATCTCATATATTCATGCATTTCTTAATTCCTATTATGTGTGTGTGTGTGTGTTTGTTTGTGTGTGTGTGTACATCCCCACACATACACATACATACACACACACACACACACATAAATACACACAAACACCCCTTACTCTGACCCTTTTACCTTTTACACATTAAATGAACCAAAGGTATAAATGTTTTTGTTTTTATTCTTCAACACAGTTCAACATTTCGCAGTATGGAAAATAACATTTAAAACATTAAACACATCATGGCACTCATTGGAAAAACCTGAAAACTGTGTTTGTATTTGCAGATGTTTATACTCTTTTGTTTGTATTGTCTTGGTTTTACAGTTTAGATAAAATTAAATGTTTATCTTTTCACTAAATAATCCTCCTAATAAACCAATTAATTATTGTGCATATATGACAATTTGGAGTCAGGATATAACTCTGGAATTATAAGTTTGGAGTTTATATTTTCCATTCACATCATTTCTCATCAAGGACAGTGCAGTTTTACTTATAAATATCTTGTACACAATTAAAATCTGTCAGGGCAAACTTCTTTCTATATCTGATAGACAAATGGCTGTGAGGAAATATCATTGGCTGGTACTGAAAATGACACTAAAAGATTACACAGGCACATCTGTGCAAGTGTCATCAGGGAATTAAATACATTTGTGCTACACTGCATACAGTATCTATTTAAAGTATACAGACAGAATTTGGAATTATGGAGTAAAAAGTTCAATTGGAAATGTTGCAAATATGAGGGACATTTCCTTTTTCCAAATATATTTCTTAAATATATATATATCCTTGACCTCTTAAGCCCAAGAGCCCCCGCCGGCAGGGGCCGGGGCTGCCCTCGGGTAAGCAAGCGCATCACAGGGTATTTAAACACAGGAGAACACAGTCCCGACATACCGTTTTGCTCAGAAGACGCTCGGCTAGTAAGCTAGCATTTCTACCTAAACGAAACACAAGTCAAACACCACTGAGCGTGTAACAAAACGCATCGTCTGTCTGAATGCGGTGCATAATTGTGTCTTACCTTTGCTGTTTTTGTCATCAAAAGTTGTACCTGACTGCATAAACCACTAGTAATGGCTACGCCAATGTCTCTGGGTCACAACTTTGCTCTGCTTCACTTTATTAGCATCATTCTTGGCACAGGTAATGTTCAGATGTTGTTTTATGGTTTGCTAGAGGTTTTGGGCTGCAACTGCATAATTTCAAAGGGGATATTTACTATAATACTGTAAAGTTTTTTTTAGGTGGAAATGAAATCTTTCATTTATGCTGTGTTACATCTTAATTTACTCTGACCCAGTAACATCTATACTGATGCTTACACCTCTGCAGAAATCTCACAAGTGTTACCTTTATTATGATATAAAAATGATTCATTTAAACCTTGTAGCTGCAGAGATATACTGTATTCATTTTGAGGATGCCATTTTTGAGCAGGGGCCTGAGCCAGAGGCCTAGGGTTTAAGAGTGTCTGATATTGTCGGTAAAAGCTTTTAAACTTCTCATTGTAAACTGCTTTTTATACTAGTGTCACATGACCTGGTCAGGAAGTGTTGGACAATGTAACAACACTGAGGAATATTGTGTAAACAATATAATTCTACTTGCTAAATATAAATCTCCCCCTGTATTTGAAGTCTTTAAAAATTCATTAGCAATCTTTTAAATGTTTTAAGGTCTACGGTATTTACTTTTTTAAAACTTATACTGGAGAAGTAGAAAACTACGTGTGATTAAACAGACAGTAACATATTGTAGGGGAAAGTCCCCTCATGTTGCGAATGCAGACAGTACTTCAGCGTCAGAGGGCACCAGCGCACACTAGACACGCAATTTGTTACAAGGATCTCTGTTATGCTCACGTGATGGCTTCGACCTTTGACCTTTCATCCATACATGAGAACTGAAGAGGGTTAACATCTGAATGCCTCTCGATATTTCACCATCAGAGGATTCGCTCAGCACCACCTTAACGTCAGTTTTTGATGCTGAACCTGAACTCTGAATAAATAACAGATTTCTTTTCTGAATGTGTCAGTACCTCATCTGTTGGTTTCTTTGCTGATCAGACATTACAAAGTCATTCATAAGTAATATAATCTATGATTTTTTATAACTATACTAAATCTGTCACTATATAGTTATTGCCTGACTACACAGACCTTATACAATGTGAACACTTTAATTTATATTTGGGACTTTGAATTTTGCATCTCCTGTCCAGCCAAGACTTGAGTTTGGTGTTCTCTCCCCTTCCCAGCAGTTTCAAAGCACTTTTTTGGTTGGGTGATTATCTCCATGACCTCTCAAATTTATCCAGTAGTTGACTAGAAGTTGAAAATACGTGAAATACGTGAAATACGTGAAATACGTGAAATACGTGAATACGTAAAATGACCACGACCTCTTAACACCGCATTACGAGGTGGTGGCATGTACTGTGTTAAACTTTCATTCCCAGACTCTGTATACTTCCATTTCATCCAGGACCTACTGATGTTTTGCATTCCTCAGTGGGAGTAGAATGGGAGTAGACATCAAACACATGCCTGTATCACCCAGTTTCATATAGTTTTCATATATTATATTATATTATATTCTGAGGAACATCTAAAGTTACAAAAAAAAAACGATTAACCTTCATTGGTTGTCTATTCAGTAAGACTAAAAGACTGGAATAATAGAATAATTATTTCACAAATGATATAAAATAACTGATTAATTTCCAAAGTAAATGATTATACAACATGATCAGTACTATATTAATAATGTCTGAAGAGGTAAAAATTTCCCACACCTTCATCTGTATGTGTATGTGTTTATACAACTAGTAGGTGTCAGTAAAAAAAAGGTTCTTCTCTGGAAAGGAGTATGCCATGTACATACACCATCTTATTTACAGCATTGAAGATTTAGTGAAAGTGATAAATCCTCTACTGTAAATAAGCTCTTTCCTTAGAGTCACATCAGATCGATGTGGTATTCCTCTCCAGGATTCCTGTTGTCAAGTTCATAGATGGGCCCATTCACCTCGATATGAACATCAACAAGATGTGTTTTCCTGTCAGAATACAAACAGTAGTTTAGTACTGTAAATAAAAAAACTAAATATAACTCACATGAAAACTGTACAATTTTAACCAGAAGGTGAATTTAGAGCCTTCAGGTAAATGGAACTATGATGTCCTTGCTGGAGTTGACAGTAGTATTGATGAGTCGGCTTTTCGCAAAGAGTACTTCATGTGCACACGTAGCCCATGTGTCATGTGAAATGTGATTGTGTATGTATATCCCATCATGTGAGGTGGGAAAGGGTATAAGTCAGGTGGAGGAGTGGTGTTATGAAAAAGAGGTTTTTATGGATGTTTTTGTCTTTTTACAAGGTGTGACTGAGGCATTATCTAACAATAAAAAAGAGGATGTATTTTAATTGTTCAAAGAAAAAAGTTTGTGTTTTTAACAACCTTCTTGTTGTCAACAATTTGTTGTTAGTCTACACCATCAGGTACGACTGCTCATCACTATTTTTTATATTGTAGTATCTGAAGTTCTACATGGTGTTTGTATTCTTGAGGTATGTTTAAGTTAGAGGCTCCAGGTACAAAGGTTAAGGTCCCACAGGAGATGGGCCTGTCTCTCTCTTAGTTATAACAGATGAGATCATTTTTAAATAAGGGTCATATGTTTTACTTTAGTATCATGGAAATCAACTAGTCTATATAAATGGGTATTTAGAGCTGTTAGGCAGAGAGATTCGCATTGGCTCTGAATCCTCTCCAGGTAATCCATGCTGCTTGTTTTGATGCTGGACATTTGTAATAAACCTTTTTGTACAAGCAAGCCGATGTCAGCAGAGATGCCTTCATCATCTTCACATCATCGCTATTTAATAAACAACAACATTCAGTGGTGTAAGTCAACAATCTTGCAGTGGATTTTTTGGTCCACTATGACAAAGAATATGAGGCTACCATGTACTGAGGTGCTATTAGAGAGTTTCTTTTTCTGCCATCTCTTCCATTTGTTATAGAGTGGTGTGAGTGTTCAACACATGTGTGAAGCAAAGATGTTCTCCGATCAGCAGTGAAAACGCAGTGAAAAAGTCAAAAAGGCGACTATCACCGTGATAAAAGTTTATCATTTGTGTTTTTAATTTCAATGTATAATTTTTACCATGTTTTTTGAACAAATCAATTTCGTCACGCCCTACTCGTTCCCTCACAAGATAATGAGACAACAAGATGGGGATTTATTAATGAAGATGACAAAGAGATTTCCATCTTTAATTACAGTTACAGCAAAACACACCTCTAACAAGATAAATAATACTGTCCACCCAAACTTAACAGCCTATCAGGATATAGCACATATGTGCAGCACTCATTATTACATAAAGTTATTTGATATGTGGGTTATGTAACAGAGTTAAACACCATGCTTCTTAAATATAGGTCTTATGACCAATCAGAGCCCAACGTCTTATTTACACAAGCCCATGAGGCATACATGCAGTATGACAGGGGTTAATTTATATCAGAGTCATGTAGTCTTATCAGTAAAGAAATAGAAAATTGTTAATTCACTTTAACACTAGTTTTGCAAACATATGTGAAAAGATATATAAAAAGAATTTCTTAAAAACATTAATGGCAGTTAGATAGATAGATACCACTCTAGATGTTCATACAGAACCTGAGAAGATTCTTGGTATTGTTGAAGCGACACTCAGAAACTATCAGAAATTCAAGAAACTCTCCTAAAGAAAACAGATGAATCTGTCTTTACTGACACTGTTCATCTCTGGCAACAATCGCTGTAGAGAAAAAAACAACAACAAAAAAACCAAAGCGCAACATTTTTGTAGATGATTTGAATGTTAGCTGCTATGATTTTCAGTTTGTGTTAAAAAGTTGTTTGTTAATTTTAAAAAGAAAGATGTTTTCATACAAATGAGTTTGTCTACCACATGACATCTTGATTTTGCTGTATGTGTTCTGTTTTTACCAACAAAATGTGTAGAGGGAAAAAAACAATAAAATGGGATGGTCATATCTGTCAGAGGAGCCGCAACGGATAGAACGTTTAAAAAACGTGTATTATGACCCTCCAGCCCTGGTGTTTGTGGAAGTATTAACAAACTTTGCTCTGCTATGAAAGACAGTACAGGTGTAGCACCACCAACGGGACAAGTAAGAGACTGGTCATTTAAACAAGAAGCTTATACACTTCATGCAAATGCTGCTAAGCATTTTCCAAGAAACAGAGTTCTTGTTTATGGTATAGATGAACAATTTCAGGCGGATTTAGTGGACATGACTGAACATTCAAAGGAAAATGACGCCGTTTGGTACCTGTTGACGTGTATTGATGTGTTTTCTAAATATGCCTGGGTCCGATGTCTGACTTCTAAGAGTGGTGATGCTGTCTCTGAAAGTTTTGCTGATATTTTCAGTGAGGGACGCCTAAAAAACTTCAGACTGATGCTGGAAAGGAATTTTACAATAAATAATTCCAAACTTTACTGGAATCATACAAAATTAAACATTTTTCAACATTTAATGAGACAAAAGCATAGCAGAGTGTTTCAACAAGACCCCAAAAAGCGCGTATGTGGAGGTGTCTAACAGCTGTGAATTCACGCCATTACATAGATAAACCACAACACATTGTGCATGCTGCAGGACTTCTCAAGAGGGCAGCTATATTGTGAAGTTTTCTGATGACACTGCACTGTTGTCTCTCCTTCAGGGCTCAGAATCACATCATGGCTGTGCTTTACATGCCTTTGTCAAATGGTGTGATGATAACTAATCCAAAAACTAGCATAATACATGCTGAGGACATCCAAATGGTAGATACATACAAGTACCTTGGAACAGTGTTTGACTCACAACTCAAGTTTGATGCAAACACAGAGCTGATTACCAAGAGACAAAGACAACAGAGAATCTACCTGATGCGAAAGCTGAACTCTTTTAGTGTCTCTGATAACATTTTATGTAACTTCTACCAATCTTTTATTGAAAATCTTTTAACATTTTCTTTCATATGCTGGTTTAATGGACTGTCTGTGAAGGACAAGAATAGTCTTGCTCCCTCTGGAAGAAACATGTGGTCCAGAAAACATACGGTATCATTAGTCAATTCGAACATGTTCTTTCTGGTTGTAAAATGTCTGGAGAAAAGAGGACTGCAAACTAGAGTAGTCTTTCTGGTTTATTCAAACACTTGCAAGTGGACACCCTCAGTCATCAATAGGAAATATTTCTGACAAAGAGCGTACTGCTTCTCACTGCAGTCTGCCTTTATACACACACACACATTGACAGCTCCTTGACACCTGTAGTACATATGTCACTCTTTCTGACAGGTCTACCTTGCTTGGCACTAAGCCAAATAAAGAGTGGACATGAATAGAAGAAGGCACGTACACAGGTGTTTGGTTTTATGACATATGTGTCTCCAAGTTATGTGACCATGCGCCAAACAGAATCACTGAACCCTTCTCAACTTGGTGTTTGAGAAGAATGCATTTTCCTACTACACTGGTGAATTCTGTTTAATGCCCTCAGGCTGGCGCTATCATGTGCTCCCTAGGAAAACTAACTGTTATTCAAATTATTTTATGCCTGCCGCTATCAGGCTGCTAAATGCTGACAGCAGTAAGTGAAACCAAGATGAAACAGTGTTGGTGTTCTTTGAAAGGTTCAAAACTGTGTTTGATGCAAACACAACAGTGGCATGATACCAGACGAGGATGAAAAAAAGTCCATATAACGTACAGCTCACAGCTGCATTCCTGAATGCGTTGAAACCATCAGTGTCAGTTTTCGTCAAGAAACATCTGGTGGGATAGGGCACAGCTAAACTGAAACTTGTAAAACAGTACGCAGTGCACGCTGAAGGTGTGATCTCAAATAAAAATAAGCCCAAGAAAAAGACAAGTGTGGACAATTTTTTTTGTCAATGAGAGGAGAAATAATGAAAACAGTGATACTAACTGTGATCATGATGTCTTTTACCGAGGCAATGAGCGCAGAGGAAGGGGAGGCTGGAGAGGATGTGGACAGGGAGGAGGTGGAATGAGAGGAGGCCGGAGAGGAGGGGGCAAAGAATGCTACAATTGTGGCAAATTGGGACCCTGGGCCAAAGAATGCAGATGAAGGAGTGGAAGGTGAGAGGGGAGAGGAGGAGGGGGAGGGGGCAGAGGAACTGGACAGGCATGACTAACCGACAATCAATCAGGTCAGATGCACAAACACACACACACACAACAGCAGCACACGAAGTGCAGGAAGAAAAGACAGCTGAGGAGGAAGAAATACTGTCTTATGAACCATTAGAAATCTTGTTGACTTTAGAGCAAAAACCTGTAATTATAATAGGAGTTGTCCCCAGAGAGCACAGTATGGCAGCATACAGATTGACCTCCACAGTAAAAGACCAGGGTGAGGACTCTTTTGTCCTGGAAGGTAACAACTTGCATTATTGGTACAGCATTGATTTAAATCTGACAGGGCCAGCGTCTGTGACAGACATGCTCATAAGGAGCACAGGGGACAGAGTGCCTCCAGATGCTACATTTCAACTAACTAATGAACTTCACTGTACTATGTACTATAACCACCACCCAGGGAAAGATGAAAGATATGAAACCAAATAAAAAAACATACTCCAGACTGAGGATGACAACTTTGTATTGGAACAAAAGGGGAAACTGTGCAGCAGCAGTAAAACTGAGTGATGCAGATGCAAGCCTTTATCGGGGTGGATTAACACCACGTGTCTCAGTTTCAAAGGGAAAGAATATGCAGTGGAAAGATTTAGGTGTTATGGTGGAGAGAACAGAGCAGTCAGGAGAAATGTTAAAATAACACCAAAAGGTTAATTCAGACCATATCAGAGACAATATCCACTAAAACCAGAAGCAGAAGCTGCAATTGAACCAATTGTAAAATATTTGTTATGCTCAGGGGTAATTAGAGAATGCCCAGATTCACCATGCAATACACCTCTATTTCCAGTTAAAAAAGCTGCACCATGGTCCAAGAATTACAAGCTGTAAATAAAGCAGTAATTGCCAGGGCACCATTAGTGCCAGATCCGCATATATTATTAAATGATTTGAATCCTAAAGCAAAGTATTTTTCAGTGATTGACTTAGCAAATGCATTTTTCTCCATTCCAGTCCATCAAGACTCACAGTTTTGGTTTGCTTTTCAATACAGTCTAATATCGTCTAATCTTGCTAGCTCCACTTGCGCTTTTTCATCCTTTGACATTAAAAGTTTCACACGCAGTTAGACTGCATTTAGAAATGACCTGAATGATTGCCAATCCTTCCAAAATCACTATATAGGTTTGCTGCAATTTTGAGCCATGGGATTACCCATGGTTCAACAGGGGGGATGGTGGCTATAATCAATAAAAATTTTGCCACCTATGGTTTTTTTTTAAATTACTCGAAGAATTTTTGTGCATCATGCCTAATCTCTTCCAAACATAATACACAAAACAGACTTAGACCGCATAAAAGAACATTTCCAAAAGCAGAATATCCTTTTCACATTTTATGTATGAATTTTATAGAACTAAACAGGTCAGAAGGAAAGAAATACTGTTTGGTAATCATTAAAACATTTTCAAAATGGGTTGAAATCACTCCAACAACGACAAATAATGCTATAGTGGTGGCAAACTATTTTACTCATATAACCATTTTACTTTTAGAAGTGAAGTTTGTGTTGAAGCCTAAAAATATATATAAAGGCATGATTATATTACTATTATTATATAACACATATTACTTTGTGTTTTACATTCTGTTTTTGAAATTGATATTTGAAATTGATTGATTAACTAATTGAGAATTGGAATATCAGTGAAGTACATAATACATAATGACCACCTGGGGCAGAGGGGTCGTGAGAGAATTTTCCTGTCTAGAAAGTATGATGGTAAACATTTGAGTGGATTACTGGTTTTTCACTCTCACACTTCACCAAAATTCTATTTTTAAGGTTATGCTATTAATCAATTAAGCATAAACGGGGGAATGTTATAAGAATTTTGCTTTGTTGTTAACGTATGTATGTCCGAAAGTTGAACTGTGCCACATGAACATATATGATATACTATTATTGTCAACCAATGTTTATACCATGAGTTGTTCAGTTCCCCAGTGTAACATGTGTCTATGTGTTAATCAAAGCTCACAAACCCTTGAGAGACAGAGAGTCTGTGCATAAGCCCCTGAGAAGTGTAAATGTATCACCCAAACATGCAGGTCGGCTCCATCAAGGACACTTCTGAGAGAGAGAGAGAGAGAGAGACAGGATAAGAGACTCTTCTTCAAGCAACGAGCTGAGCACTTCTTTGAGACATCCTGATGTGTTGTTGCATTGTAACTGTTCCTCTGGTACCAGATTAAATTCTTTTATACTTTGACTGCCCGACTCCGCTCTCCTCGTTAAGAAAACCCTTTGAACAGCAAATTCTTTTAACACTCGGTGGGCGCAGACCTTCAGGACACAGCCAGGGATGCCGTCCGGGCCAGACACCTGGGTTGATCCTGTTGTTTATTGTGTAGCGATGATGTGAAGATGATGAAGGAATCTCCGCTGACACTGTCTTTCTTGTATAATAAGGTTTATTAACAAGGACGTTCAGCATCAAACAAGCACCATTGACTGCTTGGAGAGAATTCAGGGCCAATGCGAATCACTCTACCTACCAGCTCTGAATCTCCACTTATATAGGCTAGTTGTTTATCCTGATACCAAGGTAAAACAATAATACAACCATAATCCTTATCTACAAATAGTCTCATCTATTTAGACTATAGGAGAGACCAAGACCCATTTCCAGGAGACCTTAACCTCTGAACCTTAAACTTTTGGACCTTATCTTTATGGCCTGGGGTCTCTTACTCTCTTACTCTTGCTTAAACATTCCTCAGTAATAAAAACACAATGTAGCAGTTCAGACACTACAATCCGTATGAACAGCTGGCAAACATCAGCCTCAGTGATAGAGAGGGGCCAGTCCTGGTGTGCAGCCATGGCGGAGGAGGGGCGTGGGGGTGGGGGCCAACTCAGGCATTCAGGGAGAGGGGGAGGGGTAGTGCAGGAAGGCAGCGGTGGTAGGGGGGCTCTGGTCGTCAGCAGGGGTGCAGGAGGGACAGACATGAAGACGGTCTAACAAAAGGGTCAATCTTGGCATAAAAGGAATGAAGTTTGTCTGCAAGGGTGGGTGCTATGTTTGTGTTTTTTTATTTTATGAAGTAATAGTTTGGAGTTCCTGCCATAAGTGCCTCAGATTGTTGGAGATGAGCTTGGTACTCTCTCTTTGCCTGTTTGATTGCTGTTCTTAGTGATTGTTTCAATGTTTCAAACTGTGATTGTTTCAATGATAAATGCTGGAAAATTTTTCAGATTTTAACAGTTTCCAGTTTATACAGCTTCTTTAAGACTAGCTCATTACAAAAGTGTATAATGTCAAAACAATTATTTTAAAAGGCACTTTGGAGATATGCTTTACACACACAGACTTAAATGATTGTCAGGCATGTGCCTGGAGGTGTGAATGTGAGTGTTGAAAATGTTTATCAGTGCCCCCTGATAGACCTGTCCAGGATCTATTTTGCCCCTTGTCCAATGCACACCGGGACTGTTGTTCTGTTGTTGCGGCTGTGTGGAGCTAACGGTTGCTAACATTAAGTTCAGTTTGTTTTGACGTGTTGGCGCCAGCAATATGTTGGTGATTTCAACTTGTTTTTCCATCAATCACAAGATCTGTGTGACACGTTTCCCGGTATGAGCTAACGCTTTTCTCTGTTCTCTGGAGTGCAGAGCAAATGTAAAGGATTCTTTCCATAGCCTCACCCCTACATGACCCTCTTGGAATAGCCTATGTCCTCTTGGCATGAACATAAGAAACATAAGGAAGGGATCAATTTGTCCGTATAGGGATGTAGGGAGGAGTTTAAGAATCCTATAAAAATTACCATGTAGGCTACTTTAGAATATTCAAAGAGACTGTGTTCAACATACTGTTCTGCTTCCCAGCTGTAATAAATTCTTGGGTTGAACTCAGGAGGGTTCAGGTTTCTTGGACTTTACAATTATCACAATTGAAGAAAACCCTACAGAACTTTAGTGGCAGTAGTATGATACAGAATATTATGTATTTCAGCAGCAGAAATGAGGAATTTTAAGAGAGGTGAGTATCTTTTATTTACCACCCTCTATACTGTAGGTTAGAAAATTCCTCTTCTCTGTTGCTGTATAGAGGTGACCTCTATCTCTTAGATGCATTTGAGTGCATTGGTGATGGTTTATTGATGTAAGACACTAAGTGTACTTGAATTGGTTGATCTAGATTGTTTATGATAATAGAAGTCGACATGAAAAAGGTAATTCTATTGAAAAATCATGGGCCAAGAATGGCCCATATGAGAAATATTTGATTCCATTGAAAGCAGAAGGCAGAGGTTTTCTGTTAAAAGCAATCAGAGAATTAGCTCTCTCAGTTTGTTGTGGTCACTTTTTTGACTTGGCACAGAAAGGCTTGGGGCCTCGTAGTAAGGTGGAAAACCAAATTAAATGGTTTACAGAAATTTTTCAAAAAACAAAAGAAAAGCCAGAAGGTAAAGTTGCTGTTGCTTTAATAGTATTGAACTATGAAAAAGTGTTGGAAATATGATGATGGGTTGTTACTGCAATGTAAAAGTCAGAAGGAAGAAGTAGAAGGGTTGAAGATTGTGAGAGGGAGTTTTGTCCAACTGTGTTATGGCCAATGATCCCTACGCTACTCATCACTCTTTTCTTGTCCATCTGTGATTGCAGCACAAAGCAGCTGCTCACACTAGTTCTCTGCAGATTTGCCAAATAATGTAAGCAGACTTCATTGCAGTGACAATTCCCAGACATGTAACTCTAAAGGAGAGTTGCAGGTGGGTCATTTGAGTGACATGAATAGAGGTGTGAACATGAAAATCCCAGATAGAAGTGTGTGAAAATAGGTTTACAAGTACCAGATAAGTGGTGCTACACCCCTCCACCCTCTTTCTCTTTGTTCTTGGATGATCTGTCACATAAGGACATACAGTAGATGGTCCCCTGTAGTCCTATTTCAACTTTTATTTGTTCTACTCATAATTGCTGTTCTCAAATGAGATTGTCCTCTATCAGTAGGCTCTGAAGGTTTACATTTAAAATGACCATGTCCTTTCCAGCTTTCCAGCGTTTTCTAAAGGTTTTTCCAAAAGGTTCGTCACACAGTAAAATCCTAAATAACAGCAGTCAAGATCAAGTTCTTCTTGTTTACAGAGTGTGAAGATTGGAGTGTGCCAGAAAGTGAGGTTCTCAATAATGTACAATCAGATCACATTGTTATAAAAATTAGGTTTATACTGTGATTAAAGGTTTTACCATGTGAATGTTTCTGCACAGACTTGTCATGAGGAATGTCTCTGTTCTCTTTTGTTTTACTGCATTAATAATGTAGATAGCAAGGAAAACATAGAGAAGTGTCAGCAAAATATATGTGTTTAGAGAAGTTAGAAGGGACAAGGGTCAGAAGACGGTCATCTTGATTTAAGGATCCACATTTGGAGGAGTTAGAGAGTGCCATGACGTGATTAGAGTTATGTGTCAGTAAATATTCCATGGTAACTGAACCGCCCAGTTTAACAACATATAAGGTTGATTGTAGATGCTCCATATGGGAGCCTTTTCTTTGTAACCTTACTTGATGTTGCATTGTTAAACACTCCTCCTTGTACAAGTGAATAAATTGAACTTTTACTTTGACTCTTCAGATCCAGTCTTCATTATTTAAGGTGATAAAAGAAATTCTTATAACACACATGACTATTAATATGTATATGTTTACGATGTAAATCCCAGGAGTCTTTTAAGTTGTCTTTGACATAACACTGAACAACTGAAATCAACAGGCTTGCAAGCCCTGAAAGTGAGATGGCCACTATTTCTTGAGTGGTGTGAATCAAAAAGTCTGTTTGTTGATGACATGAAAGTCACTTGTATAACCATAATAATTGAGTATCTTGACTGAGATAAGCAATTTCTCAACCAGGATGTTCTTCAACATAAGTATTGAGCTGATTAGAGTTAGCACCTTTTTTATAAAGTAAACACAATTAATGATGAGAGGCCAATAAATCTTAAGAGGTCTGATAACACTGAAGAAAGTGTAGAGGGTTCAAAGATTTCTAGTGGACAACACAGTTCTCCAAAGGCTTTACAAAGGTTAGCTTAGATAAGATTTAAGATAAGCAGTTTAAAAAAACATAACGCCTAGTGAGGATATTACAAGTTTCGATGAACCTGAGTCCTTTGAGGCCTACCACACTTTGAGGTACAACAAAATTACTCTTCCTAAAGACCCTCTTTGTGTGATAGAAGCTTATTTTTTTGGATAAAATCTTTCATTAGGGATCAGTGGTTCCTAAAATTTTATTTTACAAAATTCAAACACAAGCAAAATTTGGTTTTCATACAACATAAAACATAAAATATGTAAAATTACGTGTCAGTGTTTTATATATTGTTGCTGTGCGCATTTACGCAGGAGGCACAGCAGCGTAACTTCACTGATTATTTAAATCTCCCAACACGCCGACATGATGTTCTGTGTTCTTCTACACATCCAAAAGGTCATCTGTTACACACACAGTCCAGGTTCATACAGTGAAATTGTAAAGCAGTCGTCTGCCTGATAAAGCCTGAATTCATTATGTCGAGCAGTGCAGCAAAACTAAAAACTGTAGTTATCAACCTGACAGGACAGAGGAAACTATGCAGGGGAAACAGAATTAAACGTTTAGTTTCTGAAATATTTTTTTTTGTCAGACAAGCGAAAAATAAGTCATTTTCTGGTTTTGGTTTAATTTCTACTTCAATTGCCATTTGAAGAGGAAAATGGGTTAGGGGGACGGAAAAAACGGGAAGTGGAAAAAAAGATCCTGTTATTAAACAAGTCGAACAGATTTGGACGGAGGGTACACATCATAGATGAGTTGAATGTGGAAACCAATGAATGTGACGTATAAATAAATGGAAAGACCAATGAGAGGAGGGGTGGGCGGGGAATTCGCAAAATATGAATCCTTAAGAGTCTTTGTGAGAACTGTGTAAGTAAGCAACAACAATGGAAAAACTGCAACTTGCCATGTCTGTGAGAACAGTGTATTCCTACTACTAGTGCTACTATCACATCAGGCAGACACACACACACACACACACACACACTCTCTCTCATTTAAGGTCACTTTTGGTATCTATAGACCTGTCCGTCAAATTATGGGTAATTATGCGAATGTAGAGAGAATAATAGATCTTTAAGATCTTTAGGGTCAGGCTTTCCCACGGTAGAAATCAGGAAAAATCTATTCCTGAAGAAGAGCATATCACAACACACAATGTGTATCTGAGATGACTCTGGTCTGCTGTGGTTTCTGTCCTGTCTTTTATACTCTTGGGCCTGCAAAGGTCACGCCTATGGCCAACCCCTTGTTTTCTGGCAAATTACACTATTAGAAATTATTTTCATCTGTTGTTGTTAGGTAAATTTTCCTGATACAGGTTTCAGCAGACCAGAGTTTTGCCTAGGCATGTCTGGCGCTTTGTCCAGACATGTCCACTTTCTTTTAAGACTGTTCTCAGTTAATTTTACACCAATAGTTTCACAATTCCTTTTGGTCTTCATTTTTTTAAAGTTATTGTTGCCTTTTTACACCCTTATTTCCAAGCCTTCTCTTGAGTATATTTTTATTTAGTTTCATGTAAACACACTTACACACACTTTAAATTTCATCAGGTGCACTGAGTGAGATTGCCATCAACATACGTGCCTTCACACTTAATCACACATTTTGTGAGGAAATACAATTGAGGTCTTTTAGAAATTATACCACATTTCCCCCCTCTGTGACTGTAATGTCACAATAAATTAATAATGCACATGATGCACGAGGTTTGTAACCATACTACTTCTTAATAATAGGGATCCTCAAACTATGGCATGTAAAAATAAAAATGCAGCAGTATTTCTCAAAACTGTGAGGATAAAACATATTCATTAGGTTTCTGTTTGTCACACAGTATCAAATTCCAGCATGCGGATATAGAGAAGAAAACTCGTGAGATGATTACAAATGGAAAACAGTGTTCAATCAAGTAATAGGTGTTCATGTGTTCATGAGTCCTCTATATCTGGAGCTGAGGTATACATGCAGTGCTCCAGTGGAGGTGTTGGTGGTGAATGGGGCATATGTCCTCTCATGGACTTGGAGTAGTGGGGGAATAGGGGTGTGAGTCAGGGGTTCCTGGCCCCTGGGGGACGCGATTCTTTGCTGGATGGGCTCCTAGTCCCAGGAGGTCCCGATTCTCCAATGAGGCCAGTTGTTTAGCCAGATCTCGCTTGCTGCACGTGAGTTTTTCGATATCTTTTATCAGCCGACACCTTTCTTCTTTCCATACTTGCGTCTCCCTTGCCCTGTCTCCCTTGCACATTCTGCGACACAGCGCAACTTCTTCTGGGGCCCTGAGAGCCACAAAGGTTCTGAAGGGGCCAAGGGCATTGCAGCCAACATTGCAGCAGTTATGTTCTCTCTGGTAGGGACGTTGGCTTGGGCTGTTGGAGGCTGCCTTCTTGGCAATAGTGCTTGAGTGGTGTTAGCTGGGGCAGCTGTAGGTGGCTGCCTTCCTGATGGAGCTGGGGCACCACCCATGTGCCGGTTTTCTTCCGTCACACGGTGGATCTCAGGTGCATTTCCCTGTGGCATGCCTGTCTGATAGGTCTCAGGCACTGTAGGGGGCAGCAGGAGCTCCCTGTACTTGGCCAATTGTTGCTGGACATAGGCTCCTGGATCACTTGTAGAGTTGTTCCCTGGAGGTGGTGACTCTGGTGAATCTGGACTGTATGGTGGTTCTGGTTTCATCACCTGTGGGCACTGCATCGGCAGGTGTGGCATGGTGGTTGTTGAGGCATAGGTCGCTGCATCTCTGCTCATGGTGGGGATGGCCCTAGGCTGTTGTCCTCCCTCTGGCGTGGCGGCTGGCTGCATCTGGTCGTCCGTCAACCTTGGCAGTGGCTGGGGTTGTCTCTGATGGGGCATCCAGCTCCTCATGGACCATGGATCAGAGGGTGTTTGTTGGGCAGGTAGTGGAGTCACACCTGGGGTCCAGCTGGGACATGGACCCCCTTTGCAAGTGCAGGTCATACTGCCAGTCTGTCTGTGGTTGCTCAGCCATACCTTGCTTAGTGGGACATCATAAAGGCAGGGATTAACACATCATCCTATCTCTTAGGCTAGTCTTCGTCCTCCTCTGGCCACATGGCTAACTGTCTCCTTAGACTGATTTCTGCCCAGTTTGTATTCCTGTACTGTAGTTCATAACTATTTGATTTTTGTTCTAGTCCTGTCTTGCCATACCTCTGTAGAAACACATGGGTGCTAAATAATAAATCTGATCTATAATATATTGAGATCATTTTTACCGTGTATTTGGTGCGGAGGGGCAATCGTTGAGAGATTCTGGGAGCCACTACGTCATATGTATAGTGCAAGGTGATGTTGGAACAGTCTACTACAATCCCTTGCCCTAAGTTATAAGTTTGGATTGTCCATGCTACCTTTTTTACAGATTGTATTTGAACCTCTAGTGGTGGTGATGGTAGCGGAAAATCTTTTGAATGCACTGATTGGAGTGAGTTTTGTATGTGAGTTTTAGGTAAGCTTACCGGTATTGGCCCAAAGGGTAACTCATCTAGTACGCCTTGTAAATCCTTTTGATATTCACGCAGCATTTGTGGTTTGCATTTTCCTCGTCGTTGTCTGCGTTTTCTCATCCTACTTCTTTAATTACTTTGTTCTACTGTCATCATTTCTTCATACTAGTGGTCCGCACTTTCAGTTTCTGTTGTCATGTCTACAGTTGGATCTGGAGTGGGAACTGTCCAGGAAGCAATGTTGTTGCCTTTTTTATCATTGCTGACAGTATTGGTAATACACAACACATAACAACTGCCACTATCAGCAAGAATCCTCCCAGGAACATTCCAATTGCCTGTGGGATTTTCTTCCAGGACAAATTACCTACCCAGTCCCAAAACTGAGAGAGTAGCTGGGGTTTAGTGTTCCAGTTTGAGTTAGCCACATGTTCATTTCTCAGAGTTTTTATTTTGTCCAATAACTTTGTTAAATTGCCATCTTGTCATGACTGTACAACATTCATCGCCAAAACAGCCATTAGTCTGTTTATCGCAACCCTATTCTGCAGAGCCATCCGAATTGTAGCATGCAGCTGTAGATTAATGCCTTCTACTGCTGATAATGTCCAATTGATAAATCGTTGTTGATTGTACCACAGGTAGTTTATCCACCTACTGTTTCTTGCTATGTACTGTGCATTGCCTTCTACTGCTGATAATGTCCAATTGATAAATCGTTGTTGATTGTACCACAGGTAGTTTATCCATCTACTGTTTCTTGCTATGTACTGTGCATTTATTATTGATCCTACCAATGGCAGCCATCCTGTCCCTTGTCCTGACTTTGTCCACCCTTCTCCTATGGCCTGATGCTCATCGGGAACTCCCATGGGCTCTTAGTTCCATGCTACATAAATTGAGCTGTTGGATTCCCATGGTGTTTTTATGTCTTGCTTGAGTCTAATTTTGTTTTTGCTTGCCTGCTTTTAGTTTTGTTTCTCAGCTGTCCACTAATTACAGTGATTTGTCCTGTTAACATGACAGGTGCACATATCCCTGTCCATTCTTTTGGCAAAGTTACCTTTACCTGCTGGTTGTCATTACTGTAAGAGATGGTGAGAAGCACACATTGCCATATTAATCACACTGCTATATTAACCTCATGTATTGCTATATTATTCTCAGGTATTGTAATAATCACGTACACATATAATCATGTATGTATGTATGGAGTGAGACCAAAAGGTCAAAACCTTTTGCTTGCAACTATCGCTGTGAATAGGATGAGTTATGAAACATTAAGTAGAAGTACAAAGCACACTGTGTTCTGAGAAGTCTACGTGCATAAGCATGTCTATAGGATGTGGTTGTGAGTCAGCCTCGAGGCACGTACACAAAACCAGTTCGGGTGCTGCAATAAGGAAGAAGTAAAAGGTGAAAACAACTCCTTATTTGGCAATGAAAAGATAATGAAACAATCTGATTCTGACACAGCTAGATACACCCAAAAGGTGGGCAAAGACAGAGTATAAAAGGCTGCAACATAAAGACGAAAACTCAGAACACAGGGCGTTTGGCCAGATGCAGGTTTTCTCTGTAAGTGTTCTCCGAAGATCTTCGAAATAAATATTGCTGCTGCATAAGACCTTACTCGTCTGTGGACTCGTGGACAACCAGAATACATCTGCCAATGGTCGTGTGCCGTTTTTTAGTGATGGGAGTGTAAACTGGGCGTCAAGCGTATTATTCTTTATGACGCGCAATAGTGCTGTTTTATCTAACACTATTTGATCTTAGTCTGAGGTCTCCTTTGTCTATTACTGAGGTCTCCTTTGTCTATTACTACTTGTTTACACCTTTGGTACTCTATAGGGATTATATCTCAAATCTTCTGTTCCATCTTCAGCTGGTACTTTGGTGATATAGCCAAATTTACCTGTCTCCCACTCTACGGAATGATCCGTATTTCTAACCGTGGATCTACTGCCCCCTATTTCTCCCTGCTATGGTCGTCTTCAGAAATCCCCAAAAATGGGCGCAGGGGAGGTATGGCTACACTAGTAGGACTGTGACACAGGCTTTCTAAGACTACTGCTATTGTATGTGGTACCCACAAGCTTCGTATTACATCTTCCCAAGGCACTGCTGGGAATTCTTGTTTTGTTTGAGTTAGGTTTATAATTTTTGTAATCTGCCACAGTTTCTGATTGATCTGTTCAGTTTGCCAGTGCCTGTTGTCGCAATGTATTCTCTCCAGACAAAAATGTGTCCTGATGCCTTTTGTTCCTATATCCCCTTTTTATTTTATTTGCTTTTAATCTATATTTCTTTTTAATTTACTGTTATCTACTTTGCAATCTGCTCTCTCTCCCTGCATGTGAGTATGTAGGTGTGTGTGTGTGTGTGTGTGTGTGTGTGTGTGTGTGTGTGTGTGTGTGTGTGTGTGTGTGAGACTTCCCAGGACTTTCCTCCCAGCTGTCAAATGTGTGTGTGTTAGATGCTATCCTCTACTCTGCTCAGCTGTCTCATTGCTGTGTGTGTGTGTATGTGTGTGTGTGTACGCGAGCATGCAGATGTGTGTGTGTCTCCTGTTTCTCCCCTATTAGTAACTTGCCCATTCAGTCCCTTATATTTTTACCTGTCAAAAGCCCCTGGCACTCAGCCCAGACATATACACACAACACAAGGCGGTCTTCGCTCACTACGTTTTCTCACCACATCCTTTGTGGTTATTGCCTGTCCCTAGACAGGGGCGCGCTACAACTGTCAGCCTGTTTACTTATTCAGGCTTTCTATTCTCTGGACGTCGGCCTTCTTAACACACAACATAGAAAAAAGACAATTGTGCCTGCTTTGACTTGATACAGTAATATTACACAGTGTTCTCTACACAACACAATTCCTAGCCTCATGAGTCTAAAAAATACACTTCCTCAACATTTTTAGAACTTCAGACAAGATTTGTAATTCTCAGGAACTTACTGCTCTGTTCTTCTTAGCTATTCCTGATTTACTGCCATCCTAATCAAACCTCCAGCAAATACCAGTGCTGCTATCAGCCAGCATACTATGCACACATTGAACAAGAATCTTTCACATGCATTCTCATCTGCGCCATGGCTTTGTAGAGGGATTCAGACAGACACACAATACTGAAGACAGACAAAAACAGATAACACTCTGCTGCTCTGCTTTTCTCTGTCTCCTGTAGTGATTAATTTGCAACGGTTAGGTTCAGGAGGCGTGGGACATAGTTTTGAACAGAAGTTAACTTTCACCGGGGCGGCTCAGCATTCTCCCCACAAACACCACTTGTTGAAATTTGCAGATATTTAAAGGCTCTGCTTACCTTTTAAATTTGTGGGCGTAATAAGTTAATTGTTTTATTTCTTACACTAAAAATGTGTGTGGATTCAAATGCATAAAATCTCCTTTATATTACATTTGAAATATTTGGGTACAGGTGACTAAGACTGTTGCTTTCTAGTAACTGCGCACCTTTAGTTGAGTTTTGATACTATTACAGGAGGAGGGGGTGTGGTTAGGAGGTAGTAGTCAGGCAAGTAGAGAGTGGAGCCACACAGTTTTTTGACCTCTATTCTTTTTTTTCTCCTTTGATAACTTTGGAAATGGACAATTGCTCTGTACCAATACCTTTTGTGTTAAAGTAAACAGTTCAACTTCATCGAGTGGTCCTGTGGATTTTTTTTTTATGTGGATTCGGATGAGGGGAATTGTTAGAGCGTCAAGAGCTTCATTCATTGGAAACCTACATTACTCATAATTTGACGGACAGGTCTATAGATAAAAGTGACCTTAAATGAGTGTGTGTGTGTGTGAGAGAGTGTGTGGGAAGACAGAGGCAAGGAGGGGGGAAGTGTGTGATTCAGCTACTGCCATAAATACTTAATCATATTAACACTAAAACCTCTGCCTGATGTGATAGTAGCACTATATCTATATATCTCTCTCTGGCCTCATCTTCTATTATCTCTACACACATACAGTTCGTTATTGTACTCTCAAAGGATGGTGCAGCTGGCCTCCTTTTCCTATCGCTCTATACACACACAGTCTATCATTGTATTTTCAACAGACAGGTGTGGCTGGCCTCTGTTATCTCTACAAAGTAGTTACACCCATACATGAGATCATAGAATATCACCAAAGTATAAGTAGCAAAGTATCAGAATAAGCATAACATTAGCATAACATTAGCATAGCATATAGCATATTGTATTTAAGTATTGTATTTTCCCATTACAAATATACAATCACTGGCCAGCTCACACAAAGTGATGTGCTGGGTCATGCGCGCCACCCTCACAGTGCCTTGCAGTCCATGCTGGTGCAGCTGCTGTACCAGGTGGTGAAGATGAGATCATTTCTAAATAAGGGTCACATGTTTTACCTTAGTATTGTGGTAAACAACCAGTCTATATAAATGGGTATTTAGGGCTGTTAGGGAGAGAGATTCGCATTGGCTCTGAATCCTCTCCAGGTAATCCATGCTGCTTGTTTTGATGCTGGACTTCTTTGTAATAAACCTTTTTATACAAGCAAGCCAGTGTCAGTGGAGATTCCTTCATCATCTTCACATCATCGCTATTTAATAAACAACAACGCATTGAGGACACATTGAGATCCGATTGCTGGTGGTCTGGGCTGCATATGGCCACATTCTTTTAGCAGTGTGTATGCGAATGTGTCCTGGGCCACACTGAAGGACTGCCTACTGTAGTGTCTGAACCGCTACATTGTGTTTTTATTACTGAGGAATGTTTAAGTAAGAGTAAGAGAGTAAGAGACCCCAGGCCATAAAGATAAGGTCCAAAAGTTTAAGGTTCAGAGGTTAAGGTCTCCTGGAAATGGGTCTTTGTCTCTCCTATAGTCTAAATAGATGAGACTATTTGTAGATAAGGATTAGGGTTGTATTATTGTTTTACCTTGGTATCAGGATAAACAACTAGCCTATATAAGTGGAGATTCAGAGCTGGTAGGTAGAGTGATTCGCATTGGCCCTGAATTCTCTCCAAGCAGTCCATTAGCTGGTTTGATGCTGAACTTCCTTGTAAATAAACCTTATTATACAAGAAAGACGGTGTCAGCGGAGATTCCTTCATCATCTTCACATCATCGCTACACAATAAACAACACTACTCAACTGACGTCCTCTGCGTAAGCTTAAGTAAATACTCATTCACATACCATCAGTGTCATATTAAAGTGTGAAACAACAAGAAGAAGCCACAACAACCGGCAAAATGGATTCTCGTGGATAGAGTTCACACAAAACACGATGTCTGATTTCCATTCGGACCGAAGACTTTTGATTTTGCCTGTGCAAACTTCTCCTTTTTTAATTTCTGGCAGACTAGGCATGGGAAGTGCATTTCTGCTTCCTGCCAGTTAAAAATAACAACACATTTGGTCTTTGCAAATGGAAATGATGTATGTGTTTATTTGCATATAGAGTGGGGAAGTGGTCACTCAGGACACATGTGGAGACGCATTCTAATGCAAGGTGTGAACTGACGTACTTAGAGCTGTCCACTTGTGATCGGATGACCCAAGATGCATGTTAATGCCAGGTGTGAACAGGGCTTTGGAGACGTTCAGGGAGAGGTCGTTGTCCTGAGACCTCACTGTAGGCTGTCTTGTCACTGCATGAGATCAGGTATAATTTCTAAGACCTGTGATGTGCTGAAGGGAACAAATGCAAAGCAAAATGATGATTATGATGCATGATGAGCATTAAGCAGAAATGAAATATGTTAAAATATTATTATCAAACACTGTATTAATCATATCTCATGTATACTTCACAAGATCTCATGTTTTAATGTAAGGGCACATATTATGTTGAAGATAATCACACTCATTGCACTTGATGAAATTTAAAGTGTGCTTGTATTAAACTTTATTATTTTTTAAAAATAACCTCAACAGAGGATTAAGAAAAAGGCAAAAGGGAGTTGTGGAAATAATAGTGAACAATAAACCAGAATAGCCTTTTTTTTAAAAGAGCTGTGCCTAGACACAGCACAGAGGCAAGTTCTGACATGTTCAGACTTGGCCGAAGCCTGCCCAAGATCTCAGGCCCAGTAACAGCAGACGTAAGAGATTTCTAATAGTATAAGGGGTTGGTCAAGAGGCATAAGCTGTGAAGGCCCAACAGCATAAATAAAGGAGCACAGGCCCTTACTAACTCAGAGTGTTTTTTGGTGAACTTTGTAAACACTTCAAAAACTTCTCTCCTTTTCTGCCAGCATTAAAGTAGCTTTTGCTGGTCTGAGCTCTGACTCCTGATGATTTTTTGGACACCAAAGGGAAGTTTTTCCTGAGCTGATTTTTGGGATATTTAAAACTTCTTCAAACTGAGATCCAGAGATTTATTACTACAAAAACAGGAGGGGGCTGAGGACACAGCCCTGTGAAGCTCCCATGCTGAGGGTCAGCGGTGAAGAGGTATGTTGTCCACTCTCACCATCTGGAGGCAGTCCGTCTGAAAGTCTAGGATCCAATCACACAGCGCTGTGGTCAGGCCCTCAGGCCCTGATCCTTGAGCTTACTGACGAGCCTGAAGGGCACTATGGTGTTGAACGCTGAGCTGTAGTCCACGAACAGCATCCTCACATTGGTGTCCCTCCCTTCCAGATAGGAGAGGGCGGTGTATAGGAAGTGGGCAATGGACATCTAGGACACATACACACACACTCACACACACACACCGCTCCAGTGCGGCTCTGCTTCCATCTGACAACTTAAACTGTAAATGGTGTCAAGTCAAGGGATTTTATCAGTGATTCTTCCCTCTTTTGACTGGGCTTTTTTCTGTGTTTTGATGAGGAGGACTATTGGCTTTCTGCTCCAGAGTACGGGAGCAGCTCGGTTGTCAGTCAGCATGTGTGTGACCTGATTTAATAAGATTTACACACTGTGCATTAGAACACTTAATGCTGTGATCTGCATTTCGGTTAGCGACAGCCCACTCTCTGGTAAATGCACATGCAAACAAACTCACATAGTCTGTCATGTACTGCTGCTGTATACAGAGCAAATCGACGCTGGTTCATAAACGCAGGCACTGAAACTGGATCAGAAAACACAGCTTTATATACCATGGAGAGTACCTCCCAGTGAGGAGCTTATTCTCCAAGGTACTGTGGTATAATTTTTAAGACTTGTGATGTGCTGAAGAAAACAAAATGCAATGCAAAATGATGACTATAATGTTATATTGCATGATTGGCTTTAAGCAGAATTATGTTGAATTATTATTATTATCAAACATTATACCAATCATATCTCATGTACACCTCACAACATCTTTGATGTAAGGGCACGTATTATGTTAAAGATAATCACACTCATTGCACTTGATGAAATTCTAAGTGTGTTTGCATTAAACTTTATTATTTTTTAAAAAATAACCTCAAGAGAGAGTTAAGAAATAAGGGTGTAAAAAGGCAAGAATAACTTAAAAAATTAAGGCCAAAAGGATGTTATGGAAATAATAGTGAAAAATAATCAAGAATAACCTTTTTGAAAAAAGAAGATATGTCTGGACATGTAAACATGCCCAGACATGCCCAAACATGCCCAGACAAGTCCAAACATGCCCAGACAAGTCCTAAGTAGAGTTGCAAGATGCGCACTTTGAACAGCTCTCCTTTTTGGACCTCTGACTCCTGATGATTTTTTGGACACCAAAGAGAAATTTTTCCTGAGCTGATCTGGACATCTGCAGAAACTTCTTCTAAGTGAAGTCTATTGGTTTATCACGATAGCACCTCCCATTTTACAAAGTCACGGTTATTTCATGACTTCCCCCTGATTTAGCAATCTTCCAACAATAACCTCATAATTTGGCAGTCTTCCAATAATGACCTCATATGGCACTGGGCCAACATAGTCTTTTATGCAACCATTATTTTCCAATCCAGCTCCATAGTAAAAATAAAAAGAGGTCCAAGGGCCGTTAAAGATTAACAATCACATGTACTGACCTATAATGACACACTAATTATTGATCATCATATAGTTTTACTCAATTGCATGTACATTGTCTCATTGCCGGATGCTATCTGCTCATACAACTTCATTCAAATACATGGTGAATGATTCATAGTCATATGAGTCACTGGCTCCTGGCTTACTGTATACATACACTTTATTGATTTAAGCAGAATACATCATGTATCAAGAAACATCCACTACATGTGCTGTTTCAGTGAATTGTTGACACTTGACATGGACTTCATTTCACAATAACAACAAAGGAGCAGGATAAATCAAGTACAGCTGAATTGATATTTGCATTAATTATATCAGAAAATATAGATGTTTACTGTTAAGAGCGGATTGTGTTATTACTTCACCGTGTGTTGTGTATTATGTTAAAGATAATCACACTCATTGCACTTGATGAAATTCTAAGCATGTGTGCATTAAACCTTCCACAAGAGAGAGTTAAGAAATAAAGGTGAAAAAAGGCAAGAATAACTTTTTAAAAATTAAGGCCAAAAGGAATCATGGAAATAATAGTGTAAAATGAATGAAGAATAACCTTTTTAAAAATAAGACATGTCTGGGCATGTAATGACATGGAGACAGGCACCAGTGGATCTGGAATGGTGTAATAGGCCAAATCTAAAGGGGCTGGTCAATAGGTGTGACCCTGTGCAGGCCTTAGAGCATAAATAAAGGAGCACAAATCAATGTAACAATGTAACATTAAAGTCTTTTTGCTGCTCTGACTCCTGATGATTTTTTTTGGACACCAAAGAGAAGTTTTTCTTGAGCTGACTTGGATATCTGCTGGGACTTCTCCAAATTAAGGTCCAGAGATTTACGACGACCGTGTCGCTAAGCTTATACACTGCAGAAACATACTGTATTTTGCACCTTGTAGCTCACTCTCTACACATCCATGCACTGCACATGCAGCTGCGCACGTCACAGGAATATTGAACGGGTCTGCCTACTCCTGTCTAAACCTAACCAATCTAACAACGAAGGCAACAAGTACTAGCCAATCAGAGGTAGAGTAGGGCGGGTCTTCGTGGAATGCGGGTGGGGAAAAAAAGCTGCTTGCCAACCGCAATGAAACAACAACAAAAAAGGAAGAAATCCCCTTCAGTCTCTTGAAGGCAAGCAATAGAAAGGTTTTCTCCACCTTCCAGCGGCACAATGAATTAAGAGAGGCATGAAATGCATGCATGGATTTCTAAATATGAATTTAGCCTGCTACATGGACTTTGGATGTTACTGTGAGGGCTGAAGTTGGAGTAAAAAAAAAGAGTAAGTAGCGTTTAATTCATTGGCGATTTTAGACTCGTTTTTATTTCATCGCAACACCACTAAAAATAACCATATTAATTATTATTAATATCATTCCGATAATTTTTAGCCCTCTACGGTGAGATTTTGCGAACTTGTCTGAGAGCTTAAATGCTTGTAAATTGAAATCAGCACCGTTCTGCACTTCCTAACGTTACCCACCCTTAGTTATAACTGAGCGAGATGAAGATTTCAGAACGTCTCAAAACGTTGAGACGTTAGCAAATAAACTTGCTGAATGTTCTGACAGATAACGTTGGGTCAAATTGATTATTACTGTGCAGTTGATTCGATGTATGCATCAACGTTATGTTAACGTAAGAAGTTACCGGATACTGACGTTGTTCCAGAACGAGCCATAATATTAACCACCGTTTGTTTCAGATGCTAACTTTATTAGCGAGCTCACGGGCTAGCTAGCTAACGGCTAACGTTAGATCATCTCCGAGTTTGCTTGCTTGTAGATTTGCTAATTTCAGATTTTAAACAGTGCGTTAATGTCATTTGTGTGGGTACTGTTAAAGTTAGTTAACCTGGTTGTGTGGGTCATAGAGTTATGGCAAAGTTCAAGACTTAGAAAGTCTGGTTATAGTTCTGTTGTGTGAATAGTGTCAGAACGTGAGCAACTAGTCTGCTTGCACATTTACCAGCGAGCTGACTGAAGCACTTTATTATTTTAGCTAAATCAGTGACATTGACTACGTTTACATACACACTAATGTAACACTATTGTTCCGAATTTGATACGGGTCATGTAAATAGCATATTCCCAATTGGGCCTTATTCCAAATGTAGCGTTTTCCGATTAAGACGTGTGGGATATGCCGTTATTATTCGAGTTCTGAATATGCTGCTCAGTTGGGGTTTTTACCGCAGTTTGCGACACACGGCCTCTTGCCAGTTTACGGTCAGCTGTGTGTTATAAACATGGATGTATGTAAACAAACCAACAAGCCAACGGTTTGTAAAGCTGGGGTAGAGATGCATGCCCAAAAGACACGCCTACATTTCTGGTCGGAAGGAGAAACACCTACTTTTAAACATTTTGAAAGACTTGGATATCAACATGATTTTGGATATAAGCATAAGCAAATCGTAACGCCGACCTTTTCAAGAGTATACACGGCTTTAGTAGGAATATTGTCCTTTTCGGAATAAAGGCAAAACCCGGAATATTTTGTACATGTAAACGTAGTCAATGTTTCTTATTCTGATAGAATTGGGCCTTATGGTACTGTGATTTTGTGTGACTGCAGGCTTTGGGATCACAACAAGGTTACTGTTTCACTGAAATAAAATAATATTTCCTCCATATACTAAAAAAAGTATAAATAGACCAGACTAGAACTCTACTGTTGTGGAGTATGAGAAATAATTCAATTCCAGTTGCACAACACTTGTATCTGTGTGAATGTGTGTTTGAAGATGTTTATCTGTCAACTGCTTCTGCGTTGTAAGACAGGCTTACAACATATTCTTAAGTGGATATAGAGAGGATGGATTGTCCAAATGAGGCTAAATGGATGAATATGCAATTGTTGTTGTTTCTGTTGTGTTGTGTTTGTAGTCCCGCCTTCCCGTACTGCTCAGGTGGATCATTTTAATTAACATGAAAGTGACTTATGGTACTGATGCTATGGCCTCACACTTGACTAAATACAGTTCTTTCGGCTGACTACACTCCTGGACACTGACTAGAGGCCCAGGCACAAGTCTTCAACTTACAAATAAAACTGCAATAGGCAGGTGCAAATGAACACTGCATTTTATCACTTAAATAGTTTTGGCTTGTGTTCAGAACAAAAGTAAACATACTGAATGTGAAAAATTTTAGATCACAGGCTTCAAAGTCTGGTTTACAGGCCAGCTGTTGCTACTCAGGGCAGTGGTGTTTTTAAGTTATTTTATACAAGAATGTATACAATTTTCTTATTTAGACTGCAGTATTGTGACTGGTCACTATGGTTATAGTAGAGGTGTTGTGTCTTTTCTGTGCTTTGATGTAGTTTGTTGGAGGGGGCAGGGTTGAGTGTGTTGTATGTTATATGGCCTTTAGCACAGGAAAGTGATAACTGTCACCAACACTCCCTTCCTGTTCTTTCTTTTGTGAATGACCTGAAAATGGCTCTTTACACGAAAGTGCCAATTAGGACATGTCTCTTATGTTACTTTTATGTTACTCTTATACTGTTTTATGATTCACATGTTTATACTCAGATATGCATGTGAGTGGAAACTCTTTGTGGTGAATCCTTTAGGTTTTGGTCCCTCTCTCTGCCTTCTGCTTGTGAGATTGGTTTGGTTTCCTGGCTCAGGAGCTGGTGGGCAGGGATTTGAGATGGCATCAGGAAACTACCTGCACCTGGGTAGTTGTGATTTCCTTGTTAATGTTTAGTGTCAACTGCTGTCAACTGCAGCCTGGCATCAAGCAAACTTCATGAAATTATCAGAAATTTTTGTTGATAACAATTATGTGATCAATTATGTTCAGGAATTCTGATTCATGGACATCTCATGAGTGTAGAAAATGTCCAAGAGGCTTTGATGTCTTATACTGTAAATATTTATTGAAGCTTGGCAAAAGAGAATGGAGAAATTATCAATACAACAGTCTTATGCATGATGCTGTCTCAATTCTGAAGCCTCAGTCCCCTGTGGTCAGTCTTTAAACCCCTACAGATCATGCCACAAATACTATACACCCAGAAATGGTCAAACTCAATGCATCTACAATATGCGAAATTAGTCTATTGGTCCATTAGTTTCTAAACAAATGCGTTTGCCCGTTGTTAGTATGACTTTTATCTGAATCTATGTACTTTTGTGGACCTTGTATGATGGACATGGTATGGACACATTCCACAGTCTACATGTCTCCATAGGTAATATGGTATAGCTTTCCGAGGGGCCCTTACATGCATAAATAATGGGTCCACGGTGAGATTGGAGCCATTCCAGGTGTGTAATTGTAAGACAAGATGTCAATCATTTGGTGGTTGGTGCCTCAAATATATGCAGAGCTAATGTAGAAAATATGTTATTCAGGTTATTAGATACAGATGTGTACTCCTATATAAGCTATGTAGAGACAGTGGTACAATGTCCAAACTTACTTTGTGTATGGATGGAACCGATGTACATCGACTAATAAACGTCTACAAAATAAGAACTTTGCCAGCTCTTCCTTTGAAAGATACATAATCCATCCTTTCACCTGTGTTAGTTCAGATCAGCACATTCTGGTCTGGAGCCACTGTTGTCTGATTATGCCAATGGCAGTCACCTATTTGTGGTGTCTAGGGAGTCAAGCAGTCATCTCCTCTGACCTTGGTCACCACGGCAATGCCGATTTACCCTTTATCAGAATAGCTCCTGCTTTCTTCAAACACCACAGATAGCTGTTCTGCCTGTCAAGGAGAGAGACAGTGTCGTCTCTGCTGAGATTTTGTGCTGTTTCTCTCTGTGACCTCAAGCCCCATGCTTGACCCTGTGTAACCCAATTTGCAGCCCCTAAAGATAGAAAATATCATAACAGCAACTTGACAAGGTGAGTCGCAGGTGACACCACTAGCCGGTTTGAGTCAAGCTGAGACGGGCCAATTTACACTGCTGCAACTTTTCCCTGCAACGTTAGGAGCACAGTGAAAAATGTTCGTTGTTTATTAACAAGTTATTAATTAAATACATATTTATACTGCATGTGCGTGAGTGTGTGTGCGTGTGCTCCTCGTGTGCAGTTATGATGTGAAAACCAGTGGAGGGCTATGGAAGTGGAAGACCCTAGTATCTACTAGACACTAGGCATGAGCCTTAAAATATTGACAAAGCTTTTTAAAACATTGAAACAGATTTTAACAGATGTATTGGTTCTGCAATACAGTTTTTTCTCACTCTGTGTGTGTGTGAGTGTGTGGTCGGTCATAGGCTACTTTTGGGGACAAATTTCAGCCATTCCCAATTGGGAAAAGGCTGATTTTTGGGTCAGTGGTTAGGGTTGGGGAGTAGGTCTCCAGGAAATTAATGTAAGTCTATGCAATGTCCCCAAAAGTGACCACGATTTCATATATGTGTATGTGTGTGTGCGTGCACATACCACCAAAATCACACATTGGCCCATGCCTACTGGATGCAAAGTCTGCTGTTCTAAAAAATGTAATGAATAGAATTAGTGAAATGGGAGGTACCCTGGAGAATAAGCTCCACACTGGGAGGTACTCTCCATGGTATATAAATCCATGTTTTCTCGTTTCAGTGTCTGTGCTCATGAACCAGCCTCAATTTGCTCTGTATCTGCTGAATACTCAGTAAATCTGAAATCACACTGAACTCTGCAGTGTTTTTCTTCAGTTTAAAGTATTGTCTTCAGTTTTTGAAATTATTTGACCATTTTTGAGATTTCATTTAGTTGTGGAGGACCTGGAGTTTTACTGGCCCAGTGGAAAGGTTTTTCCACCACAGTAGTTTGAAACAATCAGATATTTTGGGCTATTCTGTTAGCAGACCAGTGGTCAGTGTATCTGCAACGGAAGGCAAGTGGCCGTACTGTAGGCTTGAAGTAATGTTACCACTTCATGTTCCGCTCATGTTTAATCACAGTTGTCTTGTATTCGGCTGATACATTACGTTTGTAACAAAAGATTATGGTAGGTTGTAATCTTTACTTGCACACTGTGCTTGTAAATTATTTTTCCGGTTTGCACATATCTATTTTTAGGGGCAAATGTGAGTGAAATACTCACACTGTAGAGCCCTGATTCACATATGGTTACAAAAACGATATATGATGGATCTCTGTTGTGATTGGTTGCTCTGGTCCTTGTGAGTAATTTGCTGCTTCTGCAACAGAGGATGTTGCAGTACCACAGTGACCACAGGGCTTTGAAGAACAAATAGCAATAGATAACAATAGATGCCAGTATGTATTATTGTGGCTGTAAATAAGAAGTTATTTTTCTGATGAATCTTTTGTTCTATAAAATGTCAGCATATAGGTAAACCTGTCATCATAACATCCCAGAACTCGCTTGGCTATTTTTTTCCCAACCAATAGCCCCAAGCCCAAAAATATTAAGTTCACCAGATGAGACTAAGAAAAGAAAAAATTACCACATTTGAGTAGCTAGAACCATTAAATGTTGGTATTTTGCTTGAACCACTAATTGACAGGGTTGGGACGGTTACTTTTAAAATGTAATCGGATACAATTATCAATTACCTGTTAAAAAAATGTAATCAGCAGACATTTGACGCCCCCTTTAACTCAACTCAGGAGATGGATTTAAAAAGACTTGAAATGCAGTTAATATGTATATTAATAAAAAAATGGAATCATGTAATATAGATTATCAGTTTAAGCACTATCTGGAAAATTGAGTGACCACAAAATCAGAAATCACACTTCATATAAGCCAGTTATATGTAGATCTATAGGTCATAATGAGTTCAGTTCTACAGGCTGCACAGTGTGGGAGAAAAATGTTTAATCTTTGCAGACAATCTGGAGTCACAAGAATTTTTGTTGATACAATCATGACTTTGTGAACTTGAATCTTGAATATCTTGCACAACTTACTTGCTTAAGTACTCATCTTATTCTTATTAAGCAGAGAGCAGATGTTGTCTAGAATAAATAAACTGATGAATAGAGAATCACCTTCTGGTCAGCCTCCGTTGACTTAGATCAATGTGTTATTAAAGTCTTGAACCAGGAGACAGATCCTCAAACTACCGGCAGTAGTAAAGGGGGGGGGGCAGTGACCTTTAAGATGTTGCAAATTCTAGTCAGTCTAGTCAGTCAGTCTAGTTAGAACCAGTCCAACAAGTACAGTATATCTCAAGAAACAGTGACACCCAAAGTTCTTCTAATCTTTACTGCCTGACAGTCAGCGCCTTCACACACTGAATCTGGCAGAGTTCAAAGTGAAAATAGATTTACTGAGTCACAAAGCATAACACAGCAAACCGAGGCTGATTCCATGGAAGCACGCACTGAATGACAAGCTAAGAGACAGCTTCTTATATACCTTGTTCAAGACTTCTTATTGTGGAGCCTATTCATAGGCTCCAGCTTGTTTTCATGTAATGCTAGGTGTTTTCCACAATTAAAATATAAATTCATAGTCAGCAGTGACCTTTAAGATGTTGCAATTGATTAGCGCTGATTCAACAGGGGACTTTCGGGATACAGTTATTTAAAAAACTGCCTACTCTAATATTAAAAATAAATTGGCCATATGGCTTTAATACAGACATATCCAGACAGAGTGACCTTTCACAATCACTATCATATGATCATGATCAGCTGTTAAAGTCTGACCTTTGATGATTTACTACCACATGATTATCAACTGATCAGCAGTATTGAAAGTACCAAAAAATACACAACAGGTTCATCAACTCAGAGTTCAAGGTTAGACTTAGAGTTAGAGTTTGTTAAGTCTGCTTTCTGGAATGGACCCCTGTTGTTGCTGCTTATATGTGATTTGTGATTGTTTGGGGCCTGTGCAGAAGGTCTGCTGGTCGGTCCTGAAAATATCTTCATTCACGACTTGTTTTCAAGCTATGTTGTATAAATTTTAGTAACTAACTATAGTATTGTAAGCCTTGAGGGATATTTTTTGCATGTCAAGCATATAAATGAGGGTGTGTAAGTCATGTATCAGATACATGCATTGATACTTTTTTATGTGAACATCAGGTTTTAGATCTGCTCATGTAGATTTCAAACCTGTATCAGAGTTTAAGATTTGTTGGTCTGTATATGGCCTATATATTTTTGTTTGCTAAGTAAATAAGATAATTGTGCAATAGTCTACTTATGATATGTGGATTGCACACCTAGTTGGAGTGATTTTCTGGATGCGTTAGTTACTGTTTCCCTCCTAACGACCCACTCTGCCAAATTGTGTATTTGTGTCTGTAAGTACATCAGATCTTTAAGAGACAGATTTCAGCACACAATGAGGTGTTGTTCCATCATGTGTTGCTATGGGATGAAACTGCAGAAATCAGAAACAGAAAAATAACATTAATTTACATTATAAACTCAGTTAAATATAGTATCCACACTATCCGGGGACATTTCTTTTACTTTTGTGATACATATGCATGTCTTTGGATTTAAAGCAATGTCGAACCTACAGTAAGCAGTTGGTCCTGTGTGTACTGTAATGTGCAAATATTGCTAGAGTTTATTTCACTAAAATCCTGTAGCTACATTTCTGTGACGCCTCTCTGATTTTCATTAAATTCTGCTAAAGTCTGGAAGAATTGATTGCCAGAGTACAAAGACATGTATAGGATGGGAGGACATTTATCTTTGTTTGATAATGTTAAAAGTAAAGTTAGACTTTTCTTTTTAAAGCAAGAGAGGGAAAGAGCAGCTGTGGTTGAGTGAGCTAGAGAGTGAATTAAGAGCTGGTAGCGAGAGTACCGGTGACTCAGAGCAATAAAACGTTATTTTCTGATTGTTTCACAGCGGACAGGTTTTATGACATCTTAAAACGAGTAAAAATACTGTTATGGTTGATGTACAGATCACTTTGGCTCTGGCACACCTTGTATCCCACAGGCACACCTAAATTAATATTTCTGGGTGTTAATCACTTATCTTTACTGCTTGAGTTTATTGCCCTCACAATCAGTAGATTTCCGTTGGCTCTATTAACTGACACCTTTGTTCTTTCACTCAGGTAAAACATAAAACAAAAGAATCAACTGCAATTAACCACTGCAGAAATTTGTTGTTATAATTTTCACTTGCAGAATTCAACTGGAGGGAAGCATTTTTTAATAATTTGTTATTATTGGCCACAAGCTGTTTTGCCACGTGGCAGCAGAGGGAGCAGACTAACATGATGTCTTTACAAACAAAAATCTGAAAAACAAGGTACATGAACAAGGTCCAAAAAAACAGGCTTGTGTGTGTGTGTGTGTGTGTGTGTGTGTGTGTATGTATGTGTCTTGAGAGACCACCAGATTGATTTTGTAAATGTAAAGTTGTGCACTTTGCCAGTATTTTACGACTGTTAACATTTCTGTATTCTTCTTTCAGGAAAGCTTCCTCTTCAACTTACTGCAAGGCTTAACAGAGGACAGAAATGCAGTCTTTTGGATGGATAGTTGGACCGTACCAGTTGGGACCACTCTCACAATCCTCACAAACTGCTACTCAACTTACCCAGGACACAATGAGGAACCATAAAGCTGGAACTGCAAATAACATATGTCAGTATAGCACAGCAAACATAGGAGTCCGACCACCACAAAGTGCTCAATTCACCTTTGGCAATGGACCCTCTAACAGTCAGACGTCAAATGGGCAGACCTCAGCAGTTCCTCATCAGGCCGTGTCTTCTCAGCTGCCAGCTGGAGGGAAGAATAATGGTTATCTTAAAGTGTTGTACGGCAATCTGCAAAACTCATCTCCTCATACACAAAGTGGACACACTCGTTCACAGGTGGTTAATGGATATCAGGTTTCAACGCAGCAAGATTTTCATCAGAACTCTGCTCAGAATTCATCAACCCAGAGTCCGTCTGACAGGATGAAGGCAAACACTACATGCATCCTGCAAGACATGTTAGCAAATTGGAACCAATCAGTCACGTCAACGAGAATACAGAATAGAAATGTTCTGTCTGATCTCCTACATCACAGGGTTCAGAGAAACTTGCATCAAAATGTAAATGGAGAGTTGACTAATCCTACTGTAGTTTTCACTACAGCAGCTACCTCGCTCTCACCTGCACAGGTGGTTTGCAACAGCACATTAGTGTCTGCCACTACACATGACATACAGACTGCTCCTAAACAGCACCACAGACAAAACAGTACTCAGCATGGATGCCCCCCTTCCTTCCTCCCACCAACGTATAATCAGGCTATCTCTCAGTCTCACAGAAACAGCGGCATTACAACAAACTTGCCATCAAGTGGACAGAGTTTGCACGTTTCCAGCCAGAGTCAGAAAACTCAACAATACTCAACGCAGCTCAACTCAACTCTCAACAATGGGGAAGCTTCCACCTCCTCTATTAACTCAAATTCATACAACAGCTGCCAGTATGAAAGTGCCCATTTATTGTCAAAAACAAATGAGCTTCCCTTAAATCCTGCTGCAAATACACAACAGCAAATGCTCAGCCGCCAGATATGCGCAAGATTCGCAGAGAGTCTGTCTAAGTCATCCACTGCTCGCTCAGATGCTTGTCCTCCAGTGTCTACTAGTTCACCGCATAATGGGAAGCAGTTTGACAGCAAGGGCAGGATGATGGCATCTAATCCAACTATGGCGCCTGTGCCATCTTCTGTCATTGAACGCTATAACTCGAATGCCTCCCAGTATTTATTGCTCCATTCTGGACATTCTTTGCCTAAAACCACCCAGAATCTTATATCAGCAACACAGCACATTGTAGATGAGTTACCTCAACAGATGCAACAGCCTGAGAGTATTTCACCACAGAGAAATAAGACCCACTCATCTGTAGCAAATAATCCTGAATTGCTTGAGATACTTGAAATGCTCACATCAATCAATCCAAATGACAGCTCCATTCACTCATCTCCTGGTCGCACAGGGCCAAAAGCCATTGCTGTTGTGCAACCATTGGCACAGGAATGCTACCAGGTTTCCAGCAAGGATACATCTTCTAAGAGAATGAATCAAGAGTGTGAACGCATCACAACAGATGAATCTTTAAGTAACCCTGAGAAATTCTTTATTTCACCAGATGTGGCAATAAACAAAATGGATGCGCATTTAAGCAAAGTATCTAATCCTTTAAAAGATGATTGTAGGTTTCCCCCTAAAAACCCAAATCAAGTGAGGTCCAACAAATCTGCCATCAGGCATTCTGTAGCTTCCAACAATGGTCCTGTTGTGTCATCTTCAGATTCAGCCGGGCCACAACACTCCCAGAAACAGTTATGTGCAGATTACACAGGATCCGAACCGGCTATTAACATGCAGTTAGACCAGATTGTTGCACCAGCTGCTCAACAATCACCAACCTCTGAAGTGCCAAAAAGCAAAAATGGGGATAAGGACAAAAGTGAGATGCCACCAGATGCAAAGGCCTGCGTTTGCAAGCTTGCATCACTCCCAACAAGCCCGTGGACAGTTGTACCAATAATTAAGTTGATACAGGAGGGTGAAAAAGCTCAGATGAAGTCAGAAGTTTTTCCAGAGTTTAATACTGCAAGAATGTTGTTAAGCATGTATTGGGATGGCAGCTGTAAAACATTGGCCAATAAGCTCAGGACAGGCTGGTACAAGGATTTACTCAGTGATATTCAAGAATTCTGCATAAAACATTTGACAGTAGACACTGTCATACTGTCACAAGTAAAGCAAAGCTTTGAGAAGCACCTGAAAAGCTTCCATGTGATCGCAGATAATGAAGTGTATTCAGAACGGCCTTACACGTCTTCGTGGTTGAATACTAATGAGCAGCTAGATGATATTGATAAAGAATTTGGCTTCCCCTTGTCTTTGAAGCATTGTTCTCATACCCTTGACAGTGACACCCAGCCAGATCAGATGGAGACTGTCAACAGCATTCCTGCACAAATTGTAAGTGAGGTGCAAAATAAGGCCTTGTCACAAACAGAACTTAAACCTGTTGACTCAGAAGAAAAACATTCCACTGTTGAAGATGCATCAATACAAACTGCGTCTCCAAATAAAACAGAGAGTGTAGATTCCAGTGACCCGTTTTTCTCATTTGAAATCCAAGTTTTGCCTCCAGAAGTGGCCAAAGCGATCTTTGAGCGGTTAACAGGCAAGATGCCACAAAATACAGAAACAGTTTGTCAGCTAGAGAAAGTCACTAATAGTCCTATTGAGGATGAGTTAACTGAGGTTATTGATCTCACAATAAGTGACTCAAAACTTGAAATCCAAGTTTTGCCTCCAGAAGAGGCCAAAGTGATCTTTGAGCAAATACAAAGCAAGATGCCACAAAATACAGAAAAGGCTTGTCATCCAGACAAAGTCACACTCATTCCTGTTGAGGATGAGTTACCTAAGGTTATAGATGTCATCATAAGTGACTCAAAACTGGAGAACGGGTCAGTCACTTCACTAGAACAGATTTGCTGCAGTGCAAGGTGGAAGCAAATGATTTTGGGGTCCAACATACCTTCTTCGAGCACATGCCAGTGCACGAAAGAGCAAAGTCATAAAGATTGTACTGACAAGACCCTTGATGAGGAAGAGATGGCAGTACAAAATAATGATAAGCTGTTTGCAATAAGACCTAACAGCAAATTTCACTCTGCGATGGTAGGAGAGAATCAAGCAAAGGGTTGTGAGAACATCGTCAGTCAAATTAAAACCTTAAGTTTGCCTGAACTATGCAATGAAGTCAGTCAAGCCATTGACTTATCTGACGATGATGACGAACCAGACTCATATGCTGACAAAGACCCCAAAAACATTTCCGTGCTAAGCATAAATAGTAGCCTGTCAAGTGAAAACAAAGATGAAAATCTCTCTAGCAGTGAAAATGAAATTCCCAATCAGATGCCAGACCTGGAAGAGAATTGTGAACAAGTTCACCTGAAACTTACAGAAAGCAGCCAGTCAACCAGTTCACACAGTAGTGAGAAAATCCTCAGCGGTGAAAGTCAAGTTACTACCCGGATACCCACAAATCTTGTAGAGGACTGTGGACAAGCTCAGCTGACATCTCCAGATGTGGCAGTGTCACCACTGAAAACAAAAGGACAAACACAAATTAGTGCAATGGATAACCCTCAGACTTTTAGCCTCAAACATGAAACTGTTGATCCGGGTTCACAGCAACTTCTTGAGGGCATTTCAAAATATAGGAAGGTTTCTGTTGATGCTGCTGATAGTGAACCTTTAACCTCAAACGTTAGAACTGTTGAATTGGTACTGTTTGGCTCAGCATTACAAGACAAGTGCGTTTTAGTTGGCGGCCACAAGAACCATAGGTCAGTTCCACAGGCTGTATCTGATGAAGTACCAAGGCCTCCAGAGGTTCTCTCTGTGAGTCTCAGCCCCCTCAAGAGAAAGCCCAGTGAAACTGTCTCCACAGGAAAAGACTCGGTCAAAGGAAGGATCCATGAAAAATGGAGGAAAAGTCTTCCACCAATTAGAATTAAGCACAGAAGCAAACTGAAAACACAGAAGCGTACTTCATTTGAAGTTAGTTTCAAGAAAGCTGAAAGAAGTGGCCCTACCAACACTGAGGAGCAGCCAGCTTCCTCTGAGATGAGGACCTGGAATGGAAATAACAAGCGCTGCCTGAGTCTGAAGAGGAGGAGGTCATTCACTCATGGTTTCAAACTTGGAGAGAAGAAGACAAAGAAAGATGTAGTCACACTCAAACAGCCTGCTGTTCATGAGAGAAGTAAAGCTGAAAATGGAAGCCAGACTGTCGTGCCTCTCCAGGAGAACAATGTGTTGAGGTTCAGTGTGTTACCCAATACCTTCAGCTTCAAAGATACATCCACTGGGATAAAAGACACCACTGATACTGTTTCAGGTAAGTCATGATATTGAGATTAAAAGGGTTAAAGTTGAGGGACTTGTGAGAGACAAAATTGATGCAGCAGGGGCAGATATATTGACATCCCATGTCTTTTAAACTCCATGATAGCAGTTTGTAACGCAGGCTTTCTGTTACAAATTAGTTGTCTCCAAGCCAAAATTCCTGATGACATCATCAGCTGTGGAATATTTATATATATCTTTTTTCATGTCTTTTTTTTTTCAAATAAGCTTTTTCTTTCTCAGATAAAGCTGACCTTGTGGGAGCAGATGACGAGAGCATCAATAGACCTGTCAAGAGAGCAAGAGGTAACAAATACAACTAAAACATACAGTATATAAAATCTTCATATTTTTGGCTATTTTAGTCATTATTTGGTTACATGTTTTCCTGACTATTATGAATAAAATTCCCCATAGGTACATGGTATCCAAATCCCGAGAGGCAGTACATTCCTCCACATTCGTCTCCCGTCGAGAAGACCTCCAGTGTCTTCCATGAGTATCGGAAGAAATACACGGAGAAGATGCAGTCTTCCTCGGATAAATAACAACACAGGCAAATGGTTTTTGGTGACAGTGTCTTATTTCTGCGAAATTCTTCATGTGGCAGATTTGTATGTATTTGATCTTAACAGTCAGTCAACAACTTACTACTGTATAAGATACTGGTCATGTGTTGTCATCAGTTTGCACATATAATATTGTCAGTTGTTTACATGCCTGAAATGTACATTTCAGCTACATATTTATATTTTTCTACATTAAGAATATTTTTGTACAATATTTGCATTTTTGTACAATATTTGCATTTTAACATCTATTTTTATACCAAACAATGTATAACAATATATACTTTGAGAAATGTGGCTTTTAATATCCTATTAAAATCACAGAAAAACTGTTTAAATTGCCATGCAATAACTGATAAGGTTAATATGAGCAGTTTAATGTCACTATTTGTAACTGTTTAAGTGATGTGTAAATAAATTCATCTCTGTACAGTTATTAGGATGTATTTTATGGTGGTATTGATACCTGAGCACATGAATTTGTCCATCTTGGGTTTGACCATTGTCAGTAGGTTTTACAGTTGTGACCACCTTAAATACAAACATATTTCATTTCTGAAATATGTGTTATCATCAAGAAACATTTTAAACACATTTATATTTCACATAATTTATTGTCATTTCCATTCAGTTACATGTGAGGCTGAAAATTCCTGAGCGTGGGGTTTGATATGAGTTACATAATTTCTATTTTCCCTGAAACATTTAGCCCAATACATCATTTACATTGTTCAAAAGACACCCTAATGGGTTATTAAAGAATGAATTCACAATCAGAATATCAATAAATACAGACTTTAATAATTAATAAATAATATAAATGCATTCTGCCAGTAGAAATGATTCATGTGCCTCTGAGCAGGACACATGATGGTGCAGACACACCAAAATCCAAGTCCTCAAAGGTCCAGGGGACAAGATCTGAGCAATGTTTCTGTGAATGCAGTGCTTGTGAAAGTAAAGAACAGCTTTGAACACAGCTGGAACTGAATTCGCCCAGAGGCTTGAACTCCCAAGTTAATTTTTTTGGTCACAGTGGGTTCATCTGTTTAATTCACACATTTACTTACACATATTGTCCAATGTCCAGGTTCCCATACCCATTCCCAAAGGAAAACAATAGTTGAATATAAAACATGAGTATTTAATTATTACAAAATTAGCTAACACAATTACAAATTGATGAATCATTAAAGAAATTACCAGCAAGTGATCCATGGGGTTTAATGATAATGGTGGAAACCATAGCTGTGACATGTCTGTTTGCAGCAAACACATCGTCTACTCTCTGTAACAGACATAATTTATTATTGTAAACATTGTATTGTATGTATTGATTCCATTTCATTAACATATTTTACAAGAGCTTCACTACCTTCTTAATAACAATGAGACAGCTGTTCAGGATCTGGCAGAATACAGATACATAGGTAATTAAAATGTGTGGGGACTATGTTGTTCACTAATGCTAAATGTCCAGTTGGATTTTTGGTTTTATCCAAAACCTGCACTAGCCAGGGGAAGAAACCTGCATTTTTGATAATAGTAAGCATACTTCATTCAGATATGTACAATTGCTCAGAAGTTCATATCATCTGTTATTTCTGGATGTTCTGAAGCTCCTGTCCCCAGCATGCTGTTTTCCATTACTTTATGGAGACTAGTGAAATCTCTTTGCTCATTGTCATTATTTATTAGAGGAAAGAGCACCAAAAAAAGACTCAAGTATTAGAATTGCAGTACATAGTACGTAGTTGACATCACAGCTTGTGGGGGAGGAGCTGTTAAAAAAATATTACATAAGTTTTTCTTAATAACAGCAGATGAGAAAAAACATGGTAAGTACAAAAAAAAATGGAATAGCATACCCAACACTATCCTTCCATAGCCGTCAAACTGCATTGCCACATTTACTGGAACAATCTTGCTGTATTGTTCTTTAGCTTTGTTGTTCCTTGCAATATTGTAGTTGGCAGTATATTTCTTTGCAGAAATATGAGGGTTGAGGGTGTTGTCATATTCAAAAAGTAGCTGCTCCACACACTCGCTGTTGTTGGAACCAGCAAGCTCAGACACAAGTTCAGTCTTCCTTAGAACATCCCTCTCATCTTTGCTGTTGCCCTGGTGGAACACATCACTCAAAGCAAAATGCTTTGAGTGAGATTAAGCTTGTCTGAACATTTGAGTTATGCAGTGATGTAGTTATCAGAAAAGTAAATGGGCTATCTTTTCTGCGTAAGGAAACCATACCTTAAGGGCCGTGTTCATCATCCTTTCCATGGACACAGTGAATAAACAAGACTGCACAGATGCTGTGAAAATTATATTAAACTTTTTTCAACTAATTTTCGGTTCTTATTTATAAAAGAGACTAAAAAATATTGGGGGAACAATAATATAATATTATTTATTCAATATGTTAAGGTAAAATAATAAGAATATGGGTGGCACAGGCTAGTTTACTTCCTCTTTGGGCAGAGATGTTTGAGATGTTGTCCAACTTTGTGTGTAGGGGTGTGGACTGAACAGCCACAAAGGGTAAATGCAAGTTTTCCGAAGGGTGGCTTAATAATCCCGAAAATATAAAACCTGGTTGGCTAAGGATCCCAAATGAGAAAAGTAAGCTAGATGCAAACTTTGTAAAATTGTTCGAAATCTCCAACGTGGGGAGGTGGCAGCATGCAAGGGCAAAAACACTGTCGTCCTGTCACATAATCCCGTATACCCAGAGTCAAAACGTTTTGGGCCCTAACAACGTGAGACGAAGACCGACCACAACAAGTAATGAACCCGCCAACATTTTATTTATAAAATAAACATCAAGCTTGTACTCAGATGTCAAATATGGTCTGAAAAATCTACCGAGAAGTCTGGAAATGTGTAGGAACCTTGTGATGAACAAAGGGCTAACAAGTGTTCATAAATGTGCAGAACTCATGAAACATGTTGAACATGTAAGTTCCTTCCAGAAGTTTGACAAAAAATAAAAAATCTTAATTACTGAATCACTGTTAAATCATCTGTTGAATAACTTTGACATGAGAGAAGGTGTGCACTGTCCAGTCCCAAAGCTTAGACAACCTTGGGGAGCCATAAACGCACCTCTTTATAGCCTTGTTGCCATTGCAGCTTTGTTATAACTACTCTGGGAGTGATCTCAGACAGACTTCTAGACCTTGAGAGATAAGACACGATAAAGACAGGCTATGCTGAGGAATGCAGAATTTTTTTTTTGACCTCAGATAATGAGCATGATGTGAAAAAATTTAAATTATTGACTGTCAGGGTTAGAGATGGAGAAAAATGTAAATTTCATGTCTAAGGACGTAATCATGGCTGTTATGTCATTGTCCCCGGCACACTCTATCAGAAGCCAGTTGTCTTAGCATCTGTATATGCTCCCAACTGGGACATATACATTGCTGCTGTCTTCTATTCCAAATTTGAACTCCTATCTATTACTACTAGGAGGAGACATGAACTGCATTACAGACCCAATTCTGGACAGGTCTAGTTTGAGACCAATAGCACCTTCCAGAATGGCCTAGACTCTCTCTGCTTTTATGGACTGTAGTGTCTGAAGCGCCACATTGCATTTGCATTACTGAGGAATGTTTACGTTAAGAGACCATAAAGGCCAGGCCATAAAGTTAAGGTCCAAAAGTTTAAGGTTCAAAGGTTAAAGTCCAGGGGTTAAGGTCCCCTGGAGATGGGTCACTGTCTCTACTGTATTCTAAACAGATGAGACCATTTGTAAATAAGGACCATATGTTTTACCATAGTATTAGGGTAAACAACTAGCCTATCTAAGTGGGGATTCAGAGCTGTTAGGGAGAGTGATTCGTATTGGCCCTGAATTCTCTCCAAGCAGTCCATGGTGCTTGTTTGATGCTGAACTTCCTTGTAAACAAACCCTATTATACAAGCAAGGCGGTGTCAGCGGAGATTCCTTCATCATCTTCACATCATCGCTACTTAATAAACAACAGGACCAATATGGTTACATCCATCCTTGTAGATTTCTACACCCATCCGGTAGACAGTATTCCTTTTTTCCCCACACGCACCATTCATTTTTGCGCATAGACTACTTCATTGTCAATAAAACACTTATCTGGTCAATTGTCTCCACTCAATACTCCCCAATAACTGTTTCAGACCATTCAACCCATGATTTTGGATCTCTATTTTGACATCAAGCCTAATATGTCTCTGCGTCAATTAAGTTTTTCTGCAAGACCAACCAAAATGAAGAGACAGAGGTTTTGTTATTGTAAGGGTAAATGAATGGCAGGATTAGCCCAAGGCTTCAAGTATTTTTGTCTGAAGGACAATTTTCTTCCAAAAACAAACCCTAACGCCTGAGTGGTGAAAAGGCTGCTCCTTTAAAGACATGTAGCATATACATATTGTTTCTAAACAAATATGCTTTTGATATGGTGATGTTGTTTTCCATGATACTAAGGTAAAACATGTGGCCCTTATTTTAAAATGATCTCATCTGTTTGGAACTAAGAGAGAGAGAGAGGCCCATCTCCTATGTGCCACTACCCAATTTAGACCCGTGTGCCGGCAGACCTCTCTTAAAGCCCTCTGTTTGTCCTCTTCTATTCTGGTACTGGATGTCGCCGGAAAAAATCCTCTCGAAGACGAAGGACCCTTGCTCTCCGAATCTCCATTGCTGTCTCCATTCTCACTTTCGTTAGAGCTATCATCTCCATGTTTTATCTCCTCTTTTTTCCGCTCTAGCCAGTATCCGCCTGACTGCAGGGTCATATCCACCCATGATCTCCTCCAGATCACTCTGATCGGCATCATCTCCAAATTCCATCCTCCTGATCCTCAGTTCACCCTTAGTTTCCAGACGTGCTGTTTTCTTCTTACTTTTGGAACTTGGATACATCTTTATAGATGTTTCCGCCTGTCCCGTTTCTATTATTCGGTCATCCTCATCTCTGATGTGATAGTTACCCTCCTGACTGATCACTGGGAGCTGGGGATAGATTTCCTTAAACTTCACCTCCCTCTCATAAGGTGGGGATCTTTTTACTGGGTCCGTATGTGAGAAAGGTGCATTAATTTCTGCCATTAGTTCTTCTATTTCTTTTGCATTTTTTCCTATCTCTCTTATCTAATTCTGTTCTAGGAAGGGGTCCGTAGGATGGGGTAGGAGTAGGTGGAGGGGAGTTGAGCTTAGGGAAATGGGATTCTGGGAATGATAAAATGTTAGAAAGAAAATATAGAGTCTCTCAACTGTAATGTGCATTTTGCTCTGTTTTCTGTTTATTCAAAAAAAAAAAAAAAAAGAAATAGATAGGATATCTACACATAGATGTCCAGTTAAGTTGCTTATTTTATTTTCTGCCTTATTCTACCAGTGCAAAATGTTTCAGATGGATGTATTTTGGAGAGCATGTTAATCTCCAAGTGGTGTTTTGTATGCTTATATTCCCTTATTGTTTCTACTTAATGTTATTTTGATAACCTTATCTGAGCTGTATGAATTATGTTGGGTCTCTGATGGAATAATTATGGAAGTTATCTCATATCTGCTGTGTATTATCATTATTGTGTTGTATTTGATGCTGTTCTATGTTTGAATTGTTCTCAGGGAAGATAACAACCGACCAAGGACTCAGCATACGCGGCACTATCGGTGTGAAGCGGAGACATCAAGAGGAGCTGGAACCAATCCAAACTGATTCCAGCCAGCACTTCATGGACAAGAAGTTATCCTACACAAACAAGGACTGATAACTTGTCACCTTTCTTTATAATGTATCTGAAACACGTCAGTGCTACTGCTGCTTTCCCCTTTCCCTTAGAGCAGTAGTACTCATGTAACTAGGGAACTCCCAAAACTAATAAATAGAGAGGGTCCGGCGAGATATGCCTCAGAGCGGTTGGAGATTGTAACTGAGCATATCTCTGTCCGTTCTCCTTGCAAGCATAAACTCTAACGCTGTGTGTCTTGTCCTCCTTTGTCTAGTATTTTACGATGTTTTAGGTTGCCTGAACCTGACAGTCTCTGTTTATAAAGTTGCCAAATTTTTTGAGTAAGAATAAAATATATTCAAACAGATTTGTGAAAATTCTTATATACATTGTGTTTCCACACTTTCCAAAAGTGTGTATGTATCTCTTTTACTCTACTTTATTAAAAAGAAGAAAAAATATTCCAGGCGTTTATGTAAGGATGGGAACTCAAAAGAAAACCTAAATACAAAGTGACAGAATGGAATTTATCTGGAATTTATTAACATTATATAAGAAAGCAACTGCATTTAGCATTGATTACTTAAACTTTAGTTCATGTGTGACAGTGAGGCCTCAAGCAGTGTCTGCAGGGTGATAAAGATGTGCTGCACAAGAGACAAACCACACCTTAAAAATCTGATGAAGCTCAATGTCTGTGAACACAAAAAGCCATATAAAAACACACAGAGGTTGTTGAAAGATGAGACAACTGAAGAAGTCGCGTTTTCTGTGTATGTACAAAGAAGAAGAAAGTGAGGTGTGTTTGAAGATGCAATATGCCTTCCTAGTGACAGGCCAGTAATGAAGTCAGTAAAACAGACTCGGTCATGTTGGCCTCTTCTGGTCCAGAGTTCTTTTTACTGATGATGGAAACAAGACCTGCTTTTTTTTCTTTAATGGCTTTGCGAGCATTGCTGTGCCTTGTACTAATCCCTCCTGTTACCTTACATGTCAAGAGAAAAATAATGTTTTTGAGAAGGGGTCGGGGAGCTGGGGGGATTCCGTGGCTCAGTGATCGCTTGATGATTTACTGGGTTACAAGGCATGATCATGATTATTTTTCTTGTAACACTGACATACTCAGTCATCCAGCTAAGGCTCTTAATTTTTTGTTTTTCTCAAGCCAAAACAATCATAAAACACTCTAAACTATGCTCCTGAGATGACTCACTCTGTCACAAGTTCAAAGTAAATGCCTGCTTTGTTTCAAGCAATTAAAGCTGTTGTCTGTCTAAGGTCATGGGTCTGCTTGTCAGACTTGTCTGGGCTCTTTTGTCAGTTACTGAGCTTCTTTGTGAGAACAGATTCAGTCATAAACATGACATGACAGGATGTGTTGTGAGTTCAGTATAACTGCTTTGTTTTGTTGTTTTATTAATTGATTTTCAAGTTTATTATTTCAGTAATTGCAGAATAAAAACCTGTTGCATGGGCATTCATCATTCATAAGCTATTTGTTTGATTGTCAGTATCAGTATGAGCAGTTGCTAAAAGCAGTATCAATATTGCATTAATATTAATAGCCTATGCATTTAATACAAATTAACATCTTATTGTCAAACACATTGTGCCTATTACAAACTAGAACAAACTGTTGGTGAACTCATGTTGCATAACTTCCTACTTTACTAACTAAAATCACAGGACCGGTGGTAGTGCATGGGCTTATTATCATTGTTGCTCCCTTCAGTTTGTCAGGTAATATATAACCTACTGTCTGCCTTTAAAAATGAATCGATGTGACACATTTTAAAACAACGTTCACACTTAGATGAGTGCAAGTGACAAGTATTAAACTGTTGAACATGTGAGTGTTAGATATCCCCCCTTAATCACAGTTAAACTGTGTTCTTAAACCTCAAATAAAGCTCATTGTGCAGCAGGTTTAGATGAAACCTGTGAATGAGTGACCTCTAGTGACAGCTATTTGACACAGACAAACCACAGCGTTTGAGGACACAGCTATCAGTTTTTGTGTTTTTGCTGTGTCTGCGTTCCTCCAGCAAAGGAACAACTGAGCATCAGTGGTCTCACTCATTTCTCTCTTTTCACCTTCCCCTGCTCTGTAGGTATGGCAGCTCTTTCCTCTCCATGATCTCCTCTGAGGGCAGATCTCAGACCCTGTGAACCAGTCAGCCGTGAAGCTTGGAAGTCATCTGTCTTTTTGGCTCAGAACACTCTGGTGTAATTTATATTCTGAGTAGTTTGAAGTTGCTCACAGTCGCATGCAAGTTACTCCATTGAATTATCATGTAATTTAACAGAAAGTGTTGTGGGATGCAGTTATAGTTGACAATCTTCTAGCAATTGCTCTCAGAATAAAGTTTGACAATGTGTCACAACCTATTGTGTAGTAGACTAAAGAGCTTGAACTTCGGGGTTAGTAAAATAGTCTATTTACATCTTGTGACATTGGATTACTCAGTGTATGAACTGCCTTTATCATAATGCTGGACATCTCAGGGAGTGCATTAATCACAGTTTGCTCTTTAAACTCTGACAGGATTTGCTGAAGGGTTCCACTTCCTCTAGTGAAACCCTGCATACACATTTCCCGATTCAGCTCAAATACTGACCTGCTGTCAACATATCCCCACTTCCCCATCAGGTAAAGTTCTCTGTTCTAAATCTGAATTGATTGCCACCATCAGCTTTGAATCTGAATGATCTCAAACGTTTCAAATACAAGAGTTTTGCAGACTACAACTACTACTAATAATGACGATGAACATGAAAAGAGATGCATCAGATGCATCAAAGTCAACAATACATCATGTATTGTTGACTTTGTCTTTGTTCAGTTTCCACAGTCTCCACTAGAATGTGTTTCACATATTCATTACACTACGGACTGGTATTACCTGACCTTGAAACTCGCTTTGTGTGTCTGTGGTATTTTGGCCAGTGCAGCGCGCACAGTGCACAGGAGGGAGGAGAGGCACACACAGGTGGGAGGAGAGGTGGAAGCAGCGCAAAGACAGTTGTTGTATTTTGGTTGACACTCGGTCCTAGACGTCGCCCTGAAAACAGACGTCTCAGAACCCCGTCTATTTGTGGTGCAACGTCAGTCTGCTGCTGCTTTGGTTATTTTATCAACAGGATCAAACTAAATAATTGCTGTTAGAATATGTGGGTCTTAGTGGATTTGCTGGAGGATTTTTATCCAGTAATATGAACATAAAAAACGGGTGACTTTGCACTATATTAATTCCAAATTGTGAAGTAAAATGAAGTGAATTCATTGATTACTTTTCAAAGCAACAGTACACCAAATTAAATAAAAAATTACAATAGAGCTGAAACAGTTGAAACGATCAACAGAAAATTAATCGTCAACAATTTTGGTAATCAATTAATCCATTAGTAAGCCCACTCTTAAACAACAATAGCAGAATTTCTCAGTTTTTGCTTTACGTTCTAGTTCCAAATGGAAACATTTGTTGATTTTGAGTTGAGTCTTTTATGATATCAAACTAAATACCTTTGTGTTTTTAGTCCGTTGGCCAGACAAAGTAAGACATCTGAAGATGTCACCCTGGGCACTTGGAACTTGTGATGGACATTGTTCAGTATTTTCTGATATTTTATAGCCCAAACAATCAATCAAGAAAATAATCAACAGATTAATGGATAAAGAAAGCATTGTTAGTTGCAGCCATAGATTAAATTACAGGAAATTAAAGATGAAATTGGTGACACAAACAAAATGTTGAATCATTTTTAAATTGTATTGCTTTCACAGTTCAGTTCAGTCTTTATTGTCCCCCATGGGAAATTTGGTTGCAGCATGACAAATTTCAGAGATAAGATAAGATTTTCTTCCTATATTATCTACTGTGTGATCGTCATATCAGAAAATAGTTGTTGGCATTTTCACTCTAGAAAAGGCAGCATGTGAAATCTCAGTGACCCTGTGTAGTCAGTCTACATGTGGCATATTAATTATATTAAATACACAAAGAACAGGGGATCCCTGTAGTCCTCACAGTTCAGGATGGTAGCACCAAACACTGCTGCAGGTCAGACCGTAGTTCTCCTCTCGAACAGACTCAGGCAGCTCAAACTGGGCCAGCTGATGCAGGAGCCTTCGGATGCCGTGCTCCTCAAACTGGGCTCGTCCAGGATCTCCGATCAGAACTTGGCTGCCGTGGGTTTTAATGCAGCGGTCCAACCAGCTGTGAAGGGTGGTGGCAAGAGCCTCATCGTAGAACATGTCACCCAGGAGGATCAGGTCAAAGCCCTCAGGCTCTGAGTCAATCATGTTGTTAGTCACACAAACAGGCGGCTCCAGGCCGTTCAACTCACAGTTCATGCGGGTCGCAACGGCTGCAACTGTAATACAAAGGAGCAGGTTTAGTACTTTGCACCAGCTCACCAAACACTACATCTGTGTCCCTTTATACACAGTAAGTGTATAAAGTATGATCAATATACTAATATCATAGTATACGGTTACTGCATTTAATACACAAAAAAACAAAACAAAAAAATCTACATACTTCACTGTTTTGCACAAAGAGGAAATGATACAATACATACTGCAATTCATTTCTAATTTTAAAAATCTCTGCTCCTACGTTTTCTTTGTGCACTGTGGCATGATAGTGTACCTCAATAGCACACGCACAAATTTTAAAAACAAGTTTTTAGTATGCATACTGACTTTTTTGTATCTTCTTAATTTTGTCACATTTCCAGTGTTACATTTCCACACCACATACTCAAAATCTACTTATAATTAGCACGTAGTATGGAATTGGTGCACAGCTGTAGTATTGTCAGATCAACAGATTAATTGCTGACAAAAATTTTAAACTATATGGTTGGATAAATAGATTTGATTTATACACATGGAAAACCAATGACTCTTTCCCCATTTCAAACACAACTATAAATTAGTTGTGAGGACCAGTTGGCTGCCCTGACCAGATAACAAGCAAAGACCATATCTACATTTAAGACAGATCAAAGCCCTCCTGGAGTAAACAGAAGAAGGGGCAGGATTGACAAGTGACGGCTAACGGCCCTGAAGAGCCATGGTTGAGAATACACAGGCACCTCCAAAGATAAGACAGTGGAGGCCTGCTGTGCCTGGCATTTGCACCTTTAGGAATTACCTCCAGCCTACATGGAATCTCATACGGAAAAGTGGAATAAAATGTCCAACAAATGTCCGTCAACACTGTTTGACCAACAGGACCAAGGATGGAACTGCTGTCCTGAAATGTGTGTCTGAACACACAACCACTTTTTGGTCATGGTGGCTGTTTGGTAACAAGGTACAGTTGTCTGAGAAATTGTTTGAACAGGGATCCCTGGCAGGAGCATCCAGAAGCTCCAGTACATTCAGAACAGCGCTGCCAGGATCCTGATGAGAGTGCAAAAACACAAACATATAACACCAATTCTGTTTTCACTGTCTCCTTCAGGATTGACTACAAAGTCCTGCTACTCATACAAATCCATCAACAAACATGCACCTCCCTACCTACAGGAACTGATCATACCACACAAACCTCCAACCCCCACCCTCAGATCTGCCAGCAGCTTGCTCCTCCGGGCCCCCAGTACTAAGCTCTGCACCATGGGGGATCGAGCCTTCTGCTCTGCTGCACCAGGCTTGTGGAACAGCCTTCCTAACCATCTGAGGGCAGCACAGAAAAAGACCTAAACACCTTTCTGTTCAGGAAGGCATTTGTTAATCTTAACTATTGTAATTTTCTTTATGTTGTGTGTTGAATGTTTTTAACACTGTAGCACTTTGAGATTCACTGTGAATGAAAAGTGCAGTACAAATGAAATGCATTATTATTATTATCATCATCATTATTATTATTACTGTTCAATAACCTGAAAGATCAAGAGGGAGACATCTTGGGCATCTCATCTGAAATATTTAGGGACAAAGTGAATGTGTGGCTGACCCTGCCTCTTTCATGTTTACTCGTGTCTGTACAATAAAATGCTCAGGAACAAGAAAGATTAAAAACTGACTAAAAAGGTTCAGAATGACAGAAAAAGCCCAAATATACATAGATGCATACCAGTGTCAATGTCATTGGCCACTACATGAGCAGCACCACATAGTTTTGCAGCGATGGCTGAAGCTCCACAGCCGCTCCCCAGATCCAGGACTGTGTTACCCCGACACACTGCAGGGTTATCCAGCAGGTACCTGCAGGGAGGTGGTGATGAGATGAGGCTGTAACTCACACACATAAAACAGCTCCTGTTGTTTTATTGTGAGGCTTAAACCCGTACCTTGAGAGCGCCTGTCCTCCTGGCCAGTATATGGCCCAGTATGGATCATCAAAAGGCCACAGCTCAGGTCTCTCAAACCAGAATCTGCATCTGGAGGTGAAGAGTCTCAGTTTAATGTCTGGAGTCAGACTCTGGCCTCCAACTATCTCTGTGTTCTCTGAAATAAACCTCCTGATGTACTCATCGGACTGACAGCTGTTTGAGAAGTATCTGTCTGTCTGTTTAAACGATTTAAAACAATCCTTAATATAACGAGTTAATCTTTGAGAGGTTAAAAGTCCCAACATGATCATGAAGTCGGTTTGAAACTGCAGTGCTAGTCGGGATAACCAGATTCAGGATAACAGAGCTGAAATAACGCGTCCATTGTTTTCCACACGATTGCAAAATAGTGTCGGACCAAAGTTCCGTCGACCTCCTGAAACAGGACTATACGATCTACGTTCCGCTTGAAAAGGTTCCTACAATTGAACGGATGGATGATTGATAAGCTCTTAATTAAGAATTAATAAAGCATTTTCAGGTCTTAACCATAACATACTATATATTAGCAGTATAATAGGATATTTGAATATGACATGATATTTTATTGTTTCCTATCTGCCATTTGGACTTTTTATTTTCATTTTTCAGCTATTCAAATGATTAACAGTAGCTATTAAACACAGCTTATATGATGCAGATAACATAGACATAATAACATACATGTAAATTCCACCGAAATTACAAAAAGACGATGACAAGAAGATACAGCCCTCTCCCTACTTCACAAAAATGTAATAACAACACTAATAATGACAATATGCGACTCTAAATTATTTTATTTCATGCTCTTCATCAGTGCAGTGTGACCAATCAATACAATTGAGAGAACTGAGATTATAATTATGATTTAAATTTATTGGATTGGATTTTTTCTCTTGTAAACAACCTTATAAATAAACACTTTTGTCCAAATTCTCACAAAACAAAAAAAGAGGAAGAAAACACAGCTTCAATCCAACATGGCACCTGGATATGCAAAAAAAATAAATAAAATTAATTAAAATAAATAAATAAAATGATATAAAATAAAACAAACTGAAACAAACACAGTGTCCTCAAACTGAAGCATGACACAGGAATAACAGCGGTCCAGGATTATTTTAAGTAGAAATGGTTAATAATGAAATCACGAGTCTACTGTAGGTTTCAAAATGTGAAAATGACACCATGTTTTTGTGAGCAGATGGTTCATACGTTACATATCGCTGTTTTTCCAGTGGCAGTGGGGACTGGAGCCCGAGGTTGTAATTACAGCCCCGCTTATGTTCTCATCTTGTGTGAAAATATTGCTTTTTGATGGAGGAGGTGGGGGAGTCCTAATGGATAGTTTTCCTCCTGTCATTGAAGTTATCCGGGGCTGAACCCCGTGACCTGCATCAGCACACTCACACACAGATCTGCACGGGTTTTTTTTTATTTTATAGGTGGCTGCTGTCTATCAGGGCCAGGGGGGTGTAGTGACTTGATGTCATATTGGAAATGCAACCTTGAGCCTCCTAGACTATGAGTTAGGGTGGCAAGAGTGCAACAATGTGTTCAAACCTTCACAAACTGTTCAATAGTTATATCTATATCTGTAGACACGAGTATACAAGAGAAGAAGAAATCTTAAAGACATTCTAGTCTCTTCAGATTTGAGAAAAGTCCATGATAACCTGAATTCTCCTTGTTGCTCATGTGTTCATTGCAACAACACAACCTGCACAAAAGAGTTCAGACATCCCCATTCAGGACAGACCTTTAATGTAAAGGGACATATTACTTTTGTCACCAGTGGGGTCGTTATATGCTGAAATGTCCATGTGGCTTGATGTATGAGGGAAAGACTGTAGCAAAACAATTTATAGAACGCAGCCACACTATTTTGTAGTATCTGAAATTCTACATGGTGCTTGTATCACTGAGGTATGTTTAATTTAGAGGCCCCAGGTGCAAAGGTTAAGGTCCAAAAATTTAAGGTTCAAAGGTTAAGGTTCAAAGGTTAAGGTCCAAAGGTTAAGGTCCCATAGGAGATGGGTGTTTCTCTCTCCTATTTCAAACAGATGAGACCATTTGTAAATAAGGGCCATATGTTTTACCTTAGTATCAGGGTAAACAACTATCCTATAAAAGTGGGGATTCAGAGCTGTTAGACAGAGAGATTCGCATTGGCTCTGAATCCTCTCCAGGTAATCCATGCTGCTTGATTCTGATGCTGGACTTCTGTGTAAATAAACCTTTTTATACAAGCAAGATGGTTTTGTCGTAGCAGCTGAAAGGTCAGCCTGTCTAAAACACTCAGTTCTTTCTCTCAGGTACATGTCGTTCTGTGGTTTTTAGATATGCACACAGCCTAACAGATGCACTTCTTCTAACGGTCACAAATACACAGTTGAAGCACAATTATATGATTAATGCAATAATTTCCATAACAGTTTCCCTACAAGCTAAGTTAAACTGTCACTATTTAGTTTTGATATAATTTATTGGAAATTATATTGGAATTTGATTTTTGGTTTGTTCTTTTGACTGGATTGATGTGTTTTAATTTAACCACAAGATGGTGCCATAATGTGTAAAGCAAGCAGGTAGCAATGCAGCTGACATACATGATGGATTGATTACCAAATGATATGATTATCCTATAGGATTCCTTGTGATGTTTGAAATGTCCACGTGGTTTTTGAACCAATATTCCTGTTTGGCCCCTGATGAAGGCGTAAGTCGAAACGTTGGTCTTTGATTCAGCACAATGCTGTTTAAATAAAGAAGTTGATGAAACAAACAAGTCTGTGTGCGGTCCTCCTCCTTCAACGTGTTCCACAAGCCTCAAATTTAACACTTCTAAAGCAATGTTAAGTTTTGGGGCTCCTCAGGCAGGACGATGACTATTTTCGGAGATTTGATGACTTGAGAGTCATGATTTAGGCTACAATTGTGATTGGAAGAAATTCACACTATTTCTTAGAAGTTTTTATATTAAGAGCACAGAGTGCAGTCTGATTGTCAAGTTTATGTATTTCAGCAAGCTGTTTATTTACACTATTAAGCTAAGTGCTATTTAAGATGTTTCTGTTGTGGCAATATTGTGGCTGACTGGGAAAATCCAGTCGGCACTTTATCATAGTAGAATTTTAGGACTCAGTATGAATAAATTAGTCATAATTTTCTAAGTATATAACGTGTTTGCCAGACAGTCGCTATTAACTGTTGCTGCGAGCGAGAGTTTTTAAAATTTAAATCCCAACAGATGATGCTCCACATGGCTTTCTGTGCCTCGTCTTCCCTCAGACAAAACTGGTGGAATCACAGCTGACCTCATTTAATGTGAGAATCAAGCCTTCCAGCTTTATGGCCTACTTTTCCACCATCCTGAACACATTAGGCAAGGTAAATGTTCATAAATATGCTTTTATTCCCACCTTCAGGTTTTTCATGTTTAAAAATACTCAGCTATGCCTCTACAGTACTTGCTCTGCCCAGCATGGACTATCAGCATCTTTTAAATTATCTTCCCGATCCTCTGCTGCAACTGGCATTCCTTGAGGAAATAAAGGTGCCACTCCTACATGATGAACTCCCCTGGGGAAAAGCAACTTTTTTACCACCAAACTTTTCATCGGTGTTATCAGTTGAGTGAAACACTCCCCCACCCCTCCCCCTCACTACAATACCCTTTCCTTGTGTCCTCCTGAGTTTACAGGAATGCAAGCTGCAGAAAAAAGGCACTAAGGGCCTGCAATCTTTTAGAGCTGGAGCCAATTTTTCCCTTATAAAGGAAATTGAAGTAATATAGTGCAGTGGCTCCCAAAATATTACCAGGGACCTGAAGGAGTCCTTGAAGAGAAAGGGGAAACCCAGAAAATCTGAGTAATAGTTTAATTTTACTCTGTGAATTTTGCCTAATAAGCTTTGGTGGTCAGAATTGTGAATCTTTTGTAAAAGGGGTCAGTTTGTAAACTGATGTACAGAATAAACAGCAGCATTAAGGGAACACAGTTTTATTAAAATATATAGAAGGTGACATTTATTTCCTAAAATTAAATATGAAAAAATATGTCATCATCACATTTATACTAAACCCCTACAGAAATGATTTATATGCAGGCACTAAAATAGTCCAGGTGGGTTTACTAGTAAATAAACAAATGCTGCAGCTCCCCCTGTTGGTCAATCTGCATATTTCTAAAGAATGAAAAATCATTCTATAATGTTTTATCCAAACAACATCATTTTGTGAGTCGAGTCTGTGTGTGTACGAATGAGTGGGAGGTGAGGTGAGGTGTGAAGTCATGACCTTATATGCTCTTTGTTGTTGTAATAATCTAATTATTATGCCTTTTCATAATGCAAAATTCTCCTTCAGCTTGTATTCTGCAGTTCAAAATGTCAAATCTCCTTCACAACAGTACGATGGCAGGCAGAGCCGAGGTCAACAAACTGTTGTTTGTCCATGAGACGCTTGTGAGCAGTATCTGCATCTTTTTACCATCAAAGACACTATAATGAGATACTGTTTGCAGCCGCATGCAGAGAAAAAGGAAAAAGGCATAATTTCAAGTCATACTGATACAGTATACCTAAGATTTTGGCTATAATAAAGCCAAAATTAAAAAGTAGTATATTAGCATTTTGTGTTTAGAGCAAGAACAACCTGTAAATTTGGGTTAAATCAACACACTTCTGCTGCCTTTCTCTGTTCCTCCCCAGGTGAAATGAGTTTAGACTGATTGATTTACAAATTTTAAATAAAACGTCCTCATCAGAAAGTTTTTTACTCTTCATAATATTGTTTAATATTGTTTAGTCATGTTTAATTTACATTTAAATGGATTATCAAAGCAGATCAACAAAGTTGTTTCTTCCAGTCCTGTGAGTGAATAATGACATAGCTGGAAAACTTCTGCCTCTGACTTCTGCTCCTTTATGATCATTGTGTTATGAAATCTGCATGAGAACCCCTTAGTGCCAGGCAGTTTTCCCTCTGTATATGTTGACTCTGAAGGTTTACAGCTGTCCCCTCACATCCTCACTTCACCACTAGAGGATCTTCTTTGTCATGTAACCTTAAGCCTGAGCTCACACAAACATACGGCTTGCACTCTTAGGCCCTGTTTACACCTGGCATTAACATGCGTCTCGGGTGATCTGATCACAAGTGGACAGCACTAAGTACAGGTGTGAACGCACCCAAGACACATTGAGGACTCACTGAGATCCAATCACTCAGACCATATTCGGAGGTGGTCCAGAAACCAGGTGGAAACCAAAAATAACTTGTTTTTTCGCTTGTCTGACTAAAAAAATATATCAGACACTAAATGTTTAATTCTGTTTCCCCTCGAGAGTTTCCTCTGTCCTGTCGAGTGGATAATTACAGTTTTTAGTTTTTCTGCGCTGCTCAATATAATGAACTCAGAATTTATCAGGAGGGCTACTTGACAATTTCACAGTATGAACCTGGACTATGTGTGTAACAGATGACCTTTTGGATGTGTAGAAGAACACAGAATATTAATTATACCAATCCTGTATGTATATATATATATATACTGGAGTGATCTCCCCACAGCTGCATCTCCCCATTGAGAGAGACGCTGTTCCATTTACACAGGAGGCACAGCAGCGTAACTTCATTGATTATTTAAATCTCCTGACACACCAGGATCTAATGTTAATTAATGTTCTGTGTTCACTCCATATAACTCTATATTTGTGTATATATATATATATATATATATATATATATATATAGAGAGAGAGAGAGAGAGAGAGAGAGATGTTCAGACGCAGCGCTAGAGCAAATCAATAGGACGGGCATTTCATTTTCGTGAGGCAGCACACAATGCATTGTATATGCTGTTATCAAACAGCCATGTGGGTTTAGGTAGCTCAAAAACCCAAACCGCAAGGCTGGCTCCTGACAGCTTCAGGTGGCTAGGAGCAACCCACTGGTGAAGTGTTTCCTGCTGTCGGCCCGCAGGCTGAGGCTCCCTACTTGATGCTCCATTCCTCAATGGGAACTCAAAACGGTGCTGGACAGCCTTGCGGGTCCACCTTTTGAGCCTAACCCTGGATCAGGCGGATCTGGAAGTTCCGTCAATTAAGACAGCACTCCTCTTAGTCCTGGCATCAGCTAAGAGGGCGGGGGACCTATGCTCCCTGTCTGTGCACTCTTCCTGGATGTCTGTCAGTGATGACAGGGTTGGTGGAACTGCGTCCGAATCTGTCCTTTCGGCCTAAGGTCATCACCTCCTTGTTCAGTTCGAGGGTCATTCACTTGCGGGCTTTCTTCCCCCCCTCCTCACACCTACAGGGAGGACGAGCACCTTCACACCTTGTGCGTGCAAGTCCGACCGGCTGTTCATCTGCCACGGCAGTTGGGCCCAGGGTGCCCCTCTGTCTGTGCAATGGCTCGCTCACTGGATCTGTGATGTGATCTGCAGGAGTTATCAGGCGGTGGATCACGCTCCTCCAGCAGGCCTGAGGGCACACTCCATTAGGGGCATTGCATCCTTGATGGCTCTTATTCAGGGGTGTCTCAGTGGAGGACATATGTCTGGCCACCTCCTGGTCTTCCACTTCTACCTTTGTGCAGTCATATCTCAGGGACATGACTGCTGATTCTGTGCCTCATTCAGTGTTCGGTACACTGTCTGGGGGGACCTCGTCTGGAGCAGACTGAGATGTTCTTCGATAACGTCCAGTTCTGTTGGCGTTGTTGCAGTCCGGTGTGAGACCCTCAGCCAGGTGGTGCTCAGCTGCTGGACTGCTGTAGATTCTTGGTTTTGGCTGGGTTCGGACTAGTGGTGGTTCAAGCCCAGCTGGGCCTGAACCAACACTAGTCAGCAGCCTTAGGTTAGGTTTTAACCAATAGTGAAGGCCGTTAGAGGGCGGAACACATACAACATAGAAATAGTAGTTATCTGGATATAACTCCAGTTCTATGAGTACATGCGTAGCCCTCTAATCACAAGCCCAGATGGTCCCAGTTGTTGTTGCTGAGTTTCAAAGGGGGACGAGCAGCACATGCACTGGGACTTTGTAGGGGGAGGGTGCTGCGCAAGTGCTACCCCCTGAATGGGCAGTGAGTGCATAGAATTTTTTTTTTCTCAGGTGCCAAGGCCGAGCCTCATAACAGTAAACCAATAGTGAAACCTGTTGGAGGGCTACACACATACTCATAGAACTGGAGTTTCATCCAGGTAACTACTATTTCTCCTACATGCTTGAAAGGGAGGGGTGAAGGCGAGGGGTATTCAGTTGGTTGCAATCTGCAACCTCACCACTAGATGCCACTAAATCCTGCACACTGGTCCTTTAAAAGGCAAAGAGACTAAAAATAAAAAAATAATAAAATAAAATAATTGGTCTACAAATACTGGAACTAATTCCACCAAGGTTGCTAAATAAAAACCAAATCCCAGAAAAAATACCCAGAACACTCACCCACTCACCTAGAACACCCTCAGTGTTGACATTATGGCCCTGGATGATGGATGAAAATAATGCAGGTAATGCAGCATGAATTCAGTATGACCACCTACCATTTTTCTGCTGACTTTACATCAAGCAGGCTGCAGTTTAAATAATACATACAAGCAACTGATGACACCAAGAAATGGCACATAAATACATAAAGTATCCTGCAAACCCCTTATAAAGTCACCCTATCCTATATCCACACTACTTGGTTTTCCCACTTGGTTTCATTGGTTTCATGTTTGGCTCAGTCGACAAAATGCTCAGCAGGGTGCCAGCAGAAATACTTGCCAGGAAATTCAGAAAGCATCATTTATTTAGAGAGCTTACTTTTTGATTAATACAGATCGAAATAATGAGCTGCACTGAATTGATTTTTCTCCTTTGAATTATTACTGCATGTGATTGGGGGAACAGTAAAATAATCAAACGTTATGCTTGAGTTGGAAGGCTTTCACAGGCATTGCCACAGGACTGATCATGTTAACAGAATGATATGCTTCACTGTCAAAGGAGACTGATAAAATAACACGTAATGGTATCTCTAAGCTATTCTTGTATTACTAACAACTAATTTCTCCAGTTATGCAAATGCCCCAATTAATATGCTTCTGAGGAATAAAGCTTTGTGCATGAGTGAGCTCAATAATATCCTCTGAAGAACGAGTGGTACTTCTGTTTTCATATAAGAGCGAGGAGGAGAACAATTCTCAGTGTATGTTTTCTCTTGCTCATGATTTTGTTGACAAAGCTTCATAGTAACAAGAAACCATTATTTTTGATGCTCACTGATTTTTTTCTGTATTTGTTCCTTATTTTTTTCATGTCTTAAAATTACTTCTACCATTTGCTGAGTGAAGTCAAAATGAAATTTTCTGAAATTGTGAAAATGTCTTACGCTTTGTTGGACTGTAATGTCAGCATGTAGCATGGGAACACATTTATGAAAGATAGATGATGTCCATCTATGGTTAAATACATGTGTGGATGAGCTGTCACATCTGCTATAAAGTGCCAAAAATATATATACAGTATGTTGCTGCAGTGTCTAAGCTAAGCGACACACGGTGAAGTAATAACACAATCTGCTCTTAACAGTAAACATCTACATTTTCTGATTTAATTAAAAGAAATTGCTATTCAGCCGTACTTGTTTTATCCTGCTCAACCTACATCATGGCGCCCATTCAAAGAGGCAAATGAAGTCCATGTGAAGTGTCAATTTGCTGAAACAGCACATTATTTTCTTTATAAAGAGGGGAACCATGGGAACAGTACAAGATGATCTAAGTTCCTGTGACATGTGCAGCTGCATGTTCAGTGCATGACAGACTATGTGTGTTTGTTTGCATGTGCATTTACCAGAGTGGGCTGTCGCTAACTGATATGCAGCATTAAGTATTCTAATGCACAGTGTGTAAATCTCATTAAATCAGGTCACACACATGCTGATTGACAGCAGAGCTGCTTCTGTACTCTGGAGCAGAAAGACAACAGTCCTTCTCATTTTGATATGATGGGTAGGGCTCGGTATTATTGGAAAATTTTTACCCAGGTTTCTGGTACTGATACGGAAACTACACTTTTCAGTATCACATAATATACCTCTAAAAAAGTGTATCTACAAAACCACTACATTTTTAAATAAAAAATTTCATCTAAAGCTAACTTTATCAAATGTATCAGTGTTAAATTGCAGATATGTCTTAACACAAAGCAGAACCTTGCTACATTAAAATACTAAATACTAAACTAAAAATTGCTAAATTATTACTTAAATTAGTAGATATAGATATAGAGTAGATACAGAATAAGTAAACAAGGTAAAAATATATATAATAAAACCAAAAATCTAACCAGGCATTTGTTGCCAACTGTCAGTGCTTTTAAATACTGCTCCCCAAAAAGTATTGAAATTTAAAACCCACCTCTAATAATGGGTCGGTGAAGTCTCAAAATAGTGTTGCTCTTTACATACAAGTCAGCCATCAAGAGCAAAAAATAAATACAGTCAAAACTAAAAGTTAGATATATATATTGAATTGTGTATGTAACCAGCAGCATGTACAGTAACTATGAGTAATATTTACAGTATGATTTAACAATGTCAAATATGAATCAAAAATACTTTGCTAAATAATATTGATATTGAAATTATAATTGTCCGTCAATACTTACTGAATTCTGAGGGCTGAACAAACAAATAAAACTTGTGTGAATTAGGATTTAGAGTATGACCTCAATGTCACATGCAGGGCTGCCAAAGCCCAAGGTGAGGTCCTCAAATGTCTCGTTTTGCTCCAGCCAACAGCCAAATAAGATATCCAAAGTTTACTATTGTAGAAGACTAAAGAAACCAGAAAATATTCACTCGTATTATATTACATTCATTTGAGAGGCTGAAACCAGAGAATTTTGTCATTAATTTTTTTCTTTAAAACATTAAATAGCTGGCGATTAATTTTCTGTTGATCAATAAATTGATTAATCAACTAATCATTGCAGCTCTAGTCACATTTGACCCCATCTAAAAAGTTACAATAATCAAAATAATTCATGTTTTGCAGGAAGAGGCTGTGGAAGACGCGACCATTTTACCTCTTGGGACTAAAAGTGATCATGCAGAACGTCAGGTTGCAACTCAGGAAGGGGAAATTCTCGCTAAGGTATGCATCTGGTGTATTACTTCCACTCATGATCAGGACACCAGAAAATAATGAAATAATTACGATGGTCAAAGACCTTCACTGTTTAATTTTGACAGGAGGACAACTTTGACTTGATGGAGTGTAGCGCTGCCACAGGTGAAAATGTGGTTTAGTCAGTCAACTGTGGCCAGGTTACACATTTCACATTCTTCACTGGTTTTTCCTTTGTCTTATGCTGTCTGTCACACACATATCATTTATTCAAGCATGTCTTTTAGTATTCTGTGGGCTGTAATGTTGCTTGCCATCCACTGACTGTTGTTGTTGTTGTGTCAAAAAGTTGACACAAGAAAGGAAGCCGTGGTGTTACACAAAGAGCCCCAACAGGAAAAAACATCAAGATGTTGCTGAACAGATGTGAAATGGTGAAATCCTGCACACAGTGGACTTACTGGACTGGCTGGACTGGCTTTTATGAATATTAATGGATATTTTTTTTTGTCTTGCAAAATGCTACTTCAGATCACAGCACAAAAACTGCAACAATTTACATCAAAGAATGTTGGCACAAGCTGCCACATTAAAATAAGAAAAATGACTTCTGAGATATTCTCATTTTAAAGATATAATAACTAATCTCACTGAGAAACCACATTTTAATTACTTTAGCACTTTCCCTTTCAAAAAAGTTTCTGAGGTTACTGATTTAAAAAATGAGTACAGTTTCCACAAAGAGAATCCTCTATATTGTACAGCTGTTGAATGTTTGTTTGACAATGTCTCTACTTTTAATTTTAAATTAAATTAATGATTCATTTTTTTAAATTTTATGAACAAATATATTTTAAATGTGTATTTGTTCAATCTTAACAGCACATTACCTCTTGGAAGCTACAGAACATGGCACCAATTGATATTATCAATATATTAATATCTACTTACTACTTTCGCAATATGTGAGCAAATCTTTTAATATTAGCTGTTCAGTACATAATTTTATTCAATTATTATATTAAGTTTATTATGATTTTGTATGTTCATCATTTGTTCTAGGTGATCAGAAATCTATTGTATCCCTCTATAATTTAATGATTAACAGGGCTTTAAATCTCCATGTTATTTTTGTGTGTGTGTGTGTGTATTTCCCTTTAATGTGTGTCCCTGTATTGTGTCTCTAATTACCTTTAATCAAAGTGCTCTAATGGTATGTCTCTCGCTTAATAAACCTCCAGAACAATGACTGCATGCTCACATAGTAAATTTGTGTCCTCATGGAAGTTGTGTTTTCCAGACTGACAAAGATGACAGTGGACAGTGTTCCCACTGAAACAACAACTCCTTCAGTGGTATGAAGAGTATGACAACAGTGGCGCAATGCAATAACCTCATAAGATCCCAAAGGAGCTTTTGTGGCAAAGAGAAACATCATCCACTGACATCATCACAGGACCCAGATGATCACACCAAATCTAATATTTGTGATTAACACTGACTTCACTGGCTACACATTACCCACTGGGAGAATTACTACTCCTGCTCTCACTTATTCTGATGACTGTTTCAGGCGGGAACATGTAAACACTGTAAGTGTTAGAACATCTAACATCAGAAAAATCTGGTCGTCCAAGTATTGGCGGCTGTAACCTCAAGAGAACTTGAGTTAGTACACAGCAGGTCAGCTGAACATGCAAAACTGTTGAATTTGTCTGCATTTCAATAATATATGAATAATGAATATTCACTTAGGTTTAAATAAAACTTTTCTTTTTGAAAATGTCTTTCAAGGAAATTTCTTTTTTTATTGCCATATTACATAGTTCTCTCCAGGAAACACTCTAAGAAATTATTAGGAAATTACAGGCCTGTATAATAAATAGCTACAGAAAACCTTTTAAATATGTTAAGACCCCAGGCTACAGGTGCCGCTTTGTATTGTAACCCAGCAGGAAGGAGTTCTGTTAAAATTACTATTGAGGTATTACAGAAGATCCATTATTGCTCACAGTAGGAGAGATATTACTTTGGTTTATTCATGACAGCAGAAACACTCGTCTGCAGCAGGAATCAGAGGATTCTCAAACATGTGAACATGTGTGATCTGTCCAGTTAGTCTAAACATGACCACTGTTTTGGAGACAGCTGGTTTAAAACAGATGTCAGTGAGATAAAAGTAAGTCTAACCTTTTAACCCTTGAGGTTAAAGTATTTGTGATGATAAAGCAGATGTGTCATCTCATCTAAGACCTTTAAGAGTGTTGACTATTAACTTTACTTGTCATACAAAGGGCTCTGTACATGGCGCCAACCACTTTGTACTAAAACACTGCTCAATGAACAGAAAAAAGCTCAAACTATTCAACATAACCCCGCTTCTGAAATGACACAAGTATTATTTGAAATTGTTGGTCAAATTCTGTTTTAATTTATTTCATAAACCACTTTCATATTAACATTTGGAGAATAAGTTAAAATTACCTGCATGATAACAAAAGTGAATACATTGAAACTTACAGACATTAAACAAATGTGATGAATTGTGTCCAATTTGATACTTTCTCTTTTAAAAACCAGGATCTCTGGTCTATCAAACCTCTTTTCCAAACTCAGGCTCGTAGAGTCAATGTTTGTGATCAGCCACCAGAGGGACTTAGATTACCTGCTGGCCACAGCTAAAGTTATTTAACTCTATGTGCTGCTTCTTCCCAGTTGTTGTCATTTTGCTGACTGGCTGTTGTATTCTCTTCAGGTGATTGTAATCCTTGGGTCCTTGAGCTGAGCATGGGAACATTTTTTATTTGTCTTAGAGGAGTGGTACTGTCGGATGTCGCATGTGACATCAGAGGCAGTCCAGTGGTGGTGGATTAGGGCATCCTGCAGGGTGAAGGGGCTGTCTTCCACACACTGCTGTGCTGCGCAGCTCAAGTCCTATCGTTTAGACACTGCACCTCTGTAAGAACATCAGAAAAATATCAAACAAGATTAGTAAGTATCCTGAAAATTGGGATTTTTTAAATTATAAAATGAGTTTTCCTGTCTGTTTAATTGATGATTTTTTTTAAAGTTGGGGGGCTGGAAGCGAATGCAACGCAAGCCTGTCAAACTATGCACAGATTTCCCCTCTGGACCCAGTAAACCCTGCATAGCCATCTCATAGGCTTCCTGTGAGCGCATGTCTATGTTGGAATACCTAGAAGGAAAAACAAAGTCATCCTTTAGCACTACAGTGTGGCTCTGTTGAGAGCACGCTGTGGACTGATATGTCATATGTGTACAGGGTCCTATTCCAGAGCAAAGCAGAGAAAACTGTTTAATACGGAGGAACTTACGAGCAAAAAGTGTCAATATTATGTTTATGGAAATGTAATGGATATTAAGTCAAATTTGCATACATTAACAAGGCCTTTTTTATTGTCTCCCTGCAGCATTGCCAAAACTCTGTCCAGCTTTTCCTGTGTGTTGTGACCTGTTGAACACAACAATGGTGAATGGTTACATTAGATGATGAGAAATCATCTGTTGCTGTCCCAAATTCACCCTCTAATGTGTAATCCTGAGACATTAAATGCCATTAAATCTGCATGTATTTTATCTTTATTACATCTTCTGATGTGAAACCAGAGAATATCAAAAATTACCCCTGTGACTCATGAATTGTAGAGATCCTGCAGGGCCTTGTTTCCGTTCTCCACTGCAAGAACAGAAGTTAAAGCAGATTTGAACATTATTAGACTATTCATTAAATAAAACAATGTTGACTGAAACCAAGACATGACATTTATTATCAGCATTAAAATCATAAAAACACTAGAAGAAAATGCATCCAGGCGATGCCCTACCCCAACTCGGAAACGCTGGAATTCAGGTCCAGTCACTAAAACACAAAGTACATTTTAGTCTCTCATATACAGTATTTAATGTGCACAGACATAACAGTTGCTGTTTAATATCATCAGTCATGCCAGCTTCACTTCTAAAGGTCACTTCTTAAATGGTAAATGGACTTATATACCAAAGCGCCTTACAATTTGCCTTTCATTCACTTAAATTTACACACACACCAACAGCTGTGCTTGTCTATCAGGAACAACTTGGGGTAGGGCTGCAAATAACAATTATTTTCATTATCAGTTAATCTGCTGATTATTTTCTTGATTAATTAATTAATTGTTTGGTTTCTAATGTCTGAAAATAGTGAGAAATGTCTCTACAATTTTCTAAAAGCCCAAGTTTAAACCTTCAAACTGTTTGTTTTGACTGACCAACAGTCCAAACCCCAAAGGTTTTCAGGTTTACTAATCACGTATGATAAAAAAAAAAGCTTCAAATCCTCATATTAGAGAAGCTAAAACAAGGGAATCTTGCTTTGCTTGAAAAATGACTATAATTAGTTTTCTGTCAATCAACTAAATGATTTAATCAATTTATTGGGGTTCATATGGAACCCCTCTAATTCGGGGTTCATATGGACAGGAGGAGCCTTTGATCGAACCACAACCTCTGCAGTGAATGGAGGACCTGCTCTCCCAGCTGAGCCACCCAATTTATGAACCATCAGGCCAGACTTCATTTGTAATCTGTTTTAATTTAAGGTTTTTATGCACCTTTAGCATTTGAATTGTTTATGGATTCTGACACCTAGTAGTGAATGCTAATAAATCAGTTCCACCAGAATGATCATGTCTAACGGCAGGATGATGACCCACAAGCAAAAAAAAAAAAAACAACAACAAAAAAACCCCAAACCTTTTAATCAAGTTATGATGTCTACAAACATCATATAAAAAATACACATTACTTGATTAAGTGAACTAAGAATGGAATTAGTTGTACATGTAAACAAAGCCACTGATATTTGGGAGCACTTCAGTGACAGTACATCTCCCAGTCTGTCCTCAGAGCAGACGACTTTACATGAGGCTTTGAAGATATGAAAGAAAACTTTATTCAAGAGCACCATGATAAAACTTTTGTGGTAAAAGTGCCACAGGAGGGAGCTATGTAATGTGAAGTATACAAACATACCCAGATGGTGTTTGGATAGTACTGGCAAAGAGGCTGCAGACAGTGTGAGCCCCTTGGGTACTTCAGTCTCACTGCTTGGCTGTGCCAAGAAACGGACCGCTTTTAAACCTGTGATGTGATTCATACAGAGGTCAAATCCATGCACTTGCCTATTAAAAAAGCACAGAAAAAAGCCCAGTTGAAAGAGGAAAGAATCACTGATAAAACCCATTATCTGTTTAATCAGGTCTCTTTGTACTGGCAAAAAATGAGCTGATCTTCATGTCTCTCTTCATGTTTTATCACCAAATATTGAATTAGATATTTATTACAAAATTGCAATTTGCCATGTTTTTAAGTCAGAGCCTTAGGCTGACTTGAAACCATTTACAGATGGTGACCAGACGTTGTTTAAGTTGTCAGATGGAAGCAGGGTCCCACTGGAGCAGTGTGTGTATGTGTGTGTGTGTGTGTGTGTGTGTGTGTGTGTGTGTGTGCGTGTATGTGTGTGTGAGTTTGTGTGTGATGCATGCTTTATAAAACCAGCCACAGTGACCACACAGCTTGCAGGGAAATGGAGAGAAATGAGACTAAACAGACACGGTCAGAGTGGAGATGACAGGCAGAGAAAAAGGGTGTAGTTTAAGAGTTACAGAGAGAGAGAGACACAGAGAGTCTTTGGTTCTCATCTGTGATATGAAAGCCCACCTCTATTAGAAAGTTTTGGCACAATGCACTGAGCCAAAGCTGCTTTTCCCCCTGAGATTTGCACACTCATAAAAATGTCACCACAAAACAGAACAAAATAGGCCGTTTCCCCTGAAAAGACTTGTATTTCAAAGGTAGTTGTAAGATGTGAAGCAGGAGGAGGCAGCAGGGCTCCCCGGTGGATAACACTTACAGAAGATAAGGGAAAGGGGGAGGGCAGAAGACAGAGTGCACATGCAGGCAACAGACTCATGTCTCTAAATACTTTCTGTGTCAGCCCCCCTTCCCTCCACTCTGTCAACCAGCTTGAATCACCAGCAGGCGACCATGTTTAACGTCCCAGGAGAGCTTTTGGAGAGCGGGTCACCGCTCGGTGTGCTGCTTGATCTGAAAGGATTGTTTGTACTGAGAAGGGAAAATAGATGGAGCGCAGTGGGGAGGATTCCCAGGCAGTTCAAGGTTAAAGCAGAACACTCAGCACAGCGGCTGATGTGCAGACAACACGCAGAGATGTGACTACAGAGGACGCCAGTGTCTGTTGTCTTGTTGTGACAAGAGATGTGAGCAGTTCAGAAAGTTGGGAGAATGTTGACATTGTAATTAGAAACTCATGAGGGAGATGATACTTACGAATGATACCCTTTAAGACCTTAATTAATCTGAGTAATACACACACACACACACAGACACAGGCCTTTATTTAGGTTTAGACACAAGCTGAAAATAAGTTTTCAGTCCCTACTCCAATGCACTCTAATTGTAACCGAGGAGCTGTTCAGTTTTTATATCAAAGGGTCTTTAACGCACAGGCTTTTACTAAAGAATGGCTCCCCTCCTCAGTGGAGAGGCAATATGCTTTATCCTCATCTTTCATGGCAAATTTTCAAACTCATACGCTGTGGAGATGCTGGCAGGAGATGATGTTTGCTTTACTTCAGCGAGAACTCTTTGCTTATTACCCTCCGGCACGCTGTGACTCAGGGATTGTCTTAAAGATCCTCCTCTACCGGGAGGCTAGAGGAAGCAGTCTGTTATAAGGATCTATTATGCTCACGCGATGGCTTCGACCTTTGACCTTTCATTCATACATGAGAACTGAAGGGAGTTAACATCTGAATGCCTCTCGATATTTCACCATCAGAGGATTCGCTCAGCACCACCTTAACGTCAGTTTTCGATGCTGAACCTGAACTCTGAATAAATAACAGATTTCTTTTCTGAATGTGTCAGTACCTCATCTGTTGGTTTCTTTGCTGATCAGACATTACAAAGTCATTTATAATATGAATAAAATTTATATAACCACATCAAATCTGTCACTGTATAGTTATTGCCTGACTATACAGACCTTATACAATGTGAAGACTATAATTTATATTTGGAGCTTCCCAGTCTGCCTTGATCTTTGTGACTTTTGTTCACAACATAAACGTCCTTTGATTTATTCCTCTTGCTTCTCATCCTGATTTATTCCTTAATGGTTTATCATAACATAAACCATTAAGTTTCTAATTAATCACCAGCATGCACCCACATCAGTGGATTTCCATGTACTTGCCCTTACATTAATTAATTTCTGAGAAATTAGTTTTACCAAATTAGCACTCTAGTGAGCTAAGATAATATTTCACTGTGTCTTGGATTAATTTTATTCGGAGTGTGGAAGAATAGAAACATCAAAACATACAAAAAACCATGATTTTGGTCTTTGGAATCATGCAGCACATTGTAAATTAAATGCACTGAAGCTGTATACTTTCTGTACAGTTTGAATGAAATTGCCTCTAGTTTAGAAAAATACCTGGCTCTGATTACACCACTAAGCTTTCCCGTAAAGAGACATTCAGACATGTAACCTAAATACATAAAATGCTCAGATTTGCAAGATTTGCAATTCTGCAGCCTCCCGCTCTGTTTCTATTTTACATTAATTATAGTTGGGGTCAAAAAAATTCATACATTCCCACCGCATCTCTCCCACAGCAATAAACAGAGCGGATTTGTACAGATCATCTTTTCAAGGCCAGGTAGTCAGGCGATTCCTGATGAAGATGATTGTTATAATATAATGAGGCTTACAGTAGGATGGGTGTTTTCAAATGTATGTAATGTACGTAATTTATTCAGTGAAGCAGTGAAGCTCTCAAAAACACAACAGGTTTAACAAGCAGCCAGCCCGTGAATGACATGTAACATGATAGTATCAACCACTTCTCTGTTGTGTCAGAGAAAGGTTGATCCAAGAGGGCGAGCAGATTATTTGATTTCTATGGAGAAAATACACTTCATGCAGTGGATATCAGTGAGGACAGTGGTGGTCAGGACATACTTCTGTAGGCCTGAAAACTGTCTTTCTTGGAGTGCTGCAGCAGATCCCCTTGTCCTTTGATCACTGAATGAAATCACCAATTGACCAATCACGCCCAGGATCTGAGCTCTGCCAGGACACGATATTCAGTCCAAATTCTGAGACCAGGTGTCTCTACTTGTGATAGAAGTTTATGGCTGAACGGAGTCAAGACATATGACATTTGATTTGTTCAGTTAGTCTGATTATTTCATTAATATTAGTTGCAGTAAGGCTGTGATCATCAGTAGCTCTGCCTATGTCATGTTTCATATCATTTTTCTGGTCTAAGTTCAAACTTTCCAAATCCGTCACTAGTAGTGTTTTATAATGAACTACATGAATGCAATAATTGATCCTAAAGAATCTAGCTAAAACTAACCACTGTCACTGCCTTGATGTGCATTTAGTGAAGAGTGACAGTGGCAACTCCTTGTTGTGACTCTAAACCCACCAGATATCTCATCATTAAGATTGTTACCTGAGACCAAACGTTTGTGTGTGACTGGTGTCTGATATCTGCATTGACTTAGCTCCAGCTGACAAAATAACGACCACCAGAATGTACACTGAGCCAAAGTGACACAACTGTGAAGCCAAAAACTAATGATAAGCACATTTGTATCTTGTATAGATCCTGAAGCTTTCAGATAATTCGGGTCATTGGTCTATTCTGTCCCCAAGTTGCTATTTTCAATAGGTTTATACAGGTAGGCATCTTTTTTTGCCATCTTTGCTGTATTGTTGTTTAATTCTACCTGTACTTACAAATAAATGTGTGTACAATAAAGTTTTAGTTCATCAAAATCACTAGTTAATTGCCAAGGATTCAGAAATATCTTTCTCTGAGGTTTTTGCTGCCACCCCGATACAATGGAGCTGAAAGGAATGTCATTTGTGGTGCTCAAAGTGTTGGAAAATTACATTCGAAACACTCTACAGCAGCGTGTCTTTCCAGTCACTCTGACTAATCCGCAAACCTCAGTGTCAATGGCTTCAATTTGAAATACTTTTACCAAAGAAGCTGTAAAATGCAACAAACACAGGCCAGCACCACCATCCACAAGATGAAATAAAAATAAGTAAATAAATAACTCATCCTTTGGACTGATAAAGAACAAGTTTTGTGTCATCACCTTCCTCAGGACTCACCTCCATTGATTTAATTATTCACACTGATCTACGTCAAACCCAAATCAAACAGAATTAAAATAAATTTCCTTTTTCACATTTAAGTACGGTATCATTCACACTGAGGCCCTTAAGGGCACAGACACTGCATTTGTTCTCTCTTTCTGCATGGAAATGTAGGTCGCATATTTAATAACAATGTGAATTTAAAAATATGCACAACAAGGTCAACGTGGAAAGGACTGGTGGGGATTAAAGGTTGAAGGATCCAAGGATATTTGGTCCTCAGGCTTGTAAAGAAGGAGCAGTTGTCTGACATAAACGCAACAAAGAGAGACATGAACTGATGAAATGTAGTATATAGCAGTATAACCCTCTTTACCCTTGACCACATGCAGTGTTTTTGTATTCCATCTGTGTGTGTAAGCTGGTTTAAGAAAGAGCCATCTGCCCAAGGTCCAGAGACAGACAGAGATTGATGGAGCCATACTTGTTCTCTTGCTCTTTTTTCCTCTCTTCTTGACTGCATTCATGAGCTAAATTAAAGCATCAGACTGCTTAACTTGTTTTATTCACAAAGCAGGATGAGCCAACTGCTTTAAGCTGCCAACCCACCAAAGAGAAGGTTATTATTCTGGGCTTAAAGGAATAGTTTGACATTTTGGGAAATGTGCTGTTTTCTTGCCAATAGTTAGCTGAGAAGATATATACACCATGCTCGTCTTGTGTTTATATTAATTTCCATAATTTCCTTTAGTTTTGGTGTCAGTATTATGCCTAAATATTTCATTCCAGGAATCCATCTAAAATTGAAAGCAGTGACCAGAGGCGTGGTGCCCATTTTAATAACCTTAATGTTAAATAATCAACGGCTTAGTTGTTGTTGGCTATAAGCTACTTAGCTAACCAGCTAACATTAACCCTGATTTGAAAGCCTTTTCCATAACATTTTCTTGCAAATGAAATATACTGTTAGTAAGTGTCATTAGTTCTAGATAGTTGCTGTTAGGGGGGCAGTATGATAATAAACATAGCAGCTAAAGCAGATAATTACTGGCAACAACTTGGTTTGGCGTGAACATTAACATATCCATTGAGAAACTGTGCCCCCTTCAAATTGACTGTGCGATACCTCTGGTAGCAATAATTGAGGAAACACACATATATTAGAAATTGGCATTGCTTCGTGCTTATGCTAATCTATGCAGCCAAGTGTGGAGCTAGAGTCAGCAGGCGATTAGCTTAGCTTAGAATAATAACCAGAAGCGCGGTTCTTTCTAAACACAGAGATAAAAACAGTGACCAAAACAAACGAGATACAACTTATCAACTAGTAAGCTTTAGAAGGCTTTGTATAGTCACATTTTTGAACTTTGGACTGACCCAGGTTAGCTGTCTCCCTCACTTCCAGTCTTTATGCTAAGCTAAGCTAATCACCTCCTGGCTCCAGTTCCGTAGGCTACTTAATATACAGACGAGAGCAGTATCAATCTTCTCATGTGACTCTCAGCAAGAGATGTTTCCTAATAAAGGCACTGACTCTCAAATAAAGGCAAAATGCCAAAAAAAGAATTAAAAAAAAAGAAAGCAAATAATTTCCTAAAATGTCAAACTATTCCTTCAAAAGTGGAGCATTAGTGTCTGGATGCTGTTTTAATTTCCTACACTACCAAGAATAAAAAAGTCATTAATTTCTGAAGCGTGATGGTTAAATGGTCCAGCTATTAATGATACTGAAAATATTTGCATTGAGTGACCCATTATCTGTGACCTATTTAAAACTTAATTTAATAGTATTTTGAATGATAATATTTCAGGTAACATTTTGTCCTCTTCTATCATTTTTTTCACATATTATCTAACCCCCCCCCCCCAGCTCCTTTAATGTAAAGAACTGGTGATGTAAAGAGCTGGTTGTGAATGGAGTCCAGGAGCTCTTGAGTGATCAGATAGCAGAGATCCCATTAGCCGTGTTGTTAGACCCTGCAAGCCGTGAATGTGAAGAGTTCTCAGCTCTGAAAATAGAGGGGCAGATGTATTTGGTTTGATGGTGAAAGAAGCGTTTGTTCCTATTCCCCAAAACATTTTTAAAACTTAAGCTTAATAAACAGACAAGTCATTGAGTTTGTTCCATAACCTTTTTAATTACCTTTATTTAAATAGTCATTAATTTCTTCATCCTTATGTAGCCAGGTTAAAAATACCATACATTATAATAAAGTTTATGTTAAGAGAAAGTTAATTAAAGTTAAAAGATACATCATAAATATGGTTAAAAAACTAAAGTTATTTCCTAAAAGATTAAAATGTTCAGTGGAATAAATAAGTTTAAAATATACAGATGTATAGTTAATAAATAAATATAAATATTTTATTAATATTTTGTCTTACAATAAGAGTTCATGGTATTAAGATGAAGTGTTTTCCTGACTAAGTTTAATACTGGTCATTCATTGGTTGAAGTGGGCGGGACCACAGAGGTGCGCGTGTGAGAGATTAATGCGCGCAAGAGAAGAAGAGAGTGAGTGGGCGGTGATGTTTGCGCTGTGTTTACAAACTAATATGTAGCTGGTCTCATTTTATCTACCAGACAGTCTGTATCAGGGTACTCAGTCTACATATCTTCTGGAAGCAGCTGGAGATATTTCTACTCGACGTTTGTTGTTACAGTTGTTCCCTTTGTTGTTTATTAGCTCATTAGCTGAACAGTGAGTTGTTAGCATTCATTAGCTCAGTGAATGGACTCATAGCTAATATAACTAACACACACGTGATGTGTTAGCATTCATTAGCTCAGTGAATGGACTCATAGCTGATATAACTAACACACACGTGATGTGTTAACATTCATTAGCTCATTGAATGGACTCATAGCTAATATAACTAACACACATGTGATGTGTTAGCATTCATTAGCACAGTGAATGGATTCATAGCCGCTGTGTAGCTAACCCAGCTAACGCTATAGGCTTCAGTTCATCGTTTTCAACACGGAAACCCTGAAGATTTACCAGCTAGCGCTATGAGCTACTGGGTCAAAGCTCAGAGAGACTTTTCACTGCACGGACTGATCCCGCCATCTGTGGACTTCAGTGTGTCATCCTGTTCCTGCCCTGAGACCAGAGACTGGTATAAACTGCTGATTGGATATCAGACTTCATGAAGGTACCACATTTTATTTTGTTGCTCTTTTGTGTGAAGCGGCCAACTAGTTTTGGGCCTCTCCTTTCCAAAGCCGCGAATCAGGCCTGCAACTGGGGTTTTATTTTATTTTAAAACCTGCCTCTGTGTGTGTGTGTGTGTGTGTGTGTGTGTGTGTGTGCGCGCGCGCGCGCTTAGTGGATGTGAGCTCTTCAAGTTTGATGTGAGTTTAAACCAGAGGTAATATGAATTTAACTTGGGGTATATTGTTTACATTTAAAGAGAGTTAGTGCTGTAACATAACAGTTATTGAAAGAGTATATGAATGGTTAAGTACACTAAATGTTTGGTTTGGTTATTTCTTTTACTGGAGGTATTTACACAGTAGATATAAATGACAGTTCGTTAAAGGAGTGATACACCTATTTTATTGTAGGTAGGTTACAGTGCATAGTTTTAATACAAGGGTTAAGTAAAATAGAGTCTAATAAGTGTGTTATAGTTCATTAACAGTGAATAAAGGGACCCAAGACAAAATAAAATAAAATCTAAGTATTATTTGTTGTACATTAAGTTGGTTGATTTAAAGAACTCAGGACCCTTCTCTGATTAGACTAGGGATAGGTGGGCTACACTTACATATAAACATAAAACAAATATAAATGAATATAACTAAAAGAAAGCAAAGTGTTAGCTTGTATTTGGTTAGTATAGCATCAAGTTTGAGAGCTTCGGTTCATCTTCTCCTGGACTTTGATTGATATATGATGGACACATTTATTTTCTTTAGAATGAAGCTAATCATAAATATCTGACCACATTTTCTTGATAAATCTACATCTGTAGAACAAGTGTTCAGATGTTTCAATATCAGATTCAGAGAAATCTGTAAGTTAACTTAAATCAGAGTCTAATGTATTCCTTGGGTCGATATGGATATATTACTCAGTTTTATTGAACTTGAGATCTATAACCTGACATGTTCTTGTTTACCAGATTGAAGCTGAATATAATTGCATTGATTTACAAGCACTCACTGCTAGTCAGTAAGTCAAAACTGTGAGGAAATGTCCTTGTTCGCTGTTTAAACAAACTCCAAAACAAAGACATTTGCTCTAAAAGTCTTCCGATATAATAATCTTTTTTTCCCGATTCAATGACAGGCTGCAACCAACATAAGGTGCATTACTGCCACCTGCTGGAGTCATTAATGTTTAATGAAAACCACGAAAAAGAACCACATCTGCCATGGAGGACATGTGTCCTCCATGGCGGATGTGGATGAGGTCCGCCATCTTGTCTGCAGCCAAGTCCCTCTCTAGAAACTTGGTAATTGAGGAGATGGAGAGAGATCATCACCATTCTTGTCTGCTACATCAATGCCAAATTCAGGACGTGCTGTCTGCCCCTCTTCCTGTTTTCTCCTCAGTAGACTGGATTAGGTGCACGCTGCTGCAATCATGAGGTTTCTCTGTGGACCAGCATGTGGCCGGACTGACCGGGTGGCTCTAATTGGAGAGCAGCAGGATTCCCCCTCCTGCAAAGTCATGGCCTTCCCTGGCGGTTGGCTGCACACTAGCATGCTGTCCATTACCCTGAACAAACCCAGAGGAGGAGCAGGAGGCTCTCTGGCTGCTTGGCCACTGCTGAACAAATATCAGGCCAACAAGGGAAGACGGGGAGGCAGTAGCAACAAGAGCCTGGTGAGACCCAATCATACTTTAGTATTAGTGTTTTAAATTTATACACCCTGCGGCTATAATTGATATTTTTAATAAAAGCAATGTATCAAATGACCTTGTGTAATGTCAGAGGCGTAGTGATAAATCTACAGAGAATTACCACTTGACTCTGCAGCTCCCCCCGGATTTACGGAGCTTTATATTGAGTTTCAGCTTATTGTTTGCAACTTTACTGTTTTGGTTCACTCTCAGCGCTCTTATAGCATCGTTTTTGGTTGCAGCAGGCAGCTGTTTAGAGAGAAATAGCTCTAAAAACACACTGTGCACTACCTGCTCAGCAAAAAAATGGCAAATAGGCACAGTTAGCGACTAGATTAGGTTAGTTTAGGGTTATGTTAAGGTTAGGATAAGTCTCCAGCAAATTAATGTAAATCAATATAATGTCCTCTGAAGTTATGGAAACCTGAATGAGTGTGTGCGTGTGTGTGTGAGTGACATTTTTCCTCTATAAACACTGCCCTCTCGTTTTTCATAAAGCATGATCAGAATCATATTATTTCTGCACCAGTTTATTTTCCACAATTTGTGGCTTTTTTTTAAGACCCAGGCTACATCTATTCATGAGAATTTTTGAAAAATTAATAATATTTCACACCATGTCCATGAAACTTTGAGCCCCATGCTCCAGTCAACATGAGCTTCCCATTCAGTCAAATTCTGGTGGGTTTTGGTGTTTATCAAAATAATGGAAAGTCTTTCATGTGCTGCATGGGTGACACAGTCAGTATTCATCTTTCAGGGCCACTGGACAAGAGATTTTTATGGCTCTATCCGTGTTTCGAAAAACTCTTTATATTATTATATTGCTATGGAAACGGTCAAAGCCAGTCGGACCATCCTGGATTCTGTTTATCTTGTGTCTGTGAATTGATTATTTCCTTACTGAAAAAGCAGAGAGTGAACTTCATACTGAATGAAAGACAAATAAAAATATATAGGTTACTGTATTACTATTCATTCCCTCTGTTGTTGATGCAGGATTGCGAATGAATATGAATCTGAATATGGAATGGACATTATCTATTTGAAATGTATTTGTATCATCTGTTTGAAAATCACCCATGAATGATCTCCAACTGCCACCCTTTTGATAGCTAGATTATACAGTTTTGTTCTTTGTGTTTCCAGAGTGAATAGCTTGTCAGATTGTTTTCTGACAGCAGGGTCAGTCGATAATGACGGAGCACTGTGTTGGACCCCCAATCAATGCTGTTTTTCTTACGTTTCCTCAGGGCGAGCTGATTTGATAACTCGGAGATGTTGCATATTAGATTGTGCTGTTAAATATAGCTGTCATGTTGACAGATGGTGAGTGATGATATTTATTTAATTTTGCTCACTATATCAACTCTCCTCTTTTGAATTTGTGGACTGATACGACGCACAGATGAAACACTGGTGCACCAGAAGGAAGAACAAAATGATATTAAACTTTTTCCATAAAATCTCAATATTTTATTGCTTTCTATTTTGGGTACTCTGTATATTTGGCACTCAGACACTTTAGTCTTCACCAAAGGCAGAGCTTCATGCTTCGGATGTGTTGGTTCAGATTATGAACCTGGACATGCATTATTTGGCAATTTACTAAAACAAGACTACATTTTTTTCTTCTCAAAATTATATTTTTGCTGCACTTATCTCAGTTTATTTCTTTGTGTGTAAGTAAAGGGTTAACATCCAATGAGGGCCTTAACTTGCCAGCAGGCATGGGGCTCAATCATTTAAATCAAATTTTCACAAAAAGCATGCACAGGAGCCAACGCTTCTCAGTATCTCTTCTGGAATATATTTTTATATTGGCAACAGTGGATTCACACACTCTCCCATTTGAGACAAGGCCATTTTGTTTATCCCATTACAGACAGGAGCTCTGATTCTGAGAGCTTGCTCAAAAATGTGATTTGCCCTGATAAGCCAATTAATGCTCCTTCATCAGTTTAGTGTTCAAATCCATTAAAGGAGCACTCTCCTTAGCAGTACAGAGGAAAGATGACTGAGTACAAGCAGCGCCTTGAAAGATGCTCATTGATCTGGGGGATCCGAGAAATAAGCTTCTCAGCTGAACGTCAGTGACTGAATCTCAAAGAGACAAATCCAATTTCAAGTTGTTTTTCTGCAAGTCGGGGAATATACATCACACAGGTAACTTTGAAACTAAATGTTAAAAATTTTCCTTGCAACTTTAGCAGAAGTTTGTGGCTCTAAGTAGAAGCATGTGAAACCCAGGCTCAGGTGGGCAAAGGGCACACTAATTAATTTAGTAAGGTGAACCTAACAGAGTGAATTGGTCTGGAAACACAGGAGGTCTGGAGGCTGTACCAGGCCTAAACTGTCTACGGAGAGGCAGATGAGATGGTTCACATTAATTAAATCTGCCATATGTTGGCACTCTCTTCACATCCCAGGTTGCATGTCCCACAGCACAGCAGATGCGACAAACTATCAATTGTTTTGGAAATGAAATCTATCAGGACTTGAACATGAGAGAGCAAGTGAATCAGCCAATCGCTGCTTCGGTCCTCATCTAGGCAGGTTTTGCAGCTCAGCAGACATCACAGTTTTCTGTCTGAATGCTTGCCAAAGGGAGCCAATAACATGTGGTCATCTGTCCTGTTATTTGGTGCTTTGATCTTTGTATTAAAATACTGTTCTAAGTACAAATATTCTAAAGTTAATGCCGTTTGAGTGATTGTTTTTCCTTTTGGGTGTTAATTGGAGCCAGGATTGCTTCAGATGCATCAGATAGAGCAAAGATAACTTGGATGGATCATCACAAGATTTAATTTTTGGTTTGTGCAGTTATATCACACAATGTTTGTCTCACTGAAGCTCTTTACAGTGGCATCAAGCGAGTCCTGATCTGGGCCTGCTACTCTGCTCTCCTCAGCTGGGAGAAAGATAATCTCTGTCGAGAGCATCTCGTCAAAGGAGTTTTCAAAGTCTTTATTGCCACTAATTAGATCGCTGTCTTTGAGAACCCCTGAAGGCCCTGTCAGTTGACTTTTTGTTGTGATCATCTACACATGGAGTTAAAAAAAAAAAACGAAGAAATTCTCTGTCGTAAGTTTGCAGAGTGGAAGGACTCTCTGGGTGCCTTGGTCGATAGCATCCTCATGGAGCAAAGCTTGATGGGCCTGTGGATCAATAATTCCTCAAACTGCATCAACAGGGATTAACTACCCCTCTGAGGGAGCTTCTCAGGTCAAAGCTCGGCTCATTTAATAGCTAATTAGATGCTTTCTATTGAGCATATGTTTCAGTAGAACATACAGTTAACGCTGAATTTGCACATGCTGGTCAGTGGGAATACTGTGGCCCTGCTTTGGCAAATAATGAATAGGATGTATGGTTTTAAGTCTATTTGCCTTCAGCAGCTTCAGAGTTCTCCGTTTTATTTTGTTTTGATCAATAGTGGCAGATTGCCTGCAGTGTAATTCATTCACTTGAGTAATCTCAAATTGTTTGGTGAGGTTTTTAAGCACAATTCCTTTTTCAAACCAGTTCAAATAATCATGACGCCAGAGTAGAGCATCAATTGTCCCTCCATTATCTGATCAATTAAGCCAGCATGCCACTGGCAACTTCCTCTTCCTATTAGATTTCAAGACAAATGGTGCAGCAGAATCAGTTCTCTGTTCATTATTTGTCAGATAGCAAACTAACATCTATCTGTGTTTTGCGGTAATCATGCTCCCTCTTGTTAATCTGGTTGCAGACCGTGTCTGTTGTGTGTGGAATAATACACAGCCATAACGCAGAGGAGACCAGACTACAGGTCCCTTCATAACCGACCCATCTGATTATATTTATGAAATTCAATTACTCTGACACAGACAGATGGACTTGCTGTCAGTGGGGACGCTCGTCATTTGTTAGCATCAGCGGACGTGTCAGCCCTGAGGTACTGATGGGACCGAGGCTGTGTGACTGGAAACAAAAGAAGGGATGGAAAGAAAGAGAGCAAGAGAAAGACGGAGAGGAAGAGAAGGCTTTCAAGCAGGCTGACATACTGTAGCCCTGAAGCCTGTAGTCATTTAAAGGACTAGTTTGTGAAGTACGAGAAGTAAAGTGAAGTTGAGATGAAAAGATCAATATCAGTCTCATGTCTGTGAGTTAAGTACAGAGCTGGAATCAGGGTGTGGTTATAGCTTAGCTTAGCATAAAGACTGGAAACAGAGGGAAACAGCTAGCCTGGCTCTGTTCTAAGTTAAATTAAATCTGTTTTTACACGATGTGTTGGAATTATAAGCACCAAACTGTAGGCTACTCAAGGTATCCTTTCACAGGTACAGAAATAGTAGCACAGAATCCAGCTGCACCCGTTAAATTGCCATCTAAAATATGCCAAACAAGCTGGTTTAAATAGATTTCTTTTTATGATTACATGTCAGCCAATAAAATATTTTACAATAGTCAAATGACTCACTCAGTTTTCTTTCAAGGGAAGGATTGACAGATTTCAATCTGCGTGTCCCCCACTGATGCACTGATGCCAGTTTTTATCTGACTGACAGTTGAGAAGAATGATCACTGTACTGCAGTTGTGATGGTCGGTTCATCTTTGGATACGATGGGACAGATGTCCAGTATTTAAACAAGTAATGGAAAGTCACTGTATGTCCTACATCCTCCACAGACAGTAAACAGGTACTGATGTATTTTTGGCCTGAATTAGTAGCCATTTGTTTACTTACTGGGTGACGGGGAACTAGAGCCTGTATCTTAATATTTGGAGCCCAGTATCCTCCAAATTATGCCCATACAGTATGTAGTGAGGCAGAAAATAAAGGCATGGAGCTCGGGGTGATGTATGGTATGTTGCATGTGTTCCCATCCTGTCACAGAGCTACATGTAAGATTCTCCTCCTTATTAACCATAACAACAATCTTTCACTTATCTTAACCTAGTGTCACCTAACCTTAACCGTACAGTCAATTTGCCGTATTCAGGATCTGTCCTTAACTTTAATGGATAGACTCCCAGTTTTTCAATTCTGTCTTAAAACAACAGTCATGTGCCCAAATGAACACTGAAACAGGTTTTGCCTGCTGTAATCATTCCTCCTGTTCATACTGATCCAGTACTGATGTTCTTGTCTGTCGATAGAGTTCAAGCTGAGAATAACTCCTGAAACTAAACTCCTCTTCCTTGTGATGTTGTTTTTTTTTTTTTATTTAGAAGCAGCTAGGTATCTCTGATTTTACAAAATGTAGCTGGTCACTCAGAAACAGAACAGTAATAAGTTGGGCAACAAGAACCAAACATGCTTTATTTTTAATGGTCATAGAGATATTCCAAAAATCATCCACTGAATGGCCTCCATCCATTAAGCTTTGATCATATGAGTGTTAGAAGCACTGTGATTGGGTAGAGCAAGGTTACCCAGGCCGACTCGTGCCTACACGTGCCCTTAGCATATTTCCTAAAATCCATAAAAATATTCTTCTAAAGGATTAGTGAGCTGGTAGGTGCATTTTTTGACTTAAGCGAAGGACAGGGCAGTTTCCTGTTGTTTCCAGTCTTTGTGCTAAGCTAAGCTAAATGACTGCTGGCTCTATTTAACACACAGACATAAGAGTGGTGCCACTCTTCTCCTCTAAATCCAGGCAAGAAAGTAGTCCTAAAATGTCAAACTGTAAGAAATGATTTCATATGCCAATAATTTAAGATGAATTTTTTTGCAAGTCATTGCTTCTAAACCGAAGACAAAATGCGCAGAACAAGGGAAGTGGACAATATCTGCAAAAGTCAACTTGTCATAAAATCAGGAGCAGTCTCAGGACACACAAAAAAAGCTCACAACCATCCCTACTGATCTTTTTGTAGTCAGGGTCCATTTCCCCGCTGCCTCTACTCCATCCTGTCTGTTTCTTTTCCCTTTCAACATATTGAAATTGGATGTCTCATATGCCGTTTCAATGAATATGAAATCTATTCAAATTAAACCAAAAGGAAAAGATACAGTACTTGGGCCTTTAATCCAACTCAATGCCGCTCTGTTCGGTGCCCTCTGTTGGTGAATTATGGATGAGTCTGAAAATTAAAGCTAGTTGGGAATTCATTGAGGAACTGCTGACAGTGGGGGCAGGTAGAGGAAAACAGGGAGGGATGGGGGTTCAGTGCAAAGTAAGTTACTGTAGGTAGAAGCCGGGCAAAGAAAAGAAGAAACTGCATGAGTCTCTGTGTTTCAGATTTGCCCCCAAACCTTCAGCTGCTGCAAGCTGCAATGAGTGGGCTGGAAAAAACGGAGGCCAAACCAAACTCAGACCAGGGCTGAAAACGATGATGTGCGATCCGATCTGAGCCTGCGGGGTTGTGATCACACCTTCCTCCTACTGCCTCTGTGTTACTGCAGCCCACGCCTCATCCTGCGCTTTAGTTGTGTAAAAGACTTCCATAAGGGAGGGCAGAAAATAAAAGAAAAAAATCAAAAATCCCATAGACAGTTTCACGCCTACAGTTTTCTGAAAGTCGAGCTGGGAATGAAAGGAAGAAAGAGATGCCAAACAGGCATGAGGAGGGGGTGGAGAGTTGTGGGGGAGGAAGAGAGGGGGCAGCAGACCAATACCCACATCTAAAACATCTGAGTGTTGCTCACTAGAAACAGATTTGGACTTCCGGAAGAAAGACTCTCCTCAGGGTAAGATCCTTCAGAGAAGCCTGGCTCTGGCTGGTGAGGGGCGTCAGTGGGGTATGTGATTGAACGCCAGTAGATACACTGATCTACTCTATTCTACTGAGAGCACCCTGAGGAGGACAGGAGAACAAAAAGCCAGAGCTTTGCCCTGAGCTAAAACACCAACACTCACATGGTCTTCATATGCATTTCCATTTACAGGAATCCTGAGTCTTTTTATCCAAATCTAAGCCTGTGCAGCTGTCACAATGTGACCGTTCATATGAATCTAGCAGAGACAAACCGTATTACAAACATTCTGACTGTGAATATTCATTTATTTACACACCGAGGAGCCTCAGAAGTAGCCTGTTGTTACTCGCCTCATGCCTGATGCCGTGTTATTTCTCAATTTCTCCCTCGAGATGAGTCGTCTGTTGCCAGAGCTCCTGCAACGGCGTTCATTGTGCATTATGAAAAAAGATCAAAATAGCCCCAGCATTTCATAAGCTATAGACACTTCAAATAAAAAAATCCATTGCCAGTTACCTCAGGTTGTAATATGCCTAATTACCCGTTGCAGTATCACAGCAGTTTAGCAATCTCTGTATGCCCTCATAGAGTGTGTTTTCCACCCAGTAGAGCAATAAAGGACGAGGAGATCAATTGAGCATTTCATTATTGTAAAGATGTAAAACCATGATTTAGATCTTGCTGTTAAGAGAGGACTGCAACCCCAATAATACGTGCATGCAGTGCTTTAAATGGATTGCTGTTAATGGAGCTTTTAGTGTATTCACTGATACATGAAATACTGTACAGTACTTGTTGTTGAGATTCACTGGTGTCTTTTTAAACTGCACTGTGTGAGTATGCTGACGGTGCTTAGTTTGACAGGGGCCGGCTTGCATTTATCTTGAGGAGCTCTACCCAAGATGCAGCTCCGCCAGCTGGCCTTTTGATGTTCGCTATGAAAGCCCCTTATTAGGATCAGTTGAAAACACAATAAATAATCTGTGAGTGGACTCGCACTGGAAACAAACACTGGAGAGAGATGTCATAAAAATGTTACTTTCACTACAGAAGATATCACAGAAGGAATCTTTTTTTAGGTAAAATGTTCAGACGCTGTGAGAAGAGAGCAGAGAGGTAAAGATGACCGATGAACAGCAGGGTTGCATATGGAGGGTGTTTGTGTGTGTGTGTGTGTGTGTGTGAATGAACTGCGCGCATGGGGGGAAATAACAGTACTTGAATGATGGGTGTGACAGAGGCTGATGTCTGCTCAGGGCCCATGTGGCTCCAGTAATAAAAATACGGTGGCACAAAGTGGTTTCATTCTGTCTTAAATGGTCCTTAATCTCTCTATAAATGACTTTGGCTTCCAGTAAGGAGAGTGAAAAATACAACGTGTTTGTGCCACTGCTACTGGGATTTTAATGGTTGTGTCAATAGAGAAAAAGCTGCTGAGCTTTAATGTTAGGAGAGCTTGATGTACAGTATTTTCGCATCATTTCGTTTACATTAAATAAAAACATTTATGTATGATACAGTGCATGTACTTCATTTCTTGAAATTACAACCTACAGTGGCTCTTAGCACTTAGTGGGCTGAGAGAAATGATAAATATTGTATGCGGCGAAAAGCTATCTGTAAGTGCTGATGTAAGTCTGATACAAATTAGGAATGGCCATTTCCTGGTGATGTTTCTCCGGTCATCAACAGCACTTTTCACGAGTCACTTTAACTGGATTGTCAATATGCTGTGTGTTCTGCTCTCACCAGCCTCTGACCTTTCTTAAATCAATGCTATCCTATAAGGGGCCAATTTGTGGTTCTCAGCCTCTCGGGCTGCTGGGTGTCACCTCTGTCAAGCCTCTAACAGCCACATGTACACTATAGTACAAGAACATGTCGGCACATGTATGTTTACGTATATACACAAAATGACAGCGATTTGGATCAAAGCACGTGTTCATGTGTCAGCGTGGCAGCGAGAGAGCTCATAATTTTCCGTCTTTCTGGCTGCTTGCCTATAAGAACCATAAAGAATCGACCGTGGGATAATGAACCTGGATGACACACCTGCAGCTGGAGGGGCATCGCCAAGGACATCTGACAACCTCCTCCTCTCCCACATCTCATTATGACCAGCAAATGGTTAGGGATGGTGATTACAGGCGGGCGTTGAGGCAAAGCAGAGGGGGGGAATTACGTGATAGAGCTGATTCCACCGACACTGACTCAACAGTGGTGCTGGAAGGTCAAGAGGGTGCTAATCAAAACACTGTCGGAAGCTGGTTCACACTGCGGCTGTGACCTGGAGTTGTTAAACTGGCAATGATGTTGTGATATTCGTCCATGTTGAATTTGAACAGCAGATGAAGTTTGGTTCAGGTGAAACCGTTACTTTTCAGCAATTTCATGATTCTCCTGGTGTTGAAACGAAGGTGACATTAAGAACAAATCATGCGTCTGTTGTATTTGTCTAATGAAGAAAATAAAAGTGACTGTGTTAAAGTGATTCTTTATTGATCCCTGATCTACTGCTCACAGTGAAGACGGGAGCTCAGCAGTGGAGATTCTTGCCTACTCAGGCTTTGAACCAGAGACCTCTCAGCTTGAAGGTCTTGCTCCTCATCGTCCTGACAAGCTTGTTCTTCACAGAATATTTAATTTATTATGCTGCTTTTTTAGTTGATTATGCTGGTAGAAAAAAATAAAAGTATTTCAACATTTCAAAGTCCCTATCTCTCTGTTTTTCTTATCCCCACACATGCAAATCACACATCGCCACCCAACTGACTCCACATCAGAATGAGCTGATGCAAGAGGAGCTCACGCTTACATATAAAAAGGGAAAAACACGTAAAAAACAACATAACATCTGAAAATAACTTTAAACCAGGGCAGCATAGATTAACAGTGTGTTATTTTGCATTTCCTAATATCGGCGCGCACCTCATATTTGTAACCAGTATTGATAAAAACTAAATTTGTCAACACAGTTAAGGAGACAGAAAGAGGTTGCCGGTATTGAGTGCAAAGAAATGGGTAATTAGCTGACGGCTGACTCAGGCCACTTGCAGCTTTGTGTGTCAGGGAGGGGATGGAAAAACCGATGAAGTGCATCTCCCTGGGTGTCATAAAGATTTGCTTTATGACCAGTTTGTGTAGCCTTGCAGATTAAGTTCAAAGAAAGACGGCCGCTCTCTTCTCCATGCATCTTAAATCCTGTTTCTCCTCCGCTGGATCTGTAGATCAATTCTTTGGGCAGCGCTTAGATATCCCTGGTGTCAGCAGCTATAGGGCAGCTACAGGAAGGATAGGGAGGCCTGGGTGTCTAAAAATACATTATTAAAGGGACAATTTCACCTCAGATTTAATAGTCTTTACAGAGCAGCCTGACCGTTCCACTCAAATTGCATACTTTCCTTCACTCTGGAGTGGCTTTCTTTGGCGGCATAAGCATTAAAACTCATAGCTCCCAGTGGGCTACAATTGCAGCCTCCGTAGGAAGATGCAATGCTCGCATTTGAAAGGCAAGAAAATCACAGTCAATCAGTGGTTCAGCTATGATTCATGCAATGAGTTCTTCCTCAGAAACTACTTCCAGCATTTATCTCAAGAGAGCAGCTCTACATGAAAATAAATGGGCTGGTGTCTGGAGATGACACGCTTCCTTTCTCTGTTTAGACACAAAGACCAATTTCGAATTGAGGGACTGGCAGAGAACCTGCAGCTGTCTAATCTGTGACTGTACTCCGCTTCAGACAGCTGTTACCACCAAATGATGCTGGTATTATTCTTCTTAGTGTTCAAAGTTAGCGCAAAATGAAGCACAGTTGGTGCAGCGTGTGTCAAAAACATGTCTGTTACCGCAGACACATCACTAAGATTGAAACTTGGCTGAAAGACAGACAGAAATACAGCAGGATTACAAGATAAAAGACAAAGAATTTGCACCATCCTCTGTTTTCAGCCCTAAAACTCAAGCACTTATCCATTTTCCTTGCAGGATTAAAGAAATAAAAAAGGCATCAAACAAATGTGGTTGCAAAAAGATTTCAGTAGTGTGAATATGTATTACTTACATATGAATAATTTATTGTTAAAAAAACTCTAAAAAATATAAACAGTATAGTTACACTGACAAATATGTCCATTACACAACATTTGCACACTTGCAATGCAACAGTTAATCAGTATTTATAGTATTTAAGCATTTACAGTAAAGAAAAAAAAAACATTCTCATATATCCTCAACATCTTCACTTAGGAAACAGAGCTGCTGTATGCTGCAGAAGATTGCACTGGCGAAGATTTTCTACCTACAACATGTGACATTTTAATCCTTTTCCAGAATGCATTAGCAACACTCGGGAGACAAGCCCTATAATTTCTTTCTTCTTTTTTTTTTCCTTTTGCAAATAAACCCCCTCGCTTCCTGTGTGTCTCACCTTCAAGAGAATCACTTTTTGTAAGACTAAAGGCCAGATTTACTCTGAAATGGTACCTGGATTCTTTTGAAGTGTCCTTTTTTTTCCTCTTTTAAACCCAGTAAACATGGAGATGATGAGAAAATTAAATAGTGAACAAAAACAAAAAACATAAAGCTAGAATACCTCAAGGTTTTGCTGTACAAGTAAAGAGGAGTATTCAGTAAACACACACAGCAGTATACACGTCAGTTAGGATCAATACCTTTTCCGGCATCACACACTCTTTAAATTTGGCACTTTTAATGTCTTTAACAAAACCATCAAAACTGAAAATACAAGTGATAATAAATTACTTTTTAAATTATTCAAATATAAGATAAAATACATTCATTATTTCAGCATCATGACAGAGTGGCAAGTCAGCAGTAATAAATAAATAAATAACAGTGACATTGAAAAAAAACAAATCAAATCTACCATGTTACCGGTTGAAAGGTCCTGGGTTCTACTAAACTATGGGACAGGTTTTTGAGTCCAGCTGCGGAGTGAACCTGCTTGTATCCCAGCAGAGCCAGAGTGTCATTACACAGATTCTGCACAGTCCTCACAATATCAAAGCCGAGACGAAGCCTCCAGCTCTCTGCTGTCGCTCTGGAGTCCCTGGTGGTGGAGTACCTGTAGTTCCACTCAGACGGAGACGACGCGTTACTGTTGGTGTTCTTTGCGATCCACGTCTGCACCCTGTCCTCCATCTCCAGCCCAACAAACCTGTAGATCTCAGCAGCCTTGTGCTTTGGGTTGAAAGCCAGGTCCTCATACCGCACCAGCAGGTAGCGTCCCCGCAGCCACGCTGGCCTTTGCAGGCCTGTTTCTGCAGAGGCCGCCATGTCCTTGCAGGTGCTGGTAATCTGTGACAGGTCCACGTATCGTGGCTGCCGTCCCGTCGCGTTCCATATTTTCCAAGCGCGAAACTGATCTGAAAATGCCATCATACGTGAGGCAAGGATGGCTCTGGGGTCCCTCACCAGGTGGATGATCTTCAGGTCCAGACGTGGATCTTCAGTCAGGGTGCGCAGGTCCCCCACCTCAGGGACCCGAACTGTCTTTATGGCTACGTGTTCCCTTGACAGACATGACATAGAGGCCAAGGTGAGGTTTAGGGCCCCACACTTCTTAGGACACCAGGTTTCATCAGGTGGATCAGAGGCCACTCCATCCCCTCCTTCCAGGCACACAGGAGGGGAACAAAGGGCGTGGCTGGAGCTACGGCGGAAGAAAGAACTTGTGACGTGGTCCTGGGGCTCGGGACGAATATAGCTCTCCATAAAGTGAAGGTCGCAGGTGTACAGATTGAGGAGGAGGTCCCTGTATGCTCCCAGTAGAGCCCGGCGGTCCAAGGTGCGACGCAGCCTGCTGCTGGAGTTGGTGAATGCCTGCTGGACGTGGTAGAGAGGTTCAAACACATAGAAGATCCCCGGGTGCTGGTTGAGCAGCTGACCGGTGAAGGATGAGCCGCTGCGTGTGGTGGCAAACAGCAGGATGTGCTTCCGAGGCGACTCGGCGGGCATCCAGCTGTCATCGCATAAGGCTCTCCACCTGGAGTCTTGAGGAAAGAAAAGTTGTACACTTAACTGACAATGTGACTTCAATTCAACCATATTTGATTGTTGTTTTTTTTTTTTGCTTTAAATAAAACAAACCCCATTATCACCTGTTTCAAGTTCTGACAAAAGAGGATTTATTTCACTTATTTCAAAAGAGTTACTTCAGCTCATGAAATTGAAAGTGAGTCCGTTTTCACCATAACTTCAAGCCAGGAGAAAGTAAACTCCTTAATCAAGCCAATAAAGCTTAAATAATTTACAGGGTAAACATGCATGAGTAAGTTGCTTGTCTGCCGGTGGTTACCGAGGAGGTTTATGAAATGGCGGATCTCTAAATATAGCACAAATAGCTAACATGTAATTATGGCTGATGAGGAGTTGATTGCAAAGGGGATGTTACTTTTGTACACAGGAGCTAGGCGCCAGCAAGCTACAGCTGCACTATGAGAGGGAGGGGGATTAATGGAGATAAATTGGAGGATAATTGTAAAACGAATAACATATTTCATTTCTCCATCCTGCCCACTTGTTGGGAATTCCCTCATTTAATTATCCGCTTTCCTTTTTTCTTTTGCTTCAGTCACAGCGTGGTGCCACAGCTTGATTTTCCAGCTTAGATATTCTGTCTTTACTGAATCTCTTTACATGAGGCTTTCCTCCAAACATTAATGACAATACAACATTACTAATATTACCAGTCAAGTGTCAAGTGTGTGCCCTCTGCTGGTGCTTCTCATTCAAATTTTATGAGTGCATATTATTTTTGCATTAAATATAAGCGTATATCTATACATGTCTATACTTTATATTCTCCAGATTTTTGCTGTGGTCTAGACAGGAAGTACAGTATGTGGGACAGTCTGGACTTGCTGTGGATTTGTACCTCGGTGATGTCTTGTCTGGCAGTGGTAGGCTCCCTGACAGGGTCCAGACAGCGAGTCTCTCAGGGTGCGGATGGCCGTGTACTGGACCCCCAGAGACGCACACACCAGCAGCAGCACCGTCTTCCAGGAGCACTCCATCCTGCCCCCCCCTCTGGCTCTACATCCTTCACTCTGGCGCCACCAGGGAGACACACACACACAATGAGATATCATTTTGATGTATTTTTCCATCTTCATACACATTCACACCTGCAGGCGTCTACTATCAGCCGCTGAGCAGCTATTGCTGGAACGGTTAGGAGCCTTGCTCAAGGGCACTTCAACAGTAGATGGTAAAGTATGTCACATTAACTTTCCAGATTTCCCCTGCCAGTTCAGAATATTTTATCATATAATTTATGTAACAGAATGTTCTAATTAGCATGTTATGTCCCTTTTTTCACTGTACAAAAATATAAGTGTAGAAATGACAATTTGTGGTTTCACAGGAGCTTATTTATGAATTAAACAAATGAGATACAATGTCTTAATTGTGAGCTTTAGAGTTGCTGGTGGTCATCTATTTCTTTACATTTGGACAGAGCCAGGGCTAGCAGTCTTCATGCAACGCTAGCAGGTTGCTGGTTGTAGCTTCATATTGAAGATGTAAGAGTTGTATCAGTCTTCTCATCTATCTCTTAGTAAGAAGTGAATAAGAGTATTTTCCAAAATGTCAAACTACTCCTTTAAAGCACGTTTTGTTTTGGTTCCAGAAAAAAGGTCACTTTCTCCACAAGGAGGAAAAACAGACAGCACCTTGTAGTATTTCTAACGTAAGCAGCTTAAACGCTTTGAATAAACAGTTTAAAGATTGTGGATTTGTTTCCTAAAGGATCCATTGATTTTCTTCAGCAGAAAAACATGACTCAAAGGTTAGACCTTCACTGGGAAATGGTAGCTGTAATGTCCCCATCTACGATAGCTCCACTATCCAGGATAGGCTACCCTACACACAGTTGCATAATTGCATTTCATTTTTGCTTTCCTCTCTTCTGGGTAATTAAGCCTCTAAGCCCAGCAGAGAGCTACATACCCACATAAATACAGCTGTCTTCACATAGATGAGTGGAGAAGTTTCCTTTGTACACTTCCGAGTTCTTTGCCACTGGGCATGAAAGAGCGAAGGGAGATGTGATTTTCCAAATGGATTTAAAAAAAAAAAAAAAAGGTGCTGCCATCCATTTGTCCCTCTGCACCAAACTGATGGTAGGTAATCACATGAGATCCGGGCGCAAACTGTCTCTCCATCACTCAGAGTGGCTGCGGGGAGGCAATCACCATCAAAGCCACAGGTATATATACATCATATTACTGACAAAAATAAATATTGCTTTCCTGTTTGCTTCCTTACCCTCTTTCTGTCACTCTGTCTTTCCAGTCTGTCTCTTGTTCATTAATGATGTTTATGTGTCCCTGGCAGACTCATATCCTCAGGAATGTATCACACTGAGCTGAGATCGGCTTTTGATGTTCCATTAATCACAAACAGTGCAAAAGCAGACATTTACTCTGTGGGTGAGGGGAAGAGAAATCGAGCTGACATCATGAGCCATTCTGTTTGAATACGGCTAAAAACAGCAATCATAGAATGAACTCATCAGGGGCAGAAAAACTTTGTTTCTTGCACTGGTAGTGATAGAAACGAGGACACAGTACTGTATGTCTCTTGTTCCAGAACAACTTCGGAGCAGCTTTTTTCTGTTTGTGTGTTTGTTGACAGACAGGAGGGAGAGGAAAGGGCAGAGAAATATAAGCATGAATGACTGCAGATAATGAGAAACTTTGACCAAGCTTCTTACCATCTTTGACACTTAAGAAAAAATCTGTCAATTTGACTGTCCTGCCATCCATACCCTACTGCACAGCTGGCTGACCGAGGCACATCATATGATTCCACAGCGACAGGTTTTGTTTTCCTCCAGTCATGATCAGAGCTCCTCTGCTACACACCCTGCTGCCCTCTGGAGAATGAAGACAGATGCTTCAATGGATTAAAGCAATTTGATTTGCAAGTCCTCCTTTCTCCCTGGCTTATAACTGTTTCCGCATCGGGACTGACACCAGGAATAATAGACACACTGTCAACAGCTGGAAGGGGACTGCAGGCTTCAGGTGGTCTCTGCTTTTGTATTCCTCAGTGCTTACAGGAGGATAAAAGCCTTGGGGACCGGATCAGCCACAGATTACACTGCGCAGTGCACGTTCCTCTGGCAGGTTTGAGTTGTAAATTCAGTGAGCACAGGCATTGCTGCTGAGATAACATAGCTAGCAGCTAAAGTGTTGGAGATAATGACATTAGTGCATGGTGCAGGAAAGGCAATTGCCTCTGTGGAAAAGAAAGGCAACAAACGAGGTTAGAAGTTAGTGATGAAGGTGGGACTAAGGGATTTGGGATGGAAGTGATTGAGGGAAGTGACAGTGCCAAAGATTTTTCTATTAAGGCACCTCTGTGTGCTCTCAGATCCTCTGAGTGAGGCTGTTTATAGGAATAAGCCTGGTGATCAGTCCAGAGAGTTGAGCAACAGTGGCAACACGAACGAGTTTCGAGTCTCAGTTTGTTTTTCTACATCCTCCTCCTCTCCATCAATCTATACACCTTTTCCCATCTTCCTCTCAACCATCAGCGCACGCGCACACACGCACGCACACACACACACACACACACACACACACACACACACACAAGGAGAGGCAGAGAGCTGCAGCGCACAGAGGAGCTGCATCTGACCCTGGGTTACAGAGGAGCTCCTGTGATAAGAGATAAGATGAATGTTGTCCAACATGATTCCTCCAGCTCTCTCTCTCTCTCTCTCTCTCTCTCTCTCTCTCTCTCTCTCTCTCTCTCTCTCTCTCTCACACACACACACACTCACACACTCACACACACACACACACACACACACGGAGAAGAGAGTAAGGAATAATCAAGAAAAAGGTCAACTCTCCATCTGATCTTGTCCGTGATCATATTGCCCTGGTAGGACACCGCGCATTGTTCTGTGTGTGGTTCATTTACAAACAGCGCAAAAAGCGAGCGGACAGAGCGCGATGTTTGAGAGTAAAATTGAAGATGAGAACTGAACTGAGAAAATAATGTGAAGTTTAGTGATGATGAAATTGAGGAATAGAGGAGAAGATGGAAATAATGAGGAATAAAAAAAAAGCTTCAACTTCTGAGTTTATCCCGCCTCTCTTACATCTACACGATCCTGTGGATGTTACACATAAGACGCATAAAACCTGCATCTGAGAGCATTGGAGATGAATCTGCAGTAACTGAAACACTGTAAACTCGAGTTATAACCTATAATTATCTGTAATATTGCTATAATAAATGTTACAACAACAAATATCACAACAAAACTGAGTCCATGTGGAGTATTATAGTGGAACCGGCGCCGATAAAGTAAGACGAGGTCACTATAAACACACCATTGAGTACCACGGATACACTTTAAGTGACTGTATGGAAAAATCATTGACACATTTACTATTTTATCTCCACACATCCTCATTACGATCTGCATGATGGCCAGATTATCGCATCTTGTTTGTTAGATAACCGGTTAGGTTGCAGCTCGCTGCGCGTAAAATGCACAACAAATGACGGCTTTGACCCCCCCCCCCAAAAAAAATGTTACCTTACCATGAACACGCTCGGTCAGATTTTTTCCCGGCCAGTCCAGTCTTCTGCGATGCATTTGTAAAAGTGTGTGTATGTGTGTGTGTGTGAGAGAGAGAGAGAGAGAGAGAGGCGGAGGGAGCGCTGTGTGCTGCAGCCGGTGTCCAGAGCCGTACTGGATTCAGTGCTGGAGATGCGCCATGGATGGAGAGCAGGGAGATGCTGAGTGGGGAGGTATGTCTCACCCCTCCAGAGACCACACAGGCTACTGGAGCCGAGTCTAGATTGGATGCAAGATTGCCTTGCTTTGCCTTACGCTTCGATGCTGCAAGGTACGTTTCATTACGTGGGCATATGTGTTGGACACATGTGATCTCAACAGGCAGTCAACAGGGGGATCTTGAAAGTGCAACTACAATATGATCCTGCCTTTAACTGTCAATTTGAGATGTTTGCAGGTGTAAGAGGACCGGACATTTCTCATATTTCATGAAGGCAGGTTTCATCAGCTCCTGACAGGCATCAACAATCACTTCAGCATCCCACCATGACCATCAGAGTGTCATTCCTCCCTCTCTGTCACTGTCATGCTCTTTTGCAGGGACTCTCACTATACCCTCAAATGGATCTCTACACACACACACACACGCATGCACACACGCACACAACACATCTCCCATGAGATTACACTGACACAATGACCTCTATTTTTCCTCATTCCAGTGAGGATGACTGCTATCATCAGATGTGTGCTGCTGACTCCCTGCTGTGGAGGGACGGGTGCCATATCGCTGCCCCCTGGGGCTTACTGTGGGGTCAGATTTAGCCAGTGACAGCTCCATTAGTCCTGGGAATGGGGTCGATTCTGTTTGTGGTCTTTTAGATTTATCTCCTGCTGTGGCAGTGTCATGCCGGCTAAAAAGTGTGTCTTTACTGAGATTTGGAGAGAAAATTGGTGAAATAATGGCTGTCTTTGGATTTTTCTACCATTGGATGAGTTGCTAAAGCATAAGGATCCTTAAACTTTCTCTCAGTGGGGGATTAGTTGTTCCAACTTTTCTGCCCTTATCTAACCTGTGTTTAAACCTTTCAGGCAGTGGATAAGACCAAAGCAAAGGCAGGCAGAAATGTTCTCAGATATGGGAACCAGAGGGCTGGAAGACTACCTACGCAGATACAGAACAAGCTTTTCTGGTGATACAAGGCTTCAGCGCGTTACCAGCCAAAGGTTTTACCGTACAAAGGACAACAAGCTGCCAAGAACGCCCAGTGAGTGATACAAGAGTGTCCTGTCCTCCGCACCTCTCCGCGCTGATCCCTCGCTCTGCCTGCCTACAGTACAGCATCGATTCCCCGGATCTAAGCAGCCGATCGCCCCCCACACCTTCTTGGTGAGATTTGAATCAGGCAATAAGAAAAAAAGTTGAATTTTCTGTGAGCGAAAGCTGAATCCTCCACGGGGCTCCCTGTTTAGCTATACCCACATTTGTTCCCCACCACACACGCTTTCAAAGAGCACAAAATCAGACGTGTACACGTGCATTAGAGAATTGGAGTAGGCTACCTTTCATTTTTCTTTTCCAGGACTTTCAGGCTCTTAACTATCACACCTCACCAATCTGCATTCCCCATATCTCTATGATCCCCCCCTTTATCTAATCTTTAACATGACAGCAGTGTTTCATCATAAAGTGGATGGAAGTGTTCAGCTGAAAACTCTCCACAGTTCAGGATAACCTTGTCTTCTTAAGTGACTTAACTGACTGCGTTCCTGTATCCGGGCTTGCTTGGCAACTTCTGCTCCACTTTTCTTTTAGAGATGAGATCTGTCAATCAGCTTGTCACGAGGGAAAGCAGGTCTTGCAAAAGTTATCTTAGGGAGGAGTTTTGCCTGTGGAGGAAAGCTAGTGTTTCTGTACACTCATTTGAGAGAGCGAGGAGCAGCCTCTTTATTCAGCTCCCTCCTCTCTATAAGTGCAATAAGCAGTTGAAAAGAAATCTCATTTCACCCACTAGTGTGCCAGCAGAGACAGCTAAATTTAATTCAGCAAACAACCAGAAGCAGGGCACACCAGTACGCTTCCTCTATTTCTCACTGGCACCGACAACATTTGAGAAACTCTTCACAGTCATATTGTCTCTTGGACAGTAATAATGCCATGCAGACACACAACTACTTAATTTAAAGGAATACTGTGATTTATTTGCTTCATGGCAGGGAGATGGAAGAGAAGATTGATACCACTCTCATGTTCGTCTGTTAAATATGAAGCTACAGGCAGCACCCGGTTAGCTTAGCTTAGCATAAAGACTAGAAACAGAGGGAAACAGCTAGCCTGGCTCAGTCCAAAGGCAATAAAATCCGCCTACCTCCGCCTCTAAAGCTCACTAATGAACAAGTTATATCTCATTTGTTTAAACTGAAGTTATGTTATGCTATTTTTTGGCTGGGACCAGTTGCCAGGCAACCGATGGAAACTACAGGAAGTTACTGGTCCTGGGTAAGAAATAGTGTAGCACATAATGGTGAAATGTCATTTTTTGTCCTTTAGAGAGTGTAATGCTGACGCTTCATATAAAGGGCAGAAGATGCTGTTTGGCGGTGAAAATCTCAAAGAGGATGTGGAGGAAGCAGGTCAGAAGGTAGGAGTTTGTGCAAAAAATATACATGAAACAGAGTCTAAAAAAAACAAAATAAATCTGCAGCCTTAAAGCAAGCTGTCACCTCCTCTCTCCTTCACTCATCACAGCTGACCAGTGGCCTTTTAGCCTCTCGGCCCACACCTAACTGGAACGTACCATCTGCTCAGGTTACCACAGGCTGAACATAGAGAATAACATTAGAACAACATTGATGTAGAATCTCTCTGTTACTGCTGACAATCACAATTTTCTATTGTTGACACACACACAGCGATGAGCGCTCCAAATTATGCTGAATGTCATTTACACTACAGAACAGTTTTATCAAATCCCTCCCTCAACTTGATAGTGCCTCTTAGTGCAGCTAATGATGCACACCTGTCGTCACTATGACTGATTAGGCAATCTGCCTTGGCATCACAAAACACTTCAAAAAAAGAAACATATCACAGCAGGAGTGAAGCCCTTCAACAAAAAAAAAAAAAACACAAATGACTCAACTGAAACCTGTATGCCGTTATTTGTGTAACATAACTGATAAATTAACAGATAAACAGTAACATTGGACTGAAATGAGTGATTTAACACACACACACAAAGAGAAACACTAGTAATTTTGGGAACCAGGGCCGAGTGAAAAGGGAGACCTTTTCATAAAGAGGTGCTGGCCGGCTGGATTTTCTTTCCTTTGGTCAGAGCCTGTTTCCAGTCTTTGTGCTAAGCTAAGATTCACATTTACAAGTGATTCCCCAAGAGTGGTATCAAGCTTCTCATCTAACTCTTTCCCAAAATGCTTTCCCAAAACAATTACATTTAATAACGCAATCATCAATATATGTATGAGGAGGAACTATTTATCTGCTCTAATTTTTCAAACGCTGCTGATGGGGTTTTTTATTTTTTTGCCTGATATTTCTTGACTGTTTATGGGGGGTCATGATTGAATTCAACAACGCTGACCCCAATCAGACTTAGTGTCTGAGTCCATTTGATTGCTTGTTATCCTGAAGCCCGCAGAACTCCTGACCCGGCTCTCTGCTATGCTGTTCAGTGAGCCACTTAGGGAGAAGAGGGTCATCTGGCATAAATTTGTCTCACCCACTCTATCACTGGCTGTTTTCTATGACAACTCCAAATTACAGAAGTAGTGGGCTGTCTTTATAAACCCGAGCTTTCAGCTAACATTTACCCAGCCGTGGTGTTCCCACCCCTGCTTGCCAATTTTGCAAAGGCTTCATTTATTAAATTTAGGCAGGACGGGGTTGCAAGCCGAGGTGCCTTGCTGCTGGCAGAGTGAGAGAAATCCGTTGAGTGACACACGGGATGATGAGAGGAAGGAAGAATGTGGGACATGAGGGATGAGAGAGATAGAGAGCGAGATTACAGAAGAGAGGAGGAGCGGGAAAGGGGGGAACGATAAAGTTTACACACACCATCTGTGCATCAAAGGTATGGCTGTGCTGCGTTCACGATGCACGTCTGTGTGATTGTTTTTGAACGAGAGATCTCTTGAATATAGATGGTCTCATTTTCACTCCCCTGTCTTCTGAGATCTCCCATTCTTTTTTTTTTTATTTCAGCTTTAATCTAACAGTATCTGCACATGAGTGAACAAGTCGGCTCTGCTGTTGTGTTGTTGAACCCTGCTGTGTGCAAAAAAAAAAACAAAAAACAAAAAAAATCCTGCTCCTGCAAAGACTTGTAATTATCTGCTGTATGCATGCGGGTAGCTCAACGTCTTTCAATAAAATTAAAACTTTTTAAGCTTTTAAGTTTTCTCCTGGCACCCATCAACACATTCATAGAAGACTGTTACAAGCCAGAGGAGCCAATTACATGACTAAGAGTTCTCTAGTCTAACTAGTTGATAGCTGTTGATGCATCAAACCAATACATGAGAAAAAGTAGATCAGATAATTTCTGCATCACACAACACATCCTGTAAATATCAACGCAATCACGTCAAGGGATTAAAAAACTGAATGATTACGTGTGATGCACCTTCTGCTCTCCAACAGTTCCATCACACAGGGGAGTTGAAGTTTTACAGTCTGACAGAGTGAGTATCACAGCATCTCAGCCTCACACCCACCAGTTTCTAGGTTATAGACTTCAAATCAAATCTACTGAAAGCCTTTGAGACTTCCAGAGGGAAGTCAGTTTTATTGAGAGCGTTTGATTGGTCCTGGTCTCGCTTGGATTGCCCCTCTGAAAATAACAGACATAAATTCCTGCGTGGCTGCGATCCAACCAGACACCTCCACATGTCTGGGTAGCGAGCAGACCGCTATTAGGAAAGAAAAGCCCCTAGTGGCTCGTCTCCCTTCTGTCTCTAACATGGTTTTATTTTTTTATTTTTTTGTTCGTTTTTAGACCCAGAGGCCTCCCTCTGCAACCATTTTTCCCCAGCACTTTCGCTGTAAAACCAGCCCATCAGCTGTGCTCTCTGGTGCATAATTGGTGCCATTAGCACGACGCATCACACACTCTCAGACACTGTGGCTAGACAGCAGCAAAAGCGAGGTACCCTCCTTCTCTCTCTGTCTCTCTCTCTCTTTCTCTTTCTATCCCTCTTGCTCTTTATGCCACCAACTGTTTCACACTCACACGGCTCACAGCCATCACATTTGTGGGAGTAATGGGCCTGGCAAATTACAGCAGATCGGGCCTCAGCAGGCTCAGCCCGGCAGCCACTAGGGAACACCGAGCAGACGTGCTGATCCCACAGAACATGGCCTCCTGATCGGACAGAAAGAGGTGTCCTGGGAGGGAGGGAGCCAGGGAGGGATCATGTTAACATCTGCCAACTGTGGTTTGGATTGTTGCATTGGTGAGAGAAATGGACCTCTGCGTGTGTGTGTGTGTGTCTGTGTGTGTGTGTGTGTGTGGCAGAGAAAACTTTAGATAATCTTTAAATTGGGAGTCTAGTCACACATTTCAGTGTGTTCTGCAGAAGTTGTACCAGCCCAAGTGAGAACAAGAGACTCTGAGTAACAACTTGTCTAAACACAATTTCCTGGATGATTTCATTGATTATTTTTCTATCTTTAGTTCTGCTCTGTCACCGTGATCGCTCACAGTTTGCTTAAACACGAACACACATGCAGCACAGACCGAGACAGACAAGCACTTGCAACTCAAACACGCCCTCCTACACACGCAGATGGTCTGAGAGATGCCTCGACAATTAAGCTGATCCATTTAAAGTCTCTCACTGTAACGAGCCGAAGGAAGCCTGCTGCTGGATCTTGCTGTTCTCTGAGGCATGCTGATTCCTCGGCGCTCCGTCGGGCCTCCTGGGGCCTTTCTGTGTGACCGAGCCCTATCTTAATTACACCTGAGAGCACCGAACAGCTGCTCCCCTTCCACATCTGTGTCTCCATCAATCAAGCTTGTGAAGGAGCGTATGTAAAGCAAACTGGCAAATATGGAAGCGCCTCTCTTCCCCTCCCTCCTTTTCTATTTCACTCATCTGATTCCTCAGTGCTTCCCTCACAACTCGAAACAAATCTGCCCGTGAAAATCCTTGAAATCCTTTTGTATCTACGCTTTAATAATCAATCTGACTGTTTTCTGCACTGTCAAAAGACATTCACCTTGTTCTGAAAGCATTCATAATCATGAATGAATGTCATAATAACTTTCTAAAAATGTAAACAAAGGATATCCTTGTGGGCAGGAGGACTAAAATCCTCCCCTAGCTATTGTGGTTAATTCATAGCTCAACTCTAAATATATGATGCTTTTCATTAGGTTGGTTGATTTTTAGGCCATTTTTAACACTTTGGATGCATTTTAATAGAAGTGCTTCATCCTAAGGTTGTAAAACTGCAGGCTTGGAGACAATGTTAGTTGCTAGCACAAAAAGGGAAAATGAAAAAAAGTCAAGGTTTCTCAAAGACATAATTTTATTTCATTTTATAGAAATAGTATTCAAAAAGGAGATACTGTTATGACCAGGTAAATAATGGTTTAGACTTTTTTTTACTCCTCTTCACTGCAGTTGCAGTATCAGATATTGGCCCGACAACAAATTATGAACAATGATGGGAAAAGATTTAGTGTCTTATACGTACCAGCTGAACAAATATTTCCTAGCACATTTTTTTGTTCTTTGGATGTATTGGCACTGCTGTGGAACATAAATATTTATCAGGGCTCCAAAAGGTTAAGTATGTGGGAGTAATAGAATCTGGCAGCTGAAAATATTGCTGAACCACATCTCCAGATTGCAAGATGGAAAGCTTCAAGACTGGAGGAAAAGACAAATCACACCAGTAATGGCATTTAATGGCATTTGCATTACCAGACTTCACAATTTTTTTTTTTTTGGCTCACTGTGCAGATAGCACAATAAACACGAAGAGGCCTTGGTAAATGAGGAATTTAAAGCGAGTCTATTTAAAGCAGGATGCTGCTGTGTGACGCTGAAAACAACACGGACAGGGGGGATTTATACTGACATACAGTGTTGAGTTTCAGGGAATGTTAGAGGCTAAACCAGAGTGCACCGAGGCTGCTCAAGGTGGCAGAGTTTTACCATATTTAAAAGGCATTTTATGCCAGTCTCAGAGGTGATGATATAATTCTCAACTTAACTGTCCAGTTTGGGGATGGTGCAGCTCCCAAAGGCAAAATGTGAAACTACAGAAAATCATTAAGTAAATATACATTACAAATAAAAATGCTGAGTCCTGTTATGAATATTGTAGCTTGTTTCTGCTCAGCTGTTTGTGTTTTGGGTGTGTGCAGACTGTGATTTGACTTTTGCATGTCAAAAGTAAGTGTAGTAGTTAGAAATATTGTGGTTTATTCAAGTTAGTGGAAGCACAGGTAATGTTTCATTATGGTCTTTTACTTTTATAAAGGAATAGTTCAATATTTTGGAAAAAAACGCTTATTTGCTTCCTTGCAGAGAGTTAGCGCATTTTCAAACCTATAGTTTGTTTGCTTTGGTCTGAATCAGTGGATGAGTTTGTAGACTTATTGCCTTTTCCACTTCGGTGTCTTTTCCCACAGAAATAAATCCAAATAAACCAAAACGCATCACTAAAAGTTAGGTGAGAACGTCACTCACTCATTGGTTAGTTGTGTCTATGCCAGGAGCACAGGAAGAAGGTCCTAAAGATAATCCTATCTGCCCAAATATGAAGAATGCAACATAATTTGTTTTGCTAGTCCAGGACGGATCCCAATTCACATTTTGGCTAGCTTCTAGCAACTGTTGATTTCACTCATCCACATCCCATTATGCAAATTGAACCTGGCTATAGGAGCCATTTAGTTCAAACTTGCAGAGTATGCCCAAGTAAATGGGTCAGATTGGCGTCGGATTACATTGTCACCGCAAACAAACCACTCTGGAATCTGTTTGGGACCGGACCGAGACTCTGTACGGTTGTTTTGGTTCACATCTGAGTATAGAGACAATTAAGTCCCGCCCTCCTCCATAAAAATATACATATACCTGGACACATTGCTAATCACAGAGAACATGCAGGTTGAAAGTAAAAACAGCTGTTTAATTGAAAGGTATGCGGTGTTTGTAATAGATGTTTAAATCACAGAATAGCTAACCTGCATTCAGCTAAAATGCTAACAGTAAAAAGAGCATGAATGGGAAATGACCGCATGTCTGTGTGTGTAATTTCCCCGCCTATTTTTACTAACTGTACTATCAGCTGTAAAAAGTTTCACGCCAGCCTGTTATATGGTGGAGTTTGCTATACTGTTGTGCTATCGCTACTGCAGACGAGATGTCAGCCCTTACATTCATGTATTGCATCTTACTATATATAATGTAACAGGTCTCAGCATATGCTATAAACCTTTTCCTCTCTGGTAGACATAGGGTGCTAAAATAATTGTTTGGTATGCTGAAATCTAATGTTTTTAGCTAGCTACAGGCATTTTGCTAGTGTTTCAGCCCTTGGTTGCATATTATGGCGCCAATTGTTTTCCCCTCCCGTGAGTGTGGTGACGCATTGCGCTGCGTCGCTATGATTGCTGTGTTCAGATCTGCTCAAACGTATTGCACCAAGTAGGGAAATGAAATAGAGTCCCATTCAACCGGCCTAAAGAACACAGGTTTGAGACCTTAAGATGACAAGATTAAGACCACTGTCAATATGAAGCTACAGCCAGCAGCCAGTTAGCTTAGCTTAGCACAACGACTGGAAACAAAGGGAAACAGCTAGCCTGGCTCTGTCTGGTTTTAAGGAGTTGTGTGTTATGTGTGTGGTATCGATTTTCTTATCTAACTCTCGGCAAGAAAGCGAATAAGAGTATTTTCCAAAATGACAAACTATTCCTTCAATGGGTTTGATTATTTGCTAAGGGAATCAAACATAAAATTTCCGGGTGGATCAAATCATTGATTGAAACACTGTTTTATCTTCTAGTTTTCCCATTCCAGCGAGATTCCAACGTCTCCTTCCAGGTAGCCAAACAACTAACACCGACATTATTACTGTAAGTGTTTAAACACTGAAGAAAGACTTTAAACACCTAATAAAAAAGCATTTTATGACGCCTCCTTCCACTTTACACCACAGGCAAGATTCACTACTCTAGGTTCACTCAATGAAACCCTTATGGCTACAAAATTTAAAATGTTATGTACATATATAACTGCAAACCAGATTTATTGATCAGTTTAACAACCTGCAACTATAAATGAGACAGCAGCTGGATTCACTTTTTATGCAGCAGGTCATGACAGTAATGCTGGAGACAGTTCCGCAGTCTGTAATATAATATGTAACATAACAAGTCTTTGAACTTTTCTTATGATTTCATGGACGAGTTTACAGACTTACATGATGCATATGTAGAATAGGCTTGCCTCAGTTTGACAACAGCAAGTGCAGCACACAGTGGCTCATACATTATTGATGCTTGTTGTGAATCTGGTCAGGCAGTGAGTGGAAAACAGGAGCCTCGTCTGGCCCCGGTGTCACTGACAACCTGGGGGAGTGCAGAAGTGTTTCAGCAGCTGAGGGTTTACCTTCAGCGGCTGAAGAAACTGTCAACTGCTGCATATTTGAGTCAACACATTATTGATTATAAACTGATAATGACTATCTAGTCAAACTGCAAGAATGAGACATTTTCCTCTCACTTTGGTATGTTCTTCTAACTGAACCAGTCATATTCAGGTTACACGATGATACTGATTCATTTTCATGATCCTGGTTTGAAATTATTTATTCAAACTCTTGTGAGCTTGCAGCTGGTTGAGCACACCTGCACAAACTGCACATTCCAGTGTACATTATCATGTGTAATAAAATGCACATCTGAATCAATATGACCACAGTCAGCTAGTCAATAACACACTTAATCCCTTTATATACTGTACCTCATTTTGTGTTTTGCAAACTGCAATACTGGATCGATACCGATGTTCACTCTGCAGCAGTGTGCCGCTAAACTTGCTCAGTACTCAGGGGTACAGCAGATATTGATTCAGTATTGCAGTTTATTTGTGTGTGTATAGTGTTTGATTAGATAGCCTAAGGCACACAGAAATGTAATATACATACACATGTGCATTTGTCAAGTGAACTGTTTGCTTCTTTCTGCTTTTCATAAAAAAATAACATACCCCAGTCTTTGGAAACATTAAAGTTGTAGCAGCCTACATGTAAATCTGTTTCTTTGAGTCTCCTGGTTTTCTTACATTGAAAGAAAAAGATATAAGAGGCATGACCTATTCATCCTGATGTCTTGAGGAATGCGTTTAAAAACAATTTTTATGACTCCTGATACCTGATATTATATGAAAGTGATGGTTAAATCTTTTACACAAAATATCTAAAAATTAATTTGCTATCTTTCCTCCAGTGAAATCCTCATGTTTCTTCTTTAAAGGTGCACTAATCAATGGATCAAATGACTACATGTAATATGAAAGGCGTCACTCATAGTGACAAACCCACAGAAAATTATCACCTGACTCTGCAGTTCCGATCACTTTGACAGAGCGTTTTAGCATCTTTCAGCTAATTGTTTTGGATTTGTGACCAACAACTGAACTGTTTTGGTTCAGCCTCACCACTCTCATCAACCTTGTTTTCAGCTGTGGCAGGCAGCTGTTTTCAGTTAAAAAAAAGCTTTAAAAACTAACTGTATGCTTCTTGCCCAGCACCAAACAGCAGACAGAAAAAAGGTTAGTGACTAACCAGTGAACATAGTGAAGAATTTAGAAGGTAAAGACACATTTATTTCCTTTAGGAGTTGGTGGACACTAAAACAGAGCTAAAATGAGAACTTACATTTGCCATGTGTCCATAATGAGACTCAAAAAGGAGGATGCCAATGTTGCTCCGTATCTGCTGGATGTGTAAATAAGCATTTCCGCTAACATGCACTGTAAGCAATTTTTTTTAATTTGAACAATATTTTACTTTAATTTGCACAAATCACCGAAGGCTTAGATTCAGCCTGTTTCCAGGTTAACACTGACTGTTTTAGTTTTTTTAATGTAAAAATATAGCTTAGTTAGTCATATGAACTTTCTAAGGTTATAAATATGTGAATGCTGTTTACAGCTTGTTGCCCTCAAGTGGCCAAATCCATCATTTAATGCAAGACAAGTCAAAATAATTGTTTAGCTCAAAGATTGCAAAGTTATGAAGCCATAAATTCAGCAAGGGCAAAGAGAGAAAATGTGGACAGACTGCTTTATGCTTACTTTCATGTGCCGCAGAGTAATGGTGTCACAGTGAAATATCTTTCTATTGTTTGGATTCTTTTGACAGCAGAGTGTCAGGTACGTTTTGGCTGTTGCGCTCAGCTTCCATGGCACCAAACAATCTGTTGACAGGAGAGCAGCCTGACTGGTTTTTAGTCATCATTTAATGTCATATTACAGCCATACCACATTTTCCATCAGATAAGTTCAAAACATGGTATCATCTTTTTACATTGTACAGGCTATGTGGTGTGTGCACTGAAATTTACATTCAGCATTTAAAACTGAAGAGAAACATTGTGAGAGAGCTGCTGTTTGTTTTGTTTTAGACACAGAGGAGTTTGTGTATCAGTCAAAAAGCCAAAAAGGGTTTTTAAAAGAAGAAATTGCATTTTATCATATTCCATTGTATAAAATCCAGCATTAGTCATTAGCACCTAAGAGGAAGAGGTGAGAAAGACGGCGTGAACCTGAAACTGAAAGTATACATACAGCTGTTTGATAATCACTAACTGCTGAGAACGGATGCATAGGGAGATGGTTTATGGACAGGTTTCGTAGCACAGTTAATGTCAGTTGGATATAAAATGCCTTGCAGCTACTTTACAATAGCTGTTAAGCATCATTTTCATCATTGTTAGTTAACCTCTCAGTACAACCAGGATCCACGTTCATTTTTATGTCCTTATTTGTATTTAGTCCAGACCGAGAGGCTCTCTGCTTCGGTGAGGCCTTTAACCTTATTACAATCACTGCAACAATCACTCCGGCCAGCAGTAGCACAGCCAGTCCTCCTCCCAGGGCATACACAGTAACGTTAGGGGCTGCTGTGGGACTGTTTTCAAGGTCACCGGTCGTTGGTTTAAAGGTCACAGGACCTACAGGGACTCCTTTGCCTGATTTCATCATCAAAACCAAATGCTCCTGTTTAAAGATGCATCCGTGTGTGTCATACCAGTATTGGCCAACACTGGACTCATCTTCCTCAGTATCTTCCTCATCATCATAATCATCTTTGTAATCATCATAATGGTCCAGAAACTCAGGGCCAAAAACAACACACCAGTACACCCTTCTATCTTCCATCTTCAGGTTGGAGATCGTCAGAGAGGAGCCGTCCTTAGATAGAGTCAGTCTGCCCCTCAGATCCTCTGGGACTGGTATGGACTCATCGTTTGAGTCATGGATAAGTTCATGTTTCCCTGATGTTTCCTGGCGGTACCACTGCACCTTTTGGGCATCATCTTGGCCAACATCACATTCTAGTGAGACTTTTCCACCACCTTTAAAAACATTTTTTTTGGGAAACCTTCTGGGACAAAGAACCAGCAAGTACTCCACCTCAGATGAAGGGGAGATGCATGAGTATTGCCCACTATGTTCATCAGAGACGGCAGGAATCACTAGCGAGTAGTCTTCGGATTTGTTACCGAACGATATGTACATCTGATTGTTCCTTAAGCTGCTACTATTGATCCTCCCTAGTGGTGTCTCCCATTGCTGGTTATTACCATCAGAGGGGCAATTTAATACCAGTCTGTCCCCCTGTGAGGCAAAAATCTCCCTGCTCTCACTGTGGTCAGGTGGGTGCATATTTTGAAAACTGAGACAGTTCATACCTTTGATCACAAGACAGTAAAAGTGCTGGTTATTCATTAACATGCTGTTGTTTAACAAGAGTAATGCCCCATTCTCCCTGACCTCCACAACACCATGCAGCTCCTCCACCAATGGGTCCAGTGACAGACTGCTATCCAGGAAGAGTGTGATCTTATAAGACGGATACATTTCATAATACCAGCGCAAAGAGGTTCCCTCCAGACCTATGGAAGTACTGTTGCACTGTAGCTCAGCCCCTCCATCTTCCTGCTTCACAATGATCTCCTCTGATTCAATCTCTTCATCACACACAGAGAGCTGGTGTGTGTGGTGGTTGACTAGAGTCTGGTTCTGCCAGCATTCCCTCCTGTAAATCCCAGAGTCCATACGCGTGAGGTTACTGATCTGCAGCCCGAGCAGGTTCTGATGTTGGTTGATGCGGATGCGACCCTGTAGGTCGGCAGGAGGTATGATGGGCATGCTGTCTGCTGAAGAGTTGCCAAGCAGCTGGTCTCCCTCCGGAGCACATCTATAAACAACAATATAATCCACTCCGAAACAATAGCCCATCTCGATGACGGTGCCCTCTGCTCTGACTACCAACTCTGCCTCCTCACTGTGCACCTGGCGGAGGAGGAGGAAAAGCAGAAACTCTAGAAACCTGAAGGAGGTCATGTTGCCTGCGTGTCCTGAGCCATATGTTTGCCTCACTCTGTGAAGTGTTCTTACAGTAAGCCTCTTTTAACGTAGCCACTTTGGTTTGTCACTTAGGTACCGCCTCCAGCTAGTATCTCAGTTTCCTCCTCTTCTACATTCTTCCTCAGACATACGAACATACCCACATGCATGCAAACACATCCACAGTGGCATGCAGACACACACAAACACACACACACACATCAAGTTAGTCCATGAGTGACAGGAGTGGGTGGAAAGGCTTGAAAGTCATTAAAGAAATTGTGACAAGTCTGAGACAACCAATAAAGCTAAACAAAAGCCAAGAGACTGAGAGAATTAAAATTAAATATGCTCTTGATTGTACATTAACAGTGTTGATGTGTAGTTGGACAGGTTTTTACTCAGCTGTGGGTGCGGTCGGCAGCCATGCAAGGTCGTTAGCAGTTAGAGGGAGTGTATGTGCACAAGTGTTTTTGTGGAAATTCCAGGCGTGCAAGCATGATTGCACCTTTGCAAATGCGTGCCGTGCATGTTTGATGTACCATCATGCTCTTATTCAGGGAGAACACTAATCTGAACTAAATCTAGAAGTATCAGGTAATCCATATGTGTTCCCTGTCATTCAATCTTGTGCTATTTATCACTTGGAGAAAGCTGTGTCCTCTGGTTTTGTATGGTGCAAGAGTTGAGTAATATGGCAAGTTGTAAAATCTAAATACACTTTGCCTTTGCCTCCTTAATCTGTTCACACAACATAGTGGAAGTGTATAATCTGTTAATACTAAACTGCTCTTGGCAGATGATTGGCCCAGAAAGTTAATATATCAGCACAAGGGCAAACTTGACTTTGATCTATTCTAAAACAGCAGGACACAACTATTATGTTCCTGGTCATATTACCTGACTCCTTCACTATATGAAGCACTAAAGTAACAGCTCTTTCCAGCTTGATGAATAGCAAAAGATAAGTGTACTACTCAAAAAATCAATACTCTCAATGGTGATGCCTTCAAAGTTAAAAACTTGCTTCTAAATTGCACAAGGAAATCACAATAGGAAAAACACAAGGTTAAGTCTGTGGTTTACATTGTTAAACTGAATGTCTTTTTTTTACACTGCAGCATGGACGATAATCTTTTTGATATTATTAGTCAAATCTTCTTCATCGCTTTCAGTTTCTCTTGTTGTAAATGCCTGGAACTTGCTCAGGTGTTTTGCTAACAGAGGACAATGTCTGGGAAAGTCCCGTACTTTATCCACTTGTGGGGAAAGTGGGTCAGGTGCAGGTTTTGGCATTGTGTGGGGAAAACACACAAGGATAAGGAGATGTCCAGCAAGATTAGGTAAAGTTTGTCGAAATCTTTACCGCGGACAAAGTAGTAGGACAAAGTAGGCGGAGTAGGTGGACAAAGAGCACATTTTAGAAAGTTCTCTGAACAAATATTTTACCTCTTACTGCGACTAAACAAATCAGCATGAAGTGTGTGAGCATCTGCAAGAGCTTGTGTTGCCCAGTGGCAATTTGGAAAAGCGTCTTTCCTCTTCCTATTCATTGCCTTTGGATACTTCTTTGTGCCAACATCTTGTCTGGAGCTCTCCAATTTGTCTCTTGCTTATTTGGTGATGCTATTGTCTCTGAGTTTTGGGGGCTGTGCTGTAACCTGGTTACAGTTGCCTCTTTAATGTCCGTGCACTCCCCACAGCGTTGAGTGTTAAAACACAAAATTGCTACAGTATGTGGCAACATGTCTGTGCACTTCAAGTTTAGGCAAGTTTGACATCCTACAGCTACACATGTATTTATCAGAAGGGCTTGTCACTAGCCCATAGACTCAATGTCTCCAGCACAGAGGGGATCATATTGGATTCCTGTCCCAAACGGATCATGGGGCTTGGATTGTAGGGTTCTTCATGTCATGCCAGTCTAATCTAAGCATTTGCTGCACATGTTGGTTAAGCGTAACTTCGTTTTACTTTGCCGGCGACACTGTTTCTAAGTGCCTCTGACGGCATTAGCGCCCTTTTAACTTCCTGTTTATGTTTTAAGTACCTCACTCCTGCAGAAACAAGAGAAGCATTGTAGCAACGAAGGGTAGATATTGATTGCGTGACTTTGCTCAAAGCCTTGATAACAACAGGGAAACTGTTAACAGGTTGACTGCAGATAGGAGGGGAGTGACTGACACTGTTTACTCTGTAGACCCGCATGTTGTCGTTTTATACCTTGACTCCCACCATAGAGAAAAGTGTTTCCCATGAAACACAGGCAACTAAGTGAAGATGGTTTAAAAATCTCATTTAAATCTCTCTTCACTGTGCTTGTGCTTTCATACACTGATGTCTGAGTGACACAAACCGTTAATAACAAGACTCTGATAACCAGCTCATTCCTGTCAACATATTGGGCATTAAAAAGGAGAAAGAGCACCAACCTGTTTTCCCTTTGAAGCAGATCATCTGTTTACTAGTACATAAACTTTAATGAACCCAGCTTCCCACTCAGTAGCAGCAGCTCCCGTGCTGCTGAGGGAACAGCTTGCAGAGCTGGTGATCAAGCATCATGATTAAGCACCAACTGCGAGAAAACTCTCCGTGTGTTCAGTCCAATTCAGCCCTGCGCTGATTACACTCATCGGGGACCCGTATGCTGCAGGGTTTGGAGGCGCACCAACTGCTGTTTGAGATACAGATTTTTGCCAAAATTATTTCATTACCGGACATATGGCCAGCAATAAAAGAGCAGGGCTTTGAAAGGAAGGAAGAAAATGGGGCAGTGGGAGCATTAAAACAAATAACACTCACATGTCTGCGTTGACTTTCCCACATTCTGCATGTAAAATGACTTTTGTCAAAACAAAAAATCAAGGCTATTTCAGGGTCACACTTGAATTTACAGGGTCTTTGTTGACCGCCACCGCCTCTGCATGGCGCTGTGGTAAACAAGACAGCACAGACAAACTGCAGAAGAAGAAATTAGTCGGCTACAGATAGATGATTGTAACAGGTATGATGAAGAAAGAAGGGAATTAATATCAGTACTAAATGGTCAAAAACACAATGACATTGGGGAATCTGCTAGGAGAGACACCAAGGAAAGTACGCAATTTTCTAATTAATTACTTAAGAGCAACAGGAATAATAGAGAGAATTTAGTATTGTTTTTCCTGCCAATCTACTGCTCCACACTCCAGTCCAGTAGGTGGCAGTAATACACTTTTAAGCTGGTTTGCCAACGGCCATTAAAACTCAAAGAAGAAGAAGAAGAAATCAGTTTCATAACAAAACGTCACGTCCTCTGACCGCTGCTAAAGGTAACTCATTTTATCTGGACACCGGCTTAAATATACACATATTGACACATATTTACACATATTTACACATTTATGTCTAGCAGTAATTGATGATAATTATGTGTAATCACGTGGTTAAATCACGTGATGTCCTGTAATGTCAGTGTAGTGGGACTGTCTCCTTTAGTAGTTAGCCAGTGAAATACCCAGCATGTTTCCTCATAAAAAAACAGGGGTAAACACTACTAACACTAGTTGAATAAATGTATTCAGTTGCCCGGGCAACCTCTGCAAAAATGTTATTAACTCTGCTCGGTGTGGCAGTAAAATGCCATAAGAGCAACAAAAAGTGGCGTACCTTCCCAGGCTTTTCATTGTGTGATCTGTATTATGTATGAATGACTTTGTGCCATTCATTTTTCTATGTTTGTCATTAATTGTGACTGATGTTTCGGTGCGTCTGCCAGCAGACACTGATAGTGTCAGAAAAGGGGAGTTGGCTCGTGCCTTTCCACTCTCTCATATGAAACATCTGGCAGCAGCTGTGTAACCACTATCTGCTGTGATGCGATACCCAAAACAGCATAAGAAAATACACCATCGGTCAGAGCAGGGGGATTAAATTACAAAATGCTTTTAAGAGATTGAGTCACTTCCTTAGATAAACCGTTTCAAACGACACAGGTAGCACTCACAAGGGTTTCTGGCAGGAGATGCCTGACAGAAGACACATTTCTGTCCCCTTTTTAAATACACAGTTGGGGGGAATTTCATATGACTTGCACAACTGTGTTTGTTTGTTCAGATTGCTCTTTTCCTGCGTGTGTGGCTCAGGGAAAAGTCCGCTGGAAGCTCCAGAAATATCCCCTCTCTCTGCATAATGTCACAAGAACATTTGCATTTTTATTAGAGCCCGACCGATATATTGGTCAGCCAATATTGGTCTATCACAGATATATCCGTATCTGTGTATATGTTGTCTGATATGCGCCGATATTTGTTTTTTGTTTTTTTATAGGCAGCATTTTATGACAGAAAACAACATCAGAACCAGACCTCTGGCCTTACAGAGCATCACCAGAGTTACCGTAATTGTATGATAGAATTGGGTGTGTGGCTGTGTATCACTGCTCAAGCTGTCATTTTTTTGTTTCCTCTGCTTACTTTAGAGGCTGAAGCTAGTCTAGTTTAGTCAGTAGTCATGTTTTCTGCCTGCCTGGCTGTCACCCACTGCAGTTTCTTCTCCTCCTTCAGCTTAGGTGATCAGCGTGAGGACTTTGCATCAATGTTGCGCCTGATCGCAACATCCCTGTGCCTCCGGTGCCAGCATGTCACAGCTCTACCTTTAAACGGCAGGCCATGTGTGACACTGAGCTCAGCAGAGAACCAGCAGACCGTGGAGGCTCTCTATGATCTCTCTGTGGACATCCAGAAGGTCAGAAAACTTAAGGGCTGGGTCCTGCATCAGAGCCCAGCCTACACTAAGGAGGTAGCGGGTATGCTGAAGGACATGGGCGCCTCGGGGTCCATCATTGCCCAGATCTTAGCGGTTCACCCTGAGGCGGTGCTCTGCAACCCAGATCAGATGCAGGCTCAGAGGGAGCTGTGGATATCCGTGTGCCCAAACCAGAAAGAGCTGGTTGGCATCATTGAGAAATTCCCGGCCTCCTTCTTCACCTCCTCCAGCCACCATGACAACCAGCGGGACAACATCGCTTTCTTCCAGAGCTTAAACCTCAATAAGCGTATCATCACCAAGCTCATGGCCAGCGCGCCGCAGAGCTTCAGCCGGCCAGTGGAGCAGAACGAGGTTATGGTACGCACCCTCCAGCAGGCCTACCAGGAGCTCGGTGGAGAGGAGGCCAACATGAAGATCTGGCTTCAGAAGCTGCTGAGCCAGAACCCGTTTGTTCTCCTTAAGCCCCCCGAGGTGCTGAGGCAGAACCTGCTGTTCCTGAGAGACAAGGGCTTCAGCACGGCGGAGCTCCTCCGCCTCCTCTCCAAGCTCAGGGGCTTTGTCACTGAGCTCAACCCGGACAGTATGCGTCGCACCTTGGCATACTCCCACGACACCATGGGCTGCTCCGAGGCAGAGCTGCGGGACATCATCCTCAACTGCCCGGCTCTACTTTACTACGATGAAGCTATTCTAGCTGAGCGCTTTCAGGGCCTCCTCAGCGCCGGGATCAGCATGTCTCAAATCATAGAGACTCCGACCGTTCTGGAGCTGACCACGCAGATAGTGAATTACCGCTTGCAGAGACTGAGGGCACACGGTTATGATGTAAGGACGGGTAGTCTGGAGGTGCTTAATGGCACTAAGAAGGACTTTGAGATGAGCTATGGAAAACTACAACTACGTAGAGAGAGACCTCTTTTTAACCCCGTTGCCCCTTTAAAAGTAGATGACTGACATGAGTCAACAAATGCAAGTGAATTACAACTGAAACTTGTGTTCAATTCTATTTATTCTATGTCATTACCAGATTAAAGTGCTATAAGTTTAAGGGTGGATTCACTTCAAGCTGTTAACGCTGACTCCTTCAGTTTGTTTGGACAAATTACAATGATGCCATTTACACTGAATCTTGACAGTGAAAATGTGTGAAATTGCAGGAAACAATCTCAAAACACAAGATTAAATGGGTTGAAAAACTTAAATTCAGCTTTTTTTTGATGTGTTAAGAACTGTTATGAGGAAAAAGTCAGTCACACTGAAAAACTAAATTGGTTTTAACTCTCTTCCTGGCTTCATGTGCTTTTCTCTTTTTATTTAGATGACATTTCGAGAACATTTTTTTCTTACTCTCAAGTCTACTTCCAGTGATCAGCACCTCACTACAACCCTCGGTGTGCATTACTTTTCCATTATAACTCTCTTCCTGCTGCCAAAATCTCCAACCTTGTGGGATGACAGGTTACTAGAGGTGCAACAATTAGTCGATTAATCGATTAGTAGATAGACAGAAAATTAATCGGCAGCTGTTTTGATAATTGAAAAATCATTTCAGTCATTTTTTAAGCAAAAATGCCAAAAATCCACCAGTTGCAGCTTCTCAACTGTGAAGATTTGAAGCTTTTCTGTGTCGCACATGATAGTAAACTGAATATATTTGGATTTTGGGTTGTTGAGAGGACAAAACAATATATTTAAATACATGTCATTGAGTTGTGGGGAATTATAACAGGCTTTTTTTTTTTTTTTTTTACAGTTACCTGACATTTCATAGACTAAATGAATAATTGAGAGAGTAATCAGCAGATTAACTGATAATCCTACAGGTAACTGAAAGACACTGAACAAACTTGTTGTTAGTCATGTGACTTTCCTCTAACTGGGTAGTGTGAAACTTAACACCAAATGCAAAAATGTGCCAAAGTAAGTATTACTTCAAAGTATTACACATGAACAGCAGGGCACTTTTATTGTAGGTTCTGTTGCATTCATGTCGGAAAAGATGAGGATGGTTATGTAAAGACTTCCCAGAATAATATCAGATAATCAGATAGTGAAACAAATACAGTGGCATCTTAATATGTCACGCTTTTTAGGGAAGATATAGTCCCTAACTGAATGAAGAATTTATTACAGCTTATTACCTCACAATAACTTGACATAAAACACTGCATAACATATAAGTGTAAAATGACAGACATGCCGACACGTCTATAGAATATATTACAGAGTATAACTGAAAACAAACGAGGCTTTTCAAACCATTTTATTTACAGTCTGTGCAAGTGTCTCATTTTCACACAGTGTTCTTGGCAGCACAACTGTTCCCCTCGGGGATGCAGCCTAACTGTGTCTCAGATTTTTTATTGTTACTTTACAGATGGAGACACTTTATTATGAGCTATTTCGCCACTGAAATATCACTTCATTATCATTTCAAATGAATTCAAATGCACCCACACGATGAGATAAAAAAAGAAACTTCCTTTGATTTCGGTTGGAAGTGGTTTATTTGAACGCACTTTGCAACCGCTGTTCAAAGAGTAGTTGAGTTTTTGTTCGTTCACGCAAAATTGATTCTCCATTATGTTTGACTTTAGTAATAAGGTTTTCATGTCTCTGTGCGTCATATATGGCAGAGGTAAAATGACAGCTTTTAGGTTAGTTCCTGCGTTTATTTTAGTGAAGGCCATAAAATCAATACACAATCTTACAGAGCATTGTCCAAACCAAGAGGAGGCATTGTAAATTGTCCCCCCGCCTCGTTTTGAATGTGTCTTAATGTTTGGAAGCCGGCAAAAGCCCTTGAAACGTGCTTAAGATTGCCTTTTTAATGGGAGTGAGCTCCACAGCTAATGAAGCCATGACTTTTTGCCTCGAGGGCGATGGGGGTCACAACAAAGACAGAGAGGACTTGTGTATCCAGAGGGAGGAAGAGGGAGAGGAGAATATATACGTTAACAACTTCCACTTCCCATCTGCTGCCGTCTGCATCACTCAGCATGGCTCCGTAGTCATGGCGATAGCCACTGGGCAGATGCAAAAGTGAGTGCATCTGGTAATGAATTTGAGCTCAGCAGATGGATGCTTGACTAGAGTTCATTTTGAAACCATTCACAATGTGGAACCCCTGAAGGGCTCCAACACTACCTCAAGTACACTGCAGCTCCCGTACTGAAGGTTTCTAATTTTAAGGCGGACATCAGTGGCGTTTCCTTTCATTCATCATGTTGCAAGGTTACAATGGTGATATGTAATAAATACAAGGAGTTAATCAGGACGTATCGAGGCGAGGCAGATGAGACAAGGCCTCAGGTGTATAAATGGAAGTCACCTCTATTTCTCAGCCGGTATTCTCTTGTCCTCTGTGGACTGCCGTGCCATCTTGCACCGAGCTCTTGAATTACACAGGCAAGCCAGAGAGGTTAATAAGAGGGAGTATAAATTGTCCTTTTTCATTTCGAACATGACACTGGTTGATATTAGCCACACTTAACATATTGCTTTTATGGGTCATATCTCAGCAGAAATAGATGACATCTGCAATTAAAAGCTATGATTTCCAGCTGAAGCAACAGCACAGACAACCGCCGCTGCAATAAATATTCCTTATTTGAAGTCAGTGTGAGTTAATATCAATGCTTGGGATTCTTTTTTAATTTAAAGTGTATTCTTCGAATACACTTTAAATTGTGAAATGTAGGTGAAAAATAACCTTTTTGCAACTTAGATATTCCATTATAACTCTTTATATCTTGTGTTCACCACGTAGGAAACCTAAAATCACAATATTTAAAAATTGATGTTTGGTTTCTGTGCATACTGATGTCAGTCTATCAGCATTTTCAGCCTTGCAAACCTCTTTAACCACATGTTGTGAATAGCTGTGTTGTATTTTCTCTTATATTAACATTTGCATCATGTACTTGGACTTCAGTTGGCACTCAGCTCAGCTTTTCTCTCCCCAACTACATCAAAAAGTTTTTTTTTTTTGTTTGTTTGAGACTCCTGCAGTACCTGATGAGACAACACAAATATACTGTACACACTGCAGGACGAAATAGGAAGAAAATGTCACATTAACGTTCAATGCACAAAAGGTAAATAACTGTCTGTATTGGACATTGCATCTGAGATTCACAACATTGAGACATAGTGTAGAGCCATCTGTCTTCACTTGTAGTTTCATGTGTGGAGAGGTGTGGCCCATGGGGATCTTTTCATTACAGTCGTGTCACTCCATCTTTGGAATCATTCATTCATTCGTGGTTGATTTTACATTTCATTGACTAGTAAGAGCAGTTTTCCACGTGGTCAGGTCTATCCAGTTCTCAAAGGTGTATTTAAATTCCCAGAAGAGAAACTTGATGCACTTGAAAAGTAAGTCAAAGGTGTTTCCTTGTGTATGTGAGTTTTGTTACATTTCTCTTTTTACTATTAATCGTATATATTATTTAGATTGATGATGGTAAAATGATGGTAAAATCTATAATATGCTCATTACTCACCAGCAGCACAAAGGTACATTTATTGTGCCTTGTCTCCATCTAGTGGCAAAAAAAGATCACATACAGCCAGACTAATAAGCATAGTTTTATTCAAAATGGAAAATTAATTCACAAAATGTCAACTATTTCTTCATTAAAATTGTACAGGTGATTTGTTTTCATTAAAAACCTCCCAGATTCACAAAAAAACTTTTTATCAATAAATATGCATCTTACCATTTCTAACCACAACAAATTCAAAGATGTAACATTTCTCCATATTTATCTAAATAACAATGCAGTCATAGTATCAAAGCAAACCAGTGCTATAATTCACTCCTCACTTTCTAAACTGGCATCTGTCGTTTTGGCTTAGACGGGACCAGATCTGTCCAGAGCACAGGCTGTCGCTGACGTAGGCCGCTGACTGACTCACTGACGAGCATATTTTCTGTGCAGCTGTAATATTACTGAGGAGGAGGACGAGACAGGAATGCTGACAAGTGATAAGGTGACAGCAGAAGGTAGCAGGGGATTTTTTTTTTCTATCAGCATTGAGTATAATATCCAAGCAAACAGCAGCGACAGAGAAAATAAATCTAAGGAATAAACACTTGGACTGTTGCTAAAGTGCCTGTGCTCACAGTATTTCATTATTGCAAAGAATATACAGTTATATTTATGCTGGAATGCTCAATGACTATATTACACAAAGAGTTTTAACGAGAGTCCTTGAATGTATAAAAGTCCAATAACACACTGTGGGTTTTGGTTTTAGAAGCATGTCACTACAGGAGCTGACTCAGGAATAAATGTTGAAATCTGTCAAAGTTTTCAAGGACTAAAAATACTCCAGAGTGACATGTTTCCTGATAATCGTTGTTTGTTTGTTTGTTATCTACACCGCATCACCCATCTCCTTCTTGAATACTTGGAATTTGTACTTGATGCCGTTCTCCTCTTGGATTTCACTCGGTATGCCAGGAAATCTGAAGGAGACAAAAAAAAGTTTTGTGAGTTCATCAGAGGAAAAAAAAGAATAAAATAAAAAAAAATGGATAAACAATTACATTGTTACATTGTTTTACAATACTTCTAATTATAGAAAACATCTTCTGAGACAAGGGTCACCTCTCAAGATGCATTAAAGATAGAAGAGGTATAAAAATAAGGTAACAGGCGACCTTGAATGAACTGTTTTGAAGTAATATAACAACAAAGTTGGTGAAGTCAACAAATCTTTCTGAGCTTAACTATTTAAACCAGAGGTTTTCATAGTGGGAGGATCAAAGGGGGGCTCCAAACAGCTTCAGGGGAGGCTCAGTGAAAAAATATTACATTAGTTATTACATTAGTTATCAAATGCAGATCACATAGAATAGCCTAAGTGTGTGTGATTTGGTTAAAGAGATAGTTCAGAGATACAGTAGTTTTGGGGAATTTTGCTGTTTTTCTCACTTTCCCAGAGTCAGAAACTAATAAATGCCTTCAGACAGACCTTTTTATGTATTTGGTGTAGTCTGAAGTTATATCAAATAGCAATATCAGGCTACCTTGGCTCAGTTGTTGAGTGTCTATGGGATCAAATAACATAATCATGATCCCATAGACATCCAGGAACCCCAGCAAACTGGGGTGGGGAGGGGGGCTTTTTCCAAACTTTGTATGATTGTATGAGCGGTGGCCCACAGTCTCAGACTTTGAAAACCCTTGATTTAAACCAATGACAACACAGTCTGACAGATAGTGCTGCTGTTTACTTTGTAACAAAAAGGAAAAATCACTGTCTGGTGGGACAGTAGGAAGTTGGGACAGTCACTGCTTAATACACTGGAAAGTTGTTTAAACAAGCAAGCAGGTTCAGATGTGGGACCACAGTCTCCCGGCCAGGACAGCCTACAGCACTAAAGGACTGGGGATGAGCTAAACACATACCTTTCTTGTACTTTGAAGAGTCCTCTGTCAAACTCAGGGAAGAAGACGTCACAGTCAAAGTCAGCCATGACGTCAGTCAGGTAAACCAAGTCGCACCAGGGATGCTTCAACGCATCCTGGTCATAAACAAAAAGCAAACTGATCACATTGACAATATTTACCAACCAGGAAGCTTTGTGTAGACTTTGTCACGTGTAATACAGCAGAAGGAATTTAAGATGCGTTAGATGCGATAACTTTGTGTGTTGGCAGCTACATCCTACATTATCCTGTTGACTAACCCTGTTAATGTGGCCAAATCAACATTAGATTGGCTGCAGTTTAAGATGGGTGTATATCTGTGCAGTCTTGAAGTCCACAAGGTCTTGTAAAAGCTTTGCACACTGAAACAAATGGTATTTAATTATTCTGGCTGATTAGATCTCTTCTTGAAGTCTGGCTGGGAATCACTTGAGACTACCGACTCCACGTACTAATAAGCCTCTTTTCACAGACATTTTGACTTGCTATAGTAGGAAAAGCACAGTTGTAATCAATAACATTAACGATGGCTTCTTTGTATTCAAAGTCACCCACTAAGCCCTGACAGTGTGACAGTGAGCCAGAGCACAATACCAAAACCCTAAAACTGAAGCAGCAGAGTGGAATTCACCCATCATTCATTTCATTATTTACATCTGTGCTTTTCCTACTGTGACATGTCAGAAAAAGGCCTATACAACTGATGAAACTACAGGTGCAGAAAAACAAGAAGGACAGTTAGGGAAATGTCAGTCAAGCACCGTCTGTACACACCTACACAGTCCTGGAATTATTCAGGCATAACAAGTTGAAACACCTTTGGGTGTGTACCAAGCATAATAAACCAGATTGTCGTGATCTAAGAAGCTGTGGTTTGGCCTAATAATGCCCTGTTCACACGTAAAGACACAAACACTACTGCAGAGGACTAGAGGTAGTACATCCTGGCATGACAACCCATGATTCAAGACTCTAGCAGTGTGACCCGGAGCATATGAAAAAGGTTCAACTTTCTGCTAACGTCCTCTAGCACGACTCCAACCTTGACAGCCTGGAAACAACCAATCAAGCTGAATCCCTCGAGGATCTGAAGCACAGCTGTTTTCTGCTCCAACTCAGCTATGTGAAACTACTTCAGACAAATGGGGGAAAAGCTGATTGACGGCGTTCCCAGTCAGTATAATATGACTTTAACAAGGTACAGGGACTTGAATAAGAAATATGATGCTCAGAAACACATCATTGGAAATGAGCTGCTTCATTACACCCCTGTACTGTGGAGTAAATAACTGTCCAATCAGAGTGGAGAATGTAAATTGTGTGCTTAATGCTAAACATATCCGCAAGCTTCAGAGTTTAAAATACCAATTTAACTGGACCTGTTGTAAACTAGTCAAATTCTAGGGAGAGAGCAACAAACTGCTGATATTTTTACTTGTTATTGTACGAAAAGTACTAATCAGATTAACGATGGCTCTGTTCCATTCAGGTGTCCCAGTTAGTCATGACAGCGTGACATGGAGCCAGCGTGCACAATACCAGGACCCTGAAACTGAAGCAGCTAAATGGAATTCAGGAAATAGAAATAGGAATAGGAAACAGACCTATTAATTCAAACTTTAAAGCATATTGCAATTGAACCACAGCCCAATCAGTGAGCAGCGTTTTGATGGAAAGAGAGAGAGCGTTTAGACCAGTTTACCTGGTAGACCCGAGTCCCACCAACAATCCAGATGGTCTCGACCAGGTCAGCGAGCGGGTGCTGCGCAGCCAGGCGGACAGCGCTCTCAAAGTCTTGACACAAGAAGTGGGCGTGATCTGGAACTGTGCTGTAAGAGGAGAAACGGGACAATAGCCTGAGAAGGGTGACTAAACCTTGGTGTGGTTTCTATAACCACAAATTTCCTGTTCTCCTTGTTGCTGCAGATGTTTGCGTGTGTGTGAGAGCACTCACTTCAGTGTCTTACTCAGCACCACATGCAGAACATTGGCCAACGGAAACATATTTTCTGGGTGGGAGTACCAGCACAGTCGCCCCCAGACCATCATATTCATCTTTCCTGTAAAAGATAGAAGAAGAAGAAGAAGATTTGACTCTGTTGATGGCGTCACACTACAGGACTGGGTATCAAAAAGTAAGAATTTGAGTGCCAACTGAATTGTGTCTGTAGCACAGGATATGGAACATTTTCAAGTCTTATTTACTAATTCTTTCATCAGGTTTCCTCCATAGCCGTGGGAACACGTTTCAAGTGGGGGTGCTGTGAGGATGACAATTTATGATACCAGAATCTTCACTGTAGCTTTAAAACTGAGCCTCGTGTACGGCCCCCGCGGGTCTCAGAGGGTTTATAGTTGTGCTGCAGCACCCTCCGCACCCCTACTCCCCACGGCCTTGGTATCCCCTGATTTAAGTGACAAATTTTAAGCAAGTTTTTATTTTAGTTTTATAAATATTTAAAGGACTGAACATTTGAACTTTTTTTTTTAATGATACCCAGCCGTAAATGTGGTAGTTATGATATGCCATAATGTTGATGTTGAGGAATACCTGGTCGTGAGACTCTTGTGACAGTGTTGAGAAAGTACTGGAATTCAGACCTGTGAAAGTCAATAATTACAGCAGAGAAAACAGTCAGCTGTTACTAAGCTCATTAATTCTAAGTACTGCGGCTTAAGTTTCTACATGGAGCAAAGAATGTCCTAATGAAGAAGAAAAATATAATATGACACATCAAAACACACATTATATTTATATTTTTTATATTATAGGCCTAGTATATATATTTCTATTATGTTTATATTCATATGTTACTGTATATCCCCATGGAGCTACTGTTACTACTATTACCACTAACAACAATTGTTATAGATATTACTGCTACTTGCACTACTGTACTTCTATTTTCCCTACAACGTCTACTATTACTACTTTATTGTATTTATTTTAACTAACTAACTGCTTTCAATTTTGATGTCTGACTAATCTTTTAATGAATTTATTAAGTAGAAATACCTAACATTTCCTTTTTGCTGTGATATGATATGATTTATTTATGGATTATAGACACAAAAACAAAGTCCAAATGATAACACGTTGAGTGAAAAACACTTATTTCCAACATGAACCCAAGATATTAAAATACAAAGAAACATAAAACTATTTTCCTGTTTTATTGTATCATCAAAATTAAGATGATTAAGAATTTAATTAATTAATTTAGTTTTTCAAATTGATACACATCAGGTCGCAGACCCGTATTTGGTAAGATGTAGTTTTAGGAATCCACATCTGATCAAATTTAGTTATTCCGTAACTGTTTATACTGTAGATTGGCAGATTAACAGTGAAGAGTGTGAAACCTATGAACAGAATAGTCAATCTTATACATTCTCTAATTGGGCTAACTTGTAGTCAATGAAATAATAGTGAAATTAAAATATTCCCCATTTTTGGGGACCCCCTGGAAACCCCTCAAGGACCCTTTGTTGAGAACTAATCTAAACTTCACCTCACAGCTTCACATAGAGCTCTGCAGAGGATGGGATACCTCATGGCTGCATAGACATATATTTTTAAAAAGTATTATACTGTTGAAGAACTTTGTAACTCACTATAGAGCAGGCTGCCACACAAATACACATGACGTAGTGGTATCAGCTGATTATACACAAAAAAGGTCTTTACGGGCTTAATAGCCCTTAATTAACATTTCTCAACGGAATCAAACATGTATATGACCTGATCACAAATGGCTGCACTCTTACGGTAAATCCCAGGGCAGTTTCCCATCTTTTCCGATCCCCCCGTCATTGCAAACTGCAGCTATGAGGCGAATGGGTTTCCTCTGCACTTTGTCCTGGCTCACTTCCATCTCATACAGGCCGTCAAACAAACCAACAAGCAGCTCAGGATCTCGATCTGCAACACAGGAACTGAGTGTGTCTGTGTGGGAACAATTTATTGAGGACTGAGCTAAACTATCACCGCCCACCGACCGGCAGCTGCTATTGGATACAGCGGAGTTTTAGTTTCAGTGCATCCTGAAAACGATTTTAAAGTGTGGAGCCTGCAGCTCTCACAGAAACCCTTCTGAGGCGATCACAACACTGATAAACAGCAACGCGACTCACTCTTACCTGCGCTATGGACATGTGTAATTACTATTTAATCAGTTCAGTGTTTGAGGGGAAAAAGCGTCTCTCGGCTGTGTAAAAGTTCAACATGTGCTGGTTTTTGGACAATAGATGGAAGTTAACGTTAAAGAAGTCAATAAGTCAACGTGCTTTTACCAGGTTTTGCTAAAACAGGATAAAAGGTCAGAACCTGTGGAAAATGATGATAATGAAAAAGCCACAGTCTCATTTTCATTGGCTCAAAGTTCACATAGTTCAAAGTTCTATTCAAAGTGGTAATAAGACATGAGAAGTTCATAGATGGTGAATAGATTTCATAGGCAGTGTAGTTCATGTGTGATTTGGCCAGCGGCACAGCACATGGTCCGGAGATGAAGAATCATCCACTTGTATCCACAAGGTTAGATAATAGGCTTTTGGCCTTGTGGTGTTTTTGAAAATGCAGGTGCAGACTGCTTCAAGATTATCTTATGAAATGTTTTTACAGATTGGACAAATGGTCACTGAGTTACGACCAATTTCATGTTGGCTGTAATCAAGTGTGTGTGAAGTTTGCCCGTTCAAGGCCGCTAAATTATTGACTCACATTTGCTTTGTTGCCTCATAAACATAAGAGACTTCTGGTCCAATTGACCACAGATGTGTACTGTACATTTATGTAAATTGGAATAAGGATGAGGGATTTATGACCTTTAAAATACAAATGTTCTAAATGTAACTATAGCATATTATGGCTAGTAGAGTCCATATTTCACATCATGCAGGCATTATAGGCTTTTTAAAATGCCATACTCACACTCTAGTTGTTCTTGTAAAGAGAGAGCTGTGGAACAACAATCTGTTGGCATTATAATGCAAATATAAAAACATAAAACAAGCAAATACAACATTATTTCTTTCTTTTATTGCCATTTCAATACAATCAGAATTTGGTCATTGTTTATACAAAAATAATAAGATTTACGTATTTCACATGGGTGACAAAAGCACACACAGTCACGTTATAACTAAGTTTTTGGTAACACAATATTTACAAAAGGAGATGTGAGACTTCCATGACCCAATATACAAAAGCTGGAAATCAAAAACAATAAATATTTACAAAATGTATGATTGCCTTTGTAAGCCTGTCAGGCTTGCTCATGTTTATTTTACTACTGTACATCAGACCTTTGTCTCTTAAATCTTTGAAAAAGTGTCCTCATGTTATGTACATTCATGACAGTGTGAATTCATATTTTTGATATGAAACGTTTAGAGGCTCGTTTTTGAGAAACTGTTAAACCGGTCATCTGATGCCAGCGTGTTGACACTGGGTGACGGTGTTCTGTAGCTGTAGACGACAGTCTCCTGATTGTGCTACAGCTTCCCGTCACTCAGAGATGGGAATCGATTCCAGATTTGCACATGTTCACATGCAGGTGTGGAGGCTGAAGCCGTCGCGTTATTACCAAAAGGTTTCAGTTCACTAACTATGTACGAGAACTGATGCTACGACAAACATCCAGCTGATTGAATTACAAACTACTGGACAGATAGATTACACAATTATCAGCCTGATGATGTCCTGACCTGACTTACTGTATGAAGGAGGTTGGAGGCGTAAAAAAAAAACCAGCCATTTATATTGACAATTAGTGGTTTCATCACTTTAACATACCGTAGTGGAAGACAACACCTTGATGTGACTTTGTAGTCAGAAATGTTTTTGCCTGTTTTACCCTGGTGTTACTACAAGGTTCCTTCCCTCATTCCTGAGATGTGTACTGTGTCCTATCTGGAGGTCGAGACATGTTAACAGCTGACTGTCCAATCCGACTTAACTGATTACAAATATCCTGTACTAAGGGGAGTCCTTCAGACAAACAGTCAGTAGTAACAGCTGGGTACAACACCCCCGATCTGTCTCCTCTATGGCTGTTAGCTACAGTTATTACTGTGTGTTAGCTGAAGGCACTGCGGGAGAGGGTGCTATCCAGATGATACAGACCGACTGAGGGACCCTGTTATTCGGCCTTTTGCAACTACTTGCTCTGCTTCCAGGATTTAGAGCTGCTGTCGGGTGGGGCTTCTTCATGCCGCCGCTTCTGCATGGACTGTCCTCTGTCTGCATGAAAACGACACACAGGGCATACTTTAAGAGATGATTTAAAACTAATCAGGTATCGACTAACAATTTATTTAGTAAATGGGACAAAAACAAAAAACAGTCAGGTCAATATACTTGTGAAGGTATTACGTCCCTTCGCCCTTGGCTATTACTGTTTTTCAATATCCCTGGCTTGTTTTGGCAGAAACACAGTAGTTGGGTTATGCTCTATAATAAAGCCCGATATTCAGTTACCAGTTCTCACCAACTAACAGCAATGCTGCAGGCCAGTGTCATCAAGGAACTGACATCACACTGCCTGCTACCCAAGTCTCATGGGTTTTAATTTTAGCCATGAGTGTGATGACTTTAAATAATGTGTTAGTGTCTTGTCTGAACTGTACAATTTAAAATGTGAAGGTGTCTGTAAATGTACATAAAAGCGTCTCTGAACTAGCGACGATGTCAACCATCCAACCCACGTACCTGTCTGTACTGAGGAGTTTTCAGAGGACGTTCCTGGACCTTGACTAGTCCCTGAGTTGACTCTTCCGACATTACTTCCACTTGCCCCGTTGTTGGGATTAGCTGGTACTGTTGCCAGCATGCCTGCAAGGTAACCAAAGCAGTATAATTTACCCACAATATACAGTGCAATAATTAAAATCCTGATTATTTAACTCAAACAGTGAGCGCCTTGATAAACCTGGTCCTGAGAAGATCAGAAACAGCGCATTGCAATTTTCTGCTCTGAGGTCAAAGAAGTAATTAACGCTTATTATGCACCAAGTTATAAATACTGAAACAAGGCAACATGCAGCTGTTAAGACTGTGGTCTGACCTAGAGAAGTTAACACAGATGTGTATGGATATTATTTACAGAGAAAAACTAGGGTTGTTACATTAAGACTTTTTTGGCTTTTTTATTTCTAGGAATGTGAGTGTTTCTACATTTGTCAGTTTTTAAGCGCTTATAGGTGCTTATGTTGTTAAGCTGCTAATTGTAGCAAAACAGAGTTATTACAGGGATGCTAATCGTGGTGTGTGGGATTGGATCTCACATCACAGGCTTCACAAGGAAACATGGGTATAGTGGGAATGAAACAGCTCTAAACACATGTAGCATTCCAAATTAGGAAACATTTTTATGCCAAATAATGGAATAAAAAATTTAGGCCAACTAAAAAAACAATTGGCATACAATTTTATGCTAAATAATGGCATAAAAATGTAAGTTTTAAGTCATTAGTGTAACTGGGTCATGTCCCTACCCAGTCCTTTGTAGCAGGAAAGCTGCTGGTAAATTTGCTTCATCCGCTCAATATTGACACGGCTGGCCTCAGCATGGTTCACCATGGGCTTCGGGTAGTGGACTCCGATGATACACTTGGCTGCCTTCTGCACTTCCTCTGGGGCATTCCACGGATCATAGATGTATTTGGCTGGAAAGCCCCTCAATATGGGCAAATAACGCCTGGATGCATGGACAGAGAAGAGCATAGATATGAGTGTGACAGTCAAGTAGACTAATGTGGCTCACTACAGAAATATGCGGCAGGCTTGTCCGAGATGTTACAAATGTGCCATTTTAGATAAGCCGGTGACAAACCACCATTAATATTGAGCATGAAAAGTTTTTTTTCATGAATATTGACACTGGGAATAAGGTCACAGATTTTGATTTACTACCAATAACAACACATGATTTTATTAAAGCTCAGCTTCACATTTAGCAGAATCTCTATTTATTATTGTAGTCCAGATGCAACCATGACAAACTGTTTCCCCATGTGAGGCTACAAGAGAGCACAAGTTAACCATGAGATATTATTCCCCTATTTGAAATGACTGCAGGGGGCACAAACACCCACAACACTGTCATTTCATGAAAGGCTCATGCTTTACAATATTCATGTGATGCAGATGACAGTGGGCAGCTGGGGCTTAGGAGACTGAGCGGGTCGCTCATTACTCGCAGGGTGGTGGTTTGATCTCCAGCTCTCCCCTTCCAGGCGTCGTAGTGTCCTTGAGCAAGACACTAAACCCCGAGTTGCTTCTGATGGACAGGCCGTTGGGAGAGTGTGTGTGTGTGCGTGTGAGAATGAGAACAAAATTGTAAAGCGCTTTGTCCTGTATCAGTGCAGTCCATTTACTATTTACTATGAAGGTACCGACTGACCGTATGTAGTCGCCGCTGGGGTCTGTGCGTCGTCCAAATCCGACAGGGCAGTAGCAGTGGAAGAACTGCTGGAAAAAAGAACTGCAAGAGAGCCACATCCAGCTGCCAGCATTTACACTCCAGTCTGCATCTAACAGCAACTCTTCAAACACCTGAACAAGACGCAGACAATAGATATTTGAGACAATGCATGGTAGTAATATTTATCACAGCAAAAAGCATCAGGAAAGCATTCAGATACCTGCATTTACTCTTTTACTGTATCCCTCTTTGTGCTTACCTTCATGCCTTCCTCCCAGCGGATCCAGAGGTCTCCCCTGGTGAGGAAGCAGGCCACAGCGTGCCGCGCCAAATGATGGATCCACCCCTCCTGCCTCAGCTGCATCATAATAGCATCTATCCAAGGAAAACCTGTCCGTCCCTCTACCCATTTGGCCAGCGCCTCTGGGTTTCGGTCCCAGGGGATCTGGACACATATGGGGTTTCCCTCCATCTTGTCAAAGCAGGGGTTGTTGGTTGCGGCCGTATAGAAGAACTCCCTCCACAACAGCTGGCCATACAAGGGAAGCGGTGGGGTGCTGTTCTTCTTGACCTGATAAGATAGAGCACACAAAAAGGTTTGAAGATTATCTTCTGTAGAATCAACTATGTTTGGCTCCTCAACCCTCAAACAACATCTCATCATGTTTCTCCAATCTTACTTTAAAATTTAAATGTCAGAAAAGGGACTAAGACCTATCTGTGGTCATTCATACCTTCCTGTACAGGTCAGTGAGCTTGAAATAGAAGAGCCGACAAGAGAGACATCCAAAGCGCAGGTAGGGGCCGAGGCCTGTGGGACTGGCCAGCAGGGAGTTGGCGTTCATACGGGGACGCTCAAAGTTTGCCACCCATGCCTGTAAAAAGACAACCTGTCAGCTGTAACTAATGTAACACCACTGTGATCAAAATGTGTTTTGCTTATTGATATTTCACTTGGATGTTTGAGCTTCACTGTGCAGAATGATGAATGTGCAGAGTTTGACACTAGAAGGCTGTTTTCACATTCATCCACTAAAGGGGGAAAGTTACTCTGTGCTCTCTTTCAATATGAGTTAAAGGCGTGAACCTACAAGTATGATTCGTGACATCACAAAATCAGTGCAGCTGGTTATCTATCTAAAACAACAATATTTTACTAGGTTTATGAATTCTGTCTCACATTATTTTTTCATCTCTACCTCATCACTTCACCCTCGGATCGCTTTAGAAAAACATGTGTCCACCTGGTCTAAAGAATGTGTGAGATGAGCACATTCTGTGTTTATAAATACCAGTTTATGTGCGGGAAATGGCGTATGCATGGTTTTTATGCGTACGCATTGTTTATGCATCTAGGCCAAAATTTCAGAAACCTACCTAAAATGTCTGAAATTCTGTCAAATGGTCTTGAATGTATGTATTTAAGCCTATTTTCTAAAAGGCAAATCTTTGATTCTTACTCATTTTTTCAGATGATTAAAATGGATCTTTTGGAACCAAATTGTAGACTTTACTTAAAAAGTGGGCACCCAAGAGATGTATAATTTTTCTCCCCACTAATCTGAATCCCTCCTCTATCACTTGTTTCTCTTTTACCTCCTGGTATCAGGTTCTGTGTCCGTAGAAAAAAGTATCCAGGTGTGTGTGAAAACCTCAGGCCTCTGCTGCCTCAGTTTTTTTAAAAAGCAGATAAGTTTCTTTTCAAATGATTCACTATCTAGTTTCATTTCATTTTGTGCATATACTGTGCAGTAATGTCTCCATACCTTCCTCTCCAGGTGTCTCTCTAGTCTCAAGAGGGCTTCTGTTTCTCCACCTGGCCACACTGCTGTGGTCAGGCCCTCTGTCTCAAAACCTGAAGAAACACAACATTTAAGTGTCAAAAACTGCTTTTAGCAAGCGACCGAGACACTGAGACCTGCTGGATAGCATTTGTGTGTATACACCAATCCCGGTGTATTAATGTACACATGAACACACCATACACACGCTTACAAATAAAGAAAAAAACTCACCAAGCTCTTCCAGGGAGGGAACGCCAAACTTCTCATCATGGTCTTCGCTGATGGGTGTGGCACATTTTTCAATGACCTCAGATGTGATCGTCTCTGCAGGCAGCTCCACAGCATCCATACAGTTGATTACAGTCTGGAAGCGCTTGTACGTGAGAGGAGGCTGACCACCATTCACGCCTATGATCCTTTAGGAAAGAAAAACAGTATTAAAAAGGTCATCAGCACAAACCTACACACACACCTTTTGAAACAGGTTTATACATTCAATACAGTCACTCACTTGTCCAGATCATAGAGGGTGTGTGAAATCCGCACCATGACTTCAACTCCAGCCTCACTGGCTAGTTTTTGGACAGCAGCATCACGTTCCTTGCCAAAAGGCTCAGAGTCATACTCATAAGATAGATGTGTGATCTGCCATTCCTGAGGAAAAATGTAACACACACATACACAGTAATAAATATAATTTATGTATCCCCTATATTCATTCTGCAGCGGCAGAATTGAGCACCACTGCTAAAATGTCACACCATCATTAATATCAATAAGCTGCTAATGATGTAGCATACTGTGCAAGCATGATAACACCCTACGTTAACACCCCCCCCACCCAGGCATTGACCCTGCAATGTTTATGGTAAATATTAATTTTCTATTCAAATATCCTGAGCAAGAAATTGAAACCCAGTGATTAACCTTAAAATTGAGTTCAGGACCACGTCTGAGTCAAAAGAGATTTCTAAGACTGACGTTGGTTTTTAATTAGTTTTCATTATGTGAAAATTATTTTTAAAAACTTCTATTTTTTTTCCACCTCTCATACCTTAAAAAGACGAGGGAAGACATCTGTAGGTTGACCTCTAATGACAAACAGGCGAGAGTTGAGTTTGCGCAGGCTGGCATCCAAGTCCTCTAAACAATGCAGCAAAAACCTGGAACCAACAGACAGAATGATTAATTTATTGATTAGCTTTATGTGCATGTGAGCTAACCTCCTGCCAAAGATCACAGCCACACAAAATACATGTGTCTACAAAATCACTACTGCACCAAGAAGGTTGTGTGTGTGTGTGTTTGTCACAAGGGAACATTTCCATGGAACAGCAATGGTATTATCTTTGAAGATTAAGCTGGTTAGCAATGCAGTTGTTGTAAGAATCAGACCGACATGTGTGGCAGTTAAAAAAAAAAAAAAGAGAGAAATGTTTAATTTTAATGGTCAAAAACTAAAAAAATATTTCCACGTAGAAATAATCTGATTATCAACTGTGACCATATATGTAATAAAATGTCAATACAAAGGATCAAAAGTCCTGACAGCTCAGCCCTTACAAAAAAGAAGAACTAAAAAAAAAAAGATGTCATGATGACAAAATTATAAAATTCATTCATCTGTCAAGCTACATATCAAGAACAACACTTAAGGTTTATGGCCACACTAGCAGCCCTATGATACTGTAACACTTCATTACACTTCACAATACAACTGCATCTTTTAATCCGTTAACTATCACCAGCATTACAGTACAGGAGGCAACAATAGTTAGTGTCAAAATTATTTTTTCTAGCCACTATTTAAAGAAAGTTTGGGCAATTTCTCATCAAAACTTGAAATAACATACAACAAAACCATAAGGATCAACTGCATAAACCAGCCTGTGTTACAGTAACTTATTAGGCTTAGAATTAAATACTAAGCTTACAACTTATTTAACTTAAATTTAAAAAACTCTGAAGAAACAAGTAACCGCACCAACATGAGAAAGCCAAGAGATAATGTAATAAAAATGGCAGTTAAGGCCAAACAATATACTACATAAAGAATAATATAAAAGAACAAAAAAAAAAAAAAAAAAAAATCAATGAAGAGAATGTATGACAGTGTTTCAGTGTGAACATGCAGCCCTCTTCTTGTGAAGTTTTTGTTATTTTTAGACACATCACAATACGCTGCTCTTCCTAAGTAGCAGACAGAAAACTACACCTGATGCAGCAGGTGTAGATCATTTTTAACAATTTATGCTTCTGCATTTGAATGATTTTTTCTCCTACAGCACAGCTCAGACAGAAGAACAACTAAAACCAGCACAATGGTCAAACCTTTTACTCCATAACACGAGACTAATTTTGTTGGACTTTTATTTGTCTCATTGTCAATATTGGACTTCTTACAATCCTATCAATGGAATATTTCTTTTCATGTGTTTAACTGCCATTTTTATGGTTGGGTATCAAGATCTGGTGCTAAATAACCACCGTTAAGAAATGTGATTTGTTAAAATGTGATTTGTTAAGAATGATTCTGCTAATTGATTCCCAAACAACAGTTTACACCTAATAACCTAAAGGCCAGAACCACAACAAAGGCTACATCCCTAAACACTATGATGTTGATGTGCAGGTGTCTTTATCTGCCAGCCGACCACAGCACCTGTAACTGACAGTATTGTTTGAGGAGTCTCTTGTAAACATGAATATTGATTGCCATTAAATTCTGTCTTCCCTTAAAGCAAACTATCAATCTCTGGTCCTCAGTTCACAAACCACTTAATAAACAATGGACCATTACATTATTTTTCCACTAACACTCTGTGTGCACACTACATTAAAACAGCGCAACAGCAACAGCAGCAGCAGCCTCAAAACACTGACCAGATTTCTGTGTTTTGAGGCATTAAAAAAGAGAAAGTTGAGATGAAGAGGATTGCTGCCATAAATAGCTCAGCTGGATCAGACACAGTGAAAGATAAACATGTCATTGTATTGAAAATACTGCTGACTAATATACTTCTGAAAGCTGTCCGATGTCCCGTGGAACAGTAACGGTGAGGAAATCTGAACAAAATGGATCTTTGTGACGAGCCAGAAATAGCGTGCACATTGTAAATGAGGTGCTGTAGCTGACTAAAGGGGACGGGGAGTCTAGTGAGTGCGAGTGTGTTTAATCTACTGTAGGTCAAAGCTGTGAGAGGGCATGATGTATTTGACTATAGCAACACACTGACCCAGTTTCCCCAGCCCCTCCATTTAGGGCTGAGCAGCAGCGTTAGTAAGCGGGAAAAGCGAGTGAGTGTGTGGTGAGGCACCATGCTCACTGCCTGGAGCCTTCAAACGACGTCTGCTCAGGACATGAAGGTCAACGTCTTTACACTTTGGCTAATAACTTCATGCCCAAATAGAAAAAAAAAATGTGGAATGCAGTCTTAAGGATTCAAAGATGATATATAATCTTCTGATATATGGTGAATGATATAATGAGACATTTGTACATTTATCTATGTTAATTTTATTTGAGCATACAGAGTAGTATCTCCCAGAGCTACTGAATGGCCAACTGATACAATCATGCCAAAGACAGAACTAAAAGAGAGACAAATGAAGATTGCATGCTTATCAAGCTCTATGGATTCTCCAACACAAATCAGGGCTGATAATAACACCGGAAAACTGATCAATCCTAAGCCTGCACTGCACAATCAAATACTGAATAAATATTAGCGAGACAAAAGGAAAACAAACGCTGGCAGTCAATACAGTATATATGTATACACAGTATACATGTGCACCTGGGGATTAAAACGACACAAAGCCTGAAGGCACATTAAGTCAGTCTAGTCAAAATCACAAGGATTTCAAATGAATAAATTGTGTTTGTCTATGGACAGGTTTGTAAAAAAAATAATCTGCTCTTATTACAGATTTCATTCTGAAAACTGTGTACTTGGTTAACGTTATTTAGAAAGTATCACTACAAAGTATTCTTTCTGAATCTACACAACCATTTTTCACAATTTCCCCCCACAGCCCCACACTGCTTTTGATGCGTGTTTGCAACACAGGGGGGAGTGACCATGGCAACTCGCCCCACATGGTGACATCCTCTATTGTTACAACATAGTATTACTATTACAATACACAGAGAGGGTGTTCACAGACGTGGCTCTGCATTTTTTGTTGTGCCGTCCTAACTCTCTGATGACAATTAAATCCTCTATAGTGCATTCAGTTTATTCTAAAATACAACGTGATGAGTAGTGATAAAGCAATGGTTATTAAACAAGTGCAATCATGCATTGTGGATGACCTGAATTATGTCCATAGTTTTTTGACAACTAGAAACACACTATGTGCATGTACATACATTTCAGGATAAAGTTAGAGGTGACTATAGAGTAAGTTGTCTTTTACAGGTGCCTTTACTTTCTAATTTTACAGTATTTACAAGTTATTAATTAAAATTAACCAACTGACGAGGATTTAATCAAAATGCTAACATATGGCACATCTGCACTGGCAGGTATGTTGTGACGTCAGTGGAAGTGGGAGATGATTGGATGGATCACCAGTAAGAGTTTAAGTGGGGTTTCCATTAGATTTCGAGGTTCAGTAATGATACATAATCTCCACCCCCCTGTCACTCACATCTTTCAACATCCTGACATCCTGTCTCACCCCCTTACCTCCACCTGTTGATGCCCACGTTGGAGGACCCAGCGAACCAGGGGTCCAGGATGTAGATGCAGCGCAGGGTGTCCGCCCCCGGAATGGAGTCCCTCAGAGAGGGGTTGTCGTGCAGCCGCAGTCCCTTCCTGAACCAGTGGATGGTGTTGACCACCATGTCGCCTGCTTCAATCGCTTAATTATCCCAGGTGGGGTTAAAAAGAGGGAAGGGGTTCCCAACAAACAACAAAAAGGCGCCCTCTTGCGTTCTGTTGGCAGCAGAATAATTAGGTGTCCATTCACATCTGAGGACGAAGCAGTCTTTTTAAGCAGATCACTGGATTTGTAGGGTTGGTGTAACCTAACCTTGCTCCATGAATGTATCCACAGAGTTGGGTCTCCTGACCAGCAGCGGCCGCATGTGTGGACTGCAGGTGACCACAGTAGACGCAAAAATAAAAAAAATAAAAATAAAAACAGCAACACAGCACTTGTCTTGATTAGTAGCAACGACGAAGTGAACACATTATACGAAAATAGGTTCCGGAAAAAGACGTTTTCAAGCAGCAGCGATGTCTGAACTGTGTTATTTTGGTATCACATAAGGCGCGGTGTAACAAAGCTACAAGCTAACCAAAAGAAGAAACACGCAAAGCTTTCCGAGTAGTTTCCGAACGCAACGTTAGACTAATTAAAGTTAAAATATACTCACAAACACGTTAAACATTGAGTATAAATTGATAGTAACCCCGTGTAAACTCTTCGGCCATGCAAGACGTCCTTTCTGTATCAACATATCTCCTCCCTCAGGAATACGCAGGGAGGAATGGCGCGCTCTGATTGGTCAGAATAAACTGTTATACAACCGTTTCTCCGTCACATTTCCGTAACGTGCTTTCCTACCCCTGCTGACACGTCATCTACGGTTGTTTTAAACCATCCAAACGTTGATATACGGTCAAATTGTCTCGACATTTTGTGACAGGCTCCAAATTTGGGGCTCAGAATTAAAAAAAAAAAAACCAAAACGTTTCCAGTAAAGCAGCTAATCGGAAGGTTTGGATTGAGTTATGTAGTAAAAGCCAGAAGTACCCGGATGAGCACATGCCGCGCGTCGAGGATCAGGTGTGTTCGATTTATCTCACAGCCCGCACCGCTCACGCTGCAACTATGCGTTTGGTCGCATTTATGCAACCCCGCCCGCTTCCAGCAGCGCTAATCTGTAACCAATGTGATGCACTTTAAATTACATAAAACAGTAGACTGTGATATAATTGAATATCATAGTTTACTACTACTGCAGCGAACATGTAACCATATAAGATTATTGTTGTCTGCGACAAATAAGATTAGAACAATTATCAAACAAAATGACAAAAAAACCAAACAAACAAAAAAATGAAAACTGCAGTTTCAGTTTTACATTGAGGAAATCCACCTTAAAACATAAATTATATTGAGCTGTTGCATTTTTGGACAGTACATGTCAACAAACCCAGCTGTATTCCTAAGGTGAAAATCTGCATCAGAACCTTAAAATGAAAATCAGTTTACTTTAAATTTTACAATTTATTTGGTCCGTTGATATCAGTGCCTGTAATCTATCATTGTTAGAGATAATAAGGACCTTTATTTGACTTTTGTACTTATAGCTGTGACTCAAACAAGATGGCCTTGCCTGCATATACCAGTATAATAAGCATTACATAGGTGTTGCCATTGTGTCATATGAGTTCAGTTCTTAGATTTGTCTCTATATACACTTCAAGTCTGTCTCTATGCTGTTCAGTTTAAGAGAGATTGTATGATTATATAAAAATTGAGAATCAATGTAATGTAAGTTGAACTTTTCCTTTAAATAACATTGTAAGCGTACAGCATGAAAAACCAGCATTACTGACAGGTCATAGAAATCCATTGCATTGTTTGTCATAATTGTAGCATACATAAATGCATTTTTTTGTGTAACTAAAAGCATAGTTTACCAAACTTGTTTCTACTCCACAATTAAAGTTTGATTTTAATTAGGCCTACACTCAGCTATTTTCTAGCAAAAAAATTTTTTTGCTCTCTGCTCATGTTATCACATATCACACAGAAATGCCTGTGTAAGAGCAAAGAACACACTGTGCTGATACTGTATCCCCCTGGAGCAGGATGTCAAAATATATTATTGCCATGGACCCAGGCCTGTTAAATTATACAAAATATCTATTATTATAGTGAATATCTACCTATAAAGGCTTTCAACGTGTGCAGAACATTACACCTGACAATTTCTATTTCTGTTGTAGTCATCTATATTAATGGGAAAACTGATCTGCCCGTTTTGAAACATCCTGCTCAGTGATTCAGAAACCAAGGTCATAACAGCTAGACTGCAAGCTTAATGTAAGGCAGTAAAGTCTGTTCTGTGGCTATTCCATAATAACTCCTGGTGTTGTCATGAGATGTGTTTCTGCAGCTTTCTAACGCAAGCCGGCTGTCTTGTTCAGCGGCTTCAGAGACTGCCATTGTGGCCTAGTATTCCCTGAACATACTTCCCTCACATCCTGAGTAAATTACAGTGGATATGCCTAATTCAAAACACATTGTTTCTTAGGGCATACCCCGGCTTTCCAGCATCATGCAATTAAAGTGGTTAGCTCAGGATATCTTACTGTACAAGACAGGATAGATCAAACATGGACCACAACAATGCAGTGGATCAGCTATTGGGTTTGTGCTGACTGTCTTTTGTGGAACTGTGACCAATGTCTGGTGACATTTTTTCAAACATACAAACTTTTGTGTCCAAACTTTTGGCTGGTACTATATGCCAGTTCACTATGAACCCTTCCTTACTTTTCCAATTCTATCTATAGTATTCATTTTTCTAGCCAAAGAATTACACTGATTAGTTTATTATGATTGCTCGAGAATCTGGTTACACTACACCATTAACACATAATTGAATCAGACTGCGTTAAATTAAAAATGCGGCATAATTGATGTCGTTTATTATGATCAGAACCAATTGCTGCTCTCATGAGTCCAGCTTCACTGTCATATACAGGAGAAAATAAGCCCTTCTGTTTAGCCTTGGAAAAATGTCACTAGATGGCAGTGTTAACCAGGAATTGTTTAAAGGTTTTTACAATGCTTTAGGCACCTGATAGGTTTTAACAAGAAAATATGAGGTTTGCCACAAAATCACCTCTTTTTTTAATTACCTCATTCTAAGTTATGCTCCTTCTGACATGCTGCTCCCTCTAAATTAAGTTTGATTAAAGCAGTCCGTCAGCTGGAGAGGCTAATTTGCACCCAACATGAAACTGTGATATTAAATTATCCTCCAGGACTATAAAAGACCTTCAAGGGTAGTTTCAAAATCTGATTTAACCACTTTAATTTTAAAGGCATTAATTCTCCAAAATTCTTTGGTGCCCAACATCATAGCCACTCTCCTCAAAGGATAGAGAAATTATGAAGTCATCTGAGGTTACTGAGATAAATTAACTTGATTTTAAAATCATCTCTCCATTTTCTTTCTCTTTTATTCTCTCTGAACCTGCTGGAAAAGGACACCAATGCTCTTAAGCCAGGTCTCACATTTTCTCTGTTCATTATCCACTATAATTATAGGACCTACTCTCAACAATGTCACCTTTTCCCTGTCCACTCCTCCTCATCACATGTAAATTGTGTGACAATACCAGGTAACAAAGAACATGGTTACTTGGAGGTAGACATAGTCTATCATATCCTATCCAAGTCAGCCACATCACCACTGACTATCTGCCTAATTTGCCAAAATGTCTCATGAATACAGACACATCCCCATCTGAGAGTCCCCTCTCACCCAAGTTATCAGCTTATCCAGCAAGGTTTGTCAGCTGTTTCTGATTTCTTTCATCCTGCTGCATTCATGTTGTTTAAATCTTTCTGGTGCTCCAAGATGTACAAGGATATTATTCTGTTTACATCTTTCACATTCAGAGCAGGGAGACAAGCTACTATAAGTCAATGTCGGAGAAACGTGTTGTTCCTTTCATTTTGTCATTTGACTGTATTTCAAAATCTATATCTTTCCAGCATAACACAAACATTGTATGTACTGATATGCACATGCATCACATGCTTGTAGTGTATGATTTCAGCTGTACAGAAATGTGTTATCAACAATAAAAAAGTACATTCTTGCCATTTCTCACATTGCTGACTGAGATTTTACATCCACATATAAAGAACAGACTGAGGTTGAGGTTGTTGGGGTAGATGCCTTTTTTTAAAATAGAATTTCATTACCAAACTAATAAAGAGTACAGTAATAATCGCAATCATGATTCAATTCCAATGTGTGTAATTTTTGGGAAATTGGAGCCCTTTGCCCTGACAAATAAACTTAAGTTTGACTGTGCAACACCAGGGTTCACTGTTGCTCCAGAAAGACCAACCTGCTGTCAAATGCAGAAACTACAGTCTCACTGCATCTCAGATGTAGCCCACAGATCAGAGAGCAATCTCCAGCTCATGAACTAATTATGTTTTACCACCAGTTTAGATTATTTCCACCAGTCAGACTATTTTAAGACTGGACCTGGAAATTGTAGCCGACAGTTATTCGCAGTGAACTGGTTTTGCCAGTATTAGTGTTATTTCCAGTACATTCAACTCACACCACACACCTCACTACTGTTGTTTGAGAATAAAGAATGACCCTGCTGTCCTTTAAATTACCCTTGTTGATTTGCAGGTGTATCCATCTTGGCTTTTATCTAAGTTAATAATATAAAGATGCATTAGAGTTCATGCAGACTTAGAGCCAGAGTCACTGGGTTTAGGGTGGAACAAAAAGGTTAGACCCTGTCAGTGATCCCAGCGAGTGACCTTGAAAGTAATTCAGATCTTTTCAATGAGTTCTCCTCCAGAGCAACAGAGAAGGATACATTATGCATGCAATCTATTATTAATGGTCTTGAGTCATGTTACGATCAGACATGGGCCCTCAGAAAATATCTGAAAAGCCTGATCCTCTTGAGGACTTGTCCTCTAAACATGGTTATATAAGAGCAGCTGCTTCTATATTGTGTGATTTATTATTTACTGCAATTTCTATCTTTCTGTCATTTTACTTGCTATAACATTTGGTAGGATTTCTGCATTTATGCCGTTCTAACGTTTTGGGAAATACTCTTTTTTCCCAGAAGTATTGACAATAAAGCAACATTGTTTTCAGTTGGTCCATCGACTTTTTATTAATAAGCTTTATCATGGGCTACATCAATGACTTTCTATTGATCCTGCAAAGCGATCCAATTAAAACTCTTTGCTGCTTCATCCCGAGAGTCCATTGGCTGATAGCTGTTCTCGGTTCTCCACAGCCCCGCCTCCATCTGTCAGGCACTGCACTGGTAAAACACTGTGTGACTGTTGATGCGCTGTAGTGAGATAGTACTCTATAACTTTGTATCACAGCCTTGGAGGGACTTTTCCTAAAATACGAATAATAATACAAAGTCACTAGACGTTGTGCAAGGCGCGTGCGTATCCAAACTCCACCGTCTTAAATATTTTCCTGCACTTTTGTTTTCCCAAGCCCTCTTTTACAGTATGAAGTGCAGTTATGGCAAGGAGTAGCAAGTCAGTAACGAGGACCCTGGAGGATTTGACGCTAGACTCGGGTTATGGTGGAGCCGCCGACTCCTTCAGATCTTCCAGTGCGTCGCTGTGCTGCTCAGAGGCACATGGGGGGAATTACTGGCATTTAACCGACTCGATGCACAGTCGACACAACAGTCTGGACACTGTTAACACGGTCCTGGTCGAAGACGCCGAGATCCTGGAGTGCACCGGGCAGTGCGCTAAACTACCCGAGCTAGAGGATGTGCCGTGGAGCCTCGGGGAAGTGGCGAGCGCCCTGAGCAGGGACGAGGAGATGAGCCTGCCGACCCCCCCGCAGGACGTCCTGCTCAGGCTCTCGGTGCTGGTCAACCGGGCCCTGGTCAGGGTCGCCAAGGAGGCGCAGCGCCTCAGTTTGCGCTACGCTAAATGCACCAAATATGAGATCCAAAGTGCCATAAAGATCGTCCTGTCTTGGAGCGTCTCGATTAACTGCATCAGCGCGGCCCTCAGTGCCTTGTCCCTGTACAATATGAGCACAGAGGAGGACAAGTTCAGCCGCGGCAAGTCGGTGCGCTGCGGACTCATCTTCAACGTGGGGAAGTTCTTCAGGTGGATGGTCGACAGCAGGGTTGCGGTCAGGATCCACGAACATGCGGCGATCTACCTGGCTGCGTGCATGGAGAGCCTCTTCCGCGAGGTGTACGCGCGGGTGCTGCGCAGTGCGCTGCTGGAGACGGATAACGGGATCCCCAAGTTCACCGTGGAGGTCCTGGAGCAGGCCGTCAACAGTGATGCAGAGCTATGGGGATCTCTGCAGCCCTGGCAACACCTGATCTGCGGGAAGAATGCAAGCGGTGAGTTGTGAACACTGTAAGTCAATGCAAGAGGGTCTGTCTGCACTCCATATCCTGATGCACTTGCACACACATGCACAGATTTGAAACGGCCCTGTGCGTAAATATCATTTGAAATGTTCCCTCTCTCATCTCACAGATGCTTATAACCAAAAAACAAGGTAAAGGCTTCATCACTTGGATTTACTCCTAATTAATGTAACAAGGCAGATAGCGTCTCACCTGCAACATAAATGGCACAATTATGAGGACAATTTGGATTTATCTTAGAGTTCCTGATATCAAAGGGGAACACCACAACCTCTCTTTGGTTGAGGAACTGTTTACTTTAAATAAAACACATCAGTGAAAGAGCATTTCTGCAGCTGAAATTGTGCCTTTTCTTCTGAGAGTACAGGAGCTGCAGGGTTGCAGGCAGGTGATGACTATGTAGAGATCAGTGGCCACCAGCTAGCCTCCTCTGTCTCATGTGCGGTGTAATATTGCATTGACATTATTCTCTGATGTTCTTCTTATATGTGGCTGTTTTGTTAATGCACAAAATGATGGTATCCCCAGGCTTAATGCCTCACTCTGAGAGCTTTCATTGAAAGGGGCTCTCCCTGCCAGTTTCCTACAATGATGCCCTGCTGATGTGAGTTTTATTCTTTTCACCCAGAGAGGAGGGAGGCCTTTCATTCCTGTCTACATTTGCTGATTCTGGTCCTCATAATTCCCCAGTAGTTTTCACATTGGCTTTCCAAGTGTTCAGAAATACTTTTTGGTGTTCACTTTGAAAGTACAAGTGTAATTGTATTCAGACTTCGCTGCTGCTTAACTGGCAATACATCACAAACCACTCTAAAACATGTTCGCCCCTGTTTTGATGGATGCTGTAAAAGTGCTGCTGTGGCTCCTCTTGCAACAGGTTTACATAATGAAAGGCCTTGGGGGGGCTATGTGCTATCATGCATTATGCAGAGTGATGTGAATAAAACTGAGTTATAGAGTGAGAAAAAGAGACAGACAGAGAGAGAGAGAGGGAGAGAGAAAGTTTGAGAGACTCCGTATTGATAAATCACCAACATATGCCTGAAGAACATTTTATTTCACTGTACCTGTTTGATTTAAAGGTGCATGATTGCAATGGCTTGTTTCAGTCCCATGGTCAGAATAAGTCCCATGGTCAGAATCATAATCATGTAAATGTGCTTCCATTTGCACTGATTACAACAGTTTTTAACAGGGGGGAGCACCCTATGACTACACGTTGCTACTTTTCTCTTTGATCATGAAGATGACACTACTCTATATAGAATATAGGCTACGATAGAATTGAGTATTTATAGTATATAGTTTAGAGAATATTATACATCCAAGACGAAACTGACAAAAGGGCAGGACTGAGAGAAAGAGGGGCAATTACAAATCCGTCTGCTGCTTCAGCACCACGGACAGCACCATGGATTTATCAATACACAGCACAGTTGGGCTACTGATATTTCAGTCATGGTCGGGGCCATAGATTCTAACTTGCACAAACCTCAGTCAAATAAAGGATCAGTGAGTCAGGCAGACTAGACTAACATATTCAACTAAACAACCCCTCTGCCCCTGCACTCTCTCTGCTATGAGGGGATGGAGGGGGGGGGGGTGGCAGGTTAGTGGGATTCATTTTAGTCATTTTGCTAACAAGGGGGATAGCATCCCCCCCTCATATCGCCTACTGGTTCTAAGAGACAGCAATAAAACATCAGTGTTTACAGTGTGAGCACATAGCATACAGTGTTGAATATAAATATTCAGTCGCTCTGCACATTCAGGCCACTTGGCATGCAGCAAGGCTCCAGCAGCTGTAGAAGAGGTGTGGTGAGTGTTCAGTGGTGCATTGGACTGGTGAATAGGTGGAGATGCAAGAAAAACATCTGGAGCATGTGGAATATTGACGTAATGCCCAAGGCTAAGTGGCCTGAATTCTATGTTGCAGTATTGTGTGGTTCATCAATTAATAAACTTTAAGCCTGATAGGTTTACAGAGAGTAGAGGTGTGTGTCCGTCAGGGCATCTCAGGATGACCGGTCAAGTTAATATAAGTCGTTCCATGTTGTAGAAGATTTTGTCCTCCACCACATTTCTTACGCTGACACTGCAGGACCGCTAAACCTAGTCTATCTGCAGTGACAGATAAGGCTGAGACACAGTCGCATCAATTGTTGTCTTCCCAGTAAAACCATACAGTAAGTCAATTCGAGGGTGGGTTGACCTTAACCGAGCCACCGCCTGCCAAATTGAACCTCCATATCGCTCCATTCATTCTCTCTTTCTCTATCTGCCAAGTGGGAGTAATTGAGGTGATTTTTCCATATTACACTTACGCTGGTGACCCAGCTTTGTGAGGAGGCCTTTATGAATATCTTTATTGCATCTCTTCCAACCAAAGCTGATTTCCTTTTTGTGCTGTCATAAATTCAGTGAGGTAGTCACTGGACTGGATGTTTTCCTTTTTGCACTTTTTAGCTTCTATCAGGTACCTTGATATTGAGTTAAAAAGAAGATCAGTCCAACAAGTAAAAGAGACTCTGTCTTAGGTGTATCGGTACTGTATATACTGTATGTTATATATTGGAATATGTGGATTTACTGTATGTCTTTGTTATTAATCAGAAAGAAAAGAAAAAAAAAGCTTGTTTGTGTTTGTTTCATGAATTCACATGACAGGCCTCAACACACGATCCATATATATATATAATGTATGTTCTCACCTACTGCAGCTCACAGTTCTGCATTGGCACATCTAGCATATGGCAGACCTCCCACACGCAAGCCCAACACACACACATACACACACACACACACACACAAACACACACACACACACACACAACACACATACATCAAGATGTCAGGGGCTCCTCTTGCCATGTCTGACTCAGTGTTATTTGCAGGTGGGTGTTGGGTTTCCCTTCTTCGACTGTGGTATCCTGTCAGAACAGGAAACTACTCTATATGGTGGAATATTTCTTATAGCTCCCGCTAGACCCAGGAGCACACTGATTCTTTGATTTCCTTAACGACGTGTGCATGTCACAGAACATGTCTAGCGGAACATGATATCCAGTGCTCAGGAATATGTACCCCAAGGACTAGTTTCTAATCACATTTTAGGTGTGAGATGACTTGGTGACGGGCCTTTCATGTCTAGGCAGAGCTGGTTTGGTTGAAAGATTTTCAGCAGAAACTTCTGATTACCCCCCTGCACCCTACCTGCCCAACACCACACAGCAGACAAAGTTAGCGGCTAGTTGGTGAGCTTAGTGGAGAATTTAGCTGTTTTTTTAGTCAGGAGTTGGTGGGGTCCAAAACAGAACATTTGTCATGGTCAGAGTGTGTAACCACAGCACAATGACATGTAACCACAACATCCCTGGTTCGGGGGACCTTTGTGGCATGTTGTACCCATCTCTCTCCCCTTGTTTCCTGTCTGCCACTTCACAGCTCACTATCCAATAAAGGCAGAAATGCCAAAGAAAAATGTCATGGTTGCCAGAAGCATGATTCCAAATGAAAGCTAATGTCTGCTGGATGTGTAAATAGGCAAATATTTGCTAACACAACAACAACTTCATTAAGTGATATGTCAGCATTGTCTTGTTTACAGCTGGTTCTGTGCCCCGAGTAGCCAAAAAAAAAAAAAAAACATCAATTAATGCGGGTTTAAAAAACTTCCAAATCTTAACAAAATCAAAAAAAATGTATTAGTTTGTAACCTGGATATGTAATAATGTTTAATAATGGCGAATTCTTATTAAAATAGTGAAAGCTTTTACTGTATATATCATGTTTTCTAGTGTTCTTTTAGTTGTTGAAACCTGTGAAGGAAACTTGCAAAAGCTATAATTAATGAAGAACAACAATTTTTGTCAATATGCTTGCACCTGTCCCTTTTCTAAACACACGCTGAAATATTTGTTAATGTATTTTTTGTGTCAGTCCCGCAGAATCACAGACCCATTGACATTCATCAATCATACAGAGAGAAATCTGTCATAGAGCAGGCATATAAATGTAATATCTAGGAGGAAGGGGTTGGACAGAGATACCAAATTCAACACTACGCAGCCTCAATAGAAATTCAATGCAGCCACAACTTGTATCTTTGCGGAGCTGCTGCCAGTAGTATGTGAAATATAACCCTGTTGAGGGGTAATTTGAGGAAATTTGAAAACTGGGCATGCAGCTCTGTTGCATTGTTCTCCCTTCACTCTTATTTTTTCTTGGCTGAAAAACATTCTTATGTATCGCCTTCGATAATGCACACTCTTTCCAGCACAGAGAGCACACCTTTCTGAGTCTAGTCAAAAGGAAATGTGGAAAATCACCAACTGAACAGGCAAAACTGGGCACACAAAAATAGTAAATTATAGCACTGAGGCACATCCCCCTGGAAACCACTGAACCAGTACAGATTGATGATATCTAACAGTGTGTAACCGAGGTGGGATTTTCCTTTTAAAACATGTTTTAAAATGTTAACCTACAATCAGCAATTAACATTCAAAAGTAAGACCTCATGTTGATAAATGTTCCAGAAACAGATATCACGTGTTAAAACCAGTACTATGTTGTGCAAAGGAGTACTTGTTGAGGGTATGATGTGTATGCTCAGTTGGACATTGGAAAGTATCATCACTCTCTCAGCTGCAAAAGACTGGCACTTTACTGTTCTCGTACTATGTAGCTTTGTGCTGTTTTTAGTAGAGCTCCATGTGGGTGAAAAAGTGCAGGACCCACTCTATTAACAGGTCTTTTGTTCCTTATCCAATAGCCGGTGTTGCTGTTGCGAAGTCGGTGCCTGGCGCACACATGCTGCGGGGAAGGCAGGCAGACAGGAATGACTGCGGTCTGCAATGGTACCACTCTGTACCAGTGGAGACCAATCCCCATTATGTCTGGGAGAGAGATATAGCATATCTCTGCTAGGGAAACCCTTACATAGCAACAGGCAGCAGCAGCAGACATTTTACAGATTCATGTACACAGAGAGGGACACACACACACACTCACACATGGCCCAGGAGCAAGATCTGGTATTAATTACAAGGTTGGGAAGGGAATGAGGAATGCTGATGTGACATGGAGTCTGGTGCGAGGAGGGAGAGCTCCTGCCAAGTTTACTTCGGTTGATTAAGAGAAGACAGGTGAAAGAATATAGTTAATTCTGTGCCCAGCTGGCAGTGCCTACACATCAGGTGTCTTTTTTTCATCTGCAACCATCAACTCTTTTCTCATGCACCTCAGAGGAATGTGTTCCAGTTGCACTGTATCTCTCTCCTGTGTGTTGATACATGTAGCTGACTGACTGAGAAGCTCAGTATCAGTCATTGAGTGTGACTGCGCCCATTATACACCGAATCAAATTGAGTACCTTAGTGTCGTGCCCTGTTTTTAACAACAACAACAAAAAAGAACAGAATATTTAAATCTGGGCCAGTTTGATCAAAATTTATGAACAATCTCCTCAAGGCTAAAAACCACAGCTACTTTTCTGTGATGTCATTTGAGAAAACACCAGTGGAGCTGCTTCCACCAAGACTAATTTTGTATATTTTTCTCATTTTCATCCTTGACCTTTTACACCGAGATTAGATTTACTCCATTACGTATAGCCCTGACAGTGTCGACCCAGAAAGTGTGCGGTCGTGCTTTAAAATCGTTCTACATAATGTGTTTAGCTTCCTATTTACTGTCAGTGGGAGATTTTGCTGCTTTATTCCTGACTTCGGGAGAGATTTGTCTCCCTCTTGGACAGAAAGAGTTTAATCTTCTGGGATGACAATGATTTTAAAGAAAGTTTTGTTAGTACACAGGTAAACAAAGGTGGCACCTCCACCTTTCTCAGTATTCTCCATTAGCTCTTCAGTTAATACATTTAAGTAGACAACGAGACTATACCGAAGCTGGACCAGTATTGTTTAACAATTACTCTGCATGGAGCCAAATCCATTAAAGCCGTGGCTAAGAATGAATTGTTCATGATGTCGTCTTTGGAAGAAAAGCAGAGGGAGAGGAAGAGGCACAGATGGCAAGGATCAACACAGGAAAATCCATAAGAGAAGCTGTGGGTGACAGATGAGACCCAAACAAGCAAAGTCTTCTTATTATAGCAGGAAGAAGACTCTGAGCAAACAAGTACCAGCAAGTGGATTAGTTAGGTGAAGCATCAGTATCTACCGCACTGTTGGTTTTTTTTTGAATTCCTATTGTTGTGTGGAGGGAAATAATCCAATTTAAATAACAGCCACTCTGGCTGAAAATTATGAAGAGGATACTGGTAAAAAAGCTTTTAACTTATCATCCCTCTTTGATGTGAGGTGAGCGCCAGGCGAAATTCAGAGAAATTGTCTTGTCACTATTAGAAGAGTGATATGTTGAATAACGAAAGCTGCACGTCAGGACATGTCAAGATGCTTCTGGATTCACAGTCAGTGAATTCCAAGATATTTACACACAAACACACACATGCAGTCTTTCCACCAATTTATAGCAGATGAATTACACACCCAGAAATGCTAGAGTGCTGTCTCGTATGATGGCCTGCACCGGTAACAAGCAATATTATTCTAATCCAGTTAGGCCTACATAATCTAACCTGTTGTTGTTTAATCACAGTAACACAAAGGTGACAGTCAGAGGACCTGCCAGCAGCAACATCGCTGATAAATTCATTAACAATGAGAAAACCATCTGTAGTGACAGTTCGCCTCCTCTGGGTGTGTGTGGTAATCCTCAGTTGATAATACTGTCATATCAGGACATCATCATTTCCCAAATCTACCAGCAGCCCAGCACCACACAGAGCCAGTCATTCAGTGAATCAGTGTGAAGAGGAGCTCTTATCTGCCCAAAGCACCCACTGAGTCCTATTTGAGAACAGATTAGATGAGTTCTTTGGGCTGGATCGAGACTTGCATCAGAGACCTCCCAGTTTTCTGTATTTTTTGTCCAACTAACTTCAGCTTCAGTACCTCCCACTTAATGTGGATCGATGGGTGTCAGAACTGAAAAATGATATAAAGTGCACTCAGTTAAAGGAATAGTTTGATATTTTTGTAGATACACTTTTTCACTGTCATGCCCAGAGTTAGATGAAAAGATGAATACAACTAGCAGCTAGCCCCATTCAGAACTTGATTAAACAGATGTGCATTTTACAAACCAACCAATAAATCTCACCTTTGTGTTGCTTCTCCAAGTTTGATTTTGAGTGTGGAATGAGTTCATTTTTGCACCCATTGGACGTTGGGGGGGGATGTACAACTGTGGTACTCACCAACGGTCCAGTACCGGTGGGTGTTTTCTGCCTTCCGGCCTCAGGGGACAGTAATGAGCACATTATGGCGTGACGCCCCAGTATGAGGGTCAGAATTTCACTGCACTCGAGAACTTACTTTGTACAAGTGACACAATGTTGAGATTTATGCTTTACCAGAAGTATTTTCAAACTCTACTTTTCAGAGAAGAGAAGGAAGAAGGATGAGGACTAACTGGTTGGTTTGACAAATGCACGCCTGGTTAACTGCCCAGTCTCTGTTAAAGGGCAGCGCACAGTAGCTTCCTGGGCTTTTTGGCAGGTTAGCCCCCTGGACTGTCTCCCACACTGTGGATAGTGACTTCCTGGATGATTGTCATCACTGTGAGGTTGGCAACAGCAGAGCAGGACTGAAGCAGCAGCTTCAGTCCTCCGTCTGTGTCTACACAGGATGTGTTCGGGAACAGTATTGAGTGCAGGTCACCCACATTTTGGCAACGGTCAAAGTCCAATACACAATCATTGTAGTTATGTGCGTGAAACAGAATAAAACAGACTTGTAGTGTAAAAATATGCTGCTGGTCATGGTTACACGTGTAAAGTGCTGGTGGAACACACGCTTATACACGGCCTTATCAGCTGTTGGCTCCATCTTCATATTTAATGGACAGACATGAGAATGGATCTTCTCATCTAACTCTCAGCATGAGAGAGAATAACATATTTCCTGATATGTCAAACTATTCCTTTAAGGTTCATTAATCATATGTTGTCTCTGAATCCTTGGGTATCCTGAACATTTTACCGTGGATTAGTCAAGGTAAAGAAAATGTTCTCCTTTATAGCCTCTAAGCTGCCAGTGTTTAACTCTCCTGCAGTTTTCACTAATCCATGGCTACAGTGCACTAAGCCATAGGGGTGCGAACATGTCTGGGATTTCTGAGGTGATCGTGGGGAGCTGAACATCTATTATTTCAGTCTTCTGTAAACCACTTTATGCATGTTTCCCTCGACACATGAGGAATACAGTGTTCAGCTGTATAAACACACAGCAGATATAGTTCGTGCAGCAGAAATAAACAATCTCTGCTTTCGACATGCCAGCGTTCCCATGGAATAAACATATACTTTAACTGGAGGACATAATTATCCTCGAATATAAGGATATATATACGCTGGTTTGCGCTGATCACTGCTGCCGTCTGTTGTGTCTTTACTGAATCTTACACAAGCTGCTCGGTGGTTTGGAATGAGGCCAAAATGAAGTGTGGGCCCTTAAAATCTAAGATAAGTTTTAAAAGAAAAACCATCACATATCATCAGCCACTTTCCCTCATACAGTAGGCCAACTTCAGCTACTGTCTTCCCACATTTCCCAGAATGCCTTTCCGCAGTCAGTTCTTGTGATATGTCTGCACTTGTTTCATTCACTACTCGCAGGTGGAGGGCTCACCTCTGAAGGCGATAGTGACAGTTACACCAAGAGAGCGAGTTTTTCAAGTTGAGGAAAACTTGTCTTGTGGCTATAGGGCACAGGCCTTTTCCATGGTAAAACATTTTGACTTGTCAAAGCACAATTTCACACAATTGTGAATTTAATGATAGCTCCGTGGTGCTGGTATTTTGTATTCTGGCTGATTCACAAGTCAAAATGTGTGCTGTGGAAAAGTCGTATTTTGGTCTGCTGAGGTGTCTACCACAGTGTATTTCTCTCTGTGTGATTTTTGAACTTTAAATAACGAGTCTACAAAGATCAATTTCCTTTTCAAGACACGCAATCTAAAATTTGCAGTGTTTAAATCATTTTCTTCATTGTTTATTTGATTCTTTCTTTGAATTAAGTCAGATGAAGTATGAAGGTTTTCTTGAAAGCAATCAAAATGAGACAGAGAGAGGTATACACGCTGGGGCTTAGTAGGGCTCTATAGGAAGTGATGAATCTGCTGATGCACTACTGATTCTGTTCCACTGGACCGGTATCTCATTACCTCCCATGAGAGCTTAGAGCACTGACCTTCAGACTGTGTCATTGCATGTATATATGCATGTGTGAGTAAATGTGAATTTCTTTTTCTACTTTCCAATGCACAGTTGCCTCAATCAGAGCTTGTGACCTGAAAAATGTAGCCAGATAAGTCTTAGTCTAGTATTTGTTTCTCCTCACTCTCTGTCTTTACCCTTCTGTCTCAATTCTGCCGCCATTTTCTCAATCTGTGTCTTGCTTTTTCATTTTCTCCTCTCTGTTTCCGTCCAGCTTTCTTATTCAGTGCAGATATAATGAGTGGACATTCTGCCACTGCCTTAATGGAGAGTAAGTGCTGAGTTGAGGTAACCTTGTCCTGTCCTATGTATATGTCTGGCAGGGCTCTAATAGTTCTGTCAATCCAGACATAGAAGGCCCCGCTGGGGAGCCTCGGCCCAGCACACGCTGCAGACAGACACATGTGTCTGAACACTGACAGATCTCCTTCAGATCGAACTACAATCTGTGACTGCAGTTTTTACTGCGGAGGGGGGCGGGGCTGTTTGTGGGTTATGTGAGAGAAAGTCAATGAGAAAAGTGTCAAACAACAAGACTTTGCTCGAGTAAATTGTTGTTGTCAGTCTGAAAATGAACATTTTACATCAGCTCCATAATTCAGCGCCAAACAGCTTTTTTTCTAAATCTGCACATTGGACGTCTTCTCAATCCTTCACTCCTGAGTGAGTTTGCTCAACCCCCAGCTGAACTGGTGGCATGTGGTACAGATTACCACAGGAGAAGGTATATGTCTGTTTCGCTTATGGCATTTTTTATTACTAACACGTGCTGGTTCCTGCTTTCCTCCCATTTCATTCTCAAAGTGGATCAGAGACTGGCAGAATAACAACCCCACTGTGAAAAGACAGATGCAAGCAGCAACTATAACTTCTGCCCCTCACTTAAAAAAAAAATACTGAGACATTTAGCAGTGTACAGTACATTAAACCTAAAAGATAAATATTGTCTTGTGAGAATGTATTAACTTACACTGTACACTGTGTCCTTCATTCCTCTAACTTTCAGGGTAATTATCCTCATTTGGCACATATGCTCTGCTAAATCTACTGTCCCATTTTTAAATACGTTTTAGAATTTAAGTCTTTCAAATGGGATCATAAACTAATGACACAGTTACGTAATGATCATAGATGAAGCAGATCTTTCCAAAATCATTTAATTGAGATTTAGAGAAAGGCTGAGTAAAAAGACTAAGTTAAATACCCTTTTTAAAACGTAAAACTGCTACAATCAATGTTTTATATTAACAATGGATCTAATGACTACTTGTATGTGAAAGGGGTTGCTTGAAGAGATGAACCCATAGAGAAGCACAGCTCTCAGCTGTGCTTTGACAGTCCTCAACTTTATTGTTTTGATTTGGTCTCACTGTTCATTATCATCATTTCATGCAGGGTGCTGTTTTCAGACAGCTCCAAAATAGCAGACAGACAAAGTTAGCGACTAACTAGTGAACATAGTGGAGCTCGGTCCTCACCTCTACTTAAGGCTATTTACTCAAGGCTACATTAGCTGCCTGAATCTATGACCGGACTGTTGGCGGTCAGAGTGCATTGTGGATAATGTAGGTGGTGCCAGGTGTTGACAAGGAAAATGAATGCTTGGAATATAAGAGACAATATCTCTGGTTTTGCTGTCCATTGTGAGTCCAACAATGTTAGAACATTTGACCCTACATTTCCCATAAGGCAACTCAATTTCATTGACCCTCCCTCTCAGGTAAATGCCCACATCTTTCAAACTCCACTCCGGTTCATAACACGCTTTCTGTAACAACATTTGAAGTCTCAAATCCAATCTGAGACGATCCTGATGACATCATCTGGGTTACGTTTTTAGAAAGCTCCCTCCAAATCCAAAGAATACACTATGCAACAGGTTTCACAGGCAGAATAGAAATAACCATGACAAGTAAACAGGCCTTACTGCATGTTTACACACAGTGCCTTTTAGTGAGAGATTATTAATATTACAAATCTGCATTTGTTTAATTTCCACAGGTTACATTTGATGTCCAAGGCTAATTTCTGGGAAACACCCACACCACTGCCATGGTACAATAGTAATTAACAGGCACTATAAATGACTCAGCCTCGTCATTATGCACCTCTTTTTGTTCAGTCGCATCTCTCTTTGGAAAGACAGAAATTGAGAGCGCTCTCTGACTCACAGGATAGAGAGGAGTTGGGAGGATGACACACTGCTGGTGAGACAGGTGTGTCTGTCAGTTTCATACTTGGCATGATGTTGCATCAGCTTGGCCGCACAGCTCTGATCCACACAGTCTCACTCGCGGCTGGAAGTCTCTCTTTTGTAAAAGGAGGCACAGATACAGAGAGGAAGAGCGCTGGGAGGATGAGTTACAGGATGTTGTGAGGAAGGGGCCGTACATCTGGCAGTTCACTTTCAGATAATCTCTCTAAACCGAAAAATACATGAAGCAAAGGATTTTCATGAATTCTATGTCTAGCATGAGTATTATTTATGCAAGCATATGGAATTGAATGTTTTACTTACAGTTTTCCAAACAGAATAATATCTTTCTTGGTCATGTTATTTTGGTCTATGAATTAAACCAGTTATTAACTAGGTTTTCTAACCAAGACCAGACCAAATGCAGTGTGTTTGATGCTTTAGTATGATTAAGAAGATCACATGTTTATCTCGGGGGTAGAGGGAGACTCATCCACCAGTTGCTTTGTTTAGATCCTCTTGTCCCAGTGTCCCATGATAATCATTAACTTTCCTTACTAAATATTTCTGAAAAGAGGCACCAGAGAGTGGTGAAATGAAGCGCACCAACACACAAAATCCTACCTCTGAAAATGTCAAATTCAGGCTCTTTCTTCATTCAGGATATAAATTATTGATGGTCTCCAGGCGATGATGACTGATTAGAAAACTGATTTCTGCTTCTGTAACCTTTTGCACACCTGCAGATATTACAGACTGAATCAAATGATAAATTCAACCTCGGCTCCACAGAAATCCACAGTGTATTCTGTGTTTAAGCACATGCGGTGTGCCGTGTGCAATCACACACAGATAGAGTAATTGAGAGAGAGAGAGAGAAGCATGTGTAAGGAAGATTATGAAAACAAGGTGAAATACAGTGGGAATGAGAGCTTGAAAACAACACACTGCATATTTTGTCTGTGTGTGTGTTTGTGTGTGTGTTTGTGTGTGTGTGTGTGTGAGGCAGATGAGAAAGGGCTGAGCCGAGATCTGAAGTGAACTGTTAGGGTCGCCTCTGAAGGCAGGGGAAGCTGCATCCATTCAATTTGGTCTTTCTGCTTGCCTGTCAGAGGCTCGAACCAAGTAGGCTAAGCACCTAAAAGCAGCACTGCCACAGCGACTGTACAGTCCAGCACTTGAAAAGATGGATGACAACAGCTCAGAGAGGGAGGCAGGAAGTGCAGCAGTACACTGAACCACTGATGGGTGAGGTGTGTGTCTGTGTGTGTGTGTGTGTGGGGGGGGGTTACTCTGCCAAAAGAGATGTTTATTGTGATAACCACAATACAGTTTAGATTGCAAGGCCATTAGGCCCTCTACCAGTGGTGTAAAGTAACTAAATATATCTACTCAATTACAGTGTTGAGGTACTTCTACGTTACTTGAGTGTACTTTATACTTCTACCCCACTACTTTTCAAATATATTGTACTTTTTCCTCCGATACATTTATTTGACAGCTAATTGTTCATACAAAACATATCATGTCATATGAACATGCCCAACAATTCTCCAGCTCCAACATTAAAATGCTACCTACATGTTGATGCATCAATAATGATAAACCAATAATATAATATATGTATAATATATATAATATATGTATAATATAAACCTCTGAAAGGGACCATTATGCATAAGAAGTACTGATAATAACTGTACTTTTACTTAAAGATTCCCTACAGACATGATTTAGGACATACAAATCCTCTGCTTGGAATAAATCGTGTCTGACATGTTTTTCCATAACAAAATGTTCAGTTACCATGTTAAAAATGCTTAAAATGGCATTTTCTCCCTCTACCTCATTAAAAATCCAGATTCTATGAAAAAGTAAATATGTTTCATTGCAAAAGTTTAACTGTTGGACACAAATGTCTCCTACCTCACTGAAAATTCCATTTTCAGAATAATTGCACTTTAGGCTTCAAGTTTCCACATCACATTTGTGTAAGTTGTATACCGGCCCTCGATTGGCTCCAAACAAGTTGGGATGTCACAAATCATGCTCGTAGGTATGCCCCTTAAACTCAGATTTAAGGTGAATACAAAGAAACTTTCCTCCTTTAGCTAAAGATAAATGTGAAAACAATCTTCTAGTGTGAAACTCTGCACATACATCATTCTGCACAGTGAAGCTGTGAAGAAAAACACGTTTGATTGTCTGGGACTGTTGAAGTTTGTGCCTCTCTTTTGCAGGAATGTCCTGATCACATTCACACAGGTACATACATTCACACCTGGAAGCTGCCCAGTACAATCACAGTGTGCTCCACCGGTACAGTTGTGGTTAAGCCTTGCTCAAGGGCACCTCAGTAGTCCCAGTCCGGGGATTGAACCGACAACCTTCAAGCTTGCTTCTCTAACCTTTAGGCCACCGCTGCCCTTTCAATGACAGCTTCCCATGACGTTACCTTTGGGCAGCCCTTGATGGATGAAAATGTCGCCTATTCCAATCTTGCTAGGAAGAACCTAGTGAAATGGCTAGATTTGTGAAAATGCAGATAGTAAACAGTGGCACTATCCTGTAGCGCACCAACACACCTAAACTGCACATTTTCTCTGCACTGTGCTCATACTGCTGATCAGGCCTCAGATCATCACTGCACAGACGCACAGATAAACTTCAAAAAAATTTCCGACTTTTCTTTAAGCGCCAGTGTTGCCCTTTTTTATTCTGTTGGATTATGCCTTCTGACACCCTGACTGCAGCTCTCTGCTGGGTGATGTTTAGAGGCAGATTCCTCTGTAAAAAGGGGTTTGGCGGGGCGCTGAGATAGAGACCCTACCCTTTCCCCTCTTCCACCACTTCTGGCTGTTTGATAACAATAACAGAGGCGGAGAGAGGACTCCTCAGGGCTGATGAGTGATGTTGACCCAAGTGTTGCCCCCTGTGGGGGCAAAAAAATTATCACATAGACATCACAGTGTCTTTTTCACCCGCTGCGGAGGGGAGGGGAGGGGAGTTGAAGGGGGATGTTGAGTAACAGAGGGAGCCTCCGGAAATGACTAAATCCATACAGACAAAGATTCGACATTTCATCCAAAGCATCAGAGGCAGCGCTCCGCTCTTGCTCCTCATTGCTCTTTGCTGTCCCGTCATCCAAAGTGCAGAGCAGACAATATAAAACTAGCATTGATTTTCAGACTGATTTCAGCTTTAATGGATGAAATGATGAGGTCAGGTTCAGCCTGATTAGAGGCTGGCTGCTTCCCTCGTGTCACCTCTGGAAAGTCAAATAGCTAGAAGAAAGAGAGCGACACTGTACATTTACTCATGTAGACAATAAATATTTAAATACATCCGCTGTTGCAAGTGAAATGTTTCTGAATCTGTCATGTTGTTTGCTGTGCCGAGACTGGCTAATCCCTGCCTCACAATGACAGATATGGATGATAGCACAGCATGCTGTCCTCAAGAGACTCATTCTCACTGTTGCTCTAATGTCATAGTATACTGTGTACTTGGATCAGCCAAGGAGATAGGGTGTTTGAAGATGCTGTGGGATTTGATTTTCTCCATGAACAAGGATTACCACTCGAGATTCAAAACAGATACAAGTCATTTGCATATTCATTCTGGCAGGATGAGAGTTGACCTGCTCCATCCAATCTATTTCCATCAAAAGGCATATTGCATTTCTGATTTGCGGGATAACAGAATTGCTTTTACCCAGATTCTTATTTAGGGCAGACATTGTGAAGGTTAAGAGTGGATGTGCGGAGATTGATGCTTGACAGAGAGGGTCATTTTACGTATAATCGAAGTTGGGGGAACCATGAGCTGTGAAATTTGTGTGTGGAGATTTGAGATGTCTCCTCTTTGTGATGCAGACTCAAGCAAATAAATCATGTCTGACTTATCACACCAGGCATGCCTCTCAAGGCCTGATTGTCAGCAGGAGAAAAATGAGAACATAGCAAGGATGATTTTGATCTGCTCAGGGACCCAGGACAGATAAATCATTCAGTTACCTCCAGCTGACAAAGTCACATTTTCAAGATTTAATTTTTTTTTCTTGCCAGAAAATGTTGAGGATGTGATTAGCTTAGTCCTCGTATAGAGTAGCTGATGGTGCAGTGTCAAGTCAAGTGCCTCAAGTCTTAAGTGCAGTGTCATTAAAATATATTTTGTAAGTGCTAAAAGTCAAATAGTTATAATTTCATGATGAGGAGAATCCCATTTGCCAGCTCATCCTCAAAAGAAAAACAACAGTATAGGTTGAAAATTCAGCCGGCAATAACAACCTGTAGTTATGTTTGAGTGACAGACGCCATCTAGCAGCCGTAGTGATTATGACCCGGAGAAGTGACGCAGTTCAGATGACATTGATATAAGGTGACAAATTTCCATAATCGGAGGTGGCGGTTTGGTTGGCTGGCAAGATAGATAGATGGCAAAAAGTGGACTTAGCTGCAGGAGACCGCTGTTTGCTTGCTGTTTCCAACCACAAGTCAGGACAGTTCTTTTTTTAAATGTAACTATGATTGTTGTGGTGTTTACTCTCGCCATGACGACGAAGGTTGCCTAACTTTAAGGAAGTAGTAACTTTAACCCAAACCATGATCTTCTCCTTAACCCTAACCAAGTGGGTTTTGTGCCTAAAACTAACCAGACCTTAACCACAGTGTTGTCACACTATAAAACATAATTACAGTGGAAACCACTTATAGTTATCATGGTTACAGTGATCAACCGCTTATATGGACCAAAAAGCTTGTGACAGGATCATTCCTATACAAATGCTGTTTGAATAATTGGCTTAGCGTAATCATGTAGTCTACTTACAGTGTTCATTTTGGGTCTTTTCATACATGACAACATATGGAAAAAAAAATTAAAACTACGGTAATTTTTTTTTTTTTTTTACTTTACTCCCATTGATACACGTATGATATGTACTTAGCAGCTGCGGCACCATTATTGCCTCGCGGTAACCCGTCTGCTTCCGGCTGGTTACCCGAGGCTGGTGCTGCATGCACATTGAAATCATGACAGGAAAAAGAAAGTCATTTTCTCTCAATGAAAACATATTCTCCTTGAAGCTTATGACAGACAAGCAAACAAGATGCAGCAGCGAAACAACAAGCGTTTGACACAGCTGTACTGTATTTTGAAACAGTCAATAAAATTCAGTAAATAGCAAAGCTGCTGGTTTCATTACTTTATATTCATGTAATAACTATACAAATGGCAATTAGATGGTAATCTGCATGAGAAATTTGACCCGGACAGAAGTGATCACTATAAGCAGTTTTTTAACAGTGGTTTGTAATGGTTTTGGAAAGCACCAATAGAGGCAACATATTAGAAAACGCTCCCATGGGTCGTTCTGGACTGCATGGTACAATCGACCTATGTGGTTGTTTAATGATGAGCACGTGTTTCCATTTGCATTTCTCAGCCTTGGATTTCACGCATATTCATATAAGTTGCACTACTGTTGTATCAGAGAGAACTCGACAGCTCTTTTCACCTCTCCTTGTCTCGAGAGAATAATCTTTGCCGTTTTGATGTGTTGTAAGATAAACGTGAAGGATGTCATGTCTTGTTTATATGGCTTTCATTCCTCACTTTCAGAGAGAAGGTTATGGACTGCTGCAAACTGTCAGTTTATAAATGAAGCAAGTCCTATACATTCGTCAGGCTCCACTACCCTTCCTTTTTTCTTCTGATTTCATTCGCCTGTGCACCACCCATGCAACACTCTCTCATTTTCTCAGAAGCTGCACCATTTTTTTTGTATTTCTGAGTGACATTATTTGTTTAAATTAGAAAGTTCTGGATGCAGTTTGTCTTTTAAATTACAAATCAAATCTAACCAACCTCTAACCAACCTTCAAAACATCACAGAGTTATTTCTCTGTGATGTTTTAAAGATATACAGTATGTGTTGGATCTATGAAGCTCTTTATTTTCTCTTGGATTCACTCTGTGCTACTGGCAGGGCCTCAGTGGAATTTAAGCATCATTAAGGAACCATTAAGATATGCTTAACTTGAAAATCCAACCCACTTTATTTCTCTACACATGGAAACTACATAATGTAGCTGGATCTCGCCCTCCGCCTTGTTGACGTAACACCGGAGCATATGTTGACCTGGAGTTACTCTGACAGAAATTATGAAGTGCCTTGTTCAAGTATGGTCTAATACTTACTCAACGATGTTTAACGAGACAGCTGGACGAGGGGATTACAGTAAATTCCAGTGGTGAAAATCATCCTCAGTTACCTTGTAAGCCAAAGATTCTGTAGCTGATATCTCAAAAATGAACACATTTATACACCCTGGAAATTTTTTTTTTCTCACTGGAAATGTTAGCCATGCTATGAGAGCTATATGTGGATTTATAGACTCATTGAATGTGCTTTTGATGTTGTAGTGGATGGCTCTGCAGCCCGCAGTGTTGGGTCTTTATCAGTGTGTAACAGCTCATCTCTAGGACTGTTAATGCAGTTCAAGAGGACGGGAAGTTTAAAGCACCCTCATTTTTGTGTGTCACATCGGATTCTCTGATTATGACATGAACTCCTCTTAATTAGTCATTTCTGTCCTTGCAAATGCAGCAACATACACACTCATCCGCTCCTTCACTCTATCACTGTTGGCTGCAGGGGACACATTTATAATCATTAATTGCTCATCTGTGTCTCAACTTGCAAGGATTTCACATGTTCACGGAATGTCATGGGGCAATGAAAATTGCCCCATGACATCACACCACACAGCGCCTCACTGGGCCTATTTGGATGAGACAACATACTGCACAGAGGGGACCCACATGCTTGGGTTGTGGTCATACTGGTTTTGGGGTTTTTAGACCCATGGTGTAATGAAGGAAAGATGGCTGAGAGCCACATGAAGAAAGGTCTATTATGAGAACAACATTCTCTGATCCACAAGCAAGACGCCCCCGAGTGCACTTTACGATAACAACATTCAGTTTGCTGATGCAGGCAAATATAGTGTCAAAGCAGTGAAAGAAGAACCAATATACTGGAGTCTTTTATTTCTTTAATTTTAGTGGGCCAGTGAGACATGTAAACAAACAGATACGGAGCAGAAAATACGGGGAAAGATTTTTTTCTTAAGGGAATAGTTGCGGGAAATACACTTATTTACTTTCTTTCCGAGAGGTAGATGAGAAGATTGATATCAGTCTGGTTATATGCATTAATTCATAGTAGGAGTCAGGGGGCATGTTAGCCTAGTTTAGCATATAGACTTGGGGGGAGCTGTGAGACATCCCCCTCACTGAGCAGGTGAAGCAATAAAGAGAGCAAAATTGTATTCTGAGTCTGGCTGTTTATTATTGCTGTAGCCAATCCTTTAATCATACATTTTTGTAACTCATTATAATTATGGGTTGATTATTATTATTGGATTATTTTGGTTTTGTTATTTATTTTTCTTTCTTGGAGGTCCACTTCCTGTTGGCGAGTAGGGGTGTTGTCACGGGAGCCACCGGACTTCTGCTCGTTCAATCAGCTTTATTGGACTGTACCAAGTTTAACTGTGGAGAGGGGTGATTTTAGAGCTGCAACAATTAGTTGATTAATTAATTAGTAAATCAAGAGAAACTATTTTGATAATCAATTAATCATTTTGAGTCATTTTTGAAGAAAAAAATGCCCAAATTCTCTGGATCCAGCTTTTTAAATGTGAATATTTTCTGGTTTCTTTAGTCCTCTATGATAGTAAACTGATTATCTTTGGGTTGTCGACTGCTGGGTTGAAGACATTTTAGGTTGCATCTTGGGCTTCAGAATAATTTTTCACAATTTTCTGACATTTTATAGAAAAAACAACCAATCAATTAATCATTAAAATAATCAACAGATGAAATAATCTGGGTGATTTAATTTGGGTTCTGTTAGATTTAGATTTGTCTGCTCCATTATTTGTTTCAGTGCCAGTAGTATCTATAGAAAATATTCAATAGCTTCATGTGGTATATTTGTAAATATACTGTAGATAATTTATGAGTCACTGTAAGCAGCATGGTTTAATCAGACATTATGTAGGGAGAGCTGTTGTTAGTGTGTCTGTTGGAGGCATCCTCTCAGCTGTTCCATCACCTGTATTGCTACATCTGCCATGTCTGCTGTAAGCTACTTGTAAGTCTGTTGCTGTGATGTCTTAAAAAAACTAACTTCAGTATAGAAAATGGAGCTTTGGGAATCTGCCTGGACTGATACTGCTCTTCATTTGACCTTTCTATACACCTCAGTGCTGCCAACTGTTTATCCATCCTCACAGTACATCTGTGCAGCATCTTCAGCTATAGTGCGGGGATCCTTTGCCAAGAAATAGCTCCAGCATATAACTCCCATTATAACCACAAATTGTTGTGTTTACATTTCTGTTTGTGTACGGGTTAAATGAATGAGATGTGTGTTACAAATGTGTTAATCAGTGAGACTCTGAGGTTTTGGTAGATGCATTTTTTAACTTTGGACAGGCAGCTATGCCAGCTGTTTCCCCCCACCTCCAGTCTCTATGCTGAGCTAGGTTAAATACACACAATCTCCAACTCTGTTCTTAATGCACAAATATGAGATGGATATCCATCTGTTCAACTCATTCTTGGAAAGAAAGCAAATAAGCATCATCTCAAAATTTTGAACTTCTACTGACCCAATGCTAACAGAAGGAATTGTATGACATACATACATTTCAGTTAAAGCTAATTATGTATGTGAGTGATAATACTGTGCATTTGTGTAGCTTATATACTGTGTAAAAATAATGGTAGACAAAAGACAGTAAATGGGAGAGGTCTGTTGTAAACAGAGATCGGGCATCAAACCCTGTGCTGATAACTGCAAACTGAATTTCCTCTTACCTGTTGTGTTCTGGTGGTGTCAGGTTCCCTAGGGGGAAGGAGATTAATATGTCACACTGTGTCTCTGATCCTTTACCCTGTGTGCACTCATTACAGTCTCTGCTGTGTCGCCTTTGCCCACATCCTCGCTATGATCCAGCTTTTGACTGAACTCAGCTAGCTCTGAACAGCACTGAAGTAAGAGTACAAATGAGTGGGGCCGCTTTTACCATAATATCTAACATAAAATATAATACTGTTACTGTAAACTCAAAACTTGTCATTCACACTGACAGTCTCCCTTTTTGTGTCCCATAAGGGAGTAATTTGGCTGAAGCATCAGGAAGCAGTTTAGGATAAAAGCAGAATCAATGAAGAACATAGTTTGTTTGGTTGGGAATCCATTAATACACGAGAAGAAGGAGGAAAGAAAAGAGAAAGATGGGACTTCTGGGAGACACATGCCTCCACAGTGCAGGAAGATCTATGCTTTCAGACGCTGCTGCACACCATCCAGATGGCTAATGGCTCTCTGTGCCTCTCCTGCAATTGTGAACTGTCATCTCCTTAAACCACTCACACAGCTGGAGGCCAGCCAAAACACTTCTGGACGCATAAAAAAAGAAATCAATCCATGTTCAATAGAGTCAAACATCCATCCATTCAAATGGCTACACAACGATGTTTGATCAGCATGTGTGAGATCAATGAGGGATCATCCTGTGATCTGCACAATGATGACAGCAGACAGGCCATGTGTCTCTCAAACTGACTCAACACTGCGGCACAATACAAACATCATACAATATAATACAATCCAATATGAAAACTAAACAAACTACAGCCTCAAAAATTGACACAGAGTTGACTCAACATCTCTGTTTATTGCAGGGCTGTTTTATTCCATTGCCCTATATTGTACAGTTGTTTTTGGGTTGACTCCCTGTGGAGGAGACTGTGTTTACTTGTAGAAGTGTCATCGCTGATATAAAACAGGGAATAGAGATAGGGTGAGAGAGATGAGGAGGGAAATTTCTTGAATGTCACAGAAAAACAGAAAACATACACTATTTCAGTATGTCTGCCTTTTCGTCAACATTTTTAAAAACTTAAATTACAGGAATAGTTGTACATTTGGAAAGGCATTTATTTGCTTTCTTGTTGAGAGTTAGATGAGAAGATCGATACCACTCTCATGTCTGTCTACCTTAAATATGAAGCAGCAACCGGTTAGCTTAACTTAGCGTTAATACTGTAAACATGGGGAAACAGCTAGCCTGGCTTTGTCCAAATGTAACACAAATCTGCTTACCAGCACTTTTAAAGCTTATTAATTAACATGGTATGTCTTGTTTGTTTAATTCGTACAAAAAACCGAAATATAAAAACGACAAGTTATGGTTTTATGGGGGGTTATGGCGCAAGTCTTCTCCAGGAAGTTACTGTGCCCGGCCTTTGTGCTAAGCTAACCAGCTACATTCACCATACAGATGTGAAGACTGACCTTCTCATCTAACTCTCGGCAAGCGTATTTCCCAAAATATTTCTTTAACATTAATTGAGTAGAGTAAATAAAACGCATTCTTAAAACAGATTCTCTATTTTTGTTATTTTGTGATTAAAAAATATATATATATATAGCATTTTTGTTAACCAACAGATTTACATCAGGCATGTCATAATAACTCAATATCAAGACTTTTCCAAAATATGATTACACAGAAAGATGCTAAATGATATCAGATAGTGTATTGAATATTCACAGTACAATATTAGTACTGTACATTAGATTGTGTTGTACCTACATGTATTAAAATATAATTAACTATACACTGAATATATTTATCACAGCACAGTTAAAGGTAGCAACCACAGACTATTCCTTATTCTGACTGGGCAAGGGGTGTACATTATTTTCAGATAACCAGACGCTCTGATGTAGCAGCCAGTGTCTTGAAGGTTACTTGTTTCAGTTTTAGCTTCCCTTATCTGCTGAAGTAGGGAATTAATTTATACTCCAAGGTTGACAAAGATTGACAAAGTTTCTATTTACATTGCAATTAATTGCTCGATAATTTGATAAAACAAAGAAATTTGACAAATGACCGTGGTGTAAGCGGGATAACCCAATCACCCCTAATTATGTGATGATGATGATGATGATGATGATGATGATGATGATGATGATGATGGAGATAAAGTATGATTTTTAACAGCGCAGGGGAAAGCTCCCACCTGTTTTAAACACTTGTTGCATCATTCCGCCCTCGCCCACAGCCGAGGCCTGCAGGACATTTTCCCTTTTATGTTTGATTTAGGGCAAGGGCTGCTTTTTATGGCCTCAGCCACCTGCGGGTCAGAAACCGAACACACCTACAAAGAGGACTGAGAGTCAGTGCGTAACCCTTTGAACTAGTTCACTCTCCCCTCTGGTCGTCTGCTGCATTCCTCCTGCTCTGACAGTGTTATTGCTTCCTGTCTTTACCAGTCTGCACACAGAAAATGCAGCCTGGCAGGTGTAATGACCGGTATCAGATATCATTTTCCCTGCTGGGGAGTTTAGGCAAACCACTCAATTAATTTCACAGATGAAAAGTGACCGGCCAGAGAAAGGTCATCTCTATTAATTAGCCACAGTAGCTGTTCAATCTGCATTTGCATAATTCTGTTGTCTTTGGCATAACAGGGACATTAACATTGTGTATTCTGCAAAGGTTGGATCGATTTCAAAATAGTGCAAACTGAATTACTTTGTGTTCTCTGTTAGTTAGATGAAATGACAGCTTTGTCCCCTGTTTTGGATGAGAGATGATGTTTTTCTCAAGGTCTTTGCAGAGAGAGAGAGAGAGAGTGGAGGAAAAAGAGAAGAGGGAGGGACAGTGAGAGGGCTGCGCCCTGCAGTCCGCATGCTGTAGTCATTAGTTCGTGTGGTGGGAGCCTTATTGCTTCCCACTCATGTTAAGTCAATCCAACAATTTACTCTGCTGCCCTCGTTCCCTCTCCTCTGTCACTTACATGTACGACTGTTATGTCTATGGACGTTTCTGGTCAATCAGCGCAATGTTCTGGATGGGTAAGCCAGCGGTCTGTCAGCCCTCTGGTTGAGGCCGTTCGGTTCCTCGAGGCAACATGAGGGTGGGTGGAGCTCTTCATCTTGGAGCTCTTAACAGGATGGCTGCAGGCCAGTGGCTAGGACGGCCTCCAGCTACTGATGTCATCGCGGCTTTTCTGGTATCAACACCCTCAGGATGTGTGTTCAGCCGTGGTTGTTTGTTTCTGTAGGACAACAGCAAGTCGCAATACCATCCAAGCATCTTTCAAGGCTTCCTTTGTTCCTGTGTCCTTATTTTAGCCCACTTCCAGTTGCTGATCGCTAAACATAAGTGAAACTAAATGGGAGACAAAATCTAGATGAGCTGTAATAGCTGTAACGACTCTTTTTAAACACTGATTACAGACGTCGACAACAAAAGCCTATTTTTGTGCTGTAAAAGTTGCTGACCTGAAGCTGACGGGGGAACGATCGTGTTTCACATGCTCCTGCAGGCTGTTCTGTCCTGCTCTCACAGCCCAGAGGAAGACACACTATCACATTTTCCACCAAAGGGCATCTGCTACTGCGCTCCAACCTTCAGACTGCATTTTTGTTTCTTCTGCATCTGGGCTCAGCCGTCACAAGGTCATCACAAGAGATAACAGAAGCCTTTTTTCAGCTGATTGATAGTCACATCTCGGCAGGTTGTATGTCCATAATATCTGATGACAGCGGAAGTGACTGTCAGTTGCTGGCCGTGCTGCCTCCAAATCCTCTCAAGTCTATTGACTGTCCATCAATGTCTCCCTGTTTTCATTGATTTTCTCTTTTGATTTTCGTTCCCAACTCTTCCTGCACCCAACTCATCACTCCTCACTGTCTTTTTTTAACACTGTACATCTGTCTTTTGGTTATCCAGGTCTCACTTGGTTTCTCTGAAGGTAAATATGAGTCACTGTCTAGAGTGAGCAGAAAGGACGATGAACTCATTTTAAACACCTTTAGCCAGAAGCAGAAAAAGCAACAAAAAAAAAAATCTAATTATTCTGACCTGAATTTGTAATTTGCAGCGTTAGCTTTCAGCACATTGTCTGCTCTCCAGTAATTTATACACATAGAGTAGTAAAATGTCATGTGTTGGATGTTTTTGTCCAAATTAACTTACATTTTATGTATGTGAGCCTATGTGACCCATAATGCCATGCTTGCACGACCACAAAGGATAAGGCAGCATAGCACTGAGAGTAAGCATGTAAAAAATGTAGAATAGTTCAACATTTTGGGAAATATTCTCACTCTTGCCGAGAATTAGATGGGAAGATTTTAGGGCAGTAACTAACGATTATTTTCATTATCGATTAATCTGGTGATTATTTTCTCGATTAATTGATTACGTTTGATCTACACAATGTCAGACAGCGGTGAAACATATTGATGACTGTTTCCCAAAGTCCAAGATACAGCCTAAAACGTCTTGTTTCATCCTGTCCAACAAACAGCAACCCAGAGATATTCAGTCTACTATCATGGAGGACTAAAGAAACCAGAAAATATTCACATTTGAGTAGCTGGAACCAGAGAAGGAAAATAATCAATTATCAAAACAGCTGACAATTAATTGTCTGTCATCTGTCGGCTATTCGACTATCATTACAGCTCTATGAGATTGATACCATTCTAACGTCTAAATATGAAGCTATACGGCCAGCAGCCGATTAGCTTAGCTTAGCACAAACACTAGAAACAGGGAGAAACAGCTAGCCTGGCTTCCCCAAAGGTGACTTAATCCACCCAGCAACACCACCTCCTTGTCATGTTTAAACTTTGTTTTTTTCCTGAAGATAAATTAGATATAACGTGTTAATAACAGATACGTTAATTTTGGACCTAAGCAGGCTATCTGTTTCCACTTGTTTCCAGTATACTGTGCTAAGCTAACTAGCCGCAGGCTGTAGCTTCATATTCACTGTACAGAGTCACAGAGTGGTATTGATCTTCTCATCTAACTCCTGACAAGAAAGTGGATAAAAATATTTCCCAAAATGTTGAACAATTCCTTTAAGTGTAAGGGCAGACATACAGTGTGTAGTACAATATAATATTAAGCAGCACAGGGTGTTTTAATGTCCCTTAGAAGTAGAGTCACTTTCATCCAGTCAGTTTGAATTATTCACAACTGTAGTTTCACCAAGGCTACAAGAGAGAAAAAAACACACAGATCTCTTTTTTGTTTCTGCTTGTGTGCATCATGATTGCTCACACACAGGAATCCCCTCATTGAGCGTGGCTGCCGTCTGGTGCATAGGCGTCTTCTGGGGTGGGGGTCAGATTACCTGTCATTCAGGAAGTTGCCATGTCTAATGAGAAGCTAAGCTGCTTCACGAGCAAACACAAAACATAGCCTGATATTTTCTGCTCGTGGGCCCAAGGTGTTTCTTGCGTGGGAGAGATAAAGCAAAGAAAATCCCCTCATTTCCCCAGTCTAACAGTGCTATGGTCACTCTATCTGGGATTTTGTTCTGTTATGACCTACAGTAAATAAAAGGATCACCAACATCACCATCCCCTCAGGGAGGATATGAATGGCTTGCCAGTCATTCATTGGCAAATAAAGATTCTCTGGCAAATATAAAGTCCCTGCAGGGGCCGAGTGGCACTGGTGAGGCACAAGCTGCTATTTTGACAAAAGTCCACTGACTTCCTTTCCATTCACACTTCCACTGAGGCTCCTCTTCATTACAGTAAACCAATCGCCTGTAATTACTCCACTATTCACAATACTGATGCTACATGTAAGTCATTAAACTAGTGCTTAGAAGATCAGACACTGGCACATTGTTCTTGTACTAATTTAGGGTACAAATGAAAAGCAGCAGCGTAGTTTCACTTCATCTAAACTTTATCATTTGAGGCGGACAGCAATCAGAGCGATATTATTCAGGCATTGTTACACATCACCACTGGCCTTGATGCTGTTTTGCCATTTCAGTCACACAGCTGGATGGTTAACAGTGTAATTCTTGCATTTTCTTGCATATTTTGTCTTGATTTGTTTGCCTTGGAAGGATTCGTCATCTGTGTGTGTGTGAGTGTACAGATTTGTGTTTATAGGTAGTTTTCGTCCTCATTTCAACAAAATCGAAACGTAATTAAAAACAAAGTGGCACAGAGTTTTAGGGACTTTTGGGTTGTTTTTTCCTCCTTGATTAGTTAAATGGAAAGCATTAACAGACCATCTGTGGGACGCCATAAAGCATGTATCCTTAATTGCCCTGATGAATGAGAAGAAAGGTACTACGTGCCACTTTGTAGTTTCCTCATATTTATTACTTGAAAAGTAGGTTGGTTAATTGTGTACATTCCCCTATCAATCAATCATCATTAGATGCTGAATATTATTATTAATCATTAGTGTGTTTGTCTTGATATGGAAAGATGCAAGTGGAGTGCATGTGGTGTGATAACTTCAGCTAAAAGCACTGAAATGTGGCATTTTAATGTGCATGGAAAAGTGTTTTCATGTTTTAAGCTTTAGCTTTAGAATTAAAAATTGATGAGTAAGTATGAAATTATTTAAATATGACTCATATTATTTATAATTTAAATAAAGTTGAGCATCATTTCTGTTCCTTTTTCAAGCATTTCCTGCAGGAAGAGTTAGTCACGTAACTTTGTAGAGATTTTCTGAATGCTTTTTTTCTGCCATTTGTATATTGAAAAAGTAAATAATTTGCATCAAATAATTTCTTCTTAGTAAAAAAGTGCATCCAAATCAATCATCAAAAAGTGCAGCTAAAATATCAAGGTAAAAAATATGAGGTATCAAGGCAATTTCCACTAATAATTCCTGATGCATTCCACCAATCACTCATCGTTAATTCTGGGTGCTCCTTCTTGTCTGAGTTGTCACTGTGTGCTGTAAATCAATAGGTTTTCATTTGTTTCCTTTGTTATGGTGCCTGCCTGTTTGTCATCGCTGTATGGCAGTATTATTTGTTTTTATTGGGAGTGGGTGGGAAAACTAGAAACAGAGGATCAATGAATGACTTAATTCTTGCAAACAATAGCTCCTTATTTCAGCCCCCAGGAGCCTCTTGTTTCCAATGAGCTGATGTATTAATCACGCTATAAAAAGAATGTCAGGCACACAGTGTATGATACTAATAATGATACTGATAATGTTGCATTTTCCAGAAATGCAAGATGTAGCAACCCTTTTACTTGTGCCACAAATTATTGTTAGTGTTAAAAAAAAAATGCAGGTTTCAGGTGGCAAGAGGACATCAGGCTGTAATTATAAATCTGTATGTAAAGGTTTGTGTTAGTGCAGGTGTGACTTTAACATGTAGACCTCATTTACATCTTGCATGGTATCTGTATCTGGAATCCTAAGGATAACTGCATGTAAATGCACTAAAAACGCATTGTGATCAAAATGCGATTAGATTGTCCAGACCACATCTGGAGGTAAATCAAGATATTATTAATACCAGGTGTAGATGCAAAGGCTCATGGTTTGAATGTCACACATTTGCAAGCACATATTTTGCAAAGAGTACATAAACCAGTTTGTTCCTGTTAAACAAGTTCTTACACTATTACCTGTTAGTTTTTCTTTCCCTCCAGCAACAACTGCTCAAAGGCTCCCACTGCCGCCTCACACACATCATCTACTTTGCCCCCCGCTCAGTAGCTTCGAAGTCATCGATGAGCAGTGGTAAAAGTTGACTTTGCAACAAATTTTTTGCCATTCAGCTTCCACTCAAACTTTCAAGCACTTCTGCTGCCAACTCAGTAAGCATTTTCCTTTCATACGCCTCATCTGCTGCATCCTCCCATCACACTGCGAGCTCCTCAGTATACACAACCTGCTGACCACAACACCGAGACTGACTTTAAGGTGCTATTTTGTGGTGGCAGCTCTCAACACAAAACATATTCCCATTTCCCTGAACACCTATCTGCCCAAAAATTCACTGCCTCTTTCCGCCGCCTTCATGAAACAAGTAATATCTTTCTTCCTGTGTGCTATAAAATTAATTTTTAGCAATTTCCTCTCAGTTGTTGCTGTTCATGGTTATGCTGTTGGGACAGTCTAAATGTTGTCCTCATCTACTGTACCTTTTCACTGGGATTTTGGGGTTAGCGTGAAAAGGTAGCACATCATAGTTCATATCTATAATTAATCTTTCGGTTTGCCTTCATATCCTAGAAATCCCTGCCTTCCTCTCTCTTGTCTTTACATCCATTGTACCTGCCACTTAAATCGAACTAAAATAGATGAGATAAATTATAATGCATAATGCCTGTTGGGGGGCCGCATTATGATGTGCTGTTGTCAAGATGTCGGTGTGCAGCACTTGTGTAATTTTCTGTGTTTTTCAAGGCAGCAATTTCACTGACTTTGTTTATGAAGACACATTTTTCTCTCAATCTTGTGTGTTTTGTTTCTACATCAGTCAGTTTGGACCATACGGGTCCCTGCTGAGGTTCACGATGAGCCTTAAAGAATGAAAAAAAAAAAAAAAAGGGAAGCAGCAGTACGTAGGAAAACTTTTTAGACTAACAACACTGAAAAACCTGCATTTGTGTGAGTGGGTTGAAGTCACTTGATGGTAATAGTAGGTGCAGTTACTAAAACAAAGATTGTTATCAGGCGTAATGGACAGAATAGGAACTGCTGTGTTTTCTGCCTCCAGAAAGAATCTACAGTATACCAGACAAAGCTGAAACAATTTTTTTACCCCCGTTGGTTTAGTCTGGTTATTAACCTGAAGGGCTACAATGCTAAACAGAGACCTTTATAGCCCAGTACTTCTTTAAGGAGACTGCACCACTAGATACTTTTATCTCAGCTTCACTCTGCCCTTCAGGTTACACTGTCAGGGAATTTCAAGGCTTCAGTTCCCGTTCAGCTCTGTTGGTTGCTTTGTGGAAGTCGCTGTGACTCACACACAGAATGAAAGACTTTTTAAATAGCTGATATCATTCATTGTCGCCGATCTATATGATGGAAACATCTGGTTGATGGCCTCTGACATATTTAAAGGATGTGTCATTGTCATTCATCCTTTACTTTGACATGGCTGCGGGAAAGAGAGGACGGCACATCCCTGCATGGATAACATAAAGGTAGCTAATGTGACATGGCACGATGTGATGCATATAGACCACTACCACAATTCCAAATCATCTTACATGAAAGGAGTCAAAGGACGATTAGCGACCTTGTGTGCAGACACGCAGGCTAATCTCTAGTAAAGCAGAAAACACGTCCAAGCTTATAGAAGCAGCTCACATGCTCTGAGGCACTTCAACACCATGGCACGCTTTACTGTCACTGTGCACATGCAAACATGCCTTAATACCAAACATACACACAAGGGTCACTCATGGGTACAGTCCAAGAGGGTTCATTGTTGGAGAAAATTAAAAGAAAATAAGTGAAGGCCAGAAATCTAATGGCCAATCAGAGGTTTAACTTTGATCTACCCTCTGATTGGAACAGGCAGCCGAGTGTTTCGGAAAACTCTGGAGGGTGGATTTCAGTTTGAGGCGTAGGCCCTCTATTCATACTCATACCCTCCATCAAGACCTTGGCTGTAATACCCCTGGCAGCCAAGTCAGCATTATATAATGCAAATGAGAGTGTCTATTGTGAAAACAGAAGAGACTGCTCTTAATGGCTTAAGGGCACTAAGTAATGCAAACAGAGAAAATCAATTACGGAACTCATTACTTGCAAGCACAGCAATACAAGATGTGAAATGAAGAATGGAAGGCAGTTTGAGCAAAAATCGCAAACTATTAATACGAGTGTGGAGAGTTTTTACTACAAGACTGTTGACAGCATGATATTAAAGTGTGACAGGCCTGTGGGTATTACTGCTCTCATTTTGCTGAACAAGACACAGGACTCATAAGTCTGGCACAAGACTTATAAGTCCATGAATTCTCATGTCGTTTGCCCGCTCAGTGCAATTAATAATGACTGCCTAAAAAGATGTTTTGTGCAATAGCAGTCAACCAGTCATGCATTGAATAATGCCAGTGATTGGCATCTTTGTGCTAATCTTTACTGAAACTCTCTGAACTTGACTTGCATTAACGGCTCACTGGCTTTTGGGACTATATAAGTTGGCCTCAAGTGGAGAAATGAGGCAAGCAGAACATTTGGAAAACGAGTTAACAGTACACCCATTTGGGATCATGTGTTGATGTCCTTCATGCATAGCCTTCATTCATAGCTTCTCTGCACGGCACAGAAGATCCTTGAAAGGGATGAGCGATATTGTTCAATAAGAGTAGCGTCTGTTGATACTGTTGAGGTATTAATGCATGTGGACACACTTCACAGACCCTCACACGAAAACTCATTTTCAAAGCAAAACATCACATGTGCGGCTCTCGGAGAGGCCGCTTAACTTCAAAGTCAGACTATCATTCTCCATGAAGAATATTCACAGAAGATTTGACTTCACTTTTTAGAAAGGTCAGTTGTTGTTTTTTTTTTTTTTTTTTTTAAATCTAAGCTCTCTGGGGTTGGCCAATTTCCAGCTCTGGCTATGCAGCCAAGTGCATTAGACTGCACAGATGAAGTGCTACAGCCAACCAAGCAGAAAAATAACTTGTGCCTGCCTGGGCTGGGTGGGGCCGGCCTGGGTTAGATTTGGACTCTATAGTGCCTGGGGGCAGCCTGGGACTTGGCCACCATTAATTACCACTAATGAGTTGAGCATGAGTGACCTGAAGATGATGAACTGTACATCTCCTCCTCATTGACTAGGGAGGGATATCAGATACAACACTGTGATGGGACAAATGTGGCTGGTTAGAGGGCTGGGGCAGCAAAGATGCATTCTGATGCTGAAGATGAATAATCACTGAAGGGAGATGAGTATTCAGAGGAATATAAACATAGAAGTGTTAGTTTCCTGGTTTATGATGCTGTATAAAGCAGGATCAAGTCTGTCATTCAGAAGCATTTCTCAAGACACTTTTGTCTTTAGAACAAACTCTGAGTGTGAGGGCAGAAATCTCTTATTAAACCACACAATTTGAATAGTGCACCATTTGTGGCTTTGAAAGACTTCAGTATCCATGTTTTGCTGTTTTAAACTTTTAAGTGAACCCCACCTCAGGAACTGAGCGCAGAGTTGAACACTGTGCTTGGCCGTTTCAACAATGACTCCCTTTTTGCATTTATATTCCTGGCATGCAGTAGTGTGTATGAATCTCACATCTCTGCAGAGTGAAGCAGGAGCACAGGAAAAGAGGGATTCTGTGTGTGTTATTTGTGAATTTATGCACATATGCATCTGTGCATGCACCATAGATCTGGGCGTGTGTGCAGGGATGCGTGTGTGAGCGTGCATGCACGTTCCAGCTCCATGCCTGTGTATTTGGATTTGAAGTGGTTGCTCGCTGCCAGCCAGCCTCCTCCGCCCTTGTGTGCCTCGGAGAGAGGCTGGGAAAACATGTGGAGGAGAACCCAGAGGAGCAGGAGGGAGACCCAGCCTACCTGCTGCCTGCAGCTGAGCAGAGTCCCAAAATATGATACCTTAAATATTTGCTTTGGCTTGGTTTGTGTGTTTCGTTAACGGATGTACTGTTGGCATAGGCCATGACAGTTTTAACCTGCAATAACAATCCTGGTTTGGGAACATATCCTTGTTTGAATCCCTTCGGGGAGAACTGATGAGTGTTGTATGCATATTGTTTTGCTTATTTCTGTTTCTGATGCACAGGATAGCAGCATTGTTTCTGCCTCTTGAGTTTTGTATCTTACAAGTGTAAGACATGTTTTCTTGAAAGATGAGCTTGCATGGATGATTTAGTGAGTGATATTGCAAATTGCTCAATTACGGCTTGGCCGACATTCACCCCTGACTATGAGTGCAATCATTCACATACAAAACTTAACAAAGAGGACATTGTTTTCTGTCAAGCTTTCCACATTTTCCATAATAAGCAATAGAGTTGAGGTCAACGGGGCTCCTCCCCTGAGGTTTGGAGTATTGTTCAGTCTGAATGATCACATTTCCAAAAACAGTGCTTACACATTATCAAAGTGACAGGGATATTTGCTAACAGAGTTCCTGAACAGTGAGGGTCATCCTTCAAAGGAGGTGTCGGGGTAGGGGGAAGCAACAGGAAGCAGCACACAGCCCCAGGCCTCATCACTCTCTGCCAGTTGGGTCCACCTACAGTCTGTGTCTGTGCTGCACACAGCCACTTTGCAGAGTCAGGATGATAGATTATGCTAGGTGAGTTAAACAATTATGTGCAATTTGGAGCTCAATGCCTCATAACTTGCTGGTCTACCATCCTGAAACAACTGAGGGAAGAGGAATGAATCAACATTTGGAAAAGAAAGTCAGATAAGTTCAAGTAATTCCTTATTGTTAATAATAATAATAATAATAATATGAGGAGAGAAGAGAGGAGAAGAGTTTTGTTGTTGTTGTTTTTTTCTTCATTGTCAAAAACCTGTTTGCTGTTTTGTCATACCTACTGTTAGTGTATTGAAAGATGCACGCTTATGCACATATACCAAGAGAGAAAGTCAAACATACACATACAGGAAAATACACAATTTAATTGAGTGCACGAACCCACACATACAGCACTGTGACATTGTGCTTTTATCTTCACATGAGCACCAGCAGAGTGAGGAGAGCGTCATAGTTTTACACTGTGCAGGGCATTATCATGCAGGTGATTGATAACTGACTCATCTCCCTGCTGTGAATACAACAAACCAGCATTGAGAAAGTAAAAGAGGAATGAGAGAGCAGGCCATAGGGCTGACCCGACTCTGTAGTGACGCACAAGACGGCGGGGGTCTGGCCTGTCTGCTGGGATGGCAGCGGTTATCAGATTATTTCTGCCAGTTTGCAGACATGGGACTCCTGTGGGGCGCAGGGAGAAAATGATAAATTTTGTGGCTGGCAGTTAGGTGTCGCATGGTTATTAGGCATTGCTTATATGCGTGAGTCTGTGTGTACCATTTAGAACAATATAAAAACAGTCAGAGAGACACAGAAAGAAACCAACCTAACAAAAAAAGTTTGGAAAAGAGAAAAGTGCTATTTTAATCAAGATTGTGGTCAGTGTGAGTGCTTATGTGCACCACAGGAGCCATTAGAATGTGTTAGGGTTAGCAAAACCAACAATCTGTTAGTCTGTCTCTCAATACTTTATAACTTCCCTACCCTGTCTGTGGCTCTCACCAAGCCCATTCAGTCCTGCTGAATAAATAAATCGTAAAAAAAATGGGTCACAAATAAATTGCTTCAGTTTTTAAAAAGGCACACTAATTCCCTAAAATAGCTGGGTACTGTAGTTTTTAGCAAATGTTACTTAAACAGGGGTAAATAGAGCATTTTGGGGGGAGTACTCTCAGTCATGGATTAATAAACAATGGTGCTCTAGTGAGTAAATACAGCAGCAGGCTGGTGATGTGGGATTGACTCAACGTAAACTACAGTGCCCATGTTCACCGTAATGATGGAACATGTCACACAGTGCAGCATTGTGGCTCATCTGTGTGACAACAATGGAGCTCTATGTCACAGTAAATACTTGTTAGTAGGAACAGTTCGTGGTTGGTTTTGATATTTTAATTTAACAATTTAACAATTAGGGGGGGGGGGGGGGATATCACCAGAGTTATCCTTTAACTGTGTCATTATGAGGACAAGACATTTTGCGTATCCTTCACCCTATAACGTACTCCACTGAACATGCATCACTGTGGATTACAAATCCTCGTGTCATCATTCGTCATCGCTCCTCACATCCAGTACTGTAATGCTTTGCCCAGAATGCTCTGAATCATCCTTTCTTCCCTTCATTGCAAATTTCACTGCATATTTGCTCTGTTATTGTCAGTCTTTTGCTTTCAAATGTGGCATTTACTCAAATGACATTTAGTCAGGTGTGCGGTCTCAATGCACAGAGGAAGAGTGGGAGTAGCTGCTGCTGCTGTAGGCTTTGCAGAGAGTCTATAAAGTGCAGGTTCAGGTTTCTGAAAACATGTAACACAGAAGTGTTTATTAAGCTACTGTAGAAAAGAAAAAATGCTGGTAAACAACATTAATAGTGAATGAGATTTGTGGTTTGTTTCTTTTTTGACCAGCAATTCAGATACAAACCACACACTTCCTTGTTTCATCTCACACACACAAAGAATCAGAATCATCTTTATTGGCCAAATATGTTTACACATACAAGGAATTTGAACACAACAGAATAAGAACACAACAATCCTCAGAAATATACACAAGGAACGACTATATACATGTGAAACCTTTGCACATTTTGTATTTTAGGCTAAAATAAATATATATAATGTGTATTGTAGTGTTCCAGGGTTATTGCACAGTGCCACAGTGAGAGACTCAAAGTAATAGTGAGACACAAAGTGACGCAGAAACACACACTCAGGAACAAACATTCAAACGTGCACACATTGCACACAAGCAGTGACTCTACCTTTCCTGCCTTAAGGATTTACCGTCTTATCTGCTTTACACTTTGCTTCATATTTATGCTGCTGAGTTTTCACGTCCAAGAGCGTCTTCGCTTAAAAGCTCCCAGTGTTTACAAGCGGCGCGATATGATGTCATCCCTTTAAAATGGCCCAGAGGAAAATATCCCCTTGCAGCAAATCTCATTTTATGACATTAGTCATATCCTTTAATTATTCCGGTGCCCTCAGTGCTAAATGAGCAATTACTTCAGAACATTGTTACATTTAGCAGGATTGCACTGTCAGTTTGTCAAACGTTCAGAGGCTTTTCATATTTTTCAGTCATGATTCACACTGACTCCATCCTTGATTTTCCTGTAATGCAACAGACCACACAAGCCCACTTTTCTTCTTACATATCAGATTAGATGAGATAATTGTAAAGAAGAACATACCATGCCGCTGCTCTTTAAGGTTCTCCCGAAAGCTCACAGAAAGGTAGTGCAGGCTGAGCAGAGGGATTATGGCTCAGTGGCTTCAGATTTTTCCCTGCTGCTGCTGATTGCCAGTATTGTCTGGAAAGCGTCCTGCGGGAAGCGTGCGACTCATGGATATTACACACAGACTTATTACCCTTGACAGAAGACATGAGATGAAAAGAGAGAAATAATAGCAAAAGAGTTGCTACCTCGGGGTGGAATAACACACAGCCTACAGGGAGGCTGGTTTCCCTCTGATTGGAGAAGATTGCATAATTCTAGTTGTGCCCTTGTTGTGCGTCGGTCACCCGTCACAAGTCCTCCGCCTCTGTGTGTGTGTGAGTGTGTGAGTGTGTAAGTGCATAGTCTATTGTGTGTTCATGAAGTGTATAGTATGTACTTGCATGTGTGTTTTTTGCTTGACTTTATTCACGTCTGTCTCCTTTTCGGTTCCTGTGTGTTGCTATTTCCAGGCTGCCTGCAATGATTCAAACACATTTAGTGGCCTCAGTCTGACATCTCCATCTCCTTTTTTTAACCTGTCTCTTTACTTCCTCTCAGCATCAGCTAACTGATGCTAACTAACAAACTCTGCATCAGATCTTATTACTGAGGCAGAACACTTTGGTACATAGAATTAAAGGTCCAATCCGTGATTAAAATGTAAGCAAAAGAGTAGCCCCACAACTATAGGGCTGCGACTAATGATTATTTACATTATCAATTAATCTGTTGATTATTTTGTCAAATAAAAATGTCAGAAAATTGTGAAAAATGCCCATCGCAATTTCATAAAGCCCAGGGGGATGTTTTTAATTGCTTGTTTTTTTCTGTCCAAACCCAAAGACATTCAGTTTACTACCAGCAAATCTTCATAATAAAGAAACTGGAAACAATGAATGTTTGTCATTTTTCCTAGAAAAAATTAATTGTCTGTTGATTGACAAATCTGTTAGTTGTTTAGTTGTTTCAGCTCTACCCACCTCCAATAATCAAACTGGAACCTTGAGTGACAGACCTTTTAGTACAAAAACACCATTCATCCATTGTAATTGTGATATAAAAATATTAATTAGTGCATCTCTAGGAATTGATTTTACAAATTAGACAGCTACTCCTTCAGAAGTACTTACCTGGAAGAGAACAGTCCTCTAATTAAAGAGATGCCATCTGAGGCCAGGCTCCATATTAAAGACAGAACGAACTAAATCAGACCGTCTGTTCGCATCTTGATTTCCTGCCTTCTAATGTACCTCAAAGAGTGTCAGTGACGAGGTGTGACTTCAATCAAGAGAATCTAATCAACAAAATAGTATGCACTATTTACACATATCAAGTGAAACAGCGACACAGCGGAGGGAATAAACTGGTTTGTTTAAGCCTCCGTGACTCAAGTGTCCTTGAACAAGATAGCGAGCTCTCACCAGCTTCGAGAGGCACCGTTCTGTATCTGAGCCTGACCTCTGACCTTCATAAAGGATCAATAAAATATCATGTTTATTTTCGCATTGATTATAATTCACTATGTAAAACAGGAACACAAGAGGTTAGATGTGCTCACAGAGGGCTCTCCTCACTGAACACAAAAATAACCCTTAAACCGCAGTCAGAATGTATTTCCTTTGGCGGTTTACTCATACTTGTGTAAGAAGACATCAGGAGGCTTGTGTGTTTCTTTCAGAGCGACACGTTATGTTGATGATTGGCTTTTTCAGTTTTCTGCGCTGGATGACAACAAGAGGATCTTCAGCAGACTGTATCCTGAATGTGGTTGCCCAGCAATAGGAAATATTCAGTTTGGATTTAGCTGAACACATTGTTCTCTCGACAGAGCACATCCTACTTTAACTAGACATGAAGTGCCAGAGATTAGGACTGTTAAATTACTAATAATGATTTGTGCGTCTGCTATTGTGTGTATGCACTTGGCTTTGTATGCAACATGGTGTGTTATTACCTTGTTTGAAGTTACTTACAGTTTATTAGCGTTTGTTTGTGTGAATGTGTTTGTGGTTCATCCAGTGCTCACATGGCTTCTCCCACTGCCAGTTTCCTAATTTAAGCAGACATTTGCATGTGTACATGCATTTTCTCACAGGCCTAGTGGTTACACAGTCCTACTTTATACCCCTGTGGCTGGCACAGGACTAACCCATTAAAGACTTGTGGGTACCTCAGACCATACTGTGGTCACCTGAGAACCCAGACCATGACCGTACCTCTGGAGATTTACAGTCTAGCCGTGCATACCAACGCTCCTTCTAAAAAACACACGTTTCATATTCACACCTCTTTCCCAACTCAACACAAACGCTGAAGATTATTAAGAATGAATAAAGCAGCCATTTGATGCAGGAAAGGCATTCTAACACATTTTAACACACGTCACTGCTGTTTCCCGCTTTCCGTCTCGCTACGTCTCCCTCTATGATCACTCGCTCAGCATACATATGGTAGCCATCTGGTCTGGCAGAACAGAGCCAGAGCCTACTGTGATCCATGTACAGTAACAACATGATTAACCCTTTAGAGCCATAATGGTGCACTGAGTATCCTTATCTTATGCTTTCTGCTATCATTTTAAGCGCGTTTGCATCCTGCTGTCATCCTGCTGTAAACAATCCAGTTTATTTTGTATTCTGTATTTCCTCCTCACCTTTTCTTTCTTTCTGTCACTCTGCCCGCTTGTCATTATGAATCAAATACTACAGATCTCAATCACATCTCATTTATCCAAGTACCGCTTTAGGGTGCGTCCTTCTACAGTACTGCATTTGCCAAATTATGATTTGTCAAATCAAAGACTGACATTGCTGTGTCTGTCTTATCTCTGTGTGTGTAACCTAAAGCCAGAGTCCCTGCAGAGCTGCAGTGTGTTTAGGGACTTCTCCACATGTCCCTCCAAAATAGATTTAAGTGCAGGGTAGGACCCACATCAACGTCAGCATTCCTGCCCCACTGCTCTAGTCAACCCTGATACAAGTCAGAATGGGTCCAAACTACAGTAGTTTGATTCACAGATTCACAGATGATAAAAAAAGGACTGAAAATATAATAAATATCTTTTTAATATTTATATAATATTTTTCAAACACAGCAGTAGTGTCACTGTAACATGTGAAAGCTCTACTAAAATGACATGTTATCGTACGACTCATTACACAAGATCAATTATAAGAAAGAGTTTTTATGCATCCTCAGTTTGTAAGAAATATCAGTTTTAAACCACGACTATTGTTTAGCATCCAAGTCCAAAATCTCTATCAAGTGATTTTAGGTGCCTTGAGAGTGAAAACTGTGGGGCTGAGAGATATTTAGAAATGTTTTCCTGGTCTAAAACAAATTACAGCTCTTCCCTCTGTCTGATCACATCACACTGATGAGGTTTGAAAACTGCCATCAAAGAACTCACTTTGGACTTAAATTGCTCCAGAAGCACGACAGATATCACAACACAGCGCACAGTTTTAAAAATTTAAAGTCTTGTGAAACGTTTTAAAAGTTTGAACGGGGTCTGTAGTTCAAGCAGTTGAGTTTCAACATTAGCCCAAATGCATTGTGATTGATTTCAAAGTATAAGTGCATCAATATATATATAATTTTGGCTGGAGTTTTTTTTTCTAGCAGTGTTTGTGTGAAATATGTGTTGGACAATGCACCGGATCTTTTCTGTGCGGCTGCCTATCACAGAATATGACTAAGGTGCATTCAGTGACATCCTAATGGGAACTCCCGTACTTATTACTTCTTCTCCAGTGACAGCATGTTGCCTAGAGCATCATACAGCCTCCTCTCCTCTCGTCTCCTCTCTGACACTGAATAGCTGCCATATGGCAAACAGGACTGGTCCATTTAAAGAGAGACAGGTGCCGAATATCATCTCTCACCATTATACGTCCTAAAACAACTTAACATCTCGTGCAGTTGTAAACAAAAACCTGAGAACATTAAAATTCCAGAGAGATTTGTGGTGCAGTGACAATCAGAAGGAAGATACTAACAAGAATTCTCATCACGCAAGCACACACAGAGAGAAAGAGCGGCAACAGTCGCTGGCTGGCTGGCATGTAAGAGCTCCACCAGTTCCTCCCTGAGGGTAGACAGTGCCTTGCATTAGGACGCAGAGAGCCAGTGAGTCACCTTGCCTCAGTCCATCCTGAGAGCATTCGGCGCTTCACTGTCAGCTGGTCCCGCTCTCTCTGTTATTCCCCACATCAAGGTTAAGGAGCTGGACAGTTGAAAGCCAAGTGTAACAGTAAGGTGTTTTTTTTTTACAGGTGTTTTTTTTTTGTTTGTTTGTTTTACAGTATATTTATTAAATCATAGGCCTTTTTCACAGCAGACATTTTAACTTTTCATAGGAAAAGTACTTTGAGCTGCATTTTGTGTATGAAGGGTGCTACAGTATATAAATAAAGTTTTTATTATTATTATAATTCATATCATTCATATTAAGGATCATGTTTTGATTATATTATTTATCAGACTCTTTATTATCTGTGAAGTTGTCCAAAGTGACCTAATTGACCATAACATTTTGAAATGACCACATACGGTACAGTATGGGGCTTTGACATGCACTTAGGCCATGATATTTTTAGCCACACTAGCAGCGTGGCTCTATGGATAATGTAAGTCTGTCAGTCCACCACTTTCGTTCAGACTGAATATTTCAACAAATATTGGACGGACGGTTGGCTTTTTAGTTTTGTCTCAGCCTCAACTTTAGGTTTATGACTACAAATGTTAGCATGCTAACAGGTGAAACTAGAATGGTAAACATGGCAAACAGTAAACACCGACCAAACCTCACAGAACTTGTAAGACTCTTGTTAATATTATAAATCAGACTCCCTCAGAACCACTGTAATGGGGATCTTAATGAATTATGCAATTTGTAAATGCTGCTAAAAGTAAAGCTTTGACATACACTTACCTTGGTATTTTTTAGTCATAAAGTGGAGGAAGGAAAGCTTCTCCAACTACATCCTGGATTGCTGTTTGGCACCAAACCTGCTTTCATCACTTCTCTGCATGTTTAGTCTCTTTCCAACAAGTATTAGGTCCAAGGTCTGCTCTGGCAGCCCTAATACATGCTGGTAAATGCTGTGACTGGAGGAACCTCCAACAGGAAATCAAATCCAGCCAAATTAACAAATAAATGAATAAAACATATAGAAGGTGATGATAGTTCGAGGGTAAAACTGAAAGAGACTTCCTGTATGAATCGAGCAACAGGTGTTGCTGCCAGAAGCCAATTATGAAAATTATTGCTTCTGCAGCTCAATATTCTGGCAAATCGCACCTGGGTCCCTTTAGTCTGTTCACATTAAAAGAGGCGGGTTGTGAATCCTGTGGTCACACTTTGAGTGGGCTATTGGTATATAATTGTTTGAGAAGAAAGTGGAGGGAGGTGTAAGGTGCCAGGGTAGCCCTCCTGCTGCTTTAAATGGTTTAAGATGGATTTCCTGGAGCTTTGCTCAATTGCTCACCAAAAAGGGCACATTCTACGCAATAAAAGCAATAAAGGAGGTGTTTCAGAGAAATCCCTGCAGATGTGTTCTTGCAGAAACAGAAAGAATGCTTCTTTTCTTCATAATTGATCTTGTTGGCTTGTCTGAGGGTTTCGGCTAAAAACGGTAGCTGTTCAGGACACCTGACACTGGTGTAGCAGATGGCGGTGTCTCCTGCTCTTTGTTCCAGAGTGGTGCAGGTTGTCAGTAGCTCTCTGGCCTTACGCGACCAAAGATGTGGATGAGATGGTGCCAAGGCTGCTGCTCTATAAGCAGCTGCCCTGTCGGTTTATAAGCTAAATAACTGTGACTTATTACCAAGAAATCTATTTCCAGATGTTTTTTTTGCCACACAGTTTATGATTACTTGTGTAATGCATGGTGAAAAAAGCAGAGCGTAATCAGAAACATGCCGCACTTTAGTTTTTCAAAGAAAATAACATTGAAACATTTTCTCTATCATTACATGTTTTTAACCATTGTCTCATTTTGGGAGGGGGTGGGGGTGGGGTGAAATAAATTTAAGGAACTGTCTGCTCCCACAGGATGAATGAAGAATATCACCGTCGCCGCAGGCAGCATGTGCATGAAATTAGCAGCATATTATAAGAGAGGAGCCATTAAAACCAAAGCTACTTTTTTGCAGTGATTAGGGGCAAAGTAGAGAGTCACTGCACTCAGCCATTTCATAAGCTGACACCCTGCGAACAGTAAGAAGGGTGCAGCACGAAGCTACACAGGAATATGAAACTGTCAGCAGAGAGCAGTCTGATTCGTCACCCCCAGAGCGAGGAGGAGTAACTAACACACAGAGGTGTGAATAATGAAAACACATTTGAAATATTACACATTATTACCTTTGGGAGAATCCTCTGACAGGTGCAACTAGGAGGCATAATTATGACCTCATATGTGTACAGCTTTTTAATAATGTCATGTGTTTAAACGTTTTATTCTTTTTCATTAATATGACAAAGACAAAGATAATGAGATATTACTGACAGCTAACAGGAGACAGAGTGTCTTTTATCCCTAGTCGGACTCTTCTCTCTACTATGAAAATATTCTAATGGTCTCTCTCTCTCTCTCTCTCTCTCTCTCTCTCTCTCTCTCTCTCTCTCTCAGGTGTGCTCAGCCTACCTGAGGGTTTGACTCTTCACAGGGACCAACAGCAGCAGCAGCAGCAGCAGCAGCAGCAGCGAGCAGGGAAGAGTGGAGAGGGAAACACCTACAGTCAGTCTGAGCTGCGCTCCGTTGAGCAGTGCTTACTAGCCACACGAGTGGGCAGCATCTCTGAACTCAGTGAGTCGTACGTGTGTGTCTGTGTGTAGGTGTGACGGGAATAGTCTGGACAGAGAAGTGAAGGACTATCGCTGACCCCTCTCTCAAGTCAATGTGCCCTTGAGCAAGGCAGTTAATCGCCCACCTGCTTTAGTGGAGCTGCAGAGTGGTCACCAGTGTGAGATGATGATATTAAAGCTATTTGAGACAGTAGTGTGCTTCCAACTTTGTGGCAACAATTTGGTGAAGACTCTTTCCTGTTTCAACATGATGATGCACATGCACAAATCCAGAAAGTAATTGTTTCCTGGGTTTGGTGTGGAAGAACATGAATAGCCTACACAGAGCTCTGACCTAAACTCCATCCAACAACTTTTTGGATAAACTGGAACACCGACTGTGAGCCAGACCGCATTGCCACAGTATCAGTGGTCTTGCTAATGCTCTTGAGGCAGAATGGGAGAAAGTCCCTGCAGCCAGGTTCCTAAAATCTTGTGGAAATCCTCAGCAAAAAAGTGAAAGCAGCATATTAATACCCATGGCTTTAGAATGAAATGTTTAATAATCATATGTGAGTGTGATGTTCAGGTGTCCAACATACTTTTGTCCATGCATTGTACGTGACTGTGTGAGTGTGAGGTGAGGTAGGATGTTGCTGAAAAAGAACATTTTAGTCCAGTGACAATCCTTTGAAACAGTATTTAAACCAACTGATATAAAATGGCCCTGAAGTCAGAGTGACCCAACACGCTTATTCAGAGGTAGAAAGTGCTATTTAAGTCAACTAAAAGGCATTTTTATTGCAGGTTTTATTGACAGTGTGCAGCTCTGGACAGTTCAAAGTCTCCTTCACATTTGAGTTACTTGCAGATATGACAACATGATGATAATGTGATGTTTAAGACCGCACAAATAGCTGCTGCTGCATCAGTGAATCACTGTATCATAATCCTGCTGTGCGTGTGTATGTGTATTATTTAAATGAATGTGATTCGGTGGGAGTTGCAAATTCACTGAACTCCATTCCTTAAAAAATGATTTTAGCTTGATTTTAGTTTGACAAGCCCTCCAAAAGTTAATTGAATGTCTGTCTCACAATGTACTCATTATTTAAAGTATAATAGGCATCAGAATTCCTTCTGAAAACATTTATACATTATGAAGTCATTTACATAGGCTTTAGTAGTCTGTTTATATCATAATAATAATAATAATAATAGATTTTCCACATCATTTGAGAAATTACATACTGATTATGCTTTACCCTCTCGTCCTCACACACAAAACAAGTTATAATATGCAAAAGTTGGACAAAGCAAAGTTCAGCACAAGGCCGTCATACAAAGTTTCTAACAAACTTTTATAGAGCATTTACAAATCAGCAGCAGCAAGCTGTGCTGCAAACCACAACTTCATGTTTTCTTATTTGATATAATCAGATATAATCATAGCTTTTCTCAAAAGGCGAGCGGGATGCTCGTTGGAAGTTATTCTTGGTTGCGTGCAACTCTGCAGCTCATTCCATAAAACACATTTGAGTGCCGTAGTGTCAAAAAAACAAATTCAGTCACTAAAGGACAGATTATCTCCTAAAGTGTTTGACAGTATTTTTGACAAAAAAAAGAAATCCTCAAACCAAGTAACGGTGAAAGGATTGTAAAGGGTCTATTTCTGTTGTCATGGCATCAGCATGTCAAGACAAGGCTTTGGAAAATATTTTCTGTATATCAAGTGTAAACAGTGATTATCAGAATAAACACGGAGCCAATTCTCCTCACCATATGTTTTCTCAGAGCCAACATGGGAGGGATGGGGTGCAGAGCTGAGGCGAATCACTGGTCCTCTGTCCATGTTGTATTGATGAGGTCAAGCAAGGACTTATTATGTTATGTTGACAGTGCAAACACGCTCTGAGACAACAGAGCAGCCGATGGATAATAGCAGAGCTTAGTCCGGCGGTAATGTTATCAGTTCAGGAGAAGACTTCCGTAAATAACTATAGGATTTGCAAACAGACACACATGCTCAAGCTGAAAAAAAAGGAGAATTGAGAAAAGCAGAACAGCTGGAAATGATTGCATTATCAGGCTGTCACAAACTGTATTTGAAAGAGAGCAAAATGGGAAACAAAAAAAGAATAAAAGAAAGACAGCTGAGTTTGATTATCTAAAATACATTTCATGGAATAAAATGACACTTGCTGCTCCAGCACATCAAAATTTGCATCCACCATAAGGACAGTCTTTTGCTCTGGCATTTAGACTCAATTTTAGAGGTTTGCCACTGATTTACCTCTTTGTATTTTCTCATTTTCTCTTCCGCCAAAATGCCAAATTAGCATATTTGAAATGACAGTCCCGCAAATACTGCAGTTATTAGTATTGTCAGTGTGTCATCATCACTCAGTCATCCTGCTTCAAGTATGTTGCACACAGTGTTGTTTGTGTAACTTAGTATGTTACTGAATTCAGTCAAACCTATTCTTAGAAGCGCTGATGGCTTGAAGATACAAAATATGCTTCATGCAGGCTTTCTCCATACATAAATCTATACAGCGGGAAAATATCACCATCACAAAGTGAAAAAAGGTCAAATGGCAGTGACCTCACAGTGGTGAACTTTGCCTCTGGGGGCTTCAGGCTGCACATCCACCAGCAGCATCATACACTGAGACACCCTGTCTAACCTTAAAGGAATAGTTTGACATTTTGAGGCTTGTTCACTGTCTTGCCGAATGTTAGATGAAAAGATGGACACCACTCTCATGTCTGTCCATTAAATATGAAGCTACAGCCAGGAGACAGTTAGCTTAGCTTAGCATAAAGTCTGGAAGCAGGGGGAAACAGCTAGCCTGGTTCAGTCCAAAGGTCCAACTAACAGCACCTCTAAAGCTCACTAATTAACACATTAAATCACACACATTTGTTTCATTTACACCAAAATGTAAATTTTTGCTATGTGACAAGACTCAGGGAAAACACTGCACAGGACCAGGAAATAGTCCCTTGTAAAACCATAACTTGTCCTTTTTGTACAGTTTTTGTACAGATTAAACAAGCAATATATAATTAATGAGCTTTAGAGGTGCTGGTAGGCAGATTTTCTACCCTTGGACAGAACGAGACTAGCTGTTTCCCCGTTTTTAGTCTTTATGCTAAGCTAAGTTAGCTGCTGCCGGCTCCAGCTTCATATTGACAGTACAAACATGAGAGTTATCAGTCTTCGCAACTAAGTCTCAATAGGAAAGTGAATAAGCATATTTCCCAAAACGCTGAACCTTAATCTGCAAGATATCACGTAGAACCAAACTGCTGGAGGACTGTGTAAGGTTAAATTTTATAGGGCTGTTTTTTCATTCCAGAAGAATGAATTTTACACTTCTCTTTCTCCCATAAAACAGTACGAAGCTCTGATCCATTAAGTTCTGAGGTTTCAAGGTTGTCAAATCTCAAATCTCCCAAGATTTTCAGATCCAGACAGTCTTTTAGAGGTTAGCCAAAACTTGCCAGCTTAACGGAATAGTTCAACATTTGGGAAATAGTCTTATTTCCTTTCCCACAAGTCACAAGGTTTTTGTGAGGGATTAAACAAAGATAAAAATAAAGATAGAAGCAAAACCGGACCGATCCAATCGCCATTTTTATGTATTTCCATTGGCAGCATCCCACAACCAAGAAAATATCTACTGAGGCTGGGTAGATTTTCTTAAATAACTCCTGCAAATGTGAATTATGCTCTTTCCCAACCTCCTAACTTTTCTGACCAACTGTCATTGCTGTTGGTAGTCATAACTCACTATCTGCACTGGTTTGGTATTGTGTACTATTCAGTGTGGCAACTGTGCAAACAGGATTGGTGGGATAGAGTGAAGCTGTTTGGATGACATACTGTATTTGGTCTATGAGTTTGAAGACTAATGGGCACTTGCAACTGTAATTATAGACTTGAGTTCTTTGTCACGTTATGATAAATGGTAAATGGACTGTCCTTATATAGCGCCTTTCTAGTCTTCCAACCACTCAAAGCGTTTTTACGCTACAAGCCACATTCACCCATTCACACACACACAATGGCGAGGGTGTTGGTGCAGCCATCGGAAACAATTTGGGGTTCAGTATCTTGCCTAAGGACACTTCGACATGCAGACTGGAGGAGCCGGGAATTGAACTGCGATTTTCTGATTAGTGAACAGCCCGCTCTACCTCCTGAGCCACAGCCGCCATTCGTTTTGGCCTTTTAACTTGTTCACAAATGTTATTACCTGCAACTATATTTAGCACTAAAATAATAATGCCGGTATTAATAATTCATGTTTAAGGATATACTTTCCCCAATGGATACTTTGTCATACACTATTAGTTATTAATGCTGATTAAAAAACACTCAGGAATATTACTATTCACTACTGGACATGTAGCATAAATCAATTTAAAATTCTAAAAACACATTTTCCTACAGCAAGGAATATGATTTGGAACCGGTTTTCTCCTTTTTTCTCATTCAAAGCTTTTCATCATTTGCCTTATTTTCAGGCCTCGTTTGATGTGCTGTTTTCCTCTAAGTGTTTCAGAGTATTAACAGGAGACGCTGTTGCTCAGAAGACGCTGCTAATGGCCATCAGTACTCTCAGTAATACCTCTCAAAGATAATTTTGTCATTGCAGCAGTAAGAGCGTATAGATGTTTTTTCATATATCTGCACTGTGCTTACTTTTAATACCACAAAATGACCGCGTATCTGATGAAAGCAACAGACTCTCGTAGGAAATTGAGCAATTTAACAATGTCACTGGCTACTGGTAGAAAGAGCCAACTTAGTGTTCTGTGCTGTGAATTTAATGAGCTCAAAGGAGGGTCTGAGGTTTACAGTATAAAGAATTAAGTTACAAAGGTTTCATGTGACAAATATGCATTATGAAATCAGTAATGGGATCATTTTGTTTCCTCAGTGCTGTTTTATAACCAATGATAACATGAGTTTAGTAGATTTTGTTAAGCTGTTGCCTTTTTCCTGTTTTCCTGTTCTTTTTTTTTTATTGTTCTCTCTTTCTCAGTGAGTCTTTTCACATTTAGATCGAAGAGCTCCATAAAGATAGTGTTTGTGCCCTTCATGTTATCTGATATGTGTGGTAGTTGGTGGCTAAAAGCTCTGGCTGTTTTCAAATGAGCCAAACTATTAGCAGGAAGAATAGCTTAGCATCTTGTCGAGTCAGGATGGCCACAGGCGACCATTAAACATAATCACGGCCGCATAGCAGCAAATACTTTAATTGAAACACAGAAACTGTGATGATGGCAGCAGCTGCACAGTGCGGCAGTAGGAACCCTTCATCAATACCCAAAGGAAAGCTTATTGTGCACTTATTTACCTGAATGTAACTGCTCCATCAGAAATGAGTTAATTTCAACATTTCTAAAGACTTGCCTTTTCTCTTTCACCACTAAACATTAAACGTTCATACTCTTTGAAATAATGAGCAGTTATGTGGATGCTGCATCCCCGGTTACTGACCTTAAAGGCGCCAACTCTCATAAAATCCCTCGTAAATCAAAGCAGTGCCATTAATACTCTGGGAAACTTGCATATTTATGTGATTTTTCTTTTCTAAGGGGATTTTAAAGCTTTGAAAACAAAAAGGGCATTGCACTGCTAAAAGGTAATCACTGAGACACCTGAGGAACAAGAACTACTGCACAAGGCCTCCACCTCTCCTCTTCTTGTTAGCATAAAGAATTAATTAGATAGGATGAGGTATTGATTAAAGGCTTGAATCTTATAATGAAAAGGCTATTGACGTTTTAGCTTATTAAACTGCTGTACCTCCGTCCGCCCTTCCTCTTTTTTTGGCCAAAACTAGATTTTCTCATGGCTCTGTGCTGATATTTGGTCACAGGAAACAACGAGTCAACCCTTTTTCAGCAGTTATTTTTGCGCACACCTGCTGAAGTAGCAGTAATAATCTCACTTTATGTGTTAAGCTTCTGGTACTTCACCACTGTTGCACTCTTTCAGTCTTGCTCCACAGGCTTAGAAATAATCTTCCTTTCTCAGCCCTGCGACGGCCTACCTGTCTGCCAGCAGAAGTAATGTCACAGGCCAGCATTACTAAGACATGAGAACTGGCTGTCGCTGACCACCTCAGCTCCACTTACCAAGCTTAAGAGGGCACTGTTACAAGCTTATCTGTATTCCCGTTGGTACAATTAAGAGAAAAGACGAGGGAGAGGGAGCAGATAGCGACAGAGAGAAACTGCAAGGCCTTAACTTAAAGTTTGCACAAGAGGTGGTCATTCCCAGCATCGTATTTCCTGCTTATTGCATCATAAGGTAATGTCCAGAGCATTTCTCTATCAGCACAGCACCACTTCTCTCAAAGGACAGTTGAGAGATTGACTGTTTCACTGCATGAATGCTCTTCCCTCATTCAGACGTCCTTTTATACTCGTCTCTCACATTGTTGAGGCTAAATGGAATCTTGGCAAGCGCCAAATAGCACAATTTTGATGCTAAACAAACCCTTTGTCCGTGGGAATGACTGTTTGTTCCCGCTCTGTATTGTCTAGGCACACATACAGCATAGTTCATTCAGACCAGGGAACAAAGTGCCATCATGCTCTATTACTTTTTTTCTTTTTTTTTTGCCTTGAATGGTATCAAATTGACCAAAACAATATGACCGAGACATTTTTTTTTTTTTTAGATCAACCCTGCTTCAGAATTTCATTACATTTTCTCATAGTGCAGTGGGTCTAGACAGGAAGGAGAAGCGACAGAAATCTGACAGTATTCAGTGAAATGGGATTTGAGTCCTTGCTGCAATAATAGAGGGCTGTTTTTCAAGTAAGCATACTCTGCCACTCGCTAAGGTGTCATAGACATCTTTTCCTCAAGTAGATGCTCGTCTTGACTATCTGGCTGGCATGAAAGAAACTTCCAATTTACTGTAGAAATTAAAAACTCCTCATCTTTATCTTTGTGATGAACTGAATTTGCTGTACTAAAAGGCTATCTGACTCGTCCCTTATGTATAAAAAAGGCAGACCATGTTTTTCCAAGAAGTGTTTACTTTCTTTTAAACCTACCTAGAGAATATTCAAATTTTTATTAGCAGAGTCCTCTCAAACTTTGATTTTTCAAGCCCAACTGGATGACCTTAAAGTACTGACAAATTATGCAAAGGAAATAGCTTGGAGTAGCTAATGTTTATCCATAAATATTCATTCTTCACACAGTGCAGTTCTGAGTATGCTTATTCTCCTGCTCTCCCCTCTGTGAGCTGCACAGAAAGGACTGGGATGAACCCTGTCTTTTTTTCCTGACTGTGGTGCATGGAAACTCTCGATTTCCCCTGACAGAATGAGCTCTAAGGGGGCTGGAAGGAATGAGGATGATTCCCCAGCGTCTTTTTAAAGGCTGCGTGCTCAAAATATTCCTGTCTTTTCTCTCTCGTCTCTGAATGTGCCTACACATTAAATCTTTACTCACTGCTCGTGTTCCTTTTGTGATTCCCTGTATGGTCTGTGTGCGTGTGTGTGTGTTTGTGTACATGTAGGTGACCTGGTGTCCCGGGCCATGCACCACCTACAGCCGCTGTACATGAAGAACCACAACAATGGGACACCAATCCACCAGAAGAGCAGTGGGATTCACTGGGCGCCCGAGGCGATCTACACGCTGTGTTACTTCATGCACTGCCCTCAGATGGAGTGGGAGAACCCCAATGTTGAGCCCTCCAAAGTTACCTTACAAACAGAGAGGTGAGAAGCAAACACTTTTAAGGAAATAGTAGAGAGGAGCATAGGAGTGTCTCCCAACACTGAACCTACAGAAAGAAAGACAACCCTGAGGTTAACAGGAGCTACCCTAAATCTCTTGACAGAGCTGTATGTAAAAGATAAAACCAGCAATTTCTGTATTTTTGTTACCGTCTACAAATCCCATGAAAAAAGCAAAACCAACAATTAATTCTTTTAGTTTATTCTTCTGTGCCATATACCTCATTAGACCACATTAATTAGCCACTGGGTGACATGTTCCTACATTACCATTATCACACATACTGTTTTTTTACTCAACCCCACATACACTGCCCTGCTTCCATAAATACTCACTAGAGCACCAACAATATTAATCCACTGCTGAAAATAGTCCCCCAAAAATGCAGTATTCACTTGGTTGCCAGTTTTATCCTTTAAATGTATAGATTTTGAACATTTCTGACACTGTTGTTCCCCCCAAGTGGTAGTATCAAAAAACAGACAACAATACACACCACGTCCTCCCTTTTGGCTCTGATATATTCTCTCATTCTATGGTTCAATTTTAAGATCTCTATAACATGCCACAATCTTTAGCCTTACTTGTAATTTATGACCTTGCCCTCTTCACACCTGGCATTAAAATGCATCTTGGGTAATCTGGTCACAAGTGGACGGCTCTAAGTACGGGTGTGAATGCACCCAAAGATGCATTGAGATCTGATCACTCTGACCACATTCGGAGGTCTGAGACGCATATGGCCACATTATTTTAGCAGTGTGTACACGAATGTGTCCTGGGCCACATTGAAGGACCGCCTACTCAACTGACATCCTCTGCGTAACAGTGTCATATTAAAGTGCAAAACAACAAGGGGGCTGGCGACTGGAGCACAGAGTATGAAGTTAGCAGCATAGCTGTGAACGTAGCAGTGCAGTGTATGTAAAGTTTGGCTATTTGTCAGTGAATAAATGCTACAACTCCTCAAGACCCAAGCCAAGTTCCTGTGTCTTGCTTGCCACGTGCTGATTAAAGTGAAGGGGGTTAGCCCTGAAGTTAACGACAATGGGTTAGCCTGACCTGACCAGGCTCACTTAAGGTGGACTGACCTTTAAGGTGGACCAGCTATCCTCATTTTAGTGTCAATCTCAGCTGCTCTCAAAGGAGAAATGTGTGGCTGCTGAGTCTCTCCTGAGTTTTGCTCTCCTCTGCACCAAATTTGGTCTTTGCAAATGGAAATGATGTAGGTGTTCATTTGCATTTAGAGCGGGGAAGTGAGCTTGAGAGACGCATGTTGAGATGCATTCTAATGCCAGGTGTGAACTGACGTACTTAGAGCTGTCCACTTGTGATCAGATCACCCAAGACGCTTGTTAGGTGTGAACAGGGCCACAAGCAACAGAAACATGTAGAAGAGAATACATTGTGTGGTAATAATAATGAGTTGTCAGTTGCAGTATTCAGATTTTTACTTGTAACACCACCCTTCATGTTTCAGCAGTGAAGAATATTATACAGCATGTTGTTGAACAGTAGAGGTTTTATAAAACCACACTGTGCAGCGCAGAGCAAAGTAACACAAGAGTCTGGTATTGATTAAACTATCAGACCCCAGCTCCTCATTTTGTACCATGTGGGACAATAAAATATTGCACCTTTAATGTTCACCAGGACAATAATAAAAGGAATATATAAGACCACAGTGCAACAAAGGGGAAACTCCCTTCAATTAACTACAATTTACTTGCCTACATCTGTCCTCCTTTTCACCTCAGCATATAACTTTATAGATACAATCCACTGGTAATGCACCTTCTGTGGGGAACTGCGCAGATCACTCTGCTGTAACTATACACCTCTGCAGACTGTTCTTTTATTATATTCCTGGCGCTCTGTGTGTACCCCCGAAATGGCACACCAGATGTTTTCCTCTGTACAGTTTTATATAAGTCAATTGTCAAATTATTGGCTAGTAGAGTGAGCCCTTTGGTTGACCTCAGGAGCAGCAGGAAGGGGCTGTTGGAGCAGGCATGCACAGACATGTGCCCAGTCAGTATTGATAATTACCGTCAATGACGTAGTGGGACGTTCTCAGCCGGCAGTTGTGGAGCTGTGTTGGTGACTTATGCCAGAATGACATAAGGATTAGGCAATGTTTCCATGGTGTTAACTTCCTCGATCCTTCATTCTGTAGCTTTTGGACTCTTAGTCGTTTTCCCACAACTTAGCCTGCATGTAGTCAGAGCACAGGAAAGCACAAAACACTCCTCACAATCTTTGCAGTTTCTGCTGTGCTATTTCTTTCCTTTTTTTTTTATTCATCATACTCCACTGTATCATTTATACCTTGAGCTGTTCAGTATTTCCTACAGATTGGAAACAGTCAGGAAACCCTTGTCAGCCTGCGGCAGAGGTGGGAATCGGGGCTGACAGTTGAGTCTGAGCAGTTCTCCTCTGGGGCACTCCAGGCTTTATTGCCTGCAGTGGAGCAAGTTATCAGCTAATGTGTGTCCCAGGTGCCCAACTCACATCTATTTTAGCTCTGATCAACATTAGAAACAGAAATCATATTTGTGCATGTTTGTTTTAGTCATATTTCAGCACATTGCCAGAGCCAAAATTAGGGAAAGACTGAGACTGCAACAAGAATGTCTCCACTTTATTACTGTTCTTGATAGAGCTTTGCATGGAAAAAGCAAGACCTTGAACTGCTTGTGAACTTGTGTTTCTGTTGGGCTGGTGAGGGAATGCATTGCCATTATACGTCCCTTGCCTCCTGATTAGGTGTTGTGTGCTGCTTTAATTAAATCTGTGGTACCAGTAACGTCACGTGGCTGCAGGTCAGGTTCTTTTGAAGTGAGTAAAAACAGGGTTTCCTCAGCTCAAACTATTATTAAAAGATACTCCCATCAAGTCTGTGAAGCATTGGCGAGTGACTAATTAACAATGACTGACAGATATGAGCTGAGCGCATGTCAAGGACAGTCCAGGCATTGAGACATCCTTTGTGGAGCGATGTATTGAACAGTAAATCTCAGAGGAACAGGCAAGTACACACAGCATAGATGTGACAGCTCATAATAAACACATGATCATCTTATTTCTTAAGCTGCTTTCAAACGATTGATATCAAAGATAGTTTTTTGTCTTACGAACCCAAGCAAATTATTGATGCTGTGATCTGAATACAGTTTTATAATGATGAAAAAGATGTATACTATAAAAAATAATGAAATTGTCAGATATATCACACGCACACTAGTCAAACAACACGAATACTTTCTATAAAATCTATATCCATAAGTAATTTCTTTTCTGCTTGCATATTAGCACGTGTGATAATATACCTGCAATAACTGGTATCAGCTTTCATTGTGTTATTAACATGTCTCATAATAATACATTAAAATGTCAAATATCACAAATGCTTGTAATCAATCTATCCATTTTGCATGAAATGTTATAAAGTGATGGATATCATGTTGTTTTGTATTCATAATGGATGGAGTGTGTTTTGCAAAATGTATTTATGACAGCTCATTGTTTTGCTTAAGTGAAGAAAGTGTGTATTTATATCATAACATGCTGTCAGAACAATAAAGAAGGTCAAAATGTAACATCATGCATATGTATCCTCATGCATATGGATTCCATGTGCCTGCAGTAAACACTGACGCAGGAGGAGTGGAGGAGACAGGAAGTAAGAAAGGAAGTTCAGTGGTTCCTTCATACCGATGGTTGTTGTATTTATATCCAAGAACGTGTATGGACTCTGTGGTAGTTCCCACTTAGAGATTTTCTCTCCATAAATGAGTGGTTCTGCTTCTTCTGCACAAGTACGGTTACACTTTGAATGTGTGCCACGCTCTCGCAAGCTTTTCGGTGTAAGCACTGGTGTCTGGATCAACCATACGATGGTTGTTTCCTGCATCTACAGTACATCAGCAAAATACTGACCAATACACCTTTTCTTTAAGCAGACACTGAGCAATAACCACACACTCCATCTACAGTATATGTTTGTTTACAGAGAGCACCATGATGTTCATAAGACCATATAATGCCAAGCAAAATAGATTACAAGCAAGAATTGTGATACATGAAATGCTGTATGATTGTTTACGACAGCATAAAGCATTTTAATGTATATATAAACTCCTGTAATGCATTATACATGTGTTACAATGCATTATGTGGGTTTTTATAGCATATTATAGATATCGGCTTATGCAGTGTTACCAGCTGAGCCTATAAAAGCATCAGCACAGTATGATAACATTGCTCTGTCAAGCTTTGGGTCTAGAATAGAGCAGAATACATAGTGAGTAGATTAAATGTCTGAATTTGTTTTTTTTTCATTGCTATGCTTTATCTATGCTTTATAATCTACAGTATGATCATGCTCAGTTTAGATTTTCTCACATTAAAGTGTCTCTCTGTGACATAGCAGTTTTAGGTCTTTGATTTCATCTTCTAGATTGAGTTCATCCTGTTCTCAAACATCCACTTTACTGGGCAAAATCTCTAAAATATCATATGCAAATTCTGTCTTAGGTGGATTTTCCTTGCAAGTGCCTGGGTATACCAAGTACTGAGTATGACTGAAGTTCAGTGTGTGTGTGTGTGTGTGTGCACGTGTTTGTATTTCTGCTGGTGAGAACATGTGACTCTATCTCCCCCTACAGGCCGTTTATGGTGCTGCCGCCTCTGATGGAGTGGGTGCGTGTGGCTGTTGCCCACACTGAACACAGACGCAGCTTCTCTGTGGACAGCGATGATGTTCGGCAGGCTGCCAGACTGCTGCTGCCCGGAGTGGACTGTGAGCCACGCCAACTCCGGTACGGCTGTAAGCCTTTAAGCTTCAGAGTGTGTGCACCCAAGCATTTCATCTACACACCGAAAACACTGCAGGCACACGTGAACTCACACGCAAACACACACCTCAGTGATTCAAGGAAGGAACAATATTTCTCATACACTCATCTTCCCTGTAGTGGAAAAAAAAATCAAGCTTGTCAGGTGTCTAGGGAAAATATTGTGCATTGCAAACAATCGAAACAGTCAGCTTGCACTGTGAATCACTTTGTGTGCTTTGCCCTTCAGAACGGATGACTGCTTCTGCGCCTCGAGAAAACTGGATGCTGCCTCTACTGAGGCAAAGTTCCTCCAGGACCTGGGCTTCCGTATGCTCAGCTGTGGGCGCACAGACTTGGTGAAGCAGGCTGTCAACCTGCTAGGTCCGGATGGTATCAACAGCATGAGCGAGCAGGTTAGAGACACAGTCAACCCATTAAATAATGCATATAAATGCACATTTACACTCCAACGTAGATATACACACACACACACAGCTTCTGGAACAGTTTGCTTGGTACGCCGTGGCTCCCTTACCTTAGAGCGCTGTGCAGACTTGTGAGCAGGAAGGCAGTCATACATATTAAAGTTTTGTCTGACGTATTTTCTGCTGCAGCTTTTCTGCCAAGGAGCTCCGTATTATATCATGACTACCACCTCCAGTACAGTAAATCAATGGGGGAATACTGAAAGTGTAACTCAAATGAGTTTCCACGGGAATATCAACATTTAGTTTGGGGCTGATCTAAGCAGAAACTTTCAAATACAGAGTCTAATACTGTATGTTTCTGTCAGACAAGCTCTGCTGATGTCCCAGAGGAGATACTGAGTCATATGGTATCCTTTAAAACTTTGATCAATAGCAGAATGTTATGAAACTGAAGGTGCCTGCAGTGGAACTGTCAAGGATACAAAGTTTAGAGGAGACCAAATGTTCAGCCTTGCTTTGTGCTATTTTATTGTAATTTGGGTTTCGTAATGCTATTTGGTGCTATAATAAAATGAGATACTGTCTCTTTAATTTCTTAAATGATGATGATCCGGTTGTTCTCTGTACCTGTGCTTGTGAAGGGGATGACCCCGCTGATGTACGCTTGTGTCCGTGGAGACGAGGCCATGGTGCAGATGCTGCTGGATGCCGGAGCTGATATTAACAGCGAGGTCAGTGCTGATGAAGTTTCTACTGCTGTTCTGTTTTCAACATTGGGTAGTTCAAAGTCAAATAAAGCAAGTTTTCATGGACCAGAATGGAGTCCATTTATCAGAAATAAGAAATATCTTTTAATTTTTTTTCATCTGCTGTTTGTGAAATTATATTTTAGTGGGATATGTCAGCAATGTATATATCAAAGTACACGACAGAAGAAAAACCTATTCAGGTGTTTGAAAATCGAATTTTGCATTCAGTATTTACAGTCATATATGAAAGGATGTAACAATGTGTGTAATTATTGATATAACTATTTGTGTGGTATTGAATTGGAGAAAACCAAGTGTGTCATCCCTCATCTCCCCTTCTCAGTCCTCTCCTTGTGCCATGCTGCTAAATGTATAAGAGCTGAGGATCATGAGGCACTGACTGTCCTGCCACCTTAGCAGTGTACAAACAGATTGAAAGGAGCTGGTTTGGAGTTATATGTGCAGTGAAACTCACTTGCATTTCAATATGTAGAGCATTTTTTTGAAAGAAAATGTGATAGTTTTGCCCGACTTAGAGCAAACGTCTCACAGAATCTGCAGAGAATCGAGATGGCATCCTTTGACTCTGTGCCGACGTCAGCGAGGACGCTCAGTTAAAGCCTCATGATCGTGCTCATTGTTAGTCACCTCAGCAACAACATGTCCCATCAGCCATTGTGTCAGAGTTGATTTGCAGTCCACTGCATTCATGACCCCTAGCCAAAGCACAAAGTACTGTTGACTAAAATATTGAGACCCACTTTCAGATGTACTTTTATAATGCATCTTTCAATCTGGTTTTAAATTTGAATATTTAAAGATAAATGTTTCTTTCTGGGCAGCTTTCAAAACAACTGACGTTCCCTAAATTCTCATGAAGTTAGAATCATTTTACCCGCATGTGTCTCTTCTGCCTCGGATCCCCTTTTTTTCTAAAGCCGCCTGAGGAAAATATGTGCCTTTGTGCTTTGTTCATATGACTGTGTCTCATGTATGTCACACTTTATTTGGCTCATAGTTATTCGTTGCAGTTTCCCAGACCAGAGAGATGAGCCTTAGAGAGGTCAGTCAGGTCAGAGTCCCTGTCAGAAAAAGCACAGCAGACAGTGGAAAGATCAGGGTGAAACCATTAGGACGAGACCTAACTAGACCGATCAATCCATTGTGTTCATTAGAAGGCGAACGCAGTGACAGGATGTCCTCTGCAGCCCCGGGGTTCCTAGTTAATTACTCTCGTTTCTCCTGTAGAGCTTCCTGTCCCCTCTCTCCTCCCTGCAGCTGCTTGTCTTGTGCTCCATAGGCCATGTAGTAGTTTTAATGGCTTCGTATCTCTCTCCCTCACCTCCCTCTCATATTTGTCCGCCCCCACCCCCCACCCCCCCACCTCCCAACCTACCTGTGTCCCTTCCCCAGGTGCCAAACTCAGTGCACAAGCACCCCTCAGTCTTTCCCGAAACACGGCAGGCGACGCCCCTCACTTTCGCCGTGTTACACGGACATGTGCCCGTGGTGCAGGTAGTGACATCCTTTCTCACCTGTGATTCTCTCATGACCTCTCGTTGTGCTTCAGCTCATGTTTGGTCATCATTGTCATTTTTGTCATCAATGTTTCTTGGTGGTGACAATGATAATGGTTTTCCACTACAAGTTTTCTCCTGTCTCTCTATGTCACTTTCATTTCTCAGAATGATTGAGATGGTGTTTGTGTAATGTAGAATTTTATCTATTTTTATTTAAAGACAGGGAATTCACCCAGGCAATCTTTATGTCTGAACAACTGTGCTGAACATGGCTTCCTCCTGTCAATTTGCCTTTTTGAGCAAATGGATCAGACTGCATTTAGCAAGTGCAAAGTACAAACACAGCGATCTAATTGTTATCGAACTCATTTAACTAATTCAGTTTGCCCTTTAAATGATCTGCCTATTGGATTTTGAAATCATTAAATTCTAATGGAAAATGTTTGCACTTTGACCTCTGAAGACATCAGAAACAAGAATGCAGTTAAATAATTCAGCTCAGAGTAAAATCATAAAGTGTATTGCCGTTAAATGTGTAATTATGTCATTTCACACTTCACAAGCTATTACTTTTAACTGCAGTCAGTTTTCAACTTACGATTTAAAGAGATTCAGGAGCTTTTTGAGATCATGTAATGTGTAATGCGCAGTATTATGTACTTAAAAGAAGACTCATAAAATAAGCAACACATTACAGTTAAAATAAATCATAAAGGGAGATGGTTAGCTTAGCTTAGCATAAAGACTGGATTCTGGGGGAAACAGCTAGCCTGCCTCAATCCGCCCAAAGGTAAGAAAATCTACCTACCAGCACATCGAAAGCTGATTAAAAAACATGGTGTATCCAAAGTGTAGAAACAAGAAATATCCAAGAAAAAATATCCAATTGCAATCAACCAAGAAATAAAACAGAACCTTGCTGTTTTTACACTCATTAAACAAACAAGACACACTGTATTAATTATTGAGCTTTAGAGTTGTTGGTGGGCAAATTTTGTTACCTTTGGATAGAGCCAAGCTAGCTGTTTCAGCCCCGCTTCCAGCCTTTATGCTAGGCTAAGCTAATTGCTGCTGTAGCTTTATATTTAACGGACAAATATGCAAATGTTATTGATCTTCTGATCTAACTCTCAGCAAGAAAGTGAATACGTGTATTTCCCAAAATGTAAAACTATTTAAATAGTGAAAACATATCACATACATTAGTATATGCAGAACAACAGTTTGGTTAGCTGTGTTGTAAAGTAGCAGTGCAACAGTCACTTATACAGTCACTATACAAATTTGTTCATATGCATATAAACCAATCATTAGGCGAGAGAAATCTGACTCTTCAAGTCAACTGACTCTTCCTCTGTCTGCCTCTTTCTCTTCCATCATGCCCCTCCATGTTCCCATCCGATCCCTGCAGCTGCTGCTGGATGCCAAAGCCAACGTAGAGGGGTCCCTGCAGGACGGGATGGAGAACTACACAGAGACCCCACTACAGCTGGCTGCTGCTGCAGGTACAGAGTTGCCTCCTGCCCAACTTTACTGTACCATGCTGAGGACACCAGCTGGCCATCTATAACCAGCTGATAACCACACCTGGCTGTCAGCATGATCATTGGCTGAGTTATGACTTTAGAGGCACATTTTTCCTGGGGGCCGTAAAAATAAAGACAAATAGAGGCATGCATGCAGAACAAATGAACAAACCTTTGCCTCACTCTCATCTTTCTCTGTCTCTCCTTCTTGTTTAATCTTGTTGTGTGTGTATAAACTCTGCCAATCGTTTTTCATGCAGGTAACTTTGAGCTTGTGAGTTTGCTGCTGGAGCGAGGGGCGGACCCCATGGTGGGAACCATGTACCGTAATGGCATTTCCACCGCGCCACAGGGAGACATGAACTCCTACAGCCTGGCAGCAGCTCATGGACACAGGTAGGTAATGCACACATTTATGTTAAACCATCACTTCACAGTGAATAAACACACACACACACTGACTCAGTTCATTCTGTGTATTCAGCATATAATCTTGTTTATGCACAAACAAAAACTCAGCAGAGCACATCCATGAAATTGACACTTCAGCTGTTGAATTGGTTTGCGTCATTAGATGTTTAACATTGTGTGACTAAACTCCTGTTGTTTTCCTGCATTTTTCCTGTTTTTGTTATCGGCACTGTGCAGTCTGAAAAACTCTGCACACTCATCTGAAATGTATGAAAATAAATATTAAATGAAAATACACTATGGTTTCTCTGTGCCACATTAGGTTCCTAAAACATTAAACTTTTACCCCTTTTTGAAATCCATATTTTGCTCATTATTTGTCCAGTTCACATTTGATTTGTTACACATGTTATATGAGTTTATGTGGGCTAAGATCATACAAGTCCATCATTTAACATTTTTAATGTTTATAATCCATAATACTGTATGCAAAATAGTCATTCCCTAAGATTTTTTGATAATTTAGCAGTTTCCACCAAACCTGGTGCACATTATCAGTGTGTCTAACTCCAAACCAGCTAAAAACAAATAGAATTGTGTATATACTGTATATATATAATTCCAGGTTTAAATTTTAACTTGTGACTTGTATTAATAGTCCATGTTTTGTTGCCACTTTCACATATTTAACAGTATGTATAGTAGATTTTCCATTCGGCACGTAAGCTTTTTATTTTAGACACCTGCCTATTTGCATGAAATGAGCAGTTTCAGTTTTCCCCCAAAGGATTTTCTTGTTTGCTGATATGGACATATGACATTATTTTATCTAACCATATTTGTTCATTAAAACCAAGCTTTATGCTGCAATAACTATCAAAGCTGTGAGAAAGTTAATTTCAGATTGTCCGTGGTCCATCACAGTAATAAGCATAACTCAGTGACTGCCATATCACTTTCAAAGTACTCAGACATGTTTATTAATTATACAAATGCAACTGTTTCCTATTATATTGCCAGTTGTTGTGATACTGGACAAGACACAAGCTCATATGCAATAAAAAGCAATTAAATAGAGTCCACAAATCTGTACAGACCTATCAAATGCAATTCCTTTTCCTTTTTTTTTGTTTTTTCTTCTAGAAATGTGTTTCGTAAGCTGTTGTCTCATACGGAAAAAGGGAAAGGGGATGTTTTGTCCCTGGAAGAGATTCTGGCAGAAGGTTCAGAGCTGGAGGGGAGAAGTTTGTCTGAGATGGACCTGATTCGGACTGGGAAGGCCAAACTTAAAGCCCTAAAAGAAGCCATGTACCACAGTGCAGAACACGGGCATGTAGACATCACCATAGACATACGGAGCCTCGGTTAGTTTATGCTAAACACATCGCCATGTAATTCCTACAGTATCATATTGTGTGTGTATTTAGTATGTTTATGTATTTGATGTTTCATGTGTGTTTACCTCTATAACTACTGTCCAGGGGTCCCATGGACTTTGCACAATTGGCTGGAGTCTCTGCGCACGTGTTTCCATCAGCACCGCCGGCCGCTGATCCAGGGTCTTCTGAAAGAGTTCAGCTGCATTGAGGAAGAAGAGTACACCGAGGAGCTTGTCACACATGGCCTTCCTCTCATGTTCCAGATCCTCAGAGCCAGCAAGGTACAATACGACACTGTCTATGTCACCTGTCAAATCATTTTGGGTTTCAGTTATTTATATGGGATAATTATTGTAAAATTAATAGAACTTCTTCCAAAACTACATTTTGGTCCCTATCTTTAACATTTTTTGTCAATATTTCTCATGTTTCACTCTCCTATACTTTTTAAAATGCCCGTTCTGTTTACCGAGCCACGGCTGCATTTCCCTCCCTTCTTGTATGATTGTCATTAGGTAGTCAGGTCATCAGCTTCACAGAGACTGACAGAACCCCAAAGGCCTACTCAATATCAATTACCTAAAATGATAATGATTTATGATATGCTCCCTCACTCCTCTCTGCTGCTGTTCATTAGATTAGGGCCCTGTCTCATTACTTAAGCTCATGATCTCCTTGATAGGCTATATTAGATCTAAAACAGCACATCATTGTCCTGTCTGGCACCTCTGTTTGTTTTGTCTCCTTTGCCTTGACTTAATAATGCCCTGTCAGCGTGATGAGTTTTGTTATCATTGCTGAGATGAAAAAAAAAAAAAATACTGCAGAGTGCAAACACACACACATTCACATAACACACAAAATACACACAAGTAGACCTGCAGAGACACACATGCATGTGCAATCCCATACCGGCAGTATTTATTTTACACCCACACTCATACACTCAGGCCAGCCTAGCCCTCAGTGGATTGCTGCAGTGTCAGTCCTTGTCTCTGTCTTGGCTGATGTATGGCGGGGCCAGTGACCCTCATCTCTATGAGGGCCTCAGGGACCGCTGGCACTGTTTGCTCCACCATGAGGACCAGAGACATCAAGGTGGAGGCCGTTCATCTTTCCTCAGCCAGACAATCTGCTTCCAAACCTTAGTTCAATTCCATTCAATATGATTTAATTCATTTTATTATAATTTAATTTCACTATCTATCTATCTATCTATCTATCTATCTATCTATCTATCTATCTATCTATCTATCTATCTATCTATCTATCTATCTATCTATCACACACTTGGCTGAATCCAGTGAATGCAGAAATGCATATTTGTCCCTGGTGGAATGTGTGCTTGTTAATAGCTGTTTGTTGGCGTCACGCTTCAGTAGGAGCAAGAAGCCTGACTGCACACGTGGGGCTTGTAGTGTTGCGCACTGGTGCTGCAGCTGAATGACACTGCCCCCCACCCCCCTCAGCTTTAACACCATACACACATGCAAATGTTGGGAATAAGGATAAGAAGATCTCGCTCTCCGGTCTTTCTCCTTCTCATGCTCCTGCAGTAGTTCGGCTTGTCACAGTGTTCCCCATTACAGTAATCTCTGAGGAGCTGAGGGTGTGCTAAATAAGTCTGATATTCATCTAATCCCCTAAGGTGTGAGATAGCAATGACACTGTGCCATATTGGAATATTTGCTTGAATAAAATGAATGCTGAGCCAGGTTGCAGAATGTCTCTGACTGTGCTGATGATTGTGTTGGGGATGTTTGTGTGCCTGTGTTCTTGCGTAACATGGACTCCTGTTGGCTGAGCACAGTCTGCCAAAACAGCTTTCCTCACCTTCTGAAGTTTTGTTCCTCTTTCTGTGTTTCCTTAGAATGAGGTGATCAGCCAGCAGCTGTCTGCAATCTTCACCCAGTGTTACGGCCCATACCCTATCCCCAAACTGGCCATTTGTTATATTTCTTTCAAGGAAAATTATATTGAGATAATTATTGTTATCATTTTATTGCCCAGCCCTATATCAAACACAGCTTATCTGTATAATAATAAGATTCATTCTTAGGCACACTATTGGTTTGTCTGCATCTCTCAACATGAAAAGTATTGATTGTTACAGAACGCCATCTAGTGCTCACACATTGGAACTGTAATATAAATATAACTTGAATCAGAGTAGTTGAAATGTATCTAGAATGGCTAGTAAGGCTAAGTTGCACACCCCATTTGTTTGTTCTTATGATATCAGAAAAACAAAGTTTTTCTGGCCATGTGTGTTTTAGATCCTCACTTTCTGAACAATAAAGAGATGTCCGATGTGACCTTTTTGGTGGAGGGGAAGCCTTTTTATGCCCACAAAGTCCTGCTCTTCACAGCTTCCACCAGGTAACACTTTTTGTTCGCAAAATACACGAGTATAGGAACTCTATGTATACAACCAGTTTTTATAGGATAGGATTCTTCTATTAAGGCTCTGCCTACAAGAGAAAATGTAAAACACATTTATATAGTAATAACTGAGTGCTTTCACTGGTCAACATGCAGAGAACTACAGTAGATTCATCTGTCACTTATTTGTTACATGTCAGAAGTGAAATATGAATTGAAGTTATCTTAATATGTTGATGAGGTGTGTTGTCAGTACCGTACATTCCTTCCGGCTGATCCATAAAGTCATTTTTTACTGCCCCTGGGATCTTGACTGGACGTCCATTTCACTCCCATGTCATGTTACATTTATCATAACCAATAAGTCCCTTCAGTCAAATGACTGAAGGGAAATTACACATAACACAATAAACGTGTTGATCCTCTGCCCTCAGAGAAAACGTCAAACAACTGATGAAAACTCATTTTCACCTATTAATTCAAGGCCTACTGCGCTCTACCTCCATGCTACAATCTGCTGTATACTACATTCTTAAGATTTATTCTTTGAGTGTTAATAATACAAATAAAGACTGAATTAAGGCTCATCACCAAACCCAGGCTGTGATTTATCCCTTTTTACATCTGTCTCTCTCTCTGTCTCATTTTTTTTCGCTCAAGATTCAAAACTCTTCTAGCAAACAGGCCTTGTGGTGAAAACACATGCATTGAAATCAGCAATGTCAAGTATCACATTTTTCAGGTAATGTAATTAACAAGAGAGACATTTGAATGACCTTTTAACCACATATTCATATTGTATTTATCCTGGGAGCTGTGTATATGTATGATGTCTTTTATTCCTCTTTCAGCTGGTGATGCAGTATCTCTACTGTGGAGGAACAGAAGCTCTGCACATTAGGAATACTGATGTTATGGAGGTTAGCTCGTTATTCCAGCTTTCACTGTAACTCTGGGATTTGTACTATACTGTTGAATATATGGAGCTCACACTGAAAACAAACCTTTATATCACGAAACATAAAATCAAAATTTACCACGGATATCAATTTTTAACATCTATCATCAAGTGCTAAACTTTAATATTCATTACTTGTGGTTTTGTTGCAGCTTTTGTCTGCATCCAAGTTCTTCCAGCTGGAGGCGCTCCAGAGGCACTGTGAGATCATCTGCTCGAAGAACATCAACACTGAAACTTGTGTGGAGATCTACAACCACACCAAGGTGCAAACAGAATTACAAATTCTCACTGATATATAGAAAGTAAGCATTTTCATTGTGCAAAAACAACCTTTTTTATTTTATTTTTTTTTTTCAGTTTCTTGATGCTCCAGACTTGGCATCCTATATAGAGGGCTACTTCCTAAAGAACATGGTAATCCTGATTGAAGTGGAGCCGTTCAAACAGCTGCTGTACGATGCGCCACCAGATAGCCCCAGCTGTGACATCCTGCAGGACCTGGAGAAAACCCTGGCCATCCGCATCCAGTCCATCCACCTGTCCTCCTCCAAGGGATCCATCGTCTGAACTCCTGAGCTTACTGCACTCATGAACAGAGAATATATTCAGCGTAATAGAGACATGGCACTCCGTTGAGATGTATCTGAGCGACAGATCATCTCAAGTAAAAGAGAAAAATAAGAACGTGAGAAAAATAAGACTGGACTGTCCCGTTGCAATCTCTGTGAAGCTCATCAGTTGCTAATATGCTTCTTGTTATCTTAGCACAGATGGTTACAAGTCTGTCTGTCTGCCTTGTTGATATCTGTCTACTATGAGTTAACATGACCGTCATAAAATAGCTGTATTATGCCACAATTTGCCAATAACATACATGACTGTAACAATGTCCCTTGTTCAGCAAGAATTTCTCAGCTAAGTACAGTAGTACAAAACGTGTGTTACGTGTGAACTGAACGGATGAGGTGGGACCACGGAAGCTCAGATGAAGAGCAGCAACCGACCGCAGCAGCAGTGAGAGCATCTGAATACGTGGCTCCATGTGTTGAGACAATAAACAACCTTAGTGTAATGTGATAAGCCATCCTTACCTGGCTGTGAGGAAAAACTGCCACCACATGTTGTGATTATTTGCTTGAACATCTGGACCTGTACAGAGTCATTAATTTGTATATCTGTTAGTCACTTAGCCGTATTCATGCTGATTACTCTTGAAAGCCAAACAACAACTGACAAGTAGGCTACCTGTAATGTGACTGATGTTCATCAGCTGACTTTGGGCAACTTGGTAGGAAAGAGGATTTTTTTTCTTCCTCCACTACTGTGTAAATATTGTTGATAAAAACAGATCTATTGATAATGTAAGTTAATGTATATATCCACAGATGTTTTCTCATGTGTCTTACTGTTGGATATTGCTGTATAAAAAAAAGTTAATCTTATAAATATCTATGTTTAAATGTTGCATGTCAGAGGAATGACTGCGTTTTGGATTTTCTGTTTGAACTGTTGGAAGATTAAGCAGCTTTCACTCTTACAAGACTGAACATTTGGTGAGAAATTGTTTTGTCATCAGCATGGGTCACTAAATGTGTAGCAGTCAAATGGTGTCGTCATTTCATGTGTGTGAGAGGCTCCAGGCCTGTTTAATCTTGAACTGGAAACATAATGCTGTCGGCTGTTTCCCAGGGATTGTGAAACCACATGCTGTGTATATGTGTGACTTGATAAAGATTAATATATAGAATACGATGAATCTGCTCTTAAAGATTGCTCTGGTGCAGTTTCTGGCTCAAAAACACCCGCAATGGTACATCTGTTATTCTGTTTGATGCAAAATGTTGAAGGCTGTCCTGTTATTATTTTGCTGTCAACAGCTAAAAGGTTAGATCCCAGCTGGAAACTGGTTTAATGTGGCACCCAACTGCTCAAAAACCTATGCAGTCTTGGATAGTCTAAACTCATAACAAAAAAGCATTGAACAAGTCACACCACACTCATTTATGGAGCCCAAACTGACAAAATGTAGTTCAAGGTTGTCAGACAAGTAAAAATATAATTGAATACATCCAAATAATATTGTTAAGTTACTAAAGTTAGCATGCTAACACTACTTGGAAGGTGACTGACACCGTGCTTCCATAATTTATCTTCATCCTCAAGTTTATGTCTTAATCTTATCTTCATCAAGGACCACAATGGAAATAGGTCTTTATTGTGTCGGCCTTGACAACAATCTATGTGATTTTAATGTGTCTTTTCTCATAACATCAAACAAACTTAACAAAAAATTCCTAAGAAGCTAGCTAACTTTGTTAGCATTTACTTGCCAACTAAAATGCTTTGCCTACTGTTACAAGAGTTTATACAGTGAGGGTACAGTACTCTGCGGTACAGTATATGGATGATTAACATTACAAGCACTGGTGTAGTTTTATAACACAAGTTCAGCTATAGGCCTAATGTTTGCTAAAAAGCCTAGTGCTCAGAGTGTTTAGTTACCAGTGTTTTCAGTTAAGCTTTAGCCACACAGAAGATATTCGGACATTTCACAATATAAAAAGGTATAAATAATAAAATGAATGATGGCTGAATTCCATTTAGCTGCTTCAGTTTCAGGGTCCTGCCATTGTGCACACTGGCTCACTATCACACTGTCATGTCTTTACTGGGACACTTGAATCAAACAGAGTCATCGTTAATCCGATGAGTAACACTTGCATGGAATAAAAAAGACAATTTATCTGCTTCAGCAATTTTGATCCCTTTTTTTAAACTGTCCATCATGAGTCCAACAAAGTTATAAAAGTGTAATGCTAAATCACTTGAGTACTCTTTTGACAGAATTATAAAGGTTTACCTTTTTTCAAATTTAATTATTTAGCTAACAATATTAGGATGTATTTAGCTATATTTTTGACTGATTTTGACGTTTCACTATGTTTTGTCAGTTTTGGGGCTCCATAGGATAAAATGTCTCTTATTTCAGAGTGCATCATGTGTATATTTCAGATTGGATTGAAGCAGTGTGTTGTGCCTGAAATTTTAAAGGGGTGGCGGTGCATAGGGGGTGTCACAGTCAGAGAGGGAGACAGACAGGTGTAATGGAAAAAATCAATCAGGCAAAGTATACACCTATAAAGAGAAAGAGAAGAAGAAAGAAAACATCAAAACCGTGCACAGAGAACAGATGTGCACTTGTTCTCCACTGGTCCACTCGTGTGTGGTCACTGCACTGCTGCTGTGGAGAAATCCTCTCCTCCTTGTCAGACAGACATGCAAAACATATAGATTTAAAATGACAGTCAAGAGATTCGTGCTGCCATGAGATGATATTTATTTTTGCCCCAGGCTTTGTGCCGGCCTGCCACAGTGAAAACCAAGTGCCAGACATGATACTGTTACTCATTTTTCTCTATATGACATAAATGTCAGGGGGCAGCAGGATAGTCAGGGTTTGTTTTGCTGCATGGTTTTGTAGATGTTAATGACATGATACATTTTCACAATCAAATTACTGGGAGTAAACAATCAAGTCGAGCCATTTTGTCTCCTTTTTTTTGTAGAAATGGGTATTGAATTATGTCTCATCTAATCTGTTTCTCAGATTCCATTTAATGTCTCAAGAAAGCTGTTGCAATCTACTTTGCCCTCTTTCAGTGTGTATGGTATTTGCAGTGTGTGTGTGTGTGTGTGTGTGTGTGTGTGTGTGTGTGTGTGTGTGTGTGTGTGTGTGTGTTGGGCAGAGACATGAGAATGGTGAGGGAAGGGGTGACAGCAGTTGTCAAGGAGTCGCTATGGTTACCGCCGCCCAGGAACAATGTTGAGTGGAGAACGCTCAGAAGACTGAATGGAATCCTGAGGTGCACATACATGTACATGTCCATGCTTATACACTGACACAATAAACACACACTCACACATACTCGGGATGTAGTCGCCAAAAAGGATTTCCTCCTAAATAAGGAGATTGTTATTCGAAGCAGAAATTATCCGTCATCAGATTAGCTGTGTCAGACGAGACCGTGTGATTAAGCCGTGGAAATGTCTCTGTTGCCTCTTTTCTAAAGCACTGCTGGGCATCTTAATTTACTGGGCTGTGAACTGCAAGTAGAGCGCTAAGTAACACCAAGGGAAGTCGTGAGGGGAACTCCACAGGGGGACACATTCAGCTATATAACCAAAAACCAATTGTTTGACACTGTACATGATGGGGGTTTGTGTGTTTTTTTTCCTCTTTGTGGCTGCCTCAATTCTCTTGCTACAAACTGGAATTCCTCAACACATAACTTTCTGTGTTGCCATGCGCTCAATTCTGAATGTCTATTGTTCAGTTTTGTGTGTGGGTTGATGTGCATGTGTGTGAGCAAATGGGAGGGTAAAAAAGGGTGTTTGCCCCACTAACTCTGCCCCCAGAGCGAGCCCCTTCATCCTCCCCTTGTTGTCATGCACAGGCAGTCTCCCTTTGGCACAAAGTAGGCTGGCAACACAAGAGCCATGTGTTTTAGCTCCACGCTTTGAAGGGCTCTAAAGAGAAAAAAAAAAAACTTTTCAGAACTGTTTCTGAGAAGTGTCGTGTAAGGGAGAGAGAGAGAGAGAGAGAAAAGAGGAGGGGTGAAAGAGAGTGTAACTGTGAGGGAGAGAGATGGGGAGCAGAAGGAGCTGCAGACAAAAACAAGCTGTCCTCCATGTGGTGATTTGATTTCAGTAGTTGGAGGATACCTTTGTTGGATAATATTTGGGGAGATTCTGCAAGAGTTGCAACAGCAGGTGAGTGTGGAGGGAGCAATGTGTGAAAAAGAAGCAAAGGAGCAAAAGAGGAAGATGTAATAAGTGGCGCCTGTGGCTTGAGCAAACAAAAAGGGGGGAGTTGTTTTTGTGGTACAGCATGATTAGTAGCCCAATGGCTCAATTCCTTTTAGTTTAATGCACTTTTAATAGATTTTTTTTTACTAAATTTGCATGTTGTTGGAGTACTCTGATTCCCATCTTAATTTTGAAATAAACTCATTGGACCTGTTGTTGATGAAAATGTATGTGAAGAAATGTGTTGAAAATAGGTTAAAGTGTAGACATAAGTCCTCAACTAATATGGCTCTTTAATCACTAACCACTCTGCAACAAATTCAATTCTCTGTAGCTCCTTAATCTTTTTGAAATCCCCCCACCCCCCACCCCCCTTTCCCAGAGGCTGCAACCCTCACTCATCGTTTCCCATCCTTGAAGCGTGCAGATATCCTGTTTCAGTGATGCAGCACGAGGAGCTGTCAGCCAGAGAGGAGTTCACCTACAGCCACATGTCCACTCTGGAGAGGGGTGGTGGGACGCTGGGACGGCGAGGCGACAGGCTAAGGCCAGACAGGGATAGGCCCGAGCGGGACAGCTACACAGTGGATGTGAGGGCCAGTGACCTGCAGCTGGCCCAGCCGGAGCATCTAAAGCACCCCTGCTTCAGCTACAGGGCCTGGCTCTACAGCGTCCTCATAGGGGTGAGAGGAGAGGTGGAGGGAGTCAGAATGGAGGCACACTACAGGATTTAACTATTTAGTCCATGACACACAAATGTGAAAGGTTGGGGATGATTTCTTCCTAATCTTGAAAATTTGAGTGGGATGGTGACAAGAAATCTTATTCTGTGCCTCCACATTTAAGTGAGGAGAAACATAATATATTTTCCAGATTGGAAATGAGTCTAAAAGTGGTCATACTCTTCTTTCTTTTTGTTTACAATCAATACTGAATGAGCATTTACTCCAGGGAGACAAATAGATAAAACCCCAAAGCTTTCTTAAAGTGGATATAGACAGATGGATTTACACTGTCTGTCTCTATCTATGCTCTTGTGTATTGTGTTATGTCTGTTTGAGCACTTCGGGTTTATGTAGTTTTGTGTGCATGGGTACGCATGTGAGCTAGAAATATTGCTGGCATTCCTGTGCAGTCTTACCTGTTGAATGCTTTTACGAAAGTCTGTATTTGCGTGTGCATGCATACCTGTGTGTGTGTCCTCAGGGCAGTCTGCTCATCACATCTGGTTTCTCTCTATACCTGGGAAATCTGTTTCCTGTTGCTATGGACTACCTGCGCTGTGCTGCAGGCTCTGTAAGTGACCATCATGCATGTGTAATCACAGCAATGCTCATGATGATATCACCTGACTCTACCTTATTGAGTTTATACACAACATTAAGATTTAAAATGCTAATGACACATCATTTTCAGACAGTATCTGCAGCATTTCACCTATTTGTTGCCGTTTTTCACAGGGCCTCCCTGCAGCGATAGCTAGTTTCGCCATTGCCAAGAACAGACATGTTGCAGTGAGTAAACAAACACGCCTGAAGCAAAAGAGATGATTATGTTTAATGGGCTTTTAATTAAATTCCATCAGGCAGTCAAGGCTAGATATTTATGCAGATCTTATGTTTTCTTGGTTTTTTCTTCAAGGTGTCAGATTTCCAGGTGGTTTATGTGTCAACATTTGCAGTGACGACCACCTGCCTGGTTTGGTTTGGCTGTAAACTGGTCCTGAACCCCTCTGCTGTTAATGTCAGTCACAGATCATCTAGTAATAATATCATGATAACTGCCAATCATTTGGTTGCACATAAGCATATCAAGTTATTATTCAAAATAAATCATTTTCTCTGTTTCTTTTCTTCAATCTTCCTTCTGCTATTGTGTCTCTGGTCTCCCTCCTCCTCTGTCAGATCAACTTTAACCTCATCTTGATGATTTTGCTGGAGGTGTTGATGGCCAGTACTGTCATCCTGTCAGCTCGCTCTGCAGAGGACTGCTGCTGCCACAGGAAGGTGTGTGTGATTGATTGATTGCTTTTGTTCCCCCATCTGATGTCTCTCCCTGATAGCTTCCACTCTTCTATCATAACTCAATCTTTCCATCCATCTTCCAGTCGGTGACATATGACAGAGCTGTGGTCATGACCCCTGCAGTGTTCCCCACTCGACTCCTCAAAGCATATTCTGTGAGTAGTCATCATTTTCATTGCATGTGGTGTTGCTGTGGGATCAGTGGCTCTCAGTCACTGAGTAATATCTGCAACAGGTGATCGAAGTGATCGTGGGAATCTCTGCTGTGTTTGGAGGCATTATTGCACTCAACATGGACGCTTTGCTAGCTGGCCCCTACTTGTCTGTCACATTTTTCTGGATCCTTGTGGCTGTAAGTTTTGCTTACTAAAGCTGACTTTTCATTATGACACTGTTTGCAGCTCAGAGGGATAACTTATCACACACTTTGTATCTGATCTGTAATCCTTTGCAGTGTTTTCCGAGTGCTATTGCCAGTCACGTTGTGTCAGAATACCCTAACAAATGTCTGGTGAGTACAAGACAGTATTCTAATTGGAGCCTTAGCCAGGCATGTGAATGTTTACTGCACAAAGGGTGAATGCGATCAATTAAAGTAATATATTTTGAACAGTCTTTGTCAGAACTCCAATACTGATTCATTTTTCCCCATGCTGCCTCCTACTGTACCTTTTGGGGAGTTAATTAGGAGAGGAAGGATAATCCTTATTGTTCATAAATACATTTCACACTTGCACATACCATAAGAGAGTCTACCGCTCTCTTCTGGGTCTACAAACCTCCTTTTTTTCTCACTTCCTCTTTTTTTTCTCTTTTCTCTCAGGTGGAGGTGCTGATTGCCATCAGCAGCGTGACGTCTCCCCTCCTCTTCTCAGCATCCGGCTTCCTCTCTTGCAGTGTGATCAGCTTCATTGAAATTTTCCTGCATGATGTGCCTACAGCCAAGGTAAGTTTAATGATGTGAAAATTCACCGGTAGGTGCAGGTTTTCTATTAAGCTCTATCTATTCAGTCTTGACCTCCTTTTGAATGAGAGATACTGGAACAGAATTTAGGGAAACTGTGAAATTGATTTGTGAGAAATTTTGTTCAGAATCATCTCATTTCATCTTCATGTGTGTGTGTTTGTGTCTGTGTGCTCCAGCAATCCTATGACATCCTGCTGCTGATTCTGATGGTGCTGCTGCTGGTGCAGGCAGTTCTCACTTCAGCCACTGTGGTGCACTGTGCCGCCTACAAGAGTCAGCTCCGCATGGGGGCTGTAGAGTGCCACAACAGCACCCAATACTGTGATGTACGCACCAAACATACACAAGAGTTATGAACACAAACAAACAAATTCATCTGTCTGGCTTTTTCTCTCCTTATCTGTCTCACCACTTCCAACAGGAGACATGAATACATTAAGTACATTGAGTACATTTAACAGCCCCAGCTGTTAGACTCACCAGCTACAGCTAATGTAAATGGCATAATCAAATTAAAATGTATGAGCTGGGCACACTATAAAAATCATCTAAAAATGACATTGTGCAGCTCATCGTTCATTGCTCTCAGTGTTTTTTTGTCACCTTTACCCTCCTCTGTTTCATCTCTCTTCAATCTCTTTCTCCTTGCTCCCTCTTCCTGTTTTGCTCCCTCAGCAGCAAGCATCCAATGGAACGCTGCAGGATTTCGACAAAGACAGAGCCTGGAAGGCAGTTGTGGTCCAAATGGCCCAATGAACAGTCCTACAGTACACAGAGGAGTTTGATGAGGAGTGGAAAAAGGGAAAGTTAAAAAGAGAACACTCTGCCATAAAACTCCCTAAGCTGTAAACAGAGGGGCACAACTAGAAAAGGCAGCAAAGATTTATTTGGAGAGACATTGGGAGATGGAGAAAAGGAGAGAAGGAAAGAGAAAAGGAAGGAGTGGAGCAGAAGGGGATTTTATTTGGTTTTTGATCAAGATATTTGCATAAAAAAATGCTTTAAGCACTTTGATTTGGTGTCTGTTTTCTGGGTTTTCTGGGTATTTGTTACCTGCTTGGAGGAGTGGTTCTATTTGACCTGCAGGTTGAACTGTTCATAAAAGCACAAACAGGGTTATGTCATTGACACCTTATTGCCTGTGTACAATAAACAATCATAAGCCAATCAATAATTACTGTATAAAGGTTTTTTTGCACTTCGCCCAAACAACAGAGTTTACAAGTAATATTAAACTCAAAGTAGTATTAACTTCCTGTTCTATATGTGTACTTTTTGCCAATTTTGTCATATAAGAGAATTATGTGAGATGAGATGTATGCAGGTTTGGTACATCTTTACTTTCCCTTGGCTCCCAGCAGGTATTAATCAGTCATGGCCTGATGATGGTTTCAGGCTTTGCCACATTTACGGCAAAGTTTTCTTTTGGTAAAATCCAAAACAAAACATGTTTGAAGTGGCTGATTTTATTCTCTGCAAATGTGTATCCCATCATTAGAGTGTGTTAGTTCTTCTGGTATAAGCTATTGTTATTCAGTAATAGGCCTCTGTATGTCTTCTCATGTACAACAGTCTGGTAGTGGCCACAGTAGTTGATTGCAGAGCTGGTTCATTACTGCAGATAAATTAATTGAGACTATGAAAGAAGTCTTAACTGAATTTCTGTCTTGTTTAGAAAAATAAAGTGATTTTTATTAATTGTAAAGAATGTGTGTATTTGTTATTGTTATCATTTCTTAATGTTTTAACCTTTCTCACTTAATCAGTCTACATATACTGTATATACATGGTTGGATGACAGACTGAGCAAACCAGGCATCAAACACATATGACAATTATGACCTGGATACTAAACTTAAACTTAAACTGATCTTTGATTGATACTTCACAGGCTGTGATGCAAAACCTTCACATTCCTGATTTCTTGCTCGGAAATGAGAAGGGTGTTGTGTTCTCATTATTGTTGTACTGTAATTTATGTGTTCATTTTCTTCATTTCCTTCCTTATGTCAATGTACTCTCCTCCCTTTGTTATAGTCTGTATTATAAACTGCACTGTGTGAGGAACACAGCACTATCTTATTAACACAGTCATTTGTCTTAATATGGGCATATTGACTGTACCTCAAAAGGCCTACATGGAAAATAGAACAAACATTCACTGGAAGTATTAAACTGATGCATGTACAAACAGGTTTGTTGCATTATTTTGCATTCTTCATACCACCATGCCAGGTAGCAGGAAGCTGTTAACTTACATCACATCTTAGATATGCAACGAAGCTGAGTGTGTGTGCGTGTGCGTGTGTGTGTGTGTGTGTGTGAGAGAGAGAGAGAGAGAGAGAGAGAGAGAGAGAGAGAGCTTCCGGCTTCCCTAACCGGTGGAAACCGGCTTGGGGAAAACTGACTTGTGGGTCGGTCCAACTGACGACCACCGGGGGCGCGCCACTTTTGCGCGTTCACAGTGCCACATGAATCCAACAGATTGTCCAGGGTTCAACTTCATTAAAAGATGGCCCATATTCAGCGGTGTAGTGGCAATCTGACAAGAGCAACGATTAACAATTATATTTTAATAATGAATTTCGATTCCTCCCTCTAGGAACAACCACGTTCACAAGTTTCTTCAACATTCAGCCTAACTTTAGTTACCACCACAGGTTGCCTACGCAATTAAATGACACTCATAACTATTGTAGAAGGCTGAATTTCTCTTCTGAAATTGAGTTTTTGGTTTTCCCTCATCTGCATAATCCTCAATTGATGCTGCTGCTTTCTTGGGTGCTTAAAAAAAGAGTCAAAAAGCAACAAAAAAAGTCCGGATACCCAGATGCTGGCCACACCCAAAGAGTCTGAATGACAGTCATCTTGCCCATTGGCTGTTTGCATGTGTCTGTGGCCAGTCCCACATTTACAGATGATAGGCAGGCCGGGTAAACCTATCAATAGAAAAGTAAAAGATTGTCACTGCCTTGTAGTTAGGTTGTAGACAGAATGGATGGGAGATCTGAGGACTGAAGCCGGTCTGTAGCTACTTATTAGACGTTTAGACCCAGTCCTAGACTTAAATTGACAATTCTGATACGCAAACGTGTTTAATATCCAAAGACCATTTATGGTACTTTATCACCGATGATGTCACTGTAACAGCCCAGTAACGTTCACGTGAGAGTCTAGATCTGTATACTTTTTATGGTAAACCTGTTAAAAATGTAGGTGTAATTAGTAGGATGTCGATTTCTACAACACAATTTAATAGTTTTTCAGCATCTCTGCTAACACACCCACTGCTCCTGTGACTCACAGTTGACCGTGGAGATATAAAAAGCGAGGTGATGTGATGAACTGTAGAATCTTCATGTGTTATCATCCCTTGTTTCTGAGGAAGAGGCAGGGCAGGCAGGAGGAGAGGAGAGGGAGGGGAAGCTGGGGGGTGGGGGTGGGGGTGAGGGTTGGGGGGGGGGGGAAGGCGGAACAAACCGGTGTGCTCGGATACATGCTGTAGCTGCTCGCCCGCACTGCAGATTAACTCTTACCGTGCCAAGAGATGCAGCGCGACATGGTGAGTGCATTTTTATTGTTTTCTCGCTGCGTGCACATGGCTCGTGTGTTAGCGCCAGAGAGGGAGTTTGTTATTTCTCCGGTGATAGTCACCGATGTGGACAGGTAGAGACAGCTGATGCAGGTATTCAGCATCTTAAGAGAGTCCGACAGGAGGATCTCCTCTTCTCTCATGCACACACACACACACGAAGAGAGAGAGAGAGATCAGCACACAAACACACACACACGGACACACACACGGACACACACACACACACTCTCAAACGCTACACTTGATCTTTAGCAGCTCGTCTCTCGCTGGCTGTTCAGGAGCTATCCGCTGCTCCGGTGCTGAAACGGCTCGTCGTCCGCAGGCAGCTGCAATTCACTGCAATGCAAATGTCTCTGATGGAAGTGTGATCCTCCTGAATGCGATTCTCTCTCAGTGTGCCGGACTCTGATACCTAGTAAGGAGCATCCCAGCCAAACATGAGCTAACTAGGACATAGTGATCTCCCCACCCTAATGAGATGTTCCTGCAGTGTTCCCATAGATACTTCTTTATAGTCAGAAGTGTGGGCACAATGTGGACACTTTTTTCTATCTCCTATGTACTATTAGTGTAAAATAGTATTCCTTTACACCTTCCTAAAATCTATTATTGTACTGCTATCTGGTCAGATGTGTCTTCTGAATGTCTGAAAACAAGGCAGAGTCATGTGGGCTGAAAGTTCTTCCCTCTTCAGCCATCATCTAATTTATAATGAATGAACTGAGCTGCTTCAGATACTTCCCTGAAGCCTAGCTCTATTTCTTTGTAGTCGGTCTTAGCCAAGTGGGATGCTGTAGTAGCCAAGGAATGTGGGATTCCCTGTCTAAACACTGCCAGCATCGCCCAACTGTAGGGTATAATCTGTTGGACTGGAACAGTGCCAGTGGCTTGCAGACTGGAGTGCAGCCTCTGTAATGTAATGCTGCCCCTTTAAATTTAAATTATACAAAGTTTATTTCTCCTCTGAGCTTCCTCCAGACAGTCGGTGAAGATGTAGACAAAGTAATCTGACGATTGAAAAGGCAATATGTGGACAGAACAGAGTCAAATCAGCACTGTATGTTGCGTTATCTCATAGGACATCTTGTTCCCTCTTTTTTTTTATTTTTTGGTGTAACAATAATTACTGCCTGAAGTCAGCATTAACAGCAGCCTTGAATAGTGTTCTCTGGTAATATTTCAAAGGAATCCTCTCCCTCCTGATTTTTCTCATCATGCTGGTGAGAGTGGTATAAAGCTGACAAGAGTATGCTAATTGTCCCCTGTACTCATGAAACTGCAGTTCCACTCTCTGAGATATTAAGTACACTTTCCAGCCCTGGACTAGAGGGCTTGGCTTTTAAGGATTTCATAGATGAGCTGTGTTTTTGCATAATGAGAGGAAATGGAGAGAGAAAAGAGAGGGAGAGCAAGAGGGTGAGGATTGTTGATGGGAAGGAGTGATTTATTCACGCTCCTCGCAAAGGACATTCACATAACTGTGAAATGAGCATGCAGCAGCCGCACAATTACAGCACCAGCACATGCATGCACATTATGTATGCATGTATGCACAGGACAAGACATCCCACTGACTAGTGTCTGAGCTCACCTGACATCCCAGTGTGAACATGCTGTTCCACAGAGATCATGACCACCAGGTGTCCAGCAAGGGGCAGGGGAAGGATTTTTAAATAGCAGAGACATGGTTGTTGATTTTTAAAGACAAATGCATAATTGGTCAAAATAACTAAACAATTCCAGAGTAAATTCAGTTTTTACTCAAGGTTATCTCCCTCTCCAGAGAAAAAATTTGCCCTTTAGTGTCCTTGCTCGATCAAAGGCAAAAATCCCTCTCAGATGTAACCACATTAACACACTCCACTGGTCAGAGAGTGAGGATTAGTTGTCCTTGGCCACATGACTGCATTATAGAGGGCAATGGATGAGAACAGAGAGCTTTTCTAAGAAAGGTGTGAAACAATCTAGATTCACACTATGGCTCATTTTAAAGATGTTTTCACTACATATGCTGGCAGCTTGTAGCCCACAGTAATAATAGCCTGTTCATACTATGTTTTCTCATAGTTATTTTTTTCTAAAAATTCACATTACCTCCAAAACTGGTTATCTGTCTTGCAGGAAAGGATTGGTCAGAGCATCTCTTGACTGAAGCTCACGTAACAACTCATCAGCCAACAATAACCCTCCCTGGGGATCGCAAGGACGCCTCCTAAACTCAGCTCATTCTTCAACCTGCCACACAGAGTGTGTGGACTGAGCCCAGGCGCTGTAGAAACGGGGCAAAACTTACAGATGCACATAGAAGAGGCCTAGCGAGGAGTGTCCTCCCGAACATTATGTGTGTCTCTAACGCAGAACATCTGTGAGCAACCGCAGAAGAATCTAAGCTCAGGATAAAACGGACCACACAGTATGACCCACTTCTTTCCCACGTGTGGTGACAGGGGCTGAAGTTGGCCACACATTTCTGTGTGTGTGTGTGCGCGTGTGTGTGTGTGTGCCTGTGTGCGGGTGTGTATCAGACTGTGGCAAGGAGCGTTTAACTACAGCAGGGAGAGTGTGGTCTCCCCTCCAGCCCAGAGGGGGGTTGTAGTGTGTGTCCCAGATGCAGAACATCCTTGATCAAAACTTAGACATGGCTACAGCTCTACTCGCCGGCGAGAAGCTGAAGGAGCTGATCCTGCCGGGCTCCTCTCAGGATGAGAAAGGCGGGGCACTGGCCAGCCTGATGGTGCAACTCAAGCTGGAGCTGCCCTTTGATCGTGTTGTTACTATAGGGACGGTCATCATCCCCATCCTGCTGGTCACCCTCGTCTTCACAAGGAATTTTGCAGGTGAGATGTTCAGCCACTAGAGGAGGTTCATTATCTGCTAGGAAGTTACAAAAGCAGCTGTTGAGGTACAGTTTGTGACAGAATCTAGCATAGGGTTTGAAATGCACCAATACAGTACGCTGTACACACCTCAGGTCTCACCACAAGAATATGATGACAGTTGGAAGTCACTGAGAATGAGTTATACCTAGCATTGTGTATTTACAGTTAGCCATGCAGTGCTTTTGTGTCTCCTGTGACACAGCGATAAGAAGAAGTGTTGGTCGTAGATCAGGCAGGGAAGGAAAAGGAGAACGCTAGAAAGGTCATAGAGTGAGGAAGGCAGATTAGAGAGAGGGGGGGTATAGTGGACTGTTGGGAAGGGGAGGAGGACGGTTAGGAGGAAGAGTGGAAGCGATGGATGGGAGAGATGTTAGTTAATTGCTGAGTCAGGCTCTCTGCATAGCAGCATTATCCAACTGGGACTGAGTGTTAAACTTGAGCAGTAGAAAAGATGTGGGTGTTTGGGCAACTTCTTGTGTATTCACTCAGTGGTGTGTTTGTGTTATCATATTGTCAAAGAATTTATAGATGAGTCAGCACAAGGACAGCACAGTGTGATGTCATTGCATATATTCAACTTCAACAGCATATAAGTGTATAAATGTTTAAATGTTTTTTTTTCCTAATGAAAATAATAATAAATGTTATTTAAGACTTTTCAAAATCACAGATCACTGTAATTCATTCCAAAGTTTATAAGTGTTGCCCAGCTGCAACCCTGAACCTCTCAGACTTGTACTTAACAGGTACAGAACTGATACAGAACATTTTGTACAGGAAGAGGTGTGTTTTCACTTCCTCTATCTGAGCCATGCAGACACTTCTATCATTTTCAAAAAAGCTGCGTGGGTATTGTCAGAGAGGCACAGCGCTTTGTGCTGAACAGACTGAGTGAATCTTACAGATTCTCTGAGATACAGTGCTAATTAAAATGAAACTGATTAAAGATATTTGCTACAAAATTTAAAAAGAGAGAAAGTGAAATGAAGGTGAACAATAAAGTTATTACCTGAATCTGTCTGTTTTAAGCATCTGACACATTTCGCAGTTACTTAATAGTTCAATATTGACTTCCAGTACTCAGTGTTATGTGCACATGCACAGTACAATGGATGCTTTCAAACAAATGTTTCGGGTATGTTTACCTATTTTTCACTTTCCAATAAGAGGTTTAGATGAAATTGTTAAACCAGGGAATTTTTCAAAAACCTTTCTGTTTGTTTGGCCACTAGTTTGTACAATTGGACTGTCTAGCAGAGTAATGAAGTTCACGATGTAGCATTGAAACATTTGCCTTACAGCTAATACATTTAAATGATGTTATGAATGTAATCCTCCAACAATTTTTGGACTGGTGTTTTCTATCTTTACTCTCTTCAGAGGAGTCCATATACTGTTACACACCACACAACTTCACCAGAGACCAGGCATTGTATGCAAGAGGCTACTGCTGGACAGACCTGCGTGATGCTATACCTGGTGTGGAATCTCACCTCTGGCCTTCACTATTTGAACACAAGTTCCTGCCCTACGCCCTGCTGGCCTTCGCTGGAATCATGTACATTCCTGCTTTGGGCTGGGAGTTCCTTGCCTCCACGCGGCTCACTTCAGAGCTCAATTTCCTGCTTCAAGAGATTGATAACTGCTATCATCGAGCTGCTGAGGGCCGAGCCCCAAAGATAGAGAAGCAGATCCAATCCAAAGGACCTGGCATAACTGAGCGAGAGAGGAGAGAGATTATAGAGAACGCAGAGAAGGAGAAGAGCCCTGAGCAAAACCTGTTTGAGAAGTATTTGGAGAGACGAGGCCAAAGTAACTTTCTGGCGAAGCTTTACCTGGCACGCCACCTGGCTATCATCTGCCTCAGTTCCATCCCCATTTCCTACCTTAGCGCTTACTATGCTCGCCAAAGGCAGAATGAATTTACCTGTGCTCTCGGTGAGCCTCCAGACATTAGCAGCTATCCGGAGCTGAAGCTCAGGGTCAACTGTAAGCTGCCTGCTGTGCAGCTGCAGCGTATCATGGCAGCAGTAGACATTGCTCTGCTCTGCACCATGAACCTCATCATCCTGGTTAACTTGCTGCATTTGTTTGTGGTGCGCAAGTCCAACTTTGTATTTGACAAACTGCATAAAGTTGGTATCAAGACACGACGACGCTGGCAGAAGTCTCAGTTCTGTGATATCAACATCCTGGCCATGTTCTGCAATGAGAACAGGGACCACATCAAGTCGCTCAACCGACTGGACTTCATCACCAATGAGAGCGACCTCATGTATGACAATGTGGTCAGGCAGCTGTTGGCTGCGCTTGCACAGTCCAACCATGACGCTACACCCACTGTGAGGGACTCTGGGATACAAACAATAGATCCTAACATGGATCCTTCTGATCTCGGAGTGGGAGATATGGCCATGGAGCCTCTGGTGATCAAACGGCCCCGCAAGAAGATTAAATGGATCCCAAGCTCAAATCCTCTTCCTCAGCCATTCAAGGTAAGGCAGTCAGTTGCCTGAGAACAATTTTCTTGTCTCCAGTTGTAATTCATCAGCGTTTACTCAACTACACCAATGACAGTAGTAGAAAAACTCTAAACTTACTCTTCTCTAAAAACAAAATAATACTTACTATAACATATTCACTGGAGCAGAGCAGTTCATATCAAGGTGAAGCCTGATCAAAATATGTCCAACTGAGCCATATCAGCTCTTGCTGAGAGGCTTTTTCTGTGGAAGTGGTCATCATGTAGAACTTCCAAAATACTGTATGTCGAACAACTCAGAGCTACTTTAATAGCCTTTTTGTTGAAGATATATAATGACCTGTTTTGTGTTTTCTGTCCTTGTAAAGGAACCCCTTACCCTGACACGTTTGGAAAATAACACAAAGCCTGAAAAACCCAAACCACTCAGACGAAAGACAGTGGCAGACAGCTTCATTGCACCACTTCTGGATAGCAAGGGCACACAACATCCTGCGACAAAAGGTATACAATACAATGAACAGCAAGTCTATGGCATGCTAAGAAATAAAATTTTCTTTTAAAGCTGCTCTAATTGATATTTTTATACTGATTAATCAGATTACTGAAGTGTGTGATGTTAAATGTTGTAGTGAGAACCTCTGCAGTTCTCCTTAACTCTACAGAGATTTTTAGCTCCTTTCAGCTCATTGTTTTATGCTCCACAATCTTACTGTTTGGTTCACTTTTCAGTGCCTAGCACCAGACAGCAGACAGACAAATTTAGCAACTAGCTAGTGAACTAAGGGGAGCATTTAGCTGCTAAATAGTCAGATATTCATCTCAAGAGTTGGTGGAGACCAAAATAGAGCTAAAATTAGAGTAAATATTGGACTTACATTCGTCAGGTGGCCAGAAGCAGAACTCTAAATGAATGCTAATGTTGATCAAAGTCTGCTGGATGTGTAAGAAAGCAGCTTTTGGGCATATCAAATCAGTCTGATCATTTTGAATTGTAGATTTAAGTGGAATGGAGAAAAAGCACACTCGCAACTTCTCTCTGGACGTCCACCCATACATGCTGACCATTCGTAAGCCCAAGGTGGAGGCAACAATCACAGAACCTCTACCCACAGAGCACAACATGGATACAGTGTATCTTGAAGGCACACACACTATTGTTCATGTGTCTGGTGCCATTACAGGTAAGCCTGATCTCTCATTCACTCTTGCTCTTCCTGGTTCAGGGCAGAATTCATCACATTTCACTTGAACCCTGAGCATCATCATTTGACTTTGAGTTTCTCTGCCTTACCACCTTACGATACTTTATGCTTGTCTTTCCAGAGACTAAGGTTTGCTCTCCAGAATCAACGAACACTGCCTTTCCTACAGTGACCATGCCAACCACTACGTACGTAAATGGTGTTAGCCCTAACCCGCCGTCCAGTGATGACCCCCTCAGTCCCAAGTCCTCTCCTCCTCCAAGGGATCCTCTCACCCAGGCGGAAAACCCTGAGGCTCAGCCACCCCCCCTGGCCAGAGCCCCAACACACCAGCTTCTGAGCATTCATCACACTCTCTTTGAGGAAGAAGAGGACGAAGAACAACGTAGAGGTAGACTGGCAGAGAGACCCGGGGAGCTCATCGCCGCTGGGGAATGTTGAAAAAGGAGACGAAGGGAAATGCTGACAGAGATTCCTCTCCTAACCCCCTCCCCCCAACACTACACTCTGCACACATGACCACCATGTCAATCACCTCCTATCAACAGCCACCTTTACTCTCTGAATGAACTCACAAACCTCTGTGATGGGCTGACTGATGAGAAAACGCCAGTCGTGAACTGAACTTTTAGATGGGAAGGTTATTCAGAGAAGATAAAAAGTACAGACATTTGTGTATTTAATAGTGTTGACTAGAGTGTACTGTAGGAAATTATGTCACATTCATGTCTCAGGATGACTGTGTACAGCTTATCACCCTCCAATGAAACCAGCAGTGATATAATTCAACAGGGTGCTACAGTGCAGGGTCAAACAGCTATATCGAATAATGAAAGGATAAACGACTATAAGGGATGAGTGAGCTTTCTAAAAAAAAAAAAGATACACCAAATGCATATCTGCAAAGAGGACTGCATTATGGCTTAAAAAAAAAAAAGTATTTAAACATATATGATAACGCTTTGTCCCTTTATCCCAATAGCCAAGTAGACAGGTAGCTCACGCAATACAGTTGTTGAGATCTGCACAATTAATATGCAAAAGATCACAATATATTTGTGGCAATAATGTATGCGCTTACAGCATCATATTTCACAGAACGCTATACATATAAAGACACTGTATATGACCCAGTGTTTGTGGGGTGTTTATAATATAACACATTTCATGGCGTTATCATTGCCATTTCATTATTGATTAGGAACGTGTATCAGTGAACGTGTATCTTGACTCAACTATAGTTGCACGTCATTAATAATAGGTAAATTGGCGTATTATATTCAGGAACAGCAAAAGAAGAAGAACAGACAAAGGGTGGCTTTGAGGGACAATGTGAAACAATGTTGCTCAGAAATGCAGATATCTAAGACATCTAGTACAATGTGGGTGTTTTTGACTTTAATAGCAGCTCAAATATGATGAACGGAGCTGGACTCACTGGTGAAGTATATGACTTTTGTGTTCTGCTGGCTTCTTGTGGGAGTGCCGTGATGTGAAGTGAGTGGTGAGTAGGAAGGTTTCTTACACGATTGCTACTGTATAAGCTTTTGATTGTCATCTGCTGGTCTGACACAGTCTAAATTTCTTTTAGTGATTCTGCCCTGTCTCACATTGTGCTAACATCCGCTTGATCACAGAAAAAACATGAAGAAATGAATAGTTAGAATAGCCGGTCTGTTATTTGTAGTAAAACCAAGCATATAAGGTATGTTAGCACTTTTCACAGGGAACGAGTGAGTGGACAAGGGGATGGGTGCCTACCACAACCTCTCTATATGCATTTACTGCAGCTGCATACATTACAGGAATGCCAATAAAGGAACTCTCTGCACTGACACACCAATATGACATCTACTGTAGAAAACATTAGTGTTGTTGTCAGGGGGCTACTTATAGGGTAGACCTATGCATACTATACTCATATCCTCTGGAGCATTCAATAAAAACACACTTTGACTACTGACTTGTGATGGGAGACAGCGATTTTCCCACTTCAGCTTCCAGTTATCCTTAGTTTTGGGTGGAAATAACAAATAATCCATCTCATTGTTGTGAAACAGGTTGGTTCAAAATCCCCTTGTTGGACTACTCAAGCACACTAAATGCATCCAAAAGCACTTTAAGACTTGTAGCACGAGTGTGTGTGAGAGCATGTTATGTTGTAACAGGCTCTGCTTAAACTGATTTTGTGTGTAGATTTTCACATTGAGACTGTTGTGTTGAGTTAAATCTCTTGACGGGTCTCTGTAAAAACGTGGAGAAGAGAGTCCAGACTTTGATTGTAGTGTGTAAAATGTTATAATGAAAACAAATTAAAAACATTTTCTTTAAAAAACAAACAAACGTTGCATGCCCTGTCAATGAATGACTACATGTACCAAGGTGCACCGCGCCTGTCATTTACAGCCGAGTACTGCTGTGACGCCGCTGCTGTAGTGGCGAAGAGCACACTGACAGAAGGGCTGGCTTGCTCAGTAAGTTGTAGCTATTTGACAGCTATCGTGTAAATTAATGAACATTTTGTATTTGAGAATGGCAGAATCTGTTGTAAAATTAGTCCTATTCACCGTGTATGATTTGACTTTTTTTTACTGGACTTGCTAGCCTACATTAGCTTGCGTTAGCTGTCATTATCCGGTAACGTTAAGTTAGCTAACCTAACCGACGAGCCCTCAGCAAACGCTCAACGTGTAGCAGTGTCGTACCTGGAAGTAACGTTAGCTAACTAGTTCATAGAGCTGCCCACGGCAAGTCACTTATTCCCTAAGCTGTTTTATTCTCATAAATCAAAGACTGACACCACTTTTTTCTCAGTAACATTATAGCGTTAACTGTTAGCTGCGTTTACACTTAAAGCGACGTCAGCAGTCAGAAACACTGTACTGTGGTTAGTGAACGCATCACGTTGCCTTCATTCTGCTTTCTGTCACACGCAGCTTTCAGTGCTTCAAACATGGACCAAGACAACAATTCAGAGGTTTGTACATATATATATGTATATATAATGTGTGTATTTGAGAGAGCGAGCGAGCGAGAGAGAGAGAGACATGCTTATGACTGATGTTTTGACAGCTGTGCTCACACTGGGGTAAGACGACACACTGGGCTGTGTGTGTGTGTGTGTGTGTGTGTGTGTGTGTGTGTGTGTGTGTGTGTGTGTGTGTGTGTGTGTGTGTGTGTGTGTGTGTGTGTGTGTGTGTGTGTGTGTGTGTGTGTGTGTGTGTGTGTGTGTGTGTGTGTGTGTGTGTGTGTGTGTGTGTGTTTCAAGAATTATGTATTATGTATACAATTGTAATGTAATTTGCAATCAGCCCATCGTTCTCAAACTGGCTAGACTTGGTGAGAAATAATCTCTTTAAGCTTGTGCTGATGCAAACATGCCCTAGCTCTCTTAAAACTTGTTTATTGTTTTAATAATCTCACAGGATGAGTCAGTCCGTCCATCAGAGGATCCTTCAGAAGAGGAACTGCCATGTCTACCTCCAGGGCTCTGTAAGTGCTTGTTTATTTTTCCTAAGCGTGGTGTGTATATGCTGTATTTCACCAGAAAGATTTTTTTTAAAAGATCACTTGTCATGTCATTGTCTCTGTTATGCAACATTACCACTCAATGCTACTGAGTTTAGTCTGAGACTGAATTATTTATCAACCTAACCATTTACTGCAACAGACTTTTTATTGTCATTTCTCATTTAAATGTAAATTTGCATGGTACAATAATGTAAGTCTAGTCCCTGCACAACAAATCTTTCAAAAGTGCTTTAATTATCACATTGTGCTACTGTGCAGCAATCGTAGATCAAGTCCAGATAATCGCGTCATACCTTAAGAATGCAGTTTTTCCTGATACAAATGCATTTGCATTAGTTTTATTACTGTACTCACTAATAACCAGACAGAGAAATCTCTTGTACGCTTTGGTTTTGTTGTTTTGTAGTGTGCATTTAGTCCTTAGACTTGTCTGAATATTACTAAACAGCTGTAGCTTAACTCTTTGAGATCATTAGCAGATATGCTGATTGTGTGAAACTCATACAGTACTGTTGGTGTTAAAAGCAAGTTAAGAAAATCTGAAATAAACAGTTGCTGGGAAAAGGGAAATATCTTCCCTTTTAATATTTCATAGTGATTATGGTAAGACCTTAAACCCTATTTTTCTGTCCTTTTTAATACCGTCTCTGTTGTTTTTGTCTAGCGGATGGTGAAGCAATGGAGCTGCTTTGGCAGTTGCGAGCCCAGCGCCGCCAGTCATCCCCTGAGCTCCCAGAGACAGTGACCCGTCTTACTGCCCCTGATGGCAGCCTCCTGTACCTAGTGGGCACTGCCCACTTCAGTGACAGCAGCAAAAAGGATGTGGCCACGGTGAGCCAATGAGAATTCACAACAAGATTTGTACAGTGGAGAATGCCACTTGCGCCCCCTCTTCAGATGTGATATCCGGGGTTTTTTTTTTTTTTTATTGAGAAATTCTATAAATGTGGCAAAGCGCTGTAGAGTAGCACGGTGAAGTGATGATGAGGTGGCCTGCCTGTATTTTCTCTAATTATGTTGGCATTCCTCTTTTGCTAAGCATAATCACGTCTTCTTTTTTCCTCATTGATTTCTTTTGTCTTTACTTTCTCCCTCTCTGCTCATTTGTCGCTCTCTTACCCTGTTATTCTCTCGCATTCTGCCTGTCTCTTATCTTACATACCCACTTCTCTTTCTCTCTCTCACACAGACGATCCGTGCTGTGCAGCCAGATGTGGTGGTGGTGGAGCTGTGCCAGTACAGGGTGTCTATGTTGAAGATGGATGAGAATACACTGCTGAGGGAAGCCAAAGACATCAACCTGGATAAGGTTCAGCAGGCCATCAAACAGGTCAGGCTTTCAGAAAAACGGGAATTAACAAGGGTGGTGGTGTGAAAAAGAGCAAGAGGGCCAAGGAAGGCAAGAGGGAGTGAAACAAAGACAGTGAGGGTATTGAATATTCTGAATAAAGCAGTAATGATGTTCTGGTTTTTGAAACAGCTCTTTCTAGATTGCAGCATGCACTCATTGTTAGTAGAGAAATAAATATAAATGATGTACAGGCAGGATTAAGTGTGAGTAAAAAGTCTGTTCTGCACTTGAATTTTGTCTTCTTTGTTTTCCAAAACTATGCCAATGTAAGCGCATAATACTAAATAAGTGTTACAACTGCTTACTGTTGAAATATGAAGACTTATAAAATGAGTACTGAAGGCATATCTGTTTCTCTGTGAATGCTAATTTTTGCCCTCTGTGTTTGTCAGAATGGGTTGATGTCTGGCCTGATGCAGATCCTCCTGCTCAAAGTTTCAGCTCACATCACAGAGCAACTGGGCATGGCTCCTGGAGGAGAGTTTAGGGAGGCCTTCAAAGAGGTAAAACAAAAAAAGTTAAAAAAAAAAAAAAAAAAAAAAGTGGGTGATAATGCCACTTCTTGTGGTTATTTTATCAGCTTTCTTAATTCTTGGATTTCTTCTTTCCACACAGGCTGGACGGGTACCATTCTGTAAATTTCACCTTGGGGACAGGCCCATCCCTGTGACGTTCAAGAGGGCCATTGCTGCTCTCAGTCTGTGGCAGAAGGCCCGCCTCGCCTGGGGTCTTTGCTTTCTGTCAGACCCAATCAGGTATTAACTCAAATAAATCACTTGTTGTCATGCCACACAGTGTCATGAGTAGGGATTTTAAAATACTGCTCTTATCAATACTCTTATCGGTTGTTTTTCATTACTAAAGAATTGCTTTTTTAAAAATATATTATTTAAAAAAATAATAAATTCAGAACAGGATTTAAATATAACTAAATATTGTTTCTAGAGCAGCAACAGTAATTTTTACCTCAGAAAGTCACTAAAAATACTCAACAATATCTCACTGGAAACAAATCTAAAATGTCAATAAAATAAATAATATTTCTGACATCAAAATACTGAGTGATGTTTAGAAAGACACAGACATCTTGGTCAAACACCGACACAGAGAGCAGAGGAGTGGACAGAGAGGAGAGGCTGCCTGCAGCGTGACTATAAGTTACACCAAAACGTATAAAAGAACTGACCTAAAAAATATCCTGGGTTCTTAAAATTTCCAGTTCCAATTCAGAACTGGGTTTCTGAGGGCATCCCTAATCATGTTTTTCTCAAAATCTACCGTTATCATTAAATATTACTCTTTCAGAAAGAATAGAGATGTACAGTACCTTGCAGTCGGGAAATGTAGGTATCCCGAGTTGGGATCCAATCATGTTTCTTGATTGATTTGGTGTTGGCTATATACAACCCGATCCATTTACCAGTCCTTTGTTTGCATCTGGTGTGGCAGCTGTCAAAAATCTTACATTGTTCTTCACTAAAACACTGTAATGACACAACGTTATGAGTGAGTGAACCACTGAGCACACAAAATAAAGAGCAGCCAGCTATTTCAGTTAACATAATATGTGTGATAGTGAGAAATGCAAGCAGACGGAGGAAAGAAAATATTGTTTCTGTATTTCAGTGACATTTTGAGGTAAAGTCAATATTTTGTTCATGCTGGTGATAAAGAGAGGTTGTCCAAATCTTGCTGTCCCCACAGATTCTAAATAACACTTCTCTTGGATATTATACCAACTATAATACACTATAATACATTAGGAATCTAACAACAAAAAACAACTTGGCTGTATTTTCTTAATTCTGAACTAGTAAGGTATCAGACATATCTGATTTTCTTCAGCAAGTATCAGCCTAGGCTATGTATGCATGTACTGTGCGTGATATTTTTTTATTTCCTAGGATGGCAAAGTCATGACCCGCCCTACTCTCCCACTTATTGGCTTACTCTGATATCTTAACCTAACCCTAACCAATCTCACTCCTCATGCCTAAACCTAACCAACCAAACCAACGAAGGGGATGACTACTAGCTAATCAGAGGCAGAGTAGGGCGGGTCATGACTTTGCCATCCTAGGGGAAAAAAATGTCATACTGTGCAGCTGCATGATTTAATGTAAAAATCTAATAGAAATTCATTTTAAGGGGAACATGAAAAAATTGGGAGGTAGTTTAAAGAATTTCATTCAGCAGGAAGTGTTTCTCCTGTGTTACTGTTCCCACCACTGAATGGGTCAGAACATGCTGTTTAATGGTCTCTCTTCAGAGGATTCATTTTGTGGAAATGGGGAACAAAAGCATGGTTTTAAAATGGGAGTTTAATGTAAATTCTAGATATAAAAGAATTGTGAAATTTGGGGAAATTGTGGTAGCGATAGCAAACATTTTGCATTGAGCAACAGTATAAGTGTAAGCACTTATAACCATCTAACCATCTATCTGTGTGGTCTGTTAAGAACTAGGCGATGTGCGCCCACACACATTTCCTTGAGTACATGCAACTCGGCCAATTTTTTTAAACTGCCGGTGTCTGTCAGATCTGACTCGAAGCTTTCTCCACAAAGCGATATACATGTCCATCTGCCTTAAAATGGCTGTTGCGTTTTCTGAAGTATAAAATGGTGCTGCTTACATGCATAAAGGAAGGTTTTCTATAATGACAAACTCATTATTAGCTCAGTACTCACTCACTATGGCTGTGTCCTGATTCAGGGACTGGATCCTCTGAATTTCACAGTTGTATCCTGAAAACATAATGGCTGAAAATGCTTTCCCATTTCAAAGTGTCCCCCAAATGCAATCTTTTGCTCAAATTTGCAAGTACACAACTATTGTATTCAACTTGAAACCTTTGGAAATATTATGTGACCATGTCATATTTCTTCAGGTATTACTGTTCAGGTTTTTATCAGTCACATGTGATCTCACATATCGCCTGAACTACAGTAGACAGATAGATGCACTACTGTGTGTGATGCAAGCCAGACAAAAACTCAACATGTCATAACTCATACTTGGGAGGAATGAGTTCCATGATACTCTGGTATCTGAGAGACCCACTTTTGTGGGCCACATCTGAGGCTGACAAACTTCAGCTGTTACTGTCTTTATTTTCCTTGCTGCATATTGCACAGTATGACAGTTATGACTGTTTCGTCAAGGCTCTTTATTGTATGGTCATGTATGGAGCTGGTAGGTGAGAATGTGTATTGTGTGGGCTTCAATTACTGAAACAGAAATCTGTGAATTGTTGATGTGTGGGATCTCCTACTAATCCAGACTGGATTATAGTGGTTTTACAACTTTAGAGTCATTATTGATATTGTTTAAAAACCTTATCAAACTCCTGCAGATATATTATGCTCATTTTGTACTGTGGAACAGTAAAAACTACGAAATGTACCTTCAAAACTAATAAATATTTAAAGTTAAGGGTTGTGTGAGACTTCTATAGATTTTAAATATTGCATGTTTTAAAATGTTTCAAAAACAGAAATGCAAAATTTAACATAATGCTGAAAGATCATGCAGATTTTATCAGGCCCTGCACATTTCTATTTGTTCCTCATTTTTCACGGTATACTAACCAGAATAGTACGTGCGAACAGAAAAGATCAGAAAACAAAAACTGTCTTCTCCTTTCTACTTGACCTCCAGCTCACTGTGTTGGACTGTGTGTCATGTTTCAGTAAAGAGGACGTAGAGAAGTGCAAACAGAAGGACCTGCTGGAGCAGACTATGTCAGAGATGATCGGCGAGTTTCCTGCTCTCCACCAGACCATTGTGGCCGAGAGAGACATCTACCTCACACACACGCTCCGCCAGGCTACTCGCTGTGTGGAGGCCCCCCCTAATGCCCAGAGTGGGTATCGCACTGTTCACTAAGATATCAGATCCCATCTTTCTTATTTAATTATATACATCATTATATAGATTTCATCGTATATATTTTTTGCTACCTAGTCGTCTTTTTTTTTCCTTGACAAGTATGTACATGCTATGTACGATGTGTATATGTATGATATTTTACTATACTTGTATTTTACTATAATTGATATTTTCATTCACAAATTTATTAGAAATTTACTGTTTTGTCTTTTCATTCAGTACATATTGTAGATTTCTCATTATAATTTAATCTCAAACTTTACTTTTGAATTTTGTTTTTTTTTCCTGTTGCTTGCCTTTTTTGTTCATTTAAAAGCTAATTTGTATTCACTGTGAAGCCCGAAGAAATTCATGCTTATTCAGTCATAATGTAGTTTGTCAGCAGTTCATTTGCTCTAGATACTGTAATTTCTGTAATGTCAAACTGGAGAAAAATCTAGATATACAAGGCTTGTTGTTCTATCCCTGGTGTATTGGTGATGATTTACATTTAGGAATAACCTGCGGTTTCATATAGAGTGATAGAAATATAAAGAATATGTGGCTGTAGAAGTGTGGATTGTTTATGTAACAGAACATTTTATCCTCTTTTGTAGAAGTGCCTGCTGTGGTGGTGGGAGTTGTAGGAATGGGTCATGTCCCTGGTATAGAAAGAAACTGGGAGAAACATCTCAACATTAATGAAATCATGAGGTATGTTTGTCTTTATATTCAGTAATGGAATAGAAGACTTCCTGTAATTGTGTTTACAGCTGATCTATGTTTTTGTCTTTCTCGTCCCTCAGTGTTGCACCCCCCTCACGTTTCGGCTGGGTGTTGCGCGCAGTCATAAAGGGTGTCATGATGGGAATGCTGGGATATGCCTGCTACCGTGCTGGAGGGAGTTTAGGTAGAGCTCTGCTGTCTTTACCTGCTATCCAATCATTACTGGAGAATCTGCGGCCACCCCCTGCTTGACCACACTGGTCTCCTCAAAGCCATCAGTGACACAACCTTTGATTTATGAAAACAATGCATCATTCACCAATGGCCTTAAAACAGGAGGTGGGGCTGGAGGAAAGGGTTCATCAGCCCACACTATGAACTTACAAGGACCTCAGGGGGTCAAGACCCTCCCACCTCGTATTGATGTCCCTGTAGACGCAGCAGGGCCGTACTGCCAAAGAAACCATGACAGTACTCTTCATTTTCTTTCATATTTTGTGCAGATCCTGCATTTTGTAAGGTTTACAAAGGCCAATAATTCCTTCTGAATAGATTTCCATTCTCCCCGCCATTCCTTTTATTGACTTACACACAGAGTTTTTATTTGACAGTATCATCTTCAGTCTCCTGCCCTGGTATGACTGAGCCATTTTCTGAGAGACACACTTTTCTAGAATGCTGTCTCTTCCTATTCCTTCCTCCATTCTGGTGCCAATTAGCATTTTTTGGTAACTGGTCCATTTTAAGTCCAGCACTTTATAAGAGACTGGTCGAGTCTTGTACTGTACATGCAGCCTACGGAAGGGAAATGAAATGTACCTTCAAAAATAATAAATATCCAGTCAGTCATAATTATAATAACAAATTATATATGAGAACATATTATAGTTGGTGCATGTATTGACACCATGAGGGTGTGAGGTAAATGTCAAAAAAATATCTGAATTGGAACGTTGACCATCATTTTCTTAATTATTGAAAAATTACTATTAAAAATGCATATTCTTGAAAACTCACATACAGGATTAGCATTAGACACAATTGACTTATTTCCCATGTGCACGGTCCTGCCTACATCAACAGACAAGTGCCTCATAATGCAGCTGTAAGGGCTAATGGTGAACTAAATGGAATGGCAAAAATGTGTTATATGCATTTCACACAAACTACAACAGTCAATGCAACTTTGTGAGATTCTGTCCTTTTTATTAGTATAAGTTTAGTAGTCATATTTTGTAAATACTGTTGCCCTGAAGATAAACATCTAGCTTGTGTTGTCTTGGTTTTAACTGAATTGGCCCCCACATTTATACATACACCCATATGTTCAACAGAGACCTGACGCAGGACAGGCTTAAATGTGCCTCAGGATGAGAAATGCATTAACCTTGTGATTACGGCTGGGCAATATATCGATATTATATTGATATCGTGATACGAGACTAGATATCATCTTAGATTTTGCATATCGTAATATTGTGATATGGCATAAGTGTTGTCTTTTCCTGGTTTTAAAGGCTGCATTACAGTAAAGTGATGTAATTTTCTGAACTTACCAGACTGTTCTAGCTGTTTTATGATTTGCCTTTACCCACTTAGTCATTATATCTGCATTACTGATGATTATTTGTCAGAAATCTCATTGTGTAAGTATTTTGTGAATGCACCGATAGTCATCCCTACAATATTGTCGCAATATCAATATTGAGGTATTTGGTCAAAAATATCATGATATTTGATTTTGTCCATATCGTCCAGCCCTACTTGTGATTTACATATTTGATTGTACCTCCAATACAAAGCACCTTCACATTTTGGGTTTCAACACAACTGGCTCATTCTCTGAGTAAAGGTTTATACTTGACATACAAAATTATGCATCTTGTACAGAAAACCATCTCTAAAAACCTTCATGAGAACATTTGACATTCAGTGCACCAGCTGTTTGTACTTTTATGATATATGCATTATCACTTCCCAGTCTGACTGTAAAATGGCGACGGGAAGATGATAGAAAACGAAATCGGTTTGTTTCTCTCAAATTTAAGGATTGAACTTGAAAACTATGAAGGAAACTGACAGTTGAGATCGGTCAGAGTCGGGAGATAAAGCCTTACACTGCTATCACTGCTGCCTTTGACCCTCAGATTGCCTGAGGCTCATTACCACCAACACTGACGTGTATCCATAATACAGAGCCTCTTGTTGCACGTGTAAGAAGTGGCTATAGATGACATCCCTGGACCTTTGTTTTGTTTTTAAATTCAACAGTCTGAACAAGACTATTGCATGGTTGCAAGGCTATAAACCAACATTGATTTCCAGATATTTCCAATCTTGGTTTTAAGTAATTGTATGTACAGTGCTCACATTATTTAGATATTTATAAGATACATAAAAGGAGTTCAGTTACCCTCTTTAATTTGGTAAATGGTCCAATTAATTAATATCAGACCCTGAGTAAATGAAGCTGTGATTTCATCAGACATAATTAGGCCACTAGCAATGTGTCCACACATTGAAGTAACTCACATAATCCGTCTTCCAATCGATACATTTATTCTCTACTCTATGAACGACAGATGTAGTCATGCCTCTTGGTCCCTCATCAGTAATACAATTTGTGTCCCTCTCATGTAATTCTACTGTAAGTTTGCTAAGAGAAAACTGTATGAATGCCTGTATTTGTTGAGTTTTGTTTCCCCACACCCTTGTGTGGTATTGTCATTGTTAAGAAACCAAACATTGAATCCTAATTTCTGTAATGAATTATAAAAAAAATTAAGTAAAGATAAACTATATTTGCCTCAAAATCGTTTCTCTTTTCACCCTGTTGCACAATATAGCTGAAAAGATTTGAATGCACACTTTGGGCCAGAATTTATACATTTGATCTTATTAAAATTATAAATGTAGTTGTGTATTTTAGCACTATTTAAACAATGAGTACATTGTTTAAATAGTTTAATTATGTGAATATTTGACATAATTAAACCATTGTTTAATTATGTGAACCTTTTATTATCTTATGTTTATTTGGGTTTGCGGTTATGTGTCGTTCCGTCTTCACTCCGTGTTTCCAGTCGGACAAATAATAATGTAACACCATCTGCCTCACAAACATCCGCTGAAGCTTGCAGGATTATGAAAGCATGACTAGTGAGTACTTTCCAACTGCGCCAGCGAATATATAAGCAGACAGATGGGCGTATTTGGATGGCTTATTTAGGACCTCGGCTGGGACTGCGTCGCATTTTCCTCCCCGGTGTGTCCGTGTTCAGACTCCTCGGTGCCGGTGCGGTCGGGATGGATGAAATGGGTCTGGCTATGAGTCGTTCCCCGCTGGAGCGACTCGACTTCGACAACGTCGCCCTCAAGAAACTTCCTCTGGACCCGTCCGAGGAGCCGGGGGTGCGGCAGGTGAAAGGAGCGTGTTTCTCCCGGGTCACACCGCAGCCGCTGACCAAGCCTCGGTTCGTGGCGGTGTCACATGAAGCCCTGGCGCTGCTGGGGCTGAACGGAAAGGAGGTCGCGGACGATCCTCTCGGACCAGTGTATCTCAGCGGCTCCGCGGTGATGCCCGGATCCGAGCCCGCTGCACACTGCTACTGCGGCCACCAGTTCGGCCAGTTCGCCGGGCAGCTGGGCGACGGGGCGGCCTGCTACCTGGGCGAGGTGAAGGCGCCGCCCGGCCAGGATCCCGAACTGCTGCTGGAAAACCCGAGCGGCCGGTGGGAGATTCAGGTGAAGGGAGCAGGACTGACCCCTTATTCCAGGTACGAGTTGTTTTTATTTGTTTTTGTAGTTTATGCAGAGCAAACGTTATATCAAGTTGTTTTTTTACTTATGCTTTTATGCTTATTTTGGATTTATGAGAAACAGATGTCACCACATGTCACTCTTTAAAAAAAAATGTTAAAAATTGATGAAATCTCGATGAAGTACACTGGAGAGGTGAAACTAGGGAAAAGCCTCAGATTTTTCATCACGAAACAAAAACGAGCAGATCAGAGGAGGAGCTTTGAAAAGTTGAGATGTGAATCGCCTAAAATCAATCAGTCAATAAACTTGAGCTGTATAGCAGGTTAGTACAATAGTGCTTTACAGATGACTGATAAACCAATAATAAGACAGAACAAATGAAGAGTTCATTTGCAAAAACAGATATTTCCACTTTTATTAATATTCATAAAACCTGTTTTTATTGTGCATTCCAGGTAATATCAATCAAACTGCAGTTGGGTTGTTTTCATGTTTTCAAGTAAAAATGGCTCAACAAAATACAGGTAACTAGACATTATTGATTTTTTTTTTTGGCAAAAGCAGATAACTCCAACTGTCATGTTTCAGAGTCAAACTGCCAAATAATGAATATAAGTAAGTGCAATATTTAACATCCTTTAACACAAAACGAGTAGGTAAAGTGCTGAAAATTGCAACAAAAACAGCTAATAGGCAATATTACACTTTTACAAGATCATATCTTGGAAAATCCCAGCCAGACTACAAAAAACCCCTGAGCATGATCTTGCCAATGTTTTAACCTGCAGTGTCATTAAAGACCACGGCTGTCCTTTTTTTTAAGAGCTACCACAATGGTGGATCAGACAAGCTCATTGCAGAACTGACTCATTGAGCCTAAAATTAGCCACAATTTTTTTTTTGTCTACATTCAATTCTTTGGGAGCTGCACTAAACTGGCCAGTACAAAGAAAGGGGAAAAAAAGACCTATATATAATATATAAATGGAATACTTTGTCTTTCTCTCCTCCATAGACAAGCTGATGGCCGTAAAGTCCTTCGCTCCAGTATAAGAGAGTTCCTGTGCAGCGAGGCGATGTACTTCTTGGGTGTTCCCACCACTAGAGCGGGCTCCGTAGTGACCTCTGACAGCAAAGTGATACGAGATGTGTACTACAGCGGAAAGCCTCGCCATGAGAGATGCTCCGTGGTCCTCCGCATCGCTCCAACTTTTCTCAGGTGAGTGGACATTGTGCCTCTGTCATCTATCACAGATGTCTGAGCTTCTCGAGATGTATGCACAGGAGTCGTTTGTCATCGTTGTGCACTATCCGAGCAGGTTTGGATCCTTTGAGATATTTAAACGCGCCGATGAGTACACAGGCCGCCAGGGTCCCAGCTATGGACGTGATGAGATCCGAGGGCAGATGTTGGATTATGTCATTGAAATGTTCTACCCTGAGATCCAGCAGAATTACCCGGACCAGGTGGAGAGGAACGTGGCTTTCTTCAGAGAGGTCAGAGCACCTGAGTGGCACCTGTCCACATACAAGTCTCAGCCAATGACTAATATGGTTTGCAAGGGTTACTCAAATCAGCATGTAGTGGATTCAAGGCCTGACATTACAGTTTGAAGCCAAGAACATTTGGATCCTCTTATCCTGTTAATCCACTATAGACACCGTGACTGCATGTGCTGAGTCACTGCGCCCTCTGCTCAATACAAGATTAAGATATTAACAAGGAATTAAACTCTGGATAGAGACTTTTGACATTTTCCTTATTAAATTAGTAAGCAATCATATCATCTGTGCTGCCTAGGGTTTGTTCTTCATGACACAGAAAAAGATTTTTCTTCCGGTCATATACAAAATGTCATTTTTTCTTCTCTTCCTGTCTGCAGGTGATGCTTCGCACGGCTCGACTCGTGGCTCAGTGGCAGTGTGTAGGATTTTGCCATGGAGTCCTGAACACAGACAACATGAGCATCCTGGGACTCACACTGGACTACGGTCCATATGGCTTCATGGACAGGTCAGATATTTACAGAGTGTTTATGGTCCATTGATTTAATAGTCATTCTGATTTTCCTGTATGGTTGTTAAATGTTCAAGTAAAAAAAAAAAAAGCCTTCATATTTGCTGCAATAAAACATACAAATCAACATCATACAGCAGTACGTTGAAAGGATAGTGAACTGATAATTGTAATAATAATGCACGTTCAGGGCATGAAGTTTCCTTATCCCTTGCAGGTTTGATCCAGATTTCATTTGCAACGCCTCAGACAACTCTGGGCGCTACTCCTACCAGGCCCAGCCGGCTATCTGCAGGTGGAACCTGGTGAAGCTAGCAGAGGCTCTAGATCCAGAGCTGCCGCCTGACCGGGCCGAGGCTGTTATTGAGGAGTACCTGGATTTGTATAACGGCTTCTACCTAGAGAACATGAGGAAGAAGCTGGGCTTGTTGAAGAAGCAGGAGCCTGAGGACGAGATCCTGATCACTGAACTCCTGCAGACCATGCACAACACAGGTGGGACAGGAGTCTGATGAGAGAATTTGATCTATGAGAAGCCACTTCCCCTATGAAACATTGCAAGAAACCCTGTGGTCCTTAAAAGCCACATATGGGTTATCAATTTCAGTTTCCTTTCCTTTCTCACCACCACCTTTTCTGGCCCTCATGCAGGTGCTGACTTCACCAACACATTTCGTAGTTTGAGTCAAATCTCCTGTTCCACTGAGGGAGAGAGTGAGGGGGAGGAGGAGCATGTCAAACAGGCTACAAACCTCCTGCTGGAGCAGTGTGCGTCGTTAGAGGAGCTCAAGGCTGCCAACAAACCCACCATGGACCCGCGGTGAGCTAGTTAAGGCTGCTACGTACTATACACTATAAGTTTTGACTAATGTCATACTAACGTTGTGTGTTTGGGCTTCAAAAATACTTGGAAAAAATGTATGCATCACAGTTTGAAGTGTATTAAAGCAGCATTAACTGATTTCTTTGGCCACATTGGAAAAACCAGCTGTAAACACAATGCTGACATATTATCAGTGTATAAAGTTGTTATGGTGGACATGTTATTCATTCAGCATCACTTTATTTATATAGCGTAGGCCATTGAGAGCAAGCTCTATTTTTCGAAGATGCTCTGATTACAATATAAATGTAAAATATACGAAACAGTAATCGGCAAATATAAAAAGCAAATATGAATAGATAAGCAATAAGCAATAAAATATAAGAAACAATAAAAGCAATATATAAAAGTAATAAAACACAATATGAAACATATTAAGGCAGTAAAAGCAATATATGCACATAAAAGTTCAATTAAAACACATGCGTTCACACTGCCCTGTGTCAGCTAAAAGAGATTTAAAAGGGATTAACTTGTCTAATTTTACTATCTTCTTCAAGTACTTCCACTTGTGTGGAGCATAATATTTAAAAGCCAATTTCCCAATCTCAGTACTAACATGTTTATTTTTAAGGACCGATAGTCTTGGGACCTAGTGCAGTGTGAAATTGAACTAAAATTAATAAGACATGTCAGGTACCCAGGAAGTTTGCCAAGGAGAGCTTTGTATATAAATAGGATGCGGTACCGTTCTCTTCTCACTGCCAATGACCGCCACCCAACTTTCTCATAAAGAATACAACAATGAGCTCTAAAGCCATTCCCAGTTATGAGCCTAAAGGCGTAATGATAGACTGCATCGAGAGGTTTAAGAGTAAAAGCAGGAGAGTGCATATAAATTACATCACCACAGTCCATAACAGATAAAAAGGTTGACTGAACAATTTGCTTTCTATAATTCTTGGTAATACAAGCCTTATTTCTATTAAAAAAATGCCAGTTTTGCTTATGTAGACTTCGATTTCATCGGTATGCTTTTTGAAGTACAGCTTGTCATCTATCCAGGTATTTATAAGATAGTCTTTCAATCAGTGTCCTATTAAGTGTAGTAATATTTACTTCCATGATACTGTTAGACTGTTTTCTAGAGAACAGCATACATTTTGTTTTATCTGAGTTTAACAGTAATTTAAGATCAATGTTTGCTGTGTAGAACAGAAATCAATATGCAAGTTTTGAACAGCCTGGGCAGCAGAGGGCACTATTGTATAGATAATAGCTTCATCCGCGTACAGATGAATTGTGCTGTTTCTTACTTTTTCACCTAATTCATTTATGAAAATAGTGTGGGCCTATGAAAAAGTGGGCCTAAAATGGAGCCCTGTGGCACACCTTAGCCATCAGCCACAACAGCTTGAGTTCTACCACTGAGATAATTTCAAATTCAATAGATTCCATGTGTTTCAAAAGAATTTAATGGCTGACAGTATCAAGATTAAATCAATAAAAAGGGTGACGCACATCCAGCCTGTTATCTAATGCACTAGCAACATCATTCAAGACATCCTGATTAATACGACTTTAAAATGGAGCATTGATGTGATTGAATGTTCTAACCTGATCATTTACCAGCTTCTCTAACACTTTAGCTAGACATGATAGTTTAGAAATTGGTCGACAATTATGTAGCTCATTGGACTCTCCCCCGTTATGTAAAGGTAGAACGTAGGCTGTCTTCCAAATGTCAGGGATGCTTTCTGTTCCCACAGTCAGATTAAAAATATAAGTTAAGCAATCAACTAAAAATGGTGCTGCTAATAATAAAAGCCTCGGCTGTAACTGATCAGCCCCAGTGGACTTTTTTGAATTAATAGAACAAAGAGCATTAAACACTTGAAGTTTCGTAAAAGGCTTCAGTGAAAAGGACTGAGTGCCTATTTTGTTTGCTCAGCAGGGTGCACTATGATCAGAGGCAGATGGAGTAAATCCAGCACTTTCAAATAAATAATCTAAAGAAATAAAATGTTCATTAAATGCATCACATATTTCTTTTCCAACTGAGATAGTGGTGGAACCTTGAACTATTTCACTGGGTGAGGATGCAGTAGGACTATGTGATAATGATTGAACTGTTTTCCAAGAATTTGCTGGATTAGAAAACAGTTGCCTAATAACACATTCTGCAGGCAAGGAACAACATTAGCATTCATTTAGTGTGATGTTTTCTGACCACTTGATCCAATATTTACACTCATTTTAGCTCTGTTTTGTCTCCATCAACGCTTAAGGGCAAACATCTGGCTCATTAGCTTCTAAATGCTCCACTATGTTCACAAGCTTGTAGCTTATGGCTGCCTGTGTGTCTTTGGTGCTGGGCAGTTAGTGGACAGCGGGTTCACCAGTACTTTATCACAGAAAACAGCTGTCTTGGTACTACTGTAGTAGTGGGGATGGGGTTTGGAGAGAGCAGTGGAACTGAACCACAACAATAAAGTTGTGGGCATTAAACCAAAACAATGAGCTGAAAGACGCTAAAAAGCTCCTTAGAGCTGAAGGGTACTGCAAAGTTGGATTAGAATACTTTGCCTTTGTCACAATGAGCCTTTTTCAGATTACTATTAGTCAATTGATCTATTGTTGTGACAAAAATTTGAATTAGTGCAGCTTTATGGTCTTTCTCTTCATTGAAACCCCTAGTACTGACTCCTGTTTGCCCACTCTGATATCTTACTGAAACCCAACCCTGGTAGAGTTACTTTTTGGAAGTAGCTACCTGTACCCTGACAAATTCAAAGTAACACTGTTGAGGAATGGCTTGTGCGATCTTTTATCTGCAACAGTCCATTTGTAATATCATGGAAACAGCCCAGGTCATCATTTAGCAAGTCAAACAGTGTTAGAGAAAATACAAAAATTTTATGACCTGTTCTAATACAGTCCAGCTTTGTGTAGAAAACTGTGTGGATTATGTCTGGTCAGTTTTTGGAAGCCATAGAGGGAAACTGATCACAAAACCAGATGTAAACATGAAGTTAAGAGTAATTGGAGTAACCTAATCTTTATTATGTGCATGTAAACATAATCAGTGGAACAAACCGTACCATAAAGATAATAATGTCTGTCTTGTCTTTATCTAATTTCCTCATATTCCCCTTGAGGTATCTAACAACAGTTAAAACCTGGACTGACTGTACTGGCAGCGCTGGTCCTCTTAACGATTATAACTGTTATGTTTTCTGTCTGCTGTTGACAGTGAGCTGGCGATGCTTCTCTCTATGGCTCAGAGCAACCCAGCACTGTTCCAGATGATCTCTGACAGGATGACAATAGCGAGGCAGCTAGAGAGGCTCAGCAAATTGAAAGACCTGATGGAGACCAGCGAGGAGGAGCTCAAAACCAAACACGCTGAGGAGTGGACCCGCTGGATCACACGCTATAGGTGAGAGGCAGGGAGAAATAAAACAGGGTGTCTGCAGGAAATAATGAGGGGAAAAAAAAGACAGTTGGCATGAAAACTGCTTGGACAGGATAAGAGATATATGGCTGGATGGTGATGGGTGGAAGCGTGACTGATAAAGCGGGCGGATAGAGGGAACGAGGAGGAAATGGGGTGTTATGTCTGACATCGTTCCATTACTGTAACTCCTTTGACTGAGCGCTTTGTGTTATCACTGCTGCAGGAAGCGTCTGGCTCGAGAGCTGGAGGGCCAGAGTGATGTGCAGGCCGTGCAGGAGGAGCGGGTGAGGGTGATGGACAGCACCAACCCACGTGTGGTACTCAGGAACTACATTGCCCAGAATGCAATTGAGGCTGCTGAGAGTGGAGACTTTTCCGAGGTCAGGCTCTGATGCATTGATGGATGTGTTATCATTGTGGTTGAAAACGCTGTACACCTTTTTGGATGTTTGTGTGGTAATTTACCATACACTTTTTTTTGTGCATCTGAGCTAGAAAAATAATTAAAATTTACCGAAAAAATGTGTTTCAACAGCACACAATTTTGCATGCGGTAGCAAAATGATTACACTCAATTCCCTCTCGCTCTCTTCAGCTTGTGTGTTTCACGTGTGTTTCACTTTCCTTTCTGTGCCGCAGGTCCAGCAGGTCCTCAAGGTCCTGGAGAAACCCTTCTCTTCCCAGCCAGGTCTGGAGCTTCCTGCGTGGGCGGGCCGAGGTGGGGCCACCGAACTGGGAGAGAGGGACGAAGGAGAGGAGCAACAGCAAGAGGCGGAAGCATCAACATCCACTGCCAGAAACCCTGTTCCCTATGACAGCAAGCCTCCAGCTTGGGCTCATGAAATCTGTGTCACATGATCTTCGTAATAACTTCCCTGAGCGTTAGCTTGCCTGCCTAAAGTGATAACAGAGTTGTTTTTTACTCTTTATGACCCTCGTCCTTTCTCCATTCACTATTCAACTCTCTATTACTTTGGCAGGCAGGGTCAGGGAAGTTAGCGTGAGGCACGACACCCCACAGGCAAACTAGATGATAGAAAAGCAGTCAGGGAATGAATTGAGTTTGGTGCCACACATACATATTTACAACATTGCTATGGTTGGTCAAAAGCTTTTTACCTTGTGTGACGTGCCAGGAAATGGTCTTGTAATTATAATTTTCTTTCATGTCTTGACGTTTATGGTGAAAACAAGATGTTGCAGGATGATTTTTAACATCAGAAGTGACAATTTGAGGGATTTGATTGACGTGGGGTTGGCACTCCATGATGACATTTTATAGGGTACAGTTTTTGCAGATGCCCTTCAATTCAAACGGCATTAATCGAAAGAAGAAAACAAAATACTTGTGACTTTTCTGCTTCACAAAGAAGCCCCTCAACTTGTTCCCTGTCTGCTTGGTGTTAACTAGCTGGTAATGACGACTCAGACAACAAGTCCTACAGTGACCTGTCTGACTCTGACGAACTGTGGGGTGTCACCTCAGTATATACCAAATATTACGATGTGTGAGAGAGTAGATGATGTTTCAGGCATGTTTTGTGGGTGACAGGGAGTGATCGCACTTAATCAAATGAGCCGCACTAGGTAAACACGCACAATATATACTGCTGTAACAGGAAAACATTTGCCACAGTCATAGCATCACTTTATAGACACTGAGACCAAAACATCAAATGATAGTTTGTGTTATCCAAAATGTTCACGAAGCATCAAAACTACAATTGAGCCAGAGCCAAGCAAAGGAAAAAATGGGGAACTGCATGTTAAACCTGACTATTGGTCAGGTTGTGACCATGCACGCAAACCTCTCAGGGGAAGTTTATTATAGACTGTTCCACAAATGCGATACAATCAGGAGTAATTTGTAGAAAGGGAAAAACATTTGTCCTCATTTACAAATTTGTTTTAACTGTATTGCCTCCGCCTCCTGATCAATGAGTCGGTTTGGCAAATGAATTCATTTCTTTTGTCAAAATGAATCCACAAACAAATGCCAGAAATTGATAAAAAAAATGAGATTATGTTTAAGAGATTTATTTTTCCTTAATAAATATGAAAAATATCCTGATGTTCCTCAGTTGTAGCTGTAACATATCCCAATAAACTGAGCAGTCAATAGACGCTGCGCCTTCTATTTTGTGTGTAATGCATACCAAACATAGCTGGTTTATTTGCATTTTAGGAATTGAACTCAACCTCCACGTGTCTGTGTTGCATAACATGTTTGATTGATGTTGCCATGCAGCCAGTAGATTGCTCTACACCAATATAAGCAAATCTTAATTTTTTTTCTCCTCTTTGTAGAAATATCATACAGATAGAGAGGACATAATCTGACCTTTCCTGTTTCTTTACAACTATAACTGTAATGTTCTTGTGTTGTTTCCTGGATACATGACACAGTCTAGTATTTTTCTAACTACACAGTGGTTAGAAAAATACTGTGTGTGTCTGCCTGCCTACGCTTCTGAGCGTCAGTGGTGCTCATGTCCCAGCAAGCCCCAAACATTTACTCACCCCACCTGCCTGCACAAAGCATAGAGGCGCTGAGGAATACAGCCTACAGTAAGAGCTGCCGTTTCACCAGGCCAGGGCATAGCTTTTAAGTTGTAATCCAAACTGTGTGTTGGTACCTACCAACACATTTGTTGTCAACCCAGTCTTTTGTTACTCGCATTCCAGTCTTCTCACCTTTAATTGTAAGTCTACAGCAGGACTCGGGAGTGGCTTTTGGTGACCTCAGGGTGCGCCCTGAGCGGCTGACGCGGAGCTGCGCAATGATCGAGAGTGAGCGCATAGGTAGGATCTGGGACAATGGGTGTGTAGCGACCGAAGAGACAAAACAACCAAAGAAGAGCCAATCCTAGACTTTTTTTTATTTGATTTTCTTTTTGATAAATAAGATGTCTAGGCGCGTCAGACCCGGCTATTACCGCCAAGAAGTCAACAAAACCTCATGGGAAGTACCAGAGCGGTACCGGGATCTGAAGCAGGTGGGAACCGGAGCGTACGGGACGGTCTGGTAAGTGAAACCTGCGAAACTGGATGAAGCAACACTGATCAGACTTCTTGGTTTAAGTGGAGCACGGTAACAAAGAGAGCGAAGGAGCAGATGGTGCCATACAGGCAGCCGCACTGTGCTACAGCCAAACAAAAGACAAAGTATCTGCGCTCCACTGAACACATGCTGCTTCATTTCCTCATATGATGGAGACACTTGCACCGATACCACCGCTGTGCGCTCACCGCAAATATCCTGACATCTCAACTCGACTAAAAGACGATTAAGTTATGAAGCCCCCGTGAGGAGGGTGGGTGACAGAGGTGCTCGCCCAAGTTTACTGATTCACGACAATGAAAAGCAGCTTTTCAGGCACCTTTGTGCGTCTCGCAGCATGCGGCCCCCATTGTTGTCAATGATTAACCCCGTGGGCGGGTACTAAACTGTTCTGACTGGCTGAATGCAATTTAATAACGCATGAACAACTCTGAAAATTGTAGTTGGATTATACATGCGGGATATTGAGCCGCCTGCTATAACTGGAGATCTTTACTGGGCTATTAGGAGATGAGGGACGGGGTGGTGTGTGTGTATGTGTGTGTGTGTGTGTGTAAACAGGTTTGGGCTTATAGGGAACATTCCTGATCAGGAAATAGGAAAGATAAATCTTCACTGACATGATCTGATCACATTGTTTCACTGATCTCAGTTAAGTCCTTACACTGATGGATGATCATTTCCTCATACTGGTGATGGTACAGATCAGCTGATCTTTTTTGGAAGATATTTATAGGTCTATTTTGTCTCACACCATCTGATATATTCATACTTTCAGCTCAGCAGTGGACTCCAGAACAGGAACCAAACTGGCGATCAAGAAGCTGTATCGGCCTTTCCAGTCCGAGCTGTTCGCCAAGCGGGCCTACAGGGAGCTGAGGCTTCTCAAACACATGAAACATGAAAATGTGAGACACAGCATTATCATACTTGAAGGGTCCAAGCTCTCAAGACTGCAGGACTATTTCTTTTTATATCACTACAATTTTATAATGCTGACTGAAATAAGACTTGACAGCTGTATTCAAATAGTCTTTAATTTCAATGGAAAAAGAAGAAATGTAAACATTTTTCTTGTGTGATATATTGTAATTTCTGTCTGGTGCAGGTGATCGGTCTATTAGATGTGTTTACAGCTGACCTCTCTCTGGACAGATTCCATGATTTGTAAGTGCAGATAAATGCTCCTTCTATTACACTATTCTGTGTTCATTTGAGCAAGTTTGGCCAAAATTCTTTCATGGTGGAAACCTGCTGGAAAGTATGTCGTACTCATAATGTTTCCCTCATCCTCAAGTTATCTGGTGATGCCGTTCATGGGGACAGATCTGGGGAAGCTGATGAAGCTGCAGAGGCTGTCAGAAGAAAAAATTCAGTATTTGGTTTATCAGATGCTCAAAGGGCTTAAGGTGGAGAACACTTTGACCTTATGTTGCGCTCAATTTACTACCTGGGTTTAATTGTTCTGTTGGTTAAATCCCTGTTATATTCTTTTATTACAGTATATTCATTCTGCTGGTATAATTCACAGGGTAAGTTGGCTTTTATACTGCATTTTTGTATTTGTGACACAGTGTGTTCACACATTCTTTCTTACATCCTTTCCATTTTGTTGCACTGTTATGACTTTGCACATCCAGGCACACCTCTGCACACTGTTCAGCTCCCAATAAGTAGTTTTATTCTCTTTTTTGAAGCAACAACTGTTATGACTGTAACCTAACTTTTCTTTTGTTTATTTGCTGCCGACTCACAATAATCTCGCAGTCATTGTTTGCCTTTTCATATCAACTTTTGCAGGACCTCAAACCAGGAAATCTTGCCATTAACCAAGACTGTGAACTCAAGGTACAGCTGTACACGCCCTGATAACCCAAACAAACACAACGCACCACATGTCTTTATTTGAAAATATTTAATTTATGGTGCTCCAGTGTAAAATTTGATTGAATTTAGTGTTTTTGTCGGGAATCATGTGCCAAAACATTAATCTCAAGCTAAGACAAGAGGTGCTCTTTACCACAATACCAAACCTGTAACTATAAAATCATCATTACACTGTCATATTTTCATTGCCACTTCTATACATTTTAGGGAATGTTAACAAGGCTTGTTTGTTAATTGTGTGTCTGACAGTAGTTCCTTATGACAGGACCTCATTATGGCCTGGATGTAAATTTTGCTGTATCTAACTCTTCTGTATTTCCTTTCATGTTCCGTCAGATCTTGGACTTTGGTTTGGCGCGGCAGGCAGACAGTGAGATGACAGGGTACGTGGTGACTCGCTGGTACAGAGCCCCAGAGGTCATCCTGAGCTGGATGCACTACACTCAGACTGGTAATGTGGAGCTAATTAAAGGAAAAAATCCACTCTTGTACTGTCATCTTTCATCAATCTGTCATGTTCTGTGCTCCCCATTAGCGCCAATTAGCACTGAATCCCTGTTAGGGCTGAATAATTAATCAAAATATTATAGAAATCGTGATATGGCCAAGTGCAATATCCAAATCGCAGAAGCTGCAATTTCTCTATAAAGGTAAAATGTGTCACAACATACAGGGATGCCTCGGCGTACAAATCTCCAGACGTAAGGGAACATGCTTGTTTGGTACAAACCCCAGCAAAAAATCACATCATCATCATTTGTATATTTTTTCAGTGAAAATGAAATGCAAAAATTACAATTCCCACAACAATCATGACTCATATTGCAATTGCAACATCTTTCACAATAATCACAATTTTTTTGCATATCATTCAGCCTTAATCTCTTTTTTTGTTTTATAATGTGGTATGAATCAGTTGTTTTGGTGTACTCGCTTGCCTTCAACTCAGGGTTTCTGCTTCAGCTTGTGATTTACTAAATTTCTAAGAATTATCTTTACAACCTGCAGTAGACAAGCTGAAACTTGTGGCTTTCATTCCTATGCTATTCTGTAGGAAAAGCATAGGGAATGCACGAAACAAGTCTTGTGTCTGCATTATATTCAGTCAGTAGTGAGAGTATTTATTCTTTTTCCATGACAGAGTTCTCTCTGTATGATTGTGAATATGGTGAGTCCAAGAAGCAGCTAAAACACAGCTGTAGATTCTGTGTAAAAAACCTCTAAAAAAAGAAAAATACAAAGCAATGGGCCTAGAAATACAAGGTACATTATCTACATGTATTAATAATAATGGTAAGATAGGTTTGTGTCACTGTGGTAGGACATACAGTACAGTAGTGTCACAAACATATTTGTTCAATTGAGTCAAGGGGTAACAATCAATGTTGTCCACTAGGTGGAGCTCTTATAACGCCTAACCTTTAATTGCAAGCACTTTGTTTGGGAACACATGCATCTTATGCTGCTGAGCTCTGGGCTACAGTGTCCTGTAGCTGTAAATCTTTTAGGATCTTATGAAGTCTGAAATGTATGGTGTTTAAGAACTGTGTTTTCTGTCCCTCTTCACCAGTGGATATTTGGTCTGTGGGCTGCATCATGGCAGAGATGCTGCAAGGGAAACCTCTCTTCAAAGGCAGCGACCGTATCCTTTTACCACTCTGACCCTTTTCTGCTGATGTTTCTACAGACACCTATAGTTCTAGTTTTTTTTTTTTTGTTTCAACTTGTTTTCCCTCTTAACTTATTTGAAATGATCCCATGACATCACATTTGATCCTTGACCCCAGTCCCTCAGACCTTGATCAGCTGACCGAGATCATGAAGATCACAGGGACACCAACTCAGGAATTTGTATCAAAACTAGAATCTGAGGATGTGAGTTCAGATTGTGTGACACATACAAGAACTTAAATATGCACTTCCTGACTTTGTTATGGCGCTCAATTGTGCTGTCAAATCTTCCAAATTTTAGAAATTGGGGGCACAAACGGGCAGATTTTAAAGTCCAAATACATATAAACACACATTTTCTTTTAGGCCAAATGCTACATCAAAAGTCTTCCAAAAGTAGAAAAGAAAGACCTACAGAAGGTGTTTTCCACAACTAACCAACAAGGTAGGACATGCTCAGTCTTTTAACTCCATTTATCTTCAGTTTCACAGTCAACTCTGATTCGATTTCCTGTTTTCCTCTCTTTCCCCAGCCGTGTCTGTGCTGGAGCGCATGTTATTGCTGGATCCGGATAACAGGGTAACCGCTTCAGATGCTCTCTCGCTGCCTTACTTCACAGAGTTCAGAGAACCAGAGGAGGAGACAGAAGCACAGCTGTACGACCACTCGTTAGACAACACAGACCTGCCCCTCGACCAGTGGAAACGTAAGGACGAATGGGAGGAGCTGTTAGACTGATCATGGTGCAAGGAAGCAAAAAAAAAAAAAGATCAATAAAGGATGGACGATGTAATGTCAGAAGGATGGAGGGCAGAGGGGAAAGGAGGAATATGAGCTCTAATGTTTTATTAATCAGTTCTCTTTCTCCTATGCTTTTTTTTGTAGGACACACCTTCACAGAGATCTTAACCTTCAAGCCTGTTGTGCCAGAATCTAAGGAAAGCTCTCTGTAACACAAACAGCAGTGCTGTGCAGACTGGGACCAGAACAAACTAACATTTTATCTTTTTGCCTGCGGAACCTGTTCACAATTCTCTTAGAAGTGCAGGCTGCCATCTTTTTAACCTCCCAGTTGTGGGTTTGACTCTTTCAATGTCATGTCAGCCCAGTAGCTTGTTTCCACAGTCTAGTTAGTATTAGACCTTTTCATCTCTTCTCACAGTGCGGAGGATGCCATACTGTCAGGTAACAATATTCTTTGATAAGTAACTAAGTGATCAAATTATTATGGAGTGTTATTACTTAAGTTACTTATCCAAGTTCAGTTTTAGTTAAAATGCAATATTGGTTACAGTGGTACATGCAGTATGAGTTCTTTACCAAATACATCACTCCCAGCCAGCTGGTATGAAGTACAAATCAAGAGATGACAGTAGTGTCTCTGTGGGAAAACGTATTTTAAGAGAAAGAGAAAAGGAAAAGAGAAAATAGAAACATTTAGTGACACAGATCCTGACATTCTCAACAGATCCAAATCAAATTCATAGTTTGATTGTAGAGAGTTATTGTGATTGAAGGTCATTGTGTTGTAATGTATCATTTTGTTAAGCAACTTTCCTATTAGTGACTGTGTGTCCTTGAGAGACATTTGACTGGAAGTATTGGGATGTCTTTGTGTTTGTGTGTGTGTGTGGGGGGGGTGCTGTCTGACTTATCCTACTTTCAGGGACACATTTCAGACTCAAGAGCAGTTAATTGGGGACGGCTTGTCCAACTGGGGACAAAAACTCTGTCCCCAATTGGGTAAGTCTCCAGGAAATGAATGTAAGTCTATGTAATGTCCCCAAAAGTGACCTAAGCAAACGCGCATGTGTGTGTGTGTGTACGCGTTTTTCTATCCTTATTGGGACCGTTACTGGTATAAACACTGACCTTATTGGGACCAATAGTCCTCATGGGGACCAAAGCCTGGTCCTAATATGACAAAATGTCATTTCTGAGGTCCTGGTTAGGGTTAGGGGTAAGATGTGAATTGAGGTTAGGTTAAGGTTAGGGTTAGGAATAGGCTGTACAAAATGAATGGAGTCAATGCAATGTCCTGACAAGGATAGCTGTGCAAACTGTGTGTGTGAGTGTGCATGTGTGTGTGTGTGTGTGTGTGTGTGTGTGTGTGTGTGTGTGCGTGTGCGTGTGTGTGTGTGTGTGTTGTCTACATGCATGCTGTGACCTCCTTCCTCCCAGTGGCCTTAATGATAACGACAAAAGACCAACACTGCTGCAGGTTATGCATAAACATTCACATTTTGATCTCACACCAAAAACACTTACATCTGATGTTGGGACTTTTTTAAACAGCAAAATGCAAAAACACATTTTCTATGTTCATTTTTGAATTAATGTTTGTAACACCACCACATTTTTAATATTAAAGATTCTCTTTGAAAATTATGACTATGTATATATTGTTTGTTTTCTCCTGAAATATTATTGCATTATTCTATTAGTATATTATTCTCTAGTATTGTATTATTCTATAGCAGTTACATGCAGATTATTCCGTTTTACAAGAATTCAGTTGTGAAACCAACAATAATCAAAATTCTCCTCCTTGTCCTTAAACAACATTGCAAATTCCATATTAATATCCAACTAGATGTCAACCATTTCACTTTTTATGTTTCACATGCAGATTTACCACTAGGTGGTGGCAGCACATAAAGCCATTATGACTGGGCTGCATTATTTTAGCTGTAGAGATGGCAGTGCCTGTTGGTCCGTTCACCGGTATGATCTAGACTGAAACATCACCACAAATATTGGATGGATTGTCATGAAATTTGGTGCAGACATTTATGGTTCCTGTACAACATAATGTATCCTAACTTCGCTGACCCCCTAACCTTTCATCAAAGAACATCATCGGGACAAAATTTTAATTTGTCTGATACTTTGGTTTATAGCCAAATGCCAGAAAAACTAATGGCGTTCACATCAGCCTCAGCTGTACTTAAGCTAACTTATTAGCAAATGGTAGCAAGCTAAGGTGGTCACCATGCAACATGCGAACATTATACAAAACATCAGCATACTTACATTGTCATTGTGAGCACGCTGGTGTTAGCATTTAACTCAAAGAACTATGGTCCCTAAGCTCAGTATTATTCCTTTCTGGTAGATTAAACCTGTCAAAGATGAGTTGTCATGGTAGTTGTTGCACTGATTTATCTGTATTGCCCTCAACACTGACTACTTTATTTTTGTATTTAATATGATTGATGACTTCAAATAACAAATGTTTAAACATTCTTGCAGAATGCCTGTTTGCTTTTGGATTCTGCTCATTCCTCTGCACATATTCTCCACTGGTGGGTGTTGAATTTAACAAGCTTGTCTTGAGTGACCTCCAGATCCTTGACTCCCACAGGGTGACTCCCCCAGAGGACAAGCTTCCTTCCTGCGCCTGAGCTCCTCCAAACCAAACGTTGGGTGCTTCTTGTGTCCTCCCAATCACACACACAGAGGATGGTTCACTCAGAAGTCAGAGAGTTCTGTTCCCGCTGCAGACAGGAAAACAGAGGGGAAAGCACATTTTTTACCCCACAACCCCTCCTCTCCAACGCACAGCAGCAGCACAAGGACGGGCTCCCCTCTCTTGATATTGTTTGTTGACCCTGGGGTTTATTTTCAGAGCGTGTTGGATTCAAGCAGCATATTTCCTAAGACACACATAGAGTTCACATGTGTGCACCCGTATACACAGATACGCCTGGCATGCACAGTTGGATACGTACACACATCTATACACTCAGACTGACACTGACGCGGCAGGGAGTACGCATGGAATGGCAGCGATGCCCAAACACTGATCTGACCTGGGTCACTCTCTTTTCTTAAGTCATTTATAACTGTGTTTATTTTATATGTCTGGAGGAGGCACATCACTGCAAATCCCACCGTGATGAGTACATCACCACCATCTTTGCTGGGATTCTTCATCCTTCATGCTCCTCAGCGACTGAACTTCATAACACTGATGAGCTTGGAAACTTTTCTGTTTGTCTCATTTGTCTCACAGTAGGAACTCTGATAACTAATGATTGGATAAATGAGAGCCAACGCTGTCACTGCACCAGCAGAAAAAGCTCTTTACTTCCACCCTAGATAATCAGTTTCAATTGAAATGAACCACAACAACAGAGCATCATCAGTGACAGTGTTTATTCTCCAAATAGTTTGGGTTGTCATGTCCTTGCTGGAGATCCAAGAAACAGATTCAAGGACTCTATTGAGATAAAATTGATTGGAGTTTTACCAGGAGGCGAAGTAAAACTCTGTCAACTCACTTAATGTTCTTGTCTATATCTATCTGTGGGCTTTACACAGATTTATATTTCTTCATAGCAGAGGGTATTTTGTGTACCTGATGTTCACCATGTGACTGGTTCCAGATGTCGGTTTGGATCTGCGTTGCTCCTGCTGCTCTGTGGCAAGTTTACAGAAGTCTGCGTTTCCTCATACATGGCTACGTGTGTCATGGACGTTGCTAAAAAGACAGATATTCTGGATGAGAAGAGAAACATTTTTAGAGCTCGCCTTTGCAATTAAACAGCAAGAATAAGCTGTTTAATCATGCACCAAATGCTGATTTAGTCTTATTTTTGAGCTCATGTTCAAAAATACTTTCCAGATTAAAAAAGAGGAAATGATGTTTAATGACTCCTCAAGCTTGGCATCTTTATATGTTTTCTATTTGTTTTCTTTTAGTGAATGAATACTTGTATTTATAGGTTTACAGCTTCAGTATTATTTTGTTTGTGCATCCGGCCCAGTATTTGTTTGTGTGCATGCGCCCGGCTCAGCGGGTGTGTGTGGAGGTCAAGCAGAATTCCAAATAAAGTGAGTCATGTGGCCTGGCACACTGTGGCTGAAGGTTTTCATTCTACATTTCTGTCTAACTTGCTCACCCTTCCCTATTAAACCTTTTTCTGTCTTTACACGTGCCTGCAATTCTATCTCTGCCCTGATCTTTGTGAGATGTATACAGAAGCACACGTGTCTGTGTGGGATCCTTCAGGAGGAGAGCAGGACCTGCCGGGCGAGCTATAGAGGAAATTCCACAAGCTCACATGGCGCTGGGGAGCCCGCTGTTAACACTGAAGGGGATCACTCCAACTCTCTGAGCTCTGAGGGGGCACCGCGAGTTGTGTGGGTAAGAAAAGGAAGAGGTTTAGGAAGTAATAATAAGACTAGGGGAAGAAGATGGTATTTGAACAAAGGGAAGAACTAAGAGATGTGAGATTAAAAGAGGAGGACAGGCAGGGAAAGAGGGGTGGATGAAAGGAAAGGAAGGGAAGATGAAGAGAGAGACAGTAAGAGATGCAGAAGGCCCGAGGGAGAGCCTATCTGAGCTGGAATGGGGCAGTTTTGTTTACATTGCTCATTCATTAGCCATCCATTCCTGTTTGAAGATGTCTGAGGGATATGCAATGCAAAGAGTGCATGCCACTGACTGTTATCCCTCTCCCAGGACAACTCTCAGCCCATCTGTGATGTGTTGACGTATGGGGTTGTGGTGTGTCAGGTTTAGAAGAGGCACTACATTGTTGAAGAGCACTCAAACCCCTCTGACCCACAGGAGTGATGGGAGCCAGCTGCTGAACTGAGAAAAATTACTGTAGTTTGTTTCTAAGTTGGAGACTAAAAGTATTAATGTGTCAAATGCAGCTCTGATCATTAAGAGCTGTTGGGTCCAGTACAGCTAACCAGCAGTGTATAACATTTTACTTATATTTTGTCAAAATCATTGTGATGAAGGACTCGTTCATTTGTGTATTATAGCAGTTCAGTCACTCGGTTGGGTGGCAGCCAATCGGGTGCCCTTGTTATTGGTTGGGTGGCAGGGACTAGCCAGATCAGTGCATAACATCCCGACATCCCTGCATTCTTGCCGATGCACCACAGTGGTCACATACTCCCAACCATCCAAAGTTACAGTCCAAGCTATCAAGCCTTGTAATGCAGTTAAAAGCATATACTGTTTTCACAAGCCTTCTGTGTTGTTGTTTTTAGGAGCTGCTGGGATAAGCCTCATTGATACATGAGATTTTTGCTGCTGAACCACAACATTTTTAATGTAAGAAACTACAAAATTCACATGATTGTCAGTATTATCTGTATTCGTTTATTGTTTTTGTGCCTGGATTTGATTTTCTGTCCACATTGCTGCCTAATAAATAGCTGTTTGGCAGCGGTCAAATTGTAAATGTCAGGGCTTAAGAACAACACAGTCTGGAGACTTTTCAAAATGAAAATATTCATATGAATGTATTACATAAATATATAATAATGGAAGCTGAAGTTGAGCCCCAAACTCCCAAACCCCTGATTTTTCTTAGTGCTTTTTTATTTTAGTTAGTCAGTTATTCCATCTGTTTATCATTCGGATCCAGACAAAAAGATCTCAATAACCAGGTTGACATTTTTGTTTTTTGATGAAATGTCTCAACAACTTGGAACTGCCATGAAATTTGGTACTAAACATTCATTCCCCCTCAGGATGAACAGTACTAACTTTGATTATTACTGTTTAATTTTTCATCTAATGTTTCATCTAACGTAATCCCCATCATCTGGTCGAAATTTCAGTTTTTCAAGACATTCCCAATAGCTGTACCTTGTGTTTAGCATGCTGACATTAGCATTAAGCTAATGTGCCTAAAGACTTTTGCACTTTATGTGAACCGAGCAGTTTACTTGCTTACTTGTCAAGAATCTTCTTTTGGTATAAGCCCTCATGATAAGTATAGTCAATAGAAAACAGCACGTAAACTTACCAAAAGTACAATGTTGAAGGCTGGGAATGCACTTAAAGGGATGCTCCAGCTAAAATCTTTTGAGTATCAAATTCTCACCCCCTGTAGGTTTGAAAGGTGGCTGTTAATAGTTTGTGGTTTTTCCTCACACTGAACAGCAATGTGAATTCATTCTGTTAAAATTAATTCCAACAGTGACAAGATTTCAAAACACCCACTGGAATTTCTCAATCTGTACATGTTGTATAATCCACTTGTCTGCTGTCCATCTGTATGCTCAGTATGATAGATCTTGAGTGGAAAATCTCCAATTTCTCTGCATGGGCTCAATAAAGTTTATCTTATCTTATCTTAAGGAAAACCAGAAGCCTGTGTAGCTTCATTTATGTGTCGCTCTGATGCCCTGCAGGTGAGCTCACTGTAATGTTTAAAGTAAGTGTTGCAAAAGATGGCTTATGTAACAGTCTGACCACACTGAACTTCAGATGATAAATCCTGATTGATTTTATGGTCAAGTGGCCACAAGACCTGGTGACCTCCGCTGTGACTTCTGTGGGGGTCACAGCTTCCCGAATGTTATCCTTCACAACGGGCGATAAAGCAGGCAAGACAAGGGCTGCAGCTGAATCATGGGTACGACCTGACTCAGAGGTGAGAGGTCGCCGTACATCACGAGGCCCGTGTTTCTCTTTTTGTATCAAGGGGAGTCGCTTCTGTGGCTGGGTCAAGGTTAGAAGGAACAGTTAATGCCCTGAAATGCCATCCAGAGGGAGGCAGAAAATAAGACTTTCATTTGTGTGATAGAAGGCAAGATTAGGAAAATAAACAGGTGTTCGCTTTTATGTTCCCACCTTGTAAGCTTACGTAACTGAGTGTTACAATATAACACCCCATGCTATCCAGATTGTAACAACTTATCTACAATCGGGGTAAATGCCAGATTGCTTCTATTGTGTTTCCTCCAGATAATGAAATGATAAATTGTTTTCCTCCAGTCTTTCGTTTGAATGAGGTGAAACTCAAAACCTTGGTGAAGGCTGAAAAATAAACAGGCATTATCGCACGACGGTGGATGAAAATGTACCCAGAAGTCAAAGCCTGTTAAGTCGGTTATATAAGCCTTCAAAATCTTCAAAGCTTTATGTGTTTAGGGCAGATGATTGCTTTGCTTTCAGTCGCACAGCCTTACAGGGAGAGTGAGACGAAACAGAAACCATCACATTTTTTCCTTACTAAAACCCATCCTTGCTGAATTAAGGAAGCGCTTGCAGACTCACATGCATCAGTGGTATGGCAGAGAACAGAAAAGGTCTTTTTTTAGGGGGGGGGGTTGATGATGATGGTGGTGGTGAGGAATGTCAGCATCTGTGTTAGGGATATTTTCTGTTTTATAGCTGTTTTCTCAGAGATGCCAGTGAGTGCTGTGGTGAGAGCACAGGGACCGGGCTGCAGTCCAGCCTTTCTACCTCATGTCTGTGCACGTGGGCAGGAGTAAGATATCAAACCAGACATAGTTTCTAAATCTAGTCACCACAAGTTAATAAAAAAAAGACAGTATGGTCATATTTTCTCTGTGTTTTTATGCTCTTTCGGTATTCATGTTTATGACTCTGCTCTTGTTTATAAGTCCTGCTCTCATGACAGGATGCTGGGTATCTGGTTCCTCTATAAATACCCACAGTAGAAGTCATGTTTTTCTACAGTATAAGAAGTATAAAGGATATTATTACATGCCACAACACTGATCATGTAATTGCTTTGTAAGCAAACTTTACTGACATGACCTAAATGGAGTGAAAGTAGAGGAAATGATGGTGGTAGAAGAGAGGCACGATTGATAAAAATAATCTCTGAATAACAGCAAAGACTACAGTTTCCTCTCCAGGGTGGGTCTGCCTGCTGACGTGGGCTGCAGTTTTTGGCTGGGCTGAGCTGTGTTTCACAGAGAGGTGTGCCTGCCTAGTAGATGCTCTCCTAGGAAGAAAAAAAAAGCAGTCTGATGAGAGAGGAAGGTGTGTGTGGCAGATGTGCAGGATTATAAATTGACAGGATGTTTATCAGGAATGCTGTAGGGTGACCCCAGACCCACATAGCCACTCCATAACAGACCAGTGATGATTTGGTTAAAATACATTACACTCTGGTGGCCTCTAAACCATCTGACACTGAAAACTGAATGCTGAATGTGGTGGATTATAGTAGACTATTAATCATGTAATAAATATACATGAAGTATTTTATTCAAATTGAACTTTAATTAATTGTAAAGTAAGCTTCATTGTTTCAAATCTTATTTGAATTCCCCCCAAATTATCTGAATCTTTGACATTTTGAGAAAAACACTCATCTGTAGGCCTATAATAAGTATGAAGCTATAGCCAGCAGCCAATTAGCTTAGCTTAGCATAAAGACAGGGGGAAACAGCTAGCATGGCTTTCCTAAGGTAACAAAATCTGCCTACCAGCATCCAAAGCATGCTGATAGGCAATTAATATGTTACATTTAATATGTTTGATACTTACAAAAAGCATAATGTGTAAAAGTGAAACAATGCTGCTTACAGGGGGTTATGACTATTTCCTGGGTGGGTGCAGTGACTTCTTAGTGTCCTGGTTGCCCGGCAATGTCCAAAGTCACTACACCCAGCCAAGAAATTGTTAGGTGGAGCAGAGCAGGTGGACCCAAGGAGACATCAGGCAAAGAAACTGAAGAATATCTTTATTTAGGCTCAAGTGCAGGCTGAGCTAAACTGAACTAAACAAAGCAAAACTAAACAACACAGAGCAGAACAAACAGAGAAGACCAAACAATACAGAACAAAGGATCCAACAAAACTGAACTGAAAACCAGAACTTAAATACAAACTGAACTAATAAAATAACAAGGAACAGGTGGCAAGACACAAGGGGCAGGCTGGGAGCTGACTGGCTGGGGAAGACACAGAGAGCAGGGCAGGGCTAACGAGACTGAATGCAGGACAGGTGTGGAGGGAAAAGCAGGCTGAGGTGGAGTACATGAACACAGGAGGACAAACCCAGAAACACAATGAATACCGTCTAACTAATAAAGGCAACTTAAATGATATCATGCCAGAAGTCTTCAAAGATACAACTCAAAACAGCTTTCTCCCACTCAGTCTAGTCCAAACAAAAGGTCTGAGGGCCTCTGGAGGACCGGTGGAGAATGGCAGCTAGGGACACAGTCAGACTGCAACAGAACCATAACAGAAATAGTCTGGAAAAGACTGCAACCAGTCATTTTTGGTTTTTGTATGGATTAACCAAACATTATTTATGTAGTGAGTTTTTAGAGATGCTGGTAGGTGGATTTTCTGAACTCTAACTTCTATTTCTCCATTTCCAGTCTTTATGCTAAACTAAGCTTAAAGTTGGAGGGAGCTTCATTTAGACCAGTGGTCCCCAACCTTTTTGGTGTGACCCCTTAAAATAAAGCAAAATCTACTTCAGACCCCTCCTCACACGTTACATTGTCTACCAGTTAAACGAAAGTGGACCTAACTTAAAACACAGTGATACACAATAAATAAAGCAAAAAATAGTGGAAAGCTTGGAAAAAAAAATACATTTTATGTGTCACAAATGTTTTTTTCTGTTGTCCTATCCTGCCCAATCATCTCACGACCCTTTATTATAATCCAGAGTGTATTTCCCAAAATGTCGAACTACTCCTTTAAATCCCAGGGATTTATTTAGATTTGAATTAGCTGACATTTTGTATCTTTTGTCATGTTGAGTCAGAGATTAACTAATGCAAAGTGAGGTACTCATGGCCCACATGCTACTGTTTCCTGTAAACAATAAGATCCGCTCGGAGAAGTGCAAATGCTCATTAACAGACGCGTGTGTGAATACACATAAGAAACGGAGGATTTCCTCCTTTGCATCTCTGTGAATTGTTCAATGGCAGGACAGGGCTTCACTTTTGTATGCATGTGGGTGGAGGAGAGGAGGGGAGGGGGGAGGGTGTTCCTCCTTGTCCCCTCCTCCTCACCCACTATACGTGAAGAAAAAAAAACACAGAAGCCTTGACCAGCCCCTTTTCCATTCCCATGGATCGTATTACGGGAGACTCCAGCTCCGAGACATCTGCTCCACCGCTAACAACGGAGCGCGTCCCCGCGCCTGAGACCTGCGACCGATCCCGTCTCCCGTGGTGCCCCCTCCTTCTCCTCTCCTCCTCCTCCTCCTGCCCTCCTCCCAAGAATTGTGATCTCTCGGTTATTTGTGTTTGACTTAACGCGGTGATCATGAGGACCCACAGTGCATGTGCCCTCCACGTTTTCCGGCTGTAGTTCACTCGGCCAAACGCGCGTCCCGGCTCCATCCCTCCTGTGCGTCCGAGAGGCGAGTAGCGGCGGAGCGAGCAGCAGCAGCAGCAGCAGCAGCAGCAGCCCCCGGTGCCATCGAGCAGCACATTTCTTTTTGTCTGTGCGCTCCGCAGGCTGCTGGCTTTGCGGCTTCGCGTCCTCTCCGCTGCTGGCTGCGTTGTTGTAGGAGAGGACAACGAAGGGCGGATGAACAAAACAAGGATCTCTGATGTCTGATGTCTGAAAAGGCTTCTGCAGTCGGATATCTCATCTGATTTTTGTCTTTCCCCGTTTTTAAAAAAATTTTGTTTCTGACACCATGGAGTCGGTGGAGAAGGAGTGTGGAGCGCTGGGTGGATTATTCCAGGCCATCGTGAACGACATGAAGGTAACCCACATGTAAATTAAAGTAGACAGGGACATTATTTGACCTTTGTGGTTGCACGGTGGCTGATCACACACATATTTTTACTGCCTTTGTCTCTTTCACCGGGTCCTCCCCCACTGGAAACACCGCTGCAGGACAAATTGAGAGATGAAACATGTTTCCCTTTGTGCTATTTGCATAATGTGCAGCAGGTCTGTCAGGCACGGGTTACATATAATAATATTTTAGCCAATGTGTCCATCTGTATATCTTACAGTAACTGCTTGCATGTACGTATAAGCAGAGCAATGTTTATTTAGTTACACTTGTGACTTAATGTGTTTGATCCAGGGGTCAAAGCCTAACCTCATCATCATTAGACTCAAATAATCAGTTCAATGAAGTATTCAGTTAATTTTGAATAGCAGAAGATAGGGAAAAGAAGAAGAAACAACTAATCAAAACTGAAAGATAATTTCGATTTTGTGCAGTTATCACAGCAGGCTACACATGTTCTTGGGTGCCTGCTGACCCCAAACAACTGTTCCTCCTTTATCCCAGCCTCAGAGGCTTTCTAGATTAAATGTCAAGCATGGAAGGATGCTCTGAAAGAAAATAACCGCCTCCATCACCTCAGCCTCCTGGACAGAAACGGGCATGAAAGGTTATTGATTGTGCTTCCTGATGTTTGGGCTTGTGGCAGGAAATCTCTTCTTGAGCAATATGTAGTTCAATACACGTTTGAACCCTAGTAACTGACTTGACTTGTGTTCCATCTTGTTTGCACAAAGCATGAACAAAAGACACATTCTTCACCGCTCATAAGTTTGAAATATTTTCTTAAGCAAGAAATATTTTGCCTCCCATTATCTATCACACTCATGCAAGTGTGTGTGTGTGTGTGTTGGGGGAGGGGTCAAGTCAAGGAAGTTGAACCAGGGTGGTCTGTTGTTGTTCACGACAACAGATGGAAAGTGTGAACGTATTCATCAGGCTTGGAGGCAGCTCCCAGTCTTCTCATTGTCTGTGACGCTCATGCTAAAAAGTGTTAATAACAGCGAGGGAAAAAGTCAAGCATCAGGCGCCACTTTCAACCTAATCGATTTCTTATTGATCTCTGACTCACAGGGCCGTGGTGCCTGTGGACAGACTATTTATGGACCCTCGTTTGTCAGGCTCCTATGAAATCAGCTCTCCGCTATTGGCAGAGGCGGTTTGGTTTCATACATTTCCTTTTGTGCTGGGATCATGCCAGGCCCAGAGAGAGGGAGAGAGACAGGGGCTCTCAGAAAGAGGCAGTCTGTGTATTGATAAGCAGCGCAGATGAATGAGGCTGAAGCCCTTAGTCAGCACAGTGTCGATGTCCACTGTCTGAGACAGACATCTGACCTCATTCCTGCCGCCTGGCTGGGCCACGCAAGCCTGTCAGACCAGCTTTACCCCCCGGGAGCAACGCAGCAGCACGGCTTTCCTGTGCTGATCTTGCTGATTGTGTACATACAATGGAATAATGTTACACTTACCTACAGCATAAACATACAGTGAACATAAAGGACATAAAACCTTGTAATAGACTGTACAGGCAAATTGTCTTCATACTAGCAGCACCTGTTGGTTATATAACTGTCTGATGCTGCCACAGGAACAGAGAGAAAGAGTTGGAGGTGGTAGAGGAGGAGGTAGAGGGTGAGAAGACAAATGATTCAGCTGGATTAGATCAGCAATCAGGAATTAGATCAGCAATGGATTTGGGAGGTATAGAGAGATGGGGGATGTGATCTCAAGCCTGTGTGTGTGTGGGAAAACAACCACTCCTTAAAATGTCCTTGAGCAACACTGTCTACCAGCTCCAAGGATGGCAGTTTTGACCTCACCCTCCAGTGAACATCGAAGCGTGGGAGAAAGAGCCTTTCTTTCCTTCTTCCCTGCCTCTCTTCGTCCCTCCTCACCTCCCCTGGAGCTGCTGGGTGTGGATGAAGAGAGAAAAGTGTGTCCCCCCCCCCCCCCCCCCCCGCTGCTCTGCATGTACCCCCCCTTTGCCCACTTCCTCACCCTCCTCCTTCAGCTGTCTTGGCAGCGCATCCCTCCTGCCCCTGGGAGTCACAGGCTACACAAGCTAATTAGACACCTGTTGGAGTCAAGTGCAGAAAGGGAGGCTGGGAGGTTCACGGCAAACATTTTTGTTAGGGATGATAGCTCCTAAATCACTTTCAAAGGCTCTTTCGACAAAAGACCCTGAAGCTGGGAGTTTAAAACACTCTCATTGCCAGAATCAAGGTTATACCAAAAGTGATGAAGAGCGAGACTGTTTCCAGATTGCATGCAGGCTATATATAGTCAGGATGTGTGGCCTCTTTTGGCTCCTCTCCATCAAAGAGCCACATAGGGGTTATGCCCTTCCTCTCCTTTCTCGGGGGCTCAAGCTTTTGCTCTAATGGGATCTAGCCTTGAATGTGTTTTATGTTTGGTTTCTGCTCAAGGCAGCGTGTGATGATCCTGGGGTAAATCTAATCCAGATTTTTCAAAGACCAGTCATACTACTTGCCCGGTGCACATAAACACTCGTGATATGAAAGCTTACGTAGATCATGCATGTACTACAGACATGCAAATACCTGCTCACAGCAACGCACAAGAGAAGATTGAGGACAATAACAACATAATTGTATCCTGAGAAATGACACTGACCTTTTATAAAGACAAGTCAGAGCACATGCACTTACCTGTTTCTAACCCTGGGGTAAGAAGCCAATACTCTTTGAGTTCATGCAGCCTTTTATTCTGTATATTATTATGAATTAAGGAGAGAACATGATGTCTTCTCACATGTCTATGCATACATGGTGTGGGTGTGTGTTTTTTAAAAGGCTTGTTCACTTAAATGTCCTTGGCGAGATGTTTATTTGACTAATTTCTTTTCCTTTCTCTTATCAGAGCTCTTACCCTGTGTGGGAAGACTTCAGTGCCAAGGCCACAAAACTGCACTCTCAACTCAGGTGAGGAATTGTTCCAGTGAATGAACGAATAACTTCTTGTGCAATATTTGCAGACTCTTTTGTGCAGTCATGGTGCGGTGAACATGTGTGCCAATATATTTTCAGGACCACAATTCTGGCAGCAGTGGCCTTTCTAGATGCCTTTCAGAAGGTGGCAGACATGGCGACTAACTCAAGAGGTAAGGGGGGTGTTTTCCAATTCATTCAAATTCACTCGCTGTGGGGTTGCGCTCTGAAAGAAGTGGTGGGGGAAAAAAAGCAGAAAAATAACATTTGCCACCTTATTTTTTTTGAGCAAATCAATTTGTTGTCTTCATGGGATGCTGCACACTAAATGTTTTTGTCCTAAAAAAATCACTTACTTTGAGGTGTTTGTATGGTTGAGCTATAGCACCATAAAAGAATAGTGGTTTCTCTCTCACTGCAGCCACACATACATTATTACTTGCGCTTGGAGTTTGTTTGGAGCTTGGGGTTACAGCATATATTGGAAGACAAGTTAGTGTTGTTCTTTCAACTACACCAATCCATAGAGAATGAATAAATAAAGCTTTTTTTTCACATTAGAAATGGAATTTGCCACACAAATTGAATCATAAGAAAGCTTGGCGGCGTGACAATACTTAGCTTCACTTGGCCCCTCAAGACACAACTCTCTGACACTCTTAAGATGACCAAAATGGGGGGAGCTCTGGGGGGGGGTAGGGGGGGGTCAGCTCAGAGAAGTGAAAATCTGAGCTTATTGTTTCTTTGGTCTTAATGAGGTCTGCTGATCTGCTTTGTCACCCTGCTAGCGGCAGCAGACAGGCTGGCCAGAGAGGCAGCTGATTAACACACACAGATTTCTTTGGAGTTGATCGTCGACAGCAGTATGTAGGTCAAAAAAAAAAAGAAAAAAAAAAGGTCACAAACACGGATGAGCGTGCAAAGACTCCTGACACACGCACCAACACAATCGTGCAAGCGTAGAAGCATGCGTGCACGCACACATACATATTCAAAGAGCGACAGCTGGTAGCCAGCCACCTGACCTTACAGGCCACATGCCAACATGCTTTTAAACAGTTTGCAGTAGCAGCCCCTTACTGTCCACTTGCTGCTGGAGAAAATAACTAAAGAGACATGTCTTTAACAATGTTCACACATTGTCACCAGTCTGTATAGGCTCTCCAGTAACAGCAGAGTTTATTGCTATAGAAACACACCAAGTTACCTTAAATGATTCCTGATGTGAGTGCACATGAGTTCTGCAAGATAAAGCAAGGTACACTATGGTCAACCTGCTAGCAGCTGGCAGCCTGTTTCAATAAAGCAGAGGTATAGACCATGGCAGGGCAAGACTTCAAAGGAAACATGTATCTGCAGTAAAAGAAGGGAAACATCAAAATGATACATGGGACAGAGAGAGAGATGAGAGAGAAGAGCGAGTTGAGTTTTATAGCTATAGATGCATAAAATCCCTGTAAGTGTGTCACTCATACGCCCACTCACTCTTCTGCTCCTCTCCCAGGGACATTAACTTTAGGATTAATGTCCTCAGGCCACAGACTGTATGAGTGATGCAGGAAATGCTATGTGACCACAGACTTTGTAGCAATTAAAGAGGAACTAATGAAACGTGGTTTAGACTAATACTGAGTAGTTGATGGACAGAAAATTAAATGATGTTTTTATCATATAAAAATGTCAAACATTTGATGGATTCAACATCTCGAATGTGACATTTTTCTGCTTTTATCTATTTAGAAAATGGTAAATCGATAACTGCTACACTAGCGGCATGGCTCTATGGATGGCAATGTCGGTCTGTTGGTCGGTCGGTCGGTCGACCACTTTGGTCCAGACTGAAATATCTCAACAATTACTAAATAGATTGCCATGAAATGTGGTACAGATTAAGGATGTGCCAGTATCAAATGTTCATGCTACAATTATTGTACCTTTTTGATTGGTAGTTTAAAGTTTAGTTGACTGGACATTGCCTCTTTCTATGCATGTTCTGGGTGTTAATAGCTGTGAAACGGTGCTAATCATGGTAATTACAGTAATGGAAATGATTGGCGGTATTGCATACCACTGTATTATTGTGGTATTATATACCTCAGTATACAGTAAAATATCTCTAGTACAGATATCTATGGTCCCCAGAAGATGAATCAGAATAACTTTTGTTGACTTTTCCTCTTGCGCCATCATCAGATCAGAAATTAGATTTGTGCAATACTTTTGGTTTATGACTTTACCTGCAAAATGAACAACATTCACATCAGCCTCAGCTACTATTTGCATTTATTGCCAATTAGCAAATGTGACAATAAATGGTGACCATATACATTATTCTTGCTAAACAATGCAATATTATCATTGTACATTATCATTGTATTTGTGAGCGTGTTGCCATGCTAGCATTAGCATTTTGCTCAAAGCACAGCCTCAAAGAGCTGTTAGCATGGCTGTACACACAGTCTTGTTTGACTGTTGGTGATACAAAATAAGCAATTAGAAGTCATCACCCGGGCTCTGGGATTTTGTGGCATTTTTCATTTTTTTTTAACAAGTTAAATTATTATGATCTGTTAAGTGGGCTTACGCAATCCTCCTAAAAGCATTGTCAAAAATTAAGCTGAGTGTACAGAACTGCTCCGTGTATCACTCTGGTTGTTGAGTGTTGTAGTAGAAAGTGATTTGATGATTTAAAGGTTTAGCCCGTCTTAATCTGACACAAATTTAATGGACCAGAATAAGCAACATATTTGCTCTTAGCTGGATTTGTTTATTAAACTCCAGTCAGCAATTATTTCAAGGGATCTAAAAGAGATTGTGCAGTTTTTATGCACTCATAACCAGCAGACTATCACCATCCCCTTTGTCCTCTGGGAGCCGTGTTAGTCCTTGTGTGCTCTGAACCCCAGCAATTAATTTGGCTGGAAGAATGTCGATATTTACTGGAGCTGGCTCTTGGTGGATTGGGATAACCTTTGAACCCCAACCTGCAGACTCCACGGTCATACAGTAGTTTAGGAAAATCTTGCCCTTCTGGCAGCTGCAATAGTTATATATATATATATATATATATATATTGGCAGCCGCTTGGTTGCACACTTACTAACTCACAGGAAACTGATAAATAGAATTCAGGGATTACTTGCTCAACATCTTCTACAATAACTCCCTTTTTCTGTCTCTGCTGCTGTTTCTCTCCCTCTCCTTCTGTCTGTCTGTCTGACTCCATATGTGTGTGTGTGGGTCTGCCTGTCTGCACGGGACATGTTTGTCTCAGCGTCTGCACAGCCATATAGGGCTGATTGCACCACAGGGGGCAGGCCCTCGGCAGTGAACTGTTGGCTGTCAACGCTGTCACCCCGATTCCCCTCTCGTGTTAGGGGACGAGCTGCAGCTGCTGGCACAGCTGGAGGTTTCATCGCATTCCTCTTCTACTTCCTTTAATCTACCTTTGACACAGTCGCCCCGTCACCCCTTTAACTCTCACACACTCTCCAGACTGTACGCATTTGCCTGCCAAGGAAAGCAACATTTCCCCTCATTCAGAGCTTCGTGACAGATTCCGCAATCCAGGGAGAGAGGACAGTGTGCGAAGGAAGATTTTATGACTTCCTGTATTTTGACTCTTGTGTTGTCTTTTTTTGGGAGCAGAGCCGTTCGTACCAAAAACTGTATTTGAGCTATCTTTGCACCTCCATACAGACTCCTGTCTGTCTCAGTGTGTTCATATGTCAAACTGCCTCGGTCTGCGTTCATGTTCACTGCTTCCTCTTGCCTCGTGTAGTCCATTTTTAGTTTATGGTCACCGTCATGGCGTCAGCGTCTGTGTTTTATGAAGCAGCTGGAGGAGTCGGCTGCCAGGCGTTTTGGCACCACGTCTGACAGCGCTGTTTCTCTAAGCTGTTCTATGTTGTGTTGATGGATCTATGTCTAAAAGCACGCCTGACTCCATGAACTGCCTGCTCTCATCTGGGTTCAATAAAGGTCCGCAAACCACAAAGTCAATATGGGATGAATGTATTAGGAGAATATAGCCCTTTTTTGAAAGACAACTGTTTCATGTTTCAACACCCATCTTTCCTGGGACTTAGTCTGAGGCCCCTGCAGCTCTCCAGAGGGTTTTATTGTTAGATTGGTGAACATAATAGTTTTTGGTGTGTTGTCTAGACCATTTTTGGCATACACATTAAATTGTTGTGTGGTGTAAGAGGGCCAGATTGATCTGGAGAACAGATCTGGAGAATAGTGGTCTCTGTGTTTGGTGTTTTTTGTTGTTGCTAGGTTGGATGACGTCTTTCTGTGAAGGGTTGACTTCATTTTTTTTCCATTTTTGGACATGGTTGAATTAGATGGAGGTCAAAGGGCCGGTAGTCCAAGGCTAATGGTCCATCAGGGTATGAGATACAGGCTCCATATTTTTCAGAGAGTGAGGTGAGCCTGGCGGAGGGGTGGGTAGGCTAGGGTGGGGGTTGTGGTTTCAGTGGGATTTCCACAGCTCTGGGTATCCAGGCTAGGCAGAGGCGTTTAGCTAATCCTCTTAGCCCCACTCTGTAACACACAGACACAGACTGCCTTCTCTTCCCTTCCTGATCAGCCACCCCCAGCTTTAAAAAATTCACACTCTGGGATCACCGGCCAGACAGCGAGGCATTGCAAGTTTGTGTTCAACACAAAGCCCTCAGACTCCATTTTTTTTACATCTGTGTGGCAGAGCCAGTAGAGTGTACACACCATTACACACACACAGACAAAATGTTCCAGTGGGTCATTACAAGCCGACGCTCTCTCTCTCGCTATGCTCTTTCTTTCTCACTCACTCGCACAAGTCCATATTCAGTGGAGGTATGCTAGTAGATCAGTGTGTCAGCGAAGCAGTAATCTGCTTGGCCGCTGTGCTTCTCTGGGTTGGCAGATGGGACGGATATCCCTACCTGCCATCTGGACAGCCTGGCATGGACGAGATGCGGCCGTGGCCTAGTGCAGAGCGAGATCAGGGGATTACTGTCCTCCGCGCTATCCCAGCACCGCAGCTATTTTTACAGACATGTCAAATAATGAGAGTGTGGCCATGTGACCAGCACCGACATCCATCAAGCTTGGCGTGTCATGTTCAAGCCTAACATGAGCCCGTGTTGTACCAGAACAGGGAGGTTAGCTCTGCATCTTACGCAGGTTTGACTTCATAAAATGAGCTTATGGATTTTGATTGTTTAAGCTTGGACATGTACATGCTGTCACTTTGATGAATTCACTAGCTGATGCGTTTTTACCCCCTCTGCTGTACCATTACTGCTGATTGTACGCTAGGCTCTTCAGGTATTTCATGACCTCCAGCCATAAGGTCGCATCAAGTATTGACAAGAGCCTCTTATTTCTCATTCAGCTGTCTAACCTACCTTCCCCTTGTGTGTCTCTCTCTGGGGTTTATGGGCTTCAACCGCAAAACCCAACGTGGTTGCCCCACAAATTAATGTTTTCCAGCCATCATAATGACCACATGCAAAAAGTAAAGGGTGAAGGAGCTGGAAGAGCAACGTGAGGAACAGACGAAAGGGGGAATAATAACGGGAGAGAAAACAAATCTATTGGCTCGGGCTAATTTTCATTCTGAGGGTGAATACCAAACTAAGAAGACAAACATGAGACTTGAGGGGAACACTGTGTTCAGCTATATCCTGAACACGAACTCTGCGTGGAAGGGAGCTGGAGAAGGGAGGGAAAATACACACGAGAGAGACTCTGATCGAGGAATGCAAGGGAGGACATTAAAAGAGGGAAGAAAGGAATACATGCATAGTTTCAATCATCTGATTGAAAACAGTTGGAGAAATTTGCTCAGAATGGAAGTTCACTGGTCAGATTGCTCATGATTATTTAAAGCACAACCAAAATCTTTTATTTTTAGCAATGTCACTCTATTTGTCTGTATGTCTGTCAGTTGGTTGGTTGGTTGGTCCACCCACTTTGGTTCCGATTGATCCGATTGATATCTGAACTTTTTTTTTTTTCCTACTGACTTTAGTTATTCACTGACTTTCCCCCAAGCACCACAACCAAAGCTGACGTTTTTGGTTTTTAGTGAAATGTCTGTAATAACATTGGTGATCCCTTAACTTCCCCTGCTAACGTTTGGGTTAGCAGGGCTTCTACGGTGCAGACTTATAAGGCCAAATGGACACCAATACCTTTTCACTCTGGTTCTGTATAGAAGGTATTGTGGTCAGAATAAGAAGTATGGAAACAAAATAGGATTCATGTTACTTATGTTATTGTTGAAATTTGAGGTGGACGATTGACAGATCAGTACTGAAATTTGGTGGTATTTTATGGAGACTTTATGAGGGTTATGAAGAGTTTCGAAAAATATCAGTCAGCCAAATCACATGTATCACATCTATCATTATGTGAATATAAAGTATGTACAGACTATTATATTTAATGCCTAAGCTCAGCGCCTGTGATAACGGGGAGTGACAATAATAAACGTCCCCTCAGGGTAACTAAAGACTCAGAGGCTACAAGTGGAGGCGGGGATGAAATGCTATATGAGCAGCAGCAGCAGCTCCAGCGGTGGTGTCAGCATTGTTTGCAAATGAGCAGTGCAGCGGCAACTTTGGCAGAGCAAAAGAGTGGGCAGAGCATTGTCAGCTGAGATAAAGGAAGCCTTATTGCAAAGGGGGGAAAACAGGACAACTTGAGTCAACTAATTGAACTGGCTCTGAGTTATTTACAGACTGCTGCCTCATTGTCTGTATCCTTGTATTTAGAGTTTGGATACATCTGGGATCCTTTCTATTTCATAAAGGCTCCACCTCTTAGCTTTAAATGTCCATGGATGAGGTGACAATTCCCTGTGGATACTCTGCTCTTTCCATTTATTGCACAATACAGTACTTTTCTCCTTTGCATTTTTTTGTTGTTTTTTTTTTCTTCCCCCGTCCACCTTTTTCATCTCCAATGAGAAGCACATCTGGACAAGGGGCGGCGTTTATTTTTAGCAGCATTCATGTCCCTGAACAGGAGGCTCTTCCAACAGTAAATATCACTTCCTCCATGTTCTCCCCCTCCTTCAGTCTCGTCTTAATGCGCTCCAGAACATGTTTACACCACATTAGGACACATAGAGGCTTTTCTTGCGTCTGAGGGTGTTTCTGGTTGTGAGGTGAAACTCGGTGTGCGTGCTGTCGGGCCAGACAACAATGGGACGAGTGTGTTTGAATCTGTGTGTGTGTGCGCAACTAAAACAATTGATCTCGAGGCCGTTTCCTCTGCCTTTCATTAATGTTGCTGCTGTTAAGAAGAGACATTCCACATGTAAGGAAGTGACACACAGGGCTTTGAATGCTGTTTGGATTTCTACTATAGACACACAGCACTTATAGCACAAGATCACTTATAAACATACTCACACTCCTTCGAGTGCGAGTAAGATTTGTTGATTTATCGTTTAGCCAGTCAAGAGAAAAATGAAAATTGATTTATTGTTAAAGTCATTTATCAAGCAAAAATATCTCATGTGCAGGTTCCAGCCTTATAGATGTCAGTATTTGTCACTTTGTTCTGTTTTATATCATTATTAATTGAATATCTGTGGGTTTCAGATTGCTGGTTAGACAAAAATAAGCTATATGAAGACCTCTCCTTAGAAGCTGGAAATTGTGAGTTGTTGAGTTTTACAACAGTTTGGTCATAAGAGGTCCAACGGGGACTTAAACCTCTCTTTATGAATTTTCTTTATTTATTTTTATTAATCATTTCTTCATGCATAGCCCATATAACATATAAAACACTCTATTTATTTATTTGGTGCAATAATAATGCTTTATAGTAATTTCATCAAAGTCCAGTTTGTGACAAAGGTAAGGGTTACCGCTTCAGTACAGTTCTATGTATCAGGTTTTAATACGGTCAGAAAAAAAGAGAAAAATATAAAAAAAAGGGGGGAAAAAAAGCTGACCTTGCAATTATTATGTGGGACCCAAAACAATGAGGAAGTAAAGCCAGTATCAACAGATTTGGTTTTGGAGCCAGAATTTGCTGTGCACATTATGCAACTTGATTAAAAGTCATTTCCAGTGCTACATAAAGTGCATTTGAAAAAATGTTTTTTTAAATCTCATTGAAGACACAGGATACAAACACTGACAGCCTCGATGGTCTGGTTGTTTCAAACAAAGTCATTTCATTATAAAACCCCCTCTCCTCAAACACTGTCACACAATATTGGGCTTTGTTTAAAAAAAATACACCCCAATCTATAACTTAGCATATATTTTCAGCTAATAAAGTATTTACATCCAAACTGACTGAAACTTGTTACAGTGTGTTACAATCATGAACAAAGAGTCTTATGAAATTCTTCTTTTTTCAAATCGGGCTCTTTACAAATGTGAATATCCCCACATTTTAGATTAGAGAGATTCTGGAGAGTGTCTTGAATCACTCACATGCTGCCTGCGTCTGTCTTCCACAATTTATGTAACTTGAGTCAGATCTGTAACTCTCTTGCTGCAGGCGTACAGCACTGTACTCTTGTTCCACAATGTCCGAACGTGGCTGTTTTATCCGCCACTCTTCCTTGCATCAGAAGCTAGTGCTCCCTAACCAGCAGACGCAAGGGATGCTGCTTCACTTATAACACTGACTGCTACTACTGAGCTGAACCCCAGCTGTGCTTTGAAGCCAATGTTTGATGATGTGTGCATTTACACTGTTTCGTCAGGTTTTGAATTCAGAAAATCTCAGCCGCGTATTTGCTCAGCTGGTAGCTAAATGAGACCAGTCGAGCTGACAAAATCAAAGCAGTTCATCCTCATTCTCTCTTTTTTTTTTTTTGTTTCTTTTCGTGCTGTTACTCGTCAGTTATCACACATATATTTCCTGGGCCTTATGTGAGAGGTTTTGTCCTGGCAGTGCCTGTTGCACCTGCAGCAGCCAGCTAACACTTCCTCTGCCCCCTGACTGGCCGAACCCAGCCAGCACCTCGGCAGTGTGTACCCTCTTTCATCCTCCCCTCTCCTCCCTTCTCATCCCGCAGCTCCTTTCATCCATCAGTGGCCTCTGCTGTGTCCCTGCCAGTTCACATTCTGCAGCACTTAAAAGGGGCGAGGAAGGGTAAAGGCAGGAGGCTTAACTGTCTGTGCCAGCCGCAGTCAGCTCCGCGGCCAAGGTGCCAACGTGAGGAATTGCTGTTGTCTCACGGATGATGGAATTTCCTCAGCTCAGTGGCGGCCGTGTGAGAGCTTAGCAAAAAGAAAAAAGGGACTTCATATTCCTGGAAGTGTAACCGTGAGGATGTTCTGTACCTTTTTCACTCTACAGCCCACATAAACATGCTTTATTGACACAGGAAGCAGAGCGAGAGGGAGCACCCACTCGACTCAGCAACTTTAGCGGCAGAACTGGATTCGGCTTGAAAACCAGTTGCAGTGCGTGAGTCTTAACTCCAGCTTAATCTCACTCAGTAGTAGTCTGAGCACTCAGTAGTCTGAGCGCAAATGAAACCCGAGTGGAGCAGCAGGGTTTAGATGCTGAACTCTTCCAGCATCAGAGATGGTTTTAAGCTAAGCTCCCATGTTGAAGACATTGGGGAATGAGGCCCGTGGCAGTTTAGCTCCTGGCTCCCGGCTCCTGGCAGGAGAGCGCCCTATAAAGCAGGCCTATTAAAACACTCCGCCTTCCCCGAGGAGTCAGGGGAGTTAATCAGTACCAGAACTCTGGATGGAACCACTCACTGAACGCTTAGACCACACTGCGCTGGTGCTGGATACCGGAGCTTAAGGTTCCCACCAAAACTCAACTGAGGGGGCTCGACCTTCCCACCAACAGCCCCATGTACTCGTCAACATGCAGAGCAGATCTGGTGGCAATTTATATTTATGTTAGGCGTATATATCGAACCAGGCGCCATCAGCGTCAGCAACATGCACAGCAGCGCTGTTGTAATGAACCGCACATTGTTGCACTGCTGACTTGCTCCCAATTGTTTGCCCCATGTCCTGAGATATATGACTGGTTGCATAACGTCTCTCTTCTACTCTGGTCTGTGTTTTGCTTCATTCATGCACGTGTGGGTGTCTGCTATGAGGTCGACCCTGTTCCCCCTCAAACCCCAGGGGTCCAGCTCTGCACTATAATAACTTTCCCAGCTCCTACACACTTGTAGCCAGGTTTCAAGCTGCAACAAAGTCAAGTATAAATAGATCTAGAGAGACTGATCAATGTATTTAATTTCTGGAGTGATTTTTAAATCTCCAAATCTCTAACCTAAACCCTCCTCCCTGCTTGTCTATGTTTGTCACATGCCTGTGTGCATGCAGGGTTCTGTGGGAGTGAATTATTCTGTCCCTGTCCATCCGGTCGAGGCCAGAGGCCAGCAGGGCTCTTGGACATGGGCAGGAAGCCTCTGGACCTCCCCAGGATGTAGCTGTCAGCTGATCCCCCTCTGGGAGGGGAAGGAGGAGGGTAGGAGACAGGAGGGGGAGGAAGGGAAATTTGCAGGTGTGGATGGGACAAGGAGGTGGGGGTCGGGGGCTCTAGCTGGCTGACAGTGACATTGAGAAGGTCTGTTAAAGAGATAAAAGGGCCCACATTACTCCCTCTCTCTCTTCCTCCATCTCTCCTTCAGTCTCCCTCCATCCTGCACGCTCACCCCGCGAGAGCTGATTCACAGCTGTGGGTGCCTCCTGTAATGCTTTTAAAAGGAGCAAGGCAGAACAGAGAGATGTATAAACCTGCGCGCACGTGCCCTTTGTGTCTGCCTGTGTTTTTCCACGTTATAGTCTGCATTTCTCGAATGCACTTGGCTTTACGAAGCACTGGACCGGTGTGAAAAGAGGCTTTTATATGACAGATACTCAACACCGGTGCTTTAAAGACGGGGACGTCTTTTGCTATAAATAGCAAGAACACAGCATATAGTAGGTCCCACATGTTAGCTCAATCACTTCCTGCTGGTGTTTGTAACGCCTGTGTGCGATACAGCTGGATGACCTTTTACCTCTAACCCTCCTCTCTCTCTCTCTCTCTCTGTCACCTAGAAAAGCAATGCAGACACTTCCTCTCCCCAACACACAAACACACTCAAGTTATCCCACATCTGCCCGAAGAAATTTGGCGAGATGGAGTCCAGATTCGTCTTTGAACTGGTGCAGCGGTCACTGAAGTTGACAGCCAAGGGAGCACCTTGTAGTGAGACAATCTTTGTCTCACAGTGTAACATGATTTTGACTGGAGACCCAGTTTCTTTTTGTGATAACTGGAAAAGAGCACAGATCTCAGTGGACAACCATCTGGAGCATTCCTTACACAGTGTCTGATTTCAGGCCTGCTATATTAGTCGTGTGTTTCTTTCTGCCTGTTTTTTGCAAGTGAAGGTTAGAGCCAGTTTCTCTTTCTCTCTCTGTATCTCTCTGTCCGCCCTGCATGAATGGTGTTTAGGAAACAGAGAGAACAGGAAAGGCAGAGCCGGCAGGGAAGAATAGAGGGATATCCCCTTACAGGGTTCCCTCCTTTTTCCTCCAGGATAGAGGGGGTGAGAACTTTGGAAAGGCTGGGGGGGTTGGTAAATCACACCACCTGTCCACACACACATGCGCATTTGTACAGGACCTGTGCACAGGCGCTCCAACAGTCATTCATGAACACGAATGCCTCGACTCTGAGGCCTGTTTGCTGCTGAGAGACATCCTCTATCATTCTCTCTCTGTCCCCCGTGTTTGAGTTTGTGTGTGTGTGTGTGTGCAAGAGACCCTCAGATTAGCCCTATGTGGCCCAGATTACAACAGGATCAGTGCTGCCACATATTACACCGGCCTGTGAACCATCAGTGAGACAGTGGGCCAGCCTGGGCTTTAGGGCTTAAGACCCCATTTAATTACACTTCAGCAGAGAGGAAAAGTACAGTTACCAACTCATACAGGCTGTTATTTACACTGCTGTGGGAATCATGCATGCAATCTTGAAATGTTGAGAAGGGAAAAATGCTTGTTTTGTCAGGAGGGAAGGAGCTCAGTGTTTAGTTCTCAGGCACTGTGTCACATTTGCTTTCCCCAAACAAATGTGACATTTATGGGCTCTGGTTTTACAGTCTCTACTTGTCCACCTAGTGGCTGCAGCAGGAAACTCCTCTCCAGCAGGGGAAAAAAAAAAAGATCAGGAGAGAATTTGATCTTTCAAAATGCTCTCCTGATGTGTTATGTATCCTCTTAGAAGATGAAAATTTTCGAGGCCAAGAGGCATACCTGTGCTTTATAATGCCAAGCTTTTATATCGGAAGGTGACAATTTGTTTGCTTTTCCTATTGTCTTCTCAAGGTGCCACCAGGGACATCGGCTCAGCTCTGACAAGGATGTGTATGCGGCACCGCAGCATTGAGACAAAATTACGCCACTTCACCAAGTACGTGTCACCTGTGTCCTTCCACCCACACCCCCTCCCCCTCCCTCCCCCTCCCTCCTCCTCCCGCTCTTCACTGAGTTTTTTTTTTTCATGCTGTGGAACTCAAGCCCAATTTGTTGACCCCTCTCATTCTCTGACTCTCTCCTTGTCTCTAGTGTTCTCCTGGAAGGTCTGGTTACGCCGCTCCAGGACAGGATAGAGGAATGGAAGAAGACTGCTAATCAGCTGGACAAGGATCATGCCAAAGGTGAACAACAAGAAAAAAACACAAACTTTAACTTCCCGTTTGTGAGCAGTGTATATTGGACAGAAACTGACACATCTTTGGTTCTGACTTGATCTCCACAGAATACAAGCGGTCTCGTCAGGAGATCAAGAGGAAGTCGTTAGATACCATAAAACTTCAGAAAAAAGCAAGAAAAGGTGAGAAAAACTTCCCTCAGTGACAAGAACAAGAATTATCAATCAAAAATTAATCAATTAAATTATCACCACAGACAACTTTATTGAGATGTCAGGTTGAATGATAATGAAGTGCTCTTGGTTGCTGGTCCCTGCTCTGTACCAGATTGAAATGGCGCCATCTAGAGTGCAGAGTCAGAAATGACAACTCAGTTAAATCAAAATGCCTGGCACAATTTCAATGGCTCCCTTCCAGCTTTGGATGATTTGTCAGCTTCTACCTTATAAATCAAAGAAATGATCTTCTTTCCTGGCTGTGCTTGCATTAGCCCCTGCTGCTGGATGTAATTAAACTCCTATTTTCTCACAGGACTTACTGCACACCAGTGGCACAGGCTAGTCAAACAAGCAACGTGCCCTGATTTGATACAGCTAACGTTGCCTGTTCTCCTGTCTCTCTCCTCCCCCTGCCTGTTCCTGCACCCTCTCTATGCAACCACTCTATTTCTTTCTGGCTATTTCTTCTGGCTGTAGAGCTTCTAGGTACGTCTGTTGTGCTTTGCCCTGTTTATAAAGGCGTCATAATCAACCTCAAGTCACACTGCCAGTCAAAGAAAACACGTATTGTCTTAGTATTTTTCGTTAAATCCAGACTTCTGGACTTCTTCTTCTCGCCGTTTTGAGTATGTTTAGTATATTCCTGTTTTATAAATGCCATTCAGTAACATAAATTAGCCAGTTTTTGGCTGCTTCTCTGTAAGACAAACTTTCATTCGTTTAAATAATAATAGCTTTTCTTCATCACAAGCTGACACGTGGCTCCATGATATCTGCTAAGTGTTGAGGACATTATAATTGGAAAGCTGTAAGATCCTTCTGGGACTCCTCGTTTTAATTAGTGCCTTATTGTATGCAGGTGCGCTGAAAGGCCATCCAATTAAAATGATATAAGTTGAACATATAGATAGTTGTAAGTCAAATGTACAGACAACTAATGCGCTGCTAGAAAGATTTTGATCCAAACAACATAGCAAGACACGAATTTGAATTCACTCCCACTTTTCTTCCTTTTCTTATATTTTCAATTTGTGAGGAAGTTGACTCAACCAAAAATGCTATGATATACTGTATGGTGTTAAAAAAAAACGTGAAACTGGCAGTGTGTGTCTGTGTAAATCATGGAATAAGAGTAAAATGGAATTTGGCATCTCTGTGGTCATCTTCATCGCATCTTTCTTTCTTCATTCGTTTTTTTTGCCTTCGTTCATCTATCATTGTGTCTCTGTGGAACGCAGTCTTTAATGACTCTTGGCATTCTGTACAAAAGTGTTTGTCTAATCACATCCATTTCAGGGTCTTCAAGTCACCACCAGTTGCTTTGCATCAACTTCATTGTCATCTCATTCCTATGTACATGAACCATTTGAGTGTAACGTTTGTCAGTGCGTTGACCTCTAGTACACAAGCAGTTTATCATTGTGTGTCCCAAACATCTCTCATTTTTTACTCTCTCTCCTTCTTTGCTACACTGTGACCACTTTTCCTCCCTCACATTACCCCTATCCACAATTATCACCCTCCTCTACATTTTCCAATCCCCTTTCTTTCCTCCTCTCCTCCTCTCTTGTCTCTCTCTACTCAACCCTCCTCATCTCTATCCTCCCTCATTCCATCCTTCCTCCTCTTCTCTGTCTCTGCACCCTTGCTTTATGCCTCACACAGGCCGGGGTAACCTGCGCCCCCAGCTGGACAGCGCCATGCAGGACGTCAGTGACCTGTACCTGCTGATGGAGGAGACGGAGAAGCAGGCAGTGCGCAGAGCCCTCCTGGAAGAGAGAGGCCGCTATTGTACATTCATCAACCTGCTGCAGCCAGTGGTGGTGAGGAACATTCGGCCTTTGTGCACCCAAAGAGAAAAGATTTTGTGGAAATGTTAATGAAGTAAAAAGGTGTTTGAACTTGCTTTCTCTCCTCCATCTGTTTTTTTTTTCCTGCCAGAATGTAGAGATTGCCATGCTGGGAGAGATAACACATTTACAGGCCATTGTTGATGACCTCACTGTGCTGACTGAAGACCCACACAAACTTCCACCAGCCAGTGAGCAGGTAACAGAGGTGTCATACTTAAAATATTTCTGCTAACGCTCCTGGTGAACTCATTATCTGACATGCCCAGAGCTGGTCAGGTTGTTTGGATTACAATCAAATCTACCCTGAGTGACTTCAGTCCAAGGCTGTTAAAGCATAAGTCAGGTTGTAGGTGATATATATTTTATTATTTATCAACAAATCACATGAATTAATCCTATAACCAAATGTGTATCAGTCCACTGCTGAAAATAGTCCCCGACAAATACACAATTTATTTCTGTTTGAGTAATGTTTGCTACAGTTCCCTGTTGTTTTAGTAAATTCTTTATTCTTTTCTCACAAAAGGATTTTTTTTCTGCTCGTATTATCCTTCTTATTACAATCTCAACACAACATGAACCTGATTAATTTCAAAACTAATTTATTATCCCTTCATGTGTCTGTCAGCACAGCTTGAGAAATGTGTAATTAATAGTAATTTATTATAATTTATTCCATTACATGTTTTTTTTCCACTTGTCAGTCCTGATCTCATTTAAAAGCATTGTTGCCCATGTTTATGCTGCTACTGTATCATCACCATGTTATTCTGTGTTGCCGCAGGTGATCCGGGACTTGAAAGGCTCCGACTATAGCTGGTCTTACCAGACTCCTCCTTCCTCCCCCAGCAGCACCGGCTCCAGGAAGAGCAGCATGTGCAGGTATGGCGTACAGACACACGCACACACACATCTGCACTCATTGCACTTTCTTTAGTTTGTTCAGTACTGCACTTTGCTGATCGTACATTAAGACGTGATGTGTTTTGCGTGCTGTGTCAGATGTGTTGATGGTGGTTTTTGTTAATGCTGGATCGTAGCTGACTGTCTGAGCACACGCATATCTTCTTAATGTCAACCAGCTCATCAACATAGTAGCAAAGAAATTAAACATTTAAAAGCTTTTATGGCCACATGAACGTACAAAGTGACTCCCCTCTTTCACCACACAGCCTTGCTACCACTGACATCCGACATGCAGTAGTATCTTGCCAGCCTCTCAGCTCTTTGCTCCTGGCAGATTTGCATTTCTCAAGCTTCTTACAGCCCAATTAGGTTCAAAGCTGTCAAACGTTACGGCCTTAAAGCCATGAGCCTACACGGGAACCAAAATACACCTATGCATAAGCGTAATGGTGATAATTATGTCAGTCAAAGGTGCATTCTAGGTCAAGAAACAATAAAGCTCTTGTTTACATACCTACACTAGTTAAAAGAATTAAAAATAATGCACCGTGTCATCACAAGTTACCACCTGTTTTAGTGTTACAGTGATATTTGTACTAATTAACACTGCAGTCTATTTTTAGTTTTCCACATTAGCTCACTGCATAATTCACTGCATGTGTGACTGCCACGCAGATCAGTGCAGATTTACATTGTAAATCACAGTTAGTGTGATGATCTATAGGGTAAAATAAGGCTAGCCCATGAAAAGCTTATATCTGCCGGAGAAACAACCTTGGTTTCAGCTTGACTGCTGTGCATTTTTCAGTTTGTCCGCTGGATCTGTAAAATATTTTTGATAACCTGAAGGTCATAGAAATGTTTCATCTTATGGAGGAGCATGTCATGTTTCAATGATTCAGTTGTGGCTAAAAACTGGAAATGATTACAGTAGCGATGTACTGAAAAGAAAAATGTAATAAAGAGACAAAGGTCTTGGCGGTTGTGTGGAGAAGGAAAACTATCTTACTAAGTGCTTCTGAAGAGGTCAAAAAGGATAGCGTCTAGTTATAAATCATTTAAGGTTATTTAATTTGTCATATTGAGTTTGGAATTCTTCCATAACCCTAACCATAGAGGATGAGGATTAAGGAGAAGTGATAACTTAAGATATGTTCCAGAGGGGGAGGAGGAGGAGGAGGAGGAGGAAGAGGAGTGTAAGAGCAGTACAGAAGGAAGGTGAGAAGCCCAAGTTGCACATTTTTAAAATGCGTGGGTGATAAGGAGAAGCAGCACCGAGTGAGGATGACAGAACAGGAAATGGAAAAAAAAGAGTCAAAAAACACCTGTTAGCGTACAGAGGAAAAGAAAAATCAAAGAAGCGACAACTTTTTAATGCTCGTTGAGGCACCAAAATTAGAAAAATGGCATGATTTTGAATTTTCACACATCACTGCCATCATGTTCACAGCTTTTGTGATTTTATTATTATTTATTATTTAGCTTTTTCTGTTTGGGGCATGGCCTGCACTCTAATTCTCCCAAAACAAGCTTCAGAATAAAATAAGGGAATAAAAATGTTAACAATCACAACCCTAAACTGTGTTTTACATGCATATGTTGAGTTATATACTGATGTGATATCCTGTCAACAGCCTTCTCCAGATGCCCTCTGCAGGAGCCCATCGGCTCAGCAGCGTCTCCTCCCACGACTCTGGCTTTGTCTCCCAGGACGCCAACACCCACTCTAAGCCTCCATCGCCCATGCCCTCTGACATCACCAGCCAGGTAGCAGTCTCAGCCATAATACAAAAGTCTAATCTTTGATCAGGACACAAATAGGGATTTTTATCACAGCAAAAACAGGAAAAAAGCAGACTCGTTAGCTCCAGATCTTCCTCAGGAGGTAATGCTGCCGGGCAGAAGGACACAGCAGCAACACCACTTTCTCGTCACAGCAGATCTACTATAGTTCTCTCTTTTTCAACAACAATCCTTTTCCCGTCTGGCGCCCCCAGTTTGGGAGGAATATAATTTTTTTTTTTTCACGTTTGCATTTCAAACATAACATCTCTATAAAAGCTCAATTGCCAAACTCAGACAGAGCTCTTTGTTTTTCTATCAGCTGCTGCAATAGAACTTTATCAGTTGCGAATGTTGAATTTTTATCCCACCGGACTGATGAAGTTATTCAGACTCTCACAGTCACAACAGATTGCAGTGCACAGAACACACTCAGCAGCACACCAGCGCATCAACTGTTGCAATGTTCTTTTCTGAATAAATGATCTTTCAGGCTATTTTATTTTCAATCTAGGATGTTGGTCTGTAGATGCCCTCAGAGAGGAAAATACCTCCCTCTTCCTAAAGCTTATCAACACTCTTCTACCAACTCTCACCCTCTTCCTATGTACCTCTCATCTCTCACACCTACCTCAATCTTTCCTTCTCTTTCAATTTCCTCTTCCCCTCCACTGTTTTATTCATTCTTCCCTTTCCCAGAAATCAACAAGCTCAGCCTCCTCTGAGGCTTCAGAAACCTGCCAGTCTGTCAGCGAGTGCAACTCTCCCACAGCGGTTAGTACTGCATGCATCTCACCAATCTACTTGGTTAACTGGGCACACACTCACCCACCGACATGCACACACACATACACGATGTGAAGTGCATTTCAGTCATTGTTATCTATAGCTTAAAGAGGCCTATGGGCTCTTCTTGACAGCCGCAGTACGGTTTGACGTGGACTACTATTCATAGATGTTGAGCACTCTGACTCAGACTTGTCTGTCCGTTCCGCAGTTTGGCTCATGCTCATCCTTCGGCACCTTCCGCCCTGCTTTCTCTCACACTGGCACCATCAGGCCTCTCTCTGTCATACTTCCTGCGTCCCCCACATTTAACCACTCCCCTGGATCCAACACCCCCTCACCCACATCAAAGGTTCCTAGCTGGAAGGTTTGTTTTCATTTGCAATTTTACTTTTGGGTTTTCTCTGTTGTTGCTTCTTTGCTTCTTTTTGTTCTTGCGTTGCACATTAATCAGTGTATAGATGAACCTCACAGTCACCACGCTGTTGCTTGTCAAGCTCAGTTTTTCCAATCTTTCCTCACAAAAGATGTGCTAAACTGAGATGGCTCTATCATTTAACAGCACTGACATAGCCTATCTACCTCGGCATCTAACCAGTTCATGAGCCAAATTGGCAGCTCCCACGTTTTAATGGAAGACTGTGTGACTGTCGGATGGCAGACGCTGGAGATACACTGTTGGAAGACGGTCTCATTGTTGCATCTTCTGCCGCAGGACTGGGCCAAAGCGAGTTCCTGTGAGCCATCATTGGCGAGCACTCTGCAACGTAGGAGGGAGTCTGTAGATAAGATGAGAGAACTGGAAGCTCCGCCCAGTCCACTTGGGTATTCTGGGATGCAATCAGATGATCCACACCGAGGAAGAATTGGCCCAGGAACTATTGGAGCCAAGGTAAGGAGTCCTTTGGGAATAAAAATGTTAATGACAGCCTATAAATTTGTATGCTTTGGGAATTGTAGTGTGGTGAATTGCATATGTAAATGTGTGCTAATCTTTATGTATTTCCTCCCTGCTTAAATCCCTCTATGTGTGTATGCTTCAGCATGGCGAGCCGCTCTCTCCAGCAGCCAGTACTCTGGCAATGGTTCTGACCAGAGGCCTCAGTATGGAGCAGCAGAAAAGCAGCAGAGACTCTCTGCAGTACTCCAGCGGCTACAGCACCCAGACCAACACACCCTCCTGCTCCGAGGACACCATACCCTCACAAGGTAACACTGCCCCGATAACAGCCACACATGTTAGGAATTTCTTTATTTTTTAAAATATGAATGTGTGTTCTCTGTTGTTTTCTCCGCACTGTGATTTGGAAAGTGAATTACTCATTGTCATGTAATTAAGATGAACAGCTGCAAAAATCTCTCTTCAAAACATTGCTGTTTTCAGTATTCTTTATGGATACTCATGATGTATTGCCTCCTCTAGGTTCTGATTATGAGTGCTACTCTCTCAATGGGGATGCTGACAGTGAAGGGCAGGCAGACTTTGACAAGTCCTCCACCATCCCACGCCACAGTAATATTGCTCAGAGCTACCGGCGCATGATTCAAACAAAGAGACCTGCCAGCACAGCAGGTCTGCCTGCAGGTAAAACTCCAAACGGTGCTGGGGGAAGCGGCTCAGGAGTAATTACCTCAGGGACGGCCACCATTCGCCGAACGCCATCCTCCAAAACTGGGGTGAGACGCACGCCGTCTACATCTGGCCCCATTCCCATTCGGCCCCCCATTGTGCCAGTTAAAACCCCTACAGTGCCAGACTCTCCAGGGTATGCCAGCCCGTCTCAGCATCGTGCAGGCAGCGAGGAGTTTCTGTACGGTGATGACCCATCTGCTAGTGACTACATGAGGGCTTCTCCAAAGCGAATGAGCCTCCCTGACACAGCTTGGGGCTGTGGAGAAGGAGGAGCGGACAGGACAGTTTATGCCCAGCAGGCTCCCGGCATGGCCGCCCACAGTGCTGAGGAGGACCCTCTGCTCGCTGCCAACCGCCACAGCCTGGTGGAGAAGATAGGAGAGCTGGCAGCCAGCGCCCATGCCCTAGGTGAGGGTCAGTTCCCCTTCCCCAGCTCACTGCCAGGGGATGCAGCTCAGTGTGTGCTGCAGGAGCTGTCTTCTGTGACCCAGGAGGGAGTGGATATGCTGGTGTCTATACGCCGGGGGGTGAGGCTCCGCAAGACAGTGACTGACGACAGGTCGGCTCCCAGGATCCTGCGGTAGCTGAGGGAGAAGAAGGCTGCGAAGAAGCAGCTGCGATGCCCTTATTTACAAACTGAAGCTTTGTAGAGAAATGCAACAGCACTCATGTAATACATGAACTAAGGCACAAGTAACAAAGAGGATGTAACATGTGGTGAATGAAGGCCAGTTGACAGAGTAATAAGTGACTATGGACAACGTGAAGTCATTTCATGTCATGTATGTATTGCGTACGTACAAAGTAATCCATATTTTTTTGGTTTTTAATTCTTCTTTTTTTTGTTTTGTTTTTGTCTGTGGGCTTTGTGGCTGTGCATCTCTGCTCCCTTTGTGACCAGTTGTTTCAGCCCGGTTTGTCCCTTTTTAGGTCCAGTGATTACAAATCACTACTGTAGGGATCGATTGCTCTGTGTCTCTGTTCTTGCTCTTATGATTATTATAATATTGTGCATTTCTTAATTAACAAGCCACCTGTCAGTGGAAAGTAATGGGTGTGGAAAGTGCTCTGTGAGCCTGTCTGTATGTTGTGTTTCTCATCATTACTGTACAAGTACCGTATTACTGTTTTGTTTCATAAGCTGAGCAGCAGCTGTGTAAGTCATGTAAAATAGGAGCAATATGGCAGTGTTTTTATTGCTGTACTGTACTGTCAATATATTCTGCAATTAAACAGGCTTTTTACTGTTAAATGGTTTGTCTTTGTCAAAGAATGTCATGTCTTTATAATGAAATAGTAAATTCTACGTTCATATTTGTTCAACTGACAATGCTGACATATGGCGTACTTTGCAGTGCAGTAGTTATACCAACAGTTGTAAACAGTATTATTAACAACATCTATACTGGGCTTCAACCAGCCTTTTGAAGTTTTATTTCTGATTTTACTGCCCCACTTTAGAGTTTTTGAACATTTTTTTTATTAGAATTTCATTTCCTCCAGATTTCAGATTTTACACCGCAGTTAAAAGTATCAGTATTTTATTATTAGTTCAGTACAGTAATCTTAATTGTCCAGGGGTCTGTGCGCTGTAGTTTTATCAGAAATTCAATTTCAAACTTTTTAACTGTCTGTCATTCTTTTCCTCTATAATTTTATGCTTGGTTCACTTTAACTTTGCCCAGAGTCATATTAAATATATATATATGTGTGTGTGTGTATATATATATATAGTTATATACATCACTGCAGTCCTCTAAAGAGACAGATGAGGGCGTCAGAGACCCTTAACTCACTGTGGCTGGTGGCGCCAAAAGGAGCAGTGATAGAGGATATTCTTCAACATTAGTGCTTTAGTAATTGGCAGGTGGGTAAAATGGATGACCGGTAGTGTAACAAAAGGGGGACACATAAGGACCTTTTAATAGCTTTCAGGACAAACAGCTGCATTGAGAAACCAATACAGGGAAACCATGAAAACAACCATGCTAGCCTTTACATATTTCAGATGTTTACAAAGCAACAAAAATGGCCACAACTGTATTGTTTTCATGAGAATGACGTCGAATGACCAAAATATAGCTAATGTAAGCTGTTGAAAGTTGGTATTTTCAGCTAAATATATGCTAACCTACATGTAGAAGTCACTATAGCTGTAAAATTTCATTGTGGTCTGTAGCCTATATTTTGTAAAACAACCCCCAGCACATAGATGGAGACTATGAAATTTACCAGTATGTTCATGGGAACTGGTGAAAAGCCCCTCATTACTTTTAAAATGATTGGTCCTGCTAGAAAAGAACCTCCTGGACAGCAGAGCCCTTTGCTTAAATGAGGGACCTCTACTGGAAGGCACTATATGATATAGGAGGATAAAGTCAATTTAGAGCTGCTCTTATTAAGAAGTCACTTAACAGTGTACCCTGGAAAAATGAACAATGGAGTTATATAGAAGTTATAGAAGTTTCTAGAAATAGAAGTGGATGAATGAGGCAGGGTTATGTGTGTTTTCGAGACAGAGAGGAATATAACTGATCTATTTTCATCTCTCTGACACTGACTCATCACTGACAATTCTCAGTGATTTGCAAAGAAAACGCAGGCTCACAATTCCTGAATAAGACCAGATAATGAAGATCAGACAGCTGGATCCGTGGTTGAACCATGGCTAATGAGGGGTGGGAGTGTCTTTTGGGTTTGGTCCCATGTGTACACATCATATAGGATATGCTGCAGGACCACCACGTCAGAAGAAATGATGAGTTTGCTCGGCTCAGGAGGCCTTCGCTATATTCATATTCTCCCTAAATGGGTCCCTTATAATCCTCTCAGCCTCATAAATAGCACAACTGGTCGAGTAATGGAAACCTGCCTAATGGCTGGGTCTTGCTGGGATAATTAACTGAGAAAAGAATTGAGCTGAGTTTCATTGTGCATCCGAGGTAATGTTCTCACTCTCTAAACTGTGTTTCAAAGAGAACATCATCACTGCCTCTTTGAAAAATCTCATCTCTTAGCTAGGGCAAAGCGAGAGAGACACTGAGCTGTGATAATTTTCATTTTCTTTTATTTTTCAATGACTATCTCCTGTGTCTTTTGATGATGTGAGAAATCTTTTAATGTGCTGAAAGACAGTCGTGATTGTTTGGGGCTAGAACCAGTTACTGTTCAAATCAATGATCATTTCTTAGCACGCTAATCACTCAGACAACCCCAGGCTCCTCTAATCAGAATGTAGATATAATAAAAGAGCTCCTCTGACAAGCTGTGGCCCTGAAGTTGCACATTTTGTTTCTATCAAAACAACAGGCCATGCATTAATCATGAAATTATTTTTGGCTTTTTCCTTCAAAGTAGTTGCTGTTGTTCTCATTCTATTATACTTACTGAGTCTTTCAATGAACAAACCTCAGCTTTTATTAGGTGTGGCATCCTAAGTAAAAGGTTAAAGAGACACTTGGTAATGCTGCTCTGTGCAAAACTGATATTTTAAGAAGCTTTTGTTAGCACCACGGCATGATTATTGGTGAAGGTAAATTATAAACCTGGTTGCACACGTTGCTCCATAATTAATATCACTATTAATATACTGTTGTGGTTCCTACAGCACAGCTTAAATACTATAGTAGGTGGTAGGAGCCTTAAGGGAATCACAGATCAAATCTAATTAGCCGTACCTAATACATGAGGGAAATGTCTTTATATTTATCCAGCTCCTTTAACTGCTTTTTGCCTTCAGGTTGTGATGAGGGGAAATGTCCTGAGGGGCCCATATAAACAGGAACACGACAGTGAACGGCACTACAGAGCTGATGCTCCTGTTGGTGTCACGGTGCTTCCAGAAATGGCTCTTTGCTGCTCTTCCAGGGGACCATGTGGGGTAGGGTTGCCATAAATGTTCACTATAAATATTCACAGATGAATAGTAACCACACAGCGGGATGCTTAGTCATCCATTTTAATTGTCCTGTCATTCTTTAATAAACCTGCCTGTTTCAGCCAATTATTTCATTGACTTCTGCTGAACAGTCTATTTTAAACACTCCACTTACTCTGTGGCATAAACTGGCTATTAACTGATGTTAGTGCCAAATCATCTTAACACTATTCCATCAACACACATTTCCTGCTTTTTAAAAATTTTTTTAATTATTATTTTTAGCCTGCTTTGCCCGGAAAAATAATGGACAACTTGCAACTTAAAGAACATGCAAGTTACATTATGGGACCTTCATCCCCTTTAATCCCATCATCCCTTGTCTCTGAGAGCACAGAAGCAAAGGCAGAGTGTTTTAAATGCTACAAGGCAGCAACCTTTGCCTTCAGAGGCTACGTCTGTTTCTGTTTGAGTGAAGGGAATGGATTTGCTCAATTATTCATTAAGTAAACATGCAGCTTTCTAATGTTTGTTGGCTGCTTTCCTCTGAGATTTTTTTTTCCTTAATGCCCCGCAGCTCTCGGTTATCTGTTGGAGAAGAGGGATGATGAGAACGTTTCATGATTGTTATTTTTTTTTTTAATGCATCACAGCTTTATTGTTTTTATGCGCATGTTGGTGTTTCATCTCAGGAGATAACTGCTGAAACCCTCAAGTAAACTATCCCTCACACTCTGGCCTGGCCCCCGTGATTGAATTAGCCTTTGCTACAGCTATCTCCCATGCTGGCAGTCACGGCAAATTTCACCATGTGAGACAACATGATAAAAGACAGGATTTGATTTGCATTCATGAAGCACTTAGGTAGTTCAAAGAGAAGTTGCAGAGCGGAACAGAGAACAGAGACAGTTCAGACAGTGTCCTTTTTTAGATGTCACAATTTAAACTTAAATGACAATAGCAGGGATGTTACGCGAGGTCATTTCCCATCAATAGGCGCCCTGTCACATTTTGTTCCAAGGTTATTCTAGTTCACATATTTAAAAAAAAAAAAAAAAAAAAATCTTTCCCGCCTCAGGTCAGAGATGGTAAGAACGCCAGTGAGTGTGGGATGGCTCTGGCGACACAGCCCACAGCTTGTGCCACGTAAAAAGAGTACAGCGATCAACCAATATGAGCTTTGTGCTCCAGCTGCAGGCTGCGATTTGAAATTGTCTGGGGGCTCACTACCAGTTAGCCGAGCTGTTGCCTGAACAGAACAGTTTACTGCAGAGAGTGGATTCGGCTGAAATTGCAGTGATGGATTGTGGCTTCAAATTGATAAGGATCTTTCAGTGGGAGCTTTGATTAATTTTCAAGCTGAATACAGATGTAGCCTATATATGAGCAGAGGACCATCGCGTGGCATTGAATTACAGTTCATATCCAGCGTAACATCACACCCCCAGTGCGTATGAATATTGATCCGTGCATGTCGAAAGTAAAGGTTGACATGACAAGGGGGGGAAACACAATATCCCATTATTTCCTTATCTTTTTGATAATTCAGACCCCTCCAGTCCATGCAATATTTAGTCTTCTGACTTGTCACGTACGGAGAGGTGAGGGGAATTGGACGTGTGCAGTCTGTGGGAATTAGTTGTAGCCACCTACAGAATAGGTTTAGAGTGCTCTGGGTGCTTGGCACGCCAGCAGAGTGGGTAGGGAGAGGAAGAGCAATCAGGATGACAATGTTAATTCTGAACTCTCGTGTGTATGTAACACTGGCTGCACAGACGTATGGAGTTACTCAGTGGAGGCTTTCTCCAATCATCATGTTTACACAGCTTAACAGCCCTGCTCATAGCACTTAGCATTTAAATTGATGCATTTACAGGTTGTTTTTTTTCAGTTTCTTTGAGCTTTTAAATGAAACATGATTGTGTGAATGTGATTGCAGAAATTATAGGAACTGTAACCCAAAGTTTTATTGTGAAGAGAAGGTCGTGGGTTCAGTTCAGGCCGGGGGAAGGTGAGTGGACACAGTGAATTTGTAACGCCTCTCTCAACTACTGTGTTCTTGAGCAAGGCACCCCTAACTGCATGAGCCAGTATTGGGAGACTATATTGGTTGGAGCGTCGCTGGGGGAGGAAAAAAAAGGAGCATATGTGTTCACTCGACTTTCTCTAGACAGGAGGGATGAGTGATTCCCTCTCCATCAACACTTGTTTATGCTGAAAGCGGATTTGTGGCAGACGGTGTCATACAGCTGGAAATGTAAGGCTCTTGCTGCGTCTGCACAGGCTCAGCCGGCGTGGAGAGCTTTGAGGAGGGGACCCTCCTGACCACCACACAGGGTGGGGTTCAACCGAGGAGCTTTGTCCCCCGTGCGCCGCCACGCCCCCACGCTTGGCGCTGTCCGGTGCTGTGGTGCTGAACGCTGGGTACGAATACATCCAACTGCCTGCAGCGCTGTGGACTGCCTGCACGCAGCCGTGCTGCATGGAGCCAAGAGACGGATCTCCCAGGATGAAAAAGCTTAAAGTTCAGAGGTGTCTCCTGGAAGGATCATATCGTGGATAACTATGAAGGAAATGTTTCTCAAGTGTTTCTCTTTTCTTTTTTAATGATTTTCTATCAAACCTCCTGAGTCGCTTGGAGGTACATAACTTGCCACCAACATGATTTGGGGTGTTTTGTTATGCTGCCTTCTCACACCGGCTGCTGGATATCAAACACAGGAGCGACTGCCTTTCTTTCACGGGCATGTTTTTGAGAACTCGCCGACGGCTTCTAAAGTAAACGGACTGAGCATTCCGGTGAGGCGCATCAACGCGCAAAAATGGTGCCCAATCTCCGGGATGCACTTCAAACTGTACGGAAACGGCAGCGAAGATTTCCGCGCCTTCGTCCACCACAAGCGGGGGAATATATTGCTAAAAACTTCCACGGTTTTAGACAGAGAGGCTCGCTCAGAATACCTGCTGAGCGTCGGTCTGTGTTGCCAGACCCGCCTGTCGGACTCGGTCGTCTTCGAGGTTGCGTCGGTAAAAGTGGACGTTTTGGACACCAACGATCACGAACCCACTTTTCGCAGTGCAGACACCGTCCACATAACTTTAGATGACACCACAGCTCTCCGTAGCGTGATTTACAGGCTGGAGGCTGTTGACGCAGACAGCGGCAAGAACGCAGAGTTGACATACATTTCACTCCCCAAAAACGGCAGTTTCTATGTTGTCCCAAAAACAGGCGAAGTTTTGCTGGTTGACTCTATCCTGGGGCTCCCCTCTAAAGTCAAATTCTGTGTTTTCGCCAGAGACCACGGGTGGCCCCCTCTGACCAGTAAAAGTGTAGTGGTTACCATTGCTCCACAGCGGTGGGCAACGCGTCCTGCTGATTTAGTGGGGTCAGGACGGGCAGGGCGGTCGCCCAGGGCACTCCTTGACCCCGGCACCGTGGTCTCCCTGAACGTGTCTGAAGATGCCAACATCGGCTCGGTCATAACGAGCCTGAGTCCCACCAGGTTTCAGTCGGCCGCCTACGAGTTGATTTACCCGGAGTCAGAGAGCTCTCCGGTCACCGTGGGGCGCGACAGTGGAGATATCACGATAACCAGGAGGCTGGATAGGGAGACAGAGCCTTTCCTGGAGCTCACTGTTAAGATTCAGGATAAACGAGGTGTGTACAATATTCCACTATTAATCCGCACTTAAGTTAGGTCATGCATCCCTCCTCCCCCACCCTCCTCCCCCATTTTGATGATAATGCCCTATTTTAATGGAATGCTGCACATTACATGCACATGGTAAAACTGTGCCGCCATCTGGACGACTCACTCTTCATCAGTGGAGCCCCCCCTGACAGGCCTGACATATCCATCACAGCCAGGCAGGGCTGTCAGCATAGCCGCAGCATAGACTCATTCCACAGGTGTGCCTCATTACCATCCATCCATCCATCCACATACCTGCCATATGAGCTTGAACAACGCAGCATCCAGTGAAATGATTTCCATGTACTCTGATATTTGTCCAGTTTATCAATGACATGCATGAATTGTTTCAATTATGAATGCTGCACATCCGTTTGTAGCAGGGAGAGGAGTTTTTCAGTCTATGTTGGAGTGTTTATGTATGAGTACTTGTGAACTGGGTGAATTATGTCCTTGATTGACATAGTTTGCGACTGTGAAGTTGTTTTCAGAGCTAATCCTTGCAGAGTGGCAAACCACTGCGACCCTCTCCCTCTCATCTACTGGCATTACCCCTCTAATCCTCCTCTCATTCACTCTCTAGTCCTAGGGATTTGAGGTAGCACTGCCACAGTCAGGCAACCCTCTCGAATTCTTGGAGGAAAGGTGAAACTCATGCGTATCAGTTATTCAAGTTTTGTTTTGCTGCTCCAAAAAAGTTAGACTTCAAGCTTAAAAAACAAGAAAACAATAAAACAAAAAACAAGAAATCAAAACGCTTTGTCATCGAGCCACACAGTGTGCGCTGCTTTCATTTTGCGTTGCCATGCTGTTTCACTGCACAGCATGTTCTAGATTGTAATTGCACACCTGATTGCGTCACATTCTTTAAAAAAAAGGGGGTGTGTGGACCTTTTTTCAGAGAGAGAGAGCAAATAACAGTCTTCTTCTTCACAGATGTGTAACAGAAATAAGCCACTCTAGTCTGACAGATATTCAGATACCTTCCTCCATTTTACTTCTCTCACCTGCGAAACTCTCCTCTACTGATCAAAGACATGGCATGTCCTTTATCCGGTGACTGCAGCTTTCCAGACAGAATCCTGACAGGAGGCTGGGAGGACAGGCCTTTCTTCTGCTTGTCTCATTCCCAATCCTTGCATACACAGCTCTCTGAGTGAAGGAGTCCATTTTAGCTGGGGTTTTTTATTTATTTATTTTTTATTTTTTATTTTTGGAGATTTAACCTAATCTCCCACGTGAATTCGCTTCCCACCATTTTGGCTTGCTTACATTTGTGGTCTGTCTCATAGAGGAAGGAGTGAGCTCATAGACATGTGCTTTGTGTGTGTGTGTGCATCTGTCTTTGTAGGTGTTTGTTTTTATGTGAGACTGTGCGGTCATATTAAAATTGACTCCCGGTAGAATAACAGCTGTTTTAATAAGGCTTGTTGTCTCAACTTATTTTACCACTGAACTCTCAGTAGAGCTGTCCATGGTGCTGACAATCACCTGCTGAATTGCCATACAGAAATCATTGTCAGGCACCAGTCTACCAACATTTCAAAGAATATTCAAGTCAGCAACATTTCTTACATGCCGACCGTACAAATATTTAAAACATTATTCACATAAAAAGTGTGGACAAAATAACAGGTACACTTGAACACAACCCAGTGCAGCAGCATGAAAAAACCATGGCCTCAAAAAGCTGCGCCAGAGGTGATATAAAGCCTCTCAGACTGTTACAAAGATACAGAACTACCTGTACCTTTCTAAACCTTTGTAAAGGTACAGGTAGTTTTTATTGCAGCATGGTACTTAGGATTCCATTCATTGTTTAATTTTCCTTTCACTTTGTCCACACACTGCACATAGCGAGCCTGTCATTTTCATTCTAACACAGATGTACCATCACTGAAGAAATGTTACCCATGCTACATCATTAATTCAGCTACCCCTATTACCATCATTACCCTAATGCCAGCTCTTCTAGCCTACATGTAAATGTGTGCATTTGTGATTGGTTATCTGTTAACGGGCATCACTGCTTAATGTTTGCTCTCCTGCATGATTCCAGGAATACACATATGTCTGTTACAGCCTGTGTGGGGGGGAAAAAAAAGTACATGTGGTTATCAACTGGTGAATGCAGATTTGCTAAACCTGTGGCGAATGTATTCATTAACTGGTTAATGTGGGCATGAAATGCTAATCACAGTGGCGCAAAGCTTTCTTATGTTAATAAGTTTGCTGTGGGTTCAGTGTTATGATTAGAGCCACCACAAGAGCTGTTATTTGTGCTGTTCAAATGGAGATTAAAAAGTCTAGTTTGACACTTAGATATCACAGATAAATTATTCTGGCACACTGCATATAAGGGGGAGATGGAACAGTAGCTCTGGATTACTCTCAGCATGGGGCCCATCTTCATTGACATACTTACCTGGAAGAAAATGTACTTACCAGAAACTCATCCTCCGTCCTCCCCATGGCTCTAAGACATGACATCTTTGAACACTGAGCCGCCTCTGTATTCTTTTGCATTAATCAAAAACAATGTTAAAAGGTTCTATGAATGTTGTTCTACATTAAAATGTTTTATTAAGGGGAAATGGAGTGCTGTGAAAAAGTGCTTCGTGCAGATTTTAACCACCAAGCGTTTGTCATCCATGCATAAAAAGACAGACACCAAAATGTGGTTGCTCTCGGGAATATGATAATAATTCACCATAACTCTGATTTCTGCTGCTGCTGCTTCTCCTGATATCCAGATCTGATACGCTTAGTCATCGTTGTGATTGGCATTTTCTGCTGAAATGTTTCCGTTAAAGGCGCACATGCAACATACATGACTGCTCAGTGGGAACAATTACAATGTTTAACCAGTTTGGGCTCATTCCTGGAAAAAAAATAATGGCTTACACTTGCAAATTCCTGAAGTAATATTCTTATATTACATATTATTATCACGGTGCATTGATTCATTATTCCGCTTACTTTTTAATTACACCTCCAAAATTAGAAATTACTTTGTACTTTGTTTGCAAAAACAAAACAAACATTTTTACTTTGCTTCTTTTCTTTGCAATTATACTTTATTTACTTTGTTCAAAACTTTCTTTAACTTAATAAAAGGATTAGGTTGAATAACTCAGGATCAGAGTATTTTTAGATAATTGTACTTATTCAGAGATCATGACACATTTTTGAGGGGTTAAGATCTAATGAGCACTTCCCTGCATGTGCTTAGTTGTTTCAGTGGCAGGATTTCTGGATCCCCTGACAAGCTTTGACACTGGTCCTCCCACTCTGATGCATCAGATTTAGTACAGCGTCAGCTTGTTTTGTCTAAAGAGCCTGTTCTTACTTAGGGCCCCATGAAAGTGTTCCTCAGTTCTCCTTGTGTAGATCCCCTGCTAATGTTGGGGAAATATTTACGTTCTGAACTATATTCAGTACACCAAAAATCCCCAGAGAAAGCAAAGAAGTGAATTTTTCTGACATAGCCTCTTTGTGTATTAAACCAGCAGTATAAGAAAAAAAAAAGGTAAAAGCAATAGAAGTAGGCCATGACTCATGACTCACAGAAACCGGTTATGTGGTGTTGTTTTTAGGAGAGGGAGTGAGGGACCTCTGCAGTTCTTCCTGTAAAGGATGTTGCTGGCCCACAGAGGACGTCAGTTCAGATTTGTATTGGTGGGGAATTTTTGCTTTTGGTTGTCCCACCCGAAGAATCCTTTTCTTTGCACCTGAGTAGGAATCTGTTAATGGTATTTGATGGGTTGGAGGAGTATTGAACAAGCGCTGCAGTCCTTTGTGAGTTGGAGTGGGGGATACTGGAGTGGTTTCTCCCTCTCCTTTAGGTATCTGTGGGCAGGATGGCAGTCAGCTTGTGGTAATCACCTCGACTCGCCCTGTTTTGTCAGAGAACCTTCTTCAGCTCTCTCTCTCTCTCTCTCTCTGTCTTTCTCCCTCTTCCCATCTCTGTCTCATAGTGAAAATCTCGCCTCATGCTGTCTTTAATCCAATTTCCCCTTTTCCTACTCTTTTTTTTTTTCTCCCCGCTATATTTGCATATTCCCCTTGTGATGTGAAATGAATTGAGAAAGAAACCGGATCTCATTTTTGTTTGTAATTTGTGACTGTGGGGCTGTTTGTTTAAGTAGAAAACAATTTCACAAAAAGCTGTCTGCATTTATTCAATTAAGTGAAAAAAAAAAAGTGCCCGTGGTAATAATGCTGTTTTTTCTTTTATCCACGTGTCTAATTGTGCAAATTTGTTTGTGTATCAGTCTGTATGTGTGGCAAATGTTATGATTGTCCTTTCAGTATCCAGATTCCCCCGCAGCAGAGATTCTCAGATTTGTTGCCTCTGATGGCATGCTGTGGAGCTGTAACATGCCTGCAGCATTTGATTTCTACTCTGTGGTCTCTCAGATATCAAATGGATGTGTCTAAGCAACATCCCTGCAGTTCTCTCTTCTCTACAGTCCTAGCATGTATCTGACGCCATGTAGGAGGGAAGGGAAGTGTGCGTGTCACAGTTTTTTTTTTTTAACTTGAGATTAAGCAGACTACAGGGGCAGGGAGGAAAAAGGAAAGCTCTCTTGTACATGTAGGAGAGACATTCAAAGTGGATGCAACGCACTACTATTAGGGGCACAGAAAGGTCAGGATTAGCTGTACCGCTAACGGCATGGTCACAGAACGTGACTTAAAGATCAAGAAGGTGAAGAAGTGAGGCAAAGGTGGGAAATCTGAGGAGGAACAAGAAAGACAGGGAGGGATGGAGGGAGAACGAGATGGAAGGAGTGTGGAAATGTGTGTCTGTGCGTGATTGTTTTTTTTTTCTGTGTGCCTATAAGCTTTACTGAAGATAAGTAAAGGGCAGCCAGATCAAAGGCAGGGAGTTGTATACCGCTGATGAGAGGTCAGCTCGGCAAAACATAATTGTCAGATGGTTTGAGGGCAGAAGTGAGAAACTATTGGGGTGGCAGGAGGGGAATGAAGTGTGCATGTACTCTAGCCTGTAGTGCAGAGTGGATGGCTACAGGGCACAGGGGGTGGGAAAAAATATAGTACTGTACCACATTGAAAAGGGCAATGTGTGCTAGTATTTGTCTGAAAATTGTTGGGGGCCAAAATAGAGGGAAGACGAGAAGAAAAGTATGACCTGCCCTTTGGAATGGCGTGAAGAGAGAAACAAAAGATAGAGAGATAGAGAGACAGAATACTGTGTCATCTACCAGGCAGGAAGGCACCAATACAACTTTTTCTCTCCTGATACAGATATCTTAAACGCAGCATACTAAGTGCTCTCAATACCAGTGCTCTCTTTTCCCCAAATTTGAAATCTGTATAGCTCACTGTGCCGAACTAACTGGGATAATTTTTTTTTTGTGAGGTGCCAATCAGGCCAGGGACTCTCAAACTAGTCCTCCAAATTGAACAACAAAATAACAATTGCCCTCCACAACAACGCACATCTGCTTTTTTTCTGGTCTGACGCCCCTAACAGCAGGACATCACTTGTCTGTTCCTTCAAAACATTACAAATCACTATAAAATAAAACAATTTTCTTGTCTGAAACCACGGTCTAGACACAAAAACCAATGGTGACTCTTTTCGGTAGGAATCAGGAAGCAAACAGCAGTCTTCAGTGTGAGAGTCCAACATTTTGTTGACCTGTTCGTCCACCGTGACTACCTCCATGTGCGGACTTTGTGGCTCTAAAACAACATCATTTTGCCTTTTTTCTTGTGTCCAGGTGTGGATGTGGAGCTGAAAACTGAGTCTTGTGTCTGAGTCTCTCATTAATGACAAAAGCAGAAACACCAAATTGTATAATGACAATGACAGAAACTGCACTTAATGTGGATTGGTCACGTCTGGCCAATACCTTAATAAGGTCAGTATTGACCTGATACCATTTGGCAGATCAGATCGGTACATCCCTACTTTATGAATAACTAGAGAAGAAAAAGGAAGATAAAGTATTTGTGTGTGTGTGTGTGTGTGTGTGTGTGTGTGTGTGTATGCTGATGTCAGAGCAGGATAAGTTGATTTCAGTCGCCAAAATCATAATTATAGAACCTAGAATGTGGAATGAGTGAGTATGTATATTATATTATTATATGTCTGTCATTCTGTTTGCACAAGCAATGTATATCTCATTACTGCAGAATCCTCAACATTAGACCCACATAAACAATTACGCAACTTCGTGTATGAGGTGTAGGCGGAGATGTTGAGTGCTGCATATGGCACAGTGCTGTGAGGACAGTCATGGCGACAGGGAGTTTTTATCTGGCTAAGGGTCTGCATTATTGATGCCCATTACCACCGACATTGTCAACTCTAGACATTGCACGAAAGCAGGCGCTGTCAGGTAAATGTCTTGCTGACCTCCAACGGCACAGATTTCCCAGAATGCCACTGCAAACCCGGTGTCTATCCGTGTGATATATGAGCTTGCACTTGCACATTGTACAAGAAGCTTATCACCAACTGAGAAGGTTTTGTTTTATTAAATCTAATCCATGATTTGCTGCCACCAGCGTGGTGGGAGACAAATGTTTGAGCGTTTTGTTGATATAAATTTCATTTTCTGCCATTGTTTATGCTGTGATTGCTTAAATTTGGAATGATTTGTAATGAACACAGCAGCGGAGTTTATTTTACTGGCTGAATGTCCCCTTCACACCTGTCATTTCCCCTGTTCATCTAAAACTTTTGTTTTGCCTCCACCTTTGCATGCTGGATAGCTTCTCTGTGGCATTTCCCCAGAGAGCTGAATTGATTTTCTGCTATTGATTAACCAGGAGCTGTTTTGCTCCTAGTCACAAAACATCACTTTAAACAACAATTTATATGTCGCCGAATAGGCTGTGACAGACTGTTACTGATAGTTTACAAACTCGCGGAGAGGTAGGTGTGTGATTGAGTCGAAGGGCTGATAGAACTGTCCTGAAGCACTCTAATGAATCAGCCTTTCAGACAAGCCCGCCTATAGGCTGGAATGAGCAGGGGAAAATTGGAGCTAGTGCCCGGATATGTCTGGGGATTCAGCGGTTGTCCTTATTTATCTATTTGGTCTTGAATTTCACAACCTTTTGTACCCAAAGGTCCAATTAACTGAGCGTAACGATGGTTGCAGCTCCACTCTCGGTGGCCCAAAGAGGCCCGATAAACACACAGGACACAGACAACTTTGAAATCTTTGCCGGGTGAACTGTGAACAAGGAGATTTTTAATGCAGGAAAAAAGATCACATGGCTGTCCTAGTTGCCTAGTGAGATGTTTTGACATGCCATGAACTTTGCTTCGAAATAAAGTGCACAAATTTCAGAAATTGCAGTAATTGCGTGACACCAATTTGCACAGGGTGTGACTTTTGTTGAAAAGATGAAAATGACTGCCACGCAAAAAGAGATGCTAGAATGGAGAAAAAGACTTCTGCTACATTTTAGTCTTACTGGCGATCAAAAAGACTATGTAGAAGGCGAGGGAATTGTGGCCCAGATCAGAAAATGTGTTTGAAGATGATGTCCATCTCTTGGTTCAGTTATTCAGTCAATTCCAGGAAATTCCATCACCGCCAGAGGAGGGCTGATTACAGTAGCAGGTGTCTTTGATGCAGAGAAAATGTAGTGCCTCTTAGGACTGATGAGCAACATCTATGAGAGACCAAGGGCTACATGGGTTGTCATATGGATATTTCCAAATGTGACTTTGAGTGTGTGTGTGTGTGTGTGTGTGAGAGAGTGGCTGATGTAGAGACAGATATGCAAACACAGGATCTAATCTCCACAAAGGACGACATACAAAAGATCATTTTTGTTTGTTTTGTGAGCTGGCTTTGGACTCTTTATTGTATGCTTTTGTTATGTTCTTCCCATCTGTATTTGGACGTTTCTGTTACGCCTGTTCCATACTTGGCTGATGTGTCTCCGCGTGTGCGTGTGGAGCAGGCGTGTGAGCGTTTCTTGCTTTAACCGCATTCCAGCTACCAATTTGTGTCTGTTCTCAGCGGAACAAGTGAACGTGCATGGCTTTCTTTCTATCTTTCACTCTGCCTCGACAGTGTAGGGCTTAATTCTGTGGACTAATCAGACCATATGGTCTCTACAGTCTTATGATGTGCTGAGAAGGATGGGATGTGGGTGCTGCTGTGTCGTTAGCAGTGCCAGCCTTGCCGTGGAAACACATAGACACGCACCACTGCCACACATTAAGGATCAAGACCTGGAACTGAGAGCACAGATTTTTCTGCAGCCCTCGTTAGCTCTTTTACTCAAAATGAAACAAAGGAAATGAAAGCACAAAGATGAAGGGAAAGTGAGAACTTAAAGTTTTCGAGGCTTCTATACAGTGTTTCTGTTTAGACTCTGTCCACAGATTTTGCGTGCCCTTTTTCACAACTTATCGACTCATAATTACTGCTGCCCTTTCTGCCACAACGCTGCAGCTGCTTTTTAATCGAGTAATTTCAATAATTAATTGTGTGAATGTGCGTTAACTTGGTTTGATGGATATCTCTGACTGAGAAATGGTTGCGTCTTTCAAACACTAAATTGAGGATCTGTCCCTAAATGTTCAGTTAGCCAATAAATAATTGTGCGTTCAAAATTACAAATGAGTCACTCAGCTTGTCCTAATATTTGGATTGCGTTTGAGATTTCCATATATTTATGCTAAATCATACGGATTGAGCATTACTTATTAAAAATATTAATATGAGATCATGTTCATCCAATGGGAATGTGTGAACATTATCACAGGGGGCATTAAAGTTGATTAAAATTGCTCTTGCTTACATATGTTATATATAATCATAGGTCCATTCCACATCCATTGTTAACGTAGCCTTTAATACCACATATTGTGATAAATCGTGATGAGGTAGGGGAGTTTAATACTCGGTTTCTCTCACACACAGTGGGTGATAAACATTGATCTTGTTTAATCTTGCTGGCCTGCTGCTAATGACGGGAGATGATAGTCCACACAGGACAGACTGCTCACTGGATTAGATATCTAAATGAGGACTTTATCCTCATCCTGTCTTCCTCTTCCCCCATTACCAATAAGCCAAACCACAGTCACATGCTGATTTACACTATAATGCATGTGACTAGTGCAGTGTGTGGCATGTTTTGTGTACATGTGTGTACATGTGATGCAGACAATGGACAAACCATGTCCATGTGTGTTTAGTCAGTGTGCATTCATGCAAGCATGCAGCATTTACATGGAAGGAACACTGTCAGAGCTGGAGTCCACGCTCACACTGCTGCTCCATACTAATCTGCTGTACTTCCACAGGAATACATTTATAATGTTCAACACATTATTGTACCTTTGCACAATAACAGACAGTGATAGGGTGTTCCCAGAATGCCTCTTTCTCTGGTGTACTAAACAAACACACACCGAGGTTCTGGTTTCAGTGATAGATTAATGCTGTCTCACCCATACACTGTGGCTTGTTTTCCCATTAAACCTGTGCGGCTCCCTCTGTTGCTTCTGCCTGGCCTTGGTCTCTGAGCGTGCACCGGCTGTGTGTGTTTATGTATGTTTGCCTATAAACGTGTTTCTATAGAAAAGATATCGAAAGGGCTCCGAGGACAACCTCCATCAATCACCAACTCAGAAGGAAATGGGGAGAGGGATGGAGGATGGAAAGAGATGGAGGTCGCCACAGGAAGCAGCATCTGGAGAAAAGGGGAGACGGAGAGACAGAGGAATGGATGAATGGATGGAGCAGTCCGGGCTAGCTCTGATTGAGCTGGGTAGTGTAGTTTATATCCTTTAGAGATAAGGCCGGGGAGCACTGCTCAGCAGCTTCCTCCCCCTGTAGCTTCAACTGAGCTTGATAATAAGAAACTGTGAATGGGGCAAATTGAATTAATGCCGCGGCACACCATAAAAGCCCTAACTATAATGCATTTTAAAATCCTATAATGAGCAGAGAGCTAAAATAATTTCACACTCCAGTGAAGAAGATGGGCCTCTAACAGATTTTGGGCCTGGCTGACACTGCCAGGGCTTTTGTCATTTAATGTGACTCTAGGTGCTATGTCGAAATGATACTTACTCTTACTTCCTGGGGTACAGCAGCGTGAGGCAAAGTTAGCGAACAAATCATTCACGTTCCCGCAACACGTACAGAGATTAATCTGAGCAGGGAGCGGCTGCTTGCCTGCTGATGTCTCGCTTGGGTCAGTTTTACAGTCTCGGGGTAAAACAGAGTTGTAGAGAGGGCACATCTGCCATGAGAGTACTCCCTCATTACTCTCCATTAACAACTCATTCAGTGATGGGGACAGCAGTAGGAGTTGGACCCTATCCCAATTGTGTCCGAACACACACATGCTCGCACACACACAGACACACACACACGTGTGTGTACACACCGGAAAACAAAGCACAGATATGTGATTTTAAAACACATAAAGTATTTTTCACTGTTTCCTGCCTTCAGATGCTCTCAGCTCTCCCATCCTCATCATTAGAGTCATACCATCATAAAGCTGAAATTACCTCTCCATCATCAAACCAGGGAGAGAGAGAAAGATAGCTCTCTGACACACACTAACAGTAATAGACGGGTGCTGATAGAGACTAATGACCAAATGAAAGCCTCTGTATGAACGGTGCACCTTTCTGGCTGGAATGGAAGAGAGCAACATGGTATCAACTGCTATTTCCTCTTCTCTTATCTTCTCTTCTCCTCTCTACCTTCATAAACATCAAACCTAACCCCGCTCACCATTCCTTGAGGAATATTTTTTCTTTCTGGAAATTCTTTTTTTCTGCATTGGGTTTCTTCGAACAACACTTTCTTCTTAACCCCAGGCAAGTGTGAGCTGAGGGGTACATCTCACTCATCTGCTTTCTACCGGAAACACACACACACACACACACATATACAGCTACTGTTACACATCAGTACACAAACAACACACACTTAAAACAAAAGTATGCCACACTGGCATCACACGTGAAATCCCACAAATGCACATGGATGCACAAACAAGATGCGATTCAATAAAACTTCAATGCCAAACAAACACATATGTGCACACAGTGTGCACGTATGTGTAACACACAAATGCACATACATGGTATATGCAAGTAGGCAAAAAAAAAAAAAAAAATACACATACACATCACATGTTCCCTGCTCTAGGCAGGAAAATGAAAGCCCAGTGAGAGGTGAAAAGAAGGGCAGGGAGAGGCCAAACAACAATTTATATCTGTATACTTAGATCCTCTCCCTGAGAGATTGCACAGGAATATTCCATCTTGCGGTGTCATTTAGATTAACTCTTCTTGCCACCTTTCCAAATGACTGGTCTCTGCTGTGAACTGTGCGACAGGGCGTGCATATGTGCCATTGCACATCCATGCCATCCATAGTGTAGTGTGTTGGTGGGTGGAAGGGTGGGTGAGAGCACTGTGCACGGTACTGTGCGAACGCTTGAGTGCATATTATTTCTACAAATGTCAAGTGTTTGTATAGCATCAACATTATAAGTGTAAAACGCACTTCACAACCAGATTTAATTGTGTATGATATTACAGATAGTTGTGAAGATACAACACTTGACTGCTAATGTAGTGCTTATGTAGATGTAACCCTAATACCTGGAATAATACAGTTATTTCTCCCGAGTTTCATTTGAGAAGAAGCGAGGAATCCAACACTGTCAGTCACTTGTATTCACTTTAATTTCCATCCATTTGTTTATTTATCATCACCTGCCAATCAAAAGCTCCAAGAAAACAGAAGTAAGAGGATTTTAGCTTATTGTGTTGCCATCCGATCAATTTTTAGGCCTTAAGATCTTACTCTTACATAACAAATTGGGTGTCTACAGCCTCTGTTAGGGAGCTTTTAAAACTCCCCATCTACAGTAATCTTACAAAATATCTACAGAGAAAGCTCTTTTGTTCAGACTGTATCAAAGTGTGGAGTATTTTCAATCAGGGCCTTTAAACTTTGAAGCTACTTGCCTCAAGAAATGCAAACAACTGTGCATCTTTTTTAAGACACAACTGAAAAGCTAATTATCTTGCATTCAACAGTAAACCGGTTACTACCCTCATTATGCTGTAGGAATAATATTGATTTGTTGGGAGCACTGGGTCCTGCTGACTTTGATGGTGTATTTAGCATTTGCTGAGATGGTGAGTGGACTTTAAGCCTGGTTGTTAATGTGTGCGTTGGTGGTACTCTGTTAGGGTCTTGATTGAAAGGTGTGGGCTTCACAGTTGGTATTGCTGATGTTTGTTTTTTGTTAAGTTTAATTTTGGAACTTGTTACAGTGAAAATGAACACCGCTGCACTTGGAGAAGTGCCAGTATGCATTGCTGTCTACTCAGTGTCAAATGAAAATATCGACATACAAATGTAATCTTTGTACAAATGTATTTTATGTAACCCAAAAAAAAGAAAAAAAAACTCAGGTTGGTCTTGTAGATATAACATGTAAACATCCATTATGAAGCTTTTTCCTCCCATTTATATTTATACACATATCCTGATGCTCAAAATTCTTGATATTGACTCTCTTAATGTACATTATGCTTCTTTTTTAAACAGAAACTGACAGCAGCAGGATACCATTACTGCTGGAACATACAGTATTTTGTGATGGGTAATGTCAAGGACTGTTAAGAAATTATTCTCAGTAATATGACTCAATCAATTATAAAATTGATTTTATTTCATACATTTTATTTCTTATGCTTATCCATAAGTAAAAATGACAGCGTTGAGCGTGCGAGGTAGAAGAGGCTGCAAACTGTGTGATTAATCATTTCTCTTCATTTCAACATACTGTGCCCAAGGTAAATGTGGGAAGAGGTGTACAAAGTTTCTAAAAGACAAATGTCAAGAGAGTTAAGTTACCAAGTATATATTAGGCTTAGTGTTTGTACAAAAGTGTGAAAACTTGTGAACTTGTGAAAGCAAGCGCCGAGTGCTTATACTGTGGGTAGGATCAACAGACCTTTGTTTGGCAGCTAATGTGAAGGATTGAAGTGTGTTTTCCATGCAGGCAGTTCAGTACATTAAGTGTTTGTGAAAAACTGTCATTGCCATTGTAGGCTTTCAATCTCACAAAATCAGGCCTTTTTTTTCCTGTCTCATATTGATTATTTAGAGTCAAAGTCAAGGATCAATAAAGTGTCCTTTGTCTATCAAGGACAGGAGGAAGGAGTAAAAGAAACAGTTTCATGGTGGAGTAAGAAAACAGTATGTGTCTCAGCTCATGCTCTAAAACATCAAATCTTTCAGCATATTTCTCAACATGTTGACAGCAAGAACAAGGCTATATTCTATATAAGACACTATTGAATTCAGTCAACAAATAATGAACCATTACAGCAAACGTAACCATGTATCTTCTCGTGGTAATTGAACTTTGCCGTAATACAGATTTAACAACAAGACGGCAGCATGACTCACATTCCTTTTAAGAGCAAGCCAAATATTTTGGTGGGATGGAAATTGGAACTGGTTCCATTGACAGCTGTTGACTTGAAAATATTCTCCCCCTTAGTTGTGACTAAATAATGAATGTGAAGATTGTACATCAGAAACATGGAGATGGTATGAAATTTTTATCTTAAAGGTGCAAATATAGGATTTCTACTCGCAGCACAAAATACCCTTATCTGCAGGGGGTTGGTAGGGTTTCTGATCAATCTGATGTTTACCAGTTATTACTTCCAAAAATCTCTAGCTGTCAGAATTCACTTTCAGCCTGCGCTCTTCACCAGCCCTGCCTGCCAACTGCTCAAGGACAGGGCTCCATGATCCTGGATTAAGGGGAAGTCCCAGACTGACATCATTAAAAAAACACACAGCAGCTGTATTTTCCTTGTTATTTTACATGCCATATAATAGGTGCAAAATAGTTATTAAAAATGGCTAATTAAAAAAAAAAACTATTACAAAGATATATATTTTAATTGTAATGTTTACTTTGATATTAACAAAACAGACTTAAGAACAAAACAGGTTGCTTGTTTTTCTCTGAACTACAAATCAACTATAAATAGTCTTACATTACACAAATGTGTTATTTAGAACAAACAGGATGTGTGTGTGGGCATGTGGCAGTAGGATTGTAATTGCTGTATGTAAACAAACTGTGATTCTAATGCTTTGAGCAAAATTTCAAAGGATCATAAGATCCGATATTCTACCCATGTCTTGATTTTATTCCTTTCCATTTGTATTAATTTGATACTTACAAAATATACCGTATGTTTTTAAAAGTCACTAAACTGATTTGGTTGAAAAAAATAAGCAAATTCATATAGACTTATATATACACCAAACATAAATTGAAAAAAGTGACATTTTTTTCTTGTACATAAAAGAAAAATGAACATTTCAGACAAAAGGTAGTCAGTCATACAATTTCAATGGAAAAAAAACAGTTTCATGCAATATTAATCAATTACAATCCTCACAACAAGTCATACAGTTGGCGTTTGAACATTGATTGCTTTTACAATTGATGCTTCTTTGTTTGTTCCCATCCTTCCTCCTGGCAGGGGGTTTACTCCATTTTTTTTGCAGACCACGACACCCTGCTTGCATTATTTGTGCATTTGTGCAGTTTATTGACTTAAAACCTGAAAAAGTTTCCTTACACAGGAAGAAGACCTCTTTTTCAGTACAGACATGACATTTTGATCATCTCAGCTGGGGAAATTTGTATCTTCATCTTTATGGCTAGCAGGGGTTTGATGAGTCATTTTGAAAGTGACTAACGTTGCTGTCATGGATGTATTTTTGCTTCTCCTCTCCACTGTCGGTTCACGTTTAAATGATGTCTGGTCAGCTTGTTGCCTCAGCATGTTACAAGCTTGTATTTATATGGCAGAATTTCAATGTCAGAAGCAAATAACAGCTTCCTTTTTGTTGCTAGCAGGGTTAGCTGTTTATATTTACATCACACTTGACTACATTTGCTTATGCTAGGCACTAGTGAGAAATTTAATAGCTCTATAGATGTATGCAATATATATATATATGCAAATTTCTTAAATCCACATTTCACATCTATAGGGGTCAGTGTTAGTCATAAGATAGATTTTGTATGGCGTGTTCCTTTTTAATTTTTTTTTTTTTGACATTTTACTTTTATTTGGAAGCTGACAGTATAGACAGGAAACATGTGGAGAGAGTGCAGGGGATGCGATTACACGGTATCCACCTAACACCACAGGAATGCCAAAGAATTTCTTTCAATGCTGACCGCTTACTACTGGATCTAATCCTTCTTCCTGAGAGTTCTCTCATTTTTAAGGTTACATATGCGTTCGGACAGTTCCTGCAGTGCACAGTTTTAGTGGGATTGAAGCCTTGGGCTCTGGAGTTATGGAAGATGCTACAGAGTGGAGAGACATACATACAGTATGGGTCTCTCTAGAATGTGCTGCAACTTATGTGGTCTTGTGTGTAGCTCTGATGAGCAGCACACACACGACTCTAATACGACAAAGGAAATGTGGGTGAAAGTGGGGGTAGTGTGGTACCATACCTTCCTCTCCTGTTCAAATAAACACTAAATCAGTGATCAATCATTGGTCGGCTTATATGTTTGTTTTCTTTTTCAGCCAATAAGTAACATGTTTCTAAATGACTGGCTATTTTCACTAATTGATTGGCGGAGGTTAAGGCTCATGATTCACCACAGACCAAAGTCAGTGCATTAATTATTTAATGTGCATTACTGTGTGGAAACAATTAGTAGTGAGATGTCTGCAGAAGTGAAAATGTTTCCAAGTAATTCTGAACATTTCAAAGTAGTAAATTTTATGAAGTTATTGTTATTTTAACCACAGTTTAAGTCATAGTTGTTTTAAATAGAATTTAAAATATTTCAACTAAATTATATTATATGCCCTTTCCCTGAAGGCAATATATCTCCATTCAACACTTGCTGCTCTCTAAGTCCTCCTTTGTTATGTGAGTGAATAGATGTGAATATGGAACATTTTTCTCTGCTCAAAGCAATAAAACAAAAGGAATTGAATGAGTTTTGTAATTCTTTTGGCTGAACTACAAGAAAAAACGAGCCCATCAGTAAAGAGACTATAGCTGTCTGGTTCTAATGGGAGAGATCCATCCATCCATCCATCCATCTATCCATCCATCCAACCATCCAACCATCCAACCATCCATCCATCCATCCATCCATCCAACCATCCAACCATCCAACCATCCATCCATCCATCCATCCATCCATCCATCCATCCATCCATCCATCCAACCATCCAACCATCCATCCATCCATCCATCCATCCATCCATCCATCCATCAATTTTCCAAACCACTTATCCTGTTCAGGGTTGCACAGGTTGGAGCTGACCACAGCAAGAATTACGGATTGGAAAGAGAAACTGAATATCTTTAATGAAAGAAACTCCCTGTAAAATAATAATTACTGCTGTGTGAATATGTTTGGTCATTTTTTTTGCTTATTGTAGTCTTTGCAGTCAATAGGTGAATCAAGCATATACATCCATCTTTTTTTTTTCTAACCCTCTGCTGTAAAAGTGCAATAGTTGGTGGGTCACTTACACTCTAAGGGTTGTGTGGTCTCAATAACCACTTAAGAGACCCCGTGTAAAAGGACAAGAGTATTTAAATACACCAAGATACCGTTTGTTGAGTTGTGGAAACCTGTATCTGAGGAGGCAATAGCTCTTCATGCTCCCTTGTGGATACAGACCTGTAATAAATAGTGCTGCATATGAAAATGTTGCACTAACGGCATTGTTGCATTAGCAGCAGTACATTCCAGTGCAATGACATATTTGCTCTAGTTACCTCCCTGCAATTCACAATGGATGTGCAATTAAAAACAAGAAATATACATTAACATATAAACACATACTGTATGTATACAGTACAAAACACACAAGCTTTTGCGTATGTATACATATGCAGTCATATATACATATAGACATATAGGGCAAACACAGAGTAGCTTGTAGCAGCGTACCATTGGATGACACTGATCTTGAGTGCTTATTGTGATATGTTAATTAAACAGATATTTCTGATTGAGCTGTTATCACTCATCCCTCATGAATCAAGCAGCATTTACCATGTCTGAATGTGTTAAAGATTCACTCTGTAAGCCACTGTATGTTGCTCCCAGTTATGTTGAAATACATGGGAAAATCTCTCTCCAAATACAAAGTCGATTTGTGATTTAGGAAATTCTTGTTCCTTTGAAAGATTAAAATTAATTAAAAAGATTAAAAGATATCAGAACTGGTGGTGTTTTGGGGGCTTTTCAAGATAGTAGCTGGTGGTAAACTCTAAATATCCCTTCACTTATCTATGCGGATGCCAAATATATTACACTTATATGTTTTACATGTCTATGATGCATATGTGACCTGTTTTAAAAAAAATTCCATTACATGCAACTCTAAGCTGTGCCACAGCCTTGTCGATTGTTGCAAAATATGGTTCCTAAAAAACACATTTTTCCTGCTTTAATCAAACACTTTCATGTGATTTTACTGCAGAGATGCAGATCTGAAGTGGAAAATTGTGCACAACGTGAACACGTCTGCCATTTGTAATTGTTCTGGGATAAAAATGCCTGCATGTGTGTTTACATGGTTAGTGTGTCAGCCATTCTAAACCGCAGAGTCCAGGGTGTGTGGTGCAGCGTTAATAGATTTCTGTCTTCAGTGCTTTTAGCGTGTTGATCTCCTGCTGACGGCTTCACACTCTGCTTTAAGCAGAGCTGAGATGGGGGGGTGGGCGGCTTAGAATAGAGCCTCCTTAACACCGCAAACATTTGGTTAATGTACCTTATTACTCCCCCATTGAGCTGATTTTCACTTTCCACTCACTCGCCATGTCTTGCATGGGCCATTGATATTTATGCTTGCAGACGCAATTTGTTTAATTCCACACAGAAATATTTGTATCTTAATTTCCTCCCTCACTGGACATAGGAGGAACAAGGGATACATAAGAAAAACCCTCTGATATTAATTACACTCTATATTCTATTTTAATTTTCTCCTCTTGTGATCTGTACTCTACTACTGTATGTTTTCTTTCCAAACATGGATGCACCCACCATCTATTGTTGTGCCCCGCTGTTTGTTGTGCTTTCCCTGTGCTCTTGTCTCTGTAATGTTATTTTACGTTCTCTGATAAGCATCACACAATACTCCTTCCTCCCCGCTGCCTGCCTCTTCCTCCTCTCTGTCTCTTTCTTTCCCTCTGTAGATATTTGTGTTTCTGTATCTGTGCCTCTCTCCTTTACTCTCTTTCCCTCTCATCCTCTTCCCACACACACTCAGTGTCCTTGTACTGTGGGCAGTGTAGATGTGCACAGAAGCACTTGAGACAACTTTTTTTTTTTTCATACAGGCAAGCCACTTAGCAGCTTTATATAGCAACTACCCAAGGAGAGGATTAACAGCAGGAAACATCTACAGAATGGCTTCCAGTGATATAGAACGCACACTCATGCAAACACACCACACTCATTGTACTCACTGAGCCTTGGCCAACCACATAGTACACCCCTGTCATCCACCTTTTTATGATACATTATTACGTTAGTCATCCAGCAGATGCTCTTATCCTTATGGGATTTTAGTGTACAGTATAGACCCGCTTTTCATCACACAGAGAGCGCAGAAAGCATATTTGACTTTGAAAAATCCAGTGGGGCCTGTGAGCCTCTACCTCGCCTGCTTATTTGATTGCATCTTTTGTCTCGGTCAGGTGAGGCAGGTTGTGTCAGTTTGGCGCTCACGGGGCATCTCTCACAGCTGCTCAGCACTTAACTCACCAGATCAGAGAGAAATCACACACGTTTGCAGCCTCAGAACACACGGCACGCACTCCCACTTGGCTATGCTGTAGGGAGGACAACCCTCTCTCTTTTGAATTTCACCAAGGAGATAATGGTGGGTTAAATAGACCGTCTCAGAGACTCCCAGGATCTGCAAAGTTAGCCTTTCACCTCTCCCGGTGGGGGTGAGAGAATTGAGGTTGGCCAGACCAAGCACTGCTGCTCTCAATCTCCTGAGAGACCATGGCTGACAAAATAATGAGATTAACAAAAGGATGTGAAAACACTTAATGACCCCTTGGGTTGGTTTAGCTGGGGAACACAGGAAAGAACCCAAGTCAGGAGGATTCCACATCCACATGGACAGAGACTCGAATTACTTGTAAGAAACTGAAATTCTTTTTTCACATCAGGATAAAGAAATTGACCCAGATTAAGAAACTACCCTCAGTCTCTTTCTCTCTCCATGTTAACACACACACACACACACACAAACAAAAACACACACACCTTCCCCCTTTCTCTCCTTCTCATTCTGGGTTTCGCTTATCTCCAAACCTCTATCATAAATTAGAGGGTTCATTCCTAAAGTGATTTCACTATATTCTCTCTTTGTTTGAGGCATGTCTGAATTAATGTGAATTAGCTGTCTAACTACTAAGGCCTGACCGATACTGGATTCTGGGGCCGATGCCAATTCCAATATTAGGGAGAAAAAAATTCTGATATTAATATATCAGGCAATAATCTTATATATACATAATATATACATAAACGCACTTTCTTTGCAATGATCCCTCAAATGTCGTTATTAAACACTTGTGACTAAGCTATGTAATGGAGTCATGATATTTTACAGTTTAACAATAAACTTATATATAATAATGTATATATTAAACTTGAATTAAGAAAAATGATCAAATATACATAAAATGCTGCCTATATAAAAATATCGGCGCATATTGGACAATGTATACGCTGATACTGATATATCTGTGATAGGCTAATATCGGCCGATAATATCAGCTGACCAATATATTGGTCAGGCTCTACTAACTACCCAGTAACCCAGCTAGCAGTACTAAGCAAATGTTTTCTTGTAAGGTGGCTCAACTCCCATGTCTGTGCGATATAAAATGACTGAATTAATAAGAATCCCAGTTTAATATATTCTTCACTGCATGGCAACACTGTCATCTATTGACTGTGGATACTATGGAAATCCTTGAACACTAAAGTAAGACTGTATTCTGTCTTTTCTATATTGTGTGAACCACTAATTGCTGCTTTAACCTTTTAGCATTTACTAGTAATAATGGAAATTATTTGAATAGTTAAATTAATGAGGAATTTTAGGCCACTGGTTTAATGATGTTTGAGTCATTGTTGTTTATCCATGTGTTGTTTTCTGTGCGAATGCTTGGATAATACATTATAACATGCAATCCATGTGACCATAGTGATTTGTTGCACGTAAAAACTCAATTGAATTAATTCACTAGAATCAGGAAATATGAGCCACATTTTAGTCACAAAGAACAAGCCACAAGACGTTTTTTTGTCATCCAGCCAACTTAACTACTGCTACCCGACGAGCCTAGTTAAAGAGGTAGTGTAGCCAGATTCATTTTATTCGACTTCAACCCCAAATCACCAGAAATCACAGAGACCATACTGCCGGACCACAGCTGACTAACGGGTCAGCGATGACTTGGCCAGGACCTCTGCCGTCAGCCCTGAAGCAAGCCTGGGAGCGCAGACGGCAGCAAAGGCTCCTGCATGGCATAGCCCTGCAGGCAGACCGGCCTGCACCTCACTGGTAACTCAACACTGCAGCAACTCCAGATTCAGCTGAAACAGTCTCATCTCTGCCACAACGCTCCAACAAAGTAGGCATGACCCATGGCTTTCTGCGATTAAGAGTTGATACCAGATAAGAAATAAGTTAATTCCCTTAGAGAAGTTGATTTTCCCTTAGCGTCCTGCCGTTCCTTTAGAACTCTGAGGCACATACTGCATAGCCTGGCTCACCGGATGTAGACTGTGGGTATAAGCCTGCCATTGGCCGACTATTCCAGCCGGCATTCTCCTCCCCTTCTGTTATCTGCGTCTTACCGTTTTCGAAATCCCTGTCGCTACATGAAACAACAACAGCAACAACCTCCGAGCTAGCAACCTACACGCTAAAAATGGCATGTTATGTTTGTCTTTTTTATCAGTAAAAGTCGTATAATGTAGTCGACATACATCTTTTACTGTTTTATGTGACATTTTCTTTTGCAGGGATTCAGCCATTTTAATGCCAGGGCTCAAACAAGTTCCCCTCCAACACTATTTTGAAAGGACACAGTTGCCGCATTCTTCACTTAGTGCCGCCCAAGATGATTGTGATTGGTTTAAAGAAATACAAACAAACCAGAGCGTTTTTTCCCCCTATAACAGAATTGATAGTGGGTGCAGCTAGACCTTTCTCCAGCATTGGCACAGTGCTGTGGAGATAGCTATGGCTATGCAAGACTACATACTACACATCACTATCATCCACCGACTTAAGGCTTATCTCAACATTTAAGAACTGTTATTCATTTGTTCGATTACTTTCTTTATCATGTACTCCTTATTAATGCTTCATTTATTCAGTTTTTAGTAGGCATTTAGTTATAAATAAATGTCCTCATTTTTCAGCAAGAAGTTGTCTGTAGTCTTTGGAAGTAGAGGACAGAGGTCAATGTATTGAAAAGAACTCCAGTTCTTGGTTTTAAGACTGATTAAATTTTATTTACTTATTTCCCTTAAATAAGGTTGGTGCCCTATCAATGAATGTGAGATTTAAGTTCTAAAAGTAGTAGTGATACTTCTACAGTGCACACAACCGGTCGCTCACCTCGCAAACACACATACACGCACGCACACACAAGTACATTCTTCATTATCATTCCAGAGCTGATAGGTTCTAATTATCTGCCTTGGCTCTGATTAGTCTCTCTATAACAAGCTAATTAGATGGAGCCTTGTAAAATCATCACCACCATTACCACAGAGACATGGCTGGGAAAGATACCAACAAGCAGGAGGCAAGGAATGTGTCTTGCACTACTCCCCGCAAAGATTTGATAGTCAACTAAATGTTAAGTGCCAGAGCTCTGATTTCTTTTTGATTAAGTGCCTTTTAAACCCTTCTACTTTGCAATAGAATCTTTATCCTTTCTCATTATTCATCACGAAAGGATTGTTCCCTTCCTATGGAGCAGGATGATCTGGCTTTAAGTGCATAAACTGCCGCTGTCGACATTTTAGGAGATAGCATCTGAACATTGATTAGTTTCTCTGCCCCCATGATACGGTGGCTATTTATCCAAAACGAACTATCGTCAGATCCAAGTCAGAACTTTTCTCTCCACAGAGCAACTTTAAAGCCTGAGCAGAAAGCTAGATTAATTCTCTCCTCTTGCTTCTTCCTCCTTGTGTTATTATCCCTCTAACAATCCTTTTAGGAGCTGTCACACACTTTATAGCTATTGTGTTTCAGTTGTGAACACTCCCGAGCTAGTCCGGAGTGCAACACATTGTATTTCCCATCAAAATGCATCTGAACTGTAAGCCAGTTAAAAAAGAAATAGGAATTGTGATCTCAGCATCTGTTTTCTGCTTTCCAACTCATTTGAGCGAACACTAGGTGCTGTAAGAGATTTATTATAGCAATTCATACAGTTTGAAGACTCCATTTCATTTGCTGTATGCATGTACTGCTCATTACCAACGTATAGTTTTCTATTATCGGCTATAATCGACTTTGGGGGGACATTACGTTACACAATATTAGGGAAACCAGCAAAGTAGAACTGTTTTGTACAGCGACAGCACATCTGTTGAGTCAGCCCTCAGGTAGTGAAAGGATGCATTGCAAACTCCTGCTGCTTTTGTCTTGGATTAAAAAGTACATATATAGCCTCCGGTCACACACAGGAGACCTTTTACATAATGGGATTTGAAATCCATAGTTACTTTTAGCCCTTAGGTAACTCACCTCTGTGCGTAAGTGTGCACTGGTGTGTGTGTGAGAGAGCGAGAGAGAGAGCGAGACAGGAAGACAGAAAGAGACGTGCTAATGTCAGCTGCGTCAAGTGTGCAAACATGTGTCTGGGTGTGACAGCACTACTTGCCTGTATATCAAATCTTTGTGCTTGTGATGGTATCTGTGTGTGTTTGTGTATGTGTCCTGGCAGGGGGTTCTTCTTCTCTGGGGTGAGGCAGATGGCCTCTGTGGATCACAGCCTGCTGAACTGGTTGGCAGCTCTTCTGGCATTCCTTTGTGCCACATTGACACAAGATCACAGCAAATATTTGCAGAAGTGTCTTAGCTCACAATACTGTGACTTGCTCCACTTTGCAGGAATAGATTCTACACAAAATGTGCCCTAGATCATGTCCGTGACAGTGTCAGGAGTTTTTTGTGTGCACTGTTTCCAGTGTTGTGTCATTGTATTTAATGTGGATAACAATCCCCGACTATCAGTTCCAGCAAAAGGCACGCCACGCTGCTGCCATAGAGACTGCAACGCAGTTTTACACCGCTTCTCCTTGGGCGCTGCTGTGCACTCTTGCTGTCTTCCCCGGCTCAGGGTGAGCGAGTTGGTAATTGGATTCCTGGAATCTTCTTATTCACTCCAGTGAGGCAGTGTGCAGGCGACAAAATGCCTGCAGCCATGAGGCATCATCCCTAGGCCCCTGTGGGAAGATCAAGGTAGCTTTACACAGACTTGGTAGACGAGACTGTGGCTGAGGCTCTCTCCCATGGGGAACTGGGTGTCAGGATGCCTGGATGGGAGCCCTGATGGAGAATGGATGGATAATGTCACATCCACCAATCTTCACCATGGGCCCAAACAGCCCTCTTGACATCCACTTCCAACAATCTCCCAAGCCCGGCAGCTATAGAGAAGCAAAAGGATGTGAAAAGATAGCGGGCGAATTACCACGTTAAAAGATAGTGTGGTAATTGACTTTGACCAGAACTCTGAGCTGAAATGAGAACCTGTCAATACGCTGGTATCAGTTCCACACTGCAGACCTAGGAATCATTGAGATTTATTATAATCCTGCAGCATTATGTTTTCCCATCTTCTGGAGAGGCTATATATCTCACGAACCTGTACCCTCAGTTGACTCGCTGCTTGTCTGTGCTTCGGATTCCCCTGGCTGCTTGTCTCCTCTCTACACACACAGTTACATGACAGCTGTCACTTTCAGTAACCACAGCTCCGTCACTATCTCTGCACTATCCCCCAGGCCCAGACTGGTACCTGAACAAGGTGAAGCTGAAGATCACTGATGTCAATGACAACGTCCCTGAGTGGAATATGAAGCCGTACCCTTACCTGGCCATAGTGTCCCCTGTGGCGCCTGCTGGAACGTTTGTCTACCAGCTCCAGGCTCATGATGGGGACGAGGGCAAAAGCGGAGAGGTGGAATACTTTTTGTCAGATGGTAAGTCTTTTGCTGTTCACACACAAACACAAACACACACACACAGAAATGTATAGGAGGGAAGTTGTATTAAAATAGATTGTGCTGTTGTTAAAATAGGTTGACAGGCTATAGAGCCTCAGAAATAAATACAACTAGTCAGACACTAGCACAGTCACTCAGACAGACAGCCACAGGCATTCACACATTCATTCATGCATTCATACACTCTTTAGGTGTCCATTAGTTTCTCTTTCTCTGTCACCCTGTCTCTCGCTGCCTCTGTATCTCTGTCCCCCTTCTCTCTCTCTCTCCTACACACACACACACACACGCATACACACATATGCGCAATGGCACACACAGCCAGAAGCCTTCACACATTTGTTTATGCACTTACCATGCACTCTGGTCTATCTGTCTGCTTCTCTCTGTTTCATACACACACAGCATCATGCAAGCACACTCACAGACAAACATACACAGTGGGCTGTTGGAAGTCTGCCAGAGTGGTAGACCCCCTGGTGGTTGAGGGGATAGAGGTTTGCTGGCATGTCAGAGATGGGTGGATGTGCTAATCTTGCCAAAGGGGCTTTACAAAACATTGACTTCCCTCTGACTTGCATTAGTCCATCGCACAGCTCTCTGATGCGAGTTAAACCACAATTACCACAAGGTAGCCATGGTCCATATGACCACACTAATAACTCTTGTAAGCAGTAAGGTTAACCTTGTACAGCTCTTACCAACAGAACAGTTTCTTTTCAAAGTAATCTAAACCCAATGTCGAGATTTCACATTGTTTATTTAACCCTCTTATCCTGTGCTTAACTGTAAAAACCTCAAGAGGATGAGAATGGCTGGCCTTTTGATAAGCAAGGTCAGTCTGTCTGAACCCGTTCAGCAGAAAGTCTTTAGATCATTTACTTAAGTTAAAGCAGCAACACTACATTTTAAAAAGGTTGACATAATGAGAAAAGAATCCCACCTTTAGTATCTATTCTGGTGTTTTTGGTCTTATCACATGATGTTCATCATCATCAGATGGAGTCATGGAAGTGTAGATGTTGAAATGATCTTTTGTGGTTATTTGCACAGTTGACATTCCTTGACACTTGGGAACTCCATCTAGATCTTGCGATATAATTGAAAGCTCCAGAACAGCTACAAAATAGACCCTTTAGTGAGATTGTTCTCTCCACTTCATTGCAAGTCCTGCACAAAAAATATTTATGTAAAAATTAAATTTTTTACTTAAAGGATAGCTTCAAAATGTTTCATGTCTGTCCTAAAAAAACAGTCAGGTGCCCAAATGCACATTGACTTTTTTTTTTTTTGCTGTAGTCATTCTTTCTTTTCATACTGGCCATTAAGAGATCCCTTCATAATGCACTTCCAATGTAAGTGATGGGGGACAAAATCCACAGTCCTCCTTATGTACAAAAATGTGTTTAAAATTTTATTTGACACTAATATGAGGCTTCAGCCATCTAAATTAATAAATGACTGTGTTTTTAGTGCCAGATTACCTCTTTTTGTTACTATCTTTCCACTGCAGCTGAACAAGAAAACACTGTCTGTAGAGGGAGCTTATTACTAAAAAGACTGTAACCGTGAAAGCCTCATATTATCTTCAGATAAACCTTTAAAAACATTTTTGCTCAAAGACTGTGGTGGTCAGTAATGGTCAGTATGAACAGGAGGAATGTTTACAGCAGGCAAAACCTCTTTCAGTGTTCATTGGTGCACCTGACTGTTGTTTTAAGACAGCCTTGAAAAATAGTGATCCTTTAATACTAAGAAAACACCAAGCAGATAATTTGTCAGAAATACAACAGAAGAGCAACTGGTGCATCTGTTTACAGTGCAAACAAACACAGTCATGTTATAGTAAAGAAGTCAGTCTAAGTAAGGTGCCCCTATAATTGTACTTAGTTCCTTTTTTCCACTGGCATTTACAGCACATATATAGAACCATGTTTTGTTTTGTTTTGTACTCGTGAGCAGATGATTGAGATTTTTACAATTTTTTTTCACAGATTTACCAACACAGGTACTTTTTGGGCCCTTACCTTTTTAAAGCATTTTTGGGGAGCATTTTCTGCCTTTATTAGAGAATTAACAGTAGACAGATGACAAGGAATGAGGGGGTAGATATGGAAAATGACATGAAACAAAGGAATTGACCCAGAGACATTGCAAATTCCGATCGGCACCGTACAACAACTAAGCCAACAGGGGAACCCAGATGTGTACCTTTTAATCTGCCATAAAAGTGAAATGTAGCCTCTGATAACAAAAAGCACAAATGTATTCAATTTCAGCCTGAACTAAAGTTACAGTAAGCTAGCAGTAGGTTGATCAAAGTCTATTTGTCACCGTTTCATGTACCTGTCACCTGATGCAAGCTGGCAGAATGGAAGCTGGTTGAATAAATCATCCATGATGCCATGTGTAGCAGGTGCAAACAATGACAAGGATTTAGTGTGCAGCAACTGTTCTCTAGTTCAAAGGTAAATCTGGTGTCTAACAGTTAACCACATACTGTGCACATTCTGTATACCTTACTAATTTGTACCAGTGTATAATATAAATACAACCAGAGAACTGTAACAGAAGAGACTGTGTGGGAGGTCAGAGCCGTTTACAGGCACAATACAACCATTTCTGTCTTGTCTGAGAGTTTATGATTAGTTGGTTAAGGTATAATCTTTTTACATGTGACCTCAGAAAACCTACATTCTCCCTGTGAATAAAATGTATTATATATATTATGGACATAAGAGCATGCATTGTAACATTAATAAAATATCAGCAGTCAGAGTCACTGTTACTTGCTCCACACTCTATAGAAAAGATGTTCTGCCTGTTTGAGAATGAAAATGTGTCTTCGGTGATTTTGAATGTTTGTCCAACAGGTGGAAATGTTTTTTAAAGTTTGTCTGGTTAGTCACTGTTTGCCTTTGGAACAAGTAAGCCACCGCAGACCAAGGCTGACATTCAGCTGAAAGTTGCCGTTGAATATCTACCATACTGCCTGAATACAAAATAGCTATGAAACAGTCATTGTAATAAAGCTGTTTTGAATCTTTTAATCCATCGGGTGTTATATCATAGTCGATTGCAGTGTTAGAAGGATAGGAGCATGGTGAACCTTGAAACTTGAAACGATCAAGAGGCTTTAACAAAAAATGTTCCAGTAATGTCCAAGTCAAGGCTTTTTCCTTGTGGTACAAAACAGAACATTTGGTTTAAATTTACCAAGTATGTCTGTGAGTTAGGTCATTAATATGTCCAAACCCTTTGATAATGTCTGTAAATTGTATTTAAATTTTAATTTGATCCTCTGAATGTGTTGTAACTCAGCAGACCCAGCAAACAGAATTTCAAATTGCCGTTCGGGGGGAATAATTCTGAGTTAGTATTCATGCCGGGAGTGTTGGACGGGCTTGGATCCAGTGTTGAAAAATAATGTCATTGTATTTCCCTGCAGGCGGTGACGGCTGCTTTGCGGTGGACAAGAAGACAGGCCAGGTGGTGACCACAGGGCTGGTGCTTCAGAGGGACAGAGAGTACTTGTTAAGCGTGGTGGCCCTCGACGGCCTGGGCAGCCGCAGCGCTCCTGCCATGCTCTCTGTGGTGGCGGGAGCCAGAGCACCGCAGTTCACCAATACGAGCTACGCCATCTCCATACCAGAGAACACACCCGAAGGACAGCCGTGAGCACCACATGTGTTAACATCCACTCATACACGCATACATAAGCAGGGATGTATTAGGGTTGATACAGGAAAACAATGTAATATCTTTCTGCTGTCTTTTTATTCAAATGTAGTCTATTCCCATGTCGTTATCACCAAACACTCTTTGTCAGATTCTTTATTATCGCCTCAATAGGTATAATTGTCTGACTGCTGAATAAAAACATAATATAATGAAAGACAGTATTAAAATGCAATAATACTGCAGAAGGATTATGAAAGGAGAATACCTCATATCTGTAAATGGCTATGAAAGCATACTGTTAGTCACCGATTCAGTTTTACACACGCAGCACTGTATAATAACCTACATTTGTAACAATTAAAACCAAAATAAACACAGCAGTGCATATCTCTGCAAAAACAAGCCCATGCAGACCTGCGTAAAGACACACTCATCTTACATGTCGATTTCTGAACGCTACCTGTTAAGACTTGTGTTGATGAATATTCATTTGGTCACATCAGCGTACTCATGCATAAATGGACATATCATCATCATACACCATTAGGGGAACACAAACTCACTTAACCGTTAAAACAAACATTGATATGACATCTGCATAATAGAATTACATTATTACGCAGAACTGACAAGTACTGATTGACTGTGTTTATAGCACGTAGCCAATGGGCCATACAGTCATTGATTTCATTACAGCACAGTGCTGATGCAGGAGAAGAAGATTTCGATTTTAATTCAACATGTGTGCCACTGAAATCGAATATTAAAGACGTTTTTTTCCCCCTTCCTCTTTTAATCACTTTTTCCTTTGTTCTGCAGCTTCCTGGTGGTGTTTGCCATTTCTTTCCAAAAGCAGCCAATCAGCTACAGCCTGCTGATCAATCCCAGTAGCCTTTTCAGCATCCAGCAGGAGACGGGGGAGATCAGTCTGACCCGGACGCTAGATTATGAGAGTGACCAGCGGCGCTACCTGCTGATGGTGCGAGCTGGCGAGGAGCCCGGCAGCCTGAGCACTGCCACAGAGGTTAGTTTCATTACAGAGTGATACAGGCAGCAAACATGAGTCATATAAGAGTTCATACACTCAGGTCAACCGAGCCCAAAGCCGAGATCCACTGCGGTGATTTATTATTACATCTGTCACACAAGCGTTTACTTTTACTGTGCTGAAATAAACTAAAATGAAAATCTGTGTTGTTGTTGAGATTTGCTGCGTTATGGGCTCCCACTGGGCTTCCACAAAGCTCTCAGACCGACCAGTTTACACCTAAATGTTGTGTGGCTCATATCGGCTGACAAGTCTGCGTTAATGGCAACGATCTGATCTCAGCGCTGACCTATTGACACCACACCACAAGGTGATAATCACAAAGGAGAAGTGGCTGAGTTTGTGGTTGTCTACGTGAATGACATGGTTGAATGGTTTTGAAATGTTAGCAAGCGGACCAGAGGCCCAAGTGCATTTTTTTTTCTGTGGTTTGTTTCACTCCTTTGTTTCTGTCTCTCAGTAAATGCTTTTTGTCGAGAGCGTGATCTGGAGATGAACTGTGTAAAATATAGAACACACTCTGAGGCACTTAGCATGAGAACTCAAAATCCTAAAACTTCATTCACAAGCGAATATTTGTAGATAAACTATTTATGGTTTCAGTATCATTTAAATTATTAATTCAAAGATTTTGTCACCCAATTATCTATGTCAGGCATTTACACCACAGATTTAGCAGGAAAATTTCCTTCTGCTCAGCTACATGTTGTGGAGTAGGAGAAGGAGACTGGGAAAACCTATCTCAGCTATTTCAGGACTATTACTCAGCTGTCACTTCACACTTTACACACAGTGGTGACAGGGAGCTTGTAGGGCGGAGGGCAGCTAAGGGCCTTTTTCAAAAACACACACAGTGAGAACATGTTCTTTCTCAGAACAGTTCTATTTTTGACTCAGGAAACTCATGAAGTGGAAGATAAAGGATGTGTTGAACTGGCAACTGGAGAAGCTATAAAATGCAATTTAGATTAAGTTTTGGGGTCAGCGTCCTGTACAGAGAATTTCATATGGTTGTCTCCTGGATTTGAGTGTTATTAAAGGGAGGCTAATTTTGTATTCTTCTACTCTAATTTTGTCTGCCTCCTCTCCTTCTTCCTCTCCTCTCCTCTCTTCTCCTCTCCTCCTCCTCTTATCCCCTCACGCTGGCGCTAATCAGGTTCAGGTGTTGATAACGGATGAGAATGATTGTGTCCCGGAGTTCCTTCAATCCATCTACAGTGCGGATGGAGTCCCTGAGACTGTAACCACGGCAACATCTCTGCTGCAGGGTGAGACTCCTCTCACCCCATATTTCACATCCATCTGTTTCTTTTTGAACTGGAGAGAAAAACTATTCAAAGAGTCACTTTTTGTACAGGAAAACAACAGATGTATTTTGTGAGAAAGCCAAACCTGCGATTCAGACCTTGAATCTTGAATCATAGTTTCCACTTACAGGACCATAATGCTCCCATTTTTGCATACTGAAAGAAAGAAATAGATCTTTCAGATCTGTGATCATAATCTCAATTATATTCTACTAAACTAGCTGCGACAAAGACACCATATTGTTTTGATTTATTGTGCTTTATGAATAATGACATGTCAATTTATCTATTACTGCATGAGGCTACCCTATAATTATCATTTATGAGGCTGAAGGTGTATGTATTGCCATTGCAACTGCTAAACTGGAGTGGAAATACAAATATGAATGTACAAATATGTATGAAATGTACAAACCACAAGTGTAGAAATACAGTATGTCTTTTAATCAGATGCAATAGCTTATTGCATAATGTATAACCTATGTTATGATATGATAACCTGTGTTCCAAAAAATATGTTTTTTGGCACTTTTCTTGTTTGCTGCATGAAAGGAATTGCACTTCTTGAAAGGAACTACACTCAGATTCAGGTGTTTTGATATACTGTACCTTTAAAATACCTTTGTCATATTTAGCTACAGCCTTAGATGGAAAGGTACATCAACAGGATTTGAGAATTTTCCACAGTTCATTTTACTCACTAATGAAAAGGGCCCAAAAAACCCTTGGAAGTTCAGAAAATGCACATTTAATGCAAAAAAAAAAAAAAAAAAAAAAGCCCCTTACTTCAGAGGTATTCTTTTTACATTTCACCTTGTTCACTGTTTAGTTCTTGTCAAATGTTCCTGTGCCCGTAGGACATCTGTCCCCCAAGGGGCCATGGGTGATTTGCAGGAATATCTGGCTGTGCAATTGTTTCTAGTGTTCTTCTGGGTGAGAAAAATGGAACAAATTTAATTTGAAAACATTCGAATACACAGCCTGGAGCGGTGGAAACTGTTGGCACTGCAGAGCCAGCGGAAGGAGAAAATGGCACCCAATACAAACCAATGCATCCACAAAAAATAAAACAACCAGTATGGTAGGAAGAGCTCAGCAGTGGAGGGATCAAAGGTAGAGAGAGCGAGAACAGGGAGTCCTCTGAAAGACCTGCCCATGGGAAAGGTAGATCTTTATGCTACAAATAGACTGTAGCTGATACACAATGCAAAGAAATTACGTTATAGTTCAATAAAATTGCTTCTGACAAAAGCCCAGAATAACCCAATGATTCAGATATAGGGGACAAAAAATATGTTCTGAAAAAAATGAGTTAATTTCTTAAACTGGTGGACTACACAGCTAACTAATGGAATGCCACAGTTTTGAGGCCATTACCCCATCACCCACTTCTAGACATACCTTTACAATGAAGCTTTCACTTCAACTTTACACACTGACATTAATAGTAAAGAAGATCATCTTTGGTTAAAAATGTGGAGCGCGAGTGACAGAGCGGTTTAAAGGGAAATTCACTCCTTAAATTCTTTAACATTTAATGAGTCAGTCACATTACACAGACTATACAAAAGACAAGTAATTGTCAGACTTGAACTATATCACAAGACACTGAGATGGAAGGAGAATGAAGAATTGAGATGCACAGGCTGCTTGTGCTGATGCTTGACACAGAGGAAATAAACACATCAAAAGAATATGCAATATGCAAGTCTTATGAGCTGGAGGGGCTGTGCATGAAACAGTGAGTTTAAGTGAAATTCACCAAACTTAAATTAGCTTTGCAACCAAGGGTGTCAATATTTTTGACTGTAGTCTTATGAAAAAATCTCATCTAACATTCTAACATCTAACATCTATTGTTTTTCTGTGTAATTACCTCGAAATAAGATGATTTTGAGACAGTCTCAGCAGAAAATACCACTTGTTTATCTCACAGTTCCTTTTTGCTGCCTTTAAGCTCATTTTTGCAAATGATTGTGATAATTCTGCAGGGCACAGTGCAGTTTGTGCGCTAGTAATTATAGCTGTCAGAGCTTATGATCTATTACATGTTTAGCAAGGCCATGAAGAGATAATGATCTACACAGATGTCAACATATTCATCAACCGATGCCATCTCATCAGCTTGTTTCGATTAACTGCTAATTGATGATCCTTGTGTGATGTCTTCTCTCCCGCCAGTGCTGGCCACGGACTGTGATTCGGGGTTAAATGCTGAGCTCACCTATTATACCCTGAGCCCAGACTTCAGCATTTCACCCCATGGGACTGTTTTTCCCGCGGGCCGACTGGACTATGAGAGGCCTAACCATCTGTATGAATTTGTGGTGATGGCGGTTGACAGCGGAGACGAGCCGCACTCCGGTACTGCCACGGTCCGCGTGAGGATGGCAAATGTCAACGATGAAGCCCCAGAATTCTCCCAGCCTGTGTGAGCAACCTCAAACCTGTCCATCCATCCCATAAATCCCCATTCCTCCACCATGTTTCTTTTAATTTTGGCCTTTTTTTGTTTGCAGTTTATCCTGAATCTTTCTCCCATTTACCTCACACCAAACACCACTGGTTTACCATCGTATGTACTTTGTAAATATTGTTTCATTAAAATAAAATAGCCAAGATGTGACCTTTAAAAGAAATTTGATATTGATGTACTTATTGATAATGATATCTGCTTATCAAGGACTCAAAGCATAGCTTACGAAAAACTATATATTGGAATAAAAAAGTGTGAGCCCAAGACACAGAAGAGCTATAAGTAGATCAATAAGCTATTACAAAAAGTATTCAGTGTGTGTCCGTGTCAGCATGAATGTTGCTTTAAATAACACAAAAAGTTTATTTGTAAAGCACCTTTCACGCATGAAATGCAAGATGCTCAAGGTGCACTTGTGCACTTCTTTGGTTCAAAACATAAAAGCTAAAATTTTAGTCTTCAGAATGGCCAGAGTTCAGCTGCAAAGATTAAAGTTTGTCACCAAGATGACAAGTTCAAATACCTACTGCTGGCACTGGTGCATCTCTGATCCACCAGTTGATCTCTTTTCATTGCAGTGCAGTAGTTGCATCACATATTTATAGGTTGTTACATCACACAGCAGACCTGCCTTCCTTCAGGCTATTCATCACTATAATATTTGATGCTGGGAGTCCTGCCATGAATATTGGCCAACTTGCATCAAAGCTGCTGTAGTAAAACCACTAAGACAAACTTATTATAGTTTATTTAATCACAGCCATCTGGCATCAAAACAATCTGTAACCACAAACACAGTTTGACATTGCTGCTTTTGTAGCACATTCTGGAGGTTTGCTAAAACATGTCTTTTGTTGAATAGTGTAGCAAAACTGAGCATTAACACATCATTCCCTTGGGTTTATTTTTAGCCTTCTCCAAAGGTATGCAGCACAGATGCAATCCAGTGTGTCTTAGACTGCCTTTTTGGCAAAGCTGTGTGAGGGGGTGGGCAGCAACTGTCACAGTGCCTCCGCTGCATTTATTCCCCCAAACGAGCAAGCCGCTTGTCCTGTCAGTCATGTTTCAATGACCTTCACACAAGACTGTTACGGACCTCTGTTACGTGCTTTTGTTGCATTGTCAGGTGTCAGTCTCTCTGTGGTTGGCTACACAGAAACAAACAAACAGGTGGGCAGAGAGGTGCAGATGTAGGCAGGCAAACATAAAACCGAGGAGAAAAACACACTGAAACATGGTTGCAGGGCAAGCAAGTAGGGAATACCAAAACATACACGGCGAGTAGACAGGAGACAGCCAGTCAGATATGCAGATAAACGGAGGAGCCTGTCGGCAGTCAGAAAAATACTGATGCCAGACCAGCAGACAGATAGTTAGAAATGTGGGCATTTTGCCAGGTGGGGTGTGTTGGACTCTTCATCATACTGTGGCCAAAAAAAGCACAAAGACACTGAGAAGTAGACAACTGCGTGCTATGACATTTATAAAAATGAATCTTCAACTCAGACTTATTGAGATACTTCGACGTGCAATTGATCAGGCAAATTTTTCCTGGCATGTCCTCTCAGTTCACATCTGAATGAGCTGTAGAGAGGCTAAAAGTGATTGAAGTAAGGGACGGACAGGCAGAGAGAAACAGAAATGCAAATAGTCAGACATGCAGGCCGGCAGATAGACAGGCATACTGAATACAACTTCACAGTTCAGTGAGATGTAGGGGGATGCTTCAGGAAGAAAAGCCGAGGGAGTGTATATGTCTCATCCCACAGAGCTGCGGAGAGGTGGCCTCTGAGCCGGGTGACAGATTACAGGTCACTCATGTTGCCACGGAGACTGCCACGGCTGGCGGAGATGAATCACCCATCAGCGTTCTTCTGTAAACCATCAATCACCTCTGACTTCTCACCACAGACACCGAGTCCCCCTCTCTCTCTCTCTCTCTGCAACCCCACAGACACACATACTTACACACACATATTAGAAGAGGATACAGCACAAAATCTCACAGGGGATGAGTTCTGCTGACAAATCAACTCAAACTCTGTGAGAACACCGCCCCCTCTTATATCCTGCTCCTCGCTGTCTATCAGCCTCCCTCTCTCCTCCCGCTCCCCTCGTCTCTCTCACTCCCACATATCACTTTACCTGTCATGTCAGTGCCAGCCTTCTTTTTTGTCAACTGCTCCTCTCTCCATCTTGCCCTTGCTCTGTTTTCCATTCCTCTTCATCTCCGCGTCCTCCAAGTCACGCAGTTCATCTCCAACCCATTGTGCTCTGTACCTCAGTGGTATATCAGTCTCTTGTGTCTCGCTGGGCATCTCGCTGCCCAGCACCACAGAGCAAGCAAATCACTGTTGACATTTTAAAAAGCACTGGATCAAATGGCCCACAGTGGGCTGGGTATGTGGAAGCACCATTTGTTCAATGCTTCAACATCCCAGCAGACATTATCATTTGTCTCTGGTCTGGCCAGCTAAGAGGACAGGTTAAATCATAGTGACAGGGAAAAGCCACAACCATAAGTCTAATCAGCCTGCTGATGCTTTGGACTGTGTGAATGATTCGTATCTCCTGTCTTTGCGTGTTTCCGCCATTGACTTGCGACTTCTGCATTTGTGTGTTTGCCTAATTCTCACTTTCTTTGCACTTTGAACTTCTTCTTTGCAGATACCGGACGTTTGTTTCCGAGGATGCGGGCCCCAACACCCTTGTCGCCACAGTCCTGGCCAAAGACCCAGATGGTGATGGTATAATCTACTCCATAACAGCAGGCAATGAGGAGGGAAACTTCGTCATTGACAGCCAGAAAGGTGATACTTCTTAATTTTCCGGCCAGGCTTCACATTTGCAGCTCTCACTCTAATTGACAGGCTTTCCGTCAAATCACACATTCAATTTTCTCTAATACATTCTCGCTACACTAGTGTGCAGTGAACGCCCTCTACTTTCAAAGTCAATGTGGAAAGATATTGAAAGTTGATATTAGAAGCTGTAATTTCAATACGAGTGCCACTCTTTCTATTATTGGGGTCATAAATATAGACAATGACATTATTTAAGAAATTTCCACAGTGGGTCTTTCTTTTCGCAGGCGCTGAGAGGAATGTTTCCTATGTTTCGGGGCTTTCTAGCATTGGTGACAGCACAGTTTATCTTTTTTATTTACCCTTTGATCCGAAACCAGTGGCAATCGCTGTGACATTTGTCACCCAACCCTTTCAATTCAATTTCACAACAACTGCTCTATCATACCTCACAATCTTCAGGCTGCGCTCCGCCAGCTCCTCTTTCTTTTGTGTCATCTTTTTATATTCCTTTCCACCTTTTCTGTGTATCCTCAGAGCAAGAAAATGCTAAGGCTGATATCCTTTGGGTGCAGGAAAACCACTATACGGCTTCCCACTTACTGTACTGTATATATGAAGAGTGCTGGCTCATTGAATAGCTGCTAGAGCTCATGTCGCATTTGTAAACAAGGGTGACATTTAAGCAGGGAGAATTACTGCGAACATCCCACAGTTCACTTATTTTAATGTTGTGCTGCAGTGCTGTCAACGTCACGCATTGTCATTAGAAGCCAGGACCCTGCTCTGTTCTGCGGGCAGTCAGAACCGCGAGTAAATTGGGAGAGAGGAAAGTCAGGCACTTGCATCTGTGTGTATCAGCATGCTGTGTTGTCTTTAATCAAGAACACTGAAAGAGATGAATAGAAACACAACAAGAGAATAAAAAAACCTCCCCATGCTCTCACTTAAATGAGTTTCCCGCACATCACAGGCTGCCTGCTCGTCCTGCAACCTCTGATGTTTTTTGTATTACTGTTAACGAGAAAGATGTTGACTCAGATGCTGCATCCTTTTATCCCACCTTTTATCTTGACTGTTACATGAAAGCAGACAAAGGGGGGAGAGAGGAATAGCTAATAGGCATCTGCTGAGCCTGGTTAACTTCTAACCCAAGTCACTTACTACTTTATGTTTTTGCTCAAATGGTTAAGCTTGATGGGCATCTTTAGAGGAGAGTGTGCAATTATTAGATTAGAAATGTGACAAAGTCACCACTGTGAAATTGGTTTTTGGATTTAGTCTGCATATCAGATTTTTACCTTTTTGTGGACTTTAGAGGTGAATTTCCGCCACTTTCTATTTCACTCCCAAATTGTAGAACAACAACATGAAGTATGCATTTTCTGGTGTGTTTTTATTAACAGCACATCCTTCACCATGGAAGGCCACAGCAGCAATAACATCCTGCTTAATGACTAATGGAACGGTTGTACTTGCTGTGTTTGGTGGGAGCCATGTTTTATCATGTGTAGTTTAACGGGTCTGTGGTCTTTGTAGGGTTGATTCGTCTCCGCTCCACTCCCCTGCCCAAGCTTCAAGGCCTGGAGTACGTCCTGAATGTAACGGCCACAGATGACAATGCATCAGGCGGGCCACACCCTCTCTCCTCCACTGCCCGCGTCATAGTTGGGGTTGATGATGTCAACAACAACAAACCTGTATTTGAGGAGGTAAGGATCTTTGCTTAAATAAAAACTCTGCTATATTTGAACTTTTTTTTTTGCTAACTTCGCAGTAGCTAAATCTGCTTTAGAGATCCGGGAAATGCGACTCCAGAAAAACAGCTTATATCGGGGCATGCAGTGCAAGCCTTAACTTGAAAACTGAATCATTCAAAATCATTTCAAACATTTTGTCTTTCAGTCAAAACAAAAGCACAAATCTTCTACTACTTCTATACACACACACACATGTTAAATTGATAGCAACCCACAGCCCCAAGATGCGTTTTCAGGCAGAAAGGAAAGTGAATTTTCGCCTTGCATCATTCACTCGAATTTGACTGCTGGATCGCTTATGCAGTTTGTGTTGATTCACCCCAAACATCCACCGTACAGACAGGCAGCTCAGACTGATCTCAGAACTCACAAGTTAAAAATTTTTCAACACTCCCACTCACACCTTTCCTTTGACTTTGATTGCAAACACACCGCCTCTAAATTTCAGGCCGGTGTTTGGCTAACTGGCAAGTTGCCCTGGAAGAAGATCCCTACAGAGCTACAACAGCTAATCCTGAGGACTACTTCCTGTGTTTACTTTCATTTAGACTCAGAGATACAGTATGTGTTTGAAATTATTCATGTAGAATTTGAATTTGGAAAGCTTTGCCTGGTTGCCCCAATATATGTCGTTTTGCTGGAGTCACGTTTCTCACAACTCCTTAGCGGCTGCTGCTAGTGCAAAGTTAGCATGGCCCATTAGTCAGAATGGCCACAATTATGAGAATTAGACCCGGGTTAAAGACAGACCAGGATTTCTCTGTAATGAATTTTCAGTCCGCTTAAAGGCATTGTTTTATTTGCTGTCGTCGCTGTCAACCTGAACACACCTTCTTAGTAGGTGACAGTCATTTCGCTCTCATCTGCCTGTCTGCCTCATCCTCTCAGTGCACTTCAGTTTTTCCTCTGTCTATCACTCCTTCCTCCCTCTCCTCATCCCACTCTGCAGCTCTCTCTTATTTTTTGCCCTGGCTTTCTCATTTCCCTGGCCTCCGTCTCTCTCTGCTCTGTTTTCCCATGAGTTCTGATTAGCCTGCACACCCACTCTATCTTTAGGCGCTCCATTGGGATTTCAATTAATTTACGAAAAAAAGTGCAATATCATCACAAAATACTGTACCTGTTTAATTAACTTCCTCCTTAATTAGGAATGACTTGAACTTCAGTAGAAGACATACTCACGCAGAACTGGAGCTCCTGAGGTCTTCCGGGTGGGCTGGAAGTCTTGGCAACCCGATGTGTTTGAATATCAAGTGACGCCTCAGAACCATCTGCACTAGCATGACCTTATGCTTGATATTATGTTGTTCTTATGAACAAGTAACTACAGGCCGCATTGTCTATGCCGTCACATCCCATGAACCCTTGCCTTATTCTTCTTTCTATCACTCTCACATCCTTTGATCCATCTCTCCATCCCTCCGTTTCCCTCTCACATGTGTGTCTGCTCCCCCTTGCCTAGTGTTTTTCTTTTTTTTTTCATGGTCATTCTGTTGAAAGAGTAGCTACCATTTATATCTGATTACACAAAAGAAGGACTCCCGAGAGCAACTCTTTATCTGGGGCATATGTTCATTAGAGAAAATGGATTGAATTCCTGGTTAAGACAAAGCTGTTCATTGCTGGGTCTTCAAAAGAAACCAGCTCAAGTGTTTTCATTTCCATAGATGCAGGCTTTTGTAGGTATAACTTCTATATGTTTTTATATACTATATTACACAATATAGTGTGTGTATAATGACTTCTTTGATCCTTGTATTCTCATTAATGTACCATATTCTGACAAATTATTTTCATATATGAGAATTATTTCTTGTATTTGTGTGTCTCTTTGTCTCACCACTCCTCCACTCTCCCTCTTTCTCTCTATCTCAGTGCCAGCAATATCGTGACCAGGCTTCAGTGCTGGAGAACCAGCCAACGGGGACTTTTGTGTTGCGAGTGCATGCTGTGGATGCAGATGAGGGAGCAAATGGAAAAGTCAAATATGGCTTAATGCACAGAGACAGCGCGATGCCTGCTTTCAGAATTCATCCAGACACAGGTAGAGCGGTCACAGATTGTCTGGGCTAAAATAGGTCTCAATTAGACATGGAGCACAGAGTTTATTGTAGACAGACAGGGTTACATTTTAATGGTAATTGACGTCTCTAGGGGTCATTGCAGTTGAACTGTAAGGAGGAGAGGAGAGGAGGCATACAGACTGACATGAAATTTTCCCATCATTTAAATTGCTATTCTCAAGAATATGAGTGAAATGCCAAAACCTGTCTATTGACGTCATTTCTTTTAATCTGGTCAAGCTCGGTGTGACTCGGTGTGTGGTATATAAAAATGATTGTACATATACATGTAATGAGGGTAAGGCAAATAGAGAGGCTGTTCTGAAGTCCTAACGCGTGGAGCCAACATGTTATTCTGTCAGACATTTTCTTTCAGGCTTGTGTTCTCTCTTTTTCATCTCCAGATTTAATAACAAAGTCACTCCACTTGAAAGGAATGCTTGACTTACTCAGAAAGAATTTATAATTGTTTACTTGTTTTCTTGATTCATGGGTGGATGGCTAGACGGTTAGATGGATAGATAGACGGACGGATGGTTGGGTGGATGGATGGATGGATGAATGGATGAGGGAGTGCATGTATAGATGGGTAGATGGGTGAATTGCTGAATGGATGGATGGGTATATATGTATCCATGTGTGTATGTTTGGTGGGGTCGGGTAACGGGCTGATTATTGTTCTATATTTACAGGAGCGATTGTGACAGCCAGGCGGTTCGACAGGGAGCGGCAGAGAGAGTATTCAATTACAGTAACGGCCACTGATTGGGCGGAGGAGCCACTCATCGGCATCTGCCAGCTCACCGTCCAAATACTGGACCAGAATGATAATAGCCCCAAGTTTGAGAATTTGCGCTATGAGTGTAAGTGTCACATAATACATGCTATATGTAGGAGCGTAACAAGAACCTAAAAAATGCTGAAGTAGATGGAGTGGTAGGGCTTATATGCTCTTTTCTTACTTTGATTTAGTAAGTTCATTTAATTAAGCTTGTTTTAGATTGGTGGTTTCCAACATTTTCAGCTTGTGACCTGTTAAAACAAAGGACCAATTGTCACTGGTCATATGTCTAGAAATTGTCTTCCTTTTTTATATGAATAATTTTTAGAAGCTTAAAAAACATACAATTATTCAGTAATTCACAAGGGAAAAAAAATAAACAGTGGAGCAAAGTCTACAAAGAACATCATTTTGTATGGCAAAAATATTTCTTTTCACTTTGCTTTCCAGTTAATTTGGAAGCCCATTACTGCCACTTGAAAAAACAACCATTAACTGTTTTTGTTATAAAATGAGTAAAATATTAATTATGCAATACTATCTCAGAATTATTAGATAACAAGTCCTTACTAACATATACTCCCTCATACTTTCCCCCCATTACTATCCCATATTTGGGACTTACTATATATCATAATATATCATTACTATAACATATCTCAAGATTATTAGAAATTGTCTCAAAATGAAAAAAACATTTGGATTTTTGTGGATCAATAAGAGACATGGGCTTCCATTCCATCCACCTCGTGACCTCTCAGAATCATCTTTTCACCCCTCATAGGGGTCCCGACCTCCAGGTTGGGTACCACTGTTGTAAGAGTGTGAATGCTGTAAATATGCCTCCAGATTGGATTTTATTTTGAGAAAATATGAGATACCGTTAATCCTCCTGCTAAATAAAATGCATCTCTGTGTGAAAAATGAAACATGGTCATGAAAAAAATACTTAGTATCCCTAGTAGTAATAACCTAAATTATTTTTGCATAATAACATCCATAACATTTGTCATGCTTGACCTTTACCATCCTGTGCCTGAAGCTTGATATATTTCAACTCTTTGCCCAGCAAATGGAGTGCACATACATTATTTGTAACCCCTGCAGACTTCCTGAGAGAAGACACTTTGGTTGGCACCAGTTTCCTGCGCGTGGCAGCTCACGATGACGACTTTGGCACTAATGCAGCTATCACTTACTCCATGTCCCTGGAGCAGCCTGAGTACCTGAGGGTGAACCCTGTCACCGGATGGGTCTACGTTAACCAGCCTATATCACAGGTCAGTCAGCGGTTATTAGCAGGCTCTCTGTCAGCTGCCAGCACGTACACGCACACACACACACACAGTCTGTATCACATGGTGGCCTGCGAGTCTGTGTCAACAAAGTTAATGAATGAGCCACCACAAAGTGCCCGCGTCTGCTACTTGGGTATGTGTACTCCCAGAGGTGCTGCATGTGGACAGACCACAGAGAAAGGAGACACAAGGAGACTAATTCAGATTCAACAAATGATTAAAAATAGATCTTAACAGCAGGGGATTACTGTGGTTATATTTGATGACTACAGATATGTTTATTGCACTAAAGACTGTCATTTAAATATGTAGAAATATCCCCTAACCTACAGTCTGTGGCTCTCATGAAAGACCTGCTCTTTTTAAATGTGTGGCACATGTTTTTAAGAAGCTAATTATCAAAAAACAAAACTCTCCGTGTCCTTTTTAAATGCACTGGCTTTGATATATTGGATCCAGGACTTTTTCATTTTAATTTATAATCTGGGAGTTTGATAAGGAGACTGACGGCATGGGGCAGCTTAAGACGCGCTGTGTATTTTGAGGCTATTAACTGTAACAATTTGGAAGCTGGAAAATTATGCATGTGATTTGACTTGCAAAGCACAGTAACCTCAAATGGTAAGCTGTGTGCTTGGGAAAACTACAGCAATGTTAAAATATATTTTTTTTTTTTTTAAAAAGGTGAATTATTTTAGTTGTATAAAAGTTCAACATGACAGCTAGCTATAAGGATTGCTGTCTTCCACTGGTTGATGTTTGTCAACTAAGTGATTTACTGTGTCAGTGTCAGTAATGTAACCCTTTTTTACATTTTTCATAGGTGTGTTGTAGACTTTCGTGTTGGCTGTAGCCTATCAGCTCTCTACTTCCTGTTTTCCTCTATCACTTATTCATATATAAGACTTGTTCTTTGGCTAGAAACTTGCTACAGCACTATCGAGCTGTGTTTTATTTAATATACTTAACATTTAACATACATGCACTGATGTTAGAAGTCTCTGGCAATTTTACCAGTGACTTCATGCAATACTGAAAGCATTAAGCCCAAAACCTCGCTGAACAAAGCTGTTGCATATTTCAGAATGGTTGCAGAATCAATTTGAATCATCCTACAAGCTCTGTGCTGTAACTAAGATTTTAAACGCACTTCATTAAATGTTAAACATCTCAGGTCTGGTCTGAGACATTGTTCTATTTTGATTTTCTCATCATGGTTTCTGATTGCAATGAACAAGTATTGAGGCCACATTTCCACACCACACTTCAGAGTCCCTGTTTGACTTGCAGCATTTCAGTAGAAAATGAAGAAGATAGACCACTGAACAACAGTGCTTGTTCTTATGCCCTAAGACGGTGCAGCCAGAGCCAAATCCATGCAGTTTCAACACACGGTACAGTAGAGATCACAGATCTCACAGAGAATTAAGTGAAGAAGATAGAAAAGGTTGCTGTGACCGTATCCAGAATATTTTACGGATATTTTCTGGTTCAGATCTGACACTATTACTGCAAATTTAATTTCAAACCTCAGTTGTTAACACAGAGTAGGAAGTCAGTCATTCATTCATTGTAAAAGCAGCAGCTGCTTGGGTCCACATTGGACATTGCTGATTACAATCTTTGTTCTCTGGTTTCAAGCTTTGGAAAAGAGTTGTACTTGTTCACAAATACTAATTGGATTGTCCCAGGAATAGAAAATGTAATTTTGAAGTTAAGTGAGATTTCTTTTTATCTGGCTACTGCAGCACAATAATAGAGTTACTAGGCCATTATTTGCATTGATAGAATAATGCAGCTGATGGGTGAACATGTTACATCTTAACAATTTAATTCTTATTTGAGCAATTTCAAAGTGATGTAACTATGAATTGCACATTTCTGTTTTTTAATGTGAGTGGATAGAATGAAATAAAAAAGCTCATGTGGGCAAAAAAAGGCCCTTTAGTAGGATTTTATTCCTCACTCACTAGTGTGAGTGCAATGTTGATGATCGTCTAATTTAGATAAAAATAATCGAACACACTAATAACCTCTCGCAGAAATTTCCAGCTTTCCCTGCAGTGTCCACTTTGATTAAATACTGTTTCTCAGTCAAATTTACTCGTTTATTTCCTAGCGGTTCAATTATAGCACAATAACAAAAGTAGAGGAGCTTTAGTGCAACCTGAGTTATAGTTTAATACATTTGCGTAAAGCTCATACTGCTGCTTCTGTTGTTCTTAGCCTAATTAAATGATTTCCTCAATGGAGTTCATAAAGAAGATAAAGGTTCAGACAGAAACATGAAGTCATTACCACCAATCACCTGATTATGAACTGATCACTTTGAGCATCAAATACACACCTGTTATAATAATACAAGGGTCTACTTAAAACCCGGCTTCACACATCTACAGCAGTCGTTGCTGCTGCTTTCTGCCTTTTACTGGCTGGTTTCCAACAGCCCACTGTCACAGTGCAAGCTGAAAACAACTCAAATTATACTCAAATGATGCCAAGATGATTTATGGGCTATTAGTTCATTTTGTTACTATTTCTATGGTACATCAGGCATTTTACTATACAGTATCTTTTACACTGCATGGATGTTATCATATGAGATGACTTTATGCTTTGGCAGGGAAGCTACTTTACTTTTTTGTTGTGTAAGTAGTGTTTGGTACGTTTGAAATCTTTTATAGCTGTGCCAATTTGAGTTTTGGTACCAATACCAAATCAATACTTTTTTTCAATACCTTAGTTTGAGGAATTAAAACATGATTTTTTTTTTTTTTTGGCAAAATATTCCAACATTGTCAGTGCATCACTTTTTAATGATTTCTTAACTCACAAAACTGTACAAGTATTCCTAAACAAAATACTAATATAAAATAAATAATAAAAATGAATATTTAGGCCAGGACATATCTGATCAAAGAGTAAGTAATCAAAGCTTGATATCTTACAGCTTTTAAACACAGATTGGTCAGTACTATAATACCATTAGGGCTGCAATAGCAATTATTTTCATTATTTTCTTGAGTAGTTGATTAATCATTTGGTCTAACATTGGAAATTAGTGAAAAATGGCCAGCACAAATTCCTGAATTCCAAGGTGACGTCTTCATTTGTCTTTTTTTATCTGACCAGGTGTCCAAAATGCAGAAATATTCATTTTCATATAATTTAAGTAAGACAAGAAAAAGTAGCATCCCATGGAGAAGCTAAAACCATCAAATGTTTGGCCTTTTTGCTTGAAAAAAATCATTTTAAATGATTATTCAATCATCAAAATAGTTGCTGATTGATTTTCTGTCGACCAGCTAACTGATTAATTAACTAATTGTTCTCTAAATACCATGATGATAATTTTACTCACCGAACTGTTACTGTTGAACACAGAGGACCTATATCACGAGGGACATCGTAGCAACAGATGGAGGAAACCGGAGCACTTCTGTGGAGCTGGCAGTCACCATCACCAATGTGAAGAACCAGCCTCCACAGTGGGAAGAGGAGAGCTACAGCGTGGTCATCCCTGAGAACGCCGCCAGGGACACACCAATAGTGGTACTGTGTGTGTGTGTGTGTGTGTAACTTTGATTGCAGGCATATTATTTATATTAGGACATGTTATTAAGCTGGTTTCTCTAACTCTTTCCATTTTGGGTTGCTGTAATTGAATCACCTGAATGTTTGCTTACTCCCCTGGATTAGTGCACAGTCTGAGCGTTATTGAAACACAGTGTTCTCTTTGTGCTCAAAATACACCTTTGAAAGCTTGTCAGTGTGATGAAAAACCTGTAAATGTGTTTTAGCTTGATGCTGTGGGTGAAAGCTGACATTGGATCACATGTGCTAAGCAAGTTTCATGGCTCCAGGCTAATTAAATCCATTCAGAATGTCTCTGATGTGAAATGTCTTTGATGTGAAAAATATATGGCTGTCAATCTGGACAGCACAAAAATTCCTTTTTTTGTCCAAGGTCCTCACAAGGGGATCCACTTAGAAATAAGAGGTTATTTCACGGCACAGACAAGACGCTTGGCTCTCATCCTACTCTATTTCTTATTCACATAATCAATCATCACAGTAATTGTCATCAATATTTTGACTTAACCTGCACTTTTTTCAGACTACAAAGCATATATGGAGACTGACCCACTTCCAATGTGGCCTGTCACAAAACAAATGTTAACAAATGTGAACAAACGTTAGAATCCTTGTTAAAGATATAATTTGACATTTTATTTGTTTTCTTGCCTTCTTGCAAAGAATTAGATGAGTTTAACAAAAAGGTTTTCTGGAGGATTAGTTTTGTTGTCTTGTGTACTTGGGTATACCTTTATGCATATGTAGGCTATATCCATTATACAGTGTTTAGATCCAGATATGAATGTGTATGCATAAATGTATAATACTAGGTGTATACATGTGGGACTAGGTACATACATTCACATGCTTCTATATTATCCTCTCCTTATAAAAAACAGATGAGTTAGATGTCTGTAGGTTAAGTATGGAGCTGCAGCCAGGAGGCAATTAGCTTAGCTTAGCATAAAGACAGGAAATGGTGGGAAGCATTAGGAAACAGCTATTCTTGCTCTGTCCAGAGTTAAAAAATACACCTATAGGACCTCTAACACTGACTGATTTGGACAGAGTAGTTTGGATGAAGCCAAGCTAATTGTTTATGCTTAGTTAAGATAGTCACCTCCTAGCTCTAGCTCCGTACATAGTCGCACAAACATCTTCTCATCTAACTCTCAGCAAGAAAGCGAGTAAGAGCATTTCCTAAATCATTCCTTTAGCACTAGAATGGGGGTAAAATTTACCCATGGCGGTGTGTAGCACCCCCTATTGTTAAAAATTGTGAAGATGAATTCAGATTAAAAACATGGGCATTTATACCTGTAACCACCACCAGGTAAAATTTACCCATATATGAAATGCATTTATTCATGTTTCAGGGTTCATGTTTAAACATTCCAAGTTGCTAGGCAACAGCACAGTCAAGTTGCTGAATGTCTGCTCAAAGTGTGTTTGAGGAACACATATAATCAGATGTGTTTAAATGAAGATGATTTAGCCTACTCACAAATGTTAATTGTGTGTAAAACATATTTTTAATTAATTGATCATTCACTTTTGTTTTGCCATGTTACCGTTTATTGAAATTTGCACTTTAATATACTCTGTTTTCATGAATGGAACATCAAAAGAGAAATATATAGGCCTATCTGCGTTATGATGTTATAAATTTAAAAAAGTGTTAATGGTTACCTCAAGTTCTATCTCACACAGGCTTGGCCCTCTACTGGACTCTATGGGTAATACTGCCCTCTAATCACATGCACGAAATCGCCCACTGCATGCACCGCATGTACGTAGCAAGCCAATCAGGACACGTCTACTGATTACGTGTGTCTCACACAGTTATATATATATATATATATATATAACTTCAGCAATGGCGAAATCAGCTCACTGATCTTACCTCTCCACGAATAGAGTTGTCGCTACAAGCTCATTCCTGCCCGTTGTGTCCCGGTTTCATCACCGCTGCCGACAGGCATCTCTTCTGCTTTGAGTGCCTTGGACGGGACCACACAGAGAGCAGCATGATTGCCACAGTAGGCTCATGTCACGTGTGGCCGGGACTCACCGCCCTACAGAGGAAGGACAAAGAGGACTTCCTGGGAGCTCCCATAGCTCCGCATGGGCTCTTCGGGTCCATATCCTCTGTGACTTAGAGCTTCAAGAGGCTAGAAGAGAAGAAGGAGCAGCTGAGCTGTCATCTGCCACTCGCACCTTCTTCGAACCAGAGAGGAGACGAGGTGCATCGAGAGAAGCAGACGGCGGGCGGCCTTATTCAGCTGCAGGCTGTGTTAGCCGAAAAAAGCCCAGTGCTGAGTGCATCCATGAGCGCTATGTTGGTGAGAAAGAATCACATCCCACCTGACATAGCGACGCTCAAAAGCAGATCTGAGCCTCGCTGCGCTCGCTGGTACCATTATTTATCGGACCAGCCAGTGTGGTTCCTCACACAGGAGACACCACGTCTGCTCTGCTCCCCGCTGGTTATTCTGTGGGAAATGTGGAGTATGATGGACGCACTGACACAACATCTAACGCTGTGCTGAGGCAGCCGACTATGATGCATACACAGTTTTACGAGGCATGGTGTCACAGCTGCATGTTATCAGAGTGGATGGACAGGACACTGAGACTGGGTTATTCTCTCCAGTTCTGCCATGTCCCTCCTCTGTTCTCGGACATCAAGGAGATAAATCTATCCTCCCTTTTTATTTTTACCTTATTTTTACACTGTGCTCGACTGGTGCTCAAGTACTGTTTCTGATTTTAATCGTCTGGGAGCTTGTAACATGCCACTCGACGCCAGCGTGTTGGGACACCGTGCTGGCGCTCCTGCGCTACACCTGAGACAAACTCCTGCTGCTCCGCCCCAGCTCCCCAGCTAGCGAAGAACTGTGGGCTCAGACTTCGGCAGGGAGCGGACGGGGACGAACGCGGAAAAAGGGAAAATGATGAGGGGTGAGACTTTGGAGAAGAGCAGACAGACCACGTATGCCTTCCATGATTCTCTGCAATGCCTGTTCCTTGCAGAGCAAAGTTGACAAGCTACAAGTCAACACTAGTTCGACACGAGTACTGGGATTCATGCCTGCTTGTGTTCACTGAGACCTGGCTACAGGAGGATGTACCCAACTCGCTCGTTGCCCTGGAAGGCTTCTCTCTGGTGTGCTCTGACAGGAACGATATCTCAGGCAAGAGTAAAGGAGTTGGCACTGTATATGTCAACCAAAAGTGGTGCTCTCAATTCACCATGAGGGAGTCAGTTTGTAATCCCCAATATTGAGCTGGTATGATTAAGTCTCACACCTTTTTATCTCTCTATTTTATTATGAACTGTTTATATCCCACCCAGTGGTAACGCTGCAAAAGCAGCTACCACTATAGCAGACTGTGTTCACAGACAATTGAAACACACACCTGAAGCGCCTTGTTTTATTTTGGGTGATTTTAATCATTGTAAACTCAAAGGTGCGCTGCCTGGATTCAAGCAATATGTAGACTGTAAAAGGAAAAAGAACTCTGGACAAATGCTATGACAATGTCAAAGACGCCTACACAGCTAAGGCTAAACCCCCAACTCCGACCATAATGTTGTCCATTTAATTCCCACCTATAAGTCCTTGCTTAAAAGCAGTAAACCACAAGTTAAAACTGTATATGTATGGAACAACGATGGTATTGAAACCTTAAAAGTCTGCTTTTCCTGCACTAACTGGGACCTCTTTCATAGCCTGGACTTAGAGGAGGCAACAGATACCATTACAGACTATATTAATTTTTGTAGAGACAATGTGTCTCCGGAAGTCAATAACTATGTACCCAAACAACAAACCATATATTTCCAAGGAAATTAAAGAGTGCATAGCTCAGAAAAAATAGCATTTAAGAGCAGGGACCTTGTGGCTATGAGGAATTTTCAGAAAGAACTTCATAAATTAAGGATGGCTAGGAAGAAGGAGAAATTTGAAACACACTCTTCTATGAACACCAAAAAACCACGGGACTCTGAGATTCATGATAAACATGGCTCCAGCTAAAAGGTGTATGAATGTACTAAATGAGTATGAGAGGGCCAATGAATTAAACAATATTCTATAGTAGGTTTGAAATAACTGACTTCTCACAGGATCAAGAAGCATCTCTGGATACATTACCTGCACTGAACTCTTCAAAAATCACCATTGACCAGTATGTTGCATGAGACTGTTCTCAAGCATCTGCCCCAGGAAGGCCACTGGACCGGATGGCATTTCTGGGCTTCTGCTGAAATCATGCAGTGAGGAGCTGGCAGAGGCCTGGTGCCCCATCTACGTCTCTGGACTTACATTCTGTTCCTTCTATCTGGAAATACTCTATTATTATTCCTGTTCCCAAAAAAGCAAGCTGTAAGGAGAACAGTAACAGTATCATCTAGTTGCATTGACTTCAGTAGTTGTGAAGTGTTTTCAGAAACTTATGATCAACCTAGTGAAAACAGATAGTCAGCTGCTCACTAGATCCTTTTCAGTTAGCATATAGGTGTAACAGAAGTACAGTTGATGCAGTCATAGCCATGATACATTTTATATCTAAGCACTTAGAGCACCCTACCTCAGATGTACATCTTTGTAGATTTTAGTTCAGCATTTAATATGGTACAGCCACATCTATTAATTAAGAAGCTGAATGACCTTAATGTCCACACTCTCGATATTGTACCACTCGTTCTTGACCAATTGTAGGGAACGGGTCAGTGTTAATTATACTCTCTCAGAACCTATAACCTTGAGCACGGGAGCCCCCCAGGGTTGTGTAAGTTCACCTGTCCTTTTGACCTTATACACTAACAAGTGTAGAAGTTATAACCCTAACAATCACATCATCAAATTCTCAGGTACTCAGATTGATACTGCTTTCTTAGCTTTAATGAAAAATGATAGAGACCTATCTGACCACTATTCAGAGATACAAAGGTTTGTGAAATGGTGTGAGGACAACCACCTTGTCTTGAATGTCAATAAGACGGAGGAGATGGTGTTTGACCCCAGGGTCATCCACAACAAAACCATCTCATAGGTCTCCTCATACAAATATCTTGGTGTATTTATTGACAACTCATTAACCTGGAACACCCATGTGGACAGTCTCTGTAGCAGATTACAACAACTGCACTTCCTATGTCGACTTAGAGTTCATGGTGTTAGTCTTTTATCAGGCAGTTTTAGAGAGCCTTATCAGATATGGCATCACAGCTTGGTTTGGTAACCTCTCTGTGCAGCTAAAGTCCAAACTGGTCTGACTGATGCAGACTGCATGGAAGATTATAGGGGTAAAATAGTATATGTCCCTGCAGGCTACTTACAAACAGGCTACCCTAAGGCAAGCCAATAGGATAGTAACGGACCCACCCCATGTTCTACATGCTGAATACCAGCTATTGCCCTCCGGTAGGAGGTTCAGAGTCCCTTGTAGCAGACTAAATAGATTTAAAAATGAATTTATCCTGGTGTCAATAAAACTTTTGAATAGTGGCAGATAAGGCTAGGATGGGCACTGGATGATCTTTTATGTAAGGGATTTTTAACATTTTCTGTTGGTATGTTATTTATTAACACCTTTGTATATTTTTCTGTATGTGAAATGTGGTTTTAGAGCCTTGTTTGCTATTTATTTACTCATTTGTATTTTTTCTGCATATGAAATGTTGGTTTTTTATGGCTGTAGCATGGGTGAAGAGCCCAAGACAAATTTCCTACTCTGTGGGACAATAAAGTTAATCTTGAATCTTTAATCTCCTCTCTCCGAGAAGATCCAGGACCTGTTACTGAAAGAGGCTGTCTCAATTATTCCCAATCACGACCGACACAGGGGGTTTTATTCCACGTACTTCCTGGTTCCCAAGAAGATGGGAGGTTTCAGACCCATTTTGGATCTCCACATCCTGAACCAATGCATCGCCCGAAAGATGTTCCACATGCTTACTATCAGGAGATTGCTTGAACTGGTTCAACCAGATGACTGGTTCACCACCATCGACCAGAAAGATGCTTATTTTCATGTTAAGGTGGTGCTGAAACACAGGAAGTTCCTGCATTTCGTCTTCCAGGGAAAGCCTACGAGTACAGACTACCATTTGGCTACTCCCTGACTCCCCGCACATTCAGCAAGTGTGTGGACACGGTGCTGCAGTCACTGCACGACCAGGGCATGGGGGTCTTCTTTTACTTAGACTACCTCATTGTCATTGCCAGGTCCAGACAATGGGCCATTTTCCACACAGCTATTTTGGTGCTGCACCTAACCCAGTTAGGTTTTGCCATCAACTGGAAGAAGAGCGCCCCCAGTCACGCCAGCAGGCAGAATGTCTAGGAGTCATGCTCGACTCGGAACCAATACGGACAGCCCTGCAGCAGGCAGTCCTCAGACTGCAGTGGGGAGTGACAGTGTTAGCTTTGACTGTCATGCAGGTGTTGGGGCTCATGGCGGCAGGCCATCCAGTTGTTACACTGGGGCTCCTGCACATGCGATGCCTGCAACAGTGGTTCACCAGCTTGCGCTTGGATCCCACAAGGCACAAGCACCGCTTGGTGAACCCCCATCAGTGCAGGAGAACCTGTGTTATTGGGGGTCCCCACAGCATCTGTTGACAGAATCACTGCTCAGTCAAGTAACCTCCTATATAGCGGTGTTCACAGATGCGTCCCTGACGGCATGGGGGCGCACCTGTCTGGGGAGAGCAATAGGTGGTGTGTGGCCTTCAGGGAAAAACTGACACATTAACCTCTTCAAACTTCAGGCGGTGGTCCTGGTTCTCCAACACTTCCTGATTCTGGTTCAGGGGAGACACGTGTTGGTGAGAACAGACAACCGCACCATGGTTGCCTACATCAACAGGCAGGGCGGAATACAATCTGCAGCCCTGTTGAAGAACCTGTTTGTGTGGGCATCAGAACATCTCCTGTCTCTGAGAGCCTTCTCCATCCCAGGTACGGAGAACAGGGGAGCCGACCTCATGTCAAGAGGCGGCCCTCTGGCAGACAAGGGCAGATTTGGAACCAGTTCGGTAAAGCAGAAGTGGACCTGTTCACCAGTCAAAACAACACCCACTGCCCGCTCTGGTTCTCCCTGACGCTGCAAGATGATCCACCCCTCGGGGTAGATACCATCCCCCAAGTTTGGGGGGCTCTGTCCCAGGAGGTGGGTTCGATAGACGTGCTGCCCACATTGGGCCAGTTTGGCTCCTGAGGGGAACAGGCTGATGCAGGCAGGACTTTCTGCACAGGTGGTGCAGACCATCCAAGCGGCGAGAGCAGGATCCACCATTGCTTGCTACAAAGCAAAGTGGTTGGGATTCCAACACTGGTGCGAGGAAAGGAGTCTGGACCCCCTGACATGCATTAGGAGAGGTTCTCTCCTTTCTACAATATCTGGTGGAAAAGGAGCTGTCTCATGCCACTGTTAAAGTGTATGCAGCAGCTGTTTCCTCCTGTCATGAGGATGTGCTTATAGAACCAGGGTTACAATATCGTAACCTTTGTCTCTTGGCGATGTTCTCTTGTTCACACATTGTTGAAATGCACTAAACTAATAACTGATTAGGTGAAATTGTGCGCTTGACTTTGTCATGTGGATTTTTTTGCTACATTAAATCACCCATAAGTGCGGTGGTGGTTTATTGTTATTATTATGGCTCATTATTGTCAATTTGGAGTATTTAGGCTACTTTGGTAATTTAAATAACATGGGTTATCTCATTATGTGATGAATGTCATTTTATAATAATATCACACCACCCAAATATGCAAATATTTCCTTTTAATATCAATTTTCAGTGAATGATTTATACTGACAGCCATGTAAAGCGATTAGTGTTCTTAACGATACTTAGATTATAAAACATTTAGACATTCCTTTGTGAAGACAATGCCTTAATACAATGACAGAGTACATTTTTTAGTATTAAAAATGTGGTAGCCAGGTGCACAGGAAAATTTTACCTGTTGGTGGTTTTAGGTATATAGTGACCCCTGGCAGTTCTAGTGTTAAACTCAGAATAGTAAATTTCTCTTTGGTGGGTTAGCATAGCTAGCATGAAGACTGGAAGCAATGGGAAGCAGCAAGCCTGGCTTTCTCCAAACTTATTGCTGTAACCTTTTGGAGTCCTGTTATGACTGCGAGGTTGCCAGGCAGCCCCCATAGCTGATAGGCAGTTTTTTCCCACCTTTGGAAAGAGTCAGGGTAGTGTTTTTCCTCTGCTTTCAATCCTTATGCTAAGCTAAGCTAATCATCCCCTGGCTCCAGTTTCATACTTACTTGACAGACATGAGAGTGGTATCAACCTTCTCATCTCACTCACATTTCCCAAAATGTCGAACTAATCCTTTAAAGCAAGAGTTTTGACTGGTGTGTGTCCATAATATCATACGGATTGAATCAGTCAACCACACTTCACAACTGCAAGGACCAAGAGCTTTTTGACTCAGCGCAGGGTTACATCAGTCTACCCTAATTTTAACAATCTGAGATCCAGACTTTCTGCCAAGAAAAATCATGGTCTAACTTTTGATCCTATTCAGACAATCAAGGCGACCTCTCAGCTGGGTGACCCGAGGGTGACCTATAACCTGGAGGATGGAATGGTCCCTGAAACCAACATGCCAGTTCGTTTCTACCTCTCCCCCAACCGAGAAGATGGCTCTGCGTCCATCCTGGTGTCTGAGCCGCTGGACTACGAGACCACCCCCTTTTTCTCTCTCAGGGTGCGAGCGCAGAATGTGGCTGCAGTGCCTCTTGCAGCTTTCACCACAGTTTATGTCAATATTACAGGTATGATTTGTACTTTCTTACTTTAACCGTTATTGTTCTTTGATATGAAGTTGAAATTGTCAGACTTAATCAGTTTGTTAGCAGGTTTTATTAAAACACTGTAACTGTCTGTTCAAATATAATTGTGTCTTTTACAAGTGTTTTTTAAAGTGTTTATTATATTGATAAAGAGAATATAATTACCAAAGTGATAATTAACAGTGACTCATATAATGTCAGCATCAATGGCTTGAAAAGGTAATAAAATATATTATATAACTTGGCAAGATATGCTAAACACAAAACTAATTGATGTGACTGATTTGATGAGATTTGACAAACCGATTGCCTTTCGGCTAAAGGATCAGCTGACATTTTTAGCCTTTAAGTATCGAGTTCATGTGCAAGTCCAACACCCAGCATAAACCCAATTAGCAGCTGGACAGTGTTGTGCTCGTGTTTTATTTTTACCCAGAAAATCAAACTTCTAAATCTTTAATGTGTGCAGTTACAGAGGCTACAGCTTTGGAAGCTGGAGAATTTATTAGTTAATTATATGTGGAAATTAACACATTATCAATTTGCAACTAAATCTCTCTTCTATCCTAAGATGTCAATGACAACGTGCCGTTTTTCACCTCCTCCATCTATGAGACCTCGGTAACAGAAGGAGCCCAGATAGGGACCTCGGTTCTCCAAGTGTCTGCTCATGACAAAGACCTGGGTCTTAACGGAGAGGTTTGTGGTTATCTATTTTGTGCTCATGTTATGCCAGTACAAAAAAAATGAAGAGATGTAACAGAAGTCTACACCCACATCTACAGACTACATTTCCCTTGCTAAACCACGAGTGTTACGCTAGAAGGAGCATTCTGTAATATCACACCACAATCCCTCCAGTGCGGAAGCTTTTGTTCCAGGGTTGTTCAAGTGTTGTTGTGATGGTGTTGGGAACTGTGCCATCGCAGCTTTGTGACTGACAGTGACAATATTGGTGGGGGAGAGTATTGATCTGGTTTCGCCTGCAATGGAAAGACAGACTCTGGGAATATGATAGAGACCTCCTGACATTTTCAGCCACAAAGCCTTTAATTTCTGTAATTTTTGCAGGAATTTGAAGCATACTGTAGCTTGATTTCTAAAATTCCCTGTGCTCCACAGATCACTTACTCTCTGCTGAGTGACAGCAGTGGTGACCACCATCTGTTCCGAATAGATCCAAAACTTGGGATCATCTACACAGAAGCTGTGTTTGATCGTGAAGCCCGCAGCTCCTATTTGCTGGAGGTGCAGTCTGAAGATGGCCAGGAGTCAGCTCGACCTGGCAAGAACAAACAGCCCAACTCAGGTTAGAAATTATGACAATTTTAATAATGACATCAGAGCATGAAACTTCTCATGAATTTATATTTTACTTCATTTAATTAAGATCATTTGTACCCCAAGTTAGGCTCATTACTATTCAGTTATCATTTCCCCATATCCCCATTCTTTTTGAGCATACAAATTGTTGTTTTTCATCATTGCTCAATTCTAAGACACTCTAGGAATTGGACTGACCTCTGCCCCAGTGCAATGTCCCATTCATAAAAAGCAGCATTGTTCTTTCCCCATAAGCCTACAGGGCAATACTGAAAACTTATGTATGAGTTGAGTTCTTCCTCACTGCACTGTGCACTGTGTTTGGCATTACATTACATTCATTTACACCTAGGGACTGACTTTGAAAAGTGAATCTTAATTTCATTTATTCCACTACCATGACCAGACAGTTTCACTCTCTTCCATGTGAAAATAGCTCAGAGGTTTCCTGGCAATGTCTCTTTGTTACAAACCTTTTTCTCGCAGTTTTTAATTTCCGTTGCTCAATATTTAACCAGTACAACCTGTGTTTGTTTACCATGTTCTCTTTGTGACATTTTGGCAGTCATAAAACCTCAGTCTGTATCTCGAGTGACGTAATATGACGTTTGTATTCAGAAGTGGGTCTTTGCAAATGTTTGCAAGGGAGGTATTAGGGGCAAAGGGTGATGTTTTGGAGCAGCAAAGCCCTCTCTCCAGGGTTGCCAGGGCTGCTTAGCATTTGCAATGAGCCTTCGCTGTGTCTTGTGTTATGTATCTCCCACATCCAGAAGGGCTCATCTCCTCTGCAAACATTACCTGTCTCTCTGTGTCACCCCTGGGATACACCGAGAGGAGGAGGGAAATGTAAAAACAAGCAGAGAAAATATAGCCACATTCCACCACCATCATCTCATACTGCTGCATCTCCAAATTAACATGTCACCCATGTGTTTTGTGAGCTGATAATTTACTCTTTCTAACTAAAGAAATAAACAGTGTAACGAGGAGGGCACCGATAAGACACAAACACTTGTCATCTTATAAATATTTAACCTTCCCAGAAGAGAGGTTTTTTTTATCTGCTCTCTGCAAAAAAAGGTTTAGCCCCAATACTGTTGTTTTTTCTGTTGAAAACAGTTACCCCTCTTAAAACAATCAACTCATAACAAAATGAATTATTTATGTAATTTACTGCACATCTTTGTGAATAATGTTTGGTCTGATTTCCATGTCAATGAGGCGTCGGGTTAAGTGCCTCTTTCCTACTAAACAGTGACAATGAATTGTAGAATCAATAAACAGATGGAAGGAGAATGCACACAGTATTTGTCGAACTGTGTATGTGTGAGTTTGTGTGCTGTGGTTTAATCTGCTGCCATTCTGTCATTCTTGCAGACACAGCATATGTGCGGGTTTTCATCAGCGACGTCAACGACAACAAACCAGTCTTTGCTCAGCGACTGTATGAAGTTGGTGTCGACGAGAATGCAGATGTGGGCCTGGCTGTTGTCACAGTTAGTGCTAATGACGAGGATGAAGGTATGCCTGTTGAGGCAGATGACTGGGGAGATTTTTACTGATGCCACTTCTTAGACATAAAGGTTAAAGAAGCTAGCCAACCAGAATCAATATAAAACTTTTTGTGAGCCTCTTTCAAACTTTACAGAAGTTTCCACATTGCATGTTCTTCATTTTCACCAGACTCTCTTTCTTGAAACACCAGAAATATTTTGGCAGTCTATCAGTCATTTTTCCAGCAGTGAGTTGTGTGCCAAGTAGGCACCTTTATGCAGGATAGCCTGTGTTTGAAGCAATATGCATAAAATGACCCTATGAGCAATCTGGACTGAGCTGAAATCATGCGGTGTGCTAGATTTAGTCATTTGAGTGCTTGGTAATGCACTGTAGCACATATGTTCCAAAAAGAGTGACACGCTCCCACACAGTAGGTGGGCGGGATTTAAGCAATAAAGCAGTTGCTCATCCTCCGTACAGCAGTAGACTAAGATCCCTTTATCAGGCATGTTTAGGACCGTTAATCAAGTATTTATGGTGAGCGGGGGTGCAGCTTAGGCCGGGCTGCAGCGCTAATGATGAATAACTGTGGAATAACCCCAACCCCCAACATTAAAGTTACAATACTGTTGCACTTGTGCCTGAGAGGCTACGCTCAATCTGTCTTGTTTAAAAACTCCACCCTGGGTTTGACTGCTGTAAGCCTGCCGGATCCCTGTGGGAGGCAGGGAGCACTTTGTCAGCCAGGGTTGTGTTAATAGTACAGATTAGTGTATTTACATGGGATTGTAGCTACTTTAACCCAACAGGATGATTGAAAGCGAAGACTGTACATTCCAGTAGATTATTTTATCTATTCCAATGTTAAACCACTAGATAGGATGGTCTCCATGGAGACACAGAAGATGAGTTCAGATATTGACTTTACTACATCCCCCCACCATCTCTTGGGGCCCAAAATCATTCCCTAGAGGGTACTATCAGAGTGTATTACGCTGCTTTTCACTCTCATGCTCCCTTTTACTTTTTTGGCTTTCTTTTTTTAATTAGTATACGATTAAAGCTGAGGAGACGAGGTGCAAAGTTTCCATTTAATTAAGTAATCAAAACAAGAAAGGGATACATGAAAACCTACTAATGCTCTGGTCTCGGGGGAAATGAGGTGTAATACCCTTGTGGTTACACCCTGCTGTTGTTGCCCAAGTGATTCCAGTAAAAGTAAGAAAAAGACAATACACAATACTGAAGTATTCAGCATGCAGAGAATGAAGGAATAGTGATGGCAGCAGCCTGCTGAAATTCTGCCACCTTCTAAAAATGTTGGCACACACTAACCTTTAGATTTCAGTAAATGTATTATAATCCCTGGTTAATCATGCATTTTGTGATTTCTGACACAGGGGCCAATGCCAAGCTGCGCTACCAGATAACATCTGGCAACAAGGGTGGTGTTTTTGACATCGAGCCAGAGGTGGGGACGATCTTTATTGCACAGCCACTGGACTATGAGCAGCAGAAGAGGTACAAACTACTGGTCCTCGCCTCCGACGGGAAGTGGGAAGACTACGCAGCCGTGGTGGTTACTGTGGTTAATAAGAATGACGAGACACCGGTGTTCTCCATGAATGAGTACTATGGATCAGTCACAGAGGAGCTTGACGGGTCACCTGTGTTTGTACTGCAGGTGAGAAGCTACGATAATCACTGCTAAGAGGTTTTACACTTTTCAGTTTTCCCGTAATTACTGTAATCCATAGATATGTAATTATCTTTAGAGAGCTCTTCTTTTTAAATCAACAGCAACAACATCATAGTTGTATGTGGCATCTCAGAATTGCTTAAAATTTAGAATGCAACATGTTAATTCAGTGTAGTTACTGTTAATCTTTCAGTGTAGCTGAAATCTTATAGAGACAGTATGGATGGATTTTGTGTGGAGAAATTCAGCAGTAAGGCTGTCAAACCCACTCTGGGGCCAGATGCGAGAAACATGCCTGATCACAGCTCATTCCTTTAATTTAAGTGACTAGGAAAAAGTGCAAACACTTAAATAGGCTGTCTAAAAAATCCAAAAGCAAAGAAAGTCTTCTATGCTTTCAGTTGACTTCTGAAAAGAGATTAGAGGAACCTGAAATTTGGGTTTGGCTGGATGAATGAATGTCCATTTTCTTAAGTTGTCTTTATCTGTGCAGGTGACAGCCACTGACCCAGACAAAGATGCAGACCAGGGCGCCATACGGTATTCCATTCATGGCCAAGGGGCAGAGTCACACTTCATGATCAACGACATCACGGGGGAGATGTATGCCCAGCGCACTATGGACCGGGAAGAGCGTGCCGTCTGGCGCTTTGTTGTTATGGCAACAGACGAGGAGGGCGAGGGACTCACTGGCTTCACTGATGTTATTATCAACGTGTGGGACATCAATGACAATGCACCCACCTTCTCGTGTGCGCCCGATAATTGCCACAGTAACGTGGCGGAGAACTCCCCTCCTGGAACGTTTGTTGTGGAAATGACAGCGGTAGACCTTGATGATGCAGCAGTAGGTCAGAATGCCATCCTCACCTACCGGATTACTGAAAATGCACACAACACAAACAATGCAGAACTTTTTACTATTGATTCCAGCACTGGAACCATTTCTGTTGCAGCAGACGGTCTGGACAGGGAGATTGCTGACAGCCACCAGCTGGTAGTTGAGGCCCGGGATGGCGGTGGTATGACAGGTACAGCAACTGCCACTATAGTTGTAACAGACATCAACGACCACGTGCCAAAGTTTAGAGAGGACTGGTGTGGTGCTCGTGTGCCTGAGAGCACTGATGTGGACACTTCCATTCTGGAGTTGAGCGCTGTGGACCCTGACGCTGGCACGTATGGACAATTGGCCTTCAGTGTGCTTGCAGGAGACCCGGAGCAGCGATTTTACATGGTAAGCCACAGACTTGAGCAGACTGGCACTCTGAGACTGAAGAAGAAGCTGGACTTTGAGAAGCCAGGGGAACAGCGTTTTAACCTTACTGTCAGGGTGGAAGACTCTGACTTCTCCAGCCTTATCCACTGCCTGATTCTGGTGGAGGATGAGAATGATAATGCCCCTGTGTTTTCCCAGAGCTCCCACCTTCTCTCCCCTTTGCCTGAGGACGTAACAGTAGGAACCAGCGTCACTCAGGTCGTGGCCACTGACTCTGACTCGGGGTTGAATGGGGACATTTTGTACAGCATTCTCCCTCAGTCTGACCCATATGGACATTTTACAGTCAGCCGAGCCGGTACGGTCACAGTTGCCAGGTCGCTGGATAGGGAGACAGTGGCAGGTTATGAGTTGGTCGTCATGGCGACAGACCAGGGTACCCCAGCGCGGACTGGCAGTGTCACGGTCCACTTGCCGCTGCTGGACATGAATGACAACGGGCCAGAGCTGGAGACAACCTACACTCCTGTGCTGTGGGAGAACAGTCCAGCACCTCAAGTGGTCTGGCTCAACAGGAGCTCAACTCTGCTTCACGTTGTGGACAGAGACTCCCCAGAGCACGGGCCTCCTTTCTTTCTCTCCCTGCCCTCACTCTACTCTATCGATTTCCACCTGCAAGATCATGGAAACGGCTCTGCCACACTCACTGCCCTGCGGAGATTCGACAGGGAAAGGCAAAGACAGTTCTATTTACCAGTGATTATGATTGACAGCGGCAATCCACCAATGACAGCCACAAGCACGCTCACCATCACCATTGGCGACCAGAATGATAACGCCCATCAGGAAGGAGAGAAAGATGTCTATGTGCATAGCCGCAAGGGTGAGTTGCTCGCTTCTGCTTATTTCATTCTCCTTGCCCCTTGTTTTCGATACAGAGCATTGCACTGCAGGCAGAGCATGAGTGAAGAGGGGAAACTGAGACTACAGCTAAAGGGAAAAGTTTACTCCCATACCTGCTCGGCGTAGTCTGGAATTCATAATTGTGCTCTTCCTTTTACATTCCAACAGTGTTTTGTTATGGTAATATCATTGTCAAATCCTTTTCTCGAGCCCTCAGCACATTCTTCCCTCGCCAACCCTTTGCTTAAAGCTCATCTGAACATCGCATTATGATAAGGATCATGAATCTTTCTTTTTTTGTAATTGTTTTACCCCCCAGGTAAGTTGGTTAGGTATGTACGCTTGTTAGTGATTTGATCACACACTCAGCTACGTGGCACTTTTGGTAACTGTGAAAAACAGGAGCGCCGTGACTCATCCAGGCTGCCATTGTTTACCCAGCTGCAGTACTCTGGCACTGCAGGTCGATAATAACATAATCCATACCGAGATAGCCCCGCTTCCTTAAGCTCCACGCTCTCTGAAGTGGAGCACTGAGAGCCTATTCATTCCAGCAGTGGGGCTCCACAGTTATGAGCATAATAAGTAGAACAGAACACAAGAATGCAAGATAAGGAGAAGAGAGGGACGAAAAGATAAGTGTTGGCATCAGCAGATTTTGTCCAGACAGAATCAATGTGTGTGTGTGTGTGTTTACCTTGAACAGGAAGGATGGAAAATGCGGCATTGGGGAAGGTATATGCCCCAGATCCTGATGACTGGGAAAACAAGACCTACACTCTGGAAACAAGTGCAGCCAAGTAAGAGCTCTCTGTTAAATGCATATAATTTTTTAGAAAAACATGCTGATCTCCAAATGTGCAGCACAAGTACAAGCGCTAAAGCAATACAGTACCAGAAGAACTGCCAACTGTGTAGAATTTGAAAGAATAAAGAGCATGTAGACTCAGCATTCAGGCTGTATTTCTCTAACAAGGCCTCTTTCAATGATATTACTTGGCTTGAAACATGCCCAACCGGTACTTCTCCTAATCTTAGATCCAATTCCTGAGCCTCTAATATAAGGAACACCCTCCAAAGGGACTTAAATCATAACCATCAACAGTGATTGCCATTCTGGAAAATGCAATCAGATTCAAACAAACTAAGCAATCTCGGTCCACCTGTATGATGTTCCGAGATGAAACAGCCATATGAGCACAGTCTGACTCCATCAGGGACCTTGTGCAGCTATTCAGTATTCATACCCTCAAGATCAGATTAGAAATACCAATTGCACATTTGTTTTATTCATATAACAACTTCTGACAGTTACCATGACAACTATCAAGCTCTTTTAGGAGCTTTTGGAGCCAAAGAATTTGTCTTTTGTTTTTCTTCTTCTTGGTGGTTTTTCTTCCACCGTTTCTTTGTGTTTTTTGAAAATGAATTTGCATTCAGTTCCTGCTGGAGTAAACCCAAGTACTTCTGACCAATTCTCTACTTGTCTGCCTGCCATCTGTCAGGTATTTTTCTTCTGAACAAGAGCTCAGAAACAAAAGAAGCCACTTGTCTTTTTTTTTTCTTTCATCTCCCACTGAAGCCATCCTCTCCTACTTAACAGATCCTCTTCTTTTCTCAGATACTTCAGCCTGAATCAGAGCTCAGGAGTGCTGACCATCCGACAGAACCCTCCAGCAGGCAGCTATTGGTTGAGGATCGGGGTGTCTGATGGGGTATGGCCCGACGTGATATCTGGGGTCAGAGTTCATGTCAGAGATCTGGAGGAAAAGGCCATCTTGTCATCGGCCTCTCTGCGCTTGACCGGTAATGTTACACGGACTCACTGCTGGCATAAATGCAGTGTTAATTTTTACTTATTGGGTTCCTGCAGCTCAGCAGGGATGTGTGTTGCTGTGAGTTGAATTACAGCAACACACATCCCTGATCTGTTTACCTGTTATGTCTCTACATGACCCCCAGAACTAAGTCAAGAAAACATTGAGTATAATAGTTTTTCAATTGGAATCCCCCATCTTCATCATTCACCACAAAGTAGAAAGCTTGCTCTTTGTTGCCGCCATTGTTGTTAAATTTCTTTTTGAAGCTGATGTTGAAAGAGGCAGCATCTGCCACAGGCATGAATAAATTGGTACTTTTCATTGAATGATTATCAGGTTGTCAATCCAGTTAACGCTGAAATAATAGGCTGTCAGGAGAATTTTTATACTGCATTATTTAACATTTCTAAGCATTGTAAAGCGACCATTCACATTGCCTGTTGATAATAGTTTCCTTATTCTTCCTACTCTTCGAAACTCTGAAGTTTATGTTAGAGTGTTCATTTTTCTGTCACTCTCTCAGAGCAAATCGGAGTTATAAAGGTCAATTTGGAAGTGTCAGGTAAAGTCCTTGACATTTAAAAAGCCATTCGGCGAGCAGAGTCGAAGGCTATTATGGATGCCTCTGACTCCAAGTCATTACCATTTTTGGAGATTAAAGATGACTGCCCACATTCTCCAGATATTATTGGAAGGTGGCACCACAAATGTGATTGATTTTCCTGGACATTAAAATATTTTGTACAAGGCAGTCCCTCAAAACCCTCTGTTTATTTCAGTGAAGAAATAAAGAATTTTACTTGACTGCATCACACCTCCTTCACCTTATGGATGATTCAGTGAGGAAATGGATCAATAAAGGGAGATGTTAGGCTACCTCTTGTGCTAATGGAATCAGGAACTCACTAGGCTTTGATCAACTCCATAGTTGTCATTGACAAGTCAGTAGTTCTTATTGCATGAACCCCCGCTCTCTTTGTCTCCTGAAGGCATTACAGCGAGAGATTTTATCGACTCTCACGTCGAGGGGAAGAGTCGGCTGGAGACGTTCTGGGACTTCCTGTCTGAAACCCTGTCCGTCAGATCGGGGAGTATCAACATTTTCAGCATAACAGACAGAGATGAAAAAACAGTGGACATCTACTTCTATGTGCTAACTGATACTGGCTACCTGCACTCAGAGAAATTACATGGTGTCCTCGCGGCACATAAAAAAAAGGTATATATACTGTCTTGTCTGATAGATAGAGATCAGTGCTCATATATCAAGTGATATACTTGGGAGCTTGAGGGGAAAAGATAACAGGGCTTTTTATCTGCCCTTTTATTTTCACACCAACTTTCTGTCTGTTTACTGCCTGGCCCTGCCATGTCTCTTTTTCTCTCCCATTAATTTCTTGTCAATGTCTCCTTTCCTTTTTTACACGCTTCTTTTCATCCATGTTTTGATTCTGCATCATTTTAATTCCTCTGTCATGCCTAACTATATGCCTTGCTGCTTTAGCAACCACCATTTATATGAATATTGAACGCATTTATGTAGATTAGGGTTGTGTGCTTTTCATTCCTATTTTGCATTGCTTGTGAAGTCGTTTTATCCTTCCGCATGTTATTACTGTGTCAACATAAAACACTGGAGATCCTTCTATCTTTACTGACAATTATTGTGATTCTCACTTTTGTCTTCCTTTGCAGCTGCAGTCACTGCTGCGTGTGAATGTGAGCCAGGTGCAGGTAGATGAGTGTGTGCACACAGACTGTAAGGCATCCGGCGGCTGCTCCACACAGTTAAGCATCAGTGACTCGCCTACTCTGGTAGACTCAGGTGCTTTGTCCCTGGTCTCAGTGAAGGTGATGTCCTCGGCTGTGTGCGGCTGCGCTGCTCGGGAAATGACCCACCAACCCTGCTCCTCCTACCCCAGTAACCCATGCCTTAATGGGGGAACCTGCGTCGACACTCAGAATGGATACAGGTGAGAGGCATGTCCGCAGTGGTTCAGGAGGACAGATAGAAAACAGGAATAGCGTTTCCTAATGTGCTGCAGTCTCCTCTCTAGTCCTGTTAGACTTACTGTAAGAGTGACATCCTGGAAAATGAGCGCAGAGTTACTCACAGCGCCCCTCGTGAGAAAACTCTCCTTCACCTGTAACTTGACCTAACTTGCTCGAGTTGCTTTGCTGTGTCGTCAGCTGAATATAGAGTAGCAGGATTTCTCAAAGGACTTAGGTCTCTTTGCCATGAAGGTAATGTACATGTATGTGTATGCCATTCTGAAAACTGAGCTCTGAGTGTATCTGGCCCAAATTTTAAATGAGGCATCTATATTTATAGATTTAATATTGAATTTTAAAAAATCTTCGTGTCTTTTGCACACGTTAACAGCAAATAATAAATATAGCCTTTGTATCAAGGTCATTAGCCAGTAACTTGAATATTAACCCTGAAATATTGACAAAATGCCAGTAATCAATATGAAGGCCTCAACCTTCAAGTATGTAGGTCTCTGTGGGAGTCAGAAGAAACAGCATGCAGTTCATTTCATGCACACACTAATGCCCAGATTAAATAAATATAGGGCAAGAGGATTAGTACAACTGGCCCCCCTCTATGCTCACAACTTCACAAAAGCTCATTTAATGCCATTTACAGGACATGCAAGTTTGTCAGAGGAAAAGTCTAGAGAGGAAGAATATACAGAACTCTTTTTTTTACCCACTTTTATCTTTTAAATTATCTCTGCTGCAGTTGATCTGCACACTGCTGTAAGAAGCCCTTGTTCTGTGAGAGGAATATCTCCCTGTATGTGCTATACGTGCCCTCATGTGGTTGTAGTACAACCATAAAGAATCCAATTTTTGGTTCTATCCTCTGTCGAAGGAGCTTAACAGGCAACCTCAGACAGCAGCTGATCAGATATTGTCAGTCAGAAGTGAGAAAAACATGCCCTGCTCTTCTTGATTTGGATTGGCATTGCTCTCTTGAGTCACATGAAAGAGCAGTGAAAGAGTGAGGTGCTGCGCTTTGGCATGTACATATGTATGCAAAAGGCTACACTCTGCCTAAGCCGTCCCTTTTGCTGCGTATGGATCAGTATTCCTGACATGTGTTGCCCCTCTGCAGAATAAACAGCAATGGGGAGAAACAGCCCCTAACAGCCTCAGTACACACAGCCTTCCTCAGACACTGCATGAAAATAGATGGCTTTGACATTATCAGCAAAGCCAGCTTGTCTCACATGCCTGCAGTGGAGGGGACAGGATGAGATCAACCGGTCCCTTCCATCCAGTGATTGAATGGGCTGTTTTTCATCACTGCATGTATCTCCTCAGTGATGTTTATGCTTGTGTATGATTGTTAATATTTACCATTACACTCTTATAGACAAACACTTTCAAGAAAGGCACAGGAAACATTCATTTCTAGTTAATGCTTCTGCAAAAGCAGTGATCCTTAACACTCAGGCTCTAATCAAAGTAGACAAGCACAAGAAGATGCAGCGTGTGTAATACCTTAAAAACGAGAAGGGGGCGGGCGGGGATAAGTGAGAAAAAAAGTCCAGGAAATCAGTGGTGGTACGAGGCATAGAAAAGTGAGAGCAATAGAATTAATTATCTCCTAACAAAGGAGACATGATGTGCCGTGCAGGAACAGTCTCCAGAGGGTTCAGCTCGGGCAGCTGTGAAAGATAAAGAACAGACTGGAGTGATGTCGTATTCATAGCTAATTGATTTAATGTAGGATTGAATATTCAGGGCTTTGTGGCCAATACAAACAATTGATTTATAGTAGCGTTTTCTTAGCTGTCCATGTTGGCGCAAAGTCAAAGCCCCTGCTTGTTTGAATCAACAAGACTGTCACGTTCGCCGGCGAAAAGTCATCACGCTCAGATCCAGAGATTGGACAGTGTGAAGATTTCACAAAGCAGAAAACATGAACGACAGTGATTGTTTCTGTCCTCTTGTTTTGCCTCTGTTTTCCCTCCACGATGCTACAGGTGCCACTGCCCCCCACAGCTTGAGGGGCCAGACTGTCAGCAGATGAGACTTAGTTTCCTTGGCAACGGCTATGCCTGGTTTCCCCCCATAAGGCCATGCTTTGATAGCCATCTTTCACTGGAGTTTATGACAGAGGAAGACGACGGACTGCTACTGTATTCTGGCCCATTGGCCACTCTGCTGCCAGGGGACACCGAGGACTACATGGCCATAGGTAAAGAATGAGTCTGGATAATTAGATGTGTGCCAAGGGGCCTTTGGGCCATTATTGCAATAAAACTTGGAACTTAATTTTGTGTGTTTAATTACTGGGTGGCAGCTAATCAGATATATGAGGCAAATTTTGTTCGTTAGTGTACTGCTGAGGGACACGAGCACTCACTCTACAGAATTATACTGTAAGTACTTAATGTGGTGCTGCACGGGCAACCCAGTTTTACTTTTTAATGTGATTGTAATTCTTTGCCGTGAGATGCCATGAGAAACTCTGTTTTTGCTTATCCCCTTTGCTTCAGCAGCAGAGCAGTGGTTCAGACTCTCTGCCTGGTAGACATTCAGTGTCTTAATCAAGGACACGTCAGCAGGGTTTATTCCTGCTGACAAAAAGGCTCCAACCTGAATCCTCCAGGTGGAGGACAGTGTTAAGAATAAAACTGAATAGGTGATTGGGTATAGTGATGGCTGCGTGTAAGGCTGAATGCTTACAATATGTTAATAAATAGTGTTACGATGTCATAAGCGTAATATTTACAAATGCACTGAGACCAAACACAAACCAAACTTGGAAGGAGCCTCATTACTGAAAAAAAGACACAATGTACAGAGTGCTGTAAAACACTGATGTTTATTAATAGTTTAAAATACAGGAAAACAATAATGATGGCGATGAAGATTTAAATCGTCAAGATAAGTGTTCAAGTAATGTTGGAATTGTTTATGCCTCCAATTAGGCATATTCTAAATACTTAAAGATTAAAAAAAATAAATATGTAGCAACATCTCACCCCAGAAAGTGTCATCATTACTTAGATGATACTGAGAGCTCACATTCTTTAATTTGGATGAACCTACTCTTACATGGATTTCCTGTTTCACAACTCGCAAACTGTAGCTATCACCATCACCTTGTTTCTGGTGGCATTCAGATTCTCTTGTGTAATCTAGCTGTGCTATATTGTCATCCTCTTTTTTTTCTTGTTCATACTGTATGTTTGTTTTGAGGTAAGATGCTTTCATGAGTCTCTTGGGTTTTTCCCGTGTCTGCACAAACTGGATATTTGCACCTTGCCCGTTTTTTCTTTTGCAATGCATTTCATATCAGGTTTTTTCTTGATCTTGCCTCTACATTTTGTCTGTGCAAGCAAGTTAAGCTGTTTTTTTTTTAATTCTACAAATCTATAGTTGTCGTTTGCGGTGCAAACGTTTCATTCAGGTGTAATAATGATCTCGATTTACTTCAGAGTAGCTCGTGTTAATTCTGAACTGTTTTTTGTCCTCAGAGCTGATTGGTGGGACACCCAGTCTGAAAATGAACCATGGTTCTGGGACCCTGGTCCTCCAGTTAACAAATAACATTGGGGTCGCTGACAGACGCTGGCATCGACTTGATGTGAGGAGTAACAGTAAAGTAAGAGAACTATATTCATGCTAGCCTCATTACATCGTAATCTCTCTTTCTCCCTGCATATGGAGAATATGTCCGATTAAAATATCTGCTGTAATTTGTAGAGCGTGTTTGGCTACAGCATACTCACACATCCACACACTGCAGCAGTGTTGACCTCTCTCCACTCTTCCCCAATTTAAAGGAAGTGCGCTTCACTCTCGATCGATGTTCCAGTGCAATTGTCATGGAGACAGAAGGCGTGGACTCATGGGCAATGACAGAGGACCGCTCATCCTGTGAAATTCGAGGGGTCACACCCAACAGGGACAAGTAAGATCAATAAATAAACAAAACAAGCAACACTGCACAATATAAAAACCAAGAAGTTCTTCCGAATTCTAAAGGGAGCCAATAAGCACCTCAGGCCACCACCGTCAGTGTTGTCAAAGGGTTTGTTCCAACTGCAAAATCTTCAAACTAGAGTAGAACTATTCGAGTTCTTTAGATCTGTTAAACTAAGAGCGTAGTACAAGGACCGAGCACATGCCATCATCAGCAGCCATTAAAAGGTCGCTGATATCTTTGAGCAGGACAGTCTCAGTGCTGTGATACTTTTCAAAATTAGTGTTATTTTACATTGCAGTTTTGAGGGAGGGAGGGATCCAGCCCAGGTTTTCTTTTTTTTTTAGCAGTGGGTTCACACAAGCACTTTTAAAATAGTGAGGATACAACCATTAGACAAGGAACTGTTAAACAGAAAGCACATAGGCCCCGACAGATTCCATCACTTTTAGTAGGGCTGGAAGACACTTATATATGATACTGTTTCTAAAAGTTCAGACAAGGTAATGAGATAAAACTGGTTCAAACTATGTGGTTGCGGGTGAGGGACATTAGAGTAAGTGTGTATGCAAGTACACAAGAAAATGACAATAAATGAAATCTTGAATCTTGAATCTAAGTGGCATTGAGGGTAATAGAGGCTCTAATTGACTCCACCTTATCAGTAAAATAAGATAAAAACATTTCATCATCAGCGTCACTTTGGATTTTCCAGCTGAACGACAGTCTTAAATAAAAAATCTAGGGTTCTGTTGATGGGTAGAAATAAGTTCTGAAAAAAGTGTGTTCTCGCACCCTTAATAATATTTCTGTAGTGTAATAACTTCATAATATTTTAATATACTTGGAGACCGGATTTTTTCCGTCTGCTTTCTGCTTTCCTACATTCCCTGTAACAGCTCCGAATACTGTCGTTTATCCAGGGCTGCTTTTTTTCTGAGGACTTGGTCCTAACCTTAAGTGGTTCAATAATATTTAGTGAAGAATAATATTTTACTTTATTTATTTATTCTTTATTTAATCAGGGAATGTCACTGAGATTAAGATCTCTTTTCCAAGAGAGACCTGAGAACAAAACACATTCATGAGACAAGAAAACAATCAGCAGACAGAAACAACACAACTACACAAAAAACAAGGAATTAATAAAAACAGTTACACGAATCATAAAAAACATCAGATAATAAAGCTTTAAAAATCTCCAAGAAGAATGTGAGACTCAAGTTTGAGAGCAGTTTGCAGTTCATTTCATTTAAAAGTACCTGAAACCAGTTCTGCCAACATTAGTGTGAACATGAGGGATATCTAAGGTTAAGTAGTTACTGGAATGTGTGCTGTAGTTAGTAGATTTAAATGAGAGCAGAGATGTGAGGTAGTTTGGAAGCTCTAACAGTAGAGCTTTATAGATGAATAACATGAATATAGATGAATATTTCTTCTTGGCTGTAAGGAAGTCCATCCAGCCGTGTGGTACAGATAACAATGATGAGTAAGGAATTTGTCATTTGTGATAAAGCGTAATGCACTATGATAATATTCACACACATGTGGACTTTGATTATCAAACAATGTGCAGAACTTTGAGACACTTTGCTCATTAATGTGATCGGATACAGTCATATCCTGTAGTCATCAACATGGATATTAAAATCGCCACAAAGAACATAACTTGTCAGAACTTAAAACAAGAGTTCTGCTAAAAAGCTGCCAGTTGGTTTTGGGGGGCGATAAATGACAGCAAATATGATCAGATGGAGACCACCAAGTTTAAAAGCGAGAACTTCAAAGGAAGAAAATTCATCACAATGTACTTGATATCATTTGAAGCTCTTCCTTTAAACACTAGGCCACCACCACCACGACCACTGACCCAGGGTTGGTTGAAACAATCATAGTGTGAAAGATACAGTTCAACAATCTGACTATGATCATTAGTTTGCAACCAACATTCAGTTAAAAACATAAAATATAAGTTTGTCAGTGCACTGTCTTGCATCAGTGTACTGTTTGGTAGGGAGGAAACACCAGTGAAGCCCTCCCTGAGGCACTGACAGAAGCTGCTTGTTGAAGGATGAATTTGGTCATTCTCATTAAAATACTGTAGAATATACATGAAGACATTATTAATAATAGTCACTGAAAGTAATTGTAGGGCATAACATGCTGTTAAGCCTCAATACTGTGGCCTTTACAGACAATATTACCTCAACTTTTAGAAATTTTTATTTTACTTGTTTTCGGTGACTGCAATTGACATACCTTTAATTTCACAATACTCATTTTTTTAGCACGTTCACATGGGCCTCAACAGATGTTGAATCCTCCCCAACACAAATTTCCTTTGGCAAAAGGACAGACACAGATAATACTCAGACAGTGACAGATAATGACAGTGACAGATACATGCTAAAAGTCTGTGCACTCATTGTACACTAAGCAGCTTTGGATAAAAATATCCACTGAACTGCATGAACAGTTTGAGACCTAGTGTACAGTCAGTGGAAGGATGGGAGTGGAGTATATGCAAAAAGATTTAAATGTTTATAATATCTGCCTCGTATTGTCTTGCACTAAGTGAAAAATAAAAGTGATTAAAATATGAGAATAAATTATGCATATGGTAATGGATTTACAAATGTTAGATTAGCTGGCTTTTGACACAAATTTGCAGATGAATTGGTGGCTTGGGGCTGCTTTGTGTGGCTTTCTGACTACACTGTCGCTGACATGTGGTCCACGTTCTGCTTTAAATTTTCGCTTTAGTGCCAGGTGTGCTGGAGAAAATGAAACACATTTGACTATTTGGTATATTTTAGCAAGTAAAGCTTAAGTAACAATACCTTGTGCAAATGTATACATACAGATAAATCAGTGATTTAAAAACAAAACAAGAAAACAAAACAAAAAAAATGCAACTTGCATAGCCATTCCCCTCCATTTCTCTCAGGTAAGGGTATTTCATAATCAGTGCCTTGGCAACTTGAATATACTCTGCATTGGTTGGATACCTCTATAAAACAACCTCTTGGTTGTTTTATACTTGCAAGGTGTATTCTACCATCATTTCACACAGCTCTCTGATTATTTTGTTGTTGTTCTGGCACTTTGTGACACGGTTCTTTGGCATCAAGCCTTATCTGGACATCTTTGGGAAAGGTCGGAATGACAATCACTACGGGTAGTCTCTTGCGAGCAGGTTCACCACTGCAATGCAACAAGATTACATCAGTGTTTCCCAATTATGGGCTATTGAACAGCAGACAGCCACAATATATGCAAGTCTGTGACCAACTATAAACTGAACCAAATTTTAGAAGATTGAGCAAACACCCTGTAATAGAAATTCTTTAGCCAGACAGCTTTTTGCTCAGGCCTGTTCTCCTTGCTCACATGGAAACTTAGAGCTCGGCAGTATTGACAAAATCAAATCCCTTTCTCTCTCTAAATACCAAACACTTCTAGCATTGACAAGGCTCTTCAAACTCACTTTCCTGTTCACATTTGTATGGACAACTCCAGACAGCAATGTAACTGTGATGGGTGGGTCTTATTAGCTCATTAGCTTCTTTTTACATAATAATCAGGGGCCTTCTGTCAGGCTTTGATTTGAGTTGGATTTAAAAAAACAATAAAATATACATGATAAAAACACATAAATATGTATTTGAACCCAGAGGATGGCACAATGAAGTATCAATTTAAAAAAATGGTACTGGCTCTAATGTAACTAAACTATAATGTATTGGCGTACAAACTAATTTTATTTGCTTTTTAAAGGAACCATCAAACAGGTATCCAACCATGGCTTCAGTGAGTCCACAATCCACCGTTTTCTCCATCCACGTCATTTTCTGAGATACTGAGATGGTGAGCCGCACCGCCTGATTTGGTCTAAATACAGTCTTAGGCTTGTTAAAGTTAGCTAGCTAGCTAACAGTAGCATGACCAGAAACTTTAAGGTCCAGTCACTTACCCCTGAATTTCCTTGCTTCTTCTTAATTTGTATTCCAGCTTTAATTATTCTTTAATTAGTTCATCCGTGGACAAGCTCAACAAAGCAGGAAAACTAATGGTCTGAGGCAGGTGCCATTTCATGCCCGGGAACGCAATGGGGGATGAAACTGGAACACTGACCCCCACTGTTCTGTCGAAGTAATGACATGAGGGCGATAGCCTCTTGGCATTTGAATAGAACAACCATATCATGATCCTACAACATTGTTTTTAAAACTATTCAATTATCATTTGTATAATAACAATGCAATGTACAGAACAGCTGAAATCACTAAAATGCACACCCAGCTAAGTTATTAATGAAGCTCATAAGATAATCCCCAGGCCACACAGACCAAGAATTGAATGGAAATTTACCAGTAGCCTATTTTATTTCAATAAACCCAACTCTCTATTTAAATCAAGATTTTGTGATCACTGATTTGCTGCATCATTTGCCTGTTCCTTAAGCTTGTTAAAAGTACAATTGCTGTCAGCAATGATTTTGTACCTTTAAAATTGTAAAAAGGTCCACAGTTATCACCTTAAGGACCATTTCCAGGGTACTTTTCTGAGAAATGTACCTTCGGGTACAAAAATGATACTCCTATTTCTCTGGGTGCAGATATAATACAATGCTTGAAGGAGTTCAGTAAATTGTTTATGAGTGTTTTAAAATCCCATTTGAGCTTCTTGGGGCTTTGGAGGTTGAGATCATTTGCTCCGACATGGACGAGGACTGCTTCAGCAGAAGGATATTTCTGTAGAATATCAGGAATCCTGGCATCAATATCGGACACTAAAGCTCTGGGGTAGCAGCAAGTCCTCATCTGAAGGAGAGCAATGTGTTGGACCATAAAAGTACCTTTATTCCCCCAGTCAGCAATTCCTCTGTATCACTTTCTGTAGGATAGTAGACCAGCAGATTTCATCCTTGTTCACTGACAAGAATAAAAGCTTTTCCAATTTATCCTTAAAAGAGCATCAAGCACTTAATAGTTTGTCCAATGACAACTCTATTGTTATAAGGAGTACCAACAAGGGAGGTGCAGTGGTAGTTCAAAAAAAGGAAGCTTATAGAATTGAAATTTTGCACCAAGATGGAAACAATGAGTTTTACAGACCCCTAAGTTGTTACCCCACTCAATTTGCTCAAGAAATTAAAAGTTTTTAGTAAATGTATAGACGATCAGCTGATATCAAAAAATGAATTTGATTTTATTTTGCAGCAAAACCCAGTATGTCCTATTTTCCATACACTCCCCAAAATTCACAAATCATGTATTGAACTGGTCCCTAGGCACCCTATAGTTGGGGGCAACCAGTCTCTCACGGAACCCATATTGCAATATCTATATATATTGCAATATATAGATCTACATAGATCTAGTATATCAGCTCCACCACTGACTTCCTTAATAAAATGTATTCTATTCAGGATCTTGAAGAGACAGACATATTAGTTTAGAAGCACTAAGTTATTTTTTACATTTGAGAGAGAATCAGACCCCTCCTCCTGGTTTACCCAGCTGGTTCTTAACAAAAATTACTTCAAATTTGAATATTCTTTCCACCTGCAGTGTCAGGGAGTCAACATGGGCAGTTCATCTTCCCCTAATTATGGCAATTTATTTATGGGAAAGTTTGAGGATGAATATATGTATCACAATAACCCTTTTCTTTCTTAAAATGTTGGTTTCGATATACATAGATGACATATTTTGCATATTCTCTGGTACTCTTGTTGTATTTGAGGCATTCTGTATACACCTAAATTATAGAATAGAACAACTATAAAATTATCATTGGAGTACAGGAGAGATTATGTGTCATTCCTCAATGTGCTTGTAAAGAAAACAAAACATCTCAATAGACGCTAGGTCTGTAGAAAACAAGCTGATGGAAATACACTTTTACACTTCAGTAGCTATCATCCTCCAGGTTTAAAGAAGGGTCTTCCATATAACTCACATACAACTCTTGAGAGCAAAAAGAATCTGCAACATGGACACTGGCTTATTTTATCCAGTGATCCTTTAGTAGGTCATTCTTTCAAAGATTTGCCAATCTTTGCCAGGAATCTAAGGGACACCTTGGTCAGGGCTGATTGTTATGTGCCCCCTCAACATTTTCCGTCTAACCTACCAGGTGGTAATTTCCCGTGTTTGAGCTATGATTAGATGAGATGTTTTTCTACATCCCCATACTGGAAAAAAGTTCAACTTTAAGACCAGGATCTCTTGCAGAACCAAATATGTGGTCTATCTCTTGAAATGTCCCCGGTGGCCAGACACTTCAATTTAGCTGGCCTTCATGTATGTTTTCTTAAATTTCAGGGTATAGAAGTTGTACATCCTTTTAAAAGGAGTTGGGATTGGGACAGATTTCTGTCTGAAGCAACTTGGATCCACACGTTACAAACTGAGAGCCCAAAAGGTTTGAATGAGGAACTGCTGTTTGGGCTTCTTATAATCAATCAGGGTCCTTACTATATTTAAATTCTGTATTTAGATTGTGTAGATCTATTTATTCTTGACATTTTTTCTATGACATTTTACTATGCTCTCTTGAAAAAATGTAAACTATTTAACAGCTTAATTAATTTCCTTTTACATGCTATTTGTCTTGTTATAGACAAATCCTGTTTCAGAGATTTATTTTTCTATTAACTGAGTAGTTTACATATATCATTTATTAGTGCATTTTGGGGAGTTTTAAGCATAGACTAATTTTATGATTATGAAATTACTAATTTTCCTCAATTGAGGTCATATACAGTGTCAGTGTATGTGTATTATGATATGTATGTATGAGAAATATGATATTTCTCTATAATGTTTTGGTGTAATTTGTTTTACACGTATGTGCATCTTCATTTATTGAACTGGATTGTATGGCTCTTATTCCCTTGCCATATGTTTCCAGTCTCGGGCATTCAGTTATAGATTCATTATCTTTCAGCTTGTGACACTCGTCGTTGTTTTTCTGATTATTGTGGTCACACAGTGACTGTCCTCCTTCATTAGGAGAGGCCGTATCTGGGCGGTTCATTCACAGATGGATCCTATTATGTAATTATGTATTCTCTTTGCCGATTGGCGTTTGGACCTCACCTTTCTCTATAAATTGTCATTTCTGCTTTGATTATGCTGATGATGGCTTTTACCTGAAACACATTCATTTTAAATAAATAGATAGAAGACTATTGATCTGTGAGTGCGAGCGAGTGTGAGTTTTCTGTTTGTTTTGACAGTGTCTAAATGCCCCATGCCCCCATAGGGGTAAACAATCCTTCATAGAGCAGAGCATTACTGTAGCAGTCAAAGTAGCAGCAGTTTGCACGGTTGTAAAATAAAAAAATGAATAATGCAATTTTCTACACACAGACATGGAATATTTAGGTATATTGTATTTAAATACTGCCATGTATGCTATACGTGTAGAGTATGTCAACCCTCATATGGACTACTGTTTCCAAGCATAAAATACCTGTTCTCACTTTTATGTTCCTGTTGCTGTGATTATTTCCTGATGTTTTTCAGACACGAAACACAAGCTTCAGTGGATAAAGGATGTGTTTGTTGTATTCTTCTAGTAGACTTTAGTTATGGATATTTAATTTATCTGTTTTTACATAATTTACATAACATCAACCACACAGTCACAGCCAACAGTTCATCAATGATCAAATTTATTGCAGATTACTTGATTACTTCATTAATTGTTTCAGCTGTAAAGTTAGTTTCCTCAAGTACTTTGCTTACCTCTGGTATATTACAGTAACAAAAAGCAGCCTTATAATCGATGTTCAGTAAAAGTATCTAAATGATGCTCATGAACAAACTTCAAGGAAGCATTTATGGAAATCAAATCAGTTTGTGACTCAGACTGTTTTTAGCCCACCATGTTCAATTTTTCCTTGTACCCAGCCGTCCTCTCTGGAGGGAAGAAAACTGTTGATAAAATCCTCAGATATAATCCTTAAAATGCCAACTAATCTTTTCTGACTGTGTTCCATACATAGACGGTTTTGCTTTGCCAAAGCAGAGTTTGTTTTCCCCCATCGTGAGCTTGGCTTGCCACTGTGCTCATTGTTTTGTTGTGTAATTAAGCTGCAAGATTATGATGTTGAGCAATTTACTTAAGGTTTACCACTGTTATTAATTTTAATAACTTTTCAAAATTTTAAGAACCTTTAACAACTGTTTAACTGTGTGTCCTCTAGACTGTGATCGCTGTATTTGAGTTTCAACTGATGAGGTAACACAAACTGTCATCAAACAGGGAATACTCTAGTTAACAAACCAAAATTAGCTTCGAAGAACAACCTGTGTGTGTTTTAGCTCCTTTGTGCAGCCAGTTTTGAAAATACCAGAGTTGCTTTGCAGAATCAGTTTGTGTTTTGATGGTTTCAGGCAAATGTAATTTACCCATCATGCATTTATTTTAAAAATAAAGGGAAAAAGAGCAATAATAAGATGTCACATTTGTTGTCAGAAAGTAGCAACAGTGATGACAGCCTCAGCCAAAAAAGAATGAAAACATGAACTAGACGGCTTATGTGGTTTGTGTGTTTGTTTTCTATCTGCTCACATTGTGTGCTTCTTTATATTAAAGAGTTGTGTTTTGAATTTTAACCTTGAGAACTTACACAATGCCTTTTCCTCTGCTCGCATTCTTCTTCTCTGTTTACTTGTATGTTGAGAGTTGCTTTTCTTTCTCAGGTATCTGAATGGAAGTCATGTATTGCAGCTCGGAGGGGTCAATGAGAACATATCATATGAATACCCACAGCTGCAGTACAAACACTATACTGGATGTATAAGGAACCTGCGTGTGGACAGCAAGGTATGGTATGGAACAAGTAGAGTTTATTACAGTACATACACATTACCATGAGGCCTGTTTATGTAGCCTGTTCTAGGTGAATAGATTGCTATATTGTACCCCTTTATTCTTTACGAGTTTGGATAACCGTCAGCAAAGGTGCTGGAGGATTCAACTTCAATAGGAATGTAAATGTGGCCTCAAGGCTATGCTGGAAATCCTGATGAATGCTGATGTCGCTCACTCATCACTTTCTCCTCTGGTCAAATTCCCTCTCGCTGTCTGTCTGTCTAGTCAGCATGCAGTTATAGGGAGTTTGCTTAGTGTAATTTTTCTATCCATGCTGTTTCAATACCTTGAAAGCAGACATACAATAAATATATACTTGAGCCCTTGACAGTTGATTGTTTGCATGAGTAAACAATACCACAATGTAAGAATATTTTGTTACAGGTGGAAGTCTGAGTAGAGTACATGAGTAAAAATATAATATTTGCTTATTAAACAGTTCAGTATGAATATTATATTATTATGCAACACATAGATATATAGATTTTTGTAGTGGATTGCTTTTGTACTTCTTTTTTACGGCTGTGGTATTTAAATTTCCTTATGCAGGATCAATAAAATGTATTTCATCTCTATTTTAGTAGTAATAATAATATCATTATGAAATAGCACTTTCAAGAAAAGATAACAATATATCAAACAATCAGCAATCAGATAACAATTTATAGTGTCTCATATTTAATGATAAGACAGTTTTATCTTTCTCTCCGCAATCACATTTCCTTTCACTCATCTACTATGATTACAAGGACATCCACCCTTTCATTTTCTTTCCTTCACTGAGTTCACTGAGTCCTCATATATATATATATATCTTTTTTCTTTGCTGTTCTTCTTCCATTCAGCTGTATGACCTTGGTTCCCCAGCTGAATCCTCCAACACTGTGCCAGGCTGTTCTCTTATTGATGATTACTGCACCAACGTGGAGCAACTTCCTTCCTGTGGCAAGAGGGGTCGCTGTCACGGCGAGTGGGGCTCTTTCAGCTGCCTGTGTGAACCAGGGTTTACAGGGCCACAATGTGACCAAGGTAAACAAATTAATTACTTTTAATTGTCTGTAAGGCTTTCTGGGAAAGTATAGTGTGTTTTACATCTCTATGGAGTTAGGGATTTTAAGCCTCACAAAGTATACAATCCAAATGGGAGATGTGGGAAATCCTGTGTTCTAAAGCATCACTTTGCTGCTATAGGAAGATAACCTCGCCTTACATAAAGTGTTTTTTTGCAGAACAGCTTGCCATTGCTGTGATATGCTCACGTATTTCCCAGTTGACAGCTGAATTAATTGGACATGCTTTGTGTGTATTTGATCGACAAGTGGCTCCAGAGTTCTCCTTTGACGGACGGAGCCACATTCAGTTCCAGCTCTTGTGGTCCCTCCCCGCGCGGCAGACAAGAGTCCAGGCTGGGCTTCGGACACGTGCTGCCGCCGGTGTGATCCTCAGCCTGCTTTCCCAGGAGCAGAATGAATACTTACGTTTAGAGGTGAGTCACAGCTGGTCACTCCCATCCACATTGACAGCTGTGATTGTCTTGTTTGTGAGCCTTAAAATGATGATTAGGGCCCGAACTGTGATGCTGCAAATGCTTGTCAGGCTGAGAGTGAGTAATATCAGGGTTGGAGACATATGGGTGGATACTGAGGGGGCTGGGGATTGACATCTGTATGTTCTCGACAAGGTCTTTCAGTAAGTCTGCAGAGTGCTGCTATTGAGAGGCTGCTATTTAAAAAATTATCCCTCCTTTATTCAAGGTTATTGCTGTGTCTGGTTAATGTTTCAACACAATTCAGTGTGGCAAGAAAGCAACTGTGTGCACTATAATTCGAGGGCAGAGTGCTCTTAAGTGATGGTCAAATCCCCTGCTCTGTACTTGAGGGTTTTGACACAGCTTGCTTCAAGTGGTGAGCTCAAAGTCATGTCTGCATACATGCTGCTCGCTTTGCCACAACCAGGGCTTGAATGGTGCTCACACAGAGCGTTTCTCAGAGAAACTTCACAGAGCCTTTCTTCTTATTTTACTCTTGTGAAGCATTTTGTGACCTTGCTTTGTGAAAGGTGCTATATTAAATGAACTTTACTTACATGCTTACTTAGTTGTCTCCAGGAGACAAGTCTACTTCACTTTGCCATACCTCCATAGTAGCATGCCTCTCCTGCCTGACACATCGCTGAGTGGATATGAAGCCAGTGTTTCCTTGTCAAAGACTTTCATTTCATTGACTGACAGGCCGAGTGTGAGCAGCACCTGGAAGTGAATGGCTCTGTTAGGACTGTCACTTTTGGCTAACTCACAGGTCAGCTGTTTGCAGTGAACCTGTCTCACTTATGGTATATTCCACACCACTGGCCTGTCTTTGAAAACATCTTGTCTCTGTGCTTGTGCATGTTATTTGTTAAACAGTATTGTTTAAAGTGTCTGCCTTATCTCTTGTTCTTGCATCGGTCTTTACACTACATGAGGAAAAACAGCGTTCCTCTTCCCATGTAGCAGTCCCACAGTAACAGGAAAAGGAAAAGGCTGTAGCCCTTACTGTATGTGGGATGTGAAGTTTCTCTGTGAAACCCTCTCTGAAACTGAATTGGTGAGCTGTATAAAACATCCGATGTCTGTCTGCGTCAATACACTCAAACACTTTCAGCCCGGTTGACTCAAAGCTCTTAGAAACACTTGAGCACACTGTGTTTGCTGACAACAAGCCCTAATTTAAAGGGCTGTCTCTCTACCTCTCTGTTTTTTTTTCTTAAGGGTAGATATGGGATAGAGTGCGCACTGAATAAATAATCACACTTTCACACAAAGGTTACAAGGGGCTAGCTGGGTATAAACAGCATGTGGCTCTCCAAGGAGTATGGTGTCTCTGTGAAGAAAACATTTATCTAATATAGTCTGTGAAGGAGTTTTTTTGAAGCGACTGGCATGCACTTCTTTCTCAAAGACCAGTAACCCCTAAGAAGTGCAAAACTCTAAAATCATAGCTTCTCATTTTTTTTTATTTTTTGCATTTAAATGTGATTTGACTTTGAAAAAAGTAAAAACAGATAGAAATTCAGACTTCAGAAATTTGCTTGAACATTTTGTGCTTAATGGTGATTGCAAAGATCTCTGGGGGCACTGCAGAAAGTTTTTATAATCAGTTTTTTTTTCCTGAGTATTGATTGAGTCCTTTGTCCTTTGCTCATTTTTTGTTGTGGACTTGAGGGCAGGATGAGGCGGTGGTGAGAGCACAGTCAGCTTTTACTGTGTGTGTGTGTGTGAATGTGTGTGAATGTGTGTGTCCAGTGGGGGAGATGCATTTGAGATGCCCATGCTGAGGGAGAAATAGTTAATGCAGGCTGGGCTGAATGTGAATTATCTTGCCCTACTGTTTCCAATTAAGCTTTAGACATGTACAAGCTCCAGTTATTGGAGCCCCTCATTGGTTGAGTTCATTGTGTTCGCTCATCCATAACTGCTGAAGATAATTGTTGTTTCTTGTATACCTTCCCTTCGGGGTTGACTCCGGCTTCTGCCATGCAGTGATGTGTACGGAAGCTTCTCAAGGCATCATGGCTGCAAAATTGCCAAATTAATTTTTACCACTGAAATTTTCATGCCATTTTTCTGGCAGGTTCACCACAGAGAGCCATTTCTGGGTAGTTAAATTTCACAATCCTTGCCTGGTCCAACCATGGGAGCTAGCCTACTTCTCATAATGTTATTATGCGCAAGATCTGTTTTTGCCCATCAACACAGCATCATATGGCAGGGGTCCAGCTCTGTCAGTTTAGAATTTGTGTCACCCCATTTTACAATTTTATTCACTCAGCCGTTCCAAGCCGTGAAATCCACACTAACAGAAATAGTGTTACCAGCTGATTCTGTTGGAGCTTTACAAAAGTCTTCTGAATGCAGTCCAGAAGTAGTTTTTCTGATGCCTGAAATGTGAAGCACATCCAAAAAAGAAAACATTAAAACATCTTTAGTTTTTTGTCTGTTTTGATGCTTGCATTTCAAATCGGCAAAGCTCTACTGTATATCTCAGGTTATTCAAGGTCTGCTGGCTGTTTTCTACAATCTCGGGGATGGAGAGTACAACCTGACTCTGCCCTTCCATCGCCTGGATGATGGGGAGTGGCATGAGGTGGAGCTCGATCGCTATGGCAGAGAGTTCACCCTGCGACTGGATGGAGGTGGAGGACGGCGGGAAATTACGGCCTCTCCTGGGCAGAGTCAGGAGATCATTATTGACCCCTCCGTGGTGATGCTCGGAAACTCTTTTCCCTCAGGACACAACCGGAGCTTCGTCGGTAGGTGGCTGCTTACGTGTTTTACAGGAATGAGACTGAATGAATGGATGTACAGTGCGTTCAATCAATGGATGATTGATATTTGAATTAGCAAGTTCATTTGGCGATATGCAAACATATACAGTACTTAGAAGAGTGAACACAGTTTGTTGTATAAATGTTCAAATGAATGGACACATACAGGATTCAGTGGTGTCCTTTAACACTTACTGGTACTTCTATATTTCACAACATGGCCCAAAGTTGTTTGAATCCGTAGTTTCAAGCAGATGTGAGAAAGTGAGTCAGTGGCACTTATCTGTATTTAAATGATGTGTTAGACCTCTTGCTTCCCACAGAGTGAGCAAACTAACCAGCAGAGAAAATATCCTGCAAAAAAAGAAGTCCATGCTGACAGCTTAGCCTGAGGCTGTTTGTGTGTTTGCACGAGTGTGCGTTGGTCTGTAGGTGTGTCAGCGAGTTGGTTTGTGTGTGCATTTGAGTTTAAACCCCTGCCATGGTGTAAATGTGTGTCCATAAAAGATTTTGCCCGAGGACTGCTGTCTTAGTGTGTCTTTTGGCATTGTAAACTCTCTGTTTTTCGTTTCTCCTCATCGCTTTCTCTCTCTCTCTACAGGCTGTCTGCGAGATCTGAGGTTTTATGGCCGCACCATTCCCCTGGATCAGGAGCAGTCTTCAGAGGGGTTTCACGTCGTCTCCTCCCAGGGCGTCTCCGTCGGCTGCTCTTCAGAGGCCTGCAGGAAACATCACTGCTCCCCTCCTCTGGTCTGCGTAGACCTCTGGAGACACCATGAGTGCAGGTGCAGTAAATATAAAGAATAAATACCCCAGTATGTTAATAAGGCCTTATGGTACGCAGGCACGTTCTGTACATATTTGCACGGATACATCCAGAGACAAGCAGTGCATACCACAACCTTGTTTATAATAAATTTAGTAACGCCAGCACTCAACTTGCAAATTAACAGATGATGTCAGGACCCACACAACCACCCAGTATGGATTTATTACAGCAGCTGGATAAAATAATGTAAATGTGAAGTAATACAATTTGAAATGCTTCTACAAAGCTGGGTCAAATTAGTTTGAATACTATTTAGTATCATTTGTCAGCTATAAACAGTCACAGTCATCATTTGCATGTGTTTTTTATGGAAGCCCTAAGAGGCGGGTGAAAAAAAAAAATCTGGTGATCCATTTTCAAGTCTCTACGTCTAGGATGGAAAAGTCAAATGTCCTAATATCCCCCTGGAATATTAAACAATCAAAAATGAGCTGACTGGCCTCAAGAGTGATTTAGATTGGTCTAAGTCATCGGCTCTCAAAGTGGGGCCCAGGGATCCCCAGGGGTCCTTGAAAGGGTTCCAGGGGGTCTCCATAAAAATGGGGAATAGTTAAATTTTACTAATATTCTATTCACTAGAAGTTAGCACATGTATAAGAATGACTATTTTGATCAGAGGTTTCACTCCCACTGGTTTCTCCCCACCTACATTACAGACAGTTATGGAATTCTCTACTAAATCATAGCTAACAACTACCCTCTCAGTTTGTCCCTGGGACAATACTTTTATCAAATGGGGGTCCCTGGCTTGTTACATATCAATTTGGGGGTCCTTGACATGAAAAGATTTGAGAACTGTCTAAGTACCAATAGTTCAACTGTCAACTGAAAGACTAATTAAAAATAAGAAATTAATTTGCAATATTCAATACAGCATCCAATTATCATAATATGAATAATAACCATATTCATTTAAATAGCCAAAATCAAAATGTATCCAAAGTGCTTTTTCTGTTGTATATAGCTATCATTTAATGTATAGAATTATCCTATTCCCTTAAATGTAATATTTGGCAAAACATCCCCCTTTATAAGAGGTGAAGTGACACCATTACTATGACTAACATTACAGTAAAATAACATCAGCTATGCAGTCAACTTAACATAGGTTATAGCTGTTGGTTAGCCATGGACAATATGTTTTTCATTTGCTAGCTAGCAGGCTAACAGCTAACATCAGTATAGCTAACACCAACGGCAGATTGGCGCAGATTAAAATAAATTTCTATCCAAAAGAAAGACATGACAGTAATGTTACATAACTTGCTAACACACAATATATGTATCATGTGTTTAGAGTGCATGGAAAATTAAAACTCACCTAGAAGAAAACATGAATGCTTTTAGTGCTATTTAGAACATGGGGTAGTGGTACACTTCAGCCTCTTGTGCCCGAAATGAGTGTTACAACAACAAACAGTTAGAAAAGTGATCCTGACAAAAAAAAGCTTCACCTGCCAAAACTTTTTTTTTCACCTGTTTTACAGAAAAAAAATTAAGGAACTAATGCCGGGATCCCACCAGGTGCATCTGCATCAGTTGCCTTTAGGCTACCGTAATTACTACAGCAACTAAACTGCCCAATCTTGTTGACTTGCTCATATTTTGTTGATCTGGTCATTTTCCTTGATTTTCGTGCTTCTACTAAGAGTAATTAGGCTATCTAGTTAAATGGTTTCTTTATTGTCTGTTTTAATTGTGTCTATTGTTGATATATGATCGGGAGTCTGCACGGGGTGTTTTATTTTGAAAATTGACTGGATGCTCTATGCTGTTTCTGTGCCTGCCCAGCTCGATCTGCTCTGTGCAGCTTGACACGGCTTTGATGTGGCTTCCGTCTAAAATAGACTAGTTGCGTATGTTCAGTGGAGCAGAGCAGAGAGCTGCTTCTGGGATGCTTCTTGGATGCTTCTGAAACGCACTGCAACGCATCTGGTGGGATCACAAGCACTGACTAGAGTAGCCACAATCAGCTCCAGACGCGCCTGGTGGGATCAAGCCGTTAGAAAGCTTGGTAAAACCTTTTTTTTTCACCTGTTCTGAAGTCATAATCACAGGAGAGAAAACAGTTTATATTAGACTTAGAAAATGGATCACCAGAATTTTTTTTTCTCACTTGCCTCCCAGGGCTTCCGTAGTTTTCAGTGCGACATTAGGCCAAAAAAAAAAAAAAAAGCTCAAAAGAAGACAAATCATCTGTGGCAAATTGGAGGTGCATTGGCCCAAAAATACAGTATGTCAAGGGGAACAGCCTGGAAAATCAAGACATTATATTACAAAGACAGACAACCAAGTAACCACATCACAATAACAATAACAATAACTTTATTTTATAGCGCATTTCATACACAAAATGCAGCTCTGCAGTGCTTTACATTAAGAGTAACAACCAACAATAATTTAAAAACAGCAGACCAAAAAACCAATTAAACCAATTTAATCAAAATTTTAAACACATCTAAAAAGAGGAGTAAAAGTAAAATAAGCAAATATTATTGCACTAATTGGCATGTGATTCTCTGGTCCACCATTGTACTGTTTGCAATGATTAAACTATTTTAAAGTTAGTAATTTTGGTACCACTTTCTAAAAAGGCACACTTTATAAACAGTTTATAAGCTGTAAATAATGGTTTTATTAATGGTTAATACCGTGTAATGCTTTTTAGATCGGTTATAATCCATTAATATGAACAACTTTTGGGTTGCCAGGTTGTGAAAAGTCCTTTCGGCCAGTACTTTATCCTCCACCTTGCTAGGTCTTTAGTTTATCAGAAAGACTCCTTCAATTGACCCTTTGACCACTTACTTTCTGTTCTGACAAATAAGAAACCCATTGATCTTTATTAATGGTTTATCAACATCGAACATAGAACTTGAAACCCTAAAGTTGTTCCCATTATTGGCCTCTAACTGGTCTATAAAGCATTAGTAAACAATTTAGTGACCAATAATGTAGCCATTAATTACAATGTGTAAACCCTTAGAGTGCTTTAGAAAGTAAAGTTGTTTTTGTCTACCCCTTTGCAGTATAATAAAAGCATTACACTGTATACATATACATAAAAAGGATGCACACGAAGAAAACACTGTCATCATTACAGATAACATACTAGCTGCATAGCACAGTGTCAGAGTTTCCTGCAACACACTTGAAATCAAAGTGTCCACCAGATGGCAGCTAGGCTGAGAGTTCCTGTTACACTGTGTGTCTAATAGTGTGTCAACCTGAGAGAATAGTGCATAACAGCACTGACTGTCAGAGGATCTGCTGCCCCTTTAAACTCTGCAGGACCACTGAGTCTCCTGGCTGTGATTTCAAAACTCTGAAACAGTGTGGGACCTTTCACTGCGGTTGGATATCCATATTCTGTGATTGCAGCATGCCTCAGGATACACAGCACTGAGAGAAGCAGGGGGCAGGGGTGAATGACATACAGGGGATATTTTGTACAAATATGTAAAATGTACTGCAAAGCCAATCTTAACTTCTCGGATCCTTTTTCTTTTCTTTTTTTTTTTTCAGTTAGAGTACAGTTGACGCTCTGTAACTGCCAAGGAGCGGTTGAATCTGATACAAGGGGTGCAACTCCAGAGGGATTTCATTTTACATTGTCAGCTTAGGTTTCATGGCTCCGTAGAATTCAGTGTTCTTTTTGTCTGACAGCCTCCCAAGTGTCTCTTGTCTTTGCCTTACACTACAGTCGCCTGTCTCGTCTCTGCACAGGTGCCCTCCAGGCCACATGACCAAAGAGAGCTCCTTAGGCAAAGTGTGTGTCTACACACTGTGCGCCAGCCGGCCGTGCCGCCACGGCACCTGTGTGGCTCATTCTCCTTCCCGCTACTCATGCCACTGCAGTGAGGGCTACCGGGGACGGCACTGCGAGGTGACGCTCGCCATGTTCCATAACGAGGACAGCAACAGCCTCAGCCTCAGCTCCATGTTTGCCATCAGCATCTGTGTCATGGCCTTTCTAGGTAGCTATTTTGACTATGTGATCTACTACCTGTGGTAAACCAACATTGTCATCTCCTCATATGTCTCATAATGTCTGTTGTATGTTTTTGTTTGCCGGTTTTTCTTTTTCTTCTTTTTCTTTTTCTTTTCTTTTTCATCTTTAATACATTGCTTTTCATCTCGTTGTATTTCTGTTTTTGTCTCTGTTCAGATCTTCATGGTATAATTCTTGCATTATGTTTGGTGTTATCTGAAACATCTCCTGTTTTATTTGTTTGCCATCCCTGTTTGGTTCTGTGAAATCTATTCATACACATATCTTGTAGCTGTATTGATCTCTTGAGTTGTGCCAGGATATGATTTCTCCATGGAAGGTTGGAGGAAACATGAAACAAATGTCTGCAATGGAAGGGAAACATTGTATGTCTTAATTTGTGATTCATGGGGAAGCTGTAAAAGTCCCCGGAGAATTCGGAAATTTTATGTGTTTTTCTATATTCATCGCTTCTGTGTCCCCTGTCTCTTCCAATGTTACGCTCTGACTTCAGAAGTCAATTTCACTCTCAGCCTTACTTTTTATCTGTCCAACTTATTTTATATCCCACCATCCGCTCATTTCACTTCCCTGGTGTATTTTTTGTCATTCCTTTCACATTTCTTTGTACATTTCTTTTTTCCCCCAAACCAACCTAAATGTGCTCATATTGTGCACAAGCGTGGTGTACAGTGTTTGGAACTTTAATCAGTGATCACACACACCAGTAAAAACCCGCAAAGTTAAAACGGTTTTGTTATCCTTTACTTTTCCAGGTCAGTCAAACTTAACTCTGGGCTGAATGCTGAGTGATTTAGGGGGTTATGGTTAGTTCTCGTATTTCGGTCAGTCATCAGAATCAGATTCATCTTAGACTTTGGGGATAGTTTGGATTTGACACAAATGTTGTGAGTTAATCTTTGATAGTGATATTGATCAATGGAAATATATGGGCCATGACTCCCATGTTCAGAGATCTGGTAGCGAGCAGCATGTAAGAAAAAAAACAAGGTGGGTGAGCGAAAAAAACATTTTGTGCCACAATACAACATGCAAAAACATTTTAACCATTCACAACAGCAAACAGCCTTTTTTGTGTCTCCTCTCAAAATGTAACAATATGAAGTCAATATTTTTGTTTGTTAAACACAACCAGTATATATTTTAAGGCTATGCTAGCTGGAGAATAATGCAGCTAGCATACTTTCATTCATATTGCTTATTATAAAATACTCACTTCTATATATACTGTATATTGACAACCTGAATTATACATTTAAATTTGTTTATTATTTTTTAAGCAAATTTTGTTGATATTTTAACTGTCGCGTAACATGAGCTGTATCACCGACGTGACTAAAACAGCTTTGTTTTAAGCTAGGTTCAGTTTGTTGGATTACTTTTGGTTGTAAGGTAATTTATAATGTAACTATATAAAAAAAAACCTTTTATGAAAGGCAGTAATGTAATAAAGTGAAACGTAAAAAAGCCCATAATGTAATACATATCCAGTAAAGTAACAAATCTTCAGTCCATAATATGGTAGCATTTTAGCCGATCATGTAATAGTCTCTTACTTACCCTTTATTATGTTACATATGGGTATTTGTGTGAGACTGTGGCTTTGAAACTCACTCAGGACCTCTACTAAATTTAAATTTTGTTGAGGTATTTGAAGAATCAATTAATAATCATTAAATATATACCTGTGTATAAATGTAAAGTTAACCACAGTCTCACTCAGTCACAGCTCAGACTTGGAGAGCATGCAGTCAGCAGATTATAGAGTCAGCTAGAGGTGATGCGGGTGTGGCCTGTGAACGGCACATTGGCACTTTACAAATGATAAATGCTCACACTAGAGAAAATAATAAATTACAAGTGTGCCACAGAGATGTAATGAATAGCAGATATGTTTATCAAAACAGCTTGTTTTTTTTTTTATTTAATTGTTCGTGTGTTTATCAAATCAAGTCAAAATCTAACAGCAAATTATTTAATTCACTCATACTTGATTCATTATGTTGTGGACAAAAAAGAAGCTTTAATATTTCAGGCTCAAGATTTTATGGGTTTATTGGGTTTTTATTCTGTTATGGGTTTTTTAACAATTCAGACTGATAAATGAGAACATTAGATTAAGGGAGCAACATGAATATAAACAGTTCATACAATTATATTTACTGTAAAAAGAAAGATTTTCAGAAAAAAAATATTTAAAAGTAGAGACTAGGTATCAAGACTGTTGCAAAGTTTGAGGGCATTCACTGAAAGCTTGGTCTCCCTTTGAAGATTTTGAGTTATCGGATGATCTAAGGCTGCCTTCTGACATATAAAGGGTTATAAGTTTAGAAAAGTATACTGGAGCCCTACCATTGACTGCTTTGTGGGTGAGGAGTAGAATCTTAAAATCAATAAGTATAAGATAAGGGTTATGTGGTCTTATCTAGTGCCTGTTGAGAGCCGAGCTGCTATATTTTGAAGTTTTGAGTTTTATGACTCAGTACATAGTGTTGTTTAAGTGATAAGGTATAAATGTATGGATGAGCTTTTCCAAGTATGTAGTAGTTGCAAAATATTTTGGATTTTGGATATATTTCTTAGTCGAAAAAAAGCACACCTAAACCTCTCTCTTTTTCTGTGCATTAAATATTAATTCAGAGTCAAAATGCCAAGATGATTTGACATACTGGGAGAGTTCAGAGGTCCAAAAAGTAGAACATCTGTCTTGCTTTTGTTTAGGAAAGTTTTATGACATCCAATGTTTCAAGTATACAGCGTAAGAAATATTATATTTTCATATTATGTAACCAAGTGGATGCATATGCAAACTGAAAAGGGCCCAAAGTTGAACCTTGAGGAACACCACAAGCAATATTTTTAGATAAAGAAGTAAATTGTCAGTTTCAACTGAGAAAATTCAGTTTTAAAGGGGACCTATTATGCTTTTCCTTATTTTCAGACATATATATATAATGTCACAATATCGGATGTTCATGTTAAAAGTGTCAAATAATGAGGTAAACGTGTGTATAAGTAATTCCTGTGAGCACAAAACACTGGCTTCAGACTGCTCTGAACACTAAGTTTCCAACGTTTTTTTCTACTTTCAGCCAGAACCGATGTCGGTTTGTGACAGATTTCTTTATATGGTCATCTGCTCCACGCACAGTGCACAAGTTCACCGCTCCGCTCCGCTAACATTATGTTTTTCCATTGTTTTCAGGGTAGTCACACCAAGCCATGACATTACACAGCAAAGTAAAATAAGTAGTTTACCTGTAGTAGTTAACATCATCATTATGGCTGTTTCTGCTTGCACTATTCCTCCTTGCATTATTTATAACTGATCCGCTGAACAAATAGCTCCAAATATGTCCATATTTTGATGTTTCGACTGTTTTTTAGCACCACTAACAAAGCTCCGATAATTCAGTGAGGAACACGTTTCACTTCCTGTAAATGCAGTAACGCAGGAAATGTTGGGGTTGCATCGCAGTAACATTGGGAGGGGGGCCTTAAAGAGACAGGAGCTCAAACTGCCTGTAAAGGAAATCTACTCTAGTGGAGTCCAAAAATAAAAATTTAGAGCTGGAAATGAGCATAATAGGTCCTCTTTCAAGATAAGACTTGAGTAGAGCTTCAACTAACTACTATTTTATCTGTTTCAATTATTTTCTCAATTAACTGATTAATCATTTAGTTTACAGAATGTCGAAAAATAGTTATGGAGCTTATAAATAGTTGCAGAATAATTTGCCTTTGATTTATTGACTAATTGTTTCAGTTCTAGACCTGAACCAGTCAAGTGACACCGACCCATTTATGTAAACAATCTAATAAAAATGCATGGTTGATGGTGTCATAAGCTTGTTAAGATCTAGGTTCAAGATTCAACAACTAACCACATCTGCTCCCAGCAGGGACTTTTTAAATATGTATGCATTGGTTTCTCTACACAACACACCACACTGTAGAAAAAAACAACCAACTATCCCTTTAATTCATGGTTAAGTTCATTTTCAAGATTGTAGCTGAGGAAATGTGATTTTTTTCTGGTCCTCAGAAAGATGGAGGGACAGATGTGTATGTGTGTGATTGGCTTGCATGTTGTTACTCACTACCCTCTGTAGGGCCACATTGCTGTTTATGAGTCTTTCTGTCAGAGACAGGCTTATAAAACGCTTGGGCAATTCAATACACTGTCCCTGCCTCTATAACTGACTCAACATTCCCTCCAGGGCATGTGGCTAGTATTGGGACATCAGTTATTCTGACACTTGAGAGTGAAACGTATAAAGCGGTCTTCAATATTTGATAATGAATTCCAAGATGACAAAGTATGGCCTTGGCATCAATCATGAAAATTCATGTGTTGCTCGCATGCTAAACGAAGGTTCAGTCCATTTGAAGTAGCTTGCCCACTGTTGCTGATGAGGCATTTATATTCAAGGCTCAAACTTTTCACCTCAACAAGAATCACAGACTGTTTGCTAATATAATTCAGAATGAAGAGAGTGGTCTTCTGTGACTGTTATTACATTTTCACATCTTGAGAAAAAAAATGTAATAAAGTAAGCTAAATAAATCATTCGAAATATTGTCTTGAACTAACGAAGAAACGGTTTTACTCTGTGATCAGTCCTCCTGGATGGAAATAAAATTAATCCAGTGGTCGGGTTTAATGAACAGCTGGTTATACAGTATAGTTATTTAATGATGACCCTCGTCACCACAGGAACCACTACCATAAATACACACTCACACTCTGCACACTCGCTGCACTAAGCAAGACTACTAGCTGAGTGCTAAATTAAAGGGGGACTCCTGCTCTGCCTCAACTTATTATTGTTGAGGCAGAGCACCATTAAAACTTAAAATGATCATCCATTATTAAGCTTTATATAAGCCCTCACAGACCAATCAGAATGTGAATTCAGCGTATGCTATTGACAGAGCCAGATGAGCTGATTTCTGACCAAGCCTCATTAGTCCAGCATCATATCTGACATTCTGTTTTTGAAGAATGGAAGAAAACAGCTTCCCATATGAGCTCTGGATGCCAAGTGATCATGTAAAGTGCCTGTTCTTTTTATTCCCTGAAGGATTTATAAATAAATGATATTTTTCCAACCCTCCCCCTTCTCTCACCTGTCTCATTTCCTTCTGCTCGTTGGTCAGTTTTCTCTTCCCCAACCATCCGTTGATGTTTCATTCTGTCTCACTGTTCATTTCTTCTCATTAACCTCAGGCTGGAGCTACAGTGAAAGAGTAAAGTGTTTTGATCAAGCTGTGTTGTACCTAGTTGTTTACTCGACACTCATTCATAATGCACAGTCCAGTCCAGGCTAACATCATAATACCCTGTTCATAGTAACGGTTAGAGGGCAAAGAGGCAACAGCATTATGGATTGATGAATGACTGTGATGTTTGTTCTCCGCCCTGAGTGATATTGATCTCACTGGAATGTAGCTTCACATACACATACACACACACACACACACACACACACACACACATACGACTGCAGCCACTACTGCCCAGAGTTGGTGCAAGACACAGGCAACCTGTGTGTGTATGTTGTGCATGTTAACCTGTGCCTAATTGTGTGTGTGTGTGTGTGTGTTTGTGGCTGAGGAGTTGTGCGCCAGCCCCTCTGTGCTCTGTGTGTATCGAACTCCTCCCCTAAAGAGATGTGTTTAATATCAGCTCAGGTGATGTTGAGGGTTGAGGTTAGTTCAGGCCCGCAGGTAATTCTGGAGGTGAGAGGGAGGGCTGGTGTCTCATTGGCGCCAGGCCTCATCAAGATTCTGATGTTTTCTGCAAGGTTCTCCGGCACAGCGGTGAAGGAGTTGGGTCAGCCGATCAATACCGCTCTCTCTCTCTCCATCCCATACTGAGGGCAGCCAGCTGAGGATCGAGCAGGGAAGCTTACAATCCCTCTTTTCGTATCTGATATGAGAGCAGCATAGAAAGACATTAAAGATATTCCAGGCGGTGAATAAATAGAGAGGATGATTTTTAATTGAGATAACACTTTCTTTTGGTGGAGATTAGCACTCGGGGAGTTGTTTTTCTGTCTTTGTTTATGAATACCTGCCTGTTAGTGTGACCCCAAAGAGCTGTTGGTGCATTATTCTCTTTCGAAGCAATTACTTTAAAAATCCAGCCTAATGTGATTACCCCGCATTTCTCAGAAGATTTCCAATTAAACTGATACTTAGCACGCACCATATAAACTATTCTAGTTGAAATGGATCCCATCTAGTGTGTGAGATAAAAGCAGAGACCAGACAGAGGCCATAGAGGGACTGAAAAATAGGAACACTGAGAGACTTAACGATGGAGGGGAGACAAAGGGAAGCTCCAATGTGGAAAGACAAAAAAAGAAAGAAAGAAAGAGATAAAAAAGAAAGACAGTCAAAGTGTGAACTAGTAAAAACAGATAGTGAGGAAGGGAAAAAGAGAAGGAAGGATGGCAGATGGGAGGAAAATATTGGTTGAGATTAATGGACTTTAAAGGTCAGTCCAGCATGTTGTATAATTCAGCACACAATAGCTGTGATTGATGTGTATGCTTTAGGACCTTTGCTGTTCGGCTCTGGCAGCATTCCTCTCTCCGCGTTCAGCCGAGCCACTGAGGCTTTGAGTTTAAGCTGGGAGGAGTACAAATTCAGTTAATAGGTTTCCAAGGAACTGCGGTCTTTGATAAGACAGGAAACAGAGAGGCAACATCAAAGGGAATATTTGGAAAGGTGGTGCCTCTACTTCCATGCATGTTCCATTAGTATGTCTTAACTGTACATCCACTGGAACTAATAGGTTTTACAGCACAAATCAATTCAATTGAAAATCAATCACAGTCAAATATTGTTTGTCTTTGGCTTTACCTATTTATTTAGAAGGATGCTGGGTGTTATATTACATTTTATGATGAAAATGCATATATTCACGCTGTATAACCAGTGCAGTATTTACTAGTATTCCAGCGTTTCTATCATCACTTTCCGCTCACACTGTCAATTTCATTTACACCCAAAGATATGTTTTTCTGCTCAGAAGCTCTGTTTAATTATGTGAGAGGACTCCCGCTGTGTTAACCTGCTCTCTGGCACCCCTCAGTGTTGATGCTGGGCCTGTTCCTGTACTCCTGCTGGAGGAGACACAAGGGCCTAAAGGAGGGTGTGTACCATGTGTCTGCGCACCACGGCGAGTGGGAGGACATCCGAGAAAATGTGCTCAACTATGACGAGGAAGGTGGAGGGGAGCAAGACCAGGTATGACACACTGGAGGACAAGACACACTGGAGGACAAAACACACATACAAACACACATGCTGGTATTTAGACACAAATATTATCACACTATAAACAGGACCTATAAAACAGGATGTAGACTAAAATAATAGAATACACATAAGAGAGGACAATAAGGACTAGCATTTGGCCTATTTGGTTTTCATTTCAAGGCATTAACAAACATTCCTTAACAGTTCCCTGGAGATCTGGGAATGTAAGTCAATTAGCTGAAATTAAGCATGTAGACAGCAATAGCTGTTAACGCCTCTATTTTAATAGTGCTGGTAATAGCAGTTTGCCTCCTTTTGCAATCAGATAATTAATTACTTGGCTAATCAATGGTGCTGTTGTTGCCAACATCTCTTCCTGCGTGGTGGATCTTCTTCTGAGGAACAGCTCCATTTGCTAGTAGAGGCATTAGCTGAGCTACAGTGCTCTGAGCACAGATTGGTGTCATGTGGCAATGTTGTTTTTCATTATCGCTTAAATTCCAAAAAAGATTACACAGGGGGGGAAAAACACTTCCCTTTTTTTCTCTACTGTCCTCCTTATTTAATTCCCTGCCTTTCTCTCTGTTGGTCTTTTTTATCAGAATGCCTTCAATATGGTGGAGCTGCAGCGCTCCCTCCAGCCCAGCCCGGCACAGTCACTTCGGTACAGCTATCCACAAAGCATCATCTCCTACCCGCAGACTAAGCTTCCCCAGGACAACAACAAGAAGGGGATGTCTAACGGGAACGGCAGCGCAGCCATCGCCCTGCGTCTGGCCATCCCCCCCTCAGAGGCCGAAACCCTGCCGTCCCCTCTGACCTTCCGCCGCTCCCAGAAAACCCTGTCCTTCTCCAGCCAGGACTTGGCCCGCTACCTGTGTGAAGTCATCAGGGACATGGAGCACCCAGGGGAGCTTGGTACCATGACCACACCACGCCGTCCCTCCGGAAAGGAACGCGGCCTGGCGGTGGTGCGCTCCCTCAGCTCCCTCAGCACATCTCAGGGTTCAGAAGTCAGGCTTCAGGGGGCCCAGAACAGCCGGCTGGACAGGTTCAAAACCCTCCGAGCTGTGCTTAGCGATTTGAGAGGAGACTCCAACTCTCCGGAGGGCCAGAGAGACAAACTTAAGGAGAGTAGAGGGCAGCTGAACTGTGAGAAGAGTGGGTGAGGCACTCGGAGAAACAGAACTGAAGGTTGCGAAAAAGCAACACTAATCAGAGGGTGGTGGTGGAATTCCAAGGGGAGATAATTAAATGTGAAATACTCTGGGAGGCTGCCCAGGGTCTATGTAAAGTCTGCTATAAATGTACTGTATTGATGAAACTTTGAACATTTAAGTTCTTTGATATAAAATGAATGATCAGATTTGATGTATTGTTTACTTGGCATTGCACTGTACAGTATTTACTCCACAGAAAGCACTTTTGGAAGCTCCCGGTGTCAAAACTATTCATGTCATAAAACTCATAAGAATAATGTCTGCAAGTACGAAGGCAAATGAATTTCCTATGAGAGAGCAGGCCGGAGCTCTTTTTGCTGTTAATGATTCATGAGATCGTTTATGTGACAAAATGACTTTGTTTCATTTGTATTATCTATTTCCTTTTAAATAAATGAATATCTTTGATAATAGTTCGAGCTTGATCTTGTTCAAACACAAGTTCACATTAGTGATCATCACATCTCCTGGTTTTGAAGTTCAAGCCAACTTATCATCAAATGTTGGTCAGGCTGGGGTTTTTTTTCTGTGAAAATTCTCAGCCGACACAAAGTAAAGCAAGATGTCTTTCTTATTATCTACATATGAATAATCCTTCTGTTTTTCCACTTTATTTTGCCTACCTTCATTCCTAGCATTGATTAGAACAGCTGTTCGTGTCTTGTTCAGCCAACTATTACCAGCAACAAGAGGCTCTGATGGGAAGAACAAAGTCAATTTCAGGATTAATCATTCATGCCCAGAGCTTGTAGCCTTCTGACCTGAGCTTCTGGGAGTCTCCAGCATGAACTCAAAAGCACGGGGGGGGGTCCCAACAGGCTGCCCTACACCATACTTAATTGGCCAGCATTACTGGAGTTAAACAGCTGTGACACTGGAGCGAGCCGCTGGGGAAGCAGACAGAGCTGCTGCATGCAGCTGATGGTCTTGATGTCTGTATCCAGCCTTTCTACACACCTACATAATACATCATGCGAAGAGACATGAGAGGCAAAGAGGATGGTTTCAACCCCCTGTAGGTTTTTAAGGAGCTTCACATTTAGCCATTTGGTGTTCATGAGTCTTGTAGTGTAGTATACATAAGAAACACCAGCTTTCTCTTTGAGCCGAGAGATCATTACTACATTCATGCCACAGTACATCTGCTTCTCTTTATGGTTATTAATAGTATTACTGAATTATCTACGTTTGATTCAGGCTTGTCCTCAAAATGCGTTGCATGAATGCATACTGCCACCTACTGGCAAGCTTCTGGCACCACATTTGATACAAACAATTACTCATTACTTGAGATTTACAGTTTATCTCTGCAGTGCACACAAGTGGGATTTCCCACAGTGGGATCTAAGGATCCTTGAACGAGTTCATGGTTATCTCTGGCAACATGAATTACAGTTTAGTTCTAAAAAAAAATTCCACTTATTAAAAGTAGCACACTTACAGTATGCATGATTAGTATAAATTAAAATGCCTGAGCTACTTGATCACACATTTCACTCGCTGCAGAATGTTCTACCTATATACAAAGCACATAGTCACATAATACCATCTACACTGTAATTAAAAAACAAAAATGAAATTGTAAAAGGGAGTCTGGTGCTGAGTGCCTATCTGTTTCCAGGTCGTTAGCTTCATTAATGTTGAGAAACCACAGTGTGAATTTAATTATATTTGAAATTCCAAGACAGAATTCCAGGAAACACCAGGATAAATCTGGATGGGGAATGAGAAAGAGCAGCACTCGCCCCTCCCTCATTACCACCACTATGGTGCCTTTGAGCAAGGCCTTAACCCCCAAGTGTAGCTGCTCAGTGGCCAACACATCTGACAGCTTCCTGCTATGTGAGCATGTGGCCATTGCTCATAGCAACACTCTGAATGAATAAAGGATTTGAAACCTGCCATTATTGAGCCTTTTCAACGGATGTAATTCACCTTTAAACCTCTAGAGGACACTGTAAGTCTATAAGCAGCAGCATGGTAGACAGAAACTGCAACAGTATCTGAGGGGCTCTTTCACCGGGGTGGCAGATAGATAAATAAGATAGATAAATACTTCATTTATGCCAAAGGGAAATTAAAATGCCACAGCAGCCACCCGGCATTAATCAAATCAAAATACAAAAACAAAGAGGCAAAAAAGGCAAAAGAAAGGAATGCAATTAAAGCCTAATTATATACACTCAAATATAAAATATGAAAATATTATGAATACAACAGATGTGATGGATAATGCAGCAAAATAAAAGTCCAGGTGAGCAGTCTGTCCTCAGTGTCAGAGGAGGAGTCCCCTCTCCCAACACAGAGGACAGTCATTCTGATGGCAGTTGACAGGAATTACTTCCTTTAACGTTCTTTGTCATAACGGAGCTGAAGAAGTGCTCCGCTGTTTGACCAGCAGGTCATGGAGGGGATGCGAGATGTTCTCCATGATGTTTAAGCGTTTGTGCAGCATCCTCCTCTCCACATCCAGCTCCAGAGGACTCCCCAGCACAGAGCCAGCCTTCCTGATCAGTCTGTTCAGTTTGTTAGTGTCCCTGGCTCTGATGCTGCTGCCCCAGCAGATAGCAGCGAAGAATACTGCACTTGCCATAATAGACTGGTAGAAGATTTGCAACATTTTACTGCACACATTAAAGGACTTAAGCTTCCTCAAGAAGTAGAGTCTGTTCTGTCCCTTCCTGTAGGCAGCCTCGGTGTTACATTTCCAGTCCAGTCTCTTGTCAAGGTGGAATCCAAGGTGTCTGTATCCCTCGACCACCTCTACCTCCCCTCCAAGCCCTGGTCCTCCTAAAATCCACAACCATCTCTTTGGTCTTGGCCACATTCAGGATCAGCTGATTATTCCCACACCACGCCACAAAGCGGTCCACCATGTCTCTGCCTCCTGTCCACCGCCGACGCACCCCGCAACTGCAGAGTCATCTGAAAACTTCTGCAGATGACAGGAAGAGTCCTGTCATCTGTTGAGTTGTGCTGAAAGCCAGAGGTGTATACAGGGTGAAGAGGAAAGGTGAGAGAGAAACAAAGGAAAAACCTGAATAAATGAGTGAAGAGATATGAATAGATGTTAATGATATGCTTTGGGCTTCACAGTCATCAGATCTCAACTCAATCGAACACCTATGGCAGATTTTGGACCAATGTGTCAGCCAACACTCTCCACCAGCATCAAAACACAAATGTCCATATCTTTTACTTCAAGATCCCCTCCAGACATGACATTAAGACATGAAAATATTCTTCTTGGAACAATAATGTGTGTATGATAAGGTTTTTCCACAAAAAAAAGTATAATTACCATGTTAAAATCCTTAAAATGCATTCAAAACCTTACTTGAGTAGAAGTGTAGAAGTATTGTCAGTAAAATGTACTTAAAATATAAAAAGTACTTAATTCAGAAAAATGATCCTTGACTAACATTAATATATATTACAATATTAGAGTGTTACAGTAGCATTTTACTGTTGTAGCTGGTTGAGGTGGAGCTAGTTATAAGTACTTTATAGACACTTAGGTTTTTTTCAGTTGTTCCCAACCCTCCAAAGGGTCACAAAAAGATAAATGTGGGGGGATCGAGAGATGATTAATGGGGTAGGAAATAAGAAAAAAAAGTTGTGCTACTCAAAATTGTATTCATTTCTTTACTTTTCTCAGATCCCTGCTTTTTTGTGAAATTTACCTCTTTGAGCCTCAAATGGTTAGTTAAATGAAACCATCTGAGAAGTTTAAAGGGGAAATGACTCTCTGTGGTAGAACTGATAATAACTCATAGACTTCTCAAACGTCACAAGGGGCCCCAACTAGACACCATGTTGATTTGAAAGACTGGAAACCACTGGTTTAATCTTTAACGCCGCATTGTGTTTTACACGCACCTCACATGTTTTTTTAATGTGAAATCTTAAACTGAAAAGTCACTAGTAATTATAGCTGTCAGCTATTTCTCTCTGACACGTAGTCAAGTAGAAGTATAAAGTAACATAAACTAGTAGTAGTAAACTAGTAAAGTGCAGGTAAAATTTGTATTGTATTCAGATATAATACTTGAGTAAATGTAGTTAATTACTTTCCACCACTGCAAAAAAACACCACATGAGGGAAAAAGTCTCTGAACTCTAAGACACTTTATGTTGGTTTTCTTCAGCCATCTGCACTTAATCATGTAATGGGATACATCAAATTTTATAGAGTTGAAACCCCAAAATGTCAACAACAAAAAAAGTCTCAACAAGTATCTACATCAACTTTGTGATCACTAGATAACAACTTACTAAAGAATACCTTCAACAGAGTGGCAGCAGCATGATATTTACTCAGGCACTACCAGGATGGATAATACAGTGTGTCTGTGTGTCCTCTTCCACTACAGGATATATTTCTGATGAGGTCTCAGTGAAGATGGCGGGGGTTGGGGGAGGTGGTGGTGTTGGTGGTGGTGGGGCTGAGTCTGGAGGCGGAGCAACACAGAAGCAGAGTGTTTGATGTGACAGCTGGAGATTGTAAGAATGAGGGCTGACACAGAGCTCCAGCTTCCTCAGCCCCGGCCAGTCATCCACTCAGACTGTCAGTCAGTCACTCACAGATTCCAGCTCTGTTTACTCTTGTGTTATTAACGTGTGTGTGTGTGTGTGTGTGTGTGTGCGTGTGTGTGTGTTTGTATGTGTGACTCTGTGTGTGTTTATCCTCAGGCAATAGATCTGGGAGAAGTGACAGTGTGGCGTGGCCCTCTGTCAGTCGCCCAGTAAAGTGGCATGCGTGTCAGCTCTCCTGACAGACGCTCTCATCCTACTGGCCAACGATGGCGGCTGCAAATGTGGGACATGTCTTGTGACAGAGCGACACAGCCCGCCCGACAACTTGGCGTGCAGACAGGACATGAGCAGTCAAGTTTGATGTGAGGGGGTCACCGCTGAGGGCCTGGGCTCTCGGAGGGTGACTGAAAGCTGCGGTGATCTCTGCACAGCTGGAGACGCAGCGACTATGCTACACCTCACTTAGAGCCTTTTGTTCCTAAATGGATGTAAGAGAAACCTGTTTTTGTCCGAGACGGGCTGACATGGTTCTTAAATGTGTCACGTGTAGCATGTTAACATCAATAAATCATTATCCCACTCGTTCTGGGACACTGTTAACAAAACAAGACCACCACTGAGAAGACTGGCAGCCTCTACCTGCCTCCACTGTATTTAACATTGTGCTGAATCTGGGATTGCTTTACAGAACAAAAATTGTGTGAGTTATTGCACAAAACAGGAAGAGGGCCCCTGTTATTTACATGTAATGGGAATTCACACTTTCATAGATTCTCACAAGGGCAGGTGACAGATGGTATACAGAGGGAAGGGGCAAATGAAAAATCAATTCCAACATGGTTGCCCTCCTCAGGACATTGTCTCTGCAACAGGAAGCAGAAGCTTTTGTGTAGTCTTTTGTGTAGTGATCATTTTAGGATAGAGTACCACTAACTGGTTAGAGATAGAAGAAAGTAAGAAATAACATAAAAAAGGGGGGTACAACAAACTTATTTTTAAGTTGGTGAGGAGTACGGACAGCTGAGATCACACACCAGATATAAAGAGCAAACATTTTAAACATTTTCCCCTCAACCTGGATAACTGTGAGGTGATAGATGGAAAAATAAATCAGCTACTAAATGGACCTTGTGAGGAGATTTCCAAGGGTCAAGTATAAACTTTGATTCACTGTGAATGAAAAGTGTGGTACAAATTAAATGTATTATTATTATTATTAGTAGTAGTAGTAGTAGTAGTAGTAAAGTGTTCAGGAAAAATGTGAAATGTTAACATCTACAATTCCACGACCAATGGGCAAACTCCTTCTGCTGATGAAGATCATGTAATATGATGGAAAGCTCCAGAAAAGTTGCTAAATATACCTTATGGTAGTTTTTGCATGTCAAAACGATGGGAGTCTGATTCACTTCACGCCATCCCATCATGCAGTTCTTCCCATCCACCCACAGATGGCACTCTTTGCCACACCTGAGCTCTGACTCACACCGCTGATCTGTGCTCACATCAAGATCCTCAGGTTTCTTTTCAGACTGCAGACAGTTAGATACTTCATTCCCTCCCTGTGTGCCTCAGTGCTCCTGCACTCTGCTCTGCAAGGATGCACCACACAACCTCCCAGAAACGCGCTGGGCACACTTTATCATTGACTGTATTGGGAGCATTTAATGGCACAATCGTGATGGATTCTGTGAGCAGTTGATTTATTGATCACTGTCCTCGGCTAAGCTGTGAATACTCAAATAGTTACCAATCACCTCCAGAAATCACCTTCCCACACAGCCTTTCTTTTCAAAAGTTGTAAATGGGTTTTCCTTCTGCGCTACAGGTGACTTTGAGACTATAATTGATTGAATATTTGTGGGGATTACATAACAGCAAGTGAATCTGTGAGATGTTCTTGTGTTGAATGCAGCCATTTGAGGCTGTCAAGGACTCCATTCATCCATCATTGAGGAAGAGGAGGGTTGAGCTGTGAACAGCAGTGGTGGCGAGGAAGAGAGGAGAAGCAGAGAGCGCCTGACAGATGGGCTTAGTGAGTGAATCATTGACAGGGGCCTGCTAACGGATGCTGGCTCCATCAATAGCTCAAAGCCTGTGTGATGAATTACTGCAGACAAACAATGCTGAGTAAGCAAATGTGTTTTTAACAAAGCCAGGTGAAAATATCACAGCTTCTCTTCAGAGCTCCAGACATTAAAATATAAGTTCTATTCATGTGGGCTTCATTTTTTTTATTTATTTTTTGGTATATAAGGGGAAACAGCATAGCAAAGCATTTTGATTCTTATATCACATATTTTTCATTTTTTTTATATTTGAATTTACTTGATATTTATTTATCTAGTTCATTTATTTACTCTTGTTTTAACTATTCTTTATTGCACTACAACACACTACTAAACCTTGAAATCCTATTTAATTTATTAATTGTATTTTTTTCTTTTTATGCATCTTTTTGCATTGAAAACAATATGATGTCAGAGGGATTTCACACTAAGTGGTATCAAACAGATGCAATTTTAAAGTGGGGTCTTTTAATGGGAAAACAAAACAAACTGGAAAGTTTGCACACCATGACTTAATGCCATTAAATAATCTTTTCTGCACAAGTCATGGTATCGATTTCAAGTTCTAGCACCCGTGCATTTCATAGAAGGAGAAGAAGAAGAGAGTTGAGCGTGCATCCTCAAAAAACATACAAAAACAAAAACTCATATCAGCATTGAAACTTCGCTTTTGTTTCAAATCCTGCTTCTAAAAACAGTAGTAGCTCAAAAAATCTTAACACCTCTCTTTCCAAACTAATCCTCTCCCCTCGCTGTGTGTCTCCTCTTCCTCTCCCCATTACTGCAGACAGAACTCCACCAGGTGCTGCTGGAAACAATGGCTGGCCCATACAGGGATCAATGCCAGGCCACTGATGGGTTCTCATTCCTTCACCAGCAGACGTGATAAATGACATGGCCCATATGTTTCAGCAGCCGAGACTCTAGCCGCCAGCCTCCTTTGTCTCCGCATCTAAAGGGAGTTATGCTGTGAGAAATGTAATGCGCACACACACACACACAAACAAAGCACTTTTAGACACACACACACACGCACCAGGTTTTTGTTAAAAGACAGGATATGCTGTATTAGCTGTACTGTGCATCTATGTTTAGACAACAACTGATGACAAAGACTTACTAACTGCAAGCAAATCCCTATTGTTTTATAATAATAGACTTTAGCAACTACAGTATGTGATCCTTTTGAAAATGTGTGCATGCTCTCTCCTCCTCCTCCTCCTCCTCCTCCTCCTCCACACTCTTCTCCTTGGCAGCAGTAAATCCTGATGTCTATACAGGTAGCAGTGCTCTGGCCCCTGCCTGCCGTGTCCCAGGTGTCTTGTCAGCTGTCAGAGACGTCCGACAGCAGACAGGGATGGCATGACCAGCAGGCCGGGCCGTGTTGGACGGGTCAGCCGTCAGCGTTGTGGACAGACAGGCATGTGGCAGTGATCTCCCTGTGACAGGCTGTCAGAGCCGCCGGAGAGCCACCAAGCAGCACTTGCCCCTGTCATCCCACCTGACTATAGACAGAGGGGAAGCTCTGAATTCTCAACTTGGCACCCGGACTCCACTGCTTCCTCGCCCGCTGCTGTACAGTGTATCCATTGTGGCTTCGAAATTCAGAAGGCTTCTTTATCTGTGAAATGCATTGGTGCAGTGGCTGGCTCAGTAATAGTGTTGCTCTGTATTAGATATTCCAATTTAGTGTTTACTTTGCGAAAGGGTGATTCAGTTCAAGTGCTTTTATACCTGCAAGGCAGACATAGAGGAGCGGACAAGTCAGTTTCCCTCACAGGAGGAGCGAGATGCAAACAGGAATCCTGTCAAATGACATAATTGCCATTTTATAACGAGAGACAGATCTTCAGCTTTGTGATCCTTTACCCTGACGGTAGTGTATACTTAAGTGTGTGTTTAGCCCAAACCACTCTCTGCCCCGGTGTTCCCTGTGTTCCTGTCTGACAGGTGACATTTGGAGCAGTTCAGGAGATGTATGTGCCATTTGTATCCATGGCAGGGTCAGAGCATGTTACATGACCTGCAGGACAGCGAGCTAGAGAAAGATACTAATCTCACCCGTGGATCAATACGGCACAGAGAGGCACTGATAATTGACCACTGTCAATCAATCACTGTGTTTGTGCAGCCATTAAACGTCTCTTTGCGAGAAGTGGAGGTAGAGGGTCAGAGAGTGAGAGAGAGAATTGTTGCTGAAGAATAAATGGTTTTCTTCTGTAATAAATTTCTCTCACCATTTAAAATGTTAAAATCTGAAACAATTGAGTTTTAAAATAGGCTACAGCAGACTTTGGCCTTTTGTTGCCATCAAAGAAATATCACTGTCGAGACAAGAGCTGTGAAATAGCTGCCATGACGTATCATTAGCACAGCTGACATAAGAATTCAGATGAAACAAAAAAAGTTATTTCATTCAATCTGACTTTTAATACTTCAAATCATGAACTTACACAATACAGTTACATGTTCATGATTTGAAAAACATGGTTTTTCTGTTGGCTTTGGTGACATTGTGCAGTCATTTGGAGGTTTTCATCACAATTTCTTTAGAGGAAAGATGCTACATATACACTCTGCAATCATGACGGCATTAGTTACATAAACAAAACTATTTCCATAAACATGTCTGTGACAAGTGTGAACACCAGTCTGTTGGAGCTACAGGCCCAGCGCCAGGATGAAGTGACTGAGGGGACTGTTAAAAATTGTGAGGGGGTAGTTTTTTTTTTCAAAATCAAAGAATACCTTATAATATTAATCAGGGCACTCACATAGGCCGCTACTGGAGTAACGTCCTCTATGGCTGGTGGAGCACACTCAGTCTCAGCTAGCATTGCTGCTGCTGGGGCTACTGGCCTTGGCTGGGGTCTCTGGTTTTCTTACAAAACCACGTTCTGATATCCATCTTTATTTACAAGCTGGGCAATGTGCAGGAGATACATCAACGTTAACATTAGTTGAACTATGAGTAAACAAGCTAGCTTGTGTTTTCACAGCTTTTTTTTTTTATCATGTCGCATGCGGCGCACGCATCCCCTACACACAACAAACAACAAACAGCGCTGTCCATTGTTCTGAAACAACAGCTAAACGATAGTCACATGTATCTCAGCCAATAATTTTGTTGTTTTTGCTATTTTTCTATAGATACATAAAGCTTAAACAGACGGGGCAAAATATACAACTGAGGGGGCTAAGCCCCCTTTATGCCCCTTGTGGCGCCAGGTCTGTGGAGCTAGCATGTCTGACTGTGTTAATGGGCGGTGTAGTTAGCTATGTCTGGACTGGTGGTGCACCACAGAGGCACAGAGCACACACACACACAGACATATGTGGGTACACACATGCAGACTTGCACAAACAAAACAAAAAAAAAACACACACTTGGACATGCACACACAGACACACACACAGAGTACACCAGAGGTGTAGACTACAAATGCATGTGATGTTCAGAGAGGAGGTGACTTCAGAATATGCAAAAAAGACTTTGCCGCAGGCCAGAGATTTTTAATGATGAATCCATTCATTATAGAATAAGGTCATTATGCTTTTGTTGTCATGAAATGTACACATTCATCATCAGTCCACCCAGGGCCGAGTCCATTGTCCCTCTTCTGCATTCGACCTTGGATGGAAAATTTATAAAGCGAAAAGAAAATAACAACCACACACAAATACAAACACAGATGCGTGCAAACATGCATACTATTGCACGCATAAACATCTCCAAGGACAACAAACATACACAACATGAAATATTTTTCTAAACCACATTCGTTTCATCACGCCATTTATAAAGCGAGACAGGGAATGCCACAAAATGATGCCTTTTTTTGTTTGTCTGTGTTGTTCAGCTGTTTCATATCCTTACCAGAGACTAAACCAAATATATGAGCCTGTAATGAAACATTTTATGCTAATTGTATTTGTTTATGAGCAAATTAATGGCAGCCGTGCAAAACGGATGATGATGTGAGCACATACACAACATGATAGGATTCCTGAGGAATTCATTAGCTGTTTGCAGGTAATTAGAGGAAATAATTAAGGTGATTAGAGTGCGTCACGTGCACACACACATACACAAACGCTCACACACATACACACACACACACACATACAGTATACATCAAAAGATCTCCCCTGCCGCCCTCCCTGGTTTTCTGCAACTCTTTGTGGAAAGTGCTGACAGTGCTGTCTAGAATAACCCAATCACTGAATACAGAGAGATTTTGATCCCCCTTTCTTCCCTCATCTTCTCCTTCCTCATAGGTCTCCTGTTTGCAAGGTTCCCCTGCAGTCACAAATCCCTCATACCGAGCCCGGCCGCAATCTGACACATGCAGAGGTGGCATATTGGTACACCAATGATACAATCGAGTGGAGAGCTCTGGCAACACAATGCAGGAGTGATAAATCAACAAGCTGGAGCCCCCCAATATAGACAGCACAGCATCACAGACAATAGCCCACTGTCCATCTGAATAGCAGGGTTGTAATATACAAACACAGACACACACATATATGTATAAATGCAGCAAACAGTCAGCCATGCACATCCTGCAAAAATCAAATGTTCATGTGTGTAGCAGGAGACGTAATATGGAGGGTAAAACCTGCTGATTATCTGACTGTAATAAGCAAGCAGCCTCTTCTCCAGTGTAATTGGTCTGCAGTGGATCTGCAGCCGAAGCTCGTTAGTGTCACAGCAGAAATAATCACGCAGTAAAAACCCCTCCTGTGACTGATCACCATATATCATACAAGTACACACTTACAGATGCATGAATGATTCACTCACACACACACACATACACACACACACACACACACACACACACATAGTCTTGATGGCTGGAGCTTTAGTGTTATAATGCAGATTTGTGCATTAATGCAGGGTCTAGAGAAGGAGCATAATAGCTTGTCATGTGAATTGGAGGCGGTTGGATTTATTTGGACACATTTTTGTTGCTATTTTGTGTTGCGAAATAGTTTAAAATGCCTGCTTTGCTTCTATCGTCTCTTAAAAACCTGAAACGCAGCAGGAGTGCCAGTGCAAATGCAATTTTGAGTTTCACCTTTTCCCAATGAAATATGAGTCTCCCTGTGATATGATGTACATAAGCCTTTTTTGAAAATTAGATAGTCAAATATTTTCTGTCGTTTGAATCATTCAGGTTCAAGAATATGAGATTTTGTTGATGTATGACTTGACGCTGCCAAGTTTTCCACCAAATCAAAGATTTATTTCTTTTTCTTTTCTCTGTTTTTCATATACCTCTTTATTTCTTTCATTTTCTTATTCCCAATGAAAAAAAAAATCTTTTGGGGGGGTTTGTTTATGAATATCATTTATATTCTTAAATCTGGTGTGTCAGTCATTCAGTACTTGTGCAAATGCAATTTTGAAAATATCACTGAAGCTACCGATGTGCCTCAGAGGAAAGGAGTTTTACACAAGTGCTCCTGTGAGGAGAAATACTGAGTAGATGGCGTTGGAGCTATGACAGTTAAAACTGTGTAGACCTTTTCATTGTTTAAGATGAAGGTGAAAGGCGGTGTGTGTGTGTGTGTGTGTGTGCGTGTGTGGGTGGTGACTGATGATCCTGATTCAGGAAGGGGACCTACACACCGTCTGAAACAGAATCAAACTCCGACACCCAGGTATAGGCCTACACCACCTGCACCAGAAGTCATTTTAATGTCCTCCTGGGCCATCGTAACATCAGGAAAATTCAATCACCCTGTCTGCTGTTGGAGGGGGGACAACGTTCTCTGAGATTACTTGCAAAGAAACTAATAGCTAAGAGCATTAAATGCTGGTTGTTGCTAGCACCGCTGCCAATAGTGAATAAATGATTTTGGCAGTGTATACAGACAGGAAAATCAATACCAGAGGGTTTTCTGTGGCGTTGGGCTTCTGTATTCATGTAAACATGGGAAGTGGTTTTCTTCACACCTCAGAGCGAGATTACCTCTCACCACTGGAGGCCTGCCCGTGTGCAGAGGAAGATGCAGCTCTCAGCTTGAGTCTGCCACCGCCGGCAGGAAGATGATATTTGAACATCACCTATTTCAATACGACGTATGCAAATATCAGGCAATCTTTCTGGTTGGCCACGCTAGATGTCAATGTAGGGGGAAACAAAAATCTCTGCTTTGATAACTGAGTGTTCAAGCAGAATGACTGCACATTTAGTGGCAGCTGCCTCGAAGGCTTGAAATGGTGTGATCAATGATAAGTTAAATCTACGTTTCATGAAGTGTCTCTGTTGTGCTTAGTCTAAGCTGCTGGCTCTTTTGCATTGCTGTCCTGTCCCCTGTTGTGACCCCTCTCCCCATATCTCCATCCAGACTTCAGTTAGGGGGCAAATGGAGGGACGGAGACGGAAGGTTGAGGCTGAGGAGGAGGAGGAGGTGTGAGGGGGCTACTGCTCAGCCATAGTGACCGGGTGAAAAGGCAGTGCAGATGTAATTTGTCCTCAATGGCTGTTTGGGAAGAGTAATTGTGGTGACACTGGCGGGTCGATACTATGGATTTTTTGTTTGGAGTGCCCTGTGTGTGTGGTGCTAAGGGGAGGCCAGGAAATATAACACTGCTGCTCAAATACAATAAAAATGGATCGAGGGTGTGGTGGTTGTTTGCAGAGCTGGTAGCCATCGTTTGGCTGTGGATGTCATACTGTAGCTGCTGTGGTTATCAAATACACCCCGCCGTTCTGCCCTATTAACACCAAATGTTCAAGGCTTCAAACAGGTCTTTCAAGCAGGTTTAAATGCTGGAACAGAACCATCATTTAAGACGTGTTTTACTGGAGCAAATATGTGTCCAGATAAACTGCAGATTGGCCATGCGCTGAAACAAACACTGATGTGTTATGCCCTTTTTAAATGCACTTCCCAAGAAACCATGACATATTGATACATTGACATAACGATACAGAGCACTCCGGTCTGTAGCAGCTAACGTAACCATTGCTAATGTAAAGGAAAATGTTGTGTGTATGGCAGAGTCAGAGGGTTTGTTGGACTGACCCTTGTTCCAGTGATTGTACAGTAGCAGTAGGGGGTAAAGAAGCCTCAGGGGAGGCCGGTGGATGCCAGCTCTGGTGTCCCAGTCAACTCTAACATGATCAGGCAATGGTGTGTTAGCACGATGTGTTTTGTACACCTTAAGAAATGTAATGAGCGCGAAGAAAAGGGGTTATGACACAGTGGAGAGACATACACTGTCTGTCTGGCATTAGATTAAACCTCTTGGGGGTTGTAAGGTCAGCGTGTACACTATTGTGCATTTAGAAATGCTAACTGCTGTGGCTGCTCTGGGCGGTGCTGCATTTGAATTAAATTCAACAACACATCATGTGGGCCTAAATATCCACTGTCTGATTTAAAAAAAACCTACCTATAATTTCAGAAAAAAGCAACTCCATTTAGGCTCGCTCCCCTTCTGTAGCTAGCTAGATGCTGAAGTATTGCAACTGCAAGTTGATCAACATCAGCACGCATGAACTATGGCGTTTAATTAGTCTCAAAACCCACGCACATAAAAACCAGGCACATGCATGTAATACGAGCGCATAGAACAGTCCGCGAACAGAAAACCATCCTTGTGAGGGAGAATTTCTGCTCTGCAAACAGGGTGCAAACTACAGGGGAGCTTGGCTCCTCTTAATAAGACATGAGCTCCACTGAAAACATGATTTGTGAAATTTTGGTGGGTCTCTAAAATATTGACAATATGCTATTTTTGCCATGAATTTCTATTTTTCTGTCTTCATCATCATAGATCATGTGTAAAATTAGGCTATTATTGATGTATGATTCATGCATGAGGGTCACTAATTCAGTTTAATAAAGATACCAGCATGCATGCTATTCTAGCCAACACCATCGAAGCGTGGTGGCACAATATCATAAACTTAACTCACTTTAACTCAAAGAACAGAAAAAACAAACTTTCTTAGTCCCACTCAGTCTGCACATTACTCCACATTTCTCCAATTCACAATTACTCATTTCTCTATTTTGTAGTCAGCATACAGATATGTCAAAAAGAAAACAAGGAAGCTTACTTGCAAATTCAACCCAAATCGAGCAAGCAAGTGTTGAGCAGTTGTGAACATGTAGGGAGGGTCAAGCTTGTGCTCGTCATAGCCCCGTGCATGCAGGACTCCATTTGTGCACATGGAGCAGAAATGCTCCCGTGCAAGGATTGTTTTCCACTCCGCTCAGATACTGTTCTCTGCACTAGTATCATGTGCACGCACCTGGTTTTTATGTTTAGGTTTTTTTGAGACTAATTAAACACCATAATGAACTCACTGAAGGGAAGTGATGAGAACAGAAAAAGGATGTGTGTTCAGTGTGCGGGCAGGGCCACGGGATGACATAACTTTCTGATTTGTTGAATGAGTATCTCAATGGCATAGCTGCCATTAGGAACGCCAGGCTGCAGCACATACAAATGAACTCACTTTACATTATTATGTATGAAACTGCCAATCAGATTTATTTAATTATTAATTGGAGGTGCCGGAACGCCATTCTGGATCATTCTGGCCCACTTTAACTCCTGTGCATGCAGGTACACACACTAACCTTTTATTATTTTTATTAACCTCAAGTTAATCAGAGAGCTAGCCAGAGAACTCTTTTTGCAGGGTGTGTGATCAGATACATCTATGCCAAGTTGACTCTCAGAACCTCCTTGTTGCTTTCTCAGCACCCTCCCTTACTCTTGAGTGCCACAAGCACATGCACGCAAACACACACACGTGCAAAAATACACCATTTCTTTTACATTTTCCAGGAAACTGCTCTCCACCACGCTGATAATGAACAGTGCGTGTCCCGTCTTAATAGGATGTTCCCCACCGAGCTGGGGCCACCTCGTCGAACACAGCCAGGCCAGCCCCGTCTGTGTCACCCCTGTCATCTCATATCAGGTCCTGTTTCACTCCAAAGCGGTGCTCTTTGGGTAAAACCATTAACAGAGTCAACAGACACAAACAGGACCACATTTTGACACTCAGCCGCCGTCCTGACGTAACCAAGCACGACACCTGACGTGGGGAAAAGGTCACACGACTCGTCAAAGAGACAGGGGTGCCTCAGATGGAGGACATGAGGACTCAAAAATGGACGCCTCCCGACGGCGTTGATGGACACATGGCTGAAGCATGGCCTTCTGGGAGCGGTGGGAGGAGTGGATGTCCTGCCGGGAACTGTCCCTTCTGGTTCCTCCAGCCCGCTGACGAGCGGTGTCCTCGCTGATCTCACATGATGAGGCTCACGCTAAGTAGGCAAATCAGATGTGGTTAAGTGTGGACAGTTTCACATGTAATCAGAGCAGGCATGACTGTTGTCAGTGCTTGCAAAAGTTTGTTTTATTTTATTTTTTTAGATATTCACATGGTGGTTAACGTTAAGAAACAACTATGTGCTTTTATCTAAAATGACATTGTAGCAGCTCATGCAAAATCTATGATATTCCGCTGACATGCAGCCTTTTAGCAATTAAGCTAGCAAATATTTGGATGATTTTTGAAAATTCAAACGTAAAATATATTGCTTGTGCTGTTTTCTTGACTTTTTTATGTGGTACTGTATTTAATGTTGTTACACCATTTTTATGCTGGTCAGATTTGAATCTTAGTGAGACTTTTAGCTGGTTACATAAAGTAAAGGAAGATGAGGATGACAATATGAAATGAAAAGATATGAAGAGCTAGTGTTAAACATACAGTATGATAGATTTTTTTTTTGTTATAGGAATAGTTTGGCATTATCACTTCCATATTCTGTCTGTTAAATACAAGGCTACAGCCAGAAGAGATTTTATGCTAGCCTAGCTGAAACAGCTAGGTAACAAAAAGGAAACAAAATCTGCCAACCAGCTCCTCTAAAGCTCACAAATGAATACGTTATATCTTGTTTTTTTAATCTGCGCAAAAATGGTAGGGTAACATCACGTTGTGGCCAGGCTAGCTGTGTCTCCTTGTGCTAAGCTAACTGGCGTCTGGTGGTATAGCTTCATATCTAGCATACAGAAATGAGAGTTGTATCAAGTGTATTTGCCAAAATGTCAAACAATTCTTTTAAAATATCTAAGTCTTACTTTACCCAGATATACTGTACAGTAATGAAAAGTTTCTCTCCCAGGTACCAGTGTTGTCTCGGTGGCACCTTTGATGGTGGACTTTGCATTGCATGTAGATTTATCAGTTCTGAAATGTACACATGTAGCCCAACAGTAGATTCAGAGAGTGTAAGAGGAGCAGAATGCCAGGGGCCAGATACTGTAGACACAGAGAGATAGGCTATAGAGAGCTAGTGAGGCAGGGAGAGGAAGAAGAAGAGGGTGAAAGAGAGATAGAGAGTCCCTGGGGCCCCATTAGAGGCAGTTCTGAGGGCCTGTGACATCTGACTGGATCAGTGTTCTTCAGTCAGAGGCTCTCCTCTTATCCACTCCTCCACTGGAGTCAATAAACACATCACCTACGCACAAACACATACACACACAGTAACTAAGCCTCTAGGGTGAACACCAGATTAGTTCATTTAGAGAAGGTTTGATTCTTTCTCCTTGAAGGTACACAGCTTAGTGGGGGCTTAATGAGAATGCCAGTGCTGTTGCATATATGTGCCACACTCGGAACTGGACGTTTAAAAGGCACAGTCATTTTAGAAATTGCCATCATTTTGTTTGCCTGTTTGTATAAATCTGTTTGTGTGCTGCATAGGATGTAAATGTTCGGAGGAATCTAAAACTTTTGGTGTGGCAGTTAGCGAAGACGCACGGCTAACTTGACAGAGAACCAACTGGTGAGCCGTAAACACTTTTCTCTCCACGCTGACAGTGCGGTGGCACCAAGCAGGGTGAAACTTTGAAAGTCAAGCGGTCCTTTATCCATCCCTGCTCTGACCTTTCTGCTAGGCTGCCCTGTATTCACTGGCTGTCAGTGTGAGTTTGTCAGGAGCCATCCGTCTCTGTCCACCTCCACCCCCTCCCCAAATCCCTGCCGACCCATTAGCTGATAGGAACCGGGGAGCGGCGGCATGGCCAGCCTATGGGGGCCTCTCTTCCCTCCCTCCCTCCCTCCCCCCGTCCGCCCTGGTATCCACGTAGCACACAGCTCATACAGGTACCCCAGAGAGGCAGAGCTAGCTGGCTATATATATATATACAGTATGTAGCAAAAGCATCAACACAGCACAACTGTCTGACGTGTGGCCCATGGGAGCTGCAGAGAGGCTGATAGCTGCTGGGACAGAGGGAGAGGCTGGTGGCATCACTGCAGGGGTAATGCTGCTGCTCCACACTGATCTATAGTGTCTCAACTGTAACAGTCTGCATGTTTATGGACCAACAGAAGAGGATATATGTATATATGTATGTTGTGTATGTGTATGTGTGTGTATATATATATATATATATATATATATATATACACACACATCTGAGGTTATTTTTTCCTACAGAATGCCACAATTAGATGTTAAGGTGTGCCCCTCAAGATTAGGGAGGGAGAGACAGGCAGGATTTGATAGGATAATAGAAAAGGGGGTGTGAGGAAGGGAAAGTAAGTGAGAGTTTGGTAAAAGTGATGCAATTGTGGATGATAGAGGGATAGATGGATAGCTGGAGCGATGGAGGAGGAGTAGCAAGGTGGAGGGAGGAGAAATAGACAGTGAGAGAGGGAGGGAGGAGGCAGTAACATGTGATTAATGGATGGGTGGTAGTCGGGAGGTTGAGGCAGACTGGGAGAGAGCAGAGTGACAGTAATAAAGTGAACCTGCCTCCCATTCATCTCCCTCAACCCATCTCCCGTCTGACTGGTAGGGCTTTACACACTCTGACTAATGCCACGCTCCGCATGCGGGCACAGACGGGAGTGCCACACACCGCTTTTTGGCTGCCGTACGCCGCCACATAAATGAACACACGCCTTCTCATGGCCTCCCATCGTCGGCTTCAAGCCCATCCCGAGCTCAATCATTCATCAGCGATGATAGCTGTCTGAGAGATCAACACTACCTCATCGCTTTTTATGGCTTCTAAATCATATTGTGTATCAGACTCATCTGGCGTAAAACAATTACTATCGTCGCTTTAACAACAGGTCAAACATGGCGGTCGTCTTCGCCGTGGGACACACGTATGTGACCTCTCCCAAATGGAATGTGAGCTTTGTATACGAGTCATACCATAACAGCGTGATGATTTGCTGGTGTTTTGGTACATTTCACCCTGGTTTTCAAGGATGAGTCTGTTCAACGCGCAGGCTAAGGTAAACAGTGGTGTTTAGTGACCTTCCCTCTGGCTGCCGTAATGAGATGCATATCCCAAATGTAGCCTCATTAACCTGTCCTGAGCTGTTTCAGGTCACATGTTTTACATTGATTCTGCACTGGGGAAACGTAATCCCCTCCATAATAGGGTTATGTTAGGGTTGTTACCTCTGCTCATAACACGCTACCTTCACTCAGACTTTCTGTAATTATAATAAATTAAACATGGCTCAGGGTGGAGATGATGAACCTAAATATTCATCCTTCTGGGATTGTACGTTGCATTTAAAGTGAACCTGCTGTGACCTTGCTAGTGAGTCAAAAACCTCGCCCATATCCCCCGACCCCTCCTCTCCCTGCCAAATGAATATATTATTAGAGTCGCTCCTGTGCAGGTGAATGTAATGTTGAAATAACTTGTAGATGAGCAATCTTTCATCCTTCAGTCAACCACACACCAGTAAATCACAATGTTTGAAACCCTGAGGCCTCCAGCAAAAATAAAATGTATGACTAAATTGGCTTAAATTACTTTGGCACTGACTTGATAAAAGACCCTCCATGTTATTTCAATCATTAGAGGTTTTAATTGCTCCAAGGTATAATGAACACATTACTAATTGATAAGGAAACCAGTAAAAATCCTTCTCCAACGGGCCCCACCTGCATGGGGTAAATCTGTCTTCATATCAGCCACATGACTTTTGCCCGGGCAGACAATAGATTAAACAATGAATGAATGATTTATTAGCTGTCGTTGTCATGCTATTTAGATGGATGGGTGTACACGCGGCATGACCTCACTTCCTTGTTCTCTGCCTTGTATTCGAGGGTATGAGGAGAGGAGGGGGGTGGACGCGGAGATGTTGGCAGGGAGGGGCGGGTCAGGCAAACCACTGGCCACTGACAGGACCCAGCCACTTGATCAATGATCCCTGGATTCAATATTGCGCCGGGGTGTGCGGCAGCTGCGTCTGAACTTCAAATACATATGGAGGGACGAAGGTGTATGTCTGTAAACTGTATCTGTCTTTGTGTGTGTGTGTGTGTGTGTGCATGTGGGATGGAGTGCAAAACCAGAAAAGTAACTACCTTTACTCTCTCCAACCTTACCTCCCCTCTCTTCCTCTTTCTCTCTCTCTCAAATGGGTTATTCTGGCGATGGCCCTGACAGGCCATGGTTTGGATTTTGATTTATGTTCCTGTGAAGCTCAAATCAAAGATTCCATCTACTGCTGCTTTATGGCAGCTGGGATGATGAATGGTGCAGTCTCTCGGTCAAACCAAGCCTCTGTGTCTTTGCCCCACATTTTAATTGCTAAAGTAGCCAGTCATCGCTCAGCCCTCCTACCCTCTCCCTGCCGCCCAACCTCATCCTTTCTCTGCTTTTCAGCCCATTGTCTCTCACCCTCTCTCTCATTCACGCTCAATAATGTACCTTTATCTCGTAAGATGTCTGGACGTAGCTCTCCTTCATAAAACTTCAAATTGGCACCTAAAGAGTAGCCATGTGAAAAAATAAAATAAAACCACTCCCAGCTTATCCAGATATTTAAGCAGTGATGTCTAACAGATATCTATTAATATTTAGTAACAGTATCTGTCTTTTCATCTCGCCTGCATTATTTTACACCTCCAGCGTTAGTACATGATATACAGCAAACAAGTCTGATGAGGGGGAAAATTCATTCCTGCATCAACATAAAAAGCCACTTTATTTGGAGGAAGAATGCGTAGATGTCAAGCTCTGATAGAGTTTATGTTTTCTCACTATTTTTCAAAAGTAAACACATTCTGCGGTACATGACATTACTAAGTAGGTTAAGTATAGCCCCGGGCCATCATCCATCAGTACAGAATGAAGCGAGCATATTCTGCTCGATGAGAGGTGAAAGTTTTCCACTGTGCCACGATGACATTTAATTTTTCACATCTCCTGCGTGTTCCTGGGATGAATTTTGGCAGACCTGGTGCAATTTAGCTGCTTGGCAGTTTGAAATTGGGCGATGAATCACAACGTGGATTCAATGGGAGTCAGTCAGTGTACAATATTTTCTCTGTGTCAGACTGGAAAGAGAGAGAGTGAGATACAGAGAAAAAACAGAGAGAGGGAGAACGAGCTGCTGAGGGTTTAGATTGTGTTCTCCAATCATCTTCCACTCACACAGCCTATCATCCCTTCCTCCCTCTTCAAAAACAAAGTGCTGAAGTCGAACATTATAAGAGGAGTCGTGTGTGGCTGCAGATGTCGAGCAATGGCGGAGGTCTTTAAGGTCTGCAGTTGGATATTTTGACAAAGAGCACTGAAGAAAGAAATCAATAAAGTCAGGACTTTGCCAGTCACCGAGCAGAGTGGCAGAGAATGCAAAGCTCCTCTCCAACCCCTAGACAAACTCAAAATGAGCAACCAATAGACTGACACTGCCTCTGACACAAGCCATTTATTAGCCTGGCAGCAGAATATGGTGGATTGCACAGCTGATGGTCTGTATCTGGGAGGACCACACCTGAAGAGGATATGTGTTGTAGGAGGACAGCTTGTGTGGTAGAACTGGATTGTGTGTTAACGACTAAAAGTGTGCAATTTACTGTAGAAACACACTGTATATGACATTTGTTAAATGAAAATACTACACAATTTCAGATCTACAGCATAATCTATATTGCCAGGCATCACAATGCATTATAGTCTGACATGCAGGGGTGTATTCAAGCTCCATGTTTGCATCATCCGCTCCGCTGAGCACTGAAAAATGATCACCTCCAGTGGTGCTCTTGTGTGTGTAACTCTGCACTTTGACCTCCCAGTGGAAAGGGCAGGGACTTTTCCTCCAGTGACCACATCCATTTCAAAGCTAATTTGCCATGTGTGGAAGACGCAGAGAGGAAAATTACCACAAATAATGAAAACCATATAAGTAAAAGAAATTCAATAATTAAAAACAAACATGTCAGATTAAAATGAGTAGGTGGCACAACTTAACACATAATTATCTTTAAATTAGATTCTAGGGTCAGCATTTGCAAAATCCTTAAAGAAAAAAACAATCTTAATGAAAATATTTGTAAAGATGATCTTCACCATAAGTGTTGACTTATTTTTTTACTGCCTACAAATTAGCAAAAAGGTTTTTATTTTTTTTATTTATTCTTCATTCATTTATTTATCTTTATTCTGTTCTACTCTATTCTAGCTGACAAATTTGTATTTTAAGCTAACATTTGAAAAGACTATTTCAACGTATTAACATATTACTTCCTATATTATTACAAGTTATATCATTTTCAACTTTTCATCCGAGAAACGTAACCTTTTCAGAAGCCATTAAGCAACAGACAGCATGTTTTTAAAAAAAGCAATTTTTCAAATAAACCATATAGATAGTCAGCATCATATGTGTCTCAAATTGTTTCCTACATACTACTAGACAGCAGCGATACCAGGCTGCATTAATGTTATGAAATATTCTTATCCAAATTTATCCAATTTTGGTCTGGTAAAATTGATTAAATTGTGGCTCTTTGGTTAGTGTTCTTACCTGAGCAAGCTTCGCTAATCAAAAATTTTATAAAATAATATTATAAATTATAAAATTAATATTATGTGAATAACTGATGTGAACGTGAAACTCTACAGAGTTTTTTACCACCTTTTGGATCTTTGTTTTGGTTCCATTTCTGTCAATTTACATGTTTTTTTTTTTTTTGCGGCTCACACCTTTCTGTTTGGGTCAGTATCATTGCTCTTATCGGCTCAATTTACAGTCACAGCAAGTTGCTGTCTTCAGTGAAATAGCTCTGATAAACCTGCTGTACCTTACTTGCCCAGCAGCAGACAGACAAAGTTAGAGCCTAGCTGGTGACCATAGTGGAGCATTTAGCCACTAAAGAGACAGATATTTCCCTTTGGAGTTGGAGGAGACTCAAATAGAGCTAAAATAGGAATGGATATTGCTCTTACATTGAATAAATGCTATATTGCTCAGTGTTTGCTGGCTGTGTAAAAAGGCAACAATTTGTTTACAAGTTTGACATAACAACTTCACATCAGCTGCCCCTGAGCAGCCAAAAAAGAAAAAAAATAGGTGTAAAGAAAACTGTAAAGATTTGTAAGAAACTGTCAAAAAAAGAGGAATTTTTCTTTACTTAAGAACCTCCTGAACTTCTTCTCTGGCTAAATTGCACTTTAGCATGGCCCACTGACTCGTGTCTGAGGACCTCAGTGAAAACAGGATGTAGACTCTGTAAAGTCACTACATTGTGTTTCATTTCTTGTACCCCTCACAATGTGTTAACCACATCTAAGGCAGCTGCGTAGTTGGACCCCACTGTTGGAGCATGCTGGCCTGTCTGCACAGCTCACTGATCCCCGTGTCCTGTGTGTGCGAGAGCCTCCACTTCCAATGTGTAAAATCACATTACCCTAAAGGGAAGGCGAATGAAAGGATAGTGCTGTGGAATGGCCATAGACCAGTGAGTTGTCAAAGCCATTTACGTTTGGGGGAGAAAGACAGAAAGGGTAAGCGAAGACAGAGGGAGGAGGAAGAGGAGCAGAGTTCTTTCAAACAATGTGGTGTTTTTCTGTGTTACAGATGTGTCCATATTCCCAACACCTGCATTTATTTCCCTCACTTGTATATTGATTGACAAACAAGGCACATACATTCCTCTTACAAAGTGACCCCGTGTCTCCTCCCCACCTCGCTAGTAGCTGCATACTTGGACATCAGGCTGGAAAATGTGAAGTGAAATGTCTTTGTGCGTGCATGTGTGTTTAGATGTGTTTGTGCGTGTCACCGTGCGTCTGGGACGTGAGGATGATTCAAAGTGCCATTCCGTTGTGTGAGGACAGCCTTCACAAACACACTCGTCATGCAGAAGATGTTGTCATCCTCCGCCTCATTGTTTGTGTAAGTGATGTCTCCAATCACCATCAAACACGTGGAGGTTTCACCCTCCCTCTGTCACTCTCCTTCTCTGCCTGCTCCTCCGATTGCACAAATTGTCCCATTGTCCTTCTGCTCCCGCAGTCCCCCCTCTCTCTTCTCTCGCTCTCTGCTCAAGAGGTTTTACTTTAAGAGACTCACAGATAGCAACAGATACACATGAAGTGCTAGACACAGAGCCCTTTAATTTGTATATTTTACTGACCAATGTACGCCTAGCACGCCTCTACTGAGAGGCCTGTAGAAAAGGGAAACTTGTGGATATGAAATGAAAGGCATACAGTTCATTTTCTTCATTCTGACAGATCAGCATATTTATACATAAAGTCCAGCTCACATGTGTTTGGACTACGTGATGAAACCCAGGTGAACAAACTCCACACAGAAATGATCACATTCAAACCAGGACTTCCCTATTATGAGGAGACACTGCTGTTACAACATCACTGTCAGGCTGCAAAAAAGCATCCTAAAACATACACTACTCTATATTTTGATATGTACAATGATAACTCTACATATGGGTTGCATATAAGACCACATGTATTGGAAAAATATAAAGTCATTAGGTGTATGAACATATATGTTTGTATATTTGAGAACAAAATATTTCTTTTCCCAATATATTATTGTTTATGTACAGACATGTACAGAAATTTGAGCAATTATTATTTGTTCCTTTATTTTGGGCACAAATATGTTGACATATAGCATATCAGTTAATTGCATATTAAATGTGCAGGCACATTTCAATGTTTATGCAATATATGTTACAGCTAAATTGTGTATATGATTCATAATATTTGGGAGTAATAACAAAATAACAGAATATAAAACAATTCAATAACAACATACAATAATTGCAATGCATTTATATGTATATGGTGTATATATGCAGTGACATACTGTACACACCAGTCGTTGGCAAGTTGCAGCCTGTGGGCCAAATCTGAGCCTCCAACAAAAATGAAAGCTTATCCTCTACCTGTTATTGTTTATTGATTATTTTATTAAGTTGTAAGATAACAGTATGAATACAATGTTCATGTAAATCCCAGTAAATATGACCTTGTGCCATCAAATTAGAGCTGAAACTATTTTTTGATAATTGATCAATCATTTGTCATTTTTTAAGCTGGTGAGGATTTGCTATGTTTTCTCTGTTTTATATTGTTGTAAACAGATTATCTTTTGGTGTGGTCGGACAAAATAACATTCGAAGACGTCACCTTGAGTTTCTGGGATACTGTGATGGGCATTTGTCACAGTTTTTCAGGACCTCTGACATTTTGTAGACTTAATATTTAATTGATTTATCAAGAAAATAATCATAAGAGTGATTGATAATTAAAAAAAAGTTGCAGTTGCGGCCCTACATCTATTGATAATTGTAGATTTTTATATACGAATAGGAGGCAGTCTAACTAAAATGGTGTTTTGTTGTTGCCTTAAAAAAAAGATTTTTTGTTAGGCAACAACTAAAGTACTTTCATTGAACCATAACTGAATCAGGTCACTGTTTATTGTGTGTGGAACCAATCGATTCAATTTCCGGAGTCAATTTTTTTAATAGGAAAAAGGACATGAGATATGCAAGAGATACACATGATACGATCCTAAAACTGTTTTATAAAGCAATTTCATTCTTCAATTAATAAAAAAAAAAACATATTAAATTGTAAAACATACATGTCTGTGTCTCAGTGGTGCCTGTAAAACTATGTAAGACCACCTACTGAGCAATGCTGAAAAAAAAAGTCCAATGTTTGACGCCTGCAATACACAATCACCCTATGTGTGCCCTCATGTTGACATATACAGTATAAATGTTTTTATGCATACGTGAACACACATTTTCAGATATTTTGTAATAACAAGTCATTCAATTTTTCCCTTGTTATAACATTTACTGTATAATCCTACATACCACATAAAACTGTCCTGTGTGGATAAATTGAGAACCCCAGTCCTGTGCTGCAGTGTGGATCAGAAAAACGAATTTAAAAAGGTTTAGGTATGGTTGTCATGATCTCAGACATTTGATTGTCATGTGATCTGTTGCCGGCACACTCTCTTCCTCATGCTTGTTACAAACACTTTTTTGCAAAAAGTGGGAAATTGTTTGCATCAGAAATTGCCTAAAGCTTCTCATTCAAGCAGCTTGTGCGTGTCCAACAAGAAGAGATTTAAACACTTGTCTGACGTGTTGGCATTTTTGGTAAAATTCTAGATAGCACTTTGAAAATGCAAGAACAGAAAACTTTTCACATATACAGTGTTTTCAAATGTATCCACATTAGCGTGGACGTGGCCTTTGACACCTTTAAGAAGGACTACGCTTAATTGGCATCACAAACATATTTGCAGCAAAAAAAGAGAAACAATCCAGATTTCCCACTGTAGCTATTTTGTATCTCTGTATATAGGTGAATACTCCATTAGTGCTGTCTCTAGCTGTTATAATGGAGGCAGAGAAGGCTTTTGGCAGGCCCATTATAGCACCAGTCCACCCCACTACACACCCACCCACCCAAATATCTCTTCTCATTACCTGATCGACCTGTTAGCATTCGTTACCAAAAGCTGGACCCGCTCCCCACAGAGTACTTCAGATAGATTTCCCAATTTAGATCAGAGCAAAGTGGAGTCAGCTTCGATTGGAGCCGACATCGGAGGAGTTCTTCAGGGCAAACCAGCTGTGACTGGGCTGATGTGTAGCTGTCACTGTGTCGTGACATGATATAATATGAAATGATATTGAACAACGCCGGTTTGGCACTAAATTGTTAGCAGGGCTTCAGGTCTGACAGCAGCCAGTTTATGGCTTTAATCCCAAGGTCCTTTAAACCTTGTTTGACATAAATTGAGTTTGGCTTCTTGACGGGGGAAAAAAGAGCAATGACAGAGAAAACACTTTCCGTTCTTCTGTCTTGTTTGGTTGAAATGGAAAGTTTTCTGTCTGTGAAGTTTCATTTACTCCTGAGCCACAGTAAATGTAGATGTTAATGTCAAAGCGGTGCCGCGGCGGATTGCTATCTGTAAGACTCACGACGTGTAACCTAATTTTGACACCAACTTTTTTCACACCATATCGGTTACATTAAACTGACACCATCTCACAGATGACATGCCTACGTCCACATACTGCATCATCCTGACCTTACATTACAATACTGAAAGCAAACAGCTTTAGATGGTCATCTCATCTCGTTGTTAGGACGCTGACATCAGCTAGTGATCTGTGATAAATCTGCTATGTAAAGCTCAATGAAAACCCCCGAACACAGGTCTGAGGGACCCGTTACCATGACTAATGCCCCGACTGACAGCGAAAGATAAGACTCATCCTTCACCTCAGCCGAGCCCATTTCTCAGCAATAATGTTCATAATGGAGTGCTCCGATGTCGTTATTGTGTGAATAATTTAAATGGTGATTTAGGTTATTGGGCACTGAGGTCACAGCCACAACACCTAGCATGATTCAGATGAGATACAGCTTTACTGTACACTTCCAAGCGGGACTTTCTTATGCTGTGCAGAAGCAAAATGGCTGGAGATGACCGAGAGGCAATGATTTGGTGTGTTGCTTAATTAGATGTTCCGGCGACATCTGTTTTTAAGGGGAAACTGCAACTCTGGCACATTAATTCACTTTGTAATGAATGACTGAATGTCAATGCGGGCCGTGAAATCACCAAGAGGGAAGTATGTGTGTCCGTGTGTGTGTGTGCAACACAGTGACGCTTTTCCATCTGTTTGGCAAAAACATTCCCCCTCCAACACTGGCTCGAACGCTGCGCAGTAGCCAGAACGAGGAGGGATTCAAGATGGCCTAATGCTGATTGGAATGCCTTTTGAATGGGAAAAAATGAAACAAAGATGGAGTGGACATTATGCTGCTGAATCTTAGTTAAGGACGCTTCACAAGTGTGTGACAGTGTCATTAATCTCATGAAATTACAGACAGAGAAACCAATACAACAGAATTACAGGCTGGTAACAGAAAATGTACATAGAAAGACCCACTTTTTGCTCTGTGGATATCCTGTGAAAATGCACATTCACAAGCTACCAGCATATACATCACATGATCGGAGACATATCTCCATAAAATAGTGATTTTTATATCACAGCAGAAGACTTTTTCTGTGCTACAATCTGATATAACTCCACCAAATATCATTTTCTGTGCTCCAGATGGAACTAATGGAACTCACCATGTTGTTCTCTCCAGCAGGATAAAAATGGGATGCTGCTCCCTCCCTGTGAGTGACTGACTGCAGTCCAAGGAGACCACTTGGCACCTGGAGTGACAGGCTGCCATCAGCGTGTAAAGATGCTAATATGAATTCTGATCACTCACTCATATAGGCAAGGGAATTACTGCCCATCACCAGCGTCTAGTGATTCTCCACACATGGCAAAGTCAAGGGGCACGCTGTAAAACCCAGGCAAATGGAGTTGGCACGACAGTCAAAGCCAGATTCCGTTTGACACTTCCTCCCTAAGTGATAGTGCTACAAGATGTGCTCTATAATGTAATAAATTGGGAGCTCTGCCCTCAAGATTTCAGACTGATGAGAAATTTCTATGACAAATCCATCGCTTAAACTATCTCTGTCCTTCAATCTTCACGCCTGCGTGAGCCCAGGGGGGTCAAAGGCTAATTACCAAACAGGATAAGAGGCAGAGGAGGAGAAAGACAGAACATTCACATTGTGAAAAGGTGTAAATTTATGCAGATTATTTCTGCGACTGGAATGTCTTTCAGCCATAATTCTAGAGGAAGAGGCACCTCACAAAGTGAGTCCATAGACACAGGCATTCAAAGTTTAATAGCATGTCTGTTTTGGCATTTGCCTTTGGTTTATCTCATGTCAGGAATGAATGTAACCAGGACAAATTGCTGTATCATATGGTCTCACCTGTTATTAAAGGATATCCTTAAGAGTCAAGATCATACATATGCACCAGCACCTATTTTACTTTTTGTATTATTGTTGTACACAAATGGTGAGATTACATGTGGAATTGAGACAGACAGCAAGATAACAAAGAAAAAAAAAGAAAAAAAAAGCACAACCTGGCACAAAAGTCAGGCCAACATGGCTGAGACGACGCCCGCTCTGCACCACTGTCCCTCCACTCCTCTCCTCCCCTGCGAATTCTTGCTTCACTCGGGAGAGTGATGATACTGTCTACTCTGCTAAGACTCCCCCTGCTTGACATCTCGACACGAGGAGAAGGATGTTCCTGTCTGTCTCGTCACATCACAGCCGTCCTGATTCGGATCCCTCCCATCCAACACCCTGTGATGCCTCTCTTTAAAAAGCTGCCTGTCCATCATAAACATCCTCCCTTTTATGTTCCCCGCCTGAGAAGGAAGGGGAAAGAGAGAAATCAGCCCTCTCTCAAACACAAGCTGACAGCACTAAGCAGACTGACGTGACATCAGAGGAGCAATGTGCCAGACGTAGCTTCAAATTTCCATAACAAGGTAACACCACAATTATTAGTCACTCAGTGAAACCATAGCTCAAAAAACTTATTGAAATATTCCTGAATTTGCTCAGAATTGTCCAAGCCAGCAAACCCATATTAGAGTAACAACTGATGTTAAACTTTCTTTCTCAGAAAAGTGTTAATCATATAAATCATTGTTCCTTAATCAGTCTTTTTCTAAAATATTCTGAGCAGTTCTGTGAGAGTCTTAAATTAAATCCCTCACCTTGACTCCATATAAATGTAATACTGTCAATAAAGGAGATATAAATAGATAGGGGGTGTAACCATTCATAATCTACCTGAATATTTTAAAAGGGTCTTTTGGGCAATGAGGCAGGGAACGAAAAGAAGAGAGAGAGACTTGATCAATTGTCTGAGTTCTGCCTCTACAATCAGAGGTGCGCTAATTGAAATGGTGTGGAGTCATCTACCATCCCTAAAGGATGAACCTTATCAGATTTTTTTTATAATATTTCACCACAAAATAATAAAATCTACTTTTGTCTCACATATGCCTCTCCTCTCCTCTCCTGTCTGGACGATGATTGAGAAAGAGTTGTGTGTCTGCGCTCTGGGGAGAGGCACTGAGAAATGTTAAGGAGACCTTTTCAATGCCTGACCCGCTCAGTTTGTGAATGTTAATGTTTTTTAATGAAGACATGAACTGAAAACTGAACTATACAGCTTGATAACAGGGGAAAACCAAGAGGAGAGACAGTGACAACATCGTGGCTGAAAAGCAATTCTTTATAATGAGTAGTTCACGCTTTGGGGAACAAGTGGTCCCAAAAGAGAAATATGCAGCATGTCAAAAGCTTAAAGAAAGATCACGAGTGTTTAAGGTGGATCGGTGGACATATTTTAAAGGTGCTTACTCTGAGCCTTCATCGCATGTCCACCTTTCCCTGAGCTTTTCTATTTTCAGTGTGAAGCTAATGAATTGGGAACTGGAAAAGGTTTCTCTGCAGGCTTACAATGAGAAATGATAAGAGATTATTTTAGAATGAAGATCAATGACAAAGTCCAAACGGTATGAGGAGGAGCCGCAGCAGGACGAGGAGGAGGAGGAGGAGGAGGAGGAGGAACAGGAGAAGCATGTGCCCTAATGTAAGATGAGTGTAATGCGCAACCCAAGGCCAAAGGCAAGAGCTTCATCTCACCAATTCTCTTTACAGGAGTGGAAATTACTCTGTGCCATACATAGCTGATTTATACAAATTAATGACCTGAGTTATTAATAGGCAGAGATGCATATATTAAACACTATGAGTAAAGGTAGCTTTAATTATGCATCCTTTATAAAACCTGTTTGACTTCAGTGCCTGGCGTGTATGTGCATTTTCAAAATTAATCAGAAAAAAATGACCAAACAGATAATAGAAAAAGAGTCAGATTTAGCTGCATTGTCAGCCAAAGTATTAATAATAGCCTTGTCTTTATGTTGTTATATTATAATGCATATATTTTATGAGCTTTCACTATGTTAATATTTGCATAAGCGCCATGACATGAACCAAAATGTTGTTCATATTTCACCGGACACTTTGGGGCCACCGTATGAGCGAGAGTTCCTGCCCTGCCCCTTCTGTTGTCCGAGGGGACCGCTGCACTGACAATGGTGTCACCTCTCCCCTGGGGGGACACCTCCGAGTGATTTGTGGTCGGGGAAGACTGATGAACTGCTATTGCCACCCTGTTTCTTTGCAAGATCAATTCTACATGTAGGAGTGTGCTTTATGAATGATGGAGACCTCCTCAAGCCATCCATACAGCTGCCCAAAGACACGGCCCTGGCCCCCATAGCACCTACAAGGCAGGAATAAAGCAATCACTCTTCTCAACAGGGCCATGCATTATGTACCCACACCCACACATGAACATACCCACATGAATACACAGATAAGCCCACAAAGCACGCTCGCAGGCAAACACACGTATGTGTTTGCAGGAAATAAATGACAACCACGTTAAGTGTCATTTTTGCGGCCTTTAAAGTTTTTTAAGAATCATTTTTAAGAATAGCAGCAAAACTTTGCCCAATTTTGGGGCAAATGATTGGTCCTTAGTTTGGACAAAGCTGTGTTGAATAAGGCTCCTTATGTGAACAGAGCTGTCAGTTTGCACTCTGACATTGCACCGTGCTGCCTTTCTGGACAAGCCCATAATTGGGTGTATGCCAATAAGAGCGATCTGATGGTATTGAGGGATCACTTGCAGCACACATCTGAAGGCTGAATAGCATCGTGAATAGGAGCAGCATACATAGATGTCATGAGTCCTGCCTCCCGCAGAGAGGTTGAAAGCGAAAAGTAGAGCGCAATGAATACTTGAGTGTTCTGGAGGCTATGAAATTGAAAGCCTTCTCCCTTTTTTGCCAAAAGATTTCAATAGAAAAATAGAAGCAGCTCGTGCTTTTTAATCGCAACTTTGAGATTGATTGGGCGAACTTGTGTGCAAATCAATGCAGGCTTGACAGACGTTCCTCTTTTATGATAATCCCGGTGTCAAGAGCAAGAAGAGGAGAATAATGCAGCTGGGCTACCTGACACAAGAGCGAATCACACACAGTGCTGTGTAGGAAAAAAAAAAAAAAATCTGAATATTCTTAGAAATGTGCACACACATTGTGATATGTGATGCACACACTGTATAAAATTGCATTTCTTCCAACAGTGGAGTAACCTTGCCTTTGTGAATTGCGTAGTTTAATTTACCCTAATTAAATTCTCCACATTGTTTTACACTTTCATCAGGACAATAATCTTAAAGCACTAAAAACATCCAAGACACTGTTTGCATTTCACTAATTGGATGCATAATGTCCTTTTGTCATAATGTGCTACACACCCAACCAGGTTGCAGTGAAGATATCAGCGTTTTAACACACAGAGCAAAGCAAGACAGATGCACGGCTGAGATAACTTCCATTTACAGTGTAAGCCGGGGAGAGCCACAGTGTAGAGGCCATATACTATTTATGGGTTAATCGATACAGTAGCTGGATGACACCATGTCCCTGCTACTTTCTGTCATGATGATGGCTCACTAATTTTGGATAGGCTGCTTTCTCCTCCTGCCTTCAGCTGGCTCCGAGACACTTTAATTTGGCTGTAAAAACGCCAATCACCGGGTTACTTCTTGTTCCTGGGGGAGGTCATGATGGGGGCAAGTCCATAGGAGGAAATATATTCACATAGTTCTCTTAGAGACACTGCTAACCCCTGACATCCCATTTGGGTTGTAATTTTATGTTGTTAAAGTGACAGGGACCCAGCTCTTAGAGACGGGGAGGCAGGGGCAAGTCCTGATCAGGAAGGCCTTTAATTTTTGTTCTCGGAGTGAAGATGCCTGTGTGTGCACAAGTATGTGTGCATGAGACAGCTAGAGCAACATAAAGCGAAAGAGGATGTGTCTGTTAACATTTGTGAGATTTGTATCTAAGAGCATGAGCAGATTCTTAAGTGTGAGCACTCTACGTCGTGTGTGTGTGTGTGTGTATAATATGTGCTGCTGCATTGAGCACCCACACGCAGCATGTTTTGGCATTTGTATGTGTCTTTTTTTTTTTGCTGGCAGGGGTCAGCTCACATCAGAGGCACAGAGGGAGATCCAGGACCATCCCATTCTGCAGAGATACTGCTGGCTCGAGAAAAAAGAGAGACAAGCGGTGAAAAAAACTCATTACCTTGGCACTAAGACTTAACGCTGCTTCCTTGAACTGGCTTTGATCTCTGCCTAACGCGGATATATGGGAGAACTGATGCTTTTACTGTGATGAAAGCTAACATTTAACGGCTCACATTAAATTAGCGAGGAAAAGGCATCAGGCATGTTTGCATTTTGGGGGAGTGAGAAGGGGGTTTAACTTTTTTTTTTTCTTTGCACCAGTTATGATATAGTCTATGAATGTGAGTTTTTTGTTTGTTTGTTTTTTAAGTAAATACAATTACATGAATAGATTAAGTAACATATAAAGACCACATCTACAAGGCCTCGTTTCCTTCTGCATTTACTCTTCCTGTTATCTATATTTAACTGACTGTATTTAGCTCTGACTGTTAACTGCATATTTTCCTCTTTTACATTGTACATATTACATATCTGCTGCTTGCGGTTTATACTGTATATCACACAACATAATATATACTATTTATTGGTTCCTGTCAATGCTGCACATATCATAGCATTGTACTGTACATTTTGCATATGGTTTTGTTTGCTTTCTATTAATCACAGATAAATCTATTCCTACTATCACCACCCCACTGATCTATTGTTCATTCTGGGCATTAGTTTATCTTAACAAACATATCTTTTCGTGCACTATTGCTACTTTTTTTTAAGATGCTAAACTACATTTCATCGTACTGTTACTTACTGTGTGCAATGATGCTAAAGTTGTAATCTAATCTAATACAAGTTATTTTGATTATCAGACATTTTCTTCATTTGTGAAATCATATTATGTAAAAAAAAAAAAGGTAATAAATACTGTTTACATTGCACAAAACAACTGAAATCATGAACCCAATGAAAAGCTTTGAATATGTGTCAAATGAAAAAATTTCATCAGTGTGTTTTTGCAAATTGACTGTAACAAATGTGTTTAATTATTATCACCAGAATGTAATAATCTAATCTTAAAGGAACTATAAAATTCCAATAATAAGAATTAGCAAATTCCTACATCTCCATGAGAATTTGACCAAGACAGATTCAAACTCAAATGTGATAATGTTATATTAAATTCCCCCATGATGAGTGTACCTGACACATGTCCGTCGTGGTGATATTTTCGGGATATTATTCAGACTGTTTGTGGTTGGTGATGATCAGTCTGCAATGTGTAATAATCAACTAATATCTTGTGAGCTGTGATTCATATGAAAAGCAGAGGTAGGAGGACACTGGCTTGTGGTGTCCGCCCCTCTGAGAAGTAAAGAGTTAACGGAGCGGTGGGTTTGCCCATTCTCCTGCTGTGAGTGACGCGATCATCTCTCTTATCCCTCAACTTCGCCTGTTGCCAGACCAGGCAGCCGAGGTGGACGCTGGCTTATCACCGCTGACATTCTCAACGCGACCACACCAACATTTTTTATTTAAACCCCGCTTCGTTTATTTATTTCCCCGCTGACTTTCCCCGCAGGCTGCTATTCCGTTACGATGATTTTTAGTTTTTCTTTCCATCGGACTCCCCGATGTTGTGCAGTCTACTACACGAAGGCGTGAATCTTTTTTGAGTAGAGGTGGATCTTCCCGGATACAGCGAGGGGGTATATTGAATAAGAAAAAGAGGAGTTTCACGGAAATCCCCGCAAATAAAAAATGCCACGGAGGAAACAAGAAGCGCCCAAGCGCGCAGCAGGTACGTAGATCCAACTATATTGTGCGTAAAAAGGTTTATTATGATAAAGCTGCGGATGTCACCTTTGGTTTGTAAAGCTCACTTTACAGTCACTGCATTTCCGTTTCCACTTTGTGTTTTTTTTTTTTTTTTTTTTGCCCACTAACGATGCGCTTTGTCACTCTTGGCTACTCTTGCGAGACCTCATAGAAACTGTTACCTTTTTTTTAAGCGGATGTACAGTTTGTATACAACCATCTGTGATTCTGCGTTTTCGCTCTCCACGCTGTGCAGCTACTGTAGTCCCAACGGATGAGTTGGCTGCTGTAAACTTTCGCTTCCTATTGTTCCCAACTTGAATCCCCGACAGTTTCCCGATGCGAACTGCCATCTAAATGCGATCTGTAATAGTAACTCTGGAAATAAACAGTGTTTTCCTGTTGAAGGCGAGTGCCCGAGGCGTGCCATAAGGTGGACATAAGGGCTTTGTGCGCATTTGATCCGAGCGCATAACTTCTTTGCACAAGCGAGAAAGAAAAAACCCCTACCTCTGAGCTTTTTTTCTTTTCTTGGGATAAGATAAACAATTTGAGAGCAGACAATGGGGTTTCGTGGGCTGGAAGGAGCCATAATCGACAGTTGCCATGTCTGATTTGACGGTTGATTGATTGGCTGTCATGCGGCTTTGATCTGATCCTTCCCGATTTGCATCAGAAAATCACTTCCCACCATGTGCTGCAGGCCCCTGACGTCACGTTTAAACCACTTTGAAAGGCCCTGTGTACTTTTTACCCTCTCTCTCTTTCTCTCTTCACACACACACACACACACACTCACTCTGATGGTCAAGTGACTCACGAAAAAGTGAAAGAAGGGGGGACAAAGTGGTTTCACAGTGAGACATTACACACACACACTCACACACACACACACACACACAGACACACACACACACAGATACACACTTCCAGCAGAGAACATCACACTCTCATGTGCACATGCTCACTTGTTCACTTTGAACACATACACACAGTCACTCACAGTCACACACACACACACACAGTGGGTAGAGGAGGCGGGAGGAGTGGGTTAGGGGTTGTAAAAGGAGCCGTGTGCTATGTAATGGAGGGGAGGAATGGGTTTGCTCTGTCAGACCGGCCGTCACAACGGCTTTGTTTCATGTTTGATATAATTGTCTCTCCCCTGACAGGCCCATTCATCAATGGCTTTAATGGTCAATCAGAGACAGGCTGAGTGAGTGCTCCCATTCTGTTTAGCCATAAGCTGGCCTGGGCTTTTATTTCATCAAAATGCCCCAGCCTAATGTACATGCTCACTGGCTCAGAGTGGCCGCGGGGAGCACATAAAGAATGACTGAAAGCTTTCTGATTTCAGATCAGTGAGAAGGATGCTTTTTTTTTTTCATCTCCTCCTCTCCTCCTCTCTACTCTCTCCTCCCTGCTACACTGCTGTTTCTCTGTTGACGAAAGGGAATAAAAGGCTGTAATATAGATCGTTTTGTGTTTTTAGAAAACAACTTTTTCTCCCTGAAACCATGCTTCTTTGTTCATTCATTCATCTATTCATTTCTTCATTTTTTCATGCTCCCCTTCCACCCCTGTCAGTCAGCCCGTGCAGCTGCAAGTTATAAAGTTGTCAACTGTTCAGTGGCACACAAAGGGTGATGATGAATTGATTGCAGCACAGAGCATGGTGATAGAGAGAGCAAAGAAAAGGATGACAGATGATGGGCCCTGATTAGGGACTTAGGGGGAGAGTCAGCCCACTGCAACCTTGAGACTTGCATGAAAAATCTACCACCCCCCCCTCCCCCCCAATATATATACACACACGCACACACACACCCTGCTTTGCTCTCTCATTGTCTCTCAACCACACACTCTCTCAGCTTCTGCTTCTCTCTCTCTTCCCTCCCTCTGTCTGAGAGGGTTTCTCTCTCCATAGTAGAAAACTTGTTTTGCCTGCTTCATTAGCGTTGGTCCAATTAGCCGTGAGGCTGATGGAGTCCTGACAGGCCCTGTGATTGGAGATGACAAGCTCGGGGTGCCCAGCCCAATGAGGTTTGCCACCACTTTGATGTAATCAACTTGATATTACACAGAGCTGCTCGCCTTTGGTTGTGCTGTAACTCAATTTTCCGCTGCAGGTGACAAATGGGCCTGCGTACCTGGGTCAGGTCTGAGTGCTCTTAACAACCAAGGGCAGCTGGCCACGTAAACAGCCAAGCAAACATGAGAAAGAGACTCTCCCAGCTGTGGTAATACAGACCTCCTTCCTTCGTGGCTGGCGATTAGCTTTGCCGCAAGCCCCGGGGCCTGAAGCTGTTGAAATGGCTGCAGAAAGTTGAAATACTCCACAGACTTAACGGGAAGTCGACATCAGCTTTACAACATGTGGGCAAAGTTGCGGCTATTTGAGTGGAATGTTGAACCTGTACAGTATGTCTACAGAATGGTGTCAATGTATTTACAGTATCCAGAGTGTTGCATGTGTCACTGCACTGTCAGGCCACCGTAAAGAAAGCCGCCTTCCCTTTTCATACACCATTACCTGTGCTCTGGTCATTTGTGTATGACTGTGTATGAGAGAGAGTCTGAGACAGAAGGAAAGGGGTGGGGGAGCTGGGCTGGTTTGGACCGGGCTCCACAGCAACAGTCTCTTCTTTCTGCAGGGTCAGGATTATAGCTGCCAGACTGGCAGCCATCACTCATGTCTGTCTATGAATGTGTCTGTGTGCACGCTCAAATCAGTGGGCATCCACTTTCTGATTTGTTGGGTTTGATAGCGTGTGTGTGCGGTTTGGCTTATGATAGTGATGAAAGGAATTGTAACTGTAGACTACCTGCTGGGTTCTGGCCATAATTCTCTGAACCCTGTAGGCCTTTTACGTCGCCCGGTTTCTCTTCTCTTCTCCCTTCTCTTCTATATTTTCTCACCTATGCAGCCTATATGCCAACTTAGAAACACAAGACGTAGTACACAGACATGCAGTGTTGACGCTAGTAAAGATACAAGCTTTTATAGCACACATTGCAGACACATGCGCACATGTTGTGGCTGGGTTGTAAAAGCAGCAAGTGAAATGAAGTACGCTGTTTTTATATCTGTCTGCCTTCCTGTTTATGTGTGAAAAGCATGCCCTTACGGAAGCAGCAGGGGAGCGCCAGTTGGAACTTAATTGTTTGGCCAACATACGGACTGACAACGTTAGCGAGCTTTAACAACAATACGCCTCCGCTGGCGTTGTTTGCAGGTGTGAGTGCGGCGAATGTTTTGGCCTTGCAGTCCCCGTTGCTAATGAAAGTCCTGTTGCTGGATTCCGGTGAGGTTGAGTCACGTCTGTGATCTATGTGTCTGATAAGTGCATACCTAATGAGGCTGTGAGCACCAGTGGATAGAGAGGGAGGAGGGCTGACAGAGTGTTTCCCACAGGTATTGACAGATGCCTTTTTGTTTTTGCCATAGGCCTTGACTCCATAAATCCTGCCTGTGTAATGATAACAGTGCCACTCTGCCGGCAAGTGAGTGAAAGAGGGAGCGTAAGAGAAGAGAGAAAGGGGGCAGAGGGGGAGGAAGAAGAGGAGGAGGTGCTGGTGGTAGGGATGATGAGTAGAAGAAGAGCGGGGGCGGTGAAATGGGCCTCCTCTCCTTTTTAACACACACTTGGCAGATGTCAGGCCATAGGGTTGGGCTCCAGGAGAGAAAGAGAAGTGTAAGTGCTGTAGTAGTGTCACAAATAGAAAAACCGTTAGCCATCCACTCTTTCCTTTCAGCTTTCAGTGTGCTTTCAGCCGAGGTTTTCAGCCGGGACTGCTGTCTGGGCACTGAGTCTGAGGCTTTGTAAAAATAGTCCCACCGCTGTTGTGATAGATGCAGCTGCACTGTGGCGACAATTGGGACAGGCTGGATCCCTCCAACCCCACCAACCACCCACCCACCCGCTCTCAGTCTTCCACCCCTCCCAGAGGTAGAGAGCGTCAGAGCCTGATGGGATGTGTGCTCTTTTCGGGGAAACTGAGCCGCTCCGGTCTTCAGGGGTCCTGAAACCCAATCCAGGAGGAGAATAGCTCGGCCATGCCAGAGAGCCGATTTCCTTTTCAACAGAGTCATTTATCACTGACCCACCCTTCGCTTCTGACACGGTGACGTGTGTCATTTATCAAACAGGCTTTACCAGACACACAGAGGAGGGAGGTGGATAGGGGGCAGAGAGGAAGAGAAAGAGAGAGTGAAAGAGGATAAAACAAGACAGAGAGTGGACTGAGAGAAACAAAGAGAAGGAGAGGAATGGGGAATGAGGTGCAGAGTCAGTGGAGAGAGACAGAGAAATGGAGAGCTAGGAAAGAGACTGTCGTTTGTGTGTGTGAGAGAGTTTTTCCAGGGAAGAGTGAGTTTTCCTGAAACCCTTGAGGAGAAGCGTTTGGGAGGGGAGATTTTTTCGAGATGACAGGGAGGATTGAGTTACACTGAGTTGTGTTTTGATGAGTGACAGAATGTTCTTCCATGACACGTCTCTGGATGTCTGTATGAAGGGGAGAAATATTCTTTGTGAGTATACAAGTCCGACAAGTGTGTGATTGTTGTTGTGTACTCATAATATATGCAAGCTGAACACACGTAGAGGCACTGTAGAGGTGTGTGTGTGTGTGTGCACGCACGTGTGGCCATATGGCGTCAATGTTTAATGCCTTACGAGTGTGTGTGTGTGTGTGTGTGTGTGTGTGTGTGTGCGCACTGCTCCCTGATGAGCAGGGCTGACAGGTATCACTCATGCAGCAGCCTGGCCTTTAAATGAACCCGAGCTGCTCTGCTCTCCCGTGGCCCTAACAGGCTCTCTCCAAGATGGATGCTTCTTTAAAAATCAGATTAATGATGGATACCAGGCTTATAGTGCCATTTATCATGAAGAATATTATTTAGGCCGGCCGTGTATTGCTGTAACTGGAGAGCCAGGACGAGAAGAAGCAGGGTGGAAAGCCTTAGACAGACACTCACTGTGTGATGGATGGCTGAGCGCTCTCTCTGAGTGTTACTAGACACCAGTGCCGCAGCAGTAGGCCATAATCAGATAGCCCAGGGATGTTTATCCCGCAACTTCACTACCCAGATTGCCTTGCCTGGAGAGTTGCTTTATGAAAGGTATAGTCTGTCATTATTATCATCTTTAGTTAGCAGAATCATGAAAAAAAACTCTGTAGAAGCCTCAAATGAGTTTATTGCAATTATACATTAAAATGATCCATTGGATCCAATCGAACCAACTGTAATGACTACCTAGAAGTTTCCATTTAGCTTTGCCCAGAAGAGTCCCCGGCCCCACGTCATTCCCCAACAATCATGAATAAAAGAGTACAGTGAGAGGTCAAGGCAAGGCCAACTCTGCTGCTGCACAAAAACTGTTGTTGTGGCCTTTTTTTTTTTTTTTTTTTTTTTGTCCTGTTCTTGTTCCTTCTCTCTGTCTCCTACTACCTCCTCCTCCTCCTCCTCCTCCTCCTCCTCCTCCTACACACTACCGTGATTTATGGTGGCCATCCATCTTCAGGCTGCGTCCATCACCTCCTCGTTGCTAGGCGATCATGGCAGCAGCTGTGTGTTGTGAGAGGGGTTTGGTCGTCCCACTGCCAGCCCAGACTTTGTTCCCGGCTTCAACCCCCCCACCACCACCACCCCCGCACACACACACTTACCCCGAGATTCAACTTTCAACACAGTCCCAGTTGTAGTCCCAGCTACAAGCCGCAAATTTAATCCCAGTGTCAGTCCTGAGCCCATCCCTTAGGTTCAACTTCAGCTCCAGCTTGAGCTCCTACTCTAGTGTCTCACTTTCAGCCATACCTTCAGCCCTGACAGACATCCAAGTTAGACTTGGCTACAGTAATATATATGAAAGCCTCAAAGGGAAGGTCTGACATCTGCACACCCTGCCTGACACAGGCAGGATATAACTGATACAGTTCTACAATAAAGTTCATGGGGCAAAGAAAACATGAGCAGACCAGACAGGTTTTAAACAGGTCCTGTTTAATCCAGTTATGAAAACACTACACTGGAGGTGCAAAGAAATATGAACCATCAAATTATTAACTAAACTAATCATTGCACACTATTTGTCTTTGACCTACTGCACTGTGAGTATCCTTAGCTTAGTTTCAACGATACTTTCAACCCCAGCTTATCTCCTCCCTCACTGTCCAGCTCCTGTCATGCAGCCTGATGACCTTTTAACAACATTGTTATATGAGGCCTGAATAGTTAAAGGAATGGGGAAATAAACAGCAGTTCTGCTTCACGGAGCTCTGCTTGAGAACTGCTTGAGTAAGGCGTAGGGAAAAGAGTGTGGAAGGATGGAAGGGGGCAGAGATGTGGGATAGTTTTTAGGAAGTTTGACTGACTACAGATCATCAGACGAGACAGGCTCGACGTGCACGCCGTCCTGTGGAATCTCCATCGGTATTACTGCCCTTGGTTCTGCACCCTCTTTGTGTTGTTTTTTGTTTGGTTGTTTGTTTCCATTTTGCTTATTGTGGCTGCATCAAGTTTCAAATTGCAGAAACTGGGACTCTATGAGTCACCTCGTTTTCTTCTATATCGGCGTTTGTAACTGGAGGCATTTATGTGTTTGTGGCTCGCTTCGTGTCAGACAAACAAGGTTAATTTTCAGGTCTTGAAGGTCTGTATGTGCAGCTGGCAGCTCTGAGATCCAGTCATAACACAACAAGCAGCCGACGGTTGAATCTATTGAGTGTCAGTCTTTTTCTGTTTTTCTTTCATTTTGTCTCTGTCTCTCAGCTGCACTTTCTCTTTATCTCTCTCTCTTTTTCTCTCTCCCTCCCTCCCTCTTCTTACTATGTGCATTGACAAGGTTCAGCCCTAAGCTTTGCCTGGGGCCAGAATGATCTCTCTGTTTTTCCCATCTCCCATATCACACATCCTGCACTACAATCGGCGGACACAATGTATTCACAATGCCATCAGGGGGTAGAGAACACACACAAATAAAATCTGACAAAGACATCCATGATTGCTTGTAACATGATATCTTGTATGAGCATAACATAGTGGCAGGGATATGTATTAAAAAAACCCGAATGTGCGCAGCCTTCTCTGGTCATATCTGGAAAAAAAAAGGACTTATGTCAGGACTTGTTAATTTTTCAAATGGCTACTGATCACCTGTTACATATTTTCTCGTGGGACTTTGAGCCAGACTGTGAGGATCAAAGGGAACAGAGAGAGAACTAAGTTAGATTGAGTGCGTTACTTTGACAAATGTGTACAACAGAAAGGCATTTTAGGTATGTTACTGATCTGCTGCTATTTTGACAGAATGAGGCTGTTTTGGGCTAAATTATTCTAATCTATTTAAAGAGTTTTAGGGCGGCTGGGAAACTTGAGAGAGTAAGTGGAAGTCGGTGGTTTGTGGTTTTTTTTGATTGTGACTGAGGTGACTTCCTGTCCTGTAGCGTTCTGGAGCTGTTTCCTGTCGGTAAGAGCCCCCTGCTGAGGGGCCGTGTTGGTTTAAGGGCGTCAAGGTCCAGTTAAAATACTGTACACATGTCAAGAAACACTCATGATGTGACACAGTTTAACTCTCATCTTAGAGACTTGCTTCCCAATCACCAACTGACTTTAAATATACAAACCCAACATGTGATCAAAGGTCTTGGCGATTACGTCTAGCCTCCTTCCCTCTGTTGTTCCACTAGATAATAATAAGAAATGATACACTTTGTTTAGATAGCAGCTCAGTGTGTTTCACTCCTTTCATGTCGACAGGGCAAAATCCTATAATCATGCATAGTTGTAGAATTTCTTAAACTAGTAACAATAGATGGTTATCTGTGCTTTCTTTTTGTTGTTTTTGTCTTTATACTGCTTTTTTGTAATCTTTACAGTAAGCTATAAAGGACCACCCATGTAACAACTTCCTCTCTCCTCCCTGGACTCCAGCTGTGTCTTTGTGCACAGTACAGTTCTCTTTGCGTACAGTGATAAAGTGATAAAGATGCAATCGAGCTATGAAACCCATATAAACATTACTTTTGCAATAGCATGTATTTCAGTTTATACTTTCTTAAAAATCCCCTGAGGATGTTAACCAAACATTCTTTTCCCTCTCTTCTATCCGCATAATATACTATAATGAACACACTGAATTTATATGATACATTACATCAGTTAACAAAGTGCCTAACCATCATTTTTAGAGATTATTTCACATAGTAGTACGTGCGTGTGTGTTCTCACCACATCTTTGCACAATAATTTCAGGAAAAAGAAACAGAGGCACTGTACATTTTTTCTGCAATATACAGACATCTTCTGTCTACGCAGCGCCTTCTTTGCGTAAAAAAAAGCACAGATGAAATATTGTACTCATACTGACCACAAAAAGGACTCACCGTTTTATGTCACAACGTCTGTGCCAAGGTTGTACTTTTTTTTTTTTCAGAAACCAAACAGTCATTGGAGTTTGAGGGTCAGACACAGGTAGAGTTTTTAATGACACATCCTGTTTACCCCGCTGCCGTTGGGTGTGATCTGGCTCCCAGACTGTTTCCCCAGCTGTGGAGGCCAGACCAGGAACGTGCTCTTTGGTCATCAAGGGACTGATTAAAGAAAAGGGACAGGATTTCATTGTAGTTTGACGAAGACGTATTCACAAATTCACATTTCTTAAAAGATTCGACTCGAGTTTTGATAATCTTTTTTTAAGATGGCAGTGCAACGATTTCTACTTAAGGAAACACACGATGGATTTTTTTTTTTTCCAGGTCTTCATATAATCTCTCATGCATACGAGGCCTGTTTTTAAAACGCAGCATCAAAAACAGACAGTACTTTCAGCAGCACTTGAGGAGAAAAAACCCATGGGACAGAGGGAAGGAGGAAGAGAGAGACACTGAAAGGCTCTGCTTTACAGGCAGCCACAGCACCTTCCTGCTTAATCACCCCCTGTCCCTGCCCTGTCTGTTGTTCCTGATCGTCAGAGCAGCACTGCAGTATTTCTATCAGATGATCTCTCCCTCCTCGTCTGCGGCCCTTATGTTTATGAAAATGATACTCCACAGGAATGCCTCCTGCATGCCAAGATGTCACTGTCTTTCTTCATCTCTTGCATCTACGTGCGTGTGCGTTTGTGTGTATGAGGGGTGGGTGGAGGGGGGGGGGGCGCTGGTGTCATGACTGACTGACTTGCTTTATTTATAATTACATAGGGGTATATTTGAGGCTGTGTATCTTAAGGTGAAATGTGTGTTTCTGCATGTGAGACTTATATTTTCTGCAGCTCGTGTCTTTGTGTGAACGCGTTATTGCTATTTTTGTGTGAGCCGTGACTGAGATGTTGATTGTGTGAAAGTGCACCTCCTACCCTTCTTATTCACCCCACCCCATCGGAATCATTCAAGGAACCTAATGATTCTTGTCTTTCCCCCACATGGCATCAGCTCACTTTATCACTACAAGAACACACACACGCACACACTTTCTCTTTCTCCCTCATACACACAAACATTAGGAAAACTCACACATTGGCCCTACACCATATGCTTAGATATTAGTTAAGACTGCATCCAAGAGTATTGTTGCATTTATAATCCTCTTTTTTTTCTTTATTCTAAGGGAGCCTCTATACTCCCATCACCTTTTATTAGCTTGATAAATAACCTCTGTTGTCAGTCAAGCCAGGGAGAATAATTGGATGTGGTTGTCACCCGGTGTGATGGATTATCAGTCATTGGGGATTAAATTAACAGATAGTGCTCAGACATAATGGTTTTTGTTTTGCATTTTAAATTGCCTGGGAGCACGGCTAGACTCTGTAGGATTTTATAACTGGTCCTTTTGGACTTCTCTCCCCCTCTGTGCACTATCTCGGCTTAATGACAAATGAACAATAACCTAAAGGGCTGCAGATCTATTAGTATGAAATGTAAAACATTTACTACCAAGTTAAAGCACACTGAGAGGCCTGGGAAGGCTTACGAATGTGATAGCATGACATAAATTATGGATATAGCAATAGTTTGATGAAATAGCCAGACAATGTGGAGAAATATGTGGAATATTTCCTTGTTGGGCGAGAGAAAGGTGACCTGACAACTTGGTCAAGCGGTGTGCCAGGCTCGCCTGATGCAAGCTGACATCTGTGACCAGCTAGTCAGGAGACAAACACATTAACTACCTCATCCTGGCTGGATTTTCCTCTTTCAAATGAGAATCTGACACAAATACCTTCCCGAGAAGAGGCGGAAAAGAAAGTAAAGCGAAAGGAAAGAGGGTACGGGCAGTTGCTTGAGCACTGGTAGCAGTGCGATATCTCCCTCACGTGTTTGCCCGAGCGTGAGCGATTTACCTCCTCGCCCCCTTCCTCCGTCCTCCCAGACCCCTCCCTCCCCTCCACTTCCACATTATCATAATTGTGTCCAGAACATGAGGGGCCAGGGAAGTGATCATGTCATTTTATTTACACCCTGCTTGGCCCTTTTTACAAACGACATGCCACTGACTGCCAAGCGGACTGGGGCCCGACGACATCTTTTGATCAGGGCTGTCGGGGCCTATCAGCGGAGAATGGCAGGTAATGGATATCTAGTGACAAACCAAATCTCCGGGAGGACGGAGAGTGGGCCGCACCTGCCAGGTCTCCATTAGGCTGGCCTCTCAGTGGGGCTGCCTGCTGACTGTGCCCCCAGGGCCCAAATCAGACCAGCGCCAGCCGCATGGCTGCCTAGAGATTGGCTGTTAGCACTGGAAATGAGAGTTATTTCAGCTATGACATTTTTGTTTAGACTGGATGTGTGTGTGTTGGGCGATGGGGGGAATGAAGGATTTAGTCACAGCGTGTGTGTATGTGTGTGTGTGTGCCTGTTTGTGTCCACATGCCCAAGCTTGACTGTGTGAGTGCCCAAAGCATTAAAGCCCATACCTACAGTACAGCTTCTTTCTGTGGCATTTGTCTTAGTTTACAATATTGTCCAAATGGCCTCAGACCTGTCCAGAGATTATTTGTTTTTCCTTAAGTTGAGCGGTTTAGTGAGTGGACAGGAAATGAAGGAGGGGGGCATGGTGACACTGCGGAAGACGGGGGTGAGTGGTGGGTGAGTTGGCGTTGGGTGGGTAGGTTTGCAGCCACAGAGGACATGGGAATTTGTGTGTATTTGTGTGTGTGTGTGTGTGTGTGCAGCCCTGCAGTACACATATCTTTCTCTTACCCATGCGCACACACACCATTTCTCCATGTGAGCAGTGGGTGCCTACATGCAAAGTGACAGGTCGCTTATGCATCGCCATCATGTTGACAATCCTCACTCTCACCTCATCCTCTAAATCCCTCTCTTGCCTCTGTTTCATTCTCTTCCTATCTTTATTTTGTTCATGTCTTTTTCTTTTTTTATGATGTGTGAAAAGCCTCTGTATTACGTTTGCATGACATTCAACACCTGTGTGGACTGTTGGGATTTGCAGCATGAATGCAGCATGAACTCAGAGTATTGACCATTTTCCGCACATTAAGACACTAATGAACTCACTTCAGTCCAGATGACACTGCGGGATGTCTATCTAACATGTCGAAATTTCATCAACAAAATTCTGACATCCCTTTCTTGAAACTTTCCAAGATACGCTTTTTTCTGTGTGTGCCTGTGTGTGTGTTTGTATGTATGTGTGTGTAATCAGAGAAGAGGCAGATGAAGAGGCGTCAGACATATTAACTGACAGATGGAGGTTGATCCAACTCATTTATTACCCCAGAGGAGAATGCCACAGTGAGATTGGGCTTCATTAATTTCAGATTTAGTTTTCATTTCAAGCTGTTGCGCCCTGAGATAAATAAAATGGCGCATTATGTTTTTGCCAAGATATTTCTTTTTTGTTTTCCTCCAATAGAAGGAGTGAAAAGAGGGGAGGCATAAGTTCCGTGTGGCTGGGGTAGTATATAAATACAGGCTCGCCTAGAGGAAAATAACACCTCAACGGTTGATGAGGTGAAATGGGATGACTGTAATTTCTCAGCTCAGCTTTAAAGGCTCCCACACAGATGGCTCATTTATCCCTGGGAGTCCTCAGGCACACATAGCAGGGAAACTTTTTCTCCAGTTATTCTAACATAGTGTGTTCACTCTCTGCAATTTAACTCATCTCTTTCTTTCTCTCTTTGTCTCCATTTTCCTTGCAGCCTATTCTCCTGAGGATCTGGCAGAGCACACTGTTGGGGATGAGGAAGTGGAAGGAGACGACCTACCCCCAGCCCCTCAGGATGACCTTCCCATGAAAGATGAGTTTGTGGAGCAAAGTGTAGGGCCTGCCAAGGACCAGGCATATGACCAGGAATCAGCCGGGGCTGCAGAGCTCTCTGGACAAGAGATGGACAGTGAGTCACATGTGAGTGAGACCAGTGATCGTCTCTCAGACTTTGAGAGCCCCTCCAGAAAAACTGAGGGCAGCTTGGTCACAGCACCTCTGAATGGTGGCACTAAGACACCCCCCATTGGTATGGACACCTTGGAACATATGAAGGCTGTCTACTCTAGCTTCCTGACTAGTCCGCTCTGGTCACCGCTGAACTTTAATTCCACACCACCACAGGCGCAGTCCTCTGCCTCTACAGAGAAGCCAACTCGCAGCAACAGCACTAGTAGCAGTAGTAGCTGCAGCAGCAGTAGCTATGATTGGCACCAGTCTGCAGTGGCAAAGACACTTCAACAGCATCCTCCCCAGAGTCGTCACCCTGCTCATTCTGAGTCCAGCCTCTTTAGTACAGTCCAGCTCCACAGGCAAAACCCAAAGCTGTTTGGCTCAATCTTCACTGGAGCCAGTAAATTCCGCTGTAAGGGCTGCAGTGCTGCTTATGATACCCTGGTGGAGCTGACAGTTCACATGAATGATACAGGCCACTACCGCGATGACAACCAGGACAGGGCAGGCAGTGGCGCAAAGCGCTGGTCCAAACCACGTAAGCGGTCCCTGTTGGAAATGGAGGGGAAGGAGGATGCCCAGAAGGTTTTGAAGTGCATGTATTGTGGCCACTCCTTTGAATCCCTCCAGGACCTCAGTGTCCATATGATCAAGACCAAACACTACCAGAAAGTGCCTCTGAAGGAGCCCATGGCCCCTGTGGCAGCCAAAATCATATCTTCTAAAAAAAGGGGGCTCGTGGGGTTGGACCTCACTGCCTCACCACGTTCTAGAGAAGGAACCCCCAAAGCTAAGCACCTACATGCAGACCTGAGTGAATCCTCACAGAAACCTTCCTCCAGCCCCTACACCGCCCCTAATAACCGCTATGGCCACCAGAACGGCGCTAGCTATGCTTGGCAGTTTGAATCCAACAAATTCCAAATCCTTAAGTGTATGGAGTGTGGGAGTTCCCATAATACACTGCAAGAGCTGAGAACCCACATGATGGTGACAGGACACTTCCTGAGGGTGACCACTTCTGTAGGAAAGAGAATCAAAACACTTCCTGAGGCCACCTCCCCCAACCCAGGGAGGGTCACCACACCTACTGAACAGAGGGTCCAGTCTGTCCCGCTCGCACCCTCCACCTTCTCTCCTCCCCCTCTTCAAACTACCACGACTCCCCCCGCTACCTCCCCTCCTCTCAAAGAGATCAAAAAGGAGGAGGTTGAGGAGGAGTGCACTAAGCAAGAGGCTGTTGAAAATGAGAAGCAATTTGCAGACTTAGTTGGGAAGGAGGAGGATGCTGAGAAGGAGGAAAAATATGACATCTCAAAGTATAACTATCTTACTGAAGAGGACCTGAAGGAGAGCCCTAAAGGGGGCTTTGATATTCTCAAATCACTGGAAAACACTGTGACATCAGCCATCAACAAGGCCCAGAGTGGAAATCCCAGCTGGGGGGGCTACCCTAGCATCCATGCAGCCTACCAGTTCCCCAGTGCCCTCAAGCTCCAACAGGGCAGCATGGAAAAGAATTCCCCAATGAAGTTCTTGTTCAACGGAGGGGATGGAGCGCTGTCCTCCCTCGCCAAGAACCAGCCCCTAATTTCCCCACCGCTTACCCAGTCTTCCCCCTTCCCCAGCAACAACTTCCAGGCAATGGAGGATTTAGTGAAAAAAGTGACTGAGAAAGTAGCAAAAGTGGAGCAAAGGGTGAAGCAGTTGTCTCCTAAGAGGGAGAACCATCTCTCTCCTTGCAGTAGTGAGGCTGGAGAATCGCATAAGGGAGGAGAGGCTGACTCACCTCGGGAATGGAGGGCAGTTACCCCAGCCAATAGTGACAGGGAAAGCCATAGCGACAGAGCATCCCCGGCAACAGAACCCAAGAGAGAGGCAGCAGTCAAATCCCCACTCGCCTCTACATTGAGATGCAGCACCGCCATTATCACTGGCCATACTCCTCCAGAGCAGCCCTTTGTCAATCCTCTAAGTGCTCTTCAGTCAGTAATGAACATTCATTTGGGGAAAGCAGCCAAGCCTTCCTTGCCAAACCAAGATCCCCTGAGCCTGCTCTCCAGGCTCAGCCAGAGCATGGCTGAGAGGGCTGCTGTGGCCGCTCCTCCCTCACAGACCAAAAAGCCAGAAAGTGTAGTTGATAATAGCTTTTGCCAGCCCAGTGATGATCAGCCTATGGACCTCACAAAAGGGAAAAGCGATAGAGGAGGCTCTGTAGGCTCAGCCCCCTTAACACCCTCATCCACAGCCTCCTCCATCTCCCCCTCGTCTCTTGTTACTCCTGCAAAGCTAACAGTGGTCTCTCCCTACACATCCAGCAGCCCTCTACACGAAAACGCCTTGTCGGATATCTCAGACATGCTGAGAAACCTGACACAGTCCCACCATGTCCCAAAGCCTCCCTCACGGTCCCGGGTCACAGACAAAGCGGAGGTTGTGGTCTCTACACATGATGATGACGACGCATCCCTGCATGGCCACAAACGCAAGGGTCGTCACTCCAACTGGAACCCCCAGCACCTCCTCCTTCTGCAGGCCCAGTTTGCCTCGACCCTGAGGCAGACGTCAGAGGGGAAGTACATCATCAATGACCTCAGCCCACAGGACAGAATGCACGTGTCTCGTTTCACAGGTCTCTCTATGACCACCATCAGCCACTGGCTGGCTAACGTCAAGTACCAGCTAAGGAGAACCGGCAGAACCAAGTTCCTCAAGAACTTGGACTCTGGTCAGCCTATATTCTTCTGTAGTGACTGTGCCTCGCAGATCCGAACCCCAGCAGCATACGTATGCCACCTGGAAGCCCACCTGGGGTTCAGAATCAGGGACGTGGCCAAGCTGTCCCCAAAACAGACTGTCAGGGACTCCCACACCCTCAATGAGAAACTTGTGCCCCTGGAGTCCTTCCTTTCTCCACAATCACAAGATGACTGCAGTAGTAATGGGGTAGTGTACCGCTGCCAGCTCTGCGTCCGTAAATTTGCCACTAAGCACGCCATCAAGCTTCACCTCAGCAAGAGCCATGGGAAGTCTCCAGAGGACCATCTGCTATATGTGTGTGAACTCGAGAAACACTAAAGTACTCTCAGCAGTAGAAAAACTGGAAGACATCTATATACATTTATATAGAATGACTGTTAATAACAAAAAAAAAATAAAAAACAGAATATTTGAAAAGTGTGGTAATGCACAAAGATGCCACGAACTACTGTTAAAAATGTCAGCACAAAGTGTTTACATCTATTCGGCCTATAAACATTTCTGATTTCTCTCTATTTCAAAAGACATTTATTTCACATGTCAAAATATACTGTAGGTCAAAGATATTCAGCCCAATTTGTTGTCTCCCTCACTATACAGTATGTACACCTTTTGACGACGAGAGACAACCGAGTACAGATTATTTCATGATCATGGTGAATCTCTTGACAAGAAGGTCATCTGATAACTTGAAATGTATTAACGTTATTGTATTTATTTTGTATTTTTGTGAGTTGGGTTTTGCTTTGCTGGTAGACTGCATGTTCAACAAGTTTTACTGTTACGTTTGTACAGTCCTGTCCTGTCCATATTTTAAAATGCCCTTTCAAACTGGCAATTTTTCTTAACACCTTAAAACAGCCAAATGCCTGGGAACGCTCCTTTAAAAGAATCTGCCAAACAGCAAAAGTTCATCGCTTGTTTTTTATAGTTTTCTCTGTACAGCCTATTGATTTTCTTGCTGATTGTAAAAGCTGCCTTGTTCTTTATCATTGAGTGAGGGGCACGTGAAATCCAGGTCTGTGTAAAAATGTAAATATAGTGTATAAGCTTACAACTTGCTGTTTAAATTATGCATACTTGTTATATTTCCTAATTTAAGAGGACTATGACTATCCACTGGTGCAGAGCCTTTGAAGAAGATTAAAAGGACATTGTTTTGCACAATAGTTTTATAAATGTTATTTGATAAAAAAAAATACAAATATGTTAATGCCTTGTGCTTCTATGATTAAATTGAATTAACTGCTGCATAAAACCTTTGTTTTCTTTCATATTTACCAATTAGAGAAATTTATGGGTCAAGGGGAATCTGAATTTCTAATTTAAAAAGCAATATTTAAATAAGCGAGATAACTGACACACTTGACTGATGGTAGCCAGCCATATCAAATTTTTCACCTGGCTTACTGGAAAATCATGCATCCTAGAAAAAAAAACACAATTATTGTTCCACAATGTAATGACTAAGCATTTACAAATCAGCTGACAGATTGCTCGTAAGCCTACATCTGCAGAAATGCTGAACAGAACTTAAAAACGCTCAGCATTTTTCTGTGCAGTTGTCTTCACGGCCACAGTTTGTCTAGATATTCCTGGTGATTTCTGTGTCGCCGTGTTGTTGTGGGGCGGACTCGAGAGGTGCGAGTGGTGCCACTGCCTGCAAGGCGTCTGGCAGGTGGTGTGTGCTGCATGTAAACCACCAGATGTTTCTGAAACGAGCCACTGGAGGAGGAGGAGGCAGGCGGGCTGCAACAGCAGGCAGAATGGGCTGATTACCACGGGGGCTTGGATGCCATCAGGAGCCCTGGGCACAGACAGCAGATCTGACTCACACCTGGACTCCAAGACTGTCCCTTGGAAAAAATAAAGCGGATCCTATATATGCGCGTTGAGACAAGCTGACAGTGGTGCAGAATGCACAGACAGGTGCTATTCCCTCAAAGCAGGCTTTTGGATCTAACAATATTACTGGCAGGTGTTGATGCTATCAGAGTAGTCACAATTCAGGCTCAGTGCCATGTAATGAGAAAGGTTTTTTTTTTTTTTTAATGTTTTTCAGTGTGCACGATGAAGGCGCGCACACACACACACACACATTTACTCCTCAGATTCTCTACCATCTACCTTTGTCTCATTTGAAGATGCCTGGGGACACTATGTTCTTTCTGTTTGATGTTCCCAGGCTTTGCTTGTCATGACTGACTGACTGAGTGACTTGGGCCAGGGAAGTTATCTGGTTACTATGGTGACGGCCATTTGCCCAGCCTCTGGCCCTGCTCGCTCACTCAACAGAGGACAGCTCGAGTGCAGCACACCCATTTACTCTCTTAAATCTCATCATCTCGCTTCAGTTCCTCCCACCCGGGAACAGATTAATTAACACACACACACTGTGTCCTGACCCCGTCTTCTCACACAAACTCATTACCGCCTCAGACTTGCTCCCGGCCCTCCGACGTTTAGGATACATTGGTCTAACGTTGTGGGAGAACCCAGTGATGACTCACATCTGACAAGCAGAATAAAGCCCTTAACAAAGGATGATAATTGAAAGATGGGATTCAGACCGGTAGCCATTGATAATGCAAATGAAAAAGACTGAGCTGCCTTATTGAATATCTTGTGAGTTTTCCAAGCTTACTGAGTCTTTGCAGATACAAAATTATCTCTCTGACGTGATCAGTGTTTTTTTTTTTGTTTTGTTTTTTGTTTTTTTTCCCAACACTGTATGTGTTGATGAATGCTTTAGGCTAACTGATGGAGTCGAGGTGAAGATGGTTGGGGGCGTTAATGAGATAGTTGACACTTTGGGGGTTAATGAGGGGCTGGAGGGAGAGGGCTAAATGATTGGACTTCTGCTTGGATGAGCATTATAGTGGCTGCAAGAGGAGAGAGCAATGTAGAAGCTGTGGATCTGCTGTAGCCAATTATTTAGCATGAAAAACACAAAACTCCTCTCAATTGTATTTTTCTGTGATAATAAAGAGGAGATTAGATGTGTTATCCATTGTTCTTTTGTCTTGACTATCCTTGAGGGCTGGGTAGTTATAGACGCCGATGCGCCTCAATGCTCCTAAAACAAAGTCAGCAGTGAAGGGGGAAGACAGGAGGCGGACAGGACAGGGATAGGATAGGAGGAGAATGAGTCCCCCCACTCCTCCACTCCACAGATCTCCCATCAGCTCTTGTCATCCCTCTAATGAATATCAGTTAAATTGCTCTGTGGATCTGAGGAGTTTGGATGTCAATGTGATTTGTGTGAGTGTGGCGGATGGAGGGGCCCAGACTAATGAAAGGCGAGCCTAGCCTGACAGAGTGATGAGCATCAAGCCCATCAGACCAATCACACAAGAGTGGCTGACAGCAACGACAGACAGACAGCTGAGGAGGAGAGGCTATGTATTTAGGAAAACAAAATGGCTGCCAAAATAGTGGTGGATGTCTTTAGAGCACATTGAAATATATTGCTCCTGTCTTAGGGTGCTTGCACAGTTGCGTTAACTGATGCAGGCTGTTGTGTGACGCACTCTTATGAGGTTCTGAAAATCTATAAATTGTGATTTCAGTAAGATTTATAGAAGCCAGCTCTCTCGTGTTTTAGTGCCTCACGTTAATCAGAGAAAGTCTTAAAAATATCAACAGGTTAAGAGGATAAAATGGGTTAACCGCTATTAAAGAGGAGCAACACATCAAATACTCCTCCCACGTGTTTCCGGCCTGACATCATAATTTGATAAACAACCCTGTCGTTGCTTACAAATAAGATTCAAGTCTCCCTAAATCCTTGCATGCCAGGATAGAAGACAATTTGTGTCCATACACAAATCCTCCATACCAAAGGTGACATGATGTCTTCTGACAGCAGAGAAGGAGTCATGGGTAGAGCCAAGTTAGCTTCACCTTGGACCTCTGACCCTTATCTCTGTACTGCATGGGAGGAGCCACACGAATGTATGTCAACCAATATGAAGGTCATCAGACTGTCACCATTTCTGCTAAAAAGGAAACACTGCCTTTAGTTTCCACAACGCTAAAGAAATTGACCATAATAAAATTTATATAAATGGAACAAAAGATTTAAAGGATAGGTTCACGTTTTTTTCAGCTCACATACCTTCATGTACATTGAAGGTTTTCGGGTATATAATCAGCAGGCCTCATTCTGCATACAAAAAGCATTATAAAGTTCAGTTTGAGCTAATATCTTCGACAGTCTCGGTTAGACATGAGTTAGACAAATTAAGTAGCAAAATTGCTACTGCAGCTCAGCGAGGAAACACTCAAAACACAACAGAAATACAAAAAGAGAGAATTGTAACTTTGTCAGGTAACCATTTGATTGGTCTAATTTAGACCACTGAAGCCTCATATTAGCTTCTGTTAGCAACTGAACTTTAGAAAGCATTTTTATGCAGGACGAGGACTGTGGATTTTGTTCCCCATCACTTACATTAGAGATGCGTTGCGAAGGGATTTCTTGATAGTCAGTATGGAGAGGAGGAGCAGAAAAAAAAAACTACCAAAACAGTTTCGATGTACCTGTGGGCATGTGAGTACTGTATTAAGATACAACCTATCCTTTAAGTTAACAAGACACAACGATTTGTGGGAGAGCAAGCCAAGTGGGAAAGAGATGGAGACAGAGACACCGAGAGGAAGAGACAGAGAGGTTTAAGAGTTTAAGGTGGTCTGCTTTCCAAATGTGCCTTCACTAGTGGGTGCAGGTTTTCATGTTGCTGTGTTGCAGTGTGCTGCCGCTGCCTGAGATAGCTGTCAGAGGTATTTTGGTGTGATATCTGACAGATTTGCTAAAGACACTCGTCTCAGGGCACTACTCTATATATCGTTAGTTTAATGCACAATGACATGACCAATTATAGCGAGCTCCATGCTCAAATAGCATGTCAAAACCTGTGTATCAATCCATTAGATCCTGTCTCCCATCACATTAAGTGGTAGCTACCTTTAGCTATCTGTTCGGCACCTAAAGAAAAATGCTGACAGAATGGAAAATCTGCCCGTGCTGTTCACAGTGCTGATGTCTTTTGGAGAAGGAGGCTGTCTCTCTCTCTCTCCTCTCTCTCCTCTCCTCCTTCTTTGTCTTTCTCCCTCTCTCTGCTGCTCTCTCGCTCACTTGCTCATCCCAGCCACGGAGCACAAAATGCATAAACAATACATCTAGATAATGGCCTGCATTGTTTACTTAGCTCTGAAAATGTATTTGTGCAAAACTCTAAAATGCATTTAGGAGGAATCACTCACTTCGTGTAAAGCCTTGTTGACATTGGGGTGCACTCAAAAGCAGGGGAAGTGTCATAACAACATCGTATATCATGGTATCAATTGGAATAAGAGGATGTGATGTATATTACTTGGAATAAACCAGTAGATTCGACCAGTAGCTGCATTGCCTCTCCCAGTATTTCTGCATCAACCTGCTTTGTCGGCCATGACAGTGGGTGGGAGGAAGTATGTGATTTAGTGCAGTTGGTCCTAACGACCTCTCTGTCCTTGTGACGAGGACACACAGCCTCAGGGCGCTGGCATGGAGGATGTGCCTTGGACCGCCTGGCACCTCGCCTGGCACCACGCGTGGCAACACGTCCACACTCTGCCGCCCTTCTGATGGATTGGCCTGTCTCTGGTGCCACCTTCATGAAATCACTTTTTGATTTGTTGTCATGTTTTTCTCCCTTTTTTTTTCCTGCTACTTGGGTTTTTCACGGGTAAAAACACCCTCTGGTCAGGTATTACAAGAGTGATTAAATTAACCTTCAATAAATCAGCATAACAGAGCATTACCTGTGAGTGTGTGTGCGTGCATGCCTGCCCGACAGTATGAAGGTGTGCGATCGGGAGGTCAACATCAAATGTCCATCCATGACTACTATATGAAACCCAGTTGCCCCGTGGCTGAAGCTGCTCTTTCCAATGTGCCGTTTCACAGGAAACACATCAATAAGGCGCGATTACAAGGCTGACAAAATTAATCTCAACTGTCATTCCACAGAGCTCCAGTTTGAGAGTGCCCTGATCAAGTTACATTAGTGGGAAGCTACTGAATGATTTGGAGTGGAATCAAAATCCATTTGACTTCCCTTCTGTTTGGCAAGGCCTTATTATCATCAAGAACCATTTCTTATCAGATACAAATGACATTTATGAGTGCATTTTAATCTAGGTTCCTGAATTTAATACATATAATGCTATAACAGTGGAGCTTTGTTTTATCAGCAGCTAGTGTAGGAACTGACATTTGAAGCAAAGTAGTATGACTTTTCCTGTGTGGGAGTACACAGGCCTGCGTCGCAAAATCTTCAGTGCCCTTTAAGAAATATTGAGATATTTCACCTGAGTAAATTTAGCAGCACCTCACTGTAAAATAATCCATGACAAGTAAAAGTCCTGCATTCAAGATTTTTTCTTCAGTAAAAGAACAGAAGTGTTAGAAAAATGTAGCCAAGAGCTAAATTATTGTCATATTTTATAAGCTGATTGTGTGGTTTACATGTCAAATCTCAGTTTGAAAAATAACTAGTAACTATACCTGTGACATAAATGTACTGGAGTAAAAAAATACAGCATTTCCTTCTAAAATATAGAGGTATAAAGTAAGCTGAAATTTCAAATACTCAAGTACAATCGTAATCCTAAATACTGTACTTTAGTAAAAGTTTAATTCCACCACTGCCTGTAAGTCATTTAATATGTATATTAAAGTGTAAAGTTTACATTTTTTGCAACACAGTTTGAATTAACAGGGATTAAGGCAGATAATTGACTCTTGACTGCTGTGTGATTTAAAATGGATAATCTCTGTAACAGAAAATCCAACACCTTTTTTTTTTAACACAGAGCTCACTGTTTCTGATGATAAAACTCATTCCTGACAGAGAAAACAAGCTAAACCTCAGACTACTCATTCTTTCCATCTGCACTGTCTTCAGTGTCCTTCACGAGAAAATCTTGACAGCTCTGTCCAGAGGAGGAAGGCAAACTCAGGACATCTGCTTCTCTGCTTCACGGAGACATGGCAGGGATTTTGACACAGGGCGTCAGGGTAATCTGACAAGACAGGCCTCATGTTTTATGGGAATGTTCAAAAAATGTGCCGCCGTCGCTCTAGCTCGTGTCTTCTGTACATCATTCTGTCTTCTCCTTGACTGTTATGCATTGCGTAGGTGGCATTGAAATGGAATGTCCTGTAAAACAGACAAAAGAGGACAGAGAGAGGGAGAGAGAAAAAGAGGAGTCAGACCCGTGACCTCTTTGGCCGTGCAATGTGTCTGGAGCTGGCAGGGGACGCAATTGAGAGTGACACTCCTGGTTGGAGCTGCCAAACTGCCACTTCCTGTCCTCTTTATTCACACATAGCAGGAGTTTAAGCTGGACATTTGAAGAGCAGAGAACAGACATGTGTCTCCTTGTACAGCCATCCCTTCTGACTGTCATTATTGTGGTTCACGACCACTCCGTCAACATCACACTCCAACACCCATCTGCCAAACAAGGACAGGAAAATAAGGAAAATGAGAGGAAAGCAGTATGATGGGTCAAGATATGAGTTTGTGTGTGTTTTTTTTTCCTTGTAATTGACTGAAATATGAAACTTTCTTTGTCGTCATTGTTGCCTTTGTTCAACTCTTTATGCCTCCTCTGGTGTATCATTGGATTTGGGAGTCCTCGGTGGCTCGGCGCGATTAAATTGCTGTAGAATTGGAGAAATTGGACTCATAATTTTGATGTTTTGTGTTGAATAACCCTTTAACTTTGTTAGGATCAAGTTTGTCACTCTTCCTCTTCTGCTCTCTCCTTTAATGGCTTTGTTTTTCTCCTTTCCAGCATCCCTAATAACACTTGTGCCTGAGATGGGTCACTTTCACCAATACAAATAAGATTCAAAGTCATGAGTCCAGCTCCAGGTTTTCATTGAATTCTGTCCCCTTAGGTCAAGTTTGTTTTATTTCACTGATATTCTTGTCTTTTCTGCCTTTGTCTTACCACTATATCCATCTCTGTTTCTGCTCTTTTCTTTTTTCTTTTTTTTCTGTATCCACAATGACACACACACACTCTCTCACTCGCACACATGCACACATTATCCTTGGGCTATTACCAGGATAAGTCAATTTGATCCATCCAAGGCAGTGGATGTCATTTTATTCATATATTTTCAAGCCTGGTGACTTTATTAAAGGCTACTGCTTCAATCTATCCTGAATGGATGAATGCACCCACTGATGAAACACAGGAAAAAATGAGGCCCACACAGCCTGAAATGACCACAGCCAATCAGGCTGTCATTTTCAAACATGTTCTCAAATTCTGTGTTTTATATGCAATCGAAAACAGCTTGGCGATTCTAAAGCTTTTGGCACAATGTTTTCTATTCATCTGTGAGTAAGGAGACAGAGAGCTGCCTGCCCGCCTTCCAATGACAAGAGAATGGCTGTTGAGACTTCCAGCTTGGGGGAAAAAAATGAGATGTTACAGTCCGTGGAGGCACAGAGCAGAGAAAGTTGGAGACGAGACAAAAATGTGTCTATTCATGCCAACTGGTGTCCTGACCCTCCTCCAGGCTGCCATTGCCTTCTGTCAGGAGAGGGAATTAAAGGGCCATTCACCAGGCGTGAGGACTTCCACTTCTTTTCCGACCAGGCCTCATCCATTCCTTCTTACGCTGCTTTTACTGCTTTTAGGTCAGCTCTCGTGGCTAATAGATGCTGAAACAGGAAGCTTCCCATTTAGGGTAATTCAGAAAAAAAGTAGGTCCTGTCTCTTTAAGGTGAATATGGAGATGCCAGAGTGCACACAGCCAACTAGTCTTCCAGAGCAGAGGGGAAGGTCATATAGAGTTCAGAGTGAAGCGATGACTGATGGCTTTAGAGGGACTCTGGTGCACCTCTCAAAGACCAGGCTTCACTGGTTGTGAGCAGGCCAGACCAAGGACAGGCTAAACTTAAGTCACAGTGCAGTGAAAAATTATATTATAGCCATCAGTTAGCTTGTCAGATGTAAAAAGTTGACCAAAGATGAACTTGTGGAAGATACTGAGCATCCAACAGCCAGTCAGCTTTCACCTGTTGTTACTTTCAGCCGAAGAGTCGACAATTTGGTAAATTAAAGCTCTCTCACAAGAAATGGCTCACATAGATCATATAACATTTTATTCATCAACTGTATTGCAGAGATTTGGGATACACAGACTTTAAAAGGAATATAAGCATGCTGATTGGGAAAAGGAAAGCAAGGTTCATACAGTTTTTAAAAAAAAACTAAACACAGAAAGTATTCCCCTAGTAATTCCTGCACCTGTTGTAGTGAACAGAATAGCATAGCTAATGTACTTTTTGTCAAGGCTTTGACTTTTTATGGGCAATTACATAGTTAGATAGATAGTTTAGCAAAAAGGGCTTTGTTTTCAAAGAATTCAGGCAGCAACAAAGATTCTGCTGAGAAAACAAAACCTCTAAACGCATAATGGCACACAATCAGAGATAGTTGCTGAACATTAGATCTTTGGTGGAGGAGGTTGGGGTGCTGGCGGGATTTACTGCACCTTCATGAAATATCAGATTAGAGCAGTGTCCCATGACGACATCAGCAGAGTAATACTGAGGTGTTCAGTACATGTACAATCATAATCTTTATCTACGAATCTTGAAAGTGAACTGGCTATACTGTATCACCACTGTCACTGACCACATCAACCTTTAATCAGTGACTGAGAGAGCCGTTGTCAACTCAGCTGTGATTCAAAGTATGTTACCTCTGTGGTAAAAGATATTAAAAGACAGCAAAAGCTACAGAAACAATCATAACCTGATAACTGTCGTAAATAATATGCTGCTGAGCTACTAAACTTATTTGCAGCCTTGTATAGGCTAGTTTTGCACTGAACTGAACGTGACAGCTTGGGCTAACAACAGACTGAACACACTACTGAACTGAAGACACAATCAACACTGAACGTATGGCCATATAAACAATGATGCGTTCACTTATTGTTGTATGTACTGAGGAAATTTGAATGGTGACACACGTTCACTTATTGATATCCATAATGAAGACCATGAAAACAGTGACTATGAATCACAAAGTGATTTGTTATTTGTACCTCTGGGGTAATAGTGAGAACTGACAGGTTATAATCTATGCCTGGTACACTCATGTGACTGTGATTGGATGTTTCCAGTCAGCTGGTAGCCGAAAAGATGGCGCATGATATTGAGCATGAATGAGATCGCTGACACAGATACAGACAACTACTCTACTAAATACGCTTTTGCCCTCAGCAATCACAGCCTTAAATAGCCTGGGCACACTGTAATAGACTTGTGTTGTTGTGATGTTCTTGTTTGTTTATATCCTGTTTGGGTATTACTTGTTCTGAGTGTTTGATTGTGTACAGACTGTGAAAGCAAATTTCCTTTATAGAGGACAATAAATAATAAATCTGAATCTGAATCTGATGGAAATTTACGCACCCTGTCTGACCTAACATACATTTCCTTGTCAACCTGACAGCTGACTTACCTACTGTACTCATGTGGACGTGTCCATTCGTATTCATGGACACATGCAGGTTCGTTTACATTAGTGTGAGGCTGTGGCCGTGGCTTGCTTTCTTTTTTGCTTGTGTGCATGCTAGAAAAGTAGCGGTGAACACGAGGAGATGTTTCCAAAGAGCAAAAATTCAAAAACAAAGTAGGTACGGACCGTGCAGTTTTGATCTACAGCAACTATCTGATAAAGACCACAGTTGTGGCTAATTGCTCTTAAAATTGACCCGAATACGAGTGTGGTGGAGTATTATGTTTTTTGCAAAATGTTTGAAAGGGATGACTACCACAACAGCTCAGATCAAAAACACCCCAACTTGAAATCTACAGCTGTTCCTAGAGATAGGAGACCTAGTGCGGGAGCTGTGCCAAGCAGTCCACTACACTAATTTCCAGGGGAATACTTTCCTGCTGGACTCAAAGAACAGTTTGAGAGGATTTCTATTACTGTAAGTTGAATTTGCATTTGCCTAATCTACAACAAACATGGTAAGATGATTAAATGTTACACCCATGTTGACAAATCCTGGAACTTCCCTTTAAAGAGGACAGTACCACGCTATTTTTAGTAAGGCTTATTACTAGATTGTTTGCAAGTTAAGGCTTTCTTGCTATGAGAGGACCAATCAGGAAGCTCGGTACCACACACAAAATGTAGGCTACTGAAGTGAACAAAAAGTGGAAGTAGATGGACATGACGGAAACTTTGCATCCACAAGGTGACCCAGATCAGATCTAGCTGACAACATGCGGTGGTCTTCTCAGTGTTTTCGGTTTAAACACGCCAAGCGATAAACCAGAGGCTCCCACAGCTGTAGAGAAGAGAGATATCTGCAAGCGCATGTGTGTGTGACAGTTACAGAATCTAAATTCATCCCCTCTTGCCTCTGAAAGCCTCCCACAGCCCTCCGCCGCCCCTTCCACCCTCCTCAACTATCAGAGCTGTATCGTTTTGCAAACCTCTGCGGTGATGTTGTCAGGCTTCTTTCTGTGAAGTGGCCCCAGCCATAAAACAACAGTGACGTGAGTGATTGATCCAGCAATGAAGATGGCAATACTCCTCTGCATCAATATGAAGGCAGCCTGCGGGACTGGAGCCCTTTCAGACAGCTCTCTGTTTCTCCTCAGAGGAAAAATCCATACACAATTGATGGCAGTTCAAAGAGAGGCTTTATTGTGGGATATCAAATAAAACATCAGAGAACACAGAGAACGAGAGAGAGAGATAGAGTGAAAGAGTGCATGTGAGTGAGTGAGAGAGTATGGGTGTGAAAGAGGAGGGAGACAGAAAGAGCAATCTGCATTTTGCTTTATCTCCTTTTTGCACCTGAATGGTAATGAACTGGCTTAGATGAAATGGAGAGACTTGATCGTTTCCAGAGGACTCGCAAACAGCATGTGGATGTCAACAGTATCTATGGCACAGTTACACTATATGATCCTACACAAAAACGGTATGCAGATAGAGAGGCCAGGTGATTGTGTGTGAATGAAGACAACCTAGATAGGCCTGTAAATGTGTTAAGTATTTATAGGGTTATTTCAGGGTATAACAGAGAAGTGTAAGTAAGAAGGAGAGATATCAGTCGTTTCCTGTCTGTTCTCTGCAGCCTGGCCTCCGGCAAACCCCGTTATGATTTCATCAGCACTGTTTCTAATCCACTTACTTAATGAAATACATAATTAACACAGCATAATTGTGGTAGGGACAGTTTTGACTGAAATCATTTCCTGTAGCCACTGTTGCTGTAATTGAATGTGTTCTTCACACCCAATCAAGAACTTTGGGTTGAAGCAGAGGTTTTGTTGGTTTTCCCTTTCATTTGTTTTTTGTTGTTGTTTTGTGTGTGTGTGTGTGTGTGTGTGTGTGTGTATGTGCGTGTGCGTGTGTGAAATAAGAGGCCTTATGGTTTCATTTTTGTTGTTGCTGTCATCATTTGTCGCATTAGGCATGCAGTAATCAGACTTTAGAGATCAGATTTTGATGGATATTTGGATTATGGGATATAAAATTACACAAATTAATCAAGGGTGCAACATTGTTTGGTTAATTTCCCTTTTTGTTTTGTTTGCGGCTTTTTCATAAACAAGATTTTGTCAAAATTTAGGGAAACCATGCAAATCAGTGTTGTCAATAAAACCTTTTTTAACAATGTTATTCCAGGGGAGACACCGAAATTACAAAACAAGGTAAAATATTTGTTCACTATTGGCTGGGTTTCATTGATAGGACGTACAGTGTTTACTGTTGCCTTGATGTTTTTTCATTCAGACTCTCTCTCTCTTTTCTGCTCTTTGCTCATGATTGATTGATGTGTCAGGTATGATGGGGCATCATGGCGTTAGAGCGGGCGTGCAGCACAGTCATGTGACCGCAGCAGATGGCACAGCTGAGTATTAGAGTGGGTTCACCTGCTGTTTGCTCTCCTGCTTCCTGCTTTACTGCTATCAAATACCACCAAGGGGGAGTGGAGGAGCGAAGGAAGGCGTAGGGAGGGAGAGAGGGAGGGATGTAAAGGGAAAGTTGCAAGCTAGGGAGGGAGAGCAGCTTTTTGAAAGAGCAAGAGAGGGATGGATAAAGAAAAGATGATGAGAGGGAGATGAAGAGATGATGAATTAGGTTAAGGGAGGAATGTGATGCAAAAAAAGAGGGTGCAGAAGGACGACTGCAAAAACAAATACTGTATTCTTTGAATGATCTCTTTCTTAATTTCCCCTCTGCGTTGTTCTCCTTCTCCTTCTCTCTCAGCCATAAGGCTCAGATCATAAGCTCATAATGACGGGATGTGGTCTAGGATCCCTTTAACACCCGTTCCAGACCAGTGGATGAGTACAGATAGGGGGGCTTAAAAGAGACACACAGAGTAACTATGACTGATCGCTGAACCTGGTGACTCCAAGGGACATCCTCTATGTAATTCTCTTAGTGTAGCATAATATCATTTATCCCACAAATAGACATATGACCCTGCAGTACCCGTGTCACTCAGAGTTCAAGACTCAGGGAGTGCACTTCGAAGAACAGGACACACACACTCGTAATTACACACAATGTGGTTAGTGTGCACGCATAAACATACATTACGTTTTACACACACGCCTGTGTTCTGCACTAATGGTGCTGCATGAACACAAGCGCACATAGACACAGATAAGCGACGCCATTCACACATATACACACATGCTCATTACATATGCATAACCAGCATACAGTGTCGAGGGCATTGCTGACTAATAGAAGCACTCTATGCGGCCTGCAAACATAAGCGTGTTATCAGTGATGAATTCCACAACACCTACCCGCCTTGACAGCAGTCCAACCGACAGCCTCCTCGGCTGCTATCTGCCCTCTACAGCCCTGCTCCTGGGCTGTTTGGGAATGAGTGGCAGGTGTGTGTAAATGCCGGTGCCGATATGTCACAGGCACCAATCTGCAGTCCCCGGGGATCCTACTGGGAGTTCAGCCTGAGTATCACACCACGGAGAAAACAATTTCTGCTGCCAATACTCCCGCGCAGATGAGAAATGTTTTAATATTTGCTGCTGCTTTATGGCCGCGGCTGTGACAGTGATGGAGAAAATGTCAGCTTTTTCCACCCTTAAATGCCACTCTTTGTCTCAGTCTGTTTCTTTTCATTGATCTCTGCCTCTGCCTCGGAATCAATAAGGTCCACCAAACAGTCTCTTGTCTGAGAATGCATTGCCGTTTTCCCCATCTCAAACCTTTCAGCAATACAGGATTTCGCACTTTACTTTCTTTGCCTAATTAGTTATCCAATACGGGCCCAGCTTGTGTAAGGCAACATGTACAAAGGGAGCAATAGCATCGTAATTCCACAGCTGATTTAGTTGTCAGTCACTGGAAAGAATGTGTGCCCCCCCACCACCACCAGAGAATAGGCTAATGCAGACATTGTGTTTGGGGAAATTTGTATGCTCACTTTACTTCCTTTGGCTCTGAGTTGGAGTTTTGTGTGTTTTGTCTAACTGCAGTAACATTTACGCCAATAATAGCAGCACAGAAAAGACAACAATACCTCCCTTCTTCCCTCCAGCTACTCCACAGCTCGGCAGAGGCTTGTCGATAGTAACTGACCCAAACTTGCACCCTCACGGGGTGAAGGGTAATTCAGTCACTGTTGTCACTCAGCTGCAGTCCCTCTTAAGCTCTCCCCTCTGGTGCTGCCGCAAAGAGGGAAGAACAAAAGAGACAGAGCAGAAACAGTTTAAGGCTCGACCAGTATGGTGGATGTTCTCCATCGACCGTGGCCCTTAGGAGTTGACGGTTACTGGGGCCCGCGTCAATCCCGATCGGATATCTGTGATGTCAGTTAAATAGACACAGGAAGTGATTTAAACTGACTGTTTTCTTTAAAGTCACAAACGTATTTCATCTGATGACTGAAAGGTTAAGATTAAAATGTGATCAACAATAGGTCCATTTAGCAGAATCGTTGATTCTGGGGTCATTCAGGGGACGTCAGGGAGAGTGATGATATAATATAACGCATCACTTCCTTTACATGTCGACAGGGCAGACAATTAAAGGTTTGTTCTCACAAGAAATGTCTTCCATTCCTGAGGGTTAGAGGAGAAGGAAGGGGAGGGGTATGAAACTGATCCCCTCTGAGACTTTACTGGACAATGTATTGTTGTGTTTATAGACACGTGTCAATACATACACACACACTTCATACCGCACTGTGGCACACAAAAACACACAGAGAATTCATAAGGTCATAAAATGTAACAATAGATATACAGTAAATGCTGTAATTCATCTATAATAAAGAAAGGAAGCAGGTGTACAATACCTGGAAGCACCAAACTATGCATTCAGCAGTCGGTTACAGGTTAATGTTTAAAGCAAACACACCACTTAAAGCGGTTTACAGCTCACTTTGACAATTTGTATGTTTTCCCTATGGTCCACTACAGTTCAATCAATATTTAGGCTTACAACATGAGCAGCTGTCTTCCAAATCCTGTTTTCATGTTATCCTGACAGTCAATGTACAAGCAAGCATGTTGTACTCTTACAATGGAGAACAGAGTGTTTTTGAACAATAAATGGTTGACTGGTTCCAGGGGAAAAGTCATATATAGTGAAGTTTTACACATAATGTTATTTTAACTCATTAAAGGAATATTACAAGAGTTTGGGGGGGGGGGAATTGCTTTCATGTTGAGAGTTAGATGACGAAATCAATATCACTCTCATATCTGTTATTTAGATATGAAGCTACAGGAGACAGTTAGTTTAGGTTAGCATAACAACAGGAAGCAGGGGGAAACAGCTGGTATGGTTTTATCCAAGGGGGGAAAAAATCAGCCAACCAGCACCTCTAACGCTCACTAATTAACACATTGTATCTTTGTGTTTTAACGACAAGTTGTTTTTTTTTATGGGGGGTTAAGTGCTGGACTTTCTCTTGGCAGGGCAGTGCCTTCCTGGACACTTAACTCCAGCACATAACAAAATAACTTCCCGAAAAAACCACAACTTGTTTTAACACTTGTGTTTTTTAAAGATTAAACAATGAGATATAATGTGTTAATTAGAGAGCTTTAGAGGTGCTGGTAGCTGGATTTTTAGCTTCAGTCAGATCCAGGCTAGCTAGTTTCCGGTCTTTATGCTATACTAAGCTAATAGTCTCCTGGTTGTAGCTTCATATTTAATAGACAGATCTGAGAGTGGTATCTTCTCATTTACTCTTGGAAAAACAGCAAAAAGTGACAAATGTTTTATTATTACTTTCATGACATCATTACCATTATGATAAGTAAGATGAGTCTATACATTACACGTACATATTCATGTAATTTTTTATAGTAAAAGAAGTCTGTATAAGTTCTACAGCACACAATACTAACTAGGAGGTAAAAGGTTAAAGTACTGCATACAAATTCAAATAATAAAATTAAGTTTTATCTTAAAAATCATCCCAGGGACCTCTAGTTACCATTTCCATAATGCTGATTGATTCTCAACAGAGCCTCACAGAGGCAGCAACTGACAATATGGCTAAATCTCATACAACACCACAAAGTGCTGTTTTAGAAATGACCATAGAGTTGAAGCTCTATAAACATAATATTCATAGTGGTAGTATTTATATTCAGGCTATAATATTGTCAGGTGTTAATTTTTATTTTGTGTACCCCTTGTAAATCGTCATGAGTTGACAAAAGTTTTTGCATCCTTAATAAAATTAGATCATACATGTGATCATTCAATTTTTTACAACAGGTATTTTGACTTAGTAAGAAAAACACAGGTGTACTGATGATATTAATGATGGCTCTGTTGTATTCAAGTGTGCCAGAAAGCCACAACAGTGTGTCAGTGAGACAGCGTGAACAATGCAGGACCTTAAAACTGATGCTGCTAAATAGAATTCGGCAATCATTATTTTTATTATTTACACCCGTGCTTTTCCTACTGTGACATATTAAAATGTCTTCCCATTAAATGTTTTTTACAGTTAATATGTCACATTCCAACATTAAAATCATTGATATTTGCAATTACAATGCTCCCCTCCTTCCATTCTCCCCCAGATCAATTACTTGACTTTACAAATGTGTAATTTTCCGTGATGAGCACACACTCTCAGTGACACACTCTACATGAGGCAAGTCGCTGAGAAAACATGAGTGAGAGAAATTGATGGTGTGTGTACACGAGGTCTTCAGAACGCTTCAGCAAGGTGCTACAGCTTGTCAAAGCAGCCCAGTGTCAGGTGACAAGGCATCACGCTGCCTCAGACAGAAATGGCCCAGTAATGTCTCAGCCGATGAACCACGGGCCACAGCTTTGTCCCTCCATCACCGCTGAGACCAAACAGCAGCCTGCTGCTGTCACTGTCTGTTAATGTGTCTCCACAGAAACACCTGCCTTAACCACATCAATGCCTCTCTTTCATGTGGCCTGTTAGTGTTTTCACATCAATTCTGCTGGCTTTAGTTTCTGATTTTGGATGTTTACTGGTCAGTGTTAATGAGACCTTCCAACACTGTTTGTAACTCTCTCGGCACTGTAAATTTGACAAATCATGTTCTGGAGGAATTTTAATTTGTGTCAATAATATAAATAGTGGATTTAAAGGATAATTCCAGTGTAATATAATTTAGATCTTATTTTTATAGTTCAGACAACCAGTTAACAACATTATAACCAAGTTAATAGCTGAGATCTGGGAATCAGATGGGCCAACAAAACACAACCAGTCAGACATTGCTACAGGTTGTAAACATACTCCCAGGTTAGCCACATGCACTGTATTTGGAAGAGAATACGAAGATGAATTGTGAAATTATCAACCAAACTTTAACATACTGTACTTACCGTAGTTGTGCACACACAGTTTTCCTAGGCAATGATTATTACCAAAATTTTGGGTGCCCTCACTTTGAATTTTATCTCCAAAAAAGTAGTTTAGATAAACTTCCTTTTATTTTTTATTAATGTCGCCATGTTCCCAGATCTCAGCAATAACCTTGGTGAGTGCATTGTTTTAACTGACAGATTAAACTGGTAGAACTGATGGCCAAAACAATGAAAATGAGAACCACATTGTGAATTATCCTTTAAGAAAAAAATCATGGGTGGTTAATTCTCCTCTAAATTATAAACTTGTTTCATTGTATTCACTTGACCCCTCAAAAACTCATTGGTTCTTACTTGCTATGAACAATAATGTTTTCTTAGGATTTTTCACAGTTATAACAAAAGAAAACAATAACAAACTAGTCAAATCTGATTGAGCAAACAAATCATCTTTTAGGGAAAAGTCTGGCTGAATAGCGATTGAAAGCTGGTATTGTACAACATGTTTTTCCTCTGCCACACATCTTCATAGTATTCTGCCTAATCCTCTTTTCCACAGTCTTGTGAAAAAGGCCTTTCACTCTCATGGCCTAAGGGACATGAATAATTGTTGATACAGAGGCTGTTTCATGAACTCCTAACACTGTAATCACACTCTGACAGATGTAGGCATACTACATGTAATCACACACAGACACACACACACACACACACACACACACACACACACACACATATACATAGATTTAACCCCCACTTTCTTTTCTCAGTGACTCACTGCTCATATCAGCATAATGACCACAGACTGATCCAGCCCACAGGGCCTGAAGGGTTGGAGCAACACTGGATTCTGAATAAACAATGAATGACGTATGTTGAGTGCCTAGATGTGGTCGTAAACTAGTGTGGGTTTCATAACATAAAGGGATACTCATAGTCCACAGACACTGACCATATTGCACTGATGTAAAAAAAAAAAACAGGCCTGGCTTTGATTACGAAACTCAACAAATTCCATTAAAAAAAAATCAGTTCTGGACAGCTCATTGCAATCTTTTACATTTTCTGAAACTTCTAAATTTCTGTTATTGCAGTGGAATATGAAACCAATGACATTTTTGACCAAATGCAGAACAATAGCTTGCAATCTAACCTTTTGTCCCTTGCTAAGTGGCAGTATCCTGGTATAGATTCTGCGACGATGAAGCATGAATAGTAATTGTTTACCTGCAGTTGGTACAATGTCAACAGACTAATCCATCACATGGACCCTGTCTACTTATTTATAGACAAGGGGAATAAATCAGGCGAGTGGATGAAAGTTGAAAAGACAAACACAAGGACACAAATAGGAGTCCCATAGATAATCCTTTAAACATTTTAATCAAGACGTCAGCAACAGGAAAGATGAATGAAGCATCCATCTATCTGTAATTAAACTTGTGCATCATCATAATGTAGATATAATGTGATAAACTGCCTGACGGTGATATACTGATACTAATAGTGCGGTGAATGATTTGAGCTTCATCATTGCTTGAAGTTTGCATTGTGATACTGAAGGTAAATAATTTGAGCTATATTGTCATTATGGGTTTATATTGTAAAACTGGGTGCTGAATGATATGAACTACTGTATATCTTCACTTTGGTGTAATTTAGTGGTGTAGGGTGAATGATTTTAATTATCATTACAAAATGAACTCGCTGATGAAGCCCAAGGAAACAGCTCCTATAAATAGGATAGACATTTATCTTTACTGTAAATACATCCTCATTTCTTTGGAAGGACATTAGCGTGGATATAAAATTTTAAACAATGAAATATCTGGTCCACAGTGTTTATTTTTCTCAAAATGTAGATAGTCATCTCATCATCTGACCAATGGGAACCAATACTGCACTGGAAGACAGTATCATAAAACAGTCTCAGGATTCGGCAGAAACAGTTCCCTCTTGGAAAATCTGTTTGCAATATGTTTATCTTGTGATCCCTCTGACGCCTTCAACAGTGTTTCTTTCAGTGCTCCACGCACATTCACAAACCAGACAGCTCTCTATCCATTTACTGGGAAAATTCCCCTCATTTGTTTATACACAAGAGATAAGAAACACTGCAAGTACTTAAGAGGAAATTGAGCATGCATCAATATTTTCCACATGAGCCTCATTCTGAAATTTCAGAGAAATGTTCTGTGTCACTCTTGTGTGTCTCCCACACACTCTGGGATGTGCTGTCAGGAGGTGTTCTCTCCAACGTCTTTTTCATCAAATTCAGGGAACAGGAGATGGCACAGCACCTTCAGACAGTCAGACGTACAATATGACGGCTGGAGTAGGAATGCAAAGAGACAGGAAAACAAAAAAAAAGTACTGTTAATCGCTGCCAAGTGCTTTCCCTTCAGAGTCAGATAGCGCAGATTTAAGCTGATGGGCCCCAATTCTATCTGCTCTAAAAACTCCTGGTACAATGCTAACTTTCAATGTCATTGGATTTGTCTGCGTGTTAGGAGGAGGGCGGGGTGGGGTGGAGGTGTGGGTGGGGGCTGAGATTACAGTGAATGTCACCCTACCTCCTCTCTCAATCATCCACTTTCAATCCATCGCCGTCCCGGGGTTTGTGAGACAGCTTGGCGATGATGCCAGTAAAATGGGATCAATAGCATAGGGAAAAACGGACCAGACAATCTCTTACCCCCTTGAACTTCTGTACCCCATGATTGATTTGTCCCCTGCCACAGCAGAGGAGACATTAGAGACAAGAAACGTGTGTCGCTGCACATGTGTGTGTGTGTGTGTGCCTGTGCACCTGCGTACGTGTGTTGAAAGCATGTTTTTGTAAAAGTGTGGTACGTGTGTGTGTGTGTGTGTGTGTGAGTGTTTATGCGCTCAGTGATTGATGATCTGAAGCGCGCACACATCATCAGCAAGGCATTTGCGAGGTGTGTGAGTCAGGAGCTGTCATCCCCCTCAGTCTCCCCAAGCAGAGGCCTCGGCTGCTGATTTATAGTAAATCATTAAAATCTGCTTATTATTGCAGCAGCTCATCACCCTCCCCCTCCCACAGTCCCCATAACCAGCCCCCTCCCCCCACCAAAACTTGCCACGCCACTGCAGGAACACACACACACACACACACACACACACACACACAAACAGAAAGCAAAGAGGATTCTCTGACCAGCCCAGCAACACTAACTTATCCACACAGAGTGATGGTCAGCAGGTTCTGGCACATTAAATCCATTTCTGATGCATGTTTGAAAATAAATACCCCAGATGTCTTGTTTCATAAACATCGGCTGAAGAAGCCAATGAAAGAATCTGGCTGTGTTCCTGTATAACAGCTGGAGCAGAGTGGACGTATCTGTCCACAAAAACAAAAAAAACAAAAAAAAACAAAAAAGGATGGAAAAACTTTCTTATGGGCAGTCATGCTCACATGTGCATGAACACACACACACACACACACACACACCTGCACACCTCTACTGTCTCCTGTCTATGAAACTGAAAATGTGATGTGACTTGAACAATGACAGGTGTGTTTGTCAAGGATGTGGCTGTCACTTCAAATCAATGGACGAGAGCATCTTCCCAGGGAGACTTTCCACTTCTTGAGGTTTGACTGGTTACACTGCGCTTCAGTGCAGGCTGGAGAACAGTAAGTTGTCAGAGTGGCAGTCAGGGAGCCCTTCTTAGGTGTCATCAGATCAAAAAAAAAAAAAAAATTCAAAGTAGCTCATTTTAGCTTTGATTTCATTAGATAGCTAAGTAGAAAACTGTGTATAGGTTCCAGCGGCTATTATATACTGAGAAATGTAGTGAAAAAGAAAATCATTATCTGATCTGATCTGATCTGAAGATCGTTAGCATGAACAAATCAGAGAATCACTGTTTTAGAGACGACTATTCAACCAAGTTGTGTAGGGCACAGAATGAAATGATGATAATCATTTCCACTGAATAACTCAAGTGAGAATCACAGCTTGTCTATTGTCGCTTTGCGGTGCGTGGTTTGTCAAATGCTTTTCAATTATAGCCTTTAACTTGGGGCACTATCACATCCCCATGAAGTGATTTTAATGGAGTTTGGTGCAATTGTTTGTTATGCGAGACAGGTCTTTTCAGCAGAAAGAGGAGGGAGAGAGAAAAAGAGAGGAGGAGGCTCAAAACTCAAATGAACTTTGGGCGATAACGCGACACAAGCGGCTGAGCAGAGGAGTAGCTGTGGGCTTAAATCTAGCCATTTCCTGTCGCTGGTATTTAACTGAACACGTGTATTGTACAATATGAGGGGAGGGTTACTCTCCTGCATGTACGCCTAAAACTCAAACATGGCAGCTGATTTGGCAGATACGGCATTCTGGGCCCTGATTGCTGCCCCAGTCAGTCTGTCCTGTCCCAGTTCTCTCCTCCAACTCTCCCCCTCTGTCTCTGTTTTTTTCTCCCTCTCTGACACATACAGTATAACAGCCTCCTCTCCATTCTGCCTCTAAAGCTCTTGGATCCTCAGAGCACAGGTGCAGGACTGCGGGGCTGCAGCCCACAGGCCCTGGATGCTGAAACAGGAGAGGCGAGCCGGCACACATGCAGAATTACAACACCTCCATTTCTCACACTGACATAATCCCCGTGTTTTATTTGTCCCCTTGTAATTCTTTTTATATCTTGGGCTTATGTTCTTTGGCATCCATTCAATCCCAGCCTCGGGACACAGGGCTCTACCAGGCCCATATGTGTGCCTTGCTCCAGTTAACGCATATTAGTTCCTTTGTAACTGTGACTAAACTGGCACGTCTCAGCTGGGAGATGTGCCGGCTTTGACTGACAGCCCATGTCTGGATCCTGTACTTTGAGTCTCACGCAGACTTGTCAAACACGGGCTCTGTCAAAGCATCCCTCACTCTGCTGTCAAGCACAGGAGCCATGGAGAGCTGCAAAAGGGTTCACAGCTCTGACCACATGTTTCTTAATTGCCTTACTTTCTTTATATGTGTGTGTGTGTGAGTGTGTGTGTTCCCCAGTATTACTTTTACCCAAGCTGAGTCTCAGAAGCATGTTGCTGGCATGTTCCTTCTTTTCCTCAGTAGCGAAAAAATCCTAAGGGAAAAAAAAAAAATAAGCGAAACATTTTTCATTCTTGCGTTCTGGCAAGATTGCCTGTGAGAGAAAAAAGGGAGACTTGTATACCCTGATCAGATCAGTCACTAAAATTACATCGAGAAAGCTTTTCCAATAACAGCTTGATATTAGGACTTCAGCGCGGTGTTGATGTATGTTGTCGGCAAAGAAAATCTGTTAAGTCTGTGCCATGTGATGCCAACAGTCTTAAATATTGTTTTCACAACTGTGCAAGCTAATTACCTTTAATTTTTCATCTGTGCTCCAAGGGTTGTAAGAGACTGTGATTAGTGATTCATTACTTCTCATTACCTGGCCTGTCAAACTGTTTCCTTTACTTATTCAGGCTGATTAGCTGAACATGGCCCGCCTCTCTCAATGAGGCTGAGAAAGAGACCTCAAACGTGGTCTGCAGATAAGCAACTGTAAATAGTGATAATGACGAGGGGGTAAGGATGAGGGGACGAGAGTGGAGACAAGGTACACAAGAAGAAAAAGAAGAAGCTGGAGACAATTTTTCTGATGGAAATAAAGAAAAACTCAAACTATGTTTGTAGCCAATTAGCGTGTTTCAAAAGTTTTTTCAAAATTTCACGTGAGACCAATTAAAAATGACAAAATTCTCATCGTAGCTCATAGATAAACCCCACAATGACAGTCTGTGAGATGGCATGTCAGCCTTTTCTCCAGAGAAGGGTTATTTATAGGTGTCAGAGAATGAGGATTGATTTACTGCAGGTAAACAGGATGTCATTCTAAGCAAAAGGTCAAGGTGAGCCAAAGCTTAGGCAGATAAAATACAGGAATTTGGCATCTCTGTATTTCACTTGTCTGTCAAGCCAATCGGGTTGCGAAGGCAGAACTTGATAACATGCAAACTGCCTTTGTAGATAAAGCTGTATATGATGACATGATGAGTCCTTGAGCAAATAAAAAACACTTCAAATTATGAAAGAACAGGGCTGCACACTGAAAAGATGAGCCATTACAAAGCAGCAAAAAGCCTGAGTATGACATTGACTATGGTAGTGAGACGTTAACTAAAACATTCATCACCATTAGAGGTAATTAACAAACTTCCCCAGCATTAATTAAAGGGCCCTGCTTTAAGGGAAACTGCGCTTAATTAGGAGGTTTGACAGGATGAGGCCTTAGGGATGATCCATATCCAGAGGGCTGTTGGAGGGGTACAAGTGACAGAATTTCTCTAAAGCTTTGAGTTTTTGGAGCATGTTCTCCTCTCCCCGCAAAACTGTGCCCTTGGTCAACTCAGAAGATGATCTGGTCTGGTCTGATCTGGCTTGGCATGGCTCTGGAAAAGTATTGACAGGTATGACAGGCCTCCGATTAGCCAGTCACCTGGAGGCCCAGACCTTGTCACCTGTCAGGTAGAGAGATGAAGGGTGACTGAGCAGAGGAGGAGGAACAGGGCAGAGAGAGAAACTTGAGGGGAAAAAAGAGGAGAGAAAGGATTGGTGACAGTGGCATTAAGTGCTGACGAGGTACACGCAAATACAAGAAGCGGCGATAAAAACCACATGTATATCAGGCCCGAGTCACCTGCAGAAGTGTTTGCGAAGCACTCCTTTCCAAAAACCAGAGGGTTTGAGGATGACAAATGTGTACCCAAAGAATCTGTGATTGGATCGGGGATTAAGGGGCTGCCGTGTCTCTGAAGGGAAACAGGCAGGAGACAGACAGACAGAGAGCGGAAGAAAGAGAAAGAGATGGAAGGGAAGGGAAGGGTGGAAGGAGGACAGTAAACGAATGTCAGACTGCCCGGGCAGGGAGACAGAGTGGTAGAGTGGGTGGGCTTTGACAGACACATCTCACACAGGCTGACAGCTCCGTCAATAGCCCCAGGATGGCCGCCCTGATTGACAGCTAGCAGGTGGCGCATGAATGGAGTTGTCAGGTTGACTGTCAGTCAAAGTCACATCGCTGTGGCTACAAGGCCCCGGCTGAACAGGCACACAGCTGCCCAAGGTGATCTCTGGGTGTACAGGCAGACTGTTGGCACGGGAGGCTGAGGCAGCCCGGATCATGCTAAAATTACCACGCATGGCAGTATCAGCACACAATAGCCATGTTGATTGGGCCTATTTTACACTAGTGGACAAATCTGGTTTATACACACGAGTGGTTCCATAAAATTTCAAAAAAAGTAGGGAAAAAAAGGATTTGAATGTACTATCAATGAATCTCTGCAGTTTTTCCATTTCCTTGGTTCCCCTTAATTGAGCATTGTTCCAGCACGAGAGCATGAAGCATAGGAGTTAATGGGCAATAATTATATGTGAGAGAGGCTTTCTCCCTGGAGTGGAATCCAGAACAAATGGAAGCTCCGATGTGCAACATTCTACTTCATTACATCTGCTGCGATTAAAGCCCGAACATCTGGCACCATATCCTGACAGATAGACAAGACTTCTGGACTGGAAGGGAAATCGAGCGATATTTACAAAAAATGTAACACAGGGCATTTACTGGATGAAAGAACAAGAGCTCCGGGCAGGCACGGTACATTCTCCCTATCAGACAAGTGTTGAACTGATAGATGCATGTAAACACAAGTAAATTGTTTGGACACTTTTGACAAAATGAACGGCTCTAAAATACCCTCGCTACACTTTCACATCACAATGGACTTTATTATTATAGGCAGCTTCATGGCTACAGATAAATACATACTGTGGCTCTTCAAGTAAACACTGGAATGTACATCAAGGTTTGTTGTTAACTTTTTTTTTTTTTTTAAACAATCTCAATCATCCTAACCCCTCTGAGGTGAAGCTAAAACAATAATCATAACTGTCTGTATCTGTTGTTGCCATGACAACATCAAGTCCCACAGAGTGGTGTCATGCCGATCTGGTCCCTCCCTGGCGCACGATTGTCTCCCGTGATGCTCGGGGGCAATCTTGAGGGCCTCTGGGGCGTGTTTGAGCGCCGGAGGCGGCGGTCTGGGTAGAGGCTGTTGTCAAAGGGCTTACGGTGGACACAGAGGACATGGGTCTTCAGGTTGCCCTTCTGGGAGGCGCTGTAGGGGCAGTATCTGCACTGGAATGGCTTTCGAGCTGGAAAAGAAAAGAAGTACAAAAACCCAGATTGAGAAGCCAAACTTAACACGAATGCTGATACAGTTTGTAGCAATTTAACCTCTGCAGGATCTGGAATGACCACCTGGTAAATGTCAAATGTGGCAATATAAGTCAAAAGTAAATCAATGAGCATCAGCTTCCATTGGATGACTTTTAGATTATAACATTTGACAGTTTATACTGCTTGCTTGAACTCAAATCTTGTCTCACTCTCACAACTCTGTGAGCCAATCAAATCAAAACAAACCAGTGGATCTGGCTCTAGATAAAGCTTCTCTGAACATTTCATACAGCACTGGTTCTTGTTTATGATATAAGCTTTGTGAAAATGAGCAGGGTGCGATTGATTTCTGCGAAAAATGTACATTATAATTCTAGACACTAAATATAATTCTTGGCAGGTCATTTTTCTAGTATTCTGGACCAGATGTTGGCAGGTGAGAAGACACAATTCTGACACCGAGCCTCTGATATGCCAGAGGCTTGGTGTTCAAGCAAGTTTCCGATTAGTTACAGCGAGCTGAAGTCACTGTTCTGTTTTGTAGCAACATGTAAAAAATAAAATAACAGTCTAAATATGTGACATTGATTTGGCCTGACAATTATAATCAGCACTTTTTAACACCACAACTTTACCAAAACACTGTGACACTTCATAGGCTGACTGTTTTTTTTTACCAAAAAGGGCAACAAGTTCTAATTCATTGTAACACATTTCCTGCTCACAACACAAACACACGCACACACACACACACACACACGGACAAATAAACACACGCACACAAGTTTTGAGTTGAGGAATGACAGACGTCTGCAGCTGGGAGGCAAGGCATGCCAAAACTTCCTGTCTGTCCCCCTCTTTAGCGGCCGCTGCATAACTCCACTACAAACACTGTGAATCTACATGACACAGCACACAGTGTACCTTTCAGACACAAACAACAAAGCATAACGTTAATAGCTTCCAGAAGTTTATCTGACCTCGATAAAAAAATCAGTATGACACCAAAGCCTTAAGGTGTTGTAAGATCAAAACAAAACTGTGCTGGGTGACTCATTTACCTTTCTACCTAGACAGCCATGTGTCCTTGTTCACTGCTGTGCTATTTTTGAGATGTTACCTCATATAATGACTTTCTCTTTTCCCCTCTGTCTAACACTTCAATGTGTTTTTCTGTGATTCATAGTTACAGTAAACCATTATGTGCTGATGTCATTTGACATCACTTCCCAAAAACTGAGGGCTGTCTCAGCCTTTTCACCCCGCCCTCGCCTCTTCCTCTCTATCATGCTCCTCATCAGAGCTGAGACAGCTGCACGGAGCTGAACACTCACTTTCACATCTACATAAAAAAGGTGTTTTTGTGGGGGGAAAGTGGGAAAACTCACAGAAGGTGTGAGCAATAAAAGGTAATGCTCCATCTGTTGGTGTATAATAACCTGATGGCCGTAAAGGACACACACGCACACACACACATTCACACACTAGTCAGCGAGAGGATAAGGCTTGACACATCTGAATATCATCAGAATGGCACAGAGGGTTTTGTGTGTTTGTGTGTATGTGTATGGAGGGGAGGAGAGGGGAGCTGTCTGGAAGGAACAATAGTAAAAGAAAAGCTTTGTCAAAATCCAGGTACACAGAGCAGTTTGTGGTGTGTGTTCAACTCCACCTGTCTCACTTCAACTTATCCGAGCCTCAATCAATGCAAAAAGAAAAACAGGAAATGGGGGTGGACAGCACAAAAAAAATAAACATCTCTGCATCTGTGCATGTCTTTAAGTCACTTGTTGAAACTTTAATGCTGCCTTGTTTTATAATTAAAGTTTTTAAAGTTGCAGTCTTGCACATACAGAACTGTAAAACTGTCATCCCACTTTCCCAAATTTCACACATCCGCTGTGACTTGAGTGACGGAACAGATTTCCCTCAATCTTGTTAAAATCTTGCAAATGCAGTCAGATGATGTGAACAACCCTGTAGCCTATTACGCTTTCATAAAGTCAGTTAATAATAAGCCAAAAGGTCTCAAGTCTACATCAGGCAGTTGTTGCCCTGCTTGTCTTCCCTTCACTGCCTCTATCGCCTTTCTTTCTCTCTCTCTCTCTCTCTCTCTCTCTCTCTCTCTCTCTCTCTCCTCGTCTTCCTGGGTCTGCCGTTCTTTCTTCCTCCCACCAGAGGAGAGGGGAGGTCCAAGAGAGGGCAACCTCCAAATAAGTTCCATTAATCACAGGCCAGAGTCTAATGTAACTAATATTTTACAATTAGAGGAGACAGCAGTGGGCTCAGAGCCATCCATCTCTTCACCACATGATCCTCCATTCATAGGCTGCTCTAGCCACAGCTTCAGACCAGCCACACACACACAAATACACAGACGGCACATGCACTCCTATACATGTACACATGCACGGATGCACAAATAGGCTGGACAGGAAATGAGAGGGGAGGGATTGTGTGGTGTTGAGAGAAAAAGAGATGATATGCCAATAGTAAAAGAAAAACAGAATGAGTGATTACTGACTTTGACTGTATTAAAGGTTAATTCCAGTTTATAAAAACTTAGGTCTTTTTTCTGTAGTTTTAGCCATCGTTATGTTGGTTATAATAATATTATCACCAAATAATTGCTGAGATCTGAGAACCCGTCAACATTACTTCAACAAAGTCAGACAGGGCAAGTAAGATGAGTGGTCATATGATCAGATAGATTATAAAAAAGAAACACTTTATCAAGATTATCTAAACTACTTTATTTGCCAGTAAAAAAGAAAGTCATTGTACAGGAAAACTAAGTATGCTAGGCCAAAGATGAACCAAGAAGTAGGTCTATAAACTATGATGGATGTTTGACAGTTCGGGTAATACATTTACCATTGACCTTCACTTTTGTCTTTCGAATGAGTTTAGCTAACCTGAGGGTTTGTTTAAAACCTGAATGATCATTTAAAAGTTACACTTCACTCTTTGTATGAAATAAACAAACAAAATGTCATGTATTAAGTGAGCTTTAGAGGAGCTGGTAGGTGGATTTAGGTGGATTTTTTTAACCTTTGGATAGAGCCAAGCTAGCTATTTCCCCCCTCCAGTTTCCAGTCATAGTGCTAAACTAAGATGACTGGCTGTAGCTTCATATTTACGCACAGCTATAGAGAATAGCATAAGCGGATATCCAAAAAATGTCAAACTATTCCTTTTGCACTCTTGCAATAATTGGGTGTAAACCTCAGTATTCTTTAGTTTGTCTGAAATGTGTCCATTACTAGTAAAAGTTGGCATTAAATGTCTACACACATTTGTAGTGTTTAGTAGTTATTTAGTCTTTAGTCAAATATTTACTCATTTAAATCACAATTTTGCCAATTTTATGCTTTTGTTTCTTGTTCTTGCACAGTTAAAACTGAGAATTTTGGCTCCTTTTGTTTGTATTTCTTAAAGTTTTCTTCTGTTATTCGTATTGACACTCAAATATTGTATCGGCAGTAGTATAAAAAAAGCACTAAGTGCACATTTGTGTGAAGTTGTAAACATTTATATGTTTGCACCTGCATGCATGTATTCATGTGTGTGTGTGTGTATGTGTGTGCGGTGAGAGTGTGTTGTGTGAGATAATGACCATGATGACAGTGGCAGGGCCGACGGGGGCCAGAGGAGCTGAATGGTGACGGATGACACAAGGCTGAGCTCTGATGGCACACAGACAGTGAGTGATGACTGCACATCCTTCCCAGTGCTCCACCCTTCATTATCTCTATGGGGAGAAGCGCGGCACAAAGGCAGGCCGCGCTGCCCTCTCGCTGCCCTCAAACGACATCTGCTCATGGAGACATCCGCACTACTGCTCCTCTTTCACCTCGCTGTCGCTCCATCCATCTCCATCTATGGTGATCTTTCTCCCTCTCCTTTTCTCTCCCTTTTCTCTCGCTTTTCTTTCGCTCTCTTGTCACCCTCTCCGCGGAGGGTATACAGAGGTCAGACAATGAGATAATGACTCACCCCTTTCAACCTTTCAAATCAGTGCCTTTTCTTTCTCTCTGTCATCTGTGTTCTTTCATTCATAATCCTTTCTTTATGGATCTTCTCATATTCACTTGTTCTCATACGTCTGAGAGGCCTGATCTCATGTCAGACCATAATGGTTTAGTTAACTGGTTAACTGATTTAAAGTTAGATAATACTCTAAACCTCACGGTGCAACGTGACTCTATTACCAAACATAGTTGTCCTAATTGTGCCTATGAAATATGAATGCATGCCGTAATACCTGGTGCAGACATTTATAAGCTTCACAGCATCTTGGAGTGGTAAATGTTGCCATCTAGTGGTTTCATCTAAGCAGTGCAGTGACGAGAGATTCTGTTTAAAACACAAGGGAGGGCTCAGTGAGACTAATGAGCATGCAGACAGGTTCAACCAGAGGTCACCATCTGGCCAATTACCACTGCTGGCACATTGGAGCCGACCTGAACTGTCATCACAAACACATCACTCCATGTCCAAACTGCCCGGCAATATGTCACCATGCCACTCGACGTGCCATACAGTATGGAGAGGATGGGGGCAACAGGAGACAGCCCCATGACAAAGCCACCTGGTCAGCACTGCAGACAGGACAGGCTGCTGGGCCACCTGCTTAGCTCAGTTTTAGAGGACACTCAACGGACTCTCAATGTCAGCTACCCGTCTCAGTGTCCCGTTTGACTGACAGGTGTTTATTGTGTCTTTGACATCTACTTCCTCAGGGAGAGAAAAAAAAAAGTATGGACGATCAATCTGCAGCAAACAAAAGGCAGGGAATGCTTGAAATAACTCATTGCAGCTAATAGTGCATTGATGAGATCGCTGAAAACCAAAAAAGAAAGCTATGGTTATCATATGCTGCTTTTGGAAAAGAAATGGTTGATTGATTGCTGCCATTGTTCTTATATTTTTGAAGGAATTTGTAACATGAGGTTTGCTCACAAACAAATCAAAACTGCCAGATTTTCTAAATCCTATCAATTTTTTTTAATCCAAATGGCATTAAATGCAATAAAAGCAAGAAAGAAAAATTAACAGTGTGACAGCTACGACAGGAGTTGAAGGGGAGGGGAGCTTTTCGGCATATTATAATAACCATCTGTACAATCAAATAGAAAACTACATCTTGCTGTTAGAATCATAAAGAAAGGGAACAGATGTTAATCCCTAATGGAGTTGACAGGCACTTTCCTGTCTTTCACATGAACATATTGAGTTTCTAAATAAGAGGGGGATCAGAGGGAAGGTGTATCATGTTGCACTCATAATACATGCATATCAAAGACCCCAGCTGTTGGATTCCCTCTCCTGAGAGACAGCATTATTAAATCTGCACTCAGCAAGCATATCACACAAGCACAAGAGCTTAAGCCTCTCCATCAGTGGGCTCCATTGGCTTGGGCGATTTGTAACCTATCACACAAGGAGATTATATCATCCCTTAAAGTGTAGGGGTAATCAGTGCCACACACCTGTGTCTTCTTTAGCCCTTATTTGAGATCAGTGATAAGATCTGGCAAGGAAAAAAAAAAACCTTAAGTGCTATAAGTATAAGGGAAGTGTGTTGTTCGTAATTGGAATGATTCATTCGCACACTCACACTCACTCTTCACACTTCCGCTGTCAGGTGATGAAGGCTGAGATACTGCCAAAAACTTCTTTTGGATTTCTATGGCAGCATCCTTGTGGCTGACAATGTCACATATGCATACAAAACATACAGTCAGCCACATATATAAAACATTATGTTAACCAGTTGTAATATTGTTATATTCCCCATCAAACCATCTGCTGTGATCACATTCAGATGCTGTGGAACAGTACAAAGCATCTGAAAGAAGACAACAAGATGAGGAACAACCAGTCTTTGTCCACTAGGTGGCAATATATACTTTCAAAACTGAAGACAGTACTGGCAACATCTCGGTAACAGTGATGGCTCCATTTAACATGTATGATATATAAGCTCTCGCTCACCTGATGCAACATCTTTCTCGATGTTTCCCCCACCGTTCAGGGCAGCTTTTTGTGCACCTGCAGGTGTGCTGCTCAGGCTCCCCTGGGATCTCAGGAAGGAGAGCAGGCTACCCTGGTGCTGGAGGGGATTGGCCTGTCCTGGAGTCAAGTTCTCCAGAGAGGAGATGGGAGAATCAGCCACAGCTCTGCCCCACTGTCCCAGCTTGTCATGCTGCTCGCCGGGACCCTGGAAATCAGCGTTGGCCTGTACTGCCTCGTCTGGCTCGTGGACACTGTTTTTCAGCATCTTCCACTTGGCCGCGTTGTCATTTGCATCCTCCCTCCCTTGCTCCGATTTCTCAAATTCACCTTCACCGTCATGACCTGTGGAGCCTGTATTCGGTGTATTCATCTCTTCTTCTGCTGTTCCCTGTGCCAAAAGGTCACACTGATATGCAGGTTTCACACTGAGTTCAGCTGTGGCATTGGAGTAACTTTGTAGCTGGCGGGTGATAGAGGACGACAGTCCATTACTAAAAATGCCAGACATTTGCACCAGTACAGCAGGAGACATGGCTGAGTGAGACGTGACAGACTCTGGCCTGACAGACAAATCTAAAGGCTCATACTGGGACTTCCTGATTTGACCAGATAGAGAGCCGCCGTCTACAACTGGATCTTTGTCGGTGAGGTCGGACTGCTTGTTGGTGAGCAGGGTGTTTTCACTGTGGCTCTCCAGAGCAAGGTAGTGACCTGCAACTGGGCTCCAGTCTTCCCTGGACCTGGGTCTGAGCTTGGGGTTGGGGCTGGAGCTGCTGCTGCTGGTGGGCTGCAGTGGAGAGGAGAGATCCCTGCTGTTCTGCCAGTGGGGGAAGTGGTAGCGATCCAGATGGAAACTGAGGGAGGCAGTCTGTGCAGCGGTGTAGTCACTGGAGAGTGGACACCTGTAGACTTTCTCACCTAACACAGACAATAACAGCAAAAAACATAATACAATCCAAATCAAATTAGGTAACCATGTGTATATGAGGCATACTGAGCATTTTGTTCAGAGAAAAGTATGTACCATCAACCGTTGTTTACACATGAAAAATGTTGCAATCCCACACCAGGCTGAGCTGAATGATTTAAGCGCTGCCCTGCAGTAAATCAAGCTTGTAATCAGCTTTCAGCTCCAGTGATCCATCATTTTACAGTATGGACGCCACCACCATGTGCAATAAATACACCCAAAGATGTTAACACCAAACAAGATTCTTCCAGAAATAATAAACAGTGAAATTGTAAAGCAACTAGAACAAGGCAGATGTCGCAGACAAGAACCTCATTCCATCAAAACTAGTAAGTGGGTTTCCCAGTCAAAAATAACAAAGTCCAACATGTGAGCAGTTCTGATTAACCGCACCATGTACTGTAGCCGAGTTTATTTTTGCTTCATACTTGAAAAATGGCGTGTCGGGAACATAATTCAAAAAGTACAAAGTGTATTATTGTGGGGAATGACAAAGGATCATTTTTCTCCTTTTAGCCAGTGAAAAATATCCATCTGGATACAAGATTTGATCCTGCTCACCATCACTTTTAATTGCAGGTAATATATAATGTCTGTTTACCTACAGTTTAATCCTTATAGCTATCACAGAAACACCCTCCAGGGTTAAACACACTCCCTGTGACCATTTTGAGTCAGTGATTGTCTGAGACCTCAGCCTTGCACTGTCTTTAAACAGCCCAGCTGTTTCGCTGCCATTCCAATTACAGTAAAAGTCATCCGACGCCATTAAGCCACAAATATTGGCAGTTTATTGCCCAACACTCTCCTGGCATTTGAAGGTCAGGTCATACATTATACTGTGTCTTTTAGGGATGCGTCTGGGATAGGGAGATAAACCCACCACCATTAATTTAATTCTATGCATATTGATGCCTTATTGTTCTTCTTTAATGGACTAATATCTGAGTTACAACAGTGATTCATCCCCGCCAGAGAAATATCAATTTCATACACCTCAAGATCTGACCCTGAGGTAATTCTTGGGGGTAAATCTAAATCTAATGATCTGTAGTTGTTACTTTACTTTGTTTCCAACTTTAATAGAAAAACCTACAATTGTGTGCTGAATGGTAGTAAAAGGAGGGCTGTTATTTAATATTTAAAATTTACAAAACCGTAAAATAACATCCACGTATTAATTAAAGAGCTGAACCTAATGAAATTGGAAAAATCACAGCTAAAATGGTAAATTTGTATCCTTGAACTAAAGACAGTCATCCCTGTTTGTACTATATATATGTGTGTGTGTGTGTGTGTGTGTGTGTGTGTGTGTGTGGATACAGTGTGTACAGTATGTTTGATTTAATGGTCTGCGTACATTACATGTGCGCGGCGACATGCGTGGGTGTGCAAGAACGGGAAAGAGACTTCAACAGTGCCACACCCTTGTCTCCAGTAACAGACAAAAAAAAAAAAAATTCCAAACAGCTTAATGGAACTCTTTCAGACACGCTATATATCTCAATTATTCTGTGGCTTAAATTACGATGACATTACCGGTCAGCTTCAAATGCAGAAAACACATATATCTGACCTCATCTTTCAGCATGGACCTTCCTAAACCCATTTGCCAGCCTACATGAGAGCAGTAAAACAACACAAAGACTGAAGACTCTGCCTTTTTCTCTTCCTTTGGACGGGTGCCATCTTTGTGATTGCCTGGTTCATGCTAACTTAATCAGTTTAAGATTTACTTACAGTGCCGAGGCTCACATTATGTGAGGGGAGTAATTTTAGAGCTTAGATTTATCAACCAAAACTCCAATTACTGCATCATTACAAACCCCAGCCTCTCTCACCTAACACAGAGCATCTAATGAAGTGATGCGTATGAGTTATCCGCCCTTACTGGATGTGCAAGGCGGAGGAAAAAGGTAAATAAATAAATAAATGCCTCAAGTGAGCCGTGTCTATGGGAAAAGCATGCAGCTGGGCTTGGACAAGTGATTCATTTCATATGGAAATAGGCTTTAAGATTTACAACCATACATCACCGTCAATGCAATCACGGACTCACATACTATATGCTTACACAGGCATTTGGCAGTTATATTGTAGATATCAAAGTCTATATACAGTGGGGCTTTGGCTCTTTCTATATATGCAATCAAGCACCTGAAATGCAAAACAGTGATACATGGTGGCTGGTTTGGTTTAAGATGAAACAGAGTGAGAGCGAGAGTCACACACAAGACTGGTGAGAAAAACAGGGGCACCAGATGTTCTTTGATGTTTATAATAGCATATATTATTAATATTAATTAGACCACATAGTCAATGACGCATTTGGGACGTTTCCAAGTCAATTAAGCCAAATGGCATTCAGGAGACAGTGGAACAATATTTCAAGGCAGGTGTTCAGAACTCCCTGGGTAAATCTTTTTATCTGCATGCTAGGAAAACAAGCATTTTGAGCTTAATTTGAGCCTCATATCTGCAATAATAATTAAAAAGAGGATTAAAAGACAGAAGTGAGAGGGAGACAGAAAAGCCAACAGGTAATCAGTTTAGACAAACCAATCAGACCAACTCTGATCTCTGAATAAGAGCTGAATTTGTTAAGCTCGACACAGCACTGAGTTAGATAAGGACCCGTTTCGTTAAAAGATGCTTTTACTGTCAGCAATCACAAAGAATAGACTGATGTAACAGGAAGAGCCGATTGAAAAGTGCTGTTTCACAGACACTTATCATTTCAGGCTCTCTCGGCTGTTACAGTAAAAGTAGTGCAAAAGCAGGGAATAAGGGACAAAACACATGCGGGGACAACATCATTACATGGTGTCTGCTCATTGACCTTGAGGTTAAGAGTATTGAATGGGCCTAATTAATAACTGTCAGGGCATTTTATGTTTGTTGGGCATGTTTTTATTCGGAGCTGCAATGTAACTGGTCCAATGTAGGTCAGAGGCCTGAAGCATGCACCCTTCATTAGTTTATCATTTTAAGAGGAGTCGTTATTCTTAATCTCAGATTATAATTAAAGTCAAAGTGCATTTTCAAATCTGTCCTGATTAGATATTGAGAGAAGTAATTCGTAACACACGCCTCCTATTTAAAACCAGAGCGTGATCTCTAATTTAAGATGCTGGGTCTTTGTAGTTAAAAATCTAAATCCGGCACTGTATCTGAATGTATCAAGCAAAGGAGCCGTCTCTCACTCTGACAGCCATGACTGTACTATATTTGCTATCCATATTGAGAACATCAATAACTTCATGACCACCATAGGCTGACTATGAATAATGCAGCCAGTAATTCTGGACTAATCAATGTTCCTCAAGCTGAACATCTGGCAGTGGTAATTCTTCCTCAGCATCTCCGCTCTCCTGAATTAGAAAACACTCTCTCTCTCTCTCTCTCTCTCTCTCTCCCTCCACGTCCAACCATCGAGACAGACAGACTTGATCAGTTACAACCCCCCACCTCCGAAAAAACTTATCCCTGTTATTAAACCCTCATCAAGTGGTGCGTGTTCTCCATATGTGTAGGATTTACCTATCTGTCCCGTAGCAGACCTGTGTGTTGAGCCAGGGCCAGCAGTGTGTGATTGTGTTAATTAATCTGTCATTGTGAGCGCAGGGAGCAGCTGCAGAGGTCTCTGGGATATATTGTCAGAGCTAAACAATGCGGTGCTAAGCCCCCAGAGTGAGTCTACCATTACACAGGACTAAGAACAGAGAAGAGAGGAGGAGAGGGGGAGAGAGAGCTTGCCGGATCCATCATTGACTAAAGCAATGACGCCTGACCTTTACAATGAATTAGTTTCCATGCTTAATATTGACTGAAATTAGAGTCTGATACTGAATGTGCCATCCCAGAACTGTGTGCACTCAAATCCTAAGCTAGCCAGCTATCATAAATGTTTCTGGAAGTGACACCGTATGGTCTTGGAGATAGGGGAGAAGAGGGAAAGTAAAAACAACAGAGCTTGAATATGTTTCTTAAAGAGCAACCAGAGAGGGATTTGGCCATAAAACGCGAGCATTTACATGTAAATATGCAGATACCAGTATGTGTGTACAATATGGAAACAAAACATCTAATGAGATTAGACCTGATCCATTTATCTCTGCTATACGGACATCATTTAAGAGGATACTGGATCAAATCCCGCAAGAGCGCATCAGACTTAGATGTACATAACAGCAGTATGCCAGCGCTCGAGGAAAATAAACATAGTCACAAGCTAGGAGGAAGCAGGACAAAGTTTGGATTATTTTTCCTCTGTTCTCTTAACATCTCTGTTATAGCAGTAATTTAGGCTCATGATAACATGTTAGCAGGATGCCATGACAAGAAAGGCATTTACCCAGAGAGCCGAATCATCCAAATCACCAGGTGGAACAGAAGACTATCAATAAAAATACCAGGTGGTAGATCAAATCATAAAAATCACTGGGTGGTATATATCAAATCATTAAAAACACCAGATGGCATGCATTAACATCTTGTGCCCCCGTAGGCAAGGGGTGGGGATGTGACGGATATAAAATAGAGGGTACTAATTATCCCAACAATTCAACATGATGCCATTATCTTTAAAAGGAAGACAAAGTCCTTGTGGATGACAGTAATATCTGTGGTGGTGTTGCTGACCCTGCTCTTGATGTCCACCTACACTAAGTGGGAAGAAAGATGAAGCCACAGCTGTCACTTACTGTAGCTATTATATTTTAAAAAAAAGAAAACATATATAAAAGATTATGAGATGCATTCATTTGATCCTTTGTTACATCTACATGTGATATCCGAAGCTTTTTAATGCGCTGTAATTACATGTGTTGTGGGTCTGCAAGAGCCAAAACTCATATAGATTCTCATACTAGAAACATGTAATCCTGCTGAATAAACAGACAAAATATTAAAGGGGTACTCCAGAGATTCAGTACTCAATTCCTTAAAGTTCTGAGACTTGCCTGAGACATTAAAAAAAGAATAGTAAGAGCGTCACGTCTAAGACACGTACCATAGAAACTGTGACATCCCTGGTCTGAATCCATCCCACTCTCTCTCTCTCTCCCCACATTTTCAGCCTGAATCTCTACTTTATACAGTCAATTACAGGTCAAAATGCCCCAAAAATGTTTTTAAAAGAATGTTAAAGCAAAATCAAAGCCGCAGAGCCCAAAATGTTCTGACTTTTAGTTCCCGAGTACGGTTAAGCTCCAAAAACCAGAACCAAAAAATCAAACTGCATAGTGTCATTCATTAGACCCTTCCAAGCCTCTCTCCAGAGCCACAAAAGACATTATAAAACTGTGTTAACTAGCTGAGTAGTACTCCTTGTGTCGAGTAAACTGAATTTAATGTGTAAAATCGGTGGAGTGCCCCTTTTAACAAAATCTTATAATAGCCTTTAGTTACCCGTAGCTGGAGAAGAGGATTGTGGTCGACGGTCCAGGGCACTGCCAGAGTGGGAGCTCCCCGTCTCTGTGATGATCTCTGTTGGCCCCTGATGACTCAGGCTGCCTGGGCTGCTGGGTCTGCTGATGGTGTTGGCATCCGGGTCACCAAGACACACTTTCCCATCGTCTACAGGGAGGCATCTCTCAGGCAGATAGGAGGAGCGCTGCTGCTGCTGCTGGTCTTTAGGATTGAACATTGGCTGTTCAACAGGCAGCCCTGGTGTCATGATCTGCCAGCCTGGGTAGCTGCTGCTGCTGCTGTTTAGTGTATCTCTGTTAGAGATGACTTTCTGCAGATATTCCAGACTGGTGGAGTTCAGCGGAGGGTGGAGATGATTTAAGCCCAACAAAGATGAGTTCTCTGCATCAGTCAGAGGGCCTGGACCTGAAGAAATCATCCTCCCTAACATCTCCCTAACCTTCATGTCGACGCCTGCTGAGGCGAGTATCTGGTGATAATCTGTCTGGTCAGCTCTCTCAGCCGTGAGGAACCGGTTGTGAATACGGGAAATGTACTGTGAGTAAAGGTTACTTTGATGGTCATGTGTTAGATTACTCATGTTAACAGAGGTGTTATGCTCAGCGGGGAGATTACTCTTGGCAGCCAGCTTGTTCAGGTGGACCTTCATGTGGTTCTTGAGAAACCAGGGCTCTTTGAAACGACGACCACAGATTTGACAGCAGTGCTCAAAAGAGTCCTTGTGTTTTCTCATGTGGCCCTTGAGGAACCAGGCCTGGCTAAAGGTCTGGCCACACACCTCGCAGGGGAATTCGCCAGCGGGTTTCCCCTTGTCACTGGCTCCCAATGTAGGCTTCTGTCCTGGGCCTGAATCAGCGGTTATATGTGTCATCTCAACATGGCCAATGAGCTCCTCCTCTTGTGAGGCAGCAAACTCACACAAGGTGCACTTGTAGGGTTTGTGCAGGATCCGGATGTGGCGCTCAAGCTCCTGCTGTTTCCTGAACTTCCCCTTACAGAATGAGCATCTGAAACCTGTAGGTTGGGGCTGGATGGGCTCATCATGGATGGTAGTCACGTCGGGGGATGTAGATGTTTGTGGCTGGCTCTCTGCAGCAACAGAGTTGTTTAAGAACTGGTTGTGTGTCTGGGGCAGTTGCGGCTTTTGAAGTTGGGTTACATTAGATGTTTGCTGAAGGCCAACGTGACCGGCACGCATGTGCCTGTCCCTTAGAATCGCCCTCTCCTCAAGCTCATGAAGCAACCTGTTCTCCTCCCTGATCCGCCCACGGCCTTTGCCCAGAATGCCTTGCTTGTGAGTACGGAGGTGTATCTTCAGGTTGCCTTTCTGTGCAGCCCGGTGGTCGCAGTATGGGCACTTGAAAGGCTTCTCGCCAGTGTGCGTGCGCATATGAAGGGAAAGAATGCTATTGAAGCGGAAACGCTTTCCACACAATGGACAAGGATACTTCCTGTTCTTGCGGTTGTCATCCTGGGCAGAATTTACCTGGGATACGATGCTTTGATTGGTAACCCTCAAGAACTGGGATAGCTCTACTCTCCCATTCATACTGCTGAGAATCCTTGGATCCATGATTTGATTGGCCAGAAGCGCCATCTGGCTCCTAATTGGGTGGGTGGATGGGGTAATGAAGCTGTCCTTTCAGGAACTGGCTGATGTTACAGTATGGTGGTCAGGGGTGTCTATCCGGGACAGTCCGGAGGTTAGCAGTGAACTGTATGCTGACTGTTTATACTTATTCAGTTGAAACAGGATGTGGATTCATGCTGTTCAGATGAAATGTCTGTTTGTTGTAGCTCAGACCTACAGAGAGAACAAAGAGAACATTAAGTGCATTCAATTTTTCCCAAAACAAAGAAAGTATTCAAATACATTAATATCTACTTTGAAAATCACAAGAACAGATGAGTAAAAAGTCAGTACAGTTATGTGCTGTCAATTAAATGTGTAAATCTGTACTTTTGCAAGTGCTGTATAATGCCAGTGATGCACCACAAATAGGTCAGGAAATAGCGCAACGCAGGTTCTGACTCTCCTCATCCTGTGTTAAGTATACCTGTGGTTTTAGATTATTGTTGGAGACTGTGAAAATGCTGATTAAGTCTAACCACAAAGGCTTCCTCAACAAATATCTCATCTTTACTAAAGGGTAAGGTGAAAATCTTTATCTTGATCTCATTTTGTACTGACACACAATACTAAGGCAGCACAAACATCAAAGACTGTCTGTTTCTACTTGCCCTTTCTTTGCATTTCACAAATTTCTGAAACGCTTTAAAAAAAAAAAGATTAAAGTATGAGAGTTAAGCTTTTTCAGCAGGTCTATTGCATATTTGAATAAAACCTTTACCAGGATAATTATGTCACAGGAGTACTAAGGAAAATAAACAACTTAATGATGCAAAAATGCAAACCAAAGTTAAAGGAAAAATATCTAAATGGAAAGCTAAAATATGCTTCACTTTTCCACTGCCTCCCTTTTTTTGATTCAACTGTAGCAGCAAAACAAAGCTTCAAATTCACATTGTGTTACAATGATAGAGGTCACATAAGCGAGCCCTGCACAGCTCTAGAGCAGCACCAAAGGGCACAGAACAAAGCCGGCACTGTCCACACTGAATTAACACAGGCTTACATCATCCTGAACTGCAGCCTCAGTCAGTCATGAAAATGATGTACACAAAACCACACAGATAAAGAGCTGGCAGGCCAGGAGCAGTGGTTGGTGTGAGCAGCGTGTCTGCTCTCAAAATCAATGTAACCATATGGACCTGACCTAATCATATCTGACAAGAAACAAAAGGGAGTAAATTATATGAAAATCACCAGATCCACTTCATATTTCTTAACATGGTATTCCTTTGTGGTCATGCCAGAATGAGGAGGGGGTAATTGTTACCCCCACCTCCCACCCACTTTCAAGGATTACGGTAATTTGAACTATTATTGCATTTGCCTCTATTAATGTCATTACTGTACTGTAGCCTTGGCTGTGTAATGTGGTACAGTGCATCCAATCTGAAGGCTGCACCCAATCAATAATGATTGATCAAACTCAAGTCCAACTGGCTTTGTGTCTGCAGCATCTCGTGAAATAACTCTGACTACTGCATAGCTGTGAGCAATTCACAGCCTCTCCTTCCTACCTGTCTGTCACTTCCAGCTATAAAAAGAGAGGAACCCAAACAAAACATTATTTTAAAACCTTATAAAAGACACTCAGAACTCAGCTTAATGTAAGTGTAAAGCTCCCAAACAAAATGTCTGACAGTGAGTCTGAGCCACCTGCTGCTGCTGCTGCTGCTACCTATGGTCCTCAAGTCATGAAAATGCTGTACACAAACCCACAGAGATAAAGACCATGGCGTGTCTGCAGCCATGGCTGGTGTGAGCAGTGTGTCTGCTCTGAGCTGAGATCAATGTAAGGATACAGACCTGACCTAATCATATCTGACAGGGAGAAAGCGAGCGAATGATATTAGCATACACTAGATCCACTTCATATTTATTAAAGTGGTATTCCTCTGATTAACTAAGCATAGCAAGAAGGCATAAAGCCGTCATTGCTTGTGTGCGTGGACTCTGGTTATGCAGGAACTGGTGGAGATGGGAGCGGCGTGCAGGGCCATCAGGTGTTTTCTCTGTCAGAGTGGATTAGGCTATTTTGGTGCAGATTGAGAGAGTGCTTGAGTGTTATTAAGCATCATGTCACAGTAGCGCCTCTTAGGTGTGGCCGCGTGTAGACAACCAAGGAGCAGGTGTGATATAGCACAGGCAATAAAGAAGAAAAAAAAAAAAAGTGACACATACACATTTAAACCAGCCATGTGATCTGTGCATTCTGGGTGATTTTAGATCTGACAATATCAAACATTGATACATTTATTTTTACTGCCATCAGGTCATGGATTCTGTAAAGTATTTAAACTGCAAGAGGGTGGGAGTGTAATCTTTTTACTTTGTAGCTGCTGTCTATTGTCAGCTAGGATGGATGGACAATATTGTAAATCCATAGTGAGGTGACGCTGAAATGAAACACATGAATCAAATTTATAGATCAGAAGTGCATATTTCTTTTTAACAGCAGTGGCAAAGTATTAATAACCTGGTTGGTATTGCAGAAAAATACTATGAATGCACCATAGTAATACAACCTATAAGAGAATATATATATATACTTCAAAATCACCCAGGGTGACACAAGAGCATGACTTTTCAAATTCCTGGAATTCCCTGACTTCCCAGTCTGCATTTGACAACTCATTCATTATTACAAAGCAGGCTCATGTGTGGACAACCAAAGCCAAGTGCCATGCATTACGCCCCCTGTATCTCACTTCACCCACCCACCAAATCAGCCAGCCAACTATCCTGTGGACTGCCCTGTCAGGGGACGAAGAGTATGTACAAGGAAGAGGGCAGTGGTAACACAGCTGCCCAACGTGACCTGTACAAAAGATAGCACCCATATACTTTCTGACAGGCAGATTAATGAAACCCTATAGGAGCTTCTCTGTAGGCCCCCCCAAAAGCCTGACGGAGACAGAATAGTCTAAGCAGCACCATTCATTACTGCAGGAGTACAGAGCACAGAAAGAGCACACACAGCACTGACAAACTAGCTCCTTGTGAGTAATAGCTAAAGAACTCATAAAGGAATACATACACATTTGTTGTGGCTGCAGTAAATCTATGCCACTCCTTTTACAACTATCAAAAATCTGGCTTGGTCCCTGTAAAAATAAATCTGGAGTGCATGTTGTGCAGTGGGGATGTGCGGTTATTTGGGAGTCAGCTAGTCCACATGTTAAGTGAAAGGAGGCTTTCGATTAATTTTGTTTGTCTCACTCAGTAATGCACATTAGTGGCCTTGAATACAACAGAGGGAAAATAAGTTCCTCTGGTAACATACTATCCTAAAAGCTACAGGGTATAGCGACTGCAAGGCAGATTGAAAACAGCAGGCTTGCTTAGCGGTGACCGGCTGTGTTTGTACCTGTTCGAGCCATTCAACCATTTTTTCTTCAAACCTTTTAAGAAAACTTCTGAAATGTCAATGCTTCTAATTCACTCTTAAAGTCTGTGTAAAGGAAAATCAGACCTTTCTTTTTAGACACATTATATATGTTAGAAAATAATTGCTGAAAAAGTGAAAAGACTGTGAACTATGTAGTATTGAATTGTGGAGTTAGAGCGTTAAACTGTTTTTCACCATTTCTGTGTTCAGTATTTTTTGGGCGGGCCTGAGATGGTGGCTCTATGACATAGAGGGGATATTAGCATGACCCCTACCCCACTATATAAACACTATAGCGCACATACTCATATTTACTATTTTTACACCAGGTAGTTTCACAAACTTTAATCAGAGACAACTGGGATTCACTTCAGATAGTTCGCTGGTGAATGGGGCCATTTTTGGTCAATGTTAGTGCTCAAGGAGTTATTTCAAACCCAGCTGAAGCGTTCGTTGACGGGTGGAGCCGCCAACAGTTTCGGCTTCAGCACCGGCTGCTGGGAGGACGGGTAGAATCAACTGACACAGCGCCGACAGCAGCCGACACTGGCCACCGGGCCAGAGGGAGAGCATTTGCTGGGCAGCACTTCACCAAAAAGCATGGTGTGCGAGGCAATTGCTCCAAGGGTGACGGCCACAATGAAGCCACCAAGGACTTTTCAGCAGAGAAGTGAGTAACGTTTAGTGTACCAAACTCCATTGAAAAAAAACACATTTTAACATAACAGTGATTGGTGATGGATCACTTGTCAACTAGTCATTTAAGTTACATTTTTACTGACAGTAGACAGTAGAAAGTCCACATTTACCTACATAATATGTGCCGAATTAGACGTTACTATATTTTTAAAATGTCATCCATGTCGCTTGCCTTACACCTACAAACAAGGCCTATTTTAAATTGTGTATTTTTATATGGGAGTTTGGTATGAGTGTAGTTAACTCAGAGGCTGTTCAGTTGGGCCGTCCTTTCAGCGCCTTCAGCAGACACGCCCCCGGTGTTTCAGAGCAGAGAATACTGCTTATTTTTCCACGATTTTGAAACCTAATTTTATATACTTCACGATTTTTTTAATCATTCATTATCATTAATCATTCAAATTTGGCTCGGTGGTTAATTACACATTTTTCTGTGGTGTGACAAACTCACAACTCATGACTCAGAACACATATTTATTATTGCTTTACACAGACTTCAAATAACAAATTGTTAACATTTGTGCAGAAACTTTAAGTGGCTAAGTAAAGTGTGCAAGAAAAGCAAACTTGCAGTATCATAACCTTATTACAGTGTGTGCGTGTGTTGTTATATATAAACTTTGCATTCATGAGGCTCCTCTGATGTTTTCAATAGCGCTCACACACTGCGCCTGACAACCATGGAAATACACGCTGTCTCCTTAACTCTCCCTCATCATACACATGCAAAGACACCCATTCTCACATGCTGTCTCAGTCTAATACACACACCCATGCCCAAGCACACAAACACACAAGCATGTGCATATAGAATGTATTTTAAATCACTAATGTGTAAACAGTTGCTCTTGTTTGCACAGACCACCTGTTCTTTCTGGACACAAACAAAGCTTTGGCGTGCGATGGGGTGTGTTAACAGTGTGGGGTGCGTAGGGGATGCCTTGCACAAGAGAAACCTATCCACATGGTGTAGGCTGCATCAGATGGTTGGGCCCTGCAGGACAGCAGCCAGCTCCAACAGAACTCACACAGATCTCAAAGAATGGAGCTTCTTCAGTCCGCAACATACTGACATGTTTTGCTTTCTCTAGAAGTACAACTTCCCCTCGTAGAGAAGAACGGCAGGACTGCCAATGCAAACTCTTGACACAACACAATTCAACTTAACAGCACTTCTGCCTGAGTCTGGATGCTTTTGTTTTTACATTTGTCTGTAACAATGCTCAATATTTGCAAAGCTACAAAGAGACAGCAAAAAACGGAGAAGAAACTAGATGCGTCTACATTCAATTGCAAAAGCACTTGGAGGCACTAAAACAAAAGTCATTAAACGAGTCATCACAAAATCACAGCAGGAGTCTGGTAATGCCACTTACAGTATCTCATTAAGCTGTGGCATCTACAGGAAAAAAAAAACTGACAAACAAAGAGCATAATCCAAGGCACATTAACTGGGCTGATAATTCAATGAACTCTCATTTGGCAGCCATCTTGCCCTTGTGATGGTCTTTTTTCAGCCACGGCAGCGCAGCACAGACCCCTCATGAAGTTCCTCTCTCTCTCTCTTGCCCCCAGCTCTCTCTCTCTTTCTCTCTCTCACACACACACATACACATAATCTTCCTCTCAATCCCTCTCTCCCTCTCCCTCTCTCCCTCTCTCTCTCTCCCGCGCTCTCTAAAACAACAAAACATCCACCATTAGACAACGGGGTACCAGCGTAATTAGAAAATGACTTCCTTTGCAATCCTAGCTAAGTAGTTTACACACTGTAATTACAGGGACAAAATCATCTTTTCATCATTTCACTGATTGAGCTCATCAACCCAGTGGGATCCCAGGACTATGCTCAGGCAACATCTGGGCTAAGAGAATTAGCCCTTAGTTTAGCAGGCCTTACCATAATACATCCACGGGCCTTACACAGTGGCAAGCAGTGCAGCATGAACACCGGACACACACACACACACACATTTCTAATTGAGACTGCTTTTGGGATTGTGTACCAGATTGGGTGTCTTATCGAGCGGCCCTCGTTAACCGGTGCAGTAAAAATTGACACATTTCAGTACAACAGGAGAGAATTCAGGAGGAGGGCAAGGTCACTGCACAGTAACTATCTCTATTTCCCACACTTCCAAAAACGCCACAGCATACTTTTACTCCCCTTCAGCTCGCTCCTGAATTGAAGCATTGAAGATTGACCTTGGGTGCACGACAACATGCCTTTTCATTGGGAGCTCTGTTTACTCTAATTCTCTGTGTGCCCTGAGCCTTGACTTTCTAACAAACACATGTGGTCCTGGAGTTGAAGGTGAAGTGCTTTCGTTCGTCTCTGTCCTGTGGAAGGGCTCTGCCTCTGTGTGTTGGCAACAGAGGCAAGTGTTTAATGTGGCAGCTGTTAGCCTCGTGGATTTTCACTAATCACTCTCTCCTGATTACTCTGATGAGTGTATGATGCTCTTAAATAATCAACCCGCAATGAAAAAAAAAAAAAAAAAAAAGAAAAATAATTATCATCATCTCCCTAAGTAGTGCAGCTGCACCCGCCCGCAATAATTACAACTAGAACAGGGCGCCTTCTCTCGTCACTTACAACCACTTATTATTAGAGATAACGCTAATTGGTGCAGTGGTGGGCGACAATTCTTCATGGGGTTCATCATAAAAAGCCAAACCTTGAAAGTTATGGCACATTAGAGGTCTTAAAGCCAAGGTAAGGTATTAAACGTTGCATGCTGAGACACGGCGATAATCTGAGCCAGGGGAGTAGTAGACGTCCTATCAGTAGCCCCGTGGTTGCCTCGCTGCCTTGCCCTCACTCCACCCTTCCCCCATTCCTGGTATCAGCCTGGCAGACACAATTAACATTTTCATAAAAACAATTCCCTGCCTCCAATAGTCCAATGTAATTTGTTTTCCATCTCTGTTCATTAATCATTGTTTAAATCGGTGAGCCATCCCCTCCACTCTGCCATCTGCACTCAGCTGTGTTACAGATATGACACCTTCCCCCTTAATGGGAGTTGACAGCCAAGAGAGGAGGCCTGTGGAAAATAGCTTCCTGCATGTGCACTTCCACCTCACATACTGCCAGCAGGTGAGAGAGGGGTATTTAATGGGTTCTGATTAATCTCAAAGGCAAACAGCATTACACTACAACATTATACCGCATGCAACACTACAGTACAGTATACACATAGCCTACAACACAGCAGTGAGCTGAACAGCTACAGCCGCTATAATAACTAGACCAAAACTCATGCAGACATGCTTCATAACAATGGCGATGCATTCCACATTTTGTCGAAGTTGTCGAGTGTTTTTTTTTTTCTCTCTCTCTCTCTCCTCTAGTTAAATTAGTGCAGTGTTCCTACAATATGCTATTGTTTTCCTGGAATTGGGAGCAAGGTTATTAATTATTCACTGTTGTGTTCTCATATGAGGGGGCTATGCTTTTCACTGTATTGCCTCATAGCTCAAATACTTAAGGCCATGGTACTCGGGCAAATTTCATGAGGCAACATCACAGAGATATTATTATCACAAGGCAGACACTTAGGAGATTCAAAGTTTCCTGAAGAGTTTGAATGAGTGGAAAGGTTCAGATGTTCTCTGATAAGATTTCAAAGATCCAGGATTTTTCTGCGGCCCGTGTGGGAAAGACAAATCAAATAACTTTTGCCTCACTTTCTTTTTTTCTTTTTTTTTTTTCTTTTCTTTCAAGTGATTTTAAGCCTAAGTCCAAATAGCTTAGGCATTTTTTTGGGAGGGGGGGAGAAAATCCTACTCAATGTGGTGGTAAGAGGGTGCCAAAAAGTTCATCTGGCCTGTTGATTTCAGCGTGGATTACAGATATTCAAATCATGTGCCTTGTGTTCAAACAAGTGCCTCTATCAGGGGAGAAAGTTGCCAAGCAGAGCTTTGTCATATAAACTGTATGAATATATGGCAGCATAATGAGAAGACGGCTGCGGCGATACATTTAATACAGTTTCATCCACTCACCCTCCCTCTGCCTAATTTCCTCTCAATTATGATGATAATTTCCTCCCCCAAGTCTCCATACAGGCCATAGTTTTACATTTAAAAAGATGGTGTCACCTGAATACACCCCCCCCCCCCCCCTCCCTCCAGCCCAGTTTTTTTTTTTTTTTTAAATCAGAAACTATGTCACAGCGAGCACATGGTCCCAGTTACAAAACGCTTCAGACAAACGCCCCAACTCTTTTTGGGGTGTTTCTAACAAGGACAGCAGCAGTAGTAGTAAATGATGTGTATATTCAAAGCTGAATATTTCATGTTGATTGATCGTACTGACTGCCACCCACCTGCTCCTCCTCCTGTCCCACCGGAGCTGGCATGAGGAGAATTCAGTAATTGAGAAGAGCAGAGCATGGTCTCTCTTTGCTCACATATGACAGATGGGGCATCATCGCTTCAAAGGAGAGCATTTGGAAACAGGAGGAAGGGGGGCAGAGGGTGAGGGAGGCTTTGAAAGTGGCTGTGCCACTCTGTACAGGTGACAGTGAAAAAAAAAAAAATTTTTCAAAACCTAAAGCATGGCCTCTGAAAAAAACTGTGTTGAAGCAGTAAAGGCTGCAACTTTAAAAACCTGTGAATGGTGTCATTGATTTTAATAAACATGGGGGCATTTAAATGTACAGAAATCTTGTATCATGATTCTCAATCACAACCACATAACTTCTTTAATCCGTGTTTGAATGGGATGTGGTGTATCATTAATATGCACTGAATAAAAAAATCTAACGCGCTCTGAAACAATGTGATGATGGAAGGTCGTATAAACATTGTGGAATATATTCATGGTCTACTGTACACAAAACATATGGCCGGAAACACACACTTGCTGTTTTCTACACTCAACACATAAATATATCTCGCTTCATTTTTTTTTTTTTTACAGTAATTGAATTCCATAGTCACCTTTTAGCCCTCGCTATTACTTACTTTTTCGCAAAAAAAAAGAAAGAAAGAAAAAGAAAAGCCAACAGTAACAGCTCTGGCAAACGCATGTCTATCAGAATCCGACTCGTCAGAAACTTAAACTCACTCACTTTTCACAAATAACTTGAGTAAATCTTCAAAAAGCGGCAGTGATGTGTCTTACCTGTCCAATTCCAGGCGCGGAGGACACGAGGTGACAGCTGGAGTTCAGAGGAGAGTGATGTTGAACTGTGATGACTGACTGCTGACTGACGGACTGAACGCTTCACACGTTTTTTATCATAAACGCCCAGCACACAGTCAGACCCAGATTTCCTCTTGAACTACCGTTTCCTCTGAAACCTTGAAACGCTTTCACCAGACGAAGGCAGCAGCGCGCTTTGCTGTGTAGTATTTCCAGTTGAAGAAAGAGGTAATGAAATCTTATAAAATTACTCGGGATACTTCGACATGTCCGGAAGCCGTATGTCTCCCTCATCTGGCCGCTGGTGTGTAAGTGTAACAGACTGGCACCGTGCGTAAAATGTGCACTGGCGCGTCCAAGACGCAGACCTCGTCAGTCCTTCCTCTGAGATGTATGTATTTGAACGTATTATGTGGTATTATGCATGTCAAATTTGGTATGGTGATTACCTGCAAGAGCACTTTTATGTTCTTTGAAAACTTCTGTGAAAGCACGATGGATTCATGATCTTTAAACTTGCTCTCTTTATAGACAAAAATCATTTTTGCACACAAATATTTTACACACGCTGGCTCTGTGTAATGTGTTGTGATGTACTGAATAACACAGCAGCTGCTTATGTACCCAAACTGTTTGTTGGCATATAAGGGAACAAAGGATGATTACCTCAGTGATTCAGCATTTTAGTTGGTAAATGGCTCTACTAAGGAAGCTAAAGTGGATGTTTGTAACATTTATCACATTTCTGCCACCCATCTGACCTTCACTGTTGATCATCCTCCAAGAAAGTGGGGAGGAGCTATCTTACTTCAAATATGTGAACGCATTCCAAAAATATTCATCTCAGAAATTCTTACACATTATGCACTTTTTTTTTAAAAGCAAATAAACACAGAGGACATCAACACAGCAACAGGTTTTGGAGTTGTGGTCGGCCAAATCGGCCAAAGATACAATAGAACAAATATATTTTAACATTTGGTAGAAATTCATTTGAGTTGAACTTGAGGACAGAAGCAGCAGTGTGATCATCCAACATGGATCACCTGAACACTTGTTTCACTTGTGATTTCCACCTGAGGTTCATTAGTGGAGGTATAAAAAAAACATCTCCTCTTATAGGCCATGAGTGTGAATGATGTAGATACCTTGTAGCTGGATCTTTAACATCACATGTTCAAATAGCAGTTAAGCAGATATGCTGGCTGCTGTTTAATCCGTTCGTCTGACATTCGCAGCTAAGTGCAACTCTTCCTCTCCCTCTCTCAGGCCCGAGCACCTGTCTGGACAACAATACCTGCTTGAATCCTTCATCACACAACTCTTAAAATCCCTCTTAATCCCCGAAATGTAGATCTCGCGTGTGTGCTTGTTCCAGCCCATTACATAGTTTGTATGGTAGATTTCTTTGAAATGTAGTTCTGCTATGTTCCGGCGTATACCTTCACAGCTTAACCCACATAAGTCCATTGATCTGTGTCTCACCAACACAACGCTAGCATGTTAAGCATTGCCTAATCTGTCTCATGTTACCTGGATTTTCATATTGGAGAAATAATCCTGATGAAGGTGGAGGGGGGGGCCCGGGGGGCAGAGTCACCTCAGGACCTGTTTAAAAGCTTCTTATCAGAGACCTGCACTCCCACCATTTAACTAAAAGGGGAGTGATAGCCTTTCAGCTCACAAGCCGCAGCTTTAATTAAAGCAGCTCAGGGGGAGATGAAGTACAGTGGTGTCTATAAGTGGCCCCCACTCAAAATCAAAATCATGTCCAAAACAATACAGTTCAGTCCACAAGGATGGTCTTCTCCAGTCCTCTATAAAAGCAAACAGCTTCTTCCCCTATAGGGCTCAAAGTACATTAATCTGGGTTTAAAGTGAAGGTTGTAAGCAACTACAAAGAGTCAGAGACAATTCCAAACTGTCAATGAGCTGTAAAATGAATAATTAGTCACACTAAATTGAACCAGTCAACTTTGAAGATTTTTTTTTTCAAAAAGTGGTACATCTGCTTAGAAATAGCAAAAATAATCATAATAATAACTGTAAAATAATAAAGAAAGATTACATTTTTTTCTTCATTTTTTAAAGTAGTAAAGTGTTGTGATGCTGAGTTAAATTTTGGTATGTTTGCTTGTTGTCTTTTTACATTATTGTATCTGAATTGAGAATACATATATGAGAATCCCACTGTGTCTTGTGATGTTACAGTTTGTTTCAAAGGAAAAAAGAACAGCATTGCAAGTCACCACTCTTTGCTCATCCTTATCCTTCAACTAGACTTGGCAAAGTGTCAATGCATGTTGAAGTGAATAAATGGTTCTAATACCTTCCACGTAACTAAAACACAGACCGGATACCAAGCCTTGCAAATAAAATGCTACTTTTTCCAGGTTAAAGTGGTATTTTGTCCACGTCATCAACTGGAGTAGGTGAAACATTCCACCACCACGTTGCCTTGTTTTGTTTTGTTTTGTCCTTCACACTGTTGCATTCCAAGCGTAGGCAATCCACATTACATCACATTGGGAAGTAAACTCTTTGCTACACTGCTGCCTAAGGGCTCAAATTTTAAGTGTTTTGCATCTCGATCAGTGATGACATAGAGGATGTTTCCCCATCATCCACATATCCACTCACACAGCAGGGCAGCAGTGGGGATTCTCCTCATGTAAGCTGACTAACTGCAGCCATGAACTATAGAATTTAACTTCTAAACCAGCCTTTCTTCACATCTTCAGCAGTTCAATTTTGATGTTTTTTGGGCCCATGCTAAACATGATTTGTTGGCAGAGAGGTTGGCTTGGAAATTTCTTCTTTCCCATTAAGGCTGAACTTTGACTGCGCTTTTACTAACTGGAGTGAGCATTTTGTGTTCAGCTGGCGTTACAGCATTGATGAAATGTTATTGCTCCCTTAAAGGTTTGGCTGCAATTTGACGCAGGGATGGTGCTTTACTTAGCTCTTCAAATTTTAATGTACAACTGGGGCAACAGTGATTCCTAAAAGAACATATTAGCTCAGTCAGTGTCTGGTAATAGCTGTTTAAAGACCAAAACAATTTACACTAGGTATCAAGAGCAAAAATGTTTGACTATTACACACTATTACGATGCAGTGTAACGACAATTTGAGAAAACCTTTCAAAACAGTTTCCGACTAAAATATTCAGATGCAGGATGAAGATCTGTCAGCAGAAACAGGGATCCATCCCTTCAGGGGCAGAGCAGGATTTTCTTTCAAGGAAGGAAACAAGACTTTTTAGCCAAAATCATTTATTTTCCTTTTAGTTTCCATCAATAGTCTTTTTTTGTCTTTACATAAAGCTTGTCACAAAGGAATACATACATTCATAAGGTAAGTCAGGAGAAGGTAAAATGATAGCTAGCTGGCACCTGATTCTGTTTAATTATCAATACTTGAAAAGAAACAGAAAAGGCAACTCATCCTAAGTGGCAAAGCCTACAGTCTTACCTAAACTGGCAACCGAATGGATCAACGGAAAAGCAGGAGACAAGTAAACAGGACTTCTTAAAAAAAAATGTCAGACAGCAATCAGCTAACACAAGTCGGAAAGATTGACGAGTGATCAATCAAAGACAAGTGAAAGAAAGTAGTGAAGGGGATGGTTTGTGGTTTGTCCAGTTGTAGAAAAAAAAAAAGACAAAAGAAGTTATTGTGAACTGTGGGTATTTGCTTGTTAACAGTCACTTCTGCTGCAACCTGGCAGCTTTGAACTTCGACACCCTTTTCGGAGGCTGCTGAGGCGGGGCGACGTCGGGCGCCACCTCCTCCTGTTTCCTCTCCAGTATGGTCGGCAGAGCTGGCGGTGCAATGGTCAGATGGGGAACGGCTGAAGGCATCGGGTCCTTTTCTACCACTGTGCCTGAAAAGGCCTGCAGAGGGAAGAAAAAGAGAAGAAGGAAAAGACACTGATGTTAACTTTGATGACTAATAACCTTTCACCTCACAGAGACGGCAAAAGTGTAGGGTAATTGGTTTATCAAGCAAGAGAAAGCATTAAATCCTCCACCTCCCCTGAGATGAAAATGGTTGCTCCTGCTCTGGATGTCATTCCTATGATGACCTTGGTGGCAGCACTTGAACATAGTTATCAGGTTAGAGCTGATGCTCCGTGCCAGATAAGGACATCCACAAAAGTGTTTAACTGTTTTCATGTTTCTTTGTTCATATTGACTAACATTTAATCACTGTTCAGCCACGCTCAGCACCCATTTTAACTTTTGTTATGTTCTCATTAAGGGATCTGAGGCTCAAAGGTATAATTTTCTTTAACTGCTTCATAATATAGGTATATTGCAAAGTCTTTCCTACTGTAACTGCACAAATAAAAACAAAACCTAAAAGACGAAGCGCGTGTCCTCTACCTCAAATCGGCTGGCGGGGTGCAGCGGCACCGTTGTGGGACTGTCCTCCTCCGTAATGCCGTCACTGGTGTCGCTGTGCGTTGCCTCATCGTGGCTGAAGCTGCGTCCAATCATCCGGCGCTCTTCAAAGTCTGCCGCGCTGCTCTCACTCGTGTCGCTGCACACGCTGTTCTCTCGGCTACGTGACTTTAGGATCGACTTTCTGGGGATGGGCTCCCCGTTCTTCACGTCCACAAACAACCTGACAGAAACAACAACCAGCCAGCGTCACTAAACAAAGACCCAATACTGTCTACTGTCTGTCTGAATGTCAGTAATTCAGTAAGTTTGGTATCCTGCTCAGCCCTAATGTGTAGTTGTTACCTGTAAAGGTCTGCTGGTGTTGTGATTTTATGAAGTTCGTGATGAGAGTGTCCGTTATTGTGTCCGTTTTTCTTTTTCCTCTTCGAATGTTCCTTCTGTTCTTTCCTTTCACTGAACTTCAATGTGGTGTTTTTTCCCGTGTTTATTCTCACCTAAAACAAACCACAAAGACAGATTTGAAGTGAAACAGGGGAAGGAGGAAAGGATAAAGAACAAACTTTAATTCCAGATATAAAAAGGTGAAGGGGAAAGATACATTATCTTTAAAATCCAATCTGTAAAATGCTCCAAAGGTATTTATCACTCTGACCTTCTTGGGTTCGACTGTGTGAGAGAAATAAATGGTAGGCAAACAGTTGCCTTCCTCTTCCTCGTCGTCTTCTTTCATGTCTCCGCTGGGTGATGCTTTACTGTGGGGCACGGAGGTCCAGCTTGGCTTCAGACTCAGTCCATTTACTGGAGGAGCAGCATCTCCCTCCTTCTCCTCCTCTGAGGAAGAGGATGATGTGTCCTCACCATTCATGTCTGCATTATCGGATAATCTGAAGAAAAAAAAAAAAACATATATATTTGAATTACTCACTAGAATCTGAACATGTGTAATTTTGAACAGTTTCACAGAGAATGTTCATGTACCTGTCCCGCTCATCCTGTAGCTCCTCCAGTTTCTCGAGTTCATCCAGTCTAGCCCACAACTCCTCCTTGGTCATGACGCTTTTTCTGCTCCTTCCATCTCCGTCCTCTCCTTCATTCTCCTCGTCCTCCTCTTCTAGATCCAGCACGGCATCCAGTTTAGGCTTAGAATTTGGTTTGTGGGCTAGTCTTTGCTTTCCTGTTGAAGCAGACGACATGAGGAAGAACTTTCTAAACCTTTTCTTTCTGAGTTTCATGTAGAATCCATTAAAGGCTGACAAAGATACCTTTGGTGGCAGCAGCGTCATCGTTTCCGACATCTTCTCTGATTTCAACATACTCCCCTTTAGTCTAAAGCAGAAGCAAAGTCCATACATTTGTTTCGTTTACAATCCATTTATTTCTAATGCAATATCTTATTTGTGAGACGACTTTGAAGTAATGCAACATACGGCTGAGATGGTTTCCAAATCCTTTGCCAACCCAACTCTGGCTTCAAAGTTTTTCATCGTCTTGGACAGACCATCAATTTCACTCGTTACATCTGCAGAAAACAGTGAAATATCATCATGCTGTGCGCTCTGGGAGTTGGGGACAGACTGACAAAACCAAATGAGCAAAAAACAGGCTGCAAGCCAGCAGAGATTTAAATAAAACATTTAACATAACACTGACAAACAGTCGCTAAAGAGTTAAAATCCTAAACAAGTTGGTGGGGAAAAAAAAAAATTGAAAAATGATGACACAAACAGTTCATAATATCTTCTGCCCTGAATACTACTCCGGATCATTAAATCTTCACAACAATTAAGCCCTTTTACTAATAGCAGCAGAGGGCCCTTGTTTCCATGGCGATCGGGAGCCCCTCCAGTCAGTGCATCAACTGGAAGTGAGGAAAGGTTAAACACAGAAGGCCTGACAACTCAGCCGCTGTCTGACACATTTCAGCTAGCCGTGTTTGTATTCCAGCATTTAGCTCTGTAATAGCGGGGTGGGCAGGGTCAGAAGATTGGTGGGGTGGGGAGGTGGCGTTGGGAGGGGGGTGGGGGTGGGCGCAGACGGCTGCGGATGGGCTGTGGCAGCACTTTTTTGCTTCACTAAACACTCTAATAATGTTCACATCAGAGATCGTTACTTGGGCCTATTTGACTTGATATGAGATTTTCAGACCTGGAATAAGCAGGAAGGAAAACACGCAGGGCAGTAAAGTGACACACAGCCTGTGTGAGAATAAACACGTAATTTTTACAACAAAAGCTGTGACAATGGTGAAAACAAGTGTAGCGAATAAGTGCTGCAAAAGTGTCTTGCAGATGATTTCACACGTGAAATAAAGTGCCTTGATCACGCATGCACAGTTATTACAAGCAGCATTACAGGTTCAGTCTAAGAGACATCTTTGCATGGCGCAGATATTAAGAAAAGTTTCTCCTGAAGCGGTGAATCATTGCAAAGCTAAAAGTAATTTTGTCCCTTTAGTGATTCTTCACAAGTGTTCATACAATCTATCTAGATTGGTGCAGCAGCGTCCTCTGCTGGATAAAGGAGAGCAGTGTTGAGTTTTTACATTTCAAATGAAACAATGCCGTCTGTTTTCACAGAGGGCAGGTAACAATCTCTTCACAACAGACTCACAATTCATCCTGTGATCGACAATTTTCTGAGCCTGCTTGGCCGAGCACTTCGTGAACCAGTTGTCCCCGAGCAATACTGTGACCTCGTTTGTGTGCACCAGCTTCCCAGGCATGAAGGCCAAAGGGCCAAACGGCACCTGTTTATAGCACAGTGGATGGAAAAAGAGCAGACAGAGACCCGATTGTAACAAAGCATGTGGCAGAATGCGGACATGAAAGTGACACAAAGAAAAGACGGTAGTGAAAAATGTATATTTAGGGTCTGCTTCTGCAAAGTTAAGAATATCAGCCCAGCTCGTGACACTGGAATTGAAGCTAAAGCTAACCCATTATAAACAAGTTGTGTAAGTGTATGTGTGTGTTTTCTCTCCTGTGTGTTGTAAATAAGGTTAGCACTCACCATGATGTCATAAGACAGCTGATCGGGAAGAGTTTTGAGGCGGTCCTTCAAGGCTTCATAATCACCTGACACCTTCTTCCTGGAAAAAAATCATGGAGTCAAAATGACATTAGGCCAACAATTCAAATAAGCTGCTTTTTCCATTTGAAGTCACATCTGTCTCTGAAGCCATTGTTATCTAGTTTAGTTTGTTTGACTTATTTTGGGATGTTAAGCAGAACAATGGAAAGCAAACGGCAAGGGAATAATAGGGAAGTACCAGTTTCCCTGTCAGTGGAGACGGGAGACTTGATGTAAGCTAAGTGAAATGTTGCAATTATTCCTAACTTTCAAGGCTTTTGCCAACATTTACAGGCATACTGGTGACAGAGGAATTCACCGTGCTTTCAAAAGCCCTTATTTAAGACTTCATCTCGTCAGTTTTCCTCACTGGTTGCTCTATTGTGCTCATCTCAAACCTCTGAGACTGAAACTTAAATGCAACTTATGATATATTCAAGTAGTTTTTAGTCAAAAATGAAAATGACAGAGTTTGATGACGTCACGCAACTCCCACCATGGCTCCTATGGTTGCCCGTGTACTGAAAATTCTCCTTTTCGCCGCCGCCAACTGTGTTTGGGAAGCGGGAATGAACCAGCTAATCAGAGCCTACTTGAAACAAATGCCTCTGATGAGTCAGGGAGTGTTTAACTGGTTGATTTCGACCAGAGCCGGCACTCGAAACGCAAAAGCATCAATATTGCGCAGAATAGCGCCTGCTTAATCGTGGAGGCAAAACTCACAATTAATATTACAAAGTGGATTGTGCAGTTGAAACATGGAGTTACACCAATTGTGATTCAACCTATCACACAGTCTTAACTGACAGAAAGAAGATAATGACAGAAGCTCGATTTCTGGGTGAAGTATGCGTTTGATTTCCTTTTCCAATTGGTTGTTTTCATAGATATGAACCTCTCACAGACAAGCGAGTGCAGAAGAGCTGTTGCTTTTCCTGAAAAAAAAAAAAAAAAAAAAATCTTGACTTTGACTTACTGATCACATTATTTTACATGGCAGGACTTGTGCAGAATAGAAACACTGTTTGTCTTTGGTGAAGTAAAATAACATTGAGCTTTTGAGTGAATTTCTTTGCACACATACATGTTTTCCTGTGTCGACCTGCTGCTTTTTGCTGCTTGACGCGACGGGAAGATTTTATACAGCGCAGTCAAAACCCAATGTAATACCAACACTGTGCAACTGCTGAAAAGGTCATGCTTACCAGTGCTGAATCCGACTTTCACAGTCTTTCACCACCTGTTTTTAGGACAAATAATTTTAACATAAATCACACTGACAATCCATCTTCTACAGCCATGAGCTGAGGGTTTAATAGCCTAAAGAAGTTACAGGACAATGACAACAGTGATAATCACCACAAGCAGCTTCTCTAAGCATAAACCGATTAGTGCTTTTATTTGACAGGTACTGCAAATACTACTATGCAAACACACAGATTATTTTGTCAAGTTAAAGAATGATGCAAACATACAAAGCAGCCGAGCAAAATAAAGAAGCAGGAGGTGAAGACAAACACTACAGCTGCAAAAACTACGTCCAAATGGTCAGGACAGCAGCACAAACACCCCCACACATCTCTACTCATATTATTTGTACCATAGAGAAGGTTTCCACTCTCTCTTCTGTCTACTTTACACAGAATTGTTAACCAAAAGTAAAACCAGATTTGTGTGACTTCCTGGCTGAGTAACTCTGGCTCCTGCAGAGGCCAACAAACCTACAAGTGAAACTAGTAGTATTGTTAGGAATATAGAAGTGAAATGAAATGAAAGTTATAACATCGTCCTTAAGGCAACATTTGTTAAACAGGAACTTGAACGTGTAGGTTAAGTCAGTGGTTCTCAAACTTTTTCACGTCAAGGGCCCACAAATTACACCACATCTGATAAGATTTTGTCCCAGCCCCCCCCCTCTAATAAGACTGTAGCTTTTACAGAAAATGTATGAAACTCATGACCAAAGTAGTCAATCTGTCATTCTGTTACTTATGGATGGAATTATAGTGAAAATAAAGAATTCCCCTTTTTGCTGGGGACCCCCTGGAACCACCTCAAGGACCCCAGGGAGTCCCCGGACCCCACTTTGAGAACCACTGGGTTAAGTGGCTGCAAGGGAGGAAGCTTCTCGAAAAAATGGGCAACCGACACGATCAAGTCACAACTTCTACATCTGCTAAACAGTAAAAAAATAAGTGCACACGCGTCTACAGATAGTGTGAAAAGCACTTCAGCAGACCCACTCGTGGTGCAAAGACCGCGTGGCTTGGCTAAACGAGACGTTAGTTGATCGCCAGCAAAGTGTTGAGTGTCATCTGGTCATTTTACCTTTTCGTGCTCCTCTCGCAGCCTGACAACTCCGCCGAGATGCTTTATATCCAGTTTACCTTTTTCAGCCATTGTCAACCCGCGTGCACAGCAGGAATCTGTGATGTGTGTTGTTGTTGTTTTTTTTTTTGACCCCGAAACAAAAGCTCAGGGTTTGTTGTGAGTCCTAAAGAAGTGTTTATGAATGCAGCAGCAGCTATTCCTGAGACCTGTTCCGGTATTATTCATCAATGTGGCAGTGGTTGTTATCCACACTTTCGGAAGTGATACCATTTCACACTCTCATTTCAGGATTTCTGCATTATTCCCAAAAATATCCACGGTTTTAATAATCCCAGAGCAAATATTCCTCGTCACTCTCGCTGCGCCATGCACCTCAGACCGACGTCAAGCTCCTGGAAGTGACTACAGAACATCCGGTCAGAATATTCAACATAAAATGGCTCATTGGTAGGTCTCTGTTTTTAGTTTCTGTGTGCCAGACTCTCTCTGCGGGGGTCAGGTGGGTCTCCCCTCTTTGTCCAGACTTGAGTCAGGTTGTGGCAAATTATAAAATATTAACATAAAACATAAATAAAGAGATGTAAGCCAGTAATTGAATTACAATACAATAACAAAAATATCACACTGTAAAATGACTCCAAGTAAAAATTCTGCATTCAAAACTTTACTTAAAGTCCCTCCATTCGAAAAAGTGTTTTTCTTCTTGTTCCTTCTTGTTGGATGTTTGAGCTTCTCTGTGCAGAACGATGTATGTGCAGAGTTTGTTTTCGCATTTATCTGCTGAAAGTGGAAAGTTTCTCTGAGCTCATTGAAAATCTGATTTTAAGGGGCGGACCTACGAGCAGGATTTGTGACATCACAATTATTTTAGAGCCAATCCTGGTCCAATATTTAATTTACACAAGTGTGATGTGGAAACTTGAAGCCTCCAGTGCACAAACACTGAGAATGGACTTAACAGTGAAGCAGGAGACTGTGAAGTCTGTGAAGTAGGCTAGATAAGCTTTTGAAATGAAATATATTTGCATATTCATAGACTGGAATTTTTAATGAGGAAGAAGGAGTAGGTGCCATTTTAAGGATTTTAATGAGGTAATTATACTTTTTTTGTGTGTAAAAATTAAATCAGACACACAATATTGTTCCAAGCAGAGTATTTTTATGTCTTAATACATGTCTGGAGGACAATAAAAGTGTGGTTGGGCCTCTATTAACTCCTGTTCCTCCCACTCTCTGAACAGCGTATAAATATTCTTATGCTGGAATATTACATCGCCCTGTTTGCTGTATGGTAATTTGCTTAAACTCTGAAATGAAGCAAGGAGTGAAGGTTTTTAAAAACTAGATTTTAAACCAGAATCAGTATGTCAAGATCAGGTAATAAAACAGGATCCACTATAAGCCACTATAAGTGTTTCCCTATTCCAACACAAAATTACAATTTAGTAAATGACCACAAAACAACTGCCAGACAGTGAGCGTGGCACCAGTACAGCTTTAAAATAAACGTAGTAGAGTGAGAATGACTATATTTCAGTCTCAAATGTATGCACGTATTTGTGTTCCTCTCGCTCTCTCTTATTTTGAAGACAAATTATGACAACTTCCGTTTTCTAGCCACAATAAGACAGCTTGACGCAGCTGCTTCTCTCTCTCTCCCGGTGTACTCTGGGTAAATGTGGACGAATGCATAAATGTAAACAATCGACATACTTTAACCAGCTAAAATCCTGCTGCAGCTACACACACACAGTGACGCAGTGACAAGCACAGCCATTTTCAGACATGAATCTATTTGAAAACTAGGACAGTTTCCTCCCCATGTGACTCGGGGGGGGGGGTTTGCCTTTGGTTGCACAAACATCGTAGTTACAGACAACCTTTATTCACACACACATGCACATAACAGCCCATATAGCTATCTGCAGAGATAAATTAGATCAGACAGTGCTGTTGTGATAAACAAGTATGGTTTCAGAAAATAAATAATCTATCAGTGCTTCCAGCCCCCTTCTTGTTTGACGCTCATTGGTTGATTTTGTTGCTTTTACGTGTTGTCGGAAATATCAGAATTACAAGTTACTGCAATAGCAAAGAGAAGAATCGCTTTAAAACATTAAATGATCCTTAATTTGCCGCTTAAAATATACAAAACAAAGACTGTTTGGTAAAAAAGTTGAAAAGCTCTTAACAAATTAAAAGACGGGCTCACAATTTTTCAAGTCTGTCTTAAAACAACCATCAGGTGCACAAATAAACACTGAAGTAGTTTTTTTCTTGATATGACTAACTCAGACTGCTGAAGCCTCATATAAGCTTCAGAAAGGGGATCTTTTAACAGCCAGTATGAACAGGAGGAATGATTACAGCGAGGAAAACCTCTTTCACTGTTCATATGAGCACCTCTGTTGTTTTAACACACAATTGAAAAACTGTAAACCAGTCCTTTAATAAGAAGTTACAGGGGTATGTGACTTTCTCCACAACTTACACATTTGCTGTCGCTAATACTATTATCTATTATTAAGTTACCATTACTCCCTACTTCGTCTCAACTGTAATGACGCGTGATGAGCATTTTCAGTGACTTCCTGTCACATGATAACACTTGTAATAGCAGTAGAATGCGGGATTGGCCGATGGTCCTTGAACGCATCCTCTCTGTTGCTCCCATCACGCTTTGCGGCCGCAGTCAAGCTCAGAAATCAGGAGTAGCGGATTGAGCAGAGCACAGTTTAATTTATAATAACAGTTTTAAATCAGCTCAGCTAATCTTGATGTGGATTTCATAACACAGCAAGGTATGTTTACTGTTTGTTATCACAGCAGGCTTTGCCTCATATAGTACTTTATTTATAAAGAGGCTACAGATGACACTGTGTCCTGTGATGTTTTCTGATGCAATCAGGGCTATTACACCTTTAAATAGTGTAATCTGTAGATAACTGCATTGGGAAATATATTACTATGTGCAATGGTATTTAATAAATGTATGATCATGATAGTGTGTATGTCAGTGTCATGTGATTTTTAAAGACTTATCAATTAACTATCAGCAGTTAGTTAATTGACATCCAGCTAACAATTAACCTGAATTTTAACAATTTTAACCTACAATCGTTTCCTGGTGTCTTATTCTATGCTTATTGTTTGTGCTGGATTGAGTAGCTTACACTTACAATTTCTGTCATGCCTCCTAAAATTATAAATGTGATTCACAGCATGTGTCATCGAATCGATGATGTTATGAAGCTGTGTTGTGAGTTATCTGCCAATCAGCAAATCCAAACCACAGTGAGGGGCTCGGGGAAGGGAGCAGCAGCAGCTGGGGGACTGGCCTTCGCTGGAGGGTTGGTTGGAGGTCCTCTTGGTATTGCAGTGGGTGAGTGGACAAAAGCAAATGATTTATTGCGAAAGTCTGTTTTGTATGTAGGACGGATCAATACAGTTACTTCATTTCACAAGTTTGAAACCCTCTTCCCCTGTAGGCGGTGCTGTCGGAGGCCTTCTTGGCTGCTGGCTGACCAGTGGACAGTTTAAACCGCTGCCTCAGATCATCATGGAGCTCAGTCCTCAGCAGCAGCAGAAGCTTTATGCTGATCTCATGGCAATCCTGGGAGACATTCAGTGGACAGATGTGGCCCAGCTAACGGCTCTGGTGATGGGCAACACCGCCCTAAAGCAGCAGCTTACAGCCGCTCTTCTTGGGTATGTCACCAAGGAGCTCCAAGCAGAGGTACACTATGTGGATTAGTGTCTGTGGACACACTGGCTCAGGAGGAGAGCCTTTGAAAAGAACATGAACTGTTTTTATGAAGCTGGAGAGACTCTTAATTAAATGTGACATCACAGTCCTGGTAACAGGTAACACTGGTTAAAAGTTTGCACATTACTGTGAATTCGAACAGCTGTATAACTGGATTAATTTATTATGTGAAGTGCACTTATCAGCTGAAGGATTCTTTCTTTATGCCTACAATGGCACTGTAATCAGGTCTGGCTTTAAAAGTTAAGAATGAATGAATTAAGGTCTGACAATGTAGGACTATTCAAAGGGTACAAATTACCTTTCATATACAGTGTGTACAGTGTGAAATATTTAGATTTTATGTAAATGTACTAAGCACTACATTATTTAAGAGTAGGAATTTACTAGCATCTGTGCACAATATGTTGGATTGACAATTTCAGCAATAAAAACAAAAACAAATGTGTCACTGTTTCATACAGTAGTTTTACAAAGCACACTTTGTTGTTCAGGATTAAATCCATTTGTGATTCAACTGTAAAAAAAAAACAAAAAAAAAAACAAGAAATCTACACTTTCTGAAGACCTAACATGGTGCTGGTCAAGAAGACTATCCTGAACTATCCCTGAATTGGTTAAATAGTTTTTGAGTGGCAATCTCAAAAACTATTTAACCAAAACTCTTTCCTGCTCTCTCTCATCTGATCCTGCTCCTCGATGTTCCTAGGCCTCTTGTAGTTCATGTGTGCCTTCTTGATGACGTTACTTGTAATAACTTAACTTTATGTAACCATCAAACACCCCTCCATTCTGAACTGTGGAAAATGCAATCCCTGCTACTTTTGAGCAGATGTAGGAAATGTATTTCCCCTATGCCAGCCTACTGAGGCTCTGTCAAAGGCCCTATAGCTCTTCCTAAGTACAGAGTAGAATTCAGGCTAGGAAAACTCATGTTATGTTTTAAAGCATATGTGAAATCTTTCATAATTCAGTTGCAATTAACCTGTTACAGTGTGTATTTCATATTTTTTTCTTCAGATTATGTCTGATATTTGTTCTATTTTGCTTCCTTGTCTCTGAAGCACTTTGCTGAATGCTAAAAGTAGTGTGAAAAGAGAGACATCACGTAGCTCGGTGTCAATTTCCTTCTCTGTGCGGTGATAAACAAACCAGGGTTTTCTTCTCCACTTGAAGATCACGTTTTTGCGTTATGGGATGTCGCCCAGCTTGATCTGAATCCTGCATAAGGCCTGGACATCGGCCAATGCACTCATGGAGGAGATGAACTGGGAGACCACTGTCTTGGCTGCATAGACCCTGACCACAGTGGTCGCTCCAGTGACAGGTAGGGGAATGACCCTCTTGTCTCACTGCTCTCCTGGGAGGACTTGTGGGGGTCGATAACCTCAGGGGGATGGTAGTCTCTAAAGTCAGGAAAGACATATGATGCAGACAAAAGCAGCAGACAATCAAATAGACTAAATTATACAATATCTTTGATAGAGACATCCTATAAAAGTAATGCTGATCTTTAATTTAGCAGGAAACATTGCTTACAGGACATTTGTTACATTCAATAATCATTCTTATATTTTCTCCTTAAAAATGTTGAAATCCAATTGTCAACTTTCAACATATAACACTAACACAGGGGCACTCCAATGGTTTAGTATTGCACTCCCATAAAATTGGAGGACTCACAAGAGACAAATCAAAAAAGAAAATGGTCAAAATACAACCAAGGCTGATATATGCTCTCAGACCCGATAATAAATAATAATAATACATTTAATTTGTACCACACTTTTCATTCATAGTCAAAGCCCCTCCAGAGCCTCAGAAGACATTATACAAAAAGTGTTTTCATCGGTGTGTAAAATCAGTGGAGCTCCCCTTTAATAACAGATAGATTACTGCATTATTGTAAACACAGGGTAACTGATTCCTGGTGTGTCCAGTTGACTTTGGAAATTAGAAACTGCAATTTTGACATAGTAGAGAATTATGATTATTTCTGCCTCCCTTACTCACTTTGGACAGTTATCCTCCCATGCTGCATGATTCCCTTTGCAAAGAAGACACACTGGATCTTTCTCACAGTCTCCTTCACAATCCCCACGTTTGCAAAATCACTCCTACATACAAAAAAAACTGTGACCAAACTTCCAACAATTCTTGAACTACAAAGCTTTGGCAACATACTGCCTTACTGGGTACGACGTGATCCAAGATCATTCCATCAGGCAGGTACTCCAAATCAAAGTGAAGCATAACAGATTTAGTCTCATACTTTTCATTAACTACATCGTCAAACCTCTTCAGCTGTCTGTCACCTCTTCACAATCTTTACATCAACACCACCTTTTATTGGAGCTTTCTTGCAGAGCAGAAAACCTGCCACTGATTACATATCCATCCCAGAACCCAACACCAAGATTTTCGAGGCTTTTTTCCTCTGTATGTTTGACATACTCGACTCGACGACTGTCAAGCCGGAGTGTTTAATGTCAATCAGTTTAACTTCACCCACTTCATTCTTAATCCATCTTGCCACACGACAAAGCTTCATATCCAACACCTTCTTTCAAATCCCAAATATTCATTCCAACCATGTAGGTTTCTTTTTCATGTTCACTCTCACTATGACTCGATGAATCAACTTTCTATTTCTTTCTCTTCCCTGAGGCTCTCCCGCTTCTAACTTCAAAATTCTCATCTTCCATTTTCCTTGTTCCCTCTCCCGAGTTCGGCTCTCATCCCAGCTACACTTGGCAGTCAAAGAACCCACTGCACCTCTCTCCCCTTACAACTATTAACATGAGCTCTAACACAAGTGACCCGTTGGAGTCACGATTTATTGCTAATCATATCTACCCTCACTGTTTATTACCTTAGAAAAAAATGTATTGTTTGGATTCACTGGATATGACAGGAATCTCTGCTCGCAGTACTATATTTGACCAAATCTTATATTCACAAATCCTAATTCTTGAGCAAAAGGCCAAACCTTTCAGACAAACAATTCATTTCTTCAATATCTGAATGTACAAACAAAAAAGCTGTCAAAACTTATAACCACTGTAAGCTTTATAAGATATCTTTATTTATTTATTTATTTTTATTACAACCTTTAGTCCCCCTGGCGTGTTTGTGATTACAAGTTATGTACACAAGGTGCTGTAACTGTGGGTCATGTCTAGAGAGTAACCCTAGATTTGCGAAAGATCTCGCGGGAGTGATCATTTTAACCCAAGCCATGACGTTTCTCTTGCCCTAACCAAGTGTTGTTGTTTTTGTTTGTTTGTTTTTGTGCCTAAACACAACCAGATTCAGCATTTTACACATCATAAAACATAATTATTTTGTACAACGCGCACAATGAACAATCAACGCGTAGAAATCTCGCGAGGGTTTCGCAAATTTAGGGTAACCATCCAGACACGACCGTAAAAAGGTGTCCGTTGTTTTTTTCTAGAATAGTTTAATATTGTTTCATAGATTCCGAATAATATCGATATTGACGTATGTATTTATCTTTTTAAATATACTTTTAGTGCAAAAACATGTCAGAAACCGTACATACATTTAAAATAACGGCAAATTTTGTACAGGCACTATCTGAGTCAGCTCATTCAGGGGTCCTCGTGATGTAAACAAGGGTCCTCTCACAAAATATGGAGGCGATGGTAACATGAGAAAGGAAAAAACGTTTTTAAAAAAATGAAAATACCCAAAAGAAAATTGTTTCTTCTCATAATTTTTGCTTATGTGGCATTTTCACTCTACGCTGCATACAATGTGTTCTTCAGCAGCAAAGTAATCTCCCGCGTTCACCGGGTGGTAAAGAAAGAGTCAGGAGCGCACTCAGGTAGTCTGACGGAACACAACTGTTATCTAGCTGCTATAACGTTAGTAGATAAGCTGCCTGACATGTTCATAAATTGACAGTTACAAACTCGTGTCGATAAACAGCTGTGTGTTGTGTTTTGCAGGTGGTGTGAGAGGTGGCGGTGCTGCTCCGTTTATAGCAGATGAGTGGAATCCGTGGGAGGATGAACAGGTGGACTACAACTCTGCTCTGAACAAAAGGAGAGAGGCCTTCAAACAGCACCTGGGCCGAGTTAACAAGAACAAACCTAAAAGATACAGGGTCCAAATCTGGGGGAAAGCTGCCATAGGTAAGGCTTGTCTTCATGAAATGCCACAGCCGTCTGTCACAGGTTACAGTTTTCAACATATGAGCTCATCAGTCTCATTTTATCCAGTCCAATTTAAATATAAAATTATTTAAAATATAAAAGTAACAAAACAGATGACTTTTTGGCCTCCTTATAACATTTGTCCAACAGAAGGCTCCTAAATTACAATGATACTTGTGATTTTTTTAAAACTGACCCAAACAACATTTGTTTTTATCATGGGTTGAATTGACAAATTATGCAGAAAAGAAAACCCATGTAATCGATACACAATCGACAATAATTATCCAGATTAAATGTTTTGGAAGCCTATTAGCCACTTGACTACTAGCCTCGTGATCTGCATCTCAGAAATTCTGTCAAGAAATACAAAGAATCACTACGAGTGGTTGTACATGTCTGTGCAGGGGCAAGGTAAAGTACTCTCACCCCACTATGATCAATAAACAAACAGGAGATAGTTACAAGATTTGTACTTAAAGTTTGCAGTGTGAATGCAAAATATAAGAGGACACTTTGATGAGGAAGGGAACAGTGTTTAGATAGGAAAATTTGTATTTGACAAGTCAGACTGTCTCTGGAAAATCTTAAATGAAATAAGAAAATGTTTTGAAGGGTTTTAAATAATTTCTCTAACTCATAAACCTTCCTTATTTGAAGCAAAATCACTTAAGTATGCTGTTTGTTGCGTTAGAAAGACGGAAACAACTTTCATGGTCTCCGTGAGGAAATTACATAATCTTGATGATGATTTAGAATATAAATAAGGCTTCAAATGCAAACATTTCATAGTTAAAAAGAAATTACGATAAGCTTCAGCGTGAGTTTGTTTTTTTCTCCTCCCCTTGCTGCTTCGTAAATTTGTTTACATGCTTTCATATTTCCCAAGCTATTAAGTTAAAGTGTGAGTGTCCACAAATTTATACTGTTGATATAAACTGATTTATACTTGCTGCCTGGCAATGTAGGAGTTACAACATAACGGTGCTGCACGTGTTGACAGTTTAACTCTGTTGCAAGTTGCATTGAACCTTTCTTTTCTTATCAGGGCTTTACCTTTGGGAACATATTTTAGAGGGACCCCTCAACCCCACCGACAAGGTAGCACAATGGAGAGAGGGGGAGCTGCAGTCAGAAAAAATAGATTTCAGGTAACAAGTCACACAAGTACAATATACTCTGCTTTTGTGAGTGCATGAAATATACTATAGCACTGAATAAGATCGAACCACAACACTTTTTCTTCACTCTCTTTTCTTCCCTCTTGCCTGTCTGTTTTTAGTTTCTACACCGGTCCTGCGGTAGTCCAGGGCCACGTCCCTCTGGATATGAACAGCCTGGTTCTGGTTCTGAATGGCCGCGAGCAGCAGAAGGTGTCGTACTCCACGCGGTGGTTGGAGCATGTCCATGCTCTGGTGCAGTCTCACACTGTGTCTCATGTGGCTGTGGTCCTGCTGGGCAACGAGCACTGCAACAATGACTGGATCGGCCCGTACTTAAAGAGAAACGGTGGCTTTGTGGATCTACTGTTCCTGGTGTATGACAGCCCCTGGGTCAATGACAAAGATGTCTTCCAGTGGCCTCTTGGTGTCGCCACGTATGTCATCTCTTAGTAGTCTTGTGTGTATGTGTACATCATTAGTGCTCAACACTCATAGTGTAAACTGGATTGTCTTTTTAAATTAATAACATTGTCTTCTACATGGCTGTTCTTCTTGTCTCTGTGCAGATACAGGCAGTTTCCCATGATCAGGCCTAATGCCCAGATGATCACCTCCAACAGACCGTACCTCTGTAATTTCCTAGGAACTGTTTACAAAAATTCCTCCAGAGAAACACTCATGCAGGTGCTGAAACAGTCTGGCCTGGATAAAGAATGCATCACCACTGCCAGGGAGAAGTGAGTCGTTATTATGTTCAGTCACTGTTTACAACAGATATATTGACACAATTTATGTATTGCATTGTTGCATATATCATATAAATAGACAATAAAAAAGACTGATATGAAAAATATTAATATTAAAAAAGTCTTACAGGCCTTCATAGACATTTTTTAACATAAAAAAGTCTTTTTGAAGGTGAAGTTCAAGAACTTAGATAAAGTTTCAGGGAAAAAATTTGACATCACAGAGTTTTGCGCTGATCTTACCAAATAAAATACAATAAATGGTGCAATAAATAAAAAACATGTCTGTGGCATCAACACTAATAATCATCATTGGGTTTCCCCTGGTTGTGATGTGCTTATGATGGCCGGAGACAGTTGAGGCGTGTTCATAAGGCCCTACTATTCTTTCTTCAATAAACTATCAAATGTGTTCAAGGCCCCTGAAAAAGGACTCTAACCTGAATGTCTATACAGTATGTACATTAAAACTGTAATTGGTTGCTGTAATTGTTCCTCATGTCCATACTGGCCACAAAGAGATCCCTTCCTTATGCAATTCCAATGTAAGTGATGGGAGGCAAAAACCCACAGTCCTCATTATAATAACATGCACTTACTTGTAAGAAGTTTGAAAAATTAACACAGATATTTTAAGACTGCTGCTCAGTTAATTCCTTCATGTGCTACATGATGCAGTTTGAGAATGTTTAGATGTATGTAGAGTTAGCAGAACAGCAATTGCAGCTGGTTTTCCTTGAACGATAATAATGTCAGTGAACCCTGGTATTATCAATAGCTACATTTTTGCTTGTTTGGCCATTTTAAATGTAGAATTTTTTTTTTTTTAGATTAAGTTGTTGATAGAGTTGAGAGACAGCTACAACACGAATTGTCTTATTGGCACAGTACTGGAATTAATCGTGTATGTTTATCATGGTAGCTTTAACTGTCGGCTTAAGTATTCTTCTTCTTGCCTTAGGTGGCTCCCTCAAGAGACAGCAGACAGTCTAAGACGTTATCAAACAGCTCTGGCCCAGAGCGAGCTCACTCTCTGCCCAGTCGGGATCAACACAGAATGCTACCGCATCTACGAAGCGTGCTCTTACGGCTCAGTGCCCGTGGTGGAAGACGTACAGACACCTGGGACCTGTGCGGCCGGGCCCAGCTCCCCACTGCGTCTCCTCAAAGCTGCAGGAGCACCCTTCATCTTCATCAATGACTGGAAGGAACTGCCGGCCATCTTGGAGAGGGAGAGAGGGATGAGCCAGGAGCAGCGGGTGGACAGGAGAAGGAGGCTGTTGGAGTGGTACGCCAGCTTCCGTCAGCAGATGAAGGAGAGGTTCACTGAGGTCATCGAGGAGACCTTTTTCAGAAGCGGCTGACTGTGGTGCTTAAATAACAAACCTTTAAAAGATCAACAGGGGTAATATTTAACATTGATTATAATTTACTTTGCGGTATGTGGAGAAATGTGAGCCTACTGGTGTAGTGAACCTGGTGATGTTTGGTGTAATATTCTTGTTCAGGTCATTATAAAAACATTTATGTATGTAGTGAAGCTGCTACTACGAGTCAGTTTAAGCCCTGTGAGGAGCGCTGAGACATTTCTGAATATTTATCAATTAAATGTTTACAGTGGTGGAATGTCCAGTTATTTAGAAATAATGAATGATAAGCTGCCTTTGCATTTTAAAATCCTTGTATTATTTTAAGTATGTTTTATATCTCTGTTTGTACATATTTAATAATGTGATTTTTAGGAAACACTACAATGGCACATTAGAAGTAGGATGAGATAACTGTGTTTATAGGCCTTGTTTGAAAAATGTATTGTGAGCAGCTTGAAATGGATGTTGGTGTGGCATGTGTAGCTTTTTCTGATCTTTTTTTAAAGAATTTATTTATTTATTTTTTTACCGTTTTTGTTCTATTTATGTCAGTGCTGTGCTGCATGGATTTTTAGATAGTGCAATAAAATAAAATGGAGTGTTGTCCTAATAAGAAATCAGCTGATGTGCTCCTCTTGTCTCTTCATTTGTCCTGTAGATGGCGTTGTGGACCAGTTTATTGTCAGTAGATAACGTTTTCTACTGAAATGTGAGGCAAAAGCCTTTTCTAAATGGTTACAGTGATGAATGAAAACTTAAACTTTTGACTTTAACCCAAGTCAACAAAGATCAGAGCAAAATCATGGTGGTTACACTCTATTACTCCAGCTTTCATTTTCATATGAATGTTTTATTTTAACCTGGGGAGAGTAGTAACTCCCCCAGCAGAGGAACAAATCTTAAGAACTTCTTAACACATGTTTACATCTAGGGACACAAGAGGCCTATATTATATATGAGTTTATGTTTGTAGATTGGAAGTATGGGGCCCCTGAGTGTATTTTAACTGGACTATTTGTGGGCCCCTATATCACTACCTTTTATCCCATCAGTTACAGTACTGAAAGTACATTTGAAAAATATATCTTAATCTCTAAGGAATCTCTCTTTTGATTAAATAAATTCAAAAGTAACTAATTATAAATGCTTAAAGTCCCCCTCTACTTAAAAATTATGTGCAGAAATATGCATCTGCAGATACTAAAACTAGGAGAATGTTTTCACATTCACCTGCTGAAGGGGGAAAGTTTCTCTGTTCCCACTTTAACTGGACTTTTCAATGAAGTAGGAATCATTCACAATCAGTCATAAATAATGAAAGTTTTATGTCATAAAAACATTTTGGAGGGGGCTTGTGTTTATATGAAATCATTCAAAACTATCCCATGCATGTTTAGCCCATGCATTATTACTTTTTAAATTGCAGAAGCCTGTAGTCACACTGTGAAGGGTGCTCTGTTCCAACAGCTGACTAATATATATATATATTTAAAAAAAAACACCCTGCAGATTTGGGAGCAGAGTGTCAGTCCACTGGTGTCCACTAGCTGCGTCTGGGTGTGTGTGTATGTGTGTGTATGTGTTCGTATGTGTGTGTGTGTGTGTGCAGATCCCTCCCTCTCCTTCCTCTCCTCTCCCTGCCTGGCTCCAGCTGCTGTGTGCTGCCGTCGGCCTGCCCTGTCTGCCTCTGAGCCTGCCGGGAGTTTAGGAGGAGAAACCCGTCGAGGGAGAGCGAGCGAGCGAGCAAGCAAAGGAAGGGGGGGGGAATACTGTGTGTATGTGTGTGTATGCGTGCGTGAGTGTGTGTGTATGTGTGTGCGCACGCGGGTCCAAAACTGGAAACCACTACCTAAAAGCGCACACATTCAAGTCGACTTTAATGCGCTCCGGCCGGGTTGTTGGCACTACTTTCCAGAGCTGTGGATATCGCGGAGAGCTCTGAAACTTGCGTGATTGTTTTTTTTCTTCTCCTCCTGTGGTAGCGGCAGTGCTGTTGAGCTGCTCTACTAGTTGAGTGGATCCATTGGTCGCAGCAGGATTGCGCATTGGCCCTGCTGTACATACACCGCTTATCCCGAAGGAAGAGGAACAATGAAGGACTAAACGTTTTCATCTTGCTCCAAGTCCAGCTTGTTGCAAAGTTAAATCCGTTCATAGTGTCATTTTTTTTTTTAACCTCGCGCTTCTTCATTTTTTTTTTTCGTCCTGTGTTAGGGATGCGTCGGCTGCTGTAGGATCCCGCTTGTTGACAGTTTTTCTTTTCTTTTTTTTTTTTTTTTTTTAAAGAAGAAGTTTACAACAAGCTCCGGACACTAGCAGCCAGAAAATGTCCACGCCGAGGTTCAAAAAGGATAAAGAAATCATCGCGGAGTACGAGAGTCAAGTAAAAGGTAAGAGAGAGTGACATGTTTCGCTTGGAAATGTGCTTGTTGGAGCCACCGGGAGGACGGAAAGAGACTAATTGGGACCAGGCTAGTTTATCACTGCTTGTATATGAGTCATAGCTAGTGATATGGTGTGTTAAATTGAAGGGGAAAAAAAGTTATACATGACTTCCAGTCGGGGTTTGCTGCGAGGCAAAAAGAGGCACACATAAAGCACAAAACACCAAATCCTCATATAACATGCATTACTGTGATATGACTTACAGGCTTGAAAGACTTTTATGCATTGAAAGAGGGGGGTGAACTGAATTAGCAAAATAAAAAGATTGTTAATTGAGCTCAGCAGGGGTTATATATGTCCTTTTGTTTGGTAGTTGTGCACGTGAAAGCCAATGAAAGTGCTCAGCAGATTCACCAGTAGCCCTGAAAAGATTTCACTATCTTTCTCAGGTATAGTCTGCTATGTTCAGATTGTGTGTTCAGTCAGGTTCCAGCCTTGATCCACCTAAACACATCTCACTGTTAAGTTGGTTTGGTGCCTTTTTAAAAAAAAAAAAAAAAATTACACTGATGTGTTCAACAACCTGTTACCATTAAGGCTAGTGACTGAGTCGTGTGAGACTTTGTATTTACCGCATTGCTCCCACAGTATTACAGCAGGATTATGCAACTGAAGAGAGGAGGGGGGGGCGCAAGTTCAGGCAGCACACCTGTGTGAAGATTCAGCGTATTGCTCAGGGGCACTCAAGAAGAGCACAATACAATTCTCTACCCTCTCTGTTTCCCCTCTTAGTGTCACAATGACACGCTCACTGCTGTGTGCCTTGATTTTTAGGTGGGTGATGTAGAGGTGTGCAAGACTCCACAACGATGCCACCCTAGCCTATCTTGTCTCCTCTGTCTCCTTAAAGCCCCCCCACACACACATGCAGAGTAGAGGTAGCTTATTCCCAGACAGACCAACACAGGAAAGAGGCAGTTGCCGCTCCAGGGTAACCATGGGGATTTGGCCCCCAGCCAACCAGCTCTTTTCTTCAGTGCTGTTAGCATGCTGAAATACCACCTATTCAGGTCCCTGTAGCCAACCTTAAATCCAAAGAGAGGGGTGGGGGTGGGGGTTAGCAGGGGTCGGGGGCAGTGCTGCTTGAGGAATTACAGGATTGTTGCATGTGCCTGAGCAGAAGCTCTCATTTGCAAGAAATGTTCAGCACCCCTCCTTTTCCCTGTGAGGATGACTAAGGGCTTTCAGCCTATAATAGTGGATGATGCACAGTCATAGGGGATGCTGAACAACAGATGACAAAGAACTCCCATTTGTCATGTAGAACCCAGCGGAGTAATAACTACAACCTGATGCTGCTGGGAGTAGCTGTTGCTTGATTGGACCACCGGAGCCTCAGTAAATCAGTGTGAAGTTGTAGTGTTTAGATGAATATGCAGAATTCAGCTCTGAGGTTAATGCACTGAGGCTTGTCATGGACTGTAAACATTTCAGTAGGGAGAGTTAATATCAAAGGTTGTGCTCAAGTATTTGCATAAAGAACTGTGCTTGTTCTTTTTGCATGGCAGATAACTTGTGGGTATTCAATTTGAGAGTTGCTTTATGTCTTATTCAAATTTGTTTGTTTTTTTTTGGACATTTCTGTGGATGTATCAGGGTCATCGTTTGGGTTACATTTAACATTGACAAATTATCACTCAGCTGCAGTTTATTTCACTGATTAGCCGCGGAGAAACATTATCTTTTGTATTTTCATGCACAGCACTTTCACGTCTGCAAAACTTAGTGTGTTTATGCTCATTGGCAAGCGTAACAAGTGAGTCTTTGGTAGGTCAGATGACTACTGCAAACGCAGAAACTGTTTGTTTTGGAAAAATAGCTGTCAGCTTTGATACAGCTAAGATATGAGTAGTTAGTTAAGTGGAAGTCAATGCTTAGTAATAAGTGTTAAGTCAACATTATGTATTCTGTTTCAGCGCAGCTCCTGATCTTGCAGCTGTAAAGTGTTTTTATAAGTTGAGAGTTTGGCGTGATAATGAGTGGGATCACATCTGCAGTGGAGCTGTGATGGCCAGAGGCAGAGTCTGTTGAACAGACACTGATTACTCAAGAAGTGGAACAACAAGCAGCCCGAGCTGATGCATGATCCTCTCCTCCGCATCTGCTTTGTCTCACAGTGTAAATTTCTACAATATTTCGGCGCATATCTGGCGGCCAGTTGTGCATCACCTTACGTATTGATCCATAGCCTGAAGCCTCTGTCCTGATTGTGACGGGGGACATGTGCAATGTCTGCCATCATCCAGCTATCCAGCAGTTATGCATATTTAGTGTTACAGCCCCCATTTGTTTCTTTCTCATCATTTTTTTTATTCCTATACTGTCAGGATTTATCAAAGTCATGACAGCGACAGTGTGCAGAGTGTGATTGTTATTCAAGTTGGTAGATGTGAGGTGTTTAATGTCTGTCTGCAAGGCTCCCGACAATGGCTAATGCTACTGTTCTCAGGCCCGACTTGTCATTCAGCTGACATTCACTTCTTAAGTAGCCATCCTTTTTTTCTTTTTTTTTTACCCTCCCACAGACGAAATGAAAATGGATTTCATTTTGGCCAATTCAGGGAAACTATGCTGTTGCTGAAAAAGCTCTGTAGCATTGGGGTTTAATTTTTGCTAATTGTTGAGTTGACATGCACACCAAGGCTGGGCTTGTTTTGGAAGAACAAAAACTTTAAGAAGATTGGGTTAAGACAGTGGAATTTGTTTGTGCTTTAGAGCGCACATCGGTCACAGTCATTTTGAGCCAGCGAGGGGAAGGTTGTGAGTACATCGGCATTCTGTGTGTGCCTCTGTTTCTGTGGACTGGTGGAACAGGGCCAAGCAACTCTCCCTTGTTTTGTCTTGGGCAAAGTGTTGGTTTGATGTCAGGCTGGCCGTGGCTCGCTGTTTGTGACCTGGGGGTCACGACTCTGATGGCAGCACCCCTTGAGTCTCTGACAGGGTTCCTCTCCCAGATCATCATAAAGGCTGCCCCCTTTGACCTGCATTCACTGCTGTTTGAAATCAGAGCCCCAAGCCCTCTGCATACTCAGAGAGAGTGGTCTGCTCATGTTTGCATGCAGGGGGGATTAAAGGGAGGAAGCTGAACTGAGGTGGTATGGTTGTGATTATCTTTTATAATGATAGTATTTGTCTAACAGTTATTTGTTTATTTACATTATTAATAGTGGGAATTAATGCTGTCCAGTGGTATGGCAGAAGATAAACATACATGTGTTGATCACTGTCCATTACACAATGTGTCACCAGATGATGATGATGATGATGGTGGTGTGCTGAGGCTGCCTGCTCTAAAAAAAGCTCATCTTGCTGAAAAACACACATTTTTAGATTATAAAACACTGGGAATCCTTCAGCAAACAGTCTCTGCAGGGGAAGAAAGACAAACAATTCACTTGCAGAGTGTTTTCACGCACCAGCATTACATTCAATATTAAACATAGTCATGTTAAGTCAGCATTAACTAAAGCTGCTGTATATTGATGTTCACCATGTCACAATCGATTAAGTATTCACTAAAAATGAAAAAGTAATGACAAATAAAGTTCACCGAGCCAAAAGTGGCATCTTCAAATTGCTTGTTTTGTCATGTATCTCCCTTTGAGAATAGAATGATTATGAGAATGAATGCAGTTGTCAGACTCCTGTGTCCTTACGTCACCTTTGCCTTCTTCATTAGTAAATATTTGTCAGTTGTGAGTTGGGGAGAATGTGCGGAGCTGTCACCATAACCTGACCTTATGTGGCAGTCACATTTTGTCCCATTAACGCCATGCTGGAGCCAAATGGAGTGCCTCTCTCTGCATGTACAGTCATCCCGAGATGTGTTAGTAAAACAGGATACCTGAAGGTGAATGACTGACAACATGTGAACCATTGCAGTTTTCAATAGCCACAGCTCATTCATTAATCCAAACAGCCATAATATGTTATGTCAAGTAGGAGATTTAACTATTTTTGGCAACTATTTTACACTTTCTGCAACAGTTAAGTTTTAGCTAATACTGGTCAGCTGATGATTCTCAGTCCTAACAGCTTCTCAGAGGTGTTGATGGAGGTTAGAGGTTGAGAGACTAATGGAATCCCAACGCCTCCTGGAGCACTTCCTCAGAGTGTCACACACCATTCACACGCTTACCATCTGTTTTTACTACCCCTCCGCCTATAACTGTGTGCGTGTCTGTAGTGCATTTCCACTTTGTGGTATGGCACAGGGTGTGGCATTGGTGTGTGTTTGTGCACCAGCATGCATGGGTGGGTGAATGGTTATTGACAGGACCATCTGTGGCCACTCACCCTTTTTGCAGTTTTTAATAAACTCTGCTGAGCACAAGCAAGGCTTCACTTTCCCTGCTGTGCTTTTCAAGGAAGCCACAAAGGCCACTGGGACATAGCTGCAGCCCCCGACCCCTCACCTCCCCCTCAAAAACCAACCCCTATCCATGCCCCCGCATCCCTAAACCAAACAAAAAGACTGAAATTCAAGTGGCACTGTTGCAATTGAAGACAAAACAAGAACCTTGGTGTATTGTCTCCAGTTGTAACTGACACTGGTGAATTCAGTTTCTTCCCAGAAAGGATTCAGTCAAACCCACTGCAGTGTGACGCTGACTGAGGCTGTTCTACCTGTGAATGAATCATGCAGAGACTGAGAAATAAATGTATCATTCTTATGATCAAGTTGCTGCACATGTAACGTTCTGCTGCTAGTGTCTGCCCCATCTCTCTGTTGGTGGTGTTGGAGCCAGGGATGTGCAGAGAGCCCAGTATTTGTATTTGTGTCTGTATTTGTTGAGGCAGCAAAACTATTTGTATTCAAATAAAAGTGGAAATAGTGTCTGTTTTTATTACACTTCTAACTTTAGGATATTAAGGTGTTAAAGTGCCAAGTGTTCTTCAATAGACCATTTTGCGAAGGAGGGTTCCCACATCGGGTCTCCCAGACCACGTACAACTGCGCTGACCACTCAGCCAAAGCTCAGCTCCGCCAAACATTGCACATGACAAACATGACACAGAGACAGACAGCGTTAACCTCCTAGTAACCTCGCTATGCTAGTCCCGACCTGCGCGCTGTTTAAAAAATATTTGTACGAAATAAATGTTCGTAAAAACCCACTATTTGTGCTTTTACGAATATCGGATTCGGCTCCCCCACTAGTTGGATCATGGAGAAGGATCCCTGTGTGGGCCCGGAGAGGCTGGTAATGAGCTGGATGAGATTCAGCGTGTAGCTGCACTGCATTAGCTAATAGGAGGTACAGGGTGTTAATGGAATTGGACCACGCTCAGAGAGAAAGTACGACAGAGGAATTAAAACTGAGGGGGGAAAAAGTGACATAAAAGGGAGGGCTGAAGGAGGATTTGGAGAGATTTTGGTTACTTTCTGGACAACTTTAATTCTTTTGAACTACTGCTGGGCCCCAAGCAGATGGACAGACAGGCAGGCAGGCAGACAGACACAGTTTGACCATCAGGCCATGCTGCTGCCTGCCTCCCAGTAGGACTGGATTAGGGGGAAGGAGGTTGGGGGATGGGAAGGGACGGTATGAGGTCAGTGCAGGAATAAGTGAAGGCGGAGGTCATATAAGCTCTGACTTGGTTGACTTGTTTTAATCTGCATCTGTGTGTGTTCAACAGATTCGTCTGCTGGATGTAAGCCGTTTATGTGTTTAGCGGTGGCGAAAGCTTTTTTTTTTTTTTTCAAGATGAGTGCAATCGTGCTATAAGTGAAGCCTCTTGCCGGTTCTTGTTTCCTGCCGTTCACTTAAACAATGTGACATCTGCCACTTTAGCTTCCCCCTTTGCTGTGTCAAAGGTTTGACAGGCCACGACAATCTGTCCACAAGCCGGGGTTTGCTGCTCGGCTCAGGTACACAGGTCTTGAATCGACCTCCTGGGAACTAAAGTTGAGCTGGTAAAGTCTCAGCTTGCTCAGTGTTTGTTTAAGTTCATATCTAACTGCTCCAGATTACATTTTTGTGGATAGATAAATACTTTTTTCCTTTTTTAAAAGAACTTTCTTGCTACTGAGTTATTAACTCATTAGATCAGTTACTGATGTGCTCAGAGAGAAGTGTCATAGTCGCTGCTTATACATGCACTCTGCTTATTTGATCATGACCCAAGCAATGCAAATCTTTGATAACTGCAACAGGCATTTTAACACCATAATCAGGTTATTTTACTCACGTTAAGTTTGTAATTGCAATAATCATAACTAAACTACCAACTGACTTACTTATCAGTCTTTTGAATTACTGGGCATGCACCGATGCTGATACTGACCTCATTAAGTGAATCAGGTATTGACCATGACGACAGTCTGTCAATGTGACTATAAAAAATGTGTGTTTCTGCAATCCGTTACATTCATTCGGTCATGGTGGACTGCTGACTCTGTCTTTTAGTGCCGCAGCAATCCCACATTTTGAAATATCTTGTTTTGTCCGGCTAACAGTCCAAAGCCCAAATACATTTAGTTTACAGTAAATGGTTCATTTTAGTGACAAACGAAGAACTCTCACCTTTGTTCCAGTCTTTTGCATAGGAGATATGGTTCTATGTGATATTTTGACTTCATTAGAGCACTGAGACATAAACAAACCAAAACCTGAAGTGATAAGAAATGCCTTTATAAAATAAATAAAAAAAACCCTGAAATGTGCAGTCTCCTGGTAACAACTGTAGCATTGTGTTCACCTTATCTGATTGTGGGCCTTAACTTGTGCCTGTATGTCTCTCTACTTCCGACTGCCTTTGGCTGGCAGTCTTCCCAGCTTTCCTGAAATAATGCAATTCAAAACAATCAAATGTTTGGCAGGAATAACAACCCAGCGGCTTTTATTGTGCTGACAAGCCAAGCCTTGTCTGCGTCCATCAAATGGCTAGTCATATTTCCTGCACCTGACTAAGACAAGCCAATCACATTAGTGACTTTCCGTGTTGAAAGGCGTGTTCTTATGAGAGCTTGAAATTTTGTCTAATCTCCCCAGTGCTACATCTGCCACAATTTCTTGCAAAATAACACAAAATGCTGCAAACCGCATCACATTTCTTTTTCCAAAGCCACTGTAAAGTCACTGGTTTCTGGCCTCAGTCATCTCACACACACACACACACACACACACACACAACCCTCAGATCCTTTTGGGTCTGATAAATGTGAAAAAACACAGTTTACATTAAGTGTAAAGTTTCATACAAAGTCTCTCCCAAACAATTCCTCCTTCCACCGTCTGCTGTTAACTCTCTCCCATCCACCCTTAACACAAGTTTAATTTACTGATCTCGTGACTCCTCCTTGTCCCCTCCCCCCCCATTTTCCTTTCTTCTGCCTTGACCTCACGACCTGTGGGAAGCAGCCTTTGAGCCAACTGCCCCCCTAATCAATAGCCAAAGACCACCCCTTGAGGGACGGCTGCCATATTGGCTGGCTGCCCTAAGGAGAAGTTTGAGGGGGAAATAGCGTTATAAAAAGCAGCGGTCAATGAAATGTCAACTAAAGGCTTCTTCCCTTTTGTGTCTGTGAGCCTGATTGATTATAGCTTCAAGCCAACCCTGTCTTATTTGAAAATATAATTCAGTCTAGCAGCTGCGGACACCCCAAAATGTCTTCACTGTTTTATGTGGTCACCTCTCCCTCTGTCCCTGCTTCGCTTGGTGCACGCGGTCTGTTTTTCGTAGCGCAGTGAGGAGCTGGGAAGAGTTTCCCATGGTCTCAGTTTATCAGCCTCACAATAAAGGCTCATTGTGGGTTGCAGCGGGGAGGAGGCGGCTCGGGCCGAGTGTGCAGCCACGGCTGGTGTCTGAGCCGCCCCAGGCAGGTCTTCTGAGCTCTTAGCCTGAACTCTCCTCCACCCTCCCCCGAGATGGAAACTGAAGGCATAGCTGTGGTTCCAGCCACGGATATGAGGGGTGCTTGGAAATAAAAAAAATTAAAAAAAAAAAGAGCCATTTTCGGATAAAGATCTGTCAGCCATGTTCTTCCACTGCTCATTGTGTCCTGCTGGCAGTGGTCACACATGGAGAAAGTCTCAGTCCTCCATTGGCTGTGTTACGTCCCTTTTCACTCTGTCTGGTTCTAACCTTCAAAGAGATTTTCTCCATGGCCAGCAGATCATTTTAAACAAGTGAAATAAAGCGAGGATGGCACATGAATATGTATTTATAGTTCCCTTTTTATCTTTTTGAAGTATTTGTGAGGCTTTTACTTCTCCTGAAAACTCTCCTGGCTGCTATGCAACACTGGTCAGCTGTTTCCATAAATAAGACAATTATTTTATTGTCATGAGACATGTCATGCGGTTATTATGCAATACATGAAATAGTGGATGTTTCTTTGTATCCTCGCCTTGCCTGTGGTTTACAGTCAGATGAAAGAAAAGAATCCACCTGAGTCATCAACTATTTCTGGCACAGTTACACATTCACACACACAGCAGTCTAATTAATAATAGGATTTAATAAGTAAAATGCTACTGACATGCTACTTGTGGTATTCATTTTCTGTCTGTGCTGCCCCTTGTCTCTGTCCTCTCACTGAACCCCTACTGGCGGCCCTTTGTCCAGGACAACTTTAACCTCTGGTCACCAAACCGCTGACCTCTGCTCCCTGACCTGAGTCCTCAGCCCTGCCAGCTTCCTCCTCTGTCCTATTGGATGGGTGTGCCAACAGCAAGGATCATGGACGCCCAATGGCCATTCAAATGAATAATTAATGAGTCTTCAATCCCATGTTTTTCACATTTATACGGTGTGTTCAACCTCTTCCTGGAAATAACAGCCCCTTTTGTCCAAATAGTTTCAGGAAATACGACACTACAGGAACTAAACCTTTGCACATTCTTGTTTGGGATGTGGAGAACCATGACGGTTAGGAAAATTAGTCTGACGGGTTAAAAAATTATTATAAAAAGGTTCCTTTTTACGAGACAATTTTCACACACAATGAAGCAACACAGTCATGCTGTTCTTTGTATATACTGTGGAGCGACTTTGATGTTTGAATGACAGTAATGAACAGATATATTGGGGACATGCAGCAATGGAAAAAGGATACTGAAAGTAGGGTAGTGTTTTATGTTTTCTTACTCTGCTTAAGTACGTAACTGTGGTAAAAATTTGGCAAATGAAGTTGTGTTTTTCGTTCACTGGCTAGCTCTCTTGGTCGCCGCTCTCTCTGATTTGCTCATTTCTGGGTCATTAGAAAGTAGCGCCCCCAAAGCAGGTACTTTTTAAGGAAACTACGGTAGAGGAACTCAGTTCAGTCCCTGGTAACTCTGGTTGAAACGCAGGTGAGGTTCTTGAGTTCTTTGAATGGTTCCTGGGCCATTGGAAAAGTTCTTGCAGTGGAAATGAGCTGTTAGTATTTTTCCACAGCAGAGTGAGTGACTAAACTTACACATAACAAAGTAATGTAATGCTTCTATGATCATATTTCCAATCTACTGATTGTCTATGTGAGTAAATCCTGTTAAGGAACCGGCCTAGCAAAGCACGGTAGCACTGCATGTAGCTGCAACTGAGTTCTTGGAAATCTTAGCTGTGTCATCTCTGTTTCTGAGGGATTTTTTTTTTTAGGTTAGGATGAAGTGGAGCACATTCCTCTGCAAGAAGTCCCTGCAGACTCCCGAAGGCCCATTTTATTATAGTTTAATAGGAGTGGCATGAGCTGCAAAGCAAAGTTAGTTTTTTAGATCAGAACGGTCTGGAAATAGAATGAGTGTGAATCTGTCCTGGTCTGCCCCTTTTCTCATAACCCCAAGTAGAGCAAAGTCTATCTAACACAAATGGTCATTAAGAAAATAGTATAGAGGACACTTTTTATCTCCCCCTTAATTATAGATTATGATCTGCTCTTAGAGCAGAAATTGCTGAAGCACCATTGTAGCTTGAGAATAACACTGTTTAGAACAATTCAAAAATGTCAGCACAGTTTGTGTGTGTGTGTGTGTGTGTCTGCAAACACTTGCTCAGTCAGCTGCTTTAGTAGGGACACAGACACTGTGGACATGCCTCATATATCTTACTTTTTAATCAGGCAGTGTGGAGGAAGCTACTGTCTCCCCCCGGGTCCTGTGATTTGTCCCGGTTAATGGCGTGTCAGAGGTGTGTGATGCATGGCAACCTGGCTGGGTGTGTGGCACATGCATGACTGGACCTCTCTCACACTCTCTCACAAACACACACACACACACACACACACACTCACGAAAGGATGGCTTCTCTCTCCCGGCTTTGTGGGAGATAGAAAAGAGAAAGCCCCAGTCTTGCTCGCTATAGTATAGAGAAACAAAGAGCAGTGAAAGCTGATCTGTCTGTTCTTTTCTTCTTCCTCCCTCTTTGTCCCTCGCTCTCGCACTCTGAGCAGCTGCCCAGAGGTCGAACACATTCTCTGGCCGCGCTCGGCTCAGATCTCTTGTGGTAATCCGAAAACATTGGGTGGATCTGTGTGGCGTTGCCTCCTGCGGGCAAAACTGGCATTGAGTTTCACCTGTCCGGTCTTGTCAAGTTTGTGTTCACGCAGGAAAGATTACAAAGGCTTTTAATGAGACATTCTGATGGACATCTTTAAAGTAGTACATGTCATCTCAGTGCCTGAGAAACTGTTCTCAGAGTCGGCCACTGGTACTTAGAAAAGTGGGAGAGGATTGGCAGTTAAAGCCTCCCTCAGGGTAGGTCAGAGGAGATAACAGCACGTAACTCTGTCACTTCCTCCATCTTGGCTTCCACTATAATTATCTGGAAATGAGGTCTTTGTGAAGCCTCTCGTCTTCTCTGTTTCCCTCTGTGTGTGTGTGTGTATGTGTGTTGGAGCTGGTCATGTTAGCCTTTCTTGGCCTCTGGTGCCCTGTGAGGAAGGGGGCTGTCAAAGTGGACTTCCTCATTCTCTGCGGCTTGGCTTTCACTACAGATGCCGTGTGAGAAATCACTCCTGCTGGCTGTGACCGGGACTGTGACAAGGGGACTGATTGGGCCTCAGGCTGCAGTGCGGGACACGGTTGGGGTGCTCAGTCTGAAACCTGAGTGAGGGGAAAGATTAGGATGTGATTTGAACTACAGCTACGTCTTCTAAAGCCATGCTGGACGAGGAAAAAGACCTAATAAAGACTGAACTACTTACAGTATATTATGCGTCCAATCGTTAGTAAGTTACTTATATTAAAGCAGAAAAACATGCACAAATCCCCCGTTACCTGAGGTTTTCAGTGATGAGGAATTTGTCAAGTGTTGGTACAACTGAGAGTTGAGAAATGTGCTCTATTGTTCATGTGACTTACTGAGTAGTCCTCAATCTGACATAAACATGTCATTACCTTCCTCCTTTGTGTTCCTTTGTCAGGTGAGGATCACTAAGGTTGGTCGTCAAGGGGAATTTCGCCACGTTTTATGCGGATGTCCAGTCAGTGTTGATGGTAAATGAAGTCAATTGAAGCAAGAAATTCCTCAGTGCATGCTGTATTGACTGAGAAAGCTGAGTTTTCCTGCTCGTGGGGCCCTGCCAGTAGTGCCTACATGTACCAGGATGCACTGCGCACAAGCTTCTGACGCCCAACGCCCGAAATGCAGCCGCCGCCTCGGCCTCTCTCCGCTGCATTTCTTCGGCCGTATACTCTGGCTCGAATAAATACAGCTGAATATCTGAGTCAGCCAAAACACTGTAAAGTGTATCCTCATCTGTAAACATCCTCTGCACTCATATTTTGGGATGCCATTTTTGCTGTTGGAAACATAGCAATGCAATACAAGCGGAGAGAACAAGGAAGTTTTGTGTTTGAGCAGCATCTAGAGCATGCCCTCTGGCTACCCAGAGGCGGAGACTAGAAATCCAAGCTGAAATAGCCTGTAGTTCTTCTTTGCCCCCCCAATTATGTCACTGTACACGTCAAATGATAGCGCTGGTGCCAGAAGAAAAGCTGATTTTGCAGCTGCGCCCCTGAGACACAGAGAACATCGGCAACAACTGTTTTGTCACACTCTATCCCTAATTAATAGCTAGAGATAAGCTTGAAAATTGGTCGAAATGGTCCTTTAATATTTGGTGGGGAAGAGGAATGTGGAGCAAATATTTATCCACGCCTCAGTTTTTAAACCACTAAACTCAGCTGCACTGCAGCGGGCTGTCTCGATCAAGGCAGCCTCATTATTATGCCCTCGCAGTGCGGCTTTGGCCTTACAGATGTTGTTGCATCAGACAGAGCGAAAAAAAAAAATAAAAAATCAAAATCCTCCAGTACAGCATTAAATTCCCTCTCTTTTAAAGTTTGCTTTGAGCTGTCAGTTTGGTTAGTTTCAGCTCAAGAAACACGGAGTTCTACTTAATATTTTGTTCGATTCTGGGAACGTTTGAAACTTGCATGATAATAAAATGATAATGACTGCAGGCTTAAGATGGTCCCTCTTTCTCTGGCTCTGATGATTCATTTACAGCTCTTAATCAGCCATTAAAAATGCATGTGTGCATATTTGGTTGAAATGCAGAAGTGTATCATATCAGCAGAATTATAGCTCTTTGATTTTAGATTATGCTTAACTTTGAAGTTTGGCTCTTGGCAAAATCTCAGTGGCATTTTCCCATGGCTTTTGGAAAAGACCCTTCCCAAATGTCTGTGTTGGTGGGAATCAGCTTGAATATACATTTATTTCATTCAGTGTCCACATACACCACTAAATATAGTTCCCTAAATTAAACCGATTGATTGAGCATTTCCTTGTGGACCACGGTTATGTATGTACAGTACTGTATGGGACATTATTCATATAAGTCTATCAGATTTGGCTTCCAGCTTAAACCACAGCCCTTAAGCGACCCCCCCCCCCCACCACTATCTTCCACCTGCCCTTAATTCTCTACCCTCAATCTTCAATCCCAGCTTTAGCGCACCCATCCATGCACCTCATTACTCCAACCCCCAACCTGCTACTCTTTGCCCTAACCCCTGTGCCCTCAATCCCCAGTCTGTGACCAGTCAGCCTGAAGGCCAAGAGTAGATTTAAAGCATGTCATATTGATGTGCTTGTTCTGACATTCAGACAGGAGAGTTGAGGTATCAAGGGTAATATACATATATATAAAACTCAAATACTTTCTGTATTTGTGTGGCCGTGAGGGTCCGCGTAACGTAAATCTTAGCATCTACCCATGTCTGCAAGTGTCAGGATTGTTTGCGTATAGCCGAAGGTTTATGAGTGTACAGGCGGACTGTACACACAGACAAACGTGTGAACACCAGATGCCTGCATACGTGGACCATGTGCTCATCGGTTTTTTTTTTCCCTGCACCTTTAGTTGCAGATACCAGACCTGCAATAGTACCTGCAGTTTAGATCTTTGGAACTCGTTGGATGCTTCCCAAAGAATTCCAAACATAAAACTTGTTGTTGTATTTATAAATGTCAAGGTGATTTGATTCAGCTCACATTTCCTCCATTGTGTGGTTACCGATTGAAAATGAACTTACACTTACAAACTGATACATTTCCAGTTTGCTCTCAGCGTGTTCATGGTTTTACAGCTACAAACATTGCGCTCATTGTCAATGCTGCCTCAGCTCTCAGGTTTTCCTCTTCTAGCCTGCAAAGATCTTTTTATCCTTTGGGAAATCTTCATACTGGATCTGTGCACAAGAAAATGTATTGGCTACTTCCTACTTCTGTATTTACAGAGAAAATAGGCACATTTACAGGACTTTCTGTTGATTTAGATGTTTTTTTTTTTTTAAATTTTGATTTGTTTACACATTTGCAAAAGATACAAACTGATATACACAGAGACGACAGAAAAATGTGATGGAGAGGTGCAAAAAACCCTCAAAGGGTAAAGTTGAAGAAGATTGGTGTATAATGGACCAGAACAACAGATAATCTAATTACAGTATGTATTATAAAGTCTCTCCTTTTAATCAAACTGAAGTCAAGAGAATGAGAAAGATGAATAGAGGAAATGGGAGGCAGACTTCATCAGACTCAGGCCTCAGGGACCTTGGCTCCCAACTCTCCCATTCTCCTCACGGGACACCAGCTGTCCAGATACATCAGGTGTTTTATCTGCCTTTACTCTGCTCCCCATGTCCCTTAGAGCTGATGTAATCTGCTGTGCTCAGAGATGACCACGTCAGGACAGTGAATTGATGCTTAGCTTAGACTGAGTACATTTTTCTGCAATACACAAAGGAGCCGTTCCTGTTACTAAAGTAAATAGATTGCTTGGGCAATCTACTTCACTGAGACACAATGCATAAATACTCTTTACAGCAGTAGTTCACTTAGTTCAACTCGTTTCTTCTGACAAAGATTTTGAATTGTATGCAACATAACATTTCATCTAATAAACAGACAGCAAATGTTAACATGACTGAGGTGTTTAATTCAGCACTGTGAACACACTCTCTCCTTTAGATGGTGTTAAGTTTAGCCTATTAATGTTCTCAGTGTAGGGATACTGAACCGCAGCAGTTTTAAGTGTCTGCTCGATAACACTCAGACATCTCAAAAACTCTTAATATGTTCAATGAAGACTGTACATTCTCGCACTGTTGAAGGACAACTCTTATATCACTCTACCATTCCTGCCAGAGATTCAGACTCCACCTTCCCCAAAGTGAATATGTTTACACGAGGCTGAAGCCGTCTCCACGAGTGGATTATTTCAGCTGTCACAACTCTGAGCACCAGGTGGGAAAAGATTAACTGTTTTTCCTCAGAGGAGTTTGGGGGAAGTTTCTGCTTTTTGTACAATGTTCTCAGCCCGTCCACAGAAAAGTTTTAGAGTGCTTTTTCTTCCACTGTCCCTGTTGCCACTTGTAGCGAGAACAAAGTTGCTACCGTTTTATTTTATTATCTCTTTGTCATGCCGTTTATGGTCAGCTGCCTATAAAACGCAGTTCCAAGGCCAACAGTTTACAACGGTTTACTTGACTGAACTAAGAACGTTTTCCTAGAGTAGCAGGACTTCTGCTCATTTATGCATGCATGATTTCTGTCTCGTGGAACTCCTCGCTATTGTGGAACTTCTCATGACCTGCGATCCCTTTTTGGTCAAGCGTACCATCATTTACTCGCACAGAAAGACTGAAATGATGACAGATGGGAGCAGCAGACAGACACGTACACAGCACAACACTAAACAAACATTTATACGTCCTACTAACACTCACGAGGCTAGCACACAAGGACGCTGTGTGCTACTTGGGCTCTAATTTAAAGGCATTACCCCAGTAATCAATACTGCCTGTGTGTAGACACAGTTGAGTTTGTAAAAGTATTTTTAGACTGTGCTGAATGGGCATGTGCGTCTGTGTGTGGCGCGCGCGTGTGTGTGTGTGTGTGCGTAGGGTGATAGTACAAACTTTACGCTTTGTCTCAGCCAGCTGCTCTTTTGCAGATAAGACGTGTTATCCATCTTTTTTGACCTTGAAAGTAGCCTCGTCTGTTAAAACTTGTCCCAGGAATATCTGAACAGGACACTGGAACGCATAAGTTTTGAAAGTCTGCTTCATGAGTTCCAGCTTTTTTTTTTTTTTAAAGGCTTGTTAGTGAATGTATAGCCTAAATTGAATTTGGTGATATATCTTTCAAACTATTTTGTTTGAAGTGGGAGATAACCAAGATGAGGCAAAGAGGGACAAAAAAAAAAAAGTCTACCAAAACAATCCTTCGATTTACAGATGAGCTCAAGAAAAGCAACAGATGGAAGCTTTTGTGTACAATTGAGAAAAGACTCCATTGTTTGTTGTGGAATGAACACTGACACTGTGCAGTCGTGCTAACTTTCTTTTCCCACCAATGACATTTTCTGTCCATTGAGAACATGTCTGTACGATGTTGGTCCTTTAAATCACGGATTTATCTTGTTTCTGGTGCCACTTCACATATCTCTTATGAATCTGAAGCAGGTTCCAGTTTATTTACAATATAATAACATGAAAGAAGTCAGAGTTGGTGCAGGAACAGTTTTGACTGTCAGAAAAATGTACAGTTTGTAGGCCCGACAACAAAATGTGAACCACTGTTCCTTTTTGTCTGAAAGTTTACTTTGCCGGCTTCTTCTGGCTCGTGAGATAGTGGAGCCCTCAGTCCTCCTCTCCAACACTTTTTCAACTAATAACCGGCCTCATACCATTTCTGCCTCCCCTCTCTGTTTCTCTTGCTCCCTCTCTCTCTCTCTCTCTCTCTCCCAGCGGGCTCGCAGCACATGTCCTTGCCTCTGGAATTACAGGCCTGGTCTTGAATAGTAGGGTTGTTCCTCCTTAGGTCCCTCCAGCTCCTCTACTGGCTTAACCCTATCAAAGGCCCAGAAACCACACATCCTGTGAGGTGCTGTTTTTTGTGGCGGGGCGAGGGGAGGGGCCCAGCGAGGGGTGGTCAGTAACGAGAAGGAAAACACATGAGCAGAGGATGATGTTTTCCTTTGCTGTTTAGTGGATACAGTACAAATCATGAAGGAATGGCTGATGTTTCCCATGTTGGTTTTTTTCCCCCTCAATTCAGGGTTTGTGCACCCCTGTGATGTTAGCTCTAATGTACTCCACGTTACAAGTTTGAGGTCGGCTGTCGCTCTTTCTATCTCTGGCACACACGTGCTGGTTGGCCGACTACTGAAGGTGTCATCAATCATTAACCCAACCGCAGAAAGAAATGAGTAAGAATCAAACAACATATCAGTGGAGATAAATCTCTTCCCGCCCTACTGTTGGAAAGTAACCACATACACTTTGCGTTTGACAATGATTTACTTTTCACTCACTCTACATTGACTGTTGTGGGCTTTTGGATGAAATGTTCTCCATATGTTAACATTATATTGTCAGGAGTTGACCGTTGGCTAAACCCTGACATGAGCAGCGCTTGTCAAATCATAGCACAGTGACCATAACTAGGCACAACTAGCTTGTCAAGCTTTGGATTTCTCAGCATGCTGAAATGGTGGCACGGGACTTAAATGAAAGTGATACTGGATGTCTGAAGGGTGGTGTCAGTTTTTTTGGCTTGTACTAAACCAAGAACAGAGCAAAAGTGCAAAGAATGGATTTGCGTTACGTTGGCTAAACTCATTGGTTATTCCTCATCCTCATTCTTTTCTCTGTAAAGTAAAGCATATTGTTTAAAAATATGAACATTAAAGCATAAATCTAACAACTGTGTTGCAAGTCCAAGTACCAAGGGTTAGCTATGACAGAAAAACATTTCAGTGCATTTTTATTTGTAACACTGTACTATAATACTATGACTAACTAGCTCTGCTCCTTAGCATCAGATGGCGAGGATGCAAACTTTTTGTCGGGAATGTGCAGCTTTAGCCTCAGTCTTTTAGCCAGCTTTAGTTTACTTCCGTGTGAAATTTAAGACCCAGTGTTTCAAAGTCAAGTCAATTTTATTTATATGGCGCCAAATCACAACAGAAGTTATCTCAGGGCACTTTTCTCATACAGCAAGTCTAGGCTCTTTCATTTACAGAGACCCAACATTCCCCCCATGAGCAAGCACTTGGCAACAGCTGCAAAGAAAAACTCCCCTTTTAACGGGAAGAAATCTCGAGCAGAACCGGGCTCTAGGTGGGCGGCCATCTGCCTTGACCGGTTGGGTTGAGAGAGAGAAAGTAATGACTGAGACTGTCTGCAGGATAAACCTTGATTAAAGCACAAACCATTAGGAGCTTCCTCGTTCCTTCACTGCTGTCTGGTGTTTGTGTTTTTTTTGTTTTGTTTGTGTTCTCAAAGCTGCTCCTGCATTAACATATTTTTGAAGTTCACAGTCTTCCTTCATCTACTGATCTTTTCTTGGAGTCATAAAAAGATGGATTAAGCTAATATCAGCGGCCAATCTTTTTGCTGGTATTTGTTTTCATTAAGTCGAAAGATGAAACATTTGAACAAGAAAGGGAGGATGAAAAATGGCCCCCAGGTGTGTTTCCCCTTCCTCTTCTGCGGTTATATGTAGAATTCATCTAGGAGAGCCGTCCACTAAAATAGCATTAAGGACCTCAACCTTTCTGAAGAGTCTGAAGGGAGTCGTTGAGGCAGGCTGTTTATAGAGAAGGTGTGTGTAATAAGGGAGCTTTAACAGAGACCTCTGTGACACTGGGGCTGGTTTGTCTAAGCTCCTGAGCCAGCAAGCCTTTCTAACCTGGATGGTTAGAATAGCCTTCGCTTTAAGAAGAAACATACAGTATCTTCTTCGGCTCATGCATGACACCCGTCGTCACATTTGCTTGCTTTGTGCTTTGCTTTCAGTAATTTTCAATGGACTTGCTGCATTAGACTCAGACAAAACCCTGAACTTGAATTGAGTTGAGTTGCTTGGCTTTGATTGATGTGATGCAGTTTTCAGTAACTCAGGGTTCAATGGAAGTTGAGTGCACACATTTGAGTCACACACACATACACAGCTGTAAAAAAAAAAAAACATGGTTAGGTCTGTATCCAGTTATTGTTGTGCAATGTACGGCAACAACATGGAAAGCTTGTTGCATCAAATTAAAAGGTTGCTTATGATGTGACTCTTTTTTTTTTTTCCTCTTATTGTTTGGTTGCGTGTTGGCTGGGTGGTCCATCTTTGTCACTGACACCTCAGCTGTAGCGATGTACTGTCATCTCCTCCCCACTATACTTTCCTACTGGCCCAACGGTGCCACAGTGTCCCGACTGCGGGAACATGTTGTCATCCGAGCTGGCAGCGGGTCCAGCTGGCTCTGGGCCCACGGCTCCTGGTCCCTGCCCAGCTCTGGTGTCTCCACGTTGCTGTGTGGGAAGACAGACAAAAAAGCAGGCCTTTAAAATAGAGGTGTGCATACTGTGAAGGGAGGCAGATGTACAAACACATCGGGTAAACAGACAGCTGGACAGAGAGACAGACAGACAGATGGCATAGGACAGCAGCTATGTAGATCGTCTGGATAGAGACAAACAGGTGGATGGACAATAGAGACAGGTAAGCAAACAGACAGTGTGGAGATAAATAGATATGCATACATTTATTTTTCTTTTTTTCAAGCAAAAATGCCGCACATTTGCTACTTTTCTTTTTTTTTGTATCAGTGTAAAGTGAATGTTTTGGGTGTTTGGACTGTTTTAAAAAGCATTTCCTGTATTTTATAGACTTTGCTTCATCAAAAAGTATAAAGAATAGATAAAGCAATGATATAAATAATCATTGGTTGCTGTGCTGTAAATGTGTGTGCACCGCTATCTCACTGAATTCAGTGGAGGTAAATGGATTGATGACTTACAGACAGAAACAAAGCATCAGTGTTGGTGAGCAGACCCCGGCAGCTCTGAGCACCATCAGAGACGCCGCTGACAAAACATGACCTGAGACTAAACTGTCCAGTGTGCAGCGGAGGGAGACGGGTGGAGAGCAGAGGTCAGGGTATACACGGGAGATTCAGGAACTGAGGGCAGGGAACTTGTAAGTGACAAAGCTGTCAAATTGATTCATCTCCCCCCCCCTGGAAATGTCTCTACACACACCTGCAATGTAATGGACTTGAGCCCCACACAGGTGCACCCTCTCCCTCTCGTCTACCTATTTGTGTGTGAGTGTGTGTGTGTGTGTGTTGTTGAGGGTGTGTGCAGGTGCGTGGGTGAGGAGTCTTATTGTGCAACTATTCATTTATATGCGCTCTCTGTCTCTTTCTCCCCTTCCCGCCTCCTTGGGGCCCATGAGGAGGGAATATATCCACAGTACCTTAGAAACAACCCCTCCTTCCAACGCTTATCACCGCAGGCCACATAACTGCTCTGCCATTCTTTCGGTTCATCTTTCAGGGTTTGTATTATTCAGGTCCCTGCTAGCATGCTTCAGTTTCCACTTGGTTTCTGCGAGGGGAAGTAAATACTCCTATAGATGAAAGCTTGTGCTCCTTGGTTCCAGATGTTTCTCGTGTGACACCCTTTTTAAAAGGCATTTATCTCTTCAGCTGTCTGACCACAGAATTTTCATAGTATTGTTACTCCAAACAAACATCCCAACTGTAAGAGCGGTAGGCTTGCCCAGCCAAGTCTTTTGCCTGAGGTTAGCTTTGTTGAGAATGAGAGGCTGCCTTGACATACGAGCTTCAGCCCCTTTATCTCTCCCATCGCTAATATCCCCAAACAAAAGCACAAAGGCAGGCCATATGCAAGGCCAGGTGTCATTTTTCATTTGGAAAAGTTGGAAAAAGTTTACATCTGAGCTGTTCATACTCTGTCCAGTGTAGTTTTTCAAACTTCAGTGTATGGGCTAGCCTTTAAATTAAAACATGCTGAGGGCTTTTGCCTGGGCTGGTTTTCAGTATACAGATTTTTTTCTCCTGTCTTTCTGTCTTTCTTTCACAAGCTCCCACACTGGTCCCTTTAGGGCAGCAGACAGAGCAGCTGGGTATGGTGTAGAGATGAATGAGAAAAGTGGGTGAGGTCTGGCCAAGAGACTGAAAGAGATCAATGTATTTCTCACAAATTCTCTTTTCTCTGATGTTGAGCCACACAGATGTAACCACTTCCCATCCTTAGAGTTGCATGTCCACATTCTACCCACTGCATGAAGCGTTAAAGTGGAGGTGAGTCAATCATTTTATCCCCTGTTTTGTTGGGGATAGTCTGCTGAAAATCTATTTTTTGAGTACCAAATTCTCACCCCATATAGGCTTAAAATACGTCTCTGAAATGTGCTTTGTTCTTTTGCAGAGGACATTATCTGTAGTCAGCTTTGACTCACAGCACTTACAAAAGAATTCCAGAGTTACAGCAACAGAAAAGACCAAATACCCGTAGAAACATTTCAAAAAACATCTGAAGCATCAAGGCCTGATCACATCAGTATTTAAAATGGTAACATTTTGTGACTAAATCAATTCATTGCAATCGGATTGTGGCGATTAGTGGATTTGCTCCAGGGGCGTGAAGTGAATTCGTACAGATTTCTGGCATTGAGTCCAGCTTTGATGAACTTTGACATTGTGCTATTGACCAATAGCAAACTGTTTTGACAGTGTTGACCTCTTAGGGAACGGAGGGCCGGAGATTCCAAAATGGAGGAAGCTATAATGACTTTTTTTGCTTATTTTCTGCTCCGCAAAAGAGGAATGGTTTGCATAAACTGTGTGAACTTATTGTTGCATGGGCTATCTAGCTTGCTAACAGACAGTTGGCAAGCTTGCTACATGACAGAACCTTTTTCTCCTTCATTAACTCTTTTTTTTTGTGTGTGTGTGTGTGTGTTGCGATGAAATGATGTAGAATCTGGAGAACTAAATGCCAAGAGGGAGTAAATGGCCCAGTACAGAGGGAAAAAAAAGAAAGACGCTCCGGAGACCAAGTGTGTCTGACTAGCTCTAGCCCAGCTGGCTAGAGTGTTAGCGGTTTGGCAGCTAACACCAGCAGTTTACAAACTAGCCCTGCGAGTAGTCCCTAGAACCACATATTTCACAAAGACACGTGGACGATTTTCGCTGTTTTAATCCATTTCTCTGCCTATGATCTGCATGCTCAGTATGTTCCTAATAATCCTTGCATTGCCAAATAATTCACTAAGTTCAGAACCTCTGAGGAGGCCATAACATGACGAGTAAACTATGAGTATTTGGAATATAGTTGACATATAGGGCAGCAAAGTGTTTTTATGGAAGTTTTAATAAGCCATTGCAATCCCTTGTAATTGCTATGAATCTAAGATGTCTACACCTGTCATCCAATATGAAGCTACAAATTTTTTGCACCACCTTTCAAGTCTACAGGGATTGAGGGAATGGGAAGGTGTGTCCAAATGTTTGACTGGTTCTGTATATATCAACACACTGACATACAGAAGCAAACCCACGCATACGTACACAAGCACAAGCGCACACATACAAGCACACACATCTCGGCCGGGCAGACTGGTGTCCAGATCAAACAGAATGTCTCGATGTTAAGCGGCAGCTGAACAAACAGCCCTGCCTCTAAAGTGTGCTTACTTCTCCCAGCATTCAGCTCCCCGCTCTCTTATTTTGTTTGGATCAAAACGATGGTCCTCACAGGCCACCGTAATGTCAGTGGTGATTGATCTCCCTCCTGCTTGCTGTAGGCCTCTTGTCTGTGGGGGCGTTGCCTTAGCAACTGGGAATTTTTGGCTCATGTTATTTGGCAGAGTTGAATCTAATTGGCAGACGTTATTACATTTTGGTTATTGAAATCACACATTTTAAATATTACCTTGTTAAATGGGACTGACACAGATTTAGGTGTTTATTTTTCCCGGTTAGAATCGTCTCGTCTCACATCTGTTTTTTTTGACTGTTGGAGTGTATTGTGTTTGAACAGTAAGTGCAGTTAGCTGCCATGGCTGAGCTGTTTCTGAATCAGACTATAAAAACCAGAGAGCAGGAAGGAACCTGAGCTCTTTAGGTCTGCCGCCCACAATACTCCCGGGCCCAAGAGAAAACACAAGAAGTCAAATCACAGCCACTACTGCATTTCCTGTGTGTGCGTGTGTGTATTTTAGTTGTTGAGAGAAGTAGCGGGTGTGTGTATAATCACATGTTTTTTTTGGTTTACATCTCTGTCCACGGTGCGGAGGGGGGCTGTTTGTCTGTGTCAGAGGAAATCTGAATTTATGTGACCCAATTGCGGTTGATAGTGTTCTCTTCCTTAGCAGTATGGATGTGGCAGCAGTGACCAACAAACTAAGCTGCCACCTCTTGTGAGCCACTTCACGCGAGTAGCGCCGTGCTCCTATTGGATCATAAAATATCCCAAAGGACATTGGTTCAGCTCACAGTGTTTGAAAGAAACAGAGGATTATGTGCCAGGCTGTTTTCCACCCTGATTTAACAGTCGTTCTCTGGATCACTGTAGACTACAGTACTTCCATTGGAACCTTCTCTGTGGTTTTGGAAGCTGCTAACATGTCAGTCAGATGTTGTAATGGGGCCCACATTGCCAGTTCTGTAATATTTTGAGATAAAATGCTTTAGCAAAGCTGGCAGTACGCTTTGTGTAGCTTGGCCGTGATCGGAGAGAATCTGCTCTGCTTTTTTGGCAAATCGGTGTTTCTTCAGACATACCTAACTATTCCTCAGGTCGTAACTGTGTCCCTGACAGCTTTATTTCAGCCTAAAATTGGATTTGTCGCCATTTCAGTGTTTTATACGCTTCATCATAGACCGAGAATGTATTAAACATGCTGGTAAAATTAAAGGAGATAAGGATATCAGTAATATAATCTGAATTGTGACATAATCTCAGATGATAACGACACAGGAATCGGTGACACACTCCAGCAGTCATGTCCAGATCAAGCAAAGGGGGGTAGTAAGGCCCAACTATGTCTCACATACCAAGCACATGATGAATTTCTTACTGGTCCCACCAACATAATGAAGTAATCACAAGAATACCATGTGACTTCTTAGCAGTAGTTAACTGGATGATATTTTACAAAGTACATTGTGTGTGACTTTCTGGGTCATGACTCATCGGCCCTGATGAGTCAGGATGTCCAATGTAGAAACTTCTCCTGTCTGGGAGACTCTTGAGGGTGCTACAACAACCATGAGGTGGGTCATGTGACCAGTGGATGTAGTCTAGCCAACACTAGGGTCAGTGAGGTAGTATTACACTGTTAGCCTACAGACCACAGTTGGCATTAACCTGTAGGTTAACCTGATTTAAAAAGTGGGGAAAAATAGTTATATTTAGGTATAAAATGGTTGACCAAAATAATGGACCTGAAATAGTTTTTGGCATATTTTTCACTTGAACCTAATGGTACAATACAAGAGAGGTCTAGTATTCGGGACCAAAATACAGCCTGTTGTAACACACCACCTGAGGGTACAGTGTGACCATCTGTTGACAGTGCACAATGGGCTTTCAGTGAATTCCTGGATCCTTGTTTTTGTGCATTTTAGTAATTATACTCACAAGGAATTTTGCCTGTGTTCATTGGAGACTCTTTCTGGCAACTTTCAAGGCCAGTTGCGTTGTCCGCCCCTCTGATGCATCTGCTGAGGCTGATCAGTTTGCCTTGTACAAACTGAGTTTGTACAGTTTAAGTAGAGTACCAAAAAGCCTTCGTCTACCTCTGTCGATCACATGACGCCTGTCAGTGCTCGTTGGAGCAGTCCCTCAAGTGTTTCCCCATCTGGTCCAGGTGTTGGTGATAAAATGCTCCACAGCAGCCTGGAACAGGACTGGTGAAGAGTCAGTCACCTGGCAGACCTTTAGCTCACATCCATCTGCTTCTCCTTAATGCTGTGGAAAGAAGGAAGGCAGAGAGCGCTACAGGTGGAGAGTAGGATGGCCAAGAGGGTCAAAGTGCTTACAGTAGTGTATTTTACTGCTTTTAAACATCCAACTAATGGAGGTTTCTAGGGAATGAGCCTCATCGGTTTTCAAACTGTGTAGGAATCAGTTAAATACTATGACTGTTTGAATAGTGCTGGTAGCTTCTTTGGCACAGGTGTGACATGTTGCCATGTGCTTACGTCAACTTCATATCTCCCACATTCTTGATCTACTATCTTTCCTGCGTCTCTGCTCTTTAATATGTAATCTGAACATAGCCTTGTTCTATAGCTTTATTGATTATTCAAAGCCAAGTTATTCTATTCAGCTGATACATTAATGTATTAATAACTAAGAGGGCATTCTTCACTGGCAGGAATGAAAATGAGTGTATCGTCTGTTATTTGACAAGCAACCAGAGATATTAGAAGGTAAACCAGATCAAACAACAGATTCCTGGTTTCTGCAAGACTCGTCATAAAAACCAACTCACTGTGTAGTGAATCACGCTCAGTGGAAATTAGCAACCTAGTAGGCACATCTTTTACCAATCTCATTGCTGGAATGAACCATATGGTATGCATTTATCAAAGGAGCATAAAGATGACTGATAGCCTCGCTATAATTAAGTATGGCATTATAGCCTTGTTGGATTATCTGAATACTCAAAAAATGTCAAAAGAAGACGTACTGTAGATACTCGGCTCTTTCTGGCATGTGATCCCACTCCAGCTGTAATTGAAAGCTTGTGCTCCGTTAAAAACTGATCAGCCATTTTGTAATTACCTTTGATCGTATCTATGCTGTTTTGTATCCAACCTCCAGAAGAGGCAAGGGCAACTCCCCCAGTCCCAAACCCTAGATCTAAGGCAGATGGTGTGGCTGGGCACCCTCACATTTTGTCCCTCCCCAGGCCTCAGCTGCTATTTCAGGTGCTGCTGATGAGCCACTCTGCATGCGGCTTGGAAACGCAGCCCTGGGACTGATGTGGTACGGCATGTCCCAGATAGCTGTTGGTAGAGACTGTAATCAACTTGGAGAAACTCTACAAACTCTCCGAGAGTTTTATGGTACCCATAGAGGAAAACATACACTGCACTCAGCAGAAGTATCAGATGCTTTTTAGACAGATTGACTCATTGATAGATTAATTGGGAGCATCAGGGGAGAGCGTGTTGCTGGGTTCCAGAGAGGGGGAAAAAAAACCGCATGTCTCTGGCCCTCTCACAGTGGGTGAGTTGTTTTCACTGAAGCCCAGTTTCTCTCTCTGGAGGTCAACATTGTGGGTCAGTACCCATCCTGCTTACAAGGCAGTTTCTTTGACAATGGAACAGGCCTATCTGGCAAATCAGAAGCCGTTCTGAACTGCAACTTTGGACATATTTGTTGCCATGAATGGGGTTATTGGAAGTATGTGATGTGGCCTCCAAAGGAGCAATTGGATAACATCCAGTTTAGAAACAAAAGGGCTTTGGTCCAAACTGATCACCACAAAGACCAAACAGCGCTCTTTCATTGTCCATATCGACACCATGTGCGTTCTGGGCCACATTGACTGAATGTCCATCAGTCAGCTGGATTTGTTGCTGACAGCTTTATAGGCCCTGTTTTAATTCTGCAAGCCACTCATGTCAACATGAACCCCAAAATGGTTATAAAGACTATGGAGCTTTGTCGGATTGATTGTTTGCTAGATAGATACAGAGAGAGAGAGAAATGCAGTGACAATTTTTTTTTTCCAGCAACATTACACTGTTTCTTTCTGTATCCTGTAGCGTCATTTCTCAACACAGTGCACAGGTGCTCTCATCTCCTCTCAACTCCCCAATTTGAAAGGGATCACAGAGGGCTTTGATGTCCCCACCACACGCTCTCCCCACACCCAAATCCCTCGGCACAGAGGCCACACGTGTTTACCATACAGATGACCTCAGAATGGCAGGAATGCACCATGTAATAGTAGAGGAACACTCGCAACGAGAGTAAGATGGATCTAACCTGAGAAAAATGTTGGATTACAGTGGTTAGCATGTTAAATAAATTCAAGGTCCCATGTGTGAGTCTCTGTGGGTTGTGTTAGTTTTGTAAGAAGGCAGTCAGACAGCTGATGCCTGCAGCAGGGGGTTCAAATGAAGCATCAGTATGATCAAAGGGAGCTGTTTGGCCGTCCTCGAACACCACAGTAACTTAGTTATTCATTTCAAATATTTGCCAATGGGATTAGAAAACTTTCTCTCTCTCTTATACAATTGTCAGATCATAATCTGTGGTCATAAGAAGATGCTGAAACCTGAAGATGCTGTATGGGAACACTTGCTGTATGTGAAAAGTTCAAGATCTAAACTCAAATGTATCATCCACTTTTGGTAAAAAAAAAAAAAAAAACCCTCCACTGATGATCAATTATACTATTTTTTATAATCAGGCTTTATAGTTCTTGGGCTTTATGTAAGAATCCCCTGCTCTCGTACCCAATTTAGTTTCGAAAAACACCACTTTTTGTTGTGTAAAAGGAAGTCTAAAAGCCTAAACTGAGAAAACAAAGATACATTTTCAGATGTGTCTGCCTTACTGTGGACAGGGCCCTGGTTTTACTTTCTTGTCTTTGCAGAATGTTCTTGAGCTAAAAAGTGCGTTTGCAAAACACGTCCTATTTCATGGAAGTGCTGGACCTGTAATATTCTCTGACAGGTGGGTTGCCTTTTAGCATTAATTCCCCCATACTTCAACTTGGCGCTACAGCTCCAATTGCCAATGTTTGACTCAGAAAATGAATGATTTAATGAGTTTCCATGTGCAGTCATGAATGTAATTGTGTTAAATGATCCAGTACGCTCCTTTGTGTCAGTGCCATGGTAGCTTTGTTTTAATCCCCACATCCCCTGGAGATGGAAGAAATTGGAAGGTTTACCCATTTATCAAAAAGGCCTGGTGGACTTGTGTAATACAGTCACATTTAAACTACCCTCTTAATGCACATGGTGGTCAACATGAAGTTTTGAGTTCTTGGTTGAAGCCAAGCCTCTACTTTGCTGTTCATATCCCATCATCCAAGTTAATGATGTCCGTGGTTCACTGTGGTTTAGAGTGTAACTGCTGTGATAAGCATTCATTCAGATTTAGTTTTGTGGAAACGCCTCTCATATGTCACGTCTGTCTTCCTCAAGTGGTTTATTTCCTGGTGAGTGCCAGAAAGGAAATAGCTGCTCCTGTAAAATGCAAAAAAACAATAAACAGTTTCTAAAAAAAACAAAAAAAACATCGTAAGTCGTTAATTTATCAAGATTGTGAGATTTAATGCTGATGAATGGAGTGGAGCCTTGTGGTAATTTGATTACTGCATTAAGGGCACGTGCCCGTACGAGCACGCACATAAATGCAGCTCTCACCCCTCTTTGACGGGAAGTTTCCTAATTGAGTCAGCAGTTGATTGGCCATTAAGTAGCTTGATGTACTGAGCTATTGATGGTCTCCTTTAAAGGCTCTCTGGGATCTTTTGGCTGTTTTTCCAAAGGCATTTATTGCTGTCTAATTCTCTCATCAAATGCTTATCTGTGTTTTAGTCCACTTTACTTCCATATTAATGAGAACATTCATCAGGCAGCATGTTGGCCAGATTGAAACTCTTGGCCAAGGATGGGTTTTCATTGTTGTGGTTCGCCTAGCTCTGCTTCAGTTTGGTCCCTAGTTCAAGTGATGTTGACTACAAAAGCTGAAGTTCTCATTGAAACAAAAAGAGAGAGAATATTTCTTTTCAGCTGATTAGGAGGTCAGAGTGAGTACTACTGCCACAAACAGGGAGGCAGACAATTACAAAAGCAACTGCACATGAAAATGATTTTTTAATGTTGTAGTAACTATAGTCAATTACATTCACAGACTGCACAAGATGGAAGAAGCATGTGTCTGTAGTTACACAGATCTCGCAGTCATCAAAGGAGGAAAAATATTCTATTAGCCACAAAAACGGCCAAATTATTTTATGTGGCAAAGTTGCAAGTTGAATCTCTCCGCCAGAGACGGAAAGACACTCAACAGGACAGTTTCTAAACTATGACTAACAAAAAGAAAAATGATTCATTGTGACATTCAGAAAGCTGGTAATTGCAGCAGAGCTGCTATTTAGGAATGGCCTACATCTGAAACTGGGCAGAACAACATAACCTGCTGTAAAGGGCAAAAAAACTGGAGGACTGTGTAACATAACATAATAAGATGGTTTAATGAATAACACTTGTTCATATGGGCTGGAATTCATTTTACCCTATACAGTATTAATATGAAGTGCACATGATAATGTTACAAATCAGTATTGTTCCAGTGAATGTGCTGAGCTAACTTTTTTTTTTCAGTAGAATATTGGACGAGTACAGTAATAAGATCCCATTTAAAAGAGCCTGGTGTATCTTACAAGTGTGGACACTGCTCTGTCACGATGTTCCCATGTTCCAGGAATACTGTGTGTCACAGCAAAAGAGTTGACGATAAACAATGACTCAAACTCCTTTTATGGGCTGAAAAATCGGCGCACAAGTAACATAACAAGATCAGAAATGTGTGATTTGTTTCTTGATTTAATTTTCTCAAATCCCACTACACATATTTAAAGCTGCCCTCAAAGAGTGGCCATACTCTGTTAAGTAATGGATTTCCATATATTGGTAGGCGTTTGCTTTATAATTACCACAACAACTGTAAGTAGGGAAAGTATGATGCATGAAAAACTTTTGCACTTAAAAAGTGCCGCTGACTGTCATATTTATTTTCCATATTTTGCCAGTGTTCCAAGAAACAGCCACTAAGACCTTACAAGCTGTTATCTTTTATAATAGCACCTTGTCTGGTGAGTTGTACAAATAATTTGTGAAGGCATGTTGCAGCCTTAGTGTTTTCTGCCTTTTAAGATGAGGGATCACTCTCTGCCCCTCTCTGTTGTCTCTGTGGTTCTAAATCACCTCATTAATCTGTTCCCTCCGCTGAAGATGTCTGGCCCAGGCTACCTTCCATTAGGAGAAATCCATTATACATGGCCCTGGCCAGACAGGACACAGAGAGGAAACAATTTGTGTCTGTGTGTATGTGCGTGTGTCTGTGTGTGTGTTAGATCTCAGTTGTCCTGTTGAGGATGTAAATTTAAATGAGGGGCACTCTTGACAGGCGTGATTCCTCAGAAAAGACCTCAGAGGGTAATTTACCGTCACATACAACTTGTTTAAGTGAGGTCTGCCCCTTTGCTTTCTTAAGTGGCTTGGGTTTTCAGTTACAGGCACTGATGAGGGGGGGTGTGTGTGTGTGTGTGTGTGTGTGTGTGTGTGTGTGTGTGTAGTCCGCTCTACACTGTGTAACTCTGGGTGTGATGGGAATCGGGTTCCATTCATCCTGGAGTTATTTTCAGCTTTAATGAAACACCTGAGACCACTGTGTCCAACCTCACATCTCTACAAGCATTCCAAAGAGCCATAACTAAGGGATAATAAGCTGCATTCAGCCGTTTTCTACTACTGTAGTGTACGCGTGCTCTTTTTTTGGCACATCAGTATATTTTAGATGAATAATGTTTGCGTGCTGATTTGCAAATCTGAGTTGTGCAACTAACAACTGAGGCTGAATGATTCATTGTTTTGAAAGATTTGACTGATTGACTGATTTTGTTCATTTGAGTGTCCTGCACCAAATGGTGGCCAGCCTGTGGACTTACAGGACAGAAATGTCAAATTACAGTTCCACAAATTCAAAAAGAGAACATTTAAAACAAATAACATTTTTTGTAAATCTCCCCAAAACCAAAAATCTCCTCATTAAAGAGCCAACTCAACATATTACCTTCAGGTAACCAAAGCAGATACAGAGAAGATGCATACATAATATCTACATTTGTACATCATATTTCTACCACATAAAGAAGCTCTGATTTATGACCAGAAGATACAAACTGTATTTCTTCAGGTTCTGCCTTCATCCTGACCCGTGTGTTTGTTTTCTTCCTGTGTTTTCTCAGAGATCCGGGCCCAGTTGGTGGAGCAGCAGAAATGTCTGGACCAGCAGACGGAGATGAGGGTCCAGCTGCTGCAGGACCTCCAGGACTTCTTCAGGAAAAAGGCAGAGATTGAGATGGAATACTCCCGAAACCTGGAGAAACTGGCCGAGCGCTTCATGGCAAAGACTCGCAGCACCAAGGATCACCAGCAGTACAAGTGAGGAGTCTTGTCTGTGTTCAATTTGTTTATGATGTTATGTGGATTCATTTCTGGGCCTGGGAATACTAATAGTCTGCTGGTCTAAAAAAAAAAAACCCAACATTTCAATTGTGGCAGTCAGATGGAGCTCATTTTCAATGTAATGTTGCTAGAATCACTAAGGTCTAATGTGGTTACTGTGCTGATGAGCTACATCAGTCTTCATTTCATATTCAGCGTCAGTCAGAGGAAAACAGAAAAGCAGCTCAGTGACATTTTACTTTCATTGCTGTCTCATTCTCTAATTTCTTCATCACAGAAATCATCCTTTCTGAAGTTCTACTGCCAGGATGCTCTCTTTTCTTACAATTATGTGTACTTGTCTAGTGTAGGAAATTAATCTTTACAGGTGTATTCCTGGCTATGATTGTAATTCTTCTAAGATGTAAATCTTTCCGCTTTCACATCAGATGCATTTGGATTAAATATCAGCTCTGAATAGGCTGGCTTTGTTGTAGGCCAGTGGGGTTTTTTGCCCTAAACGTCTCACTCACATAGCTGGAAAGTTTCATGAATAACCCATCTTGACTTTTTATATTGTATTATGTGCCACAATACAGTAACATATTGTACAGCATTGCACAGTGCAGTAGATGGATTTGGCCTTTCTGACATACAGTATCTGTTATGAAATGCACTGAACTAATGGCTAAATAGGTGATATTTAAACTTAATATTTACTGTCTCTTTTCCTAAGGTTGACTATCATTTGACATTTTGCCAATACCAAAACAACATCTTTGTTTGAGGAATATAAATATTGTTCTATTAAACCTCTTTTTTAATTTAACAAAATATCTCAATAAAGCTAAACCTTCTCCAGGCATTAGTGTTTAAACACAAGCAGCCACGCATAGTTATAAGTTAGATCAGGAAATATGTGATCAAAGAATAAGTAAAGAGGATATAGAGTTTATGATGCTAGATATTGCTCAAAGAGCATCAACTGAAAGAGTATAGCAGATAGTATTTATGTTAGACACCCAGCTTTACTCCTACATGATCACTGAGAAAAGATTAGTATCACTTTGGCTCTGCCATGAAGGAAAAAGTGTAATAGAAGAGGGAGAAGATGCTAAACCTTGAATTTCAGTTTGTATTTGTCTCAGAGAGCCAAACCTGGCTGTGGAGGTACAAAAGAGAAGATAGCATAAGACATTTTATCAAACAGATAAGAGGAAACTGCTGCCTTTGTCATCTTTTCCTTTCTCACTTTGTCTCTTCTTTCTCCCTCCTCCCCTAACCTCTCTCGCTCTTGACACAGTTTAGTGTGCTTTAGTTTTTGACCTTATTACACTGTAGGACTCTACTCATGGAAAAAGCAGACATTAGCATATTGTTTGAACTTGTGGTGGGACCAAAAATAAAACGTATGTTTGTCCTTGCCGCCTGCAAATAGACCCTGCTCTCTGTATGAAGCTCCGATGGCTCTAGCAGCTGTGTGTGCCCGTGTGAGGGGACTCTGGTATGGCGCTCTGTGGTTTTCATCGCGTGATGTACAGTCTGGTCACTTGATTCACAGGGCAAACATTTGGCAAGTGCCTACGAGCGTATTTCTTAAGTAAATACAAGACGTCTGAATAACATTAAAAATCCTCCTGTGGGTTTTAAATCACAAAGTCTATATTTTTGTATTCACATAAACAACACACGTACAGTAAGGCTTCTGTGTTCTCCACATTCTCTAGGCTGTTTTCATTGGACAGATTTGTCTGTGGCGTGGAGAAAAAAAAAAGATGCGTTTTCATTCCGTCTGTGGCCTTTAGCCAGCATTCATATGACAGGTCAGCTTGGCTGAGCAGCAAAATGCTAAAGTAGCATTAAAATGAGCGGCTAAATCTCTGGGTAATTAGTCTAGACAAGCTGCATTCAAAAAGGGGGCCAGTGCTGTGACTGTCAGTAAAGCTGCATTTCTGAGTCCGGTTTATATAACTGATGGTGAGACAAGTTGACAAGACGTCATTCTTGCAGCTAAAACTGCATTAATATGCAGTATGTGTAATAGTTTTTGTGTGTTTGGAGGATAATTTTGCCCCTTTTCTCCCTAAATTGGAAATGCTCAGTTCCACTGTGGACAGGACGGTGGTCACGAGCCTCCTTTTCAATACATCAGCCTCTTTTGTTTCACCTGCCATCGAGAATCTTTACCAGTAGGACAAAACACAAGTGGAAATTGATGCTATCTCCTCAGAATTTGTACAGGCCATTTTGCTAGTGAAGCTGCGGTGGACATGATCCCACACTGGCTTCCCACCCGGCTGCAAACTGGAATGAAATGCTGGAATTCAGGGATCGAGCCAGAGGTATCACTACTGGATATTGAACCCAGGTTTCTGCAGGTGGTGTGTTTTCATTTGTGCCACCAATATGTCATCGCATGGACTAAATCTGCCACTCTGATGCTCCTTTAGGCACAAGGAAAAAAGTTTTGGCACAGTAGAAGTTCAGTCCGATCCACTTCAGTGAAATAAAGCTAGTGTTTGTCAGAAAGCACCGAGTTCGTGCCACCTGTGGGAGTATTGCGCCAGCTCGCTGCTGGAGAGGAATCCATCTTGCTTCAGGGCAAGTGTCCTGTGTGCTGCTGTTCAGCTGTGGAGTCTTGACAAAACTGGAGGCAAGATTGCACTGGAAGGTAAAGATGGCCACTCTGGGGGGGGAAAGAAAAGAAAAAAAAAGATGTTTTTAAAGACACAGAGATTGTCTCAGACTTTCAGCTGTGGGGGCTCTGGACGACATATGAGCCTCTCAGAAACATTTTTTATTACATGTTTGATATATAATTAAATATATCAAACACAATGAATCATTCATATTCTTATTTTTATTTGATTAAGCCAATTAAAATATAAAAATTAAGCCAGCACATTCCTGTGAAGGTCTGTAAAAAGCAACGTGCCATTTGGGAAAATAAGAGAAGTGGAAAGATAAAACAAAAGATAAAAAAAAGAAAAACACTCTAACATACCAACTTATTTGCTGCATTCAGAAACTACGGCTTAAAAAAAAAAGTGTACAGTAATGGAAAAATGGGAAACAGTCCCAATTAAACCTGATACTTAGCTGTTGTAAAGTGAAGTTAGGAAACACTACAGAAACACATGCTGTTCAACACGAGGCATGATCATCTCCCCGTGAGCTGTTTATAATGGAGATTTGTCAGGAAATACTGCAGAGGAACACACAGCATGTAGCCTCTAATTGAAGTGTACACATTAGTGGGTTTAGACAGTAAATGGCCATTAATGACAAGGTAAAAGTTAAATTCCACCACTGTCATCCTTTAAGACAGCAGTTACCAACCTTTCTGTCTGTTTGTGAGTGTGTGCGTGTGCGTGTGTGTGTGTGTGTGTGTGCGTGTGTGTGTGTGTGTGTGTATGTGTGTGTGAGAAGAACGAGTGTCTCATCTGAAGAGGTAAAACTATCTAGTGTTTTTCAAGAAAAAAGAAAAGATAAGACAAATTAGAAATATGGCTTTAACGATGACACTTTTGTGCAGCAGAAATATGTTTTTTTCTTATTCTTTACCATCTTGTCAATCATCACGTAACCCCTCAGATTTTATGTGGCTCAGGAGGTCCTGAACCCCAGGTTGGGAACCATATACTTTTAAGAGATAAGTGGGTTTCAGATGGATACACCCAGTTAAACAGTAGTTACGCACAATATTACCTGGTTAGTCCTCCTGACAACCACACCTTCTCAAGGAATCAAGATTCTCTGAATGTATATTAATTTATGGACTCTGCACGCTCCACTCTCACAAATACTGTTCATCTCTGGATAAGCGTTTATTCTTCTCAATAAAACCACACTGCGAGATAACACAACAACAGGGCCACATTATGATGTCCAGGCCACAGCAGCAGTCTGTGGGAGCACAATTCAGTCTTGTCTGCCTCGTCCATTTGTGTTCTAGTGGCTGTTTGCAGAACACACACACACACACATACACACACACACACACACACACACACATATACAAATGAACAAATATGGGCAAACATTCTCCTCTTGTCTCTCCCGCTCCTTCATAAACACACTCATACACACACACGCATGCACACAACCAGATACTGTATTATGCAAAGTTTGTTCAGGGAGGGACATGGAGATTGTGTGCAGAGAACTCATTGAATTATTTATATTGCCAAAGCCACAGCGGGGATCATCTTAAATAGTCTGTTTTTATCCAGAATTAGGTTTCTGGTTAAAGGACTTCCTCTCTTTGTCTCCAAGGATAAAACGAAGGTGTACAACATGCTGCGGCTGCATACTGTACATATAGCTAAATATTACTATCTGCAGAGCGTTGAGTTTGAGCCGCAAAGGGGGAGAAAATTGTTAAAAACATTCTCATTTGACTAAAGGTCAACGCCATTTTCGTTTGGACTTCTTCACAGGACGAGTGAGGCGTTGATACAAGTAGATCAAAATGTCTTTTTATATTGTTACACAAGAGCTCAGCCGAAAATCTGCACCCTGTCGCTTGCTTTTAGTTTTTAAACTTAAATCTTCCTGTAAGTGATACACTCGGGCTGCAGCGATGACTTTGCTTTGGTGGCAGCTGTAAGGCTACATTGTAGATGAACGTCAGTCACTGTGTTGCAGCTATAAAGGCTGCCAGCGCAGTTCATTAATGAAAGATGTTATCAGTAAGGCAATAGAGGACTTTGCCTCTGCTGGTGATAAGAGCTCCCGTTTCAATGCCCTGCATACTTTAAGTGGTCATTTTCCTTCATTGTTAGCAGCCTTCTACTGTAAGAGCATGAAAGTATGTTGACATTGACCCAGTGACTCCTGGATTTAGGCTGCATGAATGGACAGAACACACACATTCAAAAGCATTTACAGCAGCCAGCAAGTTGCAAATGAGCTGTTTCATTTGTTTATGCATTTACACATTGTTTTAATGTTACAGTGAAATAAAAATTAGGCAATAAGAGCTTGATTTAAACAGAAATACATGTCTGCTGCCTGTCTCATTATTCCGACAAATCCATATGGTAACCCGACATTGTATTTCAGCAACTCAAAAAGGCCGCAATTCAAATCTTGCATCATATGCAGCTGCCTTTTATTGATATTTAAATGCTCAAAAATATGTTCCCTTGACTCTGTTGCATTTGACTACGTAAATGTGTTCGAAATCATCACTGAAAGTCACGCCAAAGGATTTTCTGATTGCCAGACAGTCGATATGAAAAAATAAAAAGGAACAAATCGTCAAATTTTCGTATTGAACAGCCAAATCCGAGTCCACTGATAAAATTCTGAGTCGCGTACAGCCCTAGTAGTTTCCCCTTTTTTATACCTGTGTCTTTGCCCCCTGTGGCCCGTCTGTCTATCTGTGTGTCTGTCTGACTGAGTTCCTGCCCTGGTTGAGGGGGGAAATGATGACATTGAGGGATTTTCCTGCCATTATGTGGGGTAAGCAACTCCCAGAGGTTATTTTGTCAGTCCCAGCTTGTTTTCTCACTCTGTCCTCTTTTCACTGCAGGCCTCCAGTTTGATTTAGTAGGTCAGCCCATTAACAAACATAGATGGTGCTTGAAGAAATGTATTCATGATTCATGGGAAGGAACACTTGGGTGCATCAGTGATGTCCCCCAGAGTTTCTCTAGACCTTCTGTAATTTTGCCAACCTCACTGTGTAGTTTTACTTTATTTCATCCTTTGACTGTTTTATAATGAATTCTGGGCCATCCCTGCGTTTGATGTCAAAAAAATGGGCTTCATGTGAAAAAAGGGTGCTGCTTTTGTTGACTGCTTATAGTGTGACATGCTGAATTTTTATAAGACATGTGCATGTACTGTATCAGTTTAGCTCTGGTGCTGTGAATTAGGTCAAACTATTCACAGTGAGGGGTCCCGCTGTGTCGCTTTAAGGAATAAGGTGAGTTACGGCAAATTCACGTGCTGGCTGAAAATACACAGGCTAATCCTGCCACCAGCTGCTTTTACTTGAGCTATTTTGCATCCCTAATCAAATTAGCTTCAGCTTTTCAACAACTGGGACAAAACGGTGAAAGGTGGTCAGAGGGTCATCAAACAAAAGCAAAAGACCGCTGTTCTAGGAGGCTATTTTGTGCATTTTTGCAGAGGCTCGTGATTTCCAACTTCATGTCAGTGGCCACATGGACATTATGCATCTGCACATGCAAAAGTGAGCATGAATTAATAAACACAATACATGCGCACACACACACGTGCTGTCCTCACACATCTAGATTTAGAGCCATAGAATGGAAGTATCACACTCTGCTGATACATAATGCAGAAAGGATTTATGGTAATTGCTCTCTGACAGTGTGTGTGTGTGATGCTGTCCAGCAGTCCTGCTGCTGTAGCTCTGGTACCGCCTCACTTCTTTTTCTTTTTTTTCTCTCTCTCTTTCTAGCTTTCTCTTCCTTTGCACGTGTAGCCTGGGCATGTGGCACCAGTGCATCACTCAGCTTTTAGCTAAATCAGTTTTTTTTACATTCACTGTTTTACTGGTGAGAAATGACTGTGCTCTCGAACACTCGGATGTTTTTCATGTCGGCCTGTTTGGCTCTGCCTTTATCAAATGCGTTTTGCTTCCTGTTTTTGTGAAGTCTGAGGGGAAAATTTCAGCTGGTTGGAATGTTTATCAGCTGTTCGTTTGGAGAAATGGCTGGTTTTTGCTCTTGCAGCAGATGCTGTGCCATTGCTGAAGGCTAGTTCAGGGCCAGGTCACTTGCAGAGTGCGGAGTTTCACCTGTTGTGTTGACAAGTGCTGCCTGTCTATGCAAACTGACTTTGTGAGGAGAGAGCAGAGGCGAGTCTCCATATGGTTCCTGCAAGACTTGACCCTGAAGACCCAACCTTAAACCCCTTCTCCCAAACACGCACATGCGCAGACAGACACTCATTTTCTGTGCTGCTCTTTGGCAGGCAGGAGGAATGTTATAGATTAACCCAGAGGAAGTCAGCCTGCAGGCCAGTGCTTACGCAGGGCCCCAGCTCACTCTGGCCTGGACAATGTCCTACAGTTAACTTGGAAGCAGCAGCACACAGCACAGGAAACAACTCTCAGGCTCCGCTGTTTTTACTCTTTAGCTTTTCTGCATTCAGATCCCTATCTTTCCCCTTTGCTGTGACTTCTCTCCCCTTCCCTGTCTGTCTTCTACTGTCACAGTTCATACGTAATACTACTTTTCAACTTCACTTAAAATACATCCATGGCTTCTCCAACTTCATTCCACTAAGTGTATTTAAAGCCTGTGGCACACTCTCCTCTAGTTGAAGGAAGTCAGCTTGGCTCAGAGCATTGCATGAGCTCTGCCCCAGAAATGTCACTGATACAAAGTATTTGCCAACTTAACTGTGTAATATACTTGTAATATATGGAGAGTATTTTAGGTCCAGAACCGGCAGTATGTGGGACATTTAATACCAAGGGAGGCCTATGACGTATCCCTCTTCTGCTTCTGTAATGGGCCCCGGTGCACTTGAGGTGTTTGTAGACATCCTGCTTGTCGAGGAGCTGTCACAGTCTCTGTGTGAAAATGGCGAATGTTATCTTAAGAAATTAGGGCTGAGACATTGACATGGTGACAGGAAAATGTTGCACTGATGCAAAAATACCTGACTGTTTCCCCTGGTTTATTTAGGAAAGACCAGAACCTGCTGTCGCCAGTCAACTGTTGGTACCTGCTGCTAAACCAAGTGAGGAGGGAGAGTAAGGACCACGCCACACTGAGCGACATCTACCTCAACAACGTCATCATGAGGTTCATGCAGATCAGCGAGGACTCCACGCGGCTACTCAAGAAGGTGAGGGTGGATAATACAAAATATGTTCACACTAAAGCAAAATATGATTGTCAGGGCACTCCCAAAGACAACGCTAACGCTAAGAAATTAGGGGTATTCTGTGGTTGTAGAGGAAAAAACAAAACATTCCTTTTAGGTGATTGGGCTGAGAAAGGAATACAAAAGAAATTGAGTAGAATGAAAAGAAATCAAAAAATAAAATAGCTAAAGACAACATATGAATTATCTTTGCATGATTTGTAGTTCAATAAAACTCTGTATTTACCTCACACTGACCCTCAGTTCAGCCTCTGTCTGAAACAGGCCGTTTTAGCTCCTGTCTCTTTAAGGCCCTCCTCCCAAGGAGCCCACTCTGTTCTGATTGGCCAGCTCTTGGAAGCTGCCCCTCGGGAGACTTCTGTCGGCTGCGGAGGTTTACGTTAACAAACCACGCAAACAAACTATAGTAGTTGGATCTCCTTCTTTACTCGAAATGTCAACTTCTCAAATACATCCATACATGTTCGAGCCAAAATCCGATCCGCAGTATGAGAGTGGACAACGCAAACAACGCATAGAACAACCTTAGCAACAAAGGCTACGGAACGGACGGCTGTTTATGGGCATGAACAACAAGCTGACATTAGGAAAAAACACTGCAAACAAAGTGTTCACAGCTAATTTTGGAAATTTGACTATGTTTGACATACCTGATATATATCTGACATCATAGCAGTATGTAAATAACAGAAAATCACAAAAAGCATGGTATGTCCCCTTTAAAAACAGGGTACAAGAAGGTAAAAATCCTTTCTGGTTCACATTAATGTCACTATTTTTATCTTGGGACCTGGAACTCATTTGACTCTGATGTGTATGTTATATCTTTAACATAAATTCACTTCCACTAGTCATTTCAACTACTGTCATTTCAACTAATGCAGCCAACTCTCTTTATATGATTGGTTCAACCACCCTCTCTTTGACCTCTACTAAAAAAAAAAAAAAAGGTCAGATGTGACTTTTTCTTTGATCAACAAAATGGAAGTTTGAACTCACCACTAACACAATCCAGATTTTTCATAGTGGTCAGATCGGGCAGCAATGTCTCCATTCACTCATGCTATATAAACAGTCTTTCACTTTCAATTAACCCATTCATTTGGCAACAGGGTATATTTAGTTGCATGATAGGATATATACTGTATATACAGTATATATTGATAGGATGAAGCTCTGTTGCAGTCCTGTGGTTTAGTTTTGTGAATTAGAGCAATGCAGAGGAACCTCGGTCACCACAGTTTCAGATCCGTATGCCTTCACTCTCCCATTCGGAGGACTGTGGCTTCATGACCGAAACCGGGCCTCTGCTTGCCTGTTTCACCGCAAAGACGACAACTCCCTAACAGATTATGAGCTCCTATGCTGCAGGAGTCACATGAACTCACCACAGGCCCAAATTACAAAGTGGGGCTGCTTCAGAGGAGTGCCTTTGTGTCAGTTTAGCTTGTGCGACTTTTTCTCTCTCTTTCTTTTTCTGTCTTGCTCCACTGTACTGCAAACCTCCACCTAACCTCCAAGTAAAAGTGAGGGTTTTTTTTTTTTTTTTAATTCGTTTTCAAAGTAATTAACATCTCTTGATGGCTGCGGTTTCATCTGATTGTATGAGGGCGTGGTTTTTAAATACTCACCCAAACCCTCAACACACAAACAGGAAGCTGCAGCAGCCATTTCCTTTTGATAGTGTTTAAAGGTTCAACTAATGAGGCCAGATGTGAAACAGACAGTCATTTTTCAGATGTTACTCCTGTTGCCTCCCCTGACTTAACACACTTTGATAATCATAATGATAGAGTACCTTCAATGCTAATTTACATTTTCAGTGCAACTCTGGAGACACTTTGCTAAATCCTCACATACTGCAGTGTGTTGCACCCCAGCCCGTCCCACCATTGCTCCACCCGCATCATTATTGCTCTGGAATCTGCAATATCTAGCCATATGCGCAATAGCTGTCCCTTTTTAAAGTTTCTAATGCAGTTTCTCAGTGGATCCAGGTGACACTGTGCAGACAAACGGCAGTCTGGTGGGAGGTCCCGGTTCATAGGAGACCTGAGACACGGCTCGCCCTCTAATTAAAGCCTTTTTGAGCCTTTGATCTCAGCAGAGCTTCAGTAACGAGGCACAAACAACAGAGAAGTCCCCGATGTTACACGGGCTCCCTCGCAGCTTTGAGGAGACAGCTGTGGTGTTGTCATCCTTCCAGCACATCAAAGACCAGTGTTTTTATTTCCATGTATGTTTGGGTCTCATGCTGTGAGGTGGAACAGTAGAGGAGGACCCCAGAGTAGCCCTGGTGTCATCGTCAACATCCTCTGGTTGACCTGTTTTCCATTTGGCATGTGTGTTTATTTCTTTAGTTCTGTATTGTGGACATTTTTAATGACACTACAGCCACAAATTCTTTCAGAAAGACCCCGTTTCTTTGTTTGAATACAAGAATCAAGTAGTGGACCTCTCTGTCTTTCTTTCTTACTTTATGCTTGGACAGATCTTATCACATGTATTCAGTTTTCATTATTCATACAACTGGCTCTTTGTTTTACTCTGCCCTGTTTTATTTATGGAAGTCACGTTCTGTGGCTGCAGCTACAAGCTGGATTTCTTAAAGCTTGAGGCGGTTTTTAACTTTTCCACAGGCAAAGCATGTGCTGAATAATGTTCATTTTACAGTTGTGCATTTATGGCTGAGAGGAGGCCTACACACGGACCAGTGTTTGATCTTTGCGCTTAATCAGCTGAAGATAACGCTTGGTTTTACAATATATCTTAAAGGAGTGGTTCAACATGATGGGAAATATGCTCATTAGCTTTCTTTCCCGGAGTGAGATGAGTACATTAGTATCAGCGTCATGTCTGTGTATTAAGTACAAGTCAGGATGTGGTTAGCCTAGCTTAGCATAAAGACTCGAGGCAGGGGGAAACAGCTAGCCTAGCTCTGTCCAAAGTGAAAAATGGTCTTTTCATCACACTGAGCTTGCCAAGGTTGGCACCCTCGGGCTTTCATAGAAACCAAATCCTGACTGTATCTAGCAAACCTTCACTGTAGTCAGAGAAGCTACTGGTGAAAGATGGATAAACCGATAAAACCATAAATTATTGTCTTTTATAATTCTATTTTTGTGTTAAACAGACAAGATACATTTCTGTAACTAAGACAGCTTAAGAGTTGTTCATAGGCAGGCTAGCTGTTTCCAGTCTGTATGCTAAGCTAGATCATCTCATCTCACTGTTAGAAATTAAACAAACAAGTGCATTTCCCAAAATGTTGTTATTCATTTAACTATATAACATTTTTACAGAATCCACCAGCTAACACTGTGTGACTTTCTGCTGCGCATCTTAACAGCTTGTCTGTGTTACAGTGACAAGACTCTCAGATCTAAACTCAGTACCCCACACACACAAAGCCCCGCAGGGTATACAACTGCCATCTCTATACCATGATTAATGTCAGTGGCAATATGAAACCCACCACTCCCTAAAGGCTGACTTGGTTTCTCTTCTCTTGGGTTGTTTCATCTTTCTAATGTGGCTGAAATACAGATGGTATGAGCTTGAAAGGAAATGGGAAACCCATTTGTAGGATCCTTTTAATAAATTGGATCAAATTGGAAACCCCCAATTCAATTGAGATTCCTTTAAAATGAAAGGGGGCTAAATTGTGCAAATTTAATCAGCGAAGATCAGTTACACAACACGGCATTTAGTAAACAGCCTTTATTGCTTGTAATTGGAGGTGAACAGTGTGCGTGTTACATTTAGCGACTGTTTGAAAGCCGAGCTTATTTTAAAAAAAAGAGGTCTTAAAAGTATTAGTTAGTTAGTTGCAGCTTTTCCGGTGAGGACACTTTAAACATGTCTTGAATATAATGTCCCTTTGCTTTCATCCCCGTCTTTACCTCTCACACACACACACACACACACACACACTCTCGCAGCTCATGTGATCCCTTAGAAGGCTTTTCATTGAGCTCTGGATCACTTCCCAGCCTTCTCAATGGAGAAGAGCTGACGAGTGTTAGATCTGACAGATAGTCAAAGGTTCTGTCCTCTCAACTGATGGTTGCTAATGGATTTTCCCACAGGAGAAAGCCTGTATCTCTATCATCCTTATGATATGCAAGAATTTCCAATTAAAAGGCAGTCTATTTAAAATATGGTACTGTCATCTTTTGCGAGAAATAATTACAGATCTACTAAAAAAAGTAGGACCAGACCACCCTATAATTTACCCAAAACTCAAGACTTTACTGCGGCTCCCTTATCTAACCTTAATTCACAAACATGCCTGTGGTTGTCTCTTGCCAAGTTTGGCCCTTCTAAAGCTCTGGTTATCCAGGCTTACAGGCTGTTTGCCCTCTGATTAGGTAAGAGCTACAAATCAGGGAACTGACAGACCAGGTGGTGGCTAGGAAGATGCTGCCAGTCGGCCAGGTCACCCAGCACGACGCTCTAATTTCAGACTCCAGCCTGGCAGCCAGTAACAGAGCATAATCCTCTTTGCCATCTATTCATACGCATGGACATTGTGCAGCTTTACCTGTGAGTCGACATGTCTTGAACAAGAGTGAGAGTTTGTGCACCCGAGTTTCCAGGAGGGTTCCTCTGCCTCCTGTCTGCATGTTTACAGTCCACAGGAATCTTTTCAGGGCTGAAAATCAGATTGTTTGTGTATTAGGGTTCAGGGGAGATACATGTGAATCCCCCTGAATCTATGAGGTTTGTAACCTCAGTGGAGACACTTCCCCCCCCATTGCTCAAACCCACAGAAGGCCACATGTGTGCTTGGCTGCAGAGTATGTGTGAGTCATCTCGTCTCAAGCCAGGAAATCCCATCTCATACACAGTTCATCAGGTTGTTGGGATGCAGTTCTGTTGCAGCGTAGTTTTGCCACGAGCACTGCTTCAGGATTTGAGTAACTAGTAATATTTTTTTTGAAAACAGCTCCACAAAGTGCATGCTATATAGCTATGAAATGTATTTAGTTTATGGGTTTGAGATCATCCTGGCGTTAGCGGGTTTGCTTCAGCTTACTTCTGTGTATGCGCTGGATCCTGCGGCTAAAGCCAGCTGACAGACTGCTCAAAAATTCAGATGGCCATGAATTCAACCATTATGAAAACATGGCTTTGGATCCAGAAAATTCTTGTTTAATGCATATTTTATAAATCAAATGTGAAAGCTAAACAACCAAAGAGCAGCCTTACAACCTACTTTTTTACAAAATCTTTTCCTATCAGCCATTGTGCCCTTTGTGTGTACAACAACTATGACTGATTGCAATAGTAGACGTAAGTGGGTTTTTGACCAGCCTGGCCCTTTAAGAAAAATCTGTGGTGCATTCCATTTCTTGATCAGAAGTAAATCACTACTCTATCCCACTGCATTAGATGGTTCGATGCCTTCTCAGACCGTTACAGCCTTTTGTCAGGAGCAGCTCCCAGAATGAGATTTGTCTGAGGATAATTGGGTTAGAGAAAGACCTGGAGTGCGGGCCAAGGCTGTAACATCATCTAGGTAGAGGCGCGTGGTATCAACTGTAGTGGAGAGATCAAAAATTCATTGTCATAGACTCATAATCTCATAAACGTGATACAGTATATGAGTCAGTATGAAGGAAATATGGGAGCTCCACAGTTAATTTAATAGTAAAAGCCCCACTAAATCCATCACGGGATCTCTCTCATCTGTTAACTGTATCCCACACCATGAGATGCATTAAAGTGGGCGTGTGTGTGATAGTATTACTGGGTCAGCCTTGTGGCACGGCTGATTGAGTTAACATATTTGGGAAAAATCCCTCACATTCAAGTGTAGAAGCCAGATAATGTGTTGAGCATGTGGACAGAGAAATTCAAGCTGTGTTCAACGATTTGAGTGGAAAAGCTGTCGTGACACCGCTTTCACACAGAAACTCTGTATTTGACACAGGATGATTAATGCACTGTTCTGTTTTGTGTGTGTGTACCATTTATTCATACTGTGGTCACAGGTTAATATCTGGTCGCTGCTCACCATTCATACAAGACTCACGTCTGCAACACATCACTGCTATACCCCAGAATTATACCAGATCTTATATACAAAGAACTGTGAATTTTCTAAACAGTCTTTCAGTCCAACTTTCAGTTAATTTAAAGTGTAACTTGATGAGATTTCTTTTCTTCATTTGGTCACATAAAGAAATGACCCTGATAATGAGCAGAGATAAATTTAGGGTTTGCATGGTTTTAAATGGTGTCACATTGTTTGAAAGGGGCATTAACTATGATGTTTTGTCTGGGAGAAACAAAGTGATACACAGTGTATCACTTCGTCAAATTAGCAATTTGCAACATAAGTCTAATTGTTTGTTCCATCTGTGTTTCTTTTTCAGAGCAAGGAAATAGCCTTTCAGCTCCAGGAAGACTTAATGAAGGTCCTAAATGAGCTATACACAGTAAGTAGTAATGCCTTTTTCTTTTTTTTACTATTGCACTTAAGTACATTGGTCTTTGCTGTGGTTGAGCCGGGTTTATAGCACTGAGCTAACTGCATTTGTAACAGCTTGAAGTCTTTAACGTGTAGCTATCTGTTAGATATCCTATAGCTAACATTCAAACAAACAGACTACTACTAAGAGGATTGTTCCAACTGTAGGGAAATCATTCTTACAACAACATAATCCTTATACCCGCATGGACCTGCTGTTCAAAATGCAAAGTGTCATCATCATGTTTGCTTGACTCATTAAGAGTTCATATTTTGTTTTTGTTTCTTTATCATCTGTGTTTTCTTGCTCTTCAAAACAAATTCATGCAAAGCCACACCAGGGGGTTGCAGCTAAAAAGTAACAAGGTTGCCATATATATTTTTAAAGATTGTTTTTTTTTGGCATCATTACTTTAATAGTTGACAGCAGAGACAGAAAGGAAGTGTGGGAAGAGAGCAAGAGACATGCAATAAAAGTCCCCAGCTGGAATCGGATTGCAGACGTTGCAATTACACGGTATATACTGTATGCTACGCCATACACCACTAGCTCACAGAGACACACGCTGTACATATTTCGAGAAACACGGAGTAGTAAACGTAGCCCTGGCTTCAGACCTTTTGAACCTAGAGGTTACATTTCTGTTTGTCTGAGCAGCATTTCACCAGACCATCAAACTTCTGCATCAAACAAGCTGCACATCTGCAGTCTAGTTCCTATAAAGCCCATTTCTTCTCCTCTGTTCGATGCATTTGCTGTAAGTCTGTGTGTCGCTCTGACCTTGGTCAATCAATAGCTAATTCCACTGCCTTAATTACCACAATCAGCCCTGGTAGCCTACTAGCTTAGTTTAATGCCTCACACATGTTGTTCTGGTGTACTCTTAGATTACCTGGATGAATCTAGGTTTTTTTTGTATATTGTATAACTTGTATCCCATGATGTTTACATATGATTGCTTCAGTTGATACAGTCTCCTAATTTATACAACCCACTTTGGGTCACTCACAGGCATCAACCACAACAAGCAATGATCAAGCAATATAATGTCAGTATGACTTCCTCTGGGGGTCTCAAACAACTGTTCCAGGGACCAACATTGTTTTTTTTTTTTTTTTTTACCCTATTTAGATTCCCCAGTTCTCCAGCTTTTTATTTTAGAGTAATCCTTTCATTTTCTAGCAAGGCTGCAACTTGTCAACATGACTAACTTTAACCATGACTCATATAGTCAGTGGATATTCAGATACTGTATCATGTTATGATCACAGCATTGATCATCATGGTAACTTGGGATTTGCACAGATGGAGATAAGAGCTGTGCTCTCCCCAGAGATGGAGTGAAGAGCAGTTCAGTTTGCTTGTTAGTCTCTAGTGACTCACTATAGAGGACTAGAGCGGAGTCAATGTGTTCCAAACACAACAACGTGTTACTCCAAACTCAATGTGTGTCACTCTCACCACAGTCCGCACTCCAGATTTGACCTGGTTTAGCCCCTGTGGGAGGACGGACAAACACACACACACACACACACACACGCTGGTAGCTATTGCATCAGACAGCCACAGTCCCAATGTCGGCTACCGCCAATGAAATAACAGGTCTGGTCTGTCTCTAAATATGTCCCTCTAAAAGAAGCAGCAAAGTAAACACAGCAGCGGCAGACTCCAGACCAGTAAGTAAAGAGTACATGGCCCAAGGTCAGTCACCCATCTCTAAACTGGTTCCAGTTAGGCCAAACCTCACCAAAGGCAAAGGCCTCCAGACAAATCAGGCTTTGCTCTGTTGTTTCATTCATACAGAAATAACTCAGTTTGGGAGAAAGCTGTTTAGATTTTGAGACGGGTGAGTCTCTATTTGTACTGGAGTTGAGGTTTTGTGCAGACAAGTGTATTGCATACACAGGTTGTGGAGCTGTAATTTGCTGGAGTTGGTTCATTCCAGGTTAAACCACAGGTGCTCTATATTGCTGCTTTCTCCTGGGCGTTTGGATGTATTTTCTGCCCTTGTTCTTAGTTCACTACATTTGGCCAAATGCCATGAACCCAAACTCATTTAGCTTTACAGAAGACAGATTTTATATCAGAAAAGTTTGATCAAGTCTCACTTCTGATTAGAAATTCACACAATATCGTTTATTTGTCATTTTTGAGCTAATTTTAATGCAAAAAATAAACATCAAAGGAAACCTAGATAAATTTTTTGAATCTGTAAGGAGATCTGTAGCTGTGCATTACATTTTGTGAACAAATGAAAAAGATCGCTCTGAAACGCTGGGGGTGTGTCCCCTAAAGGCGCTGAAAACACGCCCAAGCTGAATGGCCTCTGAGCCTCATGCTGAACTCCCATATAAAAATATACAATTTTAAAATAGGCCTTGTTTGTAGGTGTATGGCAAGCAACATGGATGTGCAACTGCAAACCTTTTTTGTAGCTGCAAACCTTTGTGCAAATCTTCTTTATGCACTCGCACATTGGAAATGCTTTGTGCAAATCTTTTTCATTTGTTTACAAAATGTAGTGCGCAGCTACAGATCTCCTTACGGATTCAAAAATTAAGTCTATTCCATTCTTAGGGCTATGGACCCTAATTTAAGCCCATGCAAACAGCAGAGAGATGTGACCCACTTATTTTATGTAAAAATCTGTAATAATACTGTAAATGCTAATGTTCATTATCATGCATCTGTGGGGGTCAGTAAGTTCTCTACCATTCACACATGACCCCATGCAGGAAATGTTCCTGAACATTTCAGGGATAGACTGCATGTGTGAATGGGGCTTATGTTTGTGTCAAAGATCAGTATTTCTTCCACAGCCAGAGATTCACCGTCCTAAAGAGCCTCCAGATGTGTGTCCTCCATTCTCCTGATGACGTACACTCTGAACCAGTGTTGACTTTTATTATCTCTCTGGTCTCTCTACCCTTGAAGAATTCATTGCTTGTGTTTTGTGGGTTACCTGTTGCTTAACGATTGAGTCACTGCCTAATGGGTTCAAGGAGTATGTAACGCACACACTCCAACCTTTTCTGATGATGATGACTCAAACCACAGGAAGTAGCTATAATCAACAGTTTACCATCAAGGTAATGCATTTTCCTTGTACTGAATAGCTGCAGTGTGATGACACGCAGAGCGAAAGGGTTCAACTTATTTGCCGTTCTAGCTTTGTGCTTCTAGCACAGTAAGAAATATCCCTATTTAAACCTATTTGAGAATATATGCTACATGCACAGAAATAAATATTAATTGTGAGTGCCAGCAAGTTGCAATGTGAGACTATTCACTTTGATATTTTGAACAGTGATGATTTTAAAATGTGACCACTCAGCACCCAGAAACCTTTGTTTTGGCATGAAGCAGTCATGGCTATATTAGCTGTACAAAATGGAGCTTCACCTTAATAAAAACTCAAAAGGTATTCACTTGAATTGAATTAACTTCAAAGACAAGAGCTAAGTGCCCCCCCCCCCCCCTCCCCCGCCCCCACAATCCTAACATGAGGCAGTGAAGGCAGCAAGTTACATTTAGCTGCAGTGATTTGTGGTTGTTGAGGTTGTATGAGTGACCTGTATGAAAAGGCCAGACAGAATCTGTAGTTGGTTTGTGGTTTAGCGAGAGACAAACCGCCTGCTGTGAGATGAGTTGAATCAATTTGAGATGAATGAGTGGGTCAAAGGATGGAAGACTTAGTTGTGGGTATAACGGTCAGTCTCGACTATTAAGATGGTCTATTTTTTTTTACCTAGGGCTGGGCGATATGACCAAATCTCATCCCAATATAGGTAATTTCATATTCCAATAAATATACCTATCCCAATATAGCACATTTTAATTCTGTCTGTTGTCTGTCCATCCTTTGTGCTGAATAAATTAAATTACTGGCTTTTTACTCCCCAGACTTTTATTGCACTTACAGTAACGTAACGAATGTAGTTGTTGTCAACTGGAGTACTTCACCTGGTGTGTGCAGCACACACACGGTGGGCTCAGCCCTGCCCCCAGTGAACCATAGAGAGCAGAGGAGAGTAGCGCGACCATAAATGACAGCAGAATGCAGCAGAGACTCTCACACTGAGCTAAAATTAAATGAGTGCACATAATTTGGTAAATAACATAAATAAAGACAGTCTCTACTGAGTTTTGCTGTCATTTATGGTCTCGCTGCTTCTCTCCTCTTATCTGCGCTTTCTCAGCGCGGGCGGGGCTGAGCCCTGTGTGTGTGTGTAGAAGAGAGACAGACAGCGTTGGAGAGTTGACAACAACTACACTCATTATGTTACTGTAAGTGCAATAAAAGCTTTGCAAGTAAAAAGCCAAGAAGAGTAATTTATCAATTTAATCCGCGCAAAAGATGGACAGACTCCAAATGATGAAAAATATTGCCATAAAGAGTGTGATAGAGCATAATATGAAATGATGAATGTTTTTCTCCCATCACATAATATATATCATATCGCACAGCCCTATTTTCACCTCTGACCTCACAGAAACTGACCTCAGTTTCAGGCTGTTGCCTTTCGTTGATCTTGTACACTAGTGCAGTGCTTGGCCTCCGGTATTGCTGCTTCAACACATAGAAAAATTAATACTGTTGATGTGAGGTGTGAATGAGTATATACACCAACAACATGAAAGAAACTAACATTCTATTATACACATATGTTAAGTACTGTAGCGGTGAATCTTTTTCTCATTTCTCAAGTATAATGAGGGCTGCATACTGGTTTTGACCTGCCCATTGGGAAGTAGCGTAAGAGTCTGTCCTTTCTTGATTAAAAGCTGTGTTTTCGCTACTTTTCATTTTTTAGAGCATGCCATGTGAAAAAACTTTTCTCGAGCTGAGCTGATACTAAAAGGTGATGTGAAAACACTGCAGACCACTGATTGGTCAGTCGTTTATCTCATTCACAGGCTTTCTGTTTCAGAGAAAGCTTTCGCTCTGCTGCGCTGTCTCTCTCTCTCTCTCTCTCTCAGTTGCCATGCTTGAAACACAGTATTCACACATGAGGAAAAAACACCGATTTGTCTTGTTGTTGTTTGTATTCACTGCTCTTTGTATTTACTGCTGCCTGAGTTGGATGTATGAGGAGAAATACAGAGGAGGAAATGAAACAGAAACTAAGAGCACCCGTCTCCATAGTAAATCACATGTTGAGTGTTTGATGGTTATTTATTTGTGCTTTAGAACCTAACTGCTATGAAACAAACAAACAGTCATTCACAGGCTTTCTCTCTCTCAGAGAAAGCTTTCCACCGATGTCTGTCCTCACCGGCCTGTTTCTCTGTCGCTCGCTTGCAGAGCCCAGAAGCCCCGCCCTGCTGCTGCAGAGCGGAGCGACTCGCTTATCTCTAGTTTAATCAAAGTTTATTAATATTGAACGTGTCGTGTATCCAAATTGCACCAATTCGACACTGCACGTCCTTGGGTCCCCAGCAACACACCTGCCAAGTGTGAAGTAGATTGGATGAACGGTTCTTAAGATATGCGAAGGACATACATACAGACGTACATGCATGCATGCATACAGACAGACAGAGAGACAAACAGAGAGAGTCCTTGCTCTATAGTTAGATGAAATAATGACAGAGATTAGACATTATTTTTATTCTCCACCTCACAGTCACTTTTCTGTGTCTCCAGGTGATGAAGACCTACCACATGTACCACTCAGAGAGCATCAGCGCCGAGAGCAAGCTGAAGGAGGCTGAGAAGCAAGAGGAGAAGCAGATCGGCAGGGGAGATCCAGTCTTCAGCATCCGAATGGAGGACAAATACCAGAAGCGCAACTCTGTGAAGAAGATTGAGAAGATGAAAGAGAAGGTAAAACGCCTGGGGTTCACAGTCTGAAACCATTTCAGTCCAATTTGTGGCAGTTGTGTTTAAGCTAAAAGGAGCCATCAGCAGTCAGTAGTCACACCATCCACTTTTCCATTAGACATTAGGCATCTTTTAGTACTTTGAATGTAACAAAACATCTGATCAGGATGTGAAGCACTCTCACATTCACATGTATTATATATCACATGCAACAACACATGCAGAACACCATCCTGCTGAACAGAGTCTTTTACAGCTTTATGTTCTCTGAAGAGGCCTGTTTTCTGTTAAATCTCTGTGACAAATGATTAAATGTCTGGGGGAAAGGAATTTTTTTTTTTTCACACCACTCTTCCTGCAATGCATTTGGGAAGTGTTAAAATATGGATGATTTGGAAGTGCGTGAGTCAGAGCCCATTGGTCAGTGGATGGTGACTAACTACCAGCCCTCTGTTTGTCTGGTTGAGAGGAAGTGTAGGATAAAGACAGGTGGCACCGAGGTATCCCAGTTAAAGGGAAGGACAAACTGTTTTTAGTTAAGCTTTTTCTGTTTCTCTTCTTGTTCCTTTTTTGACTATTTCTAATATATTTTTGCTCTAATGTTTCTTGAAGCTGTTGTTTTGCCAGCAATCTAGTCTCAGCTCTGTGATGAGCAGTGCGTGCAGAGACATAAAAGGACAATCACTAGTCAAAAAGACAGTTCCAGATTCATTACATTCCTCCTCTCTTGCTCGTCTGTTTCTCATTCTTGCCTCTAATTCTCTCATCAGCGTCAAGCCAAGTACTCCGAGAACAAGCTGAAGTCGATCAAAGCGCGGAACGAGTACCTACTGACACTGGAAGCGTCAAACTCCTCCGTTTTCAAATACTACATCCACGACTTGTCGGACTTAATTGATGTAAGTATAAACCCACGTACTATTCTGAGACCTTCCTTGCAATGAGACTTGGAAAAAGTTTTTGCTCAGAGTGCCAACGCACTTTGCATCCATCTTTCTTTTTACACCACCTGACCCCCTCACCTATTTGTGCCCCTCATGCAGAGGACCCACCTTCACAGACCTTTTTAGAAGAAATTGAAAATCATAATCAGAGGAGAGACTGATGACTTTAGCAGCCAGGACTAATATAAAAGACATTTTAGGGCACGAGACTGTGGGATGGAAATTACAGTGTAGGACAGAATTACTGTAAAGCAGCTTATTACATTTTGTGATGAAAAACTATTCTTTCCTCTTTCCCTTCCATCCGTGTCATTATTTGAAATCCCACATATTATATTCAGTTCTACTGTGTTTTTCTGACAGTGTGTCACTGTTTTGAATATTTTCCACATCTCCCAGACTGTCTTCAGGCTGAATGGAGTCTGGGATTGGCCCTGACCCCCTTTTTTTTTTGTCATTTGCAGCTGTGGGTCATCACTCCATTCACTACAGCACTCAGGTCTCTTTACTCTGCCTCGCCAGCAGATTGCTTTGTTTGACTTTCTGCTACCCTACGGATAAACATGACTTATTTATAATATGGCTCACCTGGGTTGTTATTATTTTTGTTAGAGAAATAAACTTACTGCACCATCTTCTGTGGTGTTTCTAAGGAAACGGGAGAAGGCCGGGTTTTTAGCGAGCATTTGGGGTTTTATATTCCAGACAGGACTGAAAAAGAAGAGAAACGCAACCTCTATTCAGCGGCATGCTGTGCGCTGAAATTCCCCCGCTCCCTGCTTTGCTCACCAGGGTGTTTGTGTGTGTGATTGTGTGCAGGATGCGCTCTGCGTGAGCTTTATTTGCAGGCTCATACACATTTGTTTATTGATGAAGGAGACTTTTTATAGTCAAAAACAAAGGTGTACACGCCGGCTGGTAGTGTTATCGTGTTTGCCTATTACTCAGGCCATGTCGTGTTTCCGTGTGTAACTATGTGAGTGTGTGACTGTATTTGTGTATGTCTGGGGCTTATGTGTCTTCCCTGGAGAGACCTTGGCCAAGGTTCTAGTTATTAGGAATCATCATTAGGTCCTGGAGGTAACACTGAGGTTGTTAACACAGAGGCAACATCTGCTGGCTCAGAAAGTGCTAGAGTGTAAAGTGAATGGACAACCATGGTTTAGTAGTGGAATTTGTCTTATTTCTTTGAGTATATACCATTGAATTTACAGGTATGTTTCAACATTATGCTTAGTATTTTGTTTTTGAAGTGATCATATGAAATTATTGGCCTGTTTTTTCCCGCTTTACTGATATTACTAATATAAACAAACCTTAAACTGTATCGGAAAGATTCGGCTGTCTCCAGTTTTCCTACCTGTCCTGAGTACTCGCAAAATATTTTAAATTTAAAAATCTTTAAGATTCATCAAATTATAACTACTCATCTTTCTGATTTTCCATTTGATCCTCTTCTTTCCATCCAGTGCTGTGATTTGGGGTACCACGCCAGTCTGAATCGGGCGTTGCGGACCTACCTATCAGCCGAATACAACCTCGAGACGTCGCGCCACGAGGGTCTTGACATCATCGAAAATGCCGTGGACAGTCTGGACCCGCGCAGTGATCGACAGAGGTTCATGGAGATGTACCCTACGGCCTTCTGTCCACCGGCAAAATTCGAGTTCCAGGCTCACATGGGAGACGAGGTACAGAGTTCAGTTAACAATAGAAGGTGTGATGATGATGATGATAATATCTGATAATCATGTAGTCGTTATTTAAATTGGGTTGTCGTTAAATGACCAAATCTGAGAGTGAAAATGTTTCCAAAGCATCTGTCTGCTCAGTGCATGCTGCAGATACACTGAACAACATGGAAGTGAATTTGGAGTTGATTTAAAAAAAAAAAAAAAAAAAAAAAAAAAAAAAAGTCTCAGACTTAATGAGGTCTGATTTTCAGTGGCTTAAGTGCAGCGTTTTACTGCGTCTGAGCTGCCAGATCAGGTTTTATGGGGCACTGCAATTGACAAATTATGAGTTATTCCTCACCCTGCAGTCATGTAGCTCACCATGTGCTAAGAGTTTTACTGTTTGGCTGGCAAAACCAGTGCTGATATCATGTCTGTTTACTAGCTGTTGTTGTGCGGCTGTCTGCATTCAGTCAGCAGAATTCACTGTGGTTTGCTCTGCAATTGAAGAAGAATTTGGATTCCTATATCCTGTTTTAAACCAGAGGTTACGTGGCCTCCTTGTTCCTTCCTTCAGTTGGTTGTAATTTCAGGTTGCTGATCATTTGACGATGCGTTTCCTCTTTCCCCAGGTGTGTCAGATCTCAGTGCAGCCGCCAGTGAACGGAGAGCTCATACTGAGGTTCCAGCAGCTGCAGTCTCGTCTGGCTACTCTGAAGATCGAAAATGAAGAGGTAACACGGTGCAAATAAATGTAACTCACTGTCCAGGTATTTGTGGTAAATAGGGGATTAAATATGCCAAACATGTCAAAAATATTCTATACTGCTCCAGTTTTGTTGTCTGCAAGATGTAGAGTATTAAAGCTACGAAAGAAAAGTAAACTTTAGCCATCATGGAGTCATCCAAGGTCAGACAGAGAATAGTTGCTGATGATCTCTAGAGTCTTTGTTGCATATACGCACATACACATACACACTATATATTTTCCTCTCTCTCATGCCCTGCAGGTAGCCATCAAACCCTTTCTGTGAAGCCTCAATTTTTGTTCCCACCGGTAGAATTCACTGTCTCGCTTTTATTTGCACGAACCTGTCTTTCGCTGCTCTGTTTTGACACGGGAGGTGCATCTTTGTAGGCTGTATTGTTTTAATCTGTCTGCAGCATGCTTGAGTAATTCTAATTTTTTTTTTAATATATATATATATATAAAACAAAGGCCAATAGGGAAGGCTGCTGTTGTTTCACAGAGTGCAATCATGTCCATCAGGCTGGCTTGTGTATCACGTCTGGCCTGCTTCCCCTCCAAGAGCTCTCACTGCCTTTTTTTTTCTGTATTTTCTGTCTGTCTCCTTCCCTCCACATCAGTGCACTTTCTCTTAGCCCTCTACAAAGACTAACGGAAACACAGGAGCAAGTCACTCAACTTCCTCTATATCCACTGTGGCCTGAGCTTCTTTGTAGATTGTATTGTTGGCACTTATGTGAAACTGACTAGAAATACATCTACAGGAAGGACCGATGATGGCTAAGATAGCTGTATCTATATTTGTTGGGCAACAAATTATTCAGCAACAATTTTGATAATCAATTCATTTTTAAAGTTGAAGTTGTATGCGGTATGATCCCACAGACGTCCCAGAATGCGGGCAGCAAACGCTCCTTGAGTAGCTACTTTGTCAGAAATGCAACAGAAGAGCAACTGGTGTGTCTGTTTGCAGCAGAGCCGAACAATCTCACGTTGTTTTAATACAGAGGTCAATCAATAATCAATAAAAGCAGTAATACATCATCCTGTGAAAAACTGTAATTTGATTTCATGCTGCTCGCAGAGCACGTTGATTACCCTGCTGAGGACTTTGTAGGTGCATTTTTGATGAACGATTGCTGTCAGCGCTAATCTCTGACAAATATTTTGCATCTCCTGTGGCTGCTTCACACTAAATTCACGAGTTGAATGCTTTTAATGTGAACTAGCAGCAGTAGGAAATGTGGGGTTTGCACTAGCAGTAACTTGATACAGCTCTGATACATGCATTAGGAGAGTGAACAGTAAACGGTGAGGCTGATAGCAATGAGAGAAAATTAAAAACAGGATTGAATGCATGCATTGTGTCCTGTGAATACCTTGTGTGTTCGTAGGCAGTTTGAATCCAGCACAGGAATGGTGGACTCTGCCACTAACAATTAAACGACTATATATAGCTGTTGCTGAAATGTGCCGAAATGCCGACCTTAAACCGTGTCAAAAACTGGGTTTGAGTTCATGAAAATTTTAAGGATTATGACTTTAATCAAGCAAGAAAATGCCAAATATTCTAGCTTCTTAAATGTGAGGATTTACTGCTTTCATATGTTTTATATCATTGTGCTCACCTAATATTTTTTGGGTTTTGGACTGTTTGCCAGACAAAACAAGACATTTCAAAATATGACCTTGGGCTCTCTTCCTGGGCAATTTTTATAATTCCTTTGACATCTCAGACTATAGTTGCAGCCCTACTAATTATCATTCAGACTCAGTGTGTTGTTTATGATGTGTATCTGGGCTGGTCTGGGGCCCTGCTGGTGTCATCACAGTTCACACTGCTTGCAGTATGTACAATAATACTGCACGCGTGTGATTGTGCGCGTGCGCTTTTGTGTGTGTGAGGGTATGATGACAAGCTCTGGTGCTTCATGTCCTTGTCTGCCTGCCTCTCTAAGCGGATGTCCTGGCGGGTCAGAATTGGAGGGCGCTGCTGCCTTGTGTTAGGATCACCAGATGGCCTCTCTTCCTGGGCACAGCATGCCAGATACATCCTTGATAAATGAACTTTCAAAGCGCTTAGACGACCTACAAGCATGACTGTCAAATGTACAAGAGAGCATGAGAGTCTGTCTTCATCCGGCCAGGAAAAGCTGCAGGGCAGTACTTAATAGAAGTGCAGCTGTTTCCTCAAACCTCTTTGACTCCCGTGAAATGGTGAAAGAAAACATTGCTGAATAATTTACCCTGCATCAGTCGTGAGTAGGGTGCGACGTGGCGAGGAAGACTTTGGATCTTACTCCCCACCGGGGGGGGGGGTGGCAGGGGCCGGGTCATCACCCTGCTGTGTGAGCCACCGACGAAATTACAGTTGATGTTTTTTCATTAAGAAAGTCTCTCCGAGGACATCGTTCATTTCAGCTCCTCAATCAGTCAGCGTGGTTCATCTCTTTTTTTTTTTTCAGATTTAATAATCTGGCCATTTAAATCTCATTTGCCTCTGTATACACCAGAGCCGGCACAGATGATGATTTCCTCCTCTGCTCCTTTTCGTCTTCTCGCCAGTTATCCAACCACACTTTACAGCTGTTCTCAAGACGTTTCACACTGAACCCAGGCAATCTAAAACCATCTCCTTTGCAGGGAGTGTTTGTTTTTCCTCAGATAAATCTCAGGGCGGCACATCAAAGCCTGTGCGTGCGTGGGTATGTGTATGTGTGTTCATAGCGGGATGATGAGCAGATTACACACTTACTACAGGGTCTGTTGAAAGCTCGGGACAGCAGTTTGCCTTCTGAGATGGGATGATAGGTGTTGAAATAACTGTTAGTGACGCTGTAGGGCTGCCCCGCAGAATAACATTGATTCAGAAGTGTGGCGAGCGGTACGTAACTTTTTTTTCGGCTCAGAAAACGTTGATCACAAGTAAACTCTCGTGGCTCATCATTTACTGAACTGTTGATATAGCATCGTAGAAGACACTTGGGTCGAGGTTCTGCATTAAAATAATCTTAACTCAATCCCAGAGACTTTCTGCAGGGGTGTTGTGCAGCGACAGGGACTAATGAGCATGTCCACCATGTCTCTCTAAGAGCTCTGTTGTAACTGAGCCCAGCAGTGAACACTGGTAACTATTCGTCTGCTGAATAATGGATAAACCCAACAGCTTTTTTCACTGGGAGCAATTCTCTCGCATGCATGGGTCCTGTCTTCCTGATGACAGCTGGGCCTCTCGCCTTCCACGAGGCCACCCAGGATGAGGCTGCAGGGACACGGGCAGAGGGAGGCCAAAAGCACTCAGAACGCGGAACTAATGACTTTTTGTGGCAGGTAGTTATCTATTTTAGGGACATGTCATGGATGTTTGATTTGTCTAAATTTCACAGGAGAGAACTCAAGCATCACTGATCTATCATTTTATTTCATTACCTTTCTCTCTGTCTATTAGAGCCAGCAGGTTCTTTTTTTATTCTGGTGCAGAAAATCACTCCTTTTGATCATCAACTGACAATAACCCGACTGTCGTCACACGACAGGATGATGTTTTTGCGAAGTTTTATGATCCTAGAATCCCCAATTTCCTTTTGCACGTTGTCATTAGCCTTGTTCCAACCTGCAGCGTGTTTTTGCTTCACAATGGGATGGATGACACTGTAACTACATCCACATTGTGTGCAGAGGCATGCGTGTCAGCACTGTAATCCGCCACAGCAACACATGAAAAGAGGTGAAGTCCACCTCGCTATTCAGGTGGGTTTTTTTTTCTTTTTTGAAGGCCAAATGAGTCACAGGTCAAGCAGTTAAAAAAACAAGCTATAATCCACTGTTGTCTCTGTGCGTGTAACAGTTGGTTCTGTCATTAGCGTTGAGGTCAGACTTACTTAATAATTGAGAAATGGCGACACGTTGAGCGGGGGTTCTCTTGATCATTAAACATAATTAGGAGGAATTCCAGCTGCGCCTCATTCAGGCCCCCGTTGACCTGCGATGCCCCCGCCTTTTTAAAAGCCCACACAATCAAGCTGCGACGGTCATGTCGCTCCACTCTCCCCCCCGCAGTGTCTCTGTTGAATGCAGAGGAGCGTTTTGCTGAATTTTTCCTGAGAGGCGGTTGTCGGGTTGGTGTTTCTACATCAGCCGGGCCTCTTTCCCTCTGCAGCTTTTCCACATCAGTGATTCGTGCTCACACTTTACAGTCTCTCGACTCTTTCCTCCTTGTCAGTTTGTCTCCTTTATTTTTTCTCTCTTTCTATCCCTGTTTTTCCTTTTTCTGCAAATGTCCTTAGTCCATATGGCTTTGAATTTGTCTCATATTTTTCTCATTATTTCCTAAAAAAAGAGACTGTTTTAATTCTCCTAATATGAGAACTTTTATAGCAAAATATTAAGATTTAATTCTCAAAAATACAACTTTTTTCTAGTTCTCTTTTTTCACTTTTTCTCACAAGAATTCCAGCTTTATTCTCATAACATTGTTTTCTTTTATCCAACATTGGCCCTAAGACTCCTGTTCATCACATTTGTATACTGCAAGAGCTTTATTTATAATTTACACAATCAATTTTTATCAGCTTTTGATGTCTTGAAACTCACTTGCCCTCCCGTTTGTATGTCACGTCTTTTCTTGTCTTGTGTGATCATACTGTATACTGGACACAGTCATGGCCTGCAGCACTCGCTCGCCGAACATCTTTCTCAGTAAGTGGCAGGGCACGCTCGGCCAAGTCCTGACGTTTATAAGCTCCAAGAGAAGCAATTCTGTTGACAGGGAAGAGGCGGTTATGGAAATGAATCTTAAAAGCCTGCGACTGAATGTACCGTCTCCTGCTCACCTCTGGCCCCTCTGAGTGCATGCAAATTGATTGCTTTAGCTGGGAGTCATGTTCAAAGGATGGTGTTTTTTTTTTTTTGGAATGTGTGTCTTGTCAGAAACCACCTGAATTTTTCAGAGTGTTATGGGAAAGCAAGAGAGGGTTTTTTAGGGAGTGTGATGATTCTAAGCCTGCTGAGTACGCCGCAAAAGTGAGAGTGAAGAGATGACATCGAGCTTTTAAGCCGGGAAGCTTTTGCTCTGACAAATGACTCTTCCTCATCTTCCCTCCGTCCCTCCTGTCCCCAGATCAAAAAGACGTCGGAGGCCACCCTCACCACCATCCAGGACATGGTGACCATCGAAGACTACGACGTGTCCGAGTGTTTCCACCACAGCAGATCCACAGAGTCGGTCAAGTCGACTGTGTCGGAGACGTACCTCAGCAAACCCAGCATTGCCAAGAGGAGGGCCAACCAGCAGGAGACAGAGCAGTTCTACTTCATGGTGAGTAGAGATGTGTGGCTGAAGAGAAGAAAGGGGGAAAACTTCAAAGATGTCTTTTATTTCTGTATGAAAATAAAAATAAATCTCTCTTATAGACTCTCTTTGATGCCTCAGTTAGCTTTCTATATTTAGATATTTTAAAAAGTTAAAATGCCACATTTCTCTTGCCTGATTATACACTCTTTCTAATAGATGCTACAAAAATCTCTAGAGTATGAACTCAAAGCCTTTATTGGGGAATTCAAAAAGCTTAATCTGTAAATTCTATTGGAGTCAAAACTCTGAATTTATTCACCGAGCCCCTTTTGAAATCTTTGATCAGCTGGAAGAGGGGTAACTCTCCCCAAATATTTCCATTTTGTAAGCCCGACCGCTATCCTGTTCCAGTCTGAAGATGGACATGCTCTGATAAAGGCTTTAAAAAGACTCTCAGTGTGTCCTTTGCCCTTGGCTGCCTTATCGTAGATTGCTATCTTAAGAGCGGGGCGCTGTAGCTGGCACTCAGGGCCGCCGTGTAATTACTCTCAATTCTCCACAGAAATTCCGTGAGTTTCTGGAGGGCAGCAATCTCATCTCCAAACTGCAGGCCAAACACGACTTGCTGAAGAGGACACTCGGTGAAGGTACGGTCACAATCGCTTTACTTACCTTCCTCTTGTAGCTCCCGCTGTTGTCGTTCTCACCGTGTCGAGTACTTGCGCTTCATTCTAACCTCTGAACGTCAGATTCACTTCCACCTTCCTACCTCCTTCCTTCCTACCTCCAGCCAAAATGAGGATGTATTAGCTCTGATCTGTGTCCAAACAGCCAACATAACTAATAATTGGTTATTGAATTTTGTCTTTTTATTTTCTGCAGTCCCCCAGAGCAATTTCAGTCTTTTCCATGGCAAATTTCCCATTGTTTGCCTGCTTTTTCCACTAGTCAAAGCTCCTAGACGGTAATCTGGGTTTTAGCCAGGCAAGCCACAGCTGAGGGGGGGATTGTGAATTCGTATTATCCGTCTTAGTGATTGATTTGCGCCAAACTTAATGGACTGCAATGCATTAGAGGGGTGGCGGGCATTACGACGGTCTCTCCTTGTTCTACATTGGTGGGATCTCCTCGAGGCCTCAGCTAATCTACCGTCAACCCAGAGCGCGTCTGTCAGTCACTGTGCTAACCGGCAGTCCTGGTGGTCTCAGTCAAAACCGTCTGCTTAATAAGTAATGGAGCCGCGTGTTAACGAGGAAGAGAAAAGTCTCCTGCGTCTCCCACATGCCCCTTAATCATATTGTTGCCAATGAGCTGAAGTACAGTGTGAGTCACTGCACACAGACAGGTCAGATCCTGTTCACGGGAACAGATGGCAGCACATTTAAGACTACTCCTGTTCTCCAAAACCATTTGGAACCTATTTTGTGCTAAATCTTACTTTGCCTGTCCAAACTTGAAGCTCTGTGTATTACTATAATGATTAGTGTGCCTGTGTTTGGCCGTGCCTGTGTCAGTTGTAAACGTACAACTGTGTGCCAGGTTGATGGAACTAAAGTGTTGCCTGTATAAGTCTGTGTGCAAGCCATGAGCTGCTCTGTGTGTGTGTGTGTGTGTGTGCGTGTGTGTGTGTGATGTGTGTGCATAGGTATGTGTATGGGTTTTATTTGTGCTGCTCAAGAGGCCAGCGGTTGCGGACAGATGGCAGGCTTCAAATGCTTCACTAGGCGTATGCACAATGCACCACAGGGACCTCAAAGACAGGTCCTGTCATGTCCACACATCTAACTTCCTCTCACATCTCTTCTCTTTTCTCTCTCTTCACCCGCAGGCCACAGAGCTGACTACATGACCACAAGGTAAAGCACACACACTCACACACACTCACACACACACTCACACACACACACACACACACACACACACACACACACACACACACACACTCTTCATGGACCTGTGCGTATTCAAGAAAACACATCCAGTCCGCTTTTCTTCCAACAACGACAGAAAGTGTTGTGATGTGTTGCAGCTCATCAGCGTGAGGGCAGTTATCTTCAGGAAATTCTCGTGTTAAATCTTCTGTGACCATGGAAGCAGAGGAGTCCATAGTTGGACTCTGAAGAGCACAGAGCAGATGTGCCGGCCTCTGTGTTTTTTTTTTAAGCTTAGCTTGGTATCGTATGGCTGGGTTACTGTACTTCCCAGTCCTAATAGTACTATTTATCAGACCTTTAGAGGGAATAAGAGGTGGTAAACTGAAGAATGTTTAACCTAAGAAACTAACAGAGCATCATAGAGAGCACTTCTAGAGCAAAAAGATTTACATTAAATTTTAATGTTTTAGCGTCAGGTTCCAAGAACAACCAAAGAGAAATGAGTAAGAACAGATGGGTCAGCTGAACCCTTAGTGTAGAATGAACTTATTACATTTACACCCATTACAGAATCAGCATACTTGACTTATATAACCTTATTTTCAGTTCTTTGTGAGCAACAGAAACTAAACAGTTATGGAGCCTTTCACAGTGAATTGTCAGAAAAGAAAAGTAATTTGATTTAACTTTCTTACTGTGTGTGATTTTGTAATATTTAGTTATATTAGTAATCAAAACAATCTATGTTGGAGTTTAGTTTGTCCTCTTAGAATCACACAGGAAAGGTCACGTCCAACAACCTCCTCTCTTTTGAATAGAAATGTTTCCTCTGCGCAAATATTTCTTGAGTAAACATTAATGGTGTTTATACTCAGGTGAAATATCAGTGCTTTTACATTATTAGGAAATCTTAGCGCTGAAACAAAGTTTTATTCACATTACAAATATTTCATCTCCTGTGTGGGCATGAACAGATATTTCATCACCAGTCTTTTATGTAGTTCTGTCGCTGTGGTTGAGCAGCAGAAGGGACCAAAGTCCTGCACTCTTTTCATCTCAGTCCTACTGGTCACAGAAAGCCAAACTGCATTAAGTCGCACACACATTCACACAAACTAAAAGAGGCAGTCCCCCCCCCCCCCCCCCCTGCAGGGCCTGTCATGAGGTGGATGCTGACACATATGATGCTCTCAGCAGGTCTGATATTTCACCGGCCTGTGATATCTTGTAGAGAAAGAAGAGACAGGATTATAAAGAATAAGTTAATTCATGGGTCTCAGCAGTGGCTGAAAATACCCTCAGTCACCTGTCTGTCATCTTAAGTCGGACGGTTTTAAAGATTAGTCGGCCGCAACTTCAGTTCAAGTTCTTTAAGGACATGAAGGTTATTGGAGAGTAGCCTCGCAGAGATGAACTATTCTGAAAGGAAAACTGCATGTTTACTTACTCTAATGCATTCTTTGTATTCTAGACATCCCAATGGTCCGCTCAAAACCCACACTGGCACCCGGCGGGCTAGACCCCGCTCTGTTTTTAATGTTAGGTTATTTAATGGCAATTTGGAGTCATTTATCAAGGTACCGATTACCAGTCTGCCCGCTTGACATTGCTCCTCCTCCTATCTATTTCCTGTCTTGCTCTGGCTTTCTGGTCATTTTGGTGGGTTCCCCCAAAGCATCTTAGCTTTCTTCTTTTACCAACAAAAAAAAAAAACCCACATTCATGCTAAGATGGATTCTGGAAACCTTCCTCATGAGTAAGTGAGCTCTGGCAGTCTGCGTCTGAGATGTAGGGGTGGCACTGATAGATTTGGAGGGCTGCGGGAGGAGAGGAAGGGCAGTTGGAGGGATAAATGTTTGTCTCAGTCAGTTCTCCTGACTCACTGCTGACCTGGCATCACTGAGCTGCTCTGGCAGAGAGATTCTCTCCTCCTCCTCCTCCTCCTCCTCTTCCAGAGTGAGAGCAGAGGCCAGTGAAAGCAGCAGGATAAATGACAGTCAGTGAGCGGATGCCAGACTGATAAGGTGTGCTGCCTCCCTCCTCCGGCCTTTTCTCTGCCTCCCACCGGTGACCGTATCCGGTCCTGCCTTGTTCCTGTCCAGTTCCCACTGTTTTCTTTTGGGTGTGATGCCAGCACAGAGTGGAATGAGGGTGCACTCTTAGTAAAAGCTTTGGTGGGCAGCTGCTGTGGTCCTAATCTGGGTCTTGCTTCTCTCTCTCTTTCTGTCTCTCTCTCTCTCTCTCTCTCTCTCCATCTGTGGCTCTTGCGACATTTTTCTGTAGCCGCGGACGACGGAACTCACACGCTCGACATCAGGTAGACACCTTGAAGCATCTTGGGGGGCCCATGCTGCTTGCTTATCTGTCCTGCCTTAACAGCATTTTCACTTCTTGTTGTGTTTGTTAATATCTTGTAATCATCAACTGACTCAGACAGACTGATTTGATGTTTTTTTGTTTTTACAAAATCTGGTCAATCAATATTCCTTCAACAAAGACGTTGCAGCAAATCATGTTTCTCTAGTTTGACTCGTCTTTGGAAATTCCCAGCATGAACCGTTTCCAATGTCCAAATTGGTATTGAGTTTATCTGATAGAAAGCAGTCATCCCCAGTCTCACATACCCAAAGAGATAGTATTACATAATCCTGCCGCACCAGACCTGTGCCTCAACCCTCAATGATTCCACTCCAACGATAGATAGTCGATTTTGGCATGGTTGCTGTGTTTGGACTGTGCGCATACCCCTGAGGGCTGTGAACAGATCCACTGTATCATTAAAAGCATGTACTGAGTCCCTGTCCAGCACTGAGCCTCAGGAGCAGTTGGCACAGCAGCAGAGCGAGAGCGCAGTCCACGTCTAAGTGCGTGAGAGGAATGTGTTTTCTCTGAAGGAGACGGTGCAGCTCCTCTCATCTCACCACTTCTGCCCAGAACTCCATATCGAGCATGTGGCTCTTTAGATAAGTTCTCATCACTTCAAAACACACAGTGCACTTGATTGCTAGCATAACAAGACAGAAAGTATATTTAGTATCACTGGAGGCCCATTGAGATGTGTTGGGGCGACGGGTTTGTACATGCTTGTTGTTGTAGTTAGTAAGTGATATTTCACAGCTGGTGAAGTCAACTCAGTCTGTCTCAGTGAGATCTCAGCATACTAACCCTCACTTTCTATCTGAACCTACCAACTTACACCGGCTGTGCATGTTTGTATACATTGAAAGTCACGTTAACCAGTTCCTGTTAGAGCCCGACCAATACCTCAGAAGGCTAGAGTCACTGGTCCATATCAGGTCATCACAGATATATATTGGCATCAACCTTTCAGATATGTAAAAAGAAACTGTAGACAGAAGCTGCCATAATAAATGTGTTATCCTCCATTCGATACTACATAAAGTTTTGTGTCAAGTGTTTTTATCTTTAGAGTTATTCAAATGATTTCAATTACATTTACTGATCAAAATGTACTCTTATAATTACTGATATCTGTAACTGTACAGACTGCATTTTATGTTTTTGTGTTATTTATTTTTTTTATTCTCAATTATTGTTATTTGTATCATTTTCAGAGATCTAGTATTGGTCGGGCTCTGTGGCATTTGTGCATGTAAAAAAAAAAAAAAAAAAGTGTAAATTATACATGATCTGATGTTTTTTGTTGTCTTTAAAGGACTCTGGACAAGCTATCCCCCGTGTGGTTGAAAGCTGTATTCGCTACATAAATTTGTATGGTGAGCAGGTTGTTATTATACTGTGTAATAGACATTTAGCCACTTAAGTAAAACAATCATAGACTGATATCTGTATATTTTCTTTGAGTTCCTTTCATGAACCAACTGCAACCTGCTTTATTTTTGGTAAAAAAAAACTTCAGCAATTTACAGGCGCTAATTGTTTGGGCGTGTACATTTTTTTTTTTCCATCTTGGGGTTACAGTTTGTTCCACTTCAGTCGCAGTCATGGGAAAATACAGATCTTGTTTACAGCGGTGCAGCCTTTTCCACCCCGACAGACAGACAGCTTAGCCTGGCACAAGTGATGAGGTTTTAAACCAGATTGAAATGGACACTCAGAAAGAATGTTAACTTTGAAGCGTTAGAGATGAGACAGCAGCGAGGTCTCAGGGTTTCTCTGGGCCGTCCGCCGCATCTTATCGAGAGAGCTAAAAGAAGACAAACAGCAGTCTAATCATGCTTCGTCCTGACCCCTGACCTCTCCTAATCCCAGCTGGAAGACACTTTAGTAAAACTCGATTGTGGTCTCTCTGAGTCATTAATTATCTTTAATTAGAAAAGTGAAGGGGCTTAATGAACAGGATGTACCTTTTAGCTCCAAACTAAAGTAGGCTTTATTTGCTGAGCGAGGGGGGGGGGGGGGGGTTTCTTTCTGTGAGAGTGTCTCTGTTCTTCCATTGGCTTCTGTTCACCTTCCTTAAACTGTTTTGTCTTTCTCTGTGCAGGCCTCCAACATCAAGGAATATTTCGTGTGTCTGGATCCCAGCTGGAAGTCAATGACATCAAGAACTCATTTGAGAGAGGTACACAATGTCTGATAAACTCCTAGAACAATAAATTAGTTTTATCTATTTTTGCCTCACTGTTATCAAATCCAAATGTTTGGGACAATGACATCATTATTATGACGGACTGTGTTTTTTTTTTTTTTAGCCAGGCAGCTTTTTGATTTGTGGCACATATTGTGCATTAAATCATGTGCTTTTAAAATTGTTAAAGATGTCCAGCTGACCTGCTGTCTTGTCTGTGTCTTAGGAAACGACCCTCTGACGGACGATGAGAATAATCATGACATCAACTCGGTGGCTGGCGTTCTCAAACTTTACTTCCGGGGTCTGGAGAACCCTCTTTTCCCCAAAGAGAGGTTCAGTGATCTGCTCTCCTGCATCAGTAAGAACACACATGTTTTTTTTTTTCCTGGCTTAATATGTGTGAGGTAGTTAGAAGAGCAGAGTGTTATGACATAACAACACAGTGTTTTTTCTGTTAAAACCTTTAATTTTTTTTTTATGATTTTTTTTTTCCTCATTCAAAAGGCAAATTCATCTCACGCAGATCCAATGTGGATCCTCACTTTTGTACATTACTGCCAAATTAACTCATAGCATGCAGCAATTATGGAAAAACATTTCCCCCAGTTGTGTCTAGAGAGCAAAATATCAAAGCTCCTCTCCTGTATACCATGCTTTGTGCCTTGGACTGAATATGCATTGGTCCTCATCTCGCTATGTGTGTATAAAATTATACATGTAAATTTATATAAATAAAACTGCTGTCTGTAGAATTTCATTAGCAGAATGACTCTGACTTCTCTTTGACATTTTGCATTCACTCTGTGGTATTGGTTGAGTACTGAGAAGGATATTATGTGTCGTGAGCGGTCATGCTTACACGATCGTGGTGGAATGTTAAATGTCCGCAGCACTGAGCAGCGGCTGAATCTACAGTTGAATCCTCACAAGAATAGTCACATTGTCATTTTACTCAGTCAGCTCACAGATCAGGCAGCTCTTTGTCTGGCTTTTTTCTGATCTTTTAAGACATTACATGGAGGGGCTTTTAGGATCTGTTAAAGAACAATGAAACAGGCATGGAGTCACATGGACATGGATGTGCGCTGTAATGCCTTGTACGTGTGCGCCGCGTGTACTTGGTGTGCGAAATGTGTTCACGCAGGCCTTTGTGTACTCGTGAGTGTGCAAAGTGTGGCTGTGTGTGCTTCCTGGGTGTACTTTTACACATTTGTGCAGGATGAGTAATGGGGATTCCCTGTTTACATTCCCCAGCTCAACATGCCAGTGATTGCAGTGTGGGCTGTACGCCCAGCAGGCTCCATATTAAAAACCCTCTGCTTATTACATATGGAGCAGCTTAGATCAGCTTCAGGATCACTTTTCCTTTTAACTGCTCTCAGTTGACTGTGTTTTTTTGTTTTTTTTTTCCACCACAGCAGCGCACTGCAGCTCCTGATATCTTTTCATTTTGGAATTTGCAGTTGGGATGTTTTTCTTGGGTGTGCTTACACATGTGTTTGTAGTGATATATAAGCTTGCGCTGGAGTAGATCTTTAAATAGTAGCTTCTGAAGCGCTCAGGAGCCTTGCAGAATCCTAGTTAGGTGTTCATGAAAGATGAAATGCATCGCAAGTATCCCAGAAGCCCAAATCCCAGATGGCACAGTGTGGCTGGAGGGTGACAGGGCTATTTTTAGCAGCGAGCACAGCCCCAGCTCAGCCAAATAAAATAGGCTGCTTCAAGTGCCACAGCGGAACAAATGAGATTGTAATGAAAGACCTAAAGGGTGGCATTCTCTTGTTTATTGATAAAGCAAAATCCGAGATTGATTAAAAATGTTTTGCTATAAAGCTACCATAATGATCACGTGGTGAAGTTTATTGAGAAATAGTTACTCTTTTGTTGTTATTATCCTCATCTCTGCAGGGCAGAGAGATGTGGACTGAGAGATGCTGTTTTCATTTAGAGCAGGAAAAACCCCTTGGCGTCCTTGGTGTCAGGTGCTAACGAAGAGTGCCGACTTCCTTCTCCCCTTCCTCTTCCTCTTCCTCTTTCCTCTGTGGTGTCAGCAGAGGAAGGCAGGCTGACGTGAGGTTCACAACAACAGAGTTAATACTTTTTCCTGCGTCCGCTCCACACACGCACACACTTTACATGTTACTGCATTAGGAAGTCTTTGCTGGTCCCCCAGAAAGCTACGGTAATTTTGATAAGTAATAGGCTCAGCTTCAGTATGCTCTTGTATTTATATCCTGGCACTTGGTGTGGTAAAAAATCAATATGTGGACACCATCAGATAGATGAGTGTTTTAAATATACAGCTAGTAGCAAGGTGGTGCATTTGATCTGAGAGGGCAATGGACAAAAATGAACTCCAGATGTAAATCTTTACCCTTACCCTGAACTGAAACTAATAAAACTTCATTCATTTAGCAATATTTTTCTTCTCTCTGTCCTTTTTTTTTGCTGCTGTAGGAATAGAAAACCTGTATGAGAGAGCGCTGTACATCCGCAAGATCCTCCTGACCATTCCGAGATCAGTCCTCATCGTTATGCGCTACCTCTTCGCCTTCCTCAACCAGTAAGTTTATAGACACTAACCAGTAAATGTGTTGTTTCACTTGATAAGGCTTGCTCCCTCTTAAGACATACATCATGATTTGTCTAAAATACTGTCCCCGCTATCTCCTCCTCTTTCCAGCCTGTCCCAGTACAGTGACGAGAACATGATGGACCCGTACAACCTGGCCATATGCTTTGGCCCCACACTCATGCCCACGCCGGACAGCCAGGACCAGGTGTCCTGCCAGGCCCACGTCAACGAGATCATCAAGACCATCATCATCCACCATGAGACCATCTTTCCTGATGCCAAAGAACTGGACGGGCCCATCTACGAGAAGTGCATGGCTGGAGGAGACTATTGGTGAGGAATGAAGCTTTTAGCCGGTGCTGTTACTGACGGATTATCCAAACATAAAGTCATTCCCTCAGGGTTCAGTTTCCTGTGATCTCTTGACTTATAAGACACATGCTTGCTAGCTACAATGCCGCCCTGTCACTGGTCCAGGATTAAAAACAGAGACAAAAGGCATTCTGAGGTCACTGCTTTCTTAATCGTGCATAGAAGAAAGGCACACAGCCAAACCTCCTTTATTAGAGACTCACTCAACGTGCAGGTATGCGTGTGCTCTGAGACGCAGCTCAACGCTGCAGCTGTGTCGGTAATATGTCAGTGGAGTTTATATGAGTAATTACAAACCAATTAGGTGTCTGTGGTTAAAGAACATGACAAGGTAGAGCATGTTTCAGTGCTGACTTAACATGGTGGACTACTTTCTAGGTGAGACAGGCTGAAACAATCACTTTAATTACCATGATCACTGCAGGAGGAAAGAGAAAGAGGTCACCTGGCAGGGAAACGGTGAATAGCAGCACACACTGTGAGTTCTTTGCCAGCTTCACATTTGTAAGCAGGACTTATCACTTGTTTCTTCCTCTCTTTATCTGCCTCTTCTTCTTTTCTATGCCTGTGTCCCCCTCATCACCACCGGCTGACAGGGATTTATCCCTGGCTTGAGCTAATCACCCATCTCACCATCGCCTGCAGCAGAAGAGGCGGCTGGTGACATGTTAGGATGGGAGGGGACATTCAGTTCCAGGCGGGGGTAATCTGTGGAGATGTGTGTGGCATTACTGCCAGCTCTCTCAGCATGATGCCAGAAGGAGACCATTTAGAAAAAGTGGCCCGACCACAGATAGAGGATCTAAGCCTCTCATAGAATACTGACAATGGCCCCTGTTTGAACTTCCTCCTTGTCATCTTCACTGGAATGAGGCTTGGCTGTTAAGATTTAAGCATAAATCCTCTGGTGCCAACATGATTAGGAGATGAAGTGTCTTCAAATTAGAATCTTATTTTTAGGAGCTGAAAGAAAAAGAAGTAAAAGGAAAAAAAACGTTGCCGCAGGGAAAAAATTCTGGCTTTTTTTGAAGCTGTCCCTGAAGCTCTGACCCTTGACCTTTGCTGTGGCCGGGACCCTGATGGTTTGCATGTTGTTTCCCATAGTGAGAGCCCCTACAGTGAGCATGGAGCCCTGGAGGAGGTAGACAACGAGGGAGGGACAGAGACGCACACCAGCGAGGACGGTGAGTAACTATACTAACATGTATGCATGTAGTATATAATCACATGCACTTGTTTGTATATGTAATCATGCGTCTCATTGTCTTTTTTGGACCTTTTTTCCTTATAGTTTCCCACCAAACTGTATTTTATCAGCCCTTCCTCTACAACAACATCCTTCATTTAACATCACACTCATAAATCTTAACACCACTTCACACGTGAAGTAAAATGCTGCACTCTTCCTCCCATACGCTGTTTCCAGATTAAAGCTTTCCCAAATGTCAGGTTTTGCGAGGGTTAAACCCAGCTCTCTTCAGCTCGGGGTGGCTAATCCTGCCTTTCAGCCTGTTAAATGCAGTAACCTTGCAGGGCCAGGGAACTGGGCACTGAGGGATGGATGGCCATTCATATTCTAATAGTTTGGCTTCTCCCTTGGGGCCCTGGGACACCTCCACATCCCCCTTTTGCAAATTCCATGGTGGTCTGCAGCAACTAGACCCCTTGGGAGAGAAATCCTGTTTTCTCAGGGTCACAATCTGTGGTTACATTTTTCAGTCCCCCTGATTTTATTTTATTTTTCATTACCTCGTGAAAAATCAGTGTTAGAGTAGTTTGTAAAAGAATAGCAAATGTATAGAGAATGTGTCAACAGTCAGATTTTAATAGCTTTTCAAAATTTATACTGACTGTTTTCTCTCCTTTTTTAACCACATTTCCATGTGTCCAAGAAAAATATGAAGTGAATACAACACCAGGCTTATGTAGAAACTAGAGGACACAATAGACTTCTCTCAGACATGGTGGTATACGTTCAAGATGTGTGGTCATACATGTGGTGCTTTGTTTGAGCGAAATGGATATCACTTAGTCCAGTCCAAATTAAACAGTGACTGCGTTAGTCGAGCCCAGAAGATCAGACGGGGTCAGGCGTTGCTGTTTAAAATCCGTCAAAAAGTAGAAAAAGACAATAAAACTTCCAGCTCATTAAAAAGTGATAAATATCCATGACAAAGAGCTGACCAGATGTAGACAGTGTGAGCAAAAAAAAGAGAGTCGACCTGTAGTTGAGCTAAGTCTTTATATCTTGCCTTAGTAACAGACGTCCCTAAACCTGTTTCCATGGTGACAACAGTTGCCCCAATCCTGTCTCCTCTTCGCAGCCAATTGTTTTTAGGGACTCCCTTGTCATCATTCATCATCAGTTTAAATAGGCAGAGTTTGTTCAAGACTGCCACGTAGGAAGTATGTTTGATCTTTTCTCATTACGTCAGCTGCTAATCACTCTGCTTCCAAATTAAAATCATCATCTGGATGTCCTTCATAACTAAAGAGGACATTTGATTGGACAGGGAAACTTCTGCATGTGTGGATTCCCACTGTAAAACACAGATGGTAGCTATCAACTCCTTGAGTAATTAATGGAAGATTATGTTCTCCAGAAATCCCTCGCTACCACGGTTTTGTCCGGAAAGCTTCTCTGAGCTGACTAAGAAGAAGACCCTAACTGAGTTGAGTCCCTCCCAGTGGAGTTGAACTGTGGTCAAGTTATTGCCATCAGTTATTTTTATATCCCCATGACCTCATTTGGATTTCAGACACAAAAGCAAACTGCTGTTTAGTCACCAGCACTTGATTCTGCAGACTGAAATAAGGTACTTTTTTTTTATTCTCTCCTCAAGGCTCAAAATGTGTTTGTCCTTTTTTTGCCCTCAAAGTAAGTGAGCCGGAAACAGAGAGAGAGGAGTAAAAGTCATTTCACCTGTTGGTTTAAGTAGCCCTCTCGCCGGCGAGCCCCCTTGGAGTGTGTTAGAGCTCATTAGCCCAGATAGATGATCTGGACTGGCCAGATTTACACAGAGCACACACACAGGAAGGGAAGCAATATGAAGTTAACTTTTATCATGTTTTAGTGGAAATAATGAAGAGAGGCACCATCATGGATGATAAAGACATATTTGGTGTCATGTTACATGTTTTCTAAAGCCATACATTGTCCCTCAAAGTAATTCTGCTCATCGCTGACACACATGACGGTCTCATGGACTGTGGCTGTCACGCAGCGAGATTAACTGTCTGTTTGTAGGGTGGCACTTCTCGCGCACCATCAATACATTGATGTTCTATCTGCTGGTAAATTCGCTACAAGGTCAGAGGTGAACTAACTGGCACATTGATTGTATATCACTTTGCAGGAGGATAGTAGGATGTCCTTGTTGTCAAGTGCCCCAGCAGGCATACTGTAGATTGGATTGCACGTTGCATGTTTGATTGCATGTTAAAGGGCAGTGCATTTTATTGTACAAAGGAGGGTTATCCTTTTTCCCCCTAAAGAGTCGCCTTTAACCCACTTTCATCTTTCATCAGAGAAAAAGGTGGATAGAAGAGAAAGAGAAAGTGTTTTATATCCTCTCCCACTGTATTGAGCCTAAACATTTCTCAGGACAGGTCTCTGCTCCCCTCTTTCTATGTATGAACACGGATGTAGAGCAACATCCACACCGACTCCGCTCCACTGGCTTGTGTAAGACCTCTGACAGTTCGTATCTCTTACACCACAGGCCTCCAGCTCTCACGGTTCAACATTTCTCTAACTCTAGTCGCAGTGAGCGAGCGTGTGTGTGTGTATATGCGTGTGTGCCTGCTGCTTTTAACCACAGCCACGTTACAGCAGCATCGGTGTTTGTGTGACTCTGGCAGAGATGTTGGGTAAACATTTGCGGACCAGAAAAAAGGTTGGACGAGGAAGAGAAATCCCCTGCACCGATAAGGGTGCCGTCAACTTTATTAACAGCCTGTCCGCTGCAGCGCAGCCCAATTAATTCAGACAGTAAATTCCTGCTTGTCACATTTCATTGGAGCCACGTCACATCCACCACGTCAATCCAGACAACCCACTGATGCAAGGAAGGTGGCAAGTGAAAGGTTGGAAAAAGAAACACAATGAAAATAGATGAGGTTGAAAAGGACACTGAGAGAAATGAAGAAACCTCCGCTCTGCTCAGAATCGTGGCTGCGTTTCCTCTCTCACGTGGCCTTTCTGCTCATCTGGGGATTACTTTCAGGCTGCTGTGAAAGATATATCATGATGGCTTTTCACAGCTGATACAAGCTTCTGCCATTTACTTTGTTCCCTACCAGTTTATATAGAGAACCTGCACTAGGGTGAGGCTACGTCTGTCCAGGGACCCCCTGTCTGACTTAAAGTGAGAGAGTGAGACGGGAGGAGGGCAGAGGTAGGAGTGAGGGAGGAATAAAGAAGCTATTTTTAGACCTGTGTTGCTGTAGTGAATGCATATTGGCTCGGAGACTTGTACCTTTTATGTAGGAGAATATAGGAGAGTCGACGGTAGCTGTTCTTGAAACCACAGAGTTTTTTCTTCAGGATCGACATCAACATGATTTTCAGTGATTTTTTTTAAATGAAAAATAATGGACTTGGAGAGAGCAATCAGTAAAAAAATAAACTGAAGTAAAGCATAATGATTACTGCAACTACCACTGGCACTGGCATACTATTAAGTTTTGCTGGTCTTTCCCTTGTTTATTTCCCATGTCAGTGATCCTGGGCTCTACTTGTACAGTTATTGAGTAGATATCAACCCAATCTAATGATCCACACAGTGGCTGACATGCCCCAGAGTCATATAGATCTCCTCTCACCAGCTGCTATAAATATCCTGCTAAAGCTCCTCAGGGCCTGTTGTGGCCCTGGCCTGACTACAACTAAAAATTACCAACTGGCTCACACAGTCAGCACACTTGAACTCCATGTGCACGGACTGTCACACATGAGCATCCACATGCGCGATGCCAGTATCAGACTCTTGGTGCGTCAACATGTATTTAAGTACAAGTACTGTATCGTCTGACCAGATTAAGATTGAACTTTACTGTTTTGTAGCAAAATTAAAAACGTCTGCACGTGCGATAATAGCCGTCTCTATTTGATGTCTTTGCCCTGTCTGACATACGGTACCTGACCTGTCTAATCCTCTCTCCGTTGACAGAGGGGGAGCCCATTGAAGCCATTGCCAAGTTTGACTACGTCGGGCGCTCATCCAGGGAGTTGTCCTTCAAGAAGGGCGCCTCCCTGTTGCTGTATCAACGGGCATCTGAAGACTGGTGGGAGGGACGCCACAACGGCATCGACGGCCTGGTGCCACACCAGTATATTGTGGTCCAGGACATGTGAGTGTTTATATACACAGGACATATATAAATATACAAATATATTCAGCCTCGAGTTGACGAGAGTACGAATTAAGGCTCCATTGAATTCATACTAGAATACTATGTACAGAAGTTACTGGTATAATAAAGATTGTAATCGTATGTTTATATATGGGATATGTTTCAAACTTGTTTTAAATGCAAGCAAAAGAGCTGCACAAAGCTTGCATGCCCAGTGACTAACCAGTCAGGTCACCTCTAATGACCTCACTTCTAAGTGTGGGAAGTTTTTGCAAATTTCATTTTTGAAAATAAAATATATAATTGAGCATTACATGCATTTCTACATATACTATGTGACAGTAAGTGAGAGTAATCAAAACATTTTATCATTTTTTTTTAATGTGATAAAAGTGGTACACTGAGGAAATGTTACTTTTCATTCCTTTGGTTTAAAGAATAATCCTCCAGCTGTCCCTAATGATATACCTGTGGGTTAAACAACAACTCATGCTTGTTGACTTTGAGGCTGTGGGCCTTCAGTTGAGCATTGGGTCGCGCATAGAGGACCTTCAGCCTTGTTTGTCCTGACCGCCGTTGTTGTCCTCGCTCAGCTGTGGAGCATTCTCCATCTCCAGAGTCCTTAACCCGCCCCTCTGTCACTGTCTCCCGCTCCCAGCCCTAACAAGCGTACACTCTGCCATGGTTACTGTTGGTGCCTAATGGACTGGATTCACTGTCTTGTTGGGACAGGGAACTAAATCACTCCAATTGCTTAGTAGCTGGCCAACAAAATGGCCATTTAGAATGCCTCCCCCTTTTTCCTCTGCCACTGTCCTGTCAATGTGCCTCTATCAATAATTCACCAGGAGTGGCACTGCTGATGGTGTGTCTTCTTAGTTAATGAAAGAGCAGGGGAATTTACAGCTGTACGGGTTGACCCGAGTGTAGTAACATCCTGCTCTCTACTTAAACAGAGCAGGCCAACGGGTTTAAGAGCAGACAGGGTTGTGATCTTCACTGGTCCCATGAAAGAGCCCAGAATAAAACATGCAAAGAGACGTCTGAGAGACCACTTCAGCACAGGATGTCTCCTTTCAAGATTCAGCTAAAGGAATGTTCAAACTTTCCCGTGTCTGTCTGTAAATTTAGTTTACCGCCGCCTCCGCTTTAGAGAAGTGCTTGTCCTTGCTCCGTCTCTGTATGAGTGCATCCATGTGGAAGCACTAAATAAGTGACTGTGTTTTTATATCGGCTATTACACATCATCATTGGGCAGGAGTGCAGCTCAGTGGCTCTGATTACCGCCACCTGACAGGCACCAACTGTACCCAGTATCCAGTCACACACCTCGCTGAAACCCATACAGCTGGCTGGTGTGTGGGTGTGTGCATGTCACCACCACAGTGCATCACCAGAATACTGAGAGGCCCAGAAATATGACTCATCTGACTTTCTGGGCCTTGGGAGGCAGGGAGACATGCTGACTCACAGGAAACTGATACCAAATACTGTCATCAGAGAATGGTGCAAAATATGAAAGATCGACTGATTCTGATTCTTTTTTTTCTTTTTGTCCGTTACTTCCTCTTGCTCTCTCTATGCCTCAATGTCACTCTGTCTCTGTGTGCCAGAGATGACAACTTCTCAGACACTCTGAGTCAGAAGGCTGACAGCGAGGCCAGCAGCGGCCACGCCGGGGAGGATAAATGCTCGGGAAAAGACATCGGCTCACCCAGTGACACCAGGATCTCTGAGGCTTACATCACCAGGTTGGTATTCACACAACTGCGCTATGAATGTCTCTCTCAAAAACAATCTGTATGGGACTTGAATTAGAAAAATTAAACATTTTTGTGTTCTATATACATTTCACATTTCATATTTGCTGTTCTAAACTTAATTTTCTAGAAAAAAAGGAAGCGATGAGTTTTATGTGCCTGTCTATGCAGTAATCAGTTTGGAGAAGGACGGTTGGCACGAGAAGTGATAGACGCTACTGCTAAACAGATAAGGAGGATCAGAAACTCACTTAATGACTTGAAAATCCAAAAAAAAGGACGCCACAGTAACCAAGAAGAAATTCCTGCAAGTGCACCAAAAGCAGTAATCAAGAGGCAGCCAAGATTTTACCAAAGTTCATAAAGGTTTCTGCCGTATTTTAGAATAACTCTGTTCATTATAAAGATGAGTACTTAGGACACATTTGAGACTAACAAGCACCCCACTGTGTTAATTAATGCCCGTGCTCCTCACACCATAGTAACACCATGTATTACCACAACACAGCTTGGACTTCACATTGGCTTTATCTAATGAGAGACGGCCAATCCAATAACGACTGATAGTCTAGGTGCAGCGACTTTACCGTTGCATCATCCAAGACGCAAAAAATAGCTCCAGGCGTGAATGCACACACACACACACACACACACACACACACACACTCACTAGAAAAATGAACAAACTTTGAATTCTTTATACATAGTTTTTCTTAGAGAGGTGGGGTGCTTGGATTATATGTTGCTGAAAATCATTGGTAATGTTTTCAACCTTCAAACAGAACTGAAGGAAGCAGGAAAGAGCTGCACAGTGTGCACCCACTCCTCTGTGTCATGTATCCTCAGCTCACCTCTCTCAGCCTAATTGCCACTAGAGGAATACACTTCTCCCATTTTATTTTATTCCCAGTGATCAGACAGTTCCTGTAGTAAAAGTATTTAAAACCCATTTCACAGTGATGCTTGGTCATCAGCATTTCACACTGGAACATCTATCCATACACACGGAGGAATGGCACACACAGAGAGGACACACACACACATATCCAGTCACACCTCAGTCTTTCTGGCAGCGTGCGCTGGTTGCGTGCCAGTATTTTGTCTCCTTCTCCTCTCTCCTCACTGCTGCATATCTGGTGGTGGAGTAAGCGACCTTGAAACGTCTGTGCCAAACACATGAACAAATTCTATTTTATTCCGAGCCATACTCACTCCCTCTGCTCCGCTGTTGAGCTGTCGATGATTCATGCTTAGGAGAAATATTTACACCACCGCAGGTATTTTGTATGCGGATGCAGAATATATGTGAATGAATCGTCTTTTTCACATTCAGCCTTAATGAGCCTCCTCTAACTCCCTGAGCCGGCGTCTACAACACTCTCTACCTGTCACCAGCTCCCAGGTGATCCCCGCCTCTTGCTTCCTCTCCTGTCTACCTCCCACTCGCTCTCTGCTGTGCTATTCAGACAAATCCTCGTGTGTTGAATCATTTATAGCCTGAGCTTTATTTAGATATTTTCCTCTCCCGGTGTTCTCAATCAACAACGCACTCACCCGACTCGCCTCTAGTTTGGCATCATAGCAAGTGTCAGTAAACAGTCGTGCCTCTTTCAAATGAACACTTCTACTGGAAACGATGCAAAACTGATGTGATCATGATCACGTGTTACAGTCGCTTTCTGTTTTTTGAGGAGGAGGAACTCAAGGAATGTCTTGTGATTTACATTATTATTGGGCAAGGCCGTGATAAACAAAGGGTGAGCTGTTGGTGTGGTGACAGCATGCAGAGTAAGTTGCAGTGCCTGTTGTTGTACACTCTGTCCCAGAGGAGAACTGGTGTTATAAATGTAGACTGCTCCCCCTGCAGGCTATCAGTGCTTCCTGCAGTTGTTTACTATCTCCAGGTTTTTCTCTGCAGTCAGGAGAAAAAAAAAGTATTTTTCTCTCATCAGGCACATCAGTCTAAGACATTTTGTTCACCTTCTTATCTGGAGGGTTTTGCAGCGTGTGGGCAGGTGTGGGTTTCAGTGTCTTACGTAAGAATCGACCCGAGACTTTCTAGTTAATGTAGACAAGTAGTCGCTTGTTAAGTCTTTTTCTTTTTTGTGATGGAATGACACGACTGGGGAGAAACTGAAGCACAGTGGCTTTGCGGGAACATCCGAAATTACATTATCCAAGACCCTCATAATCACTGATATCCGTACTCGTTATTGCTTTTTGTTTAGCGTGATGATGAAGCTGCCTGTAAAACTTAATGATAATGGCTGAGACGGCTTTCATTAGGCAGATGTAAACTCTCAAATTGAGCCATTTGCCTCGGAGAGGTGATTAAAGGATGAGTAATTCGCTGCGTGTTCATCATCACAAAGAACCAGCAATGCTGACGGAATTAAAATGTTAACCTGACATGTATTAGCTTTTATATGTTATGGAGTGAATATTTTAAATTGTCGCCAAAAGCGATAGCGTCATATAAAAATAATATATTAGTTTCTGTTTTCACTTTAAAAATTCATCTGAATATCTTCATGTAATAAAGATCACATAACTTTAAATGAATAAATTCTCTAGATAAAATTCAATTTCTTTGCCAACAGTCATGCTCACATATCCTCTTCAGTCATCCTGCTGTGAGGCTGTAAGTGATGATAGCGTGATGATAGCTGTATTAAACATTACAGCTCTGACTCAGACTGTCTCCAGCTACCGTAGAGCTGGTATTCATAAATATGCAGAGCAGAGCCTATTAGAGCCGTACTGGGGAGGGATGTGTTGCTCTATTGGCCTTTTATGGAGCATTAGACCAGTTTCAAAGGAGTAGATGTTACTGTGGAGCAGCATCGTGCATAACCCAGCAAGCATGCGTCTGTGTGAGTATGAAGCAGTGTGTCACAGATGAGGTGTGTGTGGTGCTGTGCCTGGTCCAGGTTCAGATAGAGGACAGCTATCCCGCTGAGGCAGCTGTAGCTTCTCTCAGAGAGCCTGGTGTTTGGTGCTCTGATGAACCACAGGCCTCCCCCCCCTCTGGCTGACAGCTAGAATCCACTGAACCTGCTCTCCAAATAAGCTTGTCGGAGCTGTTAGGCACTGACACTAGGGTTCCTCTCACAATACTGATGATTGTTTTGGGGTTTTTTTTCCACAGTGGCAAATATTTGATGAGGCTCACTGTAGACCAAAGATAATGCTCACAGGTTGTAATATAAAGGCTTTGTATGTCTTTTGAGGATTTTCATGTGTGTGTGAGTTAGACCCAAATAAATTCAATAATTTAAGGGCTTAAATTACTGAATACATGGCAGTAAATCCAAAAACAAGGCTGTTTTTCTTATTGGCTAAAAAGTTTACATAAGAGAGATGCAAGGTGGTACAGTAGCTGTGATTACAAAACAAAAAGCTTAACTCAAAGTACAATTTTTGGGTGCGGGTAGATGTTAAAATATTAAAAGATGCCTATTTTTCTGCAGCTATGAAACCTGTAGTACAATAAATAATTCCATTTGTTTTTTCTTCTCTGCCCCATATTTCTTTCCCAGCAGGCACAGGAAAAGATCAGAACCCCCCTCTCGGCGGCCTCCTGCCCGCCCCAGCGATGTCCACTGCATGGTTCACCCTTCCCAGCAGGGTCACGGCGGACACGGAGGCACCCCCGAGATGGGCTCCCCAGTTCTAGGCCACTTCAGCCCGCGGGACATGCTGCGGAGTCGCAACCACTTGCCCATGGACAGCCCTGAACGTCGGCGCCGCACTGGCCACGGCAGTCTGACTAACATCAGCCGCCACGAGTCCCTGAAGAAGATGGAGAGCCCTCCAATCCGCCGCTCCACCTCTTCGGGCCAGTACACAGGCTTCACCGACACCCACCACCACCACGGCGGCAAGCCCCTGGATCCGGAGACCATCGCACAGGTCAGCGCGGGAAGAGCGGCGACCCGACCGCAGCTCCCTCCACCATCAAAGCCCTGCCCCGCCCTGTAAAAACATAGTCAGTCCCTGTCTTCTGCTTCCTCTGGCTGCAACTGTGTCCGTGTGCTAAATACACGCAAAAGACTAGCTTCACAGGCAGACAGCAGGGAGCATAGCTTGACATTGGGACTCATCACAGTATATTTACACTAGTCTTGATTGTGATCATGCAAAAAAAAAGAAACTATAAAATATGGAAAGCTATTACAAAACATGTGCCTGACAGGCAATAATTTGTGGTTAAAGCAGATGTTGGTAGCACAGATTGAACATATTTATGAAAAACAGAGCCATGAATGATGCTTGTATAGATCCTCACTTGGAAAGCAGAGGTCACAGAGAGCACTTTAAACTGTGCTGTGCTGTCTGCCTACTGGGAGCATGCTCAGATGAACATATCTTGTCATCTCTGCATCTCCTTTGCTATCCAAAGTCATTAGCATGCAGAGGGAGGGTGTTGGTGCAAAGTAATACTCTCTACTAACTCTCTGCATGTATAATGCATGCTAGATGTTTTTTTGAGAATCTGTCGCTGTGGGCCTCTGTTAACATTGCTTTTTATGTTTCGTACCGTGCCTAACTCTACCTTATCCCTTCTCTTACGTCTTTGCTGTTCATATCATCTCTCTTTTCTTTCTTTCTCGTTCCTTCCCCACCTTGCCTTTCTCACTTTTAACGCTACCTTCCTGTCTCCGAGTCATCTTTCTCACCTGTCATTATCATCCTTCGACATCCCCCTTCTTCTCTTACACGCACTCTCTTTGTCTCCTGCAGGACATAGAAGAGACAATGAACACAGCTCTGAACGAGCTGCGCGAGCTGGAGCGGCAGAGCTCAGCCAAGCACGCCCCCGACGTGGTGCTGGACACCCTGGAGCAGCGGCAGACCTCCGGCAGCAGCGGCGGGGGTCCCACGCCGGCCAGCTCCAGCGAGTCCCTCAGCCCCATCCACGGCGTCATGCTGAGGTCCACCGCCAACACTGAGCCGCCCATCCGCCGCAGCACCAGCTCCTCCAGTGATACCATGAGCACCTTCAAGCCTATGGTAGCGCCCCGCATGGGGGTGCAGCTCAAACCCCCCGCTTTGAGACCCAAGCCCATGGTCCTGCCCAAATCCAACCAGGTTCCACAACCTCCAGCTGCATCTTCTCAGGATCCTCTGGACAAGTCCTGCACCATGTAACCTCTGGGACAGATAGCAGACATGAAAAACAAGATTAACTCTCAATAACCAACTTTTATGGGGGCTGCAAAATGCTAGCAGTGTCTAAACTTTAAAGAGTGTGTAGAATACATGGACCTGGACAGGAAAAGACTACTTGCATTTTGAGATGGCTGTTTCCTTTTGGTGTTCTGAAGTTAAAAAAGTAGATCATAAAGGTCGCTCTGAGACTGGTGTAGGAGTTACGGATTTGTCAGCTGGACAAATCTTCTGTCTCAATAACACGTGCACAGTTCTGTGTTTAAGCTTAGGTTAATATTATCTAACATAAGTCTGTTTCTTAATGAGCTCAAACAACAAATCACAAAGGCTTCCTTTAGGGTTTTAGAAAATGTACACTAGTTAGTTAGTTTACAGACATTCATGAACTGTGTAACTTTGAACAAAACACAGTGCATGTAGCTCCTCTGTTTACCACTGAACCTGAAACGGAGCTCGATGAGAACTGTAGTGACCACAGTGGCATTCTCACACATGGAACTAGATTTTGTTTTTTTGTTGTTTTTATTGCTTTTACCTAGGAGAGCCCTTGAAGGCGTTTGTGAACTGGTCCAAAGGCCTTACTGACTCTGAGATGTAACTGATTTCAAATATTAAAATGTTACTATTATAAAGGTGCTGTGACTACCTGGACAGAAATGGTATGAAGGTTGGACTGATTATGGGTCTGAAGAGCCCTTAACAACTAACGGTACTCTGTTAATGAATTAATAGTACTGAGTAGGCTTTTTTTTTTTTTTTTCAGTAGCGTGTAAACTCAGCAACTTTCTTTGGCAAAGCATACCATCAGTTGTGTCTCAAATGTACAAAGATCACCTCTGTGCTGGATCCACTCAAATTTATTTGAACATATTTTCCACTTTGCCTGGAATGAGATATGACTATTGGATAAAACCACTACTTCATTATGAACTTTGTTTGAACATTTTCGATGCATTCTTGAATTCCTGCATCAGAAAGTTATGATGCAGGGATAAAATATGCCTAATAACTTATGCCTTTGTATCTGTGTAACCCATGGGGAGCAGTGTGAAAGTGGTTTGTACTTTAAAAATTATGACAAATCATCTCCTACCTACAGTATATACAACACATATGCTATTATACGGCATGGAACACATGCCATAGCTTCTTTTACGCCTTGCTTTGCTTTATCTACCCAAAGACAATGACTACAAGTTAAAGCATGGATGTTGACCCTCCATATACGATGTAGGCATTCTTCATAGTGACTGATGTGTATAGACTCGTGACGGCGCCCTGTGGGAGTGCTGCCGGTAGCCATGGACCTAATGACTGTTAGTGTAAAAGCCTCCTAATGTTTTCCCCCTGCTTCCTGTGCTTCTCTTTGTCAAGATCTCTGAAAACAGCAGCTTGCTGAGTCCCTCTAGTCTGCTTTATGTTCAGGTGAGAATGTCAGTAATGTGTTCTTGTGTTGCTCTCTGACTGACTTTGGGCTTTCCCAGTGGAAGATGACACCTCTGAATGCCTGATGTGTGGCAGGAAGTGGCGAGAGGAAGTCTTGCACCATCAGTGAACAGCCCACGTCGGTCAGCTCATACGCGTCCGCGTCAAGTGTTTTCAAAATGCAATAGCCCCGTAAAACTGTATGTGCCAGCTGTGTGACTGCACCCCTGCTTGTGTCTTTTTTTAAGTAACCTCTGTACTGTTAAAAAAAAAAAAAAAAAAAATAGCAGAACTGGGTGCATGTCTTGGGGATGTGTGATTAGCATAATAACACTTAGAAAAGACTTGGTTTGCAATGAATAAGCAATGCTCTCTAACAGCAGGTTTACACTATCTTTGACTTGACAGATATTGTGTGTATAGTAATCAAAAATTAATTGATTTCTGAATTACTAACTTTCCTTATTTTTATAATCATTTTTGTTATGTTTTTTGTGTTTCTGGGTAGAAATGACTTTAAATTTAGAACAAATGATGTAGAATAAATATCCAGAGATACAAATGTTGCACCTATGAAGCCAGTTGTTTAAAAAAAAAATTTAAAAAAAAGTGTGCTTTTGTCACTATGTAACATCATCAACAGTAGGACTCAGTTATGCCGTGTGTAGGCGTTAAGCTACTCTGTGGTGTTCTGTACATCTGTAGTATGTACTTGTGAAAGTGCCTTTGAAAATGTTTTAGAGGAACTTCAGACATTCTGTGCTGTTGCATTTTCATGTCAGATGCTGTGTTTTGAGAAAATGCAGTGCAGGAAGAAGACACATGAATAAGTAATGATGCCATTTTCCAAAGTTATATGACAGAGTTAATAATAAATAAACAGCTTACCCATTGTGACATTGCACTTTTATGTATATAACTGTATATATGGCATGTAACATCATAACATTTAGAGTTCTTTGAGGGCTTATACCTCAATGGATTTCTTTCTAATAAAGGAAATAGTTTGTCGAGTCTGAGGTGGATTTCTTTTCCACTGTAAACTTCAGTTTATTTATAGTCACTGGAGGAAGAATTATTCAGATATTTTATGAGTAAAAGTAGGAATACCACAAGTTGTTTTTATTCTTCAATATAATTTGGTATGCAAAGATTTTTTTCTAATATTTAAGAAATAGTTTGATTAAGCTTGGTTTTTACATTCACGGAACTTCGACAGTACATTTCATTCTTGATAATGGTGTGTTGGAAATAATATTTCAAGGACACACCGAGTGTGAGTGAAAAAAAGATACATGATATGGCTGAAAGCTTCAAGTCAACAATACATAGTTGTTGTTTTTTTTTGCATTTCCCAACAAACGTTACAAAAAATCTCAAATTATTATGACAAATCATTAAATGTAGGATAATTGTAATATGGTGACACAGGGCTTTTTTAGCTGAAGTCACCACCATAGTTTGGGACACATGTAATGTATTCCTAAATGAATCCTGTAGGCTTTCTGATTCTCTGCTCCTCTATGTGCTGTGTTCTGCTATGTATGGGAGCTTTACTGGGATTTGGTGTTCTCCAGACCGAGCTCCAGCCTCAGCACTGTTTGCAGGAGTAAGAGTGGCTCTCTGTTTGTTCCAGGCTTTAGTGTGGGTCTTCAAGGCCATCTGGTGAAAACAGAAAAGAGAGTGGCCATTGTTTTGGATACTGTCATGTGACAGTTTTTTTTTTTTCAGCCGGACTGAGGCTTGGTGTGATATAAAAGTGCAACACAAGATACTGCGCTTCAAAATCATCTCCCATTTTTACACCAGAGAGTGAAAGTAAAACATGGTTTACCTCGGCAATCCCAACCTTCCTCTCCCATGTGTGAATGCTCCGCCGTAGCTTCTTGTGTTTATCCTTGACGTGCATGTACTCGATGATATCAGGAGCCTGATAATCTGACATCTGGCGGCGCAGGTGTTGGTTGAGGGCCTCTGCATTTAAACGCTCCTGAAGAGAAAAAAAAATGAAGTAGGAAAAGTAATGGAGTACAACAAGGGAATTATTTTATTTATTTATTTAATCTTTATTTAATCAGGCAGACTCATTGAGATTAAGATCTCTTTTCCAAGAGAGACCTGAGAAGAAGAAACATTCATAAGACAAGAAGACAATCAGCAGACAGAAACAACACAACTACACAATAAACAAGGAATTAATAAAAACAAGTTAGTTATGATGCAGGGATAAAATAGAGTTACAAGACTCATAAAAAACATCAAATAATAAAGTTTTAAAATCTCCAAGAGGAATGTAAGACTCAAATTTTAGGGGAGTTTGCAGTTCATTCAGTGCATAGTACCTGAAACCAGTTCTGCTAACATTAGTGTGAACATGAGGGATATCTAAGGTTAAGTAGTTACTGGAATGTGTGCTGTAGTTAGTAGATTTAAATGAGAGCAGAGATGTGAGGTAGTTTGGAAGCTCTAACAGTAGAGCTTTATAGATGAATAACATGAGATGGTTATTTCTTCTTGGCTGTAAGGAAGTCCATCCAGCCGTGTGATACAGAGAACAATGATGAGTATGAAATTTGTCATTTGTGATAAAGCGTAATGCACTATGATACACAGGGTTGAACTGCTGAAAAGTTGATGGGGCAGCATGACAATACAGAATATCTCCATAGTCAAAGACAGACATGAAGGTTAACTGCACAATAGTCTTGCGGTTGGAAGAAGACAGACAACCTTTAATTCTATACAAGAAACCTGGTTTGATTTTTTATTCCAAAGTCAAAGTCAAATGTTGAATATGAATCTTGAATGATAGTCTGCTGTCAAGCCAAATTCCCAGTAATTTGTATAACTCAGCAAGAGTAATATGGGTGACATTTAAAGTTTTAATGGCAGGATAGTCAGAGTCACTGGTGGAGGTGTCACCTGTTACCCGGGTGAAAACCAGACTGCTGTGGCTGTAGAAAGTTTTGTGAATCAATAAAGACGCGTCGTTGTAAATTGATCAGTGACTCTAGGATTCTTGCTAAGAAAGGAAGTTTACATATTGGACGGTAGTTGTTGAAATCGGAGACATCACTTTTGTGTAAGGGTACTACTAAGGCACTTTTCCATGACGTTGGAATCATACCTGTTAAAAAGGTTTGGTTAACTTAGATGAAGAAGATATGGGTCAAGATTATCTGCACCAGTGTTTTTGCATGTTTCTAACCTAAGCAGAGCTTTGTGAACATCTGCACTGCTTACCAAACTAAAAGAATTTGCAGTCAGAAGAAGCTGAGGCGTTGGGGACTCCCTCTGATGGACAGATATGGTAATTGTCTACAGTTGGATCTTAGACTTTTATTATTAAATAAAAGATCAGAAGAGAAGAGGAAGAGGAAATGGTTATTAAAAGCTTTAACTATGGATGATTTAATATGACCAGATACTTGTTTGATTTGTGGTGGGAGATGTGACCGTGATGAATTCTTAAGAGATGCTATAGTGTTTCAAAATTTAGTGGAAGTATCACAGGCAGAAAGAGCTGAGTGATTGATTTAGCCTTCCTCATCATACTGGTGCAGATGTTTCTTTGTAGCCTAAAGGTTAACCAGTCCTCAGGGGTGCCACTGGATCTAGCCTTGGACCAGGCTTTGTCTCTGTTGTGGATGGCATTGGAGAGTTGTGGGGAGAACCAAGGACTGTATCTGTTTTTAATTCTGTTTTTTATAGGGGCATGTCTGTCAGCCATAACATTAAAAGATTGTGAAAGATTTTCCAGTGCCACAGCAGGATCAGTAATAAAGTATTATCAATGTGATGGAGATGGACAAAGCATTTAAAAAATCCTGAAATACATTCCTATATATGAAATACATTCATGTATTTTAGTCTGTTCTGAATAATTTTAATGCAAAATCCAGAACATTTTTGGACTGATAACAAACCTCCTCAGCACGCTGTATCTCCTCCTCAATTTTTGCAAGCATCTGCTTCCTTTTGGTGATGTCATTGCTCAGCTCTGTAGACTCCAATGTCACACTCTGCAGCATCTCCTGTTCATAGAAAACATACACACAAACAAACAAACGTATGCACACAGATTTGACAAGCTGGAGGTAAGATCAAGGTGATTAACTATACTGCAAAAGGTGGGATAAGTTTTGTACATCTACACTAACCCAGAGTGAGAAATGTGTCTTTCTCTCAAATGCAAATTTAGAATGAGTTACCTTGTGTGAACTGAGGACACGTTGTACTTTCAGATTGTTAACTTGAAGTTCATCCAGGTTTTTGTCAATTCTCTGTTCACTGTACGCCTGGAAAAGGTCCTAGATACGACACACAGCACACACTGTTACATTTACTAACAAGCAAATAATTGGAAGTAATAAACCACAGTTAAGAGGTAAATTCCCAAGAATGTACCTACTTAACTAACCCTGGTTTACAAAAGCAGAAAGCACACTGTGATTCACAGCTTTTTTCTAACTAAAAAAACTACACAATCAACTGATCCATTGAGACATAATGGATAAAACCTCTCTTTTTTTTTCAGCTATACCTTCACATTTTTATTCTCTACCTCATACTCGGCTTTTCCCATCTCTTTTTTCTGCTGAAGCTGCTGCTGGAGCTTCTTCTCCTGGCCCTTCAGTGCTTGGTTCTTCAGATTAAACTTCTCCAACTGGGTGACCTGATTGAGTTTGTGTGTGTGAACACCAAAAACAGAATGTGGACAAAGGGAGGAAGATGATGGGTACAGGTTTGCAGATAGATAGAAAGTGGATCACAGTAACCAAAAAAATGAAAGAAAATTACAGTGGAAATAAGATAAAATAAGAAAAAAAAGTTCAGTTAAAAGGAGTAGTCAATTTATGTTTTAGCATCTATTCAAATTCCTCTTTGCACAGGTTGATGTCATTATACTGAACCAGGTTTTTACCTTTAACTTGTCCACAATGTACTGGAGCACCTTCTCGGGCTCCTTCATCTTCAATTTGCTCTCATTCTTAGGTTTGATCAGTCTGCGTTCAAACTCCTTCTTGGCCTTCCGGATCTCTTCTAGACGTAATTCTGCCTCTTTTAGGGAGGCCTGGAAAGACAAAAGAAATCACTGAGGAGAAATATCTGTCTGTGTTTTCTTTGTTGTTTTTTTTTGTGCAAGAGCGTGCAGTAACCTTGTAGTTGTCCTGAATTCTCTCATATCTCTGTTTGAATTTCTCTTGGTCTTGTCGTGTCTCTGTTACTTCTCTCTGTGCCGCGTAAAGCTTTTGTTCCAGGGTCAGCTGCAGGAGGCGATCTGACATGTTGGACCGGGACCTCCGCCTCCGTCCACGACCCTGACAGGGCACACGCATAAACACGCACACACAAAATGATGTGGGGCTATCAGGAGTACAATGCAGACAGGTCATCCGTCCTTGGATCACAATTAAAATCATCTCAGTGTCAATCTCAAAATGTATTGGCATGAAAAGAATATAAGCAATTCATGAAAAAGGGTTTTAAATAACTAACAACAATACTTTGGCCTATCTAAACCAATGGATCAGAAGACCAATCATTTATAATGGGAAGGTAACTTTCTCTCTATATATTTCTATATGTGCAGACAGACAGAGCAAAATCTGTTCTCCCTGTGTTCATTTTCAGTGGAAAACCCTCAATCACAGTAGACAGTAACTGTATATAGTCTTACCCCACCCTCCAGCTGAGAGGCTCCTGCTGGCCCCGGGCCCTCTCCTGGAGGCTGGGACACCAGGTCCTGTGGATCCAGGCGGCTGATGAAACATTCAAACATGTCATTCTCTGCCAGGAGGGCTGCAATGGAACACCTGGTGGGAGTGAACAACAACAACTTTAACGTCAGCTACCAAAAAACTGCTTCAAACTAAATGTTTGGTTGATTAAGCTGAAAAGATCAACCAAAAACTTTACAAAGAGGCTTCACATTGTTTACAACTTGACCACCTAGCTAATAACTGTATTTTATTCATCACCTCTATTGATTTCTACAGGAAACTAGAATAACAGCTCAACATTTTAAGTAGTATTTAGTACATGATATTAAAATGCTCCTTTCATAGTCATAATGTAACTGTTAAATGGAGAATAATTTGAAGTATGAGCGGGGTGCTGCTAGGTAAGAATAACAGTAGTGTGAGCGAAACTTTCTGACCCCCTACATTTAGCTAATAGTTCTCCCCACAGATATTAAATAGGTTTTAATTTTAGTAAGTTTACCACTGTTAAGGCTCAACAACAGAACCAGCGTTAAAGAAGCTAACGTTAGCCTTATCATTGCACCATGTAGCTGTAGGCTGAATGTCTTTAATACATCTCTCCCTAACGTATCCATGGTCTTTAGCCATACGTTTATATTCTGAGTATTAAGTTCATTACTTTAGTTCTTCGATCCCTTGTGTGACCTCCTTGCTTTTTTCTTCCACCAACGACATCTCGTCCCCAATGGTTGCTAAGGTACACTGAGCCCCTGCAGTGGTTGCTAGGGCTAGTGTGTTGCCTTCAGGTGCTCGTGTAAAATTCTGCAATTAACTTTTCAAGGATTATAGACAGATTTTAAAAAGCGTGATTAAAACGATAATAATAATAATAATAATAATAATAATAATAATAATAACAACAACAACAATAATAATAAAAAGAAGAAGAACTATATTTGCAGTTTTTAGATGTAAAAATTGACATACAATATTTCTATGGAAGCAGTGGCGTATATCCCCGTCCACAGAAAGACCAGATTTATTCATGCACACTCATACCTCAATGTTTGTGTTTATTCTAACACTAGACAATAGACAGACGACTTTGGGGGAGGGGCAGGGCCTGTTTTTTTTTTTTTTTTTAAAGTTTCGGTTTCATTTCTGTGTAAAAGTAAGTCATCGCTGTGGCTTTGGGAAACTGAGGCAGCCCTGTTGTAAACACAGTCAGCAGGCGAAACTAATGTCAGGATGACTGCGGTCATCTCTAATTTTATCATCAAGATCCTGTGCGACAACCAGGGATGTCTGGACTTCAACAGCCTAGATAAGAAGATCAGGCAGAGTTTCACTGTCGCGGAACAAGTTTTGAAGAAAGTCCTCTTCGACGATGGTAAAATAGCTCTTCGAGAGTCCCGACGTGTCTCCGGTTCTGGTCACATAATCAGTCCGGACAGTCTGGTTGTGGCGAAAACCAGCCTGCGGATCTGTCAGAAAAAACCCGGAGAGTGTCCACAGTGCGATAGTTTACACCTGTGCAGGTATTTTGTTTGCGGAGACTGCACTTTCGGGTAAGTGTAGACTGCTGCAGGCCTATATTTAAAGGTTTTGTAATGTGTCTTTGCCTCATATTAGGCCTATAGCAGCTTTTTACAAATATATGCTTAGATTACAGCAATCCCAGTATAATACAATAAAAAAACCCTCGGCCTTCATTAATTTCGGTCAAGCTAGCCGTCACTCACAACTCTGTGGTCAAACCAGTCGCCCCTAAAATTTGGAATGCACGCCTATTCTCACCTTTATGGTAAATGGATTGAAACGAGCGAGCTGACAGGAAGAGTCAGCGACTTTACTCTGTCAAATGTCTCACTTTCCAAAGACAAGTGTTGTAGTATGCAACTTTGTCCACAAATTGTGAGAGACATTACTTTATTCTTTGATTTGGGGTTGCAAGAAAAAAAAAATCCTGACAATGACTGATATATTCGAGTTCAGAACAACTGTGACTACACACTAACCCTGGAGAAAGAAATGGAAAAGTCCCTTTGGCAACAAGATGGGTTTTAATATGCGTGTGGCTGGCAGGGACTGGGTAGGACAGCTACAGATTCTAAACAAGCAGAACAATCCCAGGAGTGGGTGAGGTCGAAAGGTGTGCCAGGGGAATGGATCTAATGCATGGACCGGTCATGGAAGTGAACCTGTGTCGGAGGAGATAACAGACAGGGTCAGAAACAAAAAACAGCATACGCAAAAGCAGCTGTCCTGATAAGGCTGGCTCTCTCCTAGGGGGAACCAAGGTTATAGAAGATATGCTGTGCTCTGTTTCAGACGGTCACACTGTCTCCTCTTAGAATGTATTGCATGTGACCTGAATGTAGACAGTGTGACTTCAGTTAACTTAAGTAAGCACAGTTCCTTGTTAAGGATCCAATACCCAATAGAATCCTCACACATGTATAGATGAGTAAAGAATAACCTTATTTGGACATGTAGTAAATCTAGTAGGTCTAGTGAAGGGTTAAATACTCCCCACCAGGAAGTAACCTTCAGAAATGAGTGGCATTACACAGTGTTTTCACCTGTACTGCTTATCTCTGTTCTCCTCGATCGAGCTTCAATAAATGTTTCTGCGTACGACATCCAGGTCTTCTGAACCTTCTTTCAGTTACGAGTTTACCAGTTCTCAATATTTTCATTCGCATAGACCAAGCAGCAACCTCCAGGGCTGAAAAATGAAGCCAACACAGAAGTGCCAAAAACTGCAGTTCCTTGAATGGCCACTTGCGGCTGGCTCCAAAAGTGAGTCAATCCCCATAGACCCCCATGTTAAAATGCCCAACTTTACAGCAGAAATAAACATGTTTACAGCCTGGTACAAAGAACGGTGTTGGTCTCTGTGGTGTGGTGAAAATGCTTTTTGGGCCCCTGTTGGACCCCGAAGTTGTAATTCCACGGTTTGGCCACTATGTCAAAATGGCTTCAAAGCTGTTCCTGGTGGCTTGGATCCACCACACTGAGCGTCATGCGTTTACCGTAAAGCTGAGAATACGCGCGCACTCTAAATTTAGAGGCGGATGTGGTTTGACCACAGAGTTGCGGGTGACGGCCAGCTCAGTTCGTCAATCAGAAGTAGCTGCAACGATTAATTTCTGACTTTCTAACTTTAAAATAAATCCTGTGTCAAATCTACTGTCTGTTGACAGCCTGTTTGATTCACATGATAGTCAGATTAGAGGCAGATTCCTTAAGGTTACGAAACTGACTTCCTAGAAATTTCTCTTTTAAAATATGAATGCTTGTTTTTTTTCGTTCTCCTTAATTTTGTCTCCTTTTGTATTTTCTGTCTGTAAATGTGTTTTTTATTTATGCTGCTCTGCTGCCTGTCTTGGCCAGGTCTCCCTTGAAAAAGAGATTTTTAATGTCAATGGGACTCTCCTGGTTAAACAAATGTTTATTTTTATTTAATCAGTCACTCCCCTGTTAGTGTTGTTGCACAGGACAACTCACAGCTTCATCATCTCATTCATCATCATACGTCAGGTGACCTAATTCCCAGCACAGCTCCACCCAACTTCAACCTGCCAGAGATAGAATTAAAAAAACAACTGAAAACACCTGTGTGAGAGTGCAGTCTTTCAGGTAGATGCAGGGCATGAAGTATTTACATAAGCCTTTTTCACAGCAGACAGTGTGACATCACAGCAGGACAAACACAGGTATAATCATTAACATTAATTCCATTTAGATAAGCCAGTTTCATGGTCCTGCTACTGTGCAGGCCAGTTCACTGGAATAACTTACTGGGACGCTGAACGTAATGTTAATAGTTCCACCTGTGCTTTTCCTGCTTATGACAGGTCTGTCAATTGAGAACGTCACTAAGGCATTTGACCTTATGGCCATAACATTATTCAGCTTAGTCTAACACACAATACACTAAAAGAAAGCTGCTCATTCTTACATGAAACAGATAGCCTTTATATTTTAAGAAAAATAAACCATTTTACTGCTGAAAGTCTATATGTAGGAAATAAAACAAAGTTTAATAAAGATTATTATTATTGTAATTATGGATTCCACCATTCTTAAAACTTAAGTTTGGGAGAACAGCAGATCATGTGACAGTATACTGACATCAAAAAATACACATATAAGTTGTTAGTCCTTTATTTAAACAGAAGATGGCAGTGTTCGCATCCTATCAGCTCACCTTTATCATTGTTTCCCCTTTGAAGGTGTAGTTGATGAAGGGTGTTATGACCAATATTTTACATGTAAAGGTAGGTTTGATGAAATAATAAGACCACTACATAGACAACTTTGTCCAAACCAGCTAACAATAACAGCATTCCAAAACTATTATCATTAAAAAAAAAAAAGAAAAAGACCTCAAATGTGATATGTTTTTTCAGTTTAACCAACACATAAAAACCATAAACATGACTACAAATGTGTGTATGTAGGTTCCATATCATGGCCATCAGTGACCAGTATCAACAGTAGTATTGAAACAGACCTGTACATTTATTTTTAAATCCCTAGAGGTCTGCTTACAGTGTGTACAGAGACCACATAAACCACATAAACCATATTTATGTAAAACTGCATTTTTGTCATTTTCAGAAACAAGTGTAAAAATCCTCATAGTCTGGCGTTGCCGTACAATGCTGAACTTTTGAGGAAACGTGGTCTTCACGACCTGACAGAGAAACAGCTGTTCCAGCTGTTACTGCAGAATGATCCTTATCTGCTGCCTGAGGTAGGTCATACCAGCAACAGTGGGAAACAGAAGTGGGACTTGAGAATCTCTTTCTATTGTGTAGAAAATTATGTAAATCTCTGAATCATATATTTTTGTTGTAACACTATGGTCACCCCCCGCAACCCCCACCCCACCCCACCCCAATACCTAGATATGCCCACATTACAACAAGGGCAACGGTTTGCACGGCTCCTGCAAGTTCACCACCTCCTGCACCAAGCTTCACGTCTGCCTGCACCATTTCCAAGGTGACTGTAAGTTTGGCCCGTCGTGTAAGAGGACCCATAACATTGAAGCACAAGCAATGAAGATTTTCCGAGGGTTCAGTCAGGAGAATATTACAAACCTTCCTAAGATCTACAGAAATAAATTCATCATCATGAGTCCACAGGAGAGACAACCTTCTCCTGTTAGTGGTAAAGAATTACCCACATGAATAATCGAGAACTTTTTGTCATCTAAGGATAACGGTAGTCTACACAATAGTTTGTGTGTATGTGTGTGTACAGTGTCTCCTGCAGTACTGCCAGAGGTGAGAGCCCCCATTCAGCAGCCTTCCCAGAAGCCCTCCCGCAGAAACCCTGGATCCCCTACATCCCCCACATCCCCCACATCCCCCGTTAGTTCTACAGGTGCAACTAAACCCACGAGTGATGCTGACAGGAATGAAATCTGCCTCTTCTTCATTCGCAGACACTGCAGCTTCAGAGGTAACATCGCTGCTGCCAGAACAGACGAGTCATATCTACAGAAACTAGATCTGTGTGTGTGGAGAGAAAATTGTACTGCCTTTGTAATCCTTGTTTGTTTTGGGGGGTTTTTTGCAGAGAAGTGTGCCCGTGTCCATTGGCACTTACCTTACCGATGGCAGGTTTTAGAGAGTAATGGTGGGACCTGGAAGGACTTGCCCAATATGGAGGACATTGAGAAGGCTTACTGTGACCCAGGACAAGACACAAGCTGTACCGATGAACTGTCGTCCACCTTGGGGATTTTTCGATTTCTTACTTTACAAAGGTGATCATTATGAATGAATGAATGAATCAAACTTTATGTATATAACACATTTCATACAAGTCGAATGCAATTCAAAGTGCTTTGCTTCAAAACGCACAGGTTGGGAGACTAATGCACACCAAGACACAAGTAAAATACCAAGAATTAAAACTATGTGACTTGTAAAATGTAAATAAAATAAATAATGAAAGATAATAATGAGGAAAAAAAGCTAAATATTTAATAAACCTACTGTAAAATAATAACTGAATAAACCAACAATAACAGTTAAAATAAAATTATGAAATCATAAAACACTACACAAAGTCAATAAAAGTGCAATAAAACTGAAATGTAAAATGAACTGAGCAATAAAAACATTAAGAACCATTAAACCATAAAATTATAAGATACTATGTAAAAGACAGTCTAAACTGATGGGTTTTGAGTCTATGTTTAAAAATATCTATATTTTGAAGTAACAGTCTAGTATTCACATTAGTTAAAGTGTTGGGGGGGGGAATTGTTGGTTCACTCTCACTGCTTGCTTTCAGCGCTGCATCCCCTGCTGTGCGGTCAGTTGACTTCATGAAAATGACATACGGAGGGTCTCCGGTTCGTCGCCTGTCCACCGCCTCCTCTGTGTCCAAGCCCCCTCACTTCATTCTTACAACAAAGTGGCTTTGGTACTGGAAGGATGAAAGTGGGAAGTGGCTGGAGTTTGGACAGGTCAGTCAGAGGACGATGAAAGCAGCTACAAGTCTCATTTGTTCAGATGAAAAGAGCCTGTGATCCTTCATAGTACTGTACCTGTCTGAGAGAACAAGATTTGATTTTGTTACTCTGTTCCTTCGTAATTAATTTTCATGTTTTATCATATTATACTTTGAAACTTTGTTCAATTCTTCTGTTTTTTTTTTCTGTTTAGGGTGACAGTGGCACACCAGCCTCCGTCACTTCTCAAACTCTGGAGAATGTGTACCTGGCAGATAGAGACACAGAGATTCCTTTTAGTGCTGGCAACCAGCAGTATATTCTCAACTTCAAGGGTGCACCGGGAAGCCAGCAGATGTATCAGCAGAACACAAAATACAAAACCAAACGAGAGGTCAGAAGGAGGCCTCACTTTCTGTCTGCTCAAGATGTGGAGGTGCAGCTGAAGAGGTATTTTTATTTCCAGTTATAGAGGGAAATTTTTGTATTATCCTTGTAAGTTTGGATATCTCTGTGACTTCTCCAGTCAGACACTTCTCACTATATGTTTGTTTCCTCGGTAGTGCATCATCACCCAGCTCCAGCTCCTCCACAGCTGAAAGTGTCCCGTCCCACTGGGACAAGAATGCCCTACCTGAATTTGGATACAAGGTATCTTCATAGCATGTATTATGCACTACGACTCCCCCTCCAGAACACTGAATACATATTTATACCCTTGATTGATGACCTGTTTATCTACACTGAGCTCTTCTCTTTCAGCTCATACTTCTTTCCCAATCCGCAAAGGAGTATAAAATGATTGAGATGTTGTTTAGGCACACCATGGCCCAGAGTAAAATCAACAGCATCCAGAGAATCCAGAACCCCTCTCTGTGGAAAGTCTTTCAGTGGTAAATCACAGACAGGGCTTATTAATAATAATCATTTGTGCAGCCCTAAAACACATAATTGCATTCATTTTTTAAAATATTTTGTGCTCAGGCAGAGAGAGCAGATGAAGGAGAGGAGTGGAGGGAAACCTGTGGATGAGAAGTACTTGTTCCATGGGACAGATGAGTCCCTGATTGAGGCAATCTGTGATCAAAACTTTGACTGGAGGATGTGTGGTGTCCATGGCACGGCCTACGGCAAAGGTACAGAAAGGAAGCCTCAGAATTTCAGTAATATCATAAATAAGATATCACCTATTGAAGCCACAAAAGAAATGTCTTTTTCTTTGCAAAATGACTGTGTTGTGTTTTGGTATGTTAGCAATAAACTGATATGGGAGGCTACCCAGAGTGCACTTTTACTTTGTCCACATGTAACATGATTACAGTTTTGTTTCCCATCTCAGCAGCTGCGACATTGGTTAGACATAAATTTGCTGCACATTAAAAAGTATAAAGTATACTATCATGGCAGATACTTTATTTTTAACTTTTTTTTTTTTAGGGAGCTACTTTGCCAAAGATGCATCCTACTCAGACAGATATGCCAGGACCAAAAGAAGCCTGAATAAGATCATGTTTGTTGCTCTGGTCCTGGTGGGGGAGTACACCAAGGGAAGCAGCAGCTACGTTCGGCCCCCACCAAAAGGAGACAGCAGAACCTTCTATGATAGTTGCGTTGACTGCCCGAGCAAACCCAGCATCTTTGTCGTCTTTGAAAAACAACAGATTTATCCAGAGTACATCATTGACTACTCATGAGTTGTGACAACAATGCTGCTGTTGTTGAAGACATCAATGGTCAGGGGAGTTTTTTTCTTATGAAATGCTCTACTTTGATACAGTAGCTGCTTGTGGCTTTAAGGGTTGTGGAGTTTTATATGTGAAATAATATCAGCACAGAAATGTAGTAAGATCAGAACTCTGGATATACATTCACGGTATACTTATAATGCAATTGACTGCTTATGGGATTTTTCTGCAAGTTTATTAGTGTGTTCTGATGAATTTATTGGTGTTAGAAAATACTTTTGCATTGTAGACTGTATACAATAGAGAGCTTTTCCTTTGTCTATTTTGTCATGACAATGTCTGAACACAAATCTATATTAAGGATACTGAGGGTGACAAATTATCCGGTGTTTATGGATTGAAATTCACTGATTGCTATTAAATAAACAAACCACAAGCTACCATGAAAGTGGTCTCTGTATTTATTTAACCTCTTTATTTTCATTGTGTATCCAACAGAAATTTCATCATCACATTATATTTATTTACACACAAGTGGCATTGACCCATTTAAAATTTTTTAACAGGCCTTTAATCACCTTTGATCACAGTTGCTGTAATATACATATTATTGTATACATTCAAGGTTAAAACTCATTTTATATAACAAGCATCCAAGAATCACTCCCAATCATTAGCTGCAATTCAAACTAGGATGAAAGTTACTTACATACATGACAAGTAATTATGTAATGCCCTTCATCCAATTTCAATAAAGGTATAAATGTTCTCCTTAAAGAATCATGAATGACATTATTATTATAAGTGATCAAATGCTTTTAGCACAACACCTTAAAGTTGGGCCACTGTAATATCCAGTTAGGCCCAGTTTCCTATTCTGAGACATTTAATAACTGGATCGGGTATCAGAAAACAACGGTTTGAACTGCTCCTTGCATGAATCATCAGGGAATCACACATAAGTAGACAAAGTCCATGTGTGGATAAAGGGGAAGCAGCAGCAAAGAGTGAGCAGCTTAGTGAAACAACAGACTGCCCGTTTGTTGATGGAATGTGCAAACTTTCAGGTTCGGATGACAGATTTGATCTAGAGCATCGACTGGCTGAACTAACTCTACAGGCTTGCTCCGTCATTATTATCAGATTTTACATAACACACTGCACACGTTTCAATTTCACTTTCTTTTCCTTTTCATCACTGCATTATAATAACCACAGTAACGTGATAAGATGATAAAGTTAAACCTTTTAATGCACAAAAGAATATAAAACCTAATGCTACAGTGCAAAACAGAAAAAGTTACCTGCTCATAGTGAAATTTTTTTTTAAAAAAGTGCAGATTAATGATTAATGAAAAAATGCTTTCCCTAAAAAATGCTTTTATTAAAACATAGCAGCTAAAAATGAAAATATTGCTAAATACTGAGGTAAGAGTCTGTGATTTGCTCTTTTTAAGCACAGTGCAATCCTATTCCTTTGTTCCTTACTCTGTCTGTGTTCTCCCTCACTCTCCCTTGTTGTTTTATCGCACTAACAATTGGAGGTCATTCGAAAAGAGCTCAGGTGGACCTAAACTGCCTGAGACAGGTGACGAGCACTTGGACCAACTACACTCTGTGCAAATGTCATCATGACAGCATATCAGTGCTGTTGCTCATCTTCAGTCCACTTTCCAGCTCACTCTCAATCAAAAAAAAGGCACTAGATGGAAGTATACTATGTATTGTAACTTATAATTTCTTTTAATGTTTATGTAAGCTCTGGAAATATTTTGATGCAAAAGAACTTAAAGATAGTGAGCCAGAGATAATGACATTGAGTGCCATTATAACAGTAAGGACCTGCAGGATGGTTTGTAGCTCTCCATTCTTTCCTCTACCATCTAGAGGACGAACACTCGTCGTCTAATCGTCTGGTGGAGAATTCGCTTGACCTTCTTCCCTGTCTCTTCTTGTGATTTTCACAAATATGCCATTTTTAGGTCCTAGAGTGCTTGATGATTTCAACTCAAGAGGAACCTGAAAGGAAACAGTACCACATGTGAAAGGAACATCTTCCATACATATTTCTGTTTTTAATGTAGGATTATGTTTATAAGCAAATATGGAAACAGCTGACAGACACATATTGAATTTTTACATTATTAAATTATTATTTTTTACATTATTAGTTCCATTAGCTAAATTTCGCAAATTACAGCAATGTCTAGTGAAACCCACAAGTGGAGTGTTTTTGGGTTTATCTCTCAGTGTGTTTGTAGTGTTTAAAGTGTCCAAGACTGTTTGACATTGCTCAGTTTTTGTTAAATGTTCATTCATTCATTCCAACCCACCTTTGTCTCAGAGCAGGCCACAATACTGAACCTCTGGAACAGATGAACTAGAGCCATTTTGATTTCCAGTTGGGCGAGCCTCATGCCCACACAGTTGCGGGGGCCAGCCCCGAACGGCAGGTATACAAATGGATGTCTACTGGCCTTGGCTTCTGGTGTGAATCTGGAGATCAACCACAAGTTATATTTTTGGAAGAATTAAAAGCTACAACAAATAAGAGTAGGTCAAAAACAGTTACAGTTAGATACCACCAGCTAACAGTTTTAACTGTCATTATGTATTGGCTCTTCACTACCATTGTATAATGTTAATCCACAAATATTCAATCAGTGATTTTTGTAAAGGGTCCATGTCCCCCAAAAGGCTGTTCTGAGCTGGTTTTAGTAATATCCAGCTGAAGTAATGTGACATTATATCAACAGTTTGATTCTGAAGTGGTGAAACTGCAGGTGGTAACAGACAAACTTGTCAACAAATTCAGTGAGCCATCTACGAGACTGAGATGATACTGACACACAAGCTGAAGACATTGTAGTTTTGCTTATCTACTGTAAAAACAACTGTTTACCTCTCTGGGATGAACTTCTCAGGCTCTGGCCAGTACTCTGGGTCGTGGTGGAGGAAGCCTGCTGGGATCTCCAGCGTTGCTCCTTTAGGGAGGAACTGGCCGTTCACCACACAGTCATTGTCAATGTCTCGTGCGAACCTTTGTGGGACAAAGTGCCATAGAAAAAAGTTATCATGCATGTTATACACACCTGAACTAATTTTTCCTTCTTTACTCCATGCGAAGCCTGTAAGGTCTTGGCCAGTATAATCATAACAAAAAGTGAACTGCACCTTGTGACACTGCTAGTAAAAATGCATCTTTTATCCTCATTTAATGTTCCTACCTGAACCCAGGAGGGTAAAGGCGCAATGCTTCACTTATAACCATGTCCAAATACTTCAGCTCCTGGACATTTGTGTAATCTGGTGACTCCTACAAGGAAAAAGAACACAAGATACATTCAGAGTAATGTAATAAAAGTTTTAAAAGAAACTTAAGAAAGTTCTAATGAGATAAGGCAACACACTCACATGTCTGGTGAAGAAATCGTCCACCTCTTCCTGCACCTTGCGTTGACATTCGGGGTTAATGGCCAGCAGGTAGCAGGTGAAGGCCAGCGTGTTGCTGCTGGTTTCGTAGCCCGCCAGGAGGAAGACAAAAGCCTGACCCACAATCTCGTCTTCTGTCATCATCTTTTTCTGTGGACGCCTGGTGGGCGTCTCCTGTGAGTGAAGATGGACATCCTGATTCGACGCTGACGGCTGCGTCTGCTGGTTCCTGTGTTCGGGCTCATCGGTATGGTTCGCTGTGTCAAAGTGTTCCACAGACACACGCTCATTGCTGCTTCGCGCATCCAGCATCAGCTGAAGGAAGTCTCGACGCCTCTACATACAGAAACATACACAAGAAATCAGTTTTCAAAAACTATATATCAGAAAGTATATCCATGAAGGACGCTGTGGGTGGTCCATAGAATTATTTCAATGAAGGATCAAGGATTTAACACACATTTTTAAGTTGCACTGTTTGAGATTATTAAATATCCATGAGATGCACCTGTTCAGGAGGCTGCTCCTCTCTCTGTTTGATGATCCTCTGAATGCTGCTGATGAAGAACTGATTCATCTGGTCTCGTCTTTTGTTGGGGATGAATCTCGCCAGAGGAGCCATGATGAATGGAAACGCGACTGCGCATAAAAACAATTCATTTTATTCTTTAATTTATCCTTTTTCCTTCATAGCGTTCCTATAGAAACAACAGCATATAAATATGAATATAAATAGGTTGGACTGACTGAAAACCAGCATGATGGGCCTGAAAAAAGAAAAGGAGAAGAACATCTGAGCGTGGTGGACAAAAGGGTCATCTGGGTTGTTCTGAGAGTCCACCTGAGTTGCAAATGCCACGCTGGCGATAACATCCATAGTGAAGCAGCCAAAACACCTGAGAGAGGAATACAAGAGAGGACAGAACAAGACTAAGTAATCCTAATTGTGGATGTTGATTGTGTGTGTGATTTGTAGGTGTGTTTGCACTTACTTGTGGATGTCAAAGGCCTCTCCTGACTCGGCATAGACGTTCAAGTTGTTCATCAGGCCACCGGTGGCTGTGTTGATGAGTGGAACCATCTACAGGAAAATACAAAAGACAGTGTCAACTGTCATAACTGCAGATGGCTTCTGGGAATGGAAGAAAGATGCAAAACCTGTCCTGTCAGTATTGCTACCAACTGCACACTTCTTACCCTCCATCTGTGACAGTAACTTATCAGACAAAAAAAGTCCTCTGATACGTCTGTGAGGTGTATCATGTAGCCATTTATTATCTGCCTTTCTAATTGGAACATGGTTAGCACCCAATCAATCTGGGCATTCCTATCTCACCTCCTTCATCTTGGCAGCACTGAAGGATGGAGTCAGGATACTCCGGACTCTCTTCCACCTTTCATTCCTCAACATGAGCAGACACTCAGTCATGGGTTTGGTGGCAAAGCGAACAGTCTATGTAGAGGGACAGAAGACCGTTATGTTGGAATCAGCATACAGTGTACAGCTAATGTATGAGGCAGCTGTTTCTCCTCTCTTAGACATGTTTTATTTAATGTCCTCACCATTCTGTTTGGGAAGCTGTTGAAGTCTCTGACCATCACTTGTCTGAGCATGTCAGGGTCGGCCACCACCACCACACTTCTCCGGCCCAAATAATAGCTAAAATACACCAAGTGTAGCCGCAGTCAAATCAAACAACAGTCGTTATGCTGCCAACACAAGTTTCTACCTATAAAGTATTCATCTCATTTCACAATGTGGAAGATTTAAAATCATTAATCATCAGACGCTGATATAGAAAGTATTGCTTGTTTTACTTACCCACAAACTCTGCCATGTGTCCTTATGAGATCATTGATGGGGTTGAAAAAACCCTGAAAACAACATGAAAGACCAACATCAGAACAGATTAAAAACAGAAAGGAACTAGTGAAGCTCGTTAAGAATTAAATAATTCCATGTTGAAGACTGATATGATATTTGGGCTGTGGGTTGTCTTCATGTAAACTGCAGAACAGGTAAGTGAGTGATAGCATCACAACTCTTTAACAGGCCTCTATGGGAGCTGCATATACTGTAATGCTGGTACACTTTCTTCCAATGGAGATGATGATAAGAGTATCCTTTCCATCTTAACAATCATCTCTGAGACTGAGATGGGGTTTTTTTTTAATTCAGGGGTCAGATGGATTATAAAAATCAATCTGCATTTAAAGGTTTATCAGTACAGGCTTTTATTTTTTACCATAATTAATTTAACACAGGAAAGAAAGCTGAGCTGCACAGCCAAAGCGATTTTGGCATCACTGTTCCTTCAGAGAGAGGGTTGATCAATACCCTGCCAAACCAATGGATTCAACTGTTTTTGTTTTTTTTTGGTTTTTTGGTTGGCTGTTTGTTTTCTGTGGGTGTTTTTTGGTTGTTGTTGTTGTTTTATTAATGCAGCGAATATGATAACCAGCAGGGGCAGCCAGACTGCATGAAATGCTTGATAGCAGTCCAAATCTGGGACGACCATTTCTGTGAAGCCCTGCTGAGTGAGACTGCAGCTCAGCTGTCACTCTTCAAGGGGAGACACTGACACCTGCTGATTTTCCAGATACTGAACTACTAAAATGACCTGCCTAATTTTTAAAATACTGAATATATCTATGGGGATGCCCTAACTACTATACTTGAGCCAATGAGTATTCTGCAGAATCCATCAAATATTGGAGCAGCACAGTTGAATTTAAAATTAAAACAAAGAGTAAGAGTGCATATTCTTCCTAACTAAGAGCTGTATCTCTTTCAGCTTTGGAAGAGGTGTAAAATGAAGACAGCTGTGGAAAATCTCAGTTTGACAGAAAGTCCAGCAGATGTTAGAGAGTTGCAGTATGTCAAATCTTTCTCTGTCATATCTTACCTGCCGAAACATGAATATGTTGCCAAAGAACGGTATTGGCTTTGGATGCTTGATCCCACATCGAGAGAGGACTGAATAAGGATAGATTGAATACCTAAAAGAAAGAGCACAGAGGCGTGTTGTTGAGTGATGACTAAAGGAAAATACAGTAAAAGATATAAACCAACATTTCCCAAAATACTCTCTTGGATGTAACAGCTAAAATACACACACAACACTGCTGCCACATATAATGAATATCTGTAAAGGGTGTGCTGAATTTCCAAAATGTGTAACACTAATCTCAGACAGGAGAGCATGAAACAAATATTATATTCACATCTTAGTTGAAATCTTATTTTCAACCTTTTAATTCATGAAGAGCAGTGTTTCAAGCACACAACATTTAACCTGCTAGAGGACTGAAGCTAACACTGTATATGTATTTTGACTTTCCTCAATCTCATCATTTCTATTTCACTTTCTATACCATGGGCATTTTTCATTTATGTTACTAGTTACATAATTTTCACAGCAGCTGCAACATCAAATGCAATATCACAAACAGACAGGGATTTAAAGCATTTACTCACCAGTAGAGAAGACCCAGAAAGATGAGGAAGAGGCTGAGTGTCACAGGAAGTCCACTGGCCTCAAATACATTTAGGAAGTCAACTAAAGCCTCCATGATGGTTAAAAAAAAACACCTCTCAGTTCTCTACCATGGGAACTGGGTCACTGCTCCTAGAATATAATAAGACAGAAAAAGATTAGGGCTTTGTAAATGCTATTGAATATGTGTTTTTGACACCTTAGTTATCACTACAGGTAGGACTGGGCAGTATATATAGATATTATATCGATATCGTGATATGAGACTAGATATCATCTTAGATTTTGGATATCGTGATATCGTGATATGACATAAGTGTTGTCTTTTCCTGGTTTTAAAGGCTGCATTACAGTAAAGTGATGTAATTTTCTGAACTTACCAGACTGTTCTAGCTGTTTATTCTATTATTTGCCTTTAGCCACTTAGTCATTATATCCACATGACTGATGATTTTTAAAAATCTCATTGTGTAAGTATTTTGTGAAAGCACCAATAGTCATCCCTACAATATTGACGCAATATCAATATCGAGGTATTTGGTCAAAAAAAAAAAATTGTTTTTGTTCATATCGCCCAGCCCTAACTACAGGTATGCTAACAGCAGAAGACAAATCATGACTAATAGACTGTATCTTAAATGTCATGAAGAGACACATTATAGTGGCATCTCTTTTTGGACTATAATCTTAAAGTTGCTCTGTATCGCGGGTAACTATAAACCACGCCCACTTTTTTAGCGGACCAATCAAATGCGAAGATTGGAGTTAAATCCCTCTTGTAACGGTACACCGCTCAAATATTCAGTTTCACTGGGAAATACGTCCCAGTACAGAAGCTAAAGATGCTCTAACTTCTGTTTCACCAGGACTTTAACAGTTAACCAGTCTTTGTTTATGTTGACACACAGAGTTCACCCGACGTCATAGGTCATATGAGGTGCTAGGCTAATAGCTACAACATCTAGCAGGTTGTCTACTCGTCATTTCTTTTCTGCACGCCGTGTAACATTCTCATGTTCCCATATTCAGCGTCATGTTTATAGGGAAATATATACACACAGATGTGATCCAAATTTGTCAAAAACAAAGGTGAGTATGTACATTTACCTCATAGCCCACTCTTCTCACATCTCATGTTATGAAATCTCCTTCGTTCTATCATCGGGTCGCGATCCAGAGAGAGCTGAGCTACATACTGCCCCCCACTGTACCGGCGTGTGCAGACAGTACTGCACCCAGCGCGACTTTACCACATTTACAGTGAAATCAAATATTGAAAGAGGAAGAAAAAAAAGAAAGTAGAAAAAACAAAGCACAGTAACAAGGACACATGACAGATACCATGTGTAAGTGTGTGTGACGTGTGCTGTGCTTCAGGTATGGATAAGACTACTTCAGCTACTACTACTATTAATAATATTAATGATATGAATAAAATAAATTAATAAAACCAAACCAAATTTTATTTAAGTATATTAAAATTGAAATATTGAATATATTGAAATTTGAGCCCAAGTGTGATGTGTGCTATGTGCTTGAAAAATGATGTGAGGATATTACCGCTACTAATAATTAATAATAGTACTTACCAATAATATATCAAAAATAAAATAAATTAATAAAACCATGCCAGATTTTATTAAGTGTATTGAATGAATGAATAAAAATATTGCTCTCAACAGCAGGTGGAAATGAGATATCATGTCTTCTTTGTTAAACCTTTAAAAGCTGCAATTTAATGAGAAGAGCACAAACCTGTTCTTGGAGGCAAAACATATAGGCTACCACCCTAAATATTATGTACAGGACCCAAAATTTATGTGCTGCACACTAAATATTAAATTAGCATCGCAAATTCATCATATATTTCAATGGCAGATTCAATTCGCAGAACATTTCAGGGGAGACAGTTTCTGTCAGTCAGTGAAGTTAAATCTCTGCAATGAGTAGCACAAAAATGTTTTACTTCATTGATTGAAAATGTTGCATTCAGTTAGTCATTTAAAAAAAAACTTATGGTTATTCTGAGAAAAATGGGATTTTGAAATTTGCTTAAAGATGTCAATTATTTTGTATTCACAAAACACCGTCCTAATTGCACACATGCACTCTACAACGTGATTCAACACAACAGTGTAAACCTAACCTCTGGAAAGCTAAAGGGTCCATTACACAATATGATGTAGGGAAACTGGATGTAGGTCCAGTCTTATGTCAGGTGTGTCCAGTAATCGTCAGCACTTACTATTCAAAATAATTGCAATACATTCAAGAGTAATAATACAAGGCACTGAGGTCACATTCATTTGGGTTCTGGCTCACAAAAGCATTCTAGGTAATGAAAGAGTGGACAAACAAGCAGTTATAAAAGAAAACAGACATCCATATTAAACTCTCACAGTCAGAGGGAAAGGACACTGTGGAAAAATATCAATAAAGAGTGGCAACTGGAACTGGGAACAGGAGATAAGGGAAAGACATTTACATTTGATTCAACATAGAGTATGCAGTGTGAGAAACGGGAGCAAACAGAAAAGAGGAGGTAATAATAACTAGATTAATAATAGGACACAGCAATCTATACACACACTTAATATAATAGGAAAGCATCCAACTGGTCTTTGTGAACATTGTCAGTTACCAGAAGCTGTGGAATATGTGATCATCAGCTGCAATATGTATCAGAGAGAAGGTTAATGATGGAGGAAATTAAAAGATTAGGGCTAACAGGAGCAGGATTAAAGAACATACAGGAGTGTGGTGATAGTGGACTGATGGGAAAAAAGTGTGATATCCGGAATCTGTGTGTGCCTTGCACTTCAAAGAGGATGAAGTCCTTGTCCACCCATAGTCTGGTTGCAAATATCTCCAGCAGCAGGCTGTCCCTTCCAGATTTCTTTGGAAGTGTAGTATATTGCTAACAAACTGGGCAAATACAATAGCTATACGTTGTCTCCAACAGATGACAGTGGTTGAAATATTACCACTGTGGATTAGTCGTTAACTAAGTTTACGTTACACAAAGGTGATAAACCTAATTTACATTCTAAATGAGAATTAGCTAGATCATTACTAATGATATTGATATACTATCAGTCATGCTAGCAGTCAAGTTAAGGCTGTGGTTTTGTCAATTTATACACAGTAGTAAGTCCTGTCACTGTCTCACTGTTCTACTATTTTAATTCCAGTGATGACGCTGGTTATGACACCAAGAAGATGGTGATAATGACAATGTCAGACATTGCTCTCCTCACATCCCGCAGTTCCCACAGCAGCACTTTCAGCATGACAGGCATCAGGCGTCTCCTCCTGGCCCTTTTGGTGCTCCCGTTGCCAGACACCTGCAGGCACCTGTTCAGCATCAGCGCCTTCTGGAGCAGCAACTGATGACTTGAAGAACCCTCAAAAACTCAGAAGAGAAGATGTGAGCAAATCTTCACGGACCGAAACATCTCTGAAGACATCTCCTCCACAAAAAGGAGCAGGGAAGAGAACTGGGAGCAGGTAAGTACCAAGAGGCCGAGGAGGAGTTCTGCAGAAGACATCAGGGAGGCAGAAAGCGCTGAAAAGCCAACTCCATCAACTTCTGGCTTTAGCTCCTCCACAAAGAGGAGTAGGGAAGTGAACTCTGAGCAAGTTATTGCTAAGAAGCCAAGGAGGAGTTCTGCTGAAGACTTCGAGGAGGAAGAAATCTGTGAGGAGCCAACTTCCTCAACTTCTGGCCTTATCTCCTCCATAAGCAGGAGCAGGGAAGACAACTGGGAGGAGTTAAGTGCGAAGAGGTCGAGAAGGGGTCCTGCAGAGGACTTCAGGGAGGCAGAAAGCAACTTCTGGCCTCATCTCCACAAAGAGGTGAAGTGAAATGAACTGCGAGAAGTTCATACTCCAGAGCAGATATAACCAGGTATATTATAACTACCTTCTCTGGCTCTCAATGGTCAATGTAAGAGATGAAGCCTACACATTTTAAAAGATCTTTTTGTAAACTAAATTCCTATTGGATTTTTTTTTTGCTTTTTCAGTTTTGATTTCACAGGGCATGCCTCTTCCTGTGTCTTTGAGAGTGGATGTCAATCAACCCATTATCTCAAGAAACCCAGCACCACAGCAGTCCACTGAACACACTGAACCACTCTCAGCACCCTACTCGCTTCCAGACACCAGATATTATCTGAAGAGCCAGATAGTCAACAGTTAGAAGAAGATGGCTACAAAGCCTACTGTTGACTTTTTTTTTTTCTTGACTGGTTTGGTGTTGAATTCAATTTGTCATTTAACTGTTAAAACATTGTAAACGGTCGACCAGTTGCATCTAAATAACTATGAAGACATCAATCGAGGGTAACATAAGTTTTATATATACAATTTTATATGCATACCGGTATATATTATATTATAATAATGTAATATAATTTATAATATGTGTTTTTGTAAGGAACATTCAGCTACTTGTACCATGTTTGATATGTATTATAAATACAGTTATCATACTTAATCACAGTTACAGAGAGATCACCATATTAGTGCTGATCAGGAATGATCGTCTTCTGTTTCTGTTTCTCTAACTCATACATTTATGCGTTCTTTTTCATAGCATGTTTCACCTTCTCCCATTTTCCAATAATGACATAACCTTAATAAAGAACTATACCTGAACACTATTTGCTTCAAACATACAGCAAAAATCATTTTACATATTTGATTTTGGCCAGTTTCCTAAACATTTTTGAAACAGCTGATGTGTCAGCATGTCCTAACAGATTTTGAGGCCTAAAATCCTATTACATCATATTTTGTTCACTTTAATTTGGATGAAACAATAACGAAAAAACCAAAAATGAAGGTAAAATCAAGTCTATTACTGATAATGTATTTAAATAGCCTAAAGACAATGAAGCCTCAAGTTTTTTTAAAAATTATTTAATGTCTTTAGTCCAACCTGGTGTCATCTCACCAACAGAATGGAGTCATTGTTAATATTGTTAGTAACACCTGTGCTGTGCATCTACACGTTACAATAGGGTGACTAATAGAAAGCTTTCAAGGAATACATGATATAAAAAAACATTAATATAAGATGAGTTTTACTGCTGACAATCACAGTTTATCTATGGTCACAGACACACACACACTGCCATGAATACATCACATTTTACAGAATGTCATTTACTACAGAACAGTTTTATCTTTCCTCCTTCGACTTGACAGTGCCTAGTCATTCACTGCTTAGAGCGCATTATGACACACACACCTGTTCATTATCACTGATCTGCCCTAACATCACAAAACACACACACACACACACACACACACACAAAGGTAATATTGGGAATCAGGCCCTAGTGAAAAGGAAGAGTATCACCCTTTTCACAAAATTATCTAACTGTTGAATTTTGCAGTAAATAAAACTTTGCAAATTGAATGTCCTCCCTTTTATTTACCTTGGCATGTCTCCCTCTTTTATTATGGTCTTTATGTTGAGTCATAACATTTAAGTTAACAGTTGGGTTCAACATTTGAAACCAAGAAAAACAGCACAACTAGGAGACCCATCTGCTACCTGAAGGTGTGGTTCAACATTGCAGATGCTGGTGGTCTGAAGAACACCGAAAACAGGACAAACTGAGTTACCTTCTGAAAAAGTACTGTAGAGCAGACTTCTTAATTAATGACCTGATATTTATAGTAACTTACAAACTGCAGTCCTGATGGCTTATTATAAAGTGAAAAGTAATTTTATCAGTGTAACAGGTGGAGGATGTACACGAATCTTGCCCACTCTTGCTTTATGCCGACCCTAGAAATAAGCTTAAAAGTCATATTGGTGGTTGTTGGTACAGTATACATACAGTGTCAGATAAAGACACCAGTGTGGCAAAATGGTTGCTATAGGTTTGGAGGAAGGAAGGGTTCAGTCCAACAATAATAAACTTGCAAGGCTGCCTGTTGCAGTTCCTTATGTGGCCTGTAGAGAGCACTCACTCACCACATTATGTACTGATGATCTCAGTCTTTAAACATGGGTATCAATAACATTACCACAGTCTCAGAAGCAGTGTTTACAAGAAGACTTTTATTCCACAAATGATGAATAATAGCTCAATCTGAATAAAGAGCCCACCTATGAACACACCAAACAAAAGTGTCTTTACTGAAATAAATGTTTAAAACCTTTTGTGAATGGTAATTTGGATCAGTTTTCCTCAGAAAGAAAAAAACAAGCTTGCTTATGTCACTGCAATCATTGTGGCAAAGAATAAATGGTTTTCTGCATCTATGACTCAAACACATGGATGAAAAACAATGTGAAGACCCTTGACGTATACCGCACAGACTTTAGGTAAGCTGTTTCATAAGTGTCCGCACAGCATAGAATAATGCAATAATTACTTTCATTTTTTTAACTTACATTTGAAGAAAAAAACGTGTTTTTAATGCAAATCAAAGTCAGCAAGCAATCCTATTCTTGCAGTAACATACTGCTGATGTGCAGAGTGGCTATTCTTGTGTGTTTGACTTCCAGGAAAAGTAACAGATCATCAGGGTAACTGAGCTATTTGAACTCTGATGACATAGTGTCCTAACTATGCACAGACTCAATGACAGTTACTTATCCAAAACCTTTGAGGGGTTAAACAAAGGTTGAGTTAACAGTTGAGTAAAATAAAGATTAAGAAAGTTACAGAATACAAGAGAAGGACATCTGGATTCAGAGGAGGCTCCCTTTCAAAGTTCATTCTCATAAAGCAATGATGCACAATATTTCTGGTCTGATAAACATGCGACATCCTTGCGCAGCAATGCAGCCAGGCAGGAATAACAATGGGAGCTGGAGCGGCACTAAGCTATTAATGGAGAGACAAGCTGAGGAATAAATAAGGAGTGGGGTATTGCCTGCTCTGAGGACCGCCAGAGGGCACTGGGAGCCTAAAATGAAACATGATGAAGACCCCTCCTCCTCCTCCACCTCTGCCAATCTACTACCACTCAGACTGCTGAAAGCCACTGAGTGTCAAAGTTTAGCGTATGGCTGAATGCGGTCTGAAAGCAATATTGCAGTGCCCAGTTACTGGTGCAGATATGGTACAGTAGGCATGCATAGGCGAGTACCCTCTCTGACCCCCCCTGTCATTTTTCAAGACTCCTTGAAAACGTGTGGACCTTTTCAGAGACCTTCAGGCCATTTCAAACCATTCAAAATCTTTGCAGACTCCGTCAGTGCACTGTCTGTTAGACAACCTTTAAAAGGGCAAAACACCTGCAGGAGGGCTTCCATCATAGCCTGTTGTAATATCACTCTGTTCTTTTATTGCCAGTCCTCATCTTTGTTGAAATAGGAGAAAAAAAAGAAAACACAATCTTAATAGTAATAAATGTAAAATAAGTAGTTCAGACAGTACATGTCAAAGTCTTGTCTCAAGAAGACAGCCAAATAATCTCTTCATTTTAAAAAACAAAAGAAAATAAATCCCACCCTTCCACTTTAGACAATTTTATAAAATGTATATGTCCAAGCTCATAGCCATAATACATGTTGAGTGCTCAAATTTATAATTCATAAGAAATGGAGTAGCCCCAGAGCTATTTGTGAGTTTTTAGCATACTCACAGGCTGTTCTTTTTTTCTTTTTTGGGTATTATTTTTATTGACATATTATTTATACCAACATATAAACCACACAAAAATCAATACCCAAAACCCAACTTAAAGACACACACACACACACACACACACACACACACACCAGGGGAGGGGGATAAAAGTAAGACATAAGTAAGAGAAGTTCATCTTAACCATGTGTCTTAACCACAAAAGTACATATCATCCATATGTGAGTGTTGATTACAGCCCATCAGGGAGTATTAAAAAACAAAACAAAATCCAACCTATATATAAAAGCAAATACAGTCAAATTGAGTCCAGATAATGCAAAAAGGGACCCCAAGATTCTTCCCATTTATGTTGGCCTTTAAAATTATTAAATCACAGTTTCTCCATGTGGATATCCAAAACAAGTTCATGCATGCTAGCACCATGCCCATCAATAAAGCTGTTTGAATGTGTGAAGGGAGAATTAAAGAGTCCTCTGAGCATCCAAAGAGAGCCAAGTCCCTGTCAGGAGAGTGAGTCCTGTGGTAACCCCCCCCCCCCCCCCCCCCCCCAAAAAAAAAAAGAAATTCTGAATAGATGAATTAGTGGACAGTCAAAATAAATGCAACAATGTACCATCATTCAATTTACATTTATCACAGATTGGAGACACAGAGGGGTAAAATGTATGTAACATGACCTTAGAATAATGAAAACGGTGAATCACTTTAAACTGAATTAACCTGTGTCTACTGTTTATTGAACAGCTATGAATATGGGAAAGTGCAGTCCTCCTTATTTGATCAGGCAACATAGCAGTGATTTCCCTTTCCCAAGCCTTCTTAATACAGTTGACAGATACAGAATCCCTATAAGAAGACATTCACAAATTTAGTGATAAGCTTCTTACTCTCTGGCGAAAGAGAAAGCAATTCCAAAAGGGTGTGTCTCTCACAATTGGACTCAAAATGGGGGATGTTTTCTCTCACAAAATGCCTAAGTTGCATTTTGCAGTTGAGTGAAGTAGGTTGTACTTTAAGCTTAATTGACCAAAAGACACAAACTTGTTGTCTAAATAAAAGTCCTTTATGCACTTAAGCCTTTTTACACACCATGTAGCAAATGTGTTAATGGGTGGAACAAAGGCGTGATTGTGACAGGATGGTGTCTTTGTAGATATGTTTAATTTGAGTAAGAATCTTCATTGAGTTTCTGACAACAAAAATGTGACTTACTGATTTTTAAAAACTAAGGAGGACAATGAGGCATATGGTTTTATTAAAGGGGACCTATTATGCTCATTTCCAGCTCTATATTTTAATTGTGGGACTCCACTAGAGCAGCTTTGCATGATTCACAGTTCAAAAAACTCTTTATTTATCTTATACTGGCCCTTTATGCAGCCCCTCAGTTCAGCCTCTGTCTTTTAACAGGCAGTCTGAGCTCCTGTCTCTTTAAGGCCTCTCTATCAATGAGTCCACTCTGTTCTGACTGCTGATGCAAACCCAACATTTCCAGCTTTACTGCTTCATATTAAAAGCTTTTAAATGAGTAAATAATGGGAGACTTTTATTGTGAAGAATTTACAGGAAATGAAATGTGTTCCTCACCGAATTAGCTGCGCTAAAAACCAGGCAACACAACAACATATGGAGATATCTGGAGCTCTTTGTTCAGCGGATCAGTTAGAAATAATGCAGGGAGGAATAGTACAAGCAGAAACAGCCATAATGATGATGATGTTTGATGAAGAGCTGCAGACGACCAGCACACCTTCAACGGGTAAACAATAAGGAGATAGCTACCATTGGGTAGCTAATAATAGGGCCAATGCCCTATTATTATCTACCCAATGGTAATCTTTAAATACTGGAAGACCCAGACCTCCATCAAGTGTGGTCCTAAATAGATGTTTTTTTTTTGATAGCCTGTGTTTTTTATAACCCCAAATAAATTCTAAAATGATTGACTAGCTTCTTAAAAAAGTCAGCCGAGATCAATGTCGGCAAATTTTGAAAGAGGTATAAAAATGTTTGTAGAGATACCATCTTAATGGCATTTAATATGCCAATCATAGATAGGGGCAAAGTCCTCCAGTATTCTGTGCTGCATTTTAGTTTATCAATACCTTTATCAAAACAAATTTAATTTGAGAAAAAGTTTAGGTTTAGAGAGCAACTTTTACTAAGGAACTGAGATAGGCAGCGTTGACCCCGTTGCTATAGATAACATCACATTTCATCAGTCAACATACAGTATGTCTACACTGATTGACAGGTGACCAGTCTATGTCAGTGAATGTGAAATAAAACAGTAATCAATATACAGGAGCACAAGGAACAAATTATATTAAATTATATTAAATTCAACTAATATCATCAGTCATATCAAACTGTACTGTATGCTAAATTCTACAAAAAATTATACTAAGTTAAATAATAAAATATATTAAATTAAATTACATTTAATTAAATAAAGAATCATGGATTAAATTTAATTATAAAATGAAATTTAATCAAAACTTGCATTAAATTAAATTTAAAAATAAATAAAAGAAAAATAAATGAAAAAAGAATTAGAGAGAATGTAATTAACAGTAAAAATTCAACAAAGTTTTGAATTAAAAATGAAATGAAATGACAATATTAAATTAAATTAAATAAACAGGTAGATGTGGTGGGATATTTTCCACAGCAAATCTTCATCTTTTGATGAGGTAATTCAGCCTCTTGTAAAACATCCATTTTACTCTGTCATCCAATGATGACCATGTTTATGTATTTATTACAGCTGCTGACTAATATTTCATGCACACTTCATAAAATGTCAAACAAACTGTCTGAAGAGCGCATTTTTGGTTTGTGACAGACAGCTGAGATAATCCAAATTTATCACTGCTGCAAACTGTTATTTTCCTAAGTCACTGGAGAGTTGTGCAAACCGTTATTTCCAATGTTACTGGATTGTTTTGATTTGTCAGTGAGCTGATTGGATCCTTATTAACTCTTCTGCCATTAAAATATGCTTTTAAAAGGTTGTATTTTTCCAAAACAATGACATGATGAGGCACATTACCAGCAGTATTTGACTGATTGTGAACAGGTCTGGAGTCCTCTGGACTACCTAACTTCTCGGAAACTCAGGAGCTACTTTTTGCACTATAATACTTTACTCTTAGACCAAAAACGTTCTACATTTTGGACTGATACACCCCTTATTTTTAGGAGTTTCTCCTAATTCGGCCAGTCAGGAGTTACTTTTAACCTTAAGCTGTTTTGTAAATATGGCTGGCGATCTTTAGTAAAGAGACCCAAAAGAAATTGTTAATAGGATTGCACTTAAGCTCTGGAGAAATAGATACATTTTCACCCTTTGACTTGGTTGCATGGCCTGGAGAAGCTGAAGACTCAGAACCTGAATACTCAGTTTAAAGACAAATGTACACCACCAAAAGGAGAGGAAATTTTTAGGGCGTGAGAGAAAAGAAACTCTTAACTTGGCAGGTTATTCAGAGAGGGCAGACCTTAGCACAGTAACAGCTTGAATGCTGGCAGAACAGTCTCTCTGATGTGTCATGTCTGATGCTTAATGAGTCCAGGTAAAGTGTTTGCTGTGAGACAGGGGCAAGCGAACTAATGAAATCCCTACCACCCATGCCTTCAGAAGCAATTACCTCAAAATAAACGTTAGCCACCAGACGATGTGTCAAATAATGTCTAATATTATTAGCCACAAATGCAATGTTGCATTAAAAATTCACAGAAATTCCTTGAACATTTCTGCATTCAAAGGAGCACCCCAAAAACTTCAAGGGACATTCCAGCTTTGGCAGGGCAGAACGTTAAACAGCCTCTGCTTATATTATGCCTATATTAGCCTCTCCTCTGTGAAATGAGGTTAAGTAATGGAGGCGTTTCAAAAAATGCTTGGGGTGCAGTGCAATCTCTTATCAGTGGTCAGCCTCCCAAAGGGCTGAGGTGTCCTTATTTCTATTTTATTTCCATTCTATTCCATTCATTAACAGACCCCATTTGATGGAGACAAACTCAACCAATTACTGTGCACATGTCGGCTGTGGTGGCCCTGCCTTTTATGCCTGATTTGTCTTTGTGTTCAGGCCTCTGTGTTCCTTTGTCTTGCCTTCCTTTCCAGTCGGTGCCTTCCTGGCTTCCTGGCCCTGGTGGCTCCCGCTGTAGTCTCATCCTGGCTTATTTACATTATATTACCTCCTATTTGAATGAGGCCTGCTGAGACGGGTCAAGACAGAAACTGGACACACACACACACACACACACACAGTTCATAGTGAAGCCAAGCAGGATCTCACAGGATCACAGGTCTCTTTAGATTTGAACTCTCTCATCCATATATTGTAGTTTCACCATGGAAACTTCACCATAGAAACGGTTCCTTGTAGTTCTTGATAAAGATGCATATATGTTGAAATAATGAAGAAGTCAGAAAACAACAGAGGGACGTAGAGGGAAAAACCTTTTCATCCAATATGGGATCAAATTTAGGGTCCTAGACAATGAGACGTGACTGTGATAATAAACCTGACTACAACAGGCCAGTTATGGTGATCATGAGGCTAAAATCAATATTTTTATAATAACAATGGATCAAATAACTGCATACATTGGTCACTTAACAAATCCACAGAGAATTATCACCAGACTCTGTAGTTGCCCTCAGCTCTACAAAGCTTTATAGTGTCTTTTAGCTCATTGTTTTGGTTTTCCCCCCTACAGCTTTATTGATTTGTTTGACTCTCACCAATCCCACTACGCCATTTTCGGCCGCCGCAGGCAGCTGTTAGCAAAGAAGCTCTAAAACCCAGCGGACCCTACCTGCCCAGCACAGAAAACAAAGTTAGCGCCTAGCTAGTGAAGTGGAGTATTTAGCAGTTGAAGAGCCAAATATTTCCCTTCAGCAGTTAGTGACCAAAAACAAAGCTAAAAGGAAAGTGAGTGATATTGAACATCGCCAGGTGGACAGAAACACAACTCCAAATGAATGCTAATGTTGCTACGTGTCTGCTGGATGTGTAGATAAGCAACTGTTTGCTAACAAGTTTGCTATATCTCAGGTAGTAACTTACCACACTCAAGTGGACAAAAAATCAGTTACTATAGAAATAATGAAGAGTTTTGTTGAGATAGTATCAACATATTTGATTATCAAATACTAAAGAAAATGGGTTTAGCTTAGCCAGCCAGTATGAAAGCAAAATAAAGTCACAACTAAACACTCAAGTATGCCTCTCTGCTTTACTAGAGGTAATTATTCCAATGGCCAAATTGTTAATTAGTTTAAGTAATTGCTAAAGGTGCGTGTGTGTGTGTGTGTTGGGAACTGGGGGGTTGATTGTGTCTGGCAAGAGACCAGAGAGAGAAAGAGAAGAGTTGAAAAAAAGAGACGGTCACTGTGAGTTCGTTGTTCAGGTTCACTAGCTAGCCACCCTTAAGCCATCTAAGAAATGCAAAGCAATTAAGATAATGATTTGAATGACAAATACACAAAGCTACCTGTCTGGCATACAGTACAAATAACACCACATTTTCCTATCAGGCCATATGCCAAACAGAGGCGGAGGGAGGAGCGGAAACAAAGCACAGAAGATGAGATTTGCTCTGGGAAAATAAATGAATTTTGAAAATAAGAAAAGAATAGACCATGTTTCTGGTGAAGCCCATTTATGCAAATACCTTTTCATAGACATTCACTGCTACACATATAATTTTTCATGAGGACACACTGTCCTCATGAAAATAGTGGAGAGTCCTACATACTGAATCTAAGGAAATACTTTTCACAATCTATTAGCATATCAGAGCCAAGTCTTTACTGATATGGAAAGGAAAAGGAGAGAAATTCACACTGACTGAGGACTCTAGGACTGCATTGTGAGTGAGTCCGCCAATGAGTTTTGATGGGACAATTCTCTCCCTGTTCATTATCCAATAAGGCCTGGGTTTCTGGCTGAACAGAGGTCATCATCCTGTATCGGAAAATTACCATTTCAATTATGGTGTTAGCGGAGGCAGCTGATGGCTGCCGTATACATCCATCAGCTGCCTTTCTTCTCAGTCGCACATTTATATACAGTAAGCCGAGGATCATGGGAACGATTCGGGGCAGAAATGACATGGATAATGAATAACCATTACCTGAAGGCTAAAAGAGAGTCCTTTCTGTTCTGTTTAGGACATGGATGGAAAATTGTAAGTGGATATAGCCAGAAATCAGAAATATATTTACTCAAAACATTTAGAATAAATGCATATTTAGTATGGTACTGATGGTATAGATGATATTCATATTAGATCACATAAGACAGCTCTGGGAAGCATTGTTTTCATTATATCAACAGAAACACATGTCAAATAGTTGATCTATTAACATCTATCACAAACTCCCGCTGTGAGTTACATGAAAGAGTGTAGGAGTCCCAAAGCTGTGGACTTTCCCTGCCAGACAAGCAGGGGGTCTCGTTCTGAGCAGTGCACATGAAGGTAGCTGGACAGTCATTAGTGTAAACAACTAAAAAAGAATGGGGTTTATAATATGCATGGAAAAATATACAGAGAGCCACAAGTCTATTATACAAAACAAAGGGGGGGTGTAAAAGAGGCAGAGATTAGACTAAAGCCGGATTTTTAAAGCTGCTATTGTAAATATTCTAGTATAACAATGGATCAAATGGCAAAAGTGTCATGTGGGAGGGGTCACTAATAATGAAAACCCACAGAAAATTATCACTTGACTGCAGCTTTCCTCCGTTCCATGAAGTGTTTTAGCATCTTTAGCTTTTTAGCGTCTTGTTTTGGTTTTAAGCCTGAAGCTTTACTGTTTTGGTTCACTCTCATCGCTCGCATCAGTGTCAGATGTACCAGGCTCACCGAAAAAGCGCTGACCCACCATATGCTACCTGCCCAGCACATAAACGGCGGACAAACAAAGTTAGCGACTAGCTAATGAACATAAGACAGAAGGCAGAACAGATAAAAGGAGAGTGGATATGGGATTTACTAAAAGGTGGCCAAAAAAGCGTGGTTTCTTTAGCAATCAAGGGTTGGTTTGGTAATGCTAAGTGTTCAGGCCACTATGGACATCCTGTCCATATTCTGTCCATACTGTACAGTCTATGTCACTTGTTGTGATGTTACAGTGAGAAGATAGCATTCATGGTCACATGATGCATCTGGACGGCCATATTTTTGAAGCACACAGGCAGCAGTCATTCAGACAGGCTGCCAAGACAGTGACTTTTGCCTTGCTGCTTGGACGGTAAGCTTGTTGTCTGCAAACATGTTTCGTCCGTCTGTCTTCCAACTGCTCACCCCACAGGGAAAATCTGGTGCTCATGATGATGCTTTTCTGGTCTTGTGGGATTAATTGGATCTTCTCATTATTAGATCAGCTCTGTCTGTGTGTTACATCTGCTAAACACAGATGGAACTTCCTTGGGAGAAATTGGGAAAAATCTGAGAAGTATATGATCAACTTAAAAGCTAGTATAGGTGTCTTATTACTATAAGAAAAAAACAAGCGATAAAAATTAGCTAATTCAGAGGTATCATAAAATTAACATCTTCTCACTATGAAATCACTTATATGAATTTTGACCAAGGTGAAAAACAAAACATCTAGAACAGCTGCTTTCTAGGCCAATAATCAAAGCGTGGTGACAGAGCTGATAAATCTTAAGAGGAGATCCACATCACCTTTCCTGTGTCTGGGTTTGGGGGGGACTTTAAAGGTCTTTTTTTCCCTGTACACTGAATAAATAACCTTCACCAATCAGATACATGAAATATCCAAGATTCAGTGCGTAAACCATGTTAATGTTCTTGTCTAAGAACAAAGTTATCTTTTGTCATTTTTTTGTTGTCAACTCTATCAACACTTGGAGCAACAAATCAAATTAGGGGTTTCAAAAAACTGACACCAACTATTCCTGATGTCATTGCTTTGTTTTTGTAAATCTTTGAATGCTGGGAAAGCTAAACTTTTCTGTTTAAAGGCAAAAGTGAGATGAGCCACGTCTTTTCTTTAACTTGCACTGAGCTCTCCCTCTTTGAGAGGATCACAGAGGACTTCTAGGGGTTATCTCCACAGGGTTTGGGAAGGAAGAGCAACATTTACTCCTAATAGCTGGATCTGACAGAGAGAGAGAGAGAGAGAGAGAGAGAGAAAGAGAGAGAGAGAGAGAGAGAGAGAGACGTCTTCGCTCCAGTTCTCTCCACATCTCAGGATCCAGCTGGAATGCAAATTGCGTCTACATGAATTTCTGACAAATCTCTGTTGCTCAAAGATCCGATCTGATCAGTAAGATATGTATCTGGGATATCTTTAAATGACATCACATGAAACCAGATACCAAAATAAAAACACCTACTTTATCATGTGGAAACCTAAAATATAGTTATATTTCAGAGAGTAACAGTGGGAAAATGAACTTTACACATACATATTTTTTGTAGTCACACTGTTCATATCTGATATTTTTTTGGGATATGTTCCAATATTCCTTTTACTCTTTTGAAGTTCATTGATGTGACATGCATCAGCAACACAAGTGAATTGAAGCACGGCCCACAAGACTTTATGGGAGCAGGTCTCTGTCTGTACAAGTTGTTACATAGCTGTAGTGAGCAGAGTAGATGGAGGATGGCGGCTCACTATTACTGTCATCAAGGGCAGGGAGCAGGGAGACAAGCACAATTAACCACGCGTGACGAAAAACACACACGAAATGAGAGATGAGGGATCACACTCCTTTATCATCGCAGTTGAGAATTGTGTTTAACGACAGAGAGGAAGACATTTTTTTTTTTGATTCTGTGTTCAATAAGCGTGTGTTTGTGTGGGTTCACTGTAGAAACGAAGGCTTATCTAACAAATGTGTGCCGCGTGACAGCTGTTGACATTCAAAACATCAGTCAGAAATCCACTGTTGAATAACTTGGCATTATGTTTAGGGCGATTAAAGACAGGCTTTTCCCTCAAGTTCCTGCTTTTCTTTGAGAATCGCTGCCCAAGAAAGAACCATTGTTGCCCTTTTTTTTTTTTTTTTGGACTGGAGATTGTACTATCCAAAAATACATACACAAGAACACAAAGAAAAAAAACACATAATTTTGACATGGAAATGTAATGTACACAGACTACTAATAATCCCTTTTTTAAAAATATGCCAGGATAAACAAGTCACCATGCGACTCAAATCATTAGTATTTATCAAAAAGTGTGAAGCCACATCTATTGTGTGCTTTTTGCGTTTATTCAGGCACTGAGCCAGGGGTGATCGTTGCTTTGCCCTGTCGAGATAAGATCTGTCTAGGTTGATGCTGTGTGTGTGAATAATGCATTAGAGATGATGACCCCTCCCTGACCAAGAAATGGACAGAAATAACACTGACGTCAGCCCCGAGCCTCATGGTACGAGACGGCACGAAGAGAGGATATAGAGGGGATCTTAAGCCTGCAGTGCTTCTCGGGGATCAGCTACACCTCTCAATCCGCCTGTCTCTCCGTCAGGGGGGGATGCATCTGTGTCATGCTCTCCCTCTCTCTTGTCTTTTCACAGTGACGTGACAGGCATCTGTGAACACCGAGGAGCAGAGAGGAGAGGCCACTCACTGGGAAGAAATGGGACTGCGGGGAGATACTTTGCCACGTCTGCATGCGCACACAAATACATTTTCCAGTTGCTTTTTGCATCTTGATAAAGCCAATTCTAAAATAAATCTGAGGGTTCTTATTAAGGGACTTATTATCAAATCATTTACACCATCATCATTTTTTTCTCCACCTCCATCTGTCTCTTCACCAATATTCCCTCTTTTTTGCTTTCCACCCTCTCCCCCTGTCTTTTCCATTTCTATCAGGGTAAGGTTGATGTGCGCTTTAGGGTCATGAAGTGTCAGTGTTGGAGGTCTACAATTAGAGGCTCACTGTACTGCTCTTATTCACGCTCTCTTGTGACCAGCCTTCTGTCCAAATTATCTCGAGGGCCTCAGCTTCTCAGGATTATGTGCAAGAAAACCCTCGGGGAGTTCCCTGCTCTGCTACAGTACCCTCTATACCATCTGCACTCTATAATACACAGTGCTGAAAGCCTAAAGTTTCACTGCACGGTCACTCAGCCAACTACATGGCAACAGAAAATGCATGCATACTAACCAGCTGGTCAGCCAACAAATCAGCCATCTACAGTATGTGACTAGCCAGCCTCGCACCAGCATAGCCAGTAAGCCAGCTGGCTTTCATCTCATTCAAAGATGGGGACAACAAAACAAATATTTATTCATGAATTATCAAATGAAAGAGGAAAATTCCAATTGTACTAGGATTATTGGTTAACCTATTGGGTTACAGAGCTCTCCAATACAATTTGATTTTAAAATCTCATTGAAGAGATAATCTAATTGTGGATGCGCAATAATATCGAACACACAACAAACCATTTTATAATGGCAATTCAATGCCAGAAATAGATATGAAAAAAAAAAAAAAACTATAAGAAGCATCTTTTCAAACCCAGAGCTTAGTTACAGGTCAGAGGTCCAAAACTGGTGCACAGAGAAGCTTAAACATCCTGTCAGATTCACTGGAGCATTATTGAATTTCATTACGGAAAAAGAGTTGTGTCATATTTGTGTTTAGGAGATATCCCCAGGCTCCCCTCCACTCTAGTCTGTCAAGATATGAATAAATAATTTAAACAGAGCAGGTGAGATGTAGCTGTATGACTAAACAGTCGTCTCAGTCAGGAGCTGTTCCAAATACCTCACACACACAAACACACACATACACACCCACACAGTCTCTATTATATCTTTTTTTTTAGTCTTTCATTTCCCTTGCCAAGTTTCTCTTGCTGAAAGAGGCTTTTCCTATTTCTTTGTTAATGAGAACATTCAAATTTTACACATCTTACACTTACACTTCTAGGCTGCTAATTCAGCATAATTAAATCCTGCATGTCTGCAGATCTGAAATAGTGTGCTCAGACTAAATTTACTCAAAGGCAATTTGATATCAAGGACTTTACTTGCCTCGTTAGTCCGGTGTAAATGAATAGTATGCATCATAGTAAGTAGCATCAAAGTGGATAATCCAGAATTTGTTTGACCACCTCTGGAGATCTTTTTTTACTGAAAGAGCTATTCAGATATTCTGTGAAGCCAAGGTCGATGTACTTTTGATCTTAATCGTTCTCAGTTTCTCTTTACTATCTCTTCCCTACACTTGCAGAAATAGTTTTAGTGCAGTTTTCCAGCAGGACCATCCACACACAGTAATAATTTCCATCTCAATTTGCTCTTTTGGCTCCCGTGTCACACTTTCTGCCATGTCATTAAAAGCTCAGTTTACTCTGTTATTCAAGAAGATAAAGGCAGCAAATTAATGAAGAACCCCCCTCAGATAGATAAATAGATAGATAGATATCCTATAAATACTATATTATATATTATTACTAATAATATAGCTATATTTTGTAAATACTGGTCTTAAAGATAAAAAGAAACAGCTACTAGCTTCATTTCCTCTCGTAGGGAATAGTCTATTTAGACAAAGCTATTCATTGCACCATGCGATCGCAGTCTGCAAGAGCCCTGAAATCTCTTGAGAGATAAAGCAGAAATAAACACACATATTTACTCTTTCATACGTCAGGGAGAGGAGATGCATATAAAATTGAAGCGCATAACTAAATCTTGATCTGTATTTCTGTCAGGGATGAATCAGTTAAAGCAGAATTGAAAAAGAGAGACAGACCACAGAGAGAGTTCACTCAGAAAACTCTCTTTGTGGAGACCCCTCCCCTGTGTGTGGGGGAAAATGAAGCATTAGAGTGTGTGCTGGCATGGCAGAGGAGAGATGAAAGAGCAACTGACTCCAGTCGCTGAGATCTCCTCCTCCTGTGTTTGATCCTGTCTTCCGGACGGCTGGCTGCCCGAGAACAGCGCAGAGAGCCAAGGCCTTGGTCGGGGCATTAGCATGGAGGAGAGGACAGAATGGCTTTCATAAACTGCAAACATATCCCCAAAGGTGCACACACGAGCAAAAACACACAATCAGACACACGAGGGTGGCGATGGTACAGTATGTATTTGTCCCCAACCAGATGGTGCAGGACATTCAATTCAGTACATCCTCGATCACAGAATGATTACAATCTTTTTAGTCTAATTACTGTAAACTACCACATGCAAACATTAAAAATTCAACCATTTTAAATCACTCACTATTTACTGTATAGTGCACTATATTATCTTCACTATATGAGTTAATGAGGGAGTGATTTCAGACGTGGCTAAATTGTGAAGTTGTCTGTTAGCTAAACCATGCTAGTCAGTAGCTAGGTCATCGGTATGAAACCAGAGCTCAAATATCCACCTCTAAATCTCCTCTTTGGAAGTATTATGATTTCTCAGTAAAATATAGTGACACTGAACAAGGAGTAGTGGATGTGTATCAACATTTTTTCGCCACAAGTTAGATTATGTCTCTGGAAATTGCTTCAAACATGGCATCATTTGTGACGACATCGACGGTTCAGCTAACGGACAACTTCACAATTTAGCTTGAAAGACATTTCATTTCAATTTAGCTTGTTGTTGGATACCATTAGGGTTTACAGAGAACGTATATAATTTTGGAATTTTGATTAACTTTCACTTTGAGATGCATATTTGGAGGAGGAAAAAATCAGCATGTAACCTTTTTGTGTTTATCGAAAAAGTTAAACTGGCACTCTTGCATCATAAAATCATATAAATGTTTTATTTTTAATGAGGAATTTCAACGCTGTATATGATGATTTCTTAAAACTAGGTCACCTCTGTAGTAGAAATGTGCAGTTACTTTCGAAATAGGTGCCCTATGACTTGAGAAAACTGGAAAGGGCTGTAGATTTTACATTGCATTGCGTGCGGTCCCATCCAAAGCTACTGATGGTGTGTTTACAGAGCGTGGGTGGCGAATTCGCTTCCTAGCACAGCGGCTGGTGAGCAGGGACAAAGTTAGCATTGAGCAGCATTAAAAAACATTTTTCCTCATTGAGTCCGATTATATCGTACCGGTGTGCAAGGTTCATAAAAACAAATGGAGTTAGTCATGCAGATCATTGCAAACTTACCGAAAGCTGCTGCCAGACTCTGCAATCTCCATTTCAGCTTGGTTTGGGTAGCTCCGGCGGTCGCTTCCTCCCCCGTACTCTGTTGTGTTCAATTCCACAGCACAATATTCGGCCTCATAACAGTAGCGCTGTAGCCTATATATGACTCCAACATTAAATCGTAAAGCTAGTTTCTTTTTTTTCAAATACATTTTAGATTCAGCTTTTCTGTCCACCTGAGGCTCAAAATTCTCTGGTCATTGTCGGCACAATTACAAAGTTTATCCAAAAGGAAATAAGCACCATTAAGTTGGTTACATCGCAGAGTTTTCAATTCTGTCTCCATCGTGGTGCATCTTCAACAGACACCACACAAGTCATCAGCAGGCCTCACTTTTAGCTGTGGCTGTAATGTAGCTCTGGCGGTCGTTTCCTCCTCCACACTGTTGTGTCTACGGCACGATATTCAGCCTCATAACAATAGTGCCACATCTCTGAATCCAACATCATATCATGAAACTAGTTTTTCTTCCAAATACACAGATATTATACTGTCTGACTTATTGCTAGCGAGAAAACACCATGGTGAATGGATTGTTTTGGTCCCTGAGTTCAGAGACCCCCCTTTGACAGTCCTTGAATGCACCACCACAAAAAATAAGGAGAAGTAGTTTGTAGTCCAAGGCAGATCTCCAGAGTTTGCCAGATGATGTGTTGGATATTTTAATACAGGGAAGACAAAGAAAGTTTAATATCATTCATATATTGGTACTTCCCACATTAGAACCACAGGAATCATCGTGAAAATCAATGAAGTCGTCTTTTGAAACACATTATAAAAGATTGTATTTTTCAATGAAATACACAGTTAGTATCGGCTGCAAACCATTTCCAGATAAATATTCTGCTACTTCAGTTTGGCAAAAATGACATTTAATAACCATTCAGCTTGTCATCAAAACATCAAATTACAGGACATTGAGAGACTGATTGAAAAAAAAAAACAGTCAATAACACTATCAAGAAACAGACGAATGTTCCCTTTTTAACTTCCTGCTCGTTCAATTAAATACACACAAAGGCATGGACACACACACACACACACACATACAATGTAACCCTCTTCACACCCATGGTCAGCAGGGTGATGAAAGCAGAGGAGCAAAACAGAGAGGTTATTCCTGTGCAGCTGCAGTGGTAATGTACTTTATTTATGACAGGCGCTGGAACATTACTAGCTATCTGCACTCAGAGGCTTATCAGCGGAGCCGCCTGGACTAATGGCACATGGACAACAACCACAAAACTGTCACAGGCAATTATGAAGGAGAGAGTGAGAGTATAATGAGGAACTGAGTTTTCTATTCCAGGTGAATCTGGGTGCTTATCCGTGCTTACAGCTTATTTTAGTGTTACAGCACACCAACAGATTCGTAGCATTCAGGATTTAACAACAAATGTTTGAATGCTCAAACATCTGAACTATTAGATGTGTTCTTTATCCGCATTGTCAGATACTTAAATATGAGTTAATTTAAGTTAAATTTCATTCAATTTAACTGCTGTCATACTTCTAGGAGAAATTGTAGAGCGCAGGAGTTTCCCCCTGATCTGTTTTCAGGTGTTGGATAGTACAAAGAATGGTGACAATACCTTCGAAAATCATTAACCACACATTTCTATTTCAGTGCTGTATGCTGTGTTTGTATATTATAATGTTAGTTGACATAAACTAATGTTGCTTTAGGGTTGTGTCTCATAAATTATTGATTTATTCTCACAGTAACATGAAGGGAACCAGAAGTGAACATTGAATAATACATGCACATGATTTAGATTTATAACTTTAAGAGCTTTCTCCTGGTTTTTAAAGGGATTAATGAATACGTTCCTCTGACACTAGCCTGTAATAAGACCTATGAAGAGGCAGGTTTAGTGTCCGAGGTCCTCAGCTTCCAGAAGACCTGAGGGCATCAGAATCTGCAAACAGTTTCAAATAAAACCTTATGAAGTGTATTCTCAGCCTGGCATTGTTATAGTCCATCAAATCAGAGTTACTTTGTGGTGCAATTTGGCCTGAATGGCGCTCTATAAAAAGATTGATTTAATTTGATTTGATTTGATGTTTTACAAGTTGTTTTGAACAAGCTCATGTTGGAAAAAGAGGACACGACGAGACGATGTTTTGAGCAGCTAAGGATCAGCTCCTTTGCTCACCTCTGTGTGAGGAGCGCGGGACACATACACACCAGAAAACTAAAGCAGCTAAATCAATTAAAATCCCATTAAAGTCAGCACCATTATTGAGGTCATTACCAAGGGGGAGAGACGCCTAATGATGATGGTGGATCAAACAAGATCTAATTAATTAATTTATTCATTAATGCACGGCTCTCATGCAAGCATGGTTAGTGCAATGTAATGAAAATGGAGAGTCAGTCAGACATCAAGTGCGGCGTCTCTGCAGAAACATCAAAACTTGACATGAGACGGAAAATATGAATATGAAACGTGAACACAACATCAAAGGCAACTTATTGCCAGTGTAGAGTATTGGCTGCTTTTCAAAGGACACTAAAACACATAGACTTTTTCTGGCGCCACAAAGGACAGCTGCTTTGGCTTTCAGCAGGGTTACACGCACACACACACACACACACATACTAGGTGTCAGTCTGGTTGCAGGGAAAGGCAAGGAGAGGGGAAAGACAAGCATGAGGAGTGAATATAAGGAGTGCGAGTAAGACAAAGGAAAGGAGGCAAAAAGAGGGGGGAGCTTCACAGTCAGTTTCTCTGCCTCATCTCCCACCAGTGGAACTGTGATTAGGGAGCAGCAGACATTAAGGATGGGTATTGATCCCTTCTCAGATGGATCAGGAACCAGAGGCCAAGGAAATGACAGAAACATGCTATGTTGCTTCCTCGGCCCAGAGATGTGGGCATGCGGAGGGGTAAAAGACAGACAGATAGAAAGATAAACACAGAAGAGGAGAGGTGACAGAAAGAGTTTGTATGTGTTAGCAGGTGTGTGATTTAGCCTTTTAACAATCTTTAAAGGAATGCAAAAATTAGACGACGTTTACACATCTCACCACTGTCTCCCTCCCCCCTCACCATCTCTTGCTATCTCGCCTTCTTCTCTCCCTTGGCACGCCACACTGCCTGGCAATCAATACATGTTGTTGGATCAAATGAAAGATGAGATCTTAACATTGATGGGCAAGATAAGATGCTGTGTTTAGTTCAGGAATGCGTACAGGCCTGCGTCATTCATTGCTGTGATCTAAAATAATAAGATTCCTTGACATCGAGAAGGATCGTACTCAAAGGTGAGCTGAGACGTAGGGGGGCTCGAGTGCAGCCGGGTGGAGGGTGGTATGCCAGTTCAGGGGCTGAGGCAGAGGAGAGGGAGGGTTAGATGAAGAACAGGCGATCTGATTGGATGTGACAGGAGCAGTGTCCTCCCTCTGTGCAGCGCCGAGCGTCCCAAATGAAAATCTATATGGCGTGACGCCGGCAGCAGACCTTCACAGGCTAGAAGAGACCACCGGTCAGTCAAAGGATGGCAGACCGGCATGCACGTACACACACACACACACACAAGACGCACGCGCACGCTCATGCATGTGTGCACATTTGTATATACACACAGAAATAAACAATTATGATAGAAGTAGAGCGAGCACTCTAATAAATAAGAGAAGTCACTGCACTGATTGTTCAATAAATGTTACACAAATGACAGATTGATTGATTTTCACTAATTCTAATCTTGGTATGACACATTATCAAGCTTAATGCTGAGTGTGTCAAATACACAGACACAATTCACAATAAAGACAACATTTTGGTGATATTCATAGTCTCCTCTTGCTTGATAGCTTGATAGCTGGTAGAAAAAACATGACTGGCACAATAAATCCAGAGCTCTTGATACAGCTTTGGCAGCCACTAACAAAGCTTATTCTTACAGTATATGTTCAGTCAAGTTAGCTGGTGCTTTATCTTTTTGTCTGAAAACCACTTTCTAAGGATCCTGAGACTATAAATCCAATCTTGTCTCATTTGTTCATATGCTGCTTTCATTTCAGTCACTGCGGTTCCCCTATGTACAGCGCATAAGGTCTCAAAATCATCTCCGTTTTAGAGGGATAAAATTTGCAAGTTGAGGCAGCAGGTGATTCAGCCTTTAGTGACTCTTTTGTGTACTAAAGGAGTGCCCTTATCTCACCTAGCCAATTAAACACAATTCAATGCCACTCAGGTGAGAGGCATTGGATACCGAGAGGTATTTAGTGTAACTCAGTGCTTACACTAAACCTTTCATTCAAACATTTAAATTCTGAATCTGCATCTGAAATTGGAGGGCATTCTTTGATAAAAAACAAACAAACAAAACTGCTCTTGTCCTGCAAATCTACAACTGTTCTGCTAGATTTCCCATTATTCTCCTACATTCATTTGATTTTTTATTACAAATTGCTACTAGGAAGGTAGCAAATGGAAGTTCTTCTTCCTAGTGCAACCAGCTGCTCCTGATTTTCGCAGAAGGAATTTTTCTCCATTTGATGTCTCAGCTCTGTTATGCTATTAGGGTCTTTTTTTTTTCATGGCCCGCTGATTGCTGGGGTTACTCAGGAGTTTGAGTTAAAGGAGTCTGAGAAAGTTGCCCAGTTCCTCGAGGAAGAGGTCAATAGAAGGTATTTGATATGTTCCTTTGAATCTTTTCCTTTTTTGTCTTGTGAAATATAACTAGATGTTCGAAAGGCAAAAAGTGTTTAATTCTTTATTATCAACCAGCTCCCTGACTAGTTTTCTGACCGAGGCTCACCAGGAGAAAACACAGCTCATGGGATCAAAAAAGCAAGTCAGAACACAAGCTGGCATGCCAGAGGCTTTTATGACTTGATTCCTTTCAGTGGTCCCGTTTTGGCATAAGATGGTATTCTACTTAGTCATCAGGTTAATTTTTAGTTGTTGTGTTCTTACGTGTGCCGTTCTTTATTAGAGATCTAAATCTTTGTTACTCGTGTCACATGATTTTCACAGTGGATAACAGTATAAAATAGTTTTTGAATCTCTGTTACCTTTGGCTGTAACTGAAATAAATGGACAAAAGATTTTCACCCATAAAACTGAAAAATATATAAGAGCACCAAGAGCACTTTTATTTAGAGAGACAAATACTCACGCTTAATGATTAAGAGCCATGTAGCATTTTGTGAGGTTAAAATAAAATACATGTTGTTATATAATGCTGTCGGAACTTGTCTACAACAAGTTTTAAGTTGTTTCATAGATTCAATGTTTGTTGTTGATGTTTTCTATTCAACCTGCAGGTCCTTCTCTGCTGTGAAGGCTTCATAGGCAGAAATCTTAGGCTGTATACAAATCCAACGTTTTTTTTTTTGCTGGGATTCATACATCATAACCACACTATGGCCCCAACCTTAACCCTATAGAAGTTATTGGGGACAGTGTTGTCTAGGAGGATCAGTCCAGGTCACAAAAAGGAGAAAAATGAAAGAAACTAAAAGAAAACCAAGGTGAATATTTGTGAGGAATTCTCAAGATGTTCAGCTCTGAAGATGGATAAAGTTTGACTTTCTAGTGAAGCTAACATTGCTTGTAGTCTTTCAGACAGCTAACAGATAAAGAATTTCATTAATCATTATGCTGACGGGTGTCAGTACAGTCAAAGAGCAGAGTGAGGAAGAACCTGCGGGGAAAGTGAAACACATGAAAAAGATTCCATGTGTGGATTGTCTGGAAGGACATTTTGGTGCTCTTGACCTCAGTATCAGTCTTTTATCTTCACAAAATGAATAGAGTACGAATGAGACATTTCATTATGTTAAACTAAAAACTTTTATCTTAAAACTGCTGTATATTATAGCCACCACTAGTCATCAACCTTTAGATTTATGAAGTTAATTTGTTAACTTAGGTTCAGGAGCGGGGCCACACCTCTAATCACCTGTCAACCCTACTTTACTTATACCTGGTCAACCCATCCTGCCCTGTTTGTCTCAGATTTCTCGACCCGCCCCCCCTTTCCCTTCCCTTCATCCATATACCTTCCTACCTCATCCCTACCCACATCCCTTCATCCTCTCTTCCCTCCTCCTCTCATCCCTTCTGATTCAATCTGCTGCATACCTCTCCCATGTCCCATTCTAGGTACTATCTGTGCCTGTAATCAGCTCCGGTGGAACCACGCCTGAGACGGAACCCCCACACTGAGTCTCCCTCTGCCTGATCTTCATCATATGCATCCTCAACATCCATTACTTCCTCATCTCCATTAAATCTTTAATCACATACTGTTTTGGCGTGGTCCTTGCTAGTGAAAGTAATTTTAAATCTGTCAAGAAATGTATGTTGATATCATGTTTCATTCTGTTTTCTACGCAGACTGTTTCTTCTTCTCTCTGTAGTTGATGTTTGCATCCAATCTCAAGCTTTTCCTTCCAGGTCGTTTGCACCTCCCCTGCTCTTTTCCCAATCTCCTCCTCTCATCTTACGACAAGATCTTGGTTTTCTCAGCATTTCAAACAGCTCCTTGACAATTTAATCTATCCACTGAGGATATTCATGGCATTCATTTAGGATTAGCACTGCTGCCACAACTGATGTGCAAGGAGTTACGTACACCTAACTTAAAGAAGCGGGACACTGCCTCTTTTCTTATATATCTGGTCACTCGGCAACATTACGTGCCTGAAGATCTCTCTAGGTGTAGCAATGACAATTGAAACAAGCAATGTTTCAGTCAGTCATGGAGTTAATCATACACTGGTGTTAGTCGGTCAACTATAAGCCTTTATTATGTAGAAGCTATACTTTATCTGCCAAGAGGCTATTTAGCAACATCCATGTAGCAGGACTCACAAAGCTAATATGTGTGTCACTGCAACCTCAATGACCAGACTATCTAGTGTAGACTATACAGACACACCGCACAGTCCAAACCAGTGGCCGCTTCATCTCACACTGCATACACAGCAAGCAGTCATGAAGCAGTAAACAGAAACACTGCTGGGCAACGAGATAACATTTGTGAGAGTCAAATATGTTTGTTTGGCAGGCTTTGTAGGTTCCATTTAAGATACTTTTTATAACCACACCAGATCATTGCCACTGGAGTCAGTCTCCCATGTAAAAACTTGGATCTGTGTGCGGTGTGTGTGTGTATGTGTGTGCGCGCGAGATATAAAGATAGACGCAGACGTGAGTGCGTGTCCGCCCGGGCTCAGAGTCTGATGTCATAGACCATGTTGTAATTGGTGGTCTCATTAATCCTGCAGGACTGAGTGTGAAGTGAAGAAAGATAACACAATCCTGCCTACAACATAGCATTACAACTGCACACAAACACACAAACACGCTCACCCACTAACCACTAACATCAGCCCCAGAAAAACATGTTTATGCAAAGAAGAAATGCAGTTTGCTTAATGAAAACCAAAATCAGTGAGTAGTGATTAATTCTTATTGAATTGACCACAATCCTCTTGTTGTGCAGAGCTCCCAGCCTGCCTTGTTTTCTTTATGAGCTATTCTCAACCAAAGCCCTCCGCTAAACACAAACACACACACATGCACACACAGCTACGTTCTGAATGTGGAAAATAGAAGAGCCTTTGGTTGATAAACCAAAACCAAGTAAGCACTCTGTCCGTGAGCTACTTGCGTATGATTAACGAGTGACATGAGAGGAGGAAGCAGCGGGGCAGAAAGCAAAACATTGGGTCAGCGAGGGATGAGGGAGCGATGACGGGAGGGAAAAAATCAAGAAGTAGACGGGGGGAGAGGAGGAAGGTAGCTACAGGAGTGAAAGAGAGGAAGGAGTTCCAAGTGAGAAGATGAAAATCGTTAGAGGAGGAGGAGGAGGAAACAAAACAAGAGAGTGAAGGACAGGAGCAAGAAGGATAGATGAGGGCTGGTAAAGGTGGAGGAGTAAAAGAGGGATGTCCTGTGGTGTGTGTCCGCTTGAAAGAGTAAAAAGTGTACAGTAAGAGCTGAATGTTAAAAATGGACTCTGAGTGCCACTATAGTTTATGGACATCTGAGTCTCCTGTCTCTTCAATGTCACACACACACATCCATACATACACACAGCCTCCAGGTCAGGCTGAGACCAACGGTGGCTAAGGTTGCTATGGTGACATCCCACCAGAATGGTAATTACAATTAACAGCCCATCTAAATGACCACCTCTCTCCCTCCTCTACCCCTGCGTCTCTTGGGTAATTATAGACTTCAGCTCAGCTCACCCAAGCAGTGTGGTTGGCCTCTTTTATTTTACAGCTAAATAATCCTGTCTGGAAACAATAGAGGCAAAAAAAAAAAAAAGAATTATTTTCTTCAAAGCTAAAAGGGTGTTTGCTGTTTCATTATATTAATGTACCAGTGGTGTCATCAGCATTAAAATCAATATGCGCGGCACATTGGTGCGGTGAACTGGTCATGAAAACAACTTCTCTATTCATGCCAGCAGCTGAAAGAATATTGTTTAGACATTACATATTAACATTAGCTACCACTACATAAGTATTAACTGAAGGATGCTGTGTATTGTACCTGCAGAACAAAAGAGCAGTTGAAGGCCTGAGTTGCAAAGGTGTGTGGTGTCACTGCCACTTATCTCTCTATCGCAGAAGGGCAGAGAAAGAGGGGGGGAAAAAGTGAAGTGAAGAGGGACGAGAGTGTTACAAAAGCACAGAAAGCAATAGACCCTCGCTGTTATGTTCCAGGCTGAAAAGGAGTCTCGCCAAATGGCACTCTGTTGTGGCCATGAGGGGAGATGGGGAAACACAGCAGAGTGGCAAAAGAAATTGTTTTGTGGCTGATGTACACTGGAATTTAAAAAAAAAAAAAGAATTAATCAAATGACAAGGCATCTTTTTCAGCATGTTTATAACCTGTTAATCTACTGTGCAGCTCTGGTCCGTTTATGTCAAGAATCCATTATGCTCTGTGTTTGCTCCAAGATGGAACAAGCGGATGGGAAAGTCACGCACACAAGTCCCACTGAGAATATGTCTGCATGATTGCTCCTTTAAAAAGATCTTGCAGCAGCAGCAGCAGCAGCAGCAGCAGCAGCAGCAGCAGCAGCAGTAATGTAGGTCTACATCCAGAGCAGGAGAAACTTCTGGGTTGATAACCTCTGCAAAGCTGAAATTTTGAATCCAGAATCAAGGAGCAATACATTTCAAAATTCAAGATGTTTATTGTCACTCCGATTATAAAAGTACAATCGTGTGAAATACTTTGGCTCCATTACAGAAAATACATCAAGTAGGATTCAGTCAAAGCATGAACAGTAAAGGGAAACAGCTGCCGGAGATGTACGTAAATGGACGTGAAAGATGAGCATACGATGAGCATGTGAGCATGGACATGCATATAATTACATTATTAGAATAAATAGTGGATGGATGAATATTTATGGGCGCCATCTAGCCGAAGCAGATGAAGTGAATACAGAGGATGTAGAGAGTGACTGAGCAACAGTTGTGAGACAAGAGAAAAACAGGTTAGAATAGGTTCAAATTAAAACAGCAAGATAAAGATTAGAAGTGCACGAGAGGTTAGAAAAGGAAAAAGGTGGAGAAAAGGTGAAGGTGGGGTGTAAAGAAAAAAGGAGCATCGCAGGAGTCACTCATCTCTTTCATCCTGGCAGATGGGTTAAAGCTGCTCCGGGACACTTTTCCCCCTTCCTAATTGTGTCCACATTACACGAGGGAATCAGATGTCTGAGAAATAGAAAAATGGCCATCCTGTCCACACTTCCACCCACCCATCACACCTCTGCTACCCCCTAAGTCACCCCCATCCTCCATCGCCAATTCTCCGGGTCATTATTTCATTCCACGGCCCCAGCACCCCAGACGGTCAAATCATCTCGACAATAGATGGGGGAGTCGGAGAGCCTGTCCTGTTGTGTTGTTCCTGTCCAGTCCAGTGAGTTTGATCATCGTTAAATCCTCAATCCCTCCATCCCTGGGCCTCTGAGATAGAAATACAACAGGAGAGCAGAACTCAGGAGGAATACAAACTAAACTGCTGCATGACAGCTTTGAGCAGCTGCCGGTCTTTTCTGGAGAGAGTTGGCTTCAGTATGGATCCATACAGTATTGCAACGATGAATGTGTTCACAGGCACAGTTATGATTGATTTTTGTGATTGTATTTGTGAATGTAAACCTCATAGTATTAGAAACCCAGATAAGGTTTTTGGAAGCGCAATTATAGCTGGAGTACTCTGATAGAAATTGGGATACTGTGACATGTAAACATCTTGTCCAGGTTCCATATCTAATGATTAAAGTCCAGTCACAATGTTAAGAACTAGTGCAGGAAATAGAGTGAGATTACCCACAGACGCATTAAGACAACAAGACACTGTGTTTCAGATGGTTCCCAATTCAAATGTAAGTTTCTCACTGCACCACAAACACTTCAAAATAGGCATCTGCTTAACCACAATCTTTCCCTTTCCTCAACCATACTGCAGGTTTGCAGAACTGTCCAGTATCAGTGTTCTTGTCTGGTGATAGGGTCATCTAACCGGTCTGTTTCTCAACTTGAGTTACACTGTACACAGCAAAGAGCTTTTTTACTCCTAAATTGGCTCTTCCTCTAATTCTTAGATAAATATGAGCCCAGGATGAAGATCTCTTCCCTCGTGTTTTGCCTTTATTCCACAAGGGGTAAATGTGTGCTATTTTCTCCTGTTCTATTTCTCTCTGTCACTTCCGTTTTTCCACACTGTCATCACACCTGACCAACGACCTTTCTTACCACATTCCTCAAGCCTATCAGTCTCTATCAGTCTCTATCAGTCTCTATCAGTCTCTTGATGCCGTTCTTTAGATATTGCTGCAATTCTGTCATTTACTCTTTTGGACCTACTATTGCGCAAGCCGCCTCCTCCCCATCACCACCATGACCTTCATGATATCGAGAGAGACTCGTCCAAAGGTTTCCATCAACCACCTGCTGGCTCCACTCCACCACCACCAGTGTCTAGACTCCGGGGGGGATCCTGTCCTGATCTCCTATCTTCACGTGGGCCTATGCTTTATGAATATGCTTCACATCTGTGGAGTCGATATGAGTCTATATGATTATGTAGGGATATGAATAACCAGGTTGTTGAATGCTCCTTGTGTAGGAACTTTCTGTTTACGCTCTTGCTGACTGTATGCCACTCATCACTATTGGAAGTTCTTGGAATTTCTTCTCTTAAGAACGTGGAATAAATACACAAGAGAGAATATCAACAGCACAGTATCAAATAAAGCTGTTTGTCAGCTACATGCAGTCTGTGTAACTCAAGTTGACAGCTGCAGAAGTAAAGCATGGACGAGGCACATTTTATTTCCACAGAACAGTGAATTCACTCACTTGACTTAACTGAATCAATGTTATTCTGCTCAGATTGCCTGTGTACACCATAGCCGGTGGGGAATTTAATATTTTTAGTTATTCCGCAGACTCTTCATGGGTCTCCTAATCACGCTGTCTGATTCAGACATTGAGAAGAAAAGCAGCAAGACAACATGACGGGGCGATACTGACTCAAAAACATCAAATGTTCAATACCCAACATATAATTTAACATTCTCTGAAGCTCTGAAGCTTTACTGAACAGGCCCTCTTACAGAAAATAGTGCCCTGTGCATGCTCACACACACACACACACAGTCATGTTTCCATCACTTCAGAGGACATTACATTGACTTACATTCATTTCCTGGAGACTTATCCTAACCTTAACCATAACCTTAAACTAACCTTAACTTTAAACCAAGTCTTCACTCTTAAATTAATGATTTGGGTTAAGGAGACTTGCTTTTTGTCCCCATAAGGGAGGCAAGTCCCCACAACATGACTGTGTAAACAGATTTATGTCCCCACAACATGATGAATACACACACACACACACACACACACACACACACACACACACACACACACACACACACACACACACAAAGACATTGAAAGAGAGGCCCAAATTTGCTGCACTATACAAGAAAATTCACCCCTGCAGCTTCCAGCTCCAGGAGCATTTCATTTACAGGAAAGTGATATAGCAAATTAAGGCAGATGCCGCCCACAATACCAGCTGTAAGCACAGTTACGACTGATTTATTTCAGGTAAATGTCAAAACAGTTCTGCATCATGCTTCTGTGTGTGTGTGTGTGCGTACGTGTGTGTGTGTGTGAGAGAGAGAGAGAGAGAGAGAGAGAGAGAGAGAGAGAGAGAGAGAGAGAGAGAGAGAGAGAGAGAGAGAGAGAGAGAGAGAGAGAGAGAGAGAGAGAGAGAGAGAGAGAGAGAGAGAGAGAGAGAGAGAGCGTGCGCTGAAAACAAAGCACAGGAGCCAAACAGTGTTTCCAAAGTGCATTGATTTTTCCTCCAGCTTGCTTCATCCCCCTTTGACATTTCACAGGCACTGTACAGCCCAGAGCCAATATACAGGATGATGAAAGCCAGGGTGGCCTTGTGACCTCTGAACCCTGTCTGATGCATGTCTCAGCCTATCATTAGCTGCGACTGTGGCATCCTGGGATACTGCTTGACTCTGATCTATCCCGATCTCTCCCCTACTGCTGCATTCTCATCTCACTACAGTGCAATCTACCCTTTCCTCCGCCTCGGTGTCGTATATAGACGGCTCCGTGTTATTCTCCACTTTTTTAAGTTTCCCCCTCTGTTTGTTGTTTCTACCTGCCTCACTCAATTCTGTTCTGCTTTACTCAAACTCCCCTTTTCTTCTGTCCTGCTCTCCTCCACCCTACCCTGCTTTGCTCCTTCACGCTCTGTTCCCTGCCCTCTTCCACCGTACACCGCTTCCCTGTATTAGGTTCAGCTGTGGGATCTGAGGACGAGGACACCAAAGCCCCAAAGACTATTCTGAAATCACAGAGCGTGAACTCGTACAGAAAACACATATCATCCTCTCACAATACAGGGTCACACACACACACACACACACACACTCACACACACAGACACAACACACATGGCCAACTCTTCCTGGCTTTGATAGAGAAAGTTGGAGTGGGTTTCATTTCATTTGGAATTGTATGAGAAAATAAGGCAGTGATACTTATTTGCTTTGGGGCTTTTGAGTAAAATTCATTTCTGAGAGAAGCACATTTTTGCAGCTTTTGAATCAGATGGCTCCATGTGGTTTAGGACCCTGCTAAATGAGATATTTCTTCATGGGCCATTTAAAGGCTATCACAGGAATTGTTTGTGGTAATACCATTTCATTTAAACCATTCACATTTAGTTTGAACACTTTTTTTCAAATCTGTATTTTTGTATTATCAAGGCTACTGCTTACATCAAAGACATTTTACTGACATGTTGTATGTTTTGTGTGCTCAATCTGATAGGAAAACCACTAAACATCTGGATCAACACCTGTCTGCATATATCAGGGGGTTCAACACTGCTGGTCTGTGGTCCAAATAGTAAATGAAATACCCACATTGATTTGTCCTGAATGTGGTGCCTTAAAAGAAATCTTTTTATGCTGAAACTGCTGACAGCTGATATTTTGTGCTGATATTGTATCTCTGTAACCCAACACAAAACAGTTTTTATGACCATGAAATTCCATGCATTCGCTGTTTCTGGTCAGGGGTGAGTTTTTGAAACAGCATTTTGACCGTCACTGGACATACAGACCTTTCAGTGAAACTCAGGAATCTGAAATGATCTTGAAGTAATAAACACATACATGTTTTACCTTCATTACATAATAGGTGAGTGAATTGACTTCCTGGTATCTAATACAATATTTTAAAAGCCTGTGGTCTCTGCCCCTGACGTATCGATCTACTCACGTGAACATACGGAAACACATGAGTGCACATTTACTGTGCATGTGTGTGTGTGTGCTCTCACACACAGAAACCTGCAGGGCAAGCTTGAACGAATCACACAAAGATTTCAGTACAGCCAGTCTGATAATGACACACCCGCAACACACGCACACACACGCACACACGCACACACACACACACACACACACACACACACATAAAAGAGCATTCGAGACTGAACCTCCCTCTGTAAGTAAGCACCTTGAAACAAGACTCTGATGTGCAGCTCCTCATTGATATATATAATAAAAAGTATAAAATAAAGTTTAATTTCTGAGTACAGTTTGTTTCAGCCAGAATGAATATTGTTACATTTTTCCAGAGTATTCAGTGCATTAAGTGTGAAAATGGAAGATAAAAGGTAACACATGACTGTCTTTACTCTCAGGAGTCTTCTCTCTAAATGAGAATCAATTTCAAATGGAGAATGGCAATGAGAGTTTAAAAAAAATCTGAAAATGTGATGGTAATTTAAACCCTCTTATTGCTGAAGTGATAATTGGATATCAAATATTCTAGGCAAATTGGGGTAACAATTAATTGAGCGTGGTGGTGCTAAAAAGCTTCATTTTCATAGCCGAGGTGCAAAGGTATACCCAGTGACTACTCCTGAGATTTGAGAAATTGTTTAGGAGGCAATTCTCATAAAATGGATACATCACAGAATCCTTCACAGGCTAAGCTAATTCACACTTACAGAAGAGCAGCGAGACTGTCAGTACTCATTTAGACAACCATGCTCATCCACGCACCCCCCCCCCCCCCTCCTGCAGCTGCTGCCCTCTAACTGCTGGTGGGCCATACACACTCCCACCCACACAAATTATGAATCAAAAGCTTTTCTTTCTAGAAAGAACTGACAGCTCTCAGAGCAACGTGTTCATGTTACAGTTATAGGTTATTCTTTCAGGTTCTGGGACACAGAAAAAAAAAGGCCACAACCCAATTTGCCTTGATGTTGGTGCACCAAATGTGAGTCAGCAGATTTCAAACAGTACAATAAGCTGTTAGCCTCCAATGGGATTTAGGCCTTTATTAAATGCCATACAAGGTCATTAACATTGTATACTTCCATTTAGGATTACAAGTATCATATTCCACCTCCTTATTGCTTTAATATGACTGTTTGCTTATGATGAACTAGCTGATGATAATGCTGCAATTGCAGGAACAAACCTCAAATAGACTTTATTTTATCTGTGACTGGCTGGATTTTCTCATTCAGTAGGTTCCTACTTGAAGTAGTTGTAATAGTTGAAACTGCAAGCACCAACCGATTGTATTTAAAGTACATTTCACCTAAGCACTTATAAATTATAAATCCATCTGAGCGAGAAATAAACTTTTTTAAAAGAGTTGTTCAAAAAATATTCAGTGAATACTTCATGCTTTGACAGCTGATGCCGTATACACTTACAGATAACAGAAGTTCAATAAAGATGCCATGAGCTTCTCTAGCTGTGAAAAGAAAAGGAAATACACACTGAAGTGGTGGATTACGCTCACTGAAAGCTGTAGTAATTTCTTTTGGCATATATCCCTGAATTCTGACTTAGTTCGTCCGGTCTTGGCATCAAATCCAGCCATGGCAAACCCAATTTGCTGTGCTTATTCCTCCCAACCTTGCTTCCTTTCTTGTTTTCTTTCTTCCGCCTCCACAGAATGTGGAAGGACGGAAGCGAGCAGGCCTGGTCGCTTTGATGTGTTCTTAAGAAAGAAATCTGCCTTTCATAAGCACCCTGTCTCATCAACCCAGGACTGATCAGACGAACCATAGGAGAGTGTGGCACGTTAATACCGGTATCCCCACTGGGAGGCTGTCATAGTGGGGTGCTACTCATGATACACTCTGATACCTGACATGTATTCTGAGAGCAAACAGAAGACTGAATGTACAATTAGTCACATCTTATTCAATAGCTTAGGTGAGATTCTCACCTAACATGATTTGGATTAAAAGTCTTACTCCCCAGTGTTTATTACACAACATACACACACACACACACACACACACACACACACACACATATATTTATATATAATGTATGTATGTATGTATGTATATGCTACCAACATATAGTTTTCAACATACATACTGTGACAGAAATCAATAAAATGTTGTTTTTAAAACTATATTTGGCAGTTTTTATTCTAAGAATTAAATAATTCCCCTTTGGAGGAAGACTATTGATCATTAATCACAGCCCATTGCCTTAATGTAAGATACAGAGCAGGTAGCAGTATGAGAGCCTGAAACAAGGTGACAACTGACCACCCTTAAATGTATTCTCTCTCTATGAGAGCTGCATATAACAGACAACTGCAAACCCTAACCCTGACCAGTAACCACAGGTGGGAATGAAACAAGTGAAGGGATGCATGTGTGAGTGTTTGTATATTTGTTCTGTGCACATTAACACATGTATGACTGCACGTGTGTGATCAAAGTTGGCTCATCAGCTGGGCTAGACGAACGAATGCTGAAAAAGTCAAAACTCCAGCAACAATTGTAGTATAAAGAACAACTTTATATAGCATACAACACATTAAAAAGAACATAACTCTGTAAGCAAACAAATGCCTGTCATGGACTCATGGTTTTGAGACTCTTTGTGTTTGTTCTTTTGGTTTCCTGTGTTGCACTTCTGTTCAGTCTTTTGGTCATTTGGTTTTGCTCTTTCATGTTATTTGAGTTGTTTCTTGAAAGGACAATTAGATTATTAGTTAGCTTGTAGTTCTGGGTTCTTAGGTTCATTTATTCAGAGACAGTTTGGTTTATGCTGGGTTGTTGAGTGGTGTTTTCTGGGTTTTGGTTTGCTCTGTGTTTCCCTTGTGTGTTCTTCACTCCTGCATCCTTCACCTGTCCTGCATTACCCTCGATAGCTCTGTCCTGCTCTGTGTTTTCCCCACACCTGTCCTGTATCAGCCTTGTCAGTCCTGCCCTGCTCCCAGTGTCTTTCCCAGCCAATTACTCCCAGCCTGCCCTTGTGTCTCGATTCCCCTATTAGTTCAGTTAGTATTTAAGTCTTGGTTTGGGAGTCAGTCTTTGTTCGATCCTTTGTTCTGTTTTGGCCTGTTCTAGTTTGTTTGCTTTGTTCTGGTCTGTCCTGTTCAGTCCTGTTCTGCTTGGCTCAGCATCTAGTTTTGCTTTTTGACTCTCCAACTTTTTTTGGTTTTGCCTTGCACACTTCAAATAAAGAAGTTTTCTTCAGACCTGCTTCACCTTTGGTCTCTGCATTTGGGTCCATTCTTGCTGCTCCATATAACAATGCCCCCAAAAGCTTTAGGTTCACTGTGAGGCAGCTGATTTACTATAGCTTTGTTTGGGAGTATGCACTACTAAAGCACAATGTCAATTGACATGATAAGGGCCTTAAGGTAGGTCTTGCTTTATTACCTGAACTCGAGGCTATGACTTGAAGAGTGAGTCTGTGTCAATATCCATTTTTAATTTGGCTGAATCTATTTGTATATTTCTAAATTTATTTGTGTTGTCACACAGCAAACATGGCCCCATATAATATTGCAGCATAGGTATATTGTACACACTGAACAAAGTAGGGGAGGATAATGATGATAATATTAATAATGATAAACTTTATTTATATAGCACCTTTCAAAAACACAGTTACAAAGTGCTTTACAATAAAAAACAGAACACATTCAAAATATAAAGAGATTAAAATGAGGTAAAAGCCAAAAGGCTAAACACATTATAAAACACAAAGGGAGTAAAATGAACTAAAATGCAATAAAATATAAATGAAATCACCGAACAGCAATTTTAAACAAGTGGGTTTTTAAAAGTAATTTAAAAGACAAAACCGAGTTTGCAGGTCATTCTAAAGTCTACAAGCCCTGACTGCAAAAGCTCTGTCACCTTAGTGCCTCAATTTGGACCTTGGAACTACAAGGAACAACAGATCCGAGGATCTCAGGGAGCAGGAAAGGACTTAAGGCAGTAAGAGATCTGATAAATAATTTGGGGCAAGGCCTCTCTGGGCTTTGTAAGTAATCAATAATATCTTCAAATCAATTCTAAAAGCAACAGGTAGCCAATGTAGGGAAACCAAGATCAGTGAAATGTGATCATGTTTCTTAGTCCAAGTTAAAATCCTGGCAGCAGAGTTTCGGATGAGCTGGAGGCAGGAGAGGGATTTTTTTACTGATGCCAGAGAGCAAGTAATTACAGTAGCCCAATCAACTTGTTATGATGTGGATGACAGATTCCAGATTTGTAGCAGAAAGAAATGCTCTAATCCTTGAAATGTTTCTGAGATGATGAAAGCAGGATTGAACCATTGATTTAACATGTTTGTCTAAGCTGAGGTTTTTTATCAAAAATGACACCAATATTCCTGCAATGCTGAGTTATTGAATGATACAGTGAACCAAGACTGTTTGATGAACCACATTCTTGGGTTGGACTGATTATTTTCGATTAGAGTAGCGAAATATGCAGATCTAGAATTTTTAACCTCTGCATTAAAAGTCTTAAGCAAAGAACTGAAAAGTTCCAGGTGAACTGTGAGTTTTGATGATTTCCACAAACACACAGCACACAGCATTTTCACTTCAGCACCTGAATATTTTCATTTATCCAGGGCATCGAGAGGCGACTAGATTTTTTGGTCTTGAAGGGAGCGATTTCATTTAAAATGGAGGAACATGTATTATTAAAATTATTCAACAGCTCACTTGCAGAAAGAGGTGAGCCAGAGAAACTAGTGGGGATGTTGAAGGCAGTATTGAAGTTAGCAGCAGAGGATGAGTTAAAAGTTCTACATCTAGTTTTGGGGACTGGGATACAGACACAAGGCAACACCATGTTAAACATAAGGCATTGGTGGTCAGAGTTACAGGCATCTACATCTTCAACATCAGGAATCTTTATACTTTATACAGTAGATCAGGATTGTGGCCTTTTGGATGAGTAGGTCCAGTCAGCACATGATAGGTTAAAAGACTCTATAAGGTTTAAGAACTCCAGGCCTGGGGGTTGTCAGGGCAGCAGACATGAATATTAAAGTCTCCGAGGATCAGAAACTTATCGAATCTAAGCAGAGTTAAGGACAGCAATTCAGCAAATTCACTGATAAAACTGGGACTATATCTAGGTGGTCTATATATTATCAAGCACAGACAAGGAGAATTTCCTTTAATCAGGAAAGGAAGGGCTTCAAAGGTTTTAAACAGCCCCAGATCAATGCTGGAGCATTTGTAGCTATCTTTATATAAAAGGGCAATCCCACCACCCTTGCCTGTTAGTCTGGGCTGGTTTAAAAAACAATCACCAGGTGGGCTGGCATCGAGTAGGGGAACATGATCGTTTGGTGTCAGCCAAGATTCTAGGATCATGAAGAGATCTTGATTGCTTGAAAGAATAAAATGGTTACATTAAAAAGATTTGTTTACAAGTGATCTCACATTAAGAAGAGCCGACCGCAATTGCTGAGTTGACAAAGGAAAGCAAGCAATTGTGCTATATATACATATATTGGATATACCTGTATTTGAAAATAACTGCTGCTGCCCCTTTTGCACTGTGATTTGTCTTCTACCACAAATGGTCATTTGCTGTGAGCAGATTTTGCCCTTGTTGTTAGGGTGTAGACTACCTCTTTTATATAAGTCTCTCCTGATCAATAAAGCTGAAACTGGTGGCAGAACTCAGCACCGGAAGCCACTGATTAAAACCAAAAAGCTGGCTAAAACCTTCACACCCTTTTTTCAGAGTTGGAATTGGCCCAGATATTACACATTGTTTACCCAGCCTTTCAACAGTTACAGGAAGAAGTTCGATATCATGTTGGAGTTTGAATGGTTGTTTATACCTGACGTCATTTGTACCCACGTGGACGAAGACTGTATAGGGGGATGGGTGGAGCTCAATAATTGTACTGGGCTATATCCAAAGTCACCCACCAGCAGAAACTGAAATGTTGCCTCCATACAAAGCAAGATTTGATGTGGGGGAGGGGGGGTCCCTGAAATGGATAGCAGGCGCAGGAGGGGCCACACTGTTAGCCAGAGCCAGACTGGACCAGACTGCTGGGCTACTCCGGAAGGTGACCAGGCAGGGCATCGCAGAGAGATGAAATCCACCCCATCTAGCCGATGAGGGAAGGCGGAGGCCTCCGGACAACGAGACTTGGGCCTGCAGGGCAGTGGTCACGGGGGCGGATGAACTGTCGTCCTCTGGTAGATCACATAGTGGAGCCAAGAAGCTTGACAGCGGGAGGACACTGTCAACCTCTGGGGATTCAAAAAGAGACAGTCTCTTTTTTCCTTTGACCACTGATGCCCAAGATGACCCAGATGGAGACTTCCTACTGGGGGGACCAAACTTTTCTCTGTTGTCATCATCGGGCAGCTTGTTATCCAGGCCAGCAGGCTCCAGCTCGACCAGGCGGGAATGCAGTTTAGCTTGCTGGTTAAGTAGTTCACTGATCAGGCTCTCAATGGTTAGGAGCTCAGCCCTGAGCCAGGACAGCTCAGGATCCGTCACCATATCTGCAGAAAAAGCAGTCTCTCAAGTCGATAATAGGGGTCCAGCCACTCAGTTTTGCCCCGGGCCTCCTTGGCAGCTTAATCCCACCATGTGTATGGATAATTTATATGTACATCTCTGTATATGTCTTTTGAGCTTTGTCAAGGTAAAAATGTGAGAATAGTGTGTTTTCCCAAAACATGATCTTCATGTGTCCCTTTAGCTGCATCAAATACATCTTCCAACCTACCAGTTCATCGCAACCTCAAACATTTTTTAAGTTTTAAAGCTACACTGATGCTGATAAATGATTTTAATCTCAGGTAATCTTACTGTAGAGTACAGCGATTTCAACTCTCCAGCAATTTAGATTGATAAAACAAACTTAACACCCTACTCTCGCAGGTTTCTAATGAATGCATTAATTAATTTAGCTAATTAATTTCTTTTGATTTGTTTGATGGGGGAAAACAATACATATAAGATAATCATGGGCGAATTGGATACACAATAAACGCTGTCTAATCTCAGTTTTAAAAAGGAGCAATTAACATGTTTCAAAAGTGTACCAAATGCTTTCATTTTTATCATCAGAATCCAGTAGATATTATTCAGTGTAAATGAAACACTGAGCCCAGAGGGTTCGATGTGAGATATGTTTGATTAAAGATGAGATGTAACTGAACAAAAGACTGCTTTGTCCATCTGTACACTTAACACATGCAGCGCTCTGCAGGGCAATAAAGGTGTGTTGGCGATGTGTGTGAAGTGTTGGCTGTGTAACAGTAGATCCTAATAATGAAATATACTGTACAGCAAGCAGGCATTTTTGCAGCCAGCAAGCTAGTCAGTCCACTCGTATGCAGCCGTTTGGCCACCTTGACACCGACAAACCAGCAGCTGATCAATCAGTCTGCTTTTCAGTCAGTCAGTGAAAAAGCAACTAAAACAGGCAGCCAGCCAGCTTGCCAGACCTCCCTGCAGACATGCATGTAGTCAATAAGTCTGCTGACTGGCCAGCCACCACAAACCCAGTCAGTCATTGTGCTATCGTGCCGCCAGCCAGCAACTCAAGGTCAGCCAGCCAACCAGCCTGAAGGAGCCAGCAGGTCCAAATTTAATAATCCCACTTGCTCTCATCACAGATCATGGTGAGCTCTCAGCAGAATATATCAGGTCTGACCTCTGTTCTGCTGTTCTATGAGAGGTGTGTGTTTTGGAGCTTGATTATGTATGTGTTTGTGTGTGTGCGCACTGTGCATTACATAATCTAACAGAGCATCCCTGATATATAAACACCTATATGCAAATTATAGAAAGATAAATCACAAAACTATTTAATCTACTTGTAGCCTATTATGGTGCTTTTGCTCATGGAAATTGAACATTAAAAGAAATTGCTATATGCAACCTTAATGTAAATTTAAAGATAATGGACCATGACTATTAAGTGTTGATCTCTAATCACAAACCAGAGTCCCCTTGACCATCACCTTCATTTTCATCCTAATTAGAAAAGGCTTAATTAATTTTGGATCAGTGATTAATTCCATCCCCGGCCACTAGAGGTCAGCGTCTAGTCGAGTTGATGCTCGTTGTGAATTGAACAGGACTGCTGCCCAGAGCTTTAGTACAGAAAGCTTTGTCTGAGGAGACACCGGTTTGACCTTCTCAAAGATAAGAACAGATCAACTAAGAATTGATTATGTACTGTGGCTGCAAACTCTCAAATTGTGGTCGAATGCAACATAGTCCTGATTACACTCAGAACTCTAGTAACCAGTTTCCCCTTGGATTTGACAAATATAAGAAAAATTGTATCATTATACGCACGTATAAGAAAATAATGTCTTTGTGTTCAGACTTTCTTTGGCTACAAACAAGACACCTAAATGTGAATCTCTTCTGCATTTTTAACAGAAAAAAAAACAGGGAGCTACAGCTCTCAATCAGGGCTCAGCTCTCCACGCAGTAGAGCCAGAAGCTCCATTCAAATGTTTATGTGAGGAAACCAGTACATGCCCATCACACGGAGGAGAGACAAGAGAGGAGCTCCTTGGGCTCCACCGGGCCCCAACTGAATAGACTCCTCAGGCTCACAAAGGAGGGCTTGTCTGCTAAGGTGCTTAGAAAGCGCTCAGGTCGTTGATATGCAAGGCGACGGGGCAGCCCGCAGCTCGCCTGCTTTAGAGTTAATTAAGCTGCAGACCCAGTTGGCAGAATGCCCCCCCCCCCACACCCCCTGCCTCTCCCCTGCACTGCTGAGCTCTAACAGCGGCATTCCTACAGGCTGAACCCCCCCAACCATCTCACCCACAATTCAAAAGGGGTATGCACCTACAACCAAGGGTCCCAAATAAGCCTACTGTAGCACTACATCAGCCCAAATAATGATTTTCTCTAATTCCAGGTCTTTGACTGGCTCTCTCCTTTCTTTTCCCAAGAGGTGTGCACCCACTACCCAAATCCCCTCATTCCACTACATCAGCCAAAAGGAATGTTTCTTTGTCCCCTTCTTGCTGTTCAACATTTTGGTAATCTATCACCTCTATCTTCATTTCTTCTACTTCCTTGCTAATTTCACCTTTCGCCCTTATTCTTTCTTTGCTGATGTGCAGAAGTAGCTCCTTCCTGCCGCAGCTGTCACGCACACGCACAGATGAGCACACACTTACAGCTCTCTCCTTCCTGTTTAATGTTTCATCCACATACTGTAGCCATGAAGGCAAAGAGGACAGGCTCAATCAAACAGAGGACAGACTCCCCAGCGGCCTGCCATGACTCTAATTGTGGATTCATCACAGACAGAGCAGATCAATACGGCACTCTTGACTCTGCGCAACGCAGAATGATCTGAAGTTTGTCCTATTGGAATTTCTTTTACCGAGGGGGATTAGACACTTCCATTTCTGTTTGAGGATGTTGAGACCTCGCTCTCAGCCACATTTAGGTTGAGAGAAAACGTGAGAGAGCCAGAGAGAGAAAACCTCGCCCTTTTAGCTGCTCCCTCCTAATGACTCTCCTCTGCCTTTGTAGTCAGAGGCACACACACACACACACACACACACACACACAAGCATTGATGCACAAATGCACAAACACACACGCAGAGGCTGCTGTGTCCTCTGTTTTAATGTGACCTTGGTGCTCCTGGGGAGAGCTGGCTATGAACTGGCGAGGTGGTGAGAGAAGTCCACACCATTAAACCTGTGGGGGCTTACTGTAACACTCAGCTTTCTATAGCTGCTCTGTGGAACTGGAACTCTGTAATAGTAGCTCTCTGGCTAATGTACTGCTGGGTATTCAGGGAACAGAGGAGGTGGTAGTGGGTTAGAGGCTGAGTGAAGCCACACTACAAAAAAGTCCATCTTATCAAGTCATTTAGTCTTGTAATGAGTCTGATTATTCTGCTAAATGGGGTGACATGCTATAAATTCACTTGCTTCTGATGCAGACTCGCCTGAAATGACATGAAGCGATATCTTATTTTGTTTGATGAAGATCATACAAAATGTGAATATACTGTACAGTATGTTGGCGTGGAGGCTGCACATGAATTAAAGGAAAGGCAGTCTGACAGGAATAGATTTCTGGCCTTTGTTCTTCACACAAAACTCCTTCCTTCTTTAAGAACTATTTGAACTGTATTTTTCAGGATCTTGCTCGAATTGAATCATCTTCTATCATGGCCAGATGGGTGGGTTGTAATTTTTTTTCTCTCTGAGTGATAGACTTTGAGAAATTGTAGAGGAGCAGCAGCAACACCTTCTCAGTCTGTCACAGTCGCAGCATTCCCTGCCATCGCACAGCGAGAGGGCTCCACTGCTGTGTTTTGCCAAACCCACTGCCAACACAACTCCTCCATTCATTCCCTTTTCTTCAGTTTGTTCTGGACGCCGGGTCGTAGCTTCTTTTTTAGCTTTTCTATTTGCATGCGCCTGTGCAAGGGCATGACTGGAAATTAAATATACATTGACAAACACAGAATTTATTTAGGTTGCCATTGTGTGACAACTCATTAGCAGACACAGTGTCAGGAGGACAAAAGGTTTGTTTTGACAGTGCGTTTGACTTTTATCTTTTTATCACGCACACAGTGATTGCAAAGTGGTTGCAGGTTAAAAAAGAATTTCTAAAACTATAAATGTTTTATCGTACGTTTCTGTATTCTGTAAGAGTGAACTGCATTTTTGACAATGCAAATGCAAACAATCACCGTACTGATATTTGTCCTAATTTTGACATTCCAAACAAACACAGAAAACAAAGAGATGAGAAAAAATGCAGAGAAATTGTTCTAAGCATGAGAAAATGTATTCAAAATTAAAGCTGTAGAAAAGCGAAATCATATATCTGAGGAGGCAGAGAGAGTGACCCGAGGAAGATCCTTGTTTTAATTTATATATTTTAAATTAATAAAAGAGCCTGTTAGCTGAGTGATCAACACCCCGTAGAACCCAACATCCCCAGTTTGAATCTAACTGAGGACCTTTGTTGCATGTCGTACCCCCTCTATCCCCTTCTTTCATGTGTGCATTTATACTTATAACTGTCAAATTAAGCCAAAAATATGAAATAAAAGGTCTAGTAGCAGTAAGAAGTACTGTAAGAACTGTGCAGAGTCTTCTGAACTGGGAGGTCCTGATGTAATTGATTTAGTTAATAAACAAATGCCACCTGTTCTGAACTGATACTTAAAAAAAACCAAACAAATTACTGGCGAAACTGGAGTCATGTGACGACATCTGAGTTGGTTCCATTTGCTGCAGAAAGCCATGAGATACTGTCAAAAGCCGTGGAAAAAGCTTGCAAGTGAAGCTTGAATTAAGGGTATTTTATCACAGAGAGAGACATAGAGTGAGCGAGCGATCATGAACTGGAGATGGAAAGAGGTCACTTTATGAAATAATGGAAACCACCAGAGGAACATATCTGTAACCACTCTCCCCCGGACATTGAAACAGAGATACATTTTCTCGGAATGTGTCCATTGAAGATAAATATTATCAAAGTTTCCCAGGCTTTATGACCCTGCCTGATGATGAAAAGCTTCCTTTTCTGTTGGGTGTGGATATAAAAAAAACCACAAGACTAGCAGCTCAGTTTATTACCTGTTTCCACAAGGCAAGACAGATAGATAACAAACATACGTCTGTTTTTAATTACATAATACGTGTAATATGAGCTTCTGACTTAACTGTTTTTGTAAAATAAGTTCATCTTAGATAGGGTACACAGATGTCTAATGATTTTCTTTACTGTTCTCTTTCGCTTCTTTTCTTGTCTGTTTTCTTTATCTTTGCTATTTCCTTTTTTTTTGCGACACAAATCTCGTGCCAAAGCTAAAGCAAATTGAAACCGAAACTGACAGACGGAGTGAAAGGCCGAGGCTGAAGGGAAAAATCATGTGTGTCATAAGCAAGAAGGTTAAAATGTCTGCAGTGGAGCTACAGAAGGACCGTGTCCACTTTGTCTGACTCAGTGAGTATTGATCCCTGAATCACATCAGGATCTGCTCTGCAGAGACACATCCACACACCATCAAATCCTGTGGCACTTTAATGTAATGGAAAAATATAAGTATATGCATATATATATAAGAGTGTATATCCTCATCTCTTTTATCCTTTTATCTGTTATTGCCTTTTTTCATAGCTGCCATGATGACAGCATGGATATTATTCACCCAGTGGGGATACATTTTCTACATCCAAGCTGATAATCCCTTCAGTAAAACACACAGAGCCGAAAAATCTGTGTCTTTGTGGAGGAATCGAGGCTGAGACAAAATAAAACGTTATTAATTCTGCGATATTAAACACGCCCACTCTCCTTTTCCACTTTTTACATATTCATCATAGAACTAATGCAATTATCAATACTGTAATCTATTTGGCGGTCACATGGTGCAAAAAAGTCATTACTTGTGAGCCTTCTTTAATGAACAAATCTAATGAAGTGCAGTAATATGTTAGAAGCAAGATTTCTCTCACCTTAGGGGGTGATATGCCTCTCTCTCTGTGTGTGTGTGTGTGTGTGTGTGTGTGTGTGTGTGTGTGTGTGTGTGTGTGGGTTTGACTCAAGGACTTAAGTAGTTTTGACATGGGTGAAATGCTTTGCTAAAGACAAAGAAAAGACAGCCAGAGGAAAAAAAAAAAAAAAAACTTGGATGGAAAAGTTGGATGGAAATGTTGTTGGTGTTACAGATTATATCAAACCTTCTTTCAGTCTAATCCTTCCCGCCGAAAAATGGATGTGTTGCCAAAAGAAGGCGACGGCTTGGGATTTTTGATTCCGCAATCGAGAGAGGACTGGAAAGGAGGAAGACCTAGAAGAAAGAGTGCAGAGGTGTCCTGACGAGTGATGCATAAGAGCCTATACAAGGAGAGATTCCAACCAACATTACCACATCTAATCACCTGGATATACTACATAAGCATCCCCTTGCATAAACACATAACATTATGACACTTGACGGATTTATTTGCTCAGGGGAATGTAAAAAATCCCCCAAAGACTCCTAAAACCTTCACCATGCATTATTCATAAACATCGGCACAGTTTTTGCTGACGTGCAAGTCCTTGGCCATGTGCGGAGGACTTCTGTACAGGACTTTGTTTGAGGGGCATTATGGGATGTGGCAGGACGTTATTCACTCATGTAATACGTCTGGTCTGTCTGGTGCCCGCTCTGCAGCGTTTTTTTTATGAATTCCTCGGAGAGAGAGCGAAAGAAAAAAAGAAAGAAAGAGAGGGTTTGGTGTTGGAGTGCAGCAGCGGCACTGGATGTCTTGACCGATGAAAGGCCAATTAGGGTTTCCTCGCTGCGTGCTGGAAGGAGCAGCGCGGTGATGGCATTTACAGACAGCAAACGAAGTGGTTAGACGGAACACACCAAGACACATATACTAGCTTGTACATCAGAACACACAAGTGCATAAAAAAAAAAGCACTCAAAACATCAGCAAATAAATGTAATATCAGATTATCTTTATCAACAAGTCACATAAAAGTACCCATTCCAATTCCACAACTTGCTAAAAATAAAAAATAAAAAACACGGGAAAAAGAGCAGAGCAGCTATGAAAAAACCTCACTCTAGATTAAACGACAGTACTCATCTGCCGCAGCATCAGCCCCCCTGAAGCCCTCTCTAAAATCTAAAATAGCTTTTACTGTCACCACCAACCACTCCATCCCTTAATCTCTTCAAGGAGATCCATTACCATATTAATAATGAGATGTGAACCGGTCATAGATTAAACCCGGCAATAAAGCAGCCTGCCAGGCACTCACACTGAGTCATTTTAATGACAGTGTGATAATTATAACTGCATGTGTCAGATTTGACAGACAGGGCTCCTGCATACATTATACACACCCTCACACACACACACACACACACACACACACTGTGTCTTCTTCTACTTCTTCTTCCACATGTTAAATATAGGCTTTGATCCTAATCGTCTTGCCTGTCATATAAATAAGTGTGAATAAGGCCAACTTGGCTTATTCACCTGCTAACTGGCCCTGAGACACGGGCCAGTGTGTCAGAACTATAGTGGAGAGGAAGGTGGTGTAGATGCTATTGTGAGCAGATTACACCTGTTTTAAACAGCAGCAGCATTTCCCTCATCTAGTCTTGACTGGGTGAAAAAGATTTCAAAAAAGATTTCAAACTCACAAATAAACATATTAAAATGGCTTATTTTCTGTTGTTCTGCATCTCTTGCATAACCGAGGTACCCAGAGCTACAAATAACCCCAGAACCTGCGGGAAACAGTAAACAAAATGGCCTAAATAATATTAAAAAAAAAAAAAAACATCTGTAGAATGTTGTGTTGATACAAACAGTATTTGGTGTGGGATACTCTCAGCAGGAGTGCTCATTATTAAGCTGTAAAACCCCCCGATATAATATAGCGTACACAGTTTACTGTTGCTCTGTGTCTGACACTAAGCTGCTATTGTGTTCAATAAATTGTATTCTGTGGCTTTGAGTGACACAGCGGTTGGCGTCTAATGTGAGTGTAAGCACCGCAGACTGGGTGAGAAACGATGTTTGTTTCCCTTGTTGCCGTGGCGGAGACGTCTGTGTGTGTGTGTGTGCGTGTGTGTGTGCGCAAGAGTGCATATGTGTGTTGCAGAGAAAGAAAAGAGGCAGAATGTGTGTGTGAGTGAGAGAGAGAGAGAGAGAGAGAGATGCTTTGTTTTCTTGATTCCAACGGTACACATGTGCCATGCTTGACTTGGATTTGACAAATTCAACAAATGTGAAGCCATACAAACAGCTACAATTACTGTAGGAGAAACAAGCTCAATTTTGTGTGTGACATGAAAATATCAGTTGTAGACACAGAGATGGAGAAAGAGAAACAAGCGGTGCTCATACACTGGAACGCGCTATTTAATGCATACAAGACAGCAGGTTTAAGTCGGGTTGGGTCAAAACAGACATCATGGTTCTCTCTGTCACAAACACACACACAGTGTAGTTGATACGATGTAATGAAGTCCTATAGAAGTCTGTGCAGTGTTGTGTGTCTGTGCTTGACTGCATCTCAGGCTGATCAGAGCAGATGGTAGTGTTGTAGTCAAGACTGTCTCAGTGGAGACCTCTGTACGCAGCATGTGGTTGAGACCAAGATTGCAGGAGTTTAAATGACAAGACAAGACTAATCCATACCACTAATGATTTACATATGATACATAAACTGTTAGAGTTAAATATACAAACATATGAATGTTTTTTGCCTTTTGTGCATTTTATAAATAAATTCATCATTGCAACACAGAAACCATAAATAAAAGCCATTTTCAGCAGCGGCAGCTAAGAAAAATTACAGAAAGTAAAAGGTGGGAGGAGAGGAAGAAAAAAACTGAGAAAATATAGGATGATGAATAGGGAAAATATGACCACCGACATTGTCTTTGAAATTTCTATTTGAGAGTTTTCATGCTGATGCTGATGTTGGGAATTTAAAAATGTAATAAATGTGTAAGCACACCTCGAGGCACAATTTGAAATTGAGTCAAATTGCTTAAAATCAAGGGCATGCTTGAATGCTTTGTTTGTTTGCAAGATACAATTTCTCCAAAAACTGCAGATGGATCACATGAAAGCCAGTGGACAAAGAGCTCTTGGTTCAAAGACTAATTGATTAGTTTTTTGGCGAGAGTCTACCACTCTAAGATTTCTAAACCATGACTGCTCTGTGCTTATGAGCAGTTCAGACATACATAGATTCATGAGCTAAACTCTAAAGACAACCAATATTAACTTTTGGCAATCTCTATGTTACATGTTTGGTTTTTTAAAAATTAGAAAACCATTTCTCACAACCCACGTTGAGCTTACTGAGACACAAGACAACTGCTGTGTGAAACTAAAAACACAAAGATTAAATCAAAGCGTACTTTGATACTATGATTAGCATTCATTTCCTAGCTAAATTGAGCTACTTCCCATTTTTGCACTTACTCTCTACATTAAAAATTCAGATTTATTTATATATGCAATTTGAGCATTAAGGTTCATCCTTGACCTTGGGAACAAATAAACTATGATAAAAATTCTAAAGTCAAGGTTCACATAGAAGATTTCGGCCATATCCCATAGTCTTCAGCAGGTGGAACTTGCTCATGTGACTGAAGTCAGAAAAAGGTGAAATAAGCAAATATCTTTTCTAAAACTGCATATGGCAGGAGGTCTAGTGGGCAACAGTACATCTCAAAAACACCATTATGCCTGCAGCAGTACAATGTCACGTACCTGTGCAGCTCCTGAAATATCACGCATACACACAACAGTGCTACTGTCTCATTATAACCTGTGAAAATTACCATTAGCGCATGGAGCTGCCCCTGTATTAACCTGCGTGTGTGTGCATCTGTATTTAAGTGGGAGTCCTTATTTTGCAGCCATTGTTGGTGATTTTGATGTACTGTGTGAGAGTCATTGTCAGACTCCAAGCTTTTTTCTGCTGAACAGAGGCAGGAAGGCAGGCAGGTAAGCCAATCTGTGCTGTGTTCTCATTAACCGCCTGTGGATGCACAGTGAGTGAGGGAAAAAGAAGGGGGAAAGCTGCTGTAAGAAAGAGAGAGAGAAAGAGAAACAGCGAGAGAAACACAGAAAAACAATACAGACAAAGAGATTTTAGCTCCAAATCCTGGAAACAGGAAAAAGGAGGTAAGGTTTGTCTTCCTCCCCATTTGTGAGCCTGTGAGAGGAGGAAGGGCACGATACAACACCCTGCGAGTGGAGCTTTGCTGGTTGATCAGGATGTGTATGTTTGTGTATGTGTATCAATTCACATGTGTGCACAGACGTGTGCTTTTCTGACTGTGTGCACTGCAAATGTGTGCAAACTGGCATGCATGCAAGCACAGGTTTGCCTGCCTGCATGTGTGTGTGTGTATGTGTGTGAGTGAGTCTCCAATGTGTGTGTGTGTGTGTGTGTGTGTGTGTGTGTGCACGTAGCACATATGCATCCCAGCCCATCTGTACGCCTTTATGGAGGGGAGTAATTGAGTGGTGGAGGACAGGGCTCAGCACCGCAGGGAGCCGGCTGGAGTTATTGAGGGATGAGCAGTCTGCCTCTGGGAGCCAGCATCTCTCTCTCTCTCTCTCTCCCTCAAAACACAGCAACAGGGGTGGGGGTGGAGAGACTGAAGAATATTGGGAGGGACACAGAGAGAAAGAGACAGAGTGAGTGAGAGAGAGACACTCCTTTTTTTTTACCGGAGAGAGAGAGAGATGAGCAACAAACCTCTCTGGGAGATGCATCTCCTGTACTCACACAAAGCGAGAGGAGAGAAGTGGGGGTGGAAGGACGAAGGGAGGAATGGGGAGAAGCCTCTGGGAGCTGCATCTACTCCTTAAGAGCAATATAGTCAGAGTGGGGAGGGGGGGGGGGTTACTTGGGTATACAGTCCATATAAACTCAGGCTAACCACCTTTTTAGAGCACAGTTTTGATACAGTTGTACCTGATCATATTTTTTCATAATCACAAGTCCGTCTGCACATAATATCATGTAATTCTAGTTTGTAGATAATAAATATACAGATACATAATACTGTGGTTACAAAAAAAGAGAAAAGAAACTTTAAGATTTAAATGTATTGCAAAGAAACATACAGGAGACACAAAAGTATTTTTGAGGATAGGTTTAATGCAGACTCCACAGTGCTTGTAGTCCAAACAAACATGTATTACACACACTGTTTAAGCCCTATTCAGTGATGGCCTTGTCCTCCTGGTTGCCCCCAACACAGTGCGCCTTTGGTTCTGAGTTGTGTCTGATGCTTGGTCCCTGCTATACCTGATTGCAGGTCTAGTTAGAATAGAGTTCACATACTGTTGAATGTCCTCTTAATTTCTATGATCAAAATCTACAGAACACAGTGACTACATGACCAATTTTGACTTTTAGTCAGCGGCTGCAACTTTCCTTTCTATTAAAGGGGACATATTGCACATTTCCAGATCAGTATTTTTATTGTGGGGCTCTACTGGTATATCTTGATATATCTTATTGCATGATTTACAATTTAAAAAAAACTTCTTATTTATTTGGTCCTTGATGCAGCCCCTCAGTTCAGCCTCTGTCTGAAACAGGCCATTTTAGATCCTGCTTTAAAGGTAAAATGTGTAAGATTTGGCCAGAACTTTAGTTTAAAACATTCAAAAATTAACAAAAGTTATCAACACAATGTGAAGAAATAACAGCGTTGATGTCATGTCAAAGACATCTATGTATTGTGTTGCGGAGATATTTACTGAAGTTAGCATGCTAACCAGCTAGCACCGGCCCTCTCCAGCCCGTACTGTCTCGTAATACCACTTTGTACCTCAGGGGCGATAGTGAGTCACTACCCAGTGAGTCCAACATGAGAGGAAGAAGTAGCGCTATATGGCGAAGTCAGGCTGAAAGCTGCTGTAATTTTTTCTGTAGGACTGTCAATATGTCACTTTATTAAGTTATAATATTTTTTTTGCTTTCTGAACTGTGCAGCTCTATTGTAATTTACTGCTGGCACTAATGTAGCATTTTGATATCTTGATGCAGCCACACAGATTCACTGTAAACAGTAAGCTTTACGCTATATTCAGTGAGTGATAATGGTGGTGGGGTTATGTGTTTGGGGGGGAGGGTGGGGGGGGGGGTATGCTGCCCCCTATTTGTTTGGATCAGGTGGCCAATTCTTACACATTGCACCTTTAAGGCCCCCCCTCCCAGCCTACTCCGTTCTGATTGGTTAGCTGCCGGGAGCTGCACCTCAGCAGACTTCTGGCGGCTCAGGAGGTTACGTAAACACACAGGATTTCACTTCTCTTTGTTGTTCTTTACTCAAAATGGAAACTTCTCAAATACATCCCTACATATTGGAGCTTGAATCCGATCTGAAATATGCGAGTGGACAACATGAAAAACACATTGAACAACCTTAGCAACAAAGGCTATAGAACGGACGACCATTTGTGGGCATGTGCGAATAATATGACGTTATCACGAGGAGGAAGTAGAGGTAACTTTGTAAACAAAGTGTTCAGACAGGTTGAAGCCCTGGCTTTTGACTTGTAGGGAGCATTTCACGTACGTTCACCTCAAGATTTGGAACTTTGACCATCTTTAACATAGACATCCAATATCATAACATAATAAAAACAACAAAAAAGCTCAATAAGCATGATATGTCTCCTTTAAGTACTACATCAATGAATGTTAGGTATAGATAACACATGGGAAGGAGTGCGAGGAGTGTGCAGTGATAAAAAAGATGAGGGAAGATGTATTATGGTTACACAAGTGAAAGGAGAGGAAAGAGAAGGAACAAATGTGAAGAATGGACAGAGGGACAGCCCAGAGAGAGAGAGGTTAGAAAGAGGAGACAGAGGATGGATTATGGCCATCAGAGGAGGGAAGGAAAGAAAGATGAGGAGGTATGGTTGCGTGCTGTGTGAGGAGGGACTGCGTGACGTTCGCGTTTCATCCACAGACGTCACGACACACAAATATACACACAGGCAAACACACACCATGTCCTAAGCTCTCCTACTAAATATGAGATTGTTATAGAGATATAAAAATACAGAGGAAGAAGAAAAGAAAAAGAGATGTGTGTGAGAAATGACTATGGGTAATTTAGTGGTTTGGGGGATTTGATAGCTGATACGTGCTTCTTTTTATCAGACTGCAGCTGAGGTCAGATCAGTTTGGGGTTTATGCAGGAACTATATAAAGTATACCTCGTACAGACACTCGAGCTGTTGGCAGTTCTGTTTAATGGAGTGATGGGAAGAGGACTCTCACATCATATTTACCAGAGTGGATGTGACACTTGTTGTAAGAGGGAATAAAGCAAGTCTCCACTCACTGGACTAAAGTTCCCGAAAACTTTGCATTGCCAAAGAATGACTTTTAGAACCAAGAAAATTAAAACATTTCCAAATTTTAGGTAGCTGATAAAGCATGAAAATCAGCAGTGATTTCTTTCACCTAATGTGAGTTTGAGATGGTTTTCAGATGGTTAGCTTTAAATAGTCATCATCATTACAGTAAATTGAATTATATCAAGAGCTTGCATATAAGGTGACATGCATGTAACCATTCAGCGTCCCCCTGATGAGGAATCTGAGATTGTATTAAGGGTTTTTATATCAGATTATGACAAATTGGTTGGATTTAAATTGACCGAGTACTGAGGTTCATCATCATCATGAATCATGCTTCCTTTTGGGATACATGGTTAACCTGCTCATGCAGTGCATTTGAATACATGAAAGGAAAAACTAAACAATACAAAAACAATATTATCGGCCAACTTCTGTCAGACACTATAATAGACACTATAACAGATGCTGTTGCTGCTTTTAGCCTCAAAACCACTGTTCCTGTACCAGATGCTGAGTAGATGCTCGGTATATTAGTGGGCTGTTGAACTGAAAACCTTACTTACTTTAGACTATTATACTAGAAATTCTTGTAATGTTTACTTATGATGTCCAAATCAATCATGTTCAACTGTCGCTGAGAAACAGAATGAATCGGTATTGGTATTATGTGATAAAGTGTCAGTGAGTAAAATACACCTGATTTTGATGAAGTAAGCTTTTGTTACCCATAGTGTGAAGTATCGCACCGCACCCTTAATGGGCACATATTGACACATTATTATTTTTAATAGTTCACATGATACATTTACAAGAAAATTCTGTTTGTCATCATTGAATATATAATAAACTGTCAGCACGTGATCAAAACGGACGACCCAGCAAACATTCTGCAAACAAAAGTTTTAATCAAATGGAGTTTTGCTGCCGTCATGTGAGTTATGTATCTCGGTCGCCCACATAAGGCCACTTTGAGGTGCTGTATAATTACACTCAGTTCACAGTAATTCTCTGCAGTCTTACTCCATGAATAATCCGGCATTATGATCAGCGGGTAGGCAAGCTGCGGGCAAATCCACAAACAATATTATCAACCCACACGCAATCATGCAATCGCTGGGTTTTATAATATTAGTGGTGAACATGTATCTGCTGTGATGGACTGTGAAGAGTGATATGTGACAATTTAAAAACACCTACACACCCACTGGCAGAGTGTAATGCACTTCAGGCTCCAGGGAGAAGCAAAGTCACTCCATTTATTAATGATATCACTTCAGCTCAATATCAGTTAAAAAGCTGAAAATGGATGGGTGTAGCATGGGATGAACGAACAAACAGTTCTATAAATCCTCCTTTCACTTCCTGGAAATGTTGTTGGTATCAAAGAGCTTTCTAAGACTGCAGGCATGTCTGTAAATCACACAGAGAGGAGCAGAGCCGTTATAATTGCTTTGCAATGCCTGTGATGCCCCACCGGATTATCCATGTCATAGCTTATTGCTTTTTTATTGTTAAGTGCCTCATAAAAACGGCATCGATACATGGCCATTGATTTGTGCACGGCCGGGTAAGCTCCCCAGATGGCAACATACATGATCGTGCAGATGTGTACACACACACACACACAAGAAAAAGAGCACACAGAGGCAGGTACATGCAAGGATGCCAGCATCAGATTTGCCTGCCTGAGAACCCCACACTGCCCTACTGAGAGACAAGGATGAATAAATGGATGTGTCCAGATGGGCAAGGGAGAAGGAGGAAGGAGAGACTGAAAAAGGGGGCAGGGGGTGTTGGAAGGAGAGAGGGACGAGCCCCCATGCTGCTGGATGCCGCATGGTGCTGACTGAAACGTAGCGGTAGCACATTTCTTGTCACAAGTGAGTGAATGTGTGTGAGCATGTATGTGTGTGTGTGTGTGTGTGTGTGTGTGTGTGTGTTTGCACTCTGGAGCGTTGTCTGTATTAGCTTAGCCCCGGTTTCCACATCCTGGCTGGTGGTCACACAGTTGCACCACCACCACCACACGTGCACACACACAGACACAATACACAGGCTTATCACAGAGAGCAGAACACTCCTCTGATTAATAAGCTATGGCACTGCAGAGTCACAAGCCAAAAGAATCCGCTCTAACCAAATCTGGTTAGCTCCAGGCTACAATCCTGCCCCAAAATGAACAAAAACTAAACAGAACATTGATCTTGTTCTCATAAATTGAAGATGACTTTAGTCCTGATAAGCTTTTGGGAAAACAGAACCAGATCAGAGCAGCCCAGCTTGGCCTATCCAGTCTGTAAAAAGTCAAGTTGCATTCCAAAATCAGCTCACCCAGAAAGCCCTCCACTGCTCAATCCTTTATCATCGAAACCTACTGGGGCTCGAGCGAGAATCTCAGCTATTATTCAATTGCCAGCCAAGCATGAATATTAATTGTTTTGTCTGAGCATGGGCCAATCTCCTCACCATAAAGGACTAGATGTTGTTCATTACCGTCACAGAGCTGTCTTCATTACAGAGACATGTTCTTACAGTATGCTTAGCGCATGAGTGTGTGTGTTTGTGCACACAGTGGGGGTTTATCTGCGACTATAGCTCATATAGTTCTACATGTCTGGCATTCCTCTGTGTCACATCATCGGCCGTCTAGCTCAATCAATCAAGAGAACCCATTGTGCCTCACAAAAAGCCAATGAGCTGCATCAATAACTGAGCCTCCCCACCCATGAATATTTCCCTAATGAAACAGTCTTTTACCGCAACACAGGCCTGAAAGTCAGAGAAAAAAATTAGGCTGTACAGTGACAGGAATGTCCGCACTTTGTGTGTCTCTGTCTCTCAAATACATTCAGTTACAAAGAGGAGCAGACAGTGGAGAAAGACAAAGGAAAATTTGAAAGAAAGAGAGGAACACATGCGCACATTGATCAATGTGCTGCTTTTTGTCCTTTTGCATGTAAGCTGACGCTGTTAACAAAAGGGCACTAGCTGACTGTAACCCATTCACTCTAATTCCCATCCCCCAAAGATGCAACAAGAGAAAGCAATGGGAGGAAATAATGGCCACATTCACTCCTTTGAAAACATCACACATGGAAGAATCACAGTAATGTCCTCCCTCAAGCAGCCTTCATTTCCATTAAGACAACATATCACTCCCCGGTCCCTATTAACCCAGGGACCCAGGCCATCCTGAGCTTGCACTAGCTGGAACACTTTTGCACCAAAAACAGTGTGTTCATCACTTGGCCTCCCACTGCTGCCATTAACTCTGTGCTAAGACCATTATTTAAACACAGAAAGCAGAGCGAGTAATTTGGAGCAACGCAGTGCCAGCTCTAACGTCTATTCTATAGCCGCAGCTGCAGCGTGTAGTGTGGAATCTGTCGAGGGGCCAGTAAGTGACGCTCCATTGAGCCTCCACAAACAACACAAGACAGAAATGAACCACTGAGGCAGGAGAAGAGGGGGAATGTTTTTACTCTAAAAGAAAGAAGATAGATGACAAAGCAAAGTAGAGAGGGAGGAGTGGACAGAGAGGGAGACAATAGAAAAGGGAATGAGGGAAAATGAGAAAGGATATGATTTATGAAGTTAACTGTAAGTCATATGTGCCAAGAGGGCAAATCATCAGCCAGGTGTACCGCTGAGAACAGAGAAGGGCATGCCATACCTGCCTGTCTACCTTCCTATAGCAACACAAAAGGTGCATGTGATCCTCAATCCATAGCCTTTCCACTCGCTGTGAGTCACATGGATCCCCCCTACCTGTGCCATCTCTGGTGCTCTTGCCCACAAGCGCACACACACATACACACAGCGCTGTGAATCCCCTCCCCACAGAGCACATCATCCACCTCAACAACAACAGCGATATTTACAGCCAGGTCCCCCGGGAGGCCGGGTTTCTTGTCACGAAGCCGGCCCTCTCAGCACATACTGTAGGTGACTTCAATGAACACTGCCAGTGTGAGAGAAAGAAGACAGCTATTCTAGATTTCAACAGGAAGCACGGCGCTGGTGTGAATCCCGCAACTGAGGCACCTCAATCCTCGGGAAACAATAAAAGGAGACCTGTCCTTTGACGTCAGCATGGTCGTAAAGGCAGAGACTAGGCTAGAAATTAACAGGAGCTCTCGGAGGGGGGGGGGGGGGGGGCAGACACTCTTCCTGTTGCTAGGAGGCTCTGAGTGTCTCATCTTGTGATGGTTGAATGTTGTTAAAAAGAGAAACATTTAAAGAGAGGAAAGATTGAAATAGAATGAACAGATGATAGGATGTTTTCAGTCGGGCCAGACGGTTCTTTACAGGTTCAACTTACAGGATCTGTTGTTCATTCTAGCGTATCAGGTGTGACTGTTGATAAAGGTAATAATCACTCTATACCAGCATAACTGCTCAAATTTGCTCATTTAGGAAAAGGCTAATTGTAAAGGAGGTTCGCGCAGTGATATGATTAGACACTGTAATAGATGTGAGCCGTCCCATGAGCTCCAATTAAACAATAAGCGTTGTCATTGGCCAGGTCGGCCAATGACAACACAAGTCAAACTGCAACCTAGAGAGTGGAAGGTCAACAGGGCTGCCTAGTCAGCAGACCTGTCTACTGTCCACTAACATGATAATCCACACACGTGTGAGTGTGTATGCAAGTGTGTGTGTGTGTGTGTGTGTGTGTGTATCTGACGGGTGGAAGCAGTGGGTTGCTTTATGATGCAGTCTTTTGACACCTTAGCAGAAGCTGCTGACTCTCTTGTCAGGGCTTCAGCCCGCGTGAGCAAAGAGAAAATCCTGATTATTACAGAGGATGTAAAGGCTAGTCGCTCCTTCTATTGCGCATACTTAATTAGCAAACAGATGCACAGAGCAACTCACGTGTACGCACAGGCGAAGGTATTATACATGAGGTGGACAGACTTGGTGCAATGCAATTTTTTTATTTTTTTCTCCTACCAGCTTTACAAGATGAATGTGTTTGATTTGATTTCCAAATGGGCCTTGAAACAAGATTAAAATAGATGCTATTATGCCATAAACTTAGAATGCACGTAGGCCTCTGTAGGTCTCTTCCTGTCTCCTCCCAACTGTGCCGGAAAACAATACTGCAAATGCAAAGTAAAGGGAATGATTAGAGGAAGTACTCAAGGTTTCTCTATTATTCTAAAAATGTTCCTTGATTATCAGCCAGCGGTTTCCATGAAGCCTGTCTGTATAGAAATAGAAAGTATAATGTTTTTGTAACCATTTTGTGAAGACCTCACTCACCTGCTGCTACAGTACCTGCTATGCTGCTGCATCCATGTCTCCTACAGTTACCACTCTGCATTAGTGATGTATGTTCAACGGCAACTTTGAGGGCCAGTGCAAAAACTAATGTGGTTTCTTGCTTTTGACAAATGTGGTCACATCCAGTCTCACTGACATTTTTACAGTTTAACCGCTAACTTTATCTGATCCTTAAGCAAGTACGCAGCGAAGTACTGAAGGGATATTCCATTCAAAAGCATTGGTGATGAATATTTGCAGATAGCCTTTGAATGTTTTATCTCCAAAACTACAAAACTCTGATAAAAAAAAAAAAAACCTTGATAGTACTTGATAGTACCATATTTCACAATGTTATGAATGATTCATAAAAGATGAGGTTGGCTAATGATTGCAGCTCTTTCTATTGACAACGGAGCAAAATGTGAAGTGTAATTTAGAGAAAATTAGAAGATAAGAAGTAAAACTGCAAGAACAAAAAATATCAACCAACAACAACAATGCTGTAAAAATCAATTCTACACAGCAGTCAGTATAATTTGGTCCTTTAGGTATACAGCCAAGTAGTCACTTTTTACATGTACAGAATCTCATGTCACTACCATTATCACTGTGCCTATCAACAAGCTAATGCTAAAACAAGCTACCTGTAGCAAGGTAATAATGCCACAATTTAATGCATAATTTTTGCTTTTTTTTGTTCCTTGTGACCATGTTGTGTTTCCAGATAATAACCAGGAGGCACACACACATCCATAAATTATTTGCAGGTGCTGGGCAACAATAATTTGCACAAGAGAATAAAAAAAAAAAAACCTGCACACTGCTCTCCTGTTCCTAGTTTTTCTTTAATTCTACATTAACATGGCAATGTTTCAACTGCAAATGGTTTTTCTTGGGTAAAGTTGAGGGTGTGAACACACACACACAGCTGCAGGTTCTGCTTCCACTAACTCTTCCTCCTAAGCTTACTGGCAGTATGATATACTAAAGCTGGTTTTATTCACTCATTTAAATACACTATCCCCATACTTCCCTCTATTACATGATTGATTCATAATGTGTGCCGTAGTCAGGTTAGCGACTATTAATGAGTAGCTAATAATCCAAATACTGTGAAAGTCAATTCATATGAATGTTTTAATTCCCCCTTGCTTTCTCAACAGTTTATCAGGCCACCTCTTAACACGTGAAAATGAATTAACTGGCATGTGTGGATGTTTAGTGACACTTTTGATTCTTATTTGAATTGTAATTAGAAAATGTGTGGGTTATCTGCTTTGTATTTTTTGTAAAGGTGCATGTTCATATTCTCTCTACCTCAAACATCCCCTAACAAACATCACTGAAACACTCCGGTAGCCCGGTGGTCAACAAAATCGTGCCACTACTCACGTCAGCAATCAGTCGATTTAGATTTGCGGGGGAATATCTCTGCACAAGCTTGCTGCTGATTTCAATAAGTAACTCAGCTGTGATTTATAGACTTAATCCCCCACAGGCAGCATGTACAGCCAGCTCTAATGAAACACATTGGTTTGAATGTGATCTGAAGAGTCCAGATAGCTGTGCCATGTGGAAAAGAACATATGGATCACTGAACTCCTCTCCAACATTCCTGAACAATCTGGACAGGACATTGAGCGTTTTATCACCACCAAGGACTCAGCAGTTACACTGCATCCAGCTGCCTGTTCCCAGAGGGATACGCATCCTATCTGTCCTCTGGAAAAACAGGAAAGATCTCTTGCACATTGCTACCATGAAGTCATGTTTTGTAACTTTATCTCATTTATTGTTGGAGACTCTTTGTCATATATGATCATAAGATCTAATTGAAACTCTGGAAACTGGCGGCCTGTTCTGCCAAACACAACTTCATAATTGCATTGAATTTCACCACCGCCTTTCAGTAAATCTACGGTATGATGATAACTGGTTTAAATCATTCCCCCCCAAAAAAAGATAGGCATCATCTTTGTCTTTCTGCCCTGTGAGTCATTCGACCCATGAGCGAGGGGAGCCATTTGGATGTGCAAAATAGTTTAAAGCTCATTTATTGTGAGATCATCTAAGAATATGTCATCAGTTCCACTCGCAACCTTGGTGCACAGACCCTGCTTTAGTTACACAGCATACTGCAGAGCTTAAATGATGAGCTATCATTAGAGCATTTTATATGTGAGGAGAGGAGAGGATAGAAGAGGAGAGGAGAGGAGAATTACAGTAGTAGTGACTGGGCCGTGGGGCATTGTATTTCAGACAACATCCATCATGCTATCAGCTCCCTTATTATAAGGACTCAGAGTCTGAAGACACATGTGGCATGTTGGCCAAACCATACTCTGACCTAAACTGCAAAAGCCTTTTCTATTTTCAGAGCACCAAATTCCCCTCTCTCAGTAAAACAGGATATGCAGTTGTATGAAACGTTATCTGCGGAACAGAAGTAGCCAGCAAATTTCTAGTAAATACTGCAAGCAGGACTTTGTGCCAGTTTCCTTTCTTTGCATTACGGTTGGTCTCAGGTGGATAACAGATACAGCAAGACATTTTTGAAAGCCTGTGTTTATTATTTTATTATTCAGCTGCGAGACTTCAGGAATCATACATCCCAAAACCGTAACATTTAAAGAAAGTTTTTTTTCTGCAGATTCCAGCAGGTGTCACTCTAACCTGTGATCTCCAATACAGACATACGTACATGCTGCAGCCACCAACCGAACCTGGCTGGGACTGTCTGGGGCTGCAAGAGGTGGGGTCAGCCAATCAGTCATACAGTCATTGCTCTGCCTTCAACACAGGAGAGTTCACCAGAGGTTCAACCCTGCCCAGCAGAGGAGTGTGAAACCCAGTCTGCCTGCCACACTCTGGACTGCTGAACCCAAGGCCCCAGGGGGGAGGAAATGTTTTCTCCTCACTGCTGAAAACGCCCCTAACCCTGTGTTTGTGTGCATGTGCATATATGTGAGTGTGTTGTGTGAGCTAAACTGCTTTGGCTGAGCATTTAAGCCATTTCCAGATAACGATCATTAACGCTCTTTGACGACTTTGGCATGGAGACTGTGAGAGCATTCATCTCAAGTAAATGGAAGAGGAGAGACATTCTTTCTGTGAAACCGAGGGAAGCTTTTTGATTTCCCAGAGCATGCAGGGCCTGCGCTGTTCAGTATGTTAGACAGGACTGAAACGGTAGAGCATAGGCCTACAGCACTTGAGAAACCACTGACAGGCTGTATTTCAAGGACACAACTTTTAGTTTGTTTTGCTGAGGAGTGAAGTTGAAACTGTGGGCGTAATTCTCTATTTGTCTCTGGACTTCGACTTCTCTGAACCTTGTGATTTCTGATCTTGGGGGCACAGCATCTTTCATGCAGAGTGGCTTTATGCAATGTAAGCACATATTTACATCTTCAGTGTTCTATAGCATGGAAATCTTAATTTATGTCGAGGTTACATAACTTCCACAGCAGCTGCAGCTTCACAAACAGACAGGAATTTACATGTTCTGGACACTGTTTCTCTTTCTCTCTCTCTCTCTGTGTTCATGCAGATGAGTGGTTTGTGCGCGTGCGCGCTTGTGTGTGTGTGTGTGTGAACATGGCCACGTGTATATGCACACATAATGATGCAGTGCAAAAGTGAAGTAAAAACTTTCAGTTGTAGTGTAAGTTGAATCAAAAGCAATTACTCTGTACACACACAGCTGAAGGAAGGTGTTACATCTTAAGTGGTTAATGTTCATCCCACAATAGAGGAGCTGAAACCTGGTGTGTCTTGAAGGTACACCATGCACAGCAGGTACCCTTGCTTGCAAATAAGATTTGGTGTAGCGCTACACAGTGCTCAAAGAGAAAGAAAGAGCACAGAAGGGGCTAGCTGGCTAATAATGTGTGTAAAAACCTAGTTAACTTTGTGAAGACTTCTCTTAGTGTTAGTCAGATGCAGACACTAGAAAGTAGACGCAAGTAGGCAAGACTTACAGCCCTGAATTCCCCTTGAAGGCTTTGTCTGACATTTGAAACCCTTGCTGGCATGCAGGTTTGATTTCATTTTCAAGGATCAAATCCAGACAAGTAAAACAGGGTTAAACAAACATTAAGTGCACAGTAAACATGTACAGTGTGGAGCACTGGGACAAAAGCCTGTGAGTGGCACAGATGGCATATCTAAAGTGTGTTGTTTGCACTTTTTTGCTGGCTTGTGTTTAGTACAGTATGATTCCGCCTCACTGCTGGCAGATGACCCTTTATCCTAAGCTGATAGCTGTCTAGTCTCAAATAATGAATTTCAATCAATTACACTATTTTGGATGTTTTTTTGTTTTTTTTTTCAGTTGGTTGCAAATCCTACACACTGCACCTTAAAGCAATTTAGTACTGCTCCTGCATAAAGTTCCTATAATGTAACCCAATAGCATCTTTTACTGGAGATTTCCTGCCTACTAAATGCCCTCATATTTCAACCTCCATGCCACTTTCTGTCAAATATTTGAAGCCTAACTCTGACTCTAACTTTCAGATAACCCAGATGATATCATCAGGGGCATTTTCTCAGACTTTATAAAGATCCTCCAGAGCCACAGAAAACATTATACAACACAGTTTTCACAGGCTGCTTCCCATAATGAGTAAGCTCACCTTTATGTGTAAAATCAGCGGAGTTCCCCTTCAGTTTTAACCATAGTTCTCTACAATTTACCAGAGTGCTTTCTACCAATCAGTGAAGTTAATATTCTTATTAGATGTTGTATGCTTTGGCTTAATGTCTCTGTTAAAACACTGTTCCTCCTGTTGGTCAAACACAGTAGCTGCTGATTTCCATACTGAGAGGCTTGGGTTACGTCATTGAGTGGAACTTCCAATCATGTCCACAACATTGTTCATGTTGTGCAATGTGAACTCAGCAGAAAAAAACATGACCCTTTAACTACAGATCTGTTTATGAAGGAAGTTTTAACGTTACACAGTTTAGTTGTTTGCACTAAATTGAACAAATATTAAATGTTGTTTCTTGGTCTTTTTGGTTAGCTGAGATCGTCTTAGGTGGTCACACTCTGGTATCTTACTGGTCAAGCTGGTGAGCAATCAACTCACCATTGTCTGGTCATTAAGCTGCACTAGTCTGACAAGCTAATGATGGTTTTGTTGTATAAAGTGCAGCTTATATTGGCCCTGCTCTGACTGTACTTGTCTAGGTGATGATCAGATTAGGATATATTTGCTCATCTTTTCTGGTCAACCAACATCGGTGATCTCACTCACCAATTTAAACAGCATCTAACCAGCAGCGCTCCGTAAACATGGCCAAACAGCTCAGGCCATGAAAAGAGCAGTAACCACCTTTAGCTGGTCCAGACCGGTTTTGTCAGCGACCTCAAGGCTGAACTTATTTACTCACAAGAGGAAGTTTGATTGACACGGACAACCCATTGGCCTCGACATAGAATACATTTATAAATCAATTACAGCCTCCGTGATGGAAGAAGCACCCTAAGTTGCACATTGCCAGCACTAGATCAAGGCTCCTATCAATAAGGAGAAGACAGAGAAGGATTGTTGTGAAAAGGTTACATCAAAAGATCATATGACAGAAAAATCAGAAAGCTGTTTAAACTGAATGTGTCAACATTTTTAGGATGACTCTGTAAGAATTATGTGATGACTCATCTATTATATCTGAAGTGTATTAGTCATAGTGTGTATCATATCTTGATCAACCTTTACTTGAAATGAAGGAAATAATTGCTACTTGTAGCATAAGGGACTATGGTTGGACTGTGTTACAAGGCTGATTTGTCTTATGCAGATTAGTTGGTTGGTTTCCAAGGCAACCTGTCAATTATTTGTTCCAGCAGCTTTGTCTGAAGCGTGGCAGAGCTCTCATCCTTTCCCTCCATCATGACCCAGGAGGCCATGTCTGTCCCATCCTCAGTAGCATCATGTCAATGACAAACCTTCAAGAACACCCAGAGACCATCACAGCCTGAGCAGCAGCGAGAACAAGCAGCACTCCGGAGGCACAGAGAGACACGGGACAGGACGTTGCAACACAAAAAGAACATTTTGAGAGACATATTGCTGAACACTCAAAAAATAAATTAAAAAAAAAAAAGCGAAAGAGAAGTTATTGTGCTCTAGATTTAAAAAGGCATGACAAATTGCAATCGCTGTTGAAAACAGCAGCATGCAGTGGTGCGTGTGAAGCATAGGTGTAGATTTGAGCACTGACAGTTCTTATCAACGTCAAGGTGTTGCTGAATTGTCCCTACCGATGTTTTTCAATCTAAAACGATCTTATCATTTTAACCCCTCTTTAGAGCCATTCACAAAGCTGCTGAGACTGCAGAGAGAACTTGTAAGCTAAGAGAAGCGGCGGGGTTGACCCTGCTGCTGTGGATGACAATTAATTTACTCACTATGTCTACAGGGATTGGTTGACAGGTGACCGGTCTGTGACAGTAAATGTGAAATAAAATATTCATCAATAAGCAGCGGCGGGAAAAGGAACTTGACTGGATTATATTACATTAAATTTTTAAAAATCAAATAATTTAAATTATAAATTAATTATATTAATATTAAATCAAATTTTATTTATTTTAAAAAGTAATACATTTAATAAAATTAATTAATTAAAAAAACTAAAAAAAAATAATATTCAATTAAATCTCTCCCCAGCACATTACCTATAATCAGCTATTTTTCATTTATTGTCTAAATCTATCATATCTACATTTTAAATATTAATTTTAGTCTTAGATTTACATTAATTAAACCATAATAAATACATGTACATATAAAATATCTGTATAAAATTAGAGAAAATGTTACATGTCCTGTTTTTGGCAGGTCATGTGACCAAATACATACTGAGCAAATAAACATTTTGCAAAGTAAAGCTCTTTGCATTTGCGTGGGTGTGTACGTAAGACAAGTTCAGAGAACCAGTTCACACATATAGCGCTGTGCGCATTGATCATCTGACCAAAAATGGTTTAAACCAAACCGACACCCTTAGTACAAAGCATATGGGATAACCATTTACAGATTTCTGTTATATGCAGCTTGTTTATTTTTAAAGAAATGCAGTCGCTCATTCAGAAAGGTAGTCAGTGCCAAAATCATTCTCTGACAACTGTAAATCCTGTTTGCTCTGCTGAGTTGTCTGGTAAACCACCAGCTCTCTCAGGCAGGAAAAACATCACACTCATACATACCAACAAAAACCACAAAATGTCTTTTGCACAAAAGAAAACACAGGAACTGCCCTTCATATAACAACTTACACAGACATGTTTTCTTCTTTTTATATTTCCTTTTTTTTTTTTTTTTTAAATATTTTCTCAAGTGTTTATCAGGTGTTTGTAAGACAAATAGATGGTTATGTATATAAGTGGGTGCCTCTTGCTGAGTTAATTATGAAACTTAATTGTCATTGAGAGGAAATTCATCAAAGTAATCAAGTCTTGTACTGCAGAAGGTGCAACATGACCTCTGCATCAACAAGGATGATAAGATGCAGTCGTCAATAAATGTTGTTAAAAGTGATGCAGGGTTTGTTTAATGACCTGCTGCAGTTCCTTAATTTACACGTTTCTTTACAACGATTTTTATACTATGCATGACAACAGACAACGGGAATTTACTCGGCTGTTCAAATCTCGCAGACATCACAAACTAGCTGGGTAAGAGCGGTTTTCCCATGCAGATGTCAGCTTAAAAGTCAATGATGTCATCCATGTCAGTGAACCAAGAAACAAACCTGATTCTGATATGTGTGAAGTCATAATTGGGCCTATGGGACTAACGGTGGAGTACAGCAGTTAGGGGTCTGAATCAGCACAGAGGCTATTTCAGTGTTGTACAAGAGGTTAAAGGTCAGTAACAACTGAGCACGTTTTCTACTGACACAGGAGGGGCAGGGAGGAAAGAGAAAAAGGGGGCTCACACGCAGTCCAAATGAACACGATAGACGAGAAGAGGTATTTATATAAGACCACCTACATACCTCAGTTTTAGCACATAATAAAGACCTGAACCTGGGCCAGGCAATAGAAGATAATCAAAGAGTGGTACGGTATATGAAGCACAAATATAGGTAATATATATATATATATATGAAATAGGCCACATACTGCATAGACATCATTTCTTTTTCATTTGGCGCTAACATTATGCATGTTATTTATTTTCATATTGGATTTCAAGTCTTATGAAAGTTTCTACAGTTTTTTTTTTTTTTTTAAGGTGTATCCTCGTCACGAGCAGAGTCCAACCAGTGCAGACCGACCCGATCGCTCTATCCAAACCGGCACTTCTGTTTCGCTCAGGCTGTTTGTCTAAACAGATAAACCCCCAATTTTGTGGGAGTCCTCTCATCTCGCATTCTGCAGGCTGCACTCTGTCCTGTCTCAACACAAACAAGAGCATCCACCACTCAGTACAACTTACTACTAAGCAAATACACGCTGTAAGTCTCTATAATTACTGGTGGTTTTATTTCTGTCTGCTGCGTACGTTCTGTATATTTCACACTCAATGACAGTTTACAGTGTAGCCCACAGAACATCATTTACCTACAGCATATAGTATCACGTAGAAGAGACTGAAAACAAATATCATATATGGGAGGTTGTTGTTGTTGCAGGTGACCAGAGAAGACATGTGTTCTGAAAAACATTGAAGAAAAAATTGGAAAAGCAGGTTGTTACACATAAATTTTAATGCCATTACTCAGTACTTATCTACTCTTGTTTTATTTTATGTCTACCTGCTGCACACAATTATATGTCCAGTCATGTTTTATCCAATTATTCATCCATTTGTTCATTCATTCAGAGTAAAAACCTTTTGTGAGAACTTTTTGGTAGTATAAGAATTTCCAAAGAACTTGTTTTTTTGTAAATTACTGCGGCATAATTGTTTCTATATTCTTCAGGGGTGTAACATACTGTTTTTGTGTTGGGCTTTGGTGCAGATATTTGTGTTGAGCGCTCACCTTTCTGCCACACAGACTTGTTACTTGAAAATACAGCTTAAAGTCCGCAAAAGCCAAGAGACAAACCATGTACCTCCAGGTGGCAGAAGAGAATTCTATAGCAGAAAGATAACCAACATAGAAATGTGAATACGCTTCAAAACCATAGAGGCCATCTATAATTTTGTCATCCTGTTAGTCCATGCTGTATTTCTGTAATTTTGGTTTCTTGGTCTGTTCCATACACACAGCATGTCTGTCCCTCCCTCCTCCTGTGTTGCTTTTCATGAGGCTTCTTCCATTTTTTTCCCCATTGAAGGGTTTTTTAGTGAGGTTTTCCTTATTCTACGGATAGAGGATGTTGTATTGTTGTACAGACTGTAAAGCCCCCCCTGAGGCAAATTTGTGATATTGTGCTATACAAATAAAAATTGACTTGACTATAATAAAATTTAGTTTGTATGAAAATCCTCAATAGCTTCAGAATATATCAGAATGTATCTGGCTAGCATTGGCAGTCAATTATAAGTCTACCTGATTTATTATTGTGGTAGCATATGCAGCACATCAACCTCTGTGTTATCACTACCCACTGGGATATGTAGTCCTGGCCTGTGAGTCATAATTGTCCTCCATGATGAATTCGGGGAAGGGAGATGGATTAATCTTACATAACTGTCAAGGACCATCTGTCTGTCTGTCTGTTTGCTCAACATTTTGTCATCTGTCACGCACAACATTTTGTACAACCCCGAATGGATTTTAATGAAACTTCAGGGCACGATCACTCTGGACATTTTAGAAATGACTCCCTATAGGGAGTGCTGTAGCATTGGTTTAATTACCTGTTGCACACCTTGTAGACAGTATTTTTTTGAATTTTGTCAAACCTTAAAGGAAAGTATGCTTGTAGTTTTCCTTTCAGAAACAGTAACATTTTACATTTCAAATATTTTTGTTGGTGTTGAGATACAGGTAATCCATTAAGGAAAGCAACACAAGCAGACAGAGTTTCTAGAAGTCCCCTGTTTCACATAAAACACTTGATGGGAAGTGAAAAAGGAAATTTAACTTTTAAGTCGTTTCCAAAACTGTTGGGAAATGCATTTTGCAGAGTTACATCCTGGTTCAACTTTGGCCTAGTGTGTACTTCTACTTAACACTGAATGCGGTTTTTACAATGCAGTGGGTGACTGTAATAAACATTTAGTGTGTTTGCATGTTATTTCCAGATACGTGGTTAAAAAAAATTGATCAAACTGCGTAAAGATGTACTGCGTCTATCTCTGCAATGAACCTGGTGAATAAAATATGAATATGAATGATGGGAGACACTAAAGACCTAAAAAACAGACAAACCCTTAAGAGGATGATGAATGATATTGGCAATTTTACAAAAGGATACCACATCATCCATCAGCACATCCCAGTGCAGCTTTGTAGACTTTAGTGAAAAAAGATTGACCATTTTTATAATTGGACAGAAAGGCCAAATAGAGGCACTAGAGCCAAAAAAATTTGAGTTATTCATACACAGTAAATCAGATGTTCCTGGTCGCATTTGCCGCAGAACGATTCTTGCAGAAGAACGAGCATTTCTCTACTTCAGTGTTTTAAAACTTGCCGATCAATAGTGACTGGCACCTGCTCCTTACCTGCTGCACTGCACAAAATTAAGAAACATTAGTAGTTTCATTTTTTTTCTTATTGCCTCATGCAGCTCTGTACAACCTGTAGGTGTAATGTCGCCTCAATACAACTACAAAAAATATCCAGTGTTTTTCAGGGGCTTTTTTTTAGACCAGTATGCCAGTTGTGTGACGCTATGTGTGATCAGAGGTGAACATTTGCATCTATTCCCTGACATGCTCTTTTGAATCCTTCATGAGGAACTATAAAACTATGATGCATTGCAGAAGAATACTTGTGAGTTTAGTCACAATTAAAGACAAACAATATGATAGTGTTACTGTATGTTACACTGTTTACTTTTCATATTAAATAGCCTCCTACATTATTCCAATACATGCCATATACACTTAGTATACTCTCAGTATTGAATCACACACCACAGCGCACTACTGTATACAGCAAGTCCCTTTAGGAACATTGAAGTGGTTTATGTTGAGGAAGTATAGCATGAATTAACAATGCACTGCTGATGGGAGAATTGCATTACATGGTGTTTTAATGCTAAACAAATATACAGTAGGCCTGCACACCCTGTGGGCCTCTAAGGCCTAATTTTATGGCTGTCCCGCAGTTACATCACCACTTAGACGTGCAGTGGTCAGCTGTATATGATGCGTGTGCAGGCTGCAGGCCGTGTGACATACTTAAAACTGAATGAGTAATTGCATAACTCATTGCAAAGCTGGGACAGCTTAGAACATGCAGAGGAGAACAGGCTGGAGACAGATCATCACTGCTTTGTTTTTTTTTTTTCATTGTGAGACAATGTAACCTTGTGATGTAATACAGTTATTGTGCGCAACTTTATGTTTTTGCCCTGCAAAGACGGCAAAACACTTCAATGTAGATTCATGTGACTCTCAAATTTATTTTGGGATTAGGGTACTTTGATACAGGCTCTGCTCTAATGCTGTGCTGTATTAACAGCCGCCCACATGTCTGAAGTCGACATGTTTAATTTAGAGGTTGGTGTGCATATAGCTGGGAGTGCGTTTTAGGGTCACTGGTAAATGACAGATTACTCACATTTGTGTGAGCCTATGTAATCCGATTCCGCTCCAGTTCATTCTGTGCACATCTCATGTCGTCATAGGAGCGCTTCAACCTCATGCAGGCGTGAGCAAACAACCGCAGAATCATCCGACCGTGGTGCACTTTGCACGGCTTCGAATAATGTCAACAGCTGTTTGACGGCAGTGCAACAGAGCCTTCAGTCAACTCAGGTCGGGATAATGACACCATGTGACACCAATTATGCACTTGATTTGTCGCTTTGACCAGTGATGGTTAGACTATTCTCATTATTATGTTATAGCCTACTATTTTATTACTTTTTTTTTTTTTTTTTTTTTTTTTTACTTCAGTAGCCTACACTTCCAACACAAAACATCCCACAAGATGCAAAAAACATATTTGTGACAAGGTAACACTCACCCATCAATAAAAAGGAGCAAGTAGAAGAAAATGTTTTCTGCCCTCTTCTCTAAATATATAAACACTTAAACAATCATGTCCTGCCAGTTCTTTATTAGAGGTAGTAGTTGCAGAATAATAGGGAAAGTGTAACTGCATTATAACTGTATTTCTGGTTTATTATCTTTATTAGTTTATTCATCAATTTTTTATTCTATGTTTTTCTTTAATTTTCATGTTAATTGTGTTTTAAATGTTGTCCTAATGCATTTATTCGCCTCATTGCTTTTGTGTTTGCCCACAAATAAACTTGCTTAGTTGCAGTACTGTGGTAATAGCCTACTCTTGAGGTCCTTTATATTCCTCACTTTGTTCTTTTTTTAAGGCTACAATCCATTGATCACTATCATTATTATTGCTTTTTTATAATAGGATAATTACGACAGTGCTGATGGTGACTCTTCTTCCTCGTTACAGCCCCGGTGTGTTTGTTTTTGGAGGCCTGAGTGATGCATCTCCTCGTCGCCTCCATCGACTCGCTCGTCGCTCGACTCGCTCACTGTACACCAAACTCGCTGCGCTCTGACCACTGCAACTTTTGCAGAGACTCCTCACTCCACAGACATGTCGCACAATAGCTGAAGTAAACCTGTCACCGTGGCTCATCCTCCTGAGCCTCCAAAAAACACGCCGCAGGTGGGATTTCAACCTCGGAGCCTCTCCTCTGTCGCTTTCCTCGCATCGGACCCGACGTTTTGAAAACGCCTGGATATGAATTATGAGCATTTTCCTCACTAATGAACCGGGCCAGTAATGCAGGAGACCGCGGAGACTCTCTCATCAGTGTTTCAAGATGGCAGATTTTTATTGAGTTTTGAACAGAAATCTCGCTTTATTTTTTTGCCATGAATAACAGAAATCCTTGCACCGATGGCCCCTGTATACGAAGGTAAGCTGCTTTTGCAAATGTGCTGGTGTTTCCGTGCGGGGCTCAGTCACTGAACCTACTGTAGCCCATCAACTGCGATACAATTGAATTGCTGCTGATACGGAGCACAGAGATGCGTTGCACCCTCTCGTCTATCTGTCAGATCAGTATATTTACACAGTATATATATATATATATATATTTAAACCTACCACAAGAAAGCTGTCAGATTCTCAGCAGCTGTGTGTGTGTGTGTGTGTGTGTGTGTGTGCACAGTTAAAGAAAATTAGTAAATGCTCAGTCAGGTTGTGCTGTCTGTCTGAGCGGTGTCCGTCAAAAAATACCCCTGCTAAGACAAGCCCTGCGTTTTACATACAATAATAGAATAAAAGTCATCATGTGTAGCCTACAGACACCTGCAGATGTTCTGGTTTGTCCTCCTGTTTGCTCCTGGTAGTAATAATAGGACTGTTTGAAGAAGGAGAGGGGAATGAAAGAAGGTGACCGATCGGTCCGATCTCACCTCTATTCACTCCCAATCTCCAGTTAGTTCGCATCAATCATCAAACTGACTGACTTGAGGTGTTTGTGTAAGCTCGGTGCATTGATTCAAATGTTGTTGTTTTTTTTTTTTTTTTTTATTTGTCTTCCCGGAAACCAAAGGCAAGCTTAAATACAGCATATTCGCATTCGCTGCAGCATTGTGGCTGTGACTAATCCAATTGTGAGAATGCTACCCAGCATGCTTCTCTAAATTATTTGCTGTCATACAGGTTTTTTTTTTTTTTTTTTTTTTTTTTTAATTCACACACAAGCAATATGTTTGCTTTGCACTGTCTTTGCATGCATTGATGTAAAAAAAAAAACAATGCAAGCGGCCCATTATAATCCGCGCAAGATCGAGGTATGAATGGTCCAACTGCAACTATACCACTAATACTGATAGCTTATATAGTAAAACAAGGGGGATCGTGTAATAATATAGCATGCGATCATGTGTTATATTTTGATTTGATCCAGCTGTAGTAATGTATCATTCAGAAGTACTGTAGCCTGCAGAGATGCTCTTTTTGACATACAATAGGACAGATAGTCTATCCTGTAACAGTATTTGTAGAGCAGACGTATAGCTTCACATGCTCCTCAGCATCTTATGCAAAATGAAATGTAGCACAAAGCAAATAATAACCCTTGATGTTTCCAATATTTATTTTTGAGCAGCCTCATGTTTAATATCTCCTTGTCTACTCTATAGTCCCTCTGCTGGCACTAAAGGGAACCCCTTCTTTTCTATCCCTAAATTACTATTTAGAAAAACTGCTATTGAAAAGTAACACTGTAAGACATTTTAAAGGGACATTATACACGTATCAACAGCAAAAGTTGTTTGCTAGGCTATGTTAGGCTATATTATAGGTGGCCGTAGAGAATACCGAATCATCAAGTGCAATAAGGTTGCTACAAACTCTTCAGTGAGTTACGATGTCCCTATAGGAATATTGTAGTGATTTTTCATTAGGGGTGTTGAAGCTTTAGAGGCATAGCCCGAGACTCCAGCGTTTCAACATGAAAAGGAAAGTTGAAATGAGACTCCTATGCAAAAGGTAATTAGTGTAAATTACATTCCCTGGCTTTTCCCTTCACCACAGAGAGGTGGAGAAGGGAAGAGAAAGAGGCGGCAGGGGGAATTAATTACCTTGCCTGTCCTCCTCAGTGTTGGAGAGGGCTGTTATGTAGAGCAGTCATGGAAATGACCAAAGTCTCCAGTGGAAAATAGGTTTGGGGTGGGGGTGGGGGGGGTTCACATAGAATGAGACGGGCTATTATGGTGATTACTCACCCTTGGCTACAGGGTAACTAATAACTTAAATCTATATGATTAACTACTTCCTTCAATAGTTTAAAGTTGAAGCTTGTTGAGGGTGAACAGTTTCCAGCAGACATATCTTCTGTTTTCTGAGGAACTTGATTTTACATTAACGATCATTTGCTGGTTATGTTTTTTTTTTTTTTTTTTTCTTTTTTTTCACTTTGTTTGACTTTGGTCCTTCTTGGCCCAGACAGAAGGCCATCAGGCGGGCCTGCTGGCAGGCAGGGCAGCGGTCTGATCACCCTGGGAGCCTGGTCTCATAACCCATACTGACACCTTGATGGATGTCTGATGAACGGAGCAGGTCCAGCAGCCCCCAGCTGTGGAAAAGCTAATATTCAGACACAGCCAAAACCCTGCCTGCCTGCCTGCCTGCCTGCCTGTCCTCTTGTCTGGTTCGATATGGGTGTTATGGTGTGCTCATGCATGCATGTGCGTATGTTTTCATCTAAGTATGTATCCGTACACACACGTGCCGCCACCCCCCCCCCCCCCTCTCCGTTTTTTAGGGCAGGTCTGCGAGAGGATTACACAGCTGCAGAGCTGGGCACCAGGCGGGGAAGGCAACTTCATTTGCAGATCCGCCTCTCACAGGTCAACCGGTATTCCAGAGAGGACTTGTTCATTCCCGCCTGGAAAAATGGACAGAGTATGACTCACAAGCTGATGATGATGACGGCGGTGATGACAGGCGCTGCAGCATCACAGGCAGATTAATGTTTTATCCATCCACACTGCTATTATGTGTTAATGCGACATTGAATTACCTTGTGTTTTCTGTACAGAGGGAACACTGGATATGGTGAATGCACCCTGCCCTTATTGAGAGGAAGTTTTTTTCCTCTGAGGACAGAGGAAAAGACAGAGACAGGGAGACTTTCTCAGTAACTGCCCTCAACTCTCTGTCTCCCTCCTTCCTCCCCTCACGCTTGTTTGGAGCTGGTTGATTGATATCTTCCTCATAGGCCGCGACCCAGGCTTAGAGTCCAAGGTTGCAGCTTTTTAAACTTTGATTAGAATTGCAGGAAGAACCCTGGGGGCCTTTGGGGGCCACGGCAGGGCCACACCCCGTGGCAGAGTCAGGGGAACCGAGGAGGGTTTTCTCTTCCCGACTGTTATGACAAGCAGGGTGGTATGTTTAGCTCTTCACTGTCCACAGTGGAGAAAGAGAATGGCCTGAGGAGGGAAGACAGCCTAACAGTTGGTAAGAGATGGGGTGATGGGTAAATAGCACGCAGGAAAGAGCAGTCATCACTCTGCAAATCCTTATAGGTGCCATTGTGAATGTTTATCTCATGTTTTCACTTTCACTCAGCGGCCATTTTGGTTTGTTTGTTGACCCGATGCATCACTTTATGACTTGTTTGGAAGGCGGCTTGCTCAGAAGGGGTTATGAAAATGGATAACCTGTCTTTACAAGTATCGCTTTTGCATTATTCAAAGCTTCCTATCTGAAAAGGAAGTGAAATCCAGTGTTCGGGGATTCTTTGCACTATTGATTTGTTGAAGCATTTAATAGAAGAAGCTGAGGCTTTTGAGGGAGATAGAATGTGAGTTTTATGTGAGATGAGGTGTGTGTATACTTCTCTGTTGAAGACAGGGGAATACGTGAGCTCTCTGATGTGCTGGAATAGTTCACAGGTGTGATCTGAGGGTTTTGGAAACAGATGGGGTTGGGGTTGGGGGGGGGGGGTATCAGCCTGAATTGAAATGACAGGTTAGTAGAGGCCAGTCTGACACAGGAGGCCCAGCCTTGAGTATGAGCAGAATACTTCTGGCTATTTCAGCAGGCTCAACTTTTCATATAGTCTTTTCAGCAAATTTCTCGGGAGTAAAGCTGCCTCCAGTACTCCAGCACATCATTCTTCTGGCTCTTTTTCGCGCGGGGGAAATTCAATTGAGATGCAAGGGGACTTCGCAATTCTCATTTTCTCCTCAGTCAGTAGGCCTCCTGTTTTACTGCTTCTGCCATATGTTTCAGACCTCTCTTGGAAATGACTCTGAAAGCAGAGCTCTGAGGTCCTTGAAGCGGGAGACCACATCAGTTGCTGACATTAGTTAGTTTTTATCGAAGAGGAAGAGGGAGGCTGGTTGGGATGGAGCCTCAGCTCTGTCGACTGCTTACACAAGGCATTTCCGTGTTGGTTGTCATGCATGTGTGAAGGCCCCCTTTTTTTTTTTTTCTTTCCCCCGGCACTGTTGTTTCACACTGTGTATGGTGTCAGTTTGTGTGGAACAGCTGCCTCTGGCTCTGGCTAGCAGTGTAACGACTCCCAGCTCTGTTAGAGAGGAAACGAGTGTAACAGGCATGTAACAGTTGCTTTACTTACTGGCCTGTAATATAGAGGTGAACACCTTTTATGTAGCTTTAAGTTGCAAAAATGAGATCTGTGCTTCTAAAAACTTGAAAACTACTTTTATGCGATGGTGCAAAAACACATCAGAGTACCTTTGATTGTTGGAATTAACTTAAACGCACAAAATTCATAGTATTTTACCGAATGTATCATTTCTTTCTAAATCGATTTGTAGCATTTTGGAAACAATTTTCTGCCCTTGCAGTGGGGTGGCATATTACAATGTTCACCTCCTTATATATTAGGATCAGTATGAGAGAAAAAAAGTAGATGAATGTCCCACTTAAAGTTGAATAACCCCCTCTTGCTAAAAGTAATGTTGTCAGTATAACTGCTCTACAGTGCCGGGGATGTGAGTAGCATCTGTTAAAGAGTACGATGCTGAGAGCCTCTGTACCTTATGACACATCCACTGCTTTGATCTGCTATGAGAGCCACGGTTCAAACAAAGGTTCACATTTTACTGCTTCTCAACACAGCACCAAGTGAATAAGGCCTTTTGTTAACTTGGGCCTGTTAAGCAATAATTACACAGGGATTCCTAGAGCAGAAAGGGCACTTTATATGCTGAGGGTGTCAAATCGTTTTTTTTTTTTTTTTTTTTATGGCAATAATATTGCACAGTGAGCATGATTTGCATTTTGCTCGCATACCATATATTGCATGCTCACTTTGCAATCTCTCATCACCCACCAGTGACCCCCCCCTCTAATTCCCACCCCCAACTCGCGTTTCGCTGCCCCACCCCCACATCTATCGCTTATCTGTCCTTCCATCCTGCTCTGTTTGTTGATAAGCCGAGAGGCCATTGGCCAGCACACATGGTGCCCATGTGACACTTCAGCAACAGCCTGATGGCCAGATTGGAAGCCCCATGTATGTGTGTGTGTAATTGGAGGCCGGTTGGAGAAGAGGTCTGGCTACTGTAGCTTTTTTGTTCTCCCTAATCATGACCCCCCCCCCCCCCGCCACCCACCCACCCAAAAAAAACCCTCAGACTCCCCTGTCGTTTCCCGCCTCAATCCCCCCGGTTTGTCTTATTGCCTCATCCCATCACTCACCCCCCCCCATACCAAACCAAACCACCGGGCTTGTTTTTGGTACACATTGTCCCAGGTCGTAATCCTATTGTTTGTGATAATGTCCCCCCCATACCAGTCCATTTGACATTGCACTCTCTGGAAGAGAGGAAGAGATCTGCCGGTACTGGCTGTATTTATCACTGGCTCATTTGGCCTTTCAACTTGACATGTCACATTAAACGTGCACACGTGAAGCAAGTTAAAAAAAAAAAAGAAAAAAAAAGTTGAACAAAGCCTCGAAAGTGGTGCAAAGACAACTGATGATGTAAGGTATTACAGCTGGATGGTGAGGGCAACTAACGCACTCTACAGCCACTTCATTTAAACAAAAGATCCTAGCCGTCTCTTTATATTACATGAAGCACATGAGTGAAAAATGCTTCGCAGTTTTTAATCAAGCCTTTCATAACCTCCACATTTTCCCTCCCTTTCAGAGGGAAAGAGACAGGGTGAGGAGAGAGAGGGAGAGGAGGGGGAGTGTTTACAGACAGATATTAAAATGAGCAAAGAAGGGCTGCACACAGTAGGATTAGAGGTGCTGAGGTTGGGGTTTTTAAGGTATATGCTCTTGTATTCACTGACACAGTCACAGCTATGGGCTCTACCATTTGCGGCCAGCCAATGTAGACTAAGTGCCGCTGCCAGCCCCATCACCGCTCCTGGCTCCGGCCCCTCTCGGTCATGGAAGGGAAGTGGAGCGATGGGCGGCTGCTGGCGGCCCCTTCACAGATGGCTGCAGGTACAGCGCCACGCTTGGCTGATAACCAAAGGACTTCAAAGCTCAGACGAGCGCTCAAGCCCATTTCTGTCCAGAGCCAGGAGGCAAAAGGCACAGAACAGAGAAAGGAGACAGAAATAGGCAAGAACTGAGGTAGTCAAAAGAGTCAACAGGCATGAAAATGAGCAGCTTTAGCCCTTTTCCTCTTTCCCCCGGCCGCTTTGTGTGCAATATTTGCTCTCATATTCTGTCTCACAAACTCACGCAGTCATTCTCACCTTTCTTCAGTCCCTGATTGTTTTTCTCTCTTTCTCCACATGCTGCGCGTTTTCTCATTACAAATCTCCATGCTAGCAAAAAAAAAAAAAAAAATCAAAATAGACTGTGACGGCCACTGTTACAGATAGCCACCCCTCCCTCTCAAGTGCTTTTTTTTCCCCCCTTAATTTGAGATCACATTCACTAGACAGTAAACCAGCAAGTTACACATCAAAAGAAGCTGGAAGTGACGAAATGTGCTGTTAAAATCTCAGCGGGTTTAAAATGTATATTTTATGAAATGTAGTAAAATGTCTTTGTAGGTATTTAATATTCACATGTGTAGGGAAAAAAAAGATATCGTCCTTACTACTGAAGGCTGAAAACCAAGCTTTGATGAGCTTTTAAGGGATAATGTAGAGAGGGAGAGATGTTAATAAGCCATTGATTCAATCCAGTGGCTCCTTTTAATACCGCTCCAGTCTTGACATGAGAAAACCCTGAATGTCCTAACTGTAAGAAATATTTCTCCATAGCTGCAATACTGCTGGGTGAACATCTCTGAAGGCATTTAGTAACGTTTAGTAACGTTCAATTGCATCATAAGTGCATACGTGCGTGAATATGCAACGGCAGGTTGAGCTTTTTTATTAAAATAATGTCAGTTAGGATCCTCAGAAAGGTTCTGAAAAACCATCATTTTTTAGAGTTTGCTCGAGAGCTTTTGAGCTTGAAAAACAGAAGTAATACAGTAGGGGGTTATTATTATAAAGCTGAAATATGCATTCATGGTAAACTTTACTAAACAGCATTCAGGAACAGAAGGTGCAGTTGCGTGTTATTATTTCTGGGCCTGACTGTGTTGCAGCATAAAAAAAAAAAACAGGCTTCACACCTCTTAGATCCACTCCTCACTTCAAAGCCTCAGGCACATCATGGCCAGCCAGCAGTTCTGCCTGGCAGCCTTTTGAACTGACCCCTCCATTCAGCCTGAGAGACAGAGAGGGAGAATGGCAGCGAGATAGGGAGTGACAGAGATTGAAAAAGTAAGGCAGAAATGGAGGGAGGGAAGCAGAGGAGTGGGGAGGAGGGATGAATACCCTCTTCTAGGGGGCCTGTGGGCCTCAGGGGCACTGCCAGAGGTCAGGGGGGGGGGGGGGGTTTGGGAAGGGAGGCGGGGAGGGGGTGGTCACTGGTCTAAGAGGGATTTCGGTGGTGGCCGACATTGGTGTTGGGGGTTGTTGCGGATCTCACCCCCTCATCTCCTTTAACCTGTCTCCTCCTTACATCTGGGATCAGCGCTGTCCAGCGAGGCGCCCGTCTCCTCAGCTCCCCTGACGGAGCCCAGCAGCTGCTGACGCACACTAACATGCTTCCAGCCCTCCATCACTTTTAGAGAAGCTGACCCAGAAAAAAAGGCCAAAAGTTGACCTTTAGCTACGAGGACCTGTTCTCTTTCCTTCACTGCTCCAGAGTGTCCGGGGCCAGGCCAGTTGTTTTTACCTCATTAGGCCTGTGCGAGACGGAGACAGTGTGGGAGTTCTGCACTCATAAGCATTAAACTTAAAGACATTTGGATATAAACAAAGTGGCATCCATCTCAGTAACTCAGACCTCATTCAGTTTTCAGCATTTTAATAGCCTGGGTAAAAAAAGCCATTCCAGTCATTCCAACAGAGCAGTAGTAGCATTTCTATCTTTATTCACAGTAGAGCATCTTACAGTATGATGAATCATTATTTACTGACTTCCCACAGCTCATCTTTTCCATCTGTTTAAATCCATCTCAGCTAATACTGAACTGGGAGTTTTGGATCAACATCTCAGACCACAGGAACAAATTCTTACGGATCTTGTTTCATGTAATTCATAATTCATTCAAACAGAACATTTGTTGGGTTGTCTATTATCGTACAAGCAACCGTTCTTATTCCCCTTGCGGAGGTGTTTTACCTTTTAGGCAAGCCAGTTCAAATGTGTACTTCCCATACAGGGCCACTCAGCATGTGGGTGTTAAACTGATGGTCAGAATAGCCATTTCCTGCCTGGTTTTGGCTGCTATTTGTGACTGTGAGGACACTGTAAATATAATCGGCTAAAGCCATGATTTTCACGCTGAATCAGACGCAGAGGGCTGAGTTGGCTCGCCTTATTTATTACCTCAGCTCTGTGGCCAGAAGGACTGAACAGCCATGTTTACAACACACTGTCAGTTGGATTAAGGACACATATGCCTTGCTAAATTGGTATGTGAGCACGTGTTTGTGTGTGTGCTATAATCTTCTAAAAGCTGTTTGAAATATATAGTGCGGTGGGCCTCTTTACTTTGTCAAAGGAAAGACTGAGAATGAGAGAGACATGCACTGTTAAGCGCAGAAGGAGAGAGGGTTAAAAAGAAGAAGATGAAGAGAGATTAAGAGATTAAAATAATTTAATAAGCGTGCATATGAATGAGTCACCTGCAGCATGAAGGCAGGAGTACATGTCGGGGCATTTTAGAGGGAGAAAAAGGTGTCTGTAGTTTAAATTAGACCGATTTGTGGCCGAAATAGGCAGCAGCTTCACACACCCTGCTGAAATATCACACACTTTTGTTGCCTGGGGAGGCATGTGTACCATCCTCAGCTTGTATTTGATTGCAGAGAGCATAGGGAGGTGGTGGAGCGTACCGGGGGAGACGGGGGAGCAGAAGGCCAACCGCACGTGGGGGATCTAAAGTGTACGAGCTCCGACGTGAGACGGATAGAAGTTGCATGTTTGTACCTGGGTTTCTTTTCTTTGAGCTGTTAAATCGTGGTCTTCATGCACCGACATCGGTGTTTATCATTATCAAACACGCCGGCTGCCTGTGTGTCGCAACTTGTCATTCACAAAACACCCTGCATCATCTCGGTTTCAACTGAGAGCTAAAACTAATGGCTAGACATTTGTAGTTTTTTTTTTTCTTTTTTACCAGCTGCCTGAAACAAACAAGGCATTTTCATTCAAGTATATAATTTCCTGTCATCCCTCTTCTTCTTTTTTTTTGTTTTTTAAAGATAGACATCTATATCAATTTGCTGTTTGAATACAGCTGTGTTTTGGAAATACAGAAGTGGTGGCCCTGCCCGTCTGTGATTTGTCCCCAGCTGCCTGGTCAGGTTGGACTGGTTCCTCTGTTGCCGGGGTTCATTGCTGGGTTTCGAAGGGGTGGAGCATCATATTAATCCCCGTGGGTGGGTGTGTGTGTGTGTGTGTGTGTGTGTGTGTTTTGGGGTGGTGGTTTCATGCATGTTGTTACTGCATAGCTAAGATGTTAGTGGAGGAAGGCTTGGGCACACGCACAAATTGTCATAACACATGGCGCGGAGTGTCAGAAAAATGCGCGTCTGTGGGCGCACGCCTACTACTGACAACGTGCACACACACACATACAGAGAGTTGAGTGTGCGCTGTTGTGCGCATCCTCGGCGGAGGTGAGCACGTCGTGCATTATTCTAGCTGTCTCTGTTGGATATTAATGCAGCAGCAGACTTTGACCCCTGAGTTCATGAACACACCACGAAAACCAACGCTTAGTAGTCTGCTCCATGGGACAGGGCAGGGTGGCAGGGTGGGGTAATGAAGCCGTCTCCTCAAAACATTATCCAGAGCAGTGCTCCCTCCACCTTCTCCCTGTGACAGTCTCAGTCTTTTCCTTCAGTTATTAGAGCCTTTTTTTTTCTTTTTTTTTGTCTCCCGCTGTATGACTCTCTCAATCTACATGAATAGCTTGCCAACTGCAAACAGCGTTCATATTCCAAGAAGTAAAGACTATCAAGTCATTTAACACGTTGAATGTGTTAATCACATTAGTGTGATTAATACAATTCTGAACCTCACAAATTGAACACCTGTTTGGAATATATTAGTTTACTGACATGCTCACGGGCAACCAATGCATAAATAATGAGGGATCACACAAAATGAACATTGTAGTGGATTATTTTGATTTTTTTTTGTTTTTTTCCAACATTTTAAAATTAGTTTGTCTTTTCTATCTGACAATAACATTCCATGTGTGTGTCCAGGAAGAGGTTAAACCATATAGAAATCAAATTGAAGGGTTCCTGAAAGGTTCCTGTACAAACCTCTTTCTGCTCTGGGCCCTTTGTGAACATGAGAGTGAACGACCGAGCTGTTGATAGATAGCTGAGAGGAACCTGGCTCGTGTGACATCATCAGCATCATCAGCATCACTTCATTTCATTTTGTGTCTGCATGTCACTGGCTTTTGTTCTTCATGTACTGAAGCGCCACCCTTTCAAAAGCTCTGGTTGCAGTACACTGCAAGAGCAGCGTACAGTCCAAGGCCGCTGTTCACATTCACACTAAAACCTGGTACTTCAGTCAGTAGGTCATAATACAGCACAATCGGCACGCACCAAAATCCATACTGCACTGGCCACTCTCAGATCAATTTGCCATTGTACAGTGTTTTCTCCCACATTGAGTCTCCTCCCCCCGTGGTTTTCAATGTTGAGTTACTGTTTCTTGCCTGCAGTTCTCATATGTTGATCTCATTATAGTACATTGTGTCCAGCTGTCATTGTTGATCACAGTGAGATAAGCGGAAGTTTGGTGTAGTGGGGCGTTTTTCACTGTGTGTAAATGATAAGCACTCTGGAGGGCGGCTGCTTATCAGGTGTGTGTCCCTACGTGGCCCTGCGCCGTCTTTGCCACTGTAGTCAAAGCAGCGCAGCCTGATGCATACAGTGGATGTCAGCGGTAGTGCATTCATGCCTTGAGTTCACAGGTGCCATTGGTTTACGGTTGACCACGTTTTCAGCTCAAGCCTTCTCATTTTATGCTGCCACACACGGGACTTCTGCACAGAACAAATAGTTTCTTCTTTTCTGCTCCACATTCAACCTTTTACTTCTGCTGCAGCGAAGGCATTTATTACCAGGCCTCTCTTTTTTCCTCTTTCTTTCTTTCTTTTTATTTCTTTCTTTCTCTGTGGGGAGGAAGTTGGGTGCTGTGCTTTGTACACTTGCTACACTCGTGATTTGATTAATAAGAAATCCAGCTCAAGCAGAGCCACTCTGCCTCCCTTCCTCCTCCTCCTCCTCCTCCTCCTCATCTCCCGCTCCTCTCCTCCACCCTGTGCCTCGGTTCAGTGCCTGGTTAGGCTGACCTGGCAGTATAAACAAGTCAAATGTTTTTCGCACACCAGCCGTTTTATGACCACACTTACAACGTGAATAGCAGCCTCCTTATCTGCCGACAGTTGCCCTGGGGAGCCAGGTTTTTCAGCTTTACTTTAGATTAGAAATGCTGGCATTCACTGCACAAGTTATCATGGCTCAGGTAGAAGCTAAAAAAGTTAATAACAGTATTCAGAGTCGTGTTTCACATCAGTTGGTGTGAATGGGTGGAGCTGTATGCACCTCTTTGTATCGTTGCTCTTGTGTGCGCCTGCATGTGGCCGTTTATGTGATAACTTGTGCGCGCGCGTGTGTGTGTGTTCTCACTTATGTATCTATGCATATGCATTTGAACAAGTGCTGACTGAACATGTTATCTCACAGCTAACACAACATGTTGTATCTGTGGCTGTCCGCTTCCAGGAAGGGGAGAGTTGAGGGAGTGTCACGTTTACAGCAGGCATGCTGCTGATTTACGAGCCGAGAAAGTCCTGCGTATGTCCGTCAAACGGCGTTTTATATTTGCCTTTTAGGGTGTCCATATGTTGGATGGATATGTTTTCTCTCCTGTATGTATTGTTAAGAGAGCGGAGAGAAATGGCAAGGCAATTCCGACTGGTCAAATACTGCGGTCAGGATGAGCACAAAGGCCGATGGAGCAGCAGCCTGCATGACAGTATCTCCCCACAAGCTTGTCTGATGCATTATTCTATAAATAAGTGGAGATGAGAGAGCTAAAAAAGCAGACAGGATGGTCAATAGTGGCCACGGGTGAAAGTGAGAGAGGGAGAGACTATGCGGTGACAAGCTCCAGCTCCCCCACTGAGGGCAGAACTCAGGCATGAGGCAGGAACACAAGGCTAGTCTACTCTGTATGGACAATATGTTCCTCTTCAGTGGTGCGCTCATTTCACGGTTGCATTTAACCCCGAAGTCACTGTCCCCTCGACTGATTTTCCACCAGTGGTCTTGTTGGCCATGGTGCCCTTTTACATGTAACATCACTGAAATGTAAGATGTATATGCAAATAGATGACAGAAACTGGAAAAAAAAGGAGCAGAGAAACAAATTCTTCCATACAGGGAAGGAGGGCTCTTTGAATAGTTAGATGAGCACTAAACAGATATGAATCATATGCTGTGGCCTTCGCAGAGCAGTGTGAGACAGCGCTCTCCACCGCCATCATCATAACACCAAATGGGGGAATATCTTCTGGAGGAATAGCGTTTACAGTTGTGGAAGCTATGCCAGGAAGCGAGCATAGCATAGAAGCACTTTAAGTTGCTTTTTGCTCGGATTTGTCTCCCATCTGTATGTCAGGTTGTTCCGAAAGGGGTGGAGGTGCTTCAAGCAATGCTGGCCAACACACACAAGCAGCAGTGAAGGGTGAGATAATGCTTTGTCTAGACAGTCAGAAGTCGTTTCATTAGCCCAGCGATTTGGCTCACCCCCCCCCACCCCTCCCGCGCCCTCCGGTCCTGCAGACACTGGGATGTCCAGTAAAGAGACAGGGTCATCAGAGCGTCTCCATCGGTGTCGGTAGCCATTAGGCCTCAGGAAGTAGTCCAAATATATCCAGGCCAGGGGACGTCAAGCAGACAGACCTGACTGCTGTCTCTGGGTAGTCTCCTAGGTGACGGCTGGGGTCTTTGTACTGTATGTATCCACTCAGAAGTGGTGATGCAGACTGATCATGGAACAGCTGCTCTCTGGGTATTGATTGATATATATTTAAACTTATTGAACTGATTGATGATTGATGAAGTACAAAAAGATTCCATTTGATCTAATATCCACCTGAAAACATTTTAAGATATTTTTAGTATAAAGATCAGATCTTCAGCCACAGGCATGGATGAGTTGAATGATATCCAGGTTTTATATTAAAAGACTATTTGTAATTACTAAAGGACTACTTGGCAGGCCCGGTGGTGTCTAAAGGCGTCTTCATCAATACTCTCTGTCATGTTGTCAGCGGAGTATAAATGACGAGTTTAATAAAAGAGAGCAAACACAAGCAGGTCACAGGCGAGAACGTGAGGGCCACTTGTGGCCCCGCTCTCCACGTCCTATTCTCCTTCCCTCTCTTTCAGTCCGCCTCTCACCCCTCGCATGGCATGCAGAACAGCTCTGATCCTCCCAAAAAGAAGATTAACAAACCCCTGACAGAGAAGTAATCTCTCTGAAAACATTGACTATTACCATTTCAACATGTTGCCTCTAAACAGTGGAAAATGCCTCTCTGGTATGCTTAATTGCAGTGTGTGGGACACAGTGTTCCTTTAGGTATGCTAAATGGAAAGCCTTGGCTACTGAAGGCATTCCACCATTGTAAATGAACAACAATGGACCTTTACAGTTTTACGCTTGGCGTAGAGTTCAGAAATTCAAATAAACTACAAGAGGACATTTTCAAGGGAAGGTCTTTTTGCACTTTGTTGTTTCTGACAACAGTATAGAGGCTTTGCTTGTTCAGATTTGAGATCATAAATATATTTGAACTTCAGTTTGGGTGAAGAGTGATTCATGAGCACTGGAGTCGCTTTCCCAATGAAGTATAATTGGTCACATTGTTGCCTGTGTATGTTGTCATGAGATAACATTCCAGCCATTTGACCTCTTACCGTTGGTTCATTTAATTACTTATCTGTGTTCCACACGGGGATCTAAACTGTGCTTTTGTTTGTACAGCTTTTAGTTTTGTGGCAAAAACAGCTGGGCAGAATTTCTTAACAAGTCAAACGACTTCTTAACAAGTTGACTGAGGAGTTTCTTATGCATTTCTAAACATTCTTGTCAGCTATAATTCAGAGACTTCCCCTGTTTAGGGGAACATGTGTGGCCTTCAGTTCATTGCACCACGTAGGCAATGTCAAGTGAACTCTTTGACCACAGTGTTAAAACTGACAGAGAGTCAATGAGTGACTAAGATCAGGGCTGAGGAGGAATTCATGTGATGCTAATGCAAAGAGCAGCTAGCCTCAATCTGGCCTTGTAAAACCCAGAGCTATCCATAATCATGTTGGCAGATATGTAATGCTGGAATTTTCCATAAGAGGAACAGGCCGGCTCTGTGTCCATCCATCCATCTTTGTGTCCATCAGTCTGTTCCTGTGATTATCCTGTCAGGCTCTCAGTCACACACTGTTGACGCTGCTCTGTGACGCAACCCATCATTCAAATTATTTTTAGCGTAAAGTCCAGGCACAGGAATTAGTAATCCAAGGAGTGACATCTGGCCTTCGGAGCTTAAATGATTAGCAGAGAGCCTTGCCCCTAATAGCCTAGCGGACGTTCTTCATTACCTCTCTGGGCTAGTCATACCTACTGTACAGGAGTGAAGTGACCAGACACATAAAGCAAAAAAAAAAACAAAAAAACTACATCTTAATGACCATCCAGAGGACATGCGCTGCACACGCTTCAATATGTACCATGGGAAGCATGGAGGTGCTACATCAGCTTACAGTGAGCCCTCTAATGTGCACTGCAGCTTCAATCCTGCAGCATTAGGGCTAAGACCAGATGACCATGGAGATAACTAGTAAGTCCAAGCAAGGCCAGAAGAGAGACTAAAATAAAAAAAAAAATGAAGAAAAAAAAAATGAAGGAGGAAGAGAGGTCAGGAGAGTTAAAACACAAATGAAGCAAATTATAGTGGAGGGCTGCCAGCTTCTCACTCAATTAATCATCATCACCACTCAGAGGGCTAATAATGACAAAGTGACCAGGCATGTCCCCTCCTCTCTGCTTTCTGTCCGCAGAATAGAGCCCACAATTATGGAAGTCCTCCCGTCTTGGAGGGAAATGGTCCTCTAATTATCTTTGAATAAGAACAAAACTTTCCCAGCATTTAAGATCTCTATTAAACACACAAAAGCAGATTTTTTTTCCAGCCGCAAAGAAAGTTTAAGGGCTGTTTTGCCTGCATGGGTTTTTGTTAGTGTTTATGTGAACACTGTGACTGTAACATTCTTTGAATCATGCATCAGTTGATCAACAGCGAGGCCTAATTGTGTGTGGGCGTTGCCATGGCCAGGTGGAAGCTCTTAGTTTGTTAGCAGTAAACTAATTTTGGGTTTACTGGAAACTGTTTAAACATAGCATTACTACAAGTCTCATATAATCTTCCTTGTGCTGTAATAATCATTTCAATGCTACAAACAACCCTGTTTGCAAGGGAGAGAGATAAAGAAAGGGACTATTTTTGGGCAGTTGTTTGCTTGGAGAAGCTTTTGCTTATTCTGAGGCAGCTTGTTCCCAGGAGTTCAGAGCACAGCCTCGCTGCAGTTTTGCTTTTGTTTTGTTGTCTTCAGGATCTGTGGTTGAGAGGGAGTTCAGTGCCCCTCTCCTGTTTTCATAGTTGGTTGAAAGACATTTCTTCCACCACCTTCCCTAAAATGAGTAATTGTGTACCAATAAATGCAAGGGCTGGGTATGTGTAGTGGGGAAGGAAGGAAATTGCAATCATTCCTAAAGACTTTTTTGTACGCCTTTTTTTTTTTTTTGTGTACGAGCTGTCCCCGTGGAGTGTCCCATGAAAGGTTATTCTTTTAGTATTCACTCAGCCTATTTACTTTGCTGCAGATGGGAACAGTGGGGAAATGGTATTTCCTCTGCATGAACCAGTGGTTTGCATAAGCACCACTCAGTCTAAACCTGCTTATCTTTCTAGTAAACATTCTGGCTTTTAATTTTGTTTTATAACAATATAAAACATCTGTTTCCCACCAATTTTCATAATGAAGTATTTGAAGCACTGCAAAAATACTAAATGATGGTTCTACTCGGAAACCAATTTAATGTCAAAGGAGCAAATGCATGATGATATTTTGAAGGTTGTTTAACGCCCGTTCCTTTACTGTGATGTTAAAGAGTTCAAGAGGTTAACATGCTGACACATCAACATATACGCTTGGTGTTTTAATGACCTGCTCTGAACCAAGCTGTCTTTATTTAAAGCTTCTGGCTACCACTCATGTTTCAGACACTCTCAAATTCCTAACCTCTCACTTTCATTCCCCTCCTGTCCTCTTTGCTCCTCCCCTCTGTTCCCCTCTTGTCACAGGTATGGCCTCGCAAGTGCAAGTGTTCTCCCCTCACACTCTCCAGTCAAGTGCCTTCTTTAGCGTGAAGAAATTGAAGGTGGAGCAGAGTTGTAACTGGGATATGACAGGGTACGGCACGCACAGCAAAGTCTACAGCCACAACAGCAGCAAGAACGTGTCGGCCACCAGTGGACCCCTGGGCATCAACAGCTCCCTGCAGGTCGCCAGCTCCACCCTGCCCTACGAGCAGGCACTCATCTTCCCAGCCAGCGCGGGCCACATCGTGGTCGCCTCAGCCAGCAGCACTTCAGGGGCCGTGGGGTCTCTGCTGGGCAGCGGGGGTGGAGGCAGCAGCAGCAACAGCAGTGGTGGTGGTGGAGGTGGCGGCGGCGGCGGCGGCGGCGGCAGTGGTGTCGGTGGTGGGGTTGGTGTTCACAACCTGACACGCCGCAGCACAGTCAGTCTCCTAGACACCTACCAGCGATGCGGGCTTAAACGCAAGAGCGAGGAGCTTGACAACAACAGCAGTGTGCAGATCATTGAGGAGCACGGCCCGCCGATGATCCAAAACGGAGCAGCCAGTGGAGCCACGGTGGCTACTGTGGCCACCGCCACCTCCACGGCAACATCCAAGAACAGCGGCTCCAACAATGAGGGGGATTACCAGCTGGTGCAGCATGAGGTGCTCTGCTCCATGACCAACACGTATGAGGTGCTGGAATTCTTGGGACGAGGAACCTTTGGACAGGTGGTTAAGTGCTGGAAGAGGGGCACCAACGAGATTGTGGCGATCAAGATCTTAAAAAATCACCCGTCGTATGCACGGCAGGGTCAGATCGAGGTCAGCATCCTGGCGCGTCTCAGCACGGAGAGTGCAGATGACTACAACTTTGTGAGGGCCTACGAGTGCTTCCAGCACAAGAACCACACGTGCCTGGTATTTGAGATGCTGGAGCAGAACCTGTACGACTTCCTGAAGCAGAACAAGTTCAGCCCTCTGCCACTCAAATACATCAGACCCGTGCTACAGCAGGTGGCTACAGCGCTAATGAAACTGAAGAGCCTGGGCCTGATCCATGCTGACCTGAAGCCAGAGAACATCATGCTTGTGGATCCATCTCGACAGCCCTACAGGGTCAAAGTCATCGACTTTGGCTCAGCCAGCCATGTGTCTAAAGCAGTCTGCTCCACTTATCTACAGTCCAGATACTACAGGTAAGAGCTGCAACTTTCAAATAGTAAATAGTTTGTTAAGAAATAGTTGTTTCGATGTTTTATGTAACATTGCAGATGCAAAGAAATGTGCCTCTCAGTGTGTTCCTGTTTGTTCTGCCTGGACGATCATTGTGTATTCTGCATCTTGTTTGATTTATCCCTGCTTTGATAGGAATGTATTCATAGTTGAGCTGAATATTTGGCCAACACTCAGATTTGCTGCCAAACTTATGAGCTGCTGCTGAAGTCCTCTCTCTTTATTCATTCTTCCTTTATTGTAAGCTAGTTAAACCCCCTTCCAATGTGGGATGGGGCAGTTAAACTCCAAGGCTTTCTGACTAACCAGCTGCTTATAGTGTTAAATGTGATAAAACAAGCATGTTTTAGTGTTACTTTAAAGATTATTGAAGGCCTTTTTCGCTACTTCATAACCTGGTGAAGCTCTTTTTTTGTGCGTCATTGAAAGGTTCAGGGGAAGAGTGTTTTTTCCTGTTTTTTTAATGGAGGGTTTTGAAAAGATCTCAGAGAAATTCCCTCGTTGAAGAGGGGCACCGATCATGTGGGGGTGGCAGCCTGCCCACAGGCCTCTATTCACCCCGCTGCTCCCCAGGCGCCTGGACCCTCAGCCCCCCATCACCGTGGATGGCTCCCATTTCCCCCGGGATAGAGATGAGGGGTCAGCCTGAGTTCTCCTGTAATATGTGCCTGTAATCCACACCAGTGGGCCCTGCATTAGAACCAGATGACTTTCTGGGAAGGCCTTTCTTTCTTCTCCCAGTACTTCTTACACAGTCTTTTTCACCCATAGCAAACAAGTGTGTTTAGGTTTCAGCAGAGGTAGCGTTGGGTGGGTGGGGGGGAGGGGGGGGGACTGTGCGAGGAATAAAACAGCGTCCATGTCCGCACAGAGAGAAGCTTTGTTTGGGTCTCCGGCCTGGTGCCGGGGTTGAGGGAGGAACAGGTGTGTGAGCCATGCTACCGCACACGTATACACACACCCACACACATATACCCACATACACACATGCCAGGTGGTGGCTCTGCAAGTGTGCATAGTGAAGATTCTATCGAGAGAAGTTTGTGGTCCCCAGTCAGTGGATACTGGTGTTGGCTTTTTAAATATGCTTCACTGAAGATCACTAACAGGAAGGTGGCAAGGCTTACAGAGAGAACAGTAACTGTATTCACAACATTAAAACTTTTTATTATAAGTTTAATAGTTTATTTGAGCTGTTTCTTGAACTGTATTTTATCAGAATCAGAAGCCAAGTAAGTTTTTTTCACATGCAAGGAATTTGTCTTGGTGCATAACAGTCAAAAAATAGAAGGTGAGAGAAAAAACAAGCATCTATACAAAGTGAGAAAAATACAACTACCACAAAAGAAAGGTGGTAAAGGAAATTTTACGATAAAGAATAAGTGAAAAATATGTTCTATGTGAAGAGAGCTGTAGACGGGGAATGTGCAAATGTTCACAGTATAAACAATATGTGTATGTGCAAGTGTAGTAATACAAAGAATACAATTGCGTTAATGTAACGCGCCATGTTGGATGTGATGAGTTCACAGAGGTGCAATATAAGATTATAGATTTCATGTTAATGAGGTGTAGTGACTATGAGCGGGATACAGTCCATGTCAGTGGACTTGTTGAAGAGGCCAGATGCAGTCGGGAAGAAACTGTTCTTGTGGTGTGAGTTTTTGGTCAAGGTAGAACTTCAGCCTCTTGCCAGAGGGGAGCGTTTGAAACAGTTTATGTGATGATCTTACCTGCTTGCCTCGGCGTCCCGGAGGCGTGCAGGTCCTGGAGGGACGGCAGGTTTGCAGCCAATCGCCCTCTCAGCAGAGCCAATGATACGCTGCAGTCTACCCTTGTCCTTGGCAGTTATAAACCACTTCTCCCCAACTGCCTCCTAAACCTTCAGCATATAAAGATCTCTGTATGGGAATTGGATTGTACATGTCAACGGGGCAGTGCTGTTATATCAGTTTAAGGAGCTCATCCTGAAGTAAACATCACTTGTAGCCTGTTGTTGTTGCTCCTGGGCTGTAGGTCAACAAGCAGGCCATAAAATGTTCCTGTTTGTTTTCTGGGGGAGTGACGAGTGGAGGAGAGCAGAGAGATCATCCCTTCATTTCCTCTTGGCAGCAGAGGAGGGGAGAGAAAGGCTGACATTGACCAGAAAATTATTCACCAGCCACCAAAAACTAGACCAGGGACTTGGTGACCCTGGTTTGAGGCATTGGGAGTGGTGTGTGTGTGTGTGTGTGTAGGGTTTTTTTCTGTTGAAAGCCTCGCTGCCTGATGTCATACACGTACAGGACATAGTGTCAGCAAGAGTGCGTGTGCATTACCGGGATTCATTGTGAGAAATGAGGCAAGTCTTACAATTCAATTCAAAGAATGAGCTCACGGGAGATGAGGGCGCTACGAGTGTCTTAACATCACATGAGATTTGGGCAGCAAACAAGCCTTGCTGTGGGTAGAGTTCAGGGTGAGTTCAAAAGCTTAGACGAGAACATCAAACCATCTTTGATGATTTCAGATGAGAAGATAGCAGGATAGTTTCTGTTTCAGGCGGTACCTTTACAGGATAGAGATTACATACAGGTGTGATTGCCAGCTCCAGCTGGCTGGCTTTGTGTTACTCTATATCCTCCACAATAGCAAAAACACCCCTCTGTTGTCTTCTTCGATTCCTGTTAAATTAAATATTTGCTTTTTTGTCTTAGTTTTTCCTCAACGAGCCTCTTTTTTTGATTGATGAGGTGAAATTGCATGAGACAGAGATAACGTTTAAGGGGGAACCGTGAGAGTAACATGTTTTGTCTTTTCTTCCTCTTTCAATCTTTTCATGCGGACGAGACTGAATGAAGAGTCATTTTAAGCTTGTTGCAGACGTTACACCTACACAGCCATTGGGTGGGAATTTCATACCCTTCCACACACAGTTGTTTGCATTTTCGATGTCATAGGTGGAACATGCTGTTGACGTCGTATGTGCTGTAAAAAGCCTTGCAAATGAGTTATGGATTTTCCACAAGGTTGACTCATGCAAATAAAACACCAGTATTCAAGGTAAACAACTGATGTGCTATTTGCAAGAACAGCTCTCATGGTGCTTAGAGTTTCAACTTTGTTCGCCTCAGTGCCTAGCGCATACAGGCTCATGTAGCTGAGCTCATCTGTCTTTGTCAAATAGGCCTGTCTGTACAGTACACTTTGTGCTACTGTAGCTGAATGCAGACAGTCTTACTACAACCATTACAGTGTGATATTGCCTTAATCTCTCTGTATTCTGTCTGAGTGTTTATGCCACCCTTAATTATTCGGAGGTGTTTACATCCAGTGTAACCTTACACTGGTTTGTACATCTTTTATTCTACCTTCCTCCTTTCCTGCCCCCCCCTCCCCCCACTCTTTTTCCTATAGCTAATGATGTAACAGGTAAGCCGGCTAGTCAAGCTTACCCTGTGCCAGATAAAAGGATTACTGTCTTGTCCCAGTTGGGCATGTTTGTCCTATTTATCTCATCGGGTAAAGGCCATGAGATGGGTGGAATGCAGCGAGACATTATTTAAGTTTATGTTAAGTTTCCTGAGGCAGCGCAGCTGGCAGGAGTCGGCGTTGTGGTGGCTGCTGGTGGTGAAAGGGAGGCGTAACATGCAGGCAGAGACAGGGATGTTAGAAAGGATCTCTTATAGGTCTCCACTGGCATAGAGATGAAGCTGGAGCATAAAACATAAGACCAATTAGTAACTGCTGCTTGGCTGGGGTCCCCAAAACCTGGACCCAACCCAATAATATTCTTAAAGGGTCAGTTCATCCAAACAACTTTTTTATTTATTTATTTTTTCACTTACCTGTAGTCACATCCATAGCCATGTAGATTGTTTGGGGGTTTTGAGATATCAGTGTCTGTGATTTCTGCCTCCAGCTGAAAACAATGGAGATTAATGGAATTTGGTGCTCGCAATTTGGTGTTTATTACTCTGGATAATCCACACAGCTTGCTGTCAGCAGTTTGCTAGAAAGTAAGTTCCAAAGACAACCGTTCACAGCCAGATATGTGGATCATTGTTTCTAGGAAGAGATGTTGCTCTTTGTTGTGGGAACTAATAAAATTCCAATTACCCTTCTTCTCCCCTTCTTCTTGATGGGGTTGAATGGATTGTTGTGATGTCTCAAAAACACAAAATCAAAACTATCTGCACGATAAGGTACCATGAAGCAAGAAAACTTTTTTTTTTATTATTTGCATGGGACTTTTTAATTACTCCCTGTGTGTTGGTTAGTTTGTGATAGATGCCGGAATTTGCTCGTGCTCTCCTCATCATGTGGAGAGGTTTTTCTTCCAGTTGTGCAGAGGTGTTCTTCAGACAGAGACAATTTCCTCTAAAAACTATACACATTCACATTAATAACCCTGAACCTGGCTTGAGCCTGAAGCGCTAATGCACATACTGTTCACATGTTAGCACCTGCCAGCTTGTACCTGATACTTCACACACACACACACACACACACACATCACCAGACTTCATACATACGCACGCTGGCATGTGCAACATATATGTGGCACATCAGAGCCTGAGGAATTAGCTTATTAGACACCGTGAGTGAAATGAAAATGAGTCAACAGTGTTTGAGAGGGAGGAATGTGCTGATGTCACCGGAAATCGTGAAGTGGCCAGTGTGTGTACTGTCAGTGCTATCAGTGTGAAGCTAAAGGCCTCTGGCAGAAGATATCTTAATGCATCCAGATGGAAACTTCACAAAAAGCTCAAATTTTGGAGCTCTCCGCATTTTCTCATTCTACTTTTCGGTCTTGTATCTTTGCTCATGTTGGCAGGAAAGATGGGTACAGTTGATGCTACAGAAGGATCTTTGACACCCCCGGGCTTACTGTATGCCTTAATAACTGATGAAATATGTATCCTTCTCCATCAGGAGCGGCGCAGTCACCACTCAGGCTGAGGCGGCTGAGTGTAAGACGAGCCTCTGCCCCACCTGTCTATCTGTCTCTCTATCTGTTGGTAGCGACGCACAGCCAGACAGACAGGGCAGGCGTTCCAGCACATTTACCCTGCCTCCGTGCGAAACATCAAGGGGTGTTTTAATGAATGAGGTTGCTATTAGTTACTGTTCTGTGAAGCGTGTGTTAAAGTGTATGTGTGCATGTGCCAAGGAGGGGGAGAAATGTAGGTAAACGGCAGGATCAGGTTGCTCCAGAGGAGAGATGAATTAGAAAAGGACAGAAAGGCAGATCCGCTCAGTGGCAGGAGGCGCTTGCTAATAGTGCAGGTGTTGTTTACGCGGAGATTCTCGGAAAAAGTGTCTCGAAGCGGGAGGAGAATGGGGGACAAGACAGCAGAGGGATGGAGGTGCGGGCGTGTGGAAGGTCGTTGTTTTGCATTCCTCGCCAGTACCTGGAACAGCGCTCTCGTTCCCCCCAAGCAGTGGCAGATTATTACTAATGCAGATGAGCTTTCATTAGGTTCAGCCTGACTGGGTGGCTGCTGTGGCATGGTGTTACTTTTTTTTTTTTGCTGACTTTTTGGTTGCTTTTTATTTAGCTTTATATTTCCAGCTTGTGACCACTGAGGGCCAGCTCCATCCTGTTGTTGTTGACTGTAGATGCTGAAATCATTGGCTATTATCAGGAACTGGCATATAAAAAAAAAAAAAGACCACTAAAATGATAATTACTGCTCCCTGTATTCACTACTGTGCTTTTTATGACAGTCATAACACCTTGGTATGCATGACAGAATCCTAATAACCTGTTTCTCATTTATAATTTGCCTCTGGGCAGCTCTTCCATGTGTCTCCACAGAGCAGCCAGCAAGCAGGAGACAAGTAGCAGCTAAGCTAATTAACTACCGCATATGCATCGGAACATATACAGTAGTCAGCTTCTTACAGTCATTTTGGCAAATAATGAACGAGAATCATTTCACTCATAAGGAAAAATGTGAACTTTGAGACCTAGCTGATGGATATCACTAGTACACTTTGACAGGCTGCACAGGTGTGTGTGTGTGTGTGCGCGCGTGTGCGTGCATGCTCGCGCGCCCCTGCCAGTGTGGGGCTGTGTGCTCCTACGATAAGACGGAGCTTTCTGAGTTTCACCACATTGTTTCATCCCGGCTACTTGTCTTTGTTCTCCCTCGCAGTTCAATTTCCATACATTTCCCAGGATATTAAGCTGACGGAAATTAAGCTGCCTTGATAAAACGCAGTGAGCCGCCCACTCAAGCTCACTAAGGCTGCAATCTCTCTGCTCTATATTGATTGGCTTATTTGAAACAGGATTTTTCCTCACCTAAGCTTTTGAGGTGGTTAGCAAGTGTCGGCAGCACAGACGTAAGAATTTGTTCAACCTTACAGGTGTAGAGTTGCTGCATAACACGGCAGGCTGGCTAAAAAAAAAAAAAAAAAAAAATCATAAAGTTGAAGGTCATTAAAATATCCAGAGTGGTCTATAGGGTTGTGACTGCAGAACAATGGAAATTTTCTTCTCTCACTTAAGGCTGAAAATCATTAACTGGACAGGTGAAATTTCTCACAGCAGTAGTCGTATATTAATTTTCCTTCATGCCACAGATTTGTCTTTGTTTTCTGGATTCACGCAACGGTGGGTTGGCAGGGTGATGGCTGCCATCAGCGGCTGACTGGCACAGGTGCCCCCAGGTCTAAATAAATCATGAGGCCCCCTGCTGACCCCCCCCCCTTCCCCTCCACTATTCCTGTATGCCCACCATCCCTCCGCAGGGAGCTCCAGAAAGGGGGTAGCCCCCACCACCGCCTTGGCTCCTTCCCGCCCTCTTTCCCTTTCTCTTCTTTCCCACCTCCCCTCACCTTCCCTTCACCCCCCTCACCTCTTCCATCCACTTACATGAATATTTAAAACCTAACACCAGGATGGAAAATATGCAGCAAGGGCAGGGAAGGCTTGCTAAAAAAAAAAAAAAGAGGAAAAAAAAAAAAGAAATGTTCATTTTGGGCCCCTGCATTTCCTAATTTAAGGCAGGTCATGGGAGTATTTATAAAATGCCGAGTGGTCCAATTACAGAGTTATAAAGATAGAGAAAAACAGAGACTGTCAACAACAGTCAGGAAGAGAGACAAACAGGAGGGCAGGAGAGACACTGAGGCAGACTGATCCAAGCTATAGCTGTCCAGCTGGGGAGACGATTGGGGGGGATTGGGGAGGCCCGGCAGGGACCTGCAATTGGCTCCATGCTGGCTGTGTGTGTGTGTGTGTGTGTGTGTGCTCGGACTGACTGCCACTGTGACAGAGAATGCCTGGTGTGCAGAGGCCCATGCAGGCTCCCATGAAGTTTTCAACAGAACAAAACAGATGCATTTGTTTTCTCAATTGGAGGAATTTGCTAATGTGCATATATGAGGGTAAATAGTTTGGCTAATTTGCAGTGGGCAAGTGGGTAGAGCTCTCCGTCGCTCAGCCAGCCAGCTGGGGGCCCTGTGTAGAGAGAAAAGGAGGCTTTGATGACCCCCCCCCCCCCCTCCTCCACCTCCCATCACTCTCCATCTCCTTATTTAGTATCATCCCTCAACACAATAAATTGATTTTTCTCTAACGACCATTTTAACACATTTATCTGCTGCTTTTATGTCACGTCTCTCTCGTGTTCATAGCATTTGATAGAAGATGTTTGACGGCCCCAGTTGAACGTAGCTCATATTCATGGTGACAGTTGTCGTTCTCTAAAAATGTTGCTATTTTTCATTGCAGATGGCAGATTTGAATGAGGCTCTGTTCTTACTACACGGGTTATTTTCAGCTCATAAAGTCATAACGCAACATTTCTATGTGTCTTTTAGATTCCAGTTATTAATGCCACACTTTGCTCTTATTTATGGTCGTCAATCTTAAATGAGATCCGACATTTCTTACAACAAGATATTTTATTTTAGTCAAGATTAGCCAATATGAAATAGATATATTATATCTCAGGTTTGAAGAATTGTCAATCGACCTTGGATACAGTATGTTGTTCTTTTTTCTTTTTTTACCGTTTAAGCCATTTATGGGTCAGCAAAAGGGTTAGGAAAGTTTATGACATGACATTTATCAACACAAAGGACCTGATGCAAGTATCTGTTAGCATCAAGGAGGAGTCTGGGGGTGAAGCCTCGTGTAGCAACCTCGTGTAGGAAGTCATAAGAAAAAGGCTGTTTCCTCAGAGTGTACGTCAGCATCATCATTCTTTTATTGACCTTGTGTCTCAGCGAACTGCTCACATATGGAGTCTCCAGGGGGTTTCTGAGGATGAGCCAGAGGAGCTTTTCATAAAAATTGCTTTTTTGGAATATAAAGGCCACTCAAGATTCTGTTGAAGCAATAGGCTAGTCATAAAACGGCTCTGAAGCAAATCCTATTTCGCCCAAGCTTGATAAATAATTTAAAATGACTAATAGCGCCTTGTGACAGAGAATGTATCGCTGTGGTGTATCAGATTGCGGTGGTTTCGGCTTGAGGCATAATTTGTTTGGAAAAATAATTACTCCTGTTTTGGATCCTGGTTAAATATTAAAAGGGTTATCATTAGGAATGGGGCAGCGTCCAAGGGTGTTTAGTCTACTTGTGGGCAAACCCATTTCTTTAGGGATCACTGCTGCAGACAGGCTGCAGACAGAGGGGGGGGGGGGGGGACAGCTCTATTTTATTGCTAAATTCAAACTACCACATTGCCAAATTTCACAAGAAAGAGTAATGCAAACTAATGAACTTTCTCTGTGTGCTTGGCCACCGAGCTTTGAAGACTAATCCCAGTGTTTTATGAGCGAGGAGCGTCGGATTGTCTGTTGAGATCAGCTGGTTATTGAGCGCGCAAGCTGGGAGGCACCAAAGAGCATTAAGACACTATATATCAGCCCACAGAGGAAACACAAAAACATGTTCCAGTCAGATTATAGATAACAAAAGGGGGGGAAAAAAGCAGAAATACAATAAAAAAAGAAGTGAAAAAGAGGAAAGTGTTTTGAGGAAAAGAAAACAGGCAAATTATCACTATAAATATGAGCAGTAGTAGCTCAACCATACTAAGAAATGTGGCGTGTGTGTTGTGTGTGTGAGTGGCTGATTAAACACAAAGGTTGTGTCCTGTCTCGCTACACACAACATCTTAAATGTTCACATCCTCAAACCACCTAATAGCCCTGCTGGATCCTCTGATTTAAAGCGTATTGGGAATGTGTTTGCACATATATGCACGTGTACCGCACCAGTCCAAAGTTTGGACAAGCTTCCCTGTTCTCTACAATAGAAGCTCCCGCACAATGCGTTAACACCTTTAATGCGGCACCAGGTGCGCCCCGACTAGCCATCACCGAGCTGAGAGAACGTGGCATCTTGGTGTGCGTTATCGGCGCGAACTGGGCATAACTCACGTCACCCCTTTAAACACAGCAGGGACGTCGGGGAGGCAGCAACACCACCGAACAGTCTTTCATTACAGCCACGATCTATATATCATCAAACAGATGGCTTCTCTTTAAACAAAGACAGTGTTGTTGTTCTTGTACCCATTGGAAGAGAATTACATGCATTTTTCCCCTCCTCTGTGGTGCTTTTTATGATGTTATTTCCATACACACACACACACACACCAGCTTCAAGCGGACTCTTATCTACCATCGACATACATACCATCCTTGAAACAGACTGTAATTTCATAGGTCATTCATCAACAGTGTACTTTCACTTCTCACACTAATTAAGAGCAAATGAAGCTTACAAGAAAGTGGATGCAGAGGGTTTTCTGTATATATGCCATTGCAGGCTTGGACTTCCTAAACAGAAATCGAGGCTCAATGCATATTACACAAATCCACTAACCAGCAACCCTGGATACTGCACAAGCTTTGAGCAAATAAACGACAGTATGATACTCTCATTTGAGCAGGAGAAGCATTTAATATCAGTGGCTTAAATAAAAGGTCCTTGCCTCCTTCAAAAGTGTATTCAAATCTTTTTTCTTTTGTCCTGTGTTTTTCGCTGAAATGAATGAAGAACATTTACACGCATCATTTCACGTCACTTCTAAAAAAGAGTCTCTCTGTTGCGGCCGTCGACATGGCAACCAAGGCTCTTGTTCCAAAATTGTCCGCTCCCTCTGAAGGTGCAACACCTGAACTAGACCAGAGCTGTTTTGATCTGCCTGCCTGCCCCAACCGACAGCTGTGTACTTTAGGGACAGGGAGGGCCCTTGAGCCACACTCTCATCTCACTATTGCTATTGTTTGCCCAGGTGGGCTAGGACGCCCCGTCTCCCCCCCCCCCCGTTCTCGCGCTCTCTGCCTAGCTCTCCTTCTCCTCCCTTTCTCTTTCACTATCTCATTCACCTTCCTGTTCTTTCGCTCTCGAACTCTTCCTCTTTCTCCCTCGCTTCTCTCTGCCTTTGTTCCACAGGGACCTGTGGTCCAACTGAAGCTCTCGGTTACACAAAGAAACCCAAATTGGCTTTCATCTGCAGCCTGTTACCAGCTGTGTACATTGTGTGTTTGTGCTCCCTCGCAGGGTATAAAAAGTATAGATTTTAACGATGACAGTGTTATTATTATTGGTTTTGAGTCATAACTCTCCTTACAGAAATGCTTGCTTCTCTCCTGTAGGTTTCTAATTTCTTATTAAAGTCTTTGTTGTTAAAATCTTCCGATATAGAAGCTGGTTTAAAATGCAAAAATAGGATGACATCGAGAGAGCCTCCACTTCTATCTTAGGTCAATATGCGTGCCAAGCTCTTGACATGACACGCATAGGTGCTGGAGGAGCACAAAAACCCCCAACGGTTCAAAGTCCCAAACCAACCCTGTTGTTCACAGTGTCGCCATGGTGACAATAAGGCTTCAAGTCAGACACAAAGATGGGATTTTTTAAGTGTGTTCATTCTCTATTCCCACTGTGTGTGTGTGTGTGTGTGTGTCTGAGAGAGCAAGAGGAGGAGAAAGATGATCCATTTAGCAGAGTTTCTGGCCTTGTATACAGCGCTGCTCAGGGCACTGAGAAGAACAGCTGAGAAAACAGCGGGGGAACTTTCATTAGCGATCTCTGCCCCTTGTCCCCTTTTTCCCCTCTTTGCTTCTTTTTATATATTTTCACCGCGGCCGTCGTCCTCTCCCTCCCTCCGAATCCGATGTCCTCTTGCTTCTATCCATCCCTCCCTTCCTCTCTCCATTTCCTTTATCCTGACCTCCGGCCCTCACGCAAATCTGCCTGGCATTTCGATCATCACATCCAGAAGCCATATAGGATCACAAAGCCTCATCCCTCGCAGCTGGCCATAAGGGCAGAGAGCTTCGATATAGGATGCGACCGTACTGTATTTTCTGGAAGTTGTTGGGTGTTTGAGCAGGAGCTTTGCATGACCATGTGTCAGAACATTAAGCAGATCCTGTGAGATGCATCCAATATCACGGATAGAGCAAGAAATATCTTACTGAAACCTTTTCATGTACAGAACATGTGCATGCACAGAGGAGTTTTAGAAAGAGAATGCAAATATGGGTCCTGTTCTTTCCTTTTTAGAACAGTAAACAGGTGGTTAAGGAAAAAGGAGGTCAGATACTTTATTGTGGGTTTGATTTCCTTTCTGCGCACGCGTGTGTGTGTGTGTGTGTGTATGCTAACAGGTGTCCTACAGTCAAATACCAGCCACAAGCAAACCCACAAGCATCACAGATGCCCGCGCTGCTGACAGAGTTAACACCGCTGCCCTCGAAACGTTTAACCGACTCCTTGAACTCATGCGCGAGTCTTTGTGCTCAAGTCGTCTAGGCACGCCGCGGCTCAAATCAATCACAAGAACGGCACCTGTTCTGCAGAAACGCCAGCATCAGTAAAAAAAAAAAAGCCCTCTGTTTGTTTGTCCGTTCCGTCTGCCTGTCTCTCTGCTTTGTTCGCCTTTTCTTCGTGGGAGCAGGGGGGGGGGGGAGAAAAAAAAGGAGGAAAATGGATGACTAAGTGCAGTGAATCATAAGTGAGTTGAGGAGTGTGTCGGTGCATTGTAGAGGCTCAGTGTGATAGCACCAGCTACCTGTCACATTTCTGTCTCCTCTTTGTTTTCAGCCTAAAAGAGCTTCTCTCTCTATCACAACCTCTCCCAAGTCTTGATTTATGAAAAGAAGCCATTTCGCGGGGCTAATTGCATAAAGCCCGCTGCTGAAGCATCGGAGGACAAGTCATAACAGCCCTTTTAGATATACTGCAGACAGCTGAAGCAGCGCCGACCCCAGACCAGAGCAAATCATCGGTCAAGAACGTTGAGCCTGCATACAACAGATGATGACCCTCCGTTTGCTCTCACCACATGAGCCCGGTTTTGAAAGGTTTATTTTACAGCGTGCTGGCTCGACCGGAACAATATAGTATGAGAATATATAAGGATTTTTAGGATTTTTAAGCCCAAAACACAGGAAAACAACTGTGCTCACTGAAACAAACACCAAGTGAGGACAGCAGCATGCTCCCAACACACCTCCCGCCTCCTTTACCGTTGTTAAGCTGGGTGTGAGGAGCGCTATTTGCATTACAAGGTTCCTGTGGAGCAGACTAAAACGCAGAAAGAGCTGTGAGCAAAGCGAACACTCTCAGGGTGGCCCTGCGCTATTTGCGACCAGGGTGCATTTACTGATTATAGTTAAGTGGTCCAAAATGGTCCTCTGCTCTCTGTTACATTGACCCACTCCCTCCCTTGGTGTATGTGGTCAATAGCAGGCCTGTTGAGATGCCTTTCCGCTGAGGGAAGAAAACAGAGCCCAATCGTGCCTGTCTCCTCACTTCATCTCCCCTCCGACTCTCCCCTCCTGTGTGCCGGAGGGGAGGAGGGGAGAAAGCGCTGATTTTAAATCAGAGCATAATAAGGTGAACAATGGAGTGGGGACAGCAGGAAGCAGCAGGCTCCTATGTTTCATAATTGACAAACCCGGTGAAATAAATGTGGAATTAAGGAACAAATACCGAAATGAATCTGCGGCGATGCTTGAAATGTTTAGCCTTAAGTGTGAACAATGACTGAAAAAAAAAAGGATTCAATATTCAACCCATTTTTGTTCTCGGGGCTGTGTATCTCTTTTGTGAGTGCATGTGCAGCTCATGACTATTCATGTTGCCTGCAAAAACATGCAAGTGTGGACAAATGGAAATTAATGGAATGCAAAGAGGAATGTAAATGCAGTTGCAGAGAGGGGGGGGGGGGGAATTAAATCCTCCTAAAAAATCCTGGAAGGTTGCACGGATAGACGGGACCGGGTCAGCCTTGTGTATTCCCTCTCTTCCCTGTTGCCTGCGCCGTAACAGGAGGCCCCGCAGTGGGAGAGCAGGCCGGGGGTGATATAACAGCCACTGGATCACACAGGCTTTGATCTCCCCTCTGGGTTTCAGCGTGCCTATGAGATAGACTTTAGGCCTACTGATGAGGAGGTGGAGATCTCACACCCCCTCTAGTGCTGGCTCACTAGCAGGTCTCTATTTTACCACACAGAGCATATCTTTAGCCTGGGTGTCAGTTGGATATTTTCTTTTTTTCTCTCTATGGTGAAGTTTGTTTGCACTTTTTTCCTTCATTCGCATACACACAATCTGCGTTTCCCGGCTGTTCTTCTTGATGCCCGTAGCTGACCTGAACACAAGGAGAGGAATTCTGGTTAAGCTAAATAGGCCATCTCTCACTCCGTCTCTGTGCTCTGTCTCTGTTAAGGAGTTATTTCCTTCTAACTGTTTTTCTCAGAGGGGGTTTTAGTCTGACAGCAGGTCTAGTGTTTTACATAACCCCAACACAGTGATGTAATTTCCTTTCCCTGAATGCTGGTGTCAGAAACACTGGGCTGTGTCCCTCTAGCCGTTCAGTCTGCCCTTGTGTCATAATCTCTTTCATGCCTGGCCTGATCCTGCTCCAATTTATGTAATTAACTGATGTCCCTGCACTGGATTGCATGCAAACACTGTATCACTACAGCTCTGATTTCACTAAAACTAACAAATCCTTGAGGACCTGTGGTCTATTAAGGCTGTTATTCACATAGCTTACAGTTTATATGAGGGGGGATATTAAAAGTCAGAAAATAACAAGCCCCATTACATAAACATGGAGAAGTAATTGGGTTAAAAAAAAAAAAAAAAGTTTCTTTTATTATAGGAGCGCGCAAAATTACTACATGCCAATTAGAGAGCAAATTTTATGAGTTTGGCTTGCTGACGTAGAGGAGTTTGTGAGTGTGTGTGTGCATATGTGTCTGTGTACAAATGGGTGTATGGAGTGAGAAAGGGGTTAGCCTTGTGTGACTAATACAGCACACAATCTGCTTTTTAAGCTCAAATACTAACGAGCACATCAAGAGCCAGGGCTGTGTTCTCTGCTTTACAAAAAAAAAAAAAAAAAAAAAACAGCTACTCCTATATTACCATAGCTGGGTGGGACTCCTTTTATTTGTGTACATGGCTGGCTGTTTGCTCTCCTGTATGCACATCTGTGTGTACAAGCGCAAACAAACATCCAACTGTGCTGGATGATTAGATTTCCAGGGCATGGTCAGTGGCTCGTGCATCCATACCAGTGTGTGGGAAGGCAGACTTTCCAGTTAGCAAGCAGACCTGACCTACAAACAGTCAGACAGACATATAGACAGACGCTAAAACCAGATAGACCAGCAGGAAGACAGACAGACAGGCAAGCTGGCAGATTGGTAAGAAATAGATAGATAGACCTACAGACAGATAGAGGGCAGGGTCTGGCTGCAGGGAGAGACAGGCCCATTGAATGAACATTTAGGTTAGACAGACTGGGTGAATGTGTCAGGCTTTGCCGCTGCCCTCAGACATAGATCAAACATAGAACCTGCCATCCAGGACATATCACACCGCTTAAGGCCCAATGTCGGCCCTCCTGACTGGGGCAGGGACTCTGCCTCCCTCCCCCGGAGGGGAGGAGATCCAAGGACGTCTCCTGAAGTTTCCATGGTTGCATATCTCAGCTAGATTCAGCCTTGTTTGTTTCGCCTGCAACATGCTCCGCTGCACCGACCCACATTAGTGAAGTGCTTGCAGACTTAACCCGTAGGTGGCTAGACAGCCAAACTAGCACACATTTGCACGGCATAGACGCGCCATTTGTTCTGTGCTCTCATTTCATCGCTGGCGTGACATTTAGGCTAACGTGTGATGGGAAATGAGCTTGGTTTGTGTTTCCTGTGTCCCATGCAGCATGCCTGATGATAATGAGGGAGAAAAAGGGCAGAGGAGAGGGGTGGGGTCAATATGCTAATAGTGGGTGTACATTTTGATGCCTCGCTACCAGCATGGAGAGGTCTGAAGAGAGACGGGCTATCATTCTCCACCTCCTTTCCCCTCATTATCCACCCGCGTCTCTCTTCATCTCTGTCCTCCCCCATCCCCTGCTTTCTGCACTCATCCCTCTCCATGCCCTTCACTATTTTCTCTCCTCCCCCCACCCCCCCACACTCTATCTCACTCCTGGTACTCCTCTCCTACCACCCCCCACCACCACCACCACCCCCCAAACACCTCTCTTCCAGAATATGAGATTTGTTTTCCTCCGCCGGGCTGTGAGAGTGGGACGCGTGGCGTGCAAAGTGCTGATGTGTAGGTTTCTGGGTAATTATAACATCCCTTGGTCTCCAAGAAAACTCTAAACTAATGTTTAATTTGCCTCTCCGCTCAAAGGAAGCCCTCCTTTGTTATTGCCATGGCAATTAGCTGGAGCCAAGGCCCAGGCATTTCCTGTGATTGTTGTGATTTGCATAGAGAGCGAATCAGAGAGAGTATCAAGACCCTATACCCCTCCTTTCTCACTGCCATTACAACCACCCACTCCTCCCTTCCTACTTCTTTCACTTCCTCCCCTCCCTCTATCCCCCATCACTGCACTGAATCTCCATCAGTGGCCTAGCAACCGAAACTTCAACCCCAGTGTCTGATAACTCTGCATGTTGTGGCCGATTGACAGGGGAGGAATTGACTAACTGGAGGGCGCAACACAATGATTTTATTTTTTTTTTCTCCAGCTGAAAGTGGCAGCGGGGTTACGTGTCTCCTCCCCGCGCAATCCCTAATGGTCACTCTCCAGTTTCAGCCAATATCTTCTAATTAACTGCCTGTTCGTAACCTAGCTGGTGGCATTCCACTGAGGATGCTACTAATGGAAGTTGTTAATTGAAGGTATAAACACGCTGTCTGTAGATTAAGATGTCACACCGCATATAGTATGCGCAAGCAGCCAGCTACGTGCGTACCGGACACACACACGCATGCTGTGTGTTTTGAATGCGGCGCAGCGGCATGGAGGCCTGTGTGTAGTTAATGAGATTATCAGTCAAAAAGTAAACAGCTAGATGATTGTGAACGTGCTGTTTTTGGTCCTGAGGGGAAACCATTAACTAGCATTGCTGCATCACGGTGGCTATTGTGTTTCCTGCTCTGGCCAGATAAAAAATGGATTCCCCCTGACTGGTTAATATCACACTGAATGCAGCTGCCATGTCTTATGACATTAATGTCACTGTGCATTCCTATTTCAAACGATCCACATACAGATACGCATTTCTTTATTAGCCTTTATGTCATATAAGTACTTTTAAATCTTTGGATTTTAGTGTGTTAAATCTAACCTTAATGAACTCCAATACAACAGCTGATTTCCATAAAATCCCCCCATTGCAGCTTTGCTAAGCTTTAGTTTCATTAGAATACCTGAATGAATTTGCATTGCCTTATCAGCACCTGCCTCTGTGTCTGCGCTTATAATAGTACCACTGTGTGATGTGATATCCACATTTCCTCCACTGCTTCTCTCTTACGCTCTCATCAGATTATTAGAACTGGTATTTTCCCATTTGTGGGTTTTAGTGCTGAGAGCTGTGGCTTCAGGGAGCCTGTTTAGCGGAGAGAGAGAGAGAGAGAGAGAGGAGAAAGCAAATGAGAGAAAGAGGGGTAGGCAGAGAGCTAATGGTGAGATAGAGGGTAAGCTGTTGGGGCTGTAAAACCTGAGGAGTGGCTAATCCATGAGACGGCACTCTGCGCTCATCTGCTCCGGACTGGTGTGGCACGGTCTGCGAGCGGTACATCCAGGGCCCCAGCAGTCAGACATAGCCTCCTGATCTATATTTCAAAGCCGAGAGTAGAGAGGAATTCAGTAATGAGCTCCCATCTTCTTTTTGGTAGTGGAAGACTCTCTTTGTGGAACTAATTGAAAGTGGCATGTTGAGCGCCAGGGAGCTCTTTGGGGGCTGCGCTGCGTTTCAAGGGATGTGGAGAGATAAGTCTGCATGCCGCTGTGGCTTTTGTGTCACAGGTCTGAAATAAACAGTTCTCTTAGAGGAGAGTGATGCACTTTAGGATTGAGAGGGGGGGGGGGTTGTGTTTTATTGTGTGTGTGTGTGCAATTGTATGTGTTTTTGTCTACAACAACTTGTGTACACCCCCCCACCCTATACACACACACACGTTCCGCATCTATTCCACCCCCCCCCTTTAATAAATTTAGTTTTCTGTGTCAGCTCATCAGAGATGCGGTGTGTATGTGCGCCCGTTTGTGCAGACGTGTGTTTTATTTGGGCTCTCTGAGCGCAGTGGAGGAGCAGCTCTGATGGGAGATGGGCTTTCTCTATTACAGATATGGAAATGGCCTGAGACGTATGCAGTTAGACTGATATACTGCGTGGCATTTACTGAAATGATGAAACAGAGCCTGGCCCTAACTATTTACAGGCACACGCATTCATGAACACTAATAGCCTACACCCACGTGCGCGCACACAGACTCACATTGAGAGACGTAAATGTATTGCTGGGTATTTTGCATGGCTTGGCAGGTGTGTGGATTCAGCTTTTCTGTCCAATTGGCCTGCTGTATATAATTTTCTTTTTTTTTTTTTTTTTTTTTGGAGGCAGTGAGAGCCTCATGGACAGGAAGGATGCATTTCATTGAGGCTTCTTCTTGAGTTTTTTTTCCTTCAAAATGCACATCTGCACATTCCTTGGCAGTTAGAGATGTGGCGAATGTGCTTTTTTGCAGTGCACCTGGATCTTAGTATTGCTTTGGGAACTTTTGGAATATCAAAATCTTTGCTGATATTTAATTAAACCCGATTCAACTATCAGTCATCTCATACACGCCCCTGATTCATAGATGGATAATTGATAGTGTCCGCCATCTCAGCGTCACTACTGAGCTGTTTCTGGGAGGCTTTAAAACTTGTGTCACACATTCATTTATTGCACGATGAGGTTGGTTTCATATATCGACTGCTGGCAACCGGATCGCCTCACAGTCACAGATGAAGTTATTAGATTATGTAGTCTGTTTGCTGACATGTCTTTTTTACCCCTGTCAACATGACACACTTAAAAAAAAAAAAAGACTGCTGTTACAAGAGAATAGAACGGTATTCAATAACAGCAGCATTTGAAAAGAACTCATTAACATTCGGGCAGCTCTTTGTCATCTTGATCCACTGTTTTGGCCTCAGCCGCTTCTGTCTAACCGCATCCTGTAAGCTGTGAATGAGCCGACGGGGAGCGCGGGCAGGAGCGGGACAATTTCTCTTCCAGTGCAATTTAAAAACACGGATGCAGGGGTGAAGGACAGATATGTTCTGTTTTGTAGGATGTGTAGGATGGTTAGCAGAGGAGGGAGGCGGGGATGGTGATGATGAAAGTCGAGCAAGGGAGGGAGGGAACAGCCCAGCTCGGTGCCCAGCTGTGAAGCTGCCCCTGGGGCTTGGGGAGACTGTGGAATGTGGATGATGTGAGTCTGGGTTTGGGCTGGAGATAGCAAAGGCCCCGGGCGTGCAGCTGTGAGTGGTGATGTCTGGGAGAAGGGTGTGTGTGTGCGTGTCCATACGTACTTCATTTGTGGATGCATTTCTGCGTGTTTTTTTCTGTGTGTGTACGTATGTCACCTTATGGGTGTGTTTGTATTTATACACGCAGTGTTGTTTTGCGACCCTCTATTGGCCACAGCTGAGGCTCCATCCCAAAGAAAGGAAGAATATTCTGATTAATTTCCTGTTTGAGGGTTCAGGGTATGCTCTTTTGCCTTGCTCACCAGAGACGTCTGGAATGTGAGACAGAACCAGATTACAACAAGCTACCTCCCTCAAGGATTGGTCGGTTTGCCAGTCAGCTGACAGCTGATTTGGTCAGAGGGAGCCTGTCAGGGGGAGATGACAGCTAGCTTTTGTTCGGGAGATTTCCTGTCCTGGGCAAAGGGTCGGTTAAAGTGCATCGTGGAGCTGTAGCACCACTCCCTTTCTCCCACCTCTTCCTATCTCTTTTATTTATTTATTTATTTATTTTTTGGTCTTTTTCCCGCCACTCGAATCCCCACTAGTCATATTTCCCACCCACCAACCAATTATAGCGCCCTATGTGTCAGGGAAAAGTGATCTGATTGGCTGTGTCGGGGGTGTCCGCGAGGTCAGAGCTGTGTTCATTTCACACTGTGTCCTTTTGGACTCCCTCCAGCAGCGCCCTCAGAGCGCTCACATGAGAGAGAGAGAGAGAGAGCGGAGAAGAAGAAAAGTCGAGAGAGGGGAGGAAAAGGAGGGAAGAGAGGGAACGAGGGAGACGAATAGACGAGAAAGAGAGAATTCGTCTGTACGTAGCCTTCAGTGGGATATGATTTCTTGCCTGAGAAATCGTAAATGTGTCATGTTTTCGCGCTGGTTTAAAATTCACATTGAGTCCAGCAGGCACCTTCAGTGCTGCTGCTGCTGCTGCTGCTGCTGCTGCTGCTGCTGCTGCTGCTGCTGCTCCACAGTTTGTGCTTGTACTGTAAAACTGTCGGTTGCCTCCAAATCCACAACAAAAGGAAATGTTCATAGCCAGAATGCCTTTGTTGTGCGTGTGTGTTCAGTGAGAGGGGATGGTCTTCCCTCTGGGCAAGGTAAGCTAAGACAGGAAAACACCTGGTTAAGGAAGGCAACCGTCAGTTATAGAGCCGTCACAGGACATGTATATCTGCGTGGAATGTTTTTATTACATACAAATCACGATGAAAGCATATTTGTCATTCATCCCCTGGTATGTCTCATCACGGAAAAAAAATAAAAAATCTCTTTGCATCCATGAAAGAGCTGAACACCCTTGTCTGTCATTAGACTCCTAATAGCAACAGTCTCCAATCTCAGGTGGCGCTATCAGTTCTTTTTATACTTTATCATTTGGCTTGTAAACATGACCTTTTCCCCTGCCCCTATCTGTGTTTATAGGTTTTGAACACGAGGGGAAAATAGAAACCAGAGACTATCACACTGGGCAAGGGCAATCTGACTGGCTTTAGCCTTCAGAGAAACACAAGGTGCACTCCATACATTGTGTCTCACATGCCTGTGATTCCAGTAATGTGTTTGGCTGGATACGGGAACTTAGATCAAGGAATGTAACCCATTTTAATCACTTTAGTCATTTATTAAGCAGAAATGTCCGACTTTCACTGGCTGCAGCTTCTCAGATGTGAGGATTTGTTGCTTTTCTTTGTGTGTATCATTGTAAATGTAATAATAGTTTTGGTTTTGTTTGGCAAAAGAGGCAATTTGAACAAAAATACCAGTGCTTTGGGAAATTGTGATGCACATGCTTCACTATTTTCTGACACTTTATAGACTAAACAATTCATTGCATAATCAAAAAAGTAATTAGCAGATTAATCAATGATTCAAATAATCATTACAGTAGCTGCAGCCTCGAGCCGTGTTGTCTTCTGGGATGTTAACCCCCCTCACTGTCATTTGTCTTTACAAATAAATAAATTCACAACAAGAAGCATCTTACATTGATTTCTCCCTCTTTGTATGTCCAGCACAGTGATACTGACAAGGCAAAGCCTAATTAAGATAAATAAATTTCTCACTCCCTTCCCTAATCACACAAATACAGCAAACGTAGTTAAGCTTCCCCCACTGCGCTGACTGCTGGACATAACAATGAGATGGCCAGGGTAGATAGTGCAATGTGAGTTTTGTTCAAATTACTGTTTAGATGGAATCAAAGCTGCTTGCTGTCTCCTTGAGTGAGGCCACAGCAGTAGAAATAACAATGTCATTTTGTCCATAATAATTGAATCTTCAAGTACGGCTACATGACAAGGAAAATGCCGTATTGATTGTTGATGTGCAGGAATTGTTTTCCCTCAATAGACAATGTATGGCATATTAAATGTTGAGCATGTCTTCATTGTTTGTCATGGTGGTCTGTATAGGGGATGGGAGAAAATTATCACTCTCTATATGACAGAGGGAAGAAAAAACAGTACGGGGGTATTGTCATTGAGAGGTGATTAACTGTGACTATACTTACAAATGACTGCAGGGCACTGTTGCTCGGCCAAATTAATTACCTGTCATTGTGACTGATTGTTTTTGAAGACATCTCTTATTATTGGTGCCTGCTCCAAGAAGTCGGTTCTTGCCGCATTTCACCGTTCGGTGGCAACATAAACACAAATGAAGGTAATTAAAAGCTAAATGACATGTTGTGCACCTGTTTCTGATTCATATGTGGCTCAGATAGAGATTTACTGTTTGTGAACATGAGAAGCATCATCCAACTCCTGTTTTATAAAGTCATGCATGCACCTTATCCATAAACATTCAATTACCCAAGGCAGTCTCATAGCTCAAGCCATGAGTATTATTTGAGAAAGAAAAGCACAAACGCAAAGGCGGACTCCTCTACCATGACGTGGCTTCGTCATGAGGAACTCTCATTTACAAATCCAAAAGCACGCCACCACACACGACTCTATCCGTCTTCTTTCGTTTGCCTAAAGCAGGAAGACCGGCTTCTGATGACGCTATGAGGGAATGGCCCATTTGTCCAAATTCCTCCATAAAGCCTTAATAATCCTGCTGTTGTTTCTCTACGTGATGACATTTCTAATTCTTGTCAGGGAAGAATGCAGCGTGACGAACGGTGTTAAGAGTGTCTGAGGGCACAGCAGGCAGGCAGCAAGCCGGGGCAGATAGAGGGACACGGAGACTCATGATCAACAGAGACTTCACCTTTCCCGAAGGACACTCTGGAGGACACGTGTGTGTGTGTGTGTGTGTGTGTGTTTGGGGTTTTGTGTATATTCTTGCATGCATACGTGATAGCTGCCATGCATGTATGATGTTAATTGTGACAGTGGGACATGGGGTCAGTCATTGTGTTGGATTAAGATCTGACCACATCTGGCTACCAATCTGGATCCGCCTGTCAGTCTGTCCTATCCACTCTCTAATTAACCATGCGCCTTCTGCACTCCAGGGACTCGACACACACATTCACCACAAACAGTAGCACTGTGCATAGACGGACTCTGAGACAGAGCAGAGAGGCAGGCAGATAGAAAGAAGGAGAAAGCCTGGGGAATCATATCCAGGAGGTCTCTCCCTGTGTTAAATTTTAGAGAGAGATGGGGAGCTGCTCTATAGGACCTGTGTGAGCTTTGGTTACAGCTCTCTGCGGCCCTGTAGCTTGTCATGAGGCAGCGCAGCCCTGGGCACCGAGAATTCATGTCACACACAGCGGAATTTGATTAGGCAGGAGATGGTATTACTGCCCGACTGGGTGGGAGGAAGGAAGAGGGTAGTCAAACAAGGGATAGTGATAGAGAGAGGGAGGGGTGAAGGGGGATTGGTGGAGGTAGAGAAATGTAGCGCATGTACTGTATGCCAGCGCTTGCAGGGAAGGGGGAAGGGGGGGCTTTCAGTCTGCCTTGCAAATGTCTCCCCCATGTGCTCTTTCACTTGCCCCAGAAATAAGGAACTAGTCAACCAGAGCAGCGTTTATGATTGAAACTGTGCATGCGCGCGTGTGTTTGTGTGTATTGAATGGCAGGGAGACGTATGTCATTACAACGTAAGGACGGCGTCCCTTTGGCTCCCAGCTATATGTTTCTCGGGCGCCGCATTTCAAATGGATTTTCGGTGTCTGTTGTTTTACCACATATCCAGTATGTATGGCTCCAATAGCCCACCACATTGACTTTGCCCGCTTCTTTCTCTCCCCGTATCGCCAGATCTCTGTCTTAGTCACCCTAAATCAAAAGAATGGGACATATCGATGCAGTGCCTCGCAATTTCTCGCGCTGTACTGTATTGGACTAAAGCAACTGCTGGAGGAAACTAGACAATAAAACGAAAATAATGCCCATCAAACAGACAGCTGAAAATATAGATAAACCACAAGAGAGGGAGACAGACAGACAGACAGTCAGTCAAGCAAGCAAATGACATTGAGAGTGGTTTGGCCGGCAGTTTAACAGTCATGCTGGGCTTTTCAACTGAAGGGCTGTGATAGCATATTACAATATGATATACAGTATATTTTGCAGTTTTGACTTGGGCTCTGGACTCTGGGCTTCCCGGCCCTGGCCTGCCCTGCGCTGGACAGATTTTCTGGCTTTTCTCTTGATTGTATGTCAGCTTCAGATGGAGCCAAGTGGAAGGTTTAAGCCTGGCTCTCCGAATCCCTAGTACACTCTAATTTGCTGAAGTGATCAAGGCTTCGGTTTAAGTATCCCTCAGCCACAAGCAGACACAATCTCATCTGCCTGACTGACCGCCTGCACCCGTTTGCACAGTGTGTCTCGCTGCCCGTTATGCTGCGTTCCTGTGAGCCTCTCAACCCATCCTGACAGGCTTGCCAGCTGGTAAAGCTGGTTGACTGAGTGACTGCATGTTCGAATGTGTTATCGTCTGTCGGCGTTTCTGCCTTTAGTTTGGCTTCACCCACTCCTAGCGAGCTCTCCGTCTGACCCACATATTTCTTCTGGATTTGTTGACAGTGGAGAGTAGTGACTAACGGATTTTTAGGGGCATCATTCTGACGGGTCAGCAGCGTTAATTTAATACTTTCCAAGAAACTTGTCCTTGTTATGTTGATATACTTTTTACTGCCAGGATGTGATATCGATTATACCATCTTCGAGTTATTATTTAGAGATTCAGAAGTCTGATTGTCATGGGGAGTCAAGTTTGACAGAGCAGAGCTGCGCATGCCTGAGGGTTGGGTCACTGTCTGGCCAGTAGCTGGTAGACTAGCCTAATACTGTCTCACTGTCAGTCCACTACCCTAATAGGGCTGGAAAGACTTGAGGCTCCCTCTCGGCGTCCCCTACATCTTCTCTCCAGGCTGTGTGTGCAGAGAGCATCACTGTATGACAGTTACCCATCATTTACCAATCACAAATCCTTCCCAGCACATTTGACAAGAGACGCAGAAGGGACAGAATATGTGTGTGCGTGTGTGTGTGTAGGTGGGCGAGTGTTGATTGAGAGGGCATCCATCTTTTCCATTGTTGTGCCCACCCCACCCTCTTCTTATTCTCTCTCTCATCTCCTTTCTGTCACCCCCCCCCCCCCACCCCTCCTCCACACCTCCACCAGCCGTTTAAAGAGGTCTGCCCCTTTGACCCCTGCACCAGGGGATGGGGGTCGGGGGTATAGCAGGTACTGCAGGGAGCAGGGGAGAGCCCGCCAGGTGGAAATGAGATGTATTACTGATAGGATCAGCCGCATGCTGGAGAATAATAATAACCACAGGAAAGAGGTAATTACCAACTGGGAACGATGAAGCGCTGCATAGACGTCTAAACGAACAACTGAGCTGCTCTGTAGCTGCGCTCATTGTTTGTTTTTTGTAGATGTTAGCGTTGCTAATGGAAGCTTTTGCGAGTAGAGGGAGAAGAAAGAGGGAGGGCAAGTAGAAAAGGGTACTATACTGCTTCTCCAAGGGGGAAGGAAGTCTCCATAGCAGCAAATGTATTGCCAGGGCAGTAAAATATGTTACCTAATAGTAAATCTGACATGTTATCTCATGCTGCTATGAACACAGTCATTTGAAAAACAGCCCCGGTTGATGCCATGTGAGAGAATGTGGCATGTCCTCTGTGCTAATATTGACCGTGCCGCGCCGTGACAACAGGGCTTCATGTACCAGGTGTGCCACAGTGATAGGAGTGGCTCTTGCTCTCTCGTGGAGTTAAATGTGAGATGGCGAGACCGCTGAATGTACGAATGCTATCTACAGTGTATTAGCTCTCAGTTACAGTTTACTCCCTGTTAGGCTGCTGTGCTAAACTGTGCCTCGGGTTGTGTTGAATCAGCACCTCAACCTGCACAAGCATACACGCAGCACCCACCCGTATTTTACATTAGCATTGCAATGATGCATCTGAGTCACTGTAATCACAATTCCTGTTGAGCAGTTGAGTTGCAAACATGTGTCTGCAAAGCTTTCTGCAACTTCATGACAGTCCCATGCTTAAAAAAGACTTTGGATGTCAATCCCTCCCCTCTGTTTGAAACTCCTTCCCTTCTTTCCTTCCATGTGCTTTCATTTGCCTGGTTGCAATGCATTGCTGGACCCGCAGGGAATACTAATACTTTACCAGGTAAAACTGTGGCAGCCTCGTCAGCGCTTTCACTATGCCTTTTTTCTGAGAGCGAGAAAAGAAAAAAGGGAGCGATAGGCCTGTTTTCAGGACCTTGTACAACAGGAATGTCGCCCCTGCTAAGGGAGTGAGACAACATTTCTCAAGGACTCCAGCCTCCCCTTCTCCACCCCGCCACCTGGAGCCCCACAGTCTCAAAATTCAAATGCCATCCATAGTATCTGCCTGCATAAATGTGCATTTACATGATCGCTGCACCCAGTGCCTGGCTTGTGCATCGTGCAGCAATTTCTGGTGTGATGAGAGCAGGTGGAGCGGTTGGGGGAGATGTAGCGTATATGTACTGTATGTGTGTGTGTGTGTGTGTGTTTCCTGGGTTGGGTCGGGTTCCTGCAAGCCACAGGTGCACGGCAGGGGATGTAACTCCGAACATTGATTTCACAGTCAGCGACCACCATGCAATATATCTAGAAAAGTGTTTCTCTATGGTGCGTCTTCAAAGAGGCTGTGGAGGAACCTTTGAGGGCATAAATATGTAGATGAATACCCCGGAGGAGGAAGGGAGTCATTCACAGCACCAACCCGAGCCTTTTTACATTAGGCAAGGGCAAAGCGTGGGATGGAGAGAGGGGAGGAGGCAAAAGGAAGGGAGGAAAGGGAAAGAAGAGAGAAAGATAGAGGGGAGAAGAGTTAATGGCGGGCTCTTTTCTCATGAAGTGCTTTTTCCTGTTAGCACTGGACAGCTATCTCCCTCCCCAACCAGCACTATGTCATAACAGTGCTCTCAACATACCCCAGTATAAGATCTTATTTACCTCTAGTATACATGCTGCTCTTCACTTATTACTGCTTGCCTGACTATTGAATAAAACATAGTTACATTAGAGCCAATGATAAAGTCTTTGAAATGGAAAGGAAAGGGATCATACCCATTACCATAGACTGGCTGACCCGTGTGTGTGTCAATGTGCATTTATGTGTGTGTAAATGCTGCAGGGTTCCAGGGACACATCAGTCTCCCGTCTGGAGCCAAGCTAAGGGAAGGTCAGCCTGATGGATACATCCTGACATGCACACAGCCTGTGATGTCAGCTGTGTGTGCGTGCGAGTGTGTCCGCATGTGTGTCTATGTGTGTGTGGGCTGGCAGGCCAGCCAAGCACAGGCACGGTTCAACAGAGCAGAGGGTGGATAGGAAAGCGGGGAGGGAGTGCTAGCCTGGCCTCGGCGCCCTAGTTTGAGGGGTTTGAAAGGGGGGATTTGCTGGCAAAGGGGAGGTAAGGAGGGGTTGGATGGTGAAGGGTGAGGTGTAGGGGTTGGCTGGGCTGGCAAAGGGGGTGGGTGAAGGGGCTGAGGTGTAGGGGTGGGCTGGGGTGGCAGAAGAAAGACTCCATTCATGAGTCGTGCCATCTCTGGCTCCCAAGGGGACTGGGGCTCATCAATGACCAGGCCAGCTGGGAGGATGTCAGCATGCAGACTCTCTCCCTCTCTCTCCCTGTCTCTCTCTCTCTCCCTTGATCCCACCCTCCCTCTTTCTTTTGTCAAGGGCCAGTGCTGTCACAGTCACTAGCCCGAACACTGAGGCTTCTCATGCAGTTGGAGCCCATTGAAATCCAGAGAAAGCCTCTGGCTGGCCAGTGGTTTGCACACCGTCTGTACTGTATGTGACATCTATGGTCTGCGCCGAGAAGCTCACAACCACCCTCCGAGAGGCACTGTCTGATGCCAGCTAGAGATGAGCTAGGTGGCGGGCAGCTTAAAGGGTGATAAATTATCAGTGTCAGCTGAATGTAGCACGCTCGGATGGTGTATCCAAGAGCCTCAATTCTGAAACCCACCAGTTGACAAGACTGTAGTTTTTCACTCTTTGGGCCACAAAGAAACACTGGCAGACAGTAATTTTGTTTTGGCTCATACTAAGACATTGCTCTGTTCTGCCTTTTTTATGTTTAAGGGCTTTAGTCAAGTCTTAAAATGCCCCAGAACTCTATTTACCAAACAGTCAAAAACCAAAAAATATGGCAACTTTACACTTGACTCTGAACTGTAACGAAAGGTCATATCTGCATGAATTGTCAATCCTTCGTGCTCTAGTACTTTAGGCAGGAAAGGGGGACAGGAAAGGAGGAAGGTTTTGCGAGCTGCGCCGATGCGCGTGCTGTTTATCACTGACAGTGAAAGGCCTGCATCAGCAGCAGCTGTGGGGCGCTTTGCATGCAATGGTAGCAGTGAATTGGTAGGGGTACATTTGCATTTGTGGTTTCATATCATGAGCAACGATGTTACTCCCTCTCTTCCTTCCTTCCTCCCTTCCCTTCTCTCTCTCTCTCTCTCTCTCTCTCTCTCTCTCTCTCTATCTCTCTCTCTATCTCTCTGTGTCTTTTGCTGAACCGGAGAGGCTTTCAGTGAGAGCAGGCAAAGGCGGCAGAGGAGCCATGAGAACAGTCTAAGTAGAGCAGTGGAGCATAACCTAGGAAGATTTAAGCTGAAATGGATCCAAGCATAACATCAACATAGCAAATCTCACCATCACATAGAGGGGCAGAGTCCATGTGGTCATTATACACGGCAAGCAACTAATTGCTCCTTAATGAAATGTTTTGCTGAAGCTGGCTGTACATAAATATATATATATATAAATGTATATATATGTGTATATATATGTGTGTGTGTGTGTGTGTGTGTGTGTGTGTGTGTGTGTGTGTGTGTGTGAACCAGAATGCATTACCTAACTTGAATTAAATTGGTGTTTGAAGTCAGTCAGTGTCTGGACAAAAAAGGGGAAAGTTGAAGGTCCTGCGGTCTGAGTCCGCTGGAGTCACAGTGATCTGGAGGACCATCTGATGAAAGGGTTTCCTGCGGCTTTCATCTCCACAACGCGTTTTGATGGGGAGAATTTCCTTGCAGCTGAGTCAAAAAAAAAAAAACAGCCTCACATTGTGAGAGAAACCCTTCACTTTTTGCAGCTTGCGATGGCTCATGCATATTTTTGGTTGTCAAATGAGGTTTTTTGGAGAACTCATACTCATGCAAATAAGGGGCTATATTTTTTTTTTGTGTTCTTGTGCAGGAATGTGTGAATAGCGCCACAGAACTGCTGGGCTGCTATATTGGTTTCATTATATCGTAAAAAGATTGCATGTAAAAAAAAAAAAAAAACACTATCGCCGTGGTGATGATGATGGAGTGCAGCCTGCTTCTGTTATCAACTTCTGCACAGACAGCATGATAAGCAAAGAGTGAAAGTACAAACAGTTCATTTGAATGTATAAATAGGACGCAATCTTCACAAAACTCTGTGTATTGTTCTGTGTTTGTCAAGTAGTTTTTGTCATGAAACAAAGTGCTTAAGTGATTTTTAGTGGTTTTTTTTAAACTGACTAACACTCCAAAACACTCCTCAATAAAGGTTGAGTATGAATATGAGCATGTGCTTATGAATTCCTTATCAAGTTTGCTAGAAGGGACACACACACACACCTCCTTGAAGACCACACCTAGTAGTTTCAACTGTACCTTTTAGTATGCTTGCCTATCTGCGTGGTGGTGCACCTGTCCGTATGTGTGCACAGCTGTCCAAACTCCAGCCAGTGTAACAGGCTGTTAGAGGAGGATCACGCTGACCCAAGTCCTGGTGTCCATCTCTTCCCTTTCATACCTTCAGTAGACTTCGCTGTTCCCTCTGCAATCGCCTAGCAGGCTCCTTTATGCCTCTTTGGCAGCCCCTTGATAGACGTCTCGGCTCATTGTGTGTGAAGGTGTCTTTGTATTGGTGAGTAATGGTGCCCTAAGATACTGTTGCTAGAGTGTTGTCTTGGTGTCTGTTCCAGTGCTGCCCTTCAGACCCCAATAACCACCTTCTGTGACAGAAGCCCTTCACCAAGCGAAGCGCTGCCCCCCCCCCCATTTGCTTTACTTGTGTCTCTGCCTTTCTCGCTCCCTCCCTCTTGTTCCTGTTTTGTTTTTCTTACGCAGTATCTCATCGTCTTCTGCCTCTATATATTAGCCATAGCTCAGTATACAATGAATGGCCTGTGCCCTCTTTTCGTTTCGCCAAGCGTCAGTTTGCAGTGAATAGGGAGCAGGGGGCTACAGTTGGAAATTTGCTTTTAAGTATGTGAGGTATGTTCATTCATTCTCGTCCAAACCCTCCAGCTGGCCTCGGACCGCTCACCCATCGCCCCCCTACAGGCTGATAAAGTCCTATAGCGTCCCCCCATGCTGTTTTCCACATTCTCTGTTTCCCTGGTACCTACAGTTCCAGCGGGTCCAAGGCCAGACCCCCTCATCGTTTCTCTCTCCATGACCAAAAACCCTGCCAGAGCCCGCCTAAGCTTAGGGGGGGGAGTATTATCATGGTTACCATGGTCACGGCAATCAGCACTGGGAACTCGGCTGTGAATGAGAAACTTTCCAAGATCAGCCTTACGCTTCTGTGATCTTCTGTGTCATGCTGTTAATATGTCATTAATTGATAAAGGGGGGGGGGTTGCAGTTTCTGCAGTTCAGACTAGATTGAAGTTACAGATAAGACAGCAGCTCTCTTAGTGGAGACTTTTGCAATGCAAAACCAATCTTGGAGCTAAGTGGCTAAATCTTACCAATAGGTAAGATGTTAGACCAAAAAGTCCCCCCTATGGAGATGACAGCCCAAGAACGTCTTGAAAGTGCTTTGGATTGTTAAAGAGCAGAGTCGCTGCCTTCGTGGTTATTTTAAGCCCCATCAGAGACGTGCACTCACAAGAGCTGTATTAGTCTTTCTGACAGGACATAAAACGTGTTGAATGAAATTTGGGAATTGTTTGGGACTGCAGTGCTGCTCATATTATTGAAACAATATTTCTCCTTTTTCATCCAATCATAGATATTTATCTCTTCTTCCACTGAAATGGTCTCTTTGTGTACCACTTTATGCACGTGTGTGCGCGCGCGCGCGCGTGTGTGTGTACGACTGGGAAAAGCCAACGTGAGAATTAAGCACCGACATTATTAACTCAAATGTAGCCCACTAAAAGTCCACATGAAGCTTGTCACATGCTCTAGAGAATATTTATGTTGGTTTTATTTTTCATGGCGTAATTGCTTCCACATTGCTTTGTGGCTGTGGACCGTGAAGCTCCGTAAACATACCCTTCTGCCTCTACCCTGCGCTAGAGATGGGGCTCAGTGATTGGTGCTCCTGCGTAGTCATCAATCAGTAATCTGTAAGGTGGCACCTTTGAGACTGCCAAACCGAGTGATATTCAACTTTAGTGAAAATAAATCTCTGGTTTTTTTTTTCCAAGACTGCACTGAGTGATCACTATTAAGATAACATAACACTAACAGCCTTCAGACATAGCAGGTTAATTGAATTTTGACTTGGTGTGGAATCGTAAAACAGTGTTTGTGTGCAAAAATGTGTACCTAATTTGTGTGTGATTGCTGTATAATTCAATCACATTGGCTTTGGGAACAATGCTGTGGACAGTCTTCAGCTCACTCCTATGTACATATGCAGCGTGGATTATTCCCTCCTCTTACCTGCGCTTACTACACCGGTGCGGCTCTCCATGAGCTCATATGAAGTGTGAAAATAAGCTCTTCTCGCTCTTTCGCAGATGGTGTACGCGCCATTGTGGTCATGTCACAGTTATGTCCGAATTTTCAGTGTCTTTGTCAGTCACAGAAGAGCCCCATTATAGCGCCGTGTGGTCTGATACATTTAACACGCTGTAAAAGGAAAGTGAGTGCTCAGACCCTCACCTGTTGGTCTTTTTGTTGTCTGATTTCTAACAAATATGATGCGTTTCTCTCTCCTCAGGGCTCCTGAGATCATCCTGGGCCTGCCGTTCTGTGAAGCCATAGACATGTGGTCCCTCGGCTGTGTGATAGCTGAGCTCTTCCTTGGTTGGCCCCTCTACCCTGGAGCCTCAGAGTACGACCAGGTAAACACATCATGATTGCTTGGACCCTTTTAAACTGTCGCCCGACCTCTAAGCAACTTGGGACTCTTTTGTCTTTGGGTTCTAGCATACCCATAAATCTGTGTTCATGAATGTCTGTTAACGCGTGTGTGCATTCGTGTGTTCTTTCTCTGTTAGTGTGTGCTTATGAGTGTGTTTGGGGGGGGGGTTCTCCAATCCCCTTGACAGCCCCTGATGATTCTTGCGCAGCCTCCCTGTTTATCTGAACAGATGCCACAGAGCCACTTGTCCAATTAGCGCAGCCCCTGTGCTCCAGAGCAAGACATTGCCGAGTTCCCCTCTCTCTATCAGTCAGGCAGGGCTCAATGGGAAAACCTTGAGCAAGTTGAGCTCCATCGCCGAACAATCCTGCCTGATTTTTCACAAGCCCTGAAACTTGGCGAAGTGTCTCATTTACAAGTCTCAAATCAATCTTAGACTCTTGAGTTGAGGTTTGGGTGCTAAGCACTGTTCAGCCAGATAAGCCTGGAGTAGTTACTGTAGCCACCCTAGATTTTCAAACTGCCAAAAGAACATTCATCTTAAAGTTTTAGCCTTTTTTTTTTTTTGTCATCAGCAGCAAAGATTCACAGTGCTCCCCCAATTAAATGAAGCTTATGGTCCAATCACGCATATAGATGTGAAAAGCCCCAAATGCATTTTTTATTTTCTCTCTTACAGATCCGGTACATCTCACAGACACAGGGTCTGCCTGCAGAGTATCTGTTGAGTGCGGGGACAAAGACCACCAGGTTCTTCAACAGAGACCCCGACTCCACCTATCCTCTTTGGAGACTTAAGGTACGCCTGAAATGACGTAGCATGCATGCACACACACGCAAACTGGTCGCATCAAGAACATCCTTCTAGAAGCGGGTGATATATCTCACGAGCAACCTTTTTGCCAGAAAAAGCTGCCATTAACATTCCAGAAACTCCGGCTGCGCTGTGTGAGGCACTGATGGTCCTGTTTCTGGCTATAAACAAAGGGAGGAGGGTTATGAGAACAAAATGGATCTGTGTGAGTGGATTTGGCAAATGGAAACCCAGCCTGGTGTATCCAGCGCAGAGGGTGTCTCCTCTAACCCCCTCCCATTTTATGTAGGCCGCTCGATAAGGAGATCCACTCCTTTCTTTTGTACCCTCATTAACTCAAGTTGAACTTTTAGTGTGCCGCACAGTGAATCTGCACGTAGAGTCCTTGACTTTTATCGAGCTGCAAATACTGATCCATCTCTGCAGGGTATGGTGATATTTTTACCATGTCTGCTCCGCCTGCGCCTAGGAGTGATCTGTGGTTCATTTGTTTCTTATGAATCCCAGCAACATACCACACTGACAAAAACTGATGATGATTGGTCTTTAAAGTACATAGAGTACATGCTCTCAAGTCAAACAGCTGCTCGTGGACTTTTAGCAGTTGGCAGGCAAAATCTGTGCATGTTTTTGCTCAAATTTAATAATATCTTAGTTCTCCTTGAAAAACTTGTGCGACCTATGGGCTTATGAAGCCCTTTTAAAACACATTGTTGTCAGTGTAGAAAAGGGATATTTGTGAGTTCCACGAGATAAAAGCTGACAGCGGCATTGTAGGGAAGACACAGAGACAGATGAGCTTGCACTTGACACCGCTGCTGTTACTCCTCATGATTTTCTAGCGTTTTTGGTATGCGGAAAATCAAATATCAAGGCAGTAGTCCTGACCACTTTTTTTTTTTTTTTTTCCACTCTGAGAGACACACAGACAAGTGGGAAGAGCCTGTAAGAGTGATTGCTCAGCTTTAATTCGACCTTGCCATGTGTTTCCATGTAACAGCAGCTGCAATGCTTTGCTGACTGTAATTAAAAACGTCATGTGTTCAGTCAGGAGGTTTCTATAGTCAACACAGATCGGTTTTGTGCGAATTTGCATCCTTTGAAAGACATGATCACATGCGTGTGCGCTGTGCGTGTCCAAGTGGTTCACAAACGTGTGTGTCCATGTGTTTTAGTTGTGAGTGTGTGTAGCGCAGGGTATGTTCCGTATATTGTCTCAGTGTTCGTGTGATATAGCGTGTTCCTCCTTATGCAGTCTCCCCGTCTTCCCTGGCTGTTAGATGACTGTTTGTGTGCTACCCCAGGGTTGCTCAGAGGGCAAGCCGAGTCCTGCTGCACATCAACAACAAGAGACTATAATGAGCCAAATGTAAATAGTGAGTTTCCAGAGGGGAAGTGTGATGGGATTTGAGAGGAACATCTGCTTCTTGTCTCCCGCAGACTCCAGAGGACCACGAGGGTGAAACGGGGATCAAGTCCAAGGAGGCTCGCAAGTACATCTTCAACTGCTTGGATGATATGGCGCAGGTATGCCGTTTCAGTATCACAAAGCACAACTCTTCCTTTCACACGACCGGACAATAGATGTATTATTTGCTTTTGCTCTTGTCTTTTCCTCCACTCACATCCGACTGATGGGGCTATTTAGGTCCCGGGTCAGTTTGAGCCATCACAGCTCAAGAATTATCTCTCAAATATTTGAAGTCCTTTAAAAATATTTATCCTGCTAGGGCCTGATCTCCAGGTTTTGTGTAGCTCTGTTGCTATATAGAATTTTACAGAGTGAAATGAAAACAGCTGTTCACTGAAAACCCCTCCTCAGCTCCGCTTCTGCTCTTCATTTTGCTTAACCGCTATCTAATAACTTACAGACATTTGAGCTGAACATGTGGTGAGGCTGGTTAATGTGTTTGATATGTGCAGTTTGCTTTCTTGAAAGCTATTTAAGCTGGAGTGAGTGTTGTGGCTATGTCTTCACTTTGTACATCTGCAGGACATGTAAGCATGTAGACGGCATGGACAGAAAAATGCTGTCCTCTCTCCCTGTCTTACCCTTACAGACACACACACACACACACACACACACTGGTCCCAAGCAGTTATGCAGACTTGCTCAGCAGGACCCACACCATGTTGTGACTACATGCATGACTCCGGTGGTTAGCCCCTCTCTGCCCTGCAGCCCTGCATGTCACCTGTGGGAATCTGTTTGTTTAGGAGATCTTGTATAACACCAGCGAGTTATATATATATATATATATATCGCAGGCTTATGTATGGAAAATCACAGCCGCTGAGCACGGCTATATTTAATGTCACTTTTCTCTGTGACTCAGGGTGAATTCATCTCTCCACGGTGGGAAAGTTCACATGTAGCCATGACATTTTGATAGGACGTGCCTGACAGTGAGATGATAGTAAGTGTTGTTTGGTTCACCCTCACTTGGCCAAGTACTGGTTTTGCTGGCAGATAAGGCAGCGGTGGATGGAAAATTACAATGTTTTTCCCGGGCCCTTCCGATCTCTGACAGTACTCTCTTGTCGTCGTGCTATTCGATCCTGCCTCTGATAATGACTAGCCAAGAGATAAGTTAAGCAGGTGAATTATTTCCTTTGGAATATGGTCATCTTGGTGCATAACCAGCAGCAGCGGCCTCTGGAAACTGTCCATGTGGATACTCCAACACATGTAGCTACTTAAGTGATGGATACAATTATGGTTGTCCAGTAGCGCCCAGGGCCGCTGTCAGTCCTCTCTGGAATAACATGTCGGCTGGGACAAGATAGTATCGCTGCCTGGGCTTGTTGAATTTACAGTTACCGCACACACACACACACACACACATGCAGCAGGGAGTTTAATGAAACCAACCTGTACTGGTATGATATCCCCTGGGTCATCTCTGTCTCCTACGCTTCAAACTCTATGTCCTGTCTTCCTCTCGCTGGTGCAGCTAGACTCAGCTTACTACAAAAACACAGAGGAGAAACAGCAGAGCTGCACAAGCTTAATGTAGGAGAAAACTGCCTATTTTGCCCCATCACACTATCCCGACCGTATAAACAAGTCAGTGTTGTGGACATCTGTCTCTGTGTGTATAATGGATGATATAGCTGAAGGCCCTGAAAGACAGAGGGCTGGGTGCCAGGAAGAGATAATGAACCTCCTTTCAGTCGTGGGAAATGTGAGGAGGCTTTAGTCACAAGTATATCTAATTTAAGTAAATCAGAGACCAACTTATAGCAAACGCAGGGCCCAGCTAGAGGCCCGACGTAGATGGAAGAAAGTCCGGAACTGCTAGGAAATGGATTCACTTTGATCTGCAAACCTTCTATATCTCTGTTGTTGATAGGAGTGAAGCCGTGGCAGGAGGAGCAGGGGTGAATTAGAATAGTGTTCAACAAGATCTTCACCTTATCTTTCTTTTATTACATGCCCTTACAAATACATTTCTCCTGTCTTCCACTACCTCTCCTACTGCGAAATAAAGTTTATGGGCAAATCTGCGCATGTCGTCAGGCTGTGTAGAAGACAGGATTGCATCCTGCATGCCTAGCTCCGCATCTCCTGAGGCATAACCCAATCTGTCCCACTGCTCGACATCTGCCATCCCTGCCCTTACTCCAGAGTGGCATGTCAGTGCTCCTCACAACACAGATGTGCCTCCACAAACAGCCGTTGACATGCAAGACACGCAAGGCTGACCGCGTTAGTCGAAGCCCCTCGTCTGTATGTTTTTGAGTGACCGTTTTTCCTTTTCTGTTCAAGATTTGGACACGTTAAACGTTGTCTCTTGCTGTTATTGAAAGAAAATGGAGCATGAAAATATCTTTTCTATCTAGTAAATTCACATATTTTCATTTCAATGGACGATAGCAACATTCTTTTTGCTCTGAGCTTCTTCTTATTTAGTCTGATTATTGCGGCACGCCGCAGCCGAATCCCAGCTGCTATGCATGTGCAACCAAACTGTCTACATTTCCCAAAGTCATCTCTTCCACTAGCAGAGGACAATGTGATTATTTCTCACCTCATTCTGCAGATTATTCCTTTATCACAGCCAGTGGAGATGGCAAGCAGAGAGGAATGGTTACAGAGCCTGAATAACCTGCATAGAGAAAGAGATTTGAATCAGATTTGCAGTGTTGACTGGCAGCACATCTGATAGCCCCTGGAGCAGGCCTACAGATAAGCGCTGCGTCTTTATGAAAAACAGGCCTGCTACCTCTGCATGGCAGTCACAGTAAACAAGGCTGCCTGTCTGTTGCCTCTGTGCCTGTCTCCATCCTCGCACTGACTGACAATCTGCACGTTGGCTTAAGCCCGGACTAGCTATATCATGAACTCGTCCCGCTCCCCTCGTTCGCTCACCCCACATGACAACCGTAAAAGCGGACCCAAACCCCCAGGCACAGTCTCCTGTCTAACAAATCAATTCACGTCCGCTACGTAGCTTTCCATTAGAGCAGAAATCTGCTGCTCTGCCCAGTATTTATCCACAACCTAAGCCGCAAATGCTTAATACAGATGAAGCAACACGATGTTCCGAGGCAGCTTCCCAGAATTGCCTCAGAACATATTTAGGTTAAGTTCTCTCCTCTCATGTCAGCTTTTTCAGCGGCACTCACAAAATGGTGTCCTTTGTGGAGGCGTTTTTTTGAATGGACTGGCCAATGGCAGCATTTATTGGGTTCATGTTTTTTGTTTGTTTTCACATCTCAGGAATAGATAAAAATCTCAGCGAAGGCGCCAGGAGATATTTCAAGTGGTGCTATGAATACCAGTGCAAATGTTTATAATGTCACCAAGGTGCAAGGTTATCACTGGGCTCTGTGACACACAAACTGACACCCTAACTGATGAGGCCTTGTGAGTATTAATAGGTCTCTCTATGGGAATAAGCTGTGGGAGAGATTTTTCTCTGTCGTCTGCAGAGACCTTGAATACTCAATCAGGCACCATAGAAATATCTGAACTTTGTGTGTTGGTTTTTTCGTGCCTCCAGGTGAACATGACGTCAGATCTGGAGGGGAGCGACATGCTGGCAGAGAAGGCTGACAGGAGGGAGTTCATCGACTTGTTAACCAAGATGCTGACCATCGACGCCGACAAGAGGATCACGCCTATTGAGACGCTCAACCACCCCTTTGTCACTATGTCGCATCTCCTCGATTTCCCGCACAGCACACAGTACGAGCTCAACAGGCCCTGTTGTTGTTGTGTATACAATTCGCATTTTGAACAGTGAAGCAACATCTGCCACTGTCACACAGTAAGACACAGTGCTCATTCCTTCTCCCGTCTCCCCCGCTCTCTCTCTCTCTCTCTCTCTATCTCTCTGTCCCTGTAGCGTGAAGTCGTGCTTCCAAAACATGGAGATCTGTAAGCGTCGTGTCAACATGTACGACACAGTCAACCAGAGCAAGACACCCTTTATCACCCATGTGGCCCCCAGCACCTCCACCAACCTCACCATGACCTTCAACAACCAGCTCAACACTGTGCACAGCCAGGTAAAACTAAAAATAGTTCAGCTGATGTTTACTGCATCTCCACCTTACATTTCAATACACGTTTAATAGATTAAGGGACGATAATGTAGTAAATAAAAAAAGAAAAGTACATATGTGCTCTAAAATAAGTTATGAGCATATGTTATAGTACAGAATGTGCATTAAGAAAATACTGGACAGGATATGGAAGCGTGTGCATATTAAAGACAATAGATAATTGAAGCCAAGCCATTCAAGCTAAAATATTAAAGATGCAGCTTGCTTACATAGCCAGTCTAATGCTTTCTTATCCAAATAATTGTTTTCTAAACACTCAACTGCCAGTAGCTTAGCAGCTCGAGAGCGGATGCTTGTTTTTCTCTGTCTGCTCTGCCTGTCTGTCTGCACGTTTCCATGCTTACTGGGCTGCCTTTCTGCCTTGCTGCATGTATATCTGTCTGCCTGCATTTCTGTCTGTGCCCCAGGTCCTGTGGGATTGTCACAAAGTGCTGATTACACACATGACAAGCCCCACTTCCTGCTTGCCTTGCATTCTGGGGCTTTCAGGCCTTAAGAATCCCTTTACCAGGCTTCCTCTCTTTTTCCCCTCCTCTCACTCATGTCCTCCTCTGTCTTCTCCTCTTTCCTTCCATTTCCCTGGGTTGAGCCTGTGGTGCTTTACCGTTTCGTTCCCGTACGGTCTGTGAATCGAAACTGCTGACTTTTGGCTTCTGCCGGAATCACCGAGCGTCGGGTTGCAAGGTTTTCCACATTGTGCTTAGTTACAACTCCTGCTCCCCCCCCCCACCCCCCACCCCTCTCTTTAGTAAACAGAGTTCTTTATCACCAACTATATCGAGCCAGCTCACACTGTGTTGCATGCGACAAAAACCCCATCTTGCTGTGATTTAAATGGATTAACATTCCCTCAGCTTGTCTTTTCTGCGCCCGGCTCTCAGGGCATATAGACAGACTTAAGTTAGTGATTTATTCAGCTCGATTCATTTGCAAAGCAGGAATGCATCTTTGGTTTGTATTTTGCTGCTTCCGTGCTTGTTTATGATGAATGCCACAGTGCCATATTGATTATGTTCCCTCCCCTGGTGTTCATCGAACACACTAAAGAGAGCAAATGAAAAATGAAAGCGCTGTCTCTGTATTTCCCTCCGCCCCTATGTACGCTTAATGAAAGGGCTAAAATTAGACAGTGTCTCATGGAGCGAATACAAGCTGAGAAAACGGTGTCTCTTAAAAGCATTTGTTTGTATCCAGGATGTTCCCAGGCAGTCTTGGTATTCCACATGTCTTATTAATGGTCAAGACATGCAGGAGTTACCTAAGCTTACATAATTATAGAGTGACTGTTGGCTGTGAAATATAACTCCGGTCAGGCGTATTGATTTGGAGGCTGGTGAGTGAAGCTGTGACATGAAATGTCAACTTTTTGCGGCAGCTCATTATGTCGGCTCGTTATGATTCTGTAACATTTTTATTTAAACCGACTTTTAATATGATATCTGTTGGAATTCATTTAAGTGTGATAATTAGGGAGATGTTTATGATGGTGTGAAAGTAAGGCTCGTGGGCCGGTAAATGCTGCAAATGGTATAAAATCACATCTCAATCTAAATGTGCGCTGGTGGCATTTTGCTCATTGACGGTTGATTATTCTACGAATTGAAGCATTGATTGCATCTCATTCTTTCTCTCCCTCTAATTAATCAAATCAACAGTCCGCATATTTTAAGACACGTTCGAATCACTCGTCCAATTTTCTCATTCTTCCATCAGCTTTCGTCAATGACGGACGCCCTGCTATCCATCTTCTCTTGATCTGCTGGTTGTTTGATTGTTTTGCATTTGCATGTCTTTAGTTCTGTTAGAATATTGTTATTTTTATGTTTTGTTTTGTTTTTTTACAATGCCTGCTTTGCAACCTCCCAACCCTGGAGCACTTCCACTTCCCTGTCATTCCCATCAGTACCTCCACTCTCATGTTTTTTTTATTTTTATTTTTTTATTTCGGTCCCATCATTCCTTTAGGCCACCAACCTGGCTCCCTCCTCCACCAACAATGCCACCCTTTCCTTTGCAAGTCCTGATGTCTCCATACTAAACTACCAATCTGCACTCTACCAGCCCTCCGCTGCCTCCATGGCAGCCGTGGCCCAAAGGAGCATGCCCCTGCAGCCGGGGGCTCCTCAACTCTGCGCTGCCCGGCCCGACCCCTTCCAGCAGGCGCTCATTGTCTGCCCTCCTGGCTTCCAAGGTAAGGAGGTCTTACCAGACAGAATGCATTAGCATGGATGGATAGGGTGAGGTCTTTGGTCATATGGGCAAAACATGAGATCTCAGGCAAGAGCACCTGCACTAGGACAGGCTGTGATATGTGGATAAAACATAATAAAAATGTAAATTAGTTAAAGCTTAAGATGGAGCCTAGTTCTAAGGCTCCAACTAGAATTTATATGGTACCATACATACAGACTTGCTGTCAGTTTTAGTTCTGTCTGTGCATATAAAGTCCTCTTTTTGCTTCTTTTGTCTTTTTTGTTTTGCAGCTCAGCCTAGCACCCCACAGGCAGTGTCAATTGTAATCTACAAACAGTGATCCAATGATAACTTGATGAGGAAATTAATCATTTGAAAAGAATTTTAATATCTTTGCGTAATGCCTACTCACCCCTTTTGTCTCCTCTGTGTTTGCACTGGGAAGGCAGAAGAGCTCAGAGGCATTATTTTATTTGTCTGTTTATTCTTTCTGTGGAATGGATGATAAAAAAAAAAAAAAAAAAAACTTCCATTATTAGAAACTGTTTTTTTAAACTGCTGCCATGACTCCTGTTTTTTGTCAGCAGGGTTGTTATATTCGAACATAGCAGACATCTGTTGAATACAGATCAATCAGTGGGCAAATATAGCATGTTAGCTGATCTCTCGCTCTTAAGTCTGATAGCATGATTGTGTATGAGGTAACAGGTGTGGAGGGTTTATTTGTTGATATTCTCGGTGCATGTCCTTTATTTGTGCACAGGGCTGCAGGCGTCCCCTTCCAAGCACACCAGTTACTCTGTGCGGATGGAGAATGCTGTTCCCATAGTGACGCAGGCCCCTGGTGCCCAGCCTCTGCAGATCCAACCTGGACTTCTTACACAGGTAGGAAGGTCTCACAGAGATGGACCTAGTATAGTTCTTAACAATGATAGTGTTAAAAAAAATTTCTAAACCTGCTCAAAAAAAAAAAAAAAAAACCTCTCTGCATCCCTTGTTTTTTTAAGCCTTCACTAAGAATAGTATCTATCGATGGAGGCTGGAAATCACTCAATGTTCGTGACCCTGCCCCTGCTGGCAGCTGTTTTTGCCTGAGCGCATTCAGGCCAAGCTCTCCTGTGCATTACTCCCCGGCTCTCTCTCTCTCTCCTCTTACTCTCTCCCCCTCGCCCCGCTCTCTCTCTCTCTCTCTCTGCTGCCCCGCTCTCCTGGAGGCTGAGGCTGCCACGGTCTGATGCACACAAAGGCAAGAGCCTTTTCACACAGAGAAGGCCTTCACTGCAGCCTGCACAGTGGAGCCAGAACTTTAGCTGCTAATATACAGTTGTTGGAAGTAACAGAGAGTGACTGTGCATCACTCTCTTGGCACACACACACACACACACACACACACACACACACAGACACACACACGCTGTAGACCACTTCCATCGCCACACCACCTCTTTCCCTATGGAAATTTCCATGAAGGCTTTAAATATCCCTGAGAATCCAGGGAGTTTGAAGCGCTCCCTTATCACCAGTTAATCATGCAGTAGGCAGGCAGACAGGCAGCAAAGCTCTATGTGTGTATGTGTGCACGCGCGCCTGTGTTTCTATGGTGGGTTAATCTGTCAGATACCAAATGGTGATTAGCTCCAGGGCTGCTTCCAAGTCAGGCGCTCCAAATTACAGGCCTCAGAGGATCCTGACAGGTCAGGGGAAGCTTGGATGAGGCTCTGCATTACCAACATCACCCGATCCATGGATATGTGATGGATCTATCAGACACAAAAAAGTAAATATCTGTGTCTTAATAAGGAAAATGTAAATTACGTTAAATGACATATCAAGTGTTGATCCCACTGCCATGCTCTGCAGGTATTTGCTGTAACCTCTGCCTGCACACATGTTAAACAAAGGCAGTAAACAGTTAACGTAAGCAGATGGTTTATATAGGCCAGTGAACAGCACACCTAATAACTGGGTGTGCAGTGTGTATGCGTGTGTATGTGTTCCTCTGTCTTTATGCCTTTACTGTGGGAGGTCTCACAGGCTTGGCTGGGTAGTTGTTGCCTTCTCCCCACCTGTGCCTTAACCCACCCACTGCTCACTGTCACCCATGCACCCTTTGCCCGTCTCAGACCCATGCACGTTTAGCCCCGAGCTCCCTGGGTGTGCAGAGAAGGGGCAGAGTAAAGGAGGCTCCAAGCTGGGAGGCAGGGAAACCAGCAGGACCTTTATCTGGAGCAGGAATGCAGAAAATGTGGAAACAATTGGGGAGTGAGAGCTGCGGCTTTCAAAGCCCTGAGGTGACAAAGGGTTTTCACCCAGGGAGTGTAGGTCGAGGTGGGAGGCGGTGGGCCGCTGATAGTGATGGTAGGCTCTCTGAGAAGAAAGAAAATGGCCTCTTAACTGGGTTACCATTTCAGGGCAGACAGGCTGGTTACACAACGCAGACGCCTAGTGAGAGAGGCATGTAGAGTGCCAGGAATGGAGATAGAGCGAGCAGGAGGAGGAGGAACAGGAGATGGATGGATGTATTAGAGTCTCTTAATGGCATGTTGATAAAAGGCCTTGGATGTGGTCTTGGATGTAAAGACCATCTCGAGCTCCAGAATGTTCCATTAGAGATGTCAGTCATCAGTGCACAGACAAGGCAGGTCTGCTGGCCTGCAGATGCCCCCTGCAGCACCTCACCCACAGGCTGGCTGGTTTGGACATTGCAACCTGCCTCAGATAAAAACAGTTCAACATCCTGCAGCCAGACTCTGTTAAAGAAACAGCTACTTTGTGTGAGATTATGATGGAAAACAGGCAGAGCAAAGCAAATATATGAGTTGTTAAAATAAAATTAAAGGATGAAGGTAAAAATTAGTTAATCTGTGCACCATATGCACACATTAGCTGCATTTCATTTTGTGTGGTGCCTTTCTCTCTCTTCCTCTTCTCTCTGTTTGTCTTTCTCTCCCTCAATTTAAACGCGCGTGTGCTGCAGCACATACTGATGTCGTTGTAAATAGATGTGCAAATGGTATTAAAGGAACAATTCATTAGCCCTGACATTAAAGTGCTAATCAATAGAACTGCATTAAACTATTAGGGTTACACACAAAGTAACACACAAAATACGCTCAGGCATGCATGTACGCACACTCATCTTGGCACATCTTGGGGCATATTATGCCTGATACTCCTTCGGTTCTGCTTCAGAAATACAAAGTAGCCTCTTTCACAGCGGCTTGAATAGGCCTATGAATTTAATTAGAACATAGGTTGATTTGACTCGAGTCAAACACATAATCACACTAACGCGCAGAGACGCGCACACATGCGCTCGCTCACTCATACACACGCACACAAAGGAAGAAGCTGCTGTACATCTTTATTAAGTCCTGGTCTTATCTCTTTTGTCGATGGATGTCTCCTTGAAGCCGGCAGAGTTCATTTTGCATGCCCAGTAGCTACTTTAAACCAGCTGTTGTGCACTTTTGAAAAGATATTGTAATTTATCACAACACTCTCAAACTAATCAGCCAAGTTCAGTGAGTCACCTTTGTTCATGAATTTTTATTTAACTAAAGAAAAATGTATCCTGGGTAACTTTGCAGTCCCACGACAGACTTCCGTGTCTCTTCTTTTTGTCTTTTCAATCTGTACTTTCTATTTTCTCACCCTCTCTTTGTTTACCCCCCCCCCCCCCCCCCCCCTGTCCTCTCCCACCTCAGCAGGCCTGGCCCAGCGGCACCCAGCAGATCCTGCTGCCTCCAGCCTGGCAGCAGCTCACCCACACCTCAGTCCAGCATGCCACTGTCATCCCCGACTCCATGAGCAGCACACAGCCTCTCGCCAACTGGAGGTAAACAACACTGCTCCCTTACTTTTAAATGCTCCCAGCCAGTCTTAACCTTCACCGGTTTTGGAGTGCATTTATTTAAGTCTGTGCACTGTGGCCTCCAGTTTTTGAATCCACCCTTCTTTACACAAGGATTAAGCTGGCTAAATAAATTTGAACAGGTTGATATATTTTAAAAGCTTTAAAAAAAATAAAAAAAAAGCACTTTGTAAAATCAAGTATACACATAATACCAGGGGGCACGTTTGCAGTTCAGGTCAGATAAACTGATTTCAAAAATCAGCAGTGGTTTTATGGCTTTTATAGGTCAAAATGTGCTATAGGAAGATGGTATGAGACTGATTGACCGAGGAGCCCGTACCTCCCTGACAGCTTGTCCTTTATCTTCAATGAATCACAGTCCCCGCGCGAAAACGGCGGCTTTAAGAAGGGCAGATTCACCTCGGGGAGATGGGATATATGTACATGTAGAGACATCATGTTGAGTATAGTCTGTCAGTGGGATAACTCGATAAATAGATGGGAGAAGGCAATCTGCAGGGAGATAAGGAGGATGCAGGTATATAATGTGTATGTGGAGGGCTGCTGGGGCCATGTATGCTCAGATTCATTTGGAGCTGTCCATCTGTGACCAGACACCCCCTTACTCCTTTCCTCTCCTCTCCCTCCTTGTCTCTCCCTCCCTTCCTGTCCAGTGGCAGCTCTGCTGTCCTCAGAGAGACGATTGGGAAAGTGTCGCACTTCCTCTGCAGAGCTATCGCTCCACAGCTGCTGGTGTCAGCTCCTCTGCTCTCCCTCTTTGCTCTCTCCCTCACTTGTTCCCTCTCCTCTCCTTTCGGCGTCTTAGAAAAGTTAGCTGCTGCCACCCGCTGGCCTTTTGTGGGAAATGCTTTACCTGTCTGTCTTATTCCTTATACACTATGTTGGGTTTTACTCGTCTGATATTTCATTGTCTTTCCCTGAATTCCAGGTTTCTTATTATATTATTGTTATAACATAAAACTGTGTGTATATATTACAGGAATTCCCACCCTCATGGCAGCCATTATAATCCCATCATGCAGCAGCCAGCCTTATTGGCTGGTCACGTCACGCTCCCATCCAACCAGACGCTCAATGTGGGAGTGGCACACGTTATGAGGCAGCCGTCAGCCAAAAAGAACAAACAGCACCAAATGTCTGCGAGGTAACTCTCAGGTCACTCTAGATTACTGTAAATCACCATCCTGGCAGCTCACAATAAGATTATGGTGTCTCATGGCTTTTGATGTTGAGGTATCAGATTTTCATCGTCTGTGTCTCTTTCCCCGCTATAAGACACTCAATCCCATTTCTGTCTTTCTACAAGGAACATGTCAGCCTACGAGGTGTCGTCCTCACAGGCGGTGCTGTCCCCGCAGCGCTCCAAACGGGTGAAGGAGAACACGCCCCCGCGCTGCGCCGTGCTACAGAACGGCTCGGCCTCCAACTGCCCGCCCCCGCAGGGCTGTGGGGGCGGAGGGTGGGGGGCTAGCGAAGCAGAACAGGCTTCCAGCACCACCCGCGACCACCAGCACCAGCACCACGTCCCTAGACAGACCATCATCATCCCCGACACGCCCAGCCCCGCAGTCAGCATCATCACCATAAGTAGTGACACAGATGAAGAAGATGACCACAAACAAAACACTAGGTCAGTTCTGCTGAGTTTTAGGAATTCATGTCTTTATTTTTAGCTCGGCTGATATAGGCTAAGAGTTTTTGTTTATCATTGGGGTTACCGGTGCTTATGGTGTGGTCTCGTTGCTGAAAATTGTTATGGATGCAAGAGATTTACAGGCTTTGATTAGGGCTGCACGGTGCATCATAATTTTACAGTCATTGCAAAATGAATTTCCACAATGAACACATCACAAAGTGCTGCAGTCTCAAAAGACAGGCACAACAAAGACCTTTCAAAAACATGGCATACATCTGCTTTCGCTTAGCAGGGTAGAGATAACTACTCACCATTGCCAGCCAAACTAAGAGGCCAACTTTATGTCATCTTATTTTTCTGTTATCTCTATTATTTTGGATTTCCAAATAGTGCATAACGTAACACAGGCATTTTCAATGACATACAGTATCTTTGTGTTTTTGCTATCAAATGACTGCACAACTATAAAATTGATTTGATCTAGAGTCATAAATGCCAACTGCTTTATACGAGGCAATTGTAATTTCTGGGATGCTAGGGTTTCATGACCATTGATCAATCAGTTTTATAGCCGCACAGTCATTTGACACAAGATATATCAGTGACAATGCCCAAAAACTAGCTTTTTAAAATTGCTAGCAATGGTGACTACATATTTATACCTCACAAAAACAAATCAGAGGTATAACTAGACGCAATATCTTTTTCTTTCAAGTCGACATATACAACTACACAGAGGACATAGTATCAGATAATGATAAATACTACTGGCACAGTTTTGATGTTTGAGTTTGCATTGAGTTGACTCTATTTATCACTGAGCATTAATATTAAAGTATTGCAGTGGATTTGGCATTCTCTGTAACTTTACTCACTGGTGCCCTTCTGTTTTCTGCAGCTCATCTTCTAAACAGAGGAAGAATGTCATCAGCTGCGTGACGGTCCACGATTCGCCCGACTCTGACTGTTCCAGCAACAACAGCCCTTACACTGTGGAGTCCAGACCCCCCAACAACAACAGCTACGACACAAAGACCACCATACTGGATAACTACAACAATGGCAACCCACGCACCATCATCATCCCCCCTCTCAAAACCCAAACCAGTGAGGTCCCGAATGAGTGTGAGCGCTTGATGCCAGGTAAAAGACACAGCCTCATGCGTTGGCTAGTAAATATTACGCTGTTAGGTATTTAACTTAACTCGTTTCTTCTCCCGTGCAGATGCAATGAACCATCAGAATTCAGCTTACAAGTTCAAATCCTCCAATGGAGTGGTGTCTGGCAATAATCACGTACCAGGGGGCGTGCCTGGAGGCGGGTCCTACCGACAGCAGCGCTCAGGGCCACACCCCCTCCAGCAGCAGCCTCTCAATCTCAGCCAGGTATGGTGGGACATGAGACCATCAGGTCTCCAAAATCTCAGCGTTTCAGGATCGAGTTTGATAATTTGTGACAGTATCCAATGGGGATTGAAAGGGTTTCATGCAGTAAAGAGATTATTTTTCAGTTGAAGTGAATATATGAAAATCAGAAAAATTCAAGTTGCCAGGCCTTCCCTGAACAACAGTTTATGATATCTTCCTCCGCCTTCTCCTCTAGGCCCAGCAGCACATGGTAGCCGAGCGAAATGGAGGTCATCGGCGCCAGCAGGCCTACATCACCCCCACCATCGCCACTCAAGCCCCGTACTCCTTCCATCACAACAGCCCCTCTCACACGGGCAACGTCCACCCGCACCTGGCTGCCACACACCTACCCAGCCAGCCCCACCTCTACACCTACACAGCCCCTGCTGCTCTGGGCTCCACCGGCACCGTGGCCCACCTGGTGGCGTCACAGGGCTCGGCGCGCCACGCAGTCCAACACGGAAGCTACCCCCCAAGCATCGTCCACCAGGTCCCAGTCAGCATGGGCCACCGCGTGCTGCCCTCACCCACCCTGCACCACAGCCAGTACCAGGCCCAGTTTGCCCACCAGGCCTACATCAGCGCCTCACCCGCCTCCACTGTCTACACTGGATACCCGCTGAGCCCCACCAAGGTCAACCAGTACCCTTACCTCTAGAGAAGACACTGACTGACACTGGAGAGCCTGACCCAGCGCTGCTGCTTCCCCCCCGACCCACCCGCCCTGAGCCCCATCGACATCCTAGACATCCTCTCCTCGACCTCAGACATAAACAGAGACAGAGGAACATGCAATCCTCATGAAACTGTCACAAATAACTTGAAGATATAACGACAGAGAGAAAAAGAAAAAAAAAAGATTCACAGCCTCTCTAGAAGGGAAAGATGGGGGTTGAATTTCAGAGGGGTACAGTTCAAGGTGTTTTGTTTTCACTTGTTTTTTCCCTGAAAGGGCCAGTTCGCTTTTTTTTTGTCTATACTTCGCTTTACTTTATAAGGAAGGTAATGTCTCATTAGTTTTACAGAGGAGTTTGAAACAGGCCTTTTGGAACAGTGGAGGTTTTCTGGTTTGTTTTCTTTTATTTACCCCTCTTAAATTTGGGAAGTGACAGTTGAACAGGGGTTATTGACTGGAAGTTTTGAATCCCAAGAGAATTGGGTGAAGGTGAAATACGGAAACCTGCTGCTCTTCAAAGAAAAAAATATTGATGGCCTTGAACTGTCTTAATATTTCCAAATCATTCATGGTGTGGGGAGAAAAGAGAGGCAACTCCCCCCACTCCACCTTCTTCAGCCGAGGAGGCTTCTGGAAATATAACCAACAGAAGACAACAAACTTTTTAGTGTATTTATAGATATTTTCCTTTATGTTTCACCTTTATGACGATACTTCAGTTTTAGCTAGGTGTCTTAGCTGGGCCCCGTTCTTAGAATGTAGCAGTCTGCACCTGTTTGTTTTAAGAAGAAAACTTCTTTTTTTTTTTTTTTTTTCCTGATACCAATAGATTTATTTGTTCCTCTTTTTTCAATGTGATTGCACAAAGTGGTTATAATAACATAGGCATGTACAACGTGATTGTCTGTGTGTGCTACTGTCAGCCATGCGTGTGTAGTCCACCTCCTCAAAACCCTCTTCAGTCTTTAGGTTTTGACCATTGTTCCCTCGTAGTGCCTTACAGATATAACGACACAGTTTACTTGGCTTGGATCCTGAAAGCCACGAGAGACTATAGCTATACATAGAGACATTTTTCCCTGGTTTGACATCCTAGTCGGGGCAGTTGTAGCTCTCTTCCAGGTGTAGGCTCAGCCCTTGCTGTTTCTTGTCCTTAATGACAGCATACCATAGTTGATGAAGATTAATGTCAGAGTTGATATCAAGCTGAGCTATTTTATTATGTGTGCATGAGATAACTTGCCTGGGGTACTTACCAAAGTCATAGATAAATTCTTGTTACATTTGCTCTGGATATTAATGTAAATATGAAAATGTACAGTATAGCTGTAGCCGTAAAACCTTTTATCACAGTGGCACCCAAAATGTGGCTTTAGTTTGGAATATATTTGTTGTTGTTTTTTTTTTTTTTAATATTCACACAAGGGAGTTCATGCATCGTGATTACAGAGCAGAGATATTAGCTCCGTTTTCATGTACAGGGAATGAGTTACAGTACAATGTTTGAGACACAGTAGAGGGCGTTTTAAGGTTAAAAGCTAGTCTGAGAGAAGGGCCTGACAGAAAGTGATTGTTGCAATGAGGGTGATTCTGTGAGGCTAGAGATAGCCTGGCTGCAGCAAAGAGACAGAGTGTCGAGGGTTTGTTCGAGAGAGATAACTGTGTAGGCACGAGTGAGGGGGGGCTGGTTGAAAGCATAGGGTCAGTTTTAGGTAGGGACTGTGGAGGGCAGGGTGAAACTCTCTATCTTAAATGGGACTAAAATGGTAGCAAGTTGGCACTGAGCAGGTTGATAGTAACACTGAGCCCGGTTGGTCGGTAGGAGCCGCTCGGGGCACTACCTTACCTGAATGCACACCATGAAATGTGACATGAATCCTTTTTGTCGTTGTCATTGTTGCTGTTGTCGTTTGTTTTTGTTTTTTTTTTCCAGCAAAGATTATGGGAGTTATTTGTTGCGCTTGAGGTTTGGGTAGCATCTCAGAGCTGCAGGAACAGAACAGAAGGGAAATGCCACAGCATACACCTGGAAGGGCATCTTGTGGAAACAAGCTCGATTTGTTGCCACTGTCCATTTGTCTTCGAACCAGGTACACCACAGACATCGCCACGCCAGCCGAACGGGATACCTGAACACTTAGAGAACCAATAGGGCTGTTGCTTTTGTGTGTTTGCTGCTTGATTTAACAGACATCATTTTATTGTAGCCAATGATACAAATAATCTCCTTTGTTCAATTGTCCTCATGAAGTGGGCACATTAGAACTGCTGGTGGTTTAGTGAAAGCCTTCCCCCTCTCCTTCATGGTATGCCATAGTACTTGCATTTGAAGTGATTTTTTTTTTTTTTTTTTTTTTTAACTTAACATTATCTTGAACTTTTTGACATGGCTGTAGTACATGTTGTGTTTATTTTTAGAGATTGTTGCAATAATTCTTGTGGATGTTTTATCAGAGTGTGCGTGTGTGTTTTTATTATATGTCAGGCTCATTTCTATTTTGTAACCTGGGGGTTGATGTACAGTAATATTTAGTATTCCGTGGAGGTGGGTGAAATTGTGTAAAGTGTTGCGACACTGCTGATGATAGTAAGTGTTGAGTTGATGATAATCCAATGGGGCCCTCGTTGATTGATAGTTCAGCTTGAGGATGCCACGCCCAGGTTTGAAATCCAACAATCTCTTAAAGATAACTCTTGATGGGGCCCCAGAGTGGTCTCTCATCCTGGTACTTGTTTCCCCAAAACTCTCCACTCCCCATCAGCTCCAGCATGCAAGCCTTGGGTCCAGGCAGTTAAAGATGTGATTACATAGTACGTTGCTGGTTACGTCATTCTTCTCTGTTCTGTTGTTGTTGTGTTTTTTTTGTTTTTTTTTTTATATTATCGACTTAATTTACTCTTGGTCACCGGGGCCTAAGCACACATGCATAAGGGAGATGATTTTCCATTGAAATCTTTTGGCTCCTCTGTTATGAGGCAGACTACTGAAACATTCCACTGTTTGAGGGAATTTGGCATTACCCATGCTAGACTGCTGTCCTGTCCCCACTTTCATTACCACATGGGGGGGGAGGGGGGGGGACAGCGTTGTCACACTCGGACTTTTTCGCATCCTCCCACCAAAGAGTTCAACAGATTGACCATGTATAGCACAGCACAGCACAGTACAAGCAATCCTCCGCAGCATTGCTAGAACAGACAGGCAATAACTTCTGGTTTCATCGTTAAACGCTTTACAAGTGCTTTTAAGGACATGTTGCTTTACACCCAAGCAAATGCATGTGTGTATACAATGTACAAGTACACAGGGAGGATTTAACATACTTAAGTCATACAGCACAGTCATTCATTTGTTTAGAGTTGCCACAGTGTTTCTGGACATTCAACTATTAGAAAAGCTGCAATCTGTTTTTAAGCTTTTTCTTCTTTTTTTTTTCTTTTCATTATTCCTCACACTGGGCCCCCAATTTGTTTTACATTAGGGTGCCATGGAATAGAATGACCTGTAAAAATGAATTAATCAAAAATGTACCAACAATACCTTTAAAACCATGGTCACCTGCACAAAATGAATGTAATACGTGACCTGCGACATCTGAAATGGCTTTAGATCTTTCTCAGTGGGTGACCTTTAATTTAATTTCTACACCATTTGTGGCCATGCATGATGCAATAATTATACATCTGATCTCCAGCAAAAATCCCATTTGAGTGAAATAATGTAAAATTACCACTGTCCTCATGATCAGGAGGGGTTCTATATTTTCACAAAGGAAATATCCAATTATGGTAAGCCCTGTGTGCTCAACATTGTGGAAAATAACTTGATGTGTATGATACCTTTGTCTTTCACTCTGTTTCACATAGCCAATGTTTTGTGTTTTATAAAAAAAAAAAGGGGGAATCAGAAATGTGAGCATTAATGTAGATCGAGTGACCTTACAATTACCAAAATGTGCTTAAGTAGAGTGTAAAGATGTTTTGTGTTGTTGAGGTGAGTGTAGCCTTCCCAGCTAGCGACTTTATTGTTAGAGTACTGCCTTCCAAATAACCAACAATACCTCCAAAGCTTTAAAGCGTCATTTTAATTAGAGAAAACGATATAAGGCAGCATCTCACTCTCTATGAAGCCTGGCATTCTCCTTACCTGGCATTAAATACACTCAAACTTACTACTCCAACTTTGCTCGTGGTGTTATGGTGAATACTCCTCCTCCTGGAGCTTTGGAAACACTGAGAAACATTCCTGAGAGCATGGCACACAGTGCTACATTAGTCTTCTTCGGACAAACTCCTCTAAGGTGACTTGAAGCTTAGCCAGAAGTGAACAGATAACCTACAACATCAACCCGCACGCTCATATATGAATCATTTGGAAAAGTCGCAGCTGCTTCCCAAAGTACAAAGGGGTTAGGAACAGGTATTAGGTGGATTAATCATGTGCTGATGTACTTTCTGTCACCAGGAAATTCATAATCTAGTTACACAAACATTCTTAAAGCCCTTCTGGATGAGAGTGGATGTTTTTTTTGTTTTTTTGTTTAACCTTTGTTAAGGAGATCTGCTCCTTTGCTGGCTATTCCTTGGGGGAATTCAGGGTGAGGTGGTCAAGGTTTGATGCCATCACTGATAGAAAGTGTCAGGTGATTACAACATGTGAATTTACCAAAACGGATTCAAATATGATTGTTTTCCTTCTCTCTAAAACCAGGCAAGAATATGGAATGATTTCTACCAGCTGATTTTCCTAATCTGGGGTTGTACGATTGTTTTAGTCTAATTTACATGAATGGAAATTGTAGCGTCTCCCATCTACTTTCAGAGAGACTTCTAGCCAAAAAATAGTGATATTTGTAGTGTTAATAAATGGAATCAGGAGGTGGTAGACCAAAGCTGCATTCAAAGTCAGATTTGCCTGTTTACACTACAAAAACATCTAGCTAGAGGACATTTGAAAAGTGACACAATCCCTTTTGGTACATCCTCAAAATGACATCTGTAAATCAGTGTAGCTCAACTTCTTAAATAGCTACTTGCACAACAGCATTTATGCAAGTAATGTATCCGTTTATTTACATTTTCTTAAGACCTAAGAGTGCATCAAACCCTGACCCCCCTTTTGTGTCCATTGCTGTATGGTTTCTCAATGGTATAAAATCTCATTCTTTGTCGATAAAGCTAATGTGTGCTGCAGTATTTCCTAGTATCCTTCTTGGTTAATTGTCTTTTCTTATTTACTTTTGTTTATTGGGGTGTGATGTCTCATTATTTCAATCTGTTGATGTAGCGTTCTATGTATACCCTGCTCCTTAGCCTAATATTATTAAGTATGTTATGAGAATGGATATTTTACTGGCTTTATAGAATGTTTAAATAAATATAATAATGACAATAAGAAGAAGGATTAATTAAACCTCCTAACAAGTTGAGTACTTGCTACTAAGCGCTTGTGTTACCATTATGATGTTGTGTGCTTCTCTTAATCATTTTCGTTGTAGAAAAATGGAGTGAATTTATATTAGGCTTCGAAAAAACTAATGATAGCATTGTAAATTTACAGGAGGATTTTAACAGACAAACAGCTTCGTCAAATAGAAGAATATAGTTATTTTAATTGTCCTCTTTACTAACTGTAGGGTGAGAAGGGGCTCGCGTTGTGGTGAACTATGTTATAGCTTGTTATTCACTGTTACTTTTGATCATTTTTTCGGTCTCCGAGGTGAATCGAGTTATTAATGAGAATTTGTATGCTCACATATGCATATTGTATATGTGTAGAAATGTAATCACACTTTGTCTTGGATTTACATTAAACTGTTAAGTCACAGCACCAGTCTCCTGTTTTTTACTGTGGTGTATGCGTGTGTGTGTGTGTGTGTGTGTGTGTGTGTGTGTTTGTGTGTTTTGGGTTATGTGCGTGCTTGGGTTTAGTCATTCTTGTAATGCATCACAGAAGGAATACAAATGTAATACACAATATGAAGAAAAAACATACACTACACTATCACTACAAAAGGTCAAACTGATTTGTCCCCCATGAAAAAAATATTTAGCAAGCTGTGTCATCTGTGTAGAATCTACCTACCTACACTCTCCATGAATGTGTATTTATTTCATCAAGCAGTTAGAAGAATCTATTTCTGTTTGTGATTTTCCACAAAGAGGTATGGAGTCAAAGTCACCACCCCTAATCTGTAGTTCCCATGTTGGCAGTATTCTGTAAAACTACTCCATTACAAATAAAAGTCCTGCATTCAACATTTTGTTTAATAAAAGCATAGAAGTATTATGTGCAAAATGTATTTAAGCTGTCATAAGTGAAATAAGAATGGCCCTGTGAGTGTTATTTTAACAAAACAAAAATAGTTATGTGGGATTAAGTCATGTTTTGAAAAGAGATTACATGATACAAATTGAAATCCATAGCAAACGTAATTTTCATTTTAAGCTATACTACCACTAGGTGGAGATGTCCACCAAAATATCTATATAGCCTACATACACTGGCACTGACGCGATTAGGTTATGCTGATTATCCCTATTTATTTTCAACCAGAAACCATGGATGTATTATAAGAGCTCTTATATTACATCCATGCCAGAAACCTTTGCTGTACACGATGTTTACAGCATGCACCGGGCCATTATCACGGGCTTTGCAAGCTGTCTGACATTTGGAGAATTTACTCACTTGCTATCAGAAAAAGGCTGCATTACATCAAAAACGAAATATGCATCATTGTTAACTGATCCAGTTGAGTCGGTGTCACGTATTATGTGCAAACACTTAAAAGGCCTTTAAATGGTGAGGAAATTATAAATAGCGACTACAGGCGTGCACCAACCAGTAAACAAAAAAAAGCCTGTTTTTGCAGAGAGAACGGGGATTTACGTCAGCAGGAAGAGTAGAGAAATAAACTCTATTCACCCAATAAAAAGGCTCAGAGAGATATAGCCGTCTATGGTTATACATTATGTGCATCATCGCATGAGACAACGTTGCCGTGGAAGCCGCAGACGCTAGTCGGAGATGACCAACCTAATTTTTAAAACCCCGTTTTGACAGAAAAGAGCCGCAGCCAATGAGAGCGGGCCTCGAGAAATGATAAACTAATCAGGTCTGTCAGGGGGCGGGGCTAACCCGATCCTCAGGACAGGAGAAGGTAACTGTTACCAAAAGAGTGTCAGATGAAAGCCAGCTATCAGCACAATACGTGTATACTGAAATAACTTCAAACGTGGGCAGGTGCTTACATGAAGGTTTATGACGAGGCCTCAGACTGTATTTTGTTTCATTCAAGGATATTTTCTCGTTGCCTGGACAAAGGAATTAATAGAGTTGGAGCTCCGTTTTTTTTTTTTTTTTTTGGGTAAGTCTGAATGCGCAGCTATGAGCTGGCTGACAGGAATGGCTGGGGGAAAGGAGGAAAAAAAATCGTGTTATCTGTGCAGTCAGAGCTAGCTTTGGGGATATTCCCAAAGTATGTTAGCTGACCCGTATTAGCAGCTCGCTTGGTCCCTCAAATGAGGGATGTAACCTGCTTTGTCGAGCCTTATGAAGAGCCACATGACCGTTAAGCTTGTAAGTAACGGGACGGGATGTAGGACAAGAGGCTGTACTGTCTGTTTCATGATGAGACGCTTTCGACTGAAAGCTAGCAATACAGCCTGGGGATGAAGTCTGTGTTGGCTTTATGTGCGGTGCTTTTACCTTATTTACCACGTCACACGTTCAACCGCCTATGTAGAGTTGGTTAAAGTTGTTAAATTTACCTAATGGGCTTATAATTCCTCATTTTATCTCAATTCAACAGTTAAAATGTTATTAACGTTACCTTATAATGGCCTGGCTGGCCATGTGCGAGTGAATGTGACAGGACTTTCATCACTTACATATATATTTTTCCAAATACAAAACAAACCTATATTAGTATCTAAAATTAAGGCACCAGAATCTTCTTGGTATAGAAATACCTGCCAATAAAAAATAGAAAAGGTTGGTTTCCTCTGAAAAAAAGGCATTGTCAGATCTATCAGAGTGATCCTGTTTAGATTGAAATGAGCCTTTATGTTATTTCAGGTGGTATTGTCATTATTTTGTGCTTTGTAAATGTATGCAATGGTCAAACAAAGGTTTTGAGTTATTTGAAGAGTGTGTGTTGGTGTGTACCTCAGTTTAGTAGTGCCTCTTCCCAATTAATGGCTTATTAATGGAGGGTTGCTCCAGTTGTAAAGTGTGGTTGCCTTGTTTTGAGTGTCACACTGTTGCTCTTCTGTGTTCAACAGCCATCCTTCACTGCAAGCACATGTCATGCAAGGAGGGGCCTTAAACTAAAGGCGACCAAAAGCAACACCACCACCCAGCTCAAAATACGCCAAACCGCGGTTGTCTCTTCGGAATGACTCTTCTCTTCTTAAGTGGATGAAATGCCTTGACCTTACCCCCGCCGTATGATGGCAGGTTTAGTCTCCTCTGTGGGTTTGGTGGTAATGCTCAAGGCTCTTATGCATGCCCACGGCCAGCGTGCAGTGTTTCTGGGGATGACGGTGTTGGTAACCATGATCGCAGCTGACTCACCTGTTGCAGGTAAGAGAACACCTTTCACTGACTCACACAACACGACCCATGAATTTGTACTTTCTGTTACATAAGTGACACTGATCTGTATCTTGTACAACACTCATACCTTTGAAGAGCGTTGACAAGCAATAGACATCAAGTACAGTTCAAGTTGCACTTGTTAGGTGATAAATTAAATCAGGCAATAACTATGATGATCTTTTTAAAACAGAAAGATACCCATTAATAGCTGTTTTTTAGTATTTGGACTGACAAATCAACCCATTTAAAAAACAGCATTTTTATTATATTTGTCAGTCAATCTTAAGAAATAGTTGCATAAATTGTACTAAATTGGAAGTAAACATAAATGCTACATGAACTTGTTTTGTGTGTGTGTGTGTGTGTGTGTGTGTGTGTGTGTGTTTGTGTGTAGGCGTAATCAAGATCTAAGTCTTGATGGATTAGTTTCTGGTAACGGTTACCTTTTCTTGTCCTGGTGATTGGGTTAGAGATAGATCAGAAGCCAACAGCCATCTCTCCATTCTCTATTCTGCTCGTCTGTGCAGGGTCGCAGCAAATCATTTTACCTGAAGCCATCGATTGCCATTAAATAGCTTAAAACATAACCATCCGTTTATTCTTTAATCTCTATTGACGTAGGGTAGATTTGCTGAGCATGAATGCCCATTTTCAGCGATACTTGACACAATTACACACAGTCACGTCTAGCAGTACAACCACAGCCTTATTTGTGGGCCGCTGAGCAGCTGCACTGGAGCATTTGGGATATAATGTGCCTTGCTCAAGGCCAACTCAACCAGCGACCTTCCAGTCATGAGCTTGCCTTCCTAACATTTAGGCCACTGTTGCCAACACACTGTTTTGCTGTTAGTATAGAACTGTGTGTAGCTTTTAGTTTACCTCGGCATGAACTTTGTAATGTCTTGACTTTGATTGTGAACAGTCAGAGCTGCTGCATTACCTTGGATAGCTGTGATAATCATAATGAGAGCACTCACATGTTGATTCTGGATTTTCACAAGTGAAGTGAAGTGGCTTCATCCCTACACAGACTGTAGAGTTAAACCAATTTCCAGTAATTAGAGAAAGACAAAGGGTCCAAATCCATCCGCTTGATCGGTGTTTTCAACCATAGTAGTGACATGATCCCACCAACACCCCTCCCCCCTACACATTGCCCAGTGAAAAGAATCCATTCTAAGGGCAGCCAAAACCCATGATATTTTGTGGTAATAGGATTATGTAGTAAATGCCAAGGTGAAAGCCTGCAGGAAATCAGGAATTAGTAAACCTTAAACATAGAATCATATGATAACACCTCCATTTGCAGCTTTTTTTTCATTTATTGACTATCAACCTTCTTCTGTTTACTCCTGATTCATTTGAGAGGCCCTAGCAAGAGAACCCAAGTCTTATTTCAGATTGAAACATTTGCCCCGGAGTGGGAATCCTTTAGAATAACATTAGTTATCATATGACAGGAGGTGCTCATCATCTTTTCCCATCGCTATACTGTTACATTCATGAGTGACAACTGTGTTTCCATGGTTTGTTTCAGCTGTGAAATCACCATTCATGCTGCTTTCCTCTTTTAGACTCAGAAATAGGGACGCACAATAATATCGGCATGTCAACGGTATGGGCTGATAAAGGCTTTAAAATGAAATATCGGGCCTAAAATGAACATTTCTGCCAATATGACAGGCCGATAAGATGATGCTTTAATTGACTAAATGCTTGACGCAGTGTCCCTGATGCGAGGGTGTGCGCACAGCGCAACATCATCACGTCTTTTGTATCAAGCATGTAAGAACAACAATATGTCTGTGGTGTGGAGGTCTGAAACAGATTTACATGTAACCTAAGTAGAAGTCATTTTCTTAAAGCGTCGTATTTTATGTCTGCCTCTGCCAGTGGGCCATCGCGATAATAGAAGTCATAATAATATGTTAATTCCACTACCAAAGAGACTTGATGCAATTAGGTGGAAAATAATAAGAGCATATATCAGTATCGGAATCAGCAATCAACCAAAATGAATTAGAAAAATCAGCATATCGGATATTGGCAAAAAATCCGGCATTGGGCCTCCCTACTCAGAAAAGCATACTTTATAGTTTCTAGGTCAAATAGGGCATGGCGACCTACTGTATAATTGTCCTTCCAGACCTGACAGTATACAGCAATTTCCCTCCTTTTTACTTCTCTGCTTCTCTTGGTTTTTCTTGTCTTCTGCTCAATTTCTATGAAAGAAATAGTTCTACATCTATACCGTAGATCTCACGTGAAAGATACTTTAATATAGAATATACCTTAAAACTTTTTATGTGATACCATAAAGTGCCCTTGCAATTTTTTGGCTCAACAGTCTCTCTCTCTGTTCCACAATGGCTGGCAAGTTCAACCCAGCCAGCAGCAGCCAGTAAAGTCCTGGCTAATTACAAGTGCAGTCCGTTGCCATGTGAAATGTGATCTGTGTGGGATGACAATATGGCCATTCATTATTCATTAGAGCTGGGAGCCAGTTGCAGATCAATGGGCAGAACGTATCAAAAGCCAAACACTGGGTACTTTTGCACACACCAGGCCTGGTTGCTGGCCCTGCCTGTCGACCTACTGGCCTGTCCCAGCATTATTCGGCTGTGGTGAGAGCAGTGGAAGCCGGTGTGCTTGTCAAGGGTGGGTCAATGATAGCAGACACCCATATGTTTTGTTTTATTGTTATTCTTCCACCTGATGATCAGTATCCATCATAATATTTTCAGATATCATATTAACACATCAAAGTTATAATATAGTCAGTTATTCTACGGATGGCTGTAGTCTCATTTATGTATTTTTTTTCCAGTTGTCCACTATTACCTACATCATACTGGTAGGTTGTGATGTGAAGGCACCATAGTGGGGACCAGTGAATGTACATCTGTTAGTGATTTTGTGTGCCCTTTTTGTGTTTTACCAAGGCAGTTTTCCACTGCAGTTTCAGTATCCTAGAAGTGGTCCAAACTTAGTACAAACATTGTTTTTGTAAAAATTATTATCAAAGTTTCTTGGTTATGATTTACAAAATGCTTTAATCACGCTCATGGATTTTGTAAATGACCATTTTTGGAGTTAATTATGGATACACAGGAAGAAATGACCAATGGTAATGTTTTAGGATGCTTTTTAAAGATCCCCTTAGGACATGTATTTAGATATACTAAAATACACTGCAAGCAATAATGTGTGTCTGGTATGGTTTTTCTACAAAAAAAACTATAATTACCACTTTTAAATCCGTAAAATGACATTTACTCCTCACTCATTAAAAATTCCACAATCTATGAATATGCAAATATTTTCAGTTTCAAAAGTTAACTACTGGACACAAAATGTCTCCTGCTTCACTGTAAAGTCCATTCTCAGTGTTTGTGCACTGGAGGCTTGAAGTTTCCACATCACACTTGTGTAAGTTAAATATTGGACCAGAATTGGCTTCCAAACTAGTTGTGATGTCACTTACAGAGCTTCTGAATGGTGTTATTTGATGTTAGAGAATCACCAAATGCGAGCTACTCTTGTTAAAATCATTCTCAAGCGATCAACTGGGGGATCTTTCAGACTGCGATCTAACTAGTAACAGTTCTCTTGGCAAAAGTTGCTAGAACACAAGCCTGCAGTGAACCGTTATTTATTACAAATACATTGCCGTGACTGTGCTCACAGTTTGTCGTGCTAACAGCCTGTCAGTGTTGGGAGCTTGAAATGCACAATGCAAAGTTCACAATTTGACAGAAGGTAACATTGAGGCCATATTGTGCTGAGCCCGAATCACTATGTGCTCTGATGAGCTGCAGCAGATTATTTATATATTTATCAGAGCAGATGGTGCCGTTCAGCCCGGCCTCTTTTGAGCCACTCTTGGCTAAATCATTTTGTTTTGGACCTTTTAAAAATCCCGCAACTGCTTTAAAACCTAGCAGTAGTAATCTGCCTAGTCCTGCACAGATATTTCTCTTTTCTGCTCACATATTGACTTTTAGACCTATTACAAAACCATTTCCTTCCAAGAGAGCTAAACCTAACCCAATAAACAGTGTTTGTTCTCCTAGGACCAAAAGTCTGAGAGTGGCATGTGCTGGGAAGATTGAGGCAGGGTGCAGAGTGACACAGTCCTCTGGGCCTCTCTGGTTACAAGTCTTTGCCTTCCTGTCTTTCGAAGAAAATCAGGTCTGCAGAAAGTGAAGGAGTTTACACAAAATTGCGTGTTTGTGTGCTTGTCCCTCTGTACATGGCAGTGCAGGGCTTTTCTTAAAGAATGGCACAGAGGGATTTGCACCATCATACTCCGCTCTTTGAAATTCATCGCACCGTTGCCTAGCATGAATTCTGGGGAGACCTCTGTGAGTTTGTGTCCATTGTGGATCTTTTAATGCAGTTTGAATCTGTTATACAGTAGTCCAACATGCTACAAATCTCTTAAGACTCACTAAAAATGTTTGGGAAAATTAGCTTTCCCTTGTAGCTACTTATACCTTTAACTCAGATTCCCTCAATCTTTCTCAGTTACCTCTTTTCCTCCGTCTCGGTTGGGCTCTCATACTACTCGCTTCCTCTCCCCCTTATCCTGCTCCCCTCTTTTTTGCACTCCCCCTTCTCTTATCTGAAAAAAAAGTATTCCCCCAAGAAAACAAAACAAGGGTCACATGAATATTTGATGAAGTGCAGGCATGACCTCAGTCAGGTCTCCATTTTCATGCTCATTTTTGGCCAAATCACACTATTGAATTAGTTTACAGTAGATGTTGGCAAACTCTCCAACTATAAAAACTTTATGTTCTTTTCCTTTATTGACCTATTAGGCAATAGTTAACATTTGGATAGCATTCAAACCAGATTTATATTCTATTTCACTTTGTTCTGTTCTTCAACCTTTTTCTGTTTGATGTAGGGTGAATGCGACAAGCAAATGCGCCGGAAAGCAACTTGTGTAGGTTTATAATAAATGCACCACTACAAAGTCAGACTATGTTTTTTTTCGGTGGGGGGCTGCTTGAGCTCTGGCAGAGAACTTGATCTAATTGAACTCCAGTGATAAAAACAATGGAATCTTTCCCGTTTTAAAAGCTTCCCCGATAAACCAAATGTCAACACAGCCATATCTTGATTGTTCGACTGCACTCAGCATACGCAGCTCCTGCCAACTGAAAAGAGCCAGTCACGCAAGGGGCTCAGCTGAAAACAGAACCATGTGTGGGGTTGTAGTTAGCTAGCATTAATACCAAAAGACCCTTTCTTCTTTCTCTTCCTTTTTTTTCAAATTACACGACCATTAAATTACTTTTTTTTCCCAATAAGGAGTCTGGCAAACATAGAAAATTATATCATTAGAGTGTTCTGTAATTGGTATCTCAGGTTTCTCCACACTCATAGGAATGTATGTGTGCTTGTGTGTACTACTCTGTGCATATATGTGTGTTTCACAGCTGCTGGGCTGGTACCTAGTGTATGCCAGCTATAGTAACCTTATTCTAATAATTAAAAAGTTATAAAATGCTCAGTATTGTACAGTGTGCAGTGTGTGTTTCTCTGTTTATGTGTAATTTGTCTGCAGCGTTGTTCTGAAGCCCATACACGCCTTTAGCTTGGAAACACTGTCTCTTTCACTCAGAGAATGAGCGTACTCATGCTTTGAGCAGGCAAATCATATTTGGGCTTTTATGCAGTTACTGGCATGAAAGCAGACAGAGATCGAAACACATTTGTTGTCCTTTTAATTTTCTGCAAACGCTGCTGCCGACATAATTGTTTTGTCTGTCAACTGCCCCGATTATCTCACTGTGTTAAAGGACACTGATTGAGATTCGCTTATAGACCTTTTTCTGTCTCTACATATGTAAGCCCAGGGTCTGGTTGGCTAAAGAAAACCAGAAGGATGGTGCAGTTCCAGACATCAGCAAAGTGCTGTCTGCAGACAGGCATTGTCAGGTTAACTCTGTTTCAGCCTTGGGATCAGTACTCATGAGAAACAAGCAAAGCCAAAATCACATTTTATCTTACTTGGACAGTCAACAGTCAAATGTTTGGACACACTGTTTCATTCAAGTTTTTTCCAACTTTCAAAACTATTTTCAGAAATATATGAAAAATGTGTCAGTTCTGAGGATGTAATTATAGTATCTTGCATAAAAAAGTTTATGCATAACACATTCAAACATTGATGCTTGTTTCATGTTCATACCACGAGTCCCAAAGCAGTATGTTTAATGTAATGAAGATATAAACAAGAGCTGCGCTGCAGTAAATGCAAAGAGGCAAATGTAAAACAGGTATTGCTGCTGTGTGATACTATGTGATCTATCTAAACATGACCCAACTCATTTCATTGTTGTAAGAGGCTGTACAATACAGGCCCCCTTGCTGTGGCTGCCCTTTAAGAAAAGATTGTTTTCATTCTGTTAGGTAGAGGGAAAAAAAGCCAAATTAAACAAGCAAAATAAAAAAAATGTGCTACTGAAAGGAACACCAGAGTCAAATAGAAAAAACATGTTTCTTCTGCTATCTTCATTTGCATGTGTAATAACCAGTCTATTCAGCCACACCGGGCCTCTCTAGAGTTATTCTCAACAGTCAGACATATATATAGATGAATGGAGAGCTGTGATTATCTAATGTATGTAAGATTTTGCCGGTATCCATCCTGGGTAAATGGGTTAGTGCTATTTCAGATGCCTGAAGTTGTGTCTGCTTCAGCATAGTCTCTCAAGCTGTTCCATCTCTTTTTATTCCATTGTAGGGGTTTTATAAAGGAACATCAAATCAGCCAACAGCAGTAATAATCCCTCTCTTGTCAGAATCCTTTTTACATGATTGCTGGCAGCGATCCAAGCTTGCAACCGGATATATAAACGGAGACAGAACAAACCGACCAAGCCACAAGAAGGGCAACCTTTTTATGTATCGTCTGCTTAAATACAGACAAATCGACGCCTTCGAATTATAAAGTTCTATCTGTGTTCCGAGTGGTTTTAAGTTCAAAGTTTTGACATCCTAGTTAGCCAAGCTGATATACAGTACAGTTCTCTTTTATTAGTCAAAATAACAGACACCCTTAATGTATTCTAAATATATAATATCAAAATCCTATTACATTTTTAAACAGGGTTTTTATGATCAGATGATCTTCAGATAGAACCGTCTAACTCTGAGATCTCACTTTTTACTTGTTTTATAAGTTTCTATCTGCTGAGGCTTCACAGAAGGCTGATTTTGTTGAAACAAGTAGACAGATTAGCCTTACTTTGTTCTAATACACAAAATCAATGTCTGAACTACTGAAGGGAGTTATGATTCACAATATTTGGGCACAGACAACAATTTAGCTGCATTTTTAAATTTAGACATAACTACATTGGTTTTTCCCTGACAGATTTGAACTGATAAAACAGTTCATAAAGCTTTACCAACAACAAAATTCAAAACAATTACAAAAAAATATATAAAAATGTTTCTCCATTCATTTGCTGATATTTCCTGTCCTTGCTTTGCTTTGTTTTGTTGTCTATTGCTTGTCTTTTTCTGCTCCCAAATTGACATCTTTTTGACTAACTGGGGTCACTGTCAGTGTCTGTAGCTCTGAATGTTTCTCTGTCATCACAGCGTCTGCTGCAGGACTCAGACTCAAATTATAATGTTAAACAGACAAAACAAAAAAATCAGTTTCTCACTGAGTTCAAACAAGATGAAAAACTATCAACTCTGTTGGTGTTTGTATCAGCGTTATACATAATTGTTTTGATAAAATAATCAATTTGGAGGTCTCAAAACTTAATCTCAGCTCCTTTAACACACAGTCACAGAGCAGTGAGGTCACATGATAAAGAGGCAGAACCTGATTGGTCCTTCACACTACATTCCGGGCACTGATTGGTGCTTTGCAGGTGGAACCTTACAGCACCAAGTTTGACATAGAACCTTTTCTTTTCTCAAATTTTAGGACCAATAATGCAGAAAACAAAAAATAAACCTACACAAAATGTTAATAACTTGTCAAAGAATAGTTCCATGTGAAACTATTTTTTACCAAAAATGTCAGATAGAACCTTATAATTCTCAGGTCAAGAAATAGATTTCCACTGAGTCTAATGGACATTTATGAATAAGGTTACAGCAGGATTATACTCTACACCACCTGATTATTTATCTTGTAGAGAGTACACCCACTTAATGTTTCTACGTACCTACTAGCCTCTGATGTGTGCCACGTGACTTAATAACTCAATGTTTATAGTCACATACATGTATAGTAGATGGCCCGGGGTATATTTACGTTTGGCGAGTAAATCTCAGAAGGCTATCTGCTACACTGCAGCTGGTGTTGTCAGAGTAATGAGACTGTGCCATATTTTTGCAGTCACATGTTTCACGAGGGTATGACACAGGGTATTGTAACTATTAATACCTTATTATCTCAATGAAATGTGCTGAAATTAATGTATATGTGACACAAAAAGGCAATTTATTATTTTGGCCAGTAAAAAATTTGCTTGACCGGTGGATTTTTTTCATCTACCAGTTCCCTTGGCAGGTGTTCATTTCAAAGTTCATTTCAGACACTGGAAATGGAATCTCATTAGCCTGGGATTTTTTATGTAATGAATAAATGAAAATCACACTGCATTAATTCTTCAGTGTTGTCAGAGTAATGAGACTGTGCCATATTTTTGCAGTCACATGTTTCACGAGGGTATGACACAGGGTATTGTAACTTTTTATGAGGAAGCAGAGTGATACTTTCTTTTATTTAAGCTACTTATATGAGTCTTTATTGGTGTAGAGGGCCTCTGTCCCATCCAAGACGGTGACTGAGACCACATGTTCTTTGTTCTGGAAGAACAAATGAAGCCGTTGAACTCAGTCCCCCAGAATCCTTCACGATTTCACACCTGGATGTTAACTCCGCCCATTGCTCCAATGTCCAGCTAACATTGGTCACTGTGGCCTGTGACCTATGACATCATTGAATCAATAAAAGCGGTGAGCGCCGACTCCTCTCTCTCTCTCTCTCTCTCTGGGCTGCGGTTTGCAAAGCTGCAATTCAGTGGAAAGGACAGACACACATCTGGTCGCTTACTAAGACGATCATCAAGTAAGACTGACATCTGGGCAGAGTTAGCTATTGAAATTGTTTGTTATTAGATGCTGAATGCGTATGTTTTGACTGTATAATTTATATTTTTATTTGGAATAAATAATAATGTTTGCTATTTTTATTGGGAAACATTTGTGTTCGGTTGATCCAACCCTTCTTAACTGGGTCTCACTCATTGTAGTTTCCCCTAAGTTAGACTTGCGTGCGTTTTCTCTCTTTTCCTTTCCTTACTAACACACCCCGCAGGGTGAGAAACATAAGGGTTTTTAGGCCAAACTCAGGCTGCTATTCAAACCTTCCCACCTAGTTTCACCATCTACCTTGTGTCTCCTTTTTACCCACACATGTGATCTCGCCCACTGCATGTGGTTTGAGTCAGCCATATTGTAGTTCTCTTTTGTTTTACATACACACACACACACACACACAGACACATTGTATATAGTCACACCATTAACTAGGATTCCCAATTGTATTGATGTTTGTTATACTTGAATGGTATTGGCTGTATAGTTGCTACTGTTAAGGTGAAGTAAACCCTGTTATATTATAACAAGAAGTCGCATTGGTGGTTTTTGCCTGAATATTGTTGAAGTCAGCCTCTGCCGTACAAAGTACTCCAAATTGCCTTCATTGTGTTTGTTATTTCATTGCTACAAACCCAGCTGCAACAAGGTTATAGGCCACTAATCATTTAACCAGGTTTTATCCTTTATTTTGATCATTTTAATTATTAATTGGAATACCAAAATTTAGGAAGATTCACTTATGAGACTGAATCAGCGAACTGGTTTCATCATTTCCCAGTCTTCCAGGGTGGTGCCCCGAGGTGTATTTAATGTAAATGAAATCCTGCTGTTCTAATTAATTATTAATTATTTCTGTTTATTAATCTGAATAACCCTGTTAGCCCTACATTAGCTGGACATATAGTTTGTTTATTTCTTCTAATTACTGCCAATGCATTAACTGCCTGATCCTGTTTCTATAATGAGTCGTTATTGCCACTGATGTGAGGATCTACTGTGAAAATGCTTCACCTACTCCAGAAAAGAGAAAAGGTGACTGACTGGGAGAGTGAGATTAGGCAGAGAGAAGACCAGCTGTACTGGGATACTTGAATTTACATGAGCTGAGCACTTGACATTTATGCTCTCGTGACCTGATATTTGAAGGTGTCCTTCAGCAAGGGTCTCAGCGCTTCGTTTCATCGACAGGCCCAACAATGAGTGGCCAGCCGAGTGTGACACACTCGTGTTTCGTGGGACAGGTGGCAGCGCTGCTTAATCTTCAAGGTCTTTGTCAGTTTTTGCCGACTGTAATGTCAGCCCTGACTCAGGCCTGTCTCACTTGCTCGGTGCCTAGCTGCTGTCTGTCGCACTGAGCTCTGCCTGTCATTACGTACCTACCATTAGCCTTCAAATATTAAGGCCATATGTGCTTAATTATTAAAAATAACCAGCCATGTCCTCCTGCACTTATGATTCAGCTTTGGACTGGCAAAGTTTGTTTATTTATTTATTTATTTAAAATATTTCCATCTTATATACTGAGTACTATTCCTCATTGTGAAACAAAGAGAGCGGGGGTGGGGGGCATTGGTGTTTGGTTCCACTATGTATTCTCTCTCTGTGTTCCTTGTCCTTAACTACCATTACCATCATCATTATTCTCACCATTGTCATCATCACTACAATTATCAGTATTGTCATCAGTCACCTGCCAATAACAGTCTTTGTCTTAATTAGCCGGATGTTTTGTCATCCATTCATGCATGTTTAATTGTCCTAAATGTGACGATAAATGAATGGGTTTGTCACTGTGGGGCGTGCTGAGATGAGGTGACATTTTGGGGTCATGCGCCAAAGTGTGACCTCTAACATCAGCATGTTCTTCAGACAAACATCCTACAAAGCTTGTCTGTGTAGTCTTTGTTGTGAAATGTATTGTTTGTTGTTGTTGTTTGTTTGTTGCTTCTCCTTTTCATGCTTTATTCTTGTGATCAGTAATAACTTCCTCACAATACTGAGGATTTAGGCCACCAGTAAACAGCCCATATAGAACAGGCAGCTAGTTTACCTCCTATTTATGTCTAAGGACATTATTTTGTGTTCTCAGTGTGTGTGTGTGTGTGTGTGTGTGTGTGTGTGCATGTGCATCTGCTCAGCTGTGCACTACCCCTCTGGGTTTCAAACACTTGGCACAGCAGACGAGGAGCTGTACAGCAGTTTGGAGAATGTGCAGCACAGCCTAGCCTTCAGAGAAGAAAGTCTTGGCTTTTCCTTCCAAGTCCTCTCCAATGGGCTCTGTTATAATAGCATGCTGACTCAATTAAGGTACCAGAGTAGGTTATAATTAAGTTGGGAGTTTTCTCTTGGGCCAAGCCAAAGGCAGCCTGCTTGTATGAAGCAATGCAATTGAAAATGACGCTCCAGAAGTATATTCTTTTGTTGTTGATGCTTTTTTATAAGTGATCTGTTCTCTGCTCGCGGTGTTAAAAATAGTGGTCTTCTTCAGCTGATTCTGAGGCTATTTTCAAGTGTTTATGATTCTCAGGGCCTCTGTCGACTACAAAGAGCAGCAACATTACCAGCAGCTGCTGAGTCACTATGTAAAGGCTGTTGGTGGCTTGCCTCTGGCAATGGCAATAATGATTGCTTTATTCAAGACCTACTTTCAAGGAAAAAATCAAGACATGCAGCCCCCGTTGATCTTTTTTAAAATAATTAATGTATATTTTCTTCTTGATGTGGTTTGTTTAAGCATGTAACTCTCTAATGCAGGCATGAACTTTGGTTATGACATGTTGATCATCTATAACCCCCTAAACCATAAGACAGCTTAACTCATCTCCCTTTATTTGTCCTGTATATCTGACATTAGCTCGTGTCACAGTAGTATAGAAGCAACCATGTCAGCAGAACCATGAAACTTCTGAATGTTATTCTTATGGAAAAATGTATGAACCACATGTAAGCATATAAAAGAGGCCAACTTAAACAGCTACATGGAACTGTTAAAAGGTCTGTTACCATCAATTATTTAGGCATTATTTTGTGTCTTTCTCTGACATGTTAGACTCTGATCATTAAGCGTAATCAAGGCACTTCCCAAATTAAATCATGCATGATACACCATGTTATGCAATATGGAGAGAAAGGCTCTTGGCACTCAAATTAAGTTGGAAATGTATTGCATATGCCACATTTGCCATTCCCACCTTTTGGCTGGTCTAATGTCACCCCTAAGGATCTTAATGCGGTGTGTAAGAGGAGGAGTTGCTTCCTGATGAGCTGAAAATTGCACCATCCATCACTCCAAGGTCAGGTACCATAAAAAAGGATGGAAGATGTCCTCTCTAGAGTGCGTCTGTAAAAAGCCCAGGCCATCAAGGTGCTTAGCCAGAACGACCACTCATTCATTTTGGGACATATGGTCTGTGCGCGCATGCCAGCGTATTCCCACAGGTCAAAACTGGAAGTGAGGAAAACATCATTGTCAGCTTTTCTTAGAAGTGTAGCCTAGCATGGTCTTTTTTTATCATGGAAGTGTATTAGCCTGTGAGTATTTCCTTACTCCCTCCTCGTTTTGACATTTTCTTCAAGATTAATGGTTCCATTTTGTAGCCACTTAAGCAAATGGGACATCAGTTAGACTAGTGATCATGATTTTTCTTAGTAGTCAACAAGCACAAACAAGTTCAAAGTGGAGTGGTAAATGTCAGTCAGCTTACATTATTTTGTTCCTGCTCTAGTTAATAGCAAGTTCAGTGAGCTGACTGAATAACTAGTGTTTCCTGGTCAACAATGCTCACTGTTTTATAGATCTCAAATCCCACTTGTTATCAATAGTTGCAGTTTTTGAATTAGCTGTCAATGAAGTATTGATTTGATCTAACTATAGACCCCTGCAGCTTTCTCGTACAGAATCAATGAAGTATCGTGCTCTACTACTATGCTGTCTATTTATCATTCTGTGACCTTCAGTCCTGAGGTGACCAGTTTTACAGTGACTCATGGTCAGTGCTCATTTTGGCCATTTAGGGCCGAGTTAGCCCAACACAGCCCTTTCAAACTAAAACGGTTCACCGATGTAATGCCATTGTTTTTTCATGTGCATTGTACAACTCATCCTGCCTTTCTGTTGAACAATTTGGCTACACTATTTTTACCAAAAGGAGGGAGGGGACATTATCTGGTTAGTTAATGCTTGATGTTTGCCAAAGCTGAGTACAATTTGAAGTCTCAGAAGTGATGAAATTATAGTGAATTGAATCTTAAGGCTGATATCAGGATATCATGTGTATAAAAGCAACTAGGTCTTTGCAACCATTTACACCCGGAAGATGTAGATAAAAGAAATATTTAAACCTGCTTTCAGTAATAATCAAGTCATGGTCCCTATATTGGCAAGTAAAATAAATCAGATTGGGTGTGTGAATGACAACAGTTAACAAAAGAAGCCCAATTTGAATCACAGTCTAGCCCTCATCCTTGTAATTTACTTTGTTAGAAGTCAGTCATGAATCTTTCTTTATTCAATACTAAACTGAATCATTCTCTTTGTTCCTCTGCAGATGAGTCTCTGTCACACCACTCTAAGGGATTTCTCCAAGATGTTCCAATTTCAACAGGGTCCTCACCATCAGCCTTACCAGCCTCACATACTACTGCCTTTGGGAGCCGAGACTCACCTGGTGCCCTGCCATCCATTCCTGAACCCGACCATGAAGCTCGGACTGCTGACAGCATGCGTTTTCAGTGGGGACATGTTGCTTCTGAAAACTCTAAATCCTTCACGCCAAGTTACCTCCTCGCAGAAAAACCACAGCTTCTTTCCACTCCATCATTAAGTCCCTCTGAACATGTATTGGGGTCCAGTCCACAATTTGAGGCACCGGCTAAACTCTCATCAGACTGGAAGCTTGCCAGGATAAATTCTGCCAAGCAAGCTTCCTCTCTGTCTCCAACTCCTACAAGATCCCAGCTGCAGCCTCAGTCAAATGTATCTATAACATCCAAAATAAGCTCCTCAGCTTTTACAAGGTCAACAACACCGCAGCTCAGTTTTACTTCTGAGCAAAAAGCTCTAGATGCACCTTTGTCAGCTTTCAGGAAGCAACAGGACGGAGCATCAGAACAAACACTAGCAATCATAACCTCACCTCCTGGTCAGCCTCTTGAGACCCCTAAATTGGCTTTGACTGACTCTCCATCAGATGAATCATATATTTCAGATCATGTCTTACTTGACCGCAAGCTTCCTGTAAATGCTCCGGGTAAAATTCAGGATGTGAACCAACTGAACCCCAGCAGTGCTCCCTTGCAGGAGAACAAACCAGCACATGATATAAACATGCTACCCAACCCAGATGAGATTCTGGCCCCTAGCTACTATGTGCCTTTCATCGGCCCCCACCCTACATCACCTGCATCTGAACCCACTGAGGTCTCACCAGAGGACTTCTACCCCACCAACACCATGGAATTGGACTGGGGGTCCGGGGACTACATGGAGACGATGTCATTCTTGAGTTCAGAGGGAGATGACTACTCTCTGGTCACCAAGGTGCCCTCTGACACATATGATCTGGAGGACTATACAGAAAGCTATGATACATCCTTCCCTTCTAGGGTAGGCATATCCCTTTCATCCTTGCATCCTCTTCACATCTCACCATCTTCCAGCCTCACGACAGCATACAGCACCATTCTTCCCCTGAAATCCATTTATCCTTCCTCTTTATCCTCTACAATTCACTATACACTGGAACCTACTCCCACAATTCACAGTGATATAGCTGAAGCATCAGACATCGATTGGTCAGATACTTTCAGCATTCAACCAACAGATGTACTCTTACCTGACATGAACAGCTTGGAGTATTACACCACTCAGTTGACCAAGGAGAACACTGGATCAGACAGCGGAGCTGAGCAAAGAGGGAACGTTACCGTGGTGTCCATCAGTACTACAGACATCACACCCACCAGCAGCTTCACCAATGATACCAAATCGACTGAGGATGAGTCCTCCAGTGATCTGTCAGGGTTTGAGCCTAATGACGAAACACCACTAACCACAGAGGAGAGTCCTCAGCTGGTCAATGTCTCAGAGCCTTTTCTGCATCCTTCCATAGTCACAACCCCCTTCTTCGATCCCTCTTCCTCCATCTGGTTTGGTCAAGCGTCCACCAAAGACTGGTCTGCAGCTACTTTTACTATTGTCCTGGGCAGCACTGCATCAACAGCAGCTATACTACCCGGTGCTACGGCTTTACTGCCAGATGATGTAATGTCTTCTTCTTTGACAGATGTCCATTGGTTTGTTACAGAGTCTTTCCCACAAAGTACCATACACACCACTCCTGTCTTAAGTGCAACAGCAGCCTTCTCGCCGGTTCCCATCGAACATCCTGCCAACACGACTGCTGGTACAACAGACAGTTATCCCCAAGACACTACTATTACAACTGAACTAACTCTTAATATCACTTTAGCTTCAACTGAACCCACATCTAATGTCACTTTGGTCCCCCCAGTCATGCTGGGTGATCAAGGGGTGACTGAAGATGGAGTTGACATCCCAGCCACAATGACCTTGATCCCAGCTAGCAGTGAAGCTAACACAATCTCTGCTGTACCCACAACTACAACTGCCACCACTACTTCTCGTCAAGCAGCAACTGGAGCTACTGCTACCACAGAAGCATCCACAAGTGTCAACATCATCTCTACCACCAGTGTTAAGACCCTGACTACAGCACCAACATCAAGACAGTACTTCTGCGACCTTGACAAGCCTGCTTATTTAGTAAAAATTGGTAAGTCTGGTATCTCATTTTACTGTAATTTGAACTTGAAATATACATATGGTACATATACAGTATCATAAAATAAGACTATAACAATAAGCTTATGCTTTCTCCTGAAGGTTTTCCCTCTGGGGCCACTGTTGGGTATGCCAAATCTCAAGTCAGAGACATCCTGAAATGGGAATTCAACAAATCAGTTGAGCTGCAGGTAAATGTTATTTTAATTTAATTTTAAGATAATGTTATGAAAGGTGTTAGCCAGTTTTTGGCAGTGGAAAAAACATGCAATGATAACATAGGCACATATGGTGTATGAAAGGCCATGTTAAAATATGAATTGTATTGCAAGATCAAGCCTTATCTAACTGGGTTTATTACTAAAAAACAGAAAAAAGTAATATGTTGCACAGGAGTGTTTGAGTATGTGTGTGTGTTTACATTAGAGATTGTGAACCATAAAGGCTGAGCCACCTTGTTTTTAAAAATCTTTCAAAATTCTGTAATAAAAAAATTTAAAAACCCACAGAATTAGTCAAGATTAAGATTAATCAAGAACACACAGAACATCCAGTGAGTTTTAACGAGCACTAGCTGCTTATTTAACACAAAGCACTTAAGGTAACTGTGAATTAATGATTCTAATGAGTGATTTCTCTGTGTCATATTTTCTTGCTTCGTCTGTGAAGGTTGTCGACCCCCCACCAAAGTTTGTGTTTAGGGTGGTGTCTGGTCCAGTTGTGTACACAGCCATATCTGTCATCAATGCACTGCGAAGGTCTGGGCGCCGCTTCCTGTCTGTGTCTCCCAACTGGACAACACCAGACAATAAATATCAAGTCCACTCAGGTAAATGAACTTTGACTGAAGTAAAATATTAAATATTAATTTCAAGATAACCGTTTTGTTTTCAAACTTGAATCAAAACTCTCCTTGTCTTTCCCCTCTGCAGTGCTGCAGTTTGTTCCCGGTCACATAGATGTGCGATTCTGCAACTTTAGCGAGAGCATTGAGAAAGGTTTGACCATGGCCTTTGCAGAAGTGCGTCGGCGCTCAAAGGAGTCAACCAACTTCACAGTGCATGTGAGTGGGCATAATAGTTGTCTGTTACAGCTGCTTCCCTACAGTTTAAGCTATATTGTAGCTTTGTTAAACATATTGTAGTATCTGTCTGTCTGAAAAGGGAGACATGTCTTTATTTTTGTATTTTTGTCCTGCAAAGAAAGTTAAAGAACATGGGTTGCTATGCTTTTTTGTGCAAGCAAGCTGAACAGCTGAACCCGCTGATTGTTTGCTGACTGAGCTGTCAGTCATTTCACCAGTGGGTGACTGTGATTGCTGCAGGGTAGGCTGACTTTGATTGGGGTATTTCTTTGCAAACAGGGGCTGTTCTGTTTAATCACAAGTGCTGGGGCTTTTGGATTTCACTAAATGAATGGTGGCTGAAATGATTGCCTGTGGAGAAAGCTATTTATTAAAGAGATCTTAATTGCCAGTTTGGTTTCACATATTTAGATTTATGCTCTATCTATGTATCTGTCCATCCATTTTCCATCGTTCAGTTGGTCCGGATGGCTATAGCAGCCTGGTAAGCATCCTCCAGTTCTAACTAGGGGATTTCATTCTGATCAGATGCCCAGAGCGCCTCAAATGGCTCCTTTCAACACAGCTATTCTTGTCCAAGCTTCCTCGACAATCTCATTCTTACAGTCACAGAGCAGATGTTATGACCCGAGGTGAAGGTTCAGTCCCCTTCAGGCTCAGCTCCTTCCTTACCATGACTGTCCAGTACACAACGTCCATACCAGTGTGGACACTACACCTATCCGTCTGTCGATTTCAGTCTTCATACTACCCACGCTTGTTAACAAGACCCCAAAGATACTTAAGCTCTTTCACTTGGATACTTAAAGGAGTTCATGCTCTAGCTGTTGAGTATTAAAGACGCTTATTGTTTGTTAATAAAGAGCTTATTTGGATATGTGGATAGTTGGCTTCGGTAGAGTTTTGTGTAATCCTATTACACTGATGCCTGTATTATAGTCTTTTAGTTGGTATAAATGTAAGGATTAAATCAACCATTTGTGGCAGCATGGACATGAACAACTAGCAAACTATGCTCTGGGCCACACTGCCCAATTTTCAGTTCTACTTTCCAAACACTGAAGCCAATGATGTTCAGATTTGGGGCTTCATTTTAACTCTTTAAGGGACAGACAAGCTTTCCCAGAAATGACATCAACAGCAGAATGGAAAATGTTTTGTACATTTTGTCGTGTAATTGTCTGACCTCTAAACAATACACCTCTGTCTAATTGTGTTTCAGATTGTAAACATCACCATGGCTCCTCAATATCAGGAGCAACGGCTTGTGAGGCAGCCGGTCGACATCACCTTCACTGTGAGCACTTCCAGGGGTTATCTAATGGGGTCAGAGGTCAGCAATGCTCTGATGAAGCTCACCATGGTGGAATTCAGCTACTACATGGGCTTTCCTGTTCTGCAGATTGCTGAGCGTGAGTCACATAGGGTTGTCTCACTATATTTTAGCCATTTCCACTTACCTGTATTACTGAGTGATCTCTAATATGAAACCTTTGAGTCTGTAGTAGCTGGAAGTGTGCTTTCTGCTTGTGTCACATCACCAATGATCGTCTTGAGTTAAATTTTACTATACTTAAACGTCCTCTCCTTTTTTCCAACAGCTTTCCATTATCCAAAGTTGAATACCAGCCAGTTTTTCCGCTCCTCCTGGGTTAGAACAGGTATGATGGTTTCAGTCGTTGGCATGGTTTATGCTGCTACAACTACTTAAATATGACACCGTTTGTGGTTATAATATGTATCTTATTTCTGTTGTCTGTGCACATAGTGCTCCTGGGTGTACTGGACCAGAAAGTGGGTGAGAGGACCTTTCAAGCCAACATGGAGCGCCGTGTAGCCATGTTACTTGGGGAGGCCATGGGATTAGTCAGACGTGTAAAGAGAGCCACCACCATAGGCAACAACAGCGTCCAGGTATTGTATCAATATAAAATATTGCACTCAGTGATTGTATTTATAGCTACATAGCCTTTACAGAAGATAGTACACACACTGCAAAGTTTATCAAGCTTCACAAGCAACTTAAGTCTACCGTTGCTTTTCTAGGAAAAAAAGGCAAACTAATCTAGATAATTTCACTTATTTGAAGTAAAAGTTAAGTCAAGTGATATTATCTTCAAATGGTTAGGTGCTGTGTTTGTCTTCTTTATTTCAAATATCTGTTTTAAACTTTCTCAAAACTATATCAGAAACAAGTCAAGGTTTTTATTTATTTAATTGTTTTAAAGTGAATACGATTTTAAAACTTAATACGTGAATCTCAAATGTTTGATCAAGATACACTTACAATGCATTTCTTCTGAATATACTGTAGTGTTCAATAGAATTACTAGTTGAGTTTCTTGTTTATTACACAACAAAACTTTCTAAACTCTTTAACCGAAAGTTTGTTAACGGATTACTCCCTTAATCTTGAAAAAGCGTCCTTCCTTGTACCATTTATGTCATTATTCCCTGATGCAAGCTCTCTCTAACTACCTTGCCTGAGGACTGAGGGCTCATTATGTGAGCGTTGCAGTGTTTGTAGCCACTGAAAGCCTTACTGCTTTACTAATCAGGCTCTAGCTTTTGTGGGTTTGCTCCGCACCTGCTCATCTCTAAGGGGACAGGATAGGGCTCTGTCTCCATGGCAACAGCATCCCATTCAGCTCAGGGGCGAGCCACTCAAAGACCACAACCTCATGAGTCCTTGTTCTTTCTCCTCTTCCTGATTTCTCTGGTCCTGTTACTTGATGGCTCTTGTGAGCCACAGAGCTGCAAAGAGCAGATCAATTATTAATTGTTTCTCTCTCTCTCTGTCTGTATCCTGCAGTTGGCATGATTAAGAGTTTGTCTCTGTGTTTGAGAGGGTAGACATTATGGGGATGCAGAGACGGGGAGGTAAAAGATTCAGAAATCAGAGGAACAGAGAATGCAAAACACGCAGATAAAAGAGACTTGTTATGAGAGACGAGAGATGCATATTTGATCTGACTACATGAAGTCTGAGTGCATATGGTGGTCTTTAAACAGTGGGGCTGTCAGAGTGATAAATATCATCCTTGGCTGAATAGCAACCTAACTGTTTCTGACCTTTCTGCGCCCTGCATTGTTGTCTGCATAAAACCCACAGAGCAATTTAGGAAAACGGAGGACCATATTTGTGGTGAACCTTTAGTGTCTGTGTTTGTGCTATGATTAGATCTCTAAGTTTAAGCTCTGGCATCCTTTCTACCTTTAGAAATGATGTTTTTCACAGTCATGAATATGAATGTCTGTTATACATAGACGGCTTATTATACGCTTGTGTTCCTTCCAGCCTTGATATGATACTGTCATTAAGGGAGCCTAGTTTAGATGTTTGGGTTTTTTTTTTTAACATTTCAAAGACACTCGACTTTGAGTGTCTGTTGGATATAATGAGAATGAGGTGTCTCAGACTGTACTTCAGAGGAATCCTTTGTCTTGCTTCCTTGCAGACACACATTCACACAAATACATAGACACATATCTCAAACAGATGTCCCCAGACTGTCATGACAGAGTCAGTGTGGTGTCGTCACCCGTGAGAATACCTTATGAGTCTGCCTAGACAGATAAAAGAGGAGGTTGAATCGGGGTCGTGCAATAAAGACACACATTCACACTGCTATCTTTCCACTCTAATAACCATGCATGGACTGGATTAAACCCTGGGTGAGGGAGCCTGCACAGCCGTTTTTCTGTGTTAGCCCAGGCATGAACTGCACTTTACTCTTTCCTGTAGTGCAGACAGCAGGCTGTGCTGTGCCTTAGAGCAACCAGAGGGAGACTGCACACACACAAAGGCATATTAGACGACATGGAGAAATATTTAAACAATGATCTAATTGGAATACAGAAATCAAATTGACATTTCATGAGTGTGCTTTTCTGTGTGTGTGTGTGTGTGTGTGTGAGTGTGTGTGTCTCATATAAAAGGGCAACCTCTGCAACTAGAGAGGTCAAATAGTTGGTGTCTGAATTTTAGTTTCTGCAGTCAGAAAACCTCAAAAACTATTAATGTTACAGGGCTCCACAGAAAATGAGGTACCACACTCTCCATTAAAAAGTCATCTTTATTATTGAAATCATGACACTTTGCTCATTAAGACCTTCATCAGACATTCCATTTTTAGTGTAGGGGGTGTAGTGCTTCATCTTCCATGAATCCTATGATCATTTTTGGAAGCACTTCTTTTCAAGTTGCTCGAGCACTGTCTATTAGCCACAAATGTTGCTGGGGGGAAACATTCACAGGTTGTGACAACACATGAGAACAAAGAAAGAGAAGAGGAGCAGTTGTCAGATGCTAAAAGTTCATCAGCAGAAATATAAAGAAAAAAGGCAAGATGATTGCTAAGAACCACAAAACTGTGGGGATTGCAAGCCCAGGTCCCTGAGCAATAAAAATAAGTCTAATGAGTGTCCAGCAGCCTTTTTCTAACATCTGGACATGTTTATGTTTGGAAAAAGACATAAGATGCCGTGATGTCTGTTTAAAAGGTGGTGGACAGTACAGACTGCCATCTCATAATAATCATTAGGCTTCATGATTGCTCTGTGTAATTGTATTACAACTGAGGCACGTTTACCTCAATTCCCATATCCCAACATATATGACCCCACACACATAACTAAACAAACTGAAGAGTGTCCATGTTTGGGGTTAACTCAAACATCTCCTATAGCCTTGCTACTTGCCACATTCAAACTTCCTGAACTTTTATGGGAAGCAGATTTCTTTTTCTTATCACTTAAGGAAATTATAGTCATACTCCAATATCTCAATACAATCATTTCAAGACTTGGATGACAGTATTTAGAGATGAATTGAAGTTGCCCTGATGAGAAAGGACGGCCTTCCACCTTATTAGATACTGGATAACACATACATTTGCACACCTCTTTGAGACCAAGTTGTTTTAAATCTTTTCGTATCTCCACTTGACTAATGTACCACATGATTTTGTTGTTAATGTTTGGACAAATGACTAACTCTACCTTTCTGATTGTTTCAACCTCCAGGTTGTAAGTGTGAGCCGGCTGATGGGTGCGGACCTACCGTTGGAGATTGTGTATTTTGTGGAGGGTCCCACGGGTCAGAGGATGCCTGCAGTCAAAACAGCCAACCTACTCAACACCTTGGACGTTCAAAAGGCTGCCATTGTCTTGGGATATCGTGTTCAGGGCATTTTAGCACAGCGTGAGTACCTCTGGTATAACAGATAACTGACATTCAAGGGCGCCCCAGTGATGTAGTGAGTAAGGATGATAGTCCTTGACATGGACAAACTAAGTTTAAGCTCCCATGTTTGCAAGCATCCAAGTTCAAGGTCTAGTTGAACTAAATTAACTTGAGCTAAATTGGAACAGGAGCAGAGGGACACAAAGAACAGGAAAGGACAAAGTATTAAGAAAATATTTTATAAACCTCAGATAGAATATTATATATAGTCTTAAAAGGTGGAGTTTTGTGACATGCCTTGTGTCTCATTGTTCACAAGCTCCTAATAAGAAAAAATAAAACTTCTGGCTCCATGTGTTCCTTTTTATGTTTATAGTAACATTTGAGCTAATTACCTCTTCTTGTATGCACTGTACCAAAAGCCTGTCTTCCTCAATAAGAATATAAACATGGGATGAAGGCCTAATGAGAGCCCCTCAAGGGAGGTCTGTTTCTGTGCTTACTGTGTTCTCTTACAGTACTTTCCCAGGGGATGAAATGAATGTTAATTAAAACTAATGACGGTCTGCACTGAAGATTACAGCAGTGAGAAAAGAGGCAGCACTCCAAAGATGTACTACATGTTTAGCTTAGCATCCATAAGGTGTTTGTGAATAGGATTAAAGGGAATAAAAAGGGTATGCTTGAAATATTGAACCACATACACAAAATAATGTCACTCATGCAAACACAAATACGTTCATTGTTTTTGAAGCCCAACTTTTTAACATTAAGGTAATCCTGCGTCTCTCTCTGGATCTCTCTCTCTGCAGCTGTAGAGAAGGTGGCGTCCTCACCCTCTGACGCTGAGAACACCAACATGTGGATCGTCATCGGGGTGGTGATTCCTCTCCTGGTGGTCATCGTCATCATTTCCATCCTGTACTGGAAACTGTGTCGGACAGACAAGCTGGAGTTCCAGCCAGACGCCATGACCTCCATCCAGCAGAGACAGAAGGTAGAGAGCCGTCAGTGTTGTACAGTGTGTGATTCGACATCAGACTTCACTTTGTGTTTCAAAGTCGTTCCAAGTCAACAGCTTATTCTTCAAATGTCGTATTTGAAATATGTAAAATGGCACCACAGTTGCCATTGTTTCCATTCTTCATCACTCATCAATCACTTCAGCTGGTTTAAAAATACATTGATGTTCTTTTGTGGCATTAAAGTGACATTTTTGCTAACTTCCCTCTGTTGGGAAGCAATAACTCTTTAGGTGAGCTTATGTTTATGTTTCTGTTTTTATTCAACTTTTTTTTGTTGTTGTTTAAAAAAAAGCCATATCTAATGGACATTGATAACCACATGGCTGTTGTGGAAAAACCGTTTATTCCATTAACTGTGTATGTATTGTATTTACTGTGTTACATTATGTTTAATTGTGTTGAATGAAAATCAGCACTCCGAACATTACTGTGTTCTGCATAGAAAAGTTTAGGACAACTGATTTGGAAAGCTAGAAAGCTGAGTTCAATTTAAAATTCATATCAACTGCTAATTAATTAGGCGTATCTGTCATTGCCATGAATGTGCTCCGGGACGGCACAGATTCTGGACTTCTTCTTCATTTCTTCTTTTAGATTAAATTAGTAAAACTTTAATGATCCCAGTAAGGAATTTATTAATGGACGAGAGCTGGATTAAAACTTCTAGTACATGCCATGAGCTTTAACCGCTCTTTTATGTGATTTAAAGCTTTTTCTCTTATGTTGCCTCTCATACTCATTGGGTTAAAGATCGAACCACCCTGCCCGACAGTCCCCCTTCGTCTCACTGTACTTTCTGTTTGTGACAACTGAAATGCTTGTGCTTTCTTTTCCCTTTCACTTGAGATAGAAATAATGTAATTTGGCTCTGCTGAGGCTGTTTCCTGTCTTACTATTGTCTCTCTCACTCTAAAGCATGTTCCTATTTGCCCTGAAGTTAATTGGCAGGAGAGAGATTTTTCCTGCTTCCTGGAACCTCAGAAATCCTGATGAAGAAAATATTTTTAATCAGAAATGAAATGACTATAGTCTTTGTTCAAAATACATCCGCTTACTGAGAGACACAGGGTCAAGTTCACCAGAGAAAGAAAGATCAAGACACTGAATTACACTATCTAAATTCACCAGGGTACAATGCATTTAGACATACAGTATACAGCTTAGCAGTGTTAACGTATTGTGATTTTTTTTTTTTGGTGTAAGGGACAGGAACAAAATTTTGATCCAGTTCTAGGTTTATCAGTGGCTCTCTGTATGAGTAACCCCTGCAATAGTCTTTCTCAGTCCCAGTGACTCTTTCGTCATTAACTCAGATGTCAGTGACACAGGAACACCACTTCCATCCAATCCTAAAATAGATTTTCATACGCTGAATTTTAAGTGGGCTGTTTTGGGGATTTATGTGGGTATTTTTGGGGGCTTCGTGTTATACTGGGTGATATTTCTGTCTGTGTCTGGCTTCCCACTTGCATTCGAGTCGAGCTACGAACCCACATTGGTGTAATGCAATCAATCTCATGTGCTGAGGTAACTGTGACTTAGCTTACCCTCTCTGCTTAACACAATCATCTGTCACTTAACACCACTCCTCTACTCTCAGTCTCCTACCCCATTCAGAGAATCAAGGACCCCTATTCCCCAGGCGCTCCGTTCAAGTAGGAAGGAAATAGAGTATAGTGAAGAAGAATATGAGGAGGAAGAAGAGGAGTATGAGGATGAAGAAGAGGAGGAGGAGGAGGAGGAGGAGGAGAAGGAGGTTAAAAGGGGGAAGGTACAGAGCAGTGTTTGGTGGTGTGTAGAAGATATAGATGAGACCTAGTTTGTGTTTGTTTGTTGTTTGTTCTTCGGTAGTTATTTAAATATTTCACAATTATGTAAAGAACAGCAGAGTAGATACAGTTAATTAAGTGAATGTCAATAGTTAAAAGTCCAGGTGGGTATATGAGTTTTAGGATAGTCAGATACAGATGCAAAAGCATTGTGCCTCATCACTAGAAGTATTTATCCTGTCCACCATTGCTTCTGCTCAGAGACCGGTAGCTCTTCCCAAGAGCAAACAGAGTATGAGCAGTGAGGAGGAAGAAGAAGAAGAGGAGGAGGAGGAAGAAGAAGAAGAGGAGGAAGAAGAAGAAGAGGAGGAGGAGGAAGATGAAGATGAGGACAAGGAGAAAGATAAAAAGAAAGGATTTAAACCAGAAGAGCAAAGAGGAAAAGAGAACAAGGCAATGCTAAAGAAAACAGGGGAGACGAAGAAGGAAGAGCAAATGAAAGTGTTGTCTAAAGGGAGGAGAGCCAAGGAGGAGGTATATGGTGCAGTAGCCATAGAGACTAGCGCTTGTTTCATTAGTGGACATTAGGATCATGTTGTATCCTGTTTTGATGCTTAGACTTAGACAATCCAGCATTATGTATACGATGGATTTCAATGTGGAGTAAGTTGGTGTGTTTGTAGTCTGTAGATCCTGAGGAGCATACAGTGACTCTGTGTTGTGAAGTGGTAGATTTAGAGGTGTCGTTTTGCATGTATCAACTGTTTGTTCTGAGTGAATCCCCGATATGCCTTAAGACCAGGCTAAGTAGTAATTAGTGAGTATAATGTGTGGGAGATAGCTGACTAGCTGTGTGTTTGCTTTCATTCAGCCTCAGCGTCAGTTATAATGAAACAGGGCGACTATTTCAGCTGCTGCTTTTTGAATGCTTTCCCTTTCAAAGACTGGCGTTGTTTATATGCTGTGGAGCGTAGCGCACACACAAACACACACGCTCTCTCTCTCTTTGGATTAGCAGTTTCATACTGGCAAGCATCACACTGGATTAGCAGTTTTATACCAACAAGCCTCTTCTAAGCCACACATTTTGCAATAATAAACTCAGCGTGTGCACGTATAACTCAGAGAACATGTCACGTCACTCTTCTCTTCTCTCGTAGACAACGTTTCAGTGTCACAGGACCAGAGTTGCGCAAAGTGCAAGCACACATACTGAGATCTGACATCCTCTGTTTACTCCTTTGCTGTTGGAAAGTCCTGAGGGCTTTGCACTCAAATAGTCTCACTGCTTCCATCCCCCCCACCCACCACCTCAAAAGAAAAGCAAGCAGCTCAATGTTTCCCCACATCTCTGTCTCTCTTTCTTGTTTTCCCTTTATTCATTAATGTCTGTCTGTCTGAGTCTCCCTCCTCTCCTGGACATCCATTCATCAGTCATTTGGCTTAATTATGTACTCTATCTGGCTGCCACCTCGCTCACAACTCTTGGTCAAAAAATCAAATAGATTTTCAGTGATTTAAACTGCAAATTAATGTCATAATGCAACCATGTCATATTGAAACATGATTCATTGCTGTTACTGAAACAGCATTCATCACCCTCCTGTTAAGTAAATATTTACAATATTGTTCATTTTCCTTCGCTCTCTCTCTCTTACCTCTTTATTCTGCTGTATGTCTTTCCACCTTTCTTTCCATTCCCTATTCCTAAAACTCTCCTCTCATTTCTTTCTTCTTCTGCCCCTCTCCTCAGTTGCAGGCTCCCAGTGTGAAAGGCTTTGACTTTGCCAAGCTACACCTTGGCCAGCAGAGTAAGGATGATGTCATGGTGATCCAGGAGTCTGTCCCACCAGGGCCTGGCCCTGGGCCCCTGCCCGTGTCCATTAAAGATGGCCTCAGTCCATCTGAGAACGGGGAGATCCCTACCCCGATGTCCAAAACCTCAGCCTGCTCTACCAAAGCATCCCGCAGCGGTCGGAGACGAGGAAGGTCAGTGCTGCTGGTGGTACAATGCAGGAGGAGCGATATAGCATGATAGATTACTAAAATGAATATGAAGAAAAGGGGCCATTAAATGGCATCAGGTTATGTCCATATACAGTAGGTTATTCTGTCCGAGGTGACACAACAGAGAAGAGAGAAAGCAACCAACCAGAAGCTGTGTTTTAGTCAGTTACTGTCACCAGATTACTGATTATTTTTCTCTTTCCTAATCCACCATCTGGTCACAGTTTACTCACAGTTAGAGATTTCTTGGGTTTTAATCCTCTACCTGATACATATTAAGATATCTAGTAAAGATATTTAACAGAGCTTGTTTTTTACCCCATAACTCAGATTTTCAACACAGCCCAGTTGGGACAGTTAGTCAACCAGACGAAAAGCTCTTGACAGATCCTCTGATCAATAATTGATGCACTAGACTGTGAGGGCTATTGCTTTGCTCTTGCATTCTGTCACAGATTGTCTATATCAATTATATTAAGTTATGATATATAGAGAGATTTATTTTTTTATTGTTTGCATAGTTTTACTTCCTTTGTTCAAACTTTTTCCATAAGAATAGACTGAAAATTGTTTTGATTTTATTTGGCCATAGCCCTAACTTAAAATATTTAAAACTGTACTTGATGTACACATACTATATTTATTATTTATCATAGCAGATACATATAGGAATTTTCCATATTTCAGATATTTGCACCATTACCAACAGCTCCCAGCTCACTGACTGCTCAGGCTAATAGACAATATTTGACACCAAAACATCAGTACAGCAGTTAGTTCTTAATGCATTTATTAGCTCTTATTGTTAATATAGTCCAATAAACCTGTGGTTATCAGAGTGGAGGATTGATACTGGTTGTCAGGACAAATTCATTAGGAAAAAAGTAATAGTTTATAATTCTCTCAGTGAAAATGCTTCCAGAATTTAGCACTACAAGCTTCAAAATCATACTAATATTGCTTAAAAGACTCGACCCCCAGCTTTTACCTTTGTGAAGATACCACTATTTTCGATTATGCATGGCATTTCAGCATGTAAGTGCGTTCTTGGGCTTCTATTATTCATGTACATGTGTGTGTGTGTGTGTGTGTGTGTGTGTGTTTTTTCCCGGTAGGATCTCGCCGTCAGACGGTGATTCCATGGTAAGTGACCGTTCCAGTGAGCGAGAATCGCCTGAGGAGAACCTGAGAGCCCACGCCACGCCCAGCGACAGCAAGCAGAGCCGTAAGCTCCCCATCAATGTTTTAAATGGCAAGTGGCCTCAGCAACCCTCACATCATTCCTTCAAATACAGAATAAGGGGGGGGGAGGGGATTGGACAGACTTAAAGAGATGCAGAGAGAGCAACTCAAGCTGGGATGATTTGATTGACAACATGGCCCGATTAAGGGCAGAAAGGACTGTGATGTGACTAAAAGGCAAAGTAGAGAAAGGTTAAGGAAAAGGTTCATCATCAACCCAAGCCCTGACATTAGGATTACATAGAGAAACACAAAGTAAAAGAAACACCTGGTAGGAACTCTATTTGGTGGCCAAAACAAGTCCAGAGAGAGGAGGGAAAAGGAGGGGAAAAGATAAGTTACTCTATGTGACAGCTTGTTGATAGATTCAAGCCTGCAATGCCACTCAGACACTACGTGCTGGAGCCAAAGCCAGTCAGGCACACAGACTGCAGCCTGACTCACCCACAGAGGAATGGCCTCTGCTTTGTTACTGATAAATCTCTGCCTGAGACTGCATATGCTCTGCCACACTGTTTATAAGTAAAGTACATTGTATACGAGACACACTCAGCATTATATAACGTACCATCGTTCTCTTTCTGCTCCTTCAGTCTCTATCAGTGTTTTTTCTGCTCATCAGAATTTGAAGTAAAAACAACAGCAGCTTCTTCTCTTCTCTTTCTTTTCTCTGACTAATGAACTGCACAAGACAAGAAGAGAAGATTTTATCAGCTGTGGGAATGTATCCTCTCTTTGTCTCTCTTCTTTGTGTTTCTCTTTATTTCTAAAAAAAAATATAATGGCTTTAACGGTGGCCAGATCTCACTATACTAAGCTTTTTAGTTTTATTGTCAACATACAGCTACCACTTCTATCTTAGATGCTCTTATTTGATCTCCAATAAAACTCTCTTTCCTTTCTATTGCGGTTTGCAGGCAAGAATAGAATTGGTAAGAGTTTGTCCTCTCTCCGTCTGTGTCTATGTAGACCTCATTCTTGACCTCCAGCAGCTGTGTCTGTGTGTTTGTTTCTGCGGTAGCTTGTGCTCTGCTTGTTCCCACCATCCATCACTGTCTGCTGAGCTGTCTGTCACAGTATAGAAGCTGTCGACTTCACAAAGGCAAAAGCCATTGTTTGTAATGAAGTAGAAACCAGTGTTCATTTCATGTTACTGCTGGAAATATTTACTCCAGACTTTTGTTATAAGTCTTTTACAAATGTAGTCATGGCAGTTAAATAAAAAGTTTCGTAGTGATCTCTGAAAGCTCTGTGCATTGACTACACTGTGCTGACTGCATTATGATCTCTGTTTTTCTACTTTCTTGCTTCCTTCCTCAGGTCCTCCACCTATGAATGGCACAACCGAGCAGCTGTCCTCAGCCTCCATCTTTGAACATGTCGATCGGATGTCTCGTGCCACAGATGCAAGCAGGAGACTCCCCAACAAAGTCCAGCTTATCGCCATGCAGCCCATGCCTGTCCCACCGCTGCAAAGCCCCACAATCAATGGCAAACTGACCGACACCAACCAAATCAACAAAGAGGTTCGCTCTTCTGGGTCCATTCACTTCAGCAAATTGATCAATCCAGAGACCAACTCCTCCATATTTTTATTTTGTTTTCTCCTCAGATCCAAGTAGCACTAAGACACAAGTCAGAGATTGAGCACCATCGTAACAAGATACGTCTACGTGCCAAGAGGAAGGGCCATTACGACTTCCCCGCAATGGATGACATGAGCGGTGGCATCGGAGACTCCAAAGACCAGGATCGCATCTATCACAAAGCACAGATACAGATTGATAAGATCCTGGACCCAAATGCACAAATGCCCTCCATCTTCATGGAGCCCAAGAAAAGGTTAGGGCTCATATTTTAGGTCAATGCACTTCTTTGGTTTTGTGGTGGAAAAGCTGACCTGGCTTGATCTGGTGTATGGCTGTGCTTTTCTGGCCTTGCTTTAAGAACATTTTTTTAAAAAATAGTTAACCTAGAGGACATGTCTCCATTTGTGTCTCAGCGGTCGAGGGAGGCGCTCTCCCAAACAAAGGATGAAGGAACAGCTGAATGGAGGCATGATGGATGCAGACAAAGACCACCTCATCACTGAGGACACTGATGCAGCTTACAGAAAGTGCCCTGGGGTCAACAATGTGGCCTACGTGGTAAGTAGTACGGGAGTGACATGGTATTTGTACAATCTTTCATATGAATGAATATGAAAAATACCCAAAGAGCAAAATGGATTCGGACACAACAATGGTTCCATGGTCCTTTAGGGTTCCATTATAGGATCATAGCATTACTGTTATCAGATAAAAAAAATCATCAGTTCATACAGTACAAGTAAACTATGTCCATGTCATATTATTTTACAGTTATAGACAAGTAATAGAAAGTAACATTTTTTCTGGGTTATACCTCAACCAATGTTTTTTTCAATCCCATCTGTCATTGTGTTTATTCTAGTCGGACCCTGACCAAGGCCCAGGATCCCCTCACAGGAGCCCCTCCCCCACCGATGACGTCTTCCTGGGTCCTGCTTCCTCTCCTCCAGGTCATGCCCCTCCCCCACCCCCCTACATGCCCCCACAGCCCTCTATTGAGGAGGCGCGGCAGCAGATGCACTCCCTGCTGGACGACGCCTTCGCCCTTGTGTCGCCCACCTCTCAGAGCAGTACAGCAGGGATCACTCTCCCGGGGGTCAACACCAACCCCCCTAGCTCCAGCCCTCCAGGCCGTGGGCCCAGATCTTGGGGTCCTTCCTATCCAGGTCTCAGCCCTTTCCCTGGTGTAAGTAGCCAACTCTCGGCCCCTGGAGCTCAGCAGCGTTGTATTTTTGGCAACAAATTGTTCTCCGTGGCATCTAAGCTTCCTTTAAGCTGTCAGATGTCTCGTCCTTTCGCTAATCTGGGAACAGACCTAAAGAAAAAGAACCTCAGGCTCCCTGTTTAAATATTTAATGACCACAACTGTAAACACATGTAAAATCCTTTGATTTCACTATCTGTTCCCTTTCATGAGTTTTTTTCACCTCATTCCCAGCATGAATTGTATAGCTTCAAGTTTAATTGTGTCCTCTTAGCAAACTAATCAGTTAAGTATTCCTCCATCTGTCTCCCCCATGTAGCTGCGACCTTACAACCTCCGTCAGCTATCTACAACTCCTAAGACTCTGCAGTAATATACCCTGCATATGCTTGATCTGCATTAGCTCCTGTAACTACTCTGAAGGCTGCTGGAATAATAAGCTCAGTGTATGCAGTGGTATTTCTTTTTGTACGTATGTTAATGCTGTTTATTGATGGGAGGTCTGTTTAAAGCAGCACCCTACAAAGACATTCACTTTGTTACACAGAGGCCTTACGCTGTGTGTTGTACATTTAATAATGTTGAAAGCTGAGCTAAAATTAAATGCAGCTTTCAGTGCCCATGTGTATTATATAAGAAAATTATGAGTTGTTTAGAGAGGTGTTTAGAAGTACAGGCACACAGTAGAGATATTTGCCCTTTACCACTCAGATTACACCAGTAATGAAGTCTACACAGTCAGCATAAGAGTATTTTATAAATACATTGGGCCCAACACAAAACCTATTCCTATCTTGACCACAGGAATTTGAATAATAGTTTCAGTTATTATTTGAGCTTAATCCGCACACTTATTCACTATGGCAATAGTGTAAGCGTCTCACTTACATTCCTAAAATCCATACTTGAATGCATTTTACTGCTATCAAGACATGTTCATCACTACCCTGTTCTACAATGTTCAACACCGGCGTTCACCTCAGGTGACAAATATAGAGAGAGACTTAACAGTGAGCAGTGGAGCCATAAGAAGCCATTTGCTGGTTGTGCTTTTGCAGGTTCAGTGCTTTAATGTGCTGTGAAAGGTCAGCTGTAAACAAGCAGGATATCCGACAAAACCTTGCTCGGTAAAAACAACACAGTGTGCTATATAAAGTTAACCCCACTGCTCAAATGTACTGTAAACAGTAATAGGTACAGTGCTGCTTTACTTTCATAAGAAGTATCAACGTTCACTGGGAGGTCTCTATGTATTAATTGCAGTATTTGTATCTGTTATATCTTGATGCAGTATGAAAGCTGTGCCATATCATATTTATAGTTTGATTACACCTGAGAACCACAAATGCAAACCGTGTCTCCTGTAGTTAAGTCGCCTGTCGTCACTGTTTTACTCTGTGTCCCCCAGAGATTCACTGAGCTTGGCATGTCCCCTCCTGCAGTCCAAGGCCTGATATCAAGGTTAGTAGAGCGGTCGATGAAAATTGAGTATTTGTGTAGAGATCAATAAATAATATGCTTATTTGACATTTACTTCTGCCTACGTCAAAATTATTTCTTATCGATCAGTACTGCCTGATTTCCACCTCGGGAATGTTTTCCTTTAGGTGCATCCAGTGTGTTGGACCTTATGAATAATTAAAGAAGAGTCATCTTTATTTTATTGGTTTAATGGGTCAGGTGCACTCAGTGGTCTTTTAACTGGCTCCAAAGAGACCAAGGAGCCCATACACACGCATACATTCATGTCATAACACACTTAGACACACTGTGCAGGCGCAGTGCCAAAAATGTAAGCAGCTTTTTTTCATGTCATCCATTCATTTTCTAGAGAGCAGGGCAGCCAAATGAAACCCGAGTGATGTATTTGTGGTCAAACAGCTTATCACCACCGGAAATGTGAGCACAGTGGAATTGAAATATCATCAGCAGCTGTCAACTGCTTTGTTGTGTGTACTGTGTGGTGGTAAATTATGCAGCATTAGGATTTATGAAGTGCATGAGACTGATTTTAAGTTACCATTATGTGTCGTTATGAGCTGGACAAGAATGTTCTACATTTTTGAGGCCTGTGTCAACATGATAGCGTGGAGACCGGAACTGAGGAAGAATTCCAGTTTATTTGCCATAATTTGCCCCCATTTTTTTTTCATTAAACCACAGCTGATTCAAAAGGGAGACTGAATTTGTCTTTGTGTGATTTTTAGGCAGGGCCTTGGCTCGAGCTACCTGCCACCAGGAGAAACAGCAGGGCACGCTGAGCAGCTCCAGCCAGACAGCCTGTACTCCAGCAGGGGCCTCTACGCTGATGAGCTGCCCTCATCTGCAAGACCGCGACCAGTAGGGGGCACTACAGGTATAAGTGGAACACAGCAAAAGCATTGCACAGCAGCGCACACATGCACACAGACAACAGTAAACGTGTAAATTCAGACCCTCGTCATTGTTAAATTTCCATTCACATGTTTGTTTATTGTCTTAATACAGAGTGATTGTCTGTGGACACACAATTTATCTTGAATCACTTCTGGCGTGATGCTGCTGCCGTCATGTGACTCACACTAATAGAAATGGATTCTGGCGTTTACCATATAGAGTGCAGTACAGCAGAGAGACAGACAGAGCTTTTCAGACTACAGTGATTACATCAAAGTATATTAGAGGAGCTGCTGAGGATTGAGTGCCAGACACTGTAGGTCTGATGTGCTGTGTGTGTGTGTGTGTGTGTGTGTGTGTGTGTGTGTGTAGGCGCCCAGTTCCATCATCTTACACAGGTGGGCTTGTCCAGCCGGATGAATGGTTACCCAGCGGGGGTCAGGGTACCCCCGGGCCAGAATGGAGGCATTGGCTGGAACAACTACCATGATGACAATTTCTCCAGAGCAGAACCTGAAAAAGATGCAGTGAGTAAAGCTCCTAAATCACAGATTCAATTCATTGTTTTCAGTCTTTTATCACCTGAAATAAATTGACTTGTAAAATGTATATTTACTTTGACCAAGGAGATTTTTTTTTGTCTGACATTTTTGTTAGTGTTACGAATCTCATGAAAAGACCAAAACCAACAATGAACTGATCCTAATAACATACTATATGTTAAGTTTTATAATAGTGCCACGCAGTTCTTAAAATGTCTTCTAGTTTTCTCCCACTCTCTATTTCTGTCACTTGATATTCTTTTCTTGTTTTTCCTGTTTTCTCCATTTTTTTCAACCTCCTCTCCCTCTTTTTTTCTTCTGTTACCATCCTTCCTGCCCTCAGTTCCTGGACTGTCCTGACTACTCGTCCCCCTCTATCTTCCAGATGCCCAGAAGTGTTATCAGGGAGCCCTCTGCACCCCCTGTCCACCTAGACACTGGGGTGGGCTACCTATCAGCCCCACCGTCTATGGATACGGCCCCTCCTACCCACTCCTCTGCCTCCCTGATCAAGGCCATCAGGGAGGAGCTGTTGCGTCTCTCCCAGAAACAGGCAGCTGTGTCCAGCTATCACAGCTGAAGCTCCATTCTGTAGCTCTTACCAGTCATGCCACTGACCCTGCCTGCCTGCTTCGCCTAATCTGACAATGCTTCCCATGGAAGTCCCCGAGGGTGTACAGCAGAGAGATAGTCCTGCTAAAACTGAAACAAAGCAGTGGCTGATTGAGGTTTCTATCTGAAATGGCCGCCCTTTTTTTGAAGAACTGAACGACAGGATGGTTGACAGAGCCCCTGGACTATTCAGAGAGCACAGAACCAGATCAACTGCAGTATATCAAATCAGAGACAGTGTTATGAAACGAAGAATATGAACAGTATGCCGGACCTAAATGAGATGAACGGACGTGTTTTCTGTCCTGTGGATCAGGGAAAGGATCATGCCAAGCTCTGGCCACTGTGGATCCACATTTTGGACTTGTTTGAGATTTTGCTGCATTTCTTTGGACTCAGTATTCAGTGTCATGGTTTCATTCTCATGCTGCCTTCACTAAACAGACATACTCTCGTAAGACACATTTACAGTCAGTGGAAGAAATTGCTTAAACTACCATACATGTCGTTTTCCAATGCAGGCCCTTAACCTCCATATCACCATCAGGTGCTACTTCATGTTTTCTGCCATGATGAGCCATGCTATGCCTTGACACTGTGATGTTAGTTCACGTGACCCAATCTGCTGTACGAGCCTACAGCGAGGTCATAGTTCACAGCCAGCGAGCCAGTTCAGAGAGTAGGCACAAAGGGGCATACCATAGAGACTATTAACTCTCATTAACACTACCTATTCTTTCCTTACTTACTGCAGTAGCACAGCGTTAGTCGGAGTTGATACTTTTTGACCTTAAGACTTGTTTTTTTTTTTTTCGTGGACACCTTGCGTTCAAGTCCTGTCTTGTACCTTGTTTTTTTTTTAAATTTATGTTTAGTAGCTAACAGACGGCTAGACAAACAAGAAAAATGGCCTCGAAATCACATTAATCTTCAAATACAACTCAAGGCGCAAGTTTTAAAGATGTAGGCACAAATGTGTTAGAAATAATGAATAAAGAATGACAGTATGTACTTGACAATTCTGGCGTACTGTATGTACTCAGCATTTGGTTGTAATTTGATGCACTGTATGCAGACTACTAGGTACAGCTCAGGTCTTTAAAAAAGAGATTCTGAAAGGACAAATCAGTAAAAAAAAAAGACAGTTTGATAGGTCACATGGATGAAGTGTTAATGAGGGAAAGTCATAGACACCAGTATTGTGTTTTAACATTATCATATATTGACTATATACTGTACTGAATCACCATCATCTGTTTTCATGCAGTATTTCAAGTTTGCTTTGCCTTTTTTGTTCACACAGGAGGGGGAAAAAAAAAAAAAGCGTACTGTATTTGTTATCATTTAAGGTTTACTTCGACCAGTCATGTGTTTGTGCTTCTTCAATTTCTTTGGATTTATCTTGCCTCATGTGATTCTGTTCACCTTAAATGTCTCTTAGTCATCGAACTGGTCGGAAATCATTCTAGGTTCCTTTTTTTTTTTTTTCCTTTTTTATGTGACCCTCCCCCTGACATGTTGTGGGGCCTGAAGTGATATTTTATTTAAATAAAATAAAGGAGAAAATTATGGATTGTAAAAGCAGGGCCTGAAAATGTATTAGTGGAGTGTGTACCAGTATTATGTGGCGGATTAAAAATCTTCCCCACACAAACAACAACTGAACTGTTTTGGCGGAAACAGTGAAAGTTTCCCGCTGCATACCTCCCTTGCCTTGTTTTGTTCACCATGTGAAGTGCCTTTTGGACTCACCTGAACAGATTAAGCAGTAAGACAGGTGTTCATAATTATTCTCAGCTGTTGATCTGTTGGTGCTTTTAAGAGCTAAAAAGAAATAACATCCAGGTAACGGTGATCAAACATTGTCAGTGTATGGAGTTTCCTCTGCTCTTCAGGGAGGTGTTTTCATGTGTGGTTGTCCATTTCATCTCTGTGTTCCTGTTTTTGTTACCAATCTCACACTGTATGCCTCCATCTGCTGGTTCTGTACTGTAACAACAGCCCGTTCACTTTTTGTTCATCCTCAGTTGCTTTCTTATATTTTATTTTATTTTTTATTTTTTGTTGTGTTTCAACTATTTCTGTGTCTTGTATTTTGTGAAAATGACCTGTTGGCTGGCCCAACTTTTACGTTTGAGTCACGTTGCATGTTTTAAGTGTTGCATTTCTTCTGTTTGTTTTTGCGCATGCTGTCCCACAATTCTTGAAATACAAATGAAACTGTCACTTGTTGCGTCTTCAGATTTTAAGTTCATAAGCATGAGTCCGGGTTAGATTTAATGTGTCGACACCGTTTCATAAAAGTTTGCTCAGTTCACTTTTGAGTTCCCCACACATTATCACCATTATATCGCTGCATCCTAGATGTGAGACTAAATTATTTGTCATTTCCAGTTTTGATTGAAAAGCTAAAACACTCTCGAATTGCATCATTTCACGTCATTCATTCGAATATCAAACGCATGCCTGCAGGTGTTGTACTTACCACAAACAGCCACAAGGTGTCAGCTCATCACAAGGAAACCAAACTGGCATTTATTCACAACAAAGACTGCTCCCCTGCTGCAGATGATGTAACCGATTCACAAGGATGCTTCTGGGAGCCTCTGAAAGGTTGTTTTATATGCTCTTTGGTTCCAATAGAGGAATTGTGGTCATTTGTTTTATTAATGAGGAGGATGTTTACGGGTATGTAATACCTCTGGAAGCTGTTTGTGGAGGATGAATGCCTCCACGTTGATCAGTGATGCTTCCACTAGACAGCAGGTGTTGGGCAAGAGTGAAAAAAAATAAGAAAACTAATACTAAGTAGGCAATATAATACAATGAAAATGAAAACCAGCACGTGTAATGTAGTAAAAACTGCACTGTTACTGGAAATAAGGGAGCATTTTCCTCCAAACTGAGAATTAGATAAGATGTAGCTCACTTTGCTGTCAATCAATAGGATTGGCTACGAGTTTGTTGTGGGTACTTCCCCATGTGGCAAAGGAGTACTTCTTTTGCGCATGTATTGAGTTCTATCTCATCCCATCAGACGCTTCTCCCCTTTAATCCCATCACAGGAGCTAAAGCCACTGAGTGATGCAGCTAAACGCTCAGCAAATCTCCTGAGCTCACTCTACAGGAGGCGGACCACACAAATCAGCAAGTATTAGACAGCAACACGCTTCGAATGGTCAATATCCGCTGTATGCATACAGTATATGTTTGTTTTTTTTTTGTGTAGCACTTGAATAGGAGTGAATAATCTGGCATCAAGTTAAAACGGTAGAAAACTATTGACAGTCGATCACTTCCTGTTTCTCCTTGTGTCTGATCTCCTGCCTCTCATAAGCTATTTAACCCTGATCTTCTCCATGACACCATGTCAGACTCCAGCGCTCATTTCCAGGCACACAGGATTACACTGCAGCTACAGACTACATTATCTGTAGGCAGTGCCCATAAATATAAGTGATCATGTTTAATTTCAGGCTATATTTCACCCTCATATAAATTCTTTAATCTATGTGTCAGTGATATATCACGCTCTGCATTCCAAAGATTTTTCACTGATTTGTAAATGCATTTCTATTTGTAACGCTTTTAGCTCAGCATCTTCTCCCTCTTGCTCTGCAGAGCTTAAAAGTGTCCTGCCCTGGCTGGCTGCCCTTGGCCCTCCTTGTGGGGTCTAGCCACCCCCCAACCCCCTACCCCTCCCTCCACACACAAAATAATCCTGTCTGTGTTTTGTGCCGTCCCATGCTCGGTTATCTGAGCCCAGCTCGGCCCGGCGTAGCACAACAAGAGCACACCCAGGAGTTAATCTGGATCATGGCGGTAATTACTGCCCGGGTGTCCAGCCTGTAGGAGAGGGTAAGGAAGGGGTGTGCCAGGAGGGTATGAGGAGGGAAGCAATTGTCCAGTAAGGGAGGAGTCCAAACAGGCAATTCTACCCACTGACCTTGGAGAAAACTGCGAGGGAGGGGAGGAGAGAAACAGAGAGGGGAGGAAGAGCAGATCCAGGCATTAGCATACTGACAGAGTTCCAGCACTGCAGATCTCCCTCTGTCTTCAGCCGCTCTCGCTTTTACAGTAGTCTGCCGGTGAAAGACAAGGAGAGCAGGGAGGAGCAGGAGTGTGAGGCAAATCCTTTGGCAGATGAGAAAAAGAGGATATCCAGGCACATAATTCAGCCTTGTGAGTAGACTGCAATCAGCTTGCCATTCACTGTATATGTGGTGTGTGTGTGTATGTAGCTGTATGTGTGTGTTCAGTATGGCAGTGGCTGTAATGAAAGTCACATCTCAGGAATTTATGGATGCAGTAGGGAGAGTTTCTTAACCAAAGCAGACAGGGTGTCTCTCCACACTGTTTGCTGTTGTTACTAAGGTATATGTTTGTTTTCTCCTGAGGCAGGAGGGGGGTGGGGGGGGGTGATTACACTTGATGCAGTCTGGCATCAAGCAAGCCAAGCATTTGTGTGCTGTATGTACACTGCCTGTGTGTTGTGTACACTTGGTCACCATAGCACGTGCTGTTCCTCCGGATCATGGCAGCCGCCTGTCAGAAACAGACATTCCTGTGGTGTGATGACGATGAAGTATTTGAGCGACAGTGTTGCAGCGGTGTTGCTGTGGGAGGATGTGGTCCTCGCCCTCCTTGAGCACCAGCGTGTCTTTTTCTTTTTTTTTTTTTATTATGCAACGCTCTGCATGCTGCGCTGTTACATAGCATCAGAGTTGCTGCCGATGAATCAATGGCAGCAGGGCGGGATTGGCTACACAGAGACACTGCAGCAACCCGGCATCTTCTTCCACACTCTGCAGTATCCAGCTTTGGGTCAACTGGTCCCCCACGAGTCGCTGCTGCCACCGCAGGATGTCACTGTTTTCACTTTTCAGAGCCTCACTTGTCTGTATGAATTTGACAGTAGCCCAAATGCCAGAAGAGCAGTTTACCCAAACACAACACATTATCTCCCTCTCTTCTTGTGGACGCGCATCCAGCCACTGCAGCTCCTTTTTTCCATGCCTTAACGCCTCTTCTTCTTTCCCATCATCATCTCTCCTGCTACCCTCTCCTCCGGCCCTCCCAGTGCAGGTTATCTTTGCTCTGTAATTGGGTCATTTTCTCATTCCTCTGTCCTACACTGGCGTCAGGAAACACAGCAAGAGGGGGAGGCAGGGTTGTGAGAGGTTTATTTCCCAGCTAATCTGAGTTAGGTAATTGGTTAGAAGTGCAAAACACAAATGGTTGTGAGGTAAAGGTTGCATTTTGCGCACATGTGCATGCCATGAGCGGGCAAACATCTGACGTAACAGAGGAGAGGCACGTACCCCCAGCGTCGTCTGTTTTCATAACACATGAGCAAGAAGAAGCTGTGGGAGAGTGGAGGGAAGGTTAGAGAGGGGTAAAGAAAGGAATATGGTGTTTTGTTTTGTTTTTTTGTGCCAGTGGCTGGTTCTGTCCTACTTACTGCTGCATGACACAGAACTATTCTCTGAGATTAGAAGTATAACCATAAGTAGCTGCTTTAAAAGCGCCGGTACACTCTCAGATCAGGTAACTTACACCAACTCTCGTCACCGGCGGACGGTCATTGTCCTGAAGGTCACGGTGCGGGTTATCTCCGTCTCCCTCCCTCCCCGCCAGGCTCTGCTGTATCAGAAGACACAGCGTGATATTGTGCTGCGCTGTGCTGAGTAGGAGGCAGCGCTCATGTGATGTTCAAGGGGGGAGGTGAATAGCTGTCATTCATAAGAGAGTGCCCGTTTGCTCGGCAGCTGCCCTCTGCTCTGACTTCAGACACTGATCCTGCCTGTCAGCTGCTGCGGGGCTTCTTCCACAGCTGAACTGTTGTCCCCTCAGCCAGAGAGGTTGACACATTAAACATGCTTGTTTGTGCTTGATAAGAGGCGTGGTGGACTCCATTTGATGAAGGAAGCATAGGCTCGTGCAGCATCATAACTCACACTGAGCTAAACTCACAATTAATGCAAGATTACAGTCATTTGCAGTCTTAATGAAGGACCGGTCATGTTTGAAAGTAGAGGTTTTGTCTTTTTCTTTCATCCTTTCACTCCACAAGCTGAAAATAACAGGTGATGAGGTATAGAACATGTGTTGCATCCTGCATGTAGTTCAGTGGCAAGAGGTATTTTGTTCAACTTCATAAAGCTACACGGTATGCACGCAGCTGATCCTCTGACAGCGTTAATCCCTGTTGGCCGACACTGGATCTCTCTGCACTGCTGTCCTGCAAACTACAGCCGCTGGACATTTTCAGGACAGTCAGCAGCAGCAGAATATAGCAGCCTTGGCAGGACCCGACAGATGGGAGCGGAGGCATGCTCAGAATGTCTTGAGAAGGTTCAGCCTACCTTTATCTTGCACCTGAACTGCATATCGAGAGCAGTTAGAGGAGGCAGAAAGCGCGTGTGTCTGCATGTTTGTCAAACCATAAAGATGGAGTGAATGACAGAGACAATGGAGCACCAGACAATGATAGAGGAAGAGAGGGGTGTGTTTGTCTGGGTTTTTTTATGCATCACATTATGTGTTTGTATGTTCTTGTTCCTCGTGTACTTTTTGAAGGGCTTCAGTCAGTGTTTTTGGTTGTGAACAGTCCGGACGATAATCAGCAGATAATCCTGTTAAGCTATTATTTCTCTAATGGCTTTGTTTTGGTCAGCAGATGGACGCTGCAGGTGGGTATTTTGTCTGGTCTGATTGTTTTTTCGTTATTATCATTGTTGACTCCAGAACTAACCTGAACAGTGTTTATATCACAGCAATAATTTGTCTTTTAGTCCATGTTTAAAAAAAAATGTTGCTTTTGTTGCAGATTTCTTTCATTTGGTCACTTGTGGGAGGGAGTTTTGCTTTTGCAGCACAAAGTATCATTACTGTGATCCTTGGCCTAATGTGGACATGCTAAACGTGGCCCTATAAATAATCTCAGAACTGGCTTCTTTATCTGATGCCATCTATGGAACAACCACAGAATTTCCCAAAATCCATTTTGGGTAATGTTGCCATGAACATCAGTCCGCTTTGAAACATAAACTTTTCTACCTCTTTTTCATTTCAGACAACTTGCTACCGATTGTAAACAACATACAAAATGGAGCGTTTCATTCTCATCTGAAGTAGATTAGCTCGGCTCTGTGCATGGTGTTTTTGAAGAATCCATCAAGTTGAATAGTTTGTTGCTGGCATCGCCTTCATGTTCCTCCTGTGCAGGGAGTTGGAGTTTAGCTAACCTCATCAGCAGACATCAGCGAAACGCAGTGTGCTGTGTTCAGCAAACGCTGAAGGACCGCTGAGTGAAGGAGGGAAAAGACAGGAAATCTGAAATGGTTGAGCCGTGTCCATCTTTGGACCGAGCTCTGTTTTCTGTACCTAGCTCTTCTGACTGCAGCCCAGATTCAACACTATTTATTTGTCTGCATTTATCTTTCTTTTTTTTCTTTTTTTTTTTTATCCCGGATTTGTCTGGCTGATAGAAGCGACCCCGGATTTTCTCCTGCTTTGCTGTGTGAAATCACCACTATGTGGGTTTTGATTTTGCATATGAGTCTGTTTTAATAACCAAATCAAAGTTGGGAACAAGACTTTTGGAGTTGCTTTCTGGTATCTGGCACTCATATGGGTAAAAAAAAAAAAACATTTTCAGCTGTCAGCAGCCAGATTTGTGGTCATGACCACCTCAGTCAAGTGAATGAATTTAACCTCCAGGCAGAGCCCTCCAAAGTCTTCAGCTTGTATATATTTACATAAATAAATATGAAATGATAAATAGTATAACATGAATAGTATAACATGAAGAATAAAATAGACTTGATTTGATTTCTTTGGCTGTAGTATTACAGAATTCTTCACTCAACAACTGAAATAATGTCCATGAACTCACCACTCTAAGTGCAGTCAGCCCCCTCTAATGCAGTCATGACTCTTGTTTTTTTTTATCCTCTAAAGGAACTTAAAATAGGTGTTTCATCTTTAAGTAAGGATGAATGCTGTTAGTCTCTGGAAACTGACACTTGTTAAGGGCTTGCTGACGGAGAACAAGACCTTTACACAACCAAGATACATAATCTAAGATGAAGGGCAAAAATGAAGAAGCATAACATAACTGGAGACATCTGGGAACAAGTTAGCGTCAGTATGAGCGCCATAAAAGAACATTTTGAGAAACTGACCATTTTCTCAGTTTAAAAAAATAACATTAAGAAATAATGTTTATTATGAGCTACAGTATAAGTGCACCGGACTGCACAGGGAACACATGGGCACCATATGATTATGTGATTACACTGTTGACCTCTGTATCAGGTTTCTGTTCAGATACACATCCACAGAAACATTTCTAATATGACACTGATTTAGAACAATAATACACACAAGCAAAAACCATTAACCACAACCATGACTTTACACAATGCCTCGTGTGAGAACGATTGTGCATGTCAGTAAACAAAAGACTGAAAAAACAGCATCCTAAGCCAGTTAGAGGCTGTGGTGTTTCTAATAGACAAAGACACATCTGTTGTAGTTTAGATCGCAGCCATTACTCTTGGAGAAATGCATTTATATTGTGTCAGACGTGTTGTCTACTGCCCGCTTGTCCTTTGTTTACACCTCATCACAGTAACCTGTTTCAGATGTGGGTGAACTCTGACAAGAAAGAGGTCAGGGGACAGTGTGGCGTGAAGATTGCGGCAGGTTTTGGCGGCATAATTGCCAAGTAAACAAAATAAACAGACAAAAAGATCCCTGATGATTCAGGTGAGTTGACTCTATAACATGCACTTTGTTATGTAGTGAGATAGCAGGTGGCTAGGACTCTGTTAAAAGTAAGAAAATTAGTTAAAGAAGCTCCTGGTATAGTCCTTATGTAGTTATAATTATGTACTCTGACAAGAGACCTTGACCTGAGCCCAACCTTTGACCCAATCCCAACCAATCATCTATGGAGATGCTTAACCTCAACCCAACCTTACCCTCACCCCTAAACAGTCTCTGTGACACTTTACCATAACCTAACCGAAGACCTTAACCCTGTAGCACTGTGAGAGACACATATGGAGACACTATTGGAACAGGAAACAGACTGTGACACAAGACTGTCTCACATTTGGTCCTCTGGTGCCAGAACAAAGCTGGCTACACCAACATTTAGCTACAGCTGGCCAGAATCAGCTACCTGGGTTACATTAATTATGGTATAAAAATAAAGTTCTGTTTTAAACTGCTGCATTCTGCTTTTCTTGTTTATTTAGGATGTACATTAGCTTGGCAATCAATGCTCACCAGGTGAAATATTCAACGGACATAGTAGCTAAATTAACCAGGCTACACTGAATTATTAATATCTCATATGTTCATTAAAGCTGCACTAATCAATATTTTTATATTAACAATGGAGAAATGTCTATGTGTAATATGAAAGGTGTAGTGACAAACCCACAGAGAATTATTACTCAACTCTGGAGTTCCAATCAGCTCTACAGAGCATTTTTAGGATCTTTCAGCTCATTGTTTTGATTTCGTGGCCCACAATGTGGCCCAAAAAATTATTTCTTCATTTACAGCCACGACAGGCAGCTGTTTTGAGCAAAAAAAACTCTGATAAATCCACTTCCTGCCCAGCACAAAATGCTTGAGAGACAAAGCTAGCTAATGCTAAATAGCTGTTTAAGCACCTTCCCCATAAAGACTTTATAAGGTGACAAGTGTTAGTCTTAGTGTCAATGTTGTGTCTTATTTTCAGATGCTGCCTGTAGTGTATGCTAACGTGTTAGCACCCAGCACCATATGTTACTGGGTTTATGTGTATGTATTCCTATCTGTGTGTTGCATCATTAAGTACATGTACTTTATGTGAGTTCAAGAGTGTGCATGTGCGTGTAGGTGTGTGAAGTAGGTCAGCAGGGAGTAAAGATCAGAGGCCTACAAGGCAGAGAGGCAGAAAACAGGACATGGCAGCTCTGAACTTTGAGAAGAGCTGAAGGAGAGAGTTACACACCTCAACACATATACAGGGCAGGGGGTGTTGGCATGAGGTCAGACCCGGGGTCAGATGTTCAAAAATAAATGCAACACACATGGACATATGATTCATGTCCGCACACACATACGGAGAAGTGTCCAAACTGGACTTTAGAGCAGCTGTCTCCTCGGTTCTTCTTCCCAATCCCACCAGGATCAACTTTCGGACAGACGGCGTGTCAGTCACACAACAACACTGGGTTATGAAACAGATTTTCAGTAGTAGTACACTGTACTGTAGTAAAGCAGAGATTGATAGATACTGAGGAAGCCACTGAGCAATAACATCACAATCATACAAATAATACTATGTTCTGACACATTCATTTGATCATTGGTGATTGACAAAGGTGAATGTCCGTAATGCTGTGTTATATGCTCAAAATTGTGAGAGCACTCTTGCTAGCCAATTGATAACAAAAATAAAAAAGTTGTCTTCTTTGTTTATGTTTAGGAATGACAATTAAGTACAATTAGAGAAGTAACTTACATGGACTCTGACATTTTAAAGACATCAGCGCATGTCACAACTTGCATGACCCGACTTAAAGGCACCATTACACAGTCAATGAGGGAGCTCGGCATGAGTCATCACATTCCTGTAAAAGTGACCTTTGTGTCAGCAAGTGCTTCTATCAACACATCAATATCCAAGTACCTTCATCGTTAATGCAAATAAATTAGAAATCATATCCTTCAATCAAAATTGTATTGCTAGAATATCCTAAAGAATAACCTTAAATGTAGAGTAATATCAAAAAAATGCACTCTTTTATTCTATTACCTCCAAACATTTATCTTTATAATGTCAATCTATCCAATTTAATCAATTACCATTTTCAATGTTGGCTGACATTTGTGTCCTTCTCTTTCTTAAAAGCGCACTTTTTGTTTTTTTGTTTTTTTCTTGGACCGGGCCTTCGTCATCACAACAGCGCTAAACAACACTCCTGTAACCTAGTAACCATCCAAAATGTCACAATGCACTGGTGGACTCATGCATAAGCTTGGCAGAAGACAGTGCTGTTATGAAAAATGTAGACTTTAGAGATGAAGAGTCCCAATTGAAAACTGGATTAAAGAAAGCCCCTGTGGGGATTCCAGCTGGGCACTCATGCAGGTTCAGCACCCGAGGGACAGACAGAGAGCTGAGCGTGAGCAGCTCTCAGCGGGAGAACAGGAGGCATTGTGCGGAGAATAATGTTCAGGCCATTTTCGTGATCCACATCTCTGTACTCGTACTGCCTTGAACCGGCTGAGCTCCGGCCAACCTGCCACATGGATTGTGGGAATCTTCCCTGAACCAGATGTATTCTGTGTAAAGTCCTATTGAGTGTGGTTGGACACTCTGGGTGTGGTTGGGTTCTGTTTTATTCCTGCCTTCAGAGGATTTTTCCCTCAGCTAGGGGAGAGTGGGTTCATTTCAGGCTGCAGCACTTACATGTAGCTGTCTACAGCGCTACAGCCTTACCTGTTTCTGCTTGTCTGTCTGAGCTACTTTTTTTGTCTTTCGAGAGGTTAAGGAAACATGGTGTCACGTGTTATATAGGAGTGAGACGTATGCAGCCACAGCTCCCATAAAAACAGCCACACAGAGACAAGCTACTGACAGTGCCAGTATCCGAGAGTGCACGGTTACCACGGTAACCTGTTAAATCACACCACAAAAAGGCTGACTACAGGATTTAGAGTTACCCAACTTGCTGCTCCACACCCTCACTAGAGGAGAAAATTATGGGATGCCTGCATCAGCCGAGATGAGTGTTGTTCTTTTGGGTGACATCCAGTTTGTATACAAGACATCTGCACTGTAATTATGTTTTTGTGCATTCAGTCTAGCTGCATGCCAGTGTGGCCTCCGTTTCGCCTTCAGCGAAAGGGAAAACTGTTGTCATCTCGGTTTATCCAGAGACTGATGTGCAGTGAACGTCGAAACGACTCAGTAGCGTCACTCTTCTTACTCATGTGTAGTTTTTTTTTAAGAGGTGATAACAGCAACTTTTCCCCTCCTTTCTTAATGATACCAGGGGGAATAAAGGAGTGAAAACAAAGACATGAGGTCACAGATTAGAGTTGATGTCAGGACGAGAGCTGCAAGCCAAATATGATTCACACATAAACACACACACACACGCATATCCTCACGGGCTTAGAAAAGCTCAGCTGTTAGTTAAACAGACTAAACTTCATATTTTTGGTAAATTCATATGACAAATAGACGATTGTCCCTTAGTGTCCTCGATTTAGTTAGCACCTGATTTCAGTGGGCTTGACCTTCAAAGACAATATTTCAAAATGTCACATAACCGCAATTGTGACTCATCATTGTGTTTTATGTTCATACATTTCAGAAGAGAAGGCATTTTATATTTAAAGCCATTTCAATTTAGGATAGCTAATTTTTGGGTGAAAAACGTATTTTTTTTGTCTTATTCGTCCAACATCTGGAAAGTATCCTGCTTTCAAACACAGTTATATAATGCAGGATGACCACCGCTCCACCTAGCTAGATCTTTGCTAAGGTGCTGGAAGCATCAGTGAGTCCAAACTGATGAACAGTGACTGAAGATTTTTTTAGTGAAACACTGCATAGATCTAAGTATGTGGAAATCTCTTCTATCAGTTTAAACCCATAGTTATAGGAATGCAGTTTGACAGGTTGATGTATGAGTACATAACTATCACTGAAAGTTGATATCAGTACATATGAATCATCTTCTGCACTATCTTCTTTCATGTGAGGACGATGAACATGATCATCTCGTGCTTTTGAGAGTTGAAAGAAAAACAAATGTAATACCTTTCTGGGTTTTATTGGCCTTTCTTTTTTCACTAGAAACATGCTTGTTTCAGAGCTTCACTGAGTCACGTTCATTATTTGTGTATCCAGGAACACTACAACAACCCAAATGTGCCAGAGGCCCCTCAGATCAAAGTATTATTTTATACCTTTGTGCCTCATGAGGAGCCAAGTCTGCAGAAGCTTATCAGGCCAAGAAGAAAAAGCGGCCATGACATACACCATACAAGGCCTCTTCAGTGAGGTCATGCCTCAACGCTGGGATTATCAGAATAGCTCGACTCTGACGTGATTTTCTCTTTTCTTTCTTTTACTATAATTGAAGGGCTGCATTCTCTGCCGACCTGTTTTTCATTTCACAATTAGATACATTTGGCTGTTTCAAGAATAATGTATATATATGATCCTTGATTCCAAGACAGGCTGTAATCCTGCCACATGGTTTTCAACCAAGATGTAGTAAATAGCATCATTTATCTTCATGCTGAACATGCTCGTCTTCTGTCAAGTTTATAATGGAGAAAGAATTGCTGGCATTTGGGTCTTTCAAAGGGCTCAAGAGCTCAATAGAAATTTCACACGTTGTTCTCTGTGACCTATTTTAAATTGAGGGCATCACTCCTTGCTGACCCAATAAACTTTTGTAAACCAGGAAGTTTTTTGATTTAACAACCAGGCCTTTCATATTTTAGACCCATACCTGATCTACTAAGGTGTTCATGTGTGGATTCCTCTTGTTTGATTTTAGTGGCGTCTTTCGTGATTTGGTCACGATTATGGTATTTTTAGCTTTAGGGGTGGAAATGTCGGTCTGCCAGTCGGTCCACTGCTTTGGTCCAGACTGGAATATCTTAGCTACAACTATTGGATGGATTTCATTGTAATTTTGTACATCCATGGTGCCCAAAGGGTAAAACTAGTGATCCTGACTTTTCAGCACCTAGATGGATTGGAAAAACATTTTGTACAGACCTTCATGAGTCCCAGCTGGTGTATCCTATTATTGTTGATCCCCTGACATTTCATGTAGGCCACCATGAGATTGTGGTTTTGAGTGAAATGTCTCGACAACCATTGGATGGATTGTCTTGAAATTCGGGTTTAAACTTTCCTGTTCCCCTCAAGATGAATTGTAGTGCCTAAACAAAGCCCCTTAAAGCTGCTAGCACGGCTGTAAACTCCCAGAGATCATGTGTCACCACTGCTGTGAGGTCACTGGATTCTTTTGCTCATGAAGTTTGAGTTTCTGTAGGTTTTTTTTTTTTTTTTTTAAATCTATTCAGCTGTAATAATACCGATTCTTGATCACGTTAAACACCCATTCTGCTCTCAGAGATAAACTGAATGTTGCTATCATTTAGCCCCAGATAATCCCCGCAGTATCAGCTGTAGAGAGGAAGGACATTATGTCTGATCCAAAAAAGGTGTCGGGAGGGCTTAGAGACTGAGGCTTTGTCTGTTTGATCCCCATCTCCGGTTGTGATAGAAGCTTCAAAGCGCACAAATCACAAGTGTTGGCAGTGTGATGAATAAATTTCTCCGAATGTCTTGTCAAGGAGTGACAAAGCAGGCCAAACAGCAGCACAAAAGCAGTTCTGTTCCTTCAGAAGATAAGGAACTGAGTTACTCTGTCTTCCCTTTGATAAGATTTCTGCTTAAAAACCACCACCCAATGTCAAGTTTATTCAACACATGGTTAATGTAGATAATGCCTCTGATTTCCTGATCTCCATGTTTGTTTTACTTGATAGCTGGTAAAGTGGCAACAGTAGCTGACTCTATGTGTGTGGAGGTCCTGCATGTGTGGCCATTTGTCAGAGTGCTAGAGAAGTATGGTGGAATTCACAATAGCTAAAAAAAAAAAAAAAAAAAGCAAGGATATGTGTTTGTGTGTGTGTTTGGTTTGAGAGGTGGGGTCAGGATGCAGAGATGAGCTCCCTGTTCTCCCAGTCTTTGTGTCCCAGTCGTTCATTACAAGAGCCCTTTGTGCCAGCCAGAGATCACATGTCACAATATTTGAACAGCTGCAGACGATAGTTGTGTGTTTGCTCTTTTTCCACAGGCAGAGAGGGCAAAGATCTGGTTTGATAAGATTGAGTGTGAGAATTCGGCGAGCCGAGCAGTGGGAGAGGTGAGTGTATGAGATAAAAGAGAAAAAGGGAGAGAATGAGGATTTTTTTTTGTGTCTGCTTTCAGTTTCTTTATTGCTGTACCATAAAATACACTGTTAAAATACACTACAGCACCTCAACTACACAAAGTATCAGTACTGCATGATCAAATACAAGATTAATGTGGTCACAAACAAACCATCAAAAAGAGTGACATCTGAGAATCTGCCCCAGAGTGTCTAACTCGTGTCTAATTGGAGCGAGATCAATGTGTTGCTATTAGACACATTACGTTAGAGACCTTGCCAGCAGATTCATTGACAGCTCCATCTATTCTGTCACTTCTCACTTGCTCCATTAACCTAAACCTGTCAATATTAGAGCTGCGAATGTGACATTTGCACTTCTACCGCCTGCTCTTGCAGCGTCCGATGTGGCTCGTACGCCAGAAAAACTTCAAATTGCTTTTTTCTTTCTCTTTAGTGGCGCACAAAGCCATCAGGAAAAGCATTTACATGTATAATACTAATATATGCGGTGCTTTCAAACGTAATGTGGTCGTAGTCATAGGATGTTCAGTTGATGGGCTACTCTACTCATGGCAGAGAGTTTTTCTCTCCACATGGAGGCTACTATAAATCTTACTGGAGCCGCCATCCACCTCCATCTTGCTGACATGTCCTGTTATGTTACTGACTCCAGAGCCTCAGGGCTGGCAGCAGGAGGATACTTTGTGGACATGCAGCACATGCAATCTAAGAGAAAAGAAATAATTATTACAGGAACTACTACTGCCACAAGTGTTTTTCAAGCATCTGAACACCGTACGACGTCTTTAATTAGAGTCACAGCTATTGAAAAGGCAAAAAAAAGAACAGTTGATGAGAGAAAAAGAAGTTTAAGGCCTGTGTAGGAATACATGTTAAGTAACAGCCTTCCTCCTGCAGCAACACTGATTACTGATAGTGGTGCACTGATGTGAGTGCACGTGTGTTTCACTGTGGTCTCAATGTAAAGACAGAGAAGTGTTTGGTTTGTCCTTGGGCTGTGTTTGTGCAGCATCTCACTGTGAACGCTGCAGAACGTGACCATCATGGCCACTTTGTATCAAGTTCAAGGATCGACTGAAACAATGACCTCAGCCTGTTGTTGAATTACTAAGTCAATATCTGCCTGTATGAGCTGCAATGAAAATGCAAAGCGGGAGCTGAAAAACACACCAAAAAAAAAAAAAAAAAAATGATGCTAAACAAACAGAACAGTCTGGATTTGTTTTCACGTTGTAAGTCAAGGTCAAGTTGGGGTCGGATGTAGGATGAAAAAATAGCACTTCAGCTCAGCTTATGTTGTCTTATGTGATAAGCTCAAGTTTTTGATTACAAATGGACGAAATCCTCCTGCAGAACTTGTCTCAGGCCTCCCAGTGTGGGTCTGCTGTGCTGTGCTGTGCTGTGCTGTGCTGTGCTGTGCTGTGCTGTGCTGTGCTGTATATGTGTAGTGATTTGCACTGAGCTTTGAGGTCATTGTGTAAACTGCAGCTGAGCTCCGCATTGTCTCTGGCTGCAACGAAAAGGCTTTGCTCAGTACTGTTTACTGACTACTGATTACAGTTAGCGCCTGCTGGCGGGGAAATAGTCGGATCAGGCTTGTAATGGTAAGGATACTGCAGCTTCATAGTCACTCCATGAAGAGAGGGGAGGGGGGGGGGGAAGAGTTCGTGGAAAAGGGGACAAAAGAGAGAAAAAAAGAGAGAGAGAGGGAGAGAGAGAGAGAGAGAGAGAGAGAGAGAGGGGGCACCTTGGCAGTGCAGAGTACAATTAAAATTCTGGTCTGGTCACAAGCACACACTGTTTGGAGTCAGTGTTTCGTATGATAAGGGGACAACTTAACTTTACTCTCTTTGCCAAGTTTGGCAGGTAGCGCTGATGACACTTCGCACTGCAGAATTCACATTCTTATGTGCTCTATTTACTATACATGGATAGATATTAGCAATTGTTGCAAAAGCAAGTGTAGCCTATGACACAATGTCAAAAATAAATAGAATGAAAAATGCACTGCTTTACCTAAGGGAAATATGCAGATATTTGTGTTGTTTTTCTTTTCACTCAGCACGACAAGTACTTGCTCTTCACAGATTCACACAGTGTTAGAATTTTTTTCAGACAATTTTATATATGTATATATGTTAAGTATATATGTTCTTTTATTATGTGTATATTTTAAGCTGGAGAGTAATAAATGCAGCTTGCCCGCTATGTGTCCTAATTGATAGTGTTTTCCATACAGCTGTGTTTTCCCGTGTTAGCGACGCTCTTGTCTTACTCATGAATATAATATAATACAGATTTCCCTCAGACAAAGCGTGTGAGCTTGAGTGTGATAAGTTAAATGTTACTGTTACATAACCGGACCTGTGACGTGACTAAAACAAATTCATTATCACAGTGAATGAGGTTCTGTAATACGGTTATATGCAGCTTACACTTCATGATTGACAAGCATCTGTGTTGTACAGCACCAGCCAGCCGTTATGAGGTTTGGGTCATTTTGGCTGTAGATAAAACATGGACCAAGGAAGTGAAAAGAACCATCATGTAAACATTCAGGCCTGGGTAGAATATAACCCTGTGGTACAACATAATTCACCTCATTAAATCATCTAATGCCATGGATTTAGATGCAATTACCCATTTCCATGCTCTGCTGTGTCTAACATGTACCAGCATATTAACTTCAGTACAGTAGGCTTGATTGTTGATCCTATTAAATTAAGATTAGGTTATATAAAGATTACTGTCTATAGAAGGGGAAGAACAGGAATCCGGGATACTTTGCCAGACATTAGATTTAATAGGACAGTATATGTTTAATCTTTGATATGGGCCCAATGAGCAGAGCTAACACCTTCACTTCTTCACTGTACAAATGTGTTAGCGTCTGTGTAGGCTATTGTATATATATTTGGGTGTCTATATATACACACAGAACTGATGTTAGAGGTGGTGTCAGCACAGACAGTCAAACCTTTCCTAAGTATGTATAACATAGTGCCTTCTCCCACCAAGCTGTACTGTCCTCCCACCTACTAATATGACAAGGTAATATCTTAGCTAACGGTGCTCTGGATTCTCATATTGGCCTGGACAGGAAGAAAATCTGGTCGCCATGGTAACTGATCGTTTTTTTTTTTTAAAGCCTTGTTTGTGCCAGCCCAAGGGTGAGTTCAGTGAAGCGAAGCAGGCCGCCAGTCAGGGATTGGTTAGTTAGAAAGGTGAGTCCTCGGAGCTCCATAGTCATGAAAATTGGCTTAAATTATCATAAGGACAAAGTTACACACACAAAAACACACACACACACACTGCTGAAGGGCATTTTTGTGTTGCTAAAGTTGATTTGTATTGATTTATTAAAATAAGAAATGAGAGTATGTTACACATTGAGTGGAATAAAAACTGCTCATTACCATTCTGTGTGCCGCCTGTTTGTAGAGCCACAGGACAGAGAGAGTTCTCCAGAAATCCTGCTAATACTACTCAAGGCTGTCCTGCCCTCGCTGTTTTCACTGTCAGGCAGAGAGACAGAGATTCGATTAGTGAATTAGTGTCTGTACATCCTGTCTGTCTTGCACTATGGAAAGACCCATTCTGCTAATGAGTGCACTGCAGTAACAAAACAAATCCGCAAACTATGGCTTTTAGGATAAAGTGCCCGCTAGCAAAGATTAATCCCATACCAATGTCTCTGAGATTCCTGCTGCCAACCCAATGCAACAGAATTTTGTTTGCAATGCTTATAGTAATGACAGCTTACATTAAAAAAATGAAAAAATGAAAAATAAACAGCAGTGTGTCTTTTTAGAAACAATGTGCTGGTTACTCTGGATAATCCATAGACATACAGTACTGTGCAAAAGTTTTAGGTCCTTTAGATATTTAGATTCTCAGCCATAATGCAACACCATCAGAGAGGCGTCTGATCGACCCCAAATTTATTCTGCAGCATGACAACGACCTCATACGTACAGCCAGAATCATAAAGAACTATCTGCAGCGACAAGAAGAACAAGGAGTCCTGCAGCAGATGCTATGACCCCCACAGAGCCCTGATCTCAACTTCATCGAGTCAGTCTGGGATCACATGAGGAAACAGAAGCAGCTGAGACCCCTAAATCCACAGAAGAACTGTGGCAATTTAAAAAACTGCAGGTGTACCAAGGAGAACTGGTGCTGTTTCAAAGGCAGCGCGTGGCCACACCAAATATTGATTTCATTTAGACTTCTTCTGTTTAATGCACTTTGTATCAAGTTTTGAAAGCATCCTCACTTTACTTTTAGTGCCTAAAACTTATGTACCGCAGCTCTCCACAGTTTTCATTGTAACTATTTTCCACAGAAGAAATTGATCCTGTTAAAGTGCTTGCGGTGAGGTCAGTGAAATATCCTGGACACTGTTGGTGGACAGAGATATTGCTGGTGAGTTTTTAAAGTTAGATGAGAAGAATGTTACCGCTTATCGCGCGAGTATGCTAAATATTAAGCTACAGCCAGCAGCTGGTTAGCTTAGCTTAGCACAAAGACTGGAATCAGGGGGAAACAGCTAGCCTGGCTCTGTCAAAAGGTAACTGGGCGATTATATGCAAGACTGTTTCTTGGTCAGGGTGCAGTTACTTTCCTCCAACCACAGAGATTCCAGGAAGTCACTGAGCATGGCCAAGAAATAGTCCCACATATAACTCCTTGTAAAACCACAATGTGTGTGTTTTTAATATTTCAGTTTATGTACAGGTTAAACATACAAGATAAAATGTGAATCAGGAATAGGTCTATTTTACATCTTCACTGATCAGCATGGGAACCACTCCAATCCAATATAGACATCTCCCTAAACACCCAGAGTCATTACAGACACAGCCATACTTAGGCCAGGAGCGTCTGTGTTGCGAAGGATCAAGAAGGGGTCGGTGACAAGAGGTCACGGCTGTGACTTTTGACCCTTTTAACTTCTAGGAAAGGTCGGATTTATAGCCTACCATGCTAGCAGTTCACGGGCACAGCCGTGTGAGAAATCGGTCCAGTGTTGGCCGCACCCTGACCACTGCTGCTGTTTCAGTCCTCACACAGCCCTGGTCTGAGGTCTCTTAAACACATGCAGTTAAATTTAGACTGGCTCAGACTGACCACAGACACAGCGAGACCTCCAGAAAATCTGACCTCATTGTCTGCCCTTTCTCTTCCCTGCCTTGGCCTCTCTTGGTTGGCGTGTTTTCGCTCAGTAGCTTTTGTTCATGAACTTTGATTCCTCTGTTTGACCCCCTACCACCACACACACACACACACACACACACACACACACAAACACCTCTCTTTCTCTTCCTTTCTCCCTCTACCCATCATGCTCAGGGGCAACCGACTGGAGCTGATTTACGTAGTGTTTGCACAGGGTTAGTGCTCACCATTCTGGAGGAAATTAAATGTTCAAGTTACAGCACTGGCAGGATTCATGTTACCTAAAATACTTGTGCAATTCTGGGAAGACCTTTTTCAATATCACTTGTTTGGACTGAGAGGGTTCATACTGTGTCCATCTGTGGGTTTAAGCAATTACCTTCCATATAAAAACTGTACACATCCTGCTTGCCATAGTAATTTGTCTTTGCTGTGTTTTAGCAGGCAGCTTACTGAGAATTGAAATATCATATTTATACATCTCTGAGCATTTGTTTGGGTTTGGTTTGTGCTACTGCGTGTGTGTATACACTTGTTACAGTGCATGATGGTCACTTTTATCATCCATTAATCTTGATGCCGGTTTCTTACATAAATTTCTGTTACTGGCAAGTGTAGCTGTCTGGTTAGATCAATAGTCCAGTTAGGGGATTCTGCAGTTACGTTTAATTAGATTTATTTGTGTTCCTGTAATATTATGCCCACATCTAATTTTCTTATTCTTTGGATAGTGTGGGGTTATTTCACAGATGGAAAAATATATGCATTCATTAAAGGAATAGTGCTCCTTTTACCTTGTTTATTTCAATTTCTTTTACCTTTGGACAGTCCATTGTTGTACTGCTCTGATTGTAAGGTTGTGATTAATGATGAATGTTGCCCTTAATACCATTTGTCCTTCTCTAACAATTTGACATTGTGATGTTCATTAGTTTGTTTGTTTGTTTTTTTAAGAAAAATGCCTCTTTACTTGATTACCTGGATGGCAATGTGTGTGTTTTGTCAAGGTGTTCCATTCACCTCATTTTTGTGGTCCTCTGATAGGATCATTTGTTCAGCAGCAACAGTATGTATATATTAGGAAGTGTTGCTTGTTCATATACCCGATGAAGGTCATGTACTGTAAATAAATATCCCAACAGTAAGTGGGATAATGTGTGAGAAAGCAGTAAGTGTTATCATTGTTTTTCTCAGCATGCTACAATAAACAACTAAATAAGGCAGATTTTGCTTGATTAAAAACATCTTTACTTAAATAATATCATATTATCTCACTGATGATGTCTTGCTTTCATGTGCTTGCACCTGGCGAGCCATTTTTTAAGAGGAATAACGTCCGGAAGAGCCAATTGTCAGATACTATTACTGGTTGTACTTCTGCTCTCTGTCTCGTCTTGTCTGCAGCTCGGTGCTCACTGGCCCATAACAGGTTCCTGATGGTGGGCCATGAACATGATGAGATCACTTATTAGTATCGCTGCTCTCATCATCTCCTCGACCTATTCCTGCTTACAGAAGAATACAAGAGGGAGGAAGGGGAGGAAGGGAGGTGCTAAAAAGCCAATGAAGCCTCAATATTCACTGACATGACTTTCTCTATATCTGGGATTCATTAACCGTGGCCTATGTGCTGTCAGAGAGCTTGGTTTAACCTGCTTTAACCTGCAGTCTGTCATAATTCAAACCTCAATGAGCACATGCACGCATGCAGGCGCAAACATGTAGACACAGATGCTGTTCTGTTCTCACTTCCCTCAATCATCAATCACATATCTAAGAAGACATTTCTACCGTAAAGTAAAGCAGCAAGGCTAAAGAGGATAAGATTGGCAGACACCAAGACATAATATTTAATGCATGAATGCATTTATAAAGCTAGATACATTTATAATATTCTTTGCTATCAATGGCAACTTCAGCTTCAAATATGTTAATATTTTTACACACAAATTTTTGTCTCTTTCTCCTCAAACTGAGTAAGAAAACTGAAATATGCTCAACATTATGGACGTGATAATGATGCGCACTATGTTTTACACAGAAAAGCAGCTCCTGTCCTCAGGAAGACAATTCAATCTTTTAAATAAGATGATTTGATTTTGATTAAGAGTGAATAACACCTTTATGTCGGCGGCATCTGCTGAGTGTAGAAAAACAGATGGCTTTGGAGACAGCCGTGCATGTTTTATTAATAAATCTCACTGCCCAGTTAGAGCATTAGAAGAAAAAATGGCTGCATAATGCAGAGCCCTGGTTGCCTTTGGAGCACCATGTTTGAGCTAAATTCCCAATCGATTCAGACAGTCTCTGAACTAGAAAAGGATTATTAAGAGCAAATGGCATTCTGGAAAACACAGATTAAAGACAGCAAATTAGTTTGTTTTTTTTTTTTTGTTACACCCACAGTGGAAGCAATGCATTAGATCCTCTTTGTAAGTTTTTTAAAAAATGATGAAATTATGCATTGGTGAAGAAGACTGTAGTTCTTTTTAGCTTAATCACACTTAATATTTTGTTTAAGTGTTTAATATTTTGTTCAAACATTTGTTAAAATACTGAATACATTTATTTGGATGTAGGTCAGAAGTAGGTGTATATTTCTTAAGTCATACCTGTGTAACTAATGTGTACTTTGAATATAATGACACACCCAAAGATAGCAGGTGACTTTATATTTGTTCATGTCCAACTAAGCAAACTGTCCAAATGTGAGCATCTATGTTTGGCTGTCAGTAAATGAAGGGCACACACACAAAAACACCTTTACCTTGGCGCTGTCAAACAAAATGACCTAAAAAAGAAAATTCCAACCCAGATGGCTGCTAACCTTGAGATCTCTTATCTGCTGGGTCAGTATTAGTGCTACTCCCTTTTAATCTTTCATGCTGACAAGACTTGCTCAATACCTCATAACACATGACATCAGCTCCGAAAAAAACTAAATCGGAACAAGAACATTTCTCATCTCTGGCAGAACTGGACCAATCACAGGCCGTTACGCAACAGGACAACTAGCCTGGACCATGATTACTCATGTCATTTTTGGGAATGAGCGTGAAATTGACAGAGACCTACTTTTCCTCAAATGGGGTGTAAAACACCCAGGCTCTCTATCCCAAATCTTTTATTGCCTTGATGAACACGGAAAGCTTTTCTTTTTTCTTCTCACCAGCTAAATGCTCCTTTCATGGCTGCTGTTGTTGTGCCAAGTTTTTCCGCAGCTTTCAAGTCTGTAAAATGCTTGTAAAGTGTATGACAGCAGGGCGCTTATCATTATGCAATTATGGCACTTATGCTGTTCTGCACATGCCCGAGTTGCTCTGTTTGTTTTTTGTATTTTTATCACTGTTAAAGCTACACATTAAGCTAAGTGTGCAGTATTAATGTAATCTCTTGACTCAGGAGATACTCGGGTCATTTAGTTGTTATCGGCAGGAACAGTGGTCTGCCTCTGTATTCTGTATTAGTCTTAATAACCAAAAGTTCACTTGTTTTAATGTTGGAATGTTTATCTTTGCATGCAGTTTAGAATATTACTGAATCTAAGAGTGAATAGCAGCAGTTATGCATCTATCTGGTTTCTGCAGTGCTATAAATAGCCCCCTTGCTGCCCCTGTAGGAGAGGCTGAAGTGTGGTAGGCCAGCAGGTCAAGCTGCCACATACGTGTGCTCTCATATGTCTTGTAACAGTTGTGTTATTTCTGCATTCTGGCTCCTGGCAGCGTAAAGTACTGGAGTGCATTTTAGCAGCAGCAGCAGCAGCAGCAGCAGCATCTCAGATGAGAGCAAACAGTGGGGGGACAGCTGAGCCAGAGCCAAGCCCGACATCTAAGATCAGCAAGCCAGAAGTCCTTTAAGTCAGTCAGCATGCCATTAAGTCAGTCAGTCAAGTAGAATCATCCTTGACTGTCTAATAGCTCCACTTCAGTCACCCAGCTCAACCCCACCTTAAAAAAACATAACACGCCCATTGTGTCTGTGTGTGCTTGCAGGCGGCCTGAGTGAGGATCCCTCCCATTGTGAACCGGTGGGAGTGTGACATCACCCCCCCCCCTCTCCTCCCCACCTTCCTCCTATTCCTCCCTCCCCACTTCAATGCGTCTGACCAATCAGCGCCCAGGGAGATCCAGTCACGTGAGAATCCCCCAGTCTTGGTTACCATGACAACGAGCACTGGTCCAGGCAGCATCTTGCTGTGGTGAGAAGAGGGGGGAAGAAGGAGGGAGGAGAGACAGAAAGAGAACAAATCCCAGCCAGAGGAATACCTCTTTCCTCAGTACAGTAAGTACTTTACCTTTATTATCCCTTTCATCATAGGTTAATGAATGAAGACTGCACGCAGCCTGTTGTCATCTGTATCTGATTATGTGATATGGCAGATGCCTTTGAAGATTTCAGGGATGACATCATGTGCATTTCCTTTGTTATATTGGCAACGTGTGCAGCCAGCCTCACCTCAGGTAGACCATTCTTTGTTTGCATGCTTGAGTCAGCTTCCACTGCTCCTCAGTGAATAGCTAATGACAAACCTCAGTATTGAACAGAGGCATGGTGGGAACCAAGGTGCTCAGTGCAATTAATGGTTTCATAATGTGGCGAAATGGAACGCTGTTGAGCCAGCAGCAAGCCTGTCCACTCCTGACTCCTAATTCACTGTCAGTCCCTTTTTTTCTCCAGTTCTACTCCTCCAACTCTGTCTCACCTTTTCTCATTTGCCCATTTTCACACAGCCAGACTCAGTTGACATCCTGCATCCCCCTGTGGTTTGTTTAATTAGCAAATCTGTGCAAATCCAACTAGGGCAGCCTGTTCTGATTGGAGTCCTAATATGTGGAATGTCCTTGTGGTGGTGGAAACAGTAAGCTTTCCCAAATGCAAGTCCTCTCACAGTCAAAATGTTGCTGTTTTAAATTAGGGTAGGTTTGAACCTCATATAGTGTTGCACCAACATGAGATCTGAGAGATGTGGTGTAATGTTAATGTTTTCAATTTCATAAGAAAGAGCTGCATTTTTATTATGCACATAATCGTAATTGCAGAAATGTTTTTTCATTGGTCAACTCAGTGACTGACTAACTTTGTTGTTAATAAATAAGTCCTTGTTTTGAGTCACGAGAAATTATAGAACTATTATGCACTTACAGAGGCATGCAGCAATATAGACCTCACGTTTAATGTTTTTTACTGCCATAAAAGAAAGCATTACGTTATCCTCATAATGAGCATTTAATAGAGGAAGTTATTTTTGAGGTGCACTAATGATTATTTCATTTTCAAAAAGGCAAATAACATTTCACTGCTGAACGAATGCATGACCTAATAACCTGGTGTCTGACGTCATATTACGCCTAATTCTACACATGCTATTCTTTTTTTCTCCTCACTCTTTTACAAATATGAAGGCAGTACATATGTTTTCACTGAGGACTTATTACATCACTTGTCTGTTAAATGAACAAACAAAAATATAGCGGTAGCACTGATCCTTCCTCAATGAGCTGGCTCGTGGCCTGGCTATATTCAAACTGAAGTTTACACAGTATCTTTGCAAGTGATTACAAGTGCCTTGAGTCTCCGGGTGCTCTTGAAAAACAGCCACATAGGTCTATCTGTCCAGTGACAGGAAGGGGTGTGCCTTTGCTGGATGCTAGAGAGGGAGATTTTGTAATGTGCACAGAGCTGATAGTGGCAGAGGGGTTCCTCCTCCCAGCACAGACTCACAAGAGCTCAGCATCACATTGTACTAAAAATATAGATAAAAGCCCGATTTTTGACCAAAGTGAATGAACATTATCTCAAATAGTCACATTTTGAGATTGAACTGTTTTTGCTAGCCTTTGTTGGCAGTGGCACATCTGAAGCAGCAGTGCCTTTGATAGTTTGGTGGGCCCGCATGTCATTGACCTTTCCCTTGAAGCAGCCAGCACACTTAGGATAATCATTACAGCTTTTAATAGGTTCTTTTGATTTGCAGTCTGGATTGTCAATGTATACAATAAGTTTTTGTACTAGTATGTGTAGAGGTCTCTGATTGCGACGGGATTAAAACAGAACCAGCAGTGTATCAGTGATGCATATTTCTGTCTGTGGGAAGCAGCCAAAGACACACTATACTGTTTTCCATGTGATGTCTTGCCATTTGAAAGCGATTGTTTGAAACTTATAATTTTCCCAAAATTGTAATCTTACGTGGTTTTCCACTAAGGCAAACTTCAGCCCCCCTCAAACCACTGCACAATCCATGTCTACGCTTTGATAGAAAACAAACAAATGGGCTTTGGAATTCAGTGGGAATTATATTTTTCAAGATTCCATATGGGGAAAAAGACATTTGCAGTCAGACACAACAGACTCTTTGAGACTGAGGAATTTACAGCTATTACTTTATGTCACGCAACCAATTAGCCACTCTTTCAATGCTTCCTGTATTTCTTATTACAGGAGCCATGCACAACTTCTGGGTGTCACAAACACCGTGCTCATGACATTACTCTGATAACTCAATTAAACATATCAGCATCTCTTGTCCCAGTTTGTGCCTTTCATGTATTAACATGTTACATTCAATGATAATACATGAGAGGCACAAACTGGGGCTAAACTACTTTTACTGAGCACACTGTTATTACTCAGTGTTTGTGAAATTACTATATTGATAACGACCAGGCTCTTATTTAAAAAGCCTGCTTTAGGGCCATCAGTTGTCGACGTGCATCCCTCTAAAAGTCTCATGTCATGTCCTATCAGTTTTTATCTAAGGTGCACAATCACACACGAGGTATCTCAGAGCACTTTACCTAATAGAGACTGTAATAAAAAAATCTCTGCATTCCTGCTATCATGTAAAAACCCCACCCGCCTTTCCCAGTTGTATAAAGCAGTGATAATGTTTCTGACACCATGTGAAGGCAGCAGTACTGCAACGTCACGTTGAAAGAGACCAATCGGATTAAAGTGAGTTAAAACACGCAGATTCACTCCAAAGAGTAGTGGGGGTTTCTCACCTTATATTGTCAAATGAATACAGATAAATGCCAACGTGGCGCCGTTTTGGCCCAATTCTCGACGTCAAAAACTGCTGTATGATTGTGTCAGCGTAAATCACGTTGAAATAATTAGCATTCAATATTTCCGCAACGTGTTATTATTTATAGCTTCGAACTTTCCCCCTCCTTGTCGCCGTTATGGTTTCGACCGATCCCTCTCTGTCAGTTTCAAGTTGCGCCTTCTCCTCTGCTGTGTGGCTGCTTGCTCTGGCCTTCACAAGCACTGCTCACTAAAAAAAAAAAAAATAGACCAGTGAGTACTGTGGATTGTACGAGGAAATCTGGATCTACAAACGGACATGGACTCATTCCCGCTATCTACGAGTGGATTATAAACACGCAGCGTTCAGAGGTAAGAGGAGATACTGCTCCGGAGCGCTTGACAAACACGGGGCATTTTTTTTAACGTTTCTCCTGGATCCGCGGACTGCACCTCTGCACGTTGGGGAATGTTAATAGAGCCAACTAACGATTGAATTACGCGGCCCTGCAATATATCAGTTTTATCTGCATATTACATGCGCATTGCTGTAATGCTGCATCAGTGGTCATCTGCCAACAACACCGTGTTTGATGCAGTTCAGCTCTCAGCCGGTTACAGGTCGGATGGGATATATAGCCTGTGGAATGTAGTGGATGGTGGCATTTATTCACTCCAGACCACTTATAGTCAAATATCCTAATTTTGGACAAAATTCTGTTATCTGTTTAGGCTTATTTCCTGAAATATGTTATGGATAAATAGCCGAATTGGCGCTATTGAACTGCCAAATGAAAATGTGCTTTCTTCACATTGCTTGACACCAGTTTTCCCAACTTGCTGGACGTTTGACAACATGTTTCTGTAATAACACAATCACAACTGAACGGGGAAAAGACTAATTACAGGAGAGAAAACCTGTTGTTGTAGAGGTGTTCTCTCTGTGTACAGCACATGTCTGTAATATATTGATATTTCACCCATATTGCACATATGTGTTGCTTAATAATAACATCATCAACAATAACATAAGCAGTGCTGTGTTTGGAGCCACTAAAGTCCAAGATATTTGTATCTGCTCTGAAAATACTACAGGTATTGTAACACGTTGGAGACAAACAGTGTGACCTTGACAGTTTCTTCTTTCTATTTTGAGGAGGAAAAAACTGGATGAGTTATTAATTGAGCAGCTTGTTTTCATAGTATCATCTAAAACTGAATCATGGATGTGTCGAAGGCAAGCAGGAGGGCTACTGGTGATGTTGTTGAGGGCTGAAATGTTGTGTTGGTGCTTTATATGTTCTCACTACAGACTAACACCTGAGGTCTTTTGTGTTGCAGAAGTTAGGCGTCATGCTGTGGTTCCCAAGTCACTCAAATATCTCCTCTTGGCTGCGCACTGATGAATGCTTTCATTCAATGCGTCTGTTTTTTGGACTTGTTGACTGAGTCCACACTGACCTCAGCAATAATAACAATACCATATTACTCCAGCTGACCCAGATTGGGCTATATTTCAACACACGGCGAAAAGAGTCAGTCTGTGGCTAAATGGATAGGTAAGATCCTGACCTGATGAGCGTTTCTGCTGGACAAAGACTCTTACCCTGTCTCACTTGAGTGATGGAACATTTGTCCTATCGATCTGTGATATTGACCTTTTTTTTTTTTCTTTTTTTTCTTGCGTTTCATCCACCTACTTTTAAGTTGTAGCAGCTCCAGCGCTAGACTGTGGACGTCCTTCGGAGGTCGCACAGGGTGTTGCTGGGCAGGCAGACATTAATTGAGATATACTACCCCTCAGTGTTATCATAACTTACTGTTCCCCTTTCAAGAGATCAGGATGTGGAGCAGAGAAGGAGGAGGATGTTTGCTCGGTGTCTGACTCAGCACAAGAGCTGGCGAAGGCTGCAGTCTGGTTTTTCTGGAAAAAAAAAGCTGGATCAAAGCATCCCTTCTTATATGGGTCGTTAATTCGGTCGTATGGGTCGTTCAGTCTTATGATTTGTAGTTTTGTGGAACTGATCGCATTGTATCGTTGTGCTCAAATTATTTTATTTTCTAAATTCTCATGGCACTTACCAACTTTCAACTTGGAATTTCTTCTTCTTTTTCTAGGTGCATGTAATCCTCTGCATTTACCTGCAGTTTATTTCTAAATGAAAAATCTGGTCTTTTCCCATGTTACTTAATTTTTCTCATTGTCCAATACACCTCTGTATTATGTCCAGCCTTAACATCCACTTTTAAGTGCAGAAAAGTCCCGTTACCGAGGCAAGACAGCATCAACATATGCCCTTTCCTTGTAACAGAGTTACCTCAGGCACCGTCCTACAGATGCTGCAACTGTACAGCATAAAATGAATGAGGCAGATTTGGTGTTGGAGCACATTTTGTCAATACACTAACGCCATCCTCTGCATGCATTCTGCACAGAGGGGAAACAGTAGAGGAAAAAGGTGAGTCTGAGTCACTTTGACCTCTCAGTGGCTGTCTCTCAGAGGGAGTGAGTGAGTTCCTGTCTAGCTCTGACCCCCCACACCCGTACAAAGTGCATTGGATTTGGAAACAGTGCTTAGATGAAAAGGACACAGGAAAGGAAGTCCTCTGAAGGCCGCTCCTGCTGTGTCATGAGCAGCTGGATGTATCCCAACTGTCAGTTTTTTGCCCAGAGGTCTGTTGCTGTGGTTGACTCATCAGAAGCTCCTGTTTATGCCATATAAATTTCAGCATGCATGTAAGAGCCGGCTAGTCTGCAGTGCTCCCTTAAAAGGACAGATGCCTGTAACTAGATGCTAATGGCATGTTGTGAAGTGTTTGAAGGTTGTGTCCTGCAGCGCGCACTTACTGTAAGAAATCTTTATATTGAAGGACAGTTACTGTGTTACTCTTTCAACTGTGTCTTGAATGACGTCATGGTGATTAGTGTATTCCTGAGTGTTGAGTCAGACAGACATTGTTAAACCAAACAGCCTGGTAGAAACCATTGAGATGCCATTAGGTTATTATGACTTTTTTTTTTTTTTTTTTTTTTTTTAGAATAAAATGCATCAAAAAGCTCTAAAATATAAACTAAGACCTCTGTCAAAATATAATTCTCATCCTGTTTTGATGAAATGGTATCTGTCGCAGTTCTCCAACCTCACTACCAATAAGCCAGTAAAGTTTTGAACTTGTAAACATGGTATTATGCAGGTCGGATTTGGAGAACCATTGGTTGATGATGTGTGTTTGATTTACAAGTATGGCCCTGTTCCATGTGCCTTGGTGATTTCTCACAGCTCTGGATTAAAGACTTACATCTCGGCTGTTCCTCCTGCCTTGCAGGTCAGAAATAGGTCAGTATGACAAATACATTCCTAAGGCCAGGCCAATGAGACCGTTTTGCCAGTGTGCTGACCCTTGAACACTGTATAACAGAGCTACACAATCTTGCATGTGTGTGTGTGTGTGATGAATGACATTGATTATCTCGGGCTAAATGAGCATGATTCAAAACACGTGTTCAGAGCACTCATAAAGAAGTGATTTCTTTCAAGTTAAGCAATATCAAACCAATTTTATTGTGTGGTTATAAAATAGCGTTATGAGTGGTGAGTGATGAATTGCATCCTGTATGTGATATCTGTCACGTATCAAGTTATTCCCACAAAAGTTCTAATAAACACATTTGAGACACAGTATCCACATTATTGTAGGCCAATTGTCATGCTAGATGCAACTTTGCATTCATGTCCTACAAATATTACTCTCCTCCGCCTTGTTTTTAGTAGACTGGCAAAGTTATTGAAGTTAGCGAGTAGCGTGTGAGCTTAGTGGAGCATTTAGCAGCTAAAAGAGTCAGATATTTTTGTCGTGTGACAAAATCGTGTGATTATTGGACTTAGATTCAAGAAATGGCTAGAAACACAACTCCCCATGAATGCTAATGTTGTTCTGTGTCTGCTAGATGTGTAAATAGGCAATTCTTTGCTAACACATTAGCCTGAACTATCTCTGTTCAGGAGTGTAGCATATAGCTAATTTACAGTATAGCGTATAGTACCGTACACTATACTGTAAATGAGATAAATTAGTGTTTTCTCTATTAAGTTAGTTATGGTTTTATGTGTACATTTTCAGTCATTCACATTTTCCTCCAAGTTTCTTAAGGTTTTTTTGTTTAATTTGTAGGCTAACAAACTGGCTAGTGTTTACCAGTGTGGCTGTAGTGCTACAGAACAACTCCATAATTAAGATACACATTTAGCTGTGTTTAATCTGAAGACGTTTTCACTTTTGTGGCATTTTTCCCCTTATAGTATGGTTACATTAGAGATCGAGACAGGAAACGTGGGGCAGAGAGGGGTGTGACATGAAATTGTCGTTTCTGGCGGGAATCGAACACTAGGTTAACAAGACGCCCCATGATTTCACTCTTTTGCTTTTCTGTGGCTAACTGTGTTCTCAAGTCCTTACTTTGACCATTACTACACCAAATTTAACAATCTCCAAACTTATACCTAGTCTTTATCTAAACTCACGTACTACATGTGTTATTTAAGTATCACCTACATGTATTTTCATCACCGTACATAAACTTAAAATCCGTAAAGTAACATCTAAACCATTATATCTAACCATTTAACTTTGCAGAAGGGGCCCCCACCAGCAAAGACCTTTGTAACTCAAATATAACCTTTTTGGTCACGTGACTTTATCATGTTAGTCTCATGCTTAGTGGTTAAAGTTGCATGTTCTCTCTAGTCTGAAATGCATCCTCGCCTGTTGAAGTCTAAACTTTGCGAACTCTGTAGACTGGGATCTACATGATTTATAAACCATGTCTCTTTAGAGATGAAAGAGCAATAGCACCCAGGGGTGTTACCAAGCAGCAGGCTGGTGTAGCCTGATAGATTTAGGCCATACTGCAAACAGTCAAGTTTTATTCTGACACAGCTTTTTATTCTGGAACCTACATTTACTTTTTTTTTTTTTTGTTTTGAACAGCTTGTCCTTTGTAGCTATCAGGCTTCAGGAAGCGTCTAACAGCTGCTGAGCCTATAGTTGTTAACCTTTCTCCCAAGTCAGGCCCTTTCACTCCAGTAAACCGCTCATCCTTCACTCTCTGGTTGTGTGAGGAGGAGCCCCGGGGCCTTGTTACCTGCTTATCTGGACAAGAGGCGAATTCTTCTCTTGCAGGCCTGATGGAGAAACAAACTTACTAAATGTTCTTTTTCCCAGAAGAAAGTGAGAAAACTAGGGATATCCCGATCCGATCTCAAAGATCGATATCGGGGCCGATCAAGACATTTTTTAACTGATCAGTATCGGCTATATTGAGCAAAAACGAAGCTTAATCCTTTTGTTGTACATAAACGAAGAGCACAATTTGTGGCAGGATGCAGATGCGTACTCTGGCATACCTGCGGCTAAAATGTCTGCAGTGTGAAAATATTTCCAACTGGAAAATGAAAGCAGTCTAACATCCACTTGTAATGTCTGCAATGCGAGCATTTCGCGAGGCGGTAGTAACAGAGCTGTGTTCAATCCTGCCAATTTGATATGACACCTAAAAGAAAAGAAAACTCAACGGAATACAGTGAGTTCACTCAGGTAACTCAGGCAGAGGCTGCACCAAAGCAACAAAACACAGGAGGATACTCTTAAAAGGAGAGAGAAATTTCCTCGAGACAGCGACAAGGCCAAAAAGATTACAGAGAGGATAATTGAATGTAATTTTAATGTACTTGAAGTGTGCATTACATACAGCTGTATTATCTAGGAAAAAGTACAAGTATCGGATCGGGACTCGGTATCAGCAGATACTCAATATTAAATGACTCGGATCCGGATCAAGGGCAAAATAACTTGATCAGGACATCTCTAGAAAAAACCTACACGGACTGACTCTCCTGGTTGTTTTTCAATCAGGGTGGGGTCGGAGAGCTGTCTGTGAGTAGCCACAGCTACCCTTCTACCCTTTTAGCTGTGAAGGCAACACTTCCTTAACAAACTGATGCTATGACAGGCAGAAAGTCAGTCTTTTCACTGTAATAAAAGAGCATAAAGCTGATGGACTCTGGATGGACTGGACTAGTGGACTAGACTGTGTATGGACTAGTGAGTTTGTTTCAAGTGGAGGACTTGGGTTTGTGCCCCCATGCCATGAGGCCACACCTCCTTTTTTATACTTCAGAAAGATGCTTAGCTGGGCCCTGTTCCAGGGACGCTGCAGGAGCTGGCTCAACCACAACCACTCTCCAAGCTGGAAAGAGGAATATGATATTAAGCATTGAATTATGAATAAAAATTGGCTTATCTTGTAGTGCACAACATTTCCCACAGTCATTCATTGGGTTTGAATTTGTGACTTGTCACATTGGAATCAATTGCGTCAGCTTTTATGGTGTATCTACACCCACCCCACCTCCTCCCCAGTTATTCCATCTCTCCCTCCCTTATTTTTGTTTATTTATCGAGACATGACTCATAGCCAGGTACTTAAAACTATATCCTGTGTTTAAATGTAATCAGCGCTGCACCTGCCAAACACTCGGTTCGACTGCCGCCTGCATCTTGTAACGTGTGACAGGGATTAAAGTGCTATCGGCGTGTTTCATGGCTCCGTGTGGGTATTCAGTTACCTTTCGTACTGGAACAGCATGCTGCTCTGCACGGTTCACACAGGAAGGCCGACCTTCCTCTGGTCCTGGGTGCACTAAACTATTCAGTGGAACTGGCACGAGAGGGATGAAATGATTGAGCAATGCGAGGCTGGGAAGAACGCCTCTCTTGCATATTCTCATGCTTCTGTCTTTTTTGATGTGCGTATGTGTGAAATCAAGACCTTATTTGACCACTTCACATAGTTCACATTTTGGCATATTTACACGTTTTGTTGTTCGGTTTGAATTGCAGATGGGGGGAAAAAAACATTTTTGGACTTTTCTCAAGTTATCACAGCTGAAAATACAAGTGACTTTTTTTTGCTATCTTTGAAGACATACTCAATAGACTGTATACACTATGAAGAGTGAGAAAAAATGCAGCAGTAATGCAACAGTTTAAACAGGAGGACCCCGTTACCACCTGAGTGAAAGCCAACACTGAATAATGAGTTTTAGTAGTATGCACTCACTGGCTAAACTTCATACCAAGCAGGGTAGGTCTTTGCCCTGCTGATATTTGTATACCTGCTTTCCACAGTTCTCAGTTTACAGTCATCCTCTTAGATATCCTGGTTGGTCCAGGTTGCTCGCTCTCTGATGCTGCTTTACTGCAGCCAGGCACAAGCTCGATTTTGAGGATGTTTGAGCCCAAGAGAAAGGTCAAGGCATCTGCAGGTCTAGATGGGAGCATCAGCCAGTCAGTGAGGACTCATTCTGTTCAGATTCCCCTCATCTCACTATCATCCCACACAACCCGTGACTTGTTTACCATCTGAGCTGCTCGCAGCCACGCCCACGCACGGAGATTAGAGGAAAGCAAGTGTGGATGTGACAGGATTATGGCTTGTGCTGGTTGTCGCTCACTGCTGCATGTCCCGTCAAGGCTTTGCAGCGCAGCAGATTTGGCTCCTCGGTCTCGTCAGATGATGCTGATCATGAAATGATTTCAAATTCTTGACTTAAAATGGCGGTAATTGGTGTCAGGCACTGGCGGTTGGTAAATCTGGAAGGAATAAATCTCAAAATATGAAGGTCCAGGTTCACATGGTAGACTACTCCCAGGACATTGTTGTTTTTTTAAATGTGTTGTTCTCAAATTTTTGCCTTTTTCTGCACTAAAATATTGAAAAGAAACAGATATCAGGGAGCTGTCAGATCAACTCAAATAGCATCAGGAGCAGGAATATTAATTGATCTCTCGCTTCTTTCTTGGATAATTTTCAGCCTGCTGTTACGTTCAGCAGTCATCCACACAGACTGGAATGCTTTCTGTTTGCCGAGGCTGTTCGGAGATTAAACATTAGCTTTGTAATTAATATGGGAAAGCGAGGAGAGCTGAAACAGTGAGCAGAGCTGTACTGTAGTTTCCCATGGCCCGCCTGAATAAGGAGCTTACCGTGGGTTAGCCTTTGTGTTTTAAATGTGTGATCTAGTTATGAGGCCTCAGAGGTTAGTTTTTATGTCTTGGCCCCGGTGTTTATATTCCTGTCCGTCATCCTTCATGTCTAAGACAGAAAGACAAAAGAAGGAAAACAATAAAACCATTGAGATTGACATGAGGCCTTATTCCTGTCCATGTTTCGATTATTTATATTTTCCAGTTCGTCTCTCCGCAGTTACATAAATCAGTTGAGTTACTGTAGAAATCTATACAGTCACTCTGAAACATCTTATCTGTTTCAGTGCCTTTCTGGCTTTCACCCTCTCTCCCGCATGCCTCCATTCCTCAACGGTCATGACCAAGCCTTGGAGACTAGCCTGTGTTGACTGTGTTCGCCTACCGGCCTCAGATTACACTTCCTAGTTCACTGAGAAGGCTAGATCTGAGTGTATGAGTAACCAGATACACGCCACCATCTCACTGCACACTCTGGTGTGAACTATGCAAATAAACAACGCCGATAACCAAATATTGAAATCCATGAAGACTTCTATGATGTAGTGATAGCTGTGCTCTACAGTGTTCCTGCAGGTTTCCTCTGTTGCGCTTGTGGTTGAGTCACTATGTTTATGGCTGCATAGCTGCGCTGCCTGCTCCGCTTTTGTTATGAAAAGGCATGAAGGTGGGAGAAGTGGCATTCGAGTTGAGATTTGAGAGGTTTTGCTGAAATCAATCAGCTGTGGCAAGTGCTGGCAGGCAGTCCTAATGGAGCATGTTTGACACCCATAAGCAAACAGTCTGGGCACAGGCTCAGACTCCCCAGAAGCTGTCACTAATATGAATTTCAGAAGAAAGACCCTTTGTTGTCAGTAAATATTCCCCTGAGTCCCCTCGGAGAGAGATTTTGAGTAATTGTTTTCATTTTAAAAATCTCCTGTCATGGTTGGAATAGGTCTAATATAGGCCAGTATATTCAGAAATGTAATGGCGCTCAGATTCAGTTTAGCCCACTCTTAGCAGACTGGGACCAGTATTAATCAGACCACTTGGAGAATGACGTTTTCTGATCTACAATTAAGTTAGCCTTTCAGATGACTTTTATATCTATGTATTTATTTGTTACATTTTGTTTTACAAAGTTAGGAAAGCAACGTTTAAGTCAAGCCTGATTTTTGTGGAGCTGCTCGTGGCTTCTTAGCTGTTCTATTTCAGTGTGTCTCTAACAAGTAGCAAAAACTGCGTTCACTATTTATGGTACTGCACAATAAAGGAAATATTATCCACATTAATAAATTCACATTTCCACACATCCTTTCTTGTAAGGATGGAAAATATTGAGATACTTCCAACATGTTTAAAGCCATGAAGAGGATTCAGTGTTATTTACTGGTAGCGTATTATGGTCTGACTGGGAAGGGGGGAAAAAAAAGAAAACTGTCCTGAGTCCCGGGACACCACAGAAGTGATGAATTTGAATTTGAGTACATGATGTTTTTCCAGTGTGCTTACTGAGTATTAATATGTCGGTCTGTTTAGTGTTTAGACGAGGCCAAACATGAAATTCATGTTTATCGGCTCAGAAGCTGATCTGTCGCTTGGAGTTCTTGGAAATCTGCACCAGTCATGGGGAGCTAAAATGAAGTGCTCAGCTGCACATTGCAGCCCGACTGTCAGAAGCAGGAGTGATTCAAAAGCCAGATGGTTTGGAGTTTGGCCTCTGCCAGAAGCAAGTCGAGTTTCAGTCAACAAATGTTTGTGTGCTCAATGAGCTCCGAGGCTTTTGTCTGCCGATTAGAATAGACACAACTTTCTCCACCCCTGTCAGACAAACCAGTGAATATGAATATATGAATGAATAGCATAGTGGTTTGCATAGACTCATAATGAGCATCTGGACACTAACAAGATATCAAAGAGAGTACTGCAGCTATTCATCCACTATGTTGACTTTAGCATCATGTATGTTATCATTCTGTTTGCACGCGGTGATAATATATGGAGTGACAATCCATTTATACAGTCATTTCAGGTAATTATATTTCTGCCGGCTTTTCATCTGCTCACTGGGATAAACACACTTGTTACACTGCTGTTTATAGACTTGATTCTTCATAACACCCATCTTAGTATCATCATACTACTGCTGTCAGGCCAGATGTAGTCGTATGGATGGAGTTTGCCCTGAAGCTAAACATTCCCATTTTTTGTTTACAGGTACAGTTTGCAGGCAGACACAGTAATGACGAGCGTCCCTGATAAAGCCTTTTGAAATGTGAATCAAAGAATACACTTGAAGAAATTACAGTCTGATGCCTTTTTAATTAGGTGGGACCACAGCCCACTTTTATGAATGGATCTTGCTGGCACCTTAATTGTTATGCACCGCTGTGCACGGGGGCACGCACACACACTCTCTCAAACGCCTTTTGAAAAGGAAATCACAGTGTGACTACCAAATCAATGAGGGACTTTTGATGTGCCATATCAAAATGAGGTTACACACATATTCATAATATTTGAAGACCTAACGGCATCTCTGTAGCCGCTGCTCTGTAACCTTTCTGATCTCCCTGTGCAGGGGAGGAGGTAGAGGAGGAGAGGGTGGATGATTAAAGCTTCCTTATGATGTCGGTTATGTATCACATTAGCACTACAGTGGCTGTAGTGACCTGCAATAATGTTTTGAAGTGCTGAAAAACAGATAATTGTACCGTGAGGCTCTAACCAGATTATACCAGATGATGGCGAGATGACGTAACGACCAGTATGTGACTGCTGAAAGAGAGACACAGAGAGTCAAGTGTAGTCACCGAACACAAAGAGCACACTCCAGCAGCGTGACGTCGCTGTGTTTTCTGTCGGACAGAGATGGTGCTACCGTTGTAGTGTTTAGGAAAAAAATGGCTCAAGGAAACAAGTTTAGTGTGAATGCAAGGAAGGATTTACATCATGGCTTTGTTAGATGTTAAGATAACATCTAGATAACTGTCTCATGTCTCCTGGCTGCAGCTTCATATTTAACAGAATGATACCTCATCAATCTTCTCATCGGACTCATAGCAAGAAAGCAAATATTCCCTTAAATGGCAACCTGTTCCTGTAATAATTAGCCTGGCACTCTCCTGTGTTTATATTTACATGATGATGGTTGTGAACTTTTCATAATTGAGGGCCTAATTATTACATGACTAACAAATAATTGAGAAAGACTTTTCTGCTTCTCTACTTTAGTTGTCATCATGGTCTATTTACAGCTTCCAGGCCTGAATAGACCACACCTGTTGCTGCATTGCTCTGTAATTAGCATTACTGTCAAACTGTGTTGTTGTCATCTCCAGTGACTATCATAATGAGTACAAGTGGGATGTTAAGGTGATCATTAACTGTCAAGAACAAAGAAAAAAAACGGAAGTCTCCTTAAACGCACAATATGTAATTTTCTGCTGCGAGGAGTCTCTCAGTCAGAGTTTGATGACGGGAGATGTTGTCTTCATTGTTAAACAACCACCATTGCTTTACAAACGGTGCTCTGCAGTCAGCTTCTCCCGGTTTGGATTCCTTTAGTGTTCATCATTCAGGAGGTTTTTACCGGGAATTATCTGCAGAGGTCTCCTCCTCTCCAAAACAAATGGACCAGTCTCACTCTGAAAACTCGTGAGAGTTGAGTTGTTGCACGAAGACAACGGTGGAAATGTGAGTGAGAGTTGAAGAGAGGAGTGCCGGGAAGAGTTTGTTGTGTAGCTTAGTGTTATCTAAAAGATCTTTCAAAGTCATGGCTGAATATTTAACTGATTATTTAGCTGTCTTCCTGCAACAACTCAACACTCGAGATTTCAGAGCGAGACTTCTCCTTGAGCGAGACTTTGGTCAGACATAATAACAGACAGACTGAATCAAGCGAAAGGTAAAGAAAAAAAGTTTTATTTCTCTGTTTAATTCTTTCCATAATGTTCTCAGACACTTATAATAACAATCATAGCCTGTCAGTGGCAAAAACAAGCACTTTTAGTGGACGTACATTGACGGGGCGCAATTGCCCCAAAGGATTACATTGCAGCCTGTTTCACAGCTGCTGACTGAAGCACTCAATACTGGATCAATCTCAAAAATTGTCCCCATTAGTCACTTAGGCACAAAATGATGGTAAAATAGGGTCCCGGTTGACATCCAGACATCCGATGACGAAAATCCTTCGTCTTGTTAAAAGATATAGTTAAAAACGACCAAGATCTAAAAGTGTATTGTAAAAATGTGGCTTAAAACTGGATAAAAAGTCAATTTATGACACAGCTTCTGGCAGACAACCACAACACTGGTGCATGTGCAAAGGGGATACGACGCCATTGACAGGCGACCAAATGAAACGGACTATTACCTTGGATAAAATTACAGATTTCTCTTGGTTTGAAACTTGTTGGAAACATTTGGGATAATGTGAGTACACAACTCAACAAAATATATAAAATAGGTCTAGTCGTTTTTAGACATTTTAATGCGGAAAAGTTACATATTGGGTTTTTAAGGCAAATAGGAAGAAATGAGCTGAGACATAAAACCAAAGTCAAATCCAGCTATTACATGTTTTTGTAACTGATAAATTGGGTGTGGTGTGCTACTAGTTTGATGGACTAAATGTTCTGCTTGTACATCCATTATTGTGCAGAAGGAGAAGGAGAACATTGCATACTGGCCTTCCTCCTGCTCTCTGCCAAGTGTACTGATGGATGAGAGGAGGAGATGGGTCAGGATATTACTTTCATCTCTAGGGTGTCCTCTGAGCGTCAGTCATCCTGAAGCTGGAGATGGACGGAGGACAAAATGCTATTTCAGGATACACACCGGCGCACACACACACACAAGCTTACAGTCAGCCCAATCAGAGTACACTACACCAAACTTCTCTGATTCTCCAGTGTGGTGGGGAAAATGGCATGTTTTAGACACCATGTTATTATCTATTCTCTGTTTGTGGGCTGCAACAGATTATTTTTCAACTTTAATGTCAATTAGCCTGCCGATTCTTTGCTTGATTCATTAATTTGTTGTTTGGTCTATTAAGTGTCCAAAAATGGTGAAAAATGTCGATCACTGTTTCCAAGAGCCCAAGGTGACGTCCTCAAAAGTCGTCTTTTGTCCTGAACAACAGTCCATAACCCAAAGCTATTTACTTTACGATTATAGAAAACTAAACAAACCAGAAAATATTCACATTTCAGAAGCTGGAATCAGAGAATTTGGATATTTGTTCTGAAAAAAATGACTCAAAAGGATTCTATTATCGAAATAGTTGGCAATGAATTTTCTCTCGATCGACTAATCAATTAATTAAGTCTAATCGTTGCATCTCTACTCTCTTGCTTTTATGATTTTTGTATGTGTGTGTGTGTTTTTTGTAGGTTTTGGCTTTGATCCTTGAATGAAAATTAAATGAGATGCAGGCAAAATAAACAAATGTAATAATGTGGCCAGTGACCAGACTAGCAAAAACAAAACATACAAACAACAAGCCACCACTAGTTTTGTTATTATATGTATTGTATTGTATTGTATGTATTGTTATTATATTATAAGCTTTGGAATCAATTCTTCTGTACAGCTTGTTATGTATTAATACTAGTAGTGACAGTGTAGTGCTGTCAAATGTGTAGCCTAGTGGCCTAATCTCTGGTTCTATATTTAGATTAGAGGATGATGTAATACAGTCAATAAAAAGCAAAGGCATGCTGTATGTGTGTATATATATATGTGTGTGTGTGTGTGTGTGTGTGTGTGTGTGTGTGTGTGTGTGTGTGTGTGTGTGTGTGTGTGCATACTAGGGAGAGGCTGTGTGTGTGCGAGAGCTTGCATGCATGTTTGTACTGGCCCCTTCAGACACAACGTGACTTAAGCTGCGCTCACCTTTGGGTTCAGCGCACATCTGACCAGGTGTTCAGGGACGTTGTGGAGGACAGAGCAAATAAGGCAGAGTTACACATATTGCCTACCTACAAGCTACCTGAGTGTTAAAACACACCTGATTATGCATACTTGGTTGGAAACGTGTTTCCAAGGAAGGGCTTTTCTCCCGAGGTCTTGATACAAGCATAAACTTGTGTTGTAAAATTCAGGGAATTCAGACACACACAATATTAACTTTTCCTCCATTTTGCCTTCTGTGCCTGGCTGGCTGCCTCGTTTCTATTGGCCACGCAGGTATTTGTGACAGCGCGCAGCGCCCAAAATTCAACCTAGCCATTGGATGGGTTTCAGAGTGCAGTGGTGCTGTTGTTGCGCTGTGTCTGAAAGGGCCATAATTCGTGTATGAATACTGTGAAAATGTGAAATGCTGCAGCTCATCCAGATGTTTGGAGATTTTGAGAGCATGCTGAGTCAAAGCTGTTTTGATTTTCTTCTTTTTTATTGTCCACTAAAAACATTTTTTGTTGGAATTTTAGTATTGTATTTTTGTATTTTAAACATTCCACCTCTTTGGTTTATATTATTAATGTGTTGTTTATTCTGATGGCCTACAACCTCCATGTGATAATCTGTCGTCTATGTATCACTGTACTCTACCAAACAGAAACACATGGTGTAACCTCTCCTGTTGAGTGGGCATATGGGTCTCTGCTGGAGGCTACTATTATTGAAATTATAGGCCAGGTTTACTGTTGTCATTAAGCTGGGTAAGGGTGTAGCATGTCACAGCAGACCTGCCGGCGCTGCATCTTCTGACAACTCACACACACACACACACACACACACTTTTTACATTTTTTTTTTATTAAACCTGCTGAGTCCCATTTTCGAGGGAGCCCTGTCCAAGATAGCAGCAATACAATGTTTTAAACATCTTACTGCAAACATTAAAGACAAACATGACATGAAACAAAACATACAGTAGTAACTCAGAATCATATGCCTAAAAAGACAGACAGGAGGAAATCCATCTAGCTAAGGAAGCAATTACAAATTCCAACTGAGTTTGCCTCCAAACCCTTCACTACATTTTTAAATGCCCTAATCGGGATCAGCTCATCTAGCTTTAAATCTGTTTGCAAATGGTTCCAGACTGCAGTGCCAGAGAACATAAAGGCCTGTTTGCCAAATTCAGTGCAAACCTTAGTAAGACAGTAAGAGGGTGTCACTTGAGCGCAAACAATAATTACTAGTTGTGAGTGAGATATATACCCGCAAAGGTAAGAGAGGAGCAGACCAAGGATGGATTTATAAATAAATATGTGCCAGTGAGTGAGTCTGTGCAAGGCCAGTGAAGGCCACTGAACTCTGGCATACAGGGTGCAATGGTGAGTGAGAGCTTTGCAGCCTGTGACAAACCTCAGAGCGCTGTGGTACACAGTATCCAGCCAATACAAGCATTGGGCAGAGGCGTGCATGTACAACAGATCACCATAGTCAAGCAAGGGAAGGAACGTAGCCTCAACCAATTTTTTCCTGGCATCACAGGAAAAGCAGGATTTGTTTCTAAAATAAAAACTTAGCTTGAGCTTCATTTTCTTTACTAAGTTGTCAATGTGAAGTTTAAAAGTTCAACGAAAAAAGTTAAACATTTAAAATACCTAGATACTTGTACTGTGACACTAATCGAGTCTGAATGCCCTGCAAAGTTACAATGTTAGGATGAGAAGCTAATGTCTTCCTGGCATTAGAAAACAACAGCAGTTTAGTTTTTGTAGCATTCAACACAAGTTTCAGATCAAACAACCGTGACTCTACAATACCAATGGCCGACTGCAAATACTCAATTGAGCAAGGGTGGCACCACAGCAGTAAATGACAGTATCGTCAGCATCAAAATGAAACTGTGCATTAGGAACATTTTGACCCAGGTTGTTAACATAGATGATAAACAAAAGTGGACTCACAACAGAATCTTGGGGACCCCTGATGCAACATGTAGTACACTGGATGAAGTGCCATCAAATTTAACACACTGTGTCCTTTCAGAGAGGTAATTTTCAAACCACCAACAGCCTGTTCAGACCACCTAATATTGAGCAGCTGTTGCTTCAGAATAAGGTGGTCAACTGTATCGAAGGCCCTTGAAAGACTGATAAAAAGAGTGGCACAGGTTTTTTTTTGTGATCCAGTGACTCAATTATATCGTTAACCTTATGGTACTGTGTTGTTTCCTGAAGCCAGAATGGTACAATGAACGGATATTATTAGTGCTCAGGAACTCCTTTAGTTGATAATTTACCAACCCTTCAAGGACCTTCGATAAGACAGTTAAGTTGGAAATAGGCCTATAATTAAGTGATGAAGGATCCCCCCCTTTTAACAGAGGGAGAACATGGGTAGATTTCCACATTTTTGGTGTGACGTTTTGAGTGAGAGTGAGGTTAAAGATGCTTGATAGCGGTTTAGCAATAAAGTCAGCTGCAAGTTTTAAAAAGTATGGTTCCAGATTATCTGGGCCTTTTTAGATTTTTTGGTGTTCAGCGAAAGAAGAGCTCTGTGAACTTCATCAACAGAGAAGGGAACAAAATAAAAGGGCATACTGTGACACAGGATGTCAGAGAATAGCTGCTGCTGCCCCTTTTCCTTCAAAGACCTGAAAGTATGTTAGATTTTTACTGCTAGCTTTGTCACAACTGTGTCACAAACATAGACTGTAAAAAAAATAATGGACGTAGCCACCCATTGGTTTGTGGACTCTCGAGTTTGGCCTCGAGTTTGGCATTTTGACCATCGCCATCTTGGATTTTTGGAGCCAGAAGTGTCTATATTTGGACGAGAGGGTGGAGCTAACCCTAACGCTAGCTGCTAGCTTGATTAGTACAGTGCATTTACAGTCTATGGTTAACTGTGATAATGCTAATGCTAATTTTCACTAGTGAAAAACGGGCTTAAAACCATTAAATCGAAATGTACTTACTGGAAAAACTGAACATCCAACTCCTTAGAGGGTTTTTAGTACAACCAAATCCAAAAGACTTTTTTTAGACGACCAAAATGTTACAGTTAACGTTCATGAACTGAAAACACACTGAAATAGCAACGGCTAGGGCTATACTCTTTGAATTTGGGTTCATGCAATGTTTACGATACCTAACCAATTTCTTTCCATCTTGTTGTCGCCATGGTAGCGACTTGTCAATCACAACATAACCACACCCTAAAGCATACCCTGCTTTATGGTCTATTTTACTCTAACTGGGGCCATAATTTACAAAATGAAATTCATGCTGTATTGAAAAAGACTTGAAACTAGCAATTGAGACGATAAGCTCATTAGGAAACTGTTTACTGAAGTAATAAATCAAGTGAGAAGTAGGGTCATTTTCTAATAGATTTCCGTACAGTCGGACTTCTTTTTGCAACCAGTGGAGTCTCCTCCTGCTGGCCATTAAGTCAAGAAGTTAAGTCACTTCCGCATTGGCTTCACTTTTCAGACCCAGAGCTTCCTGCTTGGTCACACAGGTTATAGTGACCTCTCATTTCCTATCCTTGGCCCTTGATGTGTCTCTATAAACTGCATGTCTTTGCAGTTACATGAACCTCCCACAGAGAGGGAATTATTTGTGTCTCTGCTGTGAATGTGGAGGGTTACTTCACAAGAGACTGAAGTTAGTACTTGCAAAAAAGATTTGAAGTAAATTATTATCCCTCTGAGACCAGATCTCCAAAGTTCCTGTTTTGTTTTGTCAAAAAATTGTGTGCTCTCTTTAAGTATAGTTTCAGATGACCTGCTTTCTTTTCTGCATCATAAAGCAGTCTAAATGCTGATAAATTATGATCTCTTTGCCTGTCGTTAAGTTGAAATGGGGTCAAAGAGCATGAGGATTCAGGGCAGAATTTGGTGGGCGTGTTTTGTTTTAAGGTGCTCCTATCAGCCTTTTCAAGACAGTCTGCCTGCAGGGCTCCTCTGTGGGCACGCTTCCAGTGCAGGCACCAAAATATGCCACCAAAATAAAACAACGCATAAGACGATATATCCTCTGTCAGGAAAAAAGACCACAGAACTATCCCGTCACGGAAAATACATGTCGCTGTTTAACGTGATTTTGTCAATGATATATATTAAACAATTCTGCCAACATAGTAACGTTATTGTATCCTATGAATTCTTTAAATGTAGCGATATATCAGGGTTAAATGTTAACGTATTTTTTCACTTGCCTGGTCGGGCGAGTGGATCAGAAATCTACTTGCCCAAAGTCAGTTTTTACTTGCACCTATACAGATTGTTTTATTTATTTAAAGTTAATTGTCATGTTTAATCTTTATTTAAGTAAATGAAACAGAACAAGGACACAGAGCCTCTCTTCAGCTCTCATGAATGAACATGAATTGCCTTAATTAATTGCTTTAAACCAAACGAGTCACAGTCACGTTGTCACCACTGTGTACGGCTCTTGAAAACAACTGTTGGCGTGTCTTGCGTCTTCTATGGTTTTTAATTCAGGCAAAAAAAAAAAAACCCAGCGTGTTATTTCCTGTCCTGACAGTGGAGCTGCCTTGAGAGGGGAGCCTTCATCGGAACCGTCCTCACAGAGGAGACCTGCAGGCGGACTCCTCTCAGCCTTTTTGGGATTACTGATTGGTCCCTGATCTCGTACGTTTTGAGAAAATGGTCTCATTGTAAAAGGAAACTGGCATTGCCTCATCTGTGAGGGTTACACATGGTATTTTTGGTATCTCTACTCCTAAATGTTAGTTTATTTTGCTGTATAATAGGTTATTTAAATTGGAGTTGGCAATTGTTGATCTCTTCCAGACAAAAAAAAATGTCATAATAGTTTTCAATTCATCTGATGCTACACTTGTTGCACCTCGACTCTCACTCTGGATTGTTGTTGTGGACGTACCCTGCATGGATTAGATGCCACGCGCCAAGAAACGACTAATGAAAATGTGAGGATTACATACTGGCCCACTTTTGGTTGGAAAATAACCTTGAAATTCTCCTTTATCGCTATTCATTCGCAGCATGCTATCACAGGCCCTCAGCACTTGCCAGACATTGAAGAAGCTGCAAGCTTGACTGCATCTCAATCTGCCCCTCTCTGCAATCAGCTGCAGCATCTCACGTCCTTGTGGAGATAGACAGGAACAGGCTGCAGGTGCCTGATAAGTGTTTGAGTGACGTTTATGTATTTGCCCCGCCTAATTTCATGCATTCAATCATTATTATTAATCAGCAAATTAAGAACCGTCGTTTGAGTCATTTGTAATAAATATTGGCTGATTTTCTGTTGACTCCCAATCAATCAGAGCATCCCTATTTTGTCTGCTTGATCAATATTGACATTACTGTCTGATCTCTACTGTCATACAGAGGAAGAGGAAAAGTATTTTGCATGTAAGCAGGGGGTCTGTCACGGATGATTTATAAAGCCAGACCACAACTGCTGCAGATGCAGTTACAGTTCCATTTTCTTTAAAGCGATAGTCAAGCCGTGCACTTGCACTGACAGACTGTGCTGCGAGTTTCAGTGTGATGAAGGAAATGATGTAGCCGGTTATCTAAATGGTTGTATTGGAAGAGGTCCTTTCAGTGTGTGCTGGCGCTGCACCTTTAGTCCTGACCCTGAATGACTGAGGCAGAGCCAAACCCAGAGCCTGCTGTTTTCACTGCAGTGAGGAGTTGGCAGGGTCTGAAAAGGAGGCCTGCTGACCTCTGTACCTGCCTCCCTTTTATCGTGTGTTGCCGATGGGACCAGGGCTACATTGGTTTCCATGAACTGGCTCAACATCCTGGACAGTGGAGTACAAAGCTTGAGCTTTTACAGAGAAAGGGGCTGACAGTGAAAATATTGCTCAGGATTTTAGTAAGTGTCATGAGAGTCGTCACCTGATTGGTGTCTCTGTCCTTAGAGCAAAGGATTATATACCAAACATAAACGCTTAACCTCTCTTTTATTGACATGCCATGTCCCGATCAGTAGCATAATGATGTTCTATCGACTCAGCTGTTACTCATAACAACTGTTATGAGAAACAGCTGAGACCCTTTCGCACACAAACATAATCTTAATGTTTTGTTTCTTTTCCTAACGGATGATTCTTGGGATAATCTTTCTACACGTTGAATGGCAGACAGTTGGGAAACCTCAGTAAAATTATCCTATTTGCTGAGCTGTTGTTAACCTCTAACAAACAAGATGGGTTTCTGCATTGTTTCCCCCTGGGAGCTAATACAAACCACAGCCACTGTTTGGCTGAATACTTCTTACTCTCAGACTTGATCATACAAGTTTTACATTATACAAAACTTTTTTTTTTTTTTTCTTGCAGCCATCACCACTGAGTTTTGCGCTCTGCGAGACTCCTTTCATCATCTTCTTTTCCATTATTTCCTTTTTCATACTTGATGTTGAGTAAATCTGACATTTTAAAGGCCGCCCATGCTGCTAAATACCAGTCAGAGTTAGTGAAAGAGCTCATCAAGACATTGCAGTCATCACAGCTGAGCTGCAGACGCCAGAGAAACGCACATGATCTCGTCCCCCTCGGGGGTTAAAAAGGCAGAACATGCAAAGCTGCATTGCTGCAAGTCATAGCAGGTAAAACAGCAGCAAATGTCAACTCTCACTCAGTATTTACACAGAAAGCTATGACAAACCAGGGACAAAATTGTAGATACTATATGGCTTCTTTAGAGACTATTGTCAGATCATTTTCTTGAATGACTATGATTGTTTCACAGTGTTTTGGAATAAACCGGCTATTTCCTGTGTCTGGAGTGACTTAGTGCCACACAGACATGTCTACACACTTGTGCCCTGTGTGTTTCCTGTTTGGCTTTGTGTGGTTTCAGTGCCTTTCCTGTGTCCGGCAGCCCCATTCCTAGACAGATAAGAGGTTGTTTGAGGTCATTTCGCTGCAGAAAAATGACAGTGAGACCAGGAGTGACCTGACCTTTATCCTAAATCACTGCTTAATGGCTTGTTTGACCAGCTGTCAGCGTTCATTTCATTAAGAAGGTGCCAAAAGAAGCAACTTGTGTAGGCAATCTCAACTTGGTTCTTTTGCATATGTCATGGAGTTCTCATTTTACTTGTTTATGTTGGATTAGACAGTGTTGATATCATTTGTAGATTTGAGAGCCGTAATCTTGGAAGTCAGCCTTTTCTGCCCAATTGCAACATATGGTTGTATTTTATTCAACTTTGTAGCAGAAGGTTAAATGATCTTCTATGATTCACTCAGTTTTGCTTCTCTCCCTCTCACTGACAGAATGAAGATGCCTGAGGCTGGAAGTTAGAGCCCTCCACCAGAGAGAGTGTGTTCCAGGGCTGGGGCTGGACCCAGAGACCCCTGCGTGGGGGGTGAAGGGCCCTCACAGCCCTGTGTGAGTCTGGACCATGGGGGATGGAGGCGCTAGTGCAACCGGAGGAGATGGGGTGAACCGGTCCCATGTCCTGTTTGACAGCTTCGTCCAGGCATCCACATGCAAGGGCACGCTCAAGGCCTTCCAGGAGCTGTGCGACCACCTGGAAGTCAAGCCCAGCGAGTACAGGGTCTTCTATCACAAGCTCAAGTCCAAACTCAACTACTGGAAGGCCAAGGCGCTATGGGCCAAGTTAGACAAGAGGGCCAGCCATAAGGAGTACAAGAAGGGCCGTGCCTGTGCCAACTCAAAGGTAAGCCTGCTCCATTAGAAACTGTATGATTCATTTAATGCGGCATGAGGTGACTTTGCTTGATGGTGGCTTCAGTTCAGTGAGAGCTAACTGACCGAAAAATCTGATCCTCAGTGTCGAGGAACCATGTAATGCGATGCTCGTGTTTACCAGCCAGACCAGTGTGTGATTGCTTTATATGAAAGGAAACCCTGGGACACTTACTTCTGTTAAGAAGACACCTCAAATGAGTCTAAAAAATTGGATTTGTCACCTCTGGTGACCTCTGGTGACAAATCCCATGTATCAAAAATAAGAACATAAGATTGATGAAAGTGCATACATTAAGTTAGAGGCAAAACTAATTGAAAAGAATCTAATGAATCCTTCTACAAAACTCACTGACTGAGCCTTAATTAATCCCTATAAATTGTGATACTTGTTTGTTCAATGAGTTGTTCATTATGTATTTGAAAAACAATTGCACTATCATCAGAAATGGCAATGGGGATATGTGATGAATTTTGGCGGCTTTCAGTAAAGTCCTTTGAAATAAATCTGAAATCGGTTCCAGAAGATAATTTGTGGGTTCTTATATGAAAGGACACCACTGGGACACTTGCTTCAGTCTTGGAAATTTGATTTGTGACCTCTGGTTTGCAGTGTGTACATAGCTGACCCGAAATCAGGGATGAGGCTGATTTAAACTGTAGGCTGCAATAAGCTAAAGCTAGCTAAAGCTAAAGCTATCTTTCGCTTGGTTTAGTTTATCTCAGCTAATTTTAGCTTAGCTTATGTTATGTTATGTCATGTCATGTCAACCTTCATTGTTATGATAATATCATTATCTTATAGCTTAGCTTAGTTTATATTAGCTTAGTTTATGTCAACTTTGCTTAGCTTAGTTTTGCTCATCTTAGCTTCATGTGTTATTTCTTATTATTTGCCTGCATTTAAAGCGGCTATAATTGATATTTTTATAACAACAGTGTATCAAATGACAATGTGTAATGTCAAAGGCGGTCGTAGTGATGAATTCATAGAGAATTATCACCTGACTCAGCAGCTCCTCTTGGATTTACGGGGCTTTATAGCGAGTTTCAGCTCATTGTTTAGCTGTCTGGCTGCAACTTTACTGTTTTGGTTCACTCTCATTGTTCTCATAGTGTCATTTTCAGATGCAGCAGGCAGCTGTTTTGAGAGAGAAAAGCTCTAAAAACACACTGTACACTACCTGCTCAGCACCAAAATGGCAAACAGACACAATTAGCGACTAGAGAGCTAAAAGAGAAGCATGACTCCAAATGAATGATGTTGTTGCTTCATAACTGCTGGATGTGTAAATTAGAAATTGTTTGCTTGCAACTTTCTTTCCGCTGCCCGCAGGTGGCCAGAAAATCAAGTTAATGCAGGTTTAAGTTTATCCTTGCTTTCTGTGTGTATGGTTGACATTGTTCTTATAGCTGATCTACAGAATGTGCGTCTCTTTGTTTTTTTTTAGTGTCTGATCATCGGCGCAGGGCCATGCGGCTTACGTACAGCCATCGAGCTTGCTTTCCTGGGGGCCAAAGTGGTGCTGTTGGAGAAGAGAGATGCCTTCTCCAGGAACAATGTGTTGCACCTCTGGCCCTTCACCATCCAGGACCTCAGGGGCCTCGGGGCCAAGAAGTTCTATGGAAAGTTCTGCGCTGGTGCTATCGATCATATCAGTGAGTGGTCATGACGAATTTACACTACTAGAATATGTGACTTATTTGCCTGGAAGATGAGATTTGTTGTTTTGTATGCATTTGGGAGATGCATTGTGGGGTTTTGTAGTTCTTATATTATTTGACTTTCTTTTCTCGTTGTCTTTGTATTGTAGGTATTCGTCAGCTTCAGCTAATGCTGCTCAAAGTTGCCCTCCTCCTTGGCATTGAAATCCATGTCAACGTAGAGTTTAAGGGTCTTATCGAGCCTCCCGAAGATCAAGAAACTGAAAGTAAGTGAAGCCAAACTGCTGCCAGACAAGCCCAAGAAAAATTAATGGAAAGAGAACATGTGTTTAGTCACAGAACTATCTGTCAAATGCTCTGAGCTGGCCCGGTTGATGCATTTCTGTCTGATTACACATTCTGTGTTTTCTTAGGGATAGGCTGGAGGGCTGAGGTCCACCCCAAGACACACCCTGTCAGTGAGCTGGAGTTTGATGTCATCATTGGAGCTGATGGAAGGAGAAACACGCTACCAGGCAAGTCTGCCTGTACAGACCGGGAGAAATGCATTAGTAATGCTATTTTTCCTTGACTGCACAGGGAATGCACAAACACCACTATTTGTTTGTTTTGTTTGTTTTTTCACATGGACCTGGAAGCCAGTCAGAATGATTATGATCTCACTTGTGTACAGCTGTGGTCGGGGTGCCTGACCTCACTCCGCTCCTCATGTATGAATGAGCATTTGTGCACATCTGTCTGTGCGTGCTTGTTTGTGTCTGGCTGCTACGTTCAAAGAGTATTTCTGAGGGCTTCTCCCAGCGGAGCAGAATAAGAATTGTTGAATTGGCTGTCTGTTTCCTCTATATGAGTGTTGGGGCCTCACACACAGCAACACTGGCGAAGGGAACCCCTGTGGAGTAGAGTACCATGGCCCCTCTCTGTACCACTGACCGCTGCAGTAATGAAGGGAAGCAGCAGGCTCCTTGTGGGATAACCATATATTCACACAGCTTAAAAAACTGAAAAAGTTGTTTATGTTTTCATAATACAGAACATGTGGTTGCGTTTATCATGACATGTACATTATGTATTTGGAGTGTTTGACATTTGTAAAAGCAAACATGAGTTTGCACATGAAAAATGGTGGTTTTTGTTATTTGAGGGTTTGCTCTCTATTTCGGAAACGTTTTGAACTTATGGTGTCACAGTTCATAGGCTGCGGACCGTGATTTCCTGAACTTGAGCTCACATGCCGCCTGCTTCCTCATCCTCTTTAGGGTTTCGGCGTAAGGAGTTCCGGGGCAAGCTCGCAATCGCCATCACGGCTAACTTCATCAACAGGAACACGACGGCGGAGGCAAAGGTGGAGGAGATCAGCGGGGTGGCCTTCATCTTCAACCAGAAGTTCTTTCAGGACCTCAGAGAAGCAACAGGTCTGTCGCTCCCTGCCACGTCGCTATAACTATAAAACACAAAAAAGTGTTAAAACATTTTGGAACATCTCCAGTCGCTCTCCCTTTGATCACACATTTTTTTTTCAGCTCATCCAATTAAAATGCCTAACATTAGGTTTGATGCCAAGCCCGCCACAGTTTATTGCTGACATGACAATGTCCCCAGGGCTTTGGTTATGTGCTCTGAGTCGTGTAATTGCCGGTCTTGTCCTCTAATGACGACATAACAGTCAGCTATGGCAATAAGGAAAAGCACTGTGTTTGGTATGTAACAATACGTCTTTCTATTGGTCTTTTTAGGTATTGACCTGGAAAACATTGTCTACTACAAGGATGACACGCACTACTTTGTGATGACTGCCAAAAAACAGAGCCTGCTGGAAAAAGGAGTCATTCTGCATGTGAGTGGTCAAAGCCTACATCTCAGTGTGGTGTGTGTGTGTGCGCGTGTGTGTGTGTGTTTTTGAGAGACAATTGTCGAATCACATTCAGTCTCTCTGTAGTAGACATAAAGGCTATATGCACGCACAGACATCAGAAGTCTTTCTGTCTCTCATTTTGTTGTCTCACCGTTTCATTCTTTCAGTCATTTATTCTCTCTTTGTTTTTGCCCAGTATCGGCCTAATGGTCTAACCAAGCCAACTGTTCTGGAACAAACTGCCAACTCAAGCACACTTACTGAGTGTTTGTGTCCTCACTATACACGGTAGTTTCCTTTCCCTGGCCACTTTCCACAGGAAAGCGGAAAGACCTTTTTACATGTCTGTCTTCATATGCAAACATTACTGAAGGTGTGCTATAGTTGCGTAAAGGCTTTTGGGTGCTAAACTGCTTTAAGAGTGTTTTTAAAATGAATGTTTTTGCAAATCTAGTCACAATAATCACTCTTCTTCAGACAATTTCAGCTTGTCTGACTTGTGCGCAAATTGTTTCTACATGCGATGGATGTAAACTATGCATGTGTTTGCAAGTCGATGTGTTTTTCCATGCTGAGCTGATGACATTAATGAGGTATTGTTATATACTGGTCTGAAGCCTGAGGGGATTTGGAGTCACTAGGCATATGTTAATAAAAAGGCACAATTTACTCAAAGTACAACTAGTATGACTTCTGGAAGTTCCCTTTTAATACAAAGTCCTAAACACATCCTTTTATAGCAATCTAAATGACTCTGCCCTGCCCCTTGGAAAAGGATAGAGGAAGGGTGGAAGAGTTGGCAGGACGGCGACGAGTCCACACAGTTCAAGGCAAATTAGAAAACAACCCCCATTCATATCTTCCGCTACCCTGCCCTGCCCTTCCCCTCACCCGCCACCAGCCTGGCATTGGACAACCAGGAAGCTTAAAGATGGAAGAATGTGCCTCCCACTGCCCTCTATTTAAACATGTCACTTTGAAAGCATGCAGTGATTTGATGCTACATGTCGGAGAGACTTGTGAACAGCACAGTTCATTCCGCTACAAGTGCCTGGGCCTCTCTGTAGCACAGTGAAGTATTAAAGGGGTTGTCAACTTCAAGCTCAGTACTTTGGAGTTATTCCTTGTTATATTCTGTTATTATCTCCAAATGTGATGTATCTCTGTGTCACAAGTGATTTCTTACTCTGCCTTTTTCAGCTTTTGTGAGCCATTAACTGCTCTTTCACAAAGGATACTTGACGTTGTCAGAATAACTTCTCAGATGAAGGCAATGTTAATGTAACTGACTCACTTTGACCCCATTTACACCTGGTATTAACAAGCATTGTGATTGACCACCTCCCGATTCGATAGAATTCCCATTGCAATGTTTTCAGCGTGCATTTATGCCTTTCATTAATATTATATTTTTCTTATCCAGATAAGATGACTAGATACAGATTATATGCTTATATCAGACATAAATAGGGTGTTTTTGTGACCAAATTTAACTTTTATTCTATGAATTGTGGCTAAAAAGTAAGATTTAAGTATAGTTTTCTAGACTTTTTCCTTTTATCCGTCACATGCAGCTGAGCTACAGCACACAAGTATTTTATCTCATGCCATGGCCACAGAAAATATTCATTTTGATTGGCTGGCAGGTGTCCATTAAAATCATACAACAGGACGCCTCAAACAAAGATCCTGTCAACAGTTTAAGCACTGTTTTAAAGCTGCAGGTAACCATGGCAACAATACTTACGCTTGATGCTGTGTTACAAGATAACAATACTCACTGAAAATGACCTATGAGTTAACCTGACTACAAACAAACTTTTATTATCGTGATTTGAATACACACGACCTTATTTTGCTTTGAGGCCATGGTATTAGGACAATAAGACACTGTTTCCTTCATCTAGATAATGATGGATTTTGCCTCTGTGCCTCGCCTTTTATATTAATATGTCAGCACGCTTAATCATGTATTATTCCTTACATATCTACATCCACAGCTTTCTGTGATAACAACTTTCTAATGCTTAGTAACTCTTGCATTAATATGGATTAGTTTTGTTTGAAGGCTGTTTTGCTATTTTTCATTGTTCTGCCACTTCTAATCTCATCTCTCTGATCTCTCCTGTAGGACTATGCGGACACAGAGCTGCTGCTGTCCAGGGCTAATGTGGACCAGGTGGCCCTGTTGTCTTACGCTCGTGAGGCTGCGGATTTCTCCACCAACCACCAGCTGCCCACACTGGACTTCGCCATCAACCACTACGGCCAGCCCGATGTAGCCATGTTCGACTTCACCTGCATGTACGCCTCAGAGAACGCCGCCATGGTGCGCCAGCGCAATGGCCACAAGCTGCTGGTGGCGCTGGTGGGAGACAGCCTGTTGGAGGTGAGAGACACACTATGTTTTACTTTTTTATAAAGCTTCTGTTCCTCTTTTATACCCCCGGCTCTTCTATGGCCATATTTGGTTGTTGAATGTGGTGTACACTGTTGTCTCCAGCCCTTCTGGCCGATGGGCACTGGCATCGCCCGAGGTTTCCTGGCAGCCATGGACTCAGGCTGGATGGTGAAGAGCTGGGCTCAGGGAAAAACCCCTCTTGAGGTGCTGGCTGAGAGGTGAGGGTGTGGAAATACTGATGCGTACACACCAAACTCACTCTTCATCGTTCTTGTACTCGCATTCAAGCACTCATGCACACACAGCCGCACATGCAGGCACACACATGTTCTCTCTTTCCAACACACCCTTTTATCTCTAAGTGCTTTACTAGGAATAGTTGCCCGTATGTGATTTCAAGCATCAGTCCCACCTCTGCTAATACTAATGGGATAAGAGGCTTTCAAAAGAACTGAATGGAATGTGACTCCTCTGAGCTGCAGTAACTCTCTGTGCTCTTTGATAACAATGTTAATATGGTTTCTTAATCTAATGCCCTGTTTGCTCCATTACATTTTTCTCAAACTAATCAGAGGTCTCTGCCTATACAGGTTATGGGAATGTGTTATGGTTTGAAACTTTCTTTCCTCTTTGCTTAGGGAGAGCATATATCGTCTACTGCCCCAGACCACACCGGAAAACGTCAGTAAGAACTTCAGCCACTACAGTGTGGATCCCACCACGCGTTACCCCAACATTAGTCTTAACTTCCTCAAACCCAGCCAGGTGAGTCTGAGAGACGACAAATCACAGCAACCCTCTTTTTTTCTCTCTCTGTTTTTTCATTGTAGAGAATTATAATTATGTGTTTCTGTTGCTGTGTGCACTCATTTTGAAACAATATTTCACAGACAAACGACACCAACGTTGTTCACGTAATACACTTTGTTTTGTTTTTTTTAAAAATATGTAGTAATAATGTGGATGTTGCAGGTGCGGCACCTCGTTGACACAGGGGAGTCGAGGGAAATGCGCATTGAAATTGAGAATGTGATCAACTCGTCAACGCCCAAGTTGGCCAGGAATGGTTTGTATCTCCGATGTGCTTAATATGCATTGACAGAAGAGGACTCTTAACTGTTTTAGTGTTGCAAAAAGACATTCCATGATGTAGTGATTGATCGGTGTAGGATTTTGCTGCAATCACTGTTGCTGAAATGTAATAATGAACTATTCTCACTCTAGACAATTACCTGCTCGACAAGCAGTCGCAAGGTAACACAAATGTCCAAATGCATGGTGTTGCTTTTCAGGGATTCCTAATAGTTTTAACAATTTTATGGTTACCTGCTTTGTACTCATAAATTGATAATAGTGGAATGACGGAACTTTTTAGATGGACTGATTGCAGCCTATGAAGTATATTTTGCCTGTACTAACTCGGTCATTGATACTCTCATTAGAGCTCCCTGGTTAAAGTATATTCAACATAAACCGTCACTTATAGCTGTTTTAAAGGTTTCCTGTGAGTTCTGCATCCTCTCCTAACCCCTCATTTGCATCCCTTTTCTCCTTTACATCAGTGAAATCTTTACATCTCACGGTTCATAATACCTCGTTGGCTGATTAAAACTGGTACTAACATGGATGATGAGGCCATGGATGACAAAACTTTATGACTCTGTGCTCAGCCTTGCCTGACCAAGGCCATTAGATTGCCCAGCAAGAGATATGTAGTACTGCCCAGAAACAGTTTATATTTCTTTACATGTTTAATGCAGATTCTCTCCAACCTGCTCCTTTAACATCAAGCCTTTCATCTTCTCTTTCTGCCGCATCAGAATCCATAGCTCGGTCCAGTAAACTGCTCAACTGGTGCCAGAGGCAAACGGAAGGATACAGGAACGTTAACGTAAGAGACCTCACCATGTCTTGGAAGAGCGGACTGGCCCTGTGCGCCCTCATTCATCGATACAGACCGGATCTCATGTGAGTATCTCAAAAGGAACACATGCAGACCACACATAGGGAGCTGATTAGTACAGATGGTAAATTTTGTTAACCAATGTGTGGAAACTCTGCCAAGCCTATTGTCATTGTATTATCATTGTGGGTGGAGTGAAAGGGTTAAAAGCGCTGTGGTACCTGGAGTGACTGGCCTGCTGTGTTTATTTGAGTTTGTTGGTTGCAAATTATGTTTAGTGTCTGGTTGGGACATTGGTTTTGGGTTGTAAATCACTATAAATTAAGTGACAGCTACTAGTCGTAATGGCCTCTCTGGTCTTTTAAAGGAGCCTTCCTCATATCCCCTCTCCTCCCACACACACACACACACCCTTCCCTTACCCTCACACACGCATTATGAACAGCACAGTCTCCATCCATATTGCCTAATGTAGTTTGTAACTCTCTTGAGGAAACATGGAAATTAACATTATACACTATTAGCATCTCTGTCCTGCCTGACCTTTACCAAGCAGCGCTGCAGTTGTGCTCCGCTGCCTTTGATAGGCTAGATGATGGGAGGAGGGGGAGGGAGGCTCGTGAGTGGAGGTACCTTGGGAAAACTGTGTTCACGTGTACACATGTATAAGACGGATGGTTAAAGAGGTTTGAATGGAAGGTCCGCTCTGTGCCTGATGTGATGTTCCAAAGCTAATGCTTTTAAATGGACTGTTGAGCCGTATTGATGAGCCATGTTAATGGTATTTTCAGCTTACAGCATAATGACATCTACAGCAATGCTTTCCATAATATGTAAAGTAGCCTGCTGTGTTTATGGTTCCATTATATCCAGAGCTTTTGAATAGGTGTGGCTGGAGAATATAGATTTGTTCCCTCCCTAATTTTATTAAATTGTGCTGATTCATCAAAAAAATTGTTTCAGATGTTCAGTTCTTTCTTCATTGATTTGGTGTTGCAAATATTTGAGAATGCCATTATCAGCTGTGACAGATAATTTATGCATATCTTCATTCAAAATTATAAAATGATGATTTTAGGACTGTATTAAAGGTATTTAAACATTATAGTGTGATCGTATTGTTGTTACTTGTAACCATGTCCTGAAGTAAACCTTAATGTTTGGGATATAAAATGGAATTTACATCACAATATTCATACACAGTAAAGCTGATATTGTGCAGTCAGGGGTTCAGTGTCCAATATTAGTGTCATTTTTCCCTCAGATTCCATTTTTTAACTGTTAAAACATTTCATTCACTGCTCCTATTCTATCTTCTCTCATTCTCACTTTGTCTTTTGTCTCTTTTTTTTTTCCTCCTCCTCCTCCTCCTCCTCCTCCTCCTTCCTTCTTCCTACCCTCAGCGACTTTGACTCACTGGATGAGCGAGACCAGGAGAAGAACAACCAGTTGAGTTTTGACGTGGCGGAGAGAGAATTTGGCATCTCGCCCTGCATGACTGGCAAGGAGATGTCTTCTGTGGTGGAGCCAGACAAACTCTCTATGGTCATGTATCTCAGCCAGTTCTATGAGATGTTTAAGGACACAGTGCCACCTGGAGGTGAGAGATTCCTCACAGTTCTGAAAGGGTTTAAAGTGCTTTTTTTTCATTCTCATACTCGCATACACATTTTTCTCTTTGTGGATTTCTTTTCAGATAACCACAATTTGAGTCCTGAGGAGAAGGCGGCACTGATATCCAGCACCAAATCTCCCATCTCCTTCCTCAGCAAGCTTGGTCAGAGCATAGCAATCTCAAGGAAACGTAACCCCAAGGTCAGGTCCTCACTGAAACTTCAAATACAGCACTTCACTATTCCATTGTTGCAGTGGGAGTGACAATAACTCATGACATTTCATCAGCAGGACAAAAAAGAGAAGGATGTGGATGGTTTGGGGAAGAGAAGGAAAACCAGCCAGTCTGAAGATGTGAGTAGTCCTGACAGCAAAGCGTCTCAGATGCTGAGCTTGTGATTATTGTTTGAGTGGCGTATCCACGCAGAACAAACTAATTAATCCCACTAGACTGACAGCAACAGCCAAACTTCTTCTGCTTCTACTGTTCCCACAGGAGGAGGTATCCAAGACTGGTCGTGACGACAGGCCGTCTGTCCCACCTGTCTTGTCGGAGAGAAAGATGGATTCTGCCGCCGTGGGGAACAACAACAAAGTGAAGGTCATGGCCACTCAGCTGCTTGCCAAGTTTGAGGAGAACGCCCCAGCGCAGCACACAGGACTCAAAAGACAGGTATGGAGGAAATTACAAAGCTACAGGGAAGAGATCGCGAGAAGACTTCGCGGACGTCGTAGGAGTTCAGACTGTTTCTGCGCTCTTGTTGTGGTTTTATTGTTCTTACAATGAATATTTTGATGAACATGTAGATTTCATGCTGTGTGACAGGGCCTCTAGTCTCATGATGGAGGAGATGTAGGCCACTGTATTAATGAGCTGAGGTCCAGAATGCTAATACTGGTCAGGCTGGTTATTGTTCCTGGTCCACGTAGGCGACCTCACAGTGCTGACTGGGCTCAGAGGGCTCGGGTGAATTGGTTTGCTAGCCACCGAGCAGTGGGAGGGAGGAGTGGGCTACAAGAACACTAGACGGTATTGTTGATGGAGAGAAAGACAAATCTCAACTGTTGCTGTTTCAGACTACGTCTTGTTACCGTGTGTCTCGGAATAGCTGCATCTGATGTGATCCTTCGTTCTAGAAAAGCTTCTGTTTGGGTCATGCTGCGGCCATCAAATCCAGGCCCGTATTTATCAAGAGTCTCAGAATCATCAGGAACGCAACTAAAAACACTCAGAGTGGAATTTATGTGCCACATATTACACAGATATTGCATCGAATACACCTGCTATTATTTTAAGTAACTAAAAGATTCAAAACATTCTATATTAGATTTAACCTGTTTCACTTCACCACACAGATGCAAGTGACATCTAGCCAGGGGGATTATTTTCATGGAAGTTTTCATCAGAGTTGGATTTATAACTGCCAAAATTGTTGGTTCTGACAAAATCATCACTGTTTCACAACAGCATTTTTCCCTGTTGCAAAAAAAACATAATGTTTTGAGGACACAGGTTTCCGCTGGGACAGCATGTGTTGTACTTGGTACCAGCACAAGGTCAGTCTCAAAAAAGTCATCACGTGTTCCCAAACTACTACTACTCTACCGCAATGATAAATATGGACCTTGGTCTATAAAAATGGATGAAATATTGTGCCAAATGGTGAGTAAGGAGAATGTTTTGAGGATTTATGAAGGATCTATAAAGGCTACAGAACTGCAACATGGCCCATTAGATGCAATATCAGAGTTTATTGAAATAATCTGACCCTGGTTATGCTCCTATTTATTCACTGGCATTATGTTGTCAGTAGGTTTGGGGAGAGATACGTTATGCACACAAACTGTGTTTCTCTTCTATCTCCCTCTATAATTGAGGTGCATTCTGCATGACTACTCTACTCATGTACTCTGGAGTATTTCTAAGTACTATTTCTCAGCATGATCTTCTTATGACTCTTTGTCATTTCCTTATTAGTTTTGGACACATATTTTCCAACCACTGTGACTCCATCCAGCCATGATTCACTTCCTTTTCTCTGTTTCTCTCTCTCTCTCTCTTTCTCTCCTGGTCTCCACCTCCCATCATGGACCATTTCATGATGCCTTGCATGGTTATTCGGTCTATTTACTGGCCACACTCGCTGTCCACTCATCTTTATCTGACCACAAAGGGGGAGTCTCTGCCCAATCTGGACCGCCTTTTGCCCCCTACCCCGCCCCAAACCCCTGTGAATGAGCCAGTGCGCCTGGCACCTGTGCCAGCATGGAGAAAGGTAAAGAGTGGATCCACCCCTCCCCTTTAGAGACTAACCACTAGACTGAGCATCTAACCATACGTCCCTGTGGTGTGTCATAGTGGGGGAAGCTGCTTTGTGTTGACCTAGTACTTGTGTGAGCCACCGTCTCTGTAGACAGACTGCAGATCACCTGTGTGAGTGTTTTAACTTCTCAGTAAGATAGCTATGGGTCTTTGTGTGTGTGTGTGTGTGTGTGTGTGTGTGTGTGTGTGTGAGAGAGAGACATAAGAGTGCAACACCGTCATCTCTCCCCCTTGCTTCTCCTGTCCTGGTTCAGAGACGCACACAGCAGCAGGAGCAGCTGAGCATTCGCTACAAAGAAAAGCTCAAGTGTCAGACGCTGCCCATCAGGGGGGAGCAGGTATGGTTAGCTACGCTGGCCTGGTAGTCTTTCACTCCTCCAACCCTCTCACATCCCATTGAAGTCCAGGCTCACCCCATATGATTCATAAAAAATGGATTGGCGCTCCAATCCAAAAGCAAGGGGAAGGCAGGCTAGCCTCGCCAAGCCAGACAGTAGCTCATGAGCTCATTTTAAGATGCTGGAAAACATCCACTGAGAGCCGATTAAGCCCCATACAGATCAATCAGCGAAATATGGGGAGTGTTTAGATGGTTTCGTGTCTCCAAAAAACCTAGACAGCAGCTGTTTAAAGTAGATGTTCCAAATAAAAGATGAAACATGATTCTGCAACAGCACGGTCTGTTTCTTGCCTCAGCTGTATGGAGAAATGGATTTTGTTGTTGATAGTTGAGGAGAAATTTTGCAAAGTTTCCAAACCTCCACAGAGGTAAAAAAAAAAAAATCTTCCCAAACTGGTCAAACCTGCTTAAAAATAACACATAACACAAACAAGACTTGAACTAGCAGCTACTCAGGTTTGCAAGAATTGTTTTTCCATGTTGAAATGTGGTGGGCATGTGTCTCAAACAAGCCTTGTTTTAGGTGTGGGTCATTGTTTTCAGGAAAAATCCGAGACCACATAAGGGCATTGAATTCATTGACTGAAGAGAAGTTAAAACTGTTTCAGTAGGAAGAAACAGAAAAAATAATGAATGATATTCTTCTATCATGTCTACCTTTCCCCTCTTTCTTGTTGAATATTTAACTTTCTACGACCTGAGAGCTCCAGTTCAAGGTTCCCTGATATTCCTGTTAGCTACCAACCCTACTCATAGCTGCACAGACATGAGAATTAAGATCCACTGCTGCTGTACATTCACTCCTCCAGCCTCTGTAGAAGACCACTTATAGTCAGCTGGCCCACTCCCATGTGAATAACCGACTCAGCACAGTTAACTGCCAGCAACAGTTTTCTCCTGCTGATGCGTAGAAATTTGTCTTTGTGAAACTTGTGACTAGACTAAGCATTCACATCACAGACACTGATTGAAAGCTTCAAGCTCACCTATTAAAAAAGGATTTCATTAACTGTTCTTAAGTGTCCTCTCGCTGTAAGTCTGAGTAAATTAGCTCAAACTTAATTGTAAAAGACTGGAAATAATCTTGATAATCCAAAGTACACAAAGTGTTAGAGAAGTAGAGTGGCCATTACTGTACAGTCATTGGTGAACTCCTTTTTATTTGCTCTCTTTTCATGTATTAAATATCTTCATCCTTTGTTTTATTATGATATTCTTGTCCCATTTTTTTCTATAATATTCTATAATAGGTTTCTGTACACTCAGCTTTAAACTTCATGTCAAGGTTAATTATAGCATCACTGAAATATTTCCCCTTTTGGAAATGTCTCTCTACAGCCGTTGGACAGTATTTACAGTATGCAGCGGTTTATTTTTCCATGTGCACTTAGTGGGTGGTCTGTTTTTCTGGGAGCGTGTACGTGAGTGTGGGCCAGTGTGTCAGGCATTGCTAATGGTGCTTGTAGCGTAAGTGAATCTAACATAAGTGCAGAGGGGCACCACACTAATTCTATTAATCAACTCTATTACTAAGCTTGTGTCGAGTGTACACACACATATATCTCAGTTTAACAGTCTTTTGAAGGCGCTACAATTCAGTCTGTCGCTATGAATGACAGTGAGAGGGAGTGTGAATCATATTTTCTCGTAGCAGTAGCTCGTCACTTTCATCATCATTCTTCATCGACTTCTGCTGAATCTGCTGTTCCTGTCCCTCATCTCTCAAGGCCAGAAGTGCCGCAGACCAACTGTCCAGCTCGGGTTCTCGGAGCTGCCCAAAGAAAACCATTCTGCTCCCTTCTTCCTCCTCCACTTCCTCGCTCTCTCTTCACTCAGAGGTGACACATTCTGCTCTATCCGTCTGTTTATGTCTGTCTATCTCTGCCACAAACCCATTTTAGCGTCCCATAACACCTACTCCTATGTTTCTTCTCCACAACCAGTCTTCCTAATTATCTCTGCTGCACCTCAGATCTGACCCCTGCAGTGTGTAGTATAAATAAAAAAACATTTCCCCAAGTGAACTTCCTACAAAGGTTACAGTCTTGTTTACTTCCTCGTGAGTGGGTAGTGTATGTCATTTTATCAGAGTAGCTGCATGTTTTCATGCTGAGAGTTATGTTGTTTGGGATGTGGCAGCTTGTAAATAAATGTAGACTCAGGGGACTTTGGGTAGTTTTTCCTTATTGTCAGGCACTGTCAGAGCTGTGCTCTGACACAACAGTGTACCTCTTATAAGAATCTATTTCTGCTTGACACAAACCAAAGTGTTAATGCAGTATGTGTGTCTCTGCCTTTAAGCATTTGGGTAAGAGCCCGGAGGAAGAGGAACTTCAACACTACGAGACGCCTCTGAAATACGGGGTAGAGTAAAATGAATGATTGCATGGATATGTATTCAGTTTGACACTGCTCTCTCTGTTGGTGTTTTTTTTAAATGAGGTAATGGTTGGAGTAGCTGTAAACAGACTTCTCTTTGGAACAAACCAGGCTTTTTTTATATTAATTTAAAAAAACATGGTGTTATAAGCAGCCCTTTAGCTACACCCAAGCCATCATCAAAGTCTTCCTTGGCAGGAGTGGAAGATGCTGCACCCGATAGACCCAGGACCCATTCACATACCTGGTATACAGGAGAGGGCTGACCGCCTAATCTCTAAGTTTAAGGGCAAACCTGACAAGCCACCAAAGGTGAACACCATGCATGGATCATTTTTGTGAACATAGTTTCTGAGTATTATTTAATATAGTAGCTCAAGTTAAAAATTCACATAAGCCTGTCATGATTAAATTTTACATTTTGGGGTATATTTGTTAGCCTGCATGGGAAAAACATGCTATTGGTGTATGCGTGCACCTTCTCTAAGGTCTAATTACCTCTTTCAATCATCCTTCTTTTCTCCCCGGAGCCTAAGAAAAAGCCGTCCCGTTTCTTTTTAGAGCAGTGGCACTTGTCCCGAGGCCTGGCTGAGAGTCCTGGCTCACCACTCTCCTCTCCTGACTCTTGCAGAAAGGTTAGGTTTTTGGTGCTGTGGTCTGAGACTCGCATAACCTCTTATGGAAGTTTTGAGTATAAAACCTTATTTTTACTGCAGGATCAGTTTTTATTTCTGTGTTCTGTTTTATTTCAGTGTAGCTTGTTATGGTTGGTATTCTGCTAGATGCCTTTCCTAACTGCAGGGCATTGCTGTCATAGTTAACTCACCCAGTCTTACATTACTGCATAAATTAGAGGCTGTCAGCTGGAACTATAAAAATAATGGCTGACAAACCATATATGGCCTCTGCCACAATGATAAGGTTTTTGGAAACCACTAAAAAGGCAGAGAATAAACAACATTTTCAACTTCGCACATCCCTTTTGTGATTGAATCATTATTTCTCTGCAGGAGCAAGTAAAGCCTCTGCATTCAGATGACCCAATGCCCTTATATGTGCTTAGTATTCAGGAGAGGGCTGAGCAACTTGCCTCCCAATTTGAGGGCAAGCCAGCTGGACCACAGGTGAAATCTCACTGTCCACAAGGATTATTATTATTTATACGTTTTAACACATTTTTGTGTTGGTCAGCTTTACCTTTTAAGGGGCAGACACCAAAATCATCCATGTAACCCTATTACTGTAGGTTGGCACTGTTAGTCAGTATATTATGCTAGTGATTGCAGCATATAAATAAAAACGGTTGTAAAACTAAATGGTAAATAATAAACAATGATTTGTAGAAGTTTTGTGAAGGTGATAGATGTAATTTGACAAAAACATTACATGTTTCTCTGTTTATACCGTCAGTGGGCGATGGGACTTACATGGCTAACCTTGGCTTCAGAGCAGATGAATATACATTTTTATCCCCTGAAAGAGAGCTAGATATAAACTGTTTACAGCTGTACAGTTAATGATATTTCATCTGTCAAAATCATGCTAGTTGGGTAGCATTGTATGCTAGTAGAGGCTAACGTGTTAGCATAGAGCAGAAGAGGGAAACGGAAAACGTGAATAATTTTAATATTTAAGTCAAGTTCATTTGACTTTATTTGGTACAGTAGAATTGTTAGTTAGGAATATTATTAAAAAGGAGAAACATAAAGAACGTAGAAGTCGCACATTGAAATTGAAATAGCAGTGTTAGTAGCCCACTATTACTCAGCAAAAGTATGCTAGTATGCTAGCATAACAACGCCTGACTTTCTGAAGAACACATGAAAGCTGACCAACAGTCCCCCCAAAACAAAATTTGATCTTATAATTTTATTTCAGAAAATGGTGTAAAAGAGGAAAATTCTAAAACAAATCAACAGATAAATGTTCATATTAGGCTCTTCAACATTTTTGCAACTTTTAATTGACCTTTAACTCTACTGTACTTCTAACTACACTCCTCTGTTCATCCTTTTTGTGGAGCCTAAGAAAAAACCCTCATGTTTCTTTATGGAACAATGGCACCAGGCCCGAGCCCAGTGTCCCCCTGATTCTTCCCCCTCCTCCTCTGACACCTTGAGACAGGTAGTCTTTTCACACCTGGAAAGAATGGAGTGTGGTGACGCTAACACACTACTTGGTCTTTTAAGAAGATGCATCGTCTCACTTAGATGCAGATGTTGCTTAACACAACTCAAGCTCACCTGTGACTTGTTGGCTGTTTGTTGTGAAATATGAAGAAACTCTTAACCTCTCATTTGTTTATACTGTGGTTGCTCTGATTAATACGTGGGCGAATAATTAGTTCTGTAACTGTGACTAATTTCTATCTGAACAGGTATCAAAATGTTCTTGGCTGGGCCATGCTTGAACTCAATTATGATTCCAGCAGTTATTTTGCCAAAGGGGTCCCTACTGGTTGTTGTTGTGGATTGGAAGAGCAGCTTGGCAGCAAAAACCTAATTTAGTGTGAATCCCATGTTGACAAGCACAGTTCCAACTGCGGCGGAGTAACTACTTTGCAATGCAGTGGGACTTCAGCACAGCAAAGCGTGCTCAAATCTCATACACAGTAATAGTTTTCATGGCTTAGGTTTGCCTCATACTACATGTGATGCCAATTCCTCCCCTATAGACGGTTTTAAAAAAAGGTTTTTGGGGGGTTTAATAGAATAATCCTAGTGTAGAATAATTTAGCATTTAAGCTTAAGACAGTTTCAAATGCCGACTGCTCGCTGAATTCAGATAATTAAAAAAAAAAAATATGAAAGCTCCTTTCCAGCATTTAGTTTTGTTCATATTTATTGTTTGATTAGTCAGAGCAGTGCTGCAATGTCATTGTGAGGCCCTCTGAGTGCCCATGTGAATGAAAAATGTGAATTAATGCATGACTGCCGACTGATTGTGAGTGTGTCAGCATGTATATACTCTTCCTAAACCGTATTGCATAACAGGAGCACAGGTCCACTAACCAGCTGTAGACTCTCCATATATTGGTGTTGATCTCTGTGATCTCTTTTTCTATTGTCCCAAATCCAATAAAGGACCTTAAAGAAGGCAGAAGTTATTTTTTTTTTCATCTTTGGAGTTGTGTTAATGTGTTTGGTTTGTAGTTAAATGAGGCTGCCAGCACACCTAAACACTACATCAGTAAAGCATGGAAACATCGCTCTGTCATGTCTAGATACCCCGTCAGACACTATTGTTTGTGTTTAAGCACTTGTTGCTATGCTGAGTGATCTCCTTCCACACTCCTCTCCCCTCTCTATCCTCTCCGTTTTCTGTTTTTCATGTTACCTTCTCATGCATCATTTTCTAACGTTTCTCCACGTTCTCTCTTTTCTTCCCCTAATGCTGTTGATAGCGCTATGTAAGGATGTACACAGGGGGAGTTAGCTCATTGGCTGAGCAGATAGCCACTCAGCTTCAGTCTCAGGAAGAGCCCCAGCCTCTGTCTGAAAAGAGGGATTTGGTAAGCACGCTGTCCCCGGGGTAGAAGGCATGCGGCTGCTGCACAAATCAGAACCTCAGAGAGTGTTGTTTGCTGTCACAAGTTAACCTTGATCCATCTCCCTTTAGCAGTGTGTGTTCAACAAGTAACCGCAGTTTGGGCTACTGTTGTGTTTGTAGATGGTAATGAGAGATGAGTTTTTACTGTACATCCCTGTTCCAACTTACAACCTTTGACTCACTGTGTTGTGGTATTGTTATTAGGTTATAAATTAGCTCAATACCCAGCATACATCTACTTGGCTTGGTGTGTGAGCGTGTAGTTTGATGTCCACTAAATCTTATGTATTTGAACCCTCTCCTCTCCTCTCCTCTCCTCTCCTTAAAGACTGATTCGATGGCGTTTCTTTCCACAGGGCTCTCTCCGAAAAGAGTTCCCCGTCAACATCGGGGGCAGCGACGTTTGCTTTTTCTGTCGAAAGCGTGTGTATGTGATGGAGAGGCTGAGTGCAGAGGGGAAATTCTTCCATCGCAGCTGCTTCAAGTGCGACTACTGTGGCACCACACTACGACTGTCCTCCTACGCCTTTGATGTGGAGGATGGTAAGACTCACATTAAGAAAAACTTGTCGTGTGGTGTTTCATCTACATTGCATACTGTTCTTTATCATTAACTGCAGCCAAAATGAATTAAACATATCTTCATCTTCATGATCACAGCACTATAACAACAAAACAATGAAAATGAATATTTACTTTGATGACTTGGACTAAACAGTTATAATGAATTGGAATTGTAAGCCAGAAAATATCACATCAATCATTGATTTTTACCACCAGTCGTTTCTTGAATGTGTGACTTTGGCGCCCCCCAGTGGTAGTATCAAAAAAGAAACTGGCAGACAGACAATTTGCACCACAATAACCTCCCACTCCCCAAATGGACCCGAGCCATGAATGACCTGAAAGCAAGACGTAAACTACCCCGAATTTCACCAAGCTTTTCTTCATTTTTGTAGAAAGAAAACCTCATGCCATTGAAGCACCTATAACCACATGTAATTTGAAGACCTAGTGGCTTTAATTGATGACGATGTGATGTGACATTACATTACAGTGACCCCAGATTGGAGTGAAGTCTCATGATTCATATTTTTCCTCTCTGGGAGGTGCCTATTATGCTCAAGGACAGGCAGCAGATTGTTCATTCAGACAGAGTAACTGTTTCTCAGAGTTAGCCGTGGGACTAAAACCCACTGAGGGTCTGAACTGAGTCAGAGAGGAAGAATTTTTTTTTTTATTCTAAATGACAAACACAGAGTATACTTCTGCAGAACAGATAAAGCCTATGGACTCTGTGAGGTGATATTTACAGAATATGCTCTGTATACACAGTACCACTCAAAAGTTTGGATACACTTTGTCATTCAAGTGAATGGAAAGGTGTGTCCAAACTTTTGACCGGTACTGTATATATTCATTTTTGCATTCATTATGTTTTTTCATTTATTGTCTTCTTTCTTTATCCTGCAGGGAAATTTTACTGCAAGCCGCACTACTGTTACCGTCTGTCTGGCTATGCTCAGAGAAAGAGACCTGCTCCCTCCCCTGCTCCAATCACAGCTAAGGTACTTGTTTTTATTTACTACATCCTGGTGGAAATCAGGCCCGACTGGCGAATAATGAAGAAATTAATTGTTTGGTTTTATCTTAAAAAAACAGTGCTTAGTTGTGGGCACAAGGGCCAACATGTGGGAAGCAGAGTAGAATATTAAACGGGAAACATTTTGTCCTCTGATCTTCTCTTCTTGTGTTTTGACATTTTGTACGTCCACTCGTGTCTCCCGACACTTTGCTGTGGTTGACGTCCGCTGTCTTTTGCAGGAGAACCAGGCGCCCCAAACTCCTGTGGTGACTGTGGATGCCCCCGGAAGGGCGATGGCAGCGGCAGCCCCCTCGGCCGAGCACCCGCCTTCAGGTACCCCCGCTTTCCTCTCTTGCTGTGGTGGCTGCGCCCTGCCGTCTGGCCATGGGCGTGGGATCGATGCGTATCCTCCGCCGCACGCTCTCCTGGACCTGCCACCAGGTGGCACACAACCCCCTAGACTCTCCCTTCCTGTGTACCTACTGCATCTACCTCTTCTGCTGTTTCACCATCAATGTCCTGCTCAACCTCCTCTAGCATGACTCTCTTGTCCCTCTTCTTTTTTTCCTCCCCCTTTCCTTCCTTTCTTTTACTCTTTACCAACTAATGTCAGTGGGATTGTATAGATGTAGCTCTCGCATTCTCCTCTGATTGTACTGACTCACTGAGCCTGCGGAGTGTTCATGTACATCTTAGGATTCTTCGTCTCAGTGATTTATTTCTTGAAGATGCAGCATTCTTTCTGTTTCCGCAGCCCTTTTATGATTTGTGATTGGCCGAGGCAGTTAAGCAGCGCTCTGGCAGCGTCATTTTTAAGAAGTGAATGGTGCATCTTGAATTTATTTATTTTTCTTGGCTTGGAAATTAAAATTAGTTTGGCAAAGTTCCTTCTGGTCAGCTTTCCAGGCAGCAAAATTAACCATTTCAATGACTTTCTTGCACAGCTTCCTGTTCTGATTTTATTGTTAGACATTAAAGTGCCAGCTTAATTCAAAGTATCATTTAAAAATTGGCATATAGCTTTACATTCAAGTGAATTATTTACCCTAAACATGATTTTTGCCTGCCAAGTGTTTTAATGAAGAGCCAAGCTGAATTCTTTTGTGATTGTAACCTCTAGTGGCCTGTGACTGCTCTCTTTTAGCTCTACCTCCTCTCCTGTGTGATGTGTTTCTTTTAGAGCCTGCTTTGTGATGTGTTTCTCTCTATCTGTAAGCTGTTTTGCACCTACCTTCTTACTGAAACTCACCATACTGTGATCAAAGTGCCTGTATCCGTGTTTTTGTGAGCTTTACCTTTCCCCCTCCTATCAGAGCAGCTTAAAACTGAGAGCTCTACTAGTGCTTGAATTAGTGCCTGTGATTGGTTCTCCTTTTTTTTTTTTTTTTTTTCTCCACTCCTTCTTGGCTGCCCTGTCCTCCTGCATTCCCTCAACCTCTCACCCCCAGTCAGACTGCTCTTAAGACCCACTTGTGTTTGCTCAGTACACTCTATGCATCTTTGCAGCATTATTTGCATCGCCTATTATACTTCAGTATTTTCAATAAGACTAGAAAGAGGTGAACAGAATAGAGAGAAAAGTAAACATGGGGATTAAGTGAGTAAGGTGTAGGCCTGCTGCATTGTGTGGCAAGTGTAGTATTATAACTTGAGAGTAGTTAATTACAAACACTCTAGTAATACTAAATATATCTAACATGAATTCTATGACAAGCATTGATAATTATTTTCCACACTAGGCGATATGAAAAATAAATGTGATGTGTGTCACAGTATAGATGTAGAAAAAACTTATTTTCTCATGTTGATCACATCAGACTTTATTCAGCATTCAAAATGAATTATTTATTCAAAATTAGTATTTTCAGATGATGCTCTCAAGTAATTTTAGGAGAAATCCGACTTAGTTCCGTTCATTCGTTATCGTGTATGATTAATGACATGGTAAATTATAAGTATCAATATAATACTTTCTGTGGAAATGGCAGCGTAAGGTGTTTTCGCTTTTAATTTCAGGGTTGGTTTGGGAAAGATGAACCATAACATTTATAAGGACTTTGTAGTTTTCTTCACAGCTATCTTGCTTTTTTCAGGCATGTTGCCTTGTTAAGGAGAGAGAAGGGAGCAATTACAGCTACTTGACAATATTCCTCATCTGCTAAAAAAAAAAAAACAACATAAGCTACAGTATCAAATATCACACATTCACTGTCACACATATCCTTTTTCAGCGGGATTTACATGGGGGATCATTGGTCATGGGGGGGGGGGCAATTTTATTTCTTCTTAAGTGAGTGGAGAGATGACAGATGTAGTATAATGGGTAAAGTACTATTTTGATCCATTCCACTCACATTCCCCAAAACCCTGATAGATTTGAAAGACTATTTTCAGGAAAAAAAATACAGTTTTAAGATTTGCTTCTCAGGATGGGAAAAAGGCAAGGCACCAACCTTGTACCTATAACTGTAGAATAATAAAACTGTTTTAGAGTGTTAAACTTATTTGTGTTTGTTGGTACTATTTGCTGTAGGAATATAATCTAATGCAATAAATTCAGTTATAGAGCTTAAATCGGTGTGTTCTTGTCAGTTTGTCCTTAAAATACAAGTTTGCTTTGGTATAGAGAGGTTAAAATGGAAATAATAATATAATTGTACAAAAAAAAATGTGTGTGGAAATACTCTAGTTTTACTGTTGGATGTGTGATGGATTTGATGCTATTAGACTGATACACAAACATTGTCTCTAATTTGTATCCATAATCATACTTTTTGCACACAGTAGGCATGTTACAGAGTCAAATACAGTTAGAAGCCTAATCATGCCCTCAGTTAGTCCTGCAGAGGATTATGTTCTTCTCTGCTCCTCTCTACTGTGCATCTACCTGATTCTCAGTTGTGTTTCTCTGTGCTCTCTTTCCTCCCGCTCTGCTTCTTTACCTCCATCCCGGTCTGATGTCGTCGTTTCACCTGGGGTCTCCACCTTGCGCTCCGCCGCCGACCGCAGTACCGGAGGTCAACGGGCTGCAGGAGCCGAGCCTAGCTAAACGACTGCGGGCAACTCCGGAGCGCATCGAGCTGGAGAACTACCGCCTGTCCCTGCAGAGGGAGGAGGAGCTGGAGGAGGTGCCAGAGGAGACGCTGGCGGAACACAACCTCAGCAGTGTGCTGGACAAGGCCACAGACGCTGACCTCGGCTCCAGGTAGGAGCAGAACAACAGGATTGAAAAACACTGTTTTTGAAAGTCTTGATCCTTCGCTGCCCCACTGTACATTCTGTTGATTCCTCAACAGAATGCTTGCAGGAAAACATGTAGATATTCAAATTTGTTCAGTCCCTACAGAAAATGTTAGAGAAAGTTAAGAGTCAATGTGAAATTCATTCTGTCGTTGACATGGCCTGTTGTCTGCAAACTCTTCTGTTCCCTCCCACTTAATCTAACACATCTGGGAATCCTCTTCTGTTTTCCAACAGTAGCTCAGAGTCAGACATGGAGGAGGAGGATGAGCAGGAGGATCAGGATCAGGATCAGGAGGAGGTGGAGGCAGAGGTGGAGCAGCAACTTCCCAGCCCCTCAGACCTCGGGGGTGTTCCCTGGAAGGAGGCGGTAGAGCTCCACGCCAAACTGAGGGGCGACGATGGAGAGGGCGAGGCTCTGGGCGACGCAGTCAGCAGAGACGGGGAAGTAGATGAGGAGGAAGAAGAGGACGAAGAAGAGGAGGAGGAGGAGGAGGAGGATGAGGATGAGGAGGAGTCGAGCGATGGTAAATGTTTTTTTTCACTCATGGTGCAGTTACAGAGGTTCCTGTGAAGACTGGAAAAGTAGTTAGTTTCCTTTTTGTGTATGTTTTTGTATGTTTACACCCTGTCCGACACAATTCAGAACTCCACCTACTTTTTAATGAATTCTGTTTCATGTCTAGTGTCACTGTCTCAAACATTGTTGTCCTCATCCTCTGCTTCTTCCTTCCTTTTCCACCTTCTCCTCTTCATTCTTCCTCCCCATGTGTTTGTGTGGGTGCGTGTATGTGTGTGCGTGTATGTATATATTTTTTTTATTGGGCCTCTGTCTCCCCCTGCTGGCAGAGGGGGATTACTGCCCCTGGGACAGGGAGCTCCAGTCAGGCCTTTGGCTAGAGAAGTACCTAACAGATGAAGAGGATGTTGGTACATTTAAAGGTAGCAGCAGAACTGCCTGTGGATGTGTTTGAGCGTGATATATAATCCTTGCTGGTTTGGGTTTCTTTTTCAAGGATTTCTCCAATGAGTGTGGCTTTTTCTATTTTTGGTGTCTTTGTTTTTTTTTTTTTGGTTTGTTGGTTGCAGTTTTGTGTTCACACTGGTGCCTTTCTAAGAGTTGTGAGTCCCATTTTTAACCTGCTGTTTAACACATCAGTTTTTGTGTATGGCTTTGAAATTCTAATCTGATAAATGCCAGAGACTTTTTGTTTTCCCCCTAGGTGCTGCAGTTACAGTATGGTTTGGTATTGAGCGGCAGAATTTTTCTGTTCAGGAAATGGATATTATTTATTTTTTTAACTTTATATCTTTGAAGCTCACTTTTTGGGTTTGATTTTTTTTTTTGCAGTCTAGTGCATGCAGCCTCCCTCTACTCCTCTCTGACGATTTTTCATTGCCACTATGTTCTAACTGTCTCTCTGCCTTCTCTTTTTTATTTTTGTCCTGTCTTTTCCCTTCTCTCTTCTTCCTCTTGTGTGTTTCTCTACCTTCCCTGCACAACTGTCCTACTTCCTCTTTATCCGTCTCCGCTCTCTTGGTTCACACAACTTCACCACATCCCAAAAAAAAACACAACGTTGCATCATACGCTCACACCCTCATTTAGCCAGGAACCTACAGATTCAGCAAGTCCTGCAGCCTGTGGATCCCCAGGCGATTCCAGGGTTGGTGAGAACACACCTGGACTCTGAGAAAGACAAGGATGGCCAGCCAGCCTCAGCCTCCCAACTCTCCCAACCCCCTGAGCTCACGCAGCCCTCCTCCACAGGTAACCCACCCTGAGGAGCTGAACTCTGGGAAGACTTCGCTGGGCGAGTCCCAGGCTGTAGGCCATCACAGGGTTAAGGATCAGAGTGTCTCATTGCACCAGTGTGGCTGCTGCTGTTCTGTTTGTATGTCTGTGTCTGGGACAGGAGGAGCCACCTCCCCCAACTAACCCATGTGTTGTTTATAATCATCTTTGATTTTGTACATTTTTGTCACATTGCTTTTTTTCCTTGGAATGTCTCATTTTGTATTCAGTCTTTTTAATTTGTTGTTTACAGTCGCTGTTGGTCCTCTGGGGTGAACGTAAAGTTCTTCAACCACATCCCAGTGCACCATATAACCCCCCTTGTCAATTCTTTTGATTGTGTCCTGCTTTGTTCTTTTGTGTTCTGCTATGTTCTTTCCCATGTGTCTAATTACTTTACTGTTATTTCCCCTGCCATCTATCCCTCGTTGTTCTGTATCTTCTGGTTTGAATGTAGCCCCTGCCCACACATCCGCCCGACACGAGGCAGTGCGAGTCTGGTTGGAGTCAATGTCTGGAGGTAGCACAGACTTAAAAGTGATCTCACGACATCCCGTCTTAGACTCGTATTCTATCTGTCTATCGGCTGGCCTGTTCCTGAAGCATGCACAAACACATGCAAAGACCAGTAGACTCACAAGCATGCAAGCTGTAAGGCTGTCACCCACGAGAGTTCTGCTCTCTTGGGGTCAGATCAACACTTTTATTTCACCTTTCACAACCCAACCTCTCATCCTACCCTTTCAACTTCCAAACAATGTGTTTTCTCTTTACTTGCTTGGTGTATTGTCCCGTAATGCAATATAATCCAGAGACAGATAAGCCATCAAAGCTTGAAAACACTTAACATCACAGTGTTTCTTGCCCTGATGGGTAATATGTGAAGTATTGCACTTGGAAGCTGCTATTACTGTTGGTATATTTTAGGACTAACCCTTTAATGGCACTTGTACTTGCACAAAGTTCAGAGAATGATGCTGTTGAGGTACTTGATCAACTGTTTAAAAGCTTAAATGAATCAAATGAGAGTTCTACACATACATTTGGGTTTATGGGCAGCACTTGTGTTCAGGGTTAAAAGCTTAGTATGATCTCCTTGTGCTCCGACCCAGTAGAAGTGGATATTCTTTCTGTACGTGCTTGTGCACCCACCTGAACAATGGCATATTTAGTGCATTTAGCAGAAATCATAGTAATGGTTATGCTGTTATTTCTAAATTGCATGTATGAACTGTGTGGGTTATTTCCCTGTGTCAGTTTTGTTGGAAAAATAGTTTCTCCTACGAAATTTAGTTTACATGAGGATTGGTTTTGCTTTTGCTTGATAATTCTAAAATGTATAGCTGCATGTGTCTGTTCACTAATGCTACTCTGTACCCATCCTTTGTTCATATTTATTGACAGACCTACTGCATATTATTTAATTTGTATGCAAAACTAATGGTTTCCTTGCCAGAAAAACCTTCCTTAAAGCTGTCCTCACACTAAAAAAAAAGGATTTTGGTTTTGAAACCTTTTCATCCTTTTTCAACCTTAAATTACTTTCTATAACTGCGCTCCACTCTGCTAAATTGGTCTTGATATTTTTTTTTCATTAAGCGATCTTTGAACTCTGGTGCTTTTTTTTTTTTTTTTTTTTGAAAATGAAGCTAGCAGCTAGAATTTGTGAGGAAATTTCAGTTAAAGTTAGGTTGTTAGGAAGTTGGAAAAAGTTCTCACTATGTTATTGAATGAAGAGATAATGTGATACCCAGTTGGATAATTTCTTGCTGTTTCTTTGTCACACCAGAGCCCTGTGAGGATGAGGACTTGGAAGCAGAAGCAGACAGTCCAGATATGGAGCCTGGTACAGAGATGGATCAGGGTAGGCAGTCAAAATAATACAGATGATAATAAAACCATCAATTCAAAATAACAGTTTTTTGTGTGTTAACAAAGAGCTCTGTTACAATAAAAGTATAGAAGTAATTAAAGTTGTAAAGCTGTGTACAGTATTTTATAATGTTATGTGTCAATTCCAGATGACATCCCCTCAGATGCAGAAGCTGAGGCTCGTTTGCACCAGCCAGAGCTCACTGAAGTGCTTCCTGAGGAAGACAAAAAATCAGAAAGTGTGGGAATGGCTTCAAGTATTGGTACATGTCACTAATTACTCCTTCAAATCGATCACTCGGATATATTTATTACATTGATAACAAACAGTGCCCTTTTTGTCGTTTGTTCATTCAGAACCATCCAGCGTCAGCCCGATGCAGAAAGAAGAGGATGTTGTCCTTTCCCCTCTCAAACCATCTCCACAGCTTGAAACACAGGTGAGATAACTCCATGGTTATCAAGTTGAGGATATGCAATGTTCATTTTGACTAAATCCTTCTGTTTTTTCCCCCCAGATAACTGAGACATCTCTTCCCTGCCTGGTGAAGTCTCCGGGCACTCGCTTTTTCCCAGAACCTTTCATTCCTGACGAAACAACACATCAGGGGACAACTCCGTCTCCAGCCACCAAGAGCCCACTGTGCCCTTCACCTGCTCCTGTCCACAATCCTTCTTCTGTCCCTTCTCCCACTCTTGCTGCTGCTTCTACCTCATCTCCCCCCAGGTCACCCACCCAATCACCCATCATCTCTCCAGTCAAGCCAGCCATCGAGTCACCTGTCAGATCCCCTATCAAGTCACCAGTCGGCTCACCAATCCGTTCCCAGCCCACCCCCCTACCAGAGACTTACACACCTAAATCTCCGGTCTACCCTCACCGCTCGATTTGCCCTCTCACAGGCAATCCCCTCTCCCCAATCTGTACACAGCCTTTAACCTGCCATGAACCCTCATCACCCCTCACCTCTGATTCTCCCGTCAGAACTCAGCCCGTCCCCGCAGTCACTTCGACACCCATGGCCAAAACAGACAAGGCCACACCTGAGCCCTCAAAGTCTGAAGACTCCTCAACAGACGAAACTCCGTCTAAAAAGACGGATATCATTGAGGAATTTTGGTTAAAGAGTGCCGAAATCAGAAAGAGCCTTGGTCTGTCTCCTCTGGACCGCAGCAGTAAAATCTTAGAGAAAAGTGTTGATAAGCCTCCAACACAGGAAGCCACCCCTGCCAAGACACAGCCTCCAGATGTTTCTGAGGAGCAGAAGCCCGCCTTTACTGGCCGCGCTGTCATTCGCAGACTCAACATCACGCTTGAGGGCCAGGTCATTACTCCCATTGCTCCTCCGGAGCCCAAGAGTAATGGCTCTGAGAAGAGGGACCTCAGCAGCAGCTCTGGCTTGGGGTTGAATGGGAGCATGGCCACGAGCCAGACAGCAAACAGTGACAGCTATAACACGTCCGACTCCACCATGCTCACCCCACCCTCCAGTCCACCACCGCCTGTGCCTGCTAATCAGTCTCCAGCCGTGCTCAGGCAGCAGAGACACCAGGTGTCCTGGAGCAACGGAACAGATAAACCTCCATGTGAGCGTGCCAAAGAGCCAGCAAAAACTAAGACTCCGGTTCCTACACCGAGGACACAGCTGAGCCCCGTGTCTGCGCCCAAGCCTGCTCCCAGGAAAGTCCCGTCACCACAAACAGATATAGAAACAACTCCAGTGGTTGTCATGAGGGAGAAGAAGAAGCCGCGGCCGGAGGAGGCGAGGAAGTCGTTCGTGGAGACGGTGGAGGAGATTCCGTTTGCTGACGACGTGGAGGAGACGTACGATGAGCGGACACCAGAAACGAGCATGAACAAGTTCTACACTCCACCCACCAGCAAGCCCAGCAGGGAAAGACCTCCCCTGCATCTGGCCTTAGCAATGGAGAACGGTAAACCCAATATTCCTGTCAACCAGACCTCTAAGACCCAGAGGGCGACTCAGTTCTCTCAAGAGGCCAAAGAGATTGCTGAGGAGAGAATCAGGGCCAGAGAAAAGTCCATCAAGAGCCAGGCTCTGAAAGATGCCATGGCCAAGCAGTTAAATAAAATGAAAGAATCTGACATAGACAAGGGTGCCTCACCTAAAGTGGCCTGGAGTGTAACCCCGGATGTTGCTGGAAAAACTAAAAAGTCAGCCGGATCTCCGAAGACATCAGCCGTTAAAGCTCTGGAGTCAAAGAAGGCAGACATTCTACCCGAGCGTTTCTTCAGCAGCAACAAGAGTCTGGACAGCTCTGTGGCGTCGTCTGACGGCTCCTCCACGAGCAAGAGCAAGAAACGAAGCTCCCTCTTCTCGCCTCGCAAAAATAAGAAGGAGAAAAAAGCCAAGAATGACAGCAGCAGGCTCTCCGGCACAGATGAGACGCCGCCCAAACACAAATCACTGTGGAAGGCTGTCTTCTCAGGGTACAAGAAGGACAAGAAGAAGAAGGATGACAAATCATGTCCAAGCACGCCGTCATCCAGCTCCACCACTCAAGACTCTGGGAAGAAGAGAACATCACCTCTTGGAAAGTCATCAGGTGATTCAAATGTGTTGTTTGAATGTGGTATCATGCTTCACTTTCTGCAAAATGTTCTGCAAACTCTAATCACTTGGCTTATTTTATGTTACAGACTTGAAGTCACGCAGAAACTTGAGCTTCTCTGAGGATTCAGACCTGTCATGTGACGACATTCTGGAGAGATCCTCCCAGAAGTCAAAGGCAGATGTGAGTAACAATAGACGCAAGTAGAGATATCACATTTTTGACAAAAGGTATCAAACTGAATTGACTGAACACATTTCTGAGATTTGAGTCTGAGTCATCCACTTAGATGATGATTTGACTCACCACCTTTCGAAACTCCTGTAGCTCCCGAATAAGTATTTAACCTTGGCATAAGGCATAAAATAAATATAAAAATGAAGCATGATTCTAAAAGTGCTCTTCAAAATTGATTGTCGTTGACAATTTTATCAAAATCAGCCATTTCTAGAGCAGCCCACGTGCTTTCCCAGTGTGAAAACTGGAAGCAAGCATCAAAGATAGTCAAGTGGGTGGCATTGGGAAGGTTCACGTTGCTGTCTTAATGAAGCAGAACATAACGAGTTATCTGCTGTACAGCATGCTTAAAACGCCTAATGCCCAAGTAAGTACGGTATGCCTATTTAGAGCTTTTCCAGACAGTTCATTTTGTGGACGTGTCATCATCACATCCATTGCATCCATTTCTGTTTTGCTTCTTTTAAAAAAAAAAAACACTTTTCTTTTAAAACAATTTCTTCCACTCCCAGCGACATATGGACATCTTTGACCTAGTATCAGGCATGCAGAAGGAGGCAATAAAGGAGGAGAAACTGGATAAGCAGAGAAGGAGAGAGTTAAAGGAAAGACAGAGGGTGAAAGAGAGACATAAAGAAAGAGAACGGGAGAAAGAGGTTGATCGAGAAAAGGAGAAAGACGATGAGGTATTTTGTAGCAGGGGGTTAGATCATTTTGAATTTCAAATAAACGTAATTTTGTGAACGCACCAATACCATTCAAAGTACAGATACAGCTGATATCATGCTAAAAACACATTTCTCAGCACCACAGTATTACATGTTAGATGCACATCATAATGATATGTTTGCAAAATCTTTGAATTTGCACACACACAAGATTAAATATGCTAGTGGCATAAATCGTATTAGGATTATGCAGATATTCAGCACATAAAACCCACATTTCTATAATATGAGATTTTTTATTTGAATCCATTTGCATTCATTATGTTTATGGCTGAAATTCAAAATGATTGTCTCCACTGCTGCTCATTCTGTGTGTGTGTTTCTGTTGGTTTAGATAGATACAGTTGAGTTCAGGGCCAGAGGCATGCATTCATTAACCATTGTAAACACATTTGGAAAAAGTCTGGCACGCTCCCATTTTGTTTTCTTTCTTTATACATGAAGAATAAGTTGACACTTATTCTGCATGAATATTGATCTGACTGAATTCTGACTTGGCCGTGAATATCTTCAGGGTTTATACAGCTACAGTCACGGGAGGTTAAAGCTGTGTCATGCCTACCAGGCCGTATGTGATTCAACAAGAGTACACAGGAGCTGTGTAGACTAGTCTCCAGTGACAGTTGTGGTGTTTATAGTTGTCCAGATCTGTGAGTGTATGATATGTTCTAATAGAGACCATTGTAGCCTGTAGTTTGTAGAATAAGCGACTTGTCTTACCACTTTGGAGTAAGGCAAGTTTCTAAAATCCTCTTAAAATCTGTTATCATACAATGTGATTTATAAATGTTTTGTTTGACTAATAATTTCTGATTATTAATATGAATGTATAAAATGTCACTTCACCCTGTCAGATTTTTGTTTTGGTGTGGGATATTAACATTGCCTGTTTTGATTGTACCAACAATTCAGCTAGATTATTATTTCTTTTGGTTTTTTTTTTTAAAGTTTTTATTATTTTGACCAATTTAACATAATCATTAACCCATTTAATCATTTCATCTGTATCATGTTTGTTTCCTCCCTTTTTGTTTTGTCTTCCCCAAGTCTGTTTATGTCCCTCACGCACTGGCGTTCAAGAGATCGTACGCCACAAAGGTAGTATTACATACATTGATAACCCCCATCACTACACCCACCCACCCTACCCCTGCCCCCCCCCCCCCCGTGCGCATGTGCCAGTGTACTGTCATAACACCCTGTGTGCGTCTAGCCTCAAACTAACCGTCCTCTGTGGATGCATGTGACATTTGGCCCGCAGCGCCCACTCGCTCACTCACTGCTGGATATCCACTCTGTTAAAACATGACTTTTCAGTAGTGCTCACCTTTCTGGTCACAATGATACCTCTGCATCTCTTGACATCAAGGGCTGTTCTCCTCTCTGACTGGTATGATATTAACCTGCCTTTCTGTCACTGCGGCACAGTTTTTACTCCAGTCTGGCTGCTGGAGAAACTTTGACACATTTTCCTTCAGTGCTGAGCTCTTTTCCTCCTGATTTACGCCAGCTTTTTGTGTCCTCACAAGTCAGTCGTTGGGGAGGGAGGGGGGGTATCCTTGCTTTTTCTCATAATGTATTACTTATTATTTGGAGGATTTCATGATGTATACAATAATGTAAGAAGGATTATAGCTGCAGTGGAGTGGATGTATGTGTCACATTATATACTAAGATGACCCAGAGAAGTCTGTAGATGTGTGATGAAGATTTAAATCATATTCCAAGATAGACTACATTGTGCTAGTCCATGTTGCCCCCCCCCCCCCCCCCCCCCCCCCCTTATAGATCAAATCAGATTCCCACTCCTCTCCTGGTAGGTTTTTTTTTTCCTGAAGGGCCAGGGGGCCCCATGGAGCCAAGTACACATATTAGGAGCTTGTGGGTGAGAATTCTCTGACACGTGTTTTTTGTCCATTCTACTAGAAGACCTACACAGAGGAAGAGCTGAATGCCAAGCTGACACGAAGAGTCCAGAAAGCTGCGCGGCGACAAGCTAAGCAGGAGGAACTCAAGAGGCTGCACAGAGCCCAGGTACATGACCGACAGCAACTTTCCTTTGTAGCAACCAGAGACCACTTGCTGAGCTGGTCACTGACCAGCCATAAATAAGTTCGCAACTCAGTGCACATGATATGATGATCCTTTATATTTTTACCTAATGGTTGGCTTCAGTAGAGTTTGTGTACAGTTTGGCTTTTTCAAGCACTCAGGGTGTTGACATCAAACAATGTCAGTTATTCATTAAATTAGTATTACTGGCACTCAGTTTCTATTTGTTTTATACTTAACATATCCTCACTGTCATGTGCCTCAACCCTCCTAGAGCCTAGGCCGTCTTCTTCTTTTGGACAGGAAATCCACTGTGATTGATGTTGTAACTCTTCTGCAGTCAGGCTCCCAGTCCACTGACTCAGCACTAAGCCACAGCTAAAGACTCTTCTCCTGGAGCTGTGATTTGCTGGCCTGAGTTTTGCTTCTTTGTTGCAGAGCCTAAACAGGGCTTCTTATTTAGCCGTATGTGCTGCATGGCGCTGATAAAGTCCAGCACTAACAGAGAAAGTTAGAAGCTGACAGATTATAGCCCTTACACCACATTTAAGCCAATATCATCAAGCAAATAACTGCACACACACAAATATGAGACAGAAAAGGCTCATATTCTTCACCAAAGGGGCCTCTGTGAGCTTAATTTGCAATCGGTCATTTAAAGACAGGCCAAACCCATGTATTTAAAAGTTTATCTGAAGCTAATATGAAGCCGTCCAAATGAGTCAAATGAAGTAGATATCTTTCAACGTTACAGTCTTTTTAGTGCCAAACTCCCTCTTTTTGTTACTACTTCCACCGCAGCTCAACAGGGAAACACTGTCTGAGGAAACACGAAGAGGGAATTTGACGCTAAATGTCCATCAAAACAGGCTCACATGCCCGGAGACATCAATACAGTTCCACTTAGCAGTACTCCCTATGTGTTGCTAGACATTTATTTTTAATGAGGGTAAACTGTTTCATCAATGGAGTATTAGAGCTAACCTCTGCAGCTGTCTCCCTTACAGCGTTTTGGGACAAATCAGTTGTAATTAGCAGTAGATTTTATTGTTCTGTGCGCCCATCTGAGGTAATTTGTCTTGTTTATAATGTAATTGTGCCTGCGTGTGTGTTTCTGTGCATTCCATTAATCATGTGACTCTAACCTCTCTCGTCCCTCCAGATTATCCAGAGACAGTTGGAGCAGGTGGAGGAGAAGCAGAGGCAGCTTGAAGAGAGGGGTGTAGCTGTGGAGAAAGCCCTGCGAGGGGAAGCAGGTAAAAACCCATCAGTCATACCTTCATTTATTGCTTTTATTTATTTATTTTTTTATCAAGCTGGCCTTCCCATGTGGCTCAGTAGCTCAGAAATCTTACTGGCGATTTAGATGCAACACCCATATTCAGTAAACTAAAGGGTGCAGTAAGCGTCATAACACTCATATCTCTCTTATTATTAACAAGTGATTTACAGCACGTGTGGCAATTATATCTTGTTTTTGTGTCTGCTGCTCACCGACGCCCGCCCCGGCGAGAACATGTTTTATGTGATATTGATTCAGCCTTTTCTAGAGCTCCAGAGGGAATAATAATGACACACACGATGATTAGCATGATGTAACATACAATTGCGTTACCTCAGAAAAGAAGTGGCGCTGAAACGACTGGCTGCAATTACCGTTTAACTGCAGCATATTTCAGCACCGTACTGTAGATTTGTGTGAGGAAAGACATTTTTGTTTCTCCAAAGTAATAAGCCCAAATTATTCTTGACAAGGGACTATCACAGACAATATACCTCCGAGATGAAGAATAGATGATTTGTTAGCGAGCAGCACAGTTCATTATTTGGTACAGTTTTATAACCATGTGAAGCATGAACAGTGCTCTGTAGCAATAACACGTTATTTATGTGATGTTGGTTTCGTGTGAGTGTATGATACTCAGGTCTTTGTATTCCATCCTAATTTATTTTAATGGCAAACAAAAGCTTGTATTATGAAAATGCATGCACATAGATGCGTTGAACAGTGTATTTATTTTTATCTAGTCATTTCTTTGAATTTGGCCATTTACTTTCCCCATCAGCTGTTTCTCCAATCATATGTTTGAGTATGTTTTAACTTGTTTACCACTCTACTCTCTTAAAGGATTGTATAAAGGTACTTATACATTACCCAAACAGCACAAAAGAAGATCAGGTATTAGATTTATTGTAGTTTCCTTTCTATTAATGACATGTGACACATGTTATGTAGGCTCCATCTGTGGTGACACACTGCAACAGTTCTCCATCTCTGAACATGTTGGTCTTTGTTCGTTTCATAACATGTCCGCCATCGTCAGTCCGAGCTGCATGCGATGAGGAGAATGTGTGTCCCGACATAGATTTGTGTGTGTGCTCGTTCTGGATGTTTTTTTTTTTTGTTTTTTTTTGTCTCCTTCACTGCCTCTCAATGAGGAGAGTTTCTGTACTCTGATCAAGACTCAGATCACGTTACATTTTATGAATACAATCAGTATATATAAGAAATCTAATTTAAATTGGTTTGCAGGCTGACAGGCCCCCTTTTTTTATTAAAATATGTTCTGCAAATATTTCTTGTGGCTGATTGCCTTGATACAGATATTTGTTGAGATTGTATCTATTAAGACATCTTATCTTTGTTATTGCGGTGCTGGAAATGAGCAACAGCAATCCGGAGTTGTTTCTGACTTTATCTGTCTTTTAGTTCAAAATAATTAAACATGAAACCATTTCATTATTGCAACAGAACATTGGCATATTTGGACTCCATAGTAAATAACTGGAGAAAAATTGAGCTTTTCTACCTGTCTGGACTAAATACAATAAATCAAATTTTCTCAATTTCAACACACAGCACAGCACACAGCGGAGTAGAGGCTTTGTGTGAAATTAAGCAGACTGAGCCAGTTAACAGCAATACAGCAAATCTATGTAGCAGTCTCTTTATTATTTTTGGGAAATGCCATGTAGTCATGCACAAGCCGAACATGTCTGCATTATGCACTGTGGTGAGTACTGATGGACTCTCTTTCTTTAGAGTGTCGCTGCAGTGTGTATGTGTGTATCTGTGTGTTTGCAAGAACATGCATGACTTGTTGTTGGAGAATTGTGTGTGTGTGTGTTTGTGTGTTTGTGTGCCCAGTTTGGGGCTGTGTGAAATAACTCCTATCTCTAATATATCCCTGTCATTGTAGACTATTGGGGAGATTCTAATTACAGTGAAATCCTGGACTTGCATCTGGGCGGTATGTATTTCAAATCTGTCGCTTTAAACTAACCTAATGGCTAACCAAATCTGTCCCCCCCTCCCCCCTTTTTTTATTTTACTACTTGAGCTTTGTACCCCCCATATCTACCTTGATTGGCTGGCTGGCTGATTGGCTGGCTGGCTGGCTTTTAGCCTCATTGCAATACTTTCTGCTCCTTTCCTACCCTCCCTCCCTCCTTCCCTCCCGTCTTCCCCTTCCCCCATCCCTCCACCCTCACACGGTTTTTTAGTTCAGACACTCTCTACATCAAACAGAGATCAGACACTCGGCCTCATGCTGTCCTCTTAAGATCGTCTTTGATCTCTGTAAACTTATGAATGATGAATCAATGAATTAATGAGTAACTTTTATTTGTCACTCCTCTGCACACAGAGTGTATACAAACTGCTTCAGAGATACTAACTGCAACATATTGCAAAGATAGAAATACAAATTGCAATACACATTATTGCATTCAAATAAACACTGAAGATGTGCTGAGGACCAAAACGAGGACCAGAAATGGTGACAAAATGAAACAGAAAAGTACAATGCACCGGTATTGTTGACGTTATATACAAAATGTACTAATTAAAGAGTGCCCTCTTTTAAATAATGTGTTAGCCATCTGTTGCACATTCATTACATACATGAAATTCAAGAAAAGTGGCAGTGTGTTGGCTGAGATGGGCAAACAATGTAAAGGTACATGGGATTCAGATGTGAAGGCTAAATATTTTTCTTATTGTCAACAAATTCCATGAAAACGCCAAAACCGACAATAAATTGATCCAACTGCCTGAATTTAAAGCCTGTATGAAGCATATTCTCATCTGTGAACTCCATTGTTGTCCAAAAAATTGATCAAAAGCACACCGATGAGTCACATTGTTGCACTGGATGACATTATACAGAACATGGGCACTGTAGTTTTTCTCGAGTCAATAGACATACTCCCCACTGTACTGCACCAAATGTGTGTTATTCTGCAGCTGAAAATAGCCTCCAGTAAATGTACTGTTTACTCCTGTTTGAGTAACAATTGATAAAAATCTACAGTGCCCAGCTGTTTTGGGAAATTAGCCTCTTTAAAAAATGAAACTATATATTTGTGACCTGTTGAGCTTGAGGCTGAGAGCTACAGGCAGGGAAGGGAAGTCTGTAAGAGAGATGTCAGAGATGGACTAACGCATCGTTAGTTTTGGTCTTTTCATGGGATTTGTTGACAATAAAAAAAAAAAAAAAAAAAAAAATGGAATAACGCCAGCCTGCAAATTTTACAGCTGTCCTTAATCTTCTTAACATAAGATTATGCGCTCTGACATTTTTTGTTTGTTTCATCTCACCTAGTCAATTTGCACAGTAAAGCTAAAATATATTCATATTGTAATTTGTTGTTGTTTTTGTTGTACCAAAAATATCACAGATGAAGAAAAAGCACATTAACATACAAAAGAGGCACATGTTGCAGTATGCAAATACTTATAGGCACCCCCTCTCCCCCCCTACACATACATACACTGTGAAAGTATTGTATAACCTGCTCTGGACTGACTCATACTAAAACTGCAGGCCTTGTTCTTAGCTTCTCCTCACAGCTGTGTGCTGCTGTAGTTCTGTCCTGTAGTCCCAGCAATGGCTCCCCTGACTTTCTCATACCTGCTCAGTTGCATAACTCCCCGAGTGTGTATATATAAAGTGTGCTAATAGGCAACATTGCAACCCTTGACCCTTAGCTGCTTTGTCTAAACTGTTATCGGTCAACCGTAACTGTGTCCATCGTGTCTGGGTGGGACGTCTCGTGGTATCTGTTGTTGCTGTGGTCTTGTTTGAATATGAGTGAAATGCATCTTTTCCTCCTCATGTGTATTGTGAATTTCGGGGGATTTTTTTTTTTTGTTAGAATTCTGTGTGTGCATTTCCACATATTTAAGCAGGGTCTGTGCTTTTCTGTGGGTTTGTCCTGCTGGTTTTTCTCACTCATCAGACAGGAGATCGCGTGGAGTTTTGAGCTAACAATGAATATAAGTGCCCAAAAGGACTTTTCCAATCTAATTAGTTGACTGCATGATATGTCATCAACTCAAATCCAACTTGTTTTTATATATTTTTTTTAGTTGATACAGCTCATTTCATTCCATGTAGTGTGTTTGAATACCGTAAACAGTTCATCAGTGTTGCACTTTTAATCTTCGCAACTGGGTGCGGTGTGTCTGCAGTGTTCTGGATGTGTCATGGAGGAGAATTTCTACTTGCTGATAAATTTTTATTTATTAGTCTTCTTTGTCTTAGCTACCATGTTGGTCTAATGAAGAGGAACTGAAGCATTTTGACTGAATACCAGGCTATAAAGTCACATGATCGCATTATTAGCATGGTTGGGGCACCAAAAAATAAAAGCAAGATGAATATGTCTGTAGACTGCTAGTTGTCCTTATTATTTTCATCTTTTTCTTATTGTACAATTCAGGATTATTAAGCTTTAAGTGCTAATGATGCATTTTATAACCATATTTGCAGGAGCATATTTGGTGGAGCCATACAATTTTATTAGGACTGGGATGTCAACCAGGTTTGTTCCAAAACAGAAATTGCAGTTTTCTGAACTGAATTTGACTTTTTTTCTCTGTGATAGTCCCTTGTAGTAATTATCTGGCATTTCTCTCTCCCAGCTCTTTTCACCCTCTAGCTTTAAAACTCATATTTCTGTCATACTTTAAGCCTCTATTTGTGTGTTTTTATCAAATATCTATTTCTCCCAGTTAATCTCCATAGTCTCTCTGAAGCTTCCTCAACCATTCATGCCCTCCAGACATGTTGTAAGACATATAAAAATACTCTGCTTTGATTGATCGTTTGCCTTCAAACACCTAGTTAGAAATGATTAAAAATACGTCTACACCTTCTTCCTTATTGAAAAATCCAGAATGTATGAATATGCCAATATATACATATATAATATGTCTATTCTCAGTGTATGTGCACCGTAGACTTCAGGTTTCCACATCACACTTCATGTAAGTTTCATATTCAACCACAATTAGCTTTGAAACTAGCTGTGATGTCACAAATCATGCTCGTAGGTAGACGCCTCAAAGTCAGATTTAAGGAGAGCACAGAGAAACAGTCAAACTCTGCACATACATCATTCTGCACAGTGAATCTCAAACATCCAAGCTATCAATAAGCAAAAAAACATCTTTACTTTGGGGTTTCTTTTAATTAGTATCTGCTATCTATGATCTTACTTTTGTGAGAATTTCTGTTTAGAGGATGCATATTAGAAAAAGTCCTAATTTGCACTTCAAAAGTAGCTACACTTCAAAAATCACCACACTGGCAACAAATTAAGCCGGATGTTCTAAACATGTTCAAGTGGTGTTTACAAGGAGAGGCTGAAACATCATTCAAGAAAAGGCAATTATCATCTGAGAGGGAGATGAATCTCCTGGTGATCAGTAATGGCTTTAATAATAGGATTAAACAACTTTGTGGACTGTAATAAGCACGGGGCATATGAATGCAAACCATTTTATTCCCATACCATACATAATTGACATAGGGTGCTGTTGCGTAATTGAAGCGTCTCTGAAGAACTACAGATGCAAGATCAAACAGTACAATTGTTTTCCCTTTCTGTGCTCTAGGTTTTCTGTCTTCTGTTGTTTCCGTTTATTATTACTTATTTTTACTCCTTTTTTTTTTTTTATCCCTCGCACCACACAGCTGATCTCTCCCACCTCCTCTCCCCCTAGGTGATTTGTCTTCTCCCTATCACAGTGCTGCTGCCCTCTTATGATTTTCTCCTCAATGTTCTTTCTTCCTCATCACGACCCTCTTTCCCTGCATTGCCCTTCTCCTTCCGCCCTCACACACCCTGTGCCCTCTACTCTTTCTACTCTCTGTAACGTCTCTACTCCTCCTCCTGCATTATTTCCACCGTTCTTTCTCTCTCTTTCCCACCGATGCACCCTTCTACGTCACTCTTTCACACTCTTTCCCTCTGTCTTGTGGAAGTTGAGCCCTTTGTGGGGATGCCACGCCGAAGACCTCTCTCCCTGTGCCCCTGCTGTTCCCCTGAAGGTAACGTAACCTCGCCGCCTCCGCTGACGGTTGTGGCGGGTTACCATGGCAACTGTAAGGATCTCCAGAACTGGGCTTCCCCCGTTGCGCCCCTCCCCATCTTCCTCCCACCTCTGTCCTCCTCCTTTATCTGTCCTCACCGTTCTTGTGTAATCAGGCTCAGTAGATTTCCCCAAAACATTAGTATTGAGGCATTTGTTATGAGGAAATTAACTAAAACTGTTGTCAAATACAGTTTTTACAGGAATAAAGCTTCCCTTGTTGATGAAGATTGTTTGTCGTGCTCCAAATATGAGTAAATATTGGCACAATATTGCTGACTGTGTCAGAATGTATGCTGTGACACTTATTGGTCAGTGGTCTTTTTTTTCTTGTTTACAATGACAATACACAGTTATTACATCCTTTATGTTGCCTGCGTTGCTTGAGTCTCCAGCTTTGCCTCACTCTCTTGAGTTTGTTTTAAAGACATACTGCACACTGAAGCATATAGTTTGTAGTTGTATTGCACCGCAGTGTCTCAAAAAAAATGGAGGTGGAGATTAGAATTGTCTTCCATTAGTAGCTGCAGTCACTTAAAGGGGAAACTACTCTGCTGTAGTGTGTCTTAATCCAGTGGCATGTGTTCTGTCTTCTGTTTAGCTAAAATGAAACGTAAAGCTGCATAGTTCATTGCAGTATCCCATTTTTTCAGTCGTTTTTTTTTTTTTTTGGAATTCTGCCCCTTATGCTTTGGATAAATGTTAATGTGTGTGATGTAATCACAAAAAAAATCCTAATAAAAACCGAGTGGTGAACACCTGAGACGTGGCTAACTCGCGGGCAAGTTTGTAGTTCAAGGAGTGAGAATCTTGCATGGTGTGACGATTAGTTATAAATATTCAAGACCTACACAAATCAAGACATAAAAATTAATGGAGCATCTGGTTTGTTCCTGAATCTAACACTTGTCAGTGGAAATTTTGCCTGAGCTTCTAATCCGTGTGAAGAAACATGCTTTTGTTTTTGTGTGTGATCCGGTTTTTGTTCCTTTTTATTGCTGTTTTTGCCTTGTACTGGTGGCTTGTCTTTCCTTTGTGTTTGGAGCCTTGGGCTGAAGGGTGGTGGTGGTTGAAAGGCTGAAAGAGTTAAAGAGAAAATGAAAAACACCCATTGCAGGAGAGGTTTGGAAACTTGCTTTTTAAAAAAAATTCCTCCTTTGTCTCCACATGTTGTATTCCTCTCCAGTGTGAGCAACTCTTTCTCCAGCTTTGCCTCTCTCTGTCCCTTGTCTGTTAATTAGCGAAAGCCAGCCCCCGAGACCACAACCATGCGATTTATGTGTGTACAATGTTTTTCCTTTTCATTTTGCAAGAGCCTCCTCTTCCCCAGCTAAGTATGTCATGCTGCATCGAGGTTTGCCTTCCGGTGTTTCATTGAAACCGCTTGGCTCCACCTGCTGCAGACAGATAATGAAAAGGATGCATCGCCCCGGCAGCAGACCTTTCTAAGCATGCCACATAGACTGGTCTCTGCATCCAGTGGGACTGCAGGAAAGGTCTGCAGCTGTTCTGCACTCTGACTGATTGTGCTGGTTATGAAAGCTGCACAACTGCAATGCATGATGCCAGTAGCACCGAACATCCTTTTCCCTGAAGCAGACTTAATAGAGGAGTGTGAACTTCGCTATTAGTCTAAATGATAAGCCATCCCATGAACATTAGGCCTTGTAATTGAATATGTAAAGGCAGCTGAATAATTTATTTTTTTCTACTCTCAAACCACTCAGCATAAATGGGATCTAAAGGGATTTTATTTCTGCTCAGTATGGTCAATATGTGGGCAGGGGAGGATGAAGAATTTCTAAAGGTCCTTAGGTTTACTCTGTGTTATGTCTTAGCTAATGATTTGTGTGTTAGTTTGTTTTTTTTACTACCCTCCCGCTCTGAAAGAAATGATAGGAGACGGTAGTTGCTCCAAAAGAGCAGTTACGGCTGACAAGTCCAAACTGGGTAACACAAACTCTCAACTTTGCAACAACAGGTATTGTGTATGTATGTGTATGTGTGTGCGCGCGCGTGCACTTGCTAAAGTTGAAACCTGTAGCTCCACGCCATCTTCTGTGCGCCATAATAAGTATGGCCCGACTGACCACATTGGTGTTGAGTCCATCCTTCCACCTCACCATCCCTCAGCAAGGACATCCTGGCTTGGCTGTCATTGCATTGCCTGTGTCGGCCCTTGTCTGTGTGACATCAGTGTCAGCTCCCAGCCATCTGGCCTCTCACTCCAACTCTGTGCTTCCTCCTTTCCCACCAGGCATGGGCAAGAAGGATGATCCCAAACTAATGCAAGAGTGGTTCAAGCTGGTGCAGGAGAAAAATGCCCTGGTCCGCTATGAGTCAGAACTCATGATATTGTAAGTACATTACTCACTTCCTAACTATTTTTTTAGATGGATAAGTTACTCGATGAACTTATTAGTCAAAGATGCTTTCCCTTTCAGTGGGTTCTATGCTAATTCTTGAAGTAACGAAGGAGCTAGTTGGAAATGTCTCCTGTTTTATTTAATATTCTTATGTAGTGTATGTACACTTGTATAAAATGATGATGTCTTAAATTCTGGGTTATGTAATAACTTCTCAATATGTAGTAAAATGGCTAAATATGGCCAAGCAAGACCAAAAGTCTATAGTTACACTTGCCCATCTTTCTCTATGAGAGCGGTGAGAGTGAATCAAAGCAGTAAAGCTGCGGACCAGAAAACAAAAACAATCAGCTGAAAGATGTTATAAGGCTTCGTAGAGTTGAGGGAAACTTCTCAGTTGGGTGACAATTCTTTGTGGGTTTGTCAGTATGAGCGACCCCTTTAACATACAAGTAGTCATGTGATCCATTTGTTAATATGAAAATATTGATTATAGACGATTTAAGCATGCTGTGTTAGCATTATTCTCAAAGTACAGCTGCGACTGATGGGGATTTGGATTTAAAAAAGGCATTTGATACAGTAAATCACAACATCTTAATTTCAAAACTCTCAAACTTCAATTTGTCAAAACGGTCACTGTCATGGATGACCCATAGTTAAAGGGTCATGATTAGTGTGTTGTGATTAATAACATCAAGTCTGTTTTTTACAAAATTGAAACAGGAATCCCCCAAGGAACTATCTTAGGTCCCATCCTTTTCAGTTTGTATATTAACAACTTGCGAGAAATATGCCCTGGTATTGGTCTTCAGATGTACGCTGACGATACAGTCATCTATGTGTCTGGCAAAACCTGTGATGCTGTTGCAGATAAGCAAACCAAAAACTTAGAAAAAGTATCAGCTTGGGTTGATGCCTCCTGTTTGATACTAAACACTAAGAAAACAGTCTGTTTTTCCATTAAAAAGCTACCTGCAACAGAATCCTTGAATGTTAGAATTAAAGGTGAGCTCATTGAACAAGTAACAGAGGGGAAGTATTTAGAGATAGTTTTAGATTCTCAGTTAAATTTTAAAAGTCATGCTAAAAATATTTTTATTAAGGCTAACCTTAGCTGTTTAAAGATGATCAGAAATTGCTTTGACTGTGCCTTGCTGTTTCTAAATTCAATGATATTCTCACATCAACCAGTCAGTAATTAAATCCATAGAGTGTCTTTACAATTGGGCCTTGAAAATCTCAGACAAAAAGCAAATAAGTTACCATCATTGCCACATTTTTAATAAATACAAGATTTTAAGTTTTGCAAACTTTATTATTTTCATTATGTAAACCTTGTGTTTAAATGTTTAAATGGACTGGGTGTTGCTCCTCTGCAAATACATCGAGACTACAGAGCTGCAGCAGATCCATCAGAGCAGCTTCAAGTGTCAACTGTAAAGTCTAATTCAGCAAAACATCTTTTGCTCAGACAGCTTTTTTCTGTGAAAGTAGCAAAGTCCTGGAAAAGTCAAAGTCACTATCTGATCACTTGAAATTTGCTGCAAACTTCACCACTTTTAAGAGAGCTACCAAATCCTGGTTAATTCAGCAACAAACCTGTAATCAAATCTAGTTTTCTGTAGCTATGTTAGTACTAAATGTGGGCTTTATTGTATCTTGCTGTTCTCAGTTTACCTTCCTTTTACCTCACTGTTTTAATCTCTTATTTTCACAAAAATCCTTCTAGGGACGGGTGTTGTAAATTAGCATCCGCTATAAACACAACATAAATTGTGATTGTCTGTATCAAATTTTATAAGGAATGGTCATTAAGATATTTCACTCTGACCAAAGTTTAAGACCAGGAGACCAACAAACAACGTTGTCATCTCTGGAGCCCTGGTGCCTAGCCTTACTAAGACTTTAATGAAACCTGTTAATGTGATAAAGTGCCTGATGATGTAATAATATCATATTAATGTCACAAGGTAATTATAACATAATACAGTCTACTCATGATGTAATGTGATTTATTACTTATTTTTAAGATTATTACGAATATCACATCATCATTTGTTTAAAAAATTGTTAGTCCTTATGAAGTCATTGTGAAAAATACTATGATACAGTAAATAATATACATAAATGTTGAAACTTTAAAGCTATATATCATCAGTGAAACAAACTTCTTTCCTGCTGTCCCCAAGTGCCAGAGAGCTGGAGCTGGAGGACCGGCAGAGCCGACTGCAGCAGGAACTCAGGGAGCGGATGGCTGTGGAAGGTGAATGCAGGAATGATAATCAGCTAACAGCCAAGTCTCCATAGCTCTAAATGTACCTCCCTTGTTAGTAGTTATGTGATCTCTTCTCTTTACTTAATTCCTTGTTTTCTTTGCCTCTTTTAGACCACCTAAAGACTGAGAAGGAGCTCGCTCAGGAGAAACAGATCCTGAATGAGATGTTGGAGGTGGTGGAGCAGCGTGATGCCCTGGTGGCCCTCCTGGAGGAGCAGAGGCTTCGGGAGAAGGAAGAAGACAAGGACCTGGAGGCCGTCATGCTCTCCAAAGGCTTCAACCTCAATTGGGCCTAAGAGGAGTGAAGCAATTACTCATCAAGTCTTGGGAAAAGTCGAATTGTGATAGGCGGTCTCTGCCTTGAATGGTCATCTTTGATCAGAATAGTCTGCTGAACACCGACGCAGGCAGTTGGTCTAAAACTGTCACACCTGCAGCAGTGAATGTGTAAAGATGTCCCCCAACACACACACACACACACACCATGGCTGCCACTGACATTTCAGTTGTAGCAGCCTGCAACGTTTACATATCCCCTGCCCAAAAGGCAGTCTTAGTTAATCACTTTGTCTCTCTCTACGGTTGGAGAGGCGAGTACATTCACAACTTCATCATCATCAGACTTGAAGTGGATCCTCTCAAACAGGGAAGGGGGGACGCTTTGGGAGAATGTTTAAAGACTTGTTTCATTCTCGATTATCTAAAGGGAAGAATGCAGTTTGGTCCTGCTGATGTAAAGGAATTGTAAAGAATTGTGTTTTTGTGTATAGATGTGTAGAACAAGTCACATTTACAGCCGATGAGGGTTCTCTCTTTTCCAAAAAAGGACTGCTACAGAGGATTTTTTATGTCCTGGAGTGACGTTTCCAGTCTCAATCTCAGATTCTGCTTTTCAGTCGGACTGTAGGAAGGACATCCTCTGCTGAAGCTGCCTTTCTATCCAGTGACAAACTGACCTCCTCATCCTAATGAATCACAAAGATACAATGGAAGGCTCTTTTTTTCTCTCTTTTTTCTCCCCTCACAGAGTGTTTTGTGAGTCAACACGAAGAATCCATTAAATATGGCCATGTTTTTTTTTAAATGTATTTATTATCTTTGTTTGCTTTTAACAGATAAACATTTTTATTTTTGCATTCACAGGAGAGTGCCCAGAATCTCATTATCTCACACTTGTGCATAACCCACATGCACCCATAAGCCATTGCATGTCAGGAATGAAGGCTGCAGGCACATAGAGAAAGAAAGTGTTACATTGTCCTTGATAGCCAGGACATAGAATACAGATTTAGGCTATATATGAAAAATTCAGCATTTCACATGACTTGATAATGATGGGCCTCTCCATGAGATGCCATTCACTGTATATCACACTGACGGCTAATGTTTACAAATATTGTCCATATCCAATATTGGATTTCCTACTATGACAAACAGTAGCAAGGTAAACCAACGGTTGAAGTCATCTTGGAAGGAACCGTCTCACCATATGTGTTGCCATGGTGATGTTATCTTTAATGCAGCTGATTTCACTGTTGCTAATGGCAGATCAGTGTAGCTCACTTCACTCATTTTGTGCCACAGGACTGTCTCTGTTGGTGGATACTGCTGCACTATCTAAGGAGTACACCACAAGAACTTACACACACTACACAGCACTTACATCAGTATATGGCAGTGTTAATATTTTACCTTTTTAAACAAGATGCCTTTTTTCATTTTCAATCTCTATGCTTAAGTTATATTTTATTTTTCTGAGTTGCTTTTTGGCGTAGTCACATCTGTGTATCTCACTGGAACTCGAGGTTTTTACTTGTCTTTTTTCAGATTCTTTTATACAGCAGGTCCCTAAATAAACAAATAGATGGTTTTAAATGGGGCGTGGGAGAAATGCAAAGTGCTTCATGAGCACCTTGCATCAAAGAGGAACATTAGTTTCTCCGGTGGGCAGTCAAATCAAATAGCCTTTTTTGACAACTGTAAAACTCCAGGTGGTCCCTGTTTGACAGCACAGAAATACTAGAGGCTATATTTATGATTTGGTATGAGCTGTGAATATAAAAAAAAAGTTACATAATTTTAAGGGTTGTTGTTTTAGATGGTGTGTGATAAGTTTGACATGATTGTATTGATATTTATTAACATGTGTGCAAACTGTATTATATGTAAAGAAAATGAATCCTAATTTTTAAACTGTTCTGTTGACACGACTTGTAATGTAAATGCTTCATGTAGCTAAAATGCATAGGGGTGTTGGATGTATGCTGAAAATGGCAATAAAACAATGCAGTTGTTCTTTTAAATGTCTGTCTACTAAAATCTCACTTTTTTTTTTAACCGTATGGGTTATTTAGCTAACTGTTATATACCATAATTGTTGTTAATTTTTCCCTTAGCTGGCTGGGGTCCTTACCTTTCTCTCTTATGGTCTTACTTGATATCTCTGCCACCATTACCAGCTCTATCTTAAGGTAATTATCTTAAGCTGGCAAAGAACACAAGACAACAGTGAGATTAGCTGTAAACCCAAAAGTATAGGCCGAGGATGTAATACAGATAGACTACTTGGGCACATAAACTGACTAGCAGCTAGATATTATAATAACAAAAAACTCGATAAACCTCTCCTACATATGGGAAAATGTATAGACTCTGTGGTATAGCCAAGACAAATTAAAGGTGTAGTCCAGCAATGTAGTATTGCACTTTTATCATGTTGGGGGACTCATAATAGACAAGCAAAAGAAAGAATTGTCAAACTTTTAAGGCTAGATTGGATGGGCCGGAGGGACGAACTCTCGTGAGTGCAGTTTGGTTTACACCGTGTCTTACAGCAAGCATGTCAGACGCATTTTTCACACACACACGTCATGCAACAGATACGCTCTCATTTTAATCTATGCAGCTGGCATCCCATGTAGAGACACAGACGGGGCATTCATTGCTGCTGCTGCTCTGCTGACATGCTGGTCATGCTACGCTTGCTGCCTGGACACTTTAAGGTGTTAGGGTCAGATTAAGGTTAAGGTTAGTGTACAAATCTTACGAGAGTTTCGCAAATCATCCCTCCGGCCCATCCAATATAGCACAAACTTTTAAATGCCCACATGCAGCTGAGGTCACCCTATTGACAGAGTATACTCACCTGGTCAGGTAAACTAACCTCTGTGTAAAATCAGTGGACTCTCCCTTTAACCGTTAACGTGCTAGTTAATGGGAGGGCAGTTAACAAAATAAAATCCGACAACAAAACCCATAGTTAATAGTGCGGTTTGTTGCCAGTTCTCCTCACACAGACACGCACACAATACCCTCAAGAAATAAATGTTGTGAAGGAAAAGTCTGATACACACAGGACGCGTTACTTGTCCGTACAAACATTTTATTCATGCACTTAGACTGAAAGCAGACCAACGAAGCTTGACTTCCGGGGTTCGTCTCTTTAATGAACTTGACTCATCCAGTGTCTGAAAGTTGGGAGAGAGAGAGTGTGCAGCTGTTACCTCAAAAATGATTGCTTCAAGTTTCAGGGACTGTGAGGTTAGTGATGGGGCTTCAGAAAGAATGACATTATTAAAAGATAAGTTTTAGCATGCGTAAGGAGACGACATGCGCCGTTTATTCGTACTTTAACTAGCTGTTAGGCTAATTGACTGGCAGGGTAAATAGTGTTTTTAGCATTTATGGGATTGACAGTAACTGTTAAAGCGAAAATATGGCGATGTGGATTGAGTGGGATTAAGCGGTGGACATATTGAGGATGTTTTTTAAAATCAGATTTTACCCGCTACTGCCATAACTCTACTACTGTTTAACTGACCAAAACAGTAAATGAAATGTCCGCTATTGACTTTTCCTCTATGGGGATATGGAGTTTTGTAGAGTTGAAATATCTGGTATAACTGTTTATGGAGTGGGCTGACGTCATGAATCAACCGTTAACCTCTGCACATTGAAGGTTAGCGTTGTGTCCGCGTGCACCGTTTTCACCGTGTTTAAACTCCATGTCAGTGTTTCTGAAGCCAGAATCTACGCTGCTTTACAGCATTTCTACCTGCAAAATAATACTTGTGTCCCTTACAGGCATGGAGGGCAGAGGGTCTTCCTTTGTCCACCAGCAGTAATGAGGCTTGTAAACTGTATGACGCCATACTTACTCAGGTAGCCCACCTAACACCTACACACACGCCTCCTCATTTTATACATGCTTCATGTGACGTGTGCATAACAGTTAAACATCTCCTTGCTGTTTGGCTCCTAGTATGTGAAATGGCGTAGCGATGAAACCCTGGGAGGATTTGAAGGATGCATTTCTGCTATCAAGGCAGCTGACCCTAACTTTGGTAACACAACCAGTTCCCTTTATTTCATTTTTGTTTAACCAAGTAGATGTGACAGCTCTTTCAAAGAAGGCCTGGCCAAGAAGCAACATCAAGGAGTTGAAAAAAGTAGAACAGGAGAAATAAGTGACTCAAGGTTAAAAGTTAAGGATAAAAAAAGGCAGGTATAAAGGTAACGGTGCTAAAATTACATGCTACAGAAATAGCTTAATTAAAAATGACTGTGCTCCTCTATACTTTGAAATAAACAACAAATAGGTCAATTCCTTCAAGTTCCCTTTCATAGGGAGTTCTAGGTAGAGGGAACAACAACCACAAAAGCCTTCCCTGTCATCTCTTATTTTTTGGGTTCATTAAACAATGTGGAATAAGGCTCACACAGTCTGAGTAATATAAGCACATAAATTGAAGGGGACGTGACCTGAAAAAAGGCAGTTCTCTTCAGCTAAACAACTTCAGACATCCTCCAAACAGACTGTTTTAACTGTGGATGTTATAAAAGAAAAAAAGCACAGGTTTAATTAATAACATTACTTACGACTGCCAGTTTCGCAGCCCTGGTATTTTGCATGCTGGCTAGCTGGATTGGCTCACTGGGACTATAGCCATTGTTAATGTTATTAATGACACCTGTGCTTTTCTTGCTGTGACAAGTCAAAATTTCTGCAAGGATTTTGTATGTATTTTTACTTCATAATAGTGTTCTTGTTGTATTGTTTGTGGGTTAGATAACCAACACCGCTCTCTCATCGCTGTTTTCAAAGTGCAACATGTGATGAAACCTTGGGTAATGAACAATGACTTCCTGTGCTCATTTGTTTACCAAAAGCAGTGGCCCACATATTAATGTCATCACATTGATTGGATGATTACTTGAATAAACACCATCTTTCATACAATAACAGAGAGGTATCTTTCTTCAGCATGGATGGTGGATACTTTAATAATATCTTCATTTGTTTATTGAATTGGTGTTAATCTATTGTGACTGAGATTAAGACAGTGTGTTGGCTGCCTTGTCTAGAATCATCTATCTTGACATATCTGTGCTTGGTAACCACAAATTGTTTAAAATATAATTAATGACTGGGATAAGCATACAGCTTGAAATCAATACAAAGAGAGTTAGCAGTCATCAGGGCACACAGTGGAGATGAATTTCTTGAGAGATGAACATAAGTTGAGAGGCCTGTCTGAAGTAACAAAGGCAGTTACTTAAAAGCTCCCCTCAAAGGGAGAACTTTTGCAAGTACATGTGATTTGATATTTTAACTGTTATACTGCAGTGAGAAAGTCCACAAAGAAAAGACCAGTGTTATCTTTTTTCCCTGTAGTTATGGGCCACGTGATCAGTACGGGGCTGGAGCTGGTGGGAACAGCGAGCTCCACCCGTCTGAATGAACGTCTGGCCAGCGATGTGAGGAGAACAGTGGAGCTGGCCAACAGCCAGGACATCACCCCCAGAGAGAGGCTCCATGTCAAGGCTATGGAGTTCTTCTCACGTGGGTAAGATCTAGAGCCAGGTTGGAGAGGGACAGGAAATGCAGATGAAACAGATGGACGAATAAGAATTTGGATATAAGAGGCTAGTGGCTGCCAAAAAGGGGTCCTCAGACCACAAGTGCTCTTTGAAGTTGTTACGGGATCCATAGCCACATGAGAGATATTTATTAAGTATGCATCGCTGTCAGCTTGCAAGGGGTTTTAAAAGATGTATAGAATTCTCCCCTATCCTGTTATACTGCTTGAAACAATTGGCAAAATAAATAGCATTTCATTTCAAGATAAAGCATCATTGCATATAAATTAAATACAGATTTAAACTTGAAACAGATTATAGTTGAAATGTTCATAATAATGCATGAATACAAAATTTGTAGCTCAAGTGATACAGAATTCTTGAGGCCAATATTGATATTGAAGAGTACGATAAGAGTAACGATATTTCAGCCATTATCCATTTTCTGCCGCTCGCTTTCTCACACTCTCACATTACGCACTGCCCTATTCTTTAAAGGAGCTACGCTACTCTTATAAGAGTACCTTTCATGTAGATGTCCTTTGAATAATGAGGAGAGGGAGGATTCTGGGATATGATGCACTAGTCGATGACTCAAAACAATACCACGATAACATAGGATGTTATCTTGCTCGCACAGTGTGCAAGTGAAAATCATTAGTAACCCATTGGTATTAATGATTGTGTGAAATTTTAGCAGCGGTGCTCATGAATGAATATATGGGAAACACTGCACTCTGTACCATAGACTGTTCTGTAAACTGCAGACTAGCAAGTAATATTTGTATTTTATCTGTGTTTTATTTCCCTGTGGTATTGTGTGATATACTGTAGTATTGAGAAGACATTTTGTTTCTCAGTATTGTCTTGGGGGATAATATGTTATTCAGGGGCCTCTAATTCTCTCCATTGAGCACAAAGTGTATTGACATCTTTGTGATTCTCATAGTACACTCGCTCTGCTGGCCTTCACAGAAGTGTGTATGCGTTTAACAATGACTCATGTTTCTCATAGAAATTTTCCCAAGGCCTGTGATGCATGGGAAGACATTCTGGTAGATCATCCAACTGATATGCTGGCCCTCAAGTTTGCCCATGACGGCTACTTCTATATGGGAGCCCAAACCCACCTGAGGGACTCGGTGGCCAGGGTGCTGCCCTACTGGAAACCACATATGCCTTTGTCCAGGTACAGAAGACATTAATACACAGCATATACAAGGATTATAAAAGTCACACAATGACATACAAAGACAGATGAGATAGATGCTAATAGACTTGTTTAATTTCAGAGTCAGCAAGTGAAAATGTGTAATGGTGTGGATGGTTGTAAGGAAAGTGGTTCTCTCTGAGAAGGTAGAGAGTATGCCAGGAAGAGTGTCAAGGTGCGGACAGTGATTGGACTGTACAGTCGAAAAAGGGTAATTTCTCACTCAGGGTGTACAAGCTAGGAGTATGCGCATACATCCAAACCAAAGTGAGCAAATGTCGAAATAAACAAACAGCTCGCATACTGCAGGGCTCCAATGTCCACTTATAATTTATCGCACCAAGGTGATGTTTGGAGCACCACTGCTCTTCATCAGACTCAAGTGACAAAGCACGATGCCATCTTCAAAGTTCAATAAATGACACTGAGCCTCACTGGATGTCACCAAACAACTACTTGTTATGTAGGGATATAGTGGAGTAACGGAGACCTGAGGAGTGCATGAAGTCACACTCCCTCTGTGTGTGTTGTTATCTGAGCTTCTCTGTTCTTTGTTTTGGTAGCCGCCCCGGCCGCGTGTGCGTGTTAGTTCATGTGAGTCCCTCTGTGTCCTCGACGTCCGTTTCCAAGATGGTGGCCGCGTCACAAACTTTCTCAAATTACAGCTAAACAGTACAGTAAACTGTTTCTGAAAGCATTTGAGGTGAGAAACAGGCAATGTAGTAACAGAATCTTGATCCATATTTGATTAGCACTGCCTAGTTTAACAGTTTGAGCTGAGTTTCATGAGTTGTCGGCTTTCTTTTTTTTTAACTTTAAATATATACAGATGGGTGGCAAATGAAAGGAAAAACCGGTACAGGTTTGAATGCTTGACCCCTACAGTGAAGAGATCTGGTGGCTCTGTTATGCTGTGGGCAGCATTTTGCTGGCATGGTTTGGGTCCACTTGTCCCCTTAGAGGGAAGGGTTACTGCAAATCAATACAACATTGTTCTGAGTGATCACCTTTATCCTATGATGAAACATTTCTATCCTGATGGGAGTGGTCTCTTCCAGGATGACAATGCCCCCATTCATAGGACACGAAGGGTCACTGAATGGTTTGAGTATGAAAATGATGTGAATCATATGCTATGGCCTTCACAGTCACCAGATCTCATCCCGGTTGAACACCTATGGGAGATTTCGGACCGATGTGTTAGACAATGCTCTCCACTACCATCATCAAAACACCAAATGAGGGAATATCTTTTGGAAGAATGGTGTTCATCCCTCCAGTAGAGTTCACAGACTGTAGAATCAAAGCCAAGGTGCATTGAAGCTGTTCTGGTGGCATGTGGTGGCCCAATATCTTACTAAGACACTTTATGTTGTTTTTTCCTTTAATTTGTTACCTGTCTGTACATGATACAAGTCACATGATACAGTCACGTGACCCGAATCTCCAATGTGACATAGAAATAGCAAGGGCAAAAATATATATATGTCCATAAATACATACACAAACATAAATATATTGTGTGCATGTATATATACATAGACACAACCATGGTAGTGTACATAGTTCTGCATACATAAAGTTCAGAATTCAATGGTGTAAGATAACACTTGATAAATCTCCAGAAAAAAACAACCATATATGTAAAAAAATATATACAAAAATATGTAAAGAGGAAGACACTCAATAAGGTGTCCCTGACCACCATCTGGCTTGTAGGCTGTCATCAAGTATGGGAAAATACTAAAGAGGCGCCTCTATTTGTCCTATGTTGCAATATTATTAACCAGAGACCAACAGCATAAAGACCAACAAGTCTAGGTCAAAACCTAGTATATGGCTGGACCACGTATGGTCAGTGTGTGAAATTGCGGCCAGTTTGTTACAGGGATAGTCAGCGGTGTCTATAATGTGAATTCCTGGATATTAAATGTTCATCTGCAATTTTCTGTGGTGGTCCCAGTAATATTTGTTGTTAAAGTGTACTGAAGTAGCATCACATGGTATGTAGCTGAACATGGTTCAGCTAAGTTTGAGTCAAAAAAGGTTATAAATGCAGTTGCAAGAACAATACTTTCCACTCATATCTTGGGATGTTTGATTTGAATTACCTGTTAACTCCCCCTGCTCTTTCATCTGTTTCACAGATGTCTCGTTTTTCACTCTGCATTGTGAGTGTTTTGTCAGAGTGATTGTTATTTGAGGTGCTTTAACTGTGCGCTCTCCCTCGTGCCTCTACGCACCTTTTTTCTGCCTCTTTTCTGGTTGATGATCATGGAGGCTGTGGTGGAAATTATAAATGAAAGTTTTGACAGCATTTTGGATGCAAATTCAGGAGGCTTATCTCTGCTCAGTTATCGCAGTTACAGGTGAATCGAGTGCACCAGCAGAGCAGCCGTCCCACACTGAATTGATATAACAGCCTACATGAGTCACATGTTTTACCTGCAAGACTCGTGTTTTAATGCTGCCGTTTATTGTTTGTGATGTGAAAACGTCAGAGAAATAAGAAGCTTGTATCCTTGTATTAATTCAATTAATTCAGTTATAAAATCCAAACGCACCGCAGAGCGTCTCTCCTGCTGGCTGCTGACAGCAGCTGTCACCCGGAGAGTCGATCACACTGGACGGTAGACGAGGTGACAGAGACGCTTGTACGCGTCTGTTTAAACAGGAGTTTAGCCGACTTCACTGCATTTAACACCGGAGCTGAGAGCGTCAGTGCTCGGAGCAGGAAACACAGTCGCTCTGCATCGCTGCTGTACTGCGCTTCCACCATCTTGCGCCGATTCATTTTGAAAGAACAACGGCCAATTAGGGAATCTCTGGGCTGGCCGACCAATAGCGAAAACTTCATCACTCACTCAGGCACTCAGTCACTCACAGACAACCGCGGTTATAGGGCTGGTCCGTGGCCAGTCGAGCCAAAAAAGAACACACAGGGGTCCTCGTTCTTCACCCTGCAATCATGCATGTCCTATATGGGTGACAACTTGCAGAGAGTCAATTGTTTTCCTCCACATCCTTTTTTTCTAACCCGCATAGTTGAAGTATAACGATGAATCAGACCAAGCAGAATCCAACTCATATGTCAACATTTAATGCTCACATTCAAGCCTTACAACAATATTCTTAGGCTATATCTGTATTACATAGACTTAACTGAGTTTATTGTCACAGTATTACCACAGTGAAGGCAGTAATCAGCATGATAGAAGGTTCACTCTGATCAAATGATCGTGTTGACTATTTGAAAATCAAATTGGGCTCACTTTAAATCAGTCATTCCCTTTCAGCTGTCATTGTTATTGCTGGAGGCATGTTGTTCCAGAAAACCTGTCCGCTTTTCATCATCCCAGAAAATCGAACAACTCCATCATAAATTGAATAGGTGTAGTAGAAGTTTTCCCCACCCTTTATTTTGTAATGAGAGGTTTTTGTGTGTGTGTGTGTGTTTTTTTTTTCAGCTATCTGAAAGGAATGTATTCCTTTGGTCTCATGGAGACTCGATTCTATGACCGGGCTGAGAGAGTAGCCTTGGAGGTGAGATTTACTTCTCCATTATAGTCGTTGTACATGGTGTTGCACTGTTATTGTGGCTGGTTGGTCCAGGCTGTCTGTGCCCGCACAGATTGTGTCAGTTCAATTCAGCAAGTAATTTGCTGTCAAAGACTAATAGTAAGCAGTTCGTCCAGACCTCAGCAGCCTGACTCTTCTCTGCTGAATGTGTAATGCATACAAAGCAGTTGTGACTCAAGGGTCACTTGAAAAAAGATTGGGCGACATCAGCGACAATAACGAGTTAAGCATGCCATCATTTTTTAAATTGTCATCTTATTCTGCATCTGTATTCTTTCTACTTGTGTTCAACTGTTAAAAACTCTTCCTCTTGTCCTCTTGTGCAGGGCCTTGCTTTGACTCCAGATGATGCTTGGTCTGTTCACTCTGTAGCCCATATTTATGAGATGAAAGCAGAGGTGGACAAAGGCTTGAAGTTCATGGAGGGTAGAGAGAAAGACTGGCAGGTACAACCATCTGCAGTGTGATTTTCAGTTGTATCATATCTGAATAACCTTGTACAGTTCTGTGGTACTTGTCAGAGTCCTCTGAATCAAATTATAAGTTGAAATAGCCTCAGGAAAAATATTTCAAATATCTGTTGTTTAATTCTAGGTATCTGACATCTTGGCCAGTCATAACTACTGGCATTGGGCACTATACTTCATCGAGAAGGTAAAGATTATAATGAGTTTTCTCAGTCAAGCGCATAGTTGGCAGTAGGATTGGTTGTATTTATGATATCATTTCCCATGGGTAATTTGAAGTCTAGAGTTGATTATATTGCGAGATTAATTTGTGTTTGCATCTGTGCAACACAATCTATCAACCCAGCTTGTCTCTCAAGTCTGAAGTTATTCATATTTGACTTTCTCACCTCCTCCTCCTCCTCCTCCTCCACAGGGGCAATATGAAGCCGCTCTGCAACTGTACGATTCTCAGGTTTGTTTTGTTTTGAAAGTTTATGTCCAAAACTTTAATGGTATAGTTGTATGAATACACAAGCCATTTCAAGAGTCATGCATGTACCAATACACACAGGGATACAGACTAAAAGCAATGTGTTGTGCTTGTTGTGAGTCAACAGAGCAAGTGTGAGCAGATGGAAGTAAAATCCATGTGAAGATGAGAGAGCCAAGCAACCCCCCCCTCCACCCCCACCCTCCCCCTCCACCCCCACCCTCACCCCTTTTATATGTCAACTGCCAAAGCTGATTATCTTTTTATTCAGACAGTTAAGCTCTTTGGTGTCCTGTACCTTACAAGAACATTTCATAATGTTACTTACCACTGTGATACGTTTGAACACAACAGAAATTCTTACATCAAGTCAGCTGAAATTCATGAATGTTTAACCGCTCACGTCAGGGGAATCCCGCAAAAGACATAAATGTCGTTGTTTGGAGATAGTTGCATGTTATATTCGTCAGTGTTCAAGGTGAATGGTAAAAGTACAACCTGTTTCCCTAAGGTATTCAGACGTTGTAAAGCCTCAGGATCCATGTTGGACACTGTAGATGCCAGTTCAATGCTCTGCAGACTGGAAATGGAGGGTAAGATACAAGCTAATATGGGATTTCACAGGGCAGCTTAGCACTGGGACCACTTTATGCATCAAGGAAACTAGGAAGAGAGTTCTGATCCATCTATCACACACATTATCTTGGATGCCACTGATCAGAGTTTGATTAAAATTCAGGAGATGATTGCTCAGATGGAAATTACATTTTTCAACATTACACTGATTTCTGAATGTGTTTGCCTGAAGGGTAACTGCAAAATCTAATTTAAGATAATTTTAAGATTCTAAGTGAAAGTGCTAATGAGGTGAGACAGTCTTAGTTTTTTATACCTCATCTGAAAACTCAAGGAACGGGTGTAATTAGCACACCTCAGACCAAATTTCAAAGAGAAATGGAGATTAAAATTTTGCAGCCATAATGCATGAACAAGCAATGTTTGTTGTGTGGGTGCACGTCAGGTGTGTCTGTGAAGAATCGGTGGCGGGAGCTGCTCCAGGAAACGCTGCCTCACACCGATGATCATGTGACCTTATTTAATGACCTCCACTTCCTCATGGTGTCACTGGGAGCTAAGGAGACCGGAACTTCTCAGCGTCTGCTGGAGGGCCTCCAGGAATTGGCTAAGTAAACACCATTTCTTCTCTTCACTGCACACCTCAACACGGTCAGCCTTACATAAGAGCCACCCAGGCCTTATTTAAAACAGATAGAAACAAGGCTGAGCGTAGGATGGCGAGATGCAGTCAGAGAATTCAGAGCTGCAGTCCATCTCAGAGACCAGGGTCTTCCCTCTGTAGCAGATGTTGTACCAGCAGCTGCTGCCTCTGGAGTTTTGCGGTTATAATGTGTTCTGGCATCCTGACCATGGACAGCCTGTGCTCTCCATGTTGTCTGGCACAAAACCCACAGAAACGCTGCCATTTAAAACCAGTTTTTTAAATCATCATGTTTTTCACTGTTATGCAATAACGCAAGTCACAAGGGTTTGGGGATGATGCACCTTCAGGGAGGAAGCAGCTCTTAAGAGTGAAAAGTCGATTCCTAAGTAAGGAAATGGAAATGTTCTCAACTTAGCTCTACTTTGACATCAGGCAAGCCGCAAGAAAATGTTTAAGCTTTGCATTTATTTAGTTCGATCACTCACACACACCATGCCACTTGTGTTACCTTGGTTTGGTTGGATTGCACAGTTTTACATAATCCACACTTTGCTATAATGTAATTTTACAGTCAGAGGCAGTCAGTCTGAGCTAATCCAAGAAAGCCTTACAACGGTATGGAATCTCTGGCCTTAGAGTGAAGTGAATCCTACTCAGATGTTAATGTCTTTGACACTTCAGTAGAGTAATATTCTAATACTCTTGTCAGTCTGTATTGTGACGCCCCTCCCACTGTCTAGAGGGTTGTCTTTGCCAAGCTCAGCAGGTTATTGGCTGACAGGGGAGATTTGTCTGCTCATATAATTCACCTGGTTCTTTCAGGCTATAAAAGCTGGCCCATGTGCCCGCTCTTTCTCGCTCTCCTTACAGCTGATATTCACCCTGCATCATTTTCTGTGGCTTTTGCGCCGTCAACATCTCCACAGCAGATATGCCATACATCGATGCGCTGCCTCCACTACCTATAGTCGATTTGTGTTGACTTAAGTTTTAGTATTTGTATTGTATTTAGTATTATGTTTTAGTATACAGTACCTCTTGTGGGGACTCCCTCCTTGTCACATTCCCTGCTTGACAGCCAGTTTGACAATATAAACAAACAAACCTGGAGCTTTTTCTGTAGATTTTCATAATTTTACATTATAACATATTTTTATAGAATATTATAAAATAAATATTTTTTAAATAAGAAATTGTATATTTTCTTCTGTTTCTTTTGTATATTTTAATCTTTTATATAAATTTAATTAACATGTAGCATGCTTGTTTGTCTTGTTTCCTTCTTGATGAAACAGTTTGGTGAGGGGTAAATACAGTAGATGTACAAATATCACCGTTACCCTTTTGCCTTCCAAAATGTATTCCTCAACAAACAAACAGGCATACTTGTGCACTACTTTCTGAACCTTCTGGTTGTACCAAGAAATGTTTTTTTCTTTGCTTAACCATTTCTTTTCTTCACAGGGAGCCGGGGGACAATCAACAACATCAGGTGGCTGGGACTATAGGTGTTCCAATGTGTCAGGCCATGATGGAGTACAACCAGGGCAACTACAGTCACAGTGTGGAGCTACTGTACCCTTTACGCTATCGCGTTGTAGACATAGGGGGCAGTGATGCACAGGTAAAGTACACAGAAATGGGCAGCTGTGGTAAACTCAAAGCAAACAAAAACAAGCAAATAAAATCAAACACAGACCCAACTGCAGCTCTCTTATGCACAGTTGAAAAATGTTGAGCTTGAGGCTTTTCTTTCTTTGAATATCATTGATCATACTGTATCGTGTCTTCTTGAGTAAAACAAAACTCCCTGCTGTGAAAATAGGCTAGAGGTGAAGAATGCTCTCCACAAGAGCTACAGCTTTTCATTCTATGAACATACAACATAGTGTGAGAATGTGGAGCACAGTGCACCAACATATGAATAATGAATCTCTGTGATGGATGCTGATGGACTTCATGCATTTTAGCTTCTTGTTGTTCAGGAAACTGTTCCCCAAGGTGCAACAGTGTACATACAATATAACACAAAAGGGTTGACTCTACATACAGTGTTGAACTGGTCTTTGTTCACTAATGGGTTTTTCTACTGTTGTTTGCAGAGAGATATCTTCAATCAACTGCTTATTCATGCAGCCATGAAATCAGAGAATAAGCACCACCAGAAACTAGGAAGGTAATGCACAACAGGGATTTTAGGCCAAACATAGGATGCTTCAGTCTTTTCCAATTTCAGTTCTGTTTGTCTTTTCATGTGAGACTCTGGTGAGAGAATGTAGAAGGAAAAAAGAAAGCTCTTGCGCTATTTGAACCATTGGATTTCATCATGATGCTGCACAGTTGCTGTTGGAGCTGCAGTCCACTCGAGTTTACTTTAGCTGCTGTCTTTCTATGTGCATACAGAACACAAGCTGTATGCTCCCGTTATGTAACCAACATCCCCTGTCTGTACACCATGTTATACTTTCATTATTGATCAGGTTAGCCTCTCTGCTCGTAGTCTCTCTCAATCTGTGTTCATCTCTTTGTGCTGTGTTGTGTTGTGCTGAATTCCTCCAGATGTCTCCTGGTGGAGCGCGAAGCCGTGAGGCCAAACTCCCTTCTGACTGATCGTCTGATGCAGCGAGCCCTGGCTCTTCACGACTAGACTGACTGCAAGGTGCACTGAGCAATTTCCATGCACAAAAACATCAAAGCACCACCGTAACCCGACGTGCTGTTGTTTGGCTTCGGGATATCCCTTTACCAACCAAACCAGTATAGCAGCTTGGCAATGTTGTCAAGATGTTTGAAACCTTCTTCATGCACTCTTTTGAATGTAGCAGATGGTTCCCTTTTTAAATAGCTGATGACCTGTTAATCTTTTTTAGGGGAACAAATTTGCAAATTTCCTCAAGATTATGAGCTAATATTAATCACAGGTTGCCAATTTGCATGATAAATAGCCTTAAACTATGATACCTAAACACGTTTTATGTGATTTGATTATTTTAGTGAACAAATCTTGACTTGAATCAGTGTATCTTTCTTGTCATGATAACAGAACTTCATCAAATGAATTTTATTAGCAAACATCACATTTAAATATAAATACTTTTCAGAGATAAAATCTTCATGTCAATATCAATACAAAAACCATGTTCAAAATCAATAAATATACATTTTGCACTTTGCATGTGATCACTATTTGAGTAACACAATAAAGTGCACCACGCTTGTAAGCCCCGTAGGCAACACCACGTTAAGAATAAGAAACGTCGCAGTGATACAGTAGCCGTAAAAAAGATGTCCTTGCATGTGTCAGAGGAGTTGAGCAGAGCACTGTAAGTTCTTTTCTTCCCTCCTCTTCCCCCGTGTCGGCCCACGCTCACAATAAGGAGGTAATCTCATCTTGGATCTGAGAGATCAGGATCTGGGACAGCACGATGCCTGCAATCTAGAGGACAGCAGCAGCCACTTTAGATTACAGCGCAGTCTCTCGGTAAATGCACAGCCTGCGCCAAGCATCTCAGGGTCCCTCGGAAGGGTGTCGTAATGCTCATTTGGCGCTGGGATGAAATGCTTCAAAATGAGATAAGACTGTTTGGATAGTGTCACTTGTAATAATTTTAGACTCATATTTACAGGATTATAACATATCACTTCCCATAGAGCTGATCACCATGCGAAAGAACACCCACATTCGGCGGCAAACACAGCTTTTAACAGAGTTTTTCCAATAATTAGCAGTTTGATTTAAATGTGGCTTGTTATGCAGACAAATCCAGTAATAGTATTTAGTCAGGATGTGCAAGACCAAAAAAAAGAGAACTTCATCAGATTTACTGCAAATCAAAGCAGCTAGAATACTAATGCAATTGTTTTGACGCGACTCATGGGTAATTCACATGCTTCCCTCTCAGTAGAATCATTGGGGACCCAATCAGGCAGATATGAGAGCGAGAGAGATCAGGCTAAAGATCCCATGGCAAAGCTGCATGCTGTGTGAGAGACAGAATTCAATGTGACAGCACCAGAATCATTTTGATAAGTAAGCGGACTAATTATTTAGAGGCAGCTCTTGATAAGTGCTAATTTGATTTCATGGCCAATCTAACATATTGACTTGAGTTATTAACAGTACTTAATGCTTTGGGATTTGCCGTATGTTGTGCAGCGGTGCTCAGATAGTAGGAAGGAATAGTCGCTATCCTCTTTTCTCAAACACACACTTTAATATGTCTTACACCTGCAGACTTTTACCTCCATTGCACACTAACCTGCACTTTCGATCTGGATAGTCTAATAAATGAATAATATACTATTAAATTTTCATTATGCCTTTGTGCCTAGTTATTACTATCTAGGTATAATCCTCCATTTTAAATCAGTTCTATTGTCATGGCCTCACATTAACCCTACACCCTGTTAGTTTCTTTGACCTCGAATAAGATTTTTATTCGATTTTTTTCTCTGTTTGTACTAGGATTGAGATATTCTATACGAGACAATCCCAGGTTGTGTAGGGATGCTGTTGAAAGCTCTGCAATTGATGTTTATGCGCGCATTAGGAAAGGTGCAGGCCCCTGATTGATGAAGTGTTGCTCTGACTATTTCACAGCCCTGTCCAATGCACCATGCGAGTCTACCTTTGAGGGAGCAGATCCCCATCAATATCTTGATTGCTACACACTCAATCTGGTGAGCTTTCAGTTGATGCCTGTATTGACCTGCGTGTGTGTGTGTGTGTGTGTGTGTGTGTGTGTGCTTATTTAAGACAAGACTAAAGTCATCTTGGCCCAGAATTGTGGGTGGTTACTGACAGCACAGGACTGTGCAAGGTTGCCAATTAGTGTACAACCTGAGTGTATGAGTAGGGTTACCTGAGGCAAGGCCAGACCCAGGGCGAGAGCCCCCACCAGTAACAGATGAGACTCGATCCACATCACCGCTTTGTCTGCACAGCCTACCGGGTAGATTGACTTATTTGCTTCCAGGTACTTCTGGGTTTGAACCCCAAAACCGCACATAGTGTTGATTACTGCCTGTATGCCAGATAGACAAAGGCAAAGACAGAGACAGAGACAGAGAATGTGAGTTTTAAAAATGATCTTGTTGAGCAATTGTTTCTTTTTCTTTGGACCACATAAACCCGAAACACTGGCAACAATATTCAGCGGATGCTTTCACAGGCTGCTTTTTCATACCTCTTGTGTTATTTTGCATTGACAAAGATATTAACTATTGTGACAGCCGAGGGAGGGTTTTCCAGAAGCCCGCTGACTGTAGAGATTTGGAATAGAAAAGAGGAAAGGAAATGACAAGAGAGCAACACTTAGATCCAGCACAGCCACATCCATTTGATGTGACAAGGAAGACTATTAAGTCCCTGAAGTAGCCGTGCAGTTACAGGCTATGAACAGCAGGTTGCAGCACTGCATCAATTCTTACAGTGTTTAATTAATTGATCTTTCACCCATGTAGAAAAAGGTTGCTGTGATCTGTTTTCCGTGTAGCATGATGTATAATCAATATTAGTGTGATGGATCTACACGCACTCTTTAGTTTTCAATCTTCACACAGACTAGAAGGAGCCGTCAGTGGTGGCCCGCAAGCTGTGCTACTGTGTCTGCACAGAGGTTAGGCAGGCATTTTGCATGTGTATTTATGTGAGTGCAAATATGTGTATTCATGCATATATCGGCACACTATATATACTGTTTATGTGCCTACATGCGTCTTTATCTGCACACATTTAATTTTTTATGCATGTGCATGCGGCTGTGTGTGTATATTCTGGGAAGACAAAATATCATAAAACCTTCATGAGAAGAACCTGGATTTTGCAGGAAAATCACTGCTAACACTGCTCAGGTTGGTCATGTTACTGTGCTGGATATGTTCATTATACAGCAGTTGGTTAGTTTTAGCTTCTGACCGCTGAAACTCTTTGTTGATGCAATGGTTGGCATACATCGTCTTTATTTTAGAGACTTTTTCCTCGATCATTATATAATTCCGTTTCTTTATATGCAAAGCACCTCATGGAACTGGCGTCTAACTCGCTCCGACACTCAAACACACAAACCAGTCATTCATGAAGGCTGCAGATACTTCACAAAGGGAAGCTGGTTGGTCATTTTTAGGCCAGTTCTACGCACGATAACCTACACCACTAAAAGGAAAAGAAAGTAATACCAGCAGCAGTTTATACCTGCAGCTGTAGACTGCCTCCAGGCAAAAAAATAAATAGCTTCTGCAGTTCTGACAAACTTGTGCGCTTATCCAATATCGGAATAAGGCAGATACTGTTTGTCCACAGACCACTGCCTGTCTGCTATGTGGCTTGGATCAATTTGGATTCCAATGCTTTTAAGATATTTGTTTCATTGAATCTCTTCTAATTAATAGCAGTCAGTCAGTTTGTGCAGGGTGGGGTGTTGCGCCACGTGACATCAATACAAAAAAAACAGACTGCAGTGGTAACACTCATTTGTTCTGATATTGTGTTTATATTAGCCAGGAGATTGTGTTATTATGTCTTGCCCCGCCCAATCAGCATTGAGTGACATATGTCACTGGCCTATCCCACCAATGTAATTTTTGGTTGACACTGATAGCTGCAGGTTGCGAAGAGAAGTTAGCTTAATGTTTTCACATTAATCCAAGAAATTTCAATTTAAGAGTTGTTACTAGGTTAACTTACCACGGCTCGTATAGCTCATTTACACCTGTGAATGGCATTTACACCATTTTTCTGTTATTCTGCTAATTATTGAAGCTAGGTAGCTAGTCCCCTCTCCCCCCTCCAACTTAAACTAGGTTTAACTAGTTAGCTAGCTAGCTATGAGGGAAAATGATGGCCCCAGTCTTAACCCTGCCCACTAAGCTCTGATTGATCAATTGTTTCTCTAACAGTGGAAAATAGGTGTTAATGGGCACGATGCCAGACCTATTTTAAAATGCTAAACAAATCTGAGATGTTAGCTTGCATTGCAGCTAAATCATATTAGCTGAGACTGGTTTCAAATGTTATGTCACATGACACTCTGTGTCCTTGTCAACTGATACACTTACAGGTTTTTCACAGAGCACCTTGGAACTCCATTAGTTCACATTTCTTTAAAAAACTCTTTATAGCTAACAAATTTTGCTAACTGGCATTTAGCCAAATATGATCCGTTTATATTTACAAAAAAAAAAGAACACACCTCTCCGGGAACAGGAGTGCAGCAGGAGTAAGGTACAGCACAGCGTTCAGAGCTGGGGTTCTCGTGTGTACAATTAAAGTACAGGTTCCAAGACCAGTCCGTGTAGTTGTTCCACCCACAACACTTGAACTGAGAGAAGGGGAGAGAAAGAGAGAGAGATCACAGCTCAGGTATATATTTAGAAACATGATCTTACACTGTACATCCTGCCAGTCTGGGCATCTCCCATGGGAAAACCCATGCTCACAAGTGTGCCAGTGTGTGCAGATGGAGGAGGAATATCACACGAGGAGACCCACAGAGTACAGGAACTGTATGTCACACGTAGCCTCTCATGTGGAAAACCCTCACTAAGGCCAAAATAGCAACCGTAAGACAAAATACAGTTTTGTGGTCACTGGCTGTGGTTTCTTGGTTTAGTGCTTGGACATATTCAATAAACCACTAACTGTGATCAATTTGAAGACTCGTGTGATGTGGATAGCCACAGACACAAGCATAGCCACTGTAGCTAAGTGGAATTGGCCAGAGCACCTCTTTCTGGATGTAATCCATCAGGTTCTGCAGATCCAGGTCATCCCTGTAGTGCACGATGGCTTTCTTCACAAACTTTCCCAAAGCATCACGAGTCTAAGAGTGGAGACACGGGGGAGTTCATACACAGAATAACAGCTTTAAAATAAACATTGTCATGTTCTAAAGAAATTAAATCTGTTAAGTTTCAATAACTTCATTAAATGGTAAACAAACGTCTCTATAACCAAGCGCCTAAGGTGCTCAGTGACATGGTGAAACCTCTCAGGGCGTTTGGCTCAGTTAATTACTCAGGGTGCATCTATGGAGAATTGCAAAAAGCCTCTTTGTGAAACTTCCTTTGGATACTAATTTATTGTAATTTGCATTTTTTATTTGTTGTTGTGACTATTTATGTGTATACTGTTGCATTACCCATACCCTGCATATGTATTCTTTATAAAAAACCATCTTGGGACACATGTTACACATGTTTTAGGCTCTACTACTGCAAATGTTATGATATGCAGCATTAGTCTCTCCATTGCATATTCTATGCTCATGTATCTGTCCATTTAAAACTTAACATAAATAATAACATCCTCTTGTTTGTATTGTATGAGCATCCTGTGGGGTGTATCTCAACAAGACAGCAGAGAAGCAGAAACAGTGCTGCAGCATGATGGCTGCAGGAGTACAGCATAACAATGATAATAAAACCATTCAGCCTTTGAGATCAATACACACGACGCATACAAAACACAGAGCACACATGCAATTTTTATGTTATCTCAGCTGTGGCAGATAATTGCTTGAACTTATCCATTTGTTATTATAATGTGGTAATTTTCATCAGCTCCACTGGAGCTGAATAAACAAAATGAAATATAAATGAAATACATTGATTTTGATTGAATAATGTGTAATGAGGATTTCAAACTAAATGAGGTTGATTTAGACATTCAAATCATGTGCTACTATATTTGTTGGCTTTCATTGTCCATTAGACTATATTCTTTTCCGAGGTATTAATGAGACTTTCCATTGTTAATATTTAGTTTTTCTATTCTCACATATAAATAGAGTGCTGGAAAGGTATTTAATGCAAATCTCCATCCTTTAAAATTCTGAAAACAAGGAGGGCCATGGTTGTACAGACGAAGTTCAGATGTAATATATGCTAATAGGAGCACTGTATGCTAATAAACCGCTGAACTTTAAAATTTCATTAAGCTTTAAATGAATTTCTGTGAGCGGTTTGCTGAAGGCTCTCGGAATTGTTCGTATTACAGGCCGTGTTAGAGCAGGTTATGTTGATAAATACTGTGAGCTGTATCAAAATAGCCCAAATTTTTATCCTGGAGTAGTTTTACTAAATTGTGTTAGGATTTTTGCAGCAATCCCCCTCCCCACCATCACCCCATCCCTCCCTCCGTTTCTATCTTTCCACACGGTACAGTATGCTCGTGGGCCTCAGCCCACCGTCACACCTCCCCATGTCATTAGCGGCGAAGTCTCCTTCAAGGGATCTGTTGAAATGGAACATTTGGTTCCACTTTGAAGTGCCGAAGCATTTGAATCATTTAGCGAGGAAGGATGCTGGGAGGGTTGTTAAACTGCTCTGTTTAGCAGCAGGCAGTCCGAGCACTGACAGAGAACACAAGGGAGAGGAGAGGTATCATCAGGCACCAGGCACCTCACCACAAGACACTGATGTCAGGGAATGTTGCCACCGCTGGCTGTTGTGTTTTCTATTCTCAGTGGAACTCTAATGGGATGTTACTGTAGGAGATAAGTGGATGCTAGAGGGGGGTATCCTTTCCTTCTCTGTAGCCTCCAAATCAATCACCTGGGTCATATATGGTACTCAGACAGATACACAGGCATGCACATGCATACAGTATAGCCTACATTTATGCAGTCACTTAGTGGGTTACCTGCTGTCATTCAGACACAGGCACTTTTAATCAGTGATATCAGAATCTGGGGATCAGGATCTCCATAAGGGGTGACAAAATGATTACCGAACCAGAAAATAAGAAAACAAAAATTTGTCCACATAAAATGATGTTATTACCTCAGCTTTTTATTAAGCTTTTTGAAGAGTAAACCTTGTACTCTTTTGATTGACCCGATCAAAACTCATAGTCATACAACCTGTGATGAGATGTCACAAGTAGGCATGGCTTCGTATTGTAAAGCTGGCAGCCATTGCTTTAAAGGAGGGTTTTTTTTTTTTGTTATAACATTGTTGTCAAGTTAATTGCTGAGATTTGAGAACACGGCAACAAAAAAAAAAGGCTAATGGGCAGAAAAAACATGAGCAGTCAGGTGATCACACAGGTTTAAATCAAAGAGAGGAGAGTCGTAACGTTTCTACCCAAACGTGGGGCAAGAAACACAAGCATTCAGATAATCAGGTTTTAAATAAGCCGACAGTTTAGCCAGGTTTTCTAAACCACTTTACAGGTATTTGGGGGTAAAACAGAAAGTGAGTGGACCTGACATGTTTGTAATAATCCCTCATTGCACAGGAAAACTGTGTGCAACACACAACTATGGTAAGTATACTGTAGTTGGTCTGTAGGGACACTGGTCTGTAAACAGAGACGGACAGTTTGTTTATAAGATACTGTTTTCTCTTCCAAATATGTTTGGCTAACCTGGTAGTTTGTTTAAAACATGTATGACTGCTCCTGTTTTATGCCCTGTCACTGATCATTTCCAGATCTCTGCAATTAACTGGATGTCTACACTGTTATTATAATTGCAGATAAGAACAATGGCTAAAACAATGAAGTTTTAATAAGTTTTAATAAACCATAATTCTCCTCTCTTTAAGTAATTTATTTGCATTTATTTTTCTGCGTTTGCTGTGTGGCTCAGACATTAACAAGACATTCCCTTGTGGGCTCAGCGGGGTCATCTATGGGTTCAGATGCTGCGCCATAGTAAGTTTTATACACTGTAGTTTACAAATGTACAGAATGTCCAAAAGCTGGGAAGGAATACGCAAAATCAGTGGAGCTCAGGGGTATTCCCAGTCGTTGGTGTCGGTCACTGTAGAACAGAACTAGATACCAAATGTGACCTTATAGTGATGCTATAAATTGCTGCGTTGCTTTTATATTATATATTTAACTAAGCTAGCGCACAGGGCTGTAAGTAAAGAGGCCTGAGATACCTGATCAGAGTAGAAGAAGCCCAGGATTGCTATGGCCAGCTGGGTGAGGAAGACCAGTGTCAGGGTGAAGGAGAACTAAAGACAGAAAAGACACAATATGAAAAAAAAAACAGTCTGACTGGGACAGAATCATAACTGACAGATTTGCCGTTACACATGAGATTTAAGACTTGGCTGTGGATTAAATGTAATTTGAGCTACCATATCGGAAGCAACACACAGCGCCAGTATTAGTAATGTGTCTGTTATGGCTATTACTGTTTTGAGGAGGCGAATGTTCTCTCTGAGGGCTCCGATGCAACCACAGAAAGTGATGAAGAACATGACCACCCCCACCACAATTAGGATGACAGCCGGATCGATCAGGAATGTGTCTCGCACCGTGTCTGGCAGAAAGACAGAAAGAGCCCCTTTTTTATTTCTATACCTTTTACTTATTTCCTTCTGTGAAAACTCTTTTCCTTTCTTCCATCTGTTTCTAACCCTTATTTAAACCTGTTTCCTCCCTCTCACTACTTTTTGTTCTACAATCCTCGCTTCCTACACCGTCTGCCTTCATTCTCTTAAATCATCAATAATCTGTTGTGGATTACGCAGGACACAGAAGCGTAATCAGTGGGCAGAGTCCAGGTTAATCCTTTTTTGTTGCCCATCTACTGTACATTACAAATTTTCTGTGAAAATAATGACAGCAGGTAAGCCGAGGATAAAGCTCAAACTCACTGATCCACTAAACGTGACATGGTGTCAACAGGTGTGCTGCCAGAAAGAAGCCACCGGCACGGCTAGAGACCGCAATGTATGCAGTAACAGTTCATCTACTGTGAGCGTAAAGATGTGAGGACATACATGATAAAAAAAAGTTCACTTACGATAGTTGTAACACAGGATAATAGACCAATGTCTTTACAGTTTGAGAAGTGTCAAATAGTGTGTGATTGTGTGTACCTGTAGCTTTCTGGACTTTAGCATACACCCCCATTGCAACAATCAACAAGGAGAAAACCTGAGAAAAAGAAAAAGAGAGTTTTTTTTAAATGTTTTTTTTGCCACAACAAGACTTGAATCAGATGGCGCACACTGAGAAGATTACATCTCTGATTGTTCTGATTGTCCTTCGCATTCCGCTTGGAAAATTCAACATCTGGTATTTCCAAATAGGCTGCCAAATAGTGCTGCATTCACTTGTTATGATGTCGGCAAACCAAACGTCGGCATAGAAAAGGATTTGGGGTTCTTAAGTAAAGAGAAAACTGACACTTTGGGAAATCTGTGTATTCACTTTCTTGCCAAGAGTTAGATGAGATGTTTTATACCGCTCTCATATCTATCCATTAAATATGAAGCTAGAGCCAGGAGACGATTAGCACAAAGGAAAATGGCAAGCCTGGCTAACTCTCACATAATCATAAAAATGAACACATTTCATTTTTAAAATCTGTAAATAAACAAAGTGCAAAAACAACTATTTTCCCAGGCTAGCTGTTTCCCCCTTGCCTGCAGTGTTTTTGCTGATGTAAGCTAACTGTCTCCTGGCTGTAGCTTCATATTTAATGGACACATATGAGAGTAGTATCAATATTCTCAACTAACTCAACATAAAAGTGAATAAATGCATTTCCCTGTGACCTATTACAAAACCTAAACATTCTTCATTTCAGTGTGTGAAAATACAAACTTGTCTGGAGCAAAGCGAGCTGTTTTCAGTGTGCTGGCTCTGTTTTGAGCAGACTTTATTTGCACTGTGAACCAGGACAGGTGTGATTGGATTTAGAGATGATGAGCCTTTCCTCAGGTGCTGAGTATGCTGAGCACCTGCTGCCATGGTTACCGCGCCGGTGTATGTGTTTACGATAAACAGACAGATGGATCTCTGTGGGAAAAAGAAATAACCAAACATATGGATCTTGGCTTTAATCATCTGAATTTGGAGGACATTAATATGGAACATCGACGTAGGAACAAATTCAGTTTATGCTTTTAAAGCAAAATTCAGAGAGAGTTGTCTGTCTTAATCTCCCTGCCAAGTAGAACTTGACCTTGGTTAGAAAAACCATGGTTATTATTCACACAGACTATACTGAGCAATGTTTGTTTTTTTTTTGACTGTTGTATGTGGACCAGAGATAATTATTTTTCTCTTCAGTGTCAAGAAATGCAGCAGCAGAGTTAGAGAGGAAAAATCAGAGAGGAGGTGAAAGAGGGAGAGAAAGCATGAGGTGATTTGTGTGAGGAACTCAGGGTGTCGTTGATCTGTCTGAGACCTGCTTTGTGCTTTAAAAAAAAAAAAAACAGAAGAAAACATTAGAGTAGCAAAAAAATCTCCCACTGTGTAAAATATTGAATACAAAGGAGGCGTCGACAGCCCACACTGTGCATGCAGTGGATAAAGGCAAGAATACCTCCTTTAATGAGGTCTGAAAACAGTGAAAACATTCAGGCACAGACGGATGCGTGCAGTAAGTAATGGTGTTGCTTGAGGATGCATTGTTAGCTGCTGAGGATGCGGAGTTCACCCTAACGGATGCCATGAAATAAAACAGCGAAGAGGGGAGAAAAATAGGTGAAATTAGAGTTTCCTGTTGATTGCATTGTCAACACTAATTTCCCGTCTGTCCTTGATTGTTTTTCTCACCTTGAATAACAACCTGCATGGCTTGGCTTTCATTTCCAGTCCCCAGATTCACAGAAATTCTCTTGATTAATAATTGCGAGTGTGTCTATGTATGTACAAAGCTTTTTGTTCAGCCTGTGTAAACATGGATTTGTTTCATTTCTGTCTGAAAAGCCTATATTGTATTTCTGGAGGTCACGAGGATCCACACTCCATGGCATCATTTGCAATGAAAACAGGTGTCATTTTCGTTTGGCAGACTTTATGTCCAACCCAATATTTGTTACGTACTCACATTTTTCAATCAATAATTTTTTTCTCGACAAGACAATAGATGACAAAACACATCAGTGATGCACATTTTCTTTGGCACGGCGGTGTTTTCAAGATTTTTGAAGCTCAGTGGTTTTTGAAAAATATTGTCTGTTGTGTAGGAGTGTGTGCACCTGCAGCTCCATTTGTCAATTTGCCACTGTGTGTGCTTATGTATATGGGTGGCAGTGTGTATTTGCAACAGGACACACACACACATGCACACACACGCAGTGAATGTATTCCAGCTCTGTTTTCAGGTTTTTCAAAGGGATGAATCAGGCTTCTCCCAGTGAATTGTGCGCGGAGGTGAAAGCCAGCTGAACTGAGCCGTGGGGACACGGGGACAAAGGCCTTATGGATTAGGGCTGCAGTGTTCACTTCTGAGCCCCCGCGTCTGATAAACAAAGTCAACACAGGCCAGGCTGTGTGGCTGCCAGAGCTGCAGTTTTTGCTGATTGGCTCTAAATGCAGTAAGAGTGCTGTACACTGTTTGCCCCCCCCCCCCCCCCCCGTCTGTGTGGAACTAGATGAACAGGAATATGATGGAGGTGTGGGGACTTCGTAGAGCTACAGATGTGATCCGTGGGCTTAGAGTAGTAATGTGCTACGAAAGCGGGGGAGTCAGAGAGAGTCTTAACTGTGTGTGTGTGCGTGAAAGCAACTGAGCGCTGATGATGAGGGACAAAGGCCTTATGGATGTTGTAATGACTGCATCAAAGAGTACTTTTACATCTTTCTTTCACAGTCCCAGTTGTCTCCCAGCCTCCCACTCATATTATTAACCAGCAGTGGAGCTTGTTATGGGGGACTTTTTTTGCACTGTAATGTTGGGAAACGATGCTGTCTACAACATATAGCAGCTTGGAGGCTTTTAAGTAACGGTATTTGACAGAAACTAAATAGAAACATTTATTTGAAGACTACCAGCAGGCTCACACAGTTGCCAGGTGTTTTATTGTTCAGTATGAGTCAGTGCTCAACTGATTTGATAAGATTGCAGCACTCAACATTTGCTCCAGTGATGTATGTGCAATCTGAATGTCCATATACAACTGTAGTAAACTTAAAATAGTTAGCAGTGGGGAGGCTGGGCACTCCTGCTGTTTGTAGTGCCACATACTATCTGAATTACATTTATTCATTTATTATTTATAAACTTTTTTATTATTTATGAGTTTTTTTCTGTTTTAGTTTAGCTTTTGTCTATTTGTTTGAGAGCAGATCTGACTTTTTTTTCTCTCCCTGATGGTGATTTGTATGCTGAGAAATATCAAGAATATGCTGCGGTAACCAAGGACACCATAACAGCTGTGTTTTGTAGTTTGTTTTTTTTTTGTCTGCACTGGCCTGCGCTACTGGAAGAAAAATCAGTCAACAGCGCAACTCTACTCACCCAAAATAAGAAGCTGAAGAAGAAAAGAAAATATCTGATCCAGGGGTTGACGAAGGAGAACGTCTCAGCTCGATTCAGATTAAGTTTCCTGTCCATTGTTTGTTGCTGTTTTTACAGTCCGATACGTAGAGCTACAGTCAGTTTTGCTCCAAAACAGCCCCAAGATCCAGCCCCACCCCGCAGATACTCAGCCGCCATGTGAATCTGTGAGGAGGGGGTCGTTCGCAGGCCGGGTGTCAGGCTGGCTAAAAAAGGGGGCATGGGGCTATGACGCTACCCTGCCATGCTGGTAGGGTCCAGAAGTGTCTATGTAGGCCGGTGGGTCAGATTACACAAAAAATATCTCTGGCTGACTGCAGCTGAATGGCCTTTGAGTTTAGGAGTATTGTGAACCTGCTGCGCTCTCTATTGCTGCCTTTTCTCTATTACCTCAAAGTTCCTGCATTCTGCTTCACAGTACCTTTACTTTCAATATCAGTGTTTATCAGTGGCAGCTGGTGACTCAAAAAATTGGGGAAGGACGGGAGGAAAATCAACCCACGGCGTTATTTTATACCAGTTGGCTACTTATCTCTACTTTCTTATGTTCAAGTTGTGTTATGTTCTTATGTTCAAATGCAGGGCCGTGCAGCGACCTCTACAACGAACCGCAGCTTACTATATCATTGTCCCCCACCCGATGAAATCAGAGGGGGGACAGCTTGCCTTCAAAAACAAAAAACCCTGTGTGGTGAAAATGCTGCTGTTTTAAAGACATTTATACATATTGTTTCTAAACAAAGAAGTGCTCATTTTAGCCCTGGAGTGGTTCAGATGTGTCATCTTATCAACAAAGTTAACTTCAAATTTATAGTTTTGTTCTATTGACAACAGATTTATGTTCTTATCAAAAACAGACAACACATGATGCACACATGTTTCCTGGCTTTTTTCTTCGTATACAGAAATATATAAAGTACCACAAAGCTTATAATCTGATACAGTTACAGATCAGTGCTGAATACTACATTGAACACTAAAACATTCACAGATCTCAAAGTGTAGGTTCACATCAAAAAGTATTAATGCATGTATCAACATGTATTAAGCTTATTACTCAATATATGGCTCAGCTTAAAAACGAACAAGAATGAAGAAATTCTCCCAAGCAGGCAGCCAGACCTCCTGAACTCTCATTCACAAATCACACAACAACAACAGGTGACTGAGCAACCACTCAATTAAAAATTGGATCAATTCCAAATGAATGAGGCTCTTTTCATGTGAGTCCAGGCAGCTCACTGTAACTCTTCAACAGGCAAACTACCTACAGCACATTATATCATCTCTTGGCTGCGTTCTTGTTAAGGAGATACATTCACACAACAGCAACAGACATTTAACCATCAGAAAAGAAATAAGCAACCAAAGAGACAGAGAGAGAGAAGGTGTATCTGGACTCACGTTATCTGATGTCTTCTTCTTTCTTTCATGGGGATGAAGTATCCATGTCATAACGTCTCACTGCATTTGTTGCTGTTGGTCATCTTGTTTGTTTAACAGAACTTTGTCGCTGCTGGTTAAACAGGCTGATATCATTAGCAACAATGACAAACAAGCTAACTCTCCCGTTTGTTTCATTTAATTATGTTGTTAACTTCTATTGTTGTTGTCCTGGACAGCTAAAATCCATTCTCCCCGTTAGCTTAACAACAGTCCTTAACGGTCCTTTAGAGCTGCTACAACAAGCTAACTGTTGCGTTGGCTAACACAAGTAGCTACTGCTTGATAAAAAAGGGAAACTTAAATCTGAATAAAGGAAATTTGGACTCTGTTGAAAAGGCCTAAAAAAATGTATTTTTTTAGTGATGTGTTTAAAAGTAGTTCGCAATTGTCACATTATAATTTCTTTTCTAATATGCTACTGTATGAATCTATTACTTTACCGCCAGTTCGTCACACTCATGTACAATATGGTGGTAACGGAAGTTATCATTGGACCAACACGATGTCAATATTGTATTTTTGTGTGTTTTGGCCAATAACAGATTAGCATGAATAAAAATGATGTACATTAAATTCATATAAGTGATCCTCTTCTGTTCTCCTCTCACCACTTCCCACACTCTGCCCTTCCTCCACCTGCCTGCCCTGCAGGTGTCGCTGTTGAAGCATTTTAATCAGAATTTGAATAATGGATTTTTTCCAAAGAAGAGAGAAAAATTATTTTATAAATGATACTGAGATTTGGTAATGGTTTATTTCAAGCAATTACACTTTTGGTCTCCCTCCTGCCTCTCAGAAATAGAGGAGGAGCAGCCTCCTCTGCCTCTATGGACGAGCCTCTGCTGTTTATTGCTTCTGTGAAAGGCTTGTGTTCTACTCTACAAATTAAGGCTTCAAAGACTCTGCTCTCCTGCAAAGAATAAAGCAGAATGACAGTTGACAAAGGCTGGACAATGACATCTTTGAGAGGAAGGAACATCTAATGGAGTTAAATGACATCAGGCAATTTGTTCTGATGTTTCCATTTGTGCTCAAGAGCAAATCTGCTGAATTTCAGCTAAGTAACCATCAAATGAATTAAGATGCAAATGTCAGGCCACCTATTCTGTTACGAGATTTAGATGTAAAACTCAAAAAAGATGGATTGTCCTTCAAGAGTGATTGGAGGAATTATCTGAGGAATACAGAATCACACTACCATAAAGTTAATGTAAATGTATAAAGGATTCACTATTGGATTTCAGACTCTAACTCATGATTCAGAAATGCAGTCTGAACTGTCCTTGGCAGTAGCAATACTTTATGTGAATACTTAATCACAGGGTTGTTTTTTTTTATCATTTCATCAAGTGTCTCCTGTGGAGTGACAGAAGGACACAAGGTCCCTCAGGCACCTCGGTGCCTTGCCAGAGGTATATGTAGACTTAATGAGATTGATCTCTCTTTTTTTAAATGAGATACAAGTCTGTCTTTGGTCCCACAGAGACTTAACTGGGAAGAGTTTGTCCTTCCCAAATCATGCAACGTCTTGCTTTGCCTTTTGTATTTTTTTAAGGAATAGTTTGACATTTTGGAAAATAAGAAAACTTTGCTTTCTTGCTGAGTTATATGAGAAAATTGATATCACTCTTATGTATATGTAGTAAATATGAGTTTACCTGCAAGTAACTGGTTAGCTTAGCTTAGCATAAAGACTTGAAACGGTTAAACTGTAAAAATTACATTTTGTGGTTTTATGGGGGGTAACAGGTAAGAAGTACACACTTTGGTTTTTATACAGATTAATAACACAAAATAAAATGTGCTAATTTGTGAGCCAGGCTAGCTGTTTCTCCCTGTTTACAGTTCTTATGCTAAGCTAAGCTAACCAGCTGCAGGCTTAACTTCATATTTACTGCACAGATATAAGAGTAGTATGAATCTTCTCATCTAACTCTTGGCAAGAAAGCGAATTGTATGAATAGATTGTCTTCTTTCATTGCATTTGTGTAATATGTATAAAACTAAAATGTAGTCTACTTCAGACATGGCATTGAAATAGGTTTTTAAATCTAACTGAAGTTTTAAAAGAGCGAACCGTATGTATCTACAGTACGCCTGCAGCAGTATTAGTCATGCTGTTTTTGCATGTGAAGTCATGTCAAAACAGCATGACAAAGACCAAAAAGCTGCTGCTCTGCAGTTAAAAAGAGAGTTTACTCGGGGAAACACGACAGATTGAGAACAGATATCAGCTGAAACAAACTGCATATCAACCACACTGCAGGTTAACAAGCTGAATAATGCTGTGTGGGGACAAACTGAACAGTCTCAACAAAAATGAAAGCCTTCCCAATTCAGGTTAATGAAATGACCTCTGCTGAGGATGAAGGGGAAAAAAATGTGAAATGCTGTAATAACAACCAGGGGAAAAAGAAGTATCCACGGTTGATTCTGTTCACTTTATTTCAGTACATGTTACTCATACAAAATAATCTGTACAAAGGCTAAAATAGGTCATATTTTGCATAGAAGGAACAGTGATGTAAAACAAAAAGTCAGGATGGAATGGCACAATAAACTCCACTCACTGTCACACATGGGCCTGATAACAATTAGGTTAAAAAAAGGGATAAAGGGATCCATACAAAAATACTCTGCTGCTCACTCCATGCTGTAGAAACACGAGACAAATTGCCGATGGTTCCCACTTTCATCATATCCCTTTTGTTCTTTAAAAAAAAAAAAAAGCCCTCTGCTCAACTGGCCGACTACCATTAGCTCATCTCAGCGTCTTTAGACAACAATCCTTTAGTCCCTTAGGTTTTGTTATTTTTTTTAAAAAGAGGCCATTTTAAAGGCGGCAATGCTACTCTCTTTTACTGAGTATACCATGGGATCTGTTGTGACACCGTTCACTTTGCTCTTCATGCCAAGTCCTATCTTTCAACCCCTTCCCAAAATAAAATCACCATCAAACACTGTTTAAAATGCTGCCTATATAATTGTCAGTGACATAAAAAGGGAATACATCAGGAGCATTGAGTCATTAAACATGAAAGGCAATGAGCGTACGGTATCGTGGGATTTTGTGACACTCTTTCCTTTATTTAAAAAATAGTTGATTTAGAGAATAAAGAGAAGGTAGTGCACCACCTAGTATAGATATTCAGAGTGCTTTCACATGTAGCAGAAAAACTCCACAGGACAAGGCTGGCAGGTATCAGATAGTGCCACCCAGCAGAACACAACATCAAACACACCATTTTGAGAGCACACATTTCCACTGCTCAGATATTCAGCTTTAGCACGGGGGAAGGATTAGGAGGAGATTACAGAAATAATATGTCAAAGGTGGCAAAAAAATAAATACAAATTAAAAAAAAAAAAACAGCTTCTATGTCTCAAAATTCTTCACCGCAGACAAAACCCAATTTCTGCATGTGCATTGTTACTGTACCATCTCTGTGGCTTACTGGGAGTGCTTCCATAGATAAGTGAGAATACTTTTTTAGTCTTCTTCCAAAAAAACAAAAACAAAAAAAACATACGGAAAAATGTGTCTCACTACAAGATGCAAATGCTTTCAAATAAAATATGAAAACCATACTAACAAAAACACAAATTTACATCAAATTTACACTGCTCCTGTACTTTAAAAGAAAAAAAAAAACACAGGCAGAAAAACTACCAAACATAAGTAGATGGATACATACAGTATGTGGGTAGAAGATAAGTCAGTAAATGAGAAAATGACTTCCACTAAAGAGCACGAGTCGTTAGGCGTTTTAAAAATTAGAAAACGTCGATGTAAATGTGATTACATGTGGCAGAGGTAAAGTATAACAGTAAGTTGTTGTAACATGAGCATATTTACATCCGGGGCTAGCGTACAGGGCTGATATATTGACTTGAACGCTGTTGTACAGTGTCATCTAATAGATCATGCTCTAGAAATACATAACGGGCCTTACACTGGCAGTTTTAAAAGACATAGTGAAGATTATACCAGCACATCCTAATTTCATTAAACTAGATTTTAATACAGAGAAGCACGACGACAAGTGTGCAGTATGTCTTTTGTGGGCTTCACCCGATGCTACTGTATATATGCCAAATTTCCCCTTCTATCAATTCTGACTTAATTGCTTTAACTGCCTGTAGCAATGTTAAGACAGAAAGGCGTTTTTTTTTTTTGTTGTTTTTTTTTGCATCATGTAGAGGAACATTGAAGAGGCTAATCCTCTAAGAAACAAATGCTTAATGGTTTCATGTTCTCACAATGAGCCTCTGTCATGAATGGGAAAAGAAAAGACAGTGGAAACAGCCTGCGACAACAGAAACAACAGTATATTGTATAAAAACAAACATTAGAACAGTGACAACCAATGTACAAAAAAAAAAAAAAAAATCACATCATTAAACAGCTGTTGTTAAAATTGGCGTTCATCCTTGCATTCTTAAACATGAAGGGACATTTCCTTTGACGTAACCATGATAAGTAGGTGACAGTAGCAGAGCTGAGAGGGAGTTCACGCAGAGGAGAAAATGTCAGCACAGTCAGATCAGTCTGGGGCCAAAGAGTTAGAGAGTTTTCAGGCTGCGTCTCTGAAGTCTGACGTCAGGTTTGGAAAACGCGCACACACACTGGATGTTTTATTTCCGCCATTCTCGCATTTTCTGCAACATCTGCGCTTAAACGCGTTCCTCCGCCCAGGCAAAGACAAAGCAGCGCAACAAAAATATTTATCTTGAGTTTCTTCTTCAACTTCTTCGCCTGCAGTAAAAGTTGGCAATGCAGTCTGATTTACAGAACTGTTACGGCTCTTTCTCCTAACCCCTTCCTAGTGCAGAATATACCTCACACCTGTTTCCAGGCGTTTTCCAAAAGAGCACAGCTGTATTTCTACAGTGTCTGTGCTGCCAGCTACTGTATGTAGTGCTGGGTGTCTGTAGAGCGAGGCAGTAAATAAGGGATGTGTAGAGAGTTTGTGGAGGCAGCCAAGCAAAGGAGATGTGACCGTTCGTGCCTGCGCTGTACATCAGCAGCTGTCATGTTCCCCCCGTGGACACAACAAGAAGAGTCGGAGCATATGGGGGCAGGCAGTGAATCACAGCCAGCAGGGTCGCTGCACGTCACTGCCGGAGTCTGTTGCTTCCTGATGCACAAACGGGCCCCCTCTCTTCCTAAAACCGTGTCTCTCAGATTAAGTCATTATAAAACCGATAAAAGAAAAACAGCAAAACAAATCACTGAATGAAAGAATTGCTTCAGGTGATACGCCGAGGCATACCGGCCTCATAGAGGCTGCCACACTGAAAGAATGTCTATCTCGAGATTTTCGTTAAATTTCTCAGCCCATGTAGCAGCAGTGAACAGTGTCTGAGTTTCAAAATTCCACCCAAAGCAACAAACTCTCCCGACATTGATTACCTTCGATAAAATATAGAACGCAGCCACTTCTGGTCCCAGTGATTCCTCTTCTCAGTTTCCAACAGCAGCAAACAAATGATCACCTGTCCTCTCCTAATCAAGGATGATTCTAGTTCCAGATCAAGTTACAACTTGGATCATATTGTCGTAGGTTTCATCTCTATTGGCAATACATACATGATTGAATAAAGGAGTGAAGAAGTCCAGGGGCCAGATAAATAAAACTGTGTAGATTCAAACGAACTGGGCCTCATTTCCACTCCCACAATTAGCCATAAATGGATGAAGACACGCCCTGAACCAGCCGTTTCCATATCAACATGCCGCCTGCTCCACCAGTCTGTACAGCTGTCAATAAAACAAACGGGAAAGAAGTGATGCAGTTTCACCGATTGTGTTGCAAGCACCAGAACAGCTGTGATTACAAGTGACCATTAAGCATGACTGTAGCCCAGGTTGGCCAAACTTACTTGGAGGAGAAAGCGAACGCAAACATTAAAAATTTCGACCCAAATTGTCGGTTCAAACATTCGTCACAGTTTTCAGGCTGACTTTTGAATTTGTAGAGCTCTTACTTTCTGTTTTTCTTTGAAATAAAGTAGTTCAGATAATCTGGCTTGTTTACAACCTGTCTGCTCGTTTCTTGCCCCATTTGACCTCGTTGAAGTGACATAGGTAGCCGCGATCTCACATCGCAGCATTTACTTTAGTGAGTACAATGTTATCATTACTGATCATAACCAAATGATGCCCAAAGCTAAAATGATCCTTTAAGAGTGAGCTACCCTTTTATGCCACCACTGCTCGCATACACATGCAGACATTTTGAAGCCTAGAGCTGTAATGCTGCTAGAAGTAGCAGCACTGGAGGGCATTTTCTTTTAAGTTGCCACACCAGACGAAGAGTATTTTCAGTCTTAAGGAGGCAGCCTGATGCTCAAGCCTCCTGTGGCGAATCAGTGGTAAACAGATATAAACAGACGTGTCATACAGGGCATGTTGCCATACCTATCTGTCTCTGCTTTGAGCTGCCTACACTCCTGCCACCCCCTCCCCCCCCCCCCCACTTCTCTGTGGCTTAAAGAAACAGAAGGTATACAAAAATAGGCAAAATCACAAACCAGAGGTGTAACTGCCTGATGAGCGGGAATGTCAGTAGAGATATTGTGTGTATGTGGAGCTTAAAGCTCATTGGTTTCTGACATGAGGGAAGAAAATTGGGGTGAGAATATAAGAAAAAAAGGAGGCAGAGAGAGTTGACAGCCAGACAGAGAGGGAATGAGGAGGGCAGAACAAATCTCAAGAATATAGAAGGGAGAGGTTCTAGCCGCCTCCACTAACACAATTGATGGCAGCAGCGAGACAACGTCTGCTCTGTTTTTGCCCCTTGTGCCCTTGCTTCTCCGTGTTTCTATGTGCTGTTTTTTTTCCCCCCTTTGTAGCTTGGACAATGTGATAAAAGACAGCCACAAAGCTACACACACACACGTGCGCACACAAACACACACACACACACACACACAAACAATTCAGTCTGTAATCTCGAAGGGGGAATTTCACCACGCAGATCTCTTCACTTTACAGTCCTGGTGGAGCCCTAATAAACAGCCATTTTACACCATTTGTATTGTCTCACAGGGAATGGGAACACTGCTGGAGTGTGGCAGTATATAGTGTGTGTTTACGTGTGTGTGTGTGTGTGTGTGTGTGTTCACAGGCTGATATGTGCTTTACAATTTATCATTCAGAGGATAATGCAGAATTTGGTATGAAATACATCCACTGATGATTCCTCGCGCTTACGTGATGTTCTTCCATCACCTTCACTTTACCCAGATTTTAGCAGGATGAAAAAATGATGAATCTTGGATTACGTTAAACACCGTCCCGACATGTCCGTGCCCCTCCGCAGCAAATCCACGTCAAATCCAATCCCACACACACTGCACGTCTGAGAGCTCATTGCACTGATCTGTTCAACTCTTACATTCCACAGGAGCATTGTTGACATACTGTACTTACAAAAAAAAACAAAACAACAAATTTGAAACAAAAATGGCGACATTTTCGATGACAAAAGGTAAATCAGTGAAGTAGAAAACTAGCATGCCATGTTGGAACTTTTTTCATTTACAAGGTAAAATGGGGCAGATGGGGGGAAAAAAAAAAAAATTCCACTAGAGGTGGAATCAGTTTTATATGTTCTCTTCGCCTCTGAGTGAGGTGTGTGGGCATTAGTAAAGTCTTTGTTGTCTCAGAGTCTGTCCTTCCTTCCAGCAAATTGTTAGTTCAAGCAAAAAAAAAAAAAAAAAGACAAAAATAAAAAATGTACTCAAGAGGAGTGACAACCAATGCCAATGGGATTCTCTTCTGTGCCAAAAGTAGGTGTCCCTTCTTTCCAGTTGTGTTACTCTTTGGCAAAATGAATGGTGAGAGGAGAGAGCAGAACAGAGCGGGGACACAGCTGGAATCTGTACAGAAGGTCTGGGGACGGGGGTGAAGGATGCTCTAAAGAGGCTGTAAAGTGATGGGGGAAACAGGGTGGGGGTTAATCAGAGTCTTATCCCATCAGGCAGTGGGGCTCCTCTCCATCGGGCGCCTCCCCCAAAGGCTAAGCGTCGTACTTCTTCCCCGTTCTGTGGATGTGGTGGAACAGCGTCATGGAGAACGCCATGCCCAGAAGCTGCGGAGGCAAAGAGAGGGAGACAGTGAATTTGCGTCTGCATGTAAAGCGTATATATATGTGTGTGTTCATGTATGATGTACGTGTGCATGTGTGTCTCTGTGTTGTGTGTGTGGTCTTTTTTGATGTCGATGCCTTGGGCTGGTGCGCGTTTTGATGCACAATAAATCTGGTGGCGAGGCACGAGCACATTTTCGCTCACTTGCTTTTTCTCAGATGGCCTTCAAATGCGAGCTCTGGAATCTTTGTGATGGGAAAAAAAAAAAAAAGTACTGCGTGCACAAGCATTAAGTCAATGAAGTAAATTGAGATGCCACTGAATCAAAGTAGCCAGCTATCTCTTTGAAGTTTCCATTACCCCTGATACTTCTACATCAAACACAGTCACAAGGCTGATCCTAAAACCATTATCTGGCGAAGTTCAGATGGCAAGAAAACTGCAAAGTACTGTATGGTGCACAGTCTTTAATAAAGTGAAGTTCTTGCAAACAGACACTACTGGGGGATTGCTACAGAATATGATTAGCTAGGGAAAGCTGCTGATTCTCTTCCTTTAGTTTCACTCAAAACCTAATTCTTAGGACAGCTTCAGAGAAAACGCCACCTTTAAGCTGCTGTCTATCCAAACACAAAATGCCATTTAAGGTAAACATCCAGCTAAGAGGGAGTTTGGACAGATGAAAAAGTAGTCCGCATCAAAACAAACCCAATTATGTACATGTGGTGGCTCATCTGCGCGGCTCTGACATGCACGGAAAGTTTTTGCTGTCTGCTTCATTCAATCTTAGTGAGACGGCGTGACGGTCGCCCCAATCATCTGTCTGCTATTAAGAATATATAAATACTGCTGAGATTAGTGAAACCATTATGGATGGAAGTTTTACATATACTGTGGGCTTTTGCCAAAGTGTGCCAGATATGCTTGCGAGTCTAAATCATTTAAGCCAGTTCTCAGAGCCTCTGGCTATTATGCAACAGTACAGACTTGTGGGACATCAACGGCCAGATGCGTAAACAATGCGTACGCACAGAAACCACGCATACGCCATTTCCCGCACATAAAGTGGTATTTATAAACAGTGCGGTGAGAATGTGCACACGCATCCTGCAGACCAGGCGGTCACATGTTTTTCTAAAGCGATGTGAGGGTGAAGTGATGAGGTGGAGAGATGAAATATAAGGTGAGAGATGCAATCTTTTAGAAAAACATTATGTTGATAAGCAGCTACACTGATTGTGATTTTTTACTGAGGTTTACACAGAGATTTGTAAAATGCCAAAAGCACATTTATAAACGTAGCATTGATTAATTACTTTTGTGTGATTCATTTATCATTCTTTTAATTTACATAGGAGTCAACATTTTATATTGCTCTTAATATTCTTTTTATTTTATCCTTAGTTGTGTCACACCTTGTAAAGTCAGTTTAAATATGAGAGCTACAAACTAATCATTGATTACATTCCTGAGATATCACTGCTGATGATGGTTTGCAGGTCCATGTGATGAATTAATGATATGGACGCTATAAAGAGCTGCACAGCTGTGCATGACTGTCCAGCTGTTGCTGTTCTGCTGTTGGAGAACCTCGCTGGTGCAACACAAGTGAAACTGCACTTCTTCTTTCCCGTTTGTTTCATTGACAGACTGGTGGAGCAGACGGCGAACTGATATGGAAACGGCTGGTTCCGGGCGTGTCTTCAACTATTTATGGCTAATTGTGGGAGTGGAAATGAGGCTCGTGCACGTGCGCCCAGTTCTTAAATGACTGAGATTTATAAAACAGAACCATGCGTACATGGCTTTGTGCGTACACCCAGTTTTAGCCATGAATCTCCACAGTGGTTTTATGCAGTGGCCCCATGATGCTCCACCATCATGTCCTCCACCTTGCCTCCAAGTCTGCTAATCTGACAGCTCAAGGTCTGTTTCTCTGCTCTCCCACCCCTCACCTGAATCAGAGTGTGTATGTGCACGGAGACGGGTAGAGATCATTAAAATTAATGTCAGCCGAGGCAGTGTTGTGGGGTTTAATTCGGCACGAAGACTTTATCAGTCTCCAAACAGGGCCGATATTTGTCAATGTTCCGCATGTGCACACTGTGTGTGTGTTTGGAGAAGAAATGAACAGAAAGGGAAGAGATAGTGTCAGACATAGAGAAAACAGACGCTCTGTTGAAAATAAATGCGAGTGTAGGAAGAATGTGTAAACTTGTCATGAATACATAGTGATCTGACAATATATAATGCTGGCTTTCCTTCAGTGTGGCTGTGAACTTCGACTAAAGCTCAAGCATCATCTTCCCCTAAGGAGAGTATAATTGTGCAAAATCTTGGTGTATTACAAATTGAAGACTTGACAGCAATAGCAGGTCAGGGAGGGCAGGGAACATAAAGCAAGAAAGAGTGATATCTCAATTTGTGTGTGATATAAACCTTAGAGTAGGGGCTGCCGGGGGGGGAAATAGAAGGATTACAAGGCCAAATACAGCAAAGAATGTCAGGTAGGCGCAAGAAAATATTAAATGGACAAGCAGCACAAACAGATTATTAGGTCGGTCAAGGTTTGGAGCAGTACTTAAGGAGTGTTCAAACTGTACACCAACAGATGTCTACATACACCAATATTACATACAATGTCAATGGAAAGATGCAAGAGGGATTCAATAGATGGGGGTTCATCCTAGGTGTTGATGCACCCATGTAAGTTGAGCATGTTTCAACTTTTGCGCTCATGAAGATGAGAAGAGAGACTCCTGGTGAGTTCTGAGCAGAGGTGGAAATTACGAATCATAATTCAAAGATCTGTAGTCACTGACTAAAGTTTCTTTAATTTTTCCCCAAGTAAGTAATCACTTCACAGTTCAAATGCACTTCTTACTACATCAGTAACTGAAGGCATCACTGTTGTTAACACTGTGACGTTTGGCACTGATTCTGTCTCCAGTTCAGTCTTAAGTTTGTTGCCTGTTCAAGCTGTTACTGTCAGTTCTGTTCAAAACCCGGCCTACGCAAGAACAGCGTGTGTTTTAGTTATTAGCCCAGCAGCTACCTGTTTGCAAGTGTTATCACATCATGATTGTTTATGTGGCTTTCGCTCTCTCTTTCAGTAAGCTTTCAACCAGACAGTAACATACTGTGCATCACTGCTGAGCCGAACTTCACTGCTAAAAGCTACTGATTCAGTCAGTGACGATGATGATTCAGTATAGTTAGTTCAGTTTGAAGATTCTGTGTTTGAGATTTGTTTATACATGTACTTAATACCTGTAGTTGTGAAGTCAGGCAGAGTTTGAGTTGTCACACAGCACAGGCGCACATGGTTGCTGCATATGTTTCTAGCTAGCGACAGCAAACGTCTGTACAGTTTGTATACTGGCTGTCTGGAGCGAATGCAAACATTCAACCTCCAAGAAAATGAAAAAGCTACTGCACAGCGAGTGAGACACTGACTGCACAAAGGGACATAAAGCAGTGTTCTTAATACGAAGGGAAACAGTAGCACAGGAGGAATATCTATCAGCCCTCCCTACAGCACCTTTAATCTGTGACTCTATACCTGCCCCTCTATATTCAGTATCACCGCTCTCTTATCTTCAGATGGATCCTTATATATGGCCACAGCCTGCTTGGCACAAAGCCGGGTGGCTTTGATTCTCCCAGACAGGATCAGGGTGCAGAACACAGCGGCTTCACCATTTCAAGATGTGTGGGTGCCCAGAACGCCTACTGAGCACAGACCTCATAACTTTCTCAGTAGAAAATGGTGACACACTAGACTGGAGGCCACTGGGTGCACGCGCTTTATTTTAAATCATGTTGCCAGAAAGGCAGACACAGACGAATGCACCAAGGCACAAAGCAAAAGAAGAAAAAGGGAGGGAAAATCGAGGAAGAAAGAACAATTTATCACTTAGCCTCCCTACCTGCACTACCAAGATGACCATGCCTATGGTTCCCAGCAGGTGCTTGTTGTCATCCAGCCATTCCTCCACTTTCTCGAAGCAGCCCTGAAATGGAACAAAAGCTTGTAAGGATACCACTTTCATACCATTTTCAGCGTGGCAGGGGAACCATGTCACTTCAGTTTGATCACCTAGAAAAACTCAACCAGCCAGTTCACATTTTTCCAGAATAAATGCATCTCTTGCATCTGAAATGTTTCTTCGGATGAAAGAACTACGAGGTGAGGTGTTAAAACAAGTGAATTACCCATGAGTGACGACTTTTATATCCAGACTTGTGGGCCATATGGACAGACGTGTGCACTGCAGGTACATAATCCTGAGCTTTTAAATGTATCCGCACCTGGGTTCATTCAGAGGTCATTTGCTAGCAGAGGGGGGGGGGTAAATGACCTAACATTGGTTTCACCTGCAAAGTGGTACCCCCTCCTGAGTGCGGGTGCTGAGACAGCATGTAAAACTCAACTGTGGAGTGTGTGGCCGCTGTCTCCTCTGGGCAGGATTACACACACAAGCTTTTAGAGCTGCACCTTCCCAATGGGCCGACTCAATGTCTGCCTATTCTCATTTTGGCAATTATAATACAGCCTTTAATCCTACTTTGGACCTAAGAAACCACATGCCAGACCAATAACAGATTATACTTATAATGGGGGGAGATTGGCAAACATTGTGCTGCAAGGTTTTTGAGAAAAAAGGAGCTGTTGTCTCATGCATAATGGAAAAAAAAAATCAGCGTGATCAGAATTAAGCAATGAGTAAAACTTTAAAGCTACTTTAAGTCCTCTGTAAACATACAGTAGGTTGTTAAATGAACTAGTGAACAGATGGACTGAACATTAAAATTGCATAAGATTCATGATTTTTATGTCCCCTGTGAATCATATCAGTCACGGTGTCTTAGATCAACATAATTACTATTTAAAACCCACGTATACAAACACAACTTCAAACATAAATTGAGAGGCAGGACAAGGCTGAATGGATCTGGCTGATGCCACTAGAGTCCCATCATATACTGTGTGTACAACTAAAAACATGTTTGCATTCACATCACAGTCAGAATCGACTCACCCTGTTCCAGAACATGTTGGTGGAGTTTCGCCCACAGTCCTGGTAATGCTCCTGGCAGCAGCGGTCAGGAACAACCTTCTCCTTGAGGGCCTCGTGCCAATCAGTGTATGCTATCACACCGCAGCACTTCCACTGTGCATGCGCAAACACACACACACACACACACACACACAGACACACACCGGATTGGTTAATGCTTCTTGTCAGTCCGGGGAGACCTCAAATTAACTTTAATGTAAAGTATTATAATAAGTCCTTTGCTTTGGCGGGCTACAGTAATGGAGTGAAGCGTACTTTAACAGCCAGCTTTGACATTTAATGTTGCATTAATTCTACAGCTACAAGCCAGGAAGCACATTAGCTGGAATATTTCAGTAAAACTTTGCATTTGCGTGTCATCTTTGGTGTTTGCCTACCTCAGCCTGGATGATGTTCCAGGCATTTCTCAGACCTATGTTGTTTTCTGAGTTGTAGAGAGCCAGCCCGTCCTTCAGATCCTGCTTAGCATTCTCGCTCACCTGGGGATGAAAAGACAACACCAGCCGTGGTTATAGAGCTCGGTATTGCAGTTAATGTGAATTGCATTATAGGATTAATTATAGTCTTTATATTGAAGCAGGCAGTCGAGTCTTGAGTGTTTGTGAGAGACATTAATTCTGCTCTTTTAAGGCTGTCAATGTCTTTTTCACACAGACATAGACGATAATGGCGTTGTCTTTCGGGTGTAGTGAAGTGCTTTTTAGTGTTTTTAGAGGATTAATCATGCATTCCTTCATGGGCTGATTTATGATAATGAAAACAGTACACAGACAGCTAACAGTTAGCAACAACTGGAATGTAAATACCAGTAAACAGTGACTTACACAGCTCAGTAACACGTCACCTTTTTTTTCTTGTCATATAAAAATAGCCCTGCTCCAAATACTGTAGTGGACTATGGCATGACGACAGCGGACCTGACACGTCGTGTGTCACTTCACTCTACACACACACAGCTTCAACATGCCCTTTAATAAAGCCAGCAAAATCATTTTCCTCATGACTGAACCCCAACATTGTGCTCAGGGTTGTGTCATGTCTGATGGAGATTAATATCTCATTGGATGTGTTAATGAGATACAAAATCAGAGCTTTAGTTCTCCTGCAGTTCACTTTGCCCACGGGGATCTGCTAACTGCCAGGACAGATTGAGAGGCGCTTCAGATATGGGGTAATTATTACTGGAAAAATTACATGTACTGCCAGAGCCATGCTGTACTTCATCTACACAGGCTACCATTACAGCCTGCTACATCTACTACATCTTCACAGGCGATACAAGTTACAGCACAAAAAAAAGGAACGGAAATTGCCCTAATAGTTAAATGTTAGGGCCCCCCGACTGTGCCCGGGAAAAAATAAATAAATAAAATCTGCAGATAAGAGAGGCAGCGTTACGTTTGTCACTGCCTGACACAACAAGGTGCTTTCATAATCTCCAATTTCTTTATTCAGAGACTTCAGAAATCCCTCAGTTAAAAAAAAAAAAAAACAGAAGCAGGAAAATTGAAGCAGGCCAGTAGATAATGTCAGCCTGCTTTTACAAGAGAAATCCAAATTTAATGTCACTTGACTAATTGCCTGTGTGGCTCAGCAGAAATCTGTATTCTGTATACCATACTGTATGTAATGTAGGAGACAAATCAAGCCTTTCTTTGATCGTACAGAAAACTAGATTAAGCTTTAAATTAAGTGGTTCAGCAATTTATTGGTGGGAAGAAAAAGCCTCAAACCCTTGTTTTCTGAGCTGCAAGGCATAAGGAAACTATTTGCTGAATTAAACATAAAAGTCAAACTGATTTTTACTGAGTAATTAAAGTTTCCCTAGCAATAAAGTGCTTTAGTAATCATTAATCATGCAAAACCCATTTAAAACATCCTCTAGAACCTTTGAAATAAGATTAATATCATTTCAAATCATATTCTTCTTTCTCATTCTGTAACTTTGCTGACGCAGAGGAGCATATCTGTGTGTTGCACCTCGGGCTGCAGGCCCCACCATATCTGTCCTTGTGCAAGAAAATGAGATGAAGAGCAGTCTCATCAATCTCTGCCTCTTACTTTGTTTCTATCCTCCATCTTCTCCTCTCCATCTAGGCTGTATGTGATGCTGCTCGCTCATTACTAGACTCCTCGCAGTAACTCAGTCACTAAAGAGCAGGGGGCCCCCTACTACAATAAAAATCATCTTCTGAGTCTCCAAATAAGTCTCTGCACATCTTCCATTTCATGTGTGGAAGTCTTTGTTACAGCCTGAAATGAAACTTAATGATCCAGATATACCGCTAACGAGAGGCAGACAAATGACTGCAGAACAAACAGGAATTTGATCATGCAACACTCTGACCCATTTTCTCCATGCAAAAGGAACGGATACAAACACATCCTTGTTGCATTAGCCTATTTTTTTTTTCTGATAAGGAAAACTAACGTCTTGACTGAAGCTCGTGTTGCTGATACTGGAAACGGTTCACAAACTCTATACTTGAGCAACATCAAACTCCTGGTAAGTTTTGTCTGAAAGTTGCCACAGAGCATCAACGCAATATCTCACGTGGCATATTGACAAAAGCCTTGAGACACAGCTCATACTTCTCATTAAACAGATAATCTGGTGCTTTCCTCTGGGCTGACCAAGTCCATCCTCAGCAAAACAAGGCAGCACATTCATCACAGAAGTCTACAGGGTTTAGCCCGGCTAGCCGGGAGAACACACGAGAGTCACAACAAGGGAGAAAAGGGAGAGATCAGAGGAAACAATGCGGATATACATGTTGACGGGGCGAAGGAAGGCGTGGGCTTTCTATCCAAATTGGTGTTTGTTTTCTGTCACTGCACACCAGCAGGGAACAGAGAGTGGGTGGTGGATTGTCTGATAAACACCTGTCACTTAGACGCTGTAATAATACAATAGATCCAGTCAGCGCTGAAATTATCAAATGCCAAGGTATTGAAGCTATTTCATTTTCTGTTTGTTTTATGCTTTGAACATTTTTTTCAACCTTACTAAAGTCTCCCATGCATATTTGTTTGCTTTCATGTGATTCGAGCACAAAGTGCTGAATTCCAGTGTGAGGACTCCCTACTGTCAGAATTGGGCCCCGGATCTGGTGACATGTAAACACCTGGGGGACCAGGTACACTGGGACCTGTCAGTGAGCTGACACAGAGCCATGCTGCTAACTCATTAGCAGGCTACATAACCATGACTGAGCTGACTGCTCCAGTTTTCAAAAATGCGAAAAATCTGATCTTTTTGTCAGTTATTTCATGTTGAATATGCACCAAAAAAAAATCCAAATATTCCTGTTCAGACAGCAAAGGTCACATTCTGCCCTGGAAGGACAAGTAAGAAATATGCGAGTTTCATCCAAGAGTTGATTCCCTTGTATTTATTCTGGTTCCTTTCATTAGTTTTGCCTCTGAGGACAACTGGCTAACAACTGCTGTCTCAGATTGCACTTTGGTGAATGCTGTGAAGCATTTAGAGTTTGTCACACAGCACAAGAAATGATTGCTCATTTACAATAGGTGGTATGATGGGTGCATAGAAGAGCAATTAGTGTATTGTGTGAATTTTATTCACTTAGTCGACTGCTATTTATCACTTTAAGCAATTAAAATCTACAAATGATGCTACTGTGTTGATTTCCTAGATCTCTGCAGTAAAATTTCACACACAAAACCCTCTCAACAGAATATGCAGGTGTTTCATTCATATATTACCACTATGAGAAAGAAGCCAACTAAATGAAAAAAAAAAACAGCCCATCTGTGAAATAAGACAAGTATAAAGATATAGCCAGATACAAATCTTTAGTATTCTGCTACCTTCTGTGCACACTGACAGGAAACAGAGTTTAGAGCTACACAGGAACCTGATATGCAGAACTGAAGGACAACCAAGGTTTTGGTCAAAGAAAAAAAAGAGAAGAACAGTAAGTTCTCACTGAAAAAAGTTAAAGTAAACATGTATCCCTTTACTTGCACATCTACGTTCCTGGAGCACCAGGGCAGATTCGTGACACATACTGTACTTAATTGTTAGTCTATTAAATGTCAGATAAGAGTGAAAAATGTCTATTAAATCTCCCACAACACAAGGTGACGTCTTCAAATGTCTTGTTTTGTCCGAACAAAAGTCAAAAACACAAAGATATTCAGTGTACAATTATATAAAAGCATGTCTGCTTAAAAAATGATGAAAATTTGTATTCAATTATCAAAATAGTTGCTGAATAATTTTCTGTCAGTGGACTATTCGTTGCAGCTCTATACTGTACACATGATAACATATACATACTAACCATATATACTCTGAATTTGCATTTCCATGATGGTTCATGTGAGATCATGTGGAAAGCACAAGTTTTGGTTAGTGATCCTATTAAAGACTGTGGCTTATTTTCACCACAGCACCATATTTGAATTTTAAATATGGTTATATTCAGTATTGTCCTCATCATGAATATGATATGAATTCAGGTGCATTACTTTTCATAACTATAACTTGGAATTTTCCATTAAAGCAGACTCCATAATCATCCTGATGCTAAAACTATAGCTCTAGGGCTGTATTTTAGCATCTGTGCACAGCGAACTGGCAGGCTGACGACAAGGCAGTGTCAGATACTAGCTGCTGCGGATCACAGATGCTGGTGAGAATGACTCATTGAAGTGAGACTGAAAACTAAAGACGAGCAAAGCATGAATGAAAAGGTCTGTGTGATTTCAGAGAGGTTTATATGGGTTTGCCTTCACCAAATAAAGTGCCGAAAATATTATCGAACACAAGTCTGCTGACCTGTGGACCTGCTCAGACTAGGCGGGCAGTAGCCTGCGTGAGATAACCTCAGCGCACCGGCGTGGACCTGTGTTCCTCCCCATTAGAGAGCCCTAATACTATGAGATTTTAAAATAGAGGATAAATAAATAAAGAGACCATATTTCCACTTTGCAGGACTACTCTTCAAATTTCTATTCCCCGTTCTACTGTCCTCATCTTACCCCTCTCATCTTCAATCTTTAAACATGACTCATTCTGTGAAGTCTTAAACAACTACACAATCCAGAACAAATTGCCACTTGTCTTAGAGTTTCTTCGAATGAAAGTAAGCAAGCCTCTTTTTTTTTCTTTGTCGTGTTGTCAGATCTCGGAGGCACTGTTGGCTCCTCTCCAGTCAGCTGCAACAGTATGCAGAGGGTGTTGCTTCACAACCACAAATACTAAAAGTAATATCCTGCTGTCAGAACAGACAGTCACACCCATCTTCAATCATTAGCTGTACACTCTGCAAGGATAAACTCACATTACCACACTTAATTTTCCATTCATTCTCTACTATACCTTTTTTACAATGTTAAGTACTTTTATACTCTTACAAGCTCATTCTTCATGTGTACTGTCAGGGCATGTTGGCTCTAATCACCAAATCCTTTGACTCCTTGGACCCTAAGAACTGTGGCTAACAATATTATACCGTTGCTCTCATGGCATAGTCTGGACAAGAGCGTGAGCTAACTGCCCTGAAAGTGTAATAAATGATATGGAGAGAAACAGCATCAGAGCCAGAGGTCCCCAACAGCACATCATTAAACAGGATGCTTAATTCCCTTGGTTGCTCTGCAAGCCTGTGCTGGGTAGCCTGAGGCCAGGGCACTCAACAGTGCAAGGGGAAGACCCCTGCTACTACTCTGTAATTGGTCCTGAAAAATAAAGCATGGTCAGGGATTGAACATATTTCTGCCTGTACACAAATGGCACATGGCTATACATCTCTGCTGCTTTGTTAGGTTGTTAGTTAGAGAGCCTTCCCTACTCTCCGAATCAGTGTTTTATTTGACTAACCTTCTTGATATCTTTGTTTTACGGTGACACCTCACTGAACTTTTGCCACATATGTCCTCTTTTAATCCTCCCCGTATGCTATTTTGATGTGCTCCTCCCTCTCTTCAACTTACCGCTCTACTAACACATTCCTCTTCCTTTCCTTTCACGCCTAAAATGTCTCACCTCCCTCTCTTTCTCTCCACCTGTTTCCCCTTTCATAACTCCCTCCCTCCTGCATTTTCTCCGTTTCCCTTCCTCCCTACATCCCCGTGCACAAGCTCTTGTGCTTCCCCTCCTCTGCTTGCCAGGATCTGCTTCCTCCGTCTGAGCTAATAAACCTTCACCACTGTTCGGCTTGGTGTGTTGGGTCGACGGAGGCACAATGAGGTCATAGCGTTAAAGACGGATCATGTAATCTGGTTTGTGGCCCGGCCATCTGCTGTAGTCAGCTGGTTGCTAACTGCAGGGCCAACCTTTATTATACTACGCCCTGTACATGGCATTTAATCAGAGCGCTTAACTCCACTGGGCTGTGGAGGGAAAGAAGGAGTACCTTTACACAAGCCATACCTGTGGGCAAGACTACTGGGGTGAGGAAGAGAAGAGAAATTCTCCATTAAGGAGAAAAAGGAGTACATCTTAAGCAGAATTAAACTGGTGGAAAGGCAGAAATGGGAGCGAGACAGGCTAACTAAATGAAAGCAGTGAAAAATGTGTTCCTCCAGCAAAACTGTATGTTCACTTCTTCTGCACATCTCCTCGACAGCTTGTCACCTGGAAGGATCACAGTTCGCAGAGGCGTCACTCATGACTTAAAGATGACCTATTTGAAAGACTAAAATATCTGTTTTGCAGGCCTCTGTCGATACACGTTTAAAAGCTGCCAACTACTGTATGTCTTCCAGACTTGTTAATAAATGCCTTGTGATTAGAAGATCAAATAGGAGAAGTGAATTAGTGATTCCTCTGATCACAGCCTGTAGCAGAGGATGAGGAGAGCCTCACACAGCATACTAGATCTCACTGGAGAGAGGCAAGCCGAGAGAAGGGGAAAAAAAAAAAACAGATATCTGAAGTCCTTGTGTAATGGATGCTGATTGTCCTTCAACTAATCTTGACATTCTTTGACATGTAATGCCATCTGAGTAATAGCGCCACACAATTTTCCTGAAATTTGCACGACATCTTATTTGGAGGCGGTCTGAAAATGCCATCTCCAATAACACATAATTTGCTGTAATGGCCTTGCTTTCCAATGACATCTAAAGACCAATAAAGGAAAATATATTTGGTAGCGATCAGCATTATCGTGGTTTCACATCCCATTAGGTCTAAGCCAGGATAAACACGCTGTAATTCCACAAGATGGGAGAAACATAAAATTCGGTTGCTATTTTCTGGAACTGATGTGAATGAGACATAAGTCCTATCCCTTGCCAACGCAGACTCATTTAATTTTACATTGAAGAAATCCTCAGCCCTACTTGGGCTATCTTTTCCTGACTTCACAGGTGATGGTAAGGTGCTGCTGTGAATTCAAGAGGCACTCTATTTAAATTCCACTGGAGGGATCAGGGTTTAGAAGTTTTTTTTTTTTTTTTTCCCCAAAGTTAAGCCGGTAATATTTTGGAGATAAGGCAACAGACATATTTACTCCTGACAGGGTGTGCCTTGGAGACCTGATCCAAATCTGAGAATGGATTGGTTGCTAAATGAATTCCTTTATCTGCCTGAGAGACTAAGTTTGAGCAATAACCTCAGAACAAAAAGGGAGAATTAACCGACAGCCCCAGGGGCCTGCGACATAGACTTTGAATATATAAATAGATGGATCTATCAATGACATGTCCTTGAAAACAGATTGCTTGTCCTGTGCAAGACATTTGTCGTCTTCAGGCTGAAATATTTGTGGAGCGATTTGATTGAACGCAGAGAATGATGTAGTCTACTCACAGATAGCAATAATCTCCAGAGCTTTACATATCATCATCTGTTGTCGCCGCATACACACACACCTAACTTGAGTCCAAGCAGGGGTCATGGGAAATGTGCTTGGGACCAATTACAGGGAGCCAACTGGTAGGGATTGGGCTGCATTTTAGGGCCTAACCTTTGACTGCTGGGTTAATGGCAGAATGAAGACATTCAACCTCCTGCCTGAGAAACGACCAAATATAAAAGAGGAAACTCGGACACCCGGAAGCAACTGGCACATGGGTATGTTTATCACACTCGCACTTTTTATTGCTTTGTGCATTTGTGTGTGGTCCTGAAAGAAAATATTAGCGAGTTCACCGGAACAATAAGAGATGTAAGGTTTAACACTCAGCACAACATTGAAAACAAAATTAACTTACCTTATCTGAGTACACAAAGAAGAGAATGAGTAATATGAGCTCCGCCAGGAGAATTATCAGCAGGACAATGAAGAACTGTCAGAGAAAGGGAGAAAGAGTCTTGTTTTAACAATTGCTTTAGCAGCATTGTGAATCTACCTTGTCATGCCAATGAAAACATGCTGAATATAAATTTGAGAAGCACTTTCAAGGGAATGGGGGAGTGTGCCCAAACGTTTGACTGGTACTGTATATGACACTGTTCGTGCACCTCATTATAAACTCTGCATCTGAGATTTGTAAAGCATTTGATTCCTTCTGTACTATACATGAAAAGCAACATGATCAGTCAATTTAGGTTAAGGCTACAGTTCCTGACTTGAGTCTATGAGCAGAATATAGAGCAACCCAGATTCCTCAATAATAAAATACAGCAACGCACACTAGAAAACACTCAAAAGAGATAAGGAAAGACAGAAAAAGGGAGATGAAAGGAAGAGTGGGGGAGTGACAGAGGGAGGAAAATAGGAGAATCTAAGTGCCGGAGGGCTCATGAACGTGTGTGAGGAGGAAAAAAAAGGTTTTCAGACCTCCTAAGATTAATTTACAACATAGCCTCGCATCTCATCTACTATTCTCTTCTCCCTACTTGACTTCACCTCATCTCAATATTTACCAAGCTCTTCTACACAGCATGGGAGAAGGCACGCAAACCTAGATTTTTAGAAAACACCATTAATAACATACTCATTTGGGAGGTAGGGGTAGGCTATTATTTGTGTCAAGGCCCAAATGTAATGGTTGGTTGGTTGGTTGGAAATCTGGCTTGCCAGTTTAGTGTATCACTGTTGTGACTTCACAGTTGGTTTGTCACATTTTCCTGGTGCTGAAAGTTAAAGGAACAGCTTCTGTTGGTGCTCTGTTGACACTGAAAGTATGAAGAAAAAACAATATGTGTGTGTGCAGTCACATGCATGCGCTGCTTTGTGCGCATATGTTCTCGTTTGCTAGCAATTCACACTTTCAAGGTTTTGAGGCTTGCTGTTTGCTGTTGGATATTTTAGTGTTTTCTCTCCCACTTTGTTTTTTTTTTTTTCTTTTAATGTCTCAGTAAAGAATTTTTGGCACAGAAAAAGACAGACTGAAAATTTACTGCAAAGGATTAATCCAGAGAGAGTTGTCCACGGAGTAACTTCAGAGATAATATGTCAAGGTAGACGCTCAGATCTGTTTGCTCCAGGAGATTTAAACCCACTCTGATGTTTTCAGGTCTTGCAAACCCTCCTGCCCCCACCTCTGGGTGTGCTGGGCTCGACAGACAGACTAAGAAAAAAAAAAAAAAAGAAGAAGCAACAAGAGCGACTAACAGACACCCCTGCTCAGAAGAGAATTATTGTGGCCAATATAAAACGCCTCCATACAAAGACGTGGCAAGTGACTTAATGAGAAACATCAGAACTTTTACATTTTTCATTAAGTCTCTCTTTTTTTTTCCTCATCCCAGCCTTTTCCCTCACCCCCTGCTCTCCGCTCTCTCCCTCTCTCTGCTTCACAGTTGTTAGGCAGGTGAAGGAAGCCATGTCCAACACTGAGGATTTGGTGGGGCTTTTGACTGATGCAAGAGCTTCAAGGGATTGAACTGTTTGTGATGTTAAGTACCCAAAGCCCCAACTCCAGTTTTCGTTTAAAGTTTCTATACATGAAAGTTTTTTGCAGACGATCCATGCAACCTCATTCCACTGGGTGAACTTTTGTAATTAACTTGTGCTTAAGATAAAACACTTGTACAGCTTTGGGCAAACAGTGCAATGTCAAGACAGAGTATTCTTTGTAATGAATAATAGAATATTCTCAATTATTAAGCACAAAATTATCTAGTGCCTTTAGTGTGCTAATTCAACCACGTTGGTGACAAAAAAAGGCCTCCTGACTGACAGCGCTTTCACTGGGCTGTGACCAAAGCCATGGAAATGACATGAATGCGTTGGTGTTAATTTGCAGAAAGGGAGAATCCCACTGCTCAGCTCTAATTTTCCTTTGTGAGCCCCTGAGGTTTGATACAATGCAGACTGAAGTCTTCCTGTCAGTCTACGTCTGCTGTGGTTCCACTTGGAAGAAAAAAAACAAATATGCGGCAGAGTTCTCACTGGCCTATGGCCAGTGTGTGTAGGTGTATAGACACATAAGTGAGAGGCTGTCTCCACAAGACATTTCCGTCAATATTTGCATGAGTGATATGGGGGAATGTGAAAAAAAGGAGGAGAGATAGTTTAAGAAGGAGCGTGCAGTGTGTGCATTTGTGCTTGGACAGTCGCCTGTGTGTGTGTGTGTGTGTTAATATCATGGAAACTGTGTAGGAATGTAGATAAACTCACGCTCAGAAGCAGGCACTTGTTCTCCTTGATGGCACCCAGGCAACCGAGAAAGCCTGTTACCATGACGATGGCGCCGATGGCGATGACCATGTTGGCAGCCGACAGTGAGGGGAATGAGGGCGAGAAGGTGGCGAAGCTGCCCTGCGACACAGAGAGCCAGATGCCCACGCCGAGCAGCCCGCAGCCACATAACTGCAAGACAAAAAGATAAGACAGGCAACAAGGTGAGACAACAAACAGGAGGTGAGCCGCTCTCTTCGGGGTTAGCTACAGTAATTATTAACAGCCACGTTCATTTTTAGCTCTCCCCTGGCAGATTTTTGCTCACAATGACAGACCTTCTGAACAATATAGTAATCAACAGAGTAAGGTTAGCTCTAAATGAGCACAAGTCTCAGCTCGGAAAGCCCAGTGCAACAGGCTACATTTTCCTGGCTGTCCAGGGAATTGCCCGCGCAGTCATCCATCAGCAAATACTGTTTAAAAAACAAGGGCTTTTACACCAATTACAACTATGATAAGCCAATAACTGCTCTGCAAGAGATTAGAGCAAAAATTGGACTTGGGCCATGCTGGTTTTGCACGTTTGAGCTGATTACATTAAATCCAGAACAAACAGAGATGTAATTACTGCCAACCCCCAAAAATGAAAACTTATAAGCTTTCCAAAATCCCCTGCAGTGGACTTGAACTTCACCTAGAGGGAGCAATTCCCTAATCTCACTCTGACACCTTGCCAGGCCCCCGCTGATGTGTGTATGGTCTGCAATGTGAGTCCATTAATGCAAGAAAGTGTTTGTGGAAGGCTTTGATTGGCGGAAAGGAGCAAACCGCCTGCTGATGTGTTGCTCCATCCATCAGAGATAAGAGCCATACAACATGCCCACCACTCAGTGAAATATAGGTTAGGATATAAAGTGGTGACATTTTTGCCTGCACCTAATGGAATGAAATACCCAGGGCAATTTTACCATGGATAAAAAAAAAAAATCCCAAATGATGTAAAATATGGAAAGGCTCCATGGTAAATCATTGCACTGCCACCTTTTCTTTCCCTTTATTCACAGAGCTCCCCTCTTCCTTTCTCATCTTCGCACCGCTGCTGCAGAACACTTAAATGCCTGTCAGCAATATGTACAAGAAACCTGCTGTGCATGCAAACACACACCGAGCCACGCACAAAAATATACACAGTATACACACATCATCTTCATCAGGTAGGGACTGTGGATAAATCTCAACTGTGTTGTTCTCGGTCGGAATAAAATAATGAACTCACCGCACACTGCGCTAATTTTCTTGAGCTGACAAAGTTGAACTGACAAATAGCTGCTGATAATATACCTGGAAATGTGCTGCGACACTTGAAGAATAAACACGTGTAGCTTTAGTCTGACTAAAGCAAACAAAGTGACTTAAAGCAAATAACACGTCTGCTGAGTGGCTCTCAGCGATGTTAGGTGACGATGTGAAAGAGTAACATCGGGGTTTCAGATGCAAGGCTCCTGAGGTGATGAGAGAAGCCTCAGGTCTAATGAGTCCTGTAGGATCTGTAGATACATAAACTGAGCAAGCGACCCCCCTCTCAAGTGTCGGAGAAGTGCACTTTCACTCTCATTAACCTGTGACCTTTCAGCAGAGAGGTTTGACTTTGTGTAGGTTGACCTCCCTGGATGAGCGTGCAGGAGAATGAGTGATGCACGAGCTCTCCTGAGAACTAGTAAATGACTGGATGCAATTAAACGTGAGGACACAGAGAGAAAGAATCAGGGCTGTACGTAAATGAGTCAGAGTAGATGAAAGCGCCGTTTGAGAGCGCTCAAATTCCTGCACTGATTGAATGTGCTGCCCAGAGTGTGATTTTGTGAAAGATTGTAGCCGGCGCTCTAACAAACAAAGTCTGAGCTCTGCTGTCAGGGTCGACAGCGAGGGGGGGGGGGGGGGGGGGGAGCCCGCCTATCAGACTCTGAGAGAAGGACATTTGTTTAGTCACATATGGATAACAGTAACGTTGCATTGGATTTGAATGAATGGTCTGAGTAGGACCACTCCTGAGACAGAAAGAGAAAGGGGTGCAGTGGACTTTTCCGACTTTCAATCACCCAACGTCTAAATAATTCAGAGGCAACTGAATTCGCTGGGAGGCACCCGCTGGCCCTTTATGCTTCCCTGATTAAAAACAGGAGAATGAAAACGTCAATTGAAAATGCTGGTAAAGGTCATGTCCCTAATGCAGAGCATCTAATATATGGAATCACAGCTGACAGTCTTCAGAAGGCTAGATTATATAGAGCGTAAGTAAGGGTTCGAGTGAGTTTAAGAGGCCAGACAGATAGAGTGGATTTACAGGCCGGTCAGGGGAGCACCGGGAGGTTTAGGAGACCAGGTGGGGAGGGATACAGTGCCTTCACTTAATTATGTTTAATGCCCAGTGAAGGGAGCTCGTCCAAGTGTGTCGCTTTCTTAAGTGACTGTGAAACCACCCATCCCCCCTGCTCAATCTCTCTGATCTGTCTTATAGAGCCTACCAGGAGCACAGTCTAATCTCTGTCCTGCTACTACTACTACTACTACTACTACTACAATATGCTGTCAGCAGACCTCTGAGTTGATGCCATAGGAAATACCTACAGTATAAGCCCCAATCCCATTGATTATCTGACCTTGGCGTGTTTGACTGAGCTTGATCCCAAGGCTCGCCACTGAGCTCCTTATCCTCTTTTAATTGTGGGATGGTCATGTTTTGATATCCCATCTGCAGGTAAGGATCAAGGAATCCCCAAATACTGAAGAGGATTGTGCTGCAGTGTCATTGTTATCACATCAATCTAAGTGTAGATACAGCAGGGATGTGATTATGACCCAATTGCCCCATTACCATATTTTCTTGGGACGTAGAAATACAAAAATGTGTTTGTGATGGGTAACGTGATGCAAGTCAATACGCCGACTGATGCAATGACTTTTTTCCGATCTAAGACCAGTGCTCACACTTCTTATCACACACTTATCATCTGCCAATCACTGAATAAGAATGTCCCGCAGTACTACCGACCTTACCATTGTTTACGTTAGATTATTTCCTGGTTGGTGCGGTCCCCCGTCTGCCAGCTTATCTAGGGAACTTGACACAGTGTGACTCTACACCAATTATCTGTGCAGATAGAAACAACCAGCACAGGTGCTCGGGTCTATTACTCTGTCCCCTCACTCCATGTGTGCAGCTTCACAGGGCATGGACCCATCATTAAGTAGCTGCGGGTGATGCGTGACACATCCGAGGCCACTGCTAGTTCAGTTTTAACAAGCTTCAACACAGGGTCGACTCTTTTTAGTACTCTAGGTTTTCAAATATGTATTTCTGCTTTAATTACTGACAAACACTGTCAAAAACAACATGGCTGCTTTGTCCTGTTGATGTTCGTCTTGTTGTTATTCCCATGCATACAAGCAGTGCAGAGATGCTTCCTTCCTATCTATCAGTTTGAATCATATTTGAGGCTGATAGGAACAATCTTCCAGCCCTGATAATGAAAAATTCTTTTCAGTCTGGAATACAAAACTGGCCGCTCTTAACACTGAATTGAGTTCAGAAAGTTAACAGCACTTCTGGCAGGAGGGAGGCTATGCTAGGTGCATGTAATTTGGCTTGATAGGAGGTCTTTTTTTTTTTTTTTTTTAATCAATGAAAAAGACTTTGAGCGGACTGAGAGAATACGTGACCTTTTCATACATGTTAGGCAATATTTTGAGAGCACCTCTGTGGCAAGCCAGAATGTAGTCCAATGTTTAAATGTCATTTCTGGGAGAAGTGACAAAATAAGCCCAGCAGAGGAGCAGAGTACAGGATAACATTCACTTTTTGGTGGTCGGAAATTGGAAGACATGAGATATGACTCTATCTAGCTGGATGAATGAGGCCCTGCTGTTTGGGCCCTGTAACAAGCTCAGGGTGAAAATAATTGCAATAACACTGTGCGAAGAAACTGTGAGCCAACTTTCCAAACAGGAACGTGAGGTGAAGAGGGTCAACCATAAGGTGCGTGAAGCAGGGATAGAAGACATTAAAGCCAGAAAGATTGGATAGACATGTGAGATGTGTATAAGAGAAAGAGATATTGAGCTTTGAGGGAGAGAAGAAAAAGAAAATAGAGGCTGACCCTTCATCCGAGTGGCTGGCTCGGAGAATTATCAGTTGCCGCAGTAACTGGCTCAGTGACACGGAGCCACACGACACTGGACCCCACTTCAATCTCCCACAGAAGAAGGGGGTCCGAGGGGTTGGATGGGTGCTATGTGTGTGTGTGTACGTGGAAGTTGGAGGACATTGACCTTTTCACATTCTAAGCACTCTGAGAGGTCACCATGTGAGCGCGCCCTGTCGTGAAGAATGACAGCTTTTGTCAAATTACTGCTGTCCTCTGCGGCTGCTCTCATAACAAGGGCTGAATGCCCCTGTGAATGAGTTTGTGAAGTTTTGAGCGAGTGAGTGAGTGAGTGAGTGAGTGATATATGTGTGTGTGCATGTGTGGCTGTGAGTGTGTGTTGAAGCTGCTTACTTCAGTTTAATAAAAGCTTTACAGCAAAGATCCACAAATAAATAATTGGTCAATGAAGAAGTCATCATTTGCACAGAAATAATAATCTTCTATAGACATTGGCTGTGCCATACTGAAAACTAACCTTGTAATTACCAGCCACTTCCACCATTACAGCACAATAAAGCATAAAATTGAGGGAAATGCCAACCTGACTGCACTGCTTGAAGGATGGAGCCACTTTATCACTTTACAATCCCCTCTGCCCTTTACTGCAACTCCATCTTTCTTTTTATTGAGATTTTTTTTTTGTTCCTTTCTCGCAGCACACAACATCATCTGCTTTAGCCGGCATTGATTTTGCGCTGAAATGAAGACAGAGGATATTCACCTCAGAAAACAGAAGATTTTTCATTTCTCGCCCATGTGATCCTACAAGCCTGTGATTCATGTTACCATATAAGCCCTAATGGCCTGCCAACTGCGAGAGAAAGAAACAGAAACACGGAACGACAAAGATAATAAAGCTATGGTAAACATCAAATAGGAGTGAAAAGGCCTAAAAGTAAAGACAGGTTATTTGTATTTTCTACCCAGCAAGTGGAAAAGGTCTTTGAGACATGCTGTGAAGGAAGAAAAGAAAAAGAGTCATTTCATGAGTAGACTCCAGAGAATGTTTGTGTGTTCCTGTCAGAAAAGGTTATTTTTTAAGATTTCTTCCTGATAAATAACTACTTTTGCTGCATTTATCCTCCATGGTGACCACACTTGAGCAAACAAAACAAAAGCCCAGGTGACAAGAATAGTATATTATTTTTCACATTATCACTTGATTTATTCTCTAACTCACCTTGTCCTTCTTGTCAGGCCTAAAGAAACCCTGTTCTTTTCCGTTTATCATTACTAGCTAAGAGTTTGCTTAAAAGGGAAAAAGATGTAAGGTCATTCCATAAAAGATAGCCATATTAGCCATAATAGCGCACTGTAGTGTTTTGAACATGCTCAGCATACTGATTTCCTGCAGAGAAGTGGATTATACTGTAGTTAAGAAGTTTCTATGGACATTTTGATACTTTTTCACCATGAAGGAGCGAGCTACAAACCTTTCAGAACCACTTTTCAAGCCTACAAGGTCTAACTGTTTGATACTCAAGATGTAGGTTTTTCAGTTGAGCTTTCCTTTTGATTATGAAATCTTTTGTTCTTTAATGAAACATGTAAAAAACAAACATCTAGATGAGACACTCAGGGCAAGGGAAGCTGCTTCAAGAAATATATTTATCAATAAAAACAGACTTCTTGGGTTGTTACAGTAGGAAATGAATGCCTAACCCTTCCATTATTAAGCCCATGTGTTTCAGTACATCCCTTTACACAATATTTATCCAGATGATGGTACAGTAGACAAGCTTAACTGTAGGCAATATACATCTTTCCAGTAAAAATCCCCGCCCCTGTCTCCCCCGGCTTCCGAGGGGCATCCTAGTCATTCCCCAGTGAATAGTGTACAGCCGATGTGAGTTGTATAACAAGTAAATTATTCACAGGTTCTGCGATGGCTGCTTAGGGAAACAGTGCTTTCAGGCTCAGAATAAACACTGCATGAATTCAAAGGGCCGAGACAGATGCAGAGCGCAAGATTAGAAAAGCTATATCTGCCTGGTTAAAGTTTCATTCACCTAGTGGAGTCCTGGCGTGTTCACACAATGCGAGAGATTACCTAGAAAATCATGCTGTCTGACGGACTGACTGATAACACAGCATGCTGCTTTCTATGGACATGAACCCTTTCATTTGTGGGCAATTTAGTTTTTATGGGGTCAAGTACATATTGTCTATACATCTCAAATTGCTTTCCTCTCTGGGGAAACACATGATGACACAGAGAAAAAGACTTTTTGAATTTTGAATTCTCTGCTGATATGTTTCCATAGAGAAAGAGTCCCCACCATCCATCATATGCTTAGTCAAGCATCCAGAATGGTGCAATTCTGTGGTGGTTATGGTTGGATGCTTTAACCTCCTTTACCCTGTTTAAGGGTTCTCAGTGATGCACCTATCCATGATGCATGGCCTGCCATGTCTCCCTCCCTCGCCTAAGGAACTGAAAGGCCTATTCACCGCAAAGTGACTCAAAATCAATTGCGCCAGGAAGGATTAAAGACAGACAAGCCGCTCTCTGCCGGTTCAGAGCTACCCCTGCTGTCTGCGTGACACATCCACACTCTTTCACACCTGACAACAGCCTCTGCCCTTAGAGGACAAGACACAAAAAGAAAGAAAGCCAGGACAATGTCAGAAGAAACGCTATTAGACATCCCTGACTAATTCTGCTGTTAGATCTCTACCATCCCGACAAGACTCTTCAATCAGCCTAAGAACCCACAGGCACTTCAATTATGCATTGAGAACAAGTAGGGGAGCACCACGAAGGGGGAAAGTCATCTCATGATTGGAGCCAAAAAGCAAGGCAGCTCTGCTTGCCACAGTCAGTCAGAGACTAAGAGCGTGGATGGAGACTCAGGGAGATGCACGGGGAAATGGGGCCTGCAGAGTACAAAGCGCAGAGCCAAACACCAAAGCCCTGGTCCAAATACAGACAAACACTGCCACAGCAGAGCAGAGCTCCTTTACTTCCTCATGCTGTGGATGCAGGGCGGCTACAGAGATGACAGCTGCGATGTCTTACTGCTACCTCTTCCTTGTCGGCTCAGAACCGATGCCTAGAAACCCAGTGTGCTCAGTCCTTTAAAGAGATGAAGGACCATAAAAATCCCAGTGATGTTCTAATGAGGACAATGAGATATAAATACATAAACGGAGCTGATAACAGAGGGAGACGTGCCTAACACAAGGCGCTAATTAAATGTGAATATTGCCGCTTGCTGTTGACATCAAAAGGTGTTCATGAAGATATCTTACGAGGCGTTTGCGTACAATAAAAAGTCAACGCGTTAAGAAAATAAATATCTATTTATGTGAAGGCAGTGCCTTTTTATGAGTGCCTGTTTTCCCCCACATAAACTGCCTAGCCTGTAGAGGCACACAAACATTTGGCTCGTATAAATATCTCACTCTGGCCTGCCAGTGCAGCCATGCCGAAAATCCTTAGAGGCGGGCAGACGGTTGGACAGTCTCCCATTGAGTTTCACTAGTTAAAGGGCTTAATGACTGTGCTGGCTCAGCAGAGGTAGAGCATGGCCAGAGACGTTTGTTACACAGGTTAGACGCTCAACCTGTTCCCTGCACAGTACCTGGAGCAGAGGACCAAAGGGCTCAAGGAAATGGGAAATCCCTAATGCATTATATGGCAGCTATAGTATAACCTGATGCGTCGCTACACAGTTACATCAACCTGTGATTGACTGAATCATCTATCCATCACCGTCTCTCACTGTCTTACCTTGCGAGGTAGCTGGACTCGCAAGATCACGCGAGAATCCCCATATGACGCCGACTGGAACCACCAGTGGTTCGGACACAAGCGCATAACTTGAAGCCTGACAAGATGGATTCTCAGATGGATTCTCACATGATCTCGTGAATCCAGCTGCCTCGCAAGGTAAGCTAAAAGAAAGCAAAAGGCTAGACCCTTACACTCAGCACATTTCTCCGCTCCTTTTCACTCCTCCCAGTATCAAAATGAGCCCAAGACTGTGGAGAGTGAGACAGTGGAGGGCAACAGCTAAATTGATTTGTATGGGGTCGAACTGTCCGTGTGCTTTATACACCCACATTTCTCCACTTGCGTCCCCATTTTCAGAAAACAACAAAAACAAAACAACAACCTCCACTAACATCATTAACAATCGCAGCATTTTTTTTTTCTCCCTAATGGGCATAGGGACTTTGTGATGAACTGAGGTGACATTGGCTTGCTATGTTTGAGGTTGCCAGAAGAGCAAAACATGTCGTTACAAATGTATTTCAAGTGCCTGACAATTGGTGGCCTAAAATGAGGCGAAAAGTAGCCTTGGGATGTCTCTCCCTGGAAATGAGCGAAGCACTTGGGCATCAGGAGTGCATTGTTAATGGTTTTATCTACAGGGTCAGTCTGCCTGACCTTGTGCAAAAACAGGCTTCTGGGTTCACTGTGAGCTGTTCAGGGAGAAAGGTGATACTAAATGTGCATGTGTTAGTGTGCTTGTGCGTGTGTGCATGCCGGTGTGTGTGTGTTAGATGGTTTATTATCTCATTTCACTTAAAAAAAAAAGCACGGGTGCGTGGCCTTGCTGCAGGGGGTGAGTACTGCGCAGCCCACCAAGATCTGACCTGCTGCTGCTGCTCCTGCTGGAGCATAACATCCATTAGAGACACTGGTGCAAGCACATGGCCTATAACATTTCACCACAATGTGACGAAGGCTTATCCACACTCATAATGAACAGGAAGAATTTTGTTTGCCAACGGGTGTGGTGGCTGGAGCCCAAAACGAATACGAGGGGGTTACGTGAAGCACAACTCCTGCAGAAACAGGCCGTGTCTATCCAGTATTTGTGCTTTGCAGAGCGGTGGAACAAATTTTTAACAAATACATAAGAGTAAAATTCTGAACATCTAAGCATATGTTTATTCCTGGAGCGGCGGGGTACTGTGAATGGAAGCACTCCTGTTATGCAATACGAGGCATTATGCATCCCTGGAGGGACAGAGGGAGATGAAGACGCAAAATATGCACATCCGCTTAAGTGAAAACCAGAGCACCAGGCAGATGCCTAGCGAGAAAAGAGGATATTCAGATTGAAAGACATATAATCAATAGTCACTCTGCATGCCATGCCACAGGGTAAATGACTATTTCCCTGCACTTATAAAGGGTTTTTTAATACGCTTTTCTCTTCATATAGTAAGTTATTCACCACACTGTTAAAGACAGAGCTAAGGGAGAGGTTTGCTAATGTTATTACACCCGTTGCTATGAAGTGATAAAGTAGCCTGATGGTGTACTACTGAGCCTTTTATTATTGGCCCTGTTCCCTGTCCCCTTATATCTTATTTCCCCCCCCCCCGTTGCTTCTTTTCCTGCTGTAGGAAACACTACTTTTTTAGCCATTTTCACTAAAGCATGTTGAAGTACGTCCTATAATTCATGCCATAATTCATACTGTATTATGCGTCTTTGGGAATATTGCAGACCCTCTGGAATGAGGGAATACTGCAGAACACAGCATCTCTCTCCTCCCTACCCAGCCCCCTCTCTTTTAGTCAGTTTGCTGCGACACAAATTCGGGAAAATTGACTTTCTGTTGTAAATGTGTGCCACAATTGACTTCATTTTGGAGATAATAAACTTAGATAGTGAGGAAACACGGATTGAAAACAAGACCTTACATTAACCAATACAGAGAGCCAATCTGTATTCAGAGAGGTGCAGTGTGTCAGCGGGCGCCGTTTGAATGTTGATGACGCTCCGTCTGCATCTGCTCCTCATCCAGAGGGGAACAGGGGGGGGAAGTGATTCTATTTCACCTTTGGCATGCCAGCCACAGCACCTGAGTCTTGTCTAAAGGCCAAAAAGCTCTGCACATCCATCATTATGAAAACCTACTATATAGACAAGACTGAGAGGTAAAAAGAAAAAAAAAAGCAATTGACGAAAGATACTGTAGCCTTGACAGCGGTGCTATTTTCAAAAATTAGATTCTTGAAATAGTTCATCTTTAACCAAAATGAGACTTCTTTGTTTAGAAAAAAAACTTCTAACTTTTAATGTGCCTCAAATTACATTCTATTGCCATATAGGGAAGCTGTAATCAGTGTTCCCCGTGGTAGTTGCAGAATCTATTCCCCTTTATACTTCTGCTCTCCCTCAGAATCCCAATTCTTCTTTTTGTTCATTCAAAAACAGCTCAAGTGGGATGACGGAGTGAGAATTGGGAGGTATTGTGTGCATCTGGGGCTCTGTGAGGATATGAAACTTTTCGTAGAAGGCTCCCCAGAGATATGACCTTCAATCAGCACTTGAGAGTCGTAAAACCTCTCTGACAGTTTCCACTCAATACACAGACAACACACTCTTGCTCCGCACTCACGCCACATGCTAATGTGGATTGAGCACAACTGCAAAATATCAGCCCCTCCGCCACCACCAAACGCACCCTTCTATTTAGTGCAGGTCTTCCCTTTTTGAACAGTGTTAGGGTCAGGACTTAGTGGCAGTTTGATGACACAGAAAAGCTTCCTTGACTGACTCTGCCCCTGTTCCTCTCTTCTCCAATCCACCCCTAAACGGCTCATTGGAGGCGACTTTACAGTTGACATGCTAATTAGCACAGAAGGGAAATGGACTGTGTAACTACTCTTTTCTGGTCAGCCAACGCCTGAATCCCCGTCAGCCCCTCATTTCGATGCACTGGACCGCACAAAGAGACATATCACTAAATAATAGCAGGGCATCAATCCCTGTATTAATGTTGTGATATAATCATAGCTGTATTATTTGCTGTAACCCACCTCGGGCTGTAAGAGAATGAGACGAGGAGAGAAAGAAGAGGGAGAATAAATGAGGCTTCATTCAAGGCAGCAATGTTGCATTGAGGATGCTGTAAGACGACTCCATCAGTGACCTACGCTGGACAGCCAGCCAACATCAACTCCCACACCTCTACTTCCTAGTCTGGGCAAATGCAAGGTCAGGAATAACATCAGTAAATAAAAGATATGAGGCTGGAGGCATCAATAAGATGACGAAGGTTAAACAGTAATGCTCCTCTTTAAAAAACAGAATATTCTTGTTTTCAGGGGGTGGGATAACTAGCATGGATGACAGACTGAAAGAGGAACATTTGGATCAATGCCTGCTCAGACACAGTATTGGAATAAATCAATACTCATTAGATCTGCATTAAAGTCTGTCAGAAAACAAATACTCTGCACTCTACGAACTTGCCTTGAGCTTGTCATACTAACTCTTTCAACATCATATACAGTATGTTATTCCCTGATGAGCCTGTGAAAGATAAGGAGCCCGTTTCATGTTGGAGTAATCCGAGAACTCTTGGTCAGCTGTTGCAGAGAAGTGTGGGATCTCAGTTGTTTCAGTTGGTGCTTTAAATTACACCCTTATTCATTATGTGCACACACACACACACACACACACACACACACACACACACACACACATGCTGTCACGCATTCAGCCCCTTCCGCACATCCCACAAGTGTGCATATTTTATAACACTTAGCTATGGATGGCTCCAAAATGCCCTGTAGGGACAGTTAATATGTGCATGAAAAGTACTACAGTCATTCATTTTAATGACAACTTATATCATCTTCTTTTATGGTATATGTCCAGACTTCTAATTTTAACAGTTGTCCTATATATTCCTGACGTTTCACTGAATCTTTCTTTTCATAGTTTTTAATGAAGATAATGTCTCTACTACAATTTAACCAGTTTCTGGTTATTTTCTTTGTGGTTGAGAATCTACTTCTGTCTGCTGCCAACAGTACCTCTGGTGGATTAAAGATCCAAGAATATCTTTTCAGTCCTTGAACCACTATTTTAGATTAGACAGTTATAATCAGTAAAACAGCTCAATTTGGTAAGGCATAGCCAAGTGTCTGAATGAAGTGTCTGAAGTATCTGCGAGACTTGTAAAGAGTGGCTGCATTTTAGAAAAGAAAAAGAAAAAAAGTAAATAACTACAAAAATTGGGATATCTGCCATACCAAAATGGTAGGCTCATGCTTACAATTCCTTCTAAACAAAAAGACCCTTTCATTCACCTCTTGAAAAATCATAAGCTCATCACTGCAGAGCACATTGTTACAATCACATAATATGTACTGTGGACTGAATGATTAAGGAAATTGTGCAGCGTTATGCTCACAAGGCCTATGTGTGCCTATGTGCTGATTGCATGTGCATGTATTTCACTTTCCAGTTGCCACTAGTGACCCCCAGTCATCACTTGAAGAATTCTAGCGTCGGCAGTGGAGGCCTGTCTGTCATCAGACACGAGTTCAAAGACAAAGCTAACAGGGGGATTCATTTCAACAGAGTATTGTGTGTAATTTTTGTACGTGATTGCCACACTGCCACACTGGTTGTTAGCTTCGTCTCGAGCCAAGGCATGAGTCACACCGGGAGAGTGCCACATTTTGTCAAGTGCCCTCAAATATGAAATATGGTGATACTAAAAGACTTTAACCTTTCTCTTTTTCAGTCGGAGGAGCCATCTTGCTTAAAATAACTTACATGATCACAGATCTACTTTAAAGCACAACTATTTCAAATCAAGGCAGCCAAAAGCCTCAAAGCAGGGACACAAAAAAGCCAGAAGTGGGATGAAGCCTCAACATCAAAGTCATCAAATATTTAAGAGTTTTAATAAAGTCCAAGACCCAATATCCTAATTTTGTGTGCCAAATACATTTTTTTCCCTCCATTTACAGCCCAAACCGCAAAGCAGGAGGAATTCACTTTCATTTATTAGTTGAAAGTTGATCATTCAATCCAATTCAAAACCTTCAGTGTTGGTACTACTCGATCTGAGCGCTGCTTTAGTTGATCACACAGTTCTTTTAAATAGATTGAGGGATCACATTGGACTGCTGGGAACTGTTTTTAATTGGTTTTCCTTTTATCTTTTTGTAGTGAGTTCTTTGTTGCAATTGATGATAACTCCAAAACCTCCAAAACCTCCAAAACCTGTGGGGTTCCCCAAGGATCGATTTCAGGGCCACTTCTTTTTAATCTATCTATAGACCAAATTTGTTTTTTATCACCTCAGAAATATGGCTAAAGTGCGGCTATTTTGACACAGACTAATGTTTTATATTGAGCAGGCTGGACGACTGTAATGCTCTCCTATCTGGTCTACCCAAAAAACTCTGCTCTGGTACGAGTCTGTTAGTTGTAAGTGCAGGACTGAAACCTTTGGTGAGGCAGAGTTTAACTTTTATGCTCTGAGTTGCTGGAACAGTCTGAGGGTCTGAGAAGTGTTAAAATTTTTAAACATAAACTTAAAAACCAACCTCTTCACCTGGCTTTTGATTAAGAATGATTTATAGACGTCATTTACTTAATTTTGTTATTATACTATTATTATTCATATTATTATATATTTTTATCTCTCTTTTTTGTTTTGTCTTTTTAATCTATTGTATCTAGTTTTTAGTCTAGCTTTTATTTAACTCTATCTTATTATTATTGTTATTATTATTATTATTATTATTATTATTCTTAGCTTTTAAATCTGTTATTACATTATCATCATTTTTATTTTTTATTGTTTTTGTTTTTTGTCTTTTTTGTTGTTTTTACAGTCTACATCTGTTCCTGTCTGTCATCTGTGAAACACTTTGAACTTTGCACTAACTTGTATGAAAGGTGCTATACAAATAAAGTTTGATTGATTGATTGATAGATTGATTGAAGGGTTTTTCGAGACAAGATGTCATGAGACTAGATGAGAAAAGATAAGATGATTTTGTTTACTCTGCCTCAAAATGTTGCGATGATGTTTTTGAGAGGGAGGCTGAGCGGCTCTCATGTGTTTAAACTCTTGCTGGCAAACGGGATTTGACACAGGCAGACAAACCTCTACTCCACCCCAAAAAACATGATTACAAAGTAATACAACGAGATACAAATCCTTCACAAATGCCCGTGACTACTTGATCTTCAGCAATCAGTTTACCATTCCCTGCCAGTGTAGGAGGAATGAATTGTTCAACAATTATGAAAAATACAAGCAAGTACAAATTGGGAAGTTGTATAGATGAGATTTTCTTCGGGATTATCAATGTAATCGTTGCACAAACTCATCCTTGCTGGTTCACGGGGCTGCGAAACAGAAAAGCTTCATGTATGATGTCTATAACTGTATTTCTCAAGCTCTCTCAACCTCTACCCCTCACACTCTGGTGTGAAACCTGTAGTGTAGTGTAGTTAGTATGCAGGGGGTGAGGGTTCACATCAGAGAACTGCGGGAAAGGTCACATTTAACTCTGACTTCACATGTAGTAGCAGAGCAGATAATCTTCAGATTCATTTACTGTTTATTGTGTGCATGTGTGTGAGTCTGAATATGTAAAAACCCCTTTCGGCTAGTCCTGGTTCCTAGAATAGAGAGGCGTGTGTGACTATCACAGAGCGTTTCATGCCTCTCTGGTTACTTTTGTTAACCGCGTCCTCGTGGGAACACCGTGGCCCCTGGATGATTTAGAGACCTGTCAAGCACGCCTGTGGTCAGGTCAGTGTCAGGGGGCTAAGCTAGGTCAGGTCCCCGGAAGGAAAATGACACAAGTAAGCAAAAACCTTCCAAATTATTTCCTGTCATGCCACATTTCTTTTTTTCATAGTGACATCCAGTCATTTAAATGCAAAGTGAACAGGGGAGGAGCAGAAGCTGCAGGCTGTAGGCTTTATGTGGGAGTTGACAGCTGACAAGTTCGTCATTTGAGAGTCCCCTTAGAATAGCAGTTGTGAATAAATACCTGGAGTACATCCTGTGAGTTTGGAGGACTTGGACTATATTCTTTTTACAACCGAAAAAGTACACAGACATCTAACAGATGCTAAACTAAAGTTTTTATACCCAGTCAGGCGCACAGTTTAAGCAGAAGTTGGTTTGCTAAAGGAATGCGGTGTTCACATGAGAAGTTTCAGGGACATGTTGACCCTTGCACTAACTGTTGTCCACCTTGAAATTCAAAGGAGCTACTGTATTTCCAAAGATTTCCTCACACTGTATTGATCCTGGCCAAGGTAGCAATGACTCAACCTTCTCGAAATGGTAAAAGAAGTCTGATGCAACTATTGAAAGAGGAATGCTGTTTATTTGCCTTTTAGACAGGTTGTTGGTTTGTTGTTTTTGTGAAGCCTATATATCTGCAGAAACTACAGAGAACATAAGTTTTGTTTTCCCAGATGTCAATATGGTGGCCATCATGTTTTTTTAAAAAAAGATCCAACCTCAACATTTATCAAAAAATGTTTGCATGAATATTCATGAAAGGTATGATGTCACATTTTGGAGAGAGGTTGTGTTCTATTGTAAAAAAAACTTTTGCAACTTTTTTTTGCACTGACTTCAAACCACTGCAACTGTCAAAAAACTAAATAGAAGTGAAATAATGACGCAATGTGGCATTTTTTCTGTTTGCTGTGAGTCTTACAATTTTTCTCCACTGATTACCCTCTTACAGTACAAGCAGTACCATGTCAGTAGCAGAAAGGTCGCCCACTGACACCTCTTTGATGTCTATTTGTCACTTGCCCTTACAGGCTGTAGCGGTTCCCCCTTCAGTTCCCATTTTTTCATAGTCTCTTAAGAGAGTCATGATGATGCTAGAGGCCGTGCCTAAATCTTCAAGGAAGGCCAGGGAATCCAGTGGTGCTAATTAGAATAAGGTACAGATGATCAAGGTCATCATTTTTGGTAGCTATCTTGAATTCTGATGAGCAAAGAAATGAAATTTGCTTTTAAAAATTTAGGAGCTGAGGCATGTCCAGTTTTTCCCATCTGGGGCGTTTGGCAATTGCCAGTGTTTCTACAAGAGGACCTGAATTGCCACTTATTACAGAGAGCATTACTGTAGGTCTACATGCAGGGTCAGTAAAAAACCCTGAATCCCTCTGGCCCATATAATGCAGTAAGGTCAGCTCAAGTCCAACTAGCCGCAGAGCTGATTGAGGTGGTTATATATAGATAGCACTGGCAAGCTAACTTGTACAGGGGACCAGGCTGGGGCGCTGTCACAAGGCCTATGTTGATTTAGTGTAAGATCTAAAATCAGCCAGTGGCGTAATGGAGCCAGACCCTTTTCCATGACACAAACCAGAACAATATTTCCCCGCTGGGCTGAGTAGATGAATTGAATCAATTCAAAATAAATGGAGGATGATGAGACATTAGTTGCTCATGCACTTGAGGATGATGGCAGCTGAGAGTGTAAGAGGCAGATCTCCAAAAGCAGGGCAGCGGGGGGGAGGGGCATGGCGTGGGAGGGGGGGGGGGGGGGGTCAACCATTTACCTCTGTGACTCCAAGGGAACATGCCTGCGGGATTCAGGGTACATGATCTGAATAGCCCAGTATTTTGGAAGATGTTAATGCGAGTGAGGCTATGCAGTGTATGTGAGCACAGGGTTTTAGTTGGAGAGTGGCAGGGTGACCATCTTTTCAATGTCACAGGCATAACAAATATCACACACTCCAAAGCAAGCAAAGTGACTCATTCTGACAATGTTTTCTACAGTTATACTTGATAAAGTTACATTTCAGTTAAAGTAGATGAGATTGAAAGGTTTAGTTAATTGTTAGATTGATTTTAGTGATGGTTATAAGTATACTGTGCTCAAACTACACAGTGGTTGTTTAATCCTGGTTTAATTAGGAAAGTTTAATGCATAGAGCCACCCAGATGTGCCCCATAGGCTAAATGTGTTGTGCAAAATCCAGAGGTGGCTCGAGAAGAAAGGACCACCTATGAAGAAGTGAGTGTTAAAATATGTGAAACAGAGAAATCTGCACTTTTTGATATACATAGTAAAGTACTCTTTTCTTTTTCTGTCCTGATATGGAAAACATTATAGTCTAAAAGACTATATGGCATAGTTTTTTTTTTATTTTTACTTTTTTTTTGAGGAAATGCATTTTTCAGGATAGAAGGAATGTGTTTCACAGAAGAAATATATGTATATAAGTATTTTTTTTTTTACTGCACTTAAGTCTCATCTCATTCTTTCATGCCAATTTGCATCACAAGGGGATTTTTTGGTTGATGGGCTTCCTTATAATAAAAATGGAAAAACATTAATTAAGCTTGATCTTCAGACTCTGGACACACACTCATCATGCGCGAGTGCAAAAAAGAAATCCCATTCGTGTGCATCTAGAAATGAAAATGAAAGTAGAAACAGCAGCGCGTAACCAATGAAGACTTTAGACAGGCTGTCATTTTTTTTTTCTTGCTGTCTAAATGAAGCAAAAATCACCCGGTAGTGAAAAGACACCATCCATCTCGAACATTAATTATGAAGTCCATTCATTACACACCGCATGCCAGATATTGTATGGACCACTAGAAAAGACGACAAATACGTGTGTTTGTGTGTGTGTGTGCGTGTGTGAGTCATGAATACTGTATACAAGGGCTGGCAGAGCAACTGAGGAGGTGGAGCAGAGGTGTATCTCTCTAAATGTCAGGGACGATTAATTAACTTAAACTACATCTGTCATCCATGCTGCTCATAGTTAGCTTAGTAAACAGACTTTCAGAGGTAATCCCTGTTAGCTGAGCACAAATAGGAGGGATTGAGGAAATGAAGACCTTCACGGCAGCTAGCCAAAAGATTAAATCTGACTTGGGAGTTAAGGCTGACTGAATGGACTTCTTACAGTTTAATGACACTGATTGCCACTAAAATAAAATCGAAAGGGTTTACCCAGAATGTTTATTTTTATGTTTGGGAATTAGTTGAACTGTTGGGGAGCTACTCTATTGTCAAAAAGACCTGGCCTTAATCCCTTTTATTCTTTGTTTCTGGTTAGTATGCGGGCTTCGTGTCAGAGTGCCTGACTGGAGGGCAAATAAGGGAATCACTGTACATGACCAATCTTTCCAAAACCTCCCCTGAATATCTTTACTTTTATACTTTTATATATCAGTCGACTGTGAGGGAAAGAGGAAGCCTTTCATGTTGTGTAACAGGATGAAAGTTTCACATCTGATGGATGACGGTCTCTCTTCAGAATGAATAAAAATGAGAATGAGACTGGAGTTTCAGTGAGGAGGAGGAGGAGGAGAGCTCAATGGATTTGTTTTGAAAAGTTTAACAAATTTGTTGAAAGGCCCGAGAGGACATTTTTTTGTAAGTATGCCTCTTAATTATCACGACATACGCATTCCTGATTTCCAGAAAACAAATTTATTAGTCAAGATCAAAACATCATTTTCACATCATCACATGAAAAGAACCTGTACCCATAACCTCTCTTTTGGTATTTTTCAAAAATTCTAAATGTCACAGATACAGATATTGGTAGACAGCCTGGTGTGATGAAAGGCTCTGTAGCTTATCTTTTCCCAAAACACCAAACCCATTGTGCTTTCTCCATAGAAATATATAGGCATGATTCATCATGAGTTAGAGAGCTAAGACCAAACATGCTAATGTGCTCTTGAAGGATTTTAGAAATGCCACAATGAGAATGATTTTCTGCTGCACTTTGCTCCCGTCATTAGTGAGAAACACAAAAACCGGAGCTGAAAAACTGAAAGAACCACGAGAGGCAAAGACTAGTTTGACCTTTTTGCTAAGTTGTGAAGAAATAATACTTAATATCGTAATTAAGTTGAGTGGTTCCACACCATTTCCCCCAGAAGTCTCGCCCTGCTTTCTTTTCTCCCAAGCCACAGAATCACTACTCCAAAGGCAATAATCACTTCATTTTGCAGTGCTCTCCATCATGATCCTCCTTGAAAGGTTAAGCTGCATCCCCTGTGTCACCTCACGAGAGAGCTCCTATTATGATAGAGCAGGCCTTTCAAATTATCTGATCATCTCTGTGCTCTTCACGTGGCCAATCCCATGTAATCTTACATAAACTCCACACTGGCAGAAAGGCTTTTAAATCGTGGTTTGATCAGTTCCCCACTGACTGAGAGGGAGAGTGACAGAAAGACAAAAAGAGATAAAGACAATAAAGGGGCCAAGGGGCTATTCGCTCCCCCACTTTACCCTCCTCCCACATTCATTAAGTCGCAAATCACTGTATCCCCTCAAATGCCCCTATATTGCAACACTTATGGTGAAAAGACACAGGAGGTTTTCTGTGAATCACAGAAATTGCGTGTCTTTAATTAGCAGAGATGTGCACACACAGAGCTCTCCACAATCACAAACCAACTTTCATGTATTTTGCTTCTTTTACTTCTCTAGTTTTTCGCATCCGTAACATAATCTACTGTAATTAATGTGACTCAGGCAGGGAAACGTGTTAGATGAATGTCTGAATCTTACAATAACGTTCGGGTGTCACTGAATGTATCCGGGATGTTGCAGAAACATCAGTACTGATGTTGTGTGTTGCCCACAGCTGGCTGGGTGTCAGATTCTTTCCTTTGACTTTATTAGACACCTGCAGCATCACGCAGCAGGAGACGCGATAAGTGCGTCTTTAAATTGAGAGAGTGATGTGCACATTTACGCACGAGGCACAGCAGCGCTAACTTCATTAACACCAGATGGGTCAGGATCTGACGGTAATTAATGCTCTGTGTTCTGCTACTGATCTACAACACTGACAGTATATAAAGAGGTCAGCTGTTACACACAGATTAGTTTCCGCGGTGGAATTGTTTATATTAAAGCAGCCCTTATGGATGAATGCCGAGCTCCATCAGAACTGTCAGGACATTTTTATTTTAAGTAGCTAAAAGTCCAAAATAAGCCTATACCCACTTGGTCCGATCCAGCAAGTCCGGTTAGAGTAACATTACTGTGTTTAAAGGCTGATCAGAAAAACACTGCACAGCAGTTTGTAATACTCACAACTCTGGAGAGTTATCACGCTGCAACCCCCTGTTTAGTGCGCACATATGGAATGCGTCTGTGGCCGCGGATCCCTGAAAAGTATGAATGGAACCGTGTGCGCGTCCACGGCCTGCGTGCAAGTCCACAGCTGTTTGCGGACGTGGAACGCAGAAAGTATGAAAAGGACACACACACTTTTTGGCCCCCCACACTTCTGAAATGAATCCGGTGCCCCCGTCTTAGAGGGAGTATGCAGTGTGTTGAAATAAAACTGTAAGAATATCAGATGGTTAGTCAAGCATCCCTGAGGTTTAGAATGATGTCAGAGAGGATTCTCATTAAATCAGATCAATACAAGATAGGATGTTTGTTTATTCACCAACAACACAACAGGACACGAAATGCAAAGTGAATACTGCCTTCTACAATTGCTGCCAGAAAATCTAGTTGGCCTCACTGAACAGGGTGTTTCTATCACAAAAGCATAGCTCTCGTTAAATTGAACAATTTGTTTTGTACCTGTTAAAACATGAGCTGCTACTTAAAGCTTTGCTAATACAATTAATACCGTGTTTAAAAGAAACACCACACTATCAACATTTGCGGTATGACAGATGTTGCTGAATAATTCAGAGCGCACACGTCACACTGTAACAATGCTGGCGCTGACTTGTAAGCGTTTAATTCCTTCAAAGCATGCAATGTTTTAATTTCAATTGTGACAGTGTTTGTTATTTTTGTGGCTTTAAAAAATCTGAACATAACAAATTTAGCACTCATGAGTCTAATGCAGCGACACGCATTTAAAGGAAATAAAGAACAGATCTGCGTGAAGAACACATACTTCACTCTTATTCCCGCTGTGTGACTGGATGATTGAATGCTGTGTTTTGTGAGTGTGTGCAGAATTTAACCCCCCTGACACATGCTCTCTTCATCTCCATTAAAACAAAGATTTCCTGGGGCGCTATCACTGAGTTGGCCTGGCAAAGGAATGTTAGCCCTAAAGCCTGTTTGGGCAAAGACGCCGACACAGGAGGAGATTGAAGAGTACTCATAAGAGGTATACTGTAAACGGCTGTTTTGATGTTATCTTTTTAACTCCAGCCCATCTTCATTTCCGGAAACTCGTTAGCAAACGTGCTGTGAAAAAGCTTTAAAAATACAAATCTTCATCACAAGAAAGAAGCTTCAAAATTGGATTTGCGTGGCGCGAGTGCTGAGGGCAGAGGACGGGGATTAAACAGGGAGAAGTACTTTACATGTGCAATTACTGTGGCACCTGAACAGTATTGTGGCAGCGGCTTGAGCAAAGCGGGCAGGAAGTCGCTGCTTACAGACGGAAAATTCCTGCTCAGAGAAGATAATTTTGTGTGTACTACAGCACATCGTCCAAATATGTGGAGCGTATTGGAGGGTCGGGGAGGAGCTCTGCCTGGAGCGGTCAGATAGTGAGGTCGTCTAGGTCTCACCTTGTTTGACACTGCCAGTCAATAACAGGCAATTTTATAGAAGAGCCACCAGAGCCTGTAAATGACATGGTTGGGAAGTCTTTGAACCGACGCTGCGTGGAATTTGAAATTTCTTTATGGATGAACGTTAAAAGATTCAAAATGCTCAGGAAGAAAATGAAGCACTAGCAGTGATGAGAGAGTGACTTTAATTATGTGATATAGATGCAGACTCTGTGCACTGAGGATTAATTCTGTGGTTTTGAACCTCACATCAGTCGTGGTATTTGCCTCGAAAGCAGAATTAACACCACTGTCTGATGAGGAGTCTCGTATCATTCATTGGACAGATGCTAACCATATGACAGCTGATCTGAATTAAGAGACAGAGTCTCATTACCCTTTGGAAACAGGTTAATTGCTCTGGCCTTTACTATAGTGTCAAATGCTAGTGGTGCTGTATCTCGTGGCTGATGAGCATGCAACCAGAGCTGGTCTGAAATAGGCCTTTGGAAAGTGATTAGTGTGATAATATATGCACATGACCTTAAGGAAATGCAGTTCATAGTCAAAATAGTGACCCTGTGTCAGAGATGGTTGTTGTTGGAAGTGGGATTCCTGCTTAGAAGTCAGAGAGGCAGCACCTTTGTGCTGCAGGTTAACTTGCTTTTTGCCTCTGTGTGGATGTCGGCGACCGAGGGCAGGTTCTCCCAACGTGAGGCCCGATCTATTAGGGGAAACGGGAGCCCTCATGATTGACGAGTTGCTCCATCTCATCCATCAGGCCTGGCACACAGAGGCCTGACACCACCATATCACTCCCATGTGGCCAGGGCTGCTACAACCCTGAGCTATATTTGCTAGCTGACATTAATGCCTTGCTCTGCCCCGACTTTCTAAGCCTCCCTCTCTCTCCCTCTTCTTCCATGACGCAGCAAATCTATGGCTACCCTATCCTGTGCTACTTCATTACAGAGGCTTCTACATTACAGCACCTGATGACTTCCCAAATTCTAGAAAGTTAGAGCAATTTAAAAGCACAGTAGAAATGCACACCAGCTACAGTATGGATCTCCACACTTTCACAGCCTCCAGGCGGCTCATGCACACACAGTACATGTGCAAAATGAAACACATACGCAAGAGCATATTAAATATAGGCAATGAGCTAAAGCTACTGATTTCATTCTACTGAGCCTCCATCATAATTTGCTTTTCTGTTGTAAAATAATTTAGATAACATAGCTGGCAGGATGCAGAAAGCTAAACATTCCTCTTATTGCTCAAATCTTCTAATATTTTTATTATTTTTTTCTATCTCTTTTAATAAGGAAAAAATTTATACATATGAATGTATCTACCTAGTCCCACATAAACTTGCAGTCATACATTCTTCCCACATTTACATTTACATATACAAGTACTTTTTAACATGAGACTGTAATCTTCATCCAAAGGTTCTGCAACACAGAAATAAGGCAGCCAGCGAGATTTAATTGGATACTGATGACAAACTGAACATAAAAAAGGTCCAGAGAGAGAGAGACAAAGACAGAGGGGAGGAGCTGCCTATAATGCTGGAGTCATGGAAATGACTTTACGGGAGTCGTTATTTGTCTGATGAGACCTGTCTAGCCTGTTTACTTCTCTGTCGCATCTTCATCTTCATTAGAGTGTACTTGGCTGTTGATCCATGCTGTAATTTTAATTAAAACTCATAAGTAAGCAAGACAGAGAACTCGGCCGTTGAAAGATCCCCCCCCCCCCCCTACTCCTCTCTTTTAAAAACTGTGGAGTCTGGAGAGGCGAAAGAGCCTCTTCACAGTGGGGAGTCATGAATAACAAACAAAACCAAAAAAAAAGAAAAAAAATCCTCGTGCTACTCTACATTCAGGTCAGGACTGAAAAAAGGTGCAGTGTGTGCAGCTCACCTTGAAACTGCAATTAAAAAATCACAAGGGCTAAGGCTGCTATCTGCGTTCAAACAAGGGGACTATAAATATATGAATATATGGAGAAGCACAGTAGCTACAGCTGGGCTCACAAAAGAAACAGGAAATCACACATCCTGAATTCAAACATGGCTGCAGAGTAATGCTTTGTTATGGACCGGACTGACTGAGTGAGAAGCTACTAAGTCTTAAGTGATGTTTTATGGATTGACATTAAAAACCAGACAGCTGTAAACCCAACTTGGAGATGCTCATATTTAGTGAAAGCTCCGGCTAAGTGCAACATGAGGGACATTTAGCCAAGCAACAGGAAGAAGGTCCACTCTGGGGACCCTTGCATAATTCTCTTGCATAATTTCCCTGTAAAAATCCCCCTGCATCATCTCAATGTAGTGTAATTAATGAGGACAACTTTGCCCCGGCTGATCGAAAATCTGCAGAGTCAGTCTCCCAATGGAAGGATGGCGAGAGAGAGAGAGAGAGATGGAGTGAGTGAGTGAGCGGGGGGGGGGATACAAAGTGAGGGATAGAGAGCTTTTAACGTATCTCTATCCTCAAACGAACTCCCATGAAAAAGCCCCTGCAGTATACGGAAAGCTCCTTCTGTATTCGTCACCACCTGAACAACATATTCCAATTTGAGATGGCATCTTCTGCCTCAAGCTCGTTGTTTGGGTCGTCGCTCACACACTGACTGCTTAGAGAAAAGGAGGAGCAATTATGATTCGGTAAGGGAAGATGAAGGACTAGATAAAAATAAAGACTCTTAGTTTAGAGACACCACATGGGATAAATTAAACCTTGTGACTTCTGTCAGGAAGACTCCTCAGATGGCCACGTCAGCTTCTATTCCTCTAATCTTGAGCGGTCTCCTACACATTACTGTGTGTTTTCCCTTTCTTTCCATTCGTCTTGCCACCAGACTGGCAGTTTGGGTGATGAATTATGAATGACTGTCAATACTTCTTGTGAGACAGGTGAAACAAGTAGGCTGTGAAAAATCTGTTCAAATACAATGAAATTACTGCCTCTCCATCGCAATGAGTAAACACTTTCTGTGCTTTGGAGCAAACAACATCACAAAACACACTCTTCGACTTTTCATTTCATTCATTTCAACTTCATGAAGCCTTTAAACTTTACTTATTTGGCTGAACTGAAGTGTTTTGGTTTAAATGTGTTATGACAAGAATGCTGATAAATGCATAAAGAGATTAAATAATTTCTGTCTGAATTCGACCAGAGTCTGAGAGAGTAGTAACCAAGCCTGACCCGAACCTGGCATGCATTTGTTGTTGTTACCACGGTTACAGCTTGCCTGTATACCCTGATTACACATGTGTGGGCACCTTGTAAATGACCGTCAAAAGGCATTGTTTTATATAGGCTGTTTATAGACTGTTTTAACACACGCACACACATTTGAGTCTTATCATGTGTTGCGTTCATGCGTTGTCACATAAATAACAAACTCCAGCACTGAACAGGAAGTAGCCCAACACAGACAGTAGTTCCATCATTTTGATTTATTTTTACACTTTACAAACCCGACCCGAACATCATTTCTAACTTTTTGTCAGGTATCCACCCTCTATAACACATGGCTGAACACACACCCTGAAAATGTAGAAAAACGCAATAAAAGAAAATCAAATTCAGAGTGACAAGAATATTGAAATGCATTGCCACTATCACACTGTCCATTAGTCGCATGCCCTGTCATTTCATCTAGTCTTATATAGTAATTACAGGAGTGAAACACTCCATTTGGCATTGTTGTGCACACTTAATTTTCCTCTTGATTGAGCCTGCCTATTAGTGCTTTCCAACCTCAGTACGGCACACCAGGGACACAGGATTGCTGAGGAAAATGCACAAAAAATAAGGTTGCATACTAGAGCCAGCCGAGCCTCTGGGGCCCGAGCGCACACTTCATCTCTCAGTTAATTAACAGAATGTTTGAAATGATTTTGGTTAGTATTTTTGGTCTCTTTGTGGGAAGAAAACTTTACAGTTATGAATAAAACATGCAGTGCAGTGTACCTTATCATGATTATATGAGGACTGACGTTACTAGAGACAGAGGCCAAGTGATACTGTAGGAGGCAGCTCCTGTTTCATTTCTGCCGCTATGCTGCAGATGCATGCACATTAAGATTCCACAGGATAACTACAGGTTGGGATTCAGAACCAGTCCGCCTGTCTGCCTGTGTGCCAAACACCGAGCAGACAGTGTGGCCCGATGAAGAATCACCTGCTGTTACCTCACAGTCCCTCCAATCCCCGGATCCACCACATTCATCTGTTAGGTACTAGTGAATGATAAGGCACTGGAGGCAATAACCGCTTTCTGCTACGTCTCCTCTCTCTGCTGCTATTAAACAAACTGGACTTCAAGACAAGTCAAAATGACATCTAAATTGGCATCTTTGAGCTGTTTTCTGGTGCACAGCATCGCAATGTTCCCGCTCTTCTCTATCTCTTTATCATGCTGGGCTCAGAGGAATTGTGATTAAGATCCCTGAAAAAAAAAAAACATCCAGTGAAACTGAACTGATCTGTGAATCAGTAAGCTGGACCGGCGCACGAGATGATACTGTAGCAGTAGTGAAAGAAAGAACGGAAGAAATCGTCTCCTCATACAAATAATTGGTTTGATGCGGAGGTACATGGTGTGGATGCAAGCTCTCCTCATCATTACTGTGGTGGATTGTCTTTTGTTATAATGAGATACCCTGTAATCAGAACCAAATCAGTTCCTCAGGGACACAACAATGAGAATTAAATGGTTGGACTAAGCATGGAGGATGAAAATGGAATTTAGAGCTGACGAATCAACAGGCGGCCCGCACCCCATTGTGCATTTGTTAGACTTGATTACAATTAAAACACACAAATACCCCCAAGTCTAGTGCTACTAATCTGTACATCTGACCCAACAACCCTGCTGAGCTCTCTTCTCAAACTGAGCCATTACTGTGAAGTAGGCATTTATAAAAACACACGCACACCCAACAAGATACGGCGCACATAAAAGAATATTCAGACAATCCGTGTCAACATGTCAAGACTGTATTCCACTCTCTGGCATCCTGATCACAGCTGCACAGTGCAGATAATTGGGTTGTAATTAGATGAGAACACACCATAGGAGGTCATGTAGCGTTGAAAGTTGGCTTATTGCCACTAGAAATGTGCTGCAAGAAAAAGCGCTATGCTGTAGCTGTTCTGCATGATCGCATATCAAGGATAGTCGTACTAAACACACCAAAAACATACACAGATGTATGCATGCATGCACGCACACACACACACACACACACACACACACACACAAACAGATCCTTCTGTTAGTGGGCTGTTAGAGGAACTCGCTTTGACACATCACTGCATTTGGTTTCCACATTCTGCCCTAAGGGAGATGGTGCCTTGCCAAGCTGCGCACTTCTGAAATATTAAGGCTAGAATCCATTGTATGTTGCTAATTCTAGAAAGTGCTGAAAAGGGACAGAAAAGGAAGGTGAGATTATGTTCTCTCTTTTTTTTTTTTTTTGGACGCAATTTTCTTCCTGTTTCATCTGTGCTGTGTACAGAAGTGGTCATATATGGAGCATCACTGCTGAGATCAAATAAAATACTGCCATATCACATCCAAACTGATTATCCTGCCATGTCAATAGGAAAAAAACAACACAAAGTGTACCTCAGTAAACATGACCGCACACACATTTACATATTCTCAGATGCATGAAGCCATGCTGTAAGTGTCAGTAAACAGCCAGGCAAAGCATTCTCTTTCATTTATGCAATACAGTGAAACCCTGCGGGCAGTTAACCCGATTGCTACGTAATCGAAAATGTCAGAAATATAAACATTCCTTGCTGTTCTGACAGATCGGTCTCATCTTGGCATTAACAGGTCATTATTAATGACCTTAGTCTGCTTCTGTAAACCCAGGCCAGGACAAAAAAAAAAAATGGTAACTGAAAACAGGGGTGTGAAAAAATATCCATTTACAGGAACTTTTCCTGCACCTACTGCACAGTACACACTTCTCTGCTATCTCCCCGCATGAGTATCAATAATTAATGATCATGTCTCTGCCCCTGCCTAGTTATATTCCACTGCAGGGTAACTACACTATATGTATTACAGGAAACTGATGTCTGCCAGGAAAGCTCCTATTTTGCTTTTAAACTCCATGCGTCTCATAATATTTCATTATGCTTGTTCCGGCTGGAGTGATGAGGCTGCAAGAAAAAGAGAAGCAGAAGCCCGGTAGCTGATATATCCCTGTTTTGTTTATTCAGAAGAGGATGGGTATATAAAAGGTGATTTCTATTCTAGACAATGATAAGGTAAAGCCTCTTAGCAGCCACTGCTCTTAGTGAGAGATAACCAGAGGCTGGAAGTGAAGAGCATCCCTTCTAGTGCAAAAATGTTGGCTGCCTGGGAAACTCAGTGATCTGTAAAGCTCCACTCTCGAGAAGAATGATCAATACACTCCCATCTTACTATTTTCTCTCTGAAGCTCAAAGAAATTACTATCTGCTGCACCGACACAGAGGAGGTGTGAAGCGAAGGCGGATAGCAGTGGGCGGCGAAGGTGGTCAATTCAATTATCCCTCTGTCAGAGCACATTTTCTATTCTAGACAGCCTGCAAAATTCCTCAGAAAAAGGAATGCCAAATACTTTGGAATACTTTAAATGTTACAAAACTGCTAAACTGCACATCATCATCTTTATCAAAACCCATTTTCGTGTGATTTCATACCAGAATTAGACTATTTTTGATACAGTTTGAATTTCAAAAATATTTCAAGGGCTGTGAAAGGGTTGACAACGCTAATTTCTCTGGAGGGTTAATAGACATCTTTTGAATATATGCATCCACTCATGTCCTTTTGTGTGTGTGTGTGTGTGTGTGTGTGTGTGTGTGTGTGTGTGTGTGTGTGTGAGAGTCATTGAATGACATGGAGGGCTGTTCTGTGTGATAAGAACGAATACTGTAGAGCAGGGAGGTAAGATATGTTAGCTAAAACCACAGGATGACTGAGAGAGAAAGAGAGAAGTTTGGTTTGGTGACATGACCCAGACTCTGTGTCTCTGTTAGGAAATGTCAGGGGCAAATGAAATTCTAGACATGAGCACACATTAGGAGATGATGGTCAAATATTAAAAATAAGTCCGGAGCAGTAAAAATGTATTTCACAAATTTAAAACAGTCTGGTCTAAGTTACAGGACATGTGAAAATAACAGACTATATTTTATACCACCTTCTGTTAGCAGCTCAAAAGCAAGGCGAGTTCATTTGTGAAGCACATTTCAACAACAAGGCAATTCAAAGTGCTTAAAGACCAGGTTCAATCATGAAATAGCTGCTCATGAGCTGGTGGAGACTCAGTGCTGCTTACTGGCACTCCAGGAAATGGGTATTCAAGGAAAAATCTTTTCTCATACATTAATAGTTGTCATTAATCTATGAATCTGAGTCTCTTATGCAAGTCATTTTGTAATAAAAAGCTGCAATTTACTTTTTTTGGTACAATTTTTCAGTCTTTCTTGTGATTTCCTCATTTCCCAGAACACTTTGGACAAATGCTTGAGTAATGCATGAACATCAGTCCTGGCAGTGATTGGAATCAAGCGACAGGAGTAAAGTGAACTCACTGCAGGAGGATTATCAATTGAATATCTCTTTTTTTTAAAAATCTATACAGTTTAATGTTTTTTTCAGATGTTGAAACCTCAAGATGTGAATAGTTATTCATTATGACCAACATATATAGCTTATCATTTTGCATTACTTTCTTTACAAGCCAGTGGGAAAATATTTATCGAGCTAATTTCCATATGATTTTTACTCGCAGGTAAAGGGAGCAATAGCAGCTGTGTTAATGTTGCCATTGGAGAATACATGTGAATTCTTATGCATAACATAACACCTCTTGTGGCTGTGCTGTATTATGTTTTATCAAGTCTACCATCTGTAAAGACACTGATATCTCTGCCTGTTTGAAACAGCTCTTCTTTTACGATTATTAAGTATAAGAGCAAGAGGTTAATTCTTTAAATAGTCTTTTCTCTCTGATTCTGAAAAGAACTGACACCAAGATCTGATGTTTAGCACGGATGTTGTTTAGAAAACAGAAAAAAAAAAAAGCTAGAGATAACTTGTCATCTCTGACTGGCTAAATTCTTACTGAATATAAAAAATATGCACCCAAATAAGAACATTAAACCAAATGTTTGTTTTTAAAGAGTACTAAATGATTCAGGGATGAATCTTTCTTTAATATCTGGGTCATGCACTTGAAAAATGTTCTCATGGGAATAACACATTAGGGCGTGTCAGTTGAGAAAGGGGTATAATTCAACATCAAAGAGGAACACATGTTTTTTGCAATAGTTGCAAAATTGATTTCAAATAACACATTTGACTTGGTGAAAGCATGGATGGTGGTATTCCAAATTGATACTTTTTTTCCATTATGTACAATCACTCAAGTCGGACTAACAAAATGGGAGTGCAAAAAGTCACACAGAGGTAACGATAATAATAATTTTAACAAATATGCTGATGATGTTTGTCGATTTTCAAGCAGACTCTAATCTAGTCCAGGCTCTGTGTCCTCCATCACGACGAGGTCAGCAGTGTTTAACCAATAATGAGGTGCACATCAGAGGGATGCAGAGATATACAGAGTAGAGGGATGACTGGTAATAGATTTGACTGAGAAGAAGCCTGCTGTAAACACTATTTCCCAACGGGTGCTCACGTAGCTATATTATAAACACCTGTCGCATCTCCCGGCTACTCCTCCTTCATCTCTCTGTATACAGGGACAGCCCATCATTCAGTCCTGGCTGCATCTCATCTTCCATTCAGGGCAGAGAGTAAAGCCAGGCTTCATGTAGCTGGCCTGGGTAAACAACATCTGACATTTATCATTTTGGCTGGATCTCCAACTGAAAGCATAAGGGTGGCACACAGCATTGTGATTCACTGTTATTAATCAAACATTGCTGTATACAACAAGGTTGTAACAATTTTAACGCAGCTGAAAAGTAAAACGAATTTCCAAACTTTGTCCTGCTGGTTAAAATATGTAGCCTCTGATGGTTTAATGCAGTAATTAGATTTTTCTTTGCTTGATTAATTATGCACTTCCAATTTATTGATCTTTTAGATGATGATTAATGAAGAAGTCTAGAAGATATACTGTTGACACAAAATGCACAGATAAAATTACCATTTAGATAGATGTTGTTACTTCAAACATCAGTCTTAAAGAAACCATAGCTATTAGAATTTTGCATTTCTATAAGATGAGCTTCAGAATAGGAAAAGGGGCTATTTTCGCCTTCACTAAGCTTGTAGGCTGTGCAGCATTTGAGTGTGTGTTTGTGTGTATATCTAGTATATATATGTGAGTGTATATGTGAGTGCACACATCTGTCTCCTCCTTGTTAGAGCATGTGTAGCTTGCTGCTAGAATTTTCACACCAATTTAGAGTCAAGCAAAACCAGATCTGAAATCTTCAGAGGTACGGTGTGATCTCTATATTCGCAGAACATTATTAAGAGTCATGAAACAAAGCAATCGCACTGCAAACAAACACACACACCGACGAAAAACCGCGCTGGTGAGAGAGTGTTGATCGAAAGACTGCAGAGCTAACGAGAGGAGGGAGGAGGACAAACACAGCACAGGCAACAGTACAAGTAAACTAACAAATACTTTGCTTATCTTAATCTTTGGTCTTGGAGCAGCAGGCCTACTGAGCAGTGAAAGTTCAGTTAAAAGTCAAAAAACAAAACAGAAGTTTCCTCACAGCGACAAACGTTCTCCTACTTGCTAATCACTCTGGTTGGGCAACAAAAAGATCCCATCTGCAGCCGCAGGCAGCGGTTAATTGAGGAAACAAATCTCTCAGTAAACCATTCTCTTCGGTCTACACATAATGAAATTCTAAACCTAAAATTGTTTATTTGACTGCCCTGACCTCTCTCACTCTTCATTTCCAGTGTAATGGAACAGCCTGCGGTGGGAAGATTGTGCAGAGATGTGGATAATATTAGAAGATTTGCCACTGCTGCTGAGTCTGGTCCTGTTACAGTGCGCCATCACTGGAGCTGATAACCTAGGCACAGAAAATATCAGTTTGTGCTATTAATGCTCGACCGGCAACCTGCACTCCAGCAGAGTCTGGAAGATTAAGAAACAGTCTACTTTGAACCACAGCTACAAAGTGGCTTTTACAAGCTGTAAAGTCTAAAAGCAAAGGCTAACATTTACAAGAAACTATAGTGTAAAGGTGTAGTTTAGTACAGATGTTCTAATCGTGACATGACATTTTAAGAGACTGAGTTTTTTTGCAGAGTTCCTTTTCGCTGGATGATCAGAAAGGATGCAACACAGTTTTGAAAATGAAAAGCCTTGCCTAATGGCTGGAAAATGAGGAAGGGACTGGCAGAGTGAAAGTCTACTAAATTGGTGTGAAATCATTGGAAAGTACAGACACATTGAAGGCGCACATTCTGTCTTAATTATACCTGCACTCGTTAGTTGCTCAGACTCTGCTCTATCTGCGCTTTGTTGCACTCTCTACACTCAGCCGACGTGAAAGAAAGGAAAAAGTAAGTAAGTTCTTTTGAAAGTCGATGAAAAACATAAAATCTCAGGACGAGAGCGGAGAGACTGAGCCAGACTGCTTTATTTCATAAATCAAAGCACATCCACCAGCCATTGGTGCAAACAGGTGTCTTGCTCCTCCCTCCTTGCTCCTCCCTTTCTTCTGCTGTAGCATGCAAATAACCCTCCTCGGAGTGGGCTTGTTTACCAAGGAATGTCTCCAGATTACACACACATTTAAACAAGTGCTGTGCAGGGTGTCTCTCAAGTAGGCCACCTCAGATGGATTCAGATACAATGAGTATTTAGAGAGCACTCCTTGCTGAAAGGCAGCAGCGATAAGCATTGTGCTCCGTCTTACGCATTTCCCTTGTGATTGCCAAAGTGACAGGGACATTTTCAAGAGGAAGACTATCTGTTTGTCCACCTGTCAGACTACGGCAACAACATCAGAGGTGTTGGCTCAGTTAATTCGATCCGTGGCTCCCCGCTGTCTTGACATGCTTCTAGCATGCTCATCTCCTGTCTCCTCCGTCCTCTAATTGTCCTCCGTCCTGGGAGGTTTGGGCTGCACCAGGCTGGAAAATGGTGGAGTGACAAGTCTGCTATACTCTACGCGCACCACACAGGTGATGCTTCTAAAGAGCCTGTCATATTGTCACTGTGTGTCACCGCAGGACGGCTGCCAGCAGATAGCAGGCCTATCTCGTTTAGACAGGAACAAATGAGGCAGAAGATAGAGCTGAAGCTGATCCATGCCTTGACTTATCGCCGTGTCCAGAGGCCATTTCAGACTGAGGTCTGCAGATTATACTAGCTTCTGCTTCTCTAACAATATTTGTGCCTCATGTCTACATATTGAAATGTTTTCTTTTCCATTATGTGTAAAAATAACATATTTCCAAAACATGTATTGGTTTATACTCTTTCCATTTCTCATTTAATATCAGAGAACATGAGGAGAGGTATTCTTGGCGCAGCTGTTGATGAGGGCCATTTGTTCCTCTTGAGCTGCTTGAGTTACCCCCCTGTGTGCACTGCACAACACATGTGATTGGGTATCTCCAGTATAATGAGATAGTGTTTATGACATGGAAAAAGCTGGCTCGGGAGGTGTCTGGTTGTAGATGCCACAACCCAGGCTCTCTATTGTGTAGCCAGCGGTTTGCCATAAACAGGCAGACCTCCTGGGTAATCAACATGACAAGGGGACAGAATAAGAAGAGGGCGTTCAGGTCAATAGGTGACAGAGTTCAAAATCGACCAGTAATAAGCAAATTAAATGCCTTGCTGAGATAATGTATGTAAGATTTTGATGCCCCATTTGCATTTAAATTTTCAGAAAGGACATCGTCTCACCTTACCTCGCCTCACATTACCTTATCTGTTAGCTGCTTACTCTAAGTGACCTGATTTTTGTAACCAATGTGACACTAATTCGCTTGTAGAGTCCCCATGGTCTCCATGTCAACTGTAATCACATATTTGTTGGAGTAGTCCCCAAAAGAATAGCCAGGTGTCAGCTTATGCTAACGGGAAGAGGACAGGATATTAATTAGCAACAGCTACCAAGAAAAAAAAAAAAAAGAGCAACTCAATAGAGCATAGATTTTCTTTTAGAGATGGTAAATTCTTAATGCCATGTTGTAAAAAATGCAAAACCCTAACAAGTAGTTTTACACAGAAGACTACAACATGATGGTCAGACTGTCTGATCCCACTTCTCAGAAACTCACCCACTTTATCCGTGCTGCTCATTTCTGTCGGGAGAAAACAAAGGTTGATTTGTCTCTGAGCTGTGACCGCTCTATGTCCCCTGTGTGTAAAGAATAGGTCACATTACGAGCAAGGTTGAGACAAAGGTCTAAATTGTATAAGAAATAAAGCACTGCGTCGTAAAAAAAAAAAAGGTCCCATTTAAAGGCAACCTATTTATTCACCTTCCTCCTATCACACATCCTTCTCAAAGAAGCTTTTGTCACACACTAAAAAGAAAAATAGGATATCAGCAAACTAGCTGAGATGTATTATCAAACTGACTATAACAAAGAACAATGCATGCTTAGATGCACAGTCAGCTGGGCTAGTAGGTGAGATCTGTCAGTGAGTGACAGTACCAAAGCGTAGCCATTAAAGAGAACTTCTTTTCATGTTGGGAAGTACAAAAAGGCAAATGCGGCATTAAAATGTACATGAATTCCAAGCTATGGTTTCACTTTCCTGACCTTGCCTCCCTTCTGGGTACACTGGAAGTCGACTGGATGCATTATGCAGAGACACAAAAATGTTGACAGTCAACTGCAGGCAGCACTGTGCTTATACTCTCCTGCAATGCTTTCACATTCACCATATCCGCTCGAACTAGAACTGTGAATCTCTGCGGACACTACAGCCTGCATCTGGGATGGACTCTGAAACAATGAGAATCTGGATCCCTGCATCTGCACTCTCCATCTCTCTATTACCACCACTGATGCAGGGTGAAACTGTTTCAAAGCATATTGACGTTTTGTTTTTCTTTGTTACCAGAGCACATCCTCTGCAAATAAATGTGTCTTTGAATGAAGTTATTCTTGCCTCACTTATGAAAATGGAATCTGCTGATCATGAAGGAATTCTATGGGCGATAAAGCTGACCGCCCACCACAGTTAATATGAGATACAGCCAGATTCCTCAGCCACAGTGTGTTCCAAAGCAATATTGGATCAGCAGCTACACCAGGCTAATAAAGCGATTCTGATGCAGCCCTGTAGCATGAAATGTGATTGCTTCTGAGGAAGGTGTCTTACTATAGTGACGGTCAAAGCCCTTTTTCTTAGAAATGAAAAAGACGGGGTGACCTGTCTGAGAAACGGTCCATTTGGCAAATTTGTCTTCAATGTTATAATTATTTACTTGTTTTCCTCACCTGTCACAGGTGTCCATTAGAAAAGGCTTTTGGACCCTGCCAGACATTTTTGGATTAAAAAAAAAAAAAGGCAAAACTACAGAGAAATCCCTGCAACTATAAGACTGAGTGAGAACATGCTGCAGGACAGTATTCTTCCCCTCACATCTCTTTTGCAAGGTAAGCACTTCAATGAAAAATGAACTGTAGTGGGGGAGGGTGGGGTGTGGGGGCTTTTGAAGATAGGAGAACGCTTTCCAACTGAGGCAAACAGAGATGTGCTTTTATGTGCCAATTACTGTGCTCTCAATAATATTGACAGAGGCCAGCAAACAGACATGTCAGCTTTCGCATGTGAGATGAGAGCTGCCACTATACCCTTGTCTTTATCATGTGGATATTTCAAGTTCATCATAAATTACATTTGCAACTCAATTAGACTCCTGTTTGAGCCTGAGCTCTAAAATCACTGCTGCTTGATTCTGGTGCTCACACAACATCCTGCACAGTCATAAATAATAACATGGCTACAGTACGTGTATGGATGCTGTTGAGACTCATGTCTTTTATATGTACACAAGGTTGCACAGACAGTGATACATGTTGAATGAATAAATGAATGAATGAATGAATAAACAAGCTCTGTTAACAATCATTATGATTGTCTAATTATTCTCATAAAAGCCCAGCACAGCGTTGCAGAATTTTAAAGCCCATGCGTTACAGATGAATAATGCAGAAAATGAACCTAAATCTTACTGTATGTGCTTAGCACAGCTAATCAGGCTGGGGAGTTCAGAGCTGTCAAAAAGGAAAAAGCAACTTACTTATTTAGTGGGTTTAATTCTACTGTCTGACCGCCTCTCTCTAGGCACACCTGCGTTCGCTTTTCATCTGTTCATCTAATGCTCATTTATTTTACTTTTAAAAAAACAAACAAACCTGAATCTAATGATAAATATTACCGCAGCTCTATGGTCTGGCCACTGGGTATTCCACTAATGCCTGTTACTCCAGAAGTGATGATATATGTTGTTAAAAAGTAACTACACACAGTCTAAAAATCCTGCCTTTGCTGACATGTAGCTTTAGCAGCGGCACGGCACACACCTGACCTCAGCCCCCCTGTGATGCTGCATGTGGTCAGCGGTGCAACGACTCCACAGAGGTCAGAACAACAGTGCTCCCTTTCTTCATAGAAGATTTACTGTGGAGCTGCTCTTTAATCAAGTGTGAGTGTTTACCTGAGGAAAACACACCATTAATAGTGTGCAGCAAATGACGAGCTAATAAGAAGCAGTTCATCAAACACTGACATGTCACCTATTTGAAAAACGAAGTCAGGGGAACGCAGCCGTAAATCCACATTTTTCTCTAATATCTTGTTTTGCTTTACTATTTCAATCACTCTTGTCTAAGCGGAATTGGATTTCTGCATTTTTCTTTTATCACTAAAATAGACCAAGTGATTTTCAAGTTTGTCCTCAGGATAAAAACAAAAATGACATGATGTGGATGCCTGGAAGAGAGAGAGAGTAGGATCTGAGAGTGAGGGTGACTCACCTCTTGGGGAGATGTCATCAAACATCAGTGTGTTCACCTCTCTTGCTCTTGGGAAGAGGTCCTACCCCTCCCAACCACCCCACCACCCTCCCTCCCTCCTTTCATGCTTCGCTTCTTCCCATCCAGGAAAAGAGCAGCATTTTGGGTGTGCCAGTCTGTCCTCTCAGAAGGGGACCGGGGAGAAAAATCTGGCCAACCCCATCTGTCCCAGTTCACTTGTGAACTGTGCACTAAGAACGAGCCTGCAACCAGTGCAGGCAAACTCAAAACGCTGTCATGATGGAGATCTAACATGACGACAAGCCAACCCTGAAACAGTTGAAATGTGTGTGAAATGGAAGGGGCATTAATGGGCTGACCTCGAACATGCTACTGTGTCCTTTGCTGAAATTATCACTGGATAAAACACGGTGTTGGGGATTTGTCTCACCACAGCACACTGATGAGTGCATACAGGTCTATATTAATAATTACTCCGACTCAAAATGGATGAATGAAATCATTCACTGAGGGTGGCGGTGACCCCATAATCAACTTCTCAAATTAGACTCCTTTCCCTAACCTCACTCTGCTCACATGGAACTCCTCTCAGGCTCACTTTTTTATATTCTACCACCATCCCAAGTCACCCATTACTGAAGCCAGCGTGGCTTAATAAGAGAAATGGAGACATCTGTGCAGAAATAATGACTACTGACAAGGACTTCAAATGACACATGGTGGGTGAGGGGGGTCTCTACACCAATTTCTCACTTTATTTGATCTTTAATCAGGAATAGCCAACAATAGCAAACCGACAAAAATATGTGCACATATATAATTCATAGAATATTTCCATCTTATTTAATTATATAGCATTTTGCAATGTTTGCATTAAACTACAAGGTAAATTATAGCCTGTATCCCTCAAATTACAAAGTGCAACAAACTGTGAAACATACAGATTTTACACGGATTATTTATCTTTGCGGTTTTAAAATGGCATACTTACTGTAGAGGCTACATTAATTAGTTTGAAGTATTGGTTATTAATTAAATTAGAGGTTCAGTTAAAGTTAATGAAAATGGGCTCAAGGCAATTAGTTGAATTTTTTTGTGTTTGCGGAGACAGGAAATGTATAATGTGGATATGAAAACCCTTAGCCTGATCTTTCATCATTTCAGGTGAATATCTGCAATTCCTGACAACTTAATTGAATGGCTCTTTCGACTATGCAATAAAAGTCCTCTCTAAAATGAAGTCCTCTCTAAAAAGTAAGATCTGAGACATCCCTCTGTGCCCTAGAATACCAATCTGATGGAACAAGGCTGGTTTTACATGCTTCCTCTTTATATAAAGACTTTTCATGCTGCAGGCAACCAGAATGTACCAGATTTCTGATTTCAGGACACATCAAATCCTGATGTCTTCCGAAACAGAACAGATACACAAAGCAAATGCTCTTTCATGTCTGGACATATGACTGGTAATTGCAAATCGGTGTAAAACAAACAAGCAGAACAATTTGCTTTAGTCAAGTGATAAGACAAAGCAAAGTCAAGTCAAGGGGACAGTTTAAAACTCTGCTATGATAAGGAAGAGGATGAATCTGCATGAAGGAAGACCCACAATAATCCCTATTAGGTTTACACAGTCTGTCAGCCAGTCAGTTATCTTGCTGCTGTAGCAGTGAAGGATCTTGACTAGTTACTGCATTTCCCTCTTCAGGGAGAAAATCAGAGCCGGTTGTGAGCACACCTCATGCACATCAAATAAGAGTCAAGCTCAAATTGGATCAGACATAACGAGAGCACTGCAACAACCTGCTCTGATGAAGATCTAGGTTTTGCTCTGAAAACAACAACATAGGCATCCATTTTAAACCACAACAAACAGTCTAATACATAAGCTGATGGTATGAATTGTACAGTATATTGCATATACTGCGTAAAACTGCCCTCTTAAAAAACATGTCAGACATTCCATGATCATTTAGTCTTTGTATCAGGGCTTGACATTAGCACCCGCTAATGGCAGCAGCGTGTAACACAGTCACTCTTACTAGCCACTTTGGCGGGTGGCATTCTGTGTTGTGAACTCTTTTGTCATAAACTGGAGCAGCGCTGCAGATCGATCCGAGGAAAACTGCTGTCAGCTCGACTACCAGCGAGCATTGCTTTTCATGCCCCCCCTCCGCCACCCTTCCCCCGGCTCCTGCCCGCCTGCCTGCTGCAGCTACGAGAGCATGGCCGGGCCGCTTACACACACACACACACTCACAGATCTTACTGCTGCATCTACACACAGTTCACACTCACTTGTGGGGATATAAACCTCTCTCCTCTCTTCTATCTTTTCAATTAATCTTCAATAACCCTGTGCCACTTTTATTATATGCAATAAGAAGCTACTCTCTTTATGTCTTTGTCTTAATCGGTTGCACGTTTTCATACAAAAGGAGCTTTACAACCTTATCAGAGCTGAATATTTGATGACTGTAGTGTTATACATTTTATGTAGTCTTGATTTGGGTATTTACAGTGGTCACTTACATTTAAAGGGTTGTAAATCTAGTTCTTCAAATAAATTGTGGCACACCATAGTCAACTTTAATAAAATAAAACGTAATTTCCCATGAACAAAATTGTGGCTAGTGAAAATGCTGAGTGGCTATTAACTCTGGGAAACCACTAGCCACAGTGGCTGGTAAGCAAAAAGTTCATTTCAAGCCCTGCTGGGTATATACTGATGCATTTCCATCTAGCAAGCTACAATATGTTGTATTTTATGGCTGAGCAATAACGCAGCAGTAATCTGCGGCGGTTCAGCTAAATAAAACAATATATGCTCTCATGTTTAAGGCATAAATCTGTCTCTCATTTGTCATGGCTAACAACATGGATCAGTTTGTGGCTCATTGCGTGCTGGGGCCCTGCTGAAGAAGTGTCCTGAGCTCATTACCATTCAGGCAATGAACGCCTGAATCTCTGACCCAAATTCAAGATGACACATTTAAACAGATTCAAAGTCAATCTGCTACTCATATTTTCAACAGATTGTGGCGCAGTTGCCCAGTGCGTCCTGGATCTCTACATTATGTTTACAGAGGGGAAAGAGATAGATGAGAGGAAACAAGCTCTCACGGATGCTGTGTGGGTTGTTTGAGTGGGTTCATGGTGGGAAAAGAATCAGGCCCAATTGAATCAATTGAGGTAGAGGCCCTAGGGAAATAGGTCTTAGAGTCAGTCATTGATGCATCCTTAGCTTGCAACAGATAACCTCTGGAGAACTTAGGGAGCTGGACCCAGGACATTAAAGATCGTCTTCTGATGAACTGAATTGCAGCCTATCTAACACTTCTGGTATTTACAGGGAAACAACCCTTCCACTTGACTGTTAGGCTGCATTCAGACCGAAAACAGTCCTGCGTTAAAACAATGCAAGGGGCTGCGTTGGTGGGGGGCGTACCGGTGAGACAATGAAATACGATACAGGGAGTCCAGTTGGAGCTACATATAAAGGCTTATCAGATGCCAAACCACTGCACAGTGGTTTGTAATACTCACGGACAGGATTTTACAATTCTGCAAAGTTATCGCGGCAGCAAGTGTTTTATCTCTCGTTGCGATGATCGCGAGGTTAGCAGCAGAAATATGGTGTTCGTGTTACAAAGAAATCCATCAGGAATGTGCACTCGCATGTGTGCTCCATTCAAATGAAAGAGAGGGCTGTTTTTTCATCCAGAGCTAATGTCGGCCTGAACACCGCACCACTTCTGGACTCCATATATGCATCCCATATACTGTTAATTAAACATGAGCCCGGAAATCTAAAATGAATTTACTTTGCTCTCAGAAGGCCAAAAAAAATGATATTCTGCAAGTCTCCTAAGCAGAGCTGGAGGTAGGGACTGACTGGGAAACATTGATTTCACTGTAATTCGCCTTTAGGTGTCAGAAAAAATGCTGAGTAGTTGAACTAGCAAGCTGTTCTAACATTCAACATTAATTGACTGCTTAGGTGCAGATTAGCATTGATTGGTCTTCCTGGGGTGAAAAGAGAGGGTGAGGATAGATACTGCAGCCATTCCTGCAGCACAAGGACACAACGTAGCATTGAAACATTTTTCATCTGTAACAGCGTCCTGTGTGGAAAGCTCTAACATGTTTTGCCGCGCCAATATTAAATGAAACATTTTGTAGAACACAAACAGAAATAAAGTGGGAATTTCTCCGCGCCGCTAGAAAAGGCAAACAAAGCAGTGTGGAGGCAAACACACATCCAGAGATCTTTGTCACAGAGTGAGACCGCAACAGCACAAAAACTTGAGCTGACCAAATCACAGAGCTTAGCGTGTCGGCTGTATTGGTTCACAGCTATAATGAATCCCTACAAGTCCACAGGCTCTACAAAGTGTCACTAGCTACATAACGTGAAAATGTTCAAAGGCAGTTGAAGAGCTACAATAATTTCACTCCTTTTCTAACATGGATTATGCAGACTACTGTATTTTTCCACAACAGTTTGCTTGATAATACCAATCAATTTGCACCAAATTGAATTCCATTATGAAATGTGAAACCATCCACAGCTGTGGAGCTGAGCAGAAGAGCTTCAAATGCAGCTTGTTTTCCTACACATTTTTTCCAGTAGCATACAGTGAATGGAAGCCTTGCTTGGACTGTTTTCAAATGCATATAAAAATACTAAAAAAGAATGGATGAGACCTTTTTAGATCAATAATCCAAACACATGATCTGTGCGGATATTTACCGCTTTTCAGTTCAGTAATATACACACATTATTGAACATACAACACTGATGCTGCCTTCCCTATTGCCTGAGGTGCCCGATTTGGCACATAATCATTGCAAAAGATTCTGCTTATGTTTGCAGAACTAATGCCAGTCATATTTTCCCGTCGTTCTCCCATTCTCTCTTGTTCTGAACTCCTCTGGCCTATATTTAGAAAAAGCAAGATTTCTGTTTCATGCGCTGGAGCAAAAGAAATAAAAAAAGATACATCACAGGGTTGAGGTGCTATATAGTTGCTCCCTTCTCATCTGGTGCTTTGGAAACTTTCAGATATGACAAAGAGAAAATAGTTACAGGAGTCACAATATCTTTATCTGAACCCCCCCTGAATCTAAGAGAGACACTGGTTTATAATGTGGGAGGTTTCTGTCTGGACTGTATCTTTGTCACAACTCTGAGAATGCAAAGTAACGGTCAGTGAATGGTACAGTACATATCCAAGACGATGGTATTCCATGTACTGTAATTCCTGTACACATATTGTTTCACCTGTTCTCTAGTTTTTCACCTGTCACTGTAAGTCAGCACCACACAGCTGACACAATAGAAACTGGGCTGAAACTGCACCTGCTTTATGCTATCTGGGAAGCAACATTAAACTATATATCATAATTCTCATAAGGGATTTATAAATAATACCATGTGAGATAAAAAGACACTGGTATGCATATTTTGTGAGGGAGGTTTATTTAATCTCCGCCTTAGTAAGTTATTAACTCATGTAAAAAAAAATGTTGCAGTTATCTGCTTCTCATGTGCGTCACCCTGCTACAAAACCAAACAACATCAAGCTCATCAAGTCGGAAGCCAATCCCATCTAAATAAACAGCGATGAGCGATGAGGTGGGAGACTTAATGCCCTTTCAAAAGCACCACCTACCTACTATGTCCAAGCAAAAACACACACTATTCCCCTGTTCTATTACCTCAACCCCCTAGAGTGAAACACAGCAGCTCCCTATCCCAGCTGATCTGCAACATAAGCTAATGAGCTCAGTGGCGCTACACAACACAGCCGGGAAATCGAAGCAGACGGAGAGACGTGTAAATTAGAGTGATCTCCCCAGACGATCCACCGGACAAAGGCAGGCGTATGGAGATATTTACCAAGCAGGTCAGCCAATCTGAATCAAGGCCTGATGATCTATAGGGGGTGCTAATTACAAGACTTCACATGATTAAAATGCATATAAATATAGTGATGCTCTCTATGTAAATGTTGCAGAAAAATCAATAGACCAGCTCACCAGACAGTCTGGCTACAGTACAGTTTATAAAATGTGAGCATATTATACAGTAGAAATATTTTATAAGGACATAGATGATTCTGAAGATGCATTATCTGTGTCTGGTTGTATTGATTAAATCCACTGACTGCCTATTCTATATCATACTCAGATGTGTAAAATCTAGGTGGAGAGACTGGACAGACTGCACGCTGACATTTCAAACTCAAAGCCAATTCAAGAATCGGCCTTTCATGGTGGATTGATGGAATTAAATGCATGTGACAGCACAGCATATACAGCTTGTTTCATCATCTCGCGGAGCGTACTCAGCCCTCATCAATTTCCCTGCGCCCATTCCCTTTTTCACCTGGCAGTGACTGATGGAGTTCAGCTGTTCCTCTTGTGAAACAGAAAGGAGAGTAAAAAAAAAGGATAAAAGTTTGTTGCAACACGCGGTCTCTCGAGCCATAAAAGATGACTGAACTTTTCATGTGTCGATATGGAAAATGAAAAACAGGCAAATTGCTTCAGCAACATAGATCGAAATCCCACGGGAAAGGGAAAGCTTGTGTGAAACGCTGTATGGAATTCCACTCAGCCTGACACAGACATGCAAGCATATATACGCACTTCTTACAAACCACCTTGAGTCTGTCAATAGCTCCACTCTTTGTAGCATCAGAGCGTGGGTACAACATTTGAAACCTTTAATGTC